>JAJHZJ010000008.1:6722675-9377675 GCA_023548195.1 Bettongia penicillata ogilbyi
TTTCTTCTTGAAGAGGACCACGGCGATGTTTTGACGTGCAAGTGAATTGGATTTAAGTTAGTCAGAGCTGTGCAAAGTCATCAACCTCACTTTCTCATCCAAAGTCATCAGAGTCCACTGGTAAGGCCACTGGTGATGGCACAGGATGTAATGGGTAACCTTAGCCTTCTGAAAGGTCTTTCCCAGGTCTCAGTTTATCTAAGGCAATGCCCATTCAGTGATTAAGGCCCAGGTAAGAATCAAGACAAAAGCTAAGTGTTTCTGTAGATATGCCATCTTTTCATTTCCACTCACACAGTCCTCCTGTTGTAAGGGCATTCAGGCTGTAGTCTCCCTGCCTCAAGTCTCTCATGGCTCCAATCCATCCTCCACACAGCTGACAAAGGGATTTTCTTAAAGTACATGTCTGAAGTTGTCATCTTCCTACTTAATAAACTTTCAGGACTTCATGTCGCCTCTGGGATCAAATCTAAACTCCTTTACTTGACATATAAAGCTCTGCACAACCTAGCCCCAGTCTATCTTTTCTTATCCATCCCATCATCTCCATGTACTCTACTGCCATGTCTTCCTTACCTTATGGCTATTCCTCACACACTCCACCTGCCATCTCTGAGTCTTTGCACTGATTGTGTCCCATACCCGGAATGTTCCTCCCCCTTTCCTCTTGCATTCCCTGTTTGACTTCAAGACAATTCACATGCTACCTTTTTCAACAGGATTTTTCTGGTCCTCCCAGTTGATAGCACCCACCCAGGATACCTCGTATATCTGCTTTGTATGACTCTTTTAGATATCTGTACATATATGTGTAGGTCCCCTAATAGAATTCAGATTCCCTGAGGGCAGGCACAATTTCCATTGGGCTTTCTATCTCTACTCCCCAGAAGATCAAAGGGGCTTAATAAATGATTGGTGATTAAGTGTATCAAAAGAACAAGTTGAGGATTCTGGGAAGATGGCAGAGTAGGTCAGAAAATTCCAAGTTCTCCATATTTCCCCCACAAACAAGACAAAGTAGAGCCTCAGGGTGAATGCAGAGAGGTAAAAATAAACAAAAGTTGAGGCAGAACAGTATCCTCCTGGGATAACAGAAGAGCATCTGAAGAAAAATCCTGGGACCAAGGTTTGATCCCTGTGAAGTATAAATACCTCCAGGTTAGTTCTGCTGAAACAGCAAGAGGTGAGCCCTGGGGCTAGTTGGATTGGGAGGTAGTTTTGATCCCAGCTGCAGGACTCTTCACTTTCCAGACAGTGTGGGGAGACAGAGTCTGAGGGAGGAAGATTAAGGGACCCTCTGCTGATAAGGGATACCAGGCCCAGCTGTGCTGCTGATGCAGCCCTGGGTGAGAAGGAACCAGTATATCCCTGGTGAGTGCAGAAGCAGTGGGACTGGGATATAAGAGGTCAGCGTTCTTGGTTTTGGTTCTAAGCCAGAGGGGAGAACCAAAGGATGATCTGAGGCCAGAGGCATCGTCCCCCATATCCTAGAACTAGAGGTGATTACAATAATAAGCTACTACAAAGAAAAGAAAAACAGCAATCAAAGGAGAAAGAACCCAACTCTAGATGGAAACAGAGAAGACCAAGATTTGTCTTCAGAGGAGGACACTGAAGCAAAAAAAGCTTCTCTTACCCCAAAGAGTAAGGTCAAATAGTCACCTGCCCAAAAAAAATTCAGAGAACAACTTAAAAAAGACTTTAAAAATCAAATGAGAGACATCAGAAGTGGGGAAAATAAGTTTTTCCTTGTTGACTGGACTTGGATCTTAGCATTTCCCCCTGTTTTCTCCAAGTCTTCAATAAACTTGTCTATGTCTAAATACTTCCTGTTACTCTGATGCTTGTAGGGTCCTCCCCTAACTATGGGGTCCACAATTGTGCAACCTACAATAAAAGAAACTCAGGCAGAAAAAAAAATCAAATGAGATTGAGGACAAATTTTTAAAAATAAGAACAAGATTATCAAGAAAAGCAACCAACTGGAAAAAGAGCTTGGGTTCGAGTCTTATCTCTGATACATATTGGCTGTGTGGATATGAGCTTGTCATTTAACTACTTAGAATCCTCCAAGATTCTAAATGATGGAAAGTGGTTGATCTGCATCTGTGGAGGGAGTTTTCATTCTAGAAGTACTCTAAGTCATTGCAATCATTGCTCATTCCCTTCTCAAAAATGAGAAGGGTACTAATAATTGCACCAGCAAATTCAGGGTTGCTCTAAGCAGAATGTTTTGTAAATCTCGTAGCATTATAGAAAGAGGAACGTCCATTGTTGCTGATGCTTTCCTTGCACTAAATTACAACGTGAATCGTAGCCGTAAAGCTGATTGTGGTTCTGGTTTGTCCTTCTCAAAGAAGGCCATGACATAAAGGAAATGATGAAATGACTTGAAGTTGACTTTGGTTTGAATGAGTGAGGACTGTGCAAGGTCACTAAGCTCACTTTCTCCTCCAGAGCCATCTGGATCCAGTGGTCAGATATCCATCAGGACTACTGGAGATGGCCTAGGATGCAATGGGAGACCCTTAAGCTAAGGTCTTTTCAAGTTCTCACTTTGAGTTAGGCAAACACCCATTCAGTACATAAGCCTCTTTAAGAAGCGAGTCAAAGGATGGCCCTTTAATAAAAAAAGAAATCAAACCAGTAATAAAAAAAGAAATCAAACCAGGAGGGGAAGACCCCCTGGGTTGCTGTCCAAAAAAGAAATAGTTACTATTTACATTTAGTCGGAGCTGGCAAGGCCCCAAAGTAACCATTAAGTGTCATCAAGTTCAACTGCCTCATTTCACAGATAAAGAAATTGAACCTCAGAAAGAATAAGAACAGGTCCAAAGCCACATAGCTTAGCAAGGGTCTGATGCGGTACTAGACCCCAGACCTTCTGTACTCCATATGAACTGCTAGACCCTCTGAGGTAATTGGGCCTCTCAGAGATGGGAGAGGGGGCTGGGCAGAGGGAGACAGGAGCAGAAAGAAGGAATGACACAGAGAGAGAGAGACAGAGACAGAGACAGAGCCAGAGAGAGGCAGAAAGAGACAGAGACAGAAAGTGAAAGATCAGACAAAGACAGACAGAGACAGAGACAAAAAGACAGAGACACAAAGAGAGAGACAGAATGAGAGAGAGAGAGAGAGAGCACAGAAGCCAAGAGTTTCAGAGTTGGGAGAGGACCCCAGATGCCAACTAACCTAACCAATGCCTGTAAAAGGATCTCCTGTACTGCAGGTTGGATTTACTCACTGACTGAACATTTGTTTTCTTAATGGGATGGTTGTGTGAGTGTGTAGTGAGACTATGGTGTCCCTCAGGCACTACAAAAACCCAGTAGTCAGACAACAGCTGTGAAGGAGTTGGGGGGGTGGGCATAGTATGAGACCAGAGGGCCGCTGAGCAGGGTCACCAGGTGGATTTTCGTGCTGGAATAACTAGAACCATGGGACACTACTGCCAGGGCTGCAGTGGGCTCACACTACCCCCACAAATGAAGGGGGAGTGAAAAATCATTGTGTAGATCTGTTACACCTTTCTCTACTACCTTCAAGCAGAGGGAGACAGGAGAAACCTTTCATTCCCAATACTTCATTCTACTTCCATTCTGACTCCATGCAATACAGAGGTTATGATCAGGAAAGTATTTGTAATGTTTTGCTTTGAAATAACTTTCAGCCAGCTCTCAATTTCTTTCCCTTGAGATTTCCCTCTAAGGTTTGGTTTAGTATAATAGAGTTAGCATTCAATTTACAATGGACTTCTCTTTATTAAGTGACTGCAACCTCTTGAAATGGCAAGGGCAGTACTTCAGTACAAGGACAAGATGTTCAAAGATATGATGTGTGTCCTGTGAGCCAATGCGTAGCAAATGCCTGGAGCTCACTCAAGCCCCTCCAGTCCCAGCATCAGAGACATAAAAGGGCTAAGGAGATACGGGGAATGAGGAAGTTGGCTATTTAGAAATAATAACAGTAGCAACTGCTAGCATTTATACACTTCTTTACAACTTAGAATATGTTTTACAAATATGACTTCATTTTATCCTTATGAAACCCTGGGATGTAAGTGTCAGTATTTTCCCCATTTTACAGTTGAGGAAACAAAAGCAGACAGAGATTAAGTGACCTATCCAAGGTCACACAGCTAGTGAGGTGAAATATGAATTCATGTCTTCCTGACTTCATGTCCATAAATCTATCCACTTTACTCACCTGTCTACCTTTGCTATTTCTACCAAATTGTTCAGTAAAGATAAAGGAGATGAAAATAAATCACCACAAACATAATTTATCATAGAATATTTGGTTCATTCTTTGTTACATACGCCACACAAACACACACTTTTTAATATTAACATTTCCTATTGTTATAGTTCAGATTGAAATATTTCTAAGACTTTTCTATGGGATTCAAGTCAATAAAACCCATCTTATTTCCCTTTGTAGAGACCATTACATAGGGAGACGGCCTCATGACTTGAATGTCACAGGTGGGATAAAGTAATATTTTAGGAAAATGTCACAGAGGAAGATATCTTGGATGACAGTTTAATTCCATTTTTCTGGTATCTAATTGCACAATTAGGTACTCCACTATGGTAACAGAAGTCACAGTGTGTTTATGTGTGTGCGTGTGTATGTGTTTGTGTTGGGAGGCGGGGCTGACATCTAAATCTGTTATCTTTGTTAGTATGGGTGCTTCAAATGATAGGGAATGTCATGTTTGGAAATTTGCCCTTACTGAGCCAGATCAGAAACATTTGATTTAGTTGTCTGGGGGTATTTAGTAGTTAAGTGACTTACCCACAGTCACACAATTAGGATTTGAACTCAGATCTTTCTGACTCCAAGACTAGCCCCCTAATGCCCATAATGTATTATTTCACAGCTCATACATAGACCAAATATATTTTAAAAATCTGTTTAGAAATACTATGAAGCTCCACTTAACTTTAGGATGAAAAATTTCCAATTCTTGAGTATGCAAAATATCCTCAGGTCTTTGTCATTCCCATTCTCAATAACCAATAACTTTTTTTTCTAATGGGCTTAATATAAATTTTGGAAAACTTTGCTCTGGCTCTAGAGAGGTCACTGGAGATTCTGTCCTTGGAGAGGTATGAGCCACAAATCTATCCATGTAGTATTTCTGGGAGCTTATTGCATGCACAAATCTAGATTTTTCATTTGGGAATATGACTTCTTTCCTAAGCTATTATTTGCTAAATTACCCATCACCCTCCAAGGAATTAAAGGAAATGTATTTTTTCCTGTTCACCTGATAACAGTGCTGCAGCTTTATTTTTATATATTTGCTATTGACCTCTTGGGCTTAAATTTCATATGCAAACTGGGGTGAATCTAAATCTGCCACTTGCAAAAATATCTCAGTCTATATTAGTAGCTCTTCAGCAGAGCAGATAGATGAGAAAGGCATTCAAAAGCCAAAATTCAGATATAGAGCACTCACAGTACCCACTGTTCCATGTGAATGTGTGATCTTGTCTATGTTAGACAAGCATTAAAAATAAAAAGATGATTAATATTAATATACTGGAGAGAATGCTAGACTTGGAATCAGAAAGACCTGAGCTCAAATCCTGCCTTAGTAATATGTGTAAGCTGTGTGATCCTGGGCAAGTCACTTAACCTCTGTCTGCCTCAGTTTCCTTATCTGTAAAATGTAAATAATAATAATAATAATAATTGCACCTAACTTCCAGGATTGTTATGAAAAATAAATAAGGTGGTATTTGTAAAGAACTTTGCATAATTTAAAGTGATAAATAAATTTTAGTTATTCATATGAGGCAATATAGTAAGGCCACCTGTAAAAACCATAGGAGACTTGGTAAAGGAATTTATATTTGAGTGAGTGATTACTCTGGTCAAGGAACTGTTCTTAGTGATTGGGAGCTGCCAAAGAAACTTTAATTTGGCTAATTCTTTCATTCCTTTTAGAAGTTGTGAAATGTCACAACTTCTACTTATGTAGAATTTCAGTCTTGGTTCAGAGGCACTGACTTCAAAAAAAATCTATTTATACTAAAAAAAAATTCAGTTCATTCATTCTTTCATTCCATAGGTCTCTGCCAAACCCCGGGCCCTGCCACAAGCAATTAAAAATGAACTAATTCATTTACTTATTCATTCGTTCCACAAATATTTGTTCAGTGCCAGGAGATAAGGTAGCAAAAAATTAATCACTCTAGTAAGAAGACATCAGGCAGGTAAGCAAATCTGGGCTCTGGAATTTCTTAGTTGTGTGACCATGAGCAAGCCTCTCAATATACACTGCATCTATAGAATGGGCACCATAATATTTGTTCCACCAAGGCTGGTTGAGAGGAAAGCATTTTGTTCAACAAAGTACTATAGAAATGTGACCTATCCTTTCTACTGTGAGTTTTGTAAGGAAGTATGAAGTAGGAAGCTACGTCCCAGCAGGAAGGAATTCAAGGACATTAGAAGGAACATGTAGGATGTGGCTATGCTGTTGCTGTATTCTTTGCATTTTGTCTTCTTACCTGCTTTCAAGTTCATTGCTACAAGTCTTAGAGACTTAGTGAATGTACTTAATGAATTGGTGTGCCATGTCTCCACCCATGTGGTCTGTTATTACATGAAGACAATGCTACCCAGTTCAATCCAATTATGTTTTACTATTATTTAGTCATTTCAGTCATGTCCAACTCTCTGTGATCCCATCAGGGCTTTTCTTGACAAAGATACTAGAGTGGTTTCCCATTTCCTTCTCCCACTTATTTTATTCATTCATTCATTCATTCATTCATCCATTTATTTATTTATTTATTCATCTATTTATTTATTTATTTGTTTATTTATTTATTTATTTTGCTTTCAAAGTAAGTTTGATGTCTTCATTGAAGTCTTGTGGTTGAATAGGAATGCCAGCATCAGTCACTTTGGTTCAATGCTGGCTAACAGATCAGCAGGAAAGCACCAGGAAACTACAGCTAGAGCACCAAAGGAATCTGCTTAAACCTTCTGCAAGAGGTAAATGCCAGTACTGGTACTTGCTACAGACTGGCTCCTTCTAGAGTTCTTTTCTAGAAATCTCCCATTTCTTATGAGCATCTGTTTACCAGCACCCAAGAAGTCCCAAGAAAATGCAAATGAAGTCCTTCAAATTCCACAAAGGCTCCCAGGTCTAATGAACCCTGTGCCATCCACCATCCACTGGTCATAATCATAGTCAATTATTTCTTAATTCAAAGCAATGTTATCTCCTGACAAAAGCCTATTCAGTCTCTGAGCACACCAAGGCATAAAGGGCTGCAGCCTCAAGACCCTTCTTCCCACCTTATTAGAATTAATGCCTCTTGCCAGTTGGACACTCAGCCTTGGAAGGAATGCTGCCCATGAGGTCTGGGAGAGATGACATTTAGGCTGACATGTTTCCTTCCTCCACAGCCCATGTCATGTTGGTGCCAATCATGGAGAAAGAGGCATTCAAATACTACAGAGCATATTTCACTTAAGGACTATATGTTCTCTCCCCTTCTTTAATTCATTTAAATTTGGGGACAGGAAGAGAGAGGAAGGAACATCAAAATATATTGATGAACAGGACCAACTTAACAAGGAGAGATTGAAAATATACCCTGCTCATAAATTGAGCATCACAGATTGGAATGAGGAACTTCTGTGGAAAGGTAGAAACAGCTCTGAACATAACCATGGCCAGTCCTTTCTCACTCAGAGAGAAACCTCAATCTACAAATGGTGGTGGTTTACAAGTAAAAGATCTGGTCTTGGGTAAAAGGATGACTGTGATTCCATGGAATGCCAACTAGAAGAGAACTACCCTCCCCACCAGTGCCCGCTGTTTTTTTTTTTAATATAAATTTATTCATCTAACTTTTTGCATTCATTTTCACAAAATTTTGGGTTCCAAACTTTTTTTTCCCCTTTTAGCCCCTCCCCCCACCCCAATACCCCAAGCAATCTAATTTTCCCTATCTCCAATCTGCCCTCTCTTCTGTCATCCCTCCCTTCTCTTGTCTCCATCTTCTCTTTTCTCCTGTGGGGCCAGATGACTTTCTATTCCTCATTAACTGTATGTCTTCTTTCCTAGTAGCAACAACAATACTAAACAGTTGTTCCTAAAACTTTGAGTTCCAAATTCTCCCCATCCCTCCCTCCCCACCCATTCCCTTTGGGAAGGCAGGCAATTCAGTATGGGCCATATCTGTGTAGTTTTGCAAATGACTTCCCTGATAGTCGTGTTGTGTAAGACTAACTGAATTACCATCCCTCCTAACCTGCCCCTCATTGTTTCTCTTCTGTCTTTTGATCCTGTCCCTCCCTGAGTGTTGACTTCAAATTGCTCCCTCCTCCCCTTGCCCTCCCCTCCATCATCCCCCCCTTGCTTATCTCCTTCTCCCCCACTTTCTTATACTGTAAGATAGGTTTTCATACCAAAATAAGTGTGCATTTCATTCCTTCCCCTAGTCAAATGTGATGAGGGCAAACTTCCTGCCTTTTTTTTTTCTCAGCTCTCCTCTTTTTCCCTCCACTAAAAAGTCTCCTACTTGTCTCTTAAATGACATATAGTTACCCCCTTCCATTTCACCCTCTTTCCTCCCACTACATTTCTCTCTCACCATTTACCTTAATTTCTTTTAAGATATGGTCCCATCCTATTCAGTTCAATCTGTGCTCTCTGTCTCTGTATGTGTGTGCATGTGTGTATGTGTGTGCACGTGCATGCGTGTACATGTGTGTGTATGGACCCACCTACTACCCAGATACTGAAAAGTTTTAAGAGTTACAAATATTGTCTTTCCATGTAGGAATGTAAACAGTTCACTTCTGGTAAGTCCCTTAAGACTTCTCTTTGCTGTTTACTTTTTCATGCTTCTTCTCATTCTTGTGTTTGAAAGTCAAATTTTCTTTTCAGCTCTGGTCTTTTCATCAAGAATGATTGAAAGTCCTCTGTTTCATTGAAAGACCATATTTTCCCCTGGAGTATTATACTCAGTTTAGCTGGGTATAATTAGCTGGGTAGGTGATTCTTGGTTTGAGTCCTAGTTCCTTTGACTTCTGGAATATCCTATTCCACGCCCTTCGATCCCTTACTGTAGAAGCTGCTAGATCTTGAGTTATCCTGATTGTATTTCCACAGTACTGGAATTGTTTCTTTCTAGCTGCTTGCAAGATTTTCTCTTTGAGCTAGGAGTTCTGGAATTTGGCCACAATGTTCCTAGGAGTTTCTCTTTTTGGATCTCTTTCAGGTGGTGATCGATGGATTCTTTCAATACTTATTTTGCCCTCTGGTTGTAGAATATCAGGGCAGTTTTCCTTGATAATTTCATGGAAGATGATGTCTAGGCTCTTTTTTTGATCATGACTTTCAGGTAGTCCCATAATTTTTAAATTGTCTCTCCTGGATCTATTTTCCAGGTCAGTTGTTTTTCCCACGAGATATTTCACATTCTCTTCCATTTTTTCATTCTTTTGGTTTTGTTTGGTGATTTCTTGGTTTCTCGTAAAGTCATTAGACTCCATCTGTTCCATTCTAATTTTGAGAGAACTATTATCTTCAGTGAGCTTTTGAACCTATTTTTCCATTTGGCTCATTCTGCTTTTGAAAGCATTCTTCTCCTCATTGGCTTTTTGAACCTCTTTTGCCTTATAGAATTTTTATTATGAAATTAAGTTTAAATAACTGAGACAGCGTGTGGACCAAACCCTAATGAAATTCCTGTAATGTGATGTAGATAGATGCAAATGTAATAGATGGGTGAAATATTTTTTATTCGAACAGAGGGGCTTCCATAGATCTTCTCAAAATATTTCTCATGCACATTACCTGCCCTATTCCTATGGAAGGTAATCTCCCAAGAAGCCAGAGTCGCACAATTTGGGGGTAGATAGTTCTTTTTAAACTTGGGAAATCTGTAGGTTGGTGCTGATGAAAATAAGGGAAAGTGGCAACAGGACAGAAAGCTAAATAGGGAATTGGAAATCCAGTCTGGGCCATATTTAGTTTTGGATGATAGCTGGACATCCATATTTCAAGGAGTTCAAGAGGGTTTTTGAAGAAAGCAAACTTTGGTAGCAATAGTAAAGACTCAAAATATTTAAAACTGAACTCATTATTTTTTCCTCAAAACCCATCTTTCTTCTGAATTTCCTTCTTAGTATCATTGGTACTACCAACCTCATGGTCACCCAGACTGTCAACCTCAATATTGTTCTACAATTTTCAGTCACACTCACTCCGTGAATCCAGTGTTTCCAAATTTTGTCAGTTCTACCTTCTCTGACATACATCCTCTCCTCTCCTTTCACTTGGATAATAACCTGGTGCAGGTTTTCATCTCCTCATACCTGTACTGTTTCTGTAGCTTTCTGGTTGGTCTCCCAGTCTTGAATGCCTTCATACTCCACTCAACGCCAAGAGATTTTTCTAAAGCACAAGTCAGGCCATGTCACGCAATCAATCAGGAAATTCCATTGGCTCCATATTACCTCCAGGAACAAATGCAGAAAGCTCCTTTTGATTTTAAAACCCTTAACAAGTTGGGTTCTTTCTACTTTTCTAATCTTAAACTTTAAATGCCGCCATGATCTCTTTGTTTTAGTGACATTGGCCCTGTTGTCTTTCCTCCCACACATCACTCTATTTCCCAACTCCATGTTTTTTAATTGGCTATCCTCTATGCTTTGGAAATTCTCTCCCTGCTCACCTCCATTTCTTGTCTTTTTTGGTTTCCTTAAAAACTCAACTCAAATCTTACCTTCTGCAAGAAGCCTCTTTCCCACTGCATCTGCTGTCCTCAGAAAGGTGGTGTTGATGGGGGTACTGGGCTCCTCCATATGTTAATTTCTTCAAGAGTCTTTTTCTCCCTTTAGTGACCTAAAGAGACTCTGGAACCACTTGTCTATCTCAAAACTGCAACCCAGAAGGATCTCTCTTTTCTAAAACTTTTACCAACTTTGTCTCTAATGCAGGCATGAAACATTGAATAACCAACCTTGACCAATGAGGACAGTCTTATGCAAATGAATTTTGAGTTATGTGTTTTAAAGGTGAGGGGCTATTATGGCTTCCAGTTATTGGAGAGGGCTGGTGCACAGTAATTAACATGGACAATTAACCAAAAACACTGATTTGGGGTACTTACAGATTAGGATAAGGATATTATACTATGTTACTGGGGTGGGGAACCTGCAGCCCTGAGGCCACATGTGGCCCTCCATGTCCCAAGTGTGGCTTGAGTGTCCAGTGTTGACGGAATCAGTCAATGAGCTGCACTCGAGGACCTAGAGGCTACAGGTTCCCCATCCCTGCTATAGACTCTCTCAGGGCAGCATAATGCAAGGGGGAGACAATCAGAAAAGAGGGCAAGGAATTTGTTATACTGAGTATGTTGCCTGATGCTATGGAGCCTTCCCAGGTGCCCAGAGAGATATCCATAATTTTGGTTTCAGGCTATAGGCATCCATGTGTAATTATAAGAAAATGAAATTTTTCAAATTGAGGTATGTTTAGGCATGCCCCAGGAGAAGGAAGCCCCTCCTGCCTCTTGTGTCATCTGATAATAAAGAGACCCCATTTATCTGAATCCCCACAGTGCCAGTCACTAGAATTTTATTCTATCACCACCTCAAGTCTGGCAAACTCAGATACCTACTATGACCAATATCTATGCATCAAGCCACACCATATTACAAGGCCTCTTCAATTATATCCAAGTTGTGTCCTTGGATTTAGTCTTTAAAAGTGAACTTTGCAAAGACAAAGGAATAGTTTTGAAGAAAAACTTGTAAAAGCTAGAAATGTGGTAGTGGCTACTTCTGATCCACAGAAATGATACTCCTAGGTTAATATGTGGTGTTTGTAAAAATTAGTAGCTCTCATTCTCATTGCTTCCTTGGGACTTGGCAACTGACATTCAGTGAGACTGAAAAAGGAAGTGTTTAATTCCTAAATGGATGGTACCTAATGCTTCAATAGTAGAAAAGCTATCATCTGCTCTAGCCAATGTTTCTTCCCTCCTAGTCCATTTACAAATGTGTACACATGGAAATAACTAATAAGTTTCTAAATACCATTTTGGGGGGAATGTATTTACACATTTGCACAAACACTTAAGTGGCTTTTTTCTATTTTCCTCTCTCTGAAATCAATTTTAAAAATATTCCACATTTATGATTTGGAGCCCCCATAGTCACCTACAATTTATGCCAAGGTTTCCATCTTGTGGCAGTATTTGGAATATCAACCTAGTAGCCAACTGAATACAAGAAAGCCCCAACTTGCATATGATTTGATTTCCAAGTGTTAATTTGTGGATTACTTAAATGGAACTCAGAATATACTTTTCCATAGGCAGAGAAAAAGAGGTAACTGACCTATGAAGTCCTAGGTCAACTTACAAAGCCTATATTCTAGGTGAAAGATTCTATATTTGCAGTGATTGAAAATGGATGACATTTTAGCTACAATATATACTGGAAAACAATCTGATACACCTGATTTATGTATATATATAATTATATATATAATATATATACACACATACATAAATCTGTCTTGTACATATACATTCTCTGCAATGTGATACATATATGTGTATATGTGTGTGTGTGTGTGTGTGTGTGTGTGTGTGTGTGGTGTGTGAATAGATTGTGCTCTAAACCAGTGGTGTTGAAATCAAATAGAAATGGATTCCTTTGGGTAGTGAATTTGACATTCTGGTTTAAACAGTGCAACTATTCCCTCCATTAACTAACTATGTGTGGATAACCACATCCCACTATCCTGTGGGATTCTCATCCATTTTCTTCCTTACCAATATGCTGAAGACTTGTTTCTGGATCCTCAATTTCACTACATTTTTGATCCCCCTTGTTTTCTGACCACACATTTCCTGGATGATGTCTCTTGCACAAATGTCATTATTGAAAATAGAATGCACCTGTAAAATCACCTCCTGACAGAAGGGTGTTGGCCTAAAGATGCAAAATAAAATAGACGTATATAGACACAGTAAATGCATGGATTTGTTTTATTTCACTATGGTTATTTGTTACAAAGATTATACGTTTTTTTAAACTGGTGAAGAGAATGGGCAGTATTTGGAGGGAAAAGGAGAGTTAGCAATTAGGGCTACAAACAGAAGAAAAGAAAGAAAATGGGGTCACCAAAGCATTTAAAATTCAGAGAAGGGGACAGAAAGAATATCATAGGGAAACAGACAAGCATAAAACTTTGAAAGTAACACATCCAATTTATTAGTCATTTTTAATGAATGAATAAATTTAAAAGCACTTTTTAAGTACTTAATATATGCAAAGCACTATACAAAGCATTGAAGATACAAATAGAAAAGCTATCATATATATTACATTATAATGAATAATATATCATAACATATCATACTATTATAAAGGCAAAATGTAGGGTTGTGTCTTTGTCCTTTGCCAGGACTGGGTCCAAGAACTCCTCTGTTCCTCCCACCTTGCAAATCCTCTGTTTCATGCCTTCACCTATTTAAAATTTAAAAATTTAATTTTAATTTTAAATTTTGTCCAGGAACTTCTTGCAACTTTGCTGTTGCCTTAATTTGTTGAAATCTGCTTAAACTTTGGTTTCCTGGGGGCACTCTGTGAAGATACAGGCCAACATATTGTGCATCGCTGTCCAAAATGGGATTTGTGAGCATTGTATGAGTCCAGTGTGTGTTTGACTAATGAATGGGGGTGGAGAGAAGAGATGGGTCCAATAGCCAATAGTGGACTTGACTCCAACACACTATTGCACTATGCCCTTTTATCCCTGCTTAGCTCCCTCCCATCATTGGACTCTCAGTGGCTGCAAACAGCATTCGACACATACCCCAAACCTCCCCAAAATCCCCACACTAAGCTCCTAAACCACTTGGCAACTGTAGCAGACATCCCATATAAGTCAGACTTTGTGATGGGTTCTGTGTGTTAATTCAATGATTGGTGAATAAAAAGCCGTACAACCCTTCTCTTTTTATTTTAGGTGGGAGAGAGAGTGTCACACAGGGTGAGATAGTATGGGTGGGTTATGAGTCTCCATGGTGCAATGGCAAATGCTTAACAACTAGCTCTCTGGAGAAAAAGATATATGACAAGCTTTTAAATTTGATTGGCATTATTAATTTATTATCCATAACTTTCTGAAGTCTAGACAATAAATAAAACAATGGATTGAGCTTTGATTTGTAGCATTTGCCACTTTATGAATGATCTATAAATGCTCACACTGAAAATTTAACAATTGGACTTTTACAAGCCAGTCAGAATTTGTTCTGGAACAAATTGCCCTTGAACTTATGACAGATTTCTGATCTCCTTATATTGTCTTTCCCTTTAACCTAGCCCTCTTCTAAATTTTTCTGTTACTGTCAAGGGCACCACCAGCCTTGCAGTCACCCAGATTTTCAATCTCAGTATCATCCTTGACTCCTCACCCCACATACCTGACTACTTGTCAAGTCTGTTGTTCCTATCCACACAACATCTTTTGTGTCTTTCCTCTTCTCTCTACTCACACTTTAGTTCAGGCTATCATCCTTCTGATGAACCTTTGTAGTAGCCTTCTAATTGGTCTCTCTGTCTCAAATTTCTTCACTATCTATCTATCCCCCATAAAGCAGAGAAAGGGATTTGCCTAAAGCCCAGGTACTCCCCTTTTCAATAGAATTCAATATTTCCCTATTGACTCTAGGATCAAATAGGATTTTATCTTTATCTAAACTCTTTTAAACTTTAATTTTGTGTTTTATATTGTACAAAACTATTACCATAATAGTATATGTGCGTAATTTATCAATAAGTAAACTATTAGTGAAAATAATGAATCCGATGAAATGGACTCAATTTATTTGAATTTGTATTGTTTAAAGTGGTAGTTATATAAAATATGGTCATTGATTCTAGTCCCATGGAAATATGCAGTAAGAATTTAAATAATTCAACCATTTCGTGGGATTCATTATTTACAAAAGTTAGGACCTAACTGTACAGGCGTGTATATTGCCAATGAAATATTCACTGCACCTATGGTGGCTATGAATATGCCAGCATAATTCTGAATTGCTAAATACAACAGATTCTCCTCATGGAACACAGAACCAAAACATTTATTCAGACACCAGAAAGTTGAATCTCAATACCAGAAAGTCAAATCTGTCATAGTAACCAAGAAGTCAATGCACATTAGCACTGCAAAGGACAAAGACATTTCCAAGTCTTACCATTACAGTATGTTTGAAGTATATGCTCAAAAAATTTCCTAATGGGGCTCACAATCAAAACAGTTTTAAGCCCACTGCTCTAGAAAACTGAGCAAAAGCTCTGTCTAGTTCCTGTTCTCTCTTTTCCTGTTTCTAGTCTCTAGTGTCCATCTTTTGTAAAAGCCAAGCTCTAAAATATTGCATAGGTGTATAAACTAGTTATGAATCATCAATCACTGGTTATCAGTAATGTATTGTTGTAGACAGTATAGGGGACTTAACGATTTATCAAAGACCTAACATTGTCAGTGTAATTTCATACCTTACTAAGGAGACATCAAGGTCAGAATAAAAAGGTCCCATTAATAGGGCAACAAAGACTTTGCCTGCACAAATCATTACATGTATGTTAAAATCACATCAGATTCTTTGCTAATGCAACTCTGGAGAAAAGTCTACTCCATAATCCTCTGGCTATTTATTATAAGCCAGACACAAAACAGGGAGATGCATGCTCACTGAAGGTTATCTGTCTACCACTGTCATGGAGGTCCTATACCTGGTGTAAATGGAAGGTGGATTCCTTCTGAATCCTTCCAAATGAGCTTGTTTATGAATGATGTGGTGTTGAATGCTTCAAGTTATACCACATTATATCACATCTTCAATTAAGTCCATGATTATTCAAAAGAGATTGGCTTAAATATATGTATAGAAAAAAACTGAATGAAAATTTTCAGACAAACTATACCTAATTTGCATATCAGTATTAGGACAGAGAGTACAGACAGACAATAAGCTAGACCCAGAAATGAATAGGAGAATGAGAGCAGACTGGACTGCATTCATGAAGTCAATCAGTACTTTTAACAGTCCTATGATGCTTCAAAACCCCCAAACCTGTCCCTTTTACCTTCGTGTTCTCCCGGGCACACTGAATTGGTTGCAAATATTAGAATATCACTTTCTCTGAAAAATCAAAGTTAAAGATGACCCAAAGTCAATGGAAAGATACATGTTAGGCTTAAGCAGGCTGCAGCCTATTTTCTTTTCTTTTTGTAGAAGCTCTTGGTATGTTTATTCTTTATATGTGTATATATATATATATGTATATATATATATATATATACATATGTGTATATAATTTATTTTCAGTTTTCAACATTCACTTCCACAAGATTTTGAATTCCAAATTTTCTCCCCATCTCTCCCCTCCCCCTGCCCCAGGATAGCATGTATCCCAATCATCCCTTTCCTCAGTATGCCCTCCCTTCTATCACTCCCTTCTCTCATCCTGTTCCCTTCTATTTTCCTGCAGAGCAAGACAGATTTCTATACCCCATTGCCTGTACAACTTATTTTCCAGTTGCATGCAAAAACAATTTTTCACCTTCATTTTTAAAGCCCCTAGTTTCACATTCTCCCTTCCTCCCTCCACACCCACCCTCACTGAAAAAGCAAGCAATTCAATATATGTCATAGATGTGTAGCCATGCCATAGCAGTCATGTTATGAAAGACTAGCCACCTTTCTCTCTATTCTGTCTTGCTCTTCATTAATTCCATTTTCTCCCTTGACCTGTTTCCCCACAATAGTGTTTGCTTCTTATTATCTCTTCCCTCAATTTGCTGTCCCTTCTATTATCCCCCCTCTCCTTTCTCTTTCCCCTCCCATCTGTCTTCCTGTAAGGTAAGATAGATTTGTATACCCAACTGAATGTGTGTTATTCCCTTCTTAAGCCAAATCCTATGAGAGTAAGGCTTCCTTATTCCCTCTCATCTCCCCCCACATCCCTTCCATTGTAAAAGCTCTTTCTTGCCTCTTTTAGGTGAGATGCTTTACTACATTCTACCTCTCCCTTTCTCTTTCTCCCAATATATTCCTCTCAACACTTAATTTTATTTTTTTAGGTATACTCCATATTCAGCTTACCCTGTGCCCTCTACCTATATCTATGTGCATATATTATACATATATACATGCATATATATACATATATGGATATATGCATGGATATATATGTGTATATATACACATATACATATATATCATATATACATATGCCTACACATATATAATACACACACACACACACACACACACACACATATATATATATATATATATATATATATATATATATATATATATATATATTCCCTCTTACTACCCTAATACTAATAAAGGTCTCATGAGTCACAAATATCATCTTTCCATGTAGGAATGTAAACAGTTCAACTTTAATGAGTACCTTATGGCTCCTCTTTCTGGTTTACCTTCTCATGTTTCTCTTGATTCTTGTATTTGAAAATCGAATTTTCTATTCAGCTCTGATCCTTTCAACAAGAATGCTTGGAAGTCCTCTATTTCATTGAAATTCCATTTTTTTCCCCTGAATTTATACTCAGTTTTGCTGAGTAGGTGATTCTTGGTTTTAATCCTAACTCCTTTGACCTCTGGAATGTCATATTCCAAGCTCTCCATTCTCTTAGTATAGAACATGCTAAATTCTGTGTTACCCTGTTTCTGTTTCCACAATATTTGAATTGTTTCTTTCTCATTGCTTGTCATATTTTCTCCTTCACCTGAGACATCTGGAATTTGGCAGCAATATTCCTAGGAATTTTCCTTTAGGGATCTCTTTCAGCATATGATAGGTGGACTCTTTCCATTTCTATGTTATCCTCTAGAATATCAGGGCAGTTTTCCTTGATAATTTCTTACAAAATGATGCCTAGGCTCTTTTTTTGATCATAGTTTTCATGTAGACCAATAATTTTTTTCATTATCTCTCCTGGATCTATTTTCCAGGTCAGTTGTTTTTCCAGTGAGATATTCCACATTGTCTTCTTTTCATTCTTTTGGTTTTATTTGATAATTTCTCAATTTCTTATTTCTTGATTTGCTCCATTCTAATTTTTAAGAAATTATTTTCTTCAGTGAGCTTTTAGACCTCCTTTTCTATTTGGCTAATTCTGCTTTTTAAGGCATTCTTCTCCTCATTGGTTTTTTTTGGACCTCTTTTGCCATTTGGATTCGTCTTTTTTTAAAGGTGTTATTTTCTTCAGCATTTTTTGGTCTCCTTTACCAATCTGTTGGCTCATTTTTCATGATTTTCTTGCGTCTCTCTCATTTCTCTTCCCAATTTTCCCTCTACTTCTCTTACTTGATTTTCAATGAGTTCTTCCATGGCCTGAGACCATTTTATATTTTTCTTTGAGGTTTTGGATATAGGAGCTTTGACTTTGTTTTCTTTCTCTGGTTGTATGCTTTGATCTTCCTTGCCAAAAGAAAATACCTTTTCATCAAGAAAGTAACTTCCTATAGTCTTATTTTCCCCACTTTTGGTCATTTTCCCAAGCAATTAATTGACCTCTGAATTTCTTGTTAAGAGGACAATACACTGCCCTAAGTTTCAGCGGCTTTGTTCAGCTGCTTTCAGAGATATTTCCAAGGACCTGTAAATTCTCAGTTCTTCCAAAGTGGTATGATCAGAGTAGTTTACTCTTCTCCTGGCCTGCACGCTGGTCTGTGAGCAATCACAAGCATTCTTTTCTGCCCTGGAACTGCGAGTAGAATTCCCTCCCCACAGCCACCACCAGCTCTGCCACAACAGTGTTCCTCCTTCTCCCAGGACTGAAACCCAGGACTGGGACCCAGATCAGCTATTGGATACCCCCATATTCTGTAGGCCAAGACCTCCAGAAGCAGCCAGTGCTGCAACAGTGACTGCCACTTCCCTGGGCCTGGGGCCAGCCTATGTTCTTCTCTCACCTAGGTAAGAGAGCTTTCCCATTGACATTTGAAGCTGTCTTTGGTGTTTGTGGGTTGAGAAGTCTGGAAACTGCAGTAGCTACCTATGATTCAGTGCTCTGAAGTCTGTTCTAGTTCTGTCTTTGCTGGCATGGGCCAGACTGGGCTGCACTCTGCTCTTGTTCTGGTGCAATAGACCCCTACTGTCAGCCTTCCAGATAATCTTGGGCTGGAAATATGTTTTTCTCTGTCATTTTGTGACTTTTGCTGTAGTAGAATTTATTCAGAATCATTTTTTACAGCTATTTTGTGTGGTTTGGGTGGAGAGCTCAGGTAGGTCCCTGTTTCTATTCTGCCATGTTGGCTCCGCCTCCTCCTATTTTCTTTTTAAAATCTTTTCCTTTTTTTGTTTGGAATTTAAGAAATATCTTTAAAAAGTTCTAAATATGAATTAGAATAGAAACCACAAATCTCTACAGAGGACAGAATGCTTTTTATGTGTCTCATCATCTCCCTTGGTTCTTTGAGAGCTTTTGTATTATATATTATATTATGATATATTATGCATTATAATGTAATATATTATAGCTTTTCTCTGCTCTGCACAGTGCTTTGCATATACTAAATTGTGAGAATTTCCTGGGCAAAGTCAATAGCTGCAGATATATAACAGTGATTTGCAATGTGGGAGAAACAGAGGAGTTGCTGAACCAAAAGGGAAGTCCCTATATCCAGGAGAGGCAAAGGATAAAGTCACAACCCTGAATTTTGCCTGTCATCGCTGCTTAATTTATATGTACTGCATAGGTATGAGGAAAATGAGGTTCAGTTCTATCAACTCTGAGTGTCTTTATCTTGTATGAACATGGAATGGGATAGGAAAAGAGAAGAGGGAGGGATGGGAGAGAGGAAAAAAGAGAGAGAAAGACAGAAGAGAGAGAGAGAGTGGGAGGGTGTAAGATAGAAAGAAAAGAGGAGAGGAAGAAGGGAGAGACAGGGGAGGAAGACAGAGCAAAAGAAAGAAATGAAAGGAGAGAAGAGAAGAAAGAAGAGGAAGAGGGGAAAGATAGAAAAAAAGGAAAGAAAATGGAGGAGAAAGACAAAATAGAGAGAAGGGGGAAAGGCAGAGACAAAGAAAGAGGAGACACAGAAAGAAAGAAAAAGGAAGAAAGAAAAAGAAGGAAAGAAAGAAAGAAAGAGAACAGAGAGAGACAGTGGAAAGAAGATCTAGAAAAAGAAAAGAGAGGAGAAAGAGAGAGAGAGGTAAAGAAAGAGGGAAAAAGACAGAGACAAAGAGAGATAGGAGGAGACAAAGAAAGAGGGAAGGGAGGTGAGGGGAGAGGAGGAAGAAGAAGAGGAGGAGGAGGGGGAGAGAGAGAGAGAGAGAGGGAGAGGGAGAGGGAGGGAGAGATGGAAGGTGGAGAAAAAGAAAGAGAAAAGAGAGGAGAAAGACTGACACAGAGAGGGAGAGACTGAAGAATGACTTAATTTCAGCCTCATTATTTTAAGAGTAAACTGAAGTGTAGTGGATAGACTACAGAAAATTCTAGGCTCAAGTTTCACCTTTAACACTTTCTAACTGTGTGACCCTGTGCACATCACTTTACTCCTCTGATCCTTAGGCAACTTTCTTAGCCTTATCTACTAAGTTTTGTTGGGTCAAAGTCTGCATCAGTATAGATCACTGATGTATCTAAAGTTGGGACAATCCCACTGGTATGACCCACCACAGTGTAGGTGTAAAGAACTCAATTTGAAAATGCTCCATGCTATGCATATATGATCTATAATTCATCACAACCAGAATATCCCCAGAAAGACCCAGTCATCTGCTCTCAGAAGAAGACAATTGGAACTGTCCTTATCCTCTCAGAAGTTGCACTTGTTCTGAATTGTGCCCTTTTCAAAAAAGGACTTGGCTTTTTCCTTAAAAATCTATGTTTTTCGAATTAAGCTTTGAGATGGCACTTGGTAATGTGCTTTAATAACTTGTGAAGATATTTGAATTCTCATGTTACTCAAATTTTTCATCAATGGGAGTAACACAGAACAAATAGCAAGGCTTAATACGACACCATGTTACAACTACCCAAAAGCGTATTATTAAGAAATTGCTTTTTGCAAAATCAGCTCACTCATTGAACTGATGGGTGCCTCTGGAATTTAGCTATTTGCAGCTGGTGCTTCCTATCATTTCATATATATATATATATATATATATACATATATATGTATATGTATATATGTGCATATATATAATTTATATCATCTAAATATATTATATATATAATTTTTTTAAATTTAAATATATGTGACTCTATTGAACCACTTCTTAAGAGGTGCATGTGTTTATATATGGTATAATGATAGATTCCTGAAATGTTTATGAAATAATTTATAGACTGTTATTGTTGTTGAGATGTTTCAGTCATGACAGACTATTTGTGACCCCATTTGGGGTTTTTCTTGCTTTGCCATTTCCTTCCCCAGCTCATTTTACACATGAGGAAACTGAGGCTAACAAGGTTAAATGACTCAGGGTCATGCAGTTAGTGTCAAAGACTGCATCTGACATCATTTTGAGTCATCTTGACTCCAGGCCTGGCATGCTATCCACTATGCCATCTAGCTGCCCCTTGCTTAGGTCACCTGTCTTTCTAGATTCTTCCACTTCCCCATCAGAGGAAGAGATGGGAGCAATTATGGTACAATGGGATAATGCTAAATATGATATCCTAGCTCTGGCATTTACGACCTTCTTAGATCAACCAAAATTTAAGGACACTTTGAAGGTGTCAACTGAAGGGCCTGACTCTTTTAGTGTTAAGTTATTTAGGAACTGAGATTAGAAGATCTGACCTCGATGGTCCCTTCTTGCTCTAAACCTATGATCTGATGAACTCACCACAGTTCTGCTTGGTATGTGGGTTCAAGTAAAGAAATTATTTTCAGCATATACCATGCCTCTAGACATTAGCACCATGCCATGCCAATGGTTCTGGAGGTTCCTTCATTTAGTCACTTTACAGAAACGAAAAGAAAACATACAAACCCTTGTAACAAATATTCAGTCATGCAAAATAAATTCACAAATTGGTTGTGGTAGAAAATATATGGCTCATTTTGCATCTAAAATCCAACACTCTTCTGCCAGGAAGAAAATAACAAGGAACATAGACATATACCACCCTCAAATCCCTTTTAGCTGAGGGGAAAAATAAACAAAACAGCACCAAACTGCAGCATCTAGTTCAGTGACTGGCACATAGTAGGAACTTAAATGTTTATTGGATTGATAGAAGGATTAGTTTAGAGCTGAGATGAGTCTTTTAGATTATAAATGATCAAGAATTAAAAAGTTCATGGGATAATGTGCTGGACCTAGAGCTGGAAAGGATGTCAAAGGCTATCTATAGGTCAATCCCCTCATTTTACAGATATGAAAACTGCAGCTCAACAAAATTATATGACTAGACTAAGGTCACAATGAAATCATGCATTCTCTGAACCTCTCATTCCAGTGTAGGCTGGTAAAAAATATGACTTGTGGAAGCCTGCTGGTTTTCTCCTAATGCCTGCAACAAAGCTGTTTTGCACAAATGCAACTCAGCAGACATGTCCACTTTTCTCTCATCGCTTTTCAGAAAAGTGTTTGGTCAGTAACGCAGAGTGTGGCAGGGAACTTGGGTACCTTATTCTGTTGTGGAGATAACCCTGAGTTCTCAAAGCCTATGCAAGTTTGATTACAAACTCTGATCTTGAATGTTGTCTTGGCAAAAGGCAGTATTTACTTTCCAAGATAGTAAATGTCATAACTAGGATTCAAACAAAAGACCTCTAATAGTGCTCTTAAAGACAAGCTAGTTAGATGCCTAATATTTATGGACAAAGAAACTGAGACCCACACAGACTTGCCCAAAGTGACTTGCCTGAGGTCATATAGCTGGTTAGAGGCAAAGCTGAGATTTGAATCCAGTCTGTCTGAATTTAAACATAGTACTGATCTCACTCCCTCACAATATCTCCCTTTTGGATCTGGAGTGAGCAACAGACACCATTCGAACCGGCCTACCATCCAAGTATGTCTCTAGAATACTCTGGGACATTTTGAGAGGATCATGTCCCACAGGCTGTAACTGTAGCTGAGAACCACTAGATGGTGATGTGACAGAACAGAGATCACTGTTTGCTTGGATTGTTTCTATGGATACATTCCAATGAAAAATGCTCCTCCGTCATCTGATGCAATTCTAATTGAACAAGTCCACTCTAAGTACCCAAGTTGTTGGCTCCGAGAGATTCCAAACTCAAAAGTTGCTGCCTAAGTAGTTGCTAACATTTATTTTTTTAAAAATTACTTGATCAATTCTTTTTTGAGTATGTGTCAAATAACATTGCCCTCAAAAAGAAAACTGAAGTACCAAGGATAGCAAATAATCTACTCAAGATCATGCAAAGACAGTTAAAATAACTAACATTTATGTAAGCTATTTTAAAAAAAATTAATATTTTGTAAACTAAGCGTCATTGGTAAGAGGAACTGTTCCCTAATTTGCAGAAGTCTTTTTTCTCCATACTCTGGAGAATCAACTGCAGTCTTGGAAGAAAGCAATTCCATTAAAATGAGGCAAACACATTCTGCCCCTCCATCAATCATGTTCAACTCACCATTTCATTCAATTTTACTTGAGACTAGAAGGCCTTCTCAAAGATTCAGGGGCAGACACCCTAACAGGCCCTGTCTGCATGTCAGTTGTTAGAGATGCAGACCAGAGTAGACAATTATTTTTTCAGATAATTTAGGTAGAAACTCAGATGCTCATCCTGATCACATAACATATAAATAACCGCACTAACATCCTGGCTGCCTCTAAATAGACTATAATCATTAGAAGGCCCAGAGAGAGTCTTCTTTTACTTTCATTTTGACTGTTATAAATACCCAAACTAACTGCAAAGGACTGATGGAAGAGGCTGCTAGTTATATCCAGAGAAAGTTGTACATAATAGACTTGCAGTTTCATGTGCAATCACCCTTTTTTATTATGCTATGTTATGGAAATACTTGTTTTATTCCATAAATTTAAAATGAAATAAATTTTTAAATCTCTCCCTTTATATGTCTGTCCCCATTCACTATCACCCTGTATCCTTCCTTTCATGGCTAAACTCCTTGAGAAGGCCATCTATAATCAATACCCCTATTTCTCATTTTCTTTGTATTCTGGCTTCTAACCTCATCCAAAAGAAACTACTCTCCAAAGTTATCAACTGAACTCCAAATTTAATAGCTTTTTCTCGGTTTGATCCAAGCACAATGCTTTGCTCCATAACCCTAACTTAGACCTTGAGACTGATAATATGAATAAATCCAAGTAAGCAACACAAGTAAGCCAAAGAAAATATTGAATACTATTGAAAAATCTGCACCTGAGAATCTCAAAGAGATAATGCTGGCAGAGTCACCCTACAAGAACTAGCAGGAGGAATTGTACCCCGATTTTGGAAGTCTTTTTCTCTTTTCTTTGGAAAACTAATTGCAGTCTTGAAAAAAAAACCAATTTCATTAATCTGATGCAAACACACTCCTCCTAATCATGTCCAACTCATCATTTCACTCAGTTTTACTTGAGCCTGGAAAGCTTTCTCAAAGATTGAGGGATAGAGAGCATAATTGGGAAAAATCTTTGTGACAAATTTCCCTGATTAAAGTCCTTTATATAGGATATATAGAGAGCTGATTTAAATCTGTCAGAATAAAACTCATTCCCCAACGGTCAAACTGATCAACTGGTCAAAATTTTCAAAGGAAGAAATCCCAACTTTCAATAACCATAATAATTACTTAAACTGAAGAGTTTAAATCTGCTCTAAGACTCTTGGGATAGCCTGTATATATTTGCTTCAAGTTAGATATCAGTGGTCTGTGGTTTGTACATAGCACAGAGGAAGTGAATCTGGGCAGATAGGTCTGGTGCTGCTTCTTATGGGTAATTTTATTTGACTTTGTGATATATTTGTTTGTGTGGACAAGTTTGAATACAGATCTACAATGCACATTGGAGAACAGCTTCCCACCCCTGAAAGAGAGACGCAGCTTGGCTAAATACACCAGCTCTGAAGTAGAGGTGTTTCTTTACTGAAGTGGAATTTCTAAGGAACCTTGGAGCTAATTTCCCAGGTTTTTAATTCCATTTCAGGGCTAAGTAACAAGGGGCCTTATTTCAATTCAACAGTATTTATGTTTTGTTGTGGAGAAGGAAGGTGTCTTTTTGTCTAAGTAATTGCTAACTGTGTGGTACTTGTGGTTTATTTCCTTTACAAATAAACTAATTGCCATGGAAGGAGAAGTCATGATTTGCTCTCCAGATACAATCCAGAAATGATGGAGTGAGTGCCTTGGTGTGAAAACACTGGTGCTGGCTGTCAGAGGTTCTGCTGCTTCCAGTAATTCAAGTGTTTCCTGGAAGCTGTGATCAGTGTTTTAGGGCTAATTGGTAACAGGTGTCTGGTTTCCTGATGGATTGAAATGAAAACCCATGAGAGAACAGATGGAAAGTTGGAAGGAACATCTATGGTTTCCTGAATACACCAATGACTCGAGTCATTATTGCAAACTTCTAAAAATTCTGCACATTAGTTTTATCCTATAAAGAGAACTGATGAGTTTTCTCAAGCTTTTAGTTGTTATATCAGTTTAGTTCTTTCTAGACTCATATTATAAGCCTTCTTTTGATATCTATATTCTAAAAGCATATGATAGGGTGGGATGCAGCTAAGATGGCAGAGAACCAGATGAATACTCCCAATATTCCATTCCAAACTACTTTAAAATAAGGCCTCAAATTAAATTTTAAGCAGAACCAAGAAAAGGTCAAAAGAAGCCATTCCAGCCTAAAACATCTATAATAAAATATACTTTAACAAGCCAATAATAACTCATCTTTAGCAAATCTATTTTCTGATTTTTTTGTTTATGTTTCAAAATCAGTATATATACAGAGACAGAGTAGAAAAGAAAGAGAGAGAGAGGAAGACAAGAGAGAGAAAGAAAAAGAGAGAGAGTTTTGTTTTCATATGGTCCTAGCCTATATATATGTATATGTATATATGTGTATATATATATGTATACATATATATGTATATATGTGTATATATATATGTATACATATATATGTATATATGGCTTTTTTTTAGTATTTCTTTCTTCACATTTCCTTATATTGCATTATTTCCATTTTTCACTTTATCTCTCATATTTATCATTTTTCATAGTGTAAGACTTTTCTCTCACATTGATAATGATAATTTGTTTAGCCATTTCCCAACTGTTGAATAAAAAGTTTGTTGCCAACTATTTTTTCTCACAAATATATGAAGGATGACTATTATTTTATAGATGTGTTGTTTTCTTTTTAATTGAATCTCTAGGGCATAAACTAAGTAATGGGATTATTAAGTTTATTTAATAAAAATTCAAAAATATGTTTTGCTCTCTAAAATGATTATATATATATATATATATAAATTTATGGTTCTATTAGCAATGTAATATTGTTCCTCTTACCCTGAAGCCCCATCAACAATGAATTAAGTGGCATTTAATTGCTTTTCCACCTTGACAGATGTGAGGTGGTACCTCAATGTTGTTTTAATTTAGATTTATTTCATTTTTAGAAAGGTTAAGCAATTTCAGAAACTACAAACATGACAACTTAGGAAAGGCAATAAAAAATTATAAATGATTACTTGAAGCCTTTCCTCCCCCCCATTAAAATGTGTTTCTAAGAGCAGTTTTTTTTTTAAAAGGTAACTCACATTTATACAACATTCTAAGGCTTAGACATCAAACCATTGGCTTTTTTCCCTTTTAAATATTATCATTTTGGCTTTTGTCTTGCTACTGAATTTGGATGACTAGAAGAGAGAGTGAGGCTGAAAACTTTATGTAACTGTCTTACTTAAACCCAAGTGATTGTCATTAGTCCTCTTTGAAAAGAAAAGACAAACAACTCCAAACCATATGTAACTTTTTCCTTCTTTTAGGTGAATTCAATCTATTCACATTCAATGTTCTAATTGTTCAATTTGATTTATGTTTTTCTCTCTCTCCGCCCCCACACATTTGTTAGTAATGTGCTTGGAAGTCAATATGAATTTTATTTTACTCTATGCAGCATTTTACTTTATCAATGAACTTTGTTTAATTGTTTTGAAGACTCTCTTGAGAGACATAGATGACAATTCTGTAGGTTTCAACAGAAGGTATTTACCCCCATGTAGCCAATCTGAACATGAACCATTTTGACCTAAGCAAGGTTGATACCAAGACAATTTACCTACAGGATGAGTCGATGCTTTATGCCTTTCCTGCTTGCTAGGACCTGACAAAGTTTGTGTCATGTTGACAAAGTTTTTCAGAAAGCAAGGTCATCTCCATACCTCAATGAGTCATCATACATATTTCAATAACTAGACACAATAACAAAGTGAAATACAACCCCTATAGCTTTTACTGTCAGATTTGTAACTTTCCCTAACACTACATATCATTTTCCTTAAAGAGCAAAGGTTTAAGAGACTGTGGGATGATAGCTAACTCTTTTCCCTTTTTCCACTCTTTTTTTATTGTGCTTTTCCCCCTTTGTTTATATGAATCATTTCTTTGAACATTTAAATATGTTGTAACTATTTCTGCATGTCTATCCATCTTTCCTTCTCTGTCAAAACCACCTTTAACATTCAGTGATGTTGATGTGATACCATATGTGATTGGAGACTTGCATTTCTTGCATTAAAAGTTATGTTATACTTATTAACAGATTTTAGGCACTTCTGATTTAATTGAAAACTATCAGCTTAAATTTAAAGCACTTTTTCAGGTGTGGAATTATTTTCATGAATTCTTTGCAATTATTTTTGTTTTTAAGTATCAGATGAGTTTGTATTTTATTCTAGAGGCATTAGGTATCCACTAGAGTTTGAATACAGACATGACATAGTCAGTGCTGTGCTTATCAAAAGTCACTTGACAGTACTGTAGAAGATGAATAGGAGAAGTAATGATTTAAATGAGGCCTTAATTAGGAGGCTTTAATTCTGGGTGAGATGATAAGGGCTGTGTAAGTAGTTGAAGGAGAATGGATGTGAAAGATGTTGTGGAGGTAGAAACAATATGTGACAATTGATTTGGATATAAGGAGTAAAAGAGAAGGAGGTCTTGAGTATAATGTTGTGGTTGCAAATCTGGAGGATTAGAAGGACAAGAAGGCTTTTTTTTCTTTAATATTTTATTATTTTTACCAATTATGTGTAAAAACCACATTTAACAAATTGTTTTGAGTTCCAAATCATCTCCCTTCCTTTTTCCCCTCCCCAGTTCAATAAGAAGGCAAGAAATTTGATATTAGTTGCACATGTGTAGTCATGCAAAACTTATTTCCATGTGTCATGTTGTGAAAGAAAATACTGCGAAAAAACAAAAAAATAAAGAAAAAGTATGCTTCAATCTGAATTCTGACTTCATTGATTCTTTCTTTGGAGATGGATAGCATTTTTTTTTATCATAAGTCCTTCAGAATTCTCCTGGATCATTGCTTGCTGAGAAGAGGTAAGTTATTCACAGATGATAGGATAAGAACGTTCTTAACAGAAACAAGAGAGGGGTGAGCTTAGCGAAAAGATACATTTTGGACCTATTGAGTTTGGGATGCCTATGGGATGCTCAGTTTGAAATATCCAATAGGTAGCTGGTGATGCCAGACAAGAGCTCTATTTCCAGTTAGAGTAGAGGATAGAGGTAGATGAGACATGCCATAGTAGTCTGGGCATATGGCAGGATGAGATATGAAGAATGATCTGGTCTGAGACCAACTGGATAGTAGTGGCCTATGTGAGTTTTCCCTGACTCATCACCAATTAGAATGACCCAGGAATTCCAAAGCTGAATGGATCAATTTCATTCATTGATTAAGATGACTCAGAAATTCCATAACTCAATGGATCAATTTCCCCAAGACATGGTCTCTAGAGGTCTGGTGAACACAGTTGAGTGGTATTACATGGGCAAGAGGGTAGAGAGGGTGGATGGCTAGATGGGATGTGAAAATACATAGTAGTATATCCCTTACCTTTCTCTCAAAACTAGGTTGAAAAGACCTTAAATTAAGACTTTGCTCACCTGGGTGGTTTGGGGGGGGTGTGTGGGGTATTTGTGCTAAGGAAGTGGTGCTCTTAGTGGTAAAGTGGATAATCTGAACATATGTGTAATTGCACCAGCCTATTCCCTAGTCAGGGTTGGAAAGGATAGAGATTCCCAGGAGAGAATTGTTGGGGTGGCAGCCTAGGGCTAGGTGATGGAATAAGATCAGATTATATGGTACAGGACAGTGGAAAACCTCAAAGTAGAGTGGTGATGATGATTTTGAACTTCTATGGTGAGAAAAAATGCCTTCCCAGGTGTTGGAGATCTGGGAACAATGGCAGATTGTCCCACCCAGTCAGTAAGGCTCTGGTGGTGAAGGATAGAATGAAGGAACTTTTTAAAAGCTTTAAAAATAACATAGGTCATATTATCCCTAAGAGAAACGTACTGACCTTTCCCTTTGCTTACACAATCTTTTCTGAGAGTTTATTTAGTAAATATATAACCATGTCTGCTACTATAAAATTCTTTTCCTGTTATAAAGCTGAGCTGAACATTTTGGGCTTTTTGAAACCCAGACTCCCCAACTCCCCCTCTTTTTCTACTCCTTATATGCTCAGTCATATTTTTCATCCTTTGTTTTTCCAAGCTAACTGTTGTTCCAAATAGTTATTACTGTTTGCCTCTTTGAATCAACAAAGGCTGCTTCATCATAGGAAAAAATTCATGTTGTCAGTTTGTGACTGTA
Organism: Bettongia penicillata ogilbyi; assembly: GCA_023548195.1. Classification (NCBI taxonomy): domain Eukaryota; kingdom Metazoa; phylum Chordata; class Mammalia; order Diprotodontia; family Potoroidae; genus Bettongia; species Bettongia penicillata. The sequence goes on from JAJHZJ010000008.1 coordinate 6,752,554, forward strand.
GTTTAGTTCTGATGAGTTGTTTTTTGCTTTATTCAAGAATATATGCCAGAGAGGAAGTGATTTATATCCGTGTGCTCATTCCCCTTCCTAGCCCTAGCCCATCCCAACAGGGCTGTGCCTTGCCTTGAACTCTCAGGTTACTCAGCAGGATCGTTTCCTCCAAAGTGGGGAGAAAGTGTGTAAAGAAGCCAAAAAGAGGACTACTGAGATGGTGAGTTGCTGGGGTTCCACTCCTTCTTCCCCACAGATAAAGCCAAGTAAAAAAGGAAATTTTCAGGATTTTATTTTCTTTTGAAAATGTCTATACTTTCACTTTCAGGAGTTGAGCAAACAAGTCAGTAATGACTTCTGAGCAAAGTCCTTGCCTTTGAGATACTGCAAGAAGGGTACTACAGGATGGTCTGCAAACATTTTTTTTTCTTTTTATAATTCTACAGCAGAGAGGAAATAAAAACAGCATGTATTGAAGTGTAGTGTTCACTGAATCCTCCTCTGATTTAATGATGGGTAAAAGGAGGAATTGTTCAGCAATGATTGTTTGCATGTTTACTGAGAAAATGATGTCTCTCAGAGGCTAAGAAAAAAATATTGAAGCCCAAAGTGCATTTAACAACATAAATTGGAAGAGTTATTTTCTTTCTTTAAAAATCACTTTCACTGAAAAATAAATTGGGAAGAGAGAGGATTCTGGGAAGATGGCAGTGTAGGTCAGAAAACTTTTGACTCTCTTCCAAAAAAAAGAAAAAAAAAGAAAATAAATTCACCTCAGAGCAGCAGAAATCAACACAGGGTAAAGCAATTGTTCATCCAAGAAAACCTGAAAAGATCCCAGGAAAGACCTGACCCTTAAGGGTAGAGAGGTTTGACCCAAGTGAAGTGCAAACACCTCCAGGCAAACTCTGTGGAATCCACAGCAAGAAGCCCTGGGGGTGGGAGGCTGCCTCAGCCTTAGAAACTCTCATATCTCACTGATAGTATGCAATCTGACAGCTGAGTAGAAGAGCCTTCCACTTTTGAGGGAAGCCAAGAACACCTGTGCTGATCGATCCAGGCTGTAGCTGCAGGGAGAAGGAATTAGCACACATGTGAGGAGTGCAGTAGCAACGGGGTGGGGACGCTGCTGACTATGGGTGCTTGCAGGAGAGCAGAGCCCCTGGTTTCAGTTCCAGGGTAGAGAGTACATGTAGTCTGTAGCCACTGTGGCTTAGGAGTGAAGAGGAGAGCCTAAGGTTGAGGTCCCGGAAAGACTTCAGAAAATAACTAACAGAAGGAACTGAGACTGGGGCATTACTCCCTATACATGGGTACTAGAACTTGATCACACTAATAGCTGCTAAATAATAACAATAATAATTATGCAAAAATTAAATTAAAATGAGCAAGCAAAGGAGAAAAAAACCCAACCATAAATGTGAGATAGAGAAGATGTGGATTCATATTCAGAGGAAGATAATGGAGCTAAAAAAGCTACTTCTTTTTCGGTGAGAAACGTCAAATGGTCCCAAGCACAGAAAGATACCCTGGAAGAACTGAAAAAGGGTTTTAAAAATCAAATAAGAGTGATTGAGGAAAAATTAGGGGAAAAAATAGCAATTTAAGAAAATCAAGAAAATTATGAAAACAAAGTCAACCTGGTGAGGTCTGGGAACCATAATGCTCAAGACCCCAAAATACTGATGTGCCAGATCCTGTAGAGTGAATTCAACTCAAGACTTCTTCCAGCCAAAGTAAAACAAAGTTTATTAAAAGGTTCGCCTTATTGGGTTGACTCTTAAGGAGCCTAACCATTTGTGACACTTGTATTGACAAGTGAGCCAGATAGAATCTCAGCTAGATGGAGTCTGAGCTAGATTGAATCTGAGTGCCTTCATGGGGTGAGATGGAATTTACATACAGAAAGACCAAGGGAAAGATCTAGAGGTGGTCTAGTATTCTGGGAGGAGAGTCTAAGAAGGATCAGATGAGATTGGGGTAACTATTGATGTAATCAAGGGTTGGAAACAGCTGGAGGCAATTGGCAGGTATCAGATAATGGAGGACTTGGGCTGGAAGCAAGTGGGACAATCCCAAGGTAACAGACAATAGAGGGCCAGGCTAGATTAAGGGTAACATATTTGAATATGAAGGGCCAGATTAGTTGGGAAGATTCAAGGGGAGTTCAAGGAGGTTCCCGGAGTCTGAACCCCATCAAACCAACTTGAAACCAAGAATCAAAAGCTTAAGGAAGAAAATAATTCCTTGAAAACTAGAATCAGGCAAAGTGAAGCTAACAATGTTCTAAGACACAGAAAAATAAGACAAAACTAAGAGAATGGAAGAGGAGAATGTGAAACATCTCATGAGAGAGATAGTTGATGTGGAGAACAGAGAGAAGAGAAATAAGATGAGTCAGACTGTGTGCAAACTATTATTAAAAAAAGAATCTTGATGCAATATTATAATAAATTATTAAGGAAAATTACCCTGAAATTCTAGAACAAGAAGGCAAAGCAGAAATATAAAAAACCCACTGATAAAAAAAAAAAGCCTTAAAGAGATCCCAGGAGGAAAACATATAGGAATATCATAGCCAAGTTTCAGAGTTCTCAAGTTAAGAAGAAAATACAAGAAAAAATTTAAATAGTGTGGAACTAAAATAAGGATTACATAAGACCTAGAAGCTACTACACTGAAGGACTGTAGGTCTGGGAATACTATATTTGTGATGGCAACCAAGTTAGGATCTTTTGTTGTTTATGTTTTATGGAAATTGCCTCTGATTGAATAATGTGATTAAAGAAGACCTTTCCCACTCATTGATGGGCCTGTCCATTGTGGGAAGCTTGATTGGGGGAGTTGTTTTGTAGGAGGTTCCCTAGTGCCTTTTGCTTTTTCTATTGAGGCACTGGGTCAGAGGGTTATGCCCTCTGGTTCTAAAAAGTGTATAAATTTTCTGAGGGTGAGGTTTTACTTTGGGGCTTAGTTTTTGTAAGAAGGTTTAAATGCCAGATGAAGACTCTGAGAATTCACTTTAAGGAGCCCCACCCTGCTTTGAAAACCCAGATGTCAGTGATTCCCTCTCAAGTAATTATGGTCAGACATTTGTCTGTGGAATCATGGTTAGGCAGAGGAAGTCATGTCTGTTGATCTTTGATTACTTTAGGGTTTACAGATTGGAAGTGTTTGTTTGGCCAGATGAGGACTCTGGGAAGCTGTTAAAGGAGCTCCATGACTTTGAAAACCCAGATGTTGGTGATTCCCTCTGGTAACTATGATCAGACAGTGGGACTTCTCTGTTGAGTACAAGCAGAGGAAATCATATCTGTTGACTTTTAATATCTCTGTATTTTCTTTGAAGTTTGGGGTGCTGACTTCCCTGAACTAGGTGAATGATCTATGTGCTTGGTTAAAGGAATGATACTTGTGCTTGATTAAAGTGATTGTTAACCCCTTGAAAGTTGCTTTCCTTTTGTGAATGCAGATCTAAGAACCTGTGATAGCAGGCCCCCATGTATGTTGGGGTATTTACTGTTACAATATTCCATAGAGTAAAATAACTTGGGTTACAACCAAGGGTAACTTACCCAGCAAAATTAAATATAATCCTGAATGGAAAAAAAATGGACATTTAACAAACTGAAAGACATACAGGTATTTATGACAAAAATAGCAGAGCTTAAGGGAAAATTTGACATACAACATTCAGGAAAAATAAAAAGTAAACATAAGGGACAAATAAGGTCAGATTGTTTGCTTTGTATATATAAAGATAATATGTTGAATTAACAGTATGACTGTCATTTTTATCTAAGTAGTCTGAAAGAAAGGCTTAGGCTGAGCTTCATATGATGGAGTGAGTCTAAAAAAAATAAAATGGTGTAGGGAGAGATAAAAAGGAGCAATAATCTCATAAAAATGAGGCCAAATAAAGGGGAAAGATGCAGAAGAATCTAATAAGGGGGAGGGTGAGTAGTGTTGAAACCGTGTGTGTGTTCATCCTTAGTTGTTGAAGAAGACCATGCCATCAGAGAAATAATGACATGACTTGTACTTGGCTTTGTTTTGAGTGAGTGAGGGCTGTGCAGGTCACCAGCCTCACTTCTTCTCCAGAGCCATCTGAATTCAGTGACCAGATATTCATCAGGATGACTGGAGATGATTCAGAATGAGGCAATTGGGATTAAGTGACTTGCCCAAGGTCACACAGACTCTCATCAGGAATGGGTTAAAGACAGAACAACATATATATCTAGAAGGGTGTAAAAGTCAAAAAATACAAAAGGGTAAGGAGATAGGATAGAGTGAGAGGACATGGGAGGGATTCTTGGAGGGGTGGGTAGATTAAAGAATGGATTGATAAGGTAGGAGGTAGAAGAAAAGCGGAGGAGAGAGGAAGGATAGGAAAAGGGTGAGAAGGACAGTGAGGGAAAATGGGAAGGAGGAAAATGGGAAGTAATTATAGTTCAGAATGTGGATGGGATGAATTTACCTATCAGGTAGAAACTGATTAAAAAATTTTCATTTAACAATATGTTCTTTCAGGAAATGCTATAAAAATGAGACACACACAAACATTAAAAAAAAAAAGTCATGAGTAGAATTTATTACATTATAAAAGCTGGGGTAGTAATCATAATTTTAGATAAAATTAAAGCTAAAATAGATTTAACCAAAAAAGAAAAATAGGGAAACCAGACCATGTGTCAGCCATACTATTCAATATTGCTTTAGGTCATTTAAAATAACTAGATAGTATAAAATACCTGAGAATATACCTGCTAAAACAGACACAGGAACACAAACATAAAACACTTTTTATACAAATAAAAGATATAAACAATTGAAGTAGCATTTACTATTCATGTGTAGGTAAAGTCAATATAAAAAAATGACAATTTTACTTAATTTATCTATTTATGTAATGCCATCCCAGTTAAATTACTAAAAAATTATCTTACTGAGTTAAAAAAAATAACAAAGTTTATTTGATAGAACAAAGGGTCAGAAACTTCAAAAAGGCCAGGAGAAGAAAGATATGAAGAAACAGGTTCAGTAGTACCAGACCTTAAATCATTGTCTCAACAATTGTGGAGACAATCTGTCAGCTAGAATGTAATTGGGTTGGAATATTGCTATGATGCAGGAAATGACAAGTCAATTGAATTAGAAAAGCATGGAAAGATTTGGACTTAGGAAGGAGGATTCTATTCACTTTCAGAGAAACATGATAGGTGGAGATAAGTATGACCCAGACTAACATATAGTTATATATAAATGTGTATGTGTATATATGATTATAAATATCTATGTATATGTGTATATATGTGTATACCTGTATATTTATGTGCATGGATACATATATACATGCACATATGTATAGATACATGTACAAAAATATATATACATGCATACACTCCATGCTTAATTGTAGCCTTCCTTGTGGGAGAGGAAATAAAGTAAGAAATGCACAGCAGAGAACAAAGAAAAACCTCCAAGGAAGCAAAGAAAATATGGACAGCTTTGAATACATATTTAATATTATAATATTTAGTTTAATCATTAATATTTACTATAATGCTTTCTTGAAATGAATTGTTTTATAGTGAATTTTCTCCTAGGTTCTGTTGTGTAAAAGGCAGTGTTATTTTTTCTTTTCTTATTTTGTATTTGTATTCTTAAAATATATACATATTTAAGAAAATTAGAAAAACAAAAATAATTTCAAAAAATAAATTTGAAAAGTGATGCCCTGGAAATCAATGTATTCCTCCAAGCTCAAGGGAAGAAATTAGGTTGGATCTAAGGGTTATGAGGCAGGAAAGGGAAAAAGGAGTAGCAGAGAGGAGGAAGGGGTAGCTGTGGTATCAGTTCCTCCTTTCTATACTGTTTTATGAAGGCCCTGAAGAAGGGGAAAGGGCTTAATAAGAAGTGATTTGTGAAAAGTCATCTGAGAAATCTGTTCATTCTCCTTGTAAGCTGATGAAAGGACCAAAACATCATAGAAGCATAGACTTAGAGACAGAAGGGCTCTTAGAGACCAAGTAGTCTGATTCCTCTCATTTTACAGATGAGGAAACTGAGGCTGAGGGAGGGCATGTGACCCTAACCCTAAATGCCCAAGGTTGTACAAGTTGCAGGATTCGTATACAGAGCTTAAACCCAAATCCTCCAGTGCCATAGATAGTATTATTTCTACTGTAGTAAGAGGTAGAGATGAATGAAGAGGTGAGAAAATTGCCCTAGAAAACAATTAGCTCAGGGAAAACTGAGCCAAATCAGCAATATTAGGACAGTTTGGTACTGAGAGAAATAATTTGCAGTGTACATCTGAGATGGAGAGGTCTCAGAGATAAGATTTGAGTTCTAATCCTGTCTGTGACTCATACTGGCTATGTGACTCCATAAGTTACTTAACCTCTCAATGCCTCCGGTAACTCTCCAAAACAGTAAATAACAGATAATGATGTACACTAAAGATCGCAATGTAAAACTCAAATGCTGAAGCCCATTCCCTGCAAACTATTTACTTCCAGGTAAATTGTTTTAGATAAACTTAAGTAGGAAGCAGAACAGGTAGCTTATATAAGGGGGTAGTGGAATATTCTGCTTGCTCCCCCACCCAAAACATCACCATGAACCTGCTAGGGGAAATGCTTGAAAATGACATGTGAAATACTTCACCTGGGAAATGTAATACATTTCTTCAGAAATGCCTGTTTGCAACATTAGCAACACAACCTTTTCCCCATCCACACTTTCCAAAGTTTTGGCTTAGAAATTTGGCACATAGTATAGTAGGTGTTTACTAAATGTTTGCTCCTCCTCCTTCCCTACATAGCTTTATGTTACAGTATTTCCCTTTATTTTCCAGTCATACTGGGCTACTTTCTAGTCTCTATTTTCACCCTGACCTCTTCCACCTTTATGCTTTTCCCTATGTCCTTCCCTATGCCTTGAATGGAATCTCCAAACAACTCCCCTTGCCTCAAACACTATTTAGTGACTTCAATATCTAGCACAGTTGTCAAATCCTCCAAGGCATCCTTCACCCACCTCGAACTTCCCATCTGGCAGTAGTCCTTCCTTACTTTAAACCTCTTTGATTTTTCCTTTGCATTTCCTAGTTTTCTAACTTGTCTTAAAGTCATTTGTATATGTTTCATCCCTCATAGACAGAAATTCCATCATTTTTCATATCTATTTGCAGTGACTAACATTGGACTTTATATATTCTTATAGATTTGGACCAGACTCATAATTCCATTGGTATGGTAAAATGCTGCCAAGGAATCTCCATATATCAGTGAAGGTATCCATCTATTTTAAGAACAGCAGAGTTCTCAACTGTTTAAGTCCCTATATCTTTGGGCTTTTAGTAAACCTTCCTGCATCCCCTTTTCAATATGAATGGATATCAATTCTTTTGTTGCTGTTCAGTCATTTTCACTCATGTCTGACTCTTCGTGATCCCATTTGGGGTTTTCTTGGCAAAAATACTGGAGTTGGTTGTATTTTTCCTTCTTGGAAGATGAGGAAACTGAGGCAAACAGGTTGACTTGTCCAGAGTCACGCAGCTAGTAAGTACCTAAGGGCAGATTTGACCTCAGGGAGATGTCTTCCTGACTAAAGGCTGGGTACATTATGCACTATGGCACCTAGCTATCCATTGGGAATAAATTCTAGAGTTGACTCTGTGTGTGTATATATGTATGAATGTGGTGGGCATATATGTATATATCATATATATATACACACAAAAGAGATAAAAATGATTCACTTTTCATAAGGAAAACCTTATTTAATACATAACAACATTGTTTTCATAAAGTTTCGGTGTTTATCAGAACACAGTCAAATTCATTAAACCCTTGGTTTGGTTTCTTCTCAATCAACGGCTTTCTTCTTAGTATGATTCTTAGCATAGATACCAGCTACACGTTATGTTTAACCTCCAAATTATTTCTTGCTTTGGATTTGACTGAGAACAGGATTGATTGAGAGTCCTGATTCACAGAGTTAAGTTGTTATTAAAGTTTTGTAAGCACATCTAATGAGAAAGGGTTGTGCTTCTTTAAAGGTGTGCCAGGCATTTTGTAATTTCATCCACTGGAAATGGTTTTGGAGTTTAGGGTTATTGTGGACATCATTGAGTTACTGCCACTATTTGTTCCAGCTTAAAATAAGAAGTGTTTCATATCTAAACCTCATTCATTTTTGTCAATGGGATTTATTTCTTAGTATCTTTCACATACTTTTTAGGTACATTGTAACATTCTTTCCTTTTCTCACCACTTCCCTGCTTTCTCACTGTTTTCGCTAATCCACATATGTTTCTCACTAATACTCTTACTTTTGGAATGTTTTAATAGGATAATATGGTAATTTGCCAAACATTTTTCTTACTATCTTGAAAAGCTTCTCATATTATAGGTGGTAACTGTAACTTGGCTTGAGATGCCCTGTTATAGAGTCATGGACCTACTGAGAGGTTGATGACTTGTTCAGAGACAATGTATATGGGAGTCTTTCCAAATTTAAGGCCAGATATAAATCAATAACACTTTTCAAGCTTAGCCCATGATACATGCTTGATAAATATTTGTTGAGTTGAATTTGAACCCTTCAATTAACATGGCATATATGTTTACCATATTTTTGATATCTATTTGATGATAGTAATTGGAAAAGTGAGTTTAGCAAGATAATGAGTTTGGAGTTTGATGTTTCTTTATTTTAGTCCTAATGAGATAGCAAGAGAGGCTAGGAGGAGATTACTCTGGGCATGGAGAACAGCCAATGAAAATGTTCAGAATCGGGAGATGAAGTATTCAATCATGGGAGGAAGGTTGATAAAGTGGAGGAGGTAGGGTGGGGTGTACTGAAGGGGTATGGGGTACAGTTATATATTCATTATACCATGCTACTTCTTGATCTGGTGGTTTTTAGGGAAGGGGGCAGGAATCTGAGCTATGATTTCATTGTTTAGAGTGAGAAATTTCCTTTAACAATGCAAATTGACACTTGGTGCATAGCTTCCAGACTAAGTGAGTCATTAGTGAGATTCTGTGATATTAATTGACTTGTCTATGACCACATAGCCAATATTTGTCAGAGGAGAGACTTGAATGCAGATCCTTCCTGATTCTGAGGACCTTCCCTATCCATTATGCAACTCTTGTGGCATAATCAAAATAGGCAAGGTCATTTTGGTTCTGTGCATAGCAAGTAATCTGTGCAAATTATTTAGATAATTGTGCATTATTAATCATGCACATGCTTGCTTTGGATTCTTTTGCAGAGCAGAATAATGGAAAGATGTTTGTCCTATTGGAGCTACTTTTTTCTTGGAATATTGCCCCTTCAGATGGTGTGCACACAATCTGTAAAAAGTTGTGTTGTCCGACAAGAAGTAGCTGATTGCAGTCACCTGAAATTGACCCAAATTCCTCCTGATCTCCCAATCAACATCACAACCTTGAACCTTACACATAATCAACTCAAGAGATTGCCAGCTGCAAATCTTACAAGATACAACCAACTCATCATCTTGGATGGAGGATTCAACAGCATCTCAAAGTTGGAGCCAGAATTGTGTCAAAATCTGCCTCTGTTGAAAGTTTTGAACCTTCAACACAATGAACTGTCCCAGCTTTCTGACACCATGTTTGCCCACTGCATAGGCCTTACGGAACTTTATTTAAATTTCAACTCATTTCAGAAAGTCAGTAACAACCCTTTTAAAAATTTAAAGGTAATATTTTTTGACAGAGGTAAAGTTGTAATAACACCTAACATGTATATAGTGTTTGGGGGTTTGCAGAATGTGTTACATAGATTATCTCTTTTGATTCTTACAACAACCATATGAGACAAATGTTGTCACTATTACCTTTGTATAGTTGAAACAATTGTGGCCATGTATGAGAGAAATAAAATGACTTACCTAGGGCCCCATAGCTAATATATGTCTTAGGCATAATTCAAACCAAGGTCTTCCTTTCAAACCCAAGATCCAATGAGATAATATGTGCAACATTTTGTGGACCTTAAAGCCCTACATAAATGTTTGTTGTTGTTCAGTTGTATCTGACTCCATGTGACCCCATGGACTTTGTTTGTGGGGTTTGCTTGGCAAAGATACTGGAGTAGCTTGCCATTTCCTTTTCCAAAGTGTCCCCATTTTACAGAGGAGGAACTGAGGCAAACAGAGGTCACTTGCCCAGGGTCACATAGCTAGTGAGTGTCTGAGGACAGATTTGAACTCATATTTTCCTGATTCCAGGTCCCATGCTCCATCCACTGATCCCTCATCTACTCCACAAAACATACTAGCTATTACTATTGTATTATATGTTATAATTATAATATATATAATTATACTGTGTATTGATATTATTGCCCCTGCCTCCAAATCCAGCACTCCTAGGCTTCAAGCCTATGCAAAACTCCAAAATGTAATTGAGAAATGTTTAAGAAAATTAATAAAAAATATAATAAAACATAGATAATGTTAATTTGTAGTTTTCTAAGTCAATAGGTAGCCTGCAGACATCTGTTTCTATTGGAGTTTGACACTGCTGTGTTAAAAAAAGTTTTGAATTCTAAAGTTCTCTTTAGAATGCATTGTCTTTAGAATCCATTCCTTTTACAGGGATAGCCAAATGCAAAAGCTGAGTGAGAGACTGTGTGAGAAAGTGGAAAGAGCCCTGGGCTTGGAGTCAGAAGACCTGCTTTTGTTTCTTGGGTTTTTTTACTGAGGGATATGACCACGAGTATTTGTATCTCTCTGGTTTTCCTTCTGCTTCTGAACAAGAATGAGGCAGGACTCAATGAATACAAGGATCTAAACCCAAAACAAAAAACTCAATTTTTATTACTTTGTATTATAATGCTTAACTGGTGACAAATATGTAGAATAGGTATCCTAAGATCAGGAAGGGACGACAGATGTTGACCAAATCTCACCTTTTAGGACATTGAAGAGAAAATTTAGTCTCGTTGATTCTCTCTGTGAAGTGATGGATGATGAGACTGTTGGGGACAGACAGTCACAGTTCCTGATCACTGCCTTCACATAGGGGTAGTAAAAAACAGGAACACAGATAAGGCAAAACAAACAGCTCAAAATGTCCTTTTTGTGGTTCAGACTTAAAGTAGTGGACTTTCATAGCTCTGATGTTTTCTTCTCAATATGAATCAGAGTGTTGAAGTGGAATAACTGAATGAATGAATGAAAAAAGTATTTATGATGCACTTACTCTCTGCTTAGATGTAGTGAATAGAGAGGGGGCAGCTAGGTGGTATAGCGGATAGAATACTGAACCTCGAGTCACCTGGGTGACTACAGGACCAGAGTTCTAATCCAGTTTTTTACACTTAGTAGCTGTGTGACCCTGGGCAAGTCACTTAACCTTGTTTGCCTCAGTTTCCTCATCTGTAAAATGAGTTGGAGAAGGAACTGGCAAACCACTCCAGTATCTCTGCCAAAAAACTGCAAAGGGAGTCACCAAGAGTGAGAAACGACTAAAAAGTGATTAAACATCAATATCATTTCCACCAATAAAACACATTTTTTGAACCATTTAACTGTGCCAAGAAATTTGATAGTGAGAACTTTATTTTCTGGGTCACAAATTCCTACAACTGACCATTGAGGAAGCCTCTCCAGTAGGGGTGGTTCCCTGGAATTTGGCTGCTGAGGATGGACTGGAAGCAGGGCTGGAAAGCAGGATCTTTAGCTAGCTCTACAGAGTCTGCAGGGAGGTGGTTTGTTGCAGTGGTTTCATCTACCTGGCATATACTGCTTCTTGATGCCTTCAGAGCATCTTGTTTTGGTTAAGCTAGTTTGCCTATCTATGGGTTACTGCTTTTCAGTCAGGAGTGTTGGCTCTAGTGGGGATGGTAGAACTCTTCTCCACAGAGGTTGCTCCCTTAGTCAATAACTGTGGGGAGTGACCCAGAAGCAAATTCCAGTTCTTATTGAATCTAACTTACTGCCCAATATATGTAATATGGGTGTATATTACCAGTGGTTTATGAAGGTAACTTATAGATTAGACAATTATAGATGAGAGGTAATTATAAATTATGTAATAATGATAATCATCAGTTCTTGGCACCAAAAAATAACAAATTTGAAATAAACAAAAAATCTTATTAAGGTACAAATAATCTTTGCTAACATAGGAGCAAAGTTTGTGTGCCTTACAGCAGGTATTCATCCAGATGAGAAACGTTGGGAGCAGACTGGTTCTTGTCAAAGGTGAAGAGATTCTAGCTCCTCTACTGCTGCTGTTCCATAAAGGTCTAGTCCTAGAAAGTCACATCACCTTTTGCAAGAGTTAATCTATAGTGGCCCAACCCGATTATAATATTTGCTCCCATTTGTGTAATAGTTCACTTTGATTAACTCTCCCAATCCCAGGGAGGCTATATTTCCTCCTCAAGATTCTCAAGTACTCTGAGGAGCTTATGACCATCTCTTCTCTAGTGCTGTTTTTGAACCTTCAAAACTGGCCTGCCCATTATTAGGTGCCAGCCAGTGGCACTCAAGTTCCACTTACCCACTTAAATCTGCTAGCTTTTACAAAGTATACTCTTGGATCAGTCCCTGCATAACATTTGTTCCACCATGTTCATATGTGAAAGGCCAAATGAGTTTCAGTTTCTATAGGTCTGTATCCAGAAGATAATTTCCCAAACTCCTTATTCTTTTGGGCATCGGTGTTAGTCTACCTACAAAATCCATACTCTGGATTTTGGACTCTACTGGACTCTGATTCTTAGACTCCTTCTGCCCATTCTCCTAATCTTTCAAAACTCACCAAGTTGGAAACTCTGATCTTCTTCAGCTAAAGTGAAAAAGGACAGACACTAAGGGGCTGAGGTCTTTTTCTAGGGCCACATGGCCTCAGAGGTCCCAAGACCTATATTCTCACAATATTTTCTCTCATCATCTGGGAGCTAAGGAGTCATGCCCCTGGAATGTAGCTGACGAGCATGATGGCAAGAATAAAAAGGGTCTTTTGAATGCTTCCAAACCAATCAAAGTCTCCTGTTCACTCTGTGATTAACCAGACCCAGTAACAGAATGTCTACACATGTTCTACAATCTATCCAAGTTGCTTCCATGGAATCATGACTCTCCTAGAACTAGGCACCTCAGCATTTCCACAGGGGAGATGCCATCCCAGGTGTTCTGAGCATTTTATACAAACCTATTTACCTTCACATAGTCCTTTTATTTATTTATTTTTGTTACTGGATTTGTGATGGGGAATTTCCATTACAAAAACTCCTCCATTTGTAACTTGCAGTCTTAAGATGATTGACTGGATCATTAAAAAATTAAGTATTTTGTGCAGGATCCCACAACTAGCATGTGTCAGAGACAGGATTTGAACTTAGATCTTTGTTACCCTAAGACTGACCCTATACCTACTTTGCCCCACTACCTCTTTACATGGCAGTTTATGGTTTACAAAACATTTTCCTCACAACCAACCTATGAGATGGAGGATGAAGTATTATAATCTCCCATTGTATAGATGGAACTCGGGAAACTGAAATTTAGGGCAATTAAATATTTTGCACAAAGTTCTAGGACAGGGATACAGATCCAGATCTCTTAACTTTAAGACCACTGCTCCTTCAACTGGGATGTAACATGGTTTTCATTTGCTTTTTGTTCATATGAGGATTTTATAATTACTCAATCATTATTCAGCTGTATCAATATGCCATTTTTAAAGTGATTCCTACTCTAAGTGGAAAACTCATAAATGATGAAAGGATTTACAAATCCTTACTAAGTTTAATCATTTTTTTTCTTCTGGGAAGAGAAGCAAAATGGATCCTACTATTATAAAGCCAAGTCCTTTAAAAATGATATCTTTAATAGGCCAAAGACTGTATACTCTTATCAGCCAGAAGTTAAATTCAACTTAGTCCAAGTAAGCATTTTTTAAGTTACTTTTTCAATTCAGGTGTGACTTTTCCCTCAGATTAGTAGAATATTCCACTACAGGGCTTATCAGTTCCTTATTAATAGGTTAGTGTCAATCATGGCCATGATCATGGCTTCCTGGAACGCAAATGCTAGCATGTCCTAAATTTCATAGACATGCTCTGTTTATCATCTAATGATAGGCTTAGCTAAATATGGAAAAGCTTAAGACCCAATAGTGGGCAAAATGGTAACAACATTTCTAGTCATATCACCCTTCAGAGAGGCAACATGGAGTAGTGTGTATAAAGCTGGAGTTGAAGTCAGAAAGATGTGGATTCAACTCCAATCTCATATATTACTTTGCTGTGTGAACCTGAGACAGTCATTTAACCTCTCTGTGCCTCAGTTTCCTCATCTATAAAATGAAAGGGTTAAACTTAGCCATTAATGTCTCTTCCAGTTCTAAATCTATAATCCCACTATGGCATTGGTGGACAGAGTACCTACACTGATAATGAGTATAGAACCATGAATTACTGAAGTAATAATGATGGGTCATACTTTGGCTTCAAGGATAATTATGAGGTATACTTTAAGGTTGTTTTAAATTGAAAGATTAACATTGTAATTTTTCTTTTTAATATTTCCCTTTCAGGATCTACTCATATTAGACCTGTCTCACAGTGGTTTATCCTCTACAAAATTGGGAACTCAGGTACAACTAGAAAATCTCCAGGAACTTCTGTTAACTAAAAACAAAATACACGTATTAAAAAAGGAGGACTTTGAATACCTTGGCAATTCATCCTTGAGGAAACTTGATTTGTCTTCAAACCAACTGAAGGAGGTAAGAAATGACATTGCTGACTTTAGGTTGAGCTTTGTGTAAAGAAACCCAACTGATGGAAATCTAAAGATGCCTAAGAATGGAGGTTACAGCCTCCATCATGGTTACTCAAAATGCCTTGTTTCCTGTTGTGTTGTGCTCACTCACTGTATCTGCATAAATACTATCTGGAAAGAGAGGCAGATACCCTGGGTTCTTGTTTTCCCTATTTACTGTGATTTTGAGTCAGAGGTTTTACTCCCCAAGTTACTTCATTTTTGAAGGGAGAATGATGACATCTTGTCCTGTTGGAAGACAGGGAATTAAATCAGAGACTCCCCAAAGTAGGTGATACTGTCCCTTGGGAGGTGCTGGAACAATCCATGGGAGTGGTAGTAGCTTCAGATGCAATTGAGGGGTGTTGAATGAAAATAAGAGGATGGTGAAAGAGGAGAGAAGAGAAGAAAATTTTGAAAAACTTGAAAATTTTGAAAAACTTTGAAATTTCAAAAATTTCAAAAAACTTTTTGAAAAAAAAAACCATCTGTTGTGTAACAGTTAAAGTCATAGTCATTACATTATTTTCCAAAGAAATAAACAAAATGCAAGTTATAACCCATCAGTGGTAAAGTCTGCTGACAGGTCTTAACAAGGAAGTATTGGTAAGCAAGTGTGTTGAACATTGTTGGGAAGTCCAGAAAGCATTAAGAGAAATAACTACATGTAATGACTTGTTTATGATATGATACTATACCATTACATGATGCAATATTATGTTATCAAAATTTCAGTGCAGGAAAAACCCCACAAATTTACAATAAATTATTAAATTTAGGATGCATCATTTTAAAAAAAATCATACATATTTTTTGAAATGAAATGACACAAATTTAAAAAAACACTAAAGGGTTAAAGAGAGTAGATTTTCAGGGGGGTGCTGAGTAATTCTTTTTAAAAAGGGGGCAATAGGTCAAATAAGTGTGGGAACCTTTGAATTAGATGATCCTCCAGTTTCTCCCATAGATCAGATCTATAATCCTATTAGATCATTATCAACATTCTTTTCTGCCTTTTCTTCTCCAAGGTAACTAATTTTTGTTATGTTCCTTGCTCTTCATAAAGGAATATTGTTCCACTGTATTCATCATTTTGAAGATATATTTCAAATTGCCAACTGAAATACAATTTTGGATTAGTAGAGGATCTTAAAGAAAGACCTTGAGACTAGGATTTCTTAATCTTTTTTGTATTACGGACTCCTTTGGAAGTTTGGGGAAGACTAATACATGCTTATTTATTAATAAATTATTCAATAGGCACCAAAATAGTGTTTTAAATGCACAACATAAAATACATAGAATTTTAAAGGAAGCTGATGATACTGAAATACAGCTCTCAGATTTAAAAAAAAAAGGGGGGGACAGAGCCAAGATGGCAGACTAGAAAGACACACTTACCACAGGGTCCTCCCCACAGCCCATAAAATACCTGTAGAGAGGGACTCTCAACAAATTCTGGAGCAGCAGAAGTGGAGAACAACAGAGTGGAGGAGATTTCCAGCCCATGGTGACTTGAAAGGCCCATGGAAATGTCGGTTGTGCCAGGCACAGAGCTGAGCACTGAGCCCAGCCCAGCTTTGGCCTAGCAGCATGGTGGGGCATGGCAGACTCTGGGAGGAGGGGTGGAATCTCCAGTCACAGCAGCAGGGCCTCAGATCCCTCAGCCCATGGGCACCAAAGGTCAATGACACAGTTTTATCAGCAGGCCAGGAAGGGAGAAGGGCCTTCCCATAGCTCCAGCAGCAGGCAGCAGCCACAGAGCCAACACAGCAGCCCCTACTATGGAAGCTCCATTGTTGGAGAGTAAAAACCACTGGGGGCATTGAAGATCTGAGTCTTACCTCAGCCCTGGGTGGAGGTCGTGGCCTAGCTGGTCTTTGTCTCACACTTAATGGCAGCCCTGCCCATCTAGCTTATCTGAAAATCAGCCCCCAGTGCTGACTTTATTGGAACTGGAGGCCAAGTGGCTGTGGAGAGGTATCTGCTAAGATTCTGGGCACAAAAATCCCTCTCTATGTCCAGACTAGTACATGCCTGATTGTGCCACCTGGGAGGAACTGGGATCTCACAGATTCCCAGAGTATACCCTACTCTTGACAAAGGACCCAAAAGTCAAGTAACTGGTTGGGAAAATGCCCAAAAAAGGGAAAAAAAAATAAGACCAAAGAAGGTTACTTTCTTGGTGAACAGATATCTTCTCCCATCCTTTTGGATGAGGAAGATCAATGCTTACCATCAGGGAAAAACATAGATGTCAAGACTTCTGTATCCCAAACATCCAAAATAAATATTCGATGGGTTCAGACCATGGAAGAGTTCAAAATCATATTTTCAATCAAATTTTCAAAATCAAGTTAGAGAGGTGGAGGAAAAAATGGGAAGAGAAATGAGAGAGATAAAAGAAAAGCATGAAAAGCAGGTCAACACCTTGCTAAAGGAGACCCAAAAAAATGCTGAAGAAAATAACACCTTGAAAAATAGGCTCACTCAATTGGCAAAAGAGGTTCAAAAAGCCAATGAGGAGAAGAATGCTTTCAAAAGCAGAATTAGTCAAATGGAAAAGGAGGTCCAAAAGCTCACTGAAGAAAATAGTTCTTTCAAAATTACAATGGAACAGATGGAGACTAACGACTTTCTGAGAAACCAAGAAATCACAAAACAAAACCAAAAGAATGAAAAATGGACGATAATGTAAAATATCTCATTGGAAAAACAACTGACCTGGAAAATAGGTCCAGGAGAGACAATTTAAAAATTATGGTACTACCTGAAAGCCATGATCAAAAAAAGAGCCTAGACATCATCTTTCATGAAATTATCAAGGAAAACTGCCCTGATATTCTACAACCAGAGGACAAAATAAGTATTCAAGGAATCCATAGATCACCACCTGAAAGAGAACCAAAAAGAGAAACTCCTAGGAACATTGTGGCCAAATTCCAGAGTTCCCTGGTCAAGGATAAAATATTGCAGGCAGCTAGAAAGAAACAATTCCAGTATTGTGTAAATACAATCAGGATAACACAAGATCTAGCAGCTTCTACATTAAGGGATCAAAGGGCGTGGAATAGGATGTTCCAGAAGTCAAAGGAACTAGGACTGAAACCAAGAATCACCTACCCAGCAAAACTGAGTATAATACTTCAGGTCTTTCAATGAAATAGAGGACTTTCAAGTATTCTTGATGAAAAGACCAGAGTTGAAAAGAAAATTTACCTTTCAAACACAAAAATGAAGAGAAGCATGAAAAGGTAAACAGCAATGAGAAGTCATAAGGGACTTACTAAAGTTGAACTGTTTACATTCCTACATGGAAAGACAATATTTGCAACTCTTGAAACTTTTCAGTATCTGGGTAGTTGGTGGGATTACACACACACACACACACACACACACACACACACACACACACATGCACACACACACACATGCACTCACACGGACAGAGACAGAGAGCACAGAGTGAATTGAATAGGATGGGATAAAAAAGTGAAATTAAGTGGTGAGAGAGAAATATACTGGGAGGAGAAAGGGAGAAATGGAATGGGGCAAATTATCTCTCATAAAAGAGGCAAGCAAAAGACTTTTCAATGGAGTGAAAAAGAGGAGAAGTAAGAGAAAAACATGAAGCTTACTCTCATCACATTCGACTAAAGGAAGGAATAAAATGCATACTCATTTTGGTATGAAAACCTATGTTACAATACAGGAAAGTGGGAGAGAAGGGGATAAGCAGGGTAGGGGGGATGATGGAAGGGAGGGTAATGGGAGGAGGGAGCAATTTGAAATCAACACTCTTGGAGAGGGACAGGATCCAAAGAGAGAACAGAAGCAATGGGGGGCAAGATAGGATGGAGGGAAATATAGTTAGTCTCATACAACATGACTATTATGGAAGTCATTTGCAAAACTACACAGATATGGCCTATATTGAATTGCTTGCTTCCCAAAGGGAATTGGTGGGGAGGGAGGGGTGAAGAGAAGTTGGAAGTCAAAGTTGTAGGAACAACTGTCAAGTATTGTTCTTACTACTAGGAAATAAGAAATACAGGTATTGGGGTATAGAAAGTTATCTGGCCCTACAGGACAAAAGAGAAGACGGGGACAAGGGAAGGGAGGGATGTTAGAAGAGAGGGTAGATCGGTGATAGGGGCAATTAGAATGCTCAACATTTTGGGGCAGGGGGAGGGCAAAGATGGGGAGAAAATTTGGAACCCAAAATTTTGTGACAATGAGTGTTAAAAGTTAAATAATTTTAAAAAAAAGCAAAAAACATGTTCGGGGAGCCTAGGTTAAGAACCTATACTCCAGAAAAATTTGCTCATTGTGTAAATGAGGAAACAAATATAAGTTAAATGATTTCCCCAAGTTCACATAGTAGGATGAGTTCTCTCACTAAATCCATCATTCTCTTTAGAACATCCCACTGCCTTTGTAATCTTTTTTGATTAAGAAGGAGAGTTGGCTCTTGTTCCCATGTATTATGCCCTGAATTAGCCAGAGTCAGTAACTATGAGGTTTTGAATATGACCCACTTCTTTCTGATTTTACCTACTGTATTTATATTATGTTTCTCTCTTTCTTGTGGGTTATTGAAAAAAGCAACCTGCTAAATGGTGTCTGGATATGTGAATGGTATTGCTGTGCACCCCAGACCATCCTCGCTGCTAGGGACTGGCCCCATCTTTTATCTCCTCTTTTGTTTTTTTTTCCTCTGTTCTCATCATTCCCTGCCCCTGCACCAAGGAAAGCCACAGCTATTCAAAGTTAAGGTAGGGAAGAGAGAGGGCATAGAGAACTAGTGAAAGAAAGGTCAACCCCAAGGCAGGGATCTCAATGTCAAACTGTAGCCTGGCTCGGGAAAGATTGCTGGAATGTTAGAAAAATTAGAAGTCTGGAATTTAGCAGGAAGTAATAGTTCAGAGGTCTGGTTGGAGACAGGTTCTAGAGCCAGCACCCTCCTGAGAGAAGGTTCAGTGTTGGGATGAAATGAAACACCTGTAAGTTACTGAACAGTTAACAAAGGAGGGGTACTTACTTTGCCCAAACACAACAATAATGTGTAATAAGGAGACTTGCATTTCAATTCTCAGAAGGTGGCCCCCTTGTCTCCATTTGAAAGCACATCCAGTCAATAAGGGTTTGGTGACTTGCCTGGTCTCAAGCGCCCACCCAGTCAGAGAAGTCCCAACTACACACAGCTGGGATATTGTATGCCCCTGGACCAGGATGCTGCATTAGGGGAGTTGGGGCCAGTCAGGTTGTGTGGGAGGAGAACTCTGGGGTGGTCAAGTAAGGTGCGAGTGGGGAAGGAACTTGCGTCAGAAAAACGCTAATCCTGTCACACATAGTTTCTTAATCAATTTCTGTGTCATGGATCCCTCTGACAGTCTGATGAAGCCTATGGCCCCCTTGTCTGACCAATATTTTTAAATTCAAGATACAAAATAAATAGAATTAAAAAGAAAATCAAAAGTTAGAAAAAAAATATGTAATTCTCTTCCCATCCAAGTTCATGAATCCCATGAAATCTGGGTTTCTGGATCCTAGGTCAAGAGAGAGAAATTTCACTACAAACCTGCTCTGATCTTTTATCCTAGGATAGAGGCAATCTTGGCTTTCTGAAGGCTGGGTTTCAAGCTCTGAGAGTTTCTAACAAGCTAGAAGCAACCAAGTGTCTTTTGTCTAAGGACCCATCTTGCTAAGACATTCATCAATAGGGC
The DNA here is from genome assembly GCA_023548195.1 of Bettongia penicillata ogilbyi. Taxonomy (NCBI): domain Eukaryota; kingdom Metazoa; phylum Chordata; class Mammalia; order Diprotodontia; family Potoroidae; genus Bettongia; species Bettongia penicillata. Next base: position 6,773,089 of record JAJHZJ010000008.1, read on the forward strand.
CACGGGATCCTGATTTATTTATTTATTTTTGAGGAGTGGAGAAACTATAGCAACTCATGATGAAATACATAGATCTCTGGATTTTGAGTCAGGAAAAACTGGGTTCAAATTCTGCCTCAGATACTTAATAGTTACATGACCCTAGACAAGTCACTTAACCTCCACTGACTTCAGTTTCCTCATCTGTAAAATAGGGATGATAACTGCACCTCTCAGGGTTGCTGTCAGTATCAAATGAGAGAATATCTGGAAGTGCCTTGTAATCCTTAAAGCAATATATAAATGCTAGCTATTATTATATATAGCAGCATCTACTAGGGAATTCAGGAGCCATGATCAGCATTAGGGAAGTGAAATCCTTAAAAAGTTAAAGTTAGAGAAAGTCCAGCTCTTTGAAAACAGAGCCAGAATGTTTTTCATACGAAATACTTTGGAATATGCTAATTACACTATTAAAAGCAAATTGTGATATGAAGTGAATACATTTTAAATTCCATCTAAGAGGGCTTTGAGAGCAAAGTATCTGTTAAAAAAGACTAAACTTTTGATAAAGGAAATGTGGAATAGAGCAGATGGACAGTCTTCTTACTAGGCTCCCATATGATTCCATGTCTTATTAATAAATGTCACATACATACCAAGGATCCTTTAGTACTTGAGTTGATATGAAACCAGGTACAATGATGAGATAATTCTTAATGTTCTAGGCTATTAACTTAATTTTAGTTCTTCTGAGGAAATCAAAACCTTCTCCTTCTTTCCCTGAGAATTTGTTTCCTGTTAATATATAGAAAAGTGAAGGAACATGCATTTTTAAAACCTACATCCCTAAAAAAGTCACATCCTTTTTTTAAAAGTATGTGAGGACAAGAAGTCGGATTTGATGACCCCTGGAGTCTCTGCCAATCCTAGGATTCCATGACTCCTAAAAATTACTGTAGTGAATCTGTTTAGTTTCCCACAGAGTTTTCCTTTCATTTTTTTAAAGAACAAATATTAACATTTGTAACATCTACAAAATTTTGTAATATCTACAAAATTAGTATCTACAAAAGCTAGGTGGTACAGTGGATAGAATTCTGGGTCTGAAGTCAGAAAGCCCTGGGTTCAAATTTAGCCTCAGATATTTACTAGCTGTGTAACCCTGTTCAAGTCACAAAACTTCTGGTTGCCTCAGTTTACTCATCTGTAAAATGAGGATGATGATAACAGTGCTTACCTCACAGGGTTGTCATGAGGACCAAATGAGAGAACAGTTATAAAAGCACTTAGCCCAGTACCTGGCACGGAGTAAGAGATAGGTAAGTGGTATCTGTTATTGTTGTATTTTATTGTGACTTCTATTCCCTCAGTTTCCAACATTTACCAGTTTCTAAGTCCTATTATTTCTACTTCTATCTTTCATATATATATATATGTATATATATATGTTTATTTTTCTTCTTTAATCCTACTGTTATTACGCATTTTGAAGGAAATTAGGAGACACTAAGAGGCAGAAGTGAGGAGGCTAGGTGTGGGGGACTGCAAAAGCCACTAATGACTCTTGCGCCTTTCATTTGTTCCCATTCTGGTCCTTTGTACTTCTGCAAGGTTAGTCTTCCTTGGGGCAGTTAGGTGGCAATGTAGACAGAGCCCTTGCCCTGGAGTTAGGAGGTACCGAGTTCAAATGTGTCTTTGGTTACTTGCTAGTTTCCCTGGGCAAGTCACTTAACCCCAATTGCCTTGCCAAATAATAATAATAAATTAATCTTCCTTTATGCCCGGATTTGGCCCTGGCACTTCTGCTCAGAATTCCCTATTGTCTATAGAATCAGGTTCAAACTACTTTGTCTGCCATTCCAGTTCCTTCATGAACAGGGGCCCATGACTTTTTCTGTAGCCTCATCTCATCTACTCCCACTGACACACATTCCTTAAAGTGGACTTTACATGGTCCCATAAGTACGATTCCTCAGAAAATGCTGCCCAAGCATTTGAATGGTCCACATTTATATTAAACTTTATAGTTTATTTATAATATTTATATTTATTTGTTATTCAAGTGATTTATATGTTTGTGTATAATTATAAAATATTATATATTATTTATAGTTATTATTTATTATTAACTTTTCCTCACATCAGTCCTGTGAGATATGTAGAAAAGTATTACACCCATTTTATAGATGATAAAATGGAGGCCCAGAGAAGTTATAGGTTACCTACTCAGGGTCACACAGCTAGAAAAGTCCCTCAAATGCATAAATGATGCTATATTTAGGTAGGACGTATAACAACTGGCATCTTTTGTATGTTTGAAATTTTCAGTGAAATTGTTCCCAGATTATTGGGTTGTGATATTTCTTATTACTTGCATTTGTTTAACACTTTAAACTTTGTAATTGCTTTTCCTCAAAGCTGTCTTGTAAGAAAAATAGAGTGATTTCTTTTGGAGGGGAAGGGAGGGATGCTGCTAATCCCAGAACTGTGATTTGCTCAAAGTGGGGAACTCCCCGGGAAGGAACTCATTCCTCCAGTTCAGATCATCACCTACTTTGCAATTCATAGGATCACACACACACACACACACACACACACCCTTTTTATAGATGAGAAGACTGAGGTGCAGAAAGATTAAGTTGTGACTTGTTCAGTCACACATTTAGTAAGTAGCATCTGAGGAGTTGAGAGATAAAGTTATTTGCCCAAACTCACAAACCATTACATGTCATGGGCAGACTTTAGGCCAAATACTTCCTGAATCTGAATCTTGTTCTCCATCTACTGTACCATGCTGTCTTAGAGTTAAGAAATATAAAAATATTATACATCAATTTTACCCATTAAGAAAATGAGACATAGATATATTAAGAAATTTAAGAGTCACATAGCTAGTAGGTGCCAGAGATGGTATTTGAATCCAAATCTGTCCTGAGTCCAAGTTTGGCATTCTGTCCATTACTCACACAGGGTAACCTCTCAGGAATTGAGGAAGATCAACTTTCTAGAGCAAGAAAAATATACCCCACCTACTACTAAGTAGCTAGCATTTATAAAGCATCTACTACGTGCCAGGCATGGTGCTAAACACTTTACAGTTTTTATTTCATTTAGGTTTAGGGTTAGAATCAAACCCTGTAAAGTAAGTGCTATTCCCCCTTCCTCCATTTTTACAGTTGAGGAAACTGAGGCAAGCAGAGATTATGTGACTTACCCAGGGTCACTTAACTAGTAAATGTCTAACAGAAGATTTGAACTCAGATGTTCCTGATTCTAGGCCCAGAAGTCCATCCAAACATTGTACCACCTAGTTTCCTACCTCTGTGAAGGGCTACTCAAATATGTTGTCATGTAAAATAATCACTAAGTTTTTTTGTTTCTTATTTTTATTTTTCAGTTTTTTCCAGAGTGCTTTCAGCCAATTGGAAATTTATATGGCCTTTCATTAAACAATGTTCAGCTTGGACTTGAATCCACAGAGAAGCTTTGTTTACAATTAGCAGGCACAAGTATTCAGAACCTTTCTCTGAGCAACATCCAGCTTAGCAGAATTTCCAACATGACTTTCAGAGGCCTGAACCAGACAAATATCACCACACTTGACCTTTCCTATAATGGTTTGTTGACAATACCTAATGACTCCTTTGCTTGGCTTTCACACTTGGAACAGCTTGGGTTGGAGTATAATAACATAGGTCATCTATATTCTCATTCCTTTAATGGACTCTCCAAGGTAAAATACCTGAACTTGAAAAGAGCCTTCGCCAAACCAAAAAATGCCATGTTTTCCTCTGCTAAGATAGATGATTTTTCTTTCCAGTGGCTAAAATGTTTGGAATATCTTAATATAGAGGATAACAGCCTTTCAGGCATTACAACCAATATGTTCACAGGATTAACAAGTCTGAAGATTTTAACCATGTCCAGTTCCTTTGCAAATTTACAGATTCTAACCAATACCACCTTTTCCTCCCTTGCTCACTCTCCCTTAACTATTCTTAACCTGACTAGAAACAAAATCTCTCACATAGAGAGTGGAGCATTCTCTTGGTTGAGCCATCTAAAGGTCCTTGACTTGGGCCTGAATGAAATTAGTCAAGAACTTACAGGTCAAGAGTGGAAAGGTCTGGAAAACATCGTGGAGATTTACCTTTCCTACAACAAATACCTGACGTTGACCAGTGACTCATTTGCTTCAGTTCCAAGCCTCCAAAGACTGATGCTCCGCAGAGTAGCTTGCAAACAGCTGGATGTCTCTCCATCCCCTTTCCATTCTCTTCGGAATCTGACCATTCTAGACCTCAGTAACAACAATATTGCAAACATAAATGATGGAATGTTAAAAGGACTCGATCAGCTGGAAATTCTGGATATGCAACACAATAACTTGGCTAGGCTTTGGAAACGTGCTAATCCGGGTGGACCTGCTCTTTTCCTAAAAGGTCTTTCTCATCTCCACATACTTAATTTAGAGTCCAACGGCTTTGATGAAATTCCAGCAGATATCTTTAAAGGTTTGTCTCAGCTAAGGGTAATTGATTTAGGATTAAACAACCTGAATTTACTTCCAGCCTCTCTGTTTGACGATCAGACATCCCTGAAGTCATTGAGTCTGCAGAAGAATCTTATAACGTCTGTTGAGAAGAGTGTTTTTGGACCAGCTTTCCAGAATCTGAATTTCTTAGATATGAGTTTCAATCCATTTGACTGCACCTGTGAAAGTTTGGCTTGGTTTGCTAGCTGGCTTAATGGGACCCACACAGATATCAAGGATCTTCCCAGTCATTATCTCTGCAACACCCCACCACAATATCATGCTACTCCAGTGATGCTCTTTGATATTTCTCCCTGCAAAGACAGTGCCCCTTTTAAGCTCCTCTTTGTGATAAATACCAGTTTCCTGTTCACTCTCATCTTTGTTGTCATGCTTGTCCAGTTTCAGGGCTGGAGAATAGCCTTTTACTGGAATGTGTCCATACACCGAGTCCTTGGTTTCAAAGAAATTGAGCGCCAGGCAGAAAAGCCTGACTACACAGCCTATGTGGTCCATGCCCAAGAAGATGCAAGATGGATTTGGAAGCATTTGTATCCTATGGAAGAAAAAGACCATTCCATCAGATTCTGCCTGGAGGAAAGGGATTTTGAAGCTGGCATACCTGAACTTGAAGCAATTGTCAACAGCATAAAGAGGAGCAGGAAGATTATTTTTGTTGTAACACGAAATCTCTTGAAGGATCCCTTGTGTAAAAGGTAGGTTAATATGTATAGGATATGTATGAACTTTTAGAGATCTGTCTTCAAGCCAATGTCGTTTAGTCATTTCAGATTCTTTTGGGGTTTTCTTGGCAAAGATACTGACTGGAATGGTTTGCCATTTCCTTCTCCAGCTCATTTTACAAATGAGGAACTGCAACAAACAGGGCTAAGTGGCATGCCCAGGGCCACATAGCTAGTAAGTGTCTAAGGCTGGATTTCAACTCAGGAAGAGGGTCCTTCCTGACTCAGCAATCTGTCAACTGCCCCATGGAGGCAGTTAAGTAGCTCTCTTGTGCAAAGAGCACTAGGCCTGTAGTCAGAAAGAACTGAGCTTCAAATTGGCCTCAAGACACTTACTAGCCTTCTGACCTTGGGCAAGTAATTTAATCTACATATGCCTCAGTTTTCCCACCTGTAAAGTGGAGATGATAATAGCACCCACTTCCCAAAATTATTGTGAGAATCAAATGATATACTATTTTCAAAGCACTTAGCGCAGTACCTTACACATAGTAGGTGCTTAATGAAAGATTTTTTCCCCCTTTCCCCATTTTCCTTCCTCCTATATATATGTATATACACACATATGTAATATGTTTACATATATCTGCACACATGTAGCTATACACAATACATGCATACATATATGGATATATACACAATATATAACAATAATAGTTAACAATTATATAGCATTTACTCTGTGCCAGACGTTGGATCAAATGCTTTACAATTATTATCTCATCTAATCCTTCCAATAGCTCTTGTGAGATAGGTGCTATAATTAGCCCCATTTTATGGATGAGGAAATTGAAGCAGAAAGAATTTAGGTGAACAGCTAGCAAGTATCTGAGGCTGGATTTGAACTCAGATCTTTCTGGTTCCAAGTTTAGCCCTTTATCCATTGTACCAACTAGCTAGTACACACATACATACATATATATGTGTATGCATATATGTGTATATAGATATAGACATAGATACCATTTCTTGCCATTCAGAGGTTGCTTTCTTTTTTTAAGGGCAAACTGAAGGGAAAACGGGGTTTGGCATACGTTGAGTTTGAAGTCCCGTTGAGCCTTGCAGGCAAAGATGTCCAGAAGGTAGTTGATGTGAGATCACCATTCAGGAGATAGATTTGGACTAGATACATAGGTGTAGAAGTCATTTGTATGGATGATGATACACAGACCCAAGAGATAAGATGAGATCTCCAAGACAAGGAAGCCTAGTAAGAAACTTTGGGGATTGCCCATTCTTTAGAGGGAGGAGATGGAAGAAGACACAGCAAAGCAAACAAGAGAATGATAAAATGGATATATGAGGAATGGAGGAAAGAGTATCCACCATTAGGAGTGATAAATTGCCAAAATCTGCAAAAATCTCAAGCGGGTGAGGTCTAAGAGAAAACCATTAGAGTTTAAAGATGAAGAGATCACTGATGAAACTTGAAAGCTCAGATGGTGGGATTAGAGGGCAAAGGGATTGAAAGTGAGTGTGGAGTGAGCCTGCAGAGAGAGCTGGTGTAGGTCACACTGGTAACTTGGCGGTGTGAAGGAGGGGGGATATAGACCAAAAATTGGAAGGGATGCCAGAATCAAAAAGTTTTTGCTTATTTTAATCAATGGGGAGGATGTGATCCCTTCTGTAGGATGCAAGGAAAGAGTCTGGAGATGAAAAACAACAGAGGAGACAGAAGGGAATGGAATTAAAGGCCCAACTGGAGGGGGTTAGCATCAGCCACTAAGGTTGCATGGCTGAGTCATGCAGTTTATTACAATTTACTAGGTGGTACATTGGATAGAATTCTGGTCCTGCAGTCTCATCTCCCTGAGTTCAAATCTGACCTCAGACATTTATTAGATGTGTGACCCTGGGCAAGTCACTTAACCCTGTTTTCCTCAGTTCCTTCATCTATAAAATGATCTGGAAAAGGAACTGGCAAACCACTCCACTATCTTTGTGAAGAAAATCCCAAATAGGGTCATGAAGAATTGGATCCATGTGAAATGACTAAACAACTGGATAAAAAAATTTAGGAAGATAACACATGTAAAGCACTTTGCAAATGGTAAAGAGATATATGAAAACTAATAGTAGCAGTTGTAGCAGCATCAGCAGTAGTAGTAGTAACAATCATTGTGGATATAATATAAAAGAAGAACTCACACTAGTTAAGCAATGAATCTTTTGAGGCATTGAAGGAAAACTCAGAATTAATTATTCCCTTTAAATTTTAGGTTCAAGGTACACCATGCAGTCCAGCAAGCAATTGAACAAAACTTGGATTCCATCATTCTAATCTTTCTTGAAGACATTCCTGATTATAAACTGAATCATGCCCTTTGCTTAAGAAGAGGAATGTTTAAAAATCACTGCATCTTACACTGGCCAGCTCAGAAAGAACGTGTCCATGCATTCTACCAGAAATTACAAGTAGCCCTTGGAATGAAAAATAGAGCACACTGAATTTCTTTACCTTAAAGACGATCTGCTTTAGTTAGAATATTTCTTATCATCTTAAATTCCAGAATAAATTGGAGTTGTACTGCAAGTCAGAGAGGGCAATCTCTTCCACAATTTGTTTATATTTTTTATTCTTAAAAGGATACTTGCATTTAAAAAATAAATGTTTCATTAATGCTTTTTTAATACCATAGTTATTTTCCATTGAAGTCCCTTCCCTTATAACAAAGAAGTATACTTAATCAAAAGTAAAGGATATGTTTTCTGTATTCTGACAATATTTAACTTAGATGGTGAAATGGATAGAGCTCTGGGTCTAGAGTCAGTAATACTCAAATTCAAATCCAACTTAGGACCTTACTAGCTGTGTGACCTTGGGCAAGTCACTTAACTTCTGTCTACCTCAGCTTCTCCATCTGGAAAAATGAAACTAACAATAGCACCAACTTCCTCGAGTGTTGTGAGGTTCAAATGAGGTAATCAAAAATAAATAATAATTAATTAAATGAGATGATAATGATTTGAAAAGCACTGTGCAAGCCTTAAAGTCCTATCATCATCATCTCCATCATCTCTATCATCACCAGCATCAGCAGCAGCAGTAATAGCAGCAATGTATGCTTCATTCCACCCCTTTAGCCCACTACCTCTCTCCTGAAAGGAGGTATAAGTCACTGGCAGTCCTTTTAAGTCAGACTCAGTCACAGCATTCATCAAGTTTTGATATCTTTCATTGCCACTTGCCTTTACATCATTGTGATCATTGTGTGGTCACATTTCTATCTTCTACCCTTTGTGCTCCTTGGTTCTGAACCCTGAGCTGCAACCATATAATTATATCTTGGTTGGTTAGTTTAAGTCAGAAGAAGTACATTAATAGATAATCCCTGGGATGTTCCACCGACTTTCAGTATCCAAACACTTAGTGTCTTGGTAAGTTGAGGGACTTTTAAAATATCCCGTCTTTAAGGACAATAGCAGTTTATCTTTATGTGTTAAATTTTTTATATTTAATATAGGAGATGATCATTGCTTTAGTAGGTGTAATCTGACCCCAAATGTTAGAGGGTGAAATAGAGACCATTTTTAATATTCCTAACTTGAAATTGCTTGTAGCCTTCAGCAGAAGAGTACCTTATACTGGTCAGTGATTATCATAATGGTGATACTGGTAAATCTTTAATAACTTCTTAAGGTAAATGTCTTTGGACAAAACCCACATGAACATCTTTAATTCACTTTGCTTCTCTACTAGCAGTAAAATTCTCTTCATATTTGAGTTTTAGCTGTATCATACAAGTAGAGCTGGTAGGGACCTCAGGAGCCATCTGGTTCAACCCTCGTATTTTAAAATGAAGTATATGATGCTCAGAGATTTAAGAGACTTGTCCACGGTCACACGGATAGAAGCTTTAAAGTTTGTTGACAGACCTCACTCTGCTCCAGACTTTCAGAGTGATGCTGGATGAATCTCCTTCACCACACTGAGGCCCTTTTATTCTTGCCCTTGAAAACAGAGAAAATGATTAATCTTTTTAAAGACCCTGTATAATAAATAATAATAATGGCAGGATAAATAATTGATTTTCTATACAAACTTGAAACATATAATTTTGGAACTGAAAGAGAACTTAGCAGTCATTAGGTCCCTAATTTTAAAGAAGTATAAATTAAGACTTATCGAAGGAAAGTCATTAGTCAAAGGTCACCTAGCTGATTAGCGATTAATTAATTAGCGGACCAGAATCAAGATTTCCTGATTCCTACTTTGAATCCTCTTTCATCATGGTGTTATTTTAGAATTTAATTTTCAAAAGTCTTTTCCTCTCTTGGAAATCAAAACTAATTATGGATTTTAAAATTTAGAATAGTGTTTATAAAATTTTTCCTCCTCCTTTGGCCATAGTTCTGAATATAAGTGGCTACTTGAATTTATTTGAAACTGAATCAAAATTACAATATATATTTTACTGGTAGATTTGTTTCATGGTCATCCATCATCATAAATATACTTTTGACTTCTGAATTCTAATAGGTATTGATTTGTAATAACAAAACCTTGTCCCCTAGTGGAAAAAAACCCCAAAACAATCATCAGTTTGGGAAGAGAGGAATGGTAGAAGAAAATAAGAGACTTCTATGAATCCTACTTTGGTCTTACAATTTTATATTTCATTGACATTGATATACAATAGCTAGAGATATAACTAGGGTGGGGTAGCTATAACTTTACCCCAGGACATCAAAATTTGGAGGTTGCAAACATTTAATGTATGTACTTTTATAGTGGTTTAGAAACAACTGATCTTAAGATCTAGTTATACCTTCTACCAATAGAAAATACAACTTTAAAACTAATTATTCTGGGTAAGTTTTGCTATTCATGATGGAAGAAATACCCACAGTAATGAGGTTCCAGGCTCATTGGATAATTTTTTTTTAATTTATTTATTTATTTAAATTTTTACATTCATTTTCACAAAATTTGGGGTTCCAAATTTTCTCCCCTTTTAACCCCTCCCCCACCCCAATACCCCAAGCAATCTAATTTTCCCTATCTCCAATCTGCCCTCTCTTTTGTCATCCCTCCCTTCTCTTGTCTCCATCTTCTCTTTTCTCCTGTAGGGCCAGATGACTTTCTATTCCTCATTAACTGTATGTCTTCTTTCCTAGTAGCAACAACGATACTAAACAGTTGTTCCTAAAACTTTGAGTTCCAAATTCTCCCCATCCCTCCCTCCCCACCCATTCCCTTTGGGAAGGCAGGCAATTCAATATAGGCCATATCTGTGTAGTTTTACAAATGACTTCCCTGATAGTCGTGTTGTGTAAGACTAACTGAATTACCCTCCATCCTAACCTGCCCCTCATTGTTTCTCTTCTGTCTTTTGATCCTGTCTCTCCCCAAGTGTTGACTTCAAATTGCTCCCTCCTCCCTTTGCCCTCCCTTCCATCATCCCCCCCTTGCTTATCTCCTTCTCCCCCACTTTCTTATACTGTAAGATAGGTTTTCATACCAAAATGAGTGTGCATTTTATTCCTTCCTTTAGTCAAATGTGATGAGGGTAAACTTCTTGTTTTTTGTTTTTGTTTTTGTTTTTTTTTCTCAGCTCTCCTCTTTTTCCCTCCACTAAAAAAGTCTCCTACTTGCCTCTTAAATGCCATATAGTTACCCCCTTCCATTTCACCCTCTTTCCTCCCACTACATTTCTCTCTCACCATTTACCTTAATTTCTTTTAAGATATGGTCCCATCCTATTCAGTTCAATCTGTGCTCTCTGTCTCTGTATGTGTGTGCATGTGTGTATGTGTGTGCGCGTGCATGTGTGTACGTGTGTGTGTGGTCCCACCACCTACCCAGATACTGAAAAGTTTTAAGAGTTACAAATATTGTCTTTCCATGTAGGAATGTAAACAGTTCACTTTTGGTAGGTCCCTTATGACTTCTCTTTGCTGTTTACTTTTTCATGCTTCTTCTCATTCTTGTGTTTGAAAGTCAAATTTTCTTTTCAGTTCTGGTCTTTTCATCAAGAATGCTTGAAAGTCCTCTGTTTTATTGAAAGACCATATTTTCCCCTGAAGTATTATACTCAGTTTTGCTGGGTAGGTGATTCTTGGTCTGAGTCCTAGTTCCTTTGACTTCTGCAATATCCTATTCCATGCCCTTCAATCCCTTAGTGTAGAAACTGCTAGGTCTTGAGTTATCCTGATTGTATTTCCACAGTACTGGAATTGTTTCTTTCTAGCTGCTTGCAAGATTTTCTCCTTGAGCTGGGAGTTCTGGAATTTGGCCACAATGTTCCTAGGAGTTTCTCTTTTTGGATCTCTTTCAGGTGGTGATCGATGGATTCTTTCAATACTTATTTTGCTCTCTGGTTCTAGAATGTCAGGGCAGTTTTCCTTGATAATTTCATGGAAGATGATGTCTAGGCTCTTTTTTTGATCATTGCTTTCAGGTAGTCCCATAATTTTTAAATTGTCTCTCCTGGATCTATTTTCCAGGTCAGTTGTTTTTCCCATGAGATATTTCACATTCTCTTCCATTTTTTCATTCTTTTGGTTTTGTTTGGTGATTTCTTGGTTTCTCGTAAGGTCATTAGACTCCATCTGTTCCATTCTAATTTTGAGAGAACTATTATCTTCAGTGAGCTTTTGAACCTCTTTTTCCATTTGGCTCATTCTGCTTTTGAAAGCATTCTTCTCCTCATTCAGTGGCTTTTTGAACCTCTTTTGCCAATTGAGTGAGCCTATTTTTCAAGGTGTTATTTTCCTCAGCATTTTTTTGGGTCTCCTTTACCAAGGTATTGACCCGTTTTTCATACTTTTCTTGCATCTCTGTCATTTCTCTTCCCAGTTTTTCCTCCACCTGTCTAACTTGCTTTTCAAAATCCTTTTTGAGCTCTTCCAAGGCCTGAGCCCACCCGACATCCCCCTGGGATGTCTGGGGTACTGAGGCCCCACCCCCCACGTCTTTCCCTAATGGCAAGAATATTTCCTCATCAGATCCGAAAGTCGGGATCATTTGCATCTGTTCGAAAAAACTCTCTATAGTCTTATTTTTCTTCCCTTTTCTAGGCATTTTCTCAGCCAGTTACTTGACTTCTGAGATTCCTGTCCACCCCTGACTAGATTCGCCCAGCTAGTGCTTGGGGTCTGAGATTCAAATGTGCTTTCCGTGCTGCCCAGCTGCTAATCAATGTGAGCTTTAGTTCTGGTGCTGGGGTGGGGGCAAGGCCGCCTCCCAGGCTCGGCTTCCTCAGGGGCTTTATGCAGAGACTTTCAGGAATGGAGCGGGTGGGGGGGGCACCTCCCAGGCTCAGCTCCCTCAGGTTGTTTATGCAGAGACCTTCAGTAATGAAGATCCTGCCTGCTGCTGGGGGAGTCCCGGGCTGCCGCCTGCTGCCTCCGCTGCCGCCCATGCCTCTTCCTCCGCTGCTTCCTGCCCCCGTCTCTGCCACTGCCGCTTCCTCCCAAGCGGGCCCAAGTCACGGAGACACTCCGCTCCCCCCCTCCAGCCTAACTGTCTCTCTCACTGACCTGTAGCTTTTGTGGGCGGAGGGACCTTTCCAGCAGCTGGAGCTTCTCTCCCTGAAGCCTGCTCGGGTCAACCTCTCTGGGGCTGTGGCCAGGGCAGCACTGGGGTGGGGTCCACTTTCTGGGGCGCGATGGACTCTGTTGACAGCTCTCCAGGGCTCTCTGGAACGGAAATCTCTTCCACTATGTTTATGCACCCCCTGCAGTGATTCAGAACTTACGGGGATCTCTTTTTACCTTAATTCTATGGGCTGTGGGTTCGGAGCTCGGAAATGTGCATCTTTCTACTCCGCCATCTTGGCTCCACCCCCTCTTTCACTCTTACTTATGAACACTCTTAAGTGTTCTTCATCCTTAAAAACTTTCAGTTGACCTAATTGAGATGAATGAAAAACCCAAGAGACAGAGTTTCTGGGTAATTAATAATCAATTTATTAAATCAAGGTAGCAAATAAGCAATAAATTGATGATCAGTAGTCTTTCTCTGTAACCAAAGACAGAAACATGGAGATTATCAAATGCTTAAGTATTTTTGGAAAAATGAATGCCCTTGACAGGCAGAGATCAACCCTGATTGGTGAACAATTAATGAAGAAGTGGATGAGGAGGTGAGCTGAAAACCTTCAGTTTCTCCAGCTGAGAATATGACTTAATTATTAAATTAAACTGCCTCCACCTATCTGGACAAAAGAATCAATCTCCACTCAGACCACTGGAGTTGAACAATGGGTGTGGGGTGGGAGTGGTGATTCATGGGTGTGTGTGCCTAGTGTTTTTAGGGCTAGAATTCATGTATATTAGATTCTATTTACACTTTAATGAGAAATAAACTCTCACGGTTGGGTAGGGTCACACCCAAGATTGAGTTTCCAAAGGATTAGGTCAATCTCATCATCAGTCTTGTCCTTCAGAGACCTGGTGACCTACAAGGACTAGTCCCTGCATGAAGAAATAGAAAGAAAAAAAAAAACACTTCAATCCTAATTTAATAATTGGTTACTAATAGAAAAATAATAATTCTCCATCAGTTCAAGAATCACTTCGACTTTTCTCATTTTATTAAGCAAACTCCTAGAAAAACTGTCTACACTCAGTGACTAGACTTCTGGTACTTCCACTCATTTTTTTTAGTCTTTTGTATTTTGGCTTCCAATCTCATCATTCAATTCAAATTGTCCTTTTCAAAGTCACCATTATTTTCTCAGTTGATAAATCTGATAGTCTTTTTCTCAGATACCTTCCTTCTAGATCTTTGCACCACATGACACTATTTATCACTCTTTTACCTTGGATACTCTCTTCTTTCTGAGTTTTCAAAACACTGCTCTTTCTTGGTTCTCAACCTTGACCATTCCTCATTCTCTCCTTCTGAATCATCATTCGCACAACCTGACTGTAGGTTCCCTAACGTTTCATACTAAGTCCTCATCTTACCTCTCTATAACTTCTGTGTCTTACTGAACCCACTACCTCTCAATACAGATGACTCTCAGATGTATGTATAAATCCTGAACACCAGTCTTGCATCATCAACTGACTATTGGGCAATTTGAACTGAATGTCCCATCAAGATCTCACGCTTAATATATCTAAAAGAAAACATATTATTTTCTCTCCTGAACTCCTCTTTTTCTGTCTGGAATACCACCATTCCTCCAGTCATTCAGGTTTGTAATTCTGGAGATATCCTAAATTCCTCACTCTCTAGTACCCTACTTTTGAAGGTGATGTTGACTTTTCAGGGCAGGTAAGGAAATTATAACCTTACCATCACCTGCCACAGGTGCCATTGGGAACATTCCCTCTCCCCTCAGTGTGCCTTCCTGATCAGCTAGTGGATGTGACAGGTACAACTGGAGAGAAATGCTGTACAATCCTGGGCACTAACCATTGAATTAAAAGCACCACCTCTAATTTAGTTTGGAGCTGGGCATGATAAGTCTTCCAGGGTAGGCAGGTGGTGCAGTAGATGGAGCACTGGGCTTGGAATCAGGAAGACTTCTGAGTTAAAATCTGATCTCAGACATTTAACCTATTTGTCTAAATTCCTCATCTGTAAAATGAGCTGTAATGGCAATGGTAAATCCTCAGTATCTTTGCCAAGTAAACCCCAAATGAGGTCACAAAGAGTTGGATATGACTGAAATGACTGAGCCACAAGACAGAACCAGGAAGAGGAATGGATTTAATTTTTTTTTTAAATTGAAATCAGAGACGAGAACTCACTTTTGCTTGTTATTTTTGTCTTATGTGTGGGGATAGTCTTCCCAAAAAGTTCACTGACAGTTATCTATTATTTGATTATTGATTATGTCACATTCTATTTTAAAAGTATCTTTAAAAATAAAGAAATTCACCTGTATTGGATAACTATTGATCAAATCAACTGAACTATTAATTACTAATAAGCAATTATTTCTTACAAGTCCTCCTTACCCCCAGGATATACAACAGATTTTTTTTAATATAGAACACATTCAATTAAATATCTCCAACTATAATTTTAAGAAATTTTAAGCATATTTTAATGAAAAAAACAATCTTTCATTCACAGATAAAAATTAAAAATGAAATTAAAATTTTTAATGTTTATTTTCTCTATCTCATCTTTTCTGAATGTATGCTTTTGTTTTATTTCATTTATATATATTAGCACAATAGTATAAAATATAATTTATGAATAAGCATATACACACAAATTGTGGGTGCACGCACAAATATTTTTTACTGATGGGGTGCAAAATGAAAAAAATTTAGAGACCATTGCTTTAAATGATTTAGAGGAATACGATAAGTGAAGAGGATAAGGGCAGACAATTCGGACAAAGAGAACAGTGTGCAATTTTTAAAGAAATTTATCATTTTATTTTTTCAGTTATCTACATTCATTTTTCTCCCTCCCCCTTCCCCACCCATGAAAGAAAGGAAGAAAGGAGGAAAGAAAGAAAGAAAGGAAGGAAGGGAGGGAAGGAGGAAGGAAGGAAGGAAGGAAGGAAGGAAGGAAGGAAGGAAGGAAGGAAGGAAGGAAGGAAGGAAGGAAGGAAGAAAGAGAAAAAGAGAGAAAAAGAAAGCAAGAAAAGAAAAGAAAGAAGGAGAGGGTGGGAAGAGAGAAAGAAAGGGAGGAAAGAAAGAAAAAGTAGAAAGCAGAAAGGGATGGAGGATCACAGGGATTCTTATGTATCACACAAGCACAGCCAAACAAGCAAATCACCACACTGCTCACATCCAAAAGCTCATTCTTTGTTCTGCATATTAGTTATCACCTCGCTGTCATTAGGGAAATAGTGTTCTACTTCATCAGTCCTCTGGATTCATAGTTGATCATTGAACTTATAGATCTTAAGTCTTTCAAAACTGTTCATTTTTATGATATTGATATTATAGTAGAAATTGTTCCTCTGCTTCTGCTCATTTAATCTGCATCAGTTCATGTAAGTTTTCTGATCTCTTTGAAATGATCTATTTCCTCAGTTCTTATAGCACGAAATATTACATTGAATTCATATACAACCATTTTTTTTTTCAACCATACCCCAGATAATGGTGAAACAGCCTGAACAAAATTAAAGTATATTTGCTTTTTAGGTAGTGATAGTTACTTAAGAAAATATTTACCAGTAAGTTTTACTAATAAAAGCCTGCATTTAGAAGAATATTTGACCAATTACAGAAGAGCTAACTGAATAATACAGAGTTTTATTATAGGAGAACTGGGATTTGCTATTTCCACACCTGCAGCAATTGCATCATCCTTATTGTGAAGTTTTCATCTCACGTTTCTGGTTTTCTTTTCAATCCAAATGACAAACTCTCTCTTGCAAGCAATGAAATGTAAAACTATGGAGCTGTAGAGCCGTACTTGTACAAATTGAAAATTTATCCCAGATTGAGAACTGGCCAAGCCACATCATACCTAAATAAATTCCCACTGGATGTATAGTGTAACAGGATTTTATTAAAAATTAGTGTTTGCTTCCATTGCCTGTGCTAATCAGGGAGTAGAAATATTGCCATTTAAAAGGTCAGTGAGAAAAGAGAGGCCCTCATTGATTCAAGGGCCTAACTGATCTTTGAGGCACAGAAGAGAAAATAAACTGTAGACCTTCCTTGGAGATGAAAGCAGCCTGA
The DNA here is from genome assembly GCA_023548195.1 of Bettongia penicillata ogilbyi. Classification (NCBI taxonomy): domain Eukaryota; kingdom Metazoa; phylum Chordata; class Mammalia; order Diprotodontia; family Potoroidae; genus Bettongia; species Bettongia penicillata. Next base: position 6,789,955 of record JAJHZJ010000008.1, read on the forward strand.
TTTGCAATTAAACTGCCCAAACAGGGTCCTGAAATTTCAAGCCCAGTGTCTTGGGATGCAGGTGGTGAATATCAGTGCCACCGCTGAACCACCACCATATCTAAATCTCTTTTAAACCCCTGATTTTCCAAACTAACACAAACAGCAGCTTAAAGATAGAACCGTCATTAGAAAACATAAACACCAAAGCTACTTGGAGTAGAGCTGGGGGTGGGGGAGGGTCATGGGGGCAGATTTTACAGCAGGCAGTGACTCACTGTCTCTGAACTGTGTTTTCCCATTCACTCTGGCTGTTGAAGCCAAAGTTCCCACAGCTAAGAGATGAGTGACTTAAGGATGTCCTGATGAACACTTGAAAAATAGATCTCTACATACTGAATGTGACGTTAGTGTCTTCTAAAGGAAATTCTCCAACTACTTTGCCTACATCTTACGTTTCTGGTAAAAACAGAGGTAATCATGTCAAAAGACCAATTTTTCAGATAGTCTCATCCAGAGCAATGTAAGATAATGTCCCATGATGTGCTTTCAGTACCGTATGAGAAAGGCTAGAAATCTCTCACATATGTAGCAATGCTATTAGATGAAGTCAGTTCTTGAACATCAAGGACAGCAGATAGGTAGAGAAAGTTCTTCCCTACACCAGTGCAACCACAGATTTGGTCCAAGTGGTCCAAAGAAAAGGTATGAATGCATATGTGTGTATATGTATGTATGAAAATATATATAGTATATAAACAGTGTGACAACATAAATAAACAGATAAATACATAAATAAATAAATGAACAAATGAATGAATGAATATATTGTCTACCTGAAAGTTTGGTTAAAACAGGCTGAACGCATATTGTTTATTCCTTTAAAGCTAGTAGTTACATTATCATGGAGTCAGAAAAACTTCTGACTAACTAATACAAGAATGATCAGGCTTACATCTGTTTTAGGACAATCCAAGATTGTCTGTGCTCTTCAGATTTATGGTCTCCATGGGTGATCAATTATAGCATGAGAAAGGAATTTCTTAATTGAATAGGTAGTAAATACAATAAGATAAGAGTTGACAAGATGTTGATGGAAATTACAACTCAGGACATCTGTGTTTTCTCTATCATTAATATGTCATAACATAGTATATGTCTACAAAATACTAAGATATGGAAAAAGTCCTAATATTCAAGATAGTGTTTTGAGTTAAGCATCTCATAAGGAATGCAAAGTCAGCCTCATGTAACCTTGTTGACATAAGAAGAGGTATTCTCTGAGTTTATTTCAGAGAACAAAGAGACTGTTAGGTTCAGGCTGTTCTGATTGGTTATCTACCAATCTATCTATCTATCTATCTGTATATATGTTTCTCTCTCTTTCTCTCCCCCCCCATATGAATATAGTATATAAACTGTATGTTAAAGGTCAGGGTGTCAGGGAGAATGAGACACTGCTATTCACATGGGACAGTTCACTTCTTTGCTCTTACTTTGCCCAGAGCAGATACCTGGATGTGGTAAATAGGCCTTCAAAGATAGAAAGCAGTTCTAAAGCCATTTAGATATAACTTTACCAAATCACTAACTAGGTGGTACAGTGGAAAGAGCATTGGGTCTGTAGTCAGGAAGACCTGAGTTCAAATGTGACCTAAGACACTTATTAGTTGTGGAATCTTGGCCAAGTTATTTAACCCTGTTTTCCTTCATTTCCTCTTCTATAAAATGAGCTGGAGAAGGAAATGGCAAACCATTCCAGTATCTTTACCAACAAAACCCCAAATGGGGTCACAAAAAAATGAAGAGTTGGACGCAACTGAAACAACTGAACAACAACTTTGGATACAGTCATTCTTTTATATGTGTGTGTATGTTTGTATACACACACACATTATATATATGGTTCCAAATCCATCTAACCATGCTGATATTTAATTTTCATCTTTCTATCTGATCCACAAAAATGAAATAATGAATCATCAGATGTTTTGCTAAAAATCCAGGTGGATTTTATTTACAGAATTCCTCTAATTTAAAAGTCTAGTAACTAAAAAAGAAGAAGGAGGAAGAGGAGGAGAAAAAGTATAAGGAGGAGGAGAAGGAAAAGGAGAAGAAGGAAAGAAGGAAAAATAAGAGGAGGAAGAAATGAGGCTAATAGAGTTCTTAATGCAGTCATCCTGATTTTTGTGATAATCACTTCCATTTTTCAACGTGTTCACTAACCACTCTATTAACTGTGTTTTCTGGAATTTTTCTAGGACTTAAAGTCTACAGTTTGCAGATGCCATTCTTTTCTTTAAAAATAAATAAAATTTTTGCCTTCCTTCAATGCTGCTCTGTGGGGTAGCTGGGATGGGAAGCTATTGATTATAATTCTATGTTGGGGAGGGCATTGAGGGAGATCAGGAAGTAGTCAGAGTGATGTTTTTAGCAATAAAAACATAGAGGAAGTCACCTTGGCCACGGGTAACCATAGAGTCACAGAAGCCAGTAGTTATGGTAAGTAGTGAATTTTGTCACGGAATCCCTGAAGGAGTGAAAGGAAATTGTGGTGGAGGTCTAGCTAAAACCTTTACCTGTGTGCATGGTTTTCAGATGTTTTGTTTTGTTTGCCAGGACTTTCTACACAGTGTGTATATTAGAGTAGGCAGATTAACATCAGTAAGGGGAGATCTCAGAGCACTGTGGGCAGAGCTTTTTACTAGAAGACAAAAGACATGTGAAGGGGTATTGGTTAATCCCTGATAATTTATCTGAATCTTTTCTTTTTGAGAAACTAAGGAGAATTCAAATGTGTCTTTGTGTCTATATCAAATGCTCTTGTCATCACATACTACAGACTTTAACTCTTCCCCATCACCCTGGTAATTTACTGAGTACTGTGACCATTCCCTTGGCCAAGTCTGTTTCAAATGTAGAAAGAAAAATGGAAACTAGGATTTATTAGTTATCTATTATGTGCCAGGCATGGTGCTAAGAGCTTTACAACTGTTATATGATTTGATCCTCCTAATGGGAGGTAGTTGCTATTAATAACCCTGTTTAATAGTTGAGGAAACCAAGGCAAACAAAGGTGAAGTAACTTGCTCAGGGTCACAGAGCTAGTTAATGTTTGAACATGGATTTGAACTCAGGTCCTCCCTATCCACTCTGCCAGCTTGCTGAGGGAAGGGTGTGTGTGTGTGTGTGTGTGTGTGTGTGTGTGTGTGTGTGTGTGTGTGTGTGAGAGAGAGAGAGAGAGAGAGAGAGAGAGAGAGAGAGAGAGAACATGGTAGAGAGATAGACAGTTTTAAAATTAAGTGCTTGTTTTCAGCATATGTTCCTCCAATCCTCTACAAAAAATGTACTGCATACTTTTCACATTCCATGGTTTACTGTGGCCCCCCAAAAGAAAAAAAAATTAGTGGCTACCTTACTGATGAAAAACCTGAAAACTTAGCTAAGCTCCTCTTCAGATAACAGGACTAGTCCCAGCCAGCACCATGACCATGAAATGATATGATATTTCATATCTGTGAAGTGAAATGAGTTTGCATTAAGGCAAAAATCAAGAACCTCACTGATAGTAGTATAGCTGTAGAATGCTGCCATTATGGGCATGTGGAAGAAAGTGTACTGGGAAGTTCTGAGGAGGAGAAAGAACAGGATACAAAAATAAGAACTATTTCATAATAGATAAATGGTCAAAGGATATGAATAAGAGGTTTTCAAAGAAAAAAAACACTATCTAAACTATCAACAAATGTATGAAAAATGTCCAAATCACTAATAATTAGAGGAATACTAATCAAAACAATACTGAGATTCCACTTCATAACCCTAAGATTGGCAAAAATATAAGCAAAAAGGAAAATGATCATTGTTGGATGTCTTGGGAGAAAACAGCGGTAATGATACTAGATAATTTAAGAGGTCAAATGAGTCAAGGGAGGGCTATAGCACTTACAGGAGCAGTTGGCCAAGCTACATCTCCCCTGAGGTTGCTTTCCAGAACTGTAGTTGAGGGCTCTGGACTGAGTCCATTGACATTCCCCATGGTCTCAGGTTCAGAGTCCTCAGTTGATTCCATTGAAGTCTGAGGGGAAATGGTGGTCAAGGTGATGGTGGCTGCCTCATCTGCATGGCACATACTACCTTATCTCTCTACCAGGGTGCTTTTGATGCTCCAACTAGACTCCATGACCAAACTCGGTCCTGCTACCAAGATAAGAATTATTAAGTTTGTTAATATTTCTTTTTTTGGTAGATCTATTACATGCCATATAGCATGGTGCAAGACTGTGTTAAAGTATATTACATGTTAAGTTTTGGAATTTCTGCTATTCTGGAGGAATTCTGCATTTAGGTAGAACCTAATATCATATTTGGGGGTAGGGGTGGGGCAGCTAACTGGCTCAGTGGATAGCACTTTGTCCTTGAAATCAGGAAGGCCCAACTTTCTGAGTTCAAATCTGGCCTCATATATGTCCTAGCTGTAAGTTGTATGACCCTGGGTAAGTCGCTTAACTCTGTTTGACTCAATTTCCTCATCTGCAAAATGAGCTGGAGAAGGAAATGGCAAACCACTCCAGTATCTTTGCCAAGAAAACCCCAAATGGGGTCACAAAGAGTTTGCCATGACTGAACAATAATGTTTTAAATGCAGTGAGTGTGGACTGGACAGTGAAAGACGTCTGCAATAAGAAGATAGGGGAAAACGAATCATAAAAAGATTGTTTGGACTTCAGAAAAGGAAAGCTCAGTGATGGAATGATAAAGTAATGGCTTGGAAGCAATACCTTAGAGAAAGGACTATGACTTCTAAATGGGGGGAGTGAGAAAAGTAGATTCCAAAAGCAATACAATCAATCTACCAACATATATTTTAAGCAGATACTACATTCTACCTGCAGGGGATGCAAATGAAAGAGTGCTTACCTTAAAAAAATAATACATTCTATAAGGAGAAAATAATTAAAAATGCGTGTGTATGTGTGTGTGATATACATATATACATCTACATATATGCATACGTATACATACGTACATTTCATATATACATATGCATAAACATATACATATATATGCAATTATAGTAATTTTGGACAAGCAACTAGCAGCGAGGGATCAGGAAAGGTATCAAGTATAAGATAACTGAGCTAGGCTTTGAATGGAGCTAGGGATTTTAAAAGTCTGAATTGAGGAGGGAATACATTTTAGGCATAGGGGACAAAGCTGAGCAACGTGGTCAGTTTGGATAATGATAGAAAATGGGAAGGTGAACCATGTGTAATAAATTTTTAGCCTGGGGTTAAATACCCAGAAGAGGAGTTTGCATTTTATTCTAGAAACAATAAGGAGGTGCTAGAGTTTTTTAGTTTGGTTTGGTTTTAGCAGGAGAGTTACTTATTCAGGTCTGTGCTTTAGGGTTATCAGCTTGGTAACTATGTACAAGATGGAATGGAGAAGGGGAACACTATTGCAAGTTTACTTCAGTGGTCTGTGAGAGAGATAAGAGTCCAAAGATGTGACACTATGAGTGCAGAGAAGAAAATGAGTATGTGATATTGTGGACTAGGGTCCATGAGATGCAGGCAGTGATTCGATATAAGAATGAAAGAGAGAGAAAATGAGTGTAAGGTTTTCAAACCCGGATGACTAGGAGGCTGGAGGTAACTCAGTAGAAATAGTGGTCAGTTAAGAGAAGCAGGTTTGGGGGGAGAGGTAATGAATTCTGTTTTTGACAGGTTATGTTCCAGATTCCTATTGTTTGGACGGTGGTAAAATAACTTTACTTCAAATAACCTGAGTTAACTAACTGTTGGGAGGCACAGGGAGATAGTCTAATAACAAGTCCTTTAGTATGGAGGTGGGAGAGACAGTGGAGCTGAGTCTATTCATTTCTTTTATAGTTTACAGACATTTTATAGAAATTCAGCAATGGAAACATGTGAAACTAAACCTATTTCCTTAAACATTAAGGGAACATCTGTTTCCTGAAACATCCTGTGGTTGTCTGGGCCCCCAGTCCAGTCTTGTTCAGGTTTTTTAAGACAGAAAGGCGATGTATATATATAATCTCACACAAACATATATATGCATATATAATGCGCATAAACATAAATATACATCTATACTTACATATACATTTACATATACATAGTATCCCAAAAGTCTTATTGCAGTTTTAAGCCTTAATATCTTAATTAATAATAATAATTAAGTTTAATAGTTTAACACACGAATTACACATTTGTGTACGAAACTCTGCCTTAGGAAGTTACTTGATTTAAAAAAAAAGTTAAGTAATCAAACACTTGCAAAATGATTGGACTGCGTAAGGTCACAAAAACTTTAAGTGCAGCATTGCTATAGAACCACCGGTTAGAACGTCCAAGATGATGCAGTAGGAGGGAAGAGTCTGGCTCAGCTGTATCTCACCATGAAACAACCTGATTACTGAATAACTCACCTCTTAGACAAGCTGTAGATATGTAGATGCCCTTTTGATGACAGTGAAAGGTGTTAGCTCTCAGGAGGAAAGTAAAAGTGAAAGTGGAAGACTTGCTCTTTTAAAAGTTTCAACTGTCTCAGCAGGAAGAAATCTCCTGAGGGATGAGAGTGAAACTGGTGGATTTTAGAGTTAAGGACAAACAAATAAACTGACAAATAGAACAGTTGTATTATTTTCTCTAGCTATATTCAGCAAGATGTGTAGGAGCAAAGGCAGGGAATCATGCGAGGTTAGAGCTTGGCAGGTACAATTGATGAAATAAGGCAGACAGGGACTCCAGAAAAGAGGAGTTTGAACAGGTTCACCAAGGGATTGAGGAAAGAGGATAGTGAAAGGAGGTGACCTGGGAGAGAACTGAGGGGCTGAAAGACTGGAAGTCATTATGAATAAATAGTGGGGTTGGGTAAGGGATTGCCAAGAGAGAAATAGAAAATCAATAGATTATAATCAGGTAAGGGTATTTCAGTATGCTCGGACTTGGAGGTAGTATATTTGTTCATGATGGCAAGGTCCATGGTATGACCATCTTTTCTGTGCAGCTGAGGCAGGGTGGTCAAGTAGGTCATAAGAAGTAAGTAACTAAGTGGTTTGGGTGTTTGAGGGAGAGTCAATATGCATGTAGAGGCAACTTAGTATTAGGGTAGGACTTGGGAATGGGAGAAAAATTGTGAGCCAATTATCAAATTCACTGAAGAAGAAAGAGTCATGTAGACAGTGGGTACTAGGACTTTGGTTTGGTGGTTGATATGAATAGTATGTATATCAAAGGAGGACTAGCATAACTTTGAATGTAAATGGAATGAACTCACCCATAAAACATAAAGCAAAGTCAAGCAATATGTTTGCAAGAAACACTCTTGAAACATAAAGATGCAAATTTAGTTAAGATGAAGAGTTGGAGCAAAATCTATTATGCCTGATTTAAACACACACATAAAAACAGGAGTAATAGTTCTGATTTCACACAAGGCAACAGAAAAGCATAAACTTAATTAAAAAGGACAAAGAAGGAAAGTACAAATTGCTGACAGATAATAAAGATAATGAACTGATTTTAATATGTAATATATATGTATCCAATAGCATAGCCTCAAATAATTAAAGGAAAAACTAAATGAATTGTAAAAAGGAACAGACAATTATATTATAATGATGAAGTACCTGGATTTGTTCCAATCATTTCTAGATAAGTCTAATAAAAAATAAATAAAAAAAAATCTAGGGACCTGATCAGAATTTTAGAAAAATTAGGTATGATAGAGTTTTGCAAATTATTGAATGGAAATAAGGACTACACATGTCTTAGCTATGCATAACACCTCTGTAAAAACTGATCATTCTTCAGGACATTAAAAACCTCACAAACAAATGCATAAAATTCAGAAATATTAAACAAATTTTTAAAACTGAAAACAATGAAATAAAATTATATTAAATAAAGAGCCACTGAAACAGTTATAAAAGCCAACTAGAAATTAAGTAACTTAATTCTTAGGAATGGTTTGGTCAAAAAAAGTAGATTTTAGAAACAATAGATAACTTCATTAAAAATAATAACAGCAATGAGATAACAAAATTTGATGGGGAAATTGGATAACTATATGGAAGCTGAATTTAGACCAGCATCTTTCACCTTCAACTAAGATAAGTTCCAAATGGGCACATAGCCTAGATATAAAAGATCAGATCATAAATTAATTATAGAAAGATGGAGAAAATACCACTAGTTCTGTGGGTAGGAGAACATTTCATGACCAACAAAGAATCAAGAGGATCATAGAAGATTCAACACATAATTTTTATTACATAAAATGTAAAAGGTTTCATACACACATATACCAAAAAAGCTAAGATTTAAAGGAAAATGATAACTGCGTGGAAGGGAAGTCTTTGCAGTAAGCTTCTGTGGTAAGGTTCTCATTTCTAAGACATAAAAAACTGGTGCAAATTTATAAGAAACAAAAGCCATTTTCTAATCTATTAGGGGCCTAAAGACATAAGAGATAGTCCTCAAGGAAAGGAGCCCGGAATATCTATAATTATATGAAAAATGCTCCAAATCACTGTCAATTAGAAAAATGCAAATTAAAGTGATTTTGAGATTTTTATTTCACACACATCAGAAAGGGAAAGATGACAAAACTGATAAATGTTGGAGATGCTTGGGAAAACAGGCAACTAATGCCCAGTTAATTGGCCTGCAAACAAGGATAACCATTCTAGAAAATAATTTAGAATTATATACATGTAAGGTTAATGTAAGGTTAATGTTGGATGGGAGGAAGAGGTAAAGACTTTCTCTGCTCATTAACAGCCTTCAGAAACCTTTTGTTAATTTCTAATGAGGCACAGGGTCACTTGAGGATTGTGCCCTCCAGCCCTAAAAGAGTATATACTCTCTGAGGTGAGATTTTACTTTGGGGCTTATTTTTTGGAAGAAGGTTCATTGTGCCAGATGAGACTGTGGGCAGCCATTTTAAGAAGCCCCCTGGCTTTGAAAACCCAAATGTTGGTGCTTCTCTTTCTGGTAATGATGTATATACTATCTATGATCAGTCAGTTGGAAGCCCTGTCTGTTGGTCTTTCAGTTTGTAATTGCTGCTTATAATTTCTGTTTGTATTTTCTCTGAAGTTCAGGGTGCTGACTTGTTCCCCTGAACTAAGTGAATGATATATGTGCTTGATTAAAGTAGATTGTGGACCCCTCAAAAGTTGCTTTTCTTTTAGAAAAGCAAATCAAAGAGCCTGTACTGCAGGCCCTCATGTGTATGCTGGGATCCTTGCTGTAATAATACAAAACATCAGTAAACAGCACACACCTTGTGATCTGGATATGCCACTGCTAGGCCCATACCCAAAGGGGATCAAAGAGAAAAAGGTCTTTTGTATACAAAAATATTTATAACTACTCTTTCTAGTGAAAAAACAAACAAACAAACCTGGACATTATAGGAATGCCTATCAATTGAGGAATATGAGTTGTGGCATGTGAATATGTTGTAAGAAATGAGGAAATGAATGACTTTAAAAAGTCATGGAAAGACTCATATGAACTAATACAGAATGAAGAAAGCCCTATTAGAAGAACAATTAATACTGCAACATCAATGTTAGAAAAAATATTTTTAGAACTAACAAAGTTAATAAAAAATGAAATGAACAGAACCAGGAAAATATTTTATACAATAGTAACTCTACCATAGAAGCAAAAACTATGGCATCTATACCATGACCATTGAGGATTTTGGAGGACTGACAATAGAACATTCCCTCCATTATGAGAGTTGATGGATTTAGATTGCAGAATGAGATATACATTTTTGTTAACAGATGTTGATGAATGAACTTGTTTTGCTTGATTAAGCAAATTTCTTCTTGGCATGGGAATTGGAAGGAAGATAAACTAGATTTCTGTATTTTTTTAATAGAGAAGTTAGGGGAGTGCTACATGTGTAAAATGTTATATGCACTGTTAAGGAAGTCACTGCATTGTTACTTTTACTTACCTATTTTTTTTTTTTACAAAAGACTTCTCATGAAGTGGGAATAATCTATCAGTGTTTGGTAGTGTTAAAACAAAACACATCAATAAAAATGTTTTTCTTTTTTTAAGAATTTCCATTCTGCAGTTAGTCATGCAATAATAGAGCTCAAGAAAAAGAGACTATGGTTGAATATATTGTAGTGTCCTCAGGGGAGAGGGGCAAGTCACATAGAAATTCCTTTTCTTTATCAATGTTCTCCATACTTCAGTGTGATGGTGTTCTCTTTCAATTCTTCTCCATTTAATCCCTTCCAGGAGCCAAGAAACTACTGTGTCCTGTAAATCCTTCCAATAATTTCTATTCTTTGGGCCTTTGCTCACAGTTGTTCCATATACCTTGAAAATCCTATCCTACCATGCCTACTGAATTCCAAATAATTAGTCAAGCATTTCTAAGTGTTTCCTGTGCCAGGCACAAAATCATTCCCTTCCCTCCCAGGCCCCCTCTTCTTTGGATATGAAATAACATTTTACTTTGCACCTCCTACCTGAAGGTAATGAACCTCAGAGTTAAGGACTCAAGGGAGTCAAAGAGAAGAGGCTTCTGCCAATACTAGGTCAAGGGTTATTGCCCTTGAGGAAAAAGTACTGTAACACTAAGGTTGAAAAGAGCACAGTAACGCCCACCAGAGTCAGAGGCTGGAAACTGTAGAAGACTGAGATTGAAAATAAAGGAAGGGCCTCAGGGAGATCAGTGGGACAACCCAATGAGCAGAGATGGCACTCTACGAAGATCTCTTTGGAAGAACTTGTTCAGCCTAGATTGGCAGCCGAATGTTGGCCAAGTAATCTGACTAGAGTAGCTCACCAGCACTCATGCCCAGCAACCAAATGACTTGCCTAGTCTAGTCCAACAAGAGCCAAACCGGGTAAGGAATGATCTGTAGTAGATTGACCTGTCCAGAAGCAATACTGCACCCTGTGAGAAATAAACCCAACTTAGCAGGAGAATGATTCTTCTATCCTAACAGTCAACTGTATAGAGTCTCTACAGAAAAAAGAAAGGACATTGAGGTCCCTTTTTTTCTAGAGTTGCTCCATATGCTCCATAAATATTTGCCTCAGTATCCTTGTATTTTTCAGTTCATATTTACTTTTCCCTCTACCCTGAATGGATTCTCCATGTATCTTTGGGAGTATGTGCCCCATATTCAGGGGAAATGCTTTGTTTGCTGTTTTGGGTGTTCTACTTAAATTAATACCTATTCTAAAAATCTAATTGAATCTACTGGGTGATTGTTAAAGAGAAGCATATGGATGAAGGTTTTTGAGCTATCATGTTAGAAGGATATTCACCCAAAGGGTTACTCTGAGCACCCAAAGTATCAGCCATCTCCAAGGGATCCAATTTTTCAGTGTATGTTGGGAGAGTAATGTATGATGGGGTACTGTACAAATAATTTGGAGAACACTAGTAACTGCATAAATCAGGAAAGATTTATTTGTGGGAGGTGGCATTTGAAATGAGCCTTGAAGTGAGAAGGGGGTTCTAAGAACGAGATATTGAGATGAAGAGAATATGGCGAGTGGGGTGGGACAACTACAAGAACGAATAGGGAAGGTTGCATGGAGCTCTTGAGTAAGAGAAGGAATAACGCTTAATTGCAAAGGACATCCCCCGGGGGAACAATGTGTATGCTGTCTGGGGTCCTCTACCTCTCAAGGGCTAGTTTCCTTCTTTCTCCACCACCTATCTAAATCTTGGCTTTTCCGCACTGGGAATCAAGGAAGACGAAGCACTCTGATAGCCTCTGTCACTATGCTTCCAGGGTAACCCATACTACGCAGTACTAGTGCCCAAACTCTGCTCTCCTTTCACACTGGACCCTTTGACAACTTCCTACACCCCACCCACCCAATTGGACCCATATCTAGAGTAGGATTAGGACGCTGGGGACGTTGATTACTATTTCTTTAAGCTACTCCAATTCAGCTGGGAAGCCTCTGCATCCACAGTGGGACTTCAAGTCTGGTGCCCAATTAGCAGCGAGTTTAGTTCTTGTTTAGCTTAGCAACCGCCTTCCCTTTCCCTCTTCTGAGTGTTGCCTGTAGAAGCCCACAAGGGGAGCCGGGCAACAGTGGCGGTGACGACGGTGGCTGCGAGTGCCATTCCCCCTGGGCACCTTCTCAGCGCGGTCAGGACTTCCTGCAGCTCTTGCTGTGGGCTTTTACCTTTTGCGAAGTCAGAGACTCGGGCCTGTGGAGAGGGACAGAGGCAGCTCCTTAGCTCCTGCGTTCAGCCAAGTAACGAAGAAGAAACAGAGGACGGAGTGTGCCGCTGCCTTCTCACCTTTCTTGGGAAAAGGGGAACTGGGTGCGGGGGAAGAGGGATCAGTGAAGTGAAGTTGGCACTGTTTTGCAAGGATCTGAGGAATTGATGCGCACAGAAAGGCGCACCACTGTTCGGGGCGGGAGAAGCAACACGCACTGAGCCTGGGAGCAACCAGTAGTCCACTCAGCTCACTTCCCTAGAGCTGTTAAGTGGGCCCCCAGAATCCTCTACCTTCGAGGGTGGTGGATGGAGCTTCACTACCAAGGGTAGGCTCTGTGCCTTGTGATTTAACTCTGCGCTCCCTCAGGACACGGCCAACCAGTGCTGAGATATGAAGGTCGCAGTGCTGGACTTGGGATCCTTCTTTGCCAAAATATTCAAAGCATCTGTACAGCCACCGGTGGTCGCCTCCCCTGTAACTCCTGCATCCTCCGGCAGCGCTTCCGCTGTGGCTGGGACTGGTCCAGCAGGCTCTAGCGTGGGCAGCACCGCCAGCACCGGCCTCAATTCTGCTCAGACAGTCACCCTCTTCCCCACCGTGGCTCCCAAATCCCCAGCCGTCCCTAGGGTACCCTCCGTCCCCCTCCCTTCCCCGGCGACCCTACATCCTCTCCTTACCGCCTCCTACCCCAGGGTTTCCTCCGTGAGAAAAGTAGCAGAAATCGCGGGAGCCCCATTCTCCTTGCCCAGTAGCCCCAGGGCAGTCAGACTTCAACCCCTTCCCCAGCCCCTGCCTCATCCCTTGACCCAATCTCAGCCTCTGCTATCATCCCAATCCCAACTTTCCTCCCAGTCCCACTCCCAACCTCAACTTCAACCTCTCTCACAGTCTCCTCAACCTCATCTTCAGCTCTTGTCCCATGCCCAGTCCCAGCCCCTTCCCCAGCTCCCTTCTCAGATTCATCTTCAGGCTCTGCCCCAACCCCAGCCGCAGCCCCAGTTTCAGCTCCCCTCCCAACTTCACCCTCACCTTCTATCCCAGTCCCTTCCCCTTCCCCAACCTCATCCCCAACTCCTGTCCTTTCCTCAATCTCAGCTCCAGCCTCTTTCCCAACCCCACTCTGAGGCTCAACTCCAGGTCCTATCTCATCCCCAGACTCAGCTCCAACCCCTGCCCCAGGCCCAACCGCAGTTTCTTCCCCAGCTCCCACCCCAGACCCTGCCTCTCCCTCTTCTCCAGTCCCCTATCCAGTCCCTGGTCCGGCGAGGCAGTGGTGGTGGTTACAGCTGCAGCAACAGTAGTGGGGCCAGCTCCCCTTCTCTTCCTCTTCCTGTGGCCCCGTGGAGGCCACCCCCAGGCCCTGGAGGGGTTGGAGTGGTCCTGCAACCTATTACTGGCACGGGAGGTGGTAGCAGCAGCAGCTTAGCGGCGAGCCCGGCTCGCTCTCCGCGCCAGGCTGGCCCAGGAGAACGGGAGCCTGGTGCTTGGATACTGCCGGGTCAGGGCACCAAGACTCTCTTCATCACCCTCCCAGACATCGGCGAGGAGTGGGGGACTGATATTGAGTCGGAGGAGGATGGTAGCAGTGAAACGTGAGTTACTCAACCTTTTTCAGAACCCTCCTCCCCCGCAGCGTGGTCCCCCCCACCCCCGCCCGCCCACAACTTTTTCAGGATCTACCTCAGCATCCACCCTTCCCCGTCTACCAGTAACCACGATATTTGGTCTTGCTTCCCAACCTGAGCTCTAAGTCCTTCTCTCCCTCTCCTTTACTCAATCTTAGGGGGCAGTCATATTTTACCCAAATCTCTTCTCATCAGGCTTACCACCACCTCGGTCTCCTGTATTTTAAGGGGAGGAAATGAAGAGAAGGAAGGGGACTAAGGAGAAGAGGGAGAGTTTTCTTATGTTAGTTTTTGAAGCTCTGACACTTAGGTACTTGCACTTGCTACTTTAATTTATAGTCTTCTTGTTTGTTTTGGGCCTTTATCTGATGCTCCAAAGCTTTGAGAAAACATTTCTCTTCCTTGGAAATTGGCAAGAGTGACGTTTACCCTGAGTAACCAAACACAAACATTGACAATGTTGAATTTTCTGCAAAACAAACAAAATATCTCCAGATTAAAAAACAAAACAAAGCAAAACAACAACTTAGGTTTTTACCCCAAATGGGCCAAGACAGTTTTCTCACCCGGACTTCGAGATTTATAGTAGTTCAAACTTTATAGTAGAGGTTAATGTGTCCCTACAGTTCCCTCTTCCTTCCCGGCTTTCTCCTCCATCATTGCTTTTTACCTGATGTTACTTAGAGCGTTAAGAATGTTCTCATAACTAAGAAATAGGCATTTTTATAAAGGCATTTTGAAGGCCTAGAGTTGAATGTCTTTTTTTTGCAGACAAAGCAAGTAAGCCGTTTAGTTGGTACAGAAACTTTAACTCTTCTAAAATCCCACATACAATTTGAAAATCAAAGAGAAGACTAGATAGAATGGCCTTCTTCCTTGGAATCTAGAAAGACATTGAATATTAATTTCTAATAGAAATTAAATTCACAATGGGGAAAAAAGTGGTTTTTTTGCAACTAAATGCCTTATTTATTTGACTTTGAAATATACTTTTAAAAATGTTAATGCTACGTATGCCTAAGTAATAGTGGATCTCACTAAAAGATCTCATTAAAGGAAGGATCTCACTAAAAGAGCCAGAACCATTTTCCAAGACAATTCCATTTCACTTGAGTAAGTAGCTGAATGAGAGTCTTAGGAACAATATCTTTGTTTTCGTCTACTAGCCCTTAGCGTTTATACTATTAATGTTTCATGAGTAAACAGAGCTATACACCTGCTTTAAACTCTGATCTGAGTGCTCTTCATGAGAGATGCTGAATATTCAACATGGGACTTGAAAAGGATTTATAGATCGTGTGTTTGGGTTTTATAATTTTGTGAATGGAAATTATGTTTTCATCATTGTCAACTATTATCATCCTTTCCTTTCTCTCTCCTTCTTTGGAGATGAAGAAAGTTAATTATGAGGTATGCTCTTTTTCCTCCTGGAGTTTGTAAGCTTTTCTGTGGAAGATATGATCTGCATAAATAAACACATACAAGTTAGAAGGTGAAAGTACAATATGTTAAGAGATACAAAGTACTATGGGATCTAAGGGGAGGGCATCTGACAGGATCAGTCAGTAGGTCAGTCAATTGGCATTTATTAAATACCTACCATATGCCATGTACTATGCTAAGCATAGCTCAGGATCATGGATCAGCATGAATCAGGATAGGCTTATTTTTAAAAATTATATATATGATATTTTATTTCTCCCAATTATATATTAAAAAAATTTTTAACTTTTTTCTTTTAACTTTTGATTTCCAAATTCTATCCCTCTCTCCCATACTTTCACCTTCCCAAAGATGGTAATGAATCAGATATCAGTTATACATGTGCAATCATGTAAGACATTTCCATATTAGTAATTTTGCATATGATTTAAAAAAAGAATGAAAGTGAACAGTAGCATGCTTCAGTCTGTATTCAGGCAATATTAGTTCTTTTTCTGCAAGTGGGTGGTATGCTTCATCATTAGTCCTTTGGGATTGTCTTGGATCATTGTATTGCTGAAAATAGCTGTCATTCACAGTTCTTCATTGTACAACATTGCTATTACTCATGTCCAGTGCTGTCCTGGTTCTGCTCACTTTATTTAGTTCATATAATTCTTTCTAGAATTTTCTGAAGTCATTCTACTTGTCATTTCTTATAGCACAATAATATTCCATCCTAATCATACACTACAGCTTTTTCAGTCATTCCCCAATTGATGGGCATCCCTTTGATTTCCAATTTCTTAGCCACTACAAAAAGAGCTCTTTAAATATTTGTATACAAATAGATCTTTTCCTCTTTTGGGGGGATATTATTTAGGTTTTAATTCGAAGGTAAACTTGATGTCAGGAACTGTTTTCTACTCCATCTTCAAGTGCCCAGGGCCTTACATATACTTGAACTTCAACTATGAAATGGCATAGTACTTTGGTGGTTGCTCCCATATAGAGGGTCATGCTTTTGAACTGATCTGAATACTAGGTGAAAAAAAGAAGGTGAGCCTAGCATAAGTGATCTAGATAGAGCATAGCAGAAAAACTCAGGACAAGCTCAAAGAATAGTATATGATCCAGTTTAACTGGAATATGAACTGACTAAAGAGGAGTAATGGGAGATAAACTGAAAAAGTAAGTGGGGTCCAATCATGAAAAACTTTGAGTTCAAGGAAAGGGGAGGATGAACATTACTAATAACAGGTGGACATCATACAGTACTTTAAGGTTTGCAAAGCACTTTATATTGTCCCATTTTACATTTATTTATATTTATCTCATTTTTGTAGGTAGTGAGGAGTCATTGAAGGTTTTTCTGAAGATTGTGACAAAATCAGAGCTGTGCTGTAGGAAAGTGAATTGAGTTTAAGTATTTGGATGAATTTCATGAAAAAAATCACTCGAGCAGAGGACAGAGCACTGGACTTGAAGTCAGGATTGGATCATATTATCCTTGTGACACCTACTAACTGCGTGACTTTGGGAGACTCACTTAATCTTTGTGTTTCATTTCTCTTACCTGTAAAACTAAAGACTTGGTGTTTCCTAGTCTCTTACAACTGTAAATCTGTAATTGCCAAGTAGATACAGTATGGATCCATCAGGTGGTGGAAGGGAATAGAGTGTCCAGCCTGAAATCGGGAAGATTCATCTTTCTGAATTCAAATATGGCCTCTGACATTTATGAGGTATGTGATCTTGGGCAAGTCACTTCACCCTATTTTCCTCAGTTTCCTCATCAGTAAAATGAACTAAAGAAAGAAATGACCAACCACTCCAGTGGCTTTGCCAAAAAAAACCCAAATGGGGTCATGAAGAGTCAACCAGGACTGAAATGACTGAACAACAGAGATACTGGAATCCAGAAGACCAGTTAAGAAAGTCTTAAAATAATCCAGATGAGATGTAATGAAGGGAATAAAAAGGAGAGCTGTCTCAGAGGTAAAATTAATACAACATAACAACTGATTGTATGTCAAGGATGGGGGAAGAAAGCTATAGACAAAGAGGAGTCAATGAAGACTCAATATTTCAAGGCTGAAAGACAGGGGAGAGTAGCACTGTTAACTGAAATAGGAAAGTCAGGAAAATGAGTTTTTAACCTCAAATATTTTTAAAATCCTATGATTTTGTTAGTGTAGGTTTTCCATTTACTGATAAGATAAATTGGGACTCCTCCTTATCATCCCCCTCAAAAAAAATCCTCAAACTAAACCATAACAAAATAAATTTGACTTTGTGGGTTGGTTTTCATGAGTTATTATTTAAAAAAAAAAAAAATTATCATCTGAGAGCCAACCTTCTGATAATGAGGTCTCCCTCCTTTAAAGAGATTAGTCTTTAGATGAGAGACCTGCAATCCACCGTCAGCCCTCTGTTCATTCCATCTAGGTAGGACTTGCCGTGTCTTAAATTCTGATGGTACAGTGTTTGAAAAACCTGAAAAAACCTGAAAAACCTGAAAAAAATGGCAACCTCCATTTTTGGAAGGGACTTTGCAAACTTAAAACCTCTGTATAAATAAATGTTAGCATTGGTCACAATAATAAAGCACTGGGGTCAGATTTTAGCGCTTAACACTGCAATCTTTACAGAAAAGGATGTTCTGCGTTAGTAAAGATACTGAAGTGGTCTGAAAATCTGTTGACTTTTATACCACCATGATTTTTGAATGATAGAAAAATAAAACCTTTAAATGAATACCTTAAGATTCTCCCTGATTTTTTTCCTCTAGCTCTATGGCTTTTTTGACTAATAATAATAAGTGAAGGGTTTTTATAAATATCATCTCATCTGAACCTCATAAAAACTCTGGGAAGAAGTACTATTATTACCCTCATTCTATAGTTGAGGAAACTGAGGCAGACTAAGGTTAAGTGACTCACCCAGAGTCACAAAGCTAGTAAGTATCTGAGGTCACATTTGAAATTAGTTCTTCTTGACTTCAAATCCAATGCTCTGTCCATGGCTTCATTTACCTGCCTACTTATTATCATTATAAAAACAGACTTGAAAATCAGTTTTGGAGTTTCTTACAACTTCTCCCCTGGGCAGCTAAAAGGCAGCAAGCGCTCTTAGAAATAAAGCACTATATCCTACATGTACATTCTTGCAAAGAGATACCATAAATAATGTTAGGTGTGAATACACAAACCTTCCAGTGATAACATGTATCTTGTGTATTGTCTTTGGAACCAAGTTCATATAAAGAGAATACAGTGTAGTGTCCTAAACCACTGGACTGGAACACTAGGGTTCTAGAGTTGGATAGGACAATCTAGTCCAAAGTCCTTATTTTACTGATCAGGAAACTGAAGCCCAGGTAGGTTAAGTCACACAGGTAGTAAATATTGGCATTAGAATTGAAGTCCTCTTTCTCAGGAGCCTTTTAATATGTACTTTCTAGCTTCACCATGAATCTCACCTCCAAGAACTCTTTACTGGAACCATAGTAAAGGAACACTTCAGTTTCTTCTACAGTGAGCAGCTAAGCTATGTGCCCTCCCACATAGAAAAAAAATTAGCTCAAAGTCTTGCCAGCCATCTGTCCTGATTCTGTCTTCTGGAGCCCCAGTCAATGCCATCCATCCTGTCTTCCTATGTGTATTGTTACTTCCCCATATTCTAATATGGGGCACTTAATAAAAGCAGGAACTTTCTTACTTTTCTATATCTATGTCCATTATTAAATGATTTTTACATCTATTCATTTGTAGAGAATTTGGGGGGACACATTTTGACAAAAACAGGTATGAGCTGCACTGGTTGTTGGACAGAGTGCTTACTTGCATGAGATCATGAATACACTGAATTATTAAAAGAACCCAGTTGGCATTCAGTTTTGGACTATTGCTAATTTTCATCATTTAAAAATTAAAGAACAAATAAAGAAAAATCCAAACCTATCATGTCTAGTGACTGCCTAAGCTTCCAGCTTGGAAGAGAACAGGGGAGAGATTCCAACCTAGTCAATGGGGGAACACTGAGGTGTAGGTTTTCTAGGTTTGGGTTTTCTTATCTATGAGATAAAGGAGAATTAAACTTGATGGCCTGTAAAGTCCCTTTCAGCTCTGTATCCTTGATTTTATACTGCAGAAACACATGCTCCCTGATACAGAGATATGAGAAAAATTTTCATTGAAGGTGCCTGGAAAGTCAGTTAAAGAGCCAGGATGCTCCATGTATTTGAAGTATAAACTTTACAGTGTTTCATACACAGAAAACTTGGGTCTCTATTTTTGGGGGTAGAAGCAAAATATTTCTTTTTTTAATTTTTATTTATTTTATTTTTAATTTGTGGGAAAAATGAGGATTTCCATGAGATATAATAATAATAATAATAAAGATTACACATGAAACTGAAAATCTAATATGTGCAGCTTGCTTTTCTTTTTAAATACATAACAAAGTTATTATGTAAATTTATTTTTTCTTTTTATTCTTTCCCCTGCCCTAGAGATAACTACCATTAATACACAAATATGTATATATATATATATATATGTTCATATATATGGAAAATCATTCTACACATACTTCTCTCTCTCTCTCTATATATATATATATTCTATACATACTTTATCAGTTCTTTCTCTGGAGTCAAACAGCATCTTCCTTCATACATCCTTCATAGCTAATTTGGGTATTTATAATAGTCAACATGATTTATCCACTCAAAGTTGTTCTTAAAAGAATATTGCTGTTAGCGTATCCAACTTCTTTTCACCCTGCTCATTTCACCCTTCATTATTTTCTGCAAGCCTTTCCTTTTTTTTCTAGGATCCTTGAGTTCACAATTTCTTTTTCTTTGGTCTATATCTGGTTTCCCTTTTCCCTTTTTTATCATAATTTTTTAACCTTCATTTTTTATATAAAATTTTGAGAGGAAATATTTCATGAAGTCTTAAGAAGTAACATAGCTAGCGTACAGAAAGCCAAGTTCGGGGGCTCCAAGTTATGAGTTCAAATCTTGCCTCTGTTATTTATTTATTATATGAACAAAACTCAACCAGTTACTTAACTTCTCACAGTTCCAGGCTGTTAGACAACAAGTCTCAGAGAAGGTGCTAATCTTCATTAGCATGAGGCTCTTCCTTATAGGGAGTTCCCTATCCCAATGAAATCACAAGTCTGGTCTGAAGTACTCAGGAGGCTCCCTGTTGTTGCAGTATGAATCGATGAGTCAACCAGACCTGAGAAGAAAGGAGGAAGATGATAATTTTGATCCTAGCCCTGGGATTCAAAGTGCTTCATGGAAACAACACAAAGTACTAAGTAGGAAAATTTCCCCCAGAATCCTCCTTCCTCCCTTTCTTCTTACCTCATGAAAACCCAAGGGTGTTTTAAATCTCTCTCATTTATAGCAATTGATATCTTGGACTTTTTTTGTTTTGTTTGTTTGGTTACCTGGGAGATTTTCTGAGGTTCACTGTGTTTTCTGCTGGGATCCTGCATTTCCATAGGGACCTGTTGGAGAGTGAGCTCATCCTACGGATCATCAAATGACTTTCCATTTATTCTTAAGGATAGTAATCACTTTGGTTAGACTGGCTGTTGAAAAAGGATATTGTGCTTTCAACAGGAGAAAATGAGGTGGTTTTCTTTCCCTTGTCTTATACAAGGATTTCTTACTGTTAAATCTCCCTTGTTTGGATTTGCTTATTAGTCTCACGATGCACATCTCGAAGCAAGACACTCAAAGGTGAAATTGAAACCTCAAGTTATGTTTCACAGTTGGCCAAATTTCAGTGTTTTCTAAAAGGAAATCCACATATATCAAAATGATATTTTTGCTTCTGAGTGCTAAGCAAGCATATACGCCAGATTGATGGTTGATGGTAATGTCACTGGATAAATATTTAACATACTCTATAAAATCCGATAACACCTTCCTATAATTCGTGATCGTGGTATATGATTTTCACATATTGAGAAGCAATGTGATATAGTGGAAAGAGTACTGAACTTGGAGTCAGGAATCCTTGAGTTCAAACCTAGCCTCAGATACTTATTAACTGAGTGACCCTGGCCAAGTCATTTAACCACTATGTGCCTCAGCTTCCTCACCTGTAAAATGGGGATAATAAAAGCACCTACTTTCCAGGGTTGTCGTAAGGATCAAATGAGATAATATTTGTAAAACACTTTGTAAATCCTTAAATACTATATAAATCCTTGCTAGCTATTATTATTAAATCTATAATTTTGTGACCCAGTTCCTGCTAAGAACACAGTAAGGGTAAATTTTTCTTTAAACTCCCAACCCCATAGGAAGCATTTACAAAGCCCACCTATAAATAGTGTATGCTCTTTTAAAAGAACAGCAGGTGCTATGGAAACATATGCAATATGGAACTTGATTCAATTAACCACTAGCACCAAATGGAAACAAATGATGTCTCATTCCCGGTGGAAGACAGAAATACGCAGAGGAGTAAAAATAACAATGTATTACCTAATACTTCTTTGTAACAATGATGCAATGTGAAAGGGCTTGCAAGTGCTTTAGTGCAGAAAGGTGGAGTTTAAGCGCTTCTCAGGGTTCTTCCACACCTCCCACACCGGTCATAGCCCAAGAGGAAGATAAACTATGATTCTCCTTAATGGTTTGATTATTTAAACTCAAATGAACTCAATGAAAAATAGACCTAAAATAATTAAATGAAGTATCCACTATTGCATTCTTTTCTCATAGCCTTGGTATTTTCACAAACTTATGGTTATTACTACTATTACAATATACTTCCAAATCTGCTTACAATACAAAAAGTGAGGGGAAAGTAGATTAATATTTTCTTTATGTGGTGACTGATTAAGTAGATGTGTGACCCTGGGCAAGTCATTTAAACATGTTTGTCTCCATATGTAAAATGGAGAAGGAAATGGCAAACCGCTCCAGCAGCTTTTCCAAGAAAAACCCAAATTGAGTTACAAAAAGTTGGACATGACTGAAAAATGACTGAAAACAACTATTAAGCTCTTCCTATGTGCCAAGTCCTGTGAAACAAAGGAAGATAAAAGCCAGGGGTAGCTGGTGGCACAGTGGATAAAGTACTAGTCCTGGAGTCAGGGGAACTTAAATTCGTAATCTGACTTCCTACACTTATTAGCCATGTGACCCTGGGGAGGTCACTTAACCCAAATTGTCTCCAAAAAAAAAAAAAGACTAAAACCATCTCTGCTCTCAGGAAGTTTACATGCTAATGGAGGAAACGACATGCAAAAAACTAGGTATCTGGTTGATTGGTTGTTGTCCTTTATTCTTGGAGAGGACCAAGATGACATCACTATGTTAGAGTCAAAATGCATTTGACTGTGACTGATCAGACCAATACAAGTTCAGAATTCTCTACTACAGACTGGGCACAAATAGTTCATATGAACATAGTCCTGGAATGCTTTGTTGTAGAGTGTATGGAGGGGAGAAAAGTGCCAGAAGAATGGGAAGGTAGGAAAGTGCCAGGTTTTGATGACCTTTTACATGTCAAACAGAGCACTTTATATTTGATCCTGGAAATATTAGAGAGCCAAGGCAGGCTGTTGAGTAGGGGTCATATATTTTGGGCAGCTGAGGGGAGGAAGGATGGGGAAGGGAGGTGGAGAGAAACCAGACAGGGTGACCAGTTAGAAAGCCATTGTAATTGTCCTGGTGAGAGGTAATAAAAGCCTGATCAAGGATTGGTGGTTATATGAGTGGAGAAATAAATATTTGTCTAATTTAGAACTAAAGTTTAATTTATTTCCAGTTTAATTGTTAGTCAACAAGTATTTATTAAATGTCTACTATGTAGTGCAAAGAAAATGGTGTTAGATCTTAAGTCAGAAGACCTAGGTTTGAATCCTTTGAGCAAGTCATTCAATTTCTCTGGGATTCAGTTCCCTGATTTGGAAACTGAACTAAATGACCTCTAGTCATTTAACTCAAAATCTATAATCCTATGGTATACAATTCTCAGAACTCAGTCTTGGTGTAGATACATATCAGATGAATTTTTCTTTTAACACATATTCAGAGTTATGAATATTCAAACCTCCTAAAATGAAATAACAAGAGAAAACTATATGGTATTTTGCTCTAATTATTACAACACAAATTCAATTTAAATTTGATTTTGAAAGACCTTTAGTAAATATAGATAGTTTATATTCTCTTTCTAAACAAAAAACATTACTAATTATTTATTTGTTCACCAGGCCGCTATTTTATCCTCATTATTATTTTAATGGAATCAGTATGGCATAGATATATGGGTAGAAAGTTTACTGTGGAAGTTTACCTGTGGAAGGCCTGAGTTCAAATCTTACCTCTGATGGGCTGCACAAATCATTAACCTATTAGTTCCCCCAGGCAACTCAGTAAGACTCTAAATTATAAACAAATTTTTCAGCTGTATCAGACAAGGGAATTTCTATACAATGAAATCATAGACTGTGCCATCCCAAGTCCATGAAAAAAAAACCTAACATTTTTTGGATTTAGTAATTCTCTTTGAACACAACTACCTGCCATAAAAATTTAATGCATTCACCTCATTAATCAATTACCAAATCTTGTCATTTCTATCTTTGTAATATCTAACCTGTTTTTAATGTTTTGATCTGTATTCAGACTCCATCAGTTCT
Organism: Bettongia penicillata ogilbyi; assembly: GCA_023548195.1. Classification (NCBI taxonomy): domain Eukaryota; kingdom Metazoa; phylum Chordata; class Mammalia; order Diprotodontia; family Potoroidae; genus Bettongia; species Bettongia penicillata. The sequence continues at coordinate 6,813,913 of JAJHZJ010000008.1, forward strand.
TTCTCTGGGCATGGATAGAATAAGGTTAGAAGACAGCAGTAAAAAGTAATAGTTTGAAAAATGAAAGATTTTGTTTGAATGTCAAAATAAATGAAAAAATTTAAAAGTTGTTTTCCCATGCATGTATATTAGAATATATTTAATAAAGAATTTAAAACATAATTTTAGATTTGATTTATATTGTTTATATTTCTTATATTTATATTATTAATTTTATTTCTTCATCTTTTTTTTTTTTTTTTTTTACTTTTTGAGGGAACATTGCCATTCTTAAAGGCTAGGTCTATTTTAAGTATGACTAGGGTTAACGAAATATGCCGGAGCCAGTTTCAACCTGTCCAGGAAATGTGATGACTTCAATTTTCAGTGTGAGCATTTATATCTCAGAAATTAGCATAGTACAAATCAGGGTTTGATTTAGTATTTCTATCCATTAGACTTAAGAAAGTGGTGGTGAAAATCTTAATGCATATTAAACTTAAAAATGTGTCAAACATACTCATAGAGTTGTTTAGTAAACATTTACAATGCACCTTGGACATTTCATTAGCTTGGAAATAGGCTTAAATTGCACTATAACATAGATTGATATAACATTCTTTAGTTGCATAAATTTACAAAAATGATTCCCTCTTTTTTATTGCTCTCTTCTAACCTTATTTTTTAATTATTAATATGCTTTTTGTGTATACTTAATAACCACTGAGTTCCCTTCCAACTCTCATAATCTGTGATTCCACTTAATAGCAAATCAAATATTTTATTCATATCAGGAAGGCATGTAAGGAGAATGTATTGTCTTTCTAGAAAACAAAAACAGACAAAGAAGAAGCAATTAGATATGGCACTTACTGATGGAAATGCTATCCCCGTACATAAGCATTTTTCAATTAGAAGACTCCACTTAAGTGTTTAGGAGAAACCCCATAATTAAATATTGACAACTATGCTTCTTCCTGTGAGTTCATATTGAAAGTTTATCAAGTTTGCAGAATATGATGTTTCCCTAACTTGGCTAATGAAATATTGGACATTTCATCCTGATTACTAATAGACATTAAGCCCTTTTGAGGATTTTAGCTACTGGACATTGAAGATACCTGCAGATTTGAAAATGTTGTTAAGGTTCGAGTTTCCCTCTGATGCTCCATCATGGTTAAGGAGAACTCTGAATTCTTTTTTTTTTTTTAATTTAATTAATTTATTTGTTTTCAGTTTTCAACAATCACTTCCACAAGTTTTCAATTTTTCCCCCTTCCTCCCCAAGATGGCATGCAATCTTATATGATTTCTACACATACATTCTTATTAAAAACATTTTCACATTAGTCATGTTGCATAGAAGCATTGAAATGAATGGGAGAAACCTTGAGAAAAACCAAACCAAAACAAAACATAACACAAGAGAAAATAGTCTGCTTCATTCTGCGTTCCAATTCCATAGTTCTTTCTCTGGATGCGGATGGCATTTTGCCTCAAGAATTCTTTGGGAATGTTTTAGGTCCTTGCATTACTGTGAAGGGCTAAGTCTATCAGAAACAGTCCTCACACCCTGTGGCTGTTACTGTGTATAATATTCTCCTTCTTCTACTCATTTCACTCAGCATCGGTTCATGTAAATCTTTCCAGGTTTTTCTGAAGTCCAACTGTTTGTCATTTCTTATAGCACAATAGTATGCCATTACATAAATATACCACAATTTGTTTAGCCATTCCCCAATTGATGGGCATTCCCTCAATTTCCACCTGTTGCCTACCACAAAAAGAGCTGATATAAATATTTTTGGACATGTGGGACCCTTTCCCATTTTTTTTTAGTTAAATTTATTTATTTAACTTTTTACATTCATTTTCACAAAATTTTGGGTTTCAAATTTTCTCCCCATTTGTCCCCTCCCCCACCCCAATACACTGAGCATTCTAATTTCCCCTATCACCAATCTGCCCTCTCTTCTACCATCTTCCCTTCCCTTGTCCCCATCTTCTCTTTTGTCCTGTAGGGCCAGATAACTTTGTATTCCTTATTACGTGTATTTCTTATTTCCTAGTAGCAAGAACAATACTCAACAGTTGTTCCTAAAGCTTTGAGTTCCAAATTCTCCCCATCCCTCCCTCCCCACCCATTCCCTTTGGGAAGGCAGGCAATTCAATATAGGCCATATCTGTGTAGTTTTGCAAATGACTTCAATAATAGTTGTGTTGTGTAAGACTAACTGTATTTCCCTCCATCCTCTCCTGCCCCGCCATAGCTTCTATTTTCTCTTTTGATCCTGTCCCTCCCCAAGAGTGTTGATTTCAAATTGCTCCCTCCTCCCATTGCCCTCCCTTCCATCATCCCCCCCCATCTTGCTTATCCCCTTCTCCCCCACTTTCCTGTATTGTAAGATAGGTTTTCATACCAAAATGAGTGTGCATTTTATTCCTTCCTTTGGTTGAATGTGATGAGAGTAAACTTCATGTTTTTCTCTCAGCTCCTTTCCTTTTCCCTCCACTAAAAAGTCTCCTACCTGCCTCTTCTATGAGAGATAATTTGCCCCATTCCATTTCTCCCTCTCTCCTCCCAATACATTTCTCTCTCACCACTTAACTTCATTTTCTCAAGATATGATCCCATCCTATTCAATTTACTCTGTGCTCTCTGTCTCTCTCTGTGTGTGTGTACGTGTGTATGTGTGTGTGCATGTAATCCCACCAACTACCCAGATACTGAAAAGTTTCAAGAGTTACAAATATTGTCTTTCCATGTAGGAATGTAAACAGTTCACCTTTGGTAAGTCCCTTATGACTTCTCATTGCTGTTTACCTTTTCAAGCTTCTTTTCATTCTTGTGTATGAAAGTCAAATTTTCTTTTTTTTTAATGAAAATGTATTTATTTAACTTTTTACATTCATTTTCACAAAATTTTGGGTTCCAAATTTTCTCCCCTTTTATCCCCTCCCCCCACCCCAATACACCCAGCATTCTAATTTTCCCTATCAGCAATCTGCCCTCTTTTCTATCATCCCTCCCTTCTCTTGTCCCCATCTTCTCTTTTGTCCTGTAGGGCCAGATGACTTTCTATTCCCCATTGACTGTATTTCTTATTTCCTAGTAGCAAGAACAATACTAAGCAGTTGTTCCTAAAACTTTGAATTCCAAATTCTCCCCATCCCTCCCTCCCCACCCATTCGCTTTGGAAGGGCAGGCAATTCAATATAGGCCCTATATGTGTAGTTTTGCAAATGACTTTGATAATAGTCGTGTTGTGTAAGACTAACTGTATTTCCCTCCATCCTATCCTGTCCCTCATTGTTTCTATTCTGTCTTTTGATCCTGTCCCTCCCATTGAATGTTGACTTCAAATTGCTCCCTCCTCCCATTGCCCTCCCTTTCATCATCCCCCCCCCACTTGCTTATCTCCTTCTCCCCCACTTTCCTGTATTGTAAGATAGGTTTTCATACCAAAATGAGTGTTCATTTTATTCCTTCCTTTAGTTGAATGTGATGAGGGTAAACTTCTTGTTTTTTTCTCATCTCTCCTCTTTTTCCCTCCACTAAAAAGTCTCCTGCTTGACTCTTGAATGAGATATAATTTACCCCATTCCATTTCACCCTCTTTCCTCCCACTGCATTTCTCTCTCACCATTTACCTTTATTTCTTTTAACATATGGTCCCATCCTATTCAATTCACTCTGTGCTCTCTGTCTCTGTATGTGCATGCATGTGTGTATGTGTGTGTGAATGCATGCATGTATGTGTGTGTGTGTGTGTGTGTGGTCCCACCAACTACCCAGATACTGAAAAGTTTTAAGAGTTACAAATATTGTCTTTCCATGAATGTAAACAGTTCACTTTTGATAGGTCCCTTATGACTTCTCTTTGCTGTTTACTTTTTCATGCTTCTTCTCATTGTTGTGTTTTGAAAGTCAAATTTTCTTTTCAGCTCTAGTCTTTTCATCAAGAATGCTTGAAAGTCCTCTGTTTCATTGAAAGACCATATTTCCCCTGAAGTATTATACTCAGTTTTGCTGGGTAGGTGATTCTTGGTTTGAGTCCTAGTTCCTTTGACTTCTGGAATATCCTATTCCATGCCCTTCAATCCCTTAATGTAGAAGCTGCTAGATCTTGTTTTATCTTGATTGTATTTCCACAATACTGGAATTGTTTCTTTCTAACTGCTTGCAATATTTTCTCCTTGACCAGGGAACTCTGGAATTTGGCCACAATGTTCCTAGGAGTTTCTCTTTTTGGTTCTCTTTCAGGTGGTGATCTATGGATTCCTTGAATACTTATTTTGCCCTCTGGTTCTAGAATATCAGGGCATTTTTCCTTGATAATTTCATGAAAGATGATGTCTAGGCTCTTTTTTTGATCATGACTTTCAGGTAGTCCCATAATTTTTAAATTGTCTCTCCTGGATCTATTTTCCAGGTCAGTTGTTTTTTCAATGAGATATTTTACATTATCTTCCATTTTTTCATTCTTTTGGTTTTGTTTTGTAATTTCTTGGTTTCTCATAGAGTCATTAGCCTCCATCTGTTCCATTCTAATTTTGAAAGAACTATTTTCTTCAGTGAGCTTTTGAACCTCTTTTTCCATTTGGCTCATTCTGCTTTTGAAAGCATTCTTCTCCTCAATCGCTTTTTGAACCTCTTTTGCCAATTGAGTGAGCCTATTTTTCAAGGTGTTATTTTCTTCAGCATTTTTTGGGGTCTCCTTTAGCAAGATGTTGACCTGATTTTCATGCTTTTCTTGCATCTCTCTCATTTCTCTTCCCATTTTTTCCTGCACCTCTCTCGCTTGATTTTCAAAATCCTTTTTGAGCTCTTCCATGGCTTGAGTCCATTGAATATTTATTTTGGATGTTTGGGATACATAAACCTTGACTTCTATGTCTTTCCCTGATGGTAAGCATTGTTCTTCCTTATTGGGAAGGAAGGGAGGAGATATCTGTTCACCAAAAAAGTAACCTTCTATGGTCTTATTTTTTTCCCCTTTTCTGGACATTTTCCCAGACAGTTACTTTACTTCTGAAATTTCTCTCCATGCCCACCTGGCCTGCAGATCCACCCAGCTAGTGCTTGGGGTCTGAGATTCAAATGCTGCTCCTTAGCCTCAGGGCTTTCAGTGAGGTTGGGGCTGCTATTCAGTGTGAGATTAAATTCAGATGCTCAGGTGGGGGCAGGGCCCCTACACAGGGCTCAGTTCCCTCAGGGGGTTTATGCAGAGACCTTTGGGGGCAGGGCCCCCACACAGGGCTCAGTTCCCTCAGGGGGTTTATGCAGAGACCTTTGGTAATGGATCTGAGGTCCTGCTTGCTTTGGGAGCCCTGCCTCTGTCCGTTGCTGCCTCTGCTGCTGCCTCTCGAGGGGGCCTGAGTTATTTAGACACCCCGCTTCCCCTCTGCCAGCCGAACAGGCTCTCTCACTGACCTTTGGCATGTGTGGTTGGAGGGACCTGTGCTGCCGCTGGAGATTCTCTCCCTGAAGCCTGCTCAGATCTGCTCCTCTCGGTGCCACCCCAGCCAATGCAAGGCTGGGCTCTGCTCCGGGTCTAGTGCGAGATGGACCTTTGGTGTTGGTTTTTCAGGGCTCTCTGGAACAGAAATCTCCTCCACTCCATTGTTGTGTGGCTTCCAGTGCTCCAGAATTTGTTGGGAGCTCTTCTTTCCAGTTATTTTATGGGCTGTGGGTTAGGAGCTAGCATATGTGAATCTTTCTACTCCGTCATCTTGGCTCCTCCCAGAACTCTGAATTCTTGAAGGCACTGGGAACTAAACATAAGCTCTTGCAGGTCTCAGCCAGCTAAAAAGGCTAGTGAGCACCTGACCAGTGATGGATTGAGTCCCCAATAGCCCCTCAATTAGGATCCAAGAAGTTCATCTACAGAAGGTTGGCCCTTAGTTGAAAATTACATAGTTTAGGAGGAAAAAATGAGTTCTCAAAAGTTAAAAAAATCCATCTGTAAACTAAATAATCTGTTTCTCATCATCAACCCTATAAACCCTATGTCAAATGGGTGAGTCATTCTCACTAATCCTTTTACATAATTAATAACTGAGCCTGAGGCCTTAGATTTAATTCAGAATTGACTACAAGTTCATAAAGGAATTTTCCACTTTCTTGGTTTAGCATTCTTATTGCTGCCTGAATTTAGTGGTCTAGTCAGTCATTTTAAAATTTTAAAGTTTTCTTAACAAGATCTCCTATTAATACATACTGTGGAATTTTTTTGATGAGGAAATCTCTGGAGTTGTGGAGATAGAACAATGTACATTTTGACAGTAGCTTGGGAGTTGTGTTACAAGAAGAGAATTCTGCTTGTGTAACACTCAATTGACTATTAAGTGCCTGTTTTAGGAACTGAGGGGACAAAACTAAAGACTGAAACAATCTCTACCCTATACCTATATATGTACATATATATATATATATATATATATATATAGAGAGAGAGAGAGAGAGAGAGAGAGAGAGAGAGAGCATATACTACAAAGAATATATATAGTTCATACCTGCTTTGGGTTCACTTCCCTCAAGCCTGCACTAAAACTAGAATACTGGGTCCCCCATAAGATGTACTGCTACTGTTCTCAGTGTTCTAGGGGTGATGCTATGGAGGGTTATCCTCCTAACCTATAGCTCAGGAGCCCCCATCAGTGTGCTCCTTGTTAACAAATGTGCTGGGTGAAGCTTTACCAGACTAACTTGCTTCTGGGCTGAACCGAGAAGGGTTGTTTGACCACCGGGAAGCTGCTAGATAGGGCTGGGTAGATTGCCCTGCTGCTAAGCCATGTTTTCTCAGGCTGGACTGGCCAGATTGTTGACCTGCTGGGCTCTTCTGATAAACCGGATGATCTTTCAGATTCCCTGGGTTTGCTCTTTGGTGAGCATTCACAACCTTTTACTTCCTCTAGCCACTAGTTTGGCACTAGTTCCTTTGACCTGGGCCATGGCCTTTTGTCAGGGATTAACCCAAGTCTCTCCTGTTTGTCTTTCCTCAGAACCAGGCTCTGAAATGCTCAAGTCAGGAATAGTCATCCTTCCTGGTACAAAGCAAATTCTTTTAGCAAAAGGCTGTACTGTTGCTTTTGGTATCAGTCTAGATTTTGCCAAGAAAGCCCCAAATGGGATCACAGAGAGTTGGCAGGACTGATATGACTGAATGAAACTACAACATGAACAAATTGAGGCAGGCATACTTCCCAGAATCCTATTCAGGGCAAAGTAATAAATATAGTCTGTTTCCTAAAGGCCAGTTCATGGTCTAGTTAGCTTCTACATATGCAGTTGAGCTATTCAAGCCTCAGGACTTTTCTTGCTTTAGACTGTTATTTTTTTCCCACTCTTGAAAGAGCTTCTCCTTATATTTCCATGCCTGCTTTTTCCTTGTCTAAACTTCAGCTTTGCAAAATCTCTAGAGGACAGCTCATTTTTCAAGGGAGTAAAGTACTAGCTAGTTAGTTTGGGAGGGCTCTAATATTTGGGGAGGGGGAGAATCAAGAAAGGCCTTCTGTAGAAATATTATGGAAATGTTTTGAATGACTACACATGTGTAATCTAAATTGGATTGTTTACCTTCTCAGTGAGGGGTGTAGTGGTGGTAATGAAGTAAGGGAAAGAATTTGGAACTCAAAGTTTTAAAAACAAATGTTAAAAATTGTTTTTGCATGTAACTGAGGAAAAATAAAATACTAAATAAAAGTTAAAAAAGAGAAAGTGGTATTTAAGCTGAATCTTAAAAGAGGAGAGGAATTCTATGATGAGGAGAAAATACATAGTGGGCAAGGAGGACTGCCCATGCAAAGTTACAGAAACTGAAAAGGTAGTGGATGATATGAGTAACAGAGAGAAGGATGCTTTTGCTGGATTACAGAGCATAGAAGGGAATTATATATATTATTATATATAATAAGCCTGGAAAAATAGTTGGGTGCCAGGTTGGGAAGGATGTTAAAAGATAAGCAGAAAAGTATATATTCAGTCCTAGAGATAAGAAGGCACTGAGTTCATTGAGTAGGCAGCTGACACTTGAGAGAGGTGCAGAGGTGGCACGGGAGAGAGGGAAAGAGAGAAGTATGGGAGGAGAAAGGGACAAATGAAAGAAAAATAAAGGGCAAGTTTATATTCTTATTATAATAATAGCTAACATTTATGTGGTACCTACTATGTGCCAGACACTGTGCTAAATGATTTACCATTATTATCTCATTTGGCCTTCATAATAGTCCTGGGAAATGGGTGCTGTTATTATCCTCATTTTATGAACAAGGAAACTGAGGCAAACTGAAGTTAAGTGACTTATCCAGGGTCACACAGCTAATAAGTGTCTGAAGCTGGATCTGAACTCAGAGCTTCCTGACTCCAGGTTCCATTCTGTACACTGTGCCATCTAGCTTCCCCAGTAGTCCTAAAACTTCAAATCCTAGTAATTATTATATATACATGTATATCCACATATATAATAATGTATCTTATATATGACAGTATGATATACATAGTATGTTTGTGATATATATCATGTCTGTCTATATATACATATGTTATATACAGACAGATATAGATGTATATACACATATACCAATTATAAGTTGAGAATCAATAGGGTATATTGAACAGGTATAGGGTATATTAAAGGAAAAAGACCTGACTCTGCCCCACTACCAAAATTTGCTATGTATGTGATCATAAGTAATTCATTTAACTTCACTGGCTTTTAACCAACCCTTTAACTAACTAGCTTCATCTGTAAAATGGAAGTAATGCTATTTGTAATATAGGGTTTAAACCTGATAAGTTTGTTGAAAGGTTTAGATGACATAAGGAATATAAATGCTTTGTAAACTTCAAAGTTTTATGCAAATATTAGTTATTATTGTTATCGGTAACCAAGACCAGATGAATATTCTAGACTTCTTTCTGGATAGGGTAATATTTTCGTGCTGGAAGGGACCCAAGAGATCATGTAATCTATCATCCTTTACTTACAGGTGAGAAAATTGCAGCCCATGGGATTAAATGAATTACCTATGATCCCATAGGCAGCAAGTTGCATAGCCAAGATTTCTAACCCAGATCCTTTGACTCAGTTCAACCTCGTTTCATAGTTCTGTTGTTTGGGACTTACTAGGCAGGGGTGACTCCATGATCATGAAGGTGGTTTCCCTAGGGTGAGGCTCATCCACAGGATTGACCCCTGTGATTTCTGCAAATGCAGCAAGCCAAGACTAAAGTGCAAAGAGAGTTAGTGCATGGCTTTTTGTTCACAGATGATGTGCATTCAATGCAGCCTCTGAGGCTGAGATGCAACAAAGTATGACTCAATTCTCTGCTGCTTATGCTAATTTTGGTCTACCAAGTAGCACCAAGAAAATAGAGGCTCTCTATCAACCAGCATCACACCATCCATATGTGGAACCATTAGTTACAGCAAATAGAGAAGTTTTGGATGCTGTGGATGTTACCTTACTTTGGTAGTATACTTTCCAGGGATATACACATAGATGATGAGGTTGATGCACACATTGCTAGAGCTATCTCAGTTTTTGGGAGGCTTCAAAGGAAAGTGTGGAGAGGAAAGACAGGTATTGGGCTGTTTACTAGGTTGAAGATCCATAGAGTCACTGTGCTGATTTCATTGCTGTATGATGTGAAACCTGGACAGCAAACCAACACTATGCCAGGAAACTGAATCGTTTCCATTTGAATCATCTTAGGAAGATTCTGAAAATCACTTGACAGGACAAGGTACCAAAAACTGAGGTCCTTTCTCAAACTAAACTATCAAGTATCCAAACTTTCCTGCAGAGAACACAATTCTGATGGACTACCACATTGTCTGAATGCCAATTGTGCGCTTACCTAAAAGACTATGTTATGGAGAACTCACACAGGGCAAGAGTTCATGTGGTGGTCAGAAGAAGCATTACAAAGACATTGGCAAGGCTGCTCTTGAAGAATTTTGGAATTGGTTGTGAGACAAGAGAGACACTGGCAAAGGACCACCCAGCATGGAGTACCTGCATCAAGGCAGGTGCAATAAGTATTCCATGAGTGAAGCAGAATTGCAGTAGCTCAAAAAAAAAATGGGAGATATACAAAATAAGAGTCACATCCTTTCCAAATGTTCATATGGATTATTTGTGCCCGACCTGTGGTAGAGCCCTCTGAGCTCATATTGGTCTGATCAGCCTCAGTCGTACACACTGTACTATGACTCCAATATAGTGATGTAACTTTGGTCACCATCAAGAATGAAGGACAGCAACCAATCACCTTTGGGAAGGAATAAAGAAAGTCTGCTTATAAGAATTTAAAATCTGATTCTAGACAATAACACCTCTACTTAAAGCCTTTTAATAAACATCCTCCTTAGTAGTCTCTTGACTACAAGTTTTTTTTCCAAATTATCTCTGTTTTTCTTGGCAACAGTAGCTAAGTCTCTCATTCATTAGCTTTGCCAATGGTCAATATGAATGAATGTCTAAAGCTAGAGAGGAGGAGAGGGGACATGAATAATTCATACTGAAAAAATAAATCAAGCTACTACAACCCAAGGTTATGTAATTGAATCTCTGCCTCCATAGAAAAGGCAGGGAGCATGCACTTATTAAAAGTCCACTATATGCCAGGCTAGTACCATGCTGAACACTTTACAAATATTATCTTATTTAATTCTCACAACAACTCTGGGATGTAGGTGCTATTATTATCCCCATTTTATGGTTGAGTGTGTGTGTTCTTCCTTCCTTGCCGAAGAAGACCATGCCATCAGAGAAATGATGACATGACTTACACTTGACTGTATTGAGTGAGGGAGGGCTGTGCAGGTCACCAGCCTCACTTCTCCTCCAGAGCCATCTGAATCCAGTGACCAGATACTCATCAGGATAACTGGAGATGATCCAGGATGAGGCAATTGGGGCTAGTGACTTGCCGCCCAAGGTGACATAAGCTGAGGCAGAAAGAGGTTAATTGACATGTTCAGGATTACCCAGTTAGTAAGTCAAATTTGAACTCAGGTTTTCCTGATTTGAGATCCAGTGTTCTAGCCATTGTATCACCTAGTTTACCCCTAGGCATCATTGACAGTCATATTTAAGAGGTGCTAATGTAAATGTGAACTTTATCTTTCAGGCATCCTCCCTCTGTCAAAACAGATTACAATAACCTCTGAACCTTCTGTAGTAACTCATAGAACTACAAAATGTTAAACATCTGTTGTTTCAACCCAGAGGAATTCATTTAACAGAACAGGGGATAGAGCGGAGGTTAACATTCGTTACTTAGATAATTGGAGGTTCCTGCAGCTTCCCAAGGCAGCACAATGTTCCAAATGTTTTTGCTCCACAAATACCTTCCAGTGACAACAAAATGTGTAAAAACCCACAGGGCAATTTAATATGCTACTCATAATATTCTTTATGATTTATTGCTTACAGCACTCAAATAATTTTTATTGTGAACCCCTTCGACCAGAAGTGGGGAACCTCTCCAGGTTCTCAAGTGTGGCTCTTTGGCTGAAGCCAAATTTCACAGAACAGATCCCCTTAATGTAAGGATTCATCTTGGACTCGCTCAAAAGAATGCACCCAAGGATGTAGAAGACCACAGGCTCCCCATCCCTACCTTGGGCTGTCCATTGCAAACCCCAAAAGAGGTCATGAGCCACTAAATGGGAACAAAGTTTAGCAAATAGAAAACACAGGATCTGAAAACAGGAAACCTCAGTTCAAATTTCAGTTCTTTTGCTTCTTACCTTTGTGAGCTTGGGTCTCAGTTTCCTAATTGGTAAAATGATCAAATTGTACTAGAGGAGAGGTGCCCTTTTTTATCTGTGGTCTTGTGATCCTTCTGAAAAGAAATAAAATACCAATCAAGGTATTTTTCTGTAGTTTTGTAGAGAATTTATCTGCTACAAAGAAAGATGATTTCTTATCTATTCACAATTTTCAGTGAATCCATGCTCTAAATGAGCTGATTAATGAATACACAGTGATTGTTCACTTTTAGACTATTTAACAAATGTTTATTAGGTACTACTACGTTAAAGGTTTTGGTCTCTGACTATGTCTACCTATAATGCATAGATTTGACAAAGATCCCGTCATTTTGATGAACTTCAGGGTTTCTATAGTTCCTGCCCCTCCAATTACATTTTTCTTCTGAAAAGATTAGCTTTGTTTTCTCATTCAAGTTGCTTCCCTTCCCCCCCACCCCCAGTACCATCTTGTGCTTGAAATAAGAAAGAGGCGGTGGGATTAAAGAAAAGGAAGAGCAAGACAACCCCCAACTTGAAGGAGTTTCTGTGTAGGAAACCCAAAACCCAAGCCAGCATAGTCTGAACTTGATTCTCTACTCTGTTCTGTGTACTCTGAGGCATGGTAGGAAGAGTCGTCTATTGTGTTCTCCTCCCGGGTCCGTCAGTCTTATACATAACATGCTTTCATTGTTGTTCTAAAAACAGGGTTTCTTCTGAAAGTTGCCTTGACCCTGCTCAGGATAAGCCTTGGAAAAGGGTAACAAAGACTTACAGCTAGTAATAAAAAAAAAAAACAAGAGGAATTTCTTATCCAGAGAGAGGGAATCTATCAAGCATCTGTAGTAAGAAGAATGGATCAGTTAGGTGGTACAGTGGATAGAATGCCAGGCTTGAAGTCAGGAAGATGTGATTTCAAATATCTCCTCAGACACTTACTAGCCATGTGACCCTGGGAAAGTCACTTAACTCTGCTTCAGTTTCCTTATCTGTAAAATGAGCTAGAGAAGGAAATGGCAAACCACTCCAGTATCTTTGCCAAGAAGACTCCAAAAGGGGTCATGAAGAGTCAGTCATAATTGAAATGACTGAACAACAGAAGAAAGAAGGAGCTTGGCTATAGTTTGCTGTGGGGCTGGCCCACATTGTAGTAGAAACTTGTAGGCTAGAGTTGTGTTTTTTTAGAATAGAATGAAGGAAAACAAAAAGCATAGAATGAAGGTTTGCTATGGGGAAGGGCTGGGTGGGATGATGACTTTGTTGATGATAGGACTGGAGGAATTAGAGACTATCAATTTTTGCTCTGCTACTGATAGGCAGCTAGGTTGCACAGTGGATAGAGCATTGGACTTGGAGTAAGTAACACTCAGATTCAAATCCTGCCTCAGACACTTGCTATCTATGTGACCCTGGGCAAGTCACTTCTCTCAGACTCAGTTCTTTCATCTGTAAATTAAAGACAAGAATAGCACTTATCTCCCAAGGTAGTTGTCAAGTGAGAACATAGATAAAGCACTGTGCAAATCTTAAAGCATTATATACATGTTAACAATGATGATGATGATGGTGATGGTGAAGATGGTGATCGATCACGGAAATGTCATTGTTCTTTGGTCTCAAAGAGCACCATGACTTGCAAGGGAATTGGATTTAAGTGAGGGAGGGCTGAGAAAAGTCACCAGTCTCCTCCAGAGCCATCTTGGTCCAGTGGCCAGGTATAGATCAGGACAACTGGAGGTGACTCAGCCACCATTACATTCTACCTGAGACAGGGACAGTGAATGTCAGTATTTAGATAAATCCTTGGGCAGAGGGGCTAAGGAGATAGAGCTTGAGTTGGAAAGAGAGTGAACATATGAGTAAAAAGTTAGGCTACCATGGTACCAAGATATCTACAAATTAGTGGATAGAGAGCAGTCACTGGACAGATAATCAGAGCCTGGAACCAGAATTAGACATAAAAAATGAATGGAATACCAGGATTTAGCTACCTGACAATTAAATTCTCCAAAATTTTGCCTTTTATTAGGATTGTTTGTGTGTGTTGGCATTATTGTGGGTAGAATCTGCTGAATCTGATGATTATTAAAAATAATAACAATAACATCAAAGATATGAATTACTAGACTGATGTTAGGAAATAGCAGGTCTGGGGCATGCATATTATATGTGCTTCCACATCCTCTCCACACCCTCTTATGCCTGCGAGTCCACAAGACATTTGGGATGGCCCCATCACATAAGTTAGTTAAGGATATCCTTTAGCAAAAGAGATGTGATCAGAGCAAGCCAGAATGAAATAAACTGGGAACTTGTTTGGAGACGATGGGAGAGAGAAGGTGGTGAAGTCAGAATGTTCCAGTTTATCAATGCTTACCTAACTGTGGTGCCTAACTGGGCACAATACTCCAGATGTGGTCTGATCAGGGCAGAATACAGAGGAATGATTACTTTCTTATTCCTGGAAGCTCAGCTTCTCTTAATGATTCATTTCTGGTCTTCTGTCTTTCAGGAGCGATTATCTTATTGATATAATATACTTATAAAATTTATATAATGTAAATATATACCTACATTGTATATTACATTATTATATCAAGATACATCGCATATTGATACATTATATAGATTATATCAGAAATGTATGTTATATTGTCTAATATATACAAAATATAACATATACAATCCCTTCCTTTCCCTTCCCTTCTCTTCCCTTCCCTCCCCTGATCTCCCTTTCCCTTGTTTTTTTTGTATCTTCAGATAAAATTTGTAACAAATGTTTCATAAATAATTGTTGACTGACTGAACAAGAAATATAACTAGAAATTCATAAAAGTTAATAATAGCGAAAATGTTTAAAAATTTTAAACACAATGAATGGATGACAAGGCAGAAATGCATAAATTTAATGAATACTCTAATACTATCTAGCTCCACATATGTAGAATAGTGGCTCAGTACCATTTGTTTTTTTAAACCTAAGACCCATAAACAAAAGTGCCTCCTCCAGAAAGCAAAGATGGACACCTAGTGGTAGTCCTTCAGTATTGCATACACGTGTGATTTGTTGCTGTATTCGTCCTTCTTTGCGGAAGACCATGCCATCAGAGAAATGATGACATGACTTTCACTTGACTTTGTTTTGAGTGAGGGAGGATTGTGCAGGTCACCAGCCTCACTTCTCCAAAGCCGTCTGAATCCAGTGACCAGATATTCATCAGGATGACTGGATGTAATAACAGACAATGGGAAAAGGAAGGTCTGTGCCAGACTGTCAAGGGTCTCGAATGACAAAATAAGGAGTTTGAACTTTTATAATTAGGGAACTATTGAAAACTTTAGGAATATGAGCAGGACAAGGATTCTAGGACATATATTAGGTAGCTAGGTTGTGTAAGAGCGGAGCTCTGGACTTGGGATTCAGGAAGACCTGAGTTCCAATTCCACCTAGAATTTACTGAGCTGTGTGACACTGGACAAGTCACTTGACTGTTCTCATCCTCAGTTTTCCCATTTGTAAAATGAGAATGATAACAGAATCTGCCTGCCAAGGCTGTTTTAAGGATCAAATGAGATAATGTGTGTAAAGTGCTTTGGAACCTTAAAGTGCTATATTTATTAAATTTATTATTATTAAAGTGCTATAGTTAGTGTGTGTATGTGTGTGAGTGTGTATAACATATGAATAACAGGAAGATATCTGTCAACAGGATGGTATGTAATGAGGGGCTCTCCTAGGGTGATGGCAGTGGGAAAAGTGGGAGGAACTGATGAGGGATATTTCAGAGTCAGAAACAGAATTTGTTAGGTTGGAATGTGTGCTCCTTGAGAGTGGAGATGACTTAACATTCTTCTACTTGTATTCCTAGCATCTAATAAAGTGCCTGGAAAATAGTAGGTGCTTAATAAATGCTTTCTAAGTGGTTGATTTGGAGGTTAAGGGAGAGAGTAGGATAATAGGATTATAGATCTCAAACTGGAAAGCTTATCTAGTCCTTCCCCATCATTTGACAGATGAGGAAACTGAGGCCCAGGGAGAATAAATGACCTTCACAAGGTCATACAGCTTATAAATATCGAAGGTAGGATTTGAACCCAGATTTGATTGCTCTCTCCATTACTTTTCTCCTTCTTATGAATGTGGATAACTGGTTACTGATACAGATGTGGACAGAGAAGGCATTGATTGGGTAATTAAGGAAAATAGTCCTATCTTTGCTTTTGACCGAAGCATGATTTGGGGTTCACTCTGGAATGGAAGTACACTACTGAGAAGGCTTCCAGAGCCATCCTGTGACTGAGCATGTAAAATAGAAGGAGGTCCGATAGCCTGGCAATTTTCTCTTGCCTTGGAACTAGGCTGTAGCCCAGATAATAAATGGTGTTGTTCTTGTACTGTTGTCCATGGTATTCTAATATATCTTACCCGATAATATGGTCTCAACTTTGACTTTTTCCTTCTTACTTTAAAAAAAAAAATCAGATCAATCCAACTTGGTTGTGTTCAGATGTAATTGAATCATTCCAAAAATGCACATTTTGATTTAAACACTTGAACAGATGTAGCTACTTGGCATTAAAACACAAGGTGTCAGAGGTGGAGGTGGGCAGGGAGATACATGATGATTCCAGGCAATCTAGTGTCAACTCAGCTGGTGGAGACTGAGAAACCTTTTGTCCAGGAAAGGGGGGACTCAGTTTGCAGTTCCTGCTCCATCACTGACTGACTTTAGAAAAGTCACTCTCTGAGTCTCAATTTCGATAACCATACAATGATGGGATTGAACAAAATTGTAAGGTCTCTTCCACTATGAAATCTACTATCTTAAGAATATATAACCTCTTCTAGTGGCCTGTTTCCTCATTAAAAAAAATTAGGTTAGATCAGCAGTTTTCAGAATTGAGGACATCTTTATACTCTTAAAAACTTGTTTGCACCTGTAGAAATTTAGTATCTCAGAATTAAGCCTGATAGTCTAAAAATATTAATGAATTCATTTAAAATAACAATAACAAGCCTATTACATGTTAACATAAATAATATTTTTAAGGAAATTTAACTATATTCTCCAAAGCAAAAAAAAAATAGTGAGAAGGGTGATAAATCTCCCAAATGTCTGGCTCCTATCTGCCTCTGCATTCATGCAGTCGTGATGATTTTGGTTGAAATATATGAGAACAATCTGGCTTCACACAGATGTATAGTTGGGGAAAGGGAGGAGTATAGTTTTGAAAATAGTTTTGAATTTGGGGGTCTGGAGGACTCAGAGGGATCTGGAGGACTTAGAGGGGTCTGACTAGCACACTATGAGAACCTCTAGATCTCTAAGTGCCTTCCAGTTTCCTTTGCAGCTCACCTCAAGAACACCTTTCCTTAGAGCTTCTCCCCTCTGAACGCTCCACCCCCAAACTCTCCCATTAATTACTTTTGTGTATTGGTGTGTAACTTACATGTGTATATGCTTTCTTCCCTGTACAATGTAAGCCCCCTCCAGAGAAAGGACCGTTTCATCCTGACACACGATCGGTACTTAATAAAATCTTAGTTCTAACACTTCTGGATCGAGTTAATCTGACTTTTTTTGCTGGGTGTGAGGCAGAAGCCGGTGGACTTAATTCTGAGAAGGAAATTAACATCCTGAATTAACATCCTTTTGGGGAAACTGGGGAGTGGGGATGCTTCCTCCCGGGATACGGGAGACAGCTGGACTGGATTTGCTTCATCGTTCTTTCCATTTTCACAGCCGGTATTGCGTGCTTTATCATTACCCCAGGTCAATGGACTGGTACCACCGAGGCCTTGGTCCTGGGAGGTAAAGCAGTTCCGGCGTCAGTCTGCTGGGAGATCAGGGATGGGCCAGGCAGTCTGTTTGTGCCTCCTGGGGCTGGACCGCGGAACGCCTGCCTGTCATTTGACAATGAAATCTGGCTTAGGGGAGGCTCCTCGCTCTTGTCCCAGAGGGGAAGACAGGCGGATGTTTGCATCCAGTGGAGTGTCCCTGGAAGGCGATTGCAGCTAGTTGTGGAGGTTCCGGGGGGACCGTGGGAGCCAGAGGTGGGGCGCAGGGAGGGGGGCGGTGAGGGAGAGGTCAGCTTTTCCCATCCCAGTTAAGATCGGGGGCAGAAGAGCTTGGGGAACGCTGCGGGGCTGCCCTAGGAATCCAGGAAGAGCATTCAGGTCATTGGCCGGCAGGCGGGAGGCTGGCTGGGTGCAGGCCCCTTCCCAAGCCCACCTGGCAGGGAGAACAGACCTGGGCTGTCCCGGGATTAAGGGCGGCGACTTCGAAGAGCGAAGGGTGCTCCGGGGAGTTACTCAGGAGCCCATGGCCAGGGCTGACCAGCACCAGGGCTCCGGGCAGCCCGTGCTACGGGGCGGTGGACTCTACCCCAGCCTCATTTCCTTGGACTTCGCTGTGGAGATCCATGCCCAAGGCTAGCCGGGACTGGACACCCAAGGGACAGCCGCACGTCCCGGGGGTGGTGCGTAGGCCCTGGAAGAAGGGGCGGCGGCGGGGTGGGGGGTAGGAGACAAGGAGACTGCCAACCCTGAGCTCCGGCGGGCCTGGGGGCACCAGCTGCCTGCTTCATGCATGGGGGCCGTGGGGGCTGGCACCGCTCCCGGGCCTTGCACCCTAGCAGCGGCCGGCTGGTTCGGGACTCCTCGAGCAGCAGCAGCAGCAGTTGGAACTGCAGCAAAAGCAGCCGTAAGGGACTGATTGTTATTGGGTAAGTCCAAAGGGCAAGCCTTGGCTGTTTATCCTGGAACTGGGGCAGGCTCGAGATTAGAGGCTTCTCGGATTTTCTTCCTCTCCAGACATAATCGTGGGATCTTGGGAGGGGTGGGGAAGATTTGTTTGCATTTCCGTAGGTTTACAAAACTCGTCCATACAACCCGTAGGTATTTAATATAGGAAACCATGCAGACTAGCATCTTTGGGTCACTCCTGCACTTATGGTACTCCTTCAGTTTGAGATTTCTCCATCTGCCCAGAGCATAACATTCTCTTCTTACAATGCATTTATATTGTGGAGGGGGACTGGACTGTGATTTCATAGGTATAAGCAACTCCCCATTAGGAAAATTCCCTATAGTAATGAAGGTCTGTACTTTCCCTTCATTTTTATAGTCCTTTTTAGAAGCGTTGCCCAGAGGAACTAAAGGGTTAAATGACTTTCTCAAGAGCACGGAAAGTCAGGATGAATTCAAAGTAGAATTTGAACCCAGGTCTTCTCTCTGAAGACAACTTTTTATCCACTGCATCAACTGCTTCTTATTTCTATTTTTCAGTTAAATTAAAAATGCTATGGATTAGAGAGTATTCTTTTTTTGTTATAGGGTCAGCTTTCAGATAATCTCCTATGAACAGGGGCAGAGAATGAGTCCAAATGGATCAGAATCACAGATTAGACCTTCCACATCGTCTAAATAGTTCATTTTTTAGATGAGAATAAAGCACCCCAAGAGTTAGTGGAATTGATTTCCTCCAGCCTGGGAGATAGTAAGTAGGTAGTAAATGTTAGAAACAGAATTTGAATTCAGGTCCTTTGACTCCACATCCAGCATTCTTTCTTTCCATTATAGAATGCATACTTTATTTTACAGGGGAAGAAAACGGAGGGAACAAACAAACCTCTACTTTTACAGACAAGGAAGTTAAAGTCCAAGGATACACAACAGAGTGGCACTAGAACGTGCGCGTGCTCCTGACTTCTAGGCAGTAGGGTGTAGTGGTTAGAACACTGGGTTTGAAATCTGGAAGACTTGAGTTCAAATCTGTCAGACCACTTACAGGCCACGTATTGTGAGGATAATGTGAAATATTTGTAAAGTACAGTAGCTGGGGGTATATGAATGCTAGCTATTATTAGTCTGGTACATATGTAGAGTAGTAGTCCTGAGTAAGAAGTAATAACAAAAGCATTTGATCGTTAAAGTTCATAGAGTCAATGGATCACAGATTTAGAACTGAAGGGGATCTTAGTGGTCATATATTTCAAACCCATTATTTTACCGATGAGAAAACTGAGGTCTCCTGAGTGGTTTATCCAAGGTTAAATAGTGACTACGGGCAAGAGTCATATTTCACACCCAGATCCCCTGACTCCAAATTTATCACTGCCACGTCATGCTGTCTTGTCATAGTAATTGTATTTCTACAATGATGAATGGGGGAGGTTTCAGGCAGATACCTGTTTGTGGTTCAATCAATCAATAACATTTATTAAGTATCTCCTATGTGCCGGGGACTGTATTAAGCACTAAGGATACAAAAAGGGAACAAAGACAGTCCCTGCCCCCAAGGACCTGAGAGAAACGATGATTAGTAATCAATGATTTGGAAAGATTAAAAGGTCACTCTCTGGATGGACATTGCTGATAAAGAGATTGGACTAACTTTCTTGTTCAGACCCCACCCAGGTAGTTCTGCTCAGGTTTGGATGGGACATTGTTACTTTGAATAGGTTGCCCAAAGCTGAGGTTAACTTAAGAAATAAATGACTTACTCAAAATTCAGGTCCAGACCTTGACTGTAATATTCATTCTCTCATTAATGGTTAACCAATCAGAGTCTATTGCCATCCTTTTGAACACTCCTTTTCCAAAAGAACAGCTGAACCTTGAGCTAGTCCGCTGTGATGGTCTTTGATCATCCTGTTATTAAAATGCTGGTTTATCAATAAAATGCTTAAATTGCCCAGAAATTGTCTTTTGAACCTTTTTTAAATGCCACTGATCCTCAATCTAAACATATGACCAAAAAAAAGATTCTGCTATGTCGGCAAAAAGTAAATGTAAATGTAGCTAAGTGGATAGACTACTGAATCTGGAGTCAGGAGGACTTGAATTCAGATCCAAACTCAAGACATTTATTAGCTATGTGACCATAGGCAAGTCACTAAATCTCAAAGCTTTCTCATCTTTAAAACAGGGATTATAACAGCACCTATCACTCAGAATCATTGTAAGGATAAAAAAAAATTTCTAAAGCATTTTATTCTAGTAAATGCTAGTGGTGATGATGATGGTGATGATGATGATGATGGTGGTGATGATGATGGTGGTGGTGATGATGATGGTGGTGGTAGTGATGATGATGGTGATGATGATGATGATGATGATTTGGTTGGTATTACCAAGCTAGAAAGGTCAGGGGGTGGTTCTAGCTCAGTTTGGAGAAGTTTGTTCCAAGGTTGGCCATGAAGTAACTTCATACAACTTAAAGACTGTCCATTAAGGTGTGTTGAGGCCATGTCCAATGTTGGTGAAATCATAGCTTCTTTGCAACCCTGGAGTGAGCCATGGACATTCTCCAGGCGCAGCCCCACACTATTCACCTTGGACAGATCACTTATAATATTAACAATAACATATTATCAATAATTTTTAATAATCCTCATAAATGATGCATGGGCAGAGTATGCACTTGGAAGTCACCTATATGATGTATGCATTTTATTTCTATGAAAAATCATAGGCCTCTCATAGCATTGGAAACTACTTTTATTAGTATTTACTGACCAAGTATTTAACTAGATGGGAATGAAGTTTTCAAAAGGTTCATAGAAAGGACATTTAATGATTAACAATGAATGCATTCCAGTGGATAAGCATTTTATTCTATGACTTAAGAGATGTGTTGTTTTTTTTTTTAGCTACCATTTTCTCTTAAATCTTTGTTAATAAAGAGGCAGTGTGATGTCGTGGATAGAAAATTCTCAGAAAGACCTGACTTCTCGTCCCAACACATACTAACTGGGTGACCTTGAGAAGATTCTTTATTTTCAGTGCCTTAAGCAATTCTCAGATGCTGACCTTCATTGGTAGAGGCATTTTTCTTCCAAATCACAGATCTGAACCTGGAAAGGACCCAAACTCAAAGTCATGCAGTGAGCTGTGTCCTCAATTTGAATCCAATGACCGAATTCCTCAAGACCAGATAGGAAGGAATCCTGACCTATTCAAAGATTATGATGTATCTCTCATTTGGAATGGTCTAAATAATCTTATAACTATATAACAATAACATAGTCATACTCAGCCTGCATACCCAGTGGGATTTAGAGATGTAATCTAAGCCTTTCATTTTATAGACAAGATAACTGAGACTCTCAGAGAGGTTAAGTGACTGTTCAAAGTCTTGTGTAAACTAGGTGGCATCTAACTCTAAATCTAAGCTAAGGGCTGACCAGATTTCCCTTATTCCTACCTTGCAGAAATCTCCAGAGGTTCCTTGTTACTTTCAAGATCAAATCGAAAAGTTCTATTTGGCATTTAAAGCCTTTCCCAACCTGGCCCCTTCCTATGTTTCCAATCTTTTTAAATTTTATTCCCTGATGCACACTACAATCCAGATACATTCGTTGGCCTAATTCAGGGATGGGGAAGTTGCAGCTTTGAAGCAACATGTAGCCTTCTAGGTGCTTGGGTACAGCCCCTTGACTGAGTCCAAGTTTTACAGAACAAATCCTTAGGGGATTCATTCTATGAAATTTGGATTCAGTCAAAGGGCCACACTTGAGGACCTAGAAGGCTCCATGTGTCCTTGAGGCTGTGATTTCCCCAACCCTGGTCTAAATACTGTTGCTTCATCTTCAGCACCTTTGCATATTTCCCCATGTTGGGAATACCCTCTCTCATCATCCATCCCTCCTAAATACCCTGACCTCCTTCAAGACTCACTTATAAACCAGCCTTTCATGGTCTCCACAATTGCTCATGCCTTCCCTGAGATCATTGTTCAGTCATAGCCTATAGGGGCTTTTCTTGGCAAAGATACTGGAGTAGATATGCCATTTTCTGCTAAGTGGATTAAGGCAAATAGAGGTTAAGTGACTCACCCAGGGCCACACAGCTAATAATTATCTAAGGCCAGATTTGAACTCTGGTCTTCCTGAATCTGGGTTCAGCACTGTTTTCACTGAGCTACCTACTCGCCTTTCTGAGATTATGTCGGATCTATTCTGTGCATTCCTGATTACTTACATACTTTCTCCTTCACTAGAGTGTGAGCAGAGACAATGTTTTTGCCTTTGTTTTTATTTCTGATGCTTAACTCAGTGACGGGTATATAGTCAAGCGTTAATGAATATTTATGGATTAATCACTTGATTGATTACCATTGATTATTGATGCTGCAAGTCCTAAAATTTAATGAGTAAACATGAAATCAGCTTCATCCCTTTTCTAATGAAGGACACATCAAGTATTAGTCACTAACAATAGGAAGGGATGGTGCAGTGGATCAGAGCCATCCTGGGAATCTACACTGTTTTATACTACTTCAGTTTTCCCTATGATGCCTAGTGGAGACCCACTTGTCTGAGCAATAGAACTCTTACTCTATTAGGTCTTAAGGCTTTGCCCTCCTGTCAATGTCTTGCTGAACACAGACTTTGCTTTTTTTTTTTTTAAACCATGCATGATAAACACTGCTGTGGAATAATCTCAGTAAGAGAGGCACCTCATCCCAATTAAATTGCTAAAAATTTTTTTACTGAGTTGGAAAAAAATAATAACAATTCATTTGGAAGAACAAAAGGTCAAGAATTTCCAAGAAACAAATGAAAACAAAGTAAAGGAAGGAGATTCATCAGTACTAGAACTTAAACTATATTATAAGACCATAAATATCAAAATTATTTGATACTAGCTAAGAAATAGAAAGGTAGATCAGTGGAACAGAGCAGACATAGAATTCACAGTAGTAAAGGACTATAGTAACCTTGTGGTTGACAAATGTAAAGTTTTAAGTTTTGGAGATAAGAATTCATTATTTGGTAAAAATTGTTAGGAAAGCTGGAAAGTTGTTTGGCAGAAATTGGGCATACACCATTATCTTAAACCATGCACCAAGAAAAGGTCAAAATGGATGCACGACCTAGAAATAAAGGGAGATATTACAAAAAAAATTTAGAAAACTATGGAACATATTACGTATCAGACTTATGGATAGGATAATAATATACAAAGAAATAAGTGATAGAATTTGAGGAGTAAAGTGAATAATTTCAATTATACTAAATTAAAAAGTTCTTATACAAATAAAACCAATGCATCCAAGATTAGAAGGAAAGCAGAAAACTGGGGAAAAAAAACTTTGATAGACAATCTCTCAGATGAAGGTTGCATTTCCCAAATATGTAGAGAACTTTGTCAAATTTGTAAGAATACAAGTCATTTCTCAATTGATAAATTTTTAAAAGATATGAGTAGGCAGTTTTTCAATGAAGTAATCAAAAGTATATATAGTAATATGAAAAAATGCTCTAAATAATTACTAATTAGAGAAATGCAAATTAAAACAACTTTGAGATATCATCTTATTTTATCATATTGGCTGAGATGATAGATGCCCTTTAATTGGGGAATGACCAAACAAGTTGTGGTATGATTATGATGGAATACTACAGTGATATAAGAAATGAAGAGCTGATTGATTGTAGAAAAACAAGGAAAGACTTGGACCTATGAAGGAAGATGCTCTCCACCTCCAGAGAAAGAACTGATAAATAGAAATCTGTACAATAGGACCATACATATAATGTATATGTGTATGTATATTTAGGTGTGTGAATATATGTGTGTGTATATGAGTGTGTGTGTGTCTGTGTGTGTGTATGTGTGTAAACAGAGAAAGAGAGAGATTGAGAGATTTGTGTTTAATAACCTTCTGTCGGGGAGAGAGGAAGGAAAAAAAATAAAATAAAAAGTGTACAGCAGAGAACAAAAGGAAACTTAAAAGGAAGCATATAAAAGCTAGACAGCTTTGTCAACAATGTGTAGTATTTATTACATAGGTCTTTTAAAAGAATAAACAATTTGAAATGGAAATTTATTCTCTTTATGCTCTGCTGTGAACATTGAAGTCTTTTTCTTCTTTATTTAAGTTTAAAATGAATAAAATATTTTAAAAAGAAAGAGAAGCACCTTTGTAAAGGAATGTTTCTCTACTGGAGTTTGTAAATTGAACAGATAATACATAGTAATTTCCTGGAATGCTTAAGCATGGCAAATATATTAATGTCCATTTCCTTCTTGTCTTTCTTTTGTCTTTGTTTTTCCCAGAAAAGGACTGGCTGAAGGGCCTGGAGAGCAACATCTTAATGTGAAGAGCAGGGATCCTCTTCCTAAACATTTCACCAAAAATGTGCAGGAAGCCATTCATAATTATAACTGGTAAGAATAGCCCTGCGATCTCTTATGGATCTCAGAAGAGAGAAATGCATGCTGGCTATGGGGAAGAATATTAAGTGGAAGTTTTAAATATGTAAAAATAAAGCATCATAGGGCATTTTCTTTGTCTTTGGAAAATGTTATTAAGCTATTAAAGCTGAAAACTGCTAAGACTTTTGGGAAACCCTAGAAATATAACATAATAATACATTACAATAGTTGGATTTGTAGTGTAGTATAGTATAATGCATATATCTGGGTAAATATATATGTTATACAGAAATGATATATATTATATTGGATATAATGTGTATATATACAATTTATAAAATGGTATATGCATGTAAACAAAATATGCAAACATATAATATACACGCATGTGTATATATACACATATGGGGGCTTATATATACATGTATACATGCACATATACAGACAGACACATATATTTTGTCAGACTTGTGATTCTAGTATATGTCAGGGCAAGACAAACCTAGTCCTTCCTGACTCATAGGTGAGCTTTTTATCTATTATATCATACTGTCTCTCTGAAAATCATAGATAGATTTCTGGAATGAACTTCAGAAACCATCAAGTCCAATCTTCTCATTTTAAAAAATGAGGAAACAGGGCCCCATAGAGGCTATACTCTCAATGACCTATCTATAGGGCCTGGACCTGTGATATCATTAATGCAAGGCACCCCGAAGGGGAGGAAACAATTTGGCCAATGTAGCTTGGCATCTTCTTTGCAATTTGTAGTCTTAGAGGGTTACTTGGATCAGTGAGAGCTATGGTGGCTCAGCCAGGATCACACAGCCAATATTTATCAGAAACATATATTCTTGGCTTTGAGGCCACCTCTTTATCCAGTAAACCACACGCCCTTTCAAATCTATATTAAATGTAGAACTAGCTATAAATAAGGGATCCTTAATAGGGGGTCAATAAACTTTAAAAAAATATTTTGCTAACTATATTTCAATGTATCTGACTTCCTTTGTCATACTATGGACTTTATTTTGTACATTTAAGCACATTATTCTGAAAGGGAGGGGGTTCATATGTTTTACCAGACTATGGGAAGAGTCAATGACACAAAAAGATTAAGAACCCCTGCTCTAAATTATTAATTTGTATCTCATGATAGTTCTAGATTTGAAGTTATATGTATAGATAGATACAGATAATATGGCTATGTACAGATAGACATAGATAAAGATGTGGATATAGGTATAGATTTAGATATAGTCAAGACATGGATATGGATGTAGATATAGGTACAGGTATATTAAAAAGGATTGAACCCTTTCAAGAATGTATTTATCAGTCACTAGGTTATGTATGAACATGTAATCCTCCAGTATCAAACATAAAATCTTTTTGTTGTTGAAAGTCCTTCATAAGCTGACACCTTTCTGCTTTTCCAGTCTTTTTACACCTTACTCCTCTGCGCTTGTACTCTTCTATCCAGTGACCCTGACTTCCTTGCTGCTCCTGGAACATGGCACACACATCTTGACTCCAAGAGTTTTCACTAGCTCATCCCTAGGGCTGGAATTCCTTTTGTCTCATTTCTGTTCTCTAAATTTCCTAGCTTCCTTCAAGTCTCAGCTAAAATCTCACCTTCTACAGGAAGCCTTTCCCAGTCCTCCTTAAGTCTACTATTTTCCTTCTGTTGATTATTTCGGATATATCCTGTCTAGCTTATTTATATATGTTTTGTTTGTTTTGGTACATCATCTCCCCATTAAATGGTGAGCTTCTTTGGTAAAGAGACTTGTTTTTTGCCTTTCTTTGTATCCTCAGCATTTAGTAGTCCTTAATAAATACTAATTGACTGATTGTTGAGAAGTATAAGGGCATCTCTACAACTTGGTATCCATACTCCTGCACATATATATATATATATATATATATATATATACATACACATGTAGATATACACATAGATACATACATATACACACATATATACATACACACATACATATATAACATCACGTAATTCATTTTTTTAAAAATGCTCAACTCTTTTGGAATAACTGAATTTTGAAAGTATACATGATGTATGATTTTATACATACGTGCATATAAATACCCACTTACTGAGGAGTGTGGTTTGTTCTCCATGGATATTTCTTCTTCATGGGTTGCTTGTGCCTGAAAAGTCTTATCTACTGTTGGCCAGCCTTCTGGTGATGACCCATCCTGAAATTAACCAAAGTTGGTACCACCTCAGGTAACAGACACAAAGTAGTAACCTTGTCATTCCCATACTCATCACCTTTCCTGCTTCCTAAAACCTTGACAGAGATTGCCCTCTGTTGGTGTAACCTTATAAGTTCACCTCCATATTATGATGAAGAATTGGGCTTTAAGTGAAGGATCTAGATAGAGAGGGACAGTTCCAGTTTGCACATAGAGAAAATTATAGCTGATTTGGCAGGCTAAATGAGCCCAAGTAAAGCCAAAAAGAAAAGAGCTTCAAAAGGAATAAAGCTGTATATGTATTCCTTTTCTCTCTAAATGTTTGCACATTTTCTTTAATTTTTACAGTGAATCTGTTTCATCTCCCTTGTCGAGTGGGAACACCACCCCTACAGACTTGAATAATTCTTGGTCTGGAATACAAAGTGTTACTACTGAAAGAAGTACGTCTACTGAACGAAGCTCAGTCTCCTCTTGGACAGATGATGTATGTCAATGAATATTTTGTAGCTTATCTACAAGTGAGGTAGCATAGTGCACTGGCCCTGGAATTAGGAAGTCTTTCAGAGTTCAGATCCAGCTTCAGATACTTACTAGCTATATAACCCTGAGTAGGTCATTTAAACTCTGCCTGCCTCAGTTTCCTCATCTGTAAGATTGTGATTATAATAGCACCTACCTCAAAGGATTATTATGAGGATATATAGTTCTATATGGTACCTGTGCTTGATAAGTGGTTTTTTCCTTTTATTTTTCATATCCTATGATCTGCATACAAAATTTGAGGTGTCATGATGCAATGGGAAGAACATCAGCTTTGAAATTAGAGAAACTAAGTTCAAATCTTTAATACTTACGCCCTCTGTTATCTTGGCCAAGTCATGAAACCTCATCAGACCTCAGTTTCCTCCTCTATAACAATAACTGGCATTTATATAACTCTTCAAGGTTTACAGAACCCTCTACAAATGTCTTCTAATTTATCCTTAGGTAAGTCAGCCATGGGAAGTAGGTGCTACTCTTATTCCTACTTTACAAAGGAGGAAAGCAAGACAGACAGTGGTTAAATGATTTGCCTGAGTGTCTGAGGTCAGATTTGAATTCAGTTTTTCCTGACTGCAGATTGAGTGTTCTACCCCTGGTCCTATCTAGATGCCTGAAAAAGAGGGGAATGCACTAGATGTCTTCTGATATCCCTTCTGGCTCTGACCTAGGATCTTGTGAATAGATGACCTCCTAAATTGCTTCCAGATTTGGATCCAAGACTTAAATGGTCCCAATCTGCTCACATGTTTCAGGATAAACATGTATCAATGTGATTCATGATAGGAATTGGGCACATGCTTGATGGTGACTGTGGTATTTTTTAAATTCACTAAATTCAAATATATTCTCAGCTTACAATACTTCCTAAGGAAATTACAACAAATAAACAAGATCCACTTATGTTGCTGCTTTAGGAGTTTGATAAAGCCACAACAGAAAAAGTTCAGCAGTTATTCCAAGAGGTGGATGAAATGCTCTTTGAAGGGAAAGTGGGTCCTCACTGCCAGAATCTGCAGGCAGAATGTGAAGAGTGGGCCAGAAGGTCTCTTCATCTCAGGTAAGGGAAATGTTAAGTGTTATTTTCTGGAGTGGGTGCTTTTTAGAAACATTAGTGGAAGAAGTCTTTCAGTAAGTAAGTGCATCCAGGCTCTACAAATTGTTCCCTTTGTTGTAAAACCTTGGGAAATATTGAAACATGTAAATAAATGTGTATGTTGTACTGAAGTAATGTAGAGCAGAAGTCTAAGTGCTTCTATTCATGTTACCAATTGCAACCCGACTAAAATGTAATTGGGAAATATTTAACCACAATAGAACATTTTGTCGTTCAGTCGTTTCAATCATGTCTGATTCTTCATAACCCCATTTGGGGTTTTCTTGGCAAAAATACCAGAGTGATTTCCTTCTCCATCTCATTTTACATATGAGGAAACTGAGACAAACTGGGTTAAGTAATATGCCCAGGGTCACACAACTAAGAAATATTTGAACTAACATCTTTCTGAATCCACTTCTCCACCCAGTTGTCTACAACATAGAACATAGATGAAGTTATTATGTGGTTTTCTAAGTCAATATGTCCCCATAATGGTCCTTATTTATGATTTAGTGGTCTCTTTTTTCATTTGAGTTTGACTCCACTGATGTAGACAGTCTATCTAATGCCTGTTTTGGAAGGCATAGCATCTATAATAAAATATTCATTTACAATAGCGATGAACCTCTTAATTAGGGAAAGGTCAGTCTGAACAAATTTTAAGTTGAGGAACATAGAAAGTGAAAAAAGAGAGGGTTTTCTGCTCTTCATTCTCAGGTGGCTATGTATTTAATATTCCTCCAGCCTTGAAGGGAAAAATAAAACTCAATCATCTGGAAATGTCTTCATTCTTTTTTTAAAATTTAATTATTTTGTTTTCAGTTTTCAACAAACACTTCCATAGGTTTTAAATTTTCTCCCTTTCTCTTCCCTCCCTGAGATGACATGCAATCTTATATGGGTTCTACACATATGTTCTTATTAAATGAAATGTCTTCATTCTATATTATGTTATATGGAAATCAATCAGAAAATCTTTATTAAGAATCTATTCTGTACTATGTACAGTGCAGGGT
Organism: Bettongia penicillata ogilbyi; assembly: GCA_023548195.1. Lineage (NCBI taxonomy): Eukaryota > Metazoa > Chordata > Mammalia > Diprotodontia > Potoroidae > Bettongia > Bettongia penicillata. The sequence goes on from JAJHZJ010000008.1 coordinate 6,843,694, forward strand.
ACCGAGATTCAGAGACAAGAAGGAAACAGGTCCTGCCACCCCTGGACTTTTAGTATATCAGGGGAGAAAGCATTCCCATATGTGGATCTCTTTTCTTAATTGTATTTGAATCCCCATGCTTAGCATAGTGCCTGATATATGGTGGATGCTACATAAATACGAGGTGATGATATGTAACCAATGCAAGGCAAATTGGGCCAAAATGGAAAGAAATGAATTTGCAGATTAATTTTCATTGCCCAGTATACTATTTTTCTTTACCTGGATAGATGGATGTCCTAATGGCTTATCTTGTTGAGGTATTAAGGCCCATGTGTTCATAATATTATAAATCCCTTCACTATCACTCTATCCCAGAGCCTAGGAATATGTAATGATACAAGTGTGTGAGAGAAATCAGTAGGTATTAATTGAATATGTTTATCATTGTCCCCATTCAAGTGTACTACATAAAATAAGTAGTTGTCATTCCAAATAGTGACACACAAAATGTCAATGAATGGATGCCTAGAGGTAGCTGGGTGGGTGGCACAGTGGTTGGAGCACTGGACCTAAGGTCAGAAGAACTGGATTCAAATCCTTCCTCAGATACATGCTAACTGTGCAACACTGGGCAAGTCACTTATGCTATGTCTGCCTTAGTTTTCTCATCTGTAAAAAAAAGACATAATTACAACACCTCCTTCCCAGGGTTATTGTGAGGTTCAAATGAGATATAAAGTGTTTTTCAAATTTTAAAGTACTATATAAGTGTAATTATATTTTTAAAAATAAATATAATAATAATTTTTTAAAAAAATATGTGAGCTTTGTGTATATTCCTATGTTTTCTTATTTTTAAATCCTATACTTGTACCAGTGCATGTTGCAGGGGAAGTTCTGGGTTTAAAATGAGAAGACCTGAGTTCAGTTCTTGTCTCGGCTCCTTACTAGCAGTGCGAGTCTCAGATTCCTCATTTGAAAAAGGAGAGGGTTGGCCTATGTGAACTTTAAGGTCTGGTTTAGCTCTAAATCTATAGTCTTATGGGAAAAAAAAAGTCCTTTCCTCTCAACATCTTTTCAACTATTATCATGTCTTTTAGCTTTTAAAAATTCAGAATGATATTCTTGTTGTGATTATTTTAATAGCCATTATTATTATTTTTTGTGTCCACAGGGTTCTAGGAAAACAGCTCATGTTTCCAACAGATGAAGGTTTTCAACATTTTCCGAGCAATGCTGCTAGTTCTGTCCACATCAAATCTGCACTTGATCTCTGTGAAAATAATAATAGTCTCAAAGAGTATGTTTTCTTTTTTTTCTTTAAGTTTTATGGATGCCTTCTAAGTGACACTCATCATTTTCTGATCTGGTCTCTCTGCCCCTGTCATAGAGCCATCCTTTGGCAAAGCATCTAAGCAGACCTGACCACCTGACAGCATACACACATCATTCCATCTCCGTAGTTGTCAATCATCATCTATTTTCTATGACCAAGATTGGTCATTCTGATTATCTGAGTTCTGTTTTTTTATTATCGTAGTCTTTACATATGCTATCCTCCTGATATTCTGGACCGATCCTGACTCAGGTCAGCTTCCTGGTAGTTTGGGTTTGATGTTGGAATGAAATGAGGCATTCGTGGATTAATCATCAGTTAACAAAAGGAAATTTGTATATTCAAGGAGGGAAGGGAAACATTCAGCCCTGAGAACACCCTGAATTGATTCAGCCGAGTGATATTCCCCTGCTTCCGAGTGGTCCATTGTGGTTTGTCGGCCAAGCGCAGCAAGTCATAGCAACAGCCTGAGCCAGTCAAGTCTTGATGATGGTTTAAAGAAAACTTAATGTGTATGAGGTTCAGGGGTTGTAATTTTGCTTACGCCTCATTTGCTGTATTTTTCTTGGCTCTATCATTGTTTCTAAGAATTATTCTAGAAATGTTTTATTTTTTTTTAATTTTGTGATCATGTCTTTGTCCAATCAAGGCTTGATTGATGTTCAATAACTACTGGAAGACCAAAACACCAGAAAGCTGCCCCACTGAGGGAAATTTGGATTTGGATGGGGAGAGAGCAGCTTCTCAAAAACCCCTGTTTTGAGTATTAGGGGGTCCAATTAAATGGCTTTGTCTTAAGCATCTGACTTATAAGGACTGGAGGAGAGTATTTCTGGTAATGCTGTAACTGGAAATTCTGGTTCTCATTCATTTGAGGAGGATGGGGAAGAGACTGACCCACTTCAGTGAGGAGCATTTCTGTCAGGAGAGGGGACTCTCTCAGAGAGACTTATCTCCATCCCTTGGAGTTCTGATGGGTGAAATATTGTGCCAAAGACAAAAATTCATTGACTTTGGAGTTAGAAGAGCTGGGTTCAAATTCTTCCTGTGACATTTATTATCTGTGTGACCTTGGATAAGACACAACTCTCTGGACTGCTGTTTCCTCAACTATAAAATAAGGAGTTTGGTTAGATGACCTCTTCCAACTCTAAATGATCCCTAATCCATTGATCCCTGTCTCTGGATTCCTTTAATTACTGGGAAGAGGAGGGAAAAGTGAGTCCATTGTAATGTTGGGGCTCTCATAATTTGATGGCCTAGGTCCAAGTGAAGGAGCAAGTGTAGAGACTGTAGAGGGATCCTGAAGATTGCGGTAAAAGAGAAATATCCTCCCCTATGTCAGTCTTCTGGAGCAAAGCTCCAGTTTTCCCACCCTAGTTATATAGCTTGGTTACCTGGTGAGGCAGTTCCAGGATTAATCTCATCTCATAGTGGCACAAGGAGCAAGGTGATGTTGCTCCAATGTATCACAAGGTGAAAGTAGGAGCAGGATCAAAGGATAAAACCTCCCTGACAATCTATTCCTACTTCATATTCCTTTGAAATGAGGGGAGGGCATAGGTGGGTAACATTCAAATAGGGTTCTCCTCAGGAAAGAAGAACTGGACCTCATAGAATGATTTGGGTTTATAGAAAGCCTCTTTTTGAATTTTATATTATTTTTTAAATTATATTTATTTCTTCAAAATATATTTATTAATATAGTTCTTGAAAATAGATTTATTTCTTCAAAATATACCTTTAACATATTTAAATATTTATTTTTTAAAATAGAAATTTATTACTATATTAAAAATTTATTTCTTCAAAATATATGCATTTATTAACGTATATTTCTTTAAAACATTTATTTCTTGAAAATATATCTATTAATATATTTCTTCAAAACATGCAGTTATTGACTTAATTAAATATTTATTTTTAAAATAGGATTTATTAATATGTTAAATATTAATTTCTTCAAAATATAAAATTAGTATATTTAAGATATTTTTTCAAAATATACATTTATCAGCATACTTAAAATATTTTTCTTCAAAATATACATTTATTAACATATTTCTTTAAGATATATTTCTTCTAAAAATATATTTTGATCAGACTGATATTTTCCAATGGAATCATGTTATTCAACAGAAGTAAAAGCATCAGCCATAATCATGCAGGTGCCGGCCTGGTACTGTTGGAACATTTGGCCAAGTATAATCAATGGTTATTGTCTTTGGTTGCTATAGGTTGTGCATCTCAGGCTCCAAGCTTGTCCCAGAAGATTACACAAGAATTTCTTCTGTTGTTTCTGACATAACTACTTCATTCCTAGAAGAAGAGATCTATGACGTGGATGGAGAAATTGAAGAGTATTTGGCTTTTGACAAAAAAGAATTGTAAGTAGAATATTTCACTGAGATCAACAGAGTTTCAAGGGTGACATTATTTAACTTGAGCTAAGTCTTCAAATTCCTTTGCTTGGTAGAATGATGCTGTAATTTCCGAACTCCTAAGGTGCCATCTTGAAACACTCATTGACTTTAAATCAAAATATTTGCACAAGCCTCTTTATTGCAAAGTAGTTTAACACAGGTGTACTAAGAAGAGCATGTGCTGGGGAGTCTTTCCATGAAGTGTAATACTGCCTCTCTAGTCAGCTAGCTGTGTCGCTTGAAAAATGTTAATTAGCTTGTGGACTTTGATTTCTTCTTGTGCAAAATAAGGGGGACTAGATGATTCCTCTAAGGTACCTCCCAGCTCAATTATTTCATGATGATTAATAAATCCATTTTATTAAGCACCTGCCATGGGCCAGATACTAAAAACAAAAAAAAACTCAATCCTTATGCAGAAGGAGCTTATAGTCTAACAGAGAGACAACATGTAGCTGTGTATATACAGGGTAAATCACAGGGAGTCTCACAAGAAAGGCACTACCATTACAAAGATGAATAGTTCTGTTATGCTTAGCTATGAGATGGAGAAATTTTTCCATTAAATTTCATCGTTACAGGCAGTTTCTGAATGTGGAAAATTTCTGTACCAATGCAACTTTATAACCTTAGAAAGTTTTCTAAATGCTAAGAGATTAAGTGACTTGCCACACCCAAGATCTGTCTGGGACAACCCCGATCTCCCTGATTTCCTTTATCCACAATTGACCCTCTGACTCTCAGGATGATCATTCAGTTAATTTATTAAGCACTTACCAAGCATCAAACACTAGCAAAAACAGTCCTTGGAAGAGCTTATACTCTAATGGAGGAAGACAACATGTAAATAACTATGTATATGTAGGTTATATACAGGGTAAATTGGAGGGGGTCCCAGAAGAAGGCACTAGCATTACAAATAGGATAGTTCTAATTCATTGTGCTTAGCAGTGAGATGGTGAAACTTTATTGCTTTATGGCCCCTTTATTCACCCGGTTGATATCCCACTCTCCTTATCCTTAATGCTTAGGTATCTATTTTAGTATCAGTTTGTGATTCACAGTCAAATCCATTGTGAAATAAGTGTATCTTTGACCCTTTCAATAATTTTCATAAGTTAATTTTTTTCATTGACTGATTGTAGCAACAAGAATTTCCTTCTTTTTTTTTTAAGTGGTGATGAAATTCTGGAACCCAGGAAGGCTGTAGTTGGTCGACAAAGAAATAAACATGGCATTCCTCCCATTTCCCCTGAGGACTGCATCAAAGATGCGGCAGCCACTGAAGTGTTTGATCATGCTTGGAGAAATGTAGTTGAAATGTTGGAAGAGCTGGTTAGAAAAACATGGGAAACAGCCCCTCAAGGTACTTGAGAAATGTCCTTTATGTGACACTTTAATTGAAAGACAAACAACTTACCAAAACCACTAAAAACAATAATAGAATCTAAAAATAACTACTTTGAAAGAATATTTCTCAGCTCTGTCCAGTTTCTGTTTTAGGCAGAAAACACAATTATTATAATTATTTCATTATTATAGAATAATGATGGGAGACATTCTTGTTCCTCAAAGTATTGGCTCTAATAATTTCTCAAAGGGAGAAGATTTTATTGGTTATTTTGTATAATATCTTTACTGACACCGGAGGAAGTGTGATAAAGTACAATTCAAGAAATTTATTTGATCAAAAAAGTCTTATCATCTATTCAGCTTCTAGTGATGATTTTAAACAAGTAAATGTTTGGTAGACTGGCAAAGATTAACATGATGCAGAAATACAAATCATCGTGACCTATTTTGATGACTAATTGTATATAATTAGTATCAAAAAGCTAATTTTTCTAATTCTTTCCCTTCAGAGGGAGAAAAATAGAATCCCCCCACAAAGACATGGAAGACTATGCATAAGTCACGACCTCACCATAGATCAACCCAATTCTTTAAAAATGGATGTTTGTAGCTATTGCTCTCCTTTAGTCATTGTCAATTGTGTCCAACTCTTTGTGACACCACTTGGGGTTTTCTTGGTAGAGATCGTGAAGGGATTTGCCATTTGCTTCTCTTGCTCATTTTACAGATGAGGAAACTGAGGCAAAAGTGACTTGCTCAGGGTCACAGAACTAGTAAGTGTCTAAGGCTAAATTTCAACTCACAAAGATAAGTCTTACTGATTCTTTTTTAAAATAGCATTGTATTTTTCCCAATTACATGTTGACAATTTTTAGCATTCATCTTTACAAGATTTTGAGTTCCAAATTTTTCTCCCTCCCTCTCCTGCTCTTTTCTGAAAATGGTAAGCAATTTGATATAGGTTATACATGTACTATCATGTAAAATATTTCCATATTAGTCACAATTGTGAAAGAAGAAACAGACCAAAAGGGGAAAAAAACATGAAAAAGAATTAAAGTAAGTGAAAAAACTATGTTTCTACATTCATAGTCCAGCAGTTCTTTATCTGGATGTGGATATCATTTTCTCTCATGGAGAGAAAATTCTTTGCAATTGGATTTTCCTTGCCTTGGATTATTGTGTTGTTGAGAGGAGCTGAGTCATTCATACTTGATTATCACACAATGTTGGCAGTACTCTGTACAATGTTTTCCTGGTTCTGCTCATTTCACTTTGCATCAGTTTGTACAAGTCTTTCCAGGATTTTCTGAAATTTACCTGTTTATCATTTCTTATTGCACAGTAGTATTCCATTATGTTCATGTACCTCAGCTGGTTCAGCCATTTCCCAATTGAAGGGCATTTCCTCAGTTTCCAATATTTTGCCACCATGAGAAAGGCTTCTATAAATATTTTTGCACATGTAGGTCCTTTCTCTCCTTTTGTGATCTTTCTGAGATACAGACCTAGTAGTGGTATTGCTGAATAAAAGGTTATGCACAGTTTGGTTACCCTTTGGGCATAGTTCCAAATTGCTCTCCAGAATGGATAGATTGGTTTACAGTTCCTTCAAAAGTGCATCAGTATTCCAATTTCCCCACACCCTATTCAACATTTATCATTTTCCTTTTTTGTCATAATAGCCAATCTGATAGGTATAAGGTGGTACCTCAGAGCTGTTTCAATTTGCATTCCTCTAATCAAAAGTAATATACAGTTCTTCTTCATATGCCTATAGATAGCTTTGATTTCTTTTCAAAAAATTTTCTGTTCATATCCTTTAACTATTTATCAATTGAGGAAGGATCTTCCTGATTCTTTGCCCAGTGGTCTATCCACTCTGCCACCTAGCTGCCCTTCAAATGGGTACAGATGGCAAAAAGCACCAGTGCCTACTTTGCTTTTTGTTATGTGTAAAGTCCTTCACGCAAGACCTTGCAGAGAGCAGGTGCTTAATAAGTGTTTGTTGAATTGAATGCTCCTTGATTATTGGCCATATTTTCTCTTTTAAACGAGGAGGAGATTCAGGATACCTTGTGGTATCATAAAATGAAGAATTTTAGTTTGATTCTTTATTGTTAACTTTTTTACTAAGGAAGTTGACAATTCTCTTAACTGGTAGAACTTGAAAAACTGCATAATTGCATTGCATACATTGGATAAATGGTTGAGTTTTTGATTGTTCTTTTACACTTAATGTTGTTGCAGGAGGAAGTAAACAGAGAGAAAACCTGAAGACAGCTGGAAATAAATTGGCAAAACTACCAAGTTCCCATATTCCACCCAATCCATCAAGTGTTCCCCCTTCCCGAGGTTCTGAGACCCACAGCGTATCGTTGGGTTCTCATTTGGGTCTGTCTCAGGTCAGATGTTTTTCTGTTCAATTCAGTTCTTCTATCCTGGAAGCTTCTTTTAGTTTCCTTCAGATAGTTCCTTTAGAATCTTCTACCAAAAGGAGGAATATAAGATCTTACTGAAATCTATCCATTTATATTTGAAAAACAATGGAAGAAATTTTCTTTCTGATTGAATGATACAAAGACCATAGAGCCCTATATTTGGGAGATGGAAGAGACCATAGAGATCATCTAATCCAATTTGCAGATGAGAGAGGAGAGGTTCAGAGAATTGTTGTGACTTGTCCAAGGTCACATAGCTAGTCTGGGCTAGGACTGCGAGGAAAAATCCTATCACCCGATTCCCAGGTTTTCGCTAGTAGCGGTAAGTAACGCTTATGTAGAACTTTTGTAGAATCTTATCAACTCTCACTCCTTGCCTTTGTGAGGTAGGCACTACAGGCACAATTTATTATCCCCATTTCATAGATGAAGAAAATGAGGCTCGGAACCTTGAAAGTTGTTGTTCATCCTTTGTTTTCGAAGAGGACCAGTGACATTAGGAGGGTGATGTCTTGACTTGTAAGTGAATTGGATTTAAGTGAGGCAGGACTGTGTGGAGTCATCAGCCTCACTCTCTCCTCCAGGGTCATCTGAATCCAGTGGCAAGGCATAGGTCAAGATGACTGGTGATGACTTGCCCATGATCACAGAACTGTTAAATGTTGGTGGTAGAACCTAGGTCTTCCTTATTCCAGGACCATCCCTCTAGTTACTAAGCCATGATACCTCTCTGTTTCTTCTTTGCTTTGGTTAGGGAGTGGAGGTGGAGAATATTTGATTTAAATTTTTTTTTATCATTTTGGAGTGATAAAGAGGTGGGGATGGAATAAGCATTTATGAGTACTGCTATGTGCCCACTACTGTGCTAAATTCTTTACAAATATTATCTCATTTATATGCCACAGCAACCCTGGGAGGTAGGTGGTATTATGATTCCCATTTTTAATTGAGGAAACTGAGGCAGACAGGGGCTAAGGAACTTGCCCAGAATCCAGCTAATGTCCAAGGTTAGATTTGAACTCAGGAATCTCCCTGATTCTAGGTCTAGGGCTCTTTCTGCTGCAGCTAAGGGAAAAGGAGAAGAATCCATAGCCTTAAAAATGGAACAGAAAAAGAAGAAAACATTATCCACGTGTTTATTGAATACCAACTAGATATTCATTCTTGAGTGGGAATTCTGAAAAAAATATAAGCCCAGGTCTCTTTCCTTCAAGAAAATTTCAATTCATTTGGGGAAATGAGTCAAATATATGAAATAAGATCAAAGACTGTAACTTTTAAGTGCCAAATTCCATAGTTCAGAGGATGTCATAGGAGAGGGAGATTTTCTCTGCCCTTTGTCAACCATACACAATGATGGCCACACCCTTGACCTTATCCCACCCTAAACTGCTCCAACTCCAAAATACTGAGCTCTGCAGTTTTTTCTGTGATCAAAATCTCTTGTGTTCTCATTTTCCTCACTGTTCCCCCCCCAAACTTTCTCTTCTTTTTCTTCATGACTCTGGTTGGTCATTTCATCCGTTTTTCACAGTCCACTGGTTTCATGTCCCTCCCTGCACAACTCGGACTCTGAAAGTTGTTCAATTCAGCAAAGCACCATTCTTCCCTCTTCAGTCCTTTATTTCCTTGTCCTTCTGATATTCTTTCCATGCTATTTCTGACCCCTGAGAAATAATATTTCTCCTCTACTTTTCCTATCAAGATGCCAAATATTATTAGAGAAGTCATGATATAATAATAGCCCATTACAAATTTATGCTTTGTAACCTCAACTGGAACATCACAGGTGCCCAGAATCCATTGTAATGATCTTGTTTGTTTTCTTGCACCTATGACAAACCTCAAATCTCCACTTCCATCTCCACTCTATCTTTTTATCTTTTATCTTTTAGCAGGTAATCTTATCCCCTACTGTAATAAGAAAATTAAAACCATCTACTGTGAGCTGCATCTTCCATTTTTCTACATTTCAAGACTCCTCTATATCCTTTTCCATCTTTTTCTTCCTTTCCTTTAGCTTCAACATATGATGTGACTTCTTATTTGCCAATGCTACCATTACACTTATGTCCAATATCTTCCACTTTTCTTCATGACTTTGGTATCTACCTCACAACCTTCCTCCTCCATCTGTCTTCATCCTTCAAATTCAGATCTATCCTGGGACCTTTCCTTGTTCTCATTTTATACTGGGTGTTCTTAATGTAGAGTCTGTGAACTTGTTTAAATTTTTTTTTGATAGCTGTATTTCAATACAATTGTTTTCCCTTGTAATTCTATGTATTTTATTTTATACATTTAAAAACATTATTCTGAGAAAGGGTCCATAGATTTCATCGGACTAAAATGTGGGTCTGTGACACAAAAGACTGACAATTCCTACACTACACACTCTGTCTCTTGGTGATCTTATCAGCTTCTATGGTTTCAGCTACTAAGAATGTGACTCTCACCTTATTCAGTAGAGTTATCTTTCTCTTGAGCTCTAGTGACATATTTCTAATGAGTACTGGGCATCCTCATCACTATGTCCTGGAGGCATTGCAAATTCAATATATCTGAGACAGAACTCATAATCTTTCCCCCCTCTTTTACATTCCCCTAATTCTGTAAGGAGTGACACCATTCTTTTCTTTACCCAGGTTCACCACCTACAAAGCATTTCTGATTCTTCTCTCTCATTTAACTTCATATACTCAACAATTTCCCAAGTCTTACCCATTTCAGCTCCTCAGCATCTCTTATATCCATTTCCTTCCCTCAAATCACGCCAATTATCTGTTGCTGCACTATTGTAATAGGGTCTTACTTGATCTCCTTGCTTTCAATGTCCTCTCCAATCCAATCTCCACATGGATGCTGAATTGATATTCCTAAAGCCTTCTGTCACTTCTATGTTTAAAATACTTTAGTGGTATTTCTTTGCCTTTAGTATCAAATCAAGATTTATCTGGCTCTGGGCTAGCTTTCTAAGTGGATTATACTTAACTTCCACAAATGCTTTCAATATGACCTGTTAATTCTCTCTTTCCATCTCTTATATCCATGCCTTGGCACAAGCTACCCTCCATGTTTAGAATACTCTTCCCTTCCTGCCACCACATCTTGGGACACTTAGAGTCCTTTAATGTTCTGATTGTGGATGGTCTTATATCCCAGGCTGAATAGTTTGTATTTGATCCTAAAAGCAATAGGGAACTACTGAAGACTATGGAGAAAAAGAATTGATATGCTCATTGTGCCTCAGCAAGAATTTTTTTTTTATTTTATTACCTGTAGGGATAATGAATTGAAGAAGGAAACTACTTGAAATAGAGAGACTAATCAGGTGGCTGCCATAATAATCAAGGTGAAAGGTAATGAGAGCCTACAACAGCCTGCTAGACATAATAGGGGACAGAAAGGAAATAAAAAGAACTAGATTATGGAGATAGAATGGACAAGTCTTAGAAGCTGACAAGATATGTGGGGTCAGAGAGAAGGAAATGTCAAGTATGGTTGAGGTTAAGAACCTAGGTCCTGGGAAATGTCAGTGCCATTAGCAGAAATAGTTGGAAGAGGGGCATTTTGAGAAAGTTGATATTTTATTTTAGACAATTGAGTTTGATATGTCAGTGACACATCTGGTTAGAGATAATTAGCAGGCAGTTGGCCATGTGGGACATGTGTTGAGAGGCTGGATATATAAATGAGGGAGTCATATGCGCAAAGATGCTAATTGATCCCATGGGAGTAAATGAAATCACTAATTGAGAACATAAAGAGAAACGAGGTCCCAGAACAGAGCCGTAAGGTCAAGCTATGCTTAAAGGGCAAGAGAGAGGATCCAGCAAAAAAATGTGTAAAGGAATAGATGTACAGGAAGAAGAACTGGTGGAGAGTATTGTCATGGAAACCAAGGGGGCAGTAGAAGGCATAGTCAACAGTGTCATAATAATCTGCTGAAAGGATTGAGAAAAAGCCCTTGGTTTTGGTAGATAAGAGCTCATTTGTATCCTTCAAGAGAGCAATTTCTGTTAATTAGTGGGGTCAGAAACCTGAATGCAAGGGGTTGAGAACTGAGTGGGTGATGAGGCAGGGAATAGGGTGGGAATAGATAACTCTCTCCGGGCACTGGACATTGAAAAGAAGAGTTACACAGTAATGGCTTGAAAGGATATCAGAAGAATTGGTCAAGTGAAAATAATTTAAAGATGAGGAAGACTAGGAAGCAGGAAAAAAGCCATTTAGAAAGGAGATGATGATAGAAGGAATGTTAGAAAGTCAGGCTCCTGGAAGAGGTGAGAAAGGATGAGTAGGACTGGGGCAGTTGGGTAGCACAACAGATAGAACTCTAGATCTGCTGTCAGGAAGACTGAATTTAAATCCAACTTTAGACACTCACTTAATCTTTCTCTGCCTCAGTTTCCTTATTTATAAAACTGGGTTGGGAATACTAGCACCTATCTTGCAGGGTTGTTGTAAGAATAAAATGAGATATTTGTACAGTGTTTTCCAAATCTTAAAATGTTCTGTTAATACTAGTTGCTATATAAAGGATTGGAAGCAACTTCTTGGAGACTGGAACAAGGAAGAGTAGTTAAAGTATTGAGTGATTTTGAGATCTGGATAAAGGAAGACGAGGGAACTCATTTTATCATTTAAGCAGAAGGCAGTCATTTGCTGAGAAAGCTGGTCAAGGGAAGAACATAGAGTTGGAAAAGAGAGGAGAATATTGTAATCATTTCTATGGAGAACATAAAAGTGAATCGGAAGGGTTTTTGAAGGGATTGCCACACAGCAGTGAGGGTGAAGGTGGATGCAGATTACCTGAATGTGTTTGTATCCTCAGCAGCACAGGAGTAGGAGGACAGTTGGTGGATGATGAGGGTGGTCCAGGGTTGAGAACTGGCCACGTGTGAAAGGCATTGTCTCAAGGAAGCAGGGGTTTGGAGTTGTCCTGATTGTTTGGAGGGCATTGTTATCTGCTTTGCTGCATATTTAATATGAGCATCTTACAACTGAGGTTTTAAAATCAGAATAGGCAAAGATCCTGAAAACATCTGGTACAGTAGGTAGACTTGCGAATGATGGAGACTCAAAAAGCAAAGCAAATGGCAGTTATACAGGTGTCTCACTATCCTGCCAACTCTGAAAGTTTCCATAAACTGCTTATATTTTGTACTTTTTGTTCTCTTTTGACTGGGCTTGTGATTTCATCTCTGTTAACGACTTCCCAGTTAGGCTTAACAATGTAGATTGGCTCCTTTTCTGCAATTTATTCTTAGCTCAGGAATTCCTAACTTCCTTGGTATAGCCTGGACTGTAATGGCATTTTGGTGAAGCCTATGAATCCCTTTTCACAAGAATATTTTTCAATGCATAAAATAAAATATGTAGGATTACCATGAAAACCAATTTTATTATTAAATAAGTAAAAAATAAAAAATACTAAAAATATTAAACAGTTTTAAAGTCTATAACCTCAAGTTAAGAACAATTCTTTTATCGAAATGCCTGGGATATGGAAAGGTTGAGAAATTGGTTTAAGGTCACATAGCCAGTAGGTACCAGAAGTGGGATTTGAACCCCTTTGGTCAATCAGTCAATAAATATTTATTAAATGCCTACCATCTACCAGGTACCGTACTAAGTGCTAGAATGCCTGCCTGACTTTGAGGCCGTCTATGCCACATTACTGTCTATATTGCAGATATTGCAGGAAGTGAAGATTGTGAGAGTGGATCTGGACTTGTGATCTCTTTGATGTAGAAAACTCCCTCTACTAATGCAACTTACAGTCTTTAAAAGTTGTCCAGAACACTAAGACATTCGGTGCTTGCCTAGGTCACAAGCCAGTGTGTTAGTGACAGATTCAGATTTTCCTCATTACCCTGTCAACTCTTTGTTGGCTACACCAAAACTTTCAAACATAGGACTCACACTAGTTCCAAGTGTGGCCCAAACCAGATGAAAATATAGCCAATTTTAATCTGCAGTCTGCAGGGATTCTTACGTATGGATTAGTGGCCTCCATTTCTGTTTGAGTTTAACATCATTGGACCACTCCATGCTGCTTCACCCCAGAAAAAATTTGATCTTAAAATATGCAAAATGGTGTATATCTATATATGTATATACGTATGTATATGCATGCATATATACACACGTATATACTTGTATATACATATGCATATACCTATACATATACATACATGTATATCTACACACACACACACACACACACACATATATATATATATATATATATATATAAAGTTGTCACTGTTCAGTCATTTTCAGTCATATCTGACTCTTCATGACCCCATTTGAAATTTTCTTGGTAAAGATACTGGAGTGGTTTTTTTCCAGTCCTTTTCCAGCTCATTTTACAGATGAGGAAACTGAGACAAGCAAGGTTAAATGATTTGCACAGAGTCACATGGCTAGTAAGTGTCTCAGGTAGGATTTGAACTCGGTCTTTCTGAATCCAGGCTTGGCAGATAGATGTTCAAGGGACTGATTAAATTCAGAGCAGTTCTGATTCTGGTTTCTATCAATTAATCTTTTTGTATATGAAGCAAAGATTAGATGTAATAGAATGGAGATATTAAAATGACCTACCCCAAGGGACTCTTTTGAATCAGATGAGATATTTAGAAAGTGCTTTGTAAATTTTCAAGAGCTACATAAATGTGAATTATTATTATTATGGAGAGATTATATTTATTATTATTCATATTTATCTTGACTATGTTTATCTTAACTGTAAGTGATCTATTAAAAACTCTAAGTGATCTATTAAAAACTGAATGTTTGATATCAGCAGAATTACCTAAACTGGAACCATTTGCAAGGAAACTAATTGATTTTAAAGAATTAAATTAAAATTTTTTGAGTCTATTTTTACCAACCAACACTCTTTCCCCCTCCCACAGACATTCAGCAACCAAGGAGTTGCATTGATCCTTGTACTAAAATAGAATGTTAAGAAATATTATTCTTCCGATGATGTTATGGAAAAGGCAGATTTTAGCAAAGGATAGGTGTAACTTTTGGGACAGCTAGGTGCTGTGATAATTAGAGCACCTTCTCTGGAGTCAGGAAGCCTCATTTTCCTGAGTTCAACTCTGACCTCAGACATTTACTAGCTGTGTGACCCTGTCCAAGTCACTTAAACCTGTTTGCTTCAGTTTCCTCATTTAGAAAAGGAAATGGCAAAAACCACTTCAGTATTTTTGCCATAAAAACCCCCCAAAACATAATGGGGTCACGAAAAGTAGGACATGAAGAGCTGAAAAACAACTGAACAACAAAAGGTGTAATTTGTTCATCCCTACGTTATCGTGAAATTGCTGTCTTTTCATCCTTGGGCACATCCATAGTTTATCAGTCTTGATACTGATTGGAACTCCTCCGTGACTTCTCACCATGTTTGATTCTTGTCTAATTCCACCCTCCCTGTCCCACCTCCTACTTCCAAACACCCATACCATAAACACTAGAGTCCCTTTTCTTGAAGTTTTGGATTTTGGGGCAGTCTACACCCACTGAAAACTTACTCTGATCCTGGATCATGGTATAAGGGGCCCTGGGTTCTAGAAGACTGGGCCTTCAGAGTAAGAACTCTAGCATGTCCCCCCAAACTGAAAAGGCTACAAGGAAAATCCAGCAACAGACTGTACTTGTCATCCAAGGACTAACTACCCTGGCTAAACGTAGAATGACTCATCACCCCCGGGGGAGAGATGAGTCTTATTTTTGGTCATATCAATTTATGAAACTGAAAAATAATGACTATAATTATTTTTATTTTTAATTTCTTTCTCTAGAGCCATCGCTTATATAGTGATTTAAATGGTGTGATGACAATTCAAGCAAAACCCCTTCAACAGAGACATACGCATTTTACAGACAGAACACAGTATGTATGGGAAATAACCCAGTCTCAACTCTTCTGTGCCTAAGGCTTTCGGGGATAGAAAGGCTGAGAGAGATACCTTTTAGCTTTAAACAAATATACCTAACTTCTTGGCTGAGAGCAACATAGCCTGAGGATTGTAAAGTACAGCAAGCTTATGTCTGTGTGTGTTTCTTTGTTACAAAGACCAAAGAGACATAGAATGTCAGAACTAAAGGGACCTTGAGAAACCAATTAGGTGAAACCTCTAACTAGACAGATAAGGAAAAATGAAATTAGGGAAGTTAGGAACCTTGCCCAGTATTACTCAGCTATTTAATGATTGTGCCAGAACCCAGCTCAGAACCTCATGGGATTTTGTGGGAAAGAACCTTGCAGAAATTACATACTCTAGGGGTTCTTTACTCAGGGTCAGTGGATAAATTTTAGGGGGTTGGATTGAAAAAGAAATTACATCTTTATTTCAATATAATGAATTTGTAATCCTTTGTATTTTATGCTTCTAAAAATATTTAGAAAATGAGTCCATAGACTAAAATGAAAAAGTTCATAACATGAAGAAAGCTTAATAACCTTGAGTCCAGTCTAACCCCACAATTCAATTCTCTTCCTTTCACCTGTACTTTGTTATCTCCCAACCTCCATTCTCACCTCTTCTCTTGATTCATGTCTATTCTTATGAACTCCAGTTTTATAACATCAAGTAATAGACCTATGTCAGGGAAGAGTGGAACAGTAGTAGTGAAGGTAATTGATAGCAGGCACTTAGCTTTGGGATTTAGTGTCCCACGAAACGCATAGCATAAGAAGGAGGTGAGAGAAGTGGAGAAAATGAAAAGGTAATATGGAGGACATACTGGTTAACTTAACCCTTTGAGTGCTGGTTTTTGTTGTTTTTTGTTTGTAAAAATGTAAAACCTTGGTGCATTTCTACAAGAGTTCTTTGATCTATATGGGAGCAGCATATAACTTGAACTTTCTTCTTAGGCATGATCAAGATGACAGATTGCTGGTTGTAGGGTCCAGTGTTCTCTCCTCAACCCGGAATCGGTTGGGGCAAGTCTCAGATCACAGTGTTCTCTCCTCATCTCGGGCACTACCTATATCTGCAAGGAAGACACCTGCCCACAGGAGGCTGCCATCAATCTCTTCAGATCTGCATCACTCAAAAATCTCCAGTGGGCACAGCGATAAAGTTCTCAGGGGCACTAAGCTGTAAGTCTTGTTCCCTTCTTGTTAAACTGAATATTAACTTGAGCAAAGGCATTTTTTTTCTATCAGGGCTGAGGGGGGAGTTAAAATCTTCAGTGACTTCCTTCTGATATGAATTCCAATTTTTCCTGTATGTATTTTGTTTGCATATTATTATTTGCATGTCATCTCCTCCATTAGACTGTGAACTCCTTGAGAGAAGGAATTTTTTTTTCTTTCTTTGCTTCCCTGATGGTTACCTCAGTTACTGACACATAGGAGATTCTTAATAACTGCTCATTGATTGTTTTTGTTCAATTAGCCAGTCATGTGCAACTCTTTGTGACCCTATGTACCATAGCACATTGACCCTTCTTTCCTCCACTATCTCCCAAAGTCTGTCCAAGCTTATATTCACTGCTTCTATGGCACTATCTATCCATCTCATCCTTTACTATCTCTTTTTCTTTTGCCTTCAGTGTTTCCCAGCATCAGAGTGTTTTCCAGTGAATCCTGTCTTCTCATTATGTGATCAAAGTATTTAGGCTTCAGCTTCAGTATTTGTTCTACCAATGAATAATCAGAATTGATTTCTTTTAAGCACTGACTGATTTGATTTTGTCCAGGGAACTCTTCAAAAGTCTTCTCCGGCACCGCAATTTGAAGGCATCAGTTTTGTGGTGCTCAGCTTTCCTTATAGTCCAACTCTTATAGTCATATTTTACTAGTGGAGAAAAAAACCCCATAGCTTTGAGTATATGAATCTTCATTGACAAGGTGATATCTCTGATTTTTAGTATACTATCCAGATTTGGCATAGCTTTCCTTCAAAGAAGCAAGAGTCTTTTAACTTCATGGATGAAGTTGCCATCTGTAGTGATCTTTGAGTCCAAGAGTATAAAATCTGACACTGCTTCTATTTCTTTTCTGTGTCCAGAAAGTGATGGGACAAGATGTCATTATTTTAGTTTTTAAAAAAAGTTTTAAGCTTCAAGCAAGGTTTTCACTTTCTTCTTTTACTCTTATCAAGAGCCTTCTTAATTCTTCACTTTCTGCTATCAGAAGGGTATCAGCATATCTGAAATTATTAATATTTCTGCCAGCAACCTTATTTCTGGCTTTTGATGAATCCAGCCTGGCATTTCTCATGATGCACTCTGCTTATAAGATAAATAAATGACTATGCAATCTTGCAATACTCCTTTACCAATCTTGAACCAATCAGTTGTTATATTTTTGGTTCTAACCGTTGCTTCTTTCTCACATAAAGATTCTTCAGAAGACAGGTAAGATGATGTGGTACTTCCATCTCTTACCACAATTTGTTGTGAACCACACAGTCAAAGGCTTTAGTGTAATCAATAAAGCAGAAATAGATGTTTTTCTGGAACTTTTTGTGCTTTCTTTACAATTCAGTGAATGTTGGCAATTTGGTCTCTAGTTTGTCTGCCTCTTTGAAAACCAGCCTATACTTTGTTAATTTCCTTGTCATATATTGCTAAAGACTAGCTTGCAGAATCTTTGCTGGTGTGTGAGAAGAGTATAATTGTTTGATAGTTCAAACATCTTTTGTCATTGCCTTTCTTTAGGATTGTGACATAAATTGACCTTTTCCAATCTAGTAGCCACTATTCAGTTTTCTATTTGATGGCATATTGAGCACAACACTTTAATAATGTTATCTTTTAGAATTTTTAATAGTTCAACTAGAATTCTGTTATTTCCACCAGCTTTACTGTTAACAATGCTTCCTTGACTTCACCCTCCAGTATGTCTGGCTCCAGGTCAGTAATCACATCATTGTGCTTATCAGTGTTGAGTAAGATCTTTCTTGTATAGTTCTTTTGTATACTCTTGCCATCTCCTACTTCTGTTAAGTCCTTACCATTTTGGTCTTTTATCAGGCCGATTTTTGCATGAAACCTTCCTTTGATAGGTCCAGTTTTTCTGATGAGATCTCTTATTTTTTCATTCTATTGTTTTCTTCTATTTCTTTGAGTTGCTAATTTAAGAAAACCTTATTTCTCCTTGCAATTCTGTAGAATTCTGCATTCAGTTGAGTGTATCTTTCCCTTTCTCCTTTGCCTTTGGATTTTCTTCTTTCTTTAGCTACTTAAAAAGCCTTATCAGACAGATTTTTTTTGCTTTCTTGCTCTTTTTGTTTGGGATGTTTCTTTGTTGCTACTAGTACAGTATTGTGACCCTCTGTCCATTGATCTACCAACTCAAATCCCTTAAATCTTTTTGTCACTTCTACTGTATATTCCTAAAGGATGTTATTAAGGCCATACCTATGAGATCTGATGTTTTTCCCTACTTTCCTCAATTTAAGTTTAAATTTTGCAGTAAGAAACTCATGATCTGAGTGATAGACCCAGGTCTTGTTCTAACTATGTAGAGTTCTTCTACCTTTGACTGCAAAGTGTATCATCAATCAATCATTGACCCTGTCTATCTGGTGATGTCCATGAGAAGAGTCATGTTTTGGGTTGTTGAAAAAAGTTTTCACTATGACCAATGAGTTATCTTGACAAAACTCTCTTAGAGTCTGTCCTGCTTCATTTTATACTCCAAGGACAAACTTGCATGTTATGCAATTATCTTTTGATTTCCTACTTTAGCATTCCAATTCCCTATGATGAATATGACATCTTTTGGGGGGTGTTATTTATAGAAGTTGTAGGTCTTCATAGAACTGAGAAACTTTGGCCTCTTCAAAATCAGTGGTTGGAACATAGACTTGCATTAATGTGATGCTGAACAGTTTGCCTTGCATTCAAACAGATATTGCTCTGTCATTTTTGAGATGGTACCTCTGTACTGTTTTTCTCATCCTTTTACTGACTATGAGGGCTACTTCATTTATTCTAAGGGATTCTGCTCCACAGTAGTATATGTAATGATCACTTTAATTACATTTATCTATTCCTGGACTGGAACCCAAGATTTTGATGTTAACTTTCTCATCTCCTTTTTGACCACATCCAGCTTGACTTTGTTCATGGGTCTTGTATTCTAGTTGCATTCTGCTCTTCCCCCATAATACATTGCACACTTTCTGACTGGAGGGGCTCATCTTCTGATGTAATATCTTTTAACATTTTAATACTGTCCATTGTGTTTTCTTGGCAGAGATACTAGAGTGGTTTGCCATTTCCTTCTTGAGTGGATAACTTTTTGTCAGAACTCTCCACTGTAATCTGTCCATCTTGTGTAACCCTGCATTGCATAGTGTGCAAGATCCTCCAATATGACAAGGAAGTGATCCAGGAAGACTCATTGATTAAATGTCTCTAAATTAGGGTGTGTGTGTGTGTGTGTGTGTGTGTGTGTGTGTGTATGAAAGCAAGAGAGAGACAGGGAGAGAGAGTTATGGATCCTTCTGAAAGTCTGGTGAAACTTATGGACTCATGTTTTTAAATGCATTAAATGGGGAAAAAATAGGAATACCAAAGAAATCAAAGTTTAGTCAAAATAATGCAATTTTTTTCTCATCCCAGTTCATGGACCCACTGAAATCTAATCATATGTCCCCTGAGGTTTATAGTTTCTAGAGTTATAACACTTCCTTTAAA
This sequence comes from Bettongia penicillata ogilbyi, assembly GCA_023548195.1. Lineage (NCBI taxonomy): Eukaryota > Metazoa > Chordata > Mammalia > Diprotodontia > Potoroidae > Bettongia > Bettongia penicillata. The sequence continues at coordinate 6,863,898 of JAJHZJ010000008.1, forward strand.
TGAGTATTGAACATTTTAAATATTTGACATTTATCATAGAAAAGAACATGGAAGCAAACTTGAATTCTACCAGGATCATAAATCATAGGATCACAGATTTAGAACTGGAAGTGATCTTAGAGGCCATTGAGTCTAATTCTCTCATGAGAAAACTGAGGCATGAGGAGGGTGAAATGACTTGTCAAGGATAATACAGCTGTTAAGTGATGGGGGCAAGTTTGGAACTCAGGGAGCTTAATTTGAAATGGGAAAGTTTTTAAGGCACAGGCATCTGGGGAAAATACTGGAAAAAAATGGATGAAGTGGTAATATATTTCCCTGATGACCTCTGTTATACCTTTTTTTCTTCCAAGTTCCCCATTACTTATAATATAGCATGTTCACAAATACCATCTTTACCTTGCTGTCTGTATGATATTCATTTTCATTTCATCAGAGAAATGTATGATAGGAAAAATGAGGATTTGTCATGCAGTAAGGGACAGCAGATGGATATTCATAGTGCTCCAGTGGTGTTTTTGTGATATCAGGAGAAATTGAAGAAGACTTTGATTCGAAGGGTGCAATCTGAGAGTCCACAGACAAGAATCACCCAGTCATGGGCAGGTTGTGTTTTGTACACCTGAGAAGAATTCAAATCAATGAGATCACAGAGTCATTTGAGAACTAAGTTAATTTACAATGGGCTTGGGGAACTTAGAGGTGATAAGGAAATGGAATGTTCATCAATGAAAATGGCTTTTCTCTTGGTTTAATATGACTACACTTTTTAATATACTTTATTTAATATGAATTGTATACAAAGAGCCTTTCCACCACTTTTCTCCAAATTTCTTTCTGCCACTTTCCTAATGCTTATTTCTAAGGGATCTTTGAAAGATTCAAATTTATCTAATTGTCAGTACTTAGAGGGCAGTCTTTCTACAAGATTTTTCCTTATTCTTGAGAATGTTTCTTTTATGCCTGACTAATTTAGTTATGTGACAAGTGAATAATAACTTATTATAGTTATTCCTTGAACACAGTGGAAGCTTTATTCTGATTTCAGAGCTATAGGATTATTCTAGAGATGATGGCAACAAAAGCTGATTGAGATTAAATAACTTGTCTGTGGTCACACAGGTAGTAAGTGGAAGAGCTGAGATTTGAACTCAGGACCCTGACTCCCAGTATCATGCCTTCCTCCACATTCTATACATGCTTTATCCTACAATTCAAGGCTTAGAACCTCCATGATGATGTTGCCCTGGCTTGAGCCTTCCTTTCCTCTCTAGCAATGGTTCTTAACTTGTAGTCCAGAAACTTTATTTACATACATGCACACGCATATGCACTCTCTCCATATATATGTATGTATAATATATACACATATATGCACACACATACATACTCATGTGTGTATGTAACATTTAATATATAAATATATGTAATGTAAAGATGATATATGTATGTAAATGTAATGTATGTGTGTAATGCAATATATGTAATATAAATATGATATATGTGAGACTACATACATATCTGTGTTTATTGAATATCTGGTCACTGGATTCAGATGGCTCTGGAGGAGAAGTGAGGCTGGTGACCTGCACAGCCCTCCCTCACTCAAAACAAAGTCAAGTACAAATCATGTTATCATTTCTCTGATGGCATAGTCTTCTTCGGCAATGAAGGATGAACACATACACACACACATAACAATATATGTATAATATATGACATATAGGTATATATGTATTTCAGTGTAATTGTTTTTCTTTGGAATCCCATATATTTTATTTTATAAATTTTTAAATCTTTATTCCATTGACTTTACCAGATTACCAAAGGAATTGATTATATAAAAAAAGCTTCAAATAGTAATATGGGTTTAATAAATCCTTTATTCATTCATTCATTTTATGAAGTGATGAGGAAACAGAGACATAAGATACACAGCCCTAAAATAGATGACCTACTTTATCAAGAACCAGCTTTTGTAAACAAAATATTATTTAAAAAATACAAATATTGGTTGATATGTTTTATAACTATTTGATATTAACATGACTGTAGCCACACAATTTAGTACTAAATTACATAATGTCTTCCATTCTCTAACTCTTTCCTATGTGGTTAGTCTTGTTTCCCAAATAAATTGCCATTTCTTTGATCCTAAGGTCTGTTATAGGTACTTTCTATTTCCTTATAGAGTTCAGAAATACTGAGGACGTAAAGAAAACTAAATAAGTGTTTCATTTGGCAGGAAGCCTGGATTCTTTAGTGTTGTGCTCTTTAATGGCTAGCAAAAGCTTTAACTCTTGTCCTAATAGAGGTCAATAATTTCAAATAGTTATAAAACATATCAGCTGATATTTGTATTTTTTAAATAATACTTAATTTATTATTTAAATAATATTTTGTTTACAAAAGCTGGTTCTTGATAAAGTAGGTCATCTCTTTTAGTACTGTGTATCTTATGTCTCTGTTTCCTCATCACTTCATACAATGAATGAATGAATAAAGCATTTATTAAACCCACATTACTATGTGCAAAGCCCTGTGTTAAATGCTGGGGATACAAATAGAAAGGTAAGACAGGCCCTGCTCTTGAGAAACTCACGATCTAGTGGGAGACACAACACATTATAATGCCTTGTATACAGTAGGTACTTAATAAATCTTTCTTATGTGACTGGTTTTTACAGGCAAATTGGCTCAGACTGCTTGTCTTCTCCATCCATTCAAGTGCCTCGAAACAGGCTACCACCCATAAGCTCAGAAGCTGGTGAACAGAATATTGCTTCTCCTGGATCCCGCCAAGCCTTTGTAAGACTTAACTTTATTGTGTGCTAATGAAGCTAGTAAGAGGCAGTAGGGCATAGAAGAAAAAGGCCATACTCAGAGTGAGAAGACCTAGGCTTAAGTCCCACCTCTGAAACAAACTGACTGTATTACCTTGGGCAAGTCACTTAACTCTACAGTGCTCTCTGGCATTTCTATTGACACTCTAAGATACAGGTGAGTTGCCTGTCTGCATCAGTGGAAGGTATTTCCATGCTGGGAATTCTTGAAGTCACAAGTCCAGACCACCAAAAAAATAAATAAATACATGTAGCTATTAACTAAACATTGGGAAGAATTTAATGCTTACAACAGAAATCAATAAGAGAACAGAATGCTATAATGAGCTCTACTTAAAATTATTCCCAAGAGCTTTTCAGGGGGGCACCTGAAATTAATTCATTTAAATTAATTATCAATTAATTTAGTACCTTTTTTAAATGGAAGGAAACACTGGTTTAGTCCAATGGAATCATGGAATTGAATTAACACACTCAGATGTCAAATGAAGATTCATTTTATAAAGCTACAGATGTAGTTTTCATTTAGCTGGAAGTGAGGTGATCCAGCAGAGAGAAAGCTGGTTTGGGAGAAAGAGGACCTAGGTTTGAGGACCTGGGTTCAACTTCCAGCTCTGTCACTTACTACCTGTATGACCTTGGGCAAATCACTTAACCTCCCTGTGCCTCACTTTCCAATCTGTTAAATGACAAGGTAGATAAACTTCCAATTCCAATTAAGGATCTAGATAGCGTTAATCCTATGGGCTAGTTACTCAGTGGAGAAACATTATCTTCATAGTAGAGCAGCCTGTTCTGAAAAGGCTAGGATTACAGATTTAGAACTGGAAGGGACCTCAAGCCATCTAATCCAGCCTCCTCAATTTTTCATCTTAGGAAATTGAGGCCTAGAGATGTTAAATGATTTGCCTAAGGATACTTAGGTAGCAAGCATCAAACACGAGATTTAAACTCAGATCATTTGATCAGGAGCTAGAGAACTTTACACTGTACTGCACAATCTGAGGCTATTAACTTATTAAACTTCATTTTTTTTCAAATCATATTCTTAGACTAGTATTATATTTCTCAGGTACAATCAGCCAATGTCATTGTAGTGTTGAAAAAAAGAGCTCTTTGGCCAGTGACCAGAGGAAAGGAGACTGAAGATGGAGGGTCATCCTCCATACAATATATGACTTACTAAACATAGACAAGAGTTGCAAGGCTTGTTTAGGTGCACCATTATAAAGGTGTGGCATGAAATGAGGTGATAGAAGGAGGAGAGGAAAGGCTACAGAGAAGGGGATAGAACTCAGTAGAAGACCTGAGTTCAAATCTAGCCTCAGACACTTACTAAGCTGTGTGACCCTGGGCAAGTCACTTAACCTCTGTGTGACTTGGTTTCCTTATCTGTAAAATGGATATAATAAAAGCACCTACCAATAGTGGTAGGGTTGTTGAAGAGAAAATGAGATAATAATTCTAAAGAGCTTAGCCCAGTGCCTGACATGTACTAAGTGCTTTATAAATGTTAGCTATTACTATTATTTCCAAAATATTAGGCATTTCTTTGATCCTAAGAGCTGTTATAGGTCCTTCCTGTTTCCTTACAGAGTTCAGCAATATTGAGGACATAAAGAAAACTAAATAAGTGTTTCATTTGGCAGGAAGCCTGGATTCTTTAGTGTTGTGCTCTTCAATGGCTAGCAAAAGCCTTAACTCTTGTCCTAATAGAGCATATAACAACAGTAGGTTTTAAAAAAATGTATTGATTAACTTTACTGAGTTTTTTTCTTCTTTTTTCTCTTTTCTTTTCTTTTTAATTCTTTGTTATAGAACATGGTTCTCTGGGAAGAGAGGAGAAGAAAGGATATGGGGGAAATATTGGTGATATTAAAACAAAAGATTGGAATAAAAAATTATTTAAAAGACTAAGTAAGCCTAGCATTGTAGCTTAAATGTCCTATGTGCTTAATAAATGATACATAGTGCCATCAGATAAGAGAATTTTGGGTTTTGAGGGATCTTGGAGAACATATAGTTCATTTTACAAATAAGGAAACTGAGTTCCATGGAGATGAAAGTTATAAAGTTGTGAGTATCCTGGCTAAGAATCAAGCCCAGGTTTTCTGACAATTCTATTTCAAGCTATTCCACAACGACTCATGAACTGATGGTTCAATAAATATATTTGAAGTGAATAAAATGAATAAGTTGAGGAGCTCAATTGTTCAGTTAACTATGCTGATGGAATTTCTTATAAAATTGGATTTACTGCTTGTTTGTTTCTAATTTAAGCACAGGGGAAGATATCCTCAAAACCAAGTGTTAAGTGCTGTGCCTGGCCATATTGAAAGACCTCCTCTTCGGGAAAGGACTGTTATCTCCGAGCAATTTTCGAGGCCTAATACCACTCAAACCTTCAGGGTAGGTTCTGGCTCTGATAAGAGGTTCCTTTTCGGAATTCCTTTTTGGAAACATCATAAACATTTCTTTCCCTCCTTTTCTCCCATCAGTCTGATACTCCTCACAAAAGGTCATTGACACCAATGGAATTTGTAAACCATACATGGACAGGTCAGAGTTTCTTAACAGGTCAGTAATGTTTCATAATTTAACACATTTCAAAATACTCTTTCTCTGGATGTGGATAGCATTTTCCATCATGTGTTTTTTGGAAACGGAACATTGAGTTGTTAACAGGAGCTAAATCAATCATAGTTCATCACTGCACAATGTGGTTCTTACTATATACAATGTTCTCCTGGTTCTGCTCCCTTTACTCAGCATCAGTTCATGTAAGCCTTTCCAGGTTTTTCTGAAATCCACCTACTCATCATTTCTTATGGCACAGTAGCACTCTATTACCTTCATTTACCACAACTTGTTTTGTCATTCCCCAGTTGATGGGAACCTCCTTAATTTCCAATTTTTTGCCACCATAAAAAGAGCAGCTATAAATTTTTTGTATGGGTAAGTTCTTTTTCCTTTTGAGAGTCATATTTTTTAGTAGGGCAGGAACAACCAGGGTCAATTAGTACAAAGGGTCATTTTATTTTAGGAGCAAAATTGTCCCGACTAGATATTCTGGTTAACCATTTTCATAAACAGTGAACAATTGCTTCTATCAGGGAAATAACAGTCACTCTAATTTTCCTTTGTGACAGTCTGATTTTATTGCTTTCCATCACCATCCACTCAACTGAACTCTATGATCTGGTAGCATGGCATCTGGCTAGAGTTGGAGTCAGCGGCTAAGGGTTCAGGTCCCAGCTCTGTTACTACCTAAGTAAGGGGTTGATCTTGGACAAATCAAATAACTTCTCTGGATCTCAGTTTCTTCAGCTGTCAAATGAGGGAGTTAGACTTGATGATTTGAGGTATCTTTCATATTCCAATTCTATGATCCTGTTAACTAAGAAAAACATGAGCCAGTTATTAAGACATTAAATACATATTTTTATATGTTGAAGAAGGGGCATGGCATAGTGGATAAAGGGCTGACTTTGGAGCCAGGAAGACCTGAGTTTAAGCCTTGCCTCTGAAACCTACAGGTTGTGTGAACCTGGGTACATCACCCAACTTCTTGGGACCTCTGGCAACTCTGGAAGATTATAAGTAGTTGAATAAGATTTTTATCTGAGTTTGTAGAATAAATTTCCTGTCTGTAAGTTCTCTCTGCCAGTGAGATTCCAGGACTAGTCCCTAACCCTATGTGTATGTATATATTGATAACTAATTAATTTTTCTCACCATAGCATGCCACTTGGTTGATGAAATCCTACCATTCCACACAGAGTGTGGTTATACCTATTTTTCTGGTGGATAAACATCTTTAAGTATTAATGCTATTTATATGTAAGCTGGTTAGGATGGAAGTCTTTCTAAAGATGGATTAAATAATTTTTTCCTTAATAAATAAATAATAATCAACAGAAACTTCAATATGTAACTTAATGATGTGGGGGGAGCAGTTGATAGCACTGCGACTGGGATGCCAGGCTTAGAATCAGGAAGCCCTGAGTTCACACACTTACTGGCTGTTTGACCCTGGGCAAGTCACTAATCTCTGTTTGCCTCAGTTATCTCAACTGTAAAAGGAAGATAGTAATAGCACCTACCTCACAGTATTTTTGTGAAGATCAACTGAGATAGTACAATTATTCCTTTCACGGGGAAGGGATTAGGGGTGTGACACCTCCATGACCTGGAAAATCTGTAAAAAATTTTTGACCCTCTCTTTGTATCACAGAAGAAGTGTGAATTTTTTCTTCTTTCTTTTTTTTTTAACAGTACCTTATTATAAAATTTGGAGTGCTATTATGCAATGTTATACAATATTATACATATTATATGATATATATGCAATATAACATATGTATGTATGTACAATATTACAATACTATACATATATTTTATGCATTTCTGAGTTTCTAAACTTTTTCTGCATCATTTGCTGGCCTTTGTTTATTGCCTATGGTTCCCATAAAACTCCTCCCAAATTTCATTTTAATTTCTTATGTGACCCACAATATATTGAAACTATGGTGGGGAAAGTTGCAATGTGGAAGGAGAAACTATTCGTAAAAAGTGCTTAACACAGTGCCAGGCATAAATACTCATTTCCTTAATACTCCAAGAATTTATGTTTTAATTAGTGTGAGTAGTCCTTCCACTGATGAAAATCTCAACACCCCATAAAGAACTTGATAGATTGTCTGTGAAACTTGCCATAGCCTTAAATGTTGTCCTGCTGAAGTTAACCCAGTGCTGAGTTCTCCACAGTCAGAATACTAGTGGTGGAGGGAGTTTCCATATTGTAAATTTCCCGCAATCAAACAGTCAACAAAGTGCTTATGATGTACCAGACCTGCAATATTATGTGTACTTATACTGATAAAATCAGAGGACAGGACAGCAACACCAAAAAAGAATTCATTATGTCATCACAATTCTTCAGTAAAAATGTTAATTATATTAAATCATGGATATTGGTGAGGAAAGCCAAAGTACCTATGTAGACCTCAGTTTACCTCTTTTTTGATATCATTGTCTTTTCTTTGACTTTTCCTTCTATTTGTGATTTCAGGTTCACAGCATCTATCTAAATCTTATCAAAGAAATACCTCATCTTCAAGAAGGAGATTTCCAGTGGCTTCCTGATATAACTTGCCTGGTCGGTCACTGTACTCAGTGAAATCTCCTAAGTGTCAACTTAGCCTTTATTACTTGAGAAATAACAGCAAGTATTATGCTATCTTGATGCGTACTTTTGTCACCTGGTCCTGGAAGCAGGATGTTTGGAGGAAACCAATTATAATAAACGTGGCCATTTTTAATTGGAATGTGCCATAACTCTGCATCATCAGTAAGACACAATCCAAACATACACACAGATTTTTGAGGTTTGGGGTATAGGATGTGTTTGTATGGTTCTGTTTCTTATGCTCAAAGATAGGATCTATGTGGAATTGGGCAAATCACTTAATCTCTCACTGTGATCTGTCATTTTAAAGCTCTTGATTGACTTCTCTTCTGATTCATGTACAAGAGTTGTGATTTTTAAAAAGACAACAAACCAGTTTTGTAATTTTTTATCTGAATATACTTACTTTTATTCATTGCAATGCAATTCTACTAAAATTTTATAGCATTTCTCTTTAAAGGAGTCATCTACCTTTGATGAACCTCAGATATGTGACATCATCAGTATGAATGCTTTTCCCACCAGTATAAACCAGAAGCATTACTCATTCTAGTAGATAGTCTTTGTGAGTCTTTCTGGCCACAAATCATCGTCTCCTGGTGGCCAACCTCCTGGTAAAGAGCCCCTTTGAAATTAGTCAAATAGGTCTTTAGGTGACAGACACCTTTTCTGCCAATAGATCTATTCTCAAAACCTTTCCAGATTAGAAAAATCTGCCAGAGTTTATTGTTTGATACATTCAAGAGTTATAGGTCCCTAGCTTATGACTGTGAAAACTCAGAGGAGGACAGTAGTAGCCATGTGTGACATGTGACCTGCTTTGAATAAGTTCCTCTTTTCAAATTCAGTGTTCTAAGTTTCTTAATTTTTTAGAAACAGGTTGAAAACATGTATCCATTTAAGAAAGATAACAGTGACTAGTTTCAAATACTAATTTTTTTTTTTTACCATTTTCTTTTCTTTTTTTGTATCACCTCATTTCCTAGCATTTCCATTCTCTCTCCTCCCCACTTCCCAAGAACTATCCCTAATAACTAAGAAGAAATAAAGAGGGGAAAAATTCAACTCAGCAAAATTTATCAACACATCAACCAAGTTTGTCATTGTACATTCAGTTTTCCCCATCTATAACTCCCTACTTCTGCAAAGAATGAAGGGAGTTTTTCTCTTATATCTCTTCTTTGGGGCCAAACTTAGTCATAGCTATAGGGCATTCAGTTTTGATGCTTGTTTTCATCATTGATAAAGTCATTGCGTCTGTTGTTTTCCTGGTTCTACTTAGTTCATAATGTTCTTGGTCTTTATATTTCTATGTTGTGGTATTAGTGGAAATGGGGAAGTAAAAGTTAATTCCCTACATTTTCACAAATACCAACCAATACTGTTGTAAACAAGGAAAGCTGTAATGAAGAGTTGGGGCAGTTTGAGTTCACTTTGCCACCAGACGGATTGAGATAAGACCCACATTTCATCACCTTGCAGGAGAAGGGTACTGTATACAAAAGTAGGTTTAGATTTTGGCAGGGAACTCCCTGCCAAATACTCCAGGGAACCTTCTTACTGGCTGCTGCTAATCTCTTTGCTGGTGGTTTTTTTCTTCTGAAACTGCTCTTGAATGACTTTAGAAACTGATTTTACCTGGAGTATTGGAATATGTTTTAGGAAGAAGTGTGTTTGTTTGAACCCTTAAGCTATGTGATCTATTGCATCAGACACAAACCACAACTGGGATATTCACTGTATCTTTTATTATCACCATCACTTATAACATAAAAATATTCCATAATGTTCATGTACTATAATTTGTTTTGTGATATCTCTCTTGATTGGCATTCAATGTTTCCAATTTTTTGTTATTATATGTTATTATATAATAATAGTAGTTTGTGTAACACATGAGGAAGCTGGGAGGTGCAGTGGATAGAGCAGCAGTGTGGGAGTCAGGAGGATCTGAGTTCAGATATCACCTCAGACACTTGATGTTCACAAGCTGTGTGACCTTGGGCAAGTCACTTAACCCCACTTGCCTCATCCTGGGTCATCTCCAGTCATCCTGATGAACGTCTGATCACTGGATTCAGATGGCTCTGGAGGAAAAGTGAGGCTGGTGACCTGCACAGCTCTCCTTCACTCAAAACAAAGTCAAGTTCAAGTCTTGTCATTATTTTTCTGATGGCATGGTCTTCTTCAGCAACGAAAGATGAACACACATGTAACACATATGTGTGTGAGTATTATTGTGAGGCAGATGTCTTCACTTTAGTCCAGTATAATCATGAGCACCATTAATAATGATAATTGTATATGTATGTGTGTGTTTGTATGTATATATATTTTATAGTGTATATATGTACGTGTGTATATATCTACATCTATCTATCTACACATGTTAAGCACTGTTAAACATATACCACAAAGAGGTCACCATGTAAATACAAAGATGGAAATGTCCCATGCCAGGACCACAGGGAATATCTTGAGTAGACAGTCTTGTTTCCAGTGGAGAGAGTTGTAAATGAGGTGATGTTCTCAAGGGAAGTTTAGATTTCAATAAAGTGAAGTGATGTTTGAAATGCTGAATTAAAAGTATCAGAATGAATGCAGTGGAATATTTTTGTGTTGGCGGAAACAATTAGTATGAAGAATCCAAAGTCCTAGAAAGACTTGAATGAACTGATGCAAAGTAGAGTAAGCAGAACCAGAAATCAACATCCATGATGACTCCAACAATGTAATGATCTAGGTGGCACAGTGGATAGATAGAGTACTGAAATCTTCCCTTAGATACTTTCTCATTAGCTCTATAATGCTGGGCAAATCACTGACCCTCTGTCAGTTTCTCTTTCCCCATCTGTAAAATGGAGTGACAATAGTAGTGTTTACCTCTCAGGACTGTTGAAAGAATCAAATTAGATTACAGATAAAAGACACTTTTAAATCATAATCTCTTTACTACTCCAGTTTCTCTAGGATCACCCAGACTAAGTAGAAAAGAAAGAAGGGACAATAGAACATGTGGAATATAGAGAATTGGGCTTCTGGCATAGGCATGTATTTAACTAATAGTTCAAGATCCATATTTTAATAGGAAAACTAAGGCCAGGATGTCTTTTCCATACTTAACTGTTGGGGGGATGTACTCAAACCAAAGCATTTGGGGAATATTTATACTTTAATTTTGGTGATGACATTGACAGTGATATTTTTAGAAGAAATATGATTCTTAAATTAAGAGACTAATTATCAAAATGAAAAGCTCCTGGGTTTTCCCAGGGGTCTTGTTCAGTTCCCATCTCTGCCACATACCAGATGTGTGACCATGGACAAATTCCTTCACCTATCAGTGGCCCAGGAAACTCTAACACAAATTCTTAACTTTTTTTGGTATATGTCATTGACTCCTTTGGCATTCTGGCAAAATCTTTGGACTCCTCAGAATAATGTTTTTAAATAACTGAGCAAAATGATAAATTTTCCCCCATTCTACCCATCCAATATCACAGGTCCCCTGAAATTTACCCACAGACCTCTTCTTTGGATCCAGGTCAAAAAATTAGACTTCTAGATAGAAGAGCAAAAGCCAGTCTTCATTGACAGAGATAATTCTCTCCCTGAGAATTCTTGCACTGATGAAATCAGAGGGCCAGAAAAAACAAATTAATATACCTAGAGATGAAGGGTTGGGTTCACAGAAGTTTCCTTGATAGTGCTAAGTGTGCTACTATAGCCCCCTCTCTCTCAGAGAACCTTGGAGTACCTCTGTGAGGAGATCCCTCTTTTCCAAAGCAGCTTGGATATTTTGGAATGAGAAAAGGGAGATAAATATAATTGACTGTCATGAGAACTTTTCAGGTAAGTAAGGTTTCATTTCAATGATTTGTAAAAATATTTTTAATTGATATTCTTATTTTTCTTATATCACTAGTTCTTCTCAATGATTACTACCTCTCCAGTAGAGCTCTCTTTTATAACAAATGTGTCCAATCAAGCAAAACAATTCAATATGTTGGACACATCAGAAAATATATGCCTCCTTCGTACCTATTGCCCACCACCTCTTTATTCATAGGCAGGGAGCATATTTCCCCCCTCAAGTGCTCTGGAGTCATAACTAGGCTGCTTTGATCAGAGTCTTGAAGCCTATCAGTGGTGTTTATGTTTATATAAATTGTGGGGATCATGTAATTTGTTCTGGATTTGATTACTCCCCTCTACATCAATTCATATGAGTCTCCTCAGATTTCTTGAATTCTTCATATATGCTATTTCTCATAATACAATAATGTGTAGCTAGACAGCTCAGAGGATAGAATGCTTGGCCTGGGGTCAGGAAGACCTGAGTTTAACTCTTGGTTTGGACATTCACTAGCTGTGTGAGCCTAGACAAGTCCCTTAACCTCTATTTGCTTAATCCACTGGAGAAGGAAATGCAAACCACTCCAGTATCTTTACCAAGAAAACCCCAAGTGGGGTCACAGAGAGTCAGACATAACTGGAAAATGATTTAGCAAAGACAAAAATACTATTTTACATTCATACATCACAATTTGAGAGCCCATGAACTTAAATTATAGCCCAGGTTCTTTGAAATGCCTGATGTCATTTGGGTAACAATTTTAAAATATTAAGCACTTTTAATAGTTAATTTAAAATCTATGTGTATTAGATATTTTGCAAAAATAAAAAGGAGCATTTTCAAAGATGAAATAAAGGGTTGCGACTTTGAAGACCTGCCAGTCTCTAACAAATGAAGTAACAACCTTCCAGCTATTTCCTACTTGTATAAAATAGACATGTCTTCACCCAGAACCTTAAGGTGCCATGAGATTGAAAGATAAGTGAAGGAATGTTTATATGAAACTGGACTTTTTGGAATAAGGGTGCCATGTAAATTCCAACCAAGACAACATTGTACACGGTAACGGTGATGTCTTTCAATGAAGAACTGTGATAAGAAATACAATGATCCAAGACAATCCCAAAGGGCTAATGACAAAGCATATGATCCACCTCTAGAGAAAGAATTGATATTGATTAAATACAGATTGAAGTCTACTTTTTCACTTTCTTTTATTCAAGTCTTGTACAAAATGACTAATATGGAAATGTTTTACATAATTGCACACGTGTAACCTACATCTAATTGCTTACTCTCTCAGGGAGGGGGGAGGTTAGAGGGAAGAAGGGATAGAATTTGAAACTCAAAACTTTAAATAAAAATGATAAAAAATATAAGAAAAGGAAAACATTTGGAACAATGTTTCAAAACCAACCACTAACAAATCACCAATTCATCACAAGGAATTTTTATTCTAGGGAAATCAATGATGTGTTTTAATTCTCCCTAGATACAGTTTTATATTTCAATTACTAACCATATTGTATAATTCCCATTGTTTTATCTCAGAGAAGAAAAGCAGGCCTTTGCACATAATCAGTCAAATCAACAGTGAGGGTGGGAGCAGGGCAAGAAAAAAGGGAGGTAAAATAATGAAATGTCCTCATGAACTACTGGGTTTATTTTTAAAGAAAATAATTATGCTGATGTATTTTGAAGTCAGATGAGGTAGCTACACAAATTAAGATACATGATTAATTTTCATGACATTGTTTTAAGTTTGTTTTACATTGTATACAGTTGTATAATATATTTAATTCTCAGTGTTTTTTTCTGCTGAGTAGAGATCATTGGCAGTTGTCTTTGTTTCTAAATTTCTTAATAAGTTACAAATAAATTGGAAAGACAGAGCTTGTCAAAACCAGTGATATTTTAAAGCAATGTCCTTTTTGCTTTCGTTATGTCTATGCAATCTGGATATTTTATAGCCTGTAAAGTTGGTACATTCATTTATGGTGTTCTAGGGTAGGTGAGTCAAGGTTTATCCCATGGTAGTTTAGGTTCAATAATTTAAATAAAATGAAGGGTTCAACACATAGAAGAAGGAAATTTATGTAGTCATGGAAGGAGAAAGATATTTAGTAAAGATATGACTCATAGAAGGCACAGTGAACTGATTCAGCTGAAAAAAACTCCCAGTTTCTGAGTTGCCCATTATAGCCCAACAGTCAAGCTTCAGAGAAAGACTGTTGATTTATACACAAGCAACCAGGAAGTGACATTAATAACAAGAACCTTTTGGTCCATTGAGCTAATCAAATTTCAAGCACACCTTCAATACTTTTAAGAAAAAATTAACCTAACTTGCATGGGATTTAGAGGTTAGGATATTGCTTGGATGGCTACCTGGCTCCCAAATGCTTTACCTGTTTTCATTTATGGCAAGATATAGTGATATGGTCCAAGTATGGCAGATATGCTGGTAAAGATTTTAAAAATTAAGGTATATATATACGTGTGTGTGTATAGACATATATATATATGTATATATATACACATATACATATATATACATATACATATATGTATATATATATATACACATACATACACGTGTATATAAAAATTCTATAGCCTCTGGATAACACCATTGTAAAAGTATCCAGAATGACTGGTTTAACTATTTTTCTTCACTGAGAATAAAATGATTTTTTTTTGTTTATTATAAGGGGCAGCTGTTATTTTTTTAGGTACTCTTACCAGAGGGGCTCTTACAATCAGTTCTGAAGTGAATTGAAGTCTGTCTTCATCTGTGCGTCAATAAAATGCTCTTTTTTCAATATTACTATCTCTTCCTAATGATCACTACTCACTCCATATTGAAACTCCCCCTTAAGCTGTAACATTCCCTCCAAGGTCTCTTCCAACTTTCACTCACATTAATGGGCTGGATCCCCAGAGGGTAAACTGACTTCTGCTTCACTTCAGCATCTAGCAAAAAATCTTAAGTGGCCCGGAGAGTTTTTAGTACTATGTGTTGGCCCCCAATCTCATGTGTTCCTTAAAATTCCAGCAGTTTTTGTCAAATAGTGAGCTCTCATCCCAGAAGCTGGAGTATTTAGGATATGGAACAGTAGATTACTATAGTCATTGACTACTGTGTCTTGTATATTTAACCAATTCCAGCGATCCACCGCTCTCTTTCTTACCCAGTACCACGTAGTTTGGCTGATGCTACTTTATAATACAGTTTAAAATCTGGTATGGCTAAACCACCTTCCCTTGTACTTCTGTTCATTAATTTCCTTAATATTCTAGACCTTTTGTTCTTCCAGATGAATTTTCTTATTGTTTTTTTTAGCTTTAGAAAATAATTTTTTGGTAGTTTGATTGGTATGACACTGAATACGTAAATTAATTTATCTAGAATTGTCATTTTTGCTATATTACCTCAGTCTACCCAGGAGCAACTGACATTTTTCCAATTATTTAGATCTGACTTTATTTGTGTGAAAAGTGTTTTGTAAATGTGTTCTTATAGTTCTTGGGTTTGTCTTGGCAGGTAGGCTCCCAAATATTTTATATTGTCTACAGTTACTTTAAATGGGGTTTCTCTTTCTATCTTTTGCTGTTGGGATTTTTAAGTGATATATAGAAATGCCAGTGATTTATGTGGGTTTATTTTACATCTTGAAACTTTGCTAAAGTTGTTATTTATTTCAAGTAGTTTTTAACTTGATTCTCTAGGATTCTCTCAGTATGCCATTATGTCTTCTGCAAATAATTATTCCTCAAAATCAGTTAGCCAGTCAGAGTTAATTAGCTTTTAGACAGGAGTATTTACTGAAATGATGCAATTGGCACAATAATATCCCTCTGATAGTCTGAGACAAAATGAAAGAAGATTGGAAAGCTAATTTATAGGGAGCTAATTTATAAAGAGCTTTGAAGGAGAAACTGAGGGTTTTATATACATTCCTGGAGGTAACACAGAGCCACTGGAGTTTATTGAATAGGGGAATAAGGTGACATGTTCAGATTTTCTCTTTAAATTAATTTCAAAGCTGAATGGACAGTGACCTGGAGAGGGGAAATATTTGAGGCAGGGAGATCAATTGGAAGGCTACTGCAATAGTCTAGGTATGAGGGGATGAGGGTCTGCATCAGGGCAGCAGCAGTATCAGAGGAGAGAAGGGGGCATAAAAAGATATGTGACATTAATTGGGGTTAGGATATGTGCAAAATACCCCTAAAACATACATTTATTAGGCACATCTATGTACTGGGCACTGTGCTAAATGATGGGGATACAAATAAGAACAAAATAAGACAATCTATGACCTCAAAAAGTTTACAGTCTAATTAAGGAAAACAATACACAAAAGGAAACCTAAAAGATGGGGTCGGAATGCAGGAGAAGCATGCGGGGCATGGTAATAGTGGAGGAGTCAGATCCAAAGAATATAGTACCTGTTGGCAAATGAAAAGTTGACCGGACTTCTGAGCCCTCTTTATAGGGAGATTGGGCAGAAATTTTTGCTTTGCCCTGCAGAGGCAACTGAAGATTCTCAAGATAAGCTCCCAAAGTTGATGCAATCTTCATGATGATGAGTTTCCTGGTAATGAGATTTTCTTGGGAGGGGTAGAAGAGAGTGGTTATGTGATGGTGGAGTTAAATCCAAGGAGTGTAATATGGCAAATAATAGAAAAATCCAATACATTCCATACCTCGAGTCCACCACCTGTCCTTTGAGAGATGGGACATGTATCACCATGAACCTTTCTCAAAAAAATATTCTCTGACCTTGTGAAAGCCAGTTCTGGAGTTTTGGACATCTAGAGGAAAGTGGCCCCTTTGAGGATGAGATGGCAGTGACCTAATTTAAATCTCCAAGTGGATGGGGCAACAGACAGACTGATTGACTCACCACTCACAAGACATGAATGCAAGCCCTTCTGACTTACTTAGAAGAAAATAACAGTTGCTTCACTGACCTAGAAGTCCCCAAAGGAGATGGAAAAATTTTTGATTACATAAGATCTCAATGCTCTGTCTATAAACTGATGGGCTTCCTATTTTTGCCTCTCTTTATTGCCTCCTTTTGCTCTAGTGCACACATCCTGCACATTTTGCCATGGAATAGAGAAGGATTCATTAATTTGACTTTAAAATTCATTTGATTTGCCCCCAAAGTATTATTACTATTATTCTTACTATTGAAGATGGTTTTGATGCAAGGTTTTCAGTTTGAAAACTGCTAAAATAAATCTGTTAATTTCAATCTATGTCCCTAGCATCCCTTTTACCGAAGGCAGGGGTGGAGAACCTGTGGCCTCAAGGCCACATGTGGCCCTTTAGGCCCTCAAGTGTGGCCCTTTGACTGGATCCAAACTCCACACAACAAATTCCCTTAATAAAAGGATTTATTCTGTAAAACTTGGACTCAGTCAAAAGGCTGCACCTAAGGACCTAGAAGGCCTTGAGGCCACAGGTTCCTCACCCCTGTTCTAAAGTTTTAAAAAGTAGATTATAGAATCAAAACTAAAAAGGAACCTTAGAAACCACTGAATCCCATCATTCATTTTGACGATCAGAGAGGTTAAGTCATGCACTGGTTTACACAGCTAGTGAGTAACACTTTGGGGGAGGGGGTGGATTTGAACTCAGAATTTACCTGACTCAAGGTCTAATACCCTAGCTATGAGTATTATATGGGTATTATAATAGTATGATGCTTCTCAGAGTGAATAAGGACACTTGCTCCTGGAAGGTGAAACATTTCTCAAGCTATTAACAGTCTTTCACAAAGGAAGTGTAATTGGATGACCCGAGAGAGATCTCCATTGGAAGTTTAGGGAAGGAAGGGAGAGGTGGAAATCAGAAGTCATGGATCTAGAGAAGAATGGGGAGATGGAGTGTCCTACTTCTTACTTTTGCCTATGACTAGTCTCAACTTTGCAGATAATCAGAAATAATCTCCTGGTTTGGTACTGCGCGTATCTTCTTTCTGGTTTCCTTGAGTCAGGAAGAGATAGAACATCTCCAATCCTGCCCAGCATTGCTATTTATGGTTTTAGATTGGGAGAAGCAAGATCAGTTCTTCTGGGCAGCATCTGCCTCAGGGCATAATCCTGGTGGTTTATGTTTGATATTGAGACAAAATTAGACACTCATAGCAGTTAACAAAAGGAGATATAGTCATGGCAGAAGGACTCAATAAGCATAGGCAGGGAGTGAAATTCCCTTGCCCAACCAAGCATCAGCAAGGGTGACTGGGTTTCCTCATGGTTGTTTTATACTTGGGCAACCAGAAAGTGATTTCAACAGCCTGAGTCTTTGGTCCCCTGAACCAACCATGAGGATGATTTCGACACTTTTTAAAGGAAAAACCAGCCTAGCTTGCATGGAGTCAGGGAGTGGGATGTTACACCTACCATGGTCTGAGGAAAGGGCACAGTGGTGCAGGGAAGTCTATGCCTGTTCTAAAGAGGGAGCCAGCAAAACTGTGTTGTTAAACAAGAAAACAAGGTCACAGACTGTTTCTGCTTCCCACCTCAGGTTCACCTGGTCTACTCAGCACTAAATGAAACGCACATTTGAAAAAAATCTGGTTGATCTGATCAGTACAGATAATAGAAAAGTCATTCATTGGAATATTGCAGCATTTGGAAGCTTATAAAAAGAGCGGACCCTCATTGTAGCTTTTCTAAGGATTTTAGCTAGAGAAGTTTCCTTTAGAGGCTTTTGGTTGAGAGTCTAGAATTTAGAAGTGTTGTTGGACTAGTGAGATTTTCATAGTAAGGGAGATAGATGTTCTGGGCTGATTGCAGAATTGCCCCAGTGGGACTGTCATTTGACCCTAAGAAAATCAACGAATCAGATGTGTCACAATCCCAACCCAGATATCAGAGCCAATGGTGGGACTTGTTTGCAACACAACCACACACAGCCGTATCATCCCCAACACTCAGACCCCTCCCTCTGCTGTGTAATTTCCTGAGCCCCGCTGCAGGTGTTAGCCCTTCCAGGGCAGTTATAACCTAAACTAACTGCTACCCACAGTAGTAGCACAGGTGCCCTTGGGGAAATTCTGCCTCTCCTCCAGTCTTCCCTATCACCTTGTGGCTTCTGAAGGCATCCCTTGAAAGGTAGACCATACTGAGTTAGTGGCAGGTGAGCAAAAACCTTGCCTCTTTTTATTTTGGGTGGGAAAGAGTGTCACATAGGACGAGCAAGCATGGAGGAGTTGTGACCTACATAAAGGTCTCATTACATTTTCCTCCTTCATCCTCCTCCCCCAAAATGACACTCCTTCCAGACTTCCCTATTACTATCAAAGGGGAGAGAAGGAAAAGGAATAAGCACTTATGTAGTGACTACTGTGTTCTAAGTGCTTTTTTACATGTATTATCACATTGATACAACAACTCTGGGAAGTAGATGCTATTATTATCCCTAATTTACAGCTGAGGAAACTGAGGCACAGAAAAGTTGATTTACCCAGAGTCAAACAGCAAGTGTCTGAGGTCAAATTTGAATTCAGGTCTTCCTGCATTTTATCTACTTCAGTTCCACCTGCAGCAATGGTACCAACATCTTCCTAGTCTCCCAGGATAACCTTGGTGTTAAGACAGCTTCCTCCCTCCCACCCCCCTATCCAATCATTGGTTTTACATCCACATCTTTCACATAGGTCCTCTTCTCTCTACTCACATGACCAGCATCCTTCTTTATGCCTCCATCCCCTGTACTAATGGATTTCCTGATTCAAATATCTCCCTTCTCCAGTACATTCTCCATACAGCTGAGGAAAGGATCTTCATAAAGTATCCATTATTGCTGAGTTGTTTTTTAGACATGACTCCACTTGGGGTTTACTTGGCAAAGATACTAGAGTGGTTTCCTTGTCTAGATCCTTTCACAGATGAGGAAACTGAAGCAAATTCAGCTAAGTGAATTACCCAGACCACTCAGATAGTAGGTGTCCAAGGAAAGATTTGAACTCAGGAAGATGTCTTCCTGACTCCAGGCCCAGAACTCTATCCACTGCCTAGAGCAAGTCTGAACAAATCAGTCATTTAGACAAACTTCAATGACTTCCTATTTCTCCAAGGATCATATTATTCTATCCTTACCTCCTCATTTTAAATTTCTATATTTGTGTATGTTATATAATTTATATTATTATCAGCATACTAGTACATGCATATAATTTGTAAATAAGTAAATGTATACATATAGGGGGGTGTTCATTTTTTTTTTTTAATAATAAGCATGAGGGACCAAAAAAGCTTGATATAGAGCATCGGTGGCAAACACAAATTGAAAGGAGCCATTGAACCACATAATAAGGATCCCTGCAGGCTGCATTTTGACTTAGAAAACTACAAACTCACATTATCTATATTCTATTGTATTATTGTTTATTTTGTTACATATTTTTCCATGACATTTTAATGTGGTTCCAGCTAACATGACAGTGTTGTGGTCTGCTTTGACATTTCTGGTTTACAGCAATGGTTCTTAACCTTTGATATGAAAAAAAATAACCTCTCTAAACAATAGAAACTGTATTGTTAATATTCATTAACTGAGAAAATACATAGTACCAAAGAATAGAAAATTTCTAAAAATGAATACTTAATCTATTAATCGCATCTATATCAATCAACAAAGAATGTATTAAGTGCTTTCCATATATATCAGGCACTTGGCTAATTTCCAGAGACATAAAGAAAAAAAAATTACTCCTCCCTCAAGAAGTTTACGTTCTAATGTGAGGGATCACATCGATAAATCAGTACATCAATGTACACTGTGTGTGTGTGTATGTATATATATATGTATTATATATATATACATATGACATTATTCAGTATATTGAAGGAATATTTTTTCTAGGAAAAGGATTTCACTTGTGACAGTTCAAAAAGGTTCAAGAGACAACATTTCTGGGCAATTTAATCATTTTATCAATAATGTCAGCATTTTAATAAAAAGGGTGGTCATTTGCTCATCTCTCTCTTAGACCAAAGACAATCATGGGAGGGTGGGGATGGGCTCATGACTTCAGTGCACCTTTGGAAGAGGAGTAGTCTTCCCTCAGTCCATCAACTTTGACTGGTTAACAATTAATGAGAGAATGAACATTACAGAGAGGAGCTGGACCTGGATTTTGATTATGTCACTTATTCCTAAGTCAACCCCAACCATGGGCAATCTATTCAAAGAATTTATCCCCACCCAAATCGGAGTGGAACCCCACCAGGGTGGGGTCTGGATAGATGAGAAGGTTATCTCAATCTGCAGAGATAGAGGTCTTAAAATGAGGATAAAAGAAAAATGGAGAATCTGAATCACCCTAAATCATTGGTTATTACTAATCATTTCTCTCGTATGTGTGTGGTATAGTGGAAAAAATTCTAGATTTGAAGCAAAGCCAGCAAACAAACAAAATTAGGTTTAAATCCTGGATCTGATATTAATTGTGTGGCTATGAGCAAGTGCCTTAACCTCTATGAGCCTTTTTTCCCCCTCTCAGATGGGGAACAATGATAACACCACTTGCCCCATGGTGTTGAAAGTGGGATAGGTGAGCTTTTGTTAAAATTATGTTACTTCTGTGCTTAGAAACCTTCAGTGGCTCCCACTGTCTTTAGGATGAACTCTAAATTCCTTAGCCTTAAGTGTTTTGTTCCCAGACTATCCAATCCAACCCTTTCCCTACTACTTTGCAAATCAAACCCTGTGTTCCAGGCTTGGCTGTTGTTTTCACTAATGCCTCCAGAACCCAACATGTTCATCATTGCCTCTGTGCTTCTGTTCACAATGCTCTTGCCTGGCTGGATTGTTATGAAGTTTCATATTTCTTTGAAATCCCTTCCCAGTCTATTTTAAGATCTCATTGTAGAGTGGAGGTAACCCCAGATTCTTGAAGATTATGCCAGTGGAGTGCGGTTCACTTTGCATCAGAAAACAAGCTCAGTCCAGTGTAGAGAAGCTAATCACCAGAAACTTGGTTTCCAAGGTTTCAGTTTCAGGGAGGGAAGAAATGACTGTCTCATAGTTGAACAACTAACCTCTTTTCAACCTCCTTAATTATCCAGCCTTTGATTGAAGACCTCTACAAAGACAAGTCATTCCATTTCTGAAGACATCAAAATTTTAAGATTTCCCAGCCAAAATCTGCCTTTCTGAAATCTGTATCTGTTGCTCCTTGTTTTGTCCTTTAGGGTTACGCAGAAATAGCTTTATGCCTTCTACAATTCAGTGATGAGAAACTGGCCCAGAGAGGGATCAAAAAGTAGTTGGTAACAGAGCCAGAATTTAAATCCAGATCTTCTGGAGAATTGTTACGAATCCATTTTCTGGGGGTTGGGGGGAAGGGATGGGACATAATTTTCCTAATGGAATCTAAAAGTCTTTATTTGGAAGAATGGTCCCTAGAGATCTAATCCACTTCTCTCATAAACCTAAAATGATTAAGTGACATACTCCAAGGTGTGCATTAAGTACTGAATGATAGAGAAAAAAAGTTTCATCAGGTTCTCCTCTAGGACCAAGCAGACTCTATAGTACCATGACCTGGTAAGTGATGCCCATCTTGACCAGATTAGAAGCTGAGGAAAGGGAGAGGGAAACAGAGAGACTTCTCCTACTTGGTCCTGCCTATTTCTGCACAGGTTGGTTGGAAATATGATACTCTAACCCAAGGAAGTCAATTGTGGTCATGAGGAAATTTGAGAGAGCTAAAGAATTCCCAGCTCAGACAGTGAATAATCAAATCCAGACACCCACGGTTTGTTTTTGTTTTTGTTTTTTGGTGGGTGGGAGTTGCTTATTTGATTTTTTTTTTCTGAAGCCTAGATGTAACAGAGGTTTTTCTCAGGATTCTGGCACTAAGAGGCAGTGCAGGGCTGTGAACAAGGTATCTGAGAGTCAGAGAACCTTGGATTCCAGCTGCCACACATGTGACATAGGGACTGGACCTATCGTTTTACTAGTATAGAGAATTCTGTTAGGGCAGCTAGGTGGTGCCATAATGCACAGGCTGGAGGCAGGAGTCAAAATGACTCCTCTTCCTGAGTTCAAATCCAGCCTCAGACACTAGCTGTGTGACCCTGGGCAAGTCACTTTTCCCTGTTTGCCTCAGTTTTCTCATATGTAAAAGCATCTGGAGAAGGAAATGGCAAACCACTCTAGGATCTTTGCCAAGAAAACTCCAAAGGGGATCACAGAGAATCACATGTGAGTGAACAACAAAAATAGAGAATTTACTGGTAAGGAAATTTCCTATTATCAATGCAATTTGGCACTGTCTCTTTAATTTATATCAGAGGGTTGTCTGGAGCACTGAGAGGTTGCCTTGTCTAGGATCATACTGTCAATTATATGTCTGAGGCAGGACTTGAACCCAAATCTTCCTGATTTGCAAGGTAACCTCTCTTCATATTATCTACCATGTTGCCTCTCACTAGCTGTGTGACCATGGCCAAGTCACTTAACACTGCTGGACTTCAATTTCCTCAAATGTAATTTGAAAAGATTGGTCTGGAGGTCCTCCCCAGCTCCAGCTCTATGATCCTGTACCTACCCACTCCTCAAATCTTCTCTGAAGTAAACTTGGAGGAGCTACTTTGACTTCAGTGCCAGACTGACTTTTTTTATCCTTGTTCAGTCATATCTGACTCTCTATGACAGCACCTGGGGTTTTCTTGGCAAAGATACTTAAGTGGTCTACCACTTCCTTCTTCAGCTCATTTTACAGATGAAGAAACTGAAGCCAACTGAGTAATGTGATTTGACCAGGGTCATAACTAGTAAGTGTCTGAGGCTGAATTTGAACTCAGGAGGAAGAACTTTCCTGACTCCATGTCAGTGCTCTATCCACTCAGCCACCTAGCTGAGATTATCTAATTTAGAATATTAATTTTTCCACAATCAGGATCCATCTCTGCTACCCTTTTTGCTTCCTTCCAAAATAGGTCTTTATTTCTGTAGATCACATCCTTTCCCCAACATTTAAGCTTTATTAGCTGTTGCCTTGAATAGATACATGTGTATGTATTATGTACTCCAATCTCAAAAGGTTGAATCTACTTAGAACTAGCTACAAGTTATGCAGTGCAGTGACTTGGATAAAGACAGATGTAGGTTCAGACCTAGACTCTGCTACTTAGTAATTGATTTTAAGCAAATCAAATAATTTCTCAGAACCTCAGTTTCCTCATCTGTAGAATGAAGGGAATGGATTCAAACTAGAGTCCCCTTCAAGTCAATAAGGAAATAAACATTTATTAAGTGCCTACTGTTTGCCTGGCACTATGCCAAGAGCAGAAGCTAGAAAAATAGACCAAAGATAGTTCCTGTCCTTAAGGATAATGGCTGAGACAACGGTTCGCAAATTATATATAACGTTATACACAAGATAAATAGAATACAAGAGGATCCGTGAAAGAGTTCCTGTAAAAGGTGGGATTTCAGCTGGGAGGTCAGTAGTCGGAGTGGAGGGGGGAGAGTTCCAGGCATGGAGCTCAGTCCGAGAGAGTGCCTGGAGCGGAGAGATGGAGAACTGGCTAGTGTCGCTGGGTGGAAGAGTAAGCCAGGGAGTAAGGTAAAGCAGACTAGAAAGATGGGAAGGGGGCTAGGTTGTAGAGGGGTTTGAACGCCAAGAAGAGCATTTTTCATTTGCTTCTGGAAGCCATAAAAAGCCCCTAGATTTACTGAGTAGGTGGGTGATACGGTCCGATCTGCATTTTAGGAGAATCACTGCAGTGGGAAGAGAGAGAGACTTGTGGAAGACAGGCAGACCCACCAGCAGGCTATTGCAATAATCAAGATGTCCCGCCCTGGAGTGGCGGCCGCATCTAACAGTTCAGGTTTTGCTGAGCTAGTGTTTCCAAAACCTTTGAAACGTGCATTTGTGGATGACGCAGAATGCCACAAAATTCGCTTCTCCTGGCCCCGCCCCCAAAGTAAACAGCTCTTCCTCTGCCAACCCCGCAGCCTTCTGGCTGCCTTCTGAGCCCAGCTGTGGCCGTAGTGGCCGCGCAGAGCCAGCCTAGCCTTGGGCTTCCTCTTTCCGAAGTTGGATCCCGGGGGATTTTGCAGATCTCGACTTCCACTGCCGATGGACCGCAGCTTTTCTGGGGGTTTGGGGCACAGACTTCAGCTTTCGTAAACGATTGCATATTAGGCCCCTTTCATTCTTTCCTCCCTCGCTTTCTGGATCGTAACCCGAGCCTGGGGAGCAAACAGAAACCCCACTTTACTCGGCTTGGAGTTCCCGTGACTCCTCCTCCCTCCCCGGACCCAGCTGCAGTGCCCAGGCCTGCGCAGATAGTCTGTCTAATTAAGCCCTCGGGAAGCCAGCTCCGGGTGGGTCGCTGCCTGGCTGGCAGCATCCCTCCTCCTCCGCCCCGAGCTCCCCGCCCAGCTGCTTGGGCTCCCTGGAAGGCGCAGCTGGCGGGTTTGCCAGGCCTAGAGCGAGCAGCTCCTTTGACCCTGCAGTTTTAGCTCGGCCTGAGAGCAGCAGACGGCCAAGATGGGAGGAGACATGTGGTTAGTGCCCATCGGGCAGAAGCTACTCTATTGGGGCGCCACGGGCGCGATTACCCTGCTGGGCACGTTCATCGCACTGACTCTGTTGCAGATGCTGGTGGCTTATGTCCGGAAATGGAATCAGATGAAAGACATCCCGTCCGTTGACACTGCGTACCCGCTGGTGGGACACACTCTGTATATGAAATCCGATAGCCAAGGTAAATAAATGGGCCGTTCTGGAGCTGCTGGACGACCATCTCTTGTCTCACCCTCCAGGCAATCTGACTCAGTTTACCCACCTTTCTCGGTCTAGGGTGGACTGTTCAGTGAGAGTGCAAACGGGAAATCTCCACTCTCCATCTTCGTCCAGCTTTGAACTTTTAATTTCTCACTCGTATCTCCTTTTCCCATTTCCGAATCCCCTCTTCTCCCGCTTCTCTCCTCCCCTTTCCTTTTTTCCTCTCTCTTTTCAAATTCTTTCTCCCTCTTTTCTGTCTCTCTGCCCCTCTCCTCTCTTCCGCTTTCTATTTTAATCCCTTCTATCTCTTCCTTAAATAAGGTAAATTATATCCTGTGTGTTTGCCAGTCATTGCAACCTCTAACTGTTCTATATGCCAGCTGCAACCTCCAAACTTTCCAGTGACTCCCCACGCAACTGCAACGATTTGGAGTGTCCCGCACTTTTGATGCAGCATTCTGTGCCCGGTACTCTCTGTTCTTTCTTTTCTTGATGCTTCCCCATGTAAGATGGAATTGAACTCAGAAGTCTGTTCTGGTCCTGGATCTTTAGCTTGTTTTTCATGTCTCAGCCCGGTCATCTACAAAGTGAGGGACCTGTATTGTCAGGAACCCTGGAACTAGGAGAAGGCTCAAATCCAACGACTTATGTGACATTTGACCATTCCAAAATTGAGTTTTTCATCTGTAAAACAGAAACAATAATACTTGAACTAATTCCCTCACATAGTTATTCTGAACACACTCTGTGAACAATAAAGCCTGTAAAGGGTGAGTTGTTGCTATGTGAGGTCCGTTTTAGCTCTAACATCCTTCCTTCAAGGAGCTTTTCAGTCTAGTGAGGGAAATAAGAGCCACCCTCATCAATGATTTTCTCAACTCCTGGTTGATAGCTGGGAAACTTCATTAATTGGATTCACTACAAATTTAGATGATCTCTCCTCTGCCTTTCCCTCACTTTCTCTTTCTCTCATTTCTCACATATTCTCCAGCTTGTCTCAAAAAGTTTCATTTTCGTTATTCAGTCTTACCTTCTTTATCGCAATAATTGCTTAAAACCCAGAAGGGATCTGTCACACAAAACAAGACAATTACACCAATTTCTTCCTCATCCCCATATAACAAGGGCTTCAGTGTAACTTTGAACTTAAAAAAAAAAAGTTATGTAGGAATATGTAACATTTTAAGCCATGTTCCACTATTGTATGTTGGTTCCTCTTTTATTGACGTAGGAACTCTTACTCAGGGTTACACAACAATCTTCCTCTCCTTCAGACCTACTCAACTCTGAGCTTGGCTGGCTGAGGCTTTCAGGTGAATTCTGGGGGAAATTTTCTACCAAAGTTGTTTTTAACAGCAGATATCCTTGTTTATAAACCTTTTCTAAGAGCTGGAACATCTCAGTCCTATTTTGATAGAATATATTGAATGGGCCTTGTGCTATTAAGTTATAAAAACCTCATAAACCTATTTTACATAAATTGTTAAAAGTAATTTTTATTGTTATCCTTAAAATACCTGCATCAGGTAGGTGGGTCCAGGTTTGTAGTTTTTCATTTCTATCAGGAGAAAAAATTTAAGAACCTTGAAAGTTATAAGACTCCAATAGTCTGATTTCAAGTGGAAACTTTAGTGATGAGATCAGGGCAAGAATGTCTAGATTTCTTTCAAGCTTTCAAACTCCCCAAACTTAACTGCTAATAGTCTGACATAGAAAAGGTTTATCTTGAATTCATCTGCAAGGCTGGAAATGTTAGCTGGCCACTTCTAGTTTGTTTCTCTGGATGAAAATACTGTCAACTTTACCCTCTCATTAATTTTTAGTCAAAAGTGTATAAAGTGAATTTTAATCAACTCAAGACTTCCTTAAAGTTAGTATGATCTGTACTTTCTAAGATGTATATAATATGTCAAGATTTATAAAAAACATTTTTTGGAAAGAGAATAAGGATGCTAATATAATAACACATCCAGAAAGCATACTGGCTCTGGAATTAATGCCTAGGTTAAAAATTCCACCTTTGATACTACTGTGTGACCTGAATAAGTCACTCAATCTCCATTTCCTCATCTGTAAAATGAGAGATTGAACTGGATGTCTGCTAAGTCTCTTCCAATTCTAAATCTGTGATTCTTTCCCAGATTTTGTGGCAGTTTGTCTTAAAATAGGCATGTAGAAATAGTCTCCTCCATCCCCCATCATAAGTTATGAACTACAAAGACACTTTAGTCTATTGGATATTTGTTGATCTAGAAGAAATTTAATCTGATAATAAATCTAAAAAATTTAAACCTCTCTTGAATGATACAGTTTTAAAATAAGGAGTGAGCTGATGAAGTATCTAAAGTAGTTCTGAATAATTGTGTGTGTGTGCATGTGTGTGTGTTGAGAACACCCTTGCTTCCCAAGAGTGACTTTGCTATCAATCAACAGCTATTTATTTTTGAACGTTCAGTATGCACTCAAAGTACTAGGATTTTTTTTTGTTATTAGTGAGGTTTTTTTTTTAATTAAGTCCTATAATTTTTTTTTTGGCGGGGGGCTTCCTTAGGGATAGTGCCTAGCCGATGCTCTAAACTCAGGCACTGTAGGGCATATAAAATTAATACAAGACCTACTTCTTGACTTCAAGGATCTTTCAGCCTAATGGGAGAAGTAAACATGCAAACTACTACCACCACTGATTTTCTCAGCTCTTAGGCCATATGAAATTGTTCATCGGATTCACTACAGATTAATATTATGTTAACTCTGCTCTGTGCCCCCCATGCTCCTTGACTTTGTTCACAGGGTCATAGTTCTAGGGATGATGGGACTTCAGAAGTCTTGTAGTTTAAACCCTCTTATCTTACAATAAGGAAACTGAAGTCCAAGAAGGTTAGGTGATTTGTCCTGAGTAACACAGATCACAAGCAAAATATGAACACGTGTCCCTTGACTCCAGAGTAATTGCCCTTTTTAGAGCCACTAGTTGGTGCAGTGGAAAAAGCATCAGGCCTGGAGTCAGGAAGATGTGAATTTAAATCCCATCTCAGACACTTACTAGCTCTGTGATGCTGGGCAAGTCACTTAACCATTATTTGCCTCAATTCCTCGTATAAAATGGGGACACACTGGAGAAGGAAATGGAAAACCACTCCAGTATCTTTGCCAGGAAAATTCTATGGATAATGTCCACAGGGTCACATACGGTCAGATATGATTGAACAGCAACCAAAAGAGCCCTTTCTGTTACACCATCCCTTTCCAACAGAAGTAACTATTTGAAAATTTTTCTACTCTCCTCATAGGGACTCCATTTTATTTTCATCTGCCCTATTTTTACTGAGGGGAATACGTCTGAGATCATGAACTTCCTCTGTTCTTCTCCTCTATATAACTTAATTAATTGGAATTTCATTATTGGATTAGCTAATTGAAATTAATTGAAAATATCATTAATTGGATTCACTGCAAATTCAGATTATGTCTTCTCTGTTCTGCTCTTACCTCTTCTTCCTTCCCACACAAAGCTGGCTCATTTCAGAAAAAGTTTAATTTTCATTGGCTTTCTTTATCTACTTTTCCTTCTTTCTGTTCTATTTAAGGGGAAGAAATATTCTCCTTTCTAAGGCCATCCCCTGGATCTGAGCCCTTGATCTAAGTGGTTAATTTTCCAGTTTTATCTCAAACCATCCCTTCCCACCTACTCAGTGTTCCAGGCAAACTAGTTTATCTATCATATATTTTTCTGATTTCTAGGCTCTGTCTTTTTGCTAATACCATTTCTGACCTTTTAAAGATCCCCTTTCTGTCCCTTCCTGTTGAATTCTGTCAAGGCTTGTTCTCCTCCTCAGAGCCTTTTTCTTTCTCCCCTCCTTCCCCCAAGGAGATATGAGCCTTCCCTCCATTCATTATCATTGTCTTCTTTGTGCAGGGTGGCAGTTTGTGTTCCTGGAGAGGCAGTATGGTATAAGTGGCCCTGGAGTCAGAAAAGAGGCGGGCTTGAATCCTGTCACTGACCCTTGCTAGTTTTGTGACTAGTCAATCATTTCATCTCAAACTATAAGCTATGCCCATCTCAAAGGACCCTTATGGACCAAATGAGATCATTTCTTTTTTTCTAAATTAAAAAAAAATCAGTGAGATCATTTCTACAAAGTGTTTGATAACCCTTGTAGTGCTATGTAAACATCTGCTCTTGTTAACGCTCCTCACCTCTAGGACCTTCCTCCTTCAATCTTATCCTGTCTTCATGGACATTCAGTCTCTCTGCTGGCTCCTTTTCTTCTACCAACAGAAGTTTAGCTCTTAGTTATTCTAAAAAGAACCAAGCAAAAACACCTTTCTCAGTCTTTACATCTTGGGCCATCTTTCTTCTTCCTTTTAACCAACAAACCTGTGAAAAGAACCCAGCTGCCAGTTTTTTTCAAAGCCTTTCCCTCATTCTTCCACCTCTCTCTCTCTCTCCCTCTCTCTCTCTCTCTCTCTCTCTCTCTCTCTCTCTCTCTCTCTCTCACACACACACACACACACACACACATATACACACGCACACGCGCGCGCACACACACACACTGCTGAAGACACTGGAAGGGTACCAACATTCATCTAATAATCAAATCCAGTGAATGGTTTCTTCCTCAGTCCTCATCATTCTTGATTTTACCAAATCACAGAATTTTGGAGTCAAAAGGGACCATATAGTCCAAACTTTACCAGAAAGAAGTCCTCACTATAACCTACCCAACAGGTAGTCATCCTGAATCTGCTTTGTATCTACCTTCAAAGGGAGGACTTTTGGACAGTTCCATTTGTTCAGTTTTTCTTCACAACAAGCCTAGATTTGCCTCTATGCATCTTCATTCATTGCTACTTCCTGCCTCTGGCTCTAGGCAGAACAAATCTAATCCCTCTTCCATATGACATCCCTTCAAATACTTGAGCAGGTCTATCACATCCCCTCTGCATCTCCTCTCCTGTATGCTAAATATCCCCAGTTCCATGAAAAGATATTTATGTGACATGGAATTCAAGGCTTTTCACCACCTTGGTTGCCTTCCTTAAGACACTCTCCAGTTTATCAATACCCTTCTAATGAACTGAGTATGACGTAGTACTGAAGAGCTATCATTTCCTTATTCCTGAAGGTGAAAGCTCTCCTAATGGAGTCCAAGATTGCAATGGCTGCACCACATCCCATGACTTAATTATTTTATTTGCAGTCTTTAAAATCCCCAAGATAATTTTAGGACAAACCGCTACCTAACAGTGTCTCTTCTATCCTGAACTTGTAAAGTTGTTGTTTTTTTTTTAAGGAAAGTGGCTTTATCTTTAACTTATTAAACTTAATTCTTATGGTTTAGCCTCTCAAGATGGGACCCTCGGGATTCATGACTGTTAGCAATCTCAGCCAGCTTTGTGTTATTTCACACTATTGACTGACTCTTTCTTCCTGATGCTCTTTTCCCATCCTGTGATGCCTCTTTCTTCACTGTCTGCCATTCAACATTCAGTCTCATTTGTCCACCATTCAAGGCCTGTCCTAATCTGATGCCATTCTAGGTGGCATAATAAAATAGAAAGGGTAGCTACATCGCACAGTAGACAGAGAGCTGCACCTAGAGTTAGGAAGATCGGAGTTCAAATCCAACCTCAGACACTTATTAGTTGTGTGATCTTGGGCAAATTACTTAACCTGTTTGCCTTAGTTTCCTCATCTGTAAAATGAGCTGCAGAAGGAAATGCCACACTCCAGTATCTTTGCCAAGAAAATGACAAAATGAGGCTACAAAGAGTCAGCCATGACTGCAACAACTGAACAACCGTCTTCCAGCTATACTGTAAGCTCAAACTTTGTACCTCTCACATCACCTACCATAGTGTTCTTCAAAGAGTAAGTACAGATCGAAGATGTGTTGAATGAATAAATGAGTAGACTAATAACATTTTTTTTCCTTCTGCCTCTCTGGCAGCTCATTCTCTCTTTCCTTTGCTGACTCCTCTTTTTAACTCTGACCTCTTTAATGTAGATCTCTCCTAAAATTCAGTCCTTGGTTTTCTCTCACTCACTTACTCCTTTGATGTTATCATGGGATCATAAACATATAAAACTCTTTAAAGGGTGACAAGAAATAGTAACAAGTGATGTTTGAAGTGGTAAAATGAAAGAATGGTGGTGCCAAACTAACCATACATTCTTCTCTTCCAGTGTGATTTGTCATTCAAGTTCTCCCATAAATATAAATTGTTCAAAAAAGGTTCTACCCTATACACTGAGTGCCTTACTCCAGCTATTTTAATATTTAATGGGCTGCTGAGGAGAACTCAAATTGTCTGATATCCATCCCTCTTGATGCATAACTAATTCTTTTATTTTTCCAGGTATTCTACTTTTCACTCAGTCAATGAACACTTAATGTACTAAACTTTTAGTGGACCAAGCACCTGAGGTGGGAAAAAAAACAAAATGTCAGTCAATCAAAGGCTTTTATTAAACATCTGCTAAGTTCCAGGCCTAGTGGTAGGTGCTGGGGATTCAAAGATAAATAATGGAAAATTGTAGTCATCAAAGAACTTAAAATCTAGCCAGAATAGTTAATATATGCAAATTTGCACGTTATCATCAATAATATGCTATAGTCATACATACAACACCTTTGTCTGTTACCCTTCAAATCACTTACATTTATTATTTTTGTGGAATTATGGGTTAATAGGGAGAAAAAAAT
Source organism: Bettongia penicillata ogilbyi (assembly GCA_023548195.1). Classification (NCBI taxonomy): domain Eukaryota; kingdom Metazoa; phylum Chordata; class Mammalia; order Diprotodontia; family Potoroidae; genus Bettongia; species Bettongia penicillata. The sequence continues at coordinate 6,896,258 of JAJHZJ010000008.1, forward strand.
GAAATAAGATAACTTCTTCTCCCTGACCTAATGATTTTAAAACATATGATAAAGTAACTCTTATCAAAGCTGATACTGAAACAAAACAAAAACCCTAAACAAAATCAAACTGGAAAGACTGGAATAGTGAAACAGAATAGAATCGTAGAAATGACTGAATACATATAAGATTCTTATTTGGTGAGCTTGTAGCTAATAAAAGTGAGGGAAAGTTTTCATTAAGGAGTAAGTATTTGGAGAAAGATGGCTAGCAACCTGGAAAAAAATAAAACAGATTCTCATCTTGTACCATATAAAAGTACTGAAAATATAACACAAACATTAAAAAAATTAGATTTAAAAAATCAAATATTTTTCAGCACATTAAAGCCCATACAGAGAATTTGGTTTCTGTTTTTAGGCATCATACAGGAAGTCATTCTGCCCATTCCTGTTTTAAAAATTGAGAGGTCTCAATCGTTTTTCAGATAGCTAGAGGTATTTTATCAATGCAAGATTTTTTAAACAAATATTTAATTACCCAAATGCTCATTTTTGACTCAATTTTAACTGAAAACTTTTATTTTCCAGAATTTTTTGAACAGATCACTTACTATACTGAAGAATACAGAAAGGAACCATTGCTAAAATTGTGGATAGGACCAGTGCCAATGGTGGCATTGTATCAGGCTGATAATGTGGAGGTGAGTTTGTATTTCAAGTAGAAGCATGTAAATTTGAAGAACTGTTGAATCCTAGTGGAATAACTATCAGAAACACTCCCTGCTACTCAGTTCATTATTTAGGGATACACTTGGAGGATTTTAGGTTTTAAAGGTACCTTTCAATACATTGCAACATTGATATGGGGATATTGGGAAGCAATTAGTGCGGCCCTCTCAATCTATAGATAAGGAAACTGAGACATGCAGAGGTGATATGAAATGTTACAGTTCAACTAGATAGTATTATCTACCAGATAGATAGTAAATAATACTAGGAAGTATTATCTACTATCAAATAAGTAGTATTATTAAAAATAATAACTGTACTCATCAATATAGCACTTTGAAGTTTCACAAACATTTTCTTATTTTATCCTCACAACTAGAGGTAGGGGTAGATTCTATTGCTTCCTTCATTTTACAGATGAGGAAACTAAGGCTCAGAGATGATAACTGACTTGCCCAGAGTCACACAGTAAGTAAGTGTCTGCAGGTGGATTTGGACTCAGGTTTTTCTGATTCCTGGGAAAGGGCTGATTTCCACTGCACTACTTAGCTGCTTATATCATAGGAAGAATTTAGACACGTCTTTCAGCTCAAGACTCATTACTTTTTCCTCTATTATACTATTCTTCCCTATATATGTGTATGTGTGTATGTTTGTTTGTGTGTGAATATCAGTCATAATGCTTATGATTAGAAAAAAGTTAATTGAAATATTCCAGAATGAGATTTATTTATGGCTTATTGCTATGATTGGTTTTCTCTCCTACTATGCTTTTATTTTATTAGCATTCAAATCAAAGGAGACTATGGTCAATAATTTAAAGAGAAAATCTTTGAAATTATGTTATTTATTTTCTAAGACTGAGTTTCTTTATGTTGCCCAGACTGGAAGTACAGCAGCCATCTATGGACCTAATCCCTCCCTGATCAACATGGAAGTTTTGATGTGCTCCATTTTCAACCTGGCCTGGTTCAGCCCTCCTTGAGGGCTCAATCACTGGGGCTCGCCATGTTGGTGTTCTACTCACTTCAGTCACCCCAATTGGCCTAGCTCACTTCAGCTTAGGAATCCAGAGATCAAAAGATCGGCAGCCCTTCTATAGCTGGCAGAAAACATATAAACAGTAAACTCTCTCTTGCCTCCTTCTCTCTTCTATATTCGTTCCTTCTTGTTTCAGTTCCATTTCTAATAATCTTTATCTACTTCTTAAAACTTTTGTCCTTTTAAATACAAATTACACATTTATTTATTAATATTGTATTAGTTATTTTAATATAATTACTCATAAATGGATAACTAATTACTTCATGAAAATCTTTAACTTTATTCTTTACTATAATTATTCAGCAAATTAACATTAATTAAGAACCTACTATGAGCCAGGTACTGTGCTAAGAGCTTTACAAGCATTACTTCATTTTATCCTCATAACAACCCTGGGAGGCATGTGCTAATTATTATTCCATTTTACAGTTGTAGAAGCTGAGATTAAATGACTTGACCAAGGTCACACAGCTAGCTGGATCTGAACTTGGTTCTTCCTCATTCCAGGTTCAATGCTGTATCCTCTGTATCACACCACTGCCTGATTTTAAGGAGTTCACAATCTGACAGGGAAGACAATATGAAATATGTTTTTTTTTACAGGAAGAAAAACAGGATGGGAACGAGGGTATAGAGGTTTGTGACTAAAATAGTGCAGATCCCTGTGTAACCATAACTTGAGTTCTCAGAAGCTCACTTTTCTCCAGTACAAATTAAGTTAATTATACCTATTAGCAGTGAACTGGAAGATAAGTGGATGCTGTTTCTCAACTCACTTAAACCAGAAGAGCCATATTTGAAAATATCGCCTCCTAAATGGAGACTTTTGCTCATCTTCTGTAATGAAGCAGAATCCCACATTCTTTATGGAGTAGTGCTGTGTTCAGAGCCAGGAGGACGAGAGTTCAAATCTCATCTCTGATGGTACAAGCTGTGAGAGCATCATAAAATCTCAAAGAATATAAGGGACTGTGGCCTGAGAATTTACCAAGTCAAATCAACAGCATTTGTTAAGTACCTACTATGTGCTAAGTACTGAGACTACTGGGAAAAGCAAAAAAGAGAAACAAGCATAAAAACCTCCCCTGACTTGGAGGAGCTCACAATCTAACAGGGGAGTTAGCACTCAAAAAAGTATAAACAAACAGGAGATGTACAGGTTCTCAGAGGGATGGTACTAGCATTAAGAAGGATCAGGAAAGGCTCTCAGAGAAGGTGTGGTTTTAACTGGGATCTGAAGGAAGACAGGAGGCAGAGAAGACAGGAGAAAGTTCCAGACCTGATAACCAGTGAGGGAAGACAGAGTCAGAAAACGGAGTGTTTTATGTGAAGTCTAGGTACATTGCATTGCAGAGTTATGAGGAGAGTAAGGTGTAAGAATAATGAAAAGGTATTTTCTTTTTTAAAAAAACTATTCCAATATAATTGGTTTCCTTTTTAAAATCTGCATATTAAGTATCATTCTGAAACTGCCAAAGAGTTCTTTTATGGAGTAAAGAAAATCTGAGTTTAAATCTGACTTTAGACATGAGTTGTGTGACCCTGGGCAAGTCATTTCACCCTGTTTACCTCAGTTTCCTCATCTGTAAAATGAGCTGGAAAAGGACATGTTAACCCACTCCGGTATCTTTGCCAAGAAAACCCTGGATGGGGTCACAGAATTCACTACTGAAACACTTGAACAACAGCAATGCCAGAACAAGCTAGGTCTCAGAAGAAGTGTTATGTCATTATTATGTTATAATTATTTCTACTTCATAAAACAAGAAATACTTTTCAGGATTACATTCTACACATCCTTCTTTCAGGGAATGTTAGAAGAGCTAAATTTAGATGCAAGGGAACTGGCTGAATTGAACTGAAACTGAAAATTAATCTTTTAGACAGGATGGTGGAAAGAGTGCTGGCCTTCCAGTCAGGAGGACCTGAGTTTAAATCTAGCCTCAGAAACTAGCCGTGTGACCCTGGGCAAGTCACTTTGCTCTGTCTGCCTTGGTTTCCTCGTATGTAAAATGAGCTAGAGAAGGAAATAAAAAACCAGTATCTTTGCCAAGAAACCCCAAAGGGGGTTATAAAGAATCAGACATGAATGAAACACCTCAGAAACAACAAAGCAAAAATGGGTAAGATCTTTGATCTGCTCTAACCAATAACCAAACCAGAATCCCTTCTGCAGAACATTCAAGAAATAACCATCTAGTCTTGTAAAGCTTAATGACCTAGAGTGAGGAGAAACTTCTACTTTCAGGCTGCCCTATTTTAGGAAGTTTTTCCTAATATCAAGTCTAAAGCTACCTCTTTGCCACTCTACCCTCAAGAGGCAAATGGAATGTCTATTTCCTCTTCCATTTGATGGTCCTTCATATGTGTAGACAGTTGTTATGCCCCCGCCCCACTTCGATCTTCTCTTTCTCGGGACATACACTCCCACTTTCTTCTTGTATCCCTCTACCCCTTATCATGTCACTGAACTTGCCCAGCAAAGCTTCAGCCTTGGATGACTTCCATCTGCTGCCCTTGCTCCTGCAAACATGCTACTGCATAAGGCCGTTCTGACTGGGTCCACTATGAATTTATGTTATATAAGCTCGACTGGGTACTCGCTGCTGTTAGGCAATCTTTTTGCCATCATCATCATAACAGTTTCTCTAAACCTTTTTATCCTTCCTCAAACCTCTTATGGCTCTGCTCTCTACCACCATCAACACAGCTGAGAACCTTGACTCATATTTTACTGAAAAAATTGAGACCATTTGCCAACAGGTACATCTTTTCCTCAACTCATCACACATAGCCCAGATGCCTTCTTCCACTACCTCTTCCTTCACCCATCTCTCATATAATGAAGTGGACTTTCTCCTTGTCAAGACAAATCTGACTTCACCCACAAACAATCTCATTCTATCCTGTCTTGTTAGTAGATGGCCCCCAATATTATCCATTCCCTCACTTATTGTCAGTTTCTCCCTATTGACTGCTTTTCTACTGCCTACAAACATGCACGTGTCTTCCTCATGAAACTCTTGTTTCATCTGTACAACCATCCATCCATCCACCCACCCACTCATCCATCCATCCATCCATCCATCCATCCATCCATCCATCCATCCATCCACCCACCCATACATACATACATACATACATACATACATACATCCCTATTAGTTGAATTTCATATCCCTCTTTGCTTTTGTGGTTAAACTCCTTGAGAAACACTGTCTGCCACAAACGCCCCCACAGTCTTTCCTCTTGCTCTCTTAACTCTCTACAGTCTGGCTTCCAATTCATTCAAACAAGATTACTGTCTTCAAAGTTACCAATAATCTCTCAGTTGCCAAATTTAATGCCCCTTTCTCTAGCCTCGTCCTTTTCTCCTTCTTTGTAGACATCAGTGTAGTTATTCACTTTCTCCTTGATACTCTCTTCTCTTTAGGTTTTCAGGTTACCTCTCTTCCCTAATTCTCCTCCTACCTAACTGACCACTCCTTCCAAACTGATTTTCAGAGTAGTTGGATCTATTCACAACTCCTCCAAGATAATCATAAGTGGCCCAATGATTGGTATCTTAGCCTTAAAGAGGCTATTTTACACTCTATACACTTTGAGTGCCTAAAATCTACCAGTCTTGTTATATGCCTTATAACATAACCTATTCCCATCTTTTGTCATCTTTGTCAGTTTGTTGGTGGGCATGAGTTGAAATTTCAGGTTGTTTTGAGCTGTGACTTGAAACAATCTTTCATTAGGTTACTTGCAGTTTTATGCTTTGGGGAATAACATGACCTATTCTTGCAGAAGCCTTGTTGGCTTTTTTTCTGGTTGTTCATTATTCTTCCCTCTAATAATGTTTTCTAGAAATTTCCCAGGAATTGGAGCTCTCTGGATGAGAGTTTTGCAGACTCTGTCCTCTTCTCTGTTTTTGGAAATCCAGAGACTATTTAACCTTTTTAGGTTTCATGGTACCCCATTCCTGTCCTCCAGGGTTCAGGAGATCCCTAACGGTGGCTCATCAGTCTCATCTGCCAGTTCCCCCAGAACTGAGTCTATCACTCATCAGAACCTAGTGGCTTGAATTTGCCAAGGTCATCTGGAGGTTATCTGACTTTCTACCTAATTTCACTTAACCTCTTAGCTTCCATTTTTTCTCTCCTAATCATTGCACTACTTCTGTCAGAAGGAAAATGTTTTGTAAACCTTGCAGTCTTATTCTTTCTCTTTTCCACCCTCCTCACCCCTCAGAATGAGGAGCTGTCCAAAACAAGGGAGCCCTTCTTCCTGTTCCCTTTAGTATCTCTGAGGTAGCAATGTACCTTTAAGTTAGCCCATTTATTTATTTGTTTTCATGTTATATGATTGACCCATCTCTTTTTTGTCTGAGACAACTGGGGCTAAATGACTTGCCCAGGGTCATACAGCTAGTAAGTGTCTCCTGCCAGATTTGAACTCAGGTCCTACTTACTCAGGGATGGTGCTCTATTCACTGTGCCAGCTAGATGCCCCTTGGTCCAACTCTTGATTTTAATTCTGGAAATCTTTAAAAAAAGACATTTTTTTTTTACATTTTATCTCTTAGCCCCCTTAAAGCACCAAGCTAGTTAAAGGTTTGACTTTCCTCATTTAGGGCCCATGTTTTATGTGGGCATAATCAGACACTTAAACAGAAAGTTTCCTCCTTTCCTTTCTCTAAGCCTATTTGCCAGAAGAAATGTGTGACTTGTGTAGGAAGATTTCTTCATGAATGAATGAATCAATATGCCCTATCAAGCAAAAGAATGTGGAGCTTTGGAGTGCATTTTGAAATTTTTCTTTTAGATCTAAATTGTCCTGTATAGGCCTTTTAATATATCAAATAGCTTCCATGCTTTTTACCACATATGCAAATATAATATATATTATATATGATGATATATGTTTGTAATTATATTTATATATCTCTGTATATAAAGGGGGAAAGGGGAGATAAGGGAGAAAGCAGGGAAGAGAGGAAGAGAAAGGGGTGAAAAAGAGACAAAGATGTAGAGAGAGGGAGGAGGGAGGGACAGACAGACAGACAGAGAGAGACAGAGAGATTCAGAGTGAGAGAGACAGAAAATGGATGTGGAGGGAGATCACTGTAACCAGAATCAATTTAGTGGACAGCCTCCAAGTTAGCTTTGAAGTCAGAAGGCCTAGGTTCAAATCCTGCCCCTGACTCATACTGACTGTGTGACTCTCAGAAAGTTATTTATCCTCTCAGTGAACTAGGCAACTCTCCAAGGCTAGAGTTGCGTAATACTTGTGATCTTGTATTGGAAGAAGGACTTCCATACTTGGAATTCACTATACCTGTGAAACCATAGGTTTGATTAAAATCAATACTAAAAATAATCAGTCTAGCTATCTATTGTCTATCTACATGTAGGTATATAGACACACACATATGCACATACACAAGATGTGTATCAATGCATAATTTTGGTTTGGGTCTACAGTTTCACTGATAAAAAGAATTCTGGGTGTAGAAATTACCTCTGCTGATATGGTATAATATCTCCTGTGTCATTTATAGTCTTATAGAATTTCCTGGGAGTAATGGGAGGTTAAATGACTGGTTACATGGCTACTGTAAGAGAGAGTTTGTATTTAGGGCTTCTTGAATCCAAGACCACGCTCCATCATGCTCTCTCCAAAGGTTTCCTTAACCTGAAGCACACATTTTTCTTTTTTCTCTCATAAGGCCCTTTTATCAAGTTCAAAGCAAATAGACAAATCCTATATGTATAAGTTCCTGGAACCCTGGCTTGGCCTAGGACTTCTTACGAGGTATGCTAGTGTAAAGATGCCATCTTATTTCTTCTGAGAATTAAAGATTTCAGAAGCCACTGCTATCTACCTTAAAGCTTTTTATACTGTTTATATATGTTTAAATGAAGAAAGCACTTGTGATCATAAATGAAATCTTTGTGATTCAACTATTATTATATAATGATATTGCTACAACTATGTTAAAAAGATATCCCATTTTTATAGTCTATATAGACTATGTAGTCTATATAGACTATTATATATAGACTATATAGTATATATAGTTTACATAAGACTATTATATATACATATATATGTATATATATATATACTATATAGTCTAGATTAAAATGTGTTTGGGGTTTATGATATTTTGGATAAGTTTTCCTTCTCAAATTAAGGAGTCTTTTCAATGGGGATTACAAGAAAACATTTAAGTTGTAATATTTCCATAGATTAACACCGTATTAAAATTCAGTAGACATTTATTGTTTCTGTGTTAGGTACTGAATGAAGTAGATGGATATTTCTCTGCTCTCATGGAGTTTGGTCTAGTAGAAGCAAAGACACGACCATCAGGAAATATAATACATAGTAAAATATGATATTTGCCAGAGACGAGCAAAACCAGGTACTCTCTGACATCAGATAGAGTTAGTTAGCAGAGTAGTTAGAATCAGGGAATACTTCTTGGATTTGGTAGCCTGGGGGTTAGGCTTTTAAGGATGGATAGGGATTTAACTAGGGCAGGGCATTCCAGGAGTGGAGAATTGCACTGCTGAGACTTATATTTCTGCAGGCTCTAGAGTCATTCAGTATTATATTGTAATCAGAATCTTATGTAGAAGGGTCCTAAAATATATTTATTATGACTAAGAATAAAATTCTTACAAAACATTTAAGAATATTAAATTAATTATGACTATATTATTTATAATAATATTTATAAATTACAGATTAATTATCAAATTTGGACTTCAGATCAAGAATTTAAAAAAAATCTCAGATTCATTGCTTTTTTTCTTCTTCTTTGTAACAACTGTCTAGTACTGGAAACAAGTGGCGTTCTAAGAGAAAAATGTTAACCCCAACCTTTCATTTCACCATTCTGGAAGAATTCTTAGATGTCATGAATGAACAAGCAAATGTATTAGTCAATAAACTTGAAAAACACGTTGATCAAGAAGCCTTTAACTGTTTTCTTGACATCACTCTTTGTGCCTTAGACATAATCTGTGGTAAGTTCTAATTACTATTTAATTATGGTAATCAGATATGGGGATAGTGTTAAAGAAAAAGCCTAGGTCACTGGACCTAGCATAAGACAAGCTCAGAATTGAGTCCTGTAGCACCAGCTCAGCTGGGGATCCCTCCCCAGTCTAAATCCACTCCTGGGATAGTGGAACAGGGAAGGAAGGATAAAAGAAACAGAGAAACAGGAAAGGGGAGGAGGCAGAAAAGAGGGCAAGGCGGATAAAGTAAGGAAAGAGAAGGGAGCATGGAAGTTGATGGACAATTGAAAACAATAATAAACATTGCATAATTTTAAATAAATTATATATGTAAATAATATAATGTATATGTAAATATATGAAAATGATATAATAAAAATAAAATTTAACAAATTATATATGTAAATTATCAAACCACCCCCAATCACCATCCAATTGATGGATGTTATGAATCTAATTTCGGCTTTTTGTTTCATTTTCTAGAAACTGCTATGGGTAAAAATGTTGGTGCCCAGGCCAATGATGATTCTGAGTATGTCCGCTCAGTATTTAGGTAAATAGATATTTTTGAGCTTTCAAAGGATTACCATTTATTGAGGTTTTTAAAGTTAGTGCCAGCTGTGATATTTTAATCATGTATGTGACATTTCCTTTCCTGTGGTTCTTACAGGCCCTTATTATGCCTGTGTGTTAAATTAATATTTTTAAGTGGACATACACTCATATATGAAATTGCCCATTGTTATCTACCATTTCTTTTATGAATAATGTATTATACTTAGAGTTTTGATAGCTCCCTTCCCCCCAAAAAACAAACTCTTCCTTCAATGTCTCTTTTTGGAATGGAGGTGACCCTGGGTTCTTAAAGGTTGTGTTCCAGTCCTATGAAGCTGAAAAACCTTCCAGTGTTGTACTGAGTTTGGAGTTTGTGTTTTGTTTCTCTTGTACTCTAGCTTAGTAAAAAATGGGAGTCTTCATAGCAATTCCTGACTGAGTTGAGTTTCATGTCAATGGGGGAGGGTGGGTATGCACCTCAATGAAATCCTGGGTCTTACAGAGTTTGTTTTCAAAGTATCCATCTAGGCTTAGGAGTAGAAAGGAAATTAATTTTTGAAAGGGCCAGACAAGATTGGAAGGTGGTAAGCAGTCCATTCTGTATGCAAATCTGGGGGAACAGACAAGACTGTTGAGACAAAGCTGGTGAGGAAAGTTGCAGCTAGATTTTTGAGGGTTAAGGAATTTATTCTTTCTGTAGTGGACAGTGGGGAGCCAAGACAGTTCTTCAGGAGAAGAGTGAACTGATTAGAATGATGGAGTTACAGGAGGTTTTTGAATAGGGGATGGTCTTGGTAGCAATGTAAAGGATGACTTGGAGAAAGAAGAGACTAGAGTAGAGACTCAACATTTCTGTGTCATGGACCCTTTCGGGTCAGGTGAAGCCTTCTCAGAATCATGTTTTTCAATGGAAAATTGGAATACATAAAAGAACAAAGGAAACCAATATATTGTGGTTAACAAAGGAAACCAATATGGTGGATAAATGTATTTCAATACATTTATCAAAAATGATATTTTTAAAATTTTATAGGCCCAAGTTAAGAACTTGTGGGGTAGAAGAAGGCTGAAGAGAGAACCTTGGGAAGCAAACTCAGTTAAAGAGCAGGGAAAGGGAAAGAAGGAGCATATTAAATACTGTTAAACTGTTAGCTTTTCTAGGTTGCCGAGGATTAGAACAAATTATTTCTCCTCATTGACTGAATAACTGAGCTCAGATAATTTTCTTCCTTCCTTCCTTCTCTGTTAAATGAATCTTGTTCATATATAACTTGTAGGTAAGAAATGGAATAAAGATCTTAGAAGACCAGTGGTTATAAGACTGATAATAATACCAGCAGGAACTAATATAGCACCTATTTTGTGCCAGGTACTGTTCTAAGTATTTTACAAATTCATTTCATTTGAGATTTACAGCAAACCTGGGAGGTAGGTACTACTATTATCTCATTTTACAGTTGAGGAAACTAAGGCAGACCACAATTAGTTGACTTATCCAGGGCCACACAGAGATCATAAGTGTCTGAGACTGGTGTTCTGTCTATGTTTATAAGTTAATAACTATATGACTATATACCAATAACCTAGTTATAACTTAGTAACTATAAGTAATTATGTCTGCTGGGCCAACTAGCTACTTAGCAGTAGAAATTGTGATAGAAAGGTAACTCATTTAAACAATTCCTAGTTGGGAAAATGAATGGACCATATTGAAGTTAGTAGGGTGGGTAGATAACCTTAGAATCAGGAAGGTCTGGGTTGAGTCCCGCTTCTGACATGTGTTGCCTATGTGGGCAAAACTAAACTTTTAGTGTCCCAGGAAATTTCTGTGTTGCAGAGCATAGGCTGACATTCATTGGCAGAGGTAGTTTCCTCACTGGTAGTTCACTGTGTCAGTGAAATGAGTATCTCCGGAATGGAATTATTCATTTTTTTTAAATGATTTTTCTTCTTACCTCAAAGTAACAAAAACAAAAATTCAGAAAGTATATCTGTCTTCATAACATACTGCAATAACTTATCCAGGATTTTCACAGAAAAGGCCATTTTGCAGTGACATATGGAATGGAAAGGGCATTGGACTTGGCATCAGATGGAATACATGGGTTCATTGACCAGATCTGATATTAACTAGCTGCTGACCTATGGCATATTGCTTAGATTCTCTGGCCTGTAGTTTCCTTACCTGGAAAATGAATATTAAATGATCTCTAAGTTCCCTCCCACTGGATTTCTTTAGTTCCCTGATTTTGTGATATTTCAAAAAGTAAACCTTGTCCATGACATCTGCAGAGTGGATAGCTTGTTTATATTTACCATTGTCACTGCCCCCCTTGTCATAGACAAGAGAGTATCAGAGTGAGTGGAATGAGTTCCAATCGGGTGGTCATTGTTCTTGACCTTTGGGGTCTCTTTTGAGTGTCTGCTTAGCAAAGTAGAACAAATTGGCAGAGAAAATAGAAGTCCCCCAATCCAAATTCTGTTCAGGTCTGTGATCCATTGTATCCAGGAAAAGATTTGAAGGTTGAGATTACTTGATACCATTGTAGTGATGGTAGTTGTGATGGCATTGGGGAACAGCACTTCAACTTTTCTTGAAATCTTAATCTTCCAGCATCTCTAAAACAAATGAGCCACTTGTAGAGAGAAATGATCTGAGTAAATGAGTTTGAATTCTGACTTTCATACCAGGTTACACAAGGTTAACCTCTGTTGGTCTCCATAGACCTCAGTATTCTTAGCTGTAAAATGAGGGGATTGGACTAGGTCAGGGGTGGGGAACCTGTGACCTCAAGACCACATGTGGCTCTCTAGGTCCTTGGGAGAAGGGGAAGCTTTTTGACTGAATCCAAGTTTTACAGAACAAATTCTTTTATTAAGGGGATTTGTTCTGTGAAATTTGGATTCAGGTAAAGGGCTGCACTTGAGGACTTAGAGGCCCACATCTTTCTCCACTCCTAGACTAGATTATGTAAGGTTCCTTTCTACTCTAAATATATTAACCTGTGAAGTTCAGGCAGCTAGAAGGTCTTGATCCAGCTTCGTACATGAAATCCTACTCACCTCACCTTTCGCATTGATTCCTGTGGACCCTCTATTTCTAAGTGTAGACCCTTAGGTTTGTGAGTCAATAGAGTCACATTGTTTTCATCTTAGTCTTATTTCAGAATTATATAATACATTGACTGTACTATAAGCCACAACCCTAAAATAAGATCTCTTTGAAAGGAATACACACACATACATACAGACACAAACAAAATAATCATATAAAATTATTATATAAAAACATTTACTGTGAAAGTTATTTTTGTGTTTATTTCCATTTAATCTATTTCCTATTTCTATTATCTATTTCTATCAGACCAATAGATTTAGATGTTTTCTCATCTAAACTGAGGCCAAGGATCAAATTAGTTTGTTACGATTTTATTAGTAATATTAATAACATTGATAACAGTAACACTCATTGGGATGAAAATAAAGTGAAACTAACTTTAATGCACACTGAGAACTGTAAAGTGGACTGACAATAGCAGATTGGAATAGGACTTGAAAAATATTCTTTTTTAACTTTTTTTGTTTTGAAAAAAGTATTCTAATAAAAGTCTGTACAATATTAAGAAACCCAGAACCCTTCAGTCTAAAGTAGCTCTAGGATAATTAACTATTCCTCACCTGAAAAGATGAATAATATTGACAGATTGTTCCAGAGTCCATGACAAGCAGGTCAAAAACTCAAAGAAATACAAGCAGGTATCACTTAATTGAAAAGGCTTGCAACTGCTACATGCCAGTGGCTTTGTTAAGTATATCTGAAAGTGGTTTGCTTCTGGTTAAAACTGAAAAAAAGAATCAGAAGATCCTCCTAGGGCAACATCACCATGAACTCAACCAATACTGTCAACAAAGATTGAATCATATACAACTCTTTGTGGGAGCAGAGGGGTTCATGATGGCAATTCAAGACCAGGATATTAATCCCAGAAATTATAGAAGTGTTATCTTTACAGAGACTGAACTTAGTGATTATTGTCTATTCTGTGCAGAAATAGTAGAAACTGTGCTACATATCACCAAAGGCTGTAAAAATTTAGTATCTATTGGATGCTTGGCAAGACATGGTCTGCTGGCCAGAATTATTTATCAGAAGCTATCAATCTTTAATGAACTGGCAACTGCTGTAAGTAGGAACCCTAAAATATCCTGAAAAACTTAGCCAATAGATTATACCAGCCCCAAGAACATAATTATAGGCTTACTGGTTGATCACCATTGTCATCATCCAATCTGATGGGTATGAAGTGGTACCTCAGAGTTGTTTTAATTTGCATTTCTCCAGTCAAAAGTGATTTAGAGCATTTCTTCATGCTATAGATAACTTTTTTAAAAAAATTTAATTTGTTTTCAGTTTTCTACAATCACTTTCATAAGTCTTAAATTTTCTGCCCCTCCATCCTTCTCCCTCCCTGAGATAGCATGTAATTTTATATGGGTTTTACACGTTCTTATTAACTACATTTTCACATTAGTCATGTTGCATAGAAGAAACCATGAGAAAAAACAAAACAAAACAGATAGTTTTGATTTCTTCATCTGAAAACTTCCTGTTCATATTCTTTTACCATTTATCAATTGGAAAATATATATTCTTATAAATTTGACTCAATTCTCTATATATTTGAGAAATGAGGCCTTTATTAGACATACTTGCTATAAAGATTGGTTCGTAGCTTCCTGCTTTCCTTCTATTCTTAGTTACATTGCTTTTGTTTGTGCAAAAGCTTATTAGTGTTAATATAATCAAAATTATCTATTTTACATTTCCTAATGCTCCTTTTCTCTTGTTTGGTCATAAATTCTTCCCTTCTTCATAGGTCTGACAGGCAGACTATTCCTTGCTCTTCTAATCTACTTATAGTGTCACCCTTTATTTCTAAATTATATGCTCATTTTGATCTTATCTTGGTGTATGGTGTGAGATGATGGCTATACCTAATTTGTGCCCTATTGTATTTCAGTTTTCCCAGCAGTTTTTGTCAAGTAGTGAATGCTATTTGCTTCCATTTATGTGAGAGTTCATCCCATTCACACTAAAGTTATGATTGCTAACTGCGTATTTCTCTCCATCCTATTTTTCATGCCATTTGTCCTCTCTCTCCTTTCATGCTTTCCCTCCTTGACAGTGTTTTGCTTCTGTGTACCACTTCCCTTGGTCTCCTCTCTCTTCTGTAAGTCTTCACCTCCTTCCCACTTTACTTAATTTTTCTCCCCTCCTACTTTCCTATTGGGTAAGATAGATTTCAATATTCAATCAATTGTGTATATAATTCTCTTTTTGAGCCAATACTAATGATAGTAAAGCTCAATTGATGCCCATCATCTACCCTCCCTTCTTTCTCTCCACTGTAATAGGTTTTTTCCTGCCTCTTCATGTGAAATAATTTACTGCATTCTACCTCTTCCTTTCTTCTGCATTCAGTGTATTCTTCTTTCTCATCCTTTAATATTTTTGTATCATTGCCTCAAATTTACTTTATATCCATACCCTCTGTCTATATATATTCCTTCTAACTATACCACTAGTGGTGCAATTTTTAAGAATTTCAGGTGTCATCTTCTCATGTCAGCATATAAACAGTTCAGCTCCATTGAATCCCTTATGCTTTCTTTCCCCCTTTTCCCTTTTTAGGTTTTTCTTGGGTCTTGATATTGGAGATCAATTTTTTTTTGAAGTATAATGCTTAATTTTGCTGAGTAGGTTATTCTTGGTTGTATTCCTAGTTCTTTTGCCCTTTGGAATATTACATTTCATGACCTTTGATTCGTTATTGTTTTTCAGCTGCCAAGTCCTGAGTAATCCTGATTGTCACTCCCTGATACTTGAATTGTTTCTTTCTGGCCATTTGAAGTATTTTTTTTCTTGACTAAAAAATTCTAAAATTTGACTATAATGTCCCCTGGAGTTTCTATTTTGGGATCTCATTCCTATGGTGATCATTGGATTCTTTCAATGCTTATTTTGCCCTCTGATTCCAGGATATCAGGGCAGTTTTCTTTCATAATTTCTTGATGCCATTCAGATCTTCCTTTTGATTATGACTCTCAGGTAGTCCAATTATTCTGACATTATCTCTCCTTGATCTGTTTTCCAAGTAATTTGTTTTTCCAATGAAGTATTTTACATTTTCTTCTATTTCTTCATTTTTTTGGAATTTGTTTGATTGATTCTTGATGTCTCATAGAATTATTTGTTGCCACTTGTCCAATTCTAACTTTTAAGGAGTTGTTTTCCTCAGTTAACTTTTGTATTTCCTTTATCATTTGGCCAGTTGTACTTTTTAAGGAGTTGTTTATTCAGTGGATTTTTGTATTTCCTTTTCCATTTGTCCAACTTTACTTTTTAAGTAGTTGTTTTCTTTTTCCAACCTATTGAATTTTTTCATAATTCTCTTGCATCACTCTCATTTCTTTTCCCAATTTTCCTTCTGCCACTCTTTTATGATTTTAAAACTCCTTTTTGAGCTCTTTCATGAGTTCTTTCTGGTCTTGAGACCACCTCCTGTTTTATTTTGGGGCTTTGTCCATAGGTATTTTGATATGCTGTCCTCTTCTGAGTTTGTGTCTTCATCTTCCCTGTCACCATAATATTATTTTGTTTGCTTGTTTTGTTTAGCTTTTTTTTCTCAATTTTTGAGAAAATCTTTTTCCTTTCTTTTAAATTTGAACTCTGCTCCTGGATGGAAGAGGCATTGTTTCAGGGCTGTAGGCCCTGGCTGTTTACCTGATGCCATACTGATGTTGCCCTGAGGCCCACAGGGGACCCTTCTGATCTTCATTGGGGAGGTGAGGTGGGAGTGTCTGGTACTGCTGGAGGCCTGTAGGAGTCTGGCAGCTTACCTGGTCCTGAGTCAGGCTCATAGTGCTAGCATCTGGTGTGTGCTGAGGCCAGTGAGATGTTTTCTTTCCCTGGAGCTATACTGAATCATGTGGTGATCTGGCTACTGGAGGTTACCTACTTGCCCAGGGCTATGTTGAAGCACTTGGAAGTTCTCAGACCTGGAGTCTGCCCCTTCCTTTAGCTATGCTGAGCCATATGGGGGTCTTGATGTTGGTGTCTGACTGCTCCATCACACTGGGTTGGGGATTCCCTGATGGTTTGCTGAGGTGGGGCTTGCTGCTGGCTTGCTAGGACATCTCCTGCCCTCGACTGCACTCCCCTTTTAACCAAGTGAGATAGACCTTTCCTACCTATCTTATAAGTTTCTTGGGCTAAAAGATTGTTTTATCTCATCTTTTTTCTGGTTCTGCAGCTCCAGAATTTATTTTGGGCACTATTTTATGGTTGTTTGGAGTTGAATGTGGGAGAATTACAGCGATTTACAGCTTATTCCACCATTGTAGCTCCCAGAAACAAGTAATTTCTATCTTAACCCCATTGAAAAAGACGAAAAGAATGATACAATAACAATAACAATGCTGGCTGACATTTATTTAGCATTTAATTATTTGTAAAATGCTTTCTGTATATCTAATCCTTACATTGACCTTGTGAAATACTATTATTATCAACACATGCTTTTTTATAAATAAAAATAAAAGAATTCAATAAAATGATGAATGATTTCTCAAATGCAAGTCCTAATTATAAATAATTTGATTAAAAACAAGCTGGCTTCATTCATGGATTTGCTGTTGAAAATATTGTAGTCTGAGTGGCTTCCTCCAAGTGGCTTATTATAATAATGATAATAATTATTATTATAGGTAGCATTTCTCTGCCACTTTAATATTAAAAAAAGCACTTTATAAATATTCTCTCATTTGATCCTCACCACAATCCTGGAAAGTAGATGTTGTTATTATTCTTATTATGTGGTTGAGAAAATTGAGGTAGGCAGAAGTTAAGTGACTTGCCCAGGGCCACACAACTAGTAAATGTTTGAGGCTAGATTTGAACTTAGGTCTTCCTGATGCTGGAACTGGTGCTCTATCCATGTTTGTCCTTGTCTTAGTAACTGTAAAGTTAGTAGCTATAGTAATTATATACTTATAATCTAGTTATAATTAAGTAACTCTAAGTAATTTGCATTCAAAATCTATAAGGGAATGTGATGATAATGCCAGATGGGTACTGCTTTGAAGGATTCTTGTTGGATTTCATTCTAATCTCAATCGTAGCTGATTCATTTTTTTTAAATCTTCTATTGTAGGATGACTGATATAATATTTCGCAGAATCAAGATGCCTTGGCTTTGGTTTGACCTGTGGTATCTTCTGTTTAAAGAAGGATGGGAACACAAGAGGAGTCTAAAGATCCTACATGATTTCACAGACAAAGTACATTCTTTTTCCCCTGCCCCATCCCATTTTGAAAGCATCCTGAATCCTACAGGAGATGATAAAAATTAAATAGAATAAATTAAATAGACATTGAGATCAAAGTCTTCTGCAAGAGTGAGTATAGATAGTTTTCAGAGGCAATAGAAGTTGGATTTTCTGATTTTGTTATGCTACCTGAGAAAACAAGTTCCAAAATGAAATCTAAGGTCTAAGCAAATTAAAACAAAATAACAAGAAAGATAGTGACACCTTTTAAAAAGTGAATGTTAGTTGATTTGGGTGGGGTGAGGAAGAGGTGATATATCAGATCACATTTTAAGTACCACAGGAAAGATATTTAAAGAGATTTTATTGTGAATTTTTATCTAAAATGAGTAGTTGCCATCTTGATTTATGTTTTGTATAAATGTATCTTTTTATATGTTGAGTTTGCTAAGGTTTTTATTCATCCACTTTATTGTTACTAGATCAGCTAACTAGGTAACCAGTTAACAGATATTCTATTGAAAAGCAAGATTTTACCTGCTTGGAGTGAACTTGTGTTATTTAATATCATCTTACAAACTGTTTTTGGACATAATCATTTGAAGGAAGAAAGAAAGGAAATCAATGAAAGAAAGGAAGGAAAGAAGGAAGGAAGAAAAGAAAAAAGGAAGGAAGGAAAGAAAGAAGAGAGGGATGGAATAAGACTTTATAAATGTCTGTTATGTGATGAGGTACTGTGCTAAGCCATTGGATACAAATGCAAACAGAAAAAAGGACAGTCCCTACATCTGAGTAGCTTCCATTCTAATGGAGTCAATGGCAAGTCAGGGTAAGTCAGCACACAAAAGAGAAAGACACAACACACACACACACACATACACAGAAAGAGAGAGAGGCAGAGAGAGAGACAGAGACAGAGAGACAGAGAGAGAGTAACACAGAGAGAAAGAGAGAGACAGAGACCTGGCTCAGGGGCATAGTTTTGAAGTTCAAAAAATCAGGAACATGTCAGAACAAAACAGATAGTCCAAGAGGAACTCACCAGTGGGAGATGGGGAAAAGGACTGGTGAAGGAATAGTGCAGGTGAGCAGACTACAGGGTTGGTAGGCTGTTCAGGGCAAGGTAGCACCAGGTGCTGAGGACAGTTCCAGGATGAACCATCAGTAGAGAAGGCATGATATTGAAATCCAGAAAGTCAGGGACAGGGCCTGGAGGAGAGTGAATGAACTTTTAAGCCTGTTTTAAAATGTTTATTTATGTCTTTTATTTTTACATCAGTTTTATTTACAAATGGATTTCCTCCTCTCTTCTCCATTGATCTATCCCTCATAACAGAATAAAAAAGAGAAAAAATAGTTCAGCTAAACAAGCTGACCTATATCACCTATGTCTGAAAGAATATGCAGTTTTTGACACCCACAATCCCTTACCTGTACTACAAAGGGAGAAAGGTGCAGTTTTTCCTCTCTGCTTCAGGGCCAGTCTTAATCATTATATTGCATATATGTGCATGCAAACACACATACACACATATAACAAAACTATATGACTACTTGAGTGAGAATTTTAAAATTTACAAAATGTATTCCTCATAAAAATCCTGTGAGATGTATATAGTATATAGTTTAGTAGATTATGCTAATTTTACAGAAACTGAGGTATAGAGAGTAAAGTGACGTGTGGGTTGTCTTATAGCAGCAGATCCAATACTGAGTTTTTGATTTCAAGTTTTGCTTGAAGATTTACTTGCTCTTCACTGGATCATACTTGCTTTTTTTAACATTTCCATAGTAATTGTCATTCTTTCTCCCTAGTAAAATTGAAAGGTTCCTAAGTGCAGAGACTGAGGGATGCTTTTGTTTTTGTCTCTGCATGCTCAGTGTTGGCACATAGCTGACATTCAGTAATGCTTATTGGATGGCATTGAATAATACATTAGAGCTGTATTCCCTTGTTTGGGAAGATGGTAAATGTGGTAAGATCTAAACATTTGGATTTTTAGAAGAGTCTCTAAGGAAAAGCTATCATGCTCCACCTTGGGGCCTTTGCTTTTTCTACAGGAATGTTGATAACTGCAGATTATATAAAAATGAAAGGTTATTTCCTTCCAAAATAAAGGTTATTGAAGAACGAGCCAGAGAAATGAAGGAAAATGAGGCACAGAAGGATGGTGACATGAACCCAAAAAACATCAAACGGCAGGCTTTTCTAGACCTGCTTTTAAATACAACTGACGAAGATGGGAATGCACTAAGTCATCAGGACATTCGAGAAGAAGTTGATACATTCATGTTTGAAGTAAGCTTTTGTATAATGGGGCTTTCCAAATACCATTAAAGAGATTCTTAGCATACATAGTGTTGTTGCAAACCCATAACCACATTTTTCTGGAGTTTTTTATATCACTGAGATAGAGACTGTATTAGATTATTTTAAAAATTTCTCTACTCTGCTAATTTATAAAAACAAAGTGATTTGAGCCTTTGATGTATGTGAGCCTTGTGATACACACACATACATATATGTGCATGCATATGATATATATGTATGTATCCATATATACCCACATATACACTATTGCTTTTGAATCATTTCAGTGGTGTCCAGCTATCTGTGACCCCATTTGCAAAGATAATGGAGTGATTTGCCATTTCCTTCTCCAGATCATTTTACAGATGAGGAAACTGAAGAAAACAGGGAACTGAAGATAACTGAAAAAAAAACCAAGTCAAATGACTTGCCCAGGGTCACATAGCTACAAGTGTCTGAGATTGGATTTGAACTCATGAGGATGGGTCTTTCTGATTACCAACCAAGTGCACTATCCACTGTGCCACCTTGCTACATATATATGTATATATATATACACACATATATATATACACACACACATACATACATACACACATGTGTGTCAACAGCAAATGTGGGTATATATGCATGAATGTATATGTATATATAAGTGTATATATACAGCAAATGTGTACAAATATATGTACATATATGTCATCCAGCTATGTTTTTATATCTCTAAGTGTATATATACAGCAAATGTGTACAAATATATGTACATATGTGTGTAGTCATCCAGCTATGTTTTTATATCTCAAATGCATTTGTATTCTTTCTTGGATCAATATTTCTGCCAAATTCAGGAAAGTATTTTAAGGAGTATAATGTCAAGATGTCTTCCCTAAATAAGTTGAAAAGGAGTTTCAAGTTCTTTGGTCAGAGGATGGTTGCTGTGCAGAATACTCAGAAAAGTCTTAAAATCAGCTATATAAAGATACAAGCATAGGTTGACTCAGCAGATTCAGAATGATTTTTGTCATATGCCCATCAGTCTTCCTCCTTTAAAACCTGAAATGAATCTTCTTTTTTTCTTAATCAAATATGTATCATGTTATCTTAGATAGATAAAACAGGTGATTTTTTTTCCTGAGGAACTTAGAATTTCCTACCTATATGTATAATTGTTCCTATTTGATATGGATGGAGTGTGATATTGATGATACTTCCATTGAAAGACTGATAAGTAACTGTCAGATAGGTAGGAGGAGAGCACAGTCTGAGAGAGGAAAGAATACCTTCAGAGGCCAGTAGTGTCAGGTGTGTGGTAGACAGGTAAGGGAGGATGAGGACTGAGAAAAGGTCATCACATCTGGCTATTGGGAAAGGCCATTGATAACTTTGGAGCAGACAGTTTCATTGGAACAAAGAGGTCAGAAGCCAGATTACAAAGTGCTGAGAATTGTGTGAAAGGAAAGGAAATGGAGGTAGTGAATGAAATTGTTTTTTCTAAGAGCTTAACTCAGAAATAAAGGAGAAATAAAGGACACTAGCTAGAGGGGTGTTAGACTGTAGTGAAGGTTTATAAAGAATGGTAGAGAATTGGGAAAGTTGGTAGGCATCAGGAAGAAGTCGCTAGGTAGGGAAAGGCTAAAATTAGTAAGATGAGATAATTGTGAGGATGGCCTGCTAGAGAAGAGAGGGAATGGGATAGAATCAAGGGCACATATGGGAGGGCTTGGCCTTGGTGGGGGAGAAATGCTTACCTCTTCATCAAAGAGTGTTCTATGTCATAGTGTTAGAGTTGTTACTGATTTCTGCATTTAATTATATTTTATCCTGTTCCTTGTTATACTCCATCTGAAATAATATTTTAAGACAGTTTTTGTGCTTCTGCCCTCTCCTATCTCCTCCTCATTTCTCCACTAGCATTTTAATTTTTTTCCTCAGGGTCACGACACCACAGCAACAGCTATGAACTGGGTCATCTACTTGCTAGGTTGCTACCCAGAAGCACAGCGCAAAGTACACAATGAACTGGATGAAGTCTTTGGTATGTTAGAATCATTCACTTACTAGTTGACCTACCTAGGAATATAAAGCTGATGTATATACCTATATTTCTACTTGGGAAAAATGAATGCCATACTTGGATTACATGATCATAGATTTAAAGATAAGAAGGACCTTAAAGTCATCCAATCCACCCCCTCATTTTAGAGGAGAAGAAAGAGATGATCCATGAGGACTTCCTGATGTAGCATGAACCACAGATCTGTTCTGACAAGTCTCATGGCTTCTAATGGGGGCATAACTGAGAGACTAGGAAAGGTCTCAGATAGTGTTGTCCAGAAAGCAGCTGAAACTGACTTTATGGTGAAGAATGATTTTCCAGCCCTTAGCTGTATTTTGTGTGTAGACCTCAGGCAATTTTCAGCTCAGCACAGTGCACAAAGACTTTTCTAGAAGAGCAGACAGTGACAGGGAATAAAACCAAAGATGAAAAGTAACCAGAAAACCACAATTCCCAGAGCTCCTATATACTGTACCACAAAGAGACTTTACTATTCCCTTTCTCTCCCTTCTTCCAGTATTGTCAGCCATATAACCACTATATAAGACCCCGCTAAAGAATACTAGCCTCCAGGCCTTTATCAGCTACCAATAAGCAGTCTTAGGATAGGAGAGAGGTCAGTGCCATCATTAGTGGGGTTTTTTTTGGCTACAACTACTGCCTTTTCAAAGATGTGTTCTTGATTATAACAAGAAACTATTATTCCTGTTCACATCTGTGTTCTGTAATAATTACCTTATGCTGATTTTTAATTTAATGTTTTATTAACCATCTTATTCTTTAACTTTGAATATTAACCTTATGTGTTATTAATTTATACTTCTTTGATGTTTTTCTTAATTTTCACTGAGTTTGTTTTTGTTGTTTTTGTTTTTTAAACAAGGAAAATCTGACCGCCCTGTTACAGTGGATGACCTGAGAAAACTTAAATATTTGGATTGTGTCATCAAGGAGGCCCTTCGTCTCTTTCCATCTGTTCCCTTTTTTGCCCGTACTCTCAATTCAGATTGCTTTATTGGTAAGCCTCTCATGTTTAGGCTGAGAGGGGCACTATCTCTTTTGGATCGTTTGCTCCTGTTGGCACTTGATCATCACTCATGTCTCTTTGGCTCTTTCCATTTAGCTGGTTACAAGGTTCCAAAAGGGACAGAGGCAGTTGTCTTACCCTATGCCCTGCACCGAGATCCGAAGCACTTTCCAGACCCTGAGGACTTCCAACCTGAACGATTCTTCCCTGAGAATGCTCAGGGACGTCACCCTTATGCTTATGTTCCATTCTCTGCTGGACCCAGAAACTGTATTGGTATGTATAGTATCTGAATTAGAATGAATGTGTGAAAAATCTTTTTGAGGGCATCACACTATTACTTTGTCATTTCATCATGATAAACACCATATCTGAAATCTATCATTATTATTATTAGTTATAGTAGAAGTAGCAGTAATAATAGTAGTAGTAGTAATAGTGGTGGTGGTAGTGGTAGTAGTAGTAGTAGTGGTAGTAGCAATAGTGGTGGTGGTAGTGGTAGTAGTAGTGGTAGTAGTAGTAGCAGTAGTAGTGATAGTAATAGTAGTAGTAGTAATAGTGGTAGTAGTAGTAGTAGAAATAGTATTAGTCATTATAAGAAGCAGCAATAGCGTTTATATAGCACTTTTTTTGTTGCTGTTCAGTCATTTCAGTTGTGTCCAATTCTTTGTTACCCTCATTGATCTTATCAGAGGCTAACTTTAGGGTTCCAAAGAGAAAGTCAAGATTAGGTAGAACTATAAATTTACTAGAATTAGAACTGAAAAATCTCTTTAACTTCTCTAGAACTTCTAGTAATAGTGGCAAAATTTGTTTGGAAGGGCTTCATGTTAAGGCAATACTATTTTCTGTGTCACCAGAGGAATTGAAATAAATTCCATTTTTTTTTTTCTATCTGGAATACTGATTCTTTCTTTTAGATTCCTCTTAATTACTTTTGAAAAGAAACTATTATTGTGAGAGTGTTGTGGGAAAAAAAGGTGGAGGAAATGTTGTTACTGATATGGGGAGATGGGGAAGCACAGAATATTGGGAAAACATCATTATTTTCAAAAGAAAAATTCTTCAAATTGAGATTCCTAGTCTGTTGGAAAAGGGCGTTTGTGGAGGAAACACCTTCAATGGTTCTTATATTGACACACTGGTTGGGTGGGGATTAGGGAGGTTGTGTGATTGCAGGTGCCCTGAAAACACTCAACATTTGTAACAGGAAGAGGTACACACACACACACATAATAACAACTCCTCTCCAAGTGACAATAATGAACTCTAAATACAGGACTTTCTAGAAATCTTAGTTCAACTTCATACTATTAAAAGTCTAAACTGCATCAAGACTTTTGGGGCACCATGTTTTTAAAACCATATATTAAATTCTTTGATTAATTAAGCAAACCCACTAATCCATACTTAAAATATGCTTAACAGAATTAATTTATCAACTGTCATTTAATATTTGACCAAAGTGTCAGATTATTTTCAAAGAGTAAGACATGGATAAGCACTAATTATTTGCATTTAAGTTCAGTGGCTATTAAACATGTGACTGTTATATGTGATAATATAACATAATGTAGCAAAAATGATATAACAACATTATAGTATAGTATAATAATATACATAATATACCATAACTTGTCTCAATATAAGGATATAATGGTTGTTGTCCTTCATCTTCAAAGAGGACCAAAATGACATCACCATTGTAGAGTGATATTTCAGTGTGTCCGACTGTGGCCGATCAGACCAATATGAGCTCAGAATGCTCTACTACAGGTTAAGCACAGATAGTCCATGTGAATATTTGCACCAAATTTGCACATCCTGCATTACTTTGTGCTGTCTCAATTCTGCTTTACTCAAAGAGCACAGTACCTTTTCTCATGTGAGCACATCATATTGAACGGTTCTATACCAGTATCTTCCATACTGCACAGTCAAACCCAAAGTTCTTGAGAGAGACCTTGACAGTGTTTTTGTATTGCTTTGTCTGGCCACCATGTGATTGCCTGCCCCATGTAAGTTCTCCATAAAATTGTCTTTTTGGAAAGCTTACATTTTGCATTTGAACAACATGGCCAGCCCATTGGAGTTGCCCTCTCTGAAGCATAGTTTGAACACTTGGCAGTTCAACTTGAGCAAGGACTTCAGTATTTGTTACCTTATCCTTCCAGCTGATCCTCAGAATCTTTCTAAGACAGTTAAAATGGAAGCGATTCAGTTTCCTGGCATGACCCTGGTAGACTATCCATGTTTCACAAGCATATAACAATGAGGTCAGCACAACAACTCTGTACACCTTCAGTTTGGTAGTCAATCTAATACCTCTTCTCTCCCAAACCTTTGGAGCCTCCCAAACACTGACCTAGCTCTGGCAATGCATGCATCAACCTCATTGTCAATGTGCACATCCCCAGAAAGTACACTACTTAGGTAAATGAACTTATCCACAGCATTCAAAACTTCTTCATTTGTTATAACTGATCGTTACACATATGAATGGTGTGGTGGTGGCTGATGGAGCACCTGCGTTTTCTTGGTGTTAATTATCAGGTCAAAATTAGCACAGGCAGCAGAGAACTGATCCATACTTTGTTGCATCTCAGCTTTGGAAACTGTATTGAGTGCACAATCATCTGCAAACAGAAAATCATGCACCAACCCTCCCTCCACTTTGGTCTTGACTTGTAGCCTTTTCAAATTGAAGAACTTACCATCAGTACGGTAGTTGACCTCAATGCTGTGTTCATCTTCATTGAAGGTATTTGTCAATATGGCTGAAAACATCATGCTAAAAAACATGGGAGCCAACACACAGCCCTGTTTCATTCCATTGGTGACTGGGAAGGCATGAGAGGGTCATCCATTATCCAGAACCCAGGCAAACATGCCATCATGAAATTGACATACAATATTGATGAATTTCTCTGGGCAACCAAATTTTGACATAATTTTCCATAAGCCCTCATGACTAATAGTGTCAAAGACCTTGGTCAGATCTACAAACGTGAATAGACCTCTGTTCTGCTCTTGACATTTCTCCTGGAGTTGTCAGGCAGCAAATACCATATTGACTGTTCCTCATCTCTTTTTGAAGCCACACTGACTCTCAGGTATATAACCATCTTCCGGATGAAGGATCAGCCTATTAAGGAGGACTAGCAAGAATTTTGCCAGAAATGACTAAGAGAAAGATCCCTCTGTGATTGTCACAGGACAATCTATTCCCTTTACCTTTATAGAGATGGGCAATAGAGGCATCCTTAACTCCTCTTGCCATATAACCTGGAAAATTTCAGTCATCTTTTGTATGAGCAATGGTCCTCCTACCTTGTAAGTCTCAACTGGAATAGAATTGGTACACATGAAAGAAGCCTAATGGCCCTCAAAACATCTTCTTCACTTGGAAGTTCAGCTAAGGAGGGATTGACTTGAACCTGATGTAAACGATCAATGGCCTCAGCATTGATTGATGATGGTCTGTTGAGAACATTATGGGAATGTTCAGCCCATCTCTTTAGGATCATGTTCTTATCACTAATCAATGTGGCTCCACAGCCTTGAGTAGTTGTGATGCACCATAGGTTTTTGGTTCATAAATAGCTTTCAGGGAATCATAAAAGCACTTTGGATTGTTACTATCAGCATAAAACTGAATTTCATCTGCCTTCTTACTGAGCCAGGAATCCTGTATCTCTCTAAGCTTTACTTATAATTTGCTTTTGATGGAATTAAATGCTGCCTTCTTAGAGCAGGTCTTAAAGCAGATGAATTATCCTGCTGGTAAATCCTGTGGAGTTCTCATTTTTCATTTAGCAGCTTCTGAATTTCTCCATCATGTTCATCAAATCAGTCATGGTATTTGTGAGTATTCTGACCCAGATGAGCAAAGCAGTGCTCCTTTTCTGCTCCACTGTTGCCTACTGTGTGTTGATTCAACTTTCCCTCCAAATCAGCAACAAACTGTTCATGCTCAGAGAAGAGCTCTAATTTGTTGACATTCATTCTTCTGGTAGTCATTTTGCCTTGGGGGCAGCCCTTTTGATGAATGCAAGTATTTAGCTTGGAAAGGTTAAGTCTGTGATCAGTCCAGCACTCTGCATCATACATTGCCTTTGTCACTCTCACATCTTGTCTGTCTCTTCTCATTACAGTCACATAGTCTGTTAGATGCCCATGTTTGCTGTGAGGGTGTATCAATGAAGTTTTATCGCGTTTAGGTAAACAGAAGACAGTGTTGGTGATGAGAAGGTCATGTGATGTACAAGTCTTCAGCAGTAAACGACCATTGCTGTTGCTATTTCCAACTCCATTCCTTCCTAGGACTACCTGTCAAATCTGGTAGTCTGATCCTACTCTAACATTAAAGTCTCCCAGAATTATAAGCTTGTTCTTTTTTGGCACAGTGACGATAATGGTCTCTAGGTCTTCATAAAATTTTTCTTTGACTTTATCAGGGTTTGTCATGTGGGAGCATAGGCACTGATGATGGTGGCATGGCATTTTCCTGCAAGTGGCAACCACATTGTCATGAACCTGTCATATATAAGGATATAATATATATAATTATATCATATAATTTAACATAATTGATATATAATATAAACAATACAATATAATATAGCATATCATGTTATTTTATATTACAATACAAAGCAAAACATAGCACTCTATAGTGCAGAAAATAAAATTTCCAACTCTATTATATTTTTTTAGCTCCAGACTTTGTCTTCTATTTCTTGTGTCCTTAATGCCATCTAGGACTATGTGTGTGTATGTTAAAGAAGTATGCCTTAGTTGTCTATATGGAAGACACTCATTAAGAAAATCATATCAGAATACAATAGATTAATGTGATTCAGTTCAATAAGCATTTGTTAAATTCTTCTGATAAGCTAGAATTGAACTTCCATGGAAGTTCATGGAACTTCATGGAAATATACCAACAAAGATAGTTATAATATACAATGTTACATGATGAGTATATCAACATCAAAGAGTTACAAAGTCAAGTCCTGGGGGCAATGGTTTTGTCAATTGAGAGGATTCACTCAGTCAAGGAACAGTCATTTACTAAGATTTATTACTATGTGTCAGGAATTTCCACCGACTGAGAAATGCTTCCTGAAAGAGGTGGTGAGACCCCCTCCTCCACAAAACTGCCAGATTGATATTTCCAAACATGTTCTGAATGTCTTCCTCAGAAAAACTCCAGTGACTCCCTGTGGCCACCATAATAAAATGCAGGTTAATCAGCCTGGCAGTTAAAACTCTGCCCAACTTGGCTTCCATCTATCTTTTCAAATGTATTTCCTATTACTCCCCTTCACAGACTCCATAATTCATATAAGTGGGAAAAACAGTCAGCTATACCTTTAACTCGATGTCCCATCTTGTCTTTCTCTGCCTCTGCACAGGTTATCACTCTCATATCTGGAATGTACTTACTTTCTTACCACTATATCTTGGAATCTATAGAATTCTTCAGAATTGACTTGACACAGCTGTTGACTCCTATCCTCCTTCACCTTTCCCAGTTCTTCAAGGACAGCTAGGTGATACAGTAGGTAAAACTCTAGACCTGAAGTCAGTGAGATTGAGTTCTAGCATGGCCTCAGATTTATACTAGTTACATGACCCTGGGCAAGTCATTTAACTTTTGTCTGCCTCAGTTTTCTCATCTATAAAATGGGGATAATAATAACACCTCTCTCCCAAAGTTGTTATGAGGATCAAATGAAATTGTATTTGTAAAAGCAGTAGCTGGTATATGGTAAGTTCTTAACACACACTTGTTTCTTTCTCCCCTATTTAGTTTTTATCGCTTGATCCAAACCTTCCAGCGCATTGCTTTATACATAGTAGGCAATTTATAAATGATTATTGAATTGAATTGAAAGATACGTAGTGAGTCAACAGGTAAGAGGAGGATGGCAATATGTTTCAGACATATCATACCTAAGATCAGAGAGATCATTGAAACCTCTGTCTGTGAATAAACTTTGAAGTGGCCCTGTGTCTATTAAATTTTAAGGTCAGAAGTTTGCAATGATGGAAGAAAAGACTGTCATTTCCTGGGTGTTGAGGCGGTTTTGGATTGAATCCATTCAAAAAAGAGAAGAACTTCATCTGGTGGGAGAAATGATTCTTCGACCAAAGAACGGCATCTGGATTAAGCTGAAGAGGAGAACATAGAAGGAAGGAACCTCAAATTCAATCAATTGTATTAACAATTCATCATCTAGCCTGAAAGGTGTGTGTGTGTGTGTGTGTGTGTGTGTGTGTGTATGTGTGTGTGTGTGTGCGCGCGCACATGTGTGCGTGTGTGCAAGAAAGACAGAGAGAGAGAGAGAGAGAGAGAGAGAGAGAGAGAAAGAGAGAGAGAGAGAGAGGGAGAGGGAGGGAGGGAGGGAGAGCACTTACAAAATTCTTGATGATCAATGGTTGGCTCTCTGATAGAGGACCCATTTCAAAGGTGTGATCTGTCTGTTTTCATTGACTTCAGAATTACAGCTATGAAAACAGTTTGGGTATAGCAACTATCAATACAAATATTCCTTGAAATGTTTCCTCAGGTGGTCATTCATGTCAATCACAGGATGAACAGGTAACAAGTTCCCCACAATCTGGAGAATATAGATCAATTTGTTGTCACCTGTTTATAGATCCAAATAAATCAAGGAAATCAAAGTGTTTTTTTAAAGAGAAATACTGACATTTAACTTTTATTCTTCATAAAAGCATAATAAAATCCCTTTTTCTTTAAGTCAGTTATATTTCCCTGATGGGATCCATCCTGAAGAATAGTTAAAATTCCTTTGAGATGAAGATCTATTTTGTTTTGGTATTTGAAAAAATGCTAATATTTTATTCTTTTGATCTAGGAGATTTTAAAATAATTTTGCAAATTATGATAATTTTGCACACAATACAAATTATTTTTAAGCACTTTATATTTTAAAGCACTTAATAGCCTTTATCAGCTATTCATAATTTACATAAAGAAACAGAATTTTTTGAGCCAAAGGGTATCTTAGAGACTTCTAGCATTTTTCACCACCACCACACCCCTGCCCCATCCAAGAAATCCATCACCTGAAAGGAAGTAAAAAGGTCTCTGAGGAACCCAAAACAAATGTTGTAAAACAGATGCTTAAAAACCTATGCACTTCTAAGAAAAGCTTGGCTGATTTTTACTTAGCATGTAATTTAAAAAATTGTTTTTCTAGTTTCTTAATTCATAGAAAATCATAAAGTATGTGGTGCAGGGACAGAGGATCAAAATGCTTAGTGACAGGTGCACTGATAGAATAAGAGACTTTAACTAGGAAATAGACAAAAGTATGCCAGATTGCCTTGCAAGGAGATGGAAAATTCTTCAGCCTTTGCTACTTGTAGGAGCAGAATTCAGTTACTGAATGTGTATGGATAAAATGTAAGCAGAATGGTTTTGTTTCTCGGACTAACATGATCTTGGTTATCATATACCTACTGAGTTGTCTAATAATCATGTATGGAATCTAAAGTAGGAAAGTGAAGGCACTGACTTTTGGAAATAAAATTTTGTTACTTTTTTTTCAATTTCTAAACAGTTCTCTTCTCTTTTTCCCATCTCCCCCACTTAGGGGCAGCTAAATGGTGCAGTGGATAGGGCACCAGGGCAGGAGTCAGGAGGACCTGAGTTCAAATCTCACCTCAGACACTTGACTCTCACTAGCTGTGTGACCATGGGCAAGTCATTTAACCCCAATTGCCTCATCCTGGGTCATCTCCAGTCATCCTGATGAACAATCTGGTCACTGGATTCAGAGGACTCTGGAGGAGAAGTGAGATTGGTGACCTGCACAGCCCTCCCTCACTCAAAACAGTCAAGTGCAACAAGTCATGTCACCATTTCTCTGATGGCATGGTCTTCTTCAGCAACAAAGGATGAACACAAAATACAATTGCCCCCACTTACTGAAAGAAAAAGAAAAAGAAAACCTTTGGAATAGATAATAATAGCTAATATTTACACAGTATTGACTATGCCAGGCATTGCAAATGCTTTATAATTATTAACTCATTTGAAAATGAGATAACAACCTCACAAGAATATCAAGAAGTAGGCACAGTGATTAACCACCATTTTACAGATGAAGAAATTGAAGCAAATAGGTTAAATGACTTGTGTAGCTAGTGTTTGAAGCCAGATCTGAACTCTTGATTCTAGACCTACTGCTCTATCCATTGTCTCATTTGCTGCTCAAAAATACATACAGATGTGCACATATACACATACATGTATACACACATACATATACATACATATGTGTACATATGAGCATGTATATAACACAAATCTCATATGCCCATGCATGTATAATATGCTATGCATAACATCTAAGTGCCTCAGTATACAGACATGCATGGTTAAGCAAAGTAAACTGCCATATTAACTGTGTCCAAAAATACTCATCTGATTCTACATTTAGAGCCCAATACCTATCATGAGGTGGGTAGGAACATAAATGATTATGTCTATATAACATATATATCATATATATAACCTGCATCAGTATCAACATAATTGATATCAATAATAAAAGTAATAATTTGATTATGTCAATAGATGCATAACAAGCTTTTGATAAAGTACAAACTCATTTCTATTAGAACATTTGAAAGTATCAGCAGAAATGGATTTTTCCTTCAATTGACAAAAAAACATTTATTTAAAATGATCAGCAAGTATTATTTGTAACAGGAATAAACTAGAGGACTTCCTTCTAAGATGAGGTATGCAACAAGAGGCTCACTGTCACCAATATTATCCAATATTGTATTGGAAATCCTAGCAATTGCAAAAAGAGAAGAAAAAGAAATAGAAGAAATCAGAATAAGGAATAGTTTTCCTTTTGATTGACCATCCCTCATTCCTGCTATAAATCCCATTTGGCCATAATAAACAGCAGGGCTCCTTCAATATCCTCCCACTCCGTTGTGTGCTGCTTGAGAGGGAGAGGAAAGTTTGTGAGGTAAAAGCTCCTGAGTTAAGATGAAATTTCTTGAGACCTAGACTGCCTCTCCACCAAGCTGCCCCTCAGGTCTGCTGTGCTTTAATTCTGTGGAGTTGACCCGGAAGTGTCTACACTTCACTCAAGCCAAACCTCAACCTCTGGAGTCTTCTCTTTCAAGTTCTCTTAGGAAGACTTTATTTTTTCTGTTCTATGTTTTATTTTATGTTGATTTTTCTGTCTGGAGAAAATCTAGAGACCCTTTCAAAGGTGTGATTTGTTTGTTTCCAATGGCTTCAAATTTAGAGCTATGAAAACACAGTTTGGGTATATCAACTGCCAGTATAAAAGTTGGTCCTTTGAAATGTTTCCTCAAACGATCATCGATGTCAATCACAGGATGAGCAGGTAACAACATATAATAACAACATATCTTCCCCAACGGGGAAGATATTCATAGATTTGTTGTTATCTATTTATAAATCCAAATAAATTAACAAAATCAAAGTGTTTTTTTTTAAATAGAAATACTGACATTTAACTTTTATTCTTCATAAAAGCAGAGATACTTAAGGAACCCCTTTTTCTTTAAATCTGGAGATACTGCAGTGGTTTGCCATTTCCTTCTCCAGCTCACTTAACCGCTGAAAAACCGAGGTAAAGAGTTGAATCACTTGCCCAGTCATGCAGCTAGTAAGTGTCTGAGGCTGGATTTAGTCTTCCGACACTTTGCCTCCATCTCGTTCGCTC
Organism: Bettongia penicillata ogilbyi; assembly: GCA_023548195.1. Lineage (NCBI taxonomy): Eukaryota > Metazoa > Chordata > Mammalia > Diprotodontia > Potoroidae > Bettongia > Bettongia penicillata. The sequence goes on from JAJHZJ010000008.1 coordinate 6,929,049, forward strand.
TTCTGTTGAATGAACATGAAACAGTTCCTGTCCTTAGGGAGATAATATTCTAGCAAGAATGGGGAAGATACCATATGAACAGATAAATGAAGCATTTATTAAATGATTTAAGTGAGGCAGAGCTGTGCCAAGTTGTCAGCCTCACTCTTCCAGAGTCAGTCTGTCATTCCAGACCCTCCACAATCTGACTTCAAAGTGTTCTTCCATCCATATTGTATATTATTCCTCTCCATGTCCTCAATAGCCACCTTGGATGACTCGTTCGTTTTTTGCAATATTGCTCTCCCTTCTCCTGCCTCTTTACTTTTGCCAGACTGTTCTCCCATACCTAAAACACATTCCCTTCTGATCCCAAGGTGGTAAATTCCTTTCCTTCTTTTTAAAACTGAGTCCAGGCATCACTTTCTTCATATAGCCTTCTGTGATTTACATCCCTCCTCTCTCTTGCCAAAAGCACTCTCTTGCCTTCCTATTCTTTGCGACACTTTGCCTTAATCTCTTCTTTGCCATTCTATTCAACTTTCAATTAAATCATTCATTACTAAGCAGTAATTGTTTCTATTTTACCCAGGAACTCTGAGGGGCTTCCTCTCCCGGTTTGATTTTTTTTTTTTTTTTTTTTTTTTTGGTTAAAGGGGTCATCCTTTGAGTAACTACTTAAAGAAGTCTATTCATTGAATGGATGCATCTCACTCAAAGTGAGAGTGTGATAAGACCTTAACCTGAAGGGTCAGGGTCTCACATTGCACCCTGGGTCATCTCTAGTCCTCCTGATGAATATCAGGCCACTGGACCCAGGTGGCTCAGGAGGATAAAGTGAGGCTGGTGACCTTGCACAGCCCTCCCTTACTCTAATCAAAGTCAACTCCAAGTCATGTCATCATCCTGATGTCATGGCCCTCTTCGAGAAGAAGAACAAACACAATAACAATTCAACACTTATTAAGAGCCATGTACTTTGCTAGGTACTGAGCACAAAGACAAAAATGAAACAGTTCCTGTCTGCAGGGACCTTGTATTCTAGCAAGATGGGGGAGATATAACAAGGACAGATAGGAGTTAATCAGCAAACGTTTATTAATGTCTACAGGCATTTTTTCTATGTGTTGGGAATACAGACAGATGCAAAGAATGAAATGATCATATTTCTAAAAGCATGCACACTATTGGATAGGTAAATAAAAGATAAGGTAATTTGAAAGGGGACAGAGTGCTAACTGCTGTCATGTAGTAATGATATGATATATATTATATATAATATGTGATAATATAATTGCTAGCATTTCTATAGCACGTACTATGTTCCAGGAACTGTGCTAAGCACTTCATAAATATTATTTCATTTGTTCTTCATCATGAACAACTCTGAGAGGTTAAGGATTATTAATATCCACATTTCGTAGTTTAAGAAACTAAGGCAAAAAGAGGTTAACTTACCCACAGTCATATAGAAAGTACTTAAGAGTGGATTTGAACACAGGTCTTCCTGACTCTGGGCCCAGCACTCTACACATTCTGGCCTGACAAAAAGCCATCAGACTTAGAGACTAAAAGAGATGGAAAGAGTTTAAGAAGCAGGGGGTAGAAAAGAAGAAGAGGCAGGAGTTTTTATGCGAAATGAAGAAGGAATGTTGGACAATGACTTGAGGGAGACAACAAGAGAGAATAGCAATGAATCATATTCATAGAAGAAATGGGAGGGGAGGAGATCAAAGGCCCAAGAAAGGGTCAAGGGCCCTTGGCAAGAGGAAAAGCCACCTCTTCTTCAGACACTGGAGCAGAGATTTTAATAGAGGAGAGGAGCAGGACTTTTGCTTTTCTCATCCTGAATGTTATTGTGTTATTCCTTTATTTCAGTAGTGCCTGATTCTTCAAGATTAGATTTTGGGTTTTATTGGCCAAGACACTAGAGTGACTTGCCATTTCCTTCCTCAACTCATTTTGCAGATGAGGAAACAGCCAAAAATGATCAAATGACCTATCCAGGGTCACACGGCTAGTAAGTGTCCAAGGCTAGATTTGAACTCAAGTTTTCCTGACTCCAGGCCCAGCAATCTATCCACTGCACCACCTAGCTGCCCCTAAACACTGTACCTCTATTAATTCAGTCTAAGATTGCATTAGATATTTTACTGATGTGTTACCATGTTAACTCATATTAAATTTACAGCACACTAAAACCCCTATACTGATATATATGTATATATATATGCATATTATATATGCATATATATGTATACACATCTATATTATATATATACACATATATATGTATACACACACACACACACATATATATAAAACTGATCCCTACATCTCCTGTGTTTGTGAGATTGATTTTTTTAACCCAATTGGATGAATTTACATTCATTCTCATTAGATTTCATCTTATTACATCTGATCCATACAAAGACATCGTTAAAGCAGAGGGTCTCATCCACCTTGCCTTCCTGGGTTTCTCATTTAACATCAAGGATCTCACCCCTTGGGCCATTATATTTTTCAGGTCACCATCTCCCATCTCAGGTAAGCATTAGCATCTCAGCTGTAGTCAGACTCCTCTGATTTAACCAGGAAAGACAGATTAGAAAATTCAGTCATTGTGATGGAAGGGTTTTTGCCATAAGCAGCACTTCCCCTTTCTATCTTTGATCCAGTGACACTGACTTCCTTGCTGTACCTCAGAGAGAACACTCCATCTCTCAGCCATTTCATCATTTTCATCAGCTTTACCTCCAGGATGCTCTTGCCTGACCCCAAGTGAGGAGTCCAATAGAAAAAGGTGGCACACAATATTGACTATTAAGGAACATCAGGGAAACTAGGCATGTTTAGCCATGAAAAGAGAGTGAGAGTCACAGGATGAATATTGTTTTCAAATATTTTAAGTCATATGCAAAATATGAATGAAAAAGAATTTTGGAGAGGAGGACTTTAGAAAGCAAATTTCACGCCAATGGGCAGAAATTATAATGAGGTTAATTTTGGTTCAATGTAAATAATAATGTTCTATTAACTTATGTTTATTTGATCTATAAGCTTCACAAAGTATTTTCCTCACAATAACTTTTTCAGGTAGGTGAAAAAGTATTAGTATTCCCATTTTACAGATGCAGAAACTAAGGTTCAGAAAATAAAGTGACTTGCCTTACTAATCATATGATTAGTAAGTATCTGAACCAGGTCTTGAATTCAAAGTCCAATGCCCTTTGGATTGCATGTCACCTCTCCCACAAAAAGGGCTTTTATATTTTAGTATTTTAGTGCTTATGTTATTTCTTTTCCTCTTTTTTTTTTGATCTATTGGGCTATAGACATTAGTAGGGGTATCACTGCACCAAAGGTATGCGTAGTATAATAGATTTTGGGGCATAGCTCCAAATTGTTTTCCAGAATTACTGGACCAGTCCATAGTTCCACTAACAGTAGATTAAAATATTTGATTTCCAATAGCCCTCGTGAAATTTGTCATTTTCTTTTTTTTTTCAATTTTTCCAATATAATGACTATGAAGTAGAACCTTGGAATTTGTATTTATATTTCTCTAATTATTAGTATTTTCAAACACTTTTAAAATATGATTATTGATTGATAGGTTGGATTTCTTCCTTTGCTTTTAACTGCTTATCAAATGGAAAATGGCTTCTATTCTTGTAAACTTGAATCAGTTCAATGAAGCCCCTTCCTCATTTATTGGCTTTTCTTCTAATTTGGACAAGTAGGTGACACAGTGGATAAAGAACTGGGTTTGGAGTTAGGAAGACTCATCTCCCTGAGCTTCAATCTGGCCTTAGATACTTACTAGCTGTGTGACCCTGGGCAAGTCACTTAACTCTGTTTGCCTCAGTTTCCTAATCTGTAAAATAAGATGGAGAACGAAATGGCAAACTACCTCAGTATCTTTCCCAAGAAAACCCCATATGAGGTCACAAAGAGTCAAAAGGCTGAAAAGTGACTGAACAACAGCTTCTAATTTTAAATGCATAGGCATGCAAAAACTTTCAAATTTCATATAATCAAAATTGTCAGTTCTACCTTTTGTGATCCTTTCTATTTCTTATTTGGTCACAAAATCTCCTTTTATCCATAGATCTGACAAATAAAGTCTTCACTATTCCTCTAATTTATTTATGGCATAATCTTTTATTTGTCATGTATCCATTTAGAACTTGTCTTGGTATGTAGTGTAAGATGTTAACCTAAACTATATTTCTACCAAATTGCTCTCCAATTTTCCCAGCACTTTTTGTTTAATACTGAGTTATTGTAATAGTTGAGATATTTGGGTTTATCAAACATCAGGCTGCTGTGCTCTTTCGCTTCTGTATGTTGTTTCTCATCAGTTCCATAGATCAGCTTTTCTATTTCTTTACCAATATCAAATTGTTTAGATGATTATTTCTTGTGATATTGCTTTATATATAGAACTTCTAGGGCCCCTTCTTTCATTTCCCTTTACATTTTTGTCCCTTGTGCTGAGGTGTGGTAATTTCTCTCCCATTTCAATGTCATTCCAGTTTCTTGAGCAAAAGGCTACTACATTCATGTCTCATTTTAAAGTTTACCCAGTACTTTATAATTTATTTTCTCAATTAAACCCCACCAAAAACACATGAGATTGGTATAATAGACAGTTTTATTTCCATATAACAGATTAAAAAGCAGAGGCTCAGGGATATCAAGTGAATTCCATATTACTTCTGAGGGTGCTATTTTGTTACCTAGGACCACCACCTTGTTGTTTTCTTTGACTCCGTACTCAGCATATTCAACTAGTTTAGAAATTTAGTTATTTCTATTTCTACATCTCCTAAATATATCTCCTTTCCATCCATACAACCACAGCCATAGTTGCAATCTTCATCATCTCTGGATTATTGCAATTGCCTTCTCACTGGATTCCCTGACTCAGCTTTCTCCACTCTAATATATCCTCCACACAACTGCCAAAGTAATTTTCCTAGAGAGGGCCAACTCTATTATTTCACCCTCTCTTCCTATACACTTACTTCCATTGGTTCCCAAATACATATCAATTCAAATATAAAACTCCTCATTTGACATTTAAAACATCTGACAACTAGTCTCTTCTTAAATATACTCCCCTACAAGCAATCTACAGTTAGTCATGTGGGTCAAATGTCTAGTTCTTTACATTTAATGTGTTGCGACTGTGCCTTTGTAACATACGTGAAATATATCCACTCTTTGCCTCTGCCTGTTAGGACCCCTGGCCTTCTTCAACACAAAGCTCAAGTACCAACTTCTTGTACTAAAAGGTACTAACTTTTGCCAGTTACATCACCACCCTCTCTTCTTTGTTTGCTAATGCTTTCCCTTCTAACGTAGCCTTATATCTGATTTTCATGTATCTTGACTATAGCTATTTATGCATATATTGTTTCCCCCTTTACAATATTAGGTCATTTGAAGCCAAAGTGCATTTTCACCTTTTTTTTGGCATCTCCAGCATTTAGTCTAGTGCCTGGTAAACGATGGATAAATGCTCGTTGATGGTTTGATCAATCCCTCGTTATCACACAGCTAATCAAAGGTGAGATCTGTACCCAGCTGGCAGGATCCCCCATAGAAAGATCACTAGGTCCAAAGTCAAATGACCCAGGTTCAGTTCCAACTTGAACTGTTAAATTTTTCAGTATGAGTATTTATGCCTGAGAAATGGGCAAATGCTATAAATCCAGGCATGATTTATTGTTTTGCTGATTTCCAGAAGTAAGCAACCAATGGGGGAAATGTTAGTTGTGCAGATGAAATATAAAAAGTATGTCATGGGTACATTTCTCCAAACATCTATTGTTAAACATTTACCCACACATTGCTATCCAAATCCCACCTGTCTCTTGCATCCTGTATGACCTTGACAGGCCACTTATCAAAAAGGGTTGGTCTCAATGGACTTTGAGGTCCCCTCTAGCTTTGTGATTCTGTGACCCTCAGTCTAGCTCTATGGACTCTATCTACCACATCAGATCCCTTCCATGCTGCTCCAATGGAAAAAGTGCAGCCCAAGAAGGGCAATTTGCTTGTTCTAAAATGACAAGATATTCCAAAATATAAAATAATTGAATCCCAGATCTGTGTTACAGCAAAATAGCTGACATATTAATGAGGTTGCCAAAACTCAGGAGGGCTGGACATTTATTAAAGATGTTGACACAGAAAAATGCTGACAGTCATTTGGCAGAGGATCAGAGTCAATGTTAGAGGAAAGCAAATACGTGCTGTGCCACAGTCCTCTTTACGAAGGGATGACCATCCAACATTTTAAGTGGACAGAAGACCTAATCCTTACGTCCAGAGCCATTGAAGCCTGCACAATTTCAGGTAGAGAACCTCTCTTAATTCTAATTGCTTCTTTATAGGCCATTCCTTGAAATGGACTATGGTTTTTTGTTTGTTTTGATGTGTTTTTTTTTTAACTTGATGAAGCAATATTTCAATTCTAAATCACTGCATATTTAGGAATTCAAAATGAGCCAGTTATAAGTGGAAAGATGGCGTATGTCAAATTTTTAAATAAAATGTGTTTTTGTTCCTTCTGAACTTGTCACTAAATACACTGTGCATTTTCATACACAAAGTAGAATAGAAAATGGATTATATGTGAAACTATAAATCTCTACTATGCATATAGAAGTCATTTTAAAGCCCTCATCGATAATATTTAAGATCAAGCCTGGGCAGAAATCTCCCATACTCTTTCCTCACTATGAGATCATATGTTGTATCACTGATAAATAGGGATAATATAGGATTAAATGGTTGCATTATTATATACATATATGTACATATATAATATACATGTATAGAAAGGGATAGGAAGATTTCTCTCCCCATATATACATACATATTTCCCTCTTTCCCTCTCCCTTCCCCATCAATACTAATAGCTAAAGCTATATCTGCATATCTATTATAAAAATATCTATATATGATATACTATATGGTAATATTCTGTTACATTATATGATATCATTTTATAATATATTACATTACATTATATAATTTTATAATTTAACATTTTGTAATATATAATTTTATAATATATAATATGGCTATATAATAGAGAGAGTTAAATGCAAACATAGATATAGACAGACATAGATATGGATGTAGATATATATATGTATATATATATATATATATAATTTGATAAATACCCTGAAATGTCCTTCAGAAACATGAAACTAAGGAGGTGGACCAGAGGGGTTGCTATCACGTTAAGTCAACGAGCATTCCTAAACATCTACTATGTGTCAGTCATGGTGCCAAGAACTGGGAGTTGTTAACTGCTGTGATACTCCATGTTTTTTGAAGTGCGATGACTTTTGTTTTCCAAGTGATAAATCACAGAAATTTTCCGCTGACCCATCTTCTCAATACCTGGGATTCTGTGCCCAGAATTCATAGTTAACATCAATCAAAGGAAAGGGACAGATGACCATTTTACTGCTCTATTAGATTACTTGGTCACCATAACTCCAGGTTGTTCTTTCTTGGGAGATAATGTCCTAGTCCCCAAACTTGTTCATTTGTTTTGTCATTTTAGGATGGATTTCCCACACCAAGCAGTTTATTTCCTCTTCTTCTTTGCTACGGTGACCAGTGGTAAGTTTAGCTTTAAAACATATCTTACCCAGAGAGAATTTCCCACAGTGGGTAAAGTCAAGGGAGTGGATGTCGTAGGCACCAGTCTGTGAAAAGGACTGATTTCTCTGGGAAGAATAGGAAATTAGGGAGCTATCTGCCTCTGCATCTGTGATCATCTGACTCCCCTTCTAGGGACCAGGGGCAAGAACTAACTTAACTGCTCTTTAGACTTACCTTCTTTGTCTTTTATCATGAACCAGGTGGAGAGGCCCAGATGTGCAGAATCAGATGGGAGGGGAAGGTTGCTAGTCCAAGAAATTAGACCTTTGAAATGAGTAAACAACACAGGCTTCAAAAACAAAACCAAGAATTATACTCAAAAAGTTATGTCCATTTTTAGGAGTCTTATTTCGTTGTAGCAGAGCACTGACTCTGAAGATAGAGGACCTGAGTTCAAATCTTACCTCTGATGCTTGCTACCTGTGTGACCTTTCACAAATCACCAAATTTCCCTTGGCCTTGGTTTCTTTATCTAAAAAATGGGCCAGATCTATTCAATAACCCAGAGGATTTCTGAGATCACTTCTAACTCTCTATCTGTGATAAGACCATTATTTATTTTTACTACCAGGTGTCAATTTGAGTTTAACTGTACTCAGATGGCCCCCAAATACCTGTCTCATTTTCAGTTTATAGGGAATAAGAAATAATAAGATACTTGATGGATCCATGTTGATACCCACAAGGATACTCTCTCAGTTACCCCAGATCATTCCCTTTTTATGTCATCTTATTCAGTGAAATTCTCTGTTTGTAAGTCTTTTTGTCTCTCTCTGTCTCTCTTAATCTCTCTGTCCGTCTGTCTGTGTCTATTTCTCTACATATATAAGAAATTCCAATCTACCATTTCAATTATTTATCTATATTTCTAAAGCATAGACCCAATGTGTCATTCCCCTGCTCAATAAACACGAGTGACTTTCACTTCTGTGAAACATGTGAAGCTCTTTATAATCTGATTCTAACTTGCCTTTCCAGAGTCACTCCATATGAATCCCCTTTATACATACTATGGTAAAACCAAAATGACCTTTGGTATTCCTCACATATAAATTCTCCATCTCCCTCCATCTCGCATTTCCATGCTATTGTCCAACCTATTTCTCATATCTGTAATGCTTCCCCCACCTCCCAATTCTTAGAATCCTTAGTTTCCTTCTAAATTCAGATCTGACATGATCTTTCCTGATCTTCCTGACTGCTAGTATTTCAGCCTCTCTGCTAACATCCTGCAAAAAAAAATTGTTTTCATTATTTTGAATGTTTTGTATGTGCCTCTCCAGTGGGATGTAAATACCTTAAGGGCAGGAGTACTCTTTATATTTGAACTACCTAGTACAGTGCCTGGCATATTAGATGGCTAATAAATCTTGCTGATTGATTGTCTGGTGGTCACCAATCCATTACCAGCCTTACCCCCCATGTTTGGTCATTTCATGAGCACACTTCTACATTTTGGTGGATGAATGAACATAAATCTCCATGCATATTTAGGAGTTATACACAGATGATTTAGTCCTAAGAAATATATACACATGTGTGCATAGACATGCACACACACACATATATATATACACACATAACTATTTTATATATCTATCTTTTATTTAGTTACTTGAGCCTCTGTGAAAAATAATAACTCATTTTAGTACTCTATGCAAGCTTTGGTTAAGCAGGTGATTGCTAGCATAGGGGATCTGCCATCGATAATTGGATTAGGTGGAGGGAAATTTCCTGCTTCTAATCCTTTGCTGTTTCTAGGGAGACTAAGAAGAGCTAGGGTCTTTTGATCTAATTCAATAATCAGTTGTTTAAGTGCCAGTTGCTATATTTGCCAGGTACCATATTGGGTGTTGGGGGTACAACAGCAAAAATCAAATAGTCTCCACCCTGTAAAAGCTTACATTTTACTGAGTGTATAAAATAGAGACACCAGCAAGTAAGATATTTACCAGTAAGTAAATTCAAGATAACTGGAAAAGATAGAAAACACTTAGGGATGAACTGAAGCTAGTTGAACTGATAAATTTTTGTAATGAGTTTCCACACCTCAGAAACTGACAAATACTACAGATCAGGACTTGATTTATTTTTTTAATGATTGACAAGACTTAATAAAGTAATGGAGAAAATGTTAATAAAGGAAATTCAACTTAAAAGTGTATACTGCATGTATATATATATGCATATATATGCACATACATATATATACATACATATATATGTGTGTGTATGTATGTACTGGGGGCTGGTTGTTAAACATTTCATCCCTGAAAACACTAACAATTGGATGGACTGAGAAAGGCTTTCTCTGGAGGTGGTACCTCATCTGAGACTTAAAGGAAACTGAGGATCCTGAGGTGAAGATGAGAAGGGAGTGCATTCCAGGCAAGGTAAAGTGATATGGAGATGAGGAGCATAATGATGAGTGGAGGATATGGTACATTGGTTAGTCCTAAAAAGGAAGATTTCCTTTTAATTCCTACCCCAGACACTTATTGTTCAACCATTTTCATTTGTGTCTGATTCTTTGTGATACCATTTAGGGTTTCTTTGGCAGAGATACTGGAGTGATTTATTTATCATTTCCTTCTCCAGCTCATTTTGCAGATATGGAAACTGAGGCAAACAGGGTTAAGCAACTTGCCCAGGGTCACACATCTAGTAAGTGTCTGAGGATAGATTTGAACTTAGGAAGAAGAATTTTCTAACTCCTGACTAGGCATTCTATCCACTTTGTCACCTAGCTGTCCCTCAGACATTTACTAGCTATATGACCTAGGCAAGTCACTGAACTCTTGTCTGCCTCAGTTTTCTCATCTGCAAAATGAGAAAAATAGCATCAATCTTCCAGGATTATTTTGAGGATCTAATGAGGTAACATGTATAAAAAGGTGCTATACAAATGCTAATTATCATTAAGGTAATTTAGTCAGAAAAAGGAGATTGTAAGGGTAATCCAGACCAAAAGAAGTCTGGACAGATGGGTGGGAGTCTGTATCAGGAAGCACCTTGACATACACAGGAGGGCCTGCTTATTACAGCTTCCTTGATTTGCTTTTCTAAAAGGAAAGGCAACTTTTAGGGGTCAATAATCCCTTTAATCAAACACATGTGTCACTCATTTAATTCAGGGGAAAAAGTCAGCCCCTGAACTTTGGAGAAAATACAGAGAAATCAAAGATCAACAGACAGACTTCCAACTATCTGACACACATCACAGATCAACAGATATGTGTCTGACCATACAAACATAGTTACCAGAGAGGGAAGCATCAGCATCTGGGTTTTCAAAGCTGGGGGAGTTCCTTAGTGGCTTCCCAGAGTCTTGTCTGGGCAAAAAAAAAATGCTTCCTCTCCATAAGTCCTAAAGTAAAACTTCACGTCAGAGTATTAGTACATTTTTTAGTCATAGGGGCTCACAACCTTGAGAACCAGTGCCTCATTAGAAACTTAACAAAAAGTGTGGGCCTTCCTGCAAATCTGCCTTAATCAAATTCCCTTTAATAGGCAGGCCCATTAATGGGTGGGAAAGATCTTTAATAATGTTAAAATAATTAACAACACAAATACATATACTGTTTCTGGTTAAAGAAACTTGTTTCTGTACTTTATTCCTGGTAAAGTTGATAAAGGTAAGATTCAATTAGAGGCATTTGATTATACTAAAACAAAAACAGCAAAAGGTCCTACTTTGCTTGCCATCAGAGTCCAAGAATAATGATAATAATATCCATGTGTCAGGACCTTTACAAATATGACCTCGTGTAACCTTTACAATAACTCTGGAAGGTAGGTGCTGTTATTATCACCCCCATTTTATCGGGGCTAACAGAGGTTGAATGATTTACTCAAGACCACCCAGTTGATAGGTTCTGAGGCCAAATCTGAACTCAGATCTTTCTGACTGCAGGGCCAATGCTGTATCTGTTGCTCTGTCTCACTGCCAAATGACTTCATTCTTTCTAGGGAATTAGAGTCATATCTTAATGGAGTTGTGGGGAGAGGGGATTGCTAAGAATGGAGAGGGTGGGGGAAAGTGATAATGTTGGAGGGTTGAGGTACATAGGAAGGCACTCGAGCACATTCCTTACTAATTGCACCAGATCAACACTGTCCTCTGATTCTATTACAGAGTGTGTGACTCGGTTTTATGAAAACACCTTCTTTAAAGGAGGAGATGTGGATGCGGTGCACACCCCAACTGCTGAGCTCTGCCAGAGAGCATGCACTTTCCACCCCAGGTGTACACTGTTTAGTTTTCTACCCGCAAATGCCATTAATGATGAAAACAAAAGGTAAAGGCTTGGGATTCATTATCAGAGAAACTGAACTCTCCTTTCCTATGCCCCTCCCCCATGATGCTCATTTTGGAGTTTTGGAGTCTTAGTATATAGATTCAAGACCTGTTCCACCATTTCAGCATCTACATGTGTGATCTTGGGCAAGTCACTTAGCCTCTCTCTACCTCAGTATCCTCCTCTATAAAGTGAGAGAGTTAGACTAGATCATGGGTGGGGAACGTGGCTTTGAGGCCACATATGGCCCTATAGGTCCTCAAGTGCTACCCTTACTTGCAGACCTAGAGGGCCACAAGGCCTCAAGGCCACAGGTTCTTCACCCCTGGGATGGCCTATGGAGTCCCTTAGACCTCTAAGTCTATATTATGAAAAGATGTATATTTTCATTTCTGAGACTGCTTTCTCTCCTAATGCAGATCTTAGCCTTTCATGTTGTCATCCTCCTCCAAAACAAATCACATGGTAGGGAAAAGCAGGGGATAAGCATTTATAAAACACTTACTATGTACCAGACCCTGTTGTGATCATTTTATCTCATTGACATAACTATATAGTAGACAGTCTAGTAACTTAACTTAATTCACTGATCCTAACCTAGGATGAACCTTGGATTGTAGACGCACAGTCACATTTCTATCTTTTCTTCTTCCATTTTTGATTTTGGGTCCCAGTGTTTAGCACTAGGTAGGCATTTAATAAAGGCTTATTAAGCGTTTATCTTCAAAGCTGGTGTAGCTTTGCCATAACAGTTATTAAGTATTTACTAATTAGTGTCCAGCACTATCTGAAGCCCTGAAAATTCAAAGAAAGGCAGAACAAACAAATAAACCAAAATGGTCCTGCCTACAAGGAACTCACATTCTAATGGGGGAGAAGGAATCATCCTTCACTGAGAAACCCCCTTAAGTGCCCATATTACCTCCATGCCATTATGAAATCTCAGCCTAAGACTTTAGTGGATGGATCCTTTTCAACATCTGACAGATGTTCATAAGAAAGGCAGCACAGTGTCATGGATAGAAAGCTGATTTCAGAGCCAGAAACACTTGGAGTCAAGACTTGCTTTTGACACATACTCTGACCAAGTCCCTTAAGCAACTGTGTTTTAGGCAACTGTAGAAGACTACATATACATTGCAAAAAAGGAGCAAGCTTGCATGATACAAGATGCTTCCTATATCAGTGAAGCCCCAGTTTCAATCCAAGTCCTTATTTATATCTTTAATAAATCCTAAATAAGCCATTAAATGGGAAAGGATAATAAGAGCCCACCCCCACCCCCACCCCAACTCAGTTCCTACCCAGATGACTCATCATGGTTTGGAGATGACTCAAGGTTCTTGAAGCCCATGCCAATGAAATGCAAGTTCTTGTAGATCCTAAGAATATGAAAGGCTTTGAATGTTAGTCCAGTGCTAAAATATGTGTTTGGAGTCTGGTAACTAGCCTTTCTAAGCTCAGAGATGCCATTGCTTGTCACTTGATCACAAGGTAATAGGGTTCTTTTTGACCCACAAGCACCCTGAGATTTAAATTTTCACAATTCTTAGTTTTTGCTTTACTTGCTCTTTGCCCTGATCATATATTGGATGATCATATTTCCCTCATTAACCTCTGATTTTCACACCTAAAATTTTAGAATTTAATTAAAGGTTTTTCTCCCTTTGCTGGATGGGTTGTGATTTGCATGTGTGGAAAGCCCAAAGTGATGAAATGCTGTATCTTTGATGAAGCAAATTTGTTAGGGTCTTCCCCCATCCTTTTAGTCAGAAAAGACCTTGTGTTCCACCTATCTTAGATGATAATTTATGTTGTGTCACTCTAATCAATCATTCAATCAATCAGCAAACATTTAATAAGCCCTTACTGTGTGCCAAGCACTGTGGTAAGTGCTGAGAATACAAAAAGAGGCAACAGGCCCTACCCCCTTCCCCCAAAGACCTTACTACAACTTAAGGGATGAGACATCATGAAAACACAATTATAGAAGTAATTAATCGACATTTCTTTATTTTATTTTTAAATTTTAGACTATTTTCATTTCTCAACATTCACTTCCACAAGAATTTGAATTCAAAATTTTCTCCCCATCTCTCCCCACCCCCCATCCCAGGACAGCATGCACCCCATCCACACCTTCTTCCAGTCTGTCCTCCCTTCTATTACTCACCTTCCTTCCATCCTCTTTCCTCTCTATTTTCCTGTAGGACAAAATAGATTTCCGTACTCCATTGCCTGTATATTTTAATTTCCAGTTGCATGCTAAACAATTTTTGACATTCATTATTAAAGTTTTGAGTTCCATATTCTCTCCCTTCCTCCCTGCCCACCCACCCTATTCAGAAAACAAGCAATCCAATATAAATCATATATGGGTAACAATGCAAAGCCTTTCCATAATATTTATGTTGTAAAAGACTAACCACATTTCCTTCTGTCCTATCCTGCCCTCTATTTATTGCATTCTCTCCCTTGACCTGTCTTCCCACAATAGTGTTTGCTTCTGATTATCCTTTTCCCCAACAGGCTGTTCCATCTACTATCTTCCCTCTCCTATTCCCTTCCCCCTTGCCTTCCTACATGTTAAAATAGATTTTCATATCCAATTGAGCGAGTGTTATTCCCTCCTTAAACCAAATCCCATGAGAGTAAGATTCACTTATTTCCTTTTATCTCCCCTGCTCTTCTCCTCCATTGTAAAAGCTCTTTCACTCTCTTGTACATGAGATGATTTGCTGCATTCTACCTCTCCCTTTCTCTTACCCCTGGTACATTCCACTCAAGAGTAAGTACATACATACATACATATACATATACATATGTATACACACACATACATATATATATACCTGCACATATACATTGTACACATACATACATACCCATATACACTTACATATTTAATAGATATGTACACACATTTACATACATATGTATATATATGTATGTATATGTATACACATACACACACACACATATATATATATATATATATATATATATATATATATATATATATATATTCCTTCTAACTACCATAAAACTGATAAAGATATCATGACTTACAAATAACATCTTTCCATGTAGGAATGCAAACACTTCAACTTTACTGTGTTCCTTAAGGCCTCTCTTTCCTGTTTACCTTTTCATGTTTCTCTTGATTTGAAAGCCAAATTTTCTATTCAACTCTGGTCTTTTCAACAAGAATACTTGGAAGTCCTCTATTTCACTGAAATTCCATTTTTTCCTCCGAAGTAGTATACTTAGTTTTACTGAGTAGGTGATTCTGAGTTTTAATCCTATCTCCTTTGACCTCTGGCATTATCATATTCCAAGCCCTTTGGTCCCTCAATTTAGAAGTTGCTAAATCCTGTGTTATCCTGATTGTATTTCCTCAATACTTGGATTGTTTCTTTCTGTTTGCTTGTAATATTTTCTCCTTGACCTGGGAACTCTGGAATTTGGCTACAACATTCCTAGGAGTTTCTCCTTTTGGATCCTTTTCAGGAGGTGATCAGTGGATTCTTTCAATATTTATTTTGCTCACAGGTTCTAGAATATCAGGACAATTTTCCTTGATAATTTCTTGGAAGATGATGTCTAGGCTCTTTTTTTGATCATGGTTTTCAGGTAGACCAATAATTTTTAAATTGTCACTCCTGGATCTACTGTCCAGGTCAGATGTTTTTCCAATGAGACATTTTCCATTGTCTTCTATTTTTCATTTGTTTGCTTTTGTTTTATGATGTCTTGGTTTCTCATAAAATCATTAGCTTCCATCTGCTCCATTCTAATTTTTAAAGAACGTTTTTCTTTTATACTTTTTATACTTTAAAGTTTTTGAACCTCCTTTTCAATTTGACCAATTCTGCTTCTTAGAGCATTTTTTGGACCTCTTTTGCCATTTGGGTTAGTCTGTTTTTAAAGGTGTTGTTTTCTTCAGCATTTTTGAGGGCTCTCCTTTAGCAAGCTGTTGACTCACAAGATTTTCTTGCATTGCTCTGAATCTTCTCAATTTTTCCTCCACCTCTCATACTCGATTTTCACAATCCTTTTTGAATTCTTTCATGTTCTGAGACCAGTGAATATTTTGTTTTGGAGGTTTTGGATATAGAAGCCTTGACTTCGATATCTTCCCTGATGGTATGCTTTGTTCTTCTTCATTCAAAAGGATGAAAGAAAATACCTTTCCACCCAGAAAGTAACCTACTATATTCTTATTTTTTCCCCTTTTTGAGGCATTTTCCCAGTCAGTTACTTGACTTTTGAGTCCTTTGTCAAGTGGAGGGTATACTACCCTAGGCTTCAGAGAGTTTGTGCAGCTGCTCTCTGAGATATCTCCAGGGACCCACAAGTTCTCAGTTCCTCCAAGGTGGTACAATCAAGGAAGAGGAGTTTACCCCTCTCCTGGCCTTCACTGTGGTCCATGAACTCTTTTTGCCCTGGAACTGTGAGTAGAGTTTCCTCTCCACAGCTGCCACTAGCTCCACCACACCAGTGCATCTCTTCACCCTGAGACCACCATTCAGGAGTGAGACCCAGATCAACTGCTCAATTCTCTCAGGGTCCTTTTGCCAGGGCTCCAAAAGTGGATACTGCTGCTGCAGTGACTGCCATTTCCCTGGAGCCATGGTTGGGGCCAGACCACTGTGCTCCTCTCACTGAGGTGAAAGAGCTTTCTTACTGACCTTTGAAGCTGTCTTTGATGTTTGTGGATTGAAAAATCTGGGAACAGCAGGTTCTACCCATGATTCCACACCCTGAAGCCTATTCCAGTCCTGTCTGGTGCCTTGTGGCCCACTCTTGGGTATGCTCTTCTCTAAGCCTGGTGCCATAAACCCTTCCTGTTGGCCTTCTAGGTTGTCTTGGGCTGGAAATCTGTTTCACTTCTTCATTTTGTGGCTTCTACTGAGTCATTTTTTACAGGTATTTTATGAGTTATGAAGGAGATCTATAGATCTTTCCTTCTTCTCTGCCATCTTGACTCTACCCTCCTCAACATTTCTTTATTAAGTACTTACTAAGTATCAATCATTGGTCTAAGTGCTAGGGATGCAAAGAAAAAAACCCAGTATTTAGTATGTGTTATTGTTCACTGTAGTTATCTGTATACAGACTGTATCTCCCTGCTTGACTATATGCTCCAGGAAGGCAGGGACCATGCCTGATCTAAACTCTGTTGTCTCCTCTAGTGCAGTCTTCTGTCCTCCATGGCTTATTGAATGGAATTAAAAGGAATAGAATGTTACTTTCTGGCAAATATTCTTTTTTGGTGAGTGTCAGAAAAAGGTGTAATGGATTTTCTGTCTATTTTTTAAAATGCCTAAGTTAACTCTAAAGGACATATGGAGAAAGACCCTATCTGCATTCAGAGAAAGAACTGACAAATAGAAGTATGCATAAAATAATTTTACATATATATGTGAATGTATATGTACATATATGTATATATGTGTGTGTATATGTGTATATTTGTGTCAATGGTAGCCATCTCTAAGCTGTAGTGAGGAAGGAAGAAAAAAATTTACATGATTATTTCATTGTATTGTTGGAAGGAATAGGAAGTTGGTCATAGTAGATTTGCTGTTTCACATGCAATCATCTTACGTTGTGGAAATACTTGGTTTTTGTTCTATAAATTAAATATAAAATAAGTTTTAAAATCACATTAATTACAGATGAGTTAGGAATTTTAAATGTATTGACTGTTATGTAGATATAATTAATTTACATAATTATAAAATATTTGTTCACATATTTATCCATTTTCACTAAGCAATACCCTCCTTTCCCATAGATTTGGTTGCTTCTTAAAAGACGACATTGCTGGAACTCTTCCAAGAATGCCTAAGAGAAATGCAATTTCTGGGCACTCTTTAAAAGAATGTGTTTACCAAAGAAGTGGTAAGTTTTAGTTTACTTAAGTTTCAATTGGTCTAACTTATTTGTAACATGTTTTTACTTAGCTTTTCTTTTCCTTCCTTCCTTCTTTCCTTCCTTCCTTCCTTCCTTCCTTCCTTCCTTCCTTCCTTCCTTCCTTCCTTCCTTCCTTCCTTCCTTCCTTCCTTCCTCCTTCCTTTCTTCCTTCTTCTTACTTTCCTTCCTTCCTTTTTTCTTCTCTCTTTCTATCTTTCTTTCATTCCTTCTCTCTCTCTTTTTCTTTCTTTCCTTCCTTCCTTGCCAGTTGGCTATGGAGCCTCCATATATTTGTGGAAGGCAGAAAAGAGCTTCTTTTCTATTTTGTTTTGAATAGATTTTATGGTCCTATTTGTTATAATCTTGTCTAGATTTCCTCTCCACTCTTAATATCCCTTATAACAAAAATTTTAAAACAAGGGAAAAAAATCAACAAAACCAATCAACATATCAAAAAAATAATATGACATGCAATATTTATTCAGTCAAGAAATATTTATCAAGCATCTACTATGTTCTAGGCATTGTGTTAAGTTCTGGGGATATAAAGAAAGGCAAAAGATAATCCCTGCTCTCAATGGGTTCACTACCTAATATTCTATACTGTAGATTTCCACCTCTGCAAAGGAGATGACAAGGAGGTATTCTATGAGCAAAATTCTTCAACAGCTAAAAAAACAGCATGTGATTTTGTTGGATTTATTTCCTTCTACTTCCCACTGATAATAGATCTTCTGGGAATTCTCTGTGGTGATTAGTGATATAGGAGTCAATCAATTTCTAACCATCAATTAAGCACAGATACTGTTCTAGGCATGGTGATATTCTCCAAGACCACAGGGAAAACACTGATGAAAAGGCATCCAGCTGTAGAATTAGTTATCCAATTTTAGACATTGGTCACACAGTCACCATATGGCAGAGCTGGGACTTAAACTCAGATCTTCTTGATTCTGATAGCTTTCTCTTATACTATAGGAGTGGGGAACCTACAACTTTGAGGCCACATGTGGTCCTCTAGGTCCTTAAGTGCAGCCTTTAGACTGAATTCAAACTTCACAGAACAAATCCCCTAATAACAGGATTTGTTCTGTCCAACTTGGACTCAGTCAAAAGGTCACACTCAAGGACCTAGAAGGCCACATGTGGCCTTGAGATCACAGGTTCCCCACCCCTGTACTATACCACAGCTGCCTCCCCTATTTTGGAGATGAGAAAGTGACCAGCTTAGAGCCACACAGCAAGTAAGTTTCATTACTTACTAGTAATAAAAGAACATTAAAATGTTCTAAATACATAAATTAAAAATAAAGGACATATGAAGAAAAATGCTATCTGCATCCAGAGAAAGAACTGATAAATAGAGGTATGTATAGAATAATTTTACACACATACCCCTATATGTGTCTAATGGTAGGTATTTCTAGAGTAGGGGAGAGAGGAAAGAAAAAAAGAAATATATTTGATAGCTGTTGAATATTTGGAGGGAACAGCAAGTTCCCTTTTTATAGATTTTCAGTTTCATGTGCAATCATCTTTTTCATCATACTGTGTCGTAGAAATGTTTCTTTTGTTCTGTGAATTGAAAATAAAATAAAAAAAGAAGAGTTTTTTTTTCTATGGTGTGCTGAAAATGAAATTCTTTCAGGGCCATCAATTAAAGGGGTTAGATTATTACAATTAGGAAACTGCCTTAATTCTGTTCGTTATGTTTTTATAGCTTGTAGCAAGGAGAAACATGTTGGACTTGATATGAGAGGGGTGAATTTCAATATAACCACGGTGAATACTGTTGAAGAATGCCAGAAACAATGTACCAAGCATGCTCTCTGCCAATTTTACACATATGCCACACAGACATTCCACAGGTCGGAGTATCGGTGAGCAACAATCTCCCTTAAAGATTCTGTTAAGGATTTTAATTTAAGTCTCAACTAACTCTTTTTCAAATCCAAATGGAAGACATTCCAATCTCACTTTTCTTCGTCTTGGGATTCTTGAAATAGCATCTATCTGAGACATCATGAGATCTCCTATGGGAGACAGAGTAGTTCAGGGAAGTGGATGATGGCATAGAGAGAGACTTTCTATTTTCATTAGTGTCAGAGCTAAATGGTCCAGCATGCTCCATTGCTGGACCTGACACCAGACTAGTCTCTTTTCTGTCCAAGGAATGTCCATTTTAGAATTCGTTGATGGGTTTGTTATACCACACTGGATGGAAAATTCACAAGAGTCAAGTGAAGACAAGTTAACAAGTGCCTGCTAAGTGCTTGTTAAAAGTTAAAAAAAAAGTTTAAAAAGTGTAAAAATATTATCCCTGTCCTCAGGAAGCTCCCAGTCTAATGGGAGAAATAATATGCAGTTATGAACAAAAGAGTCATAGAAAACATAAATTAGAGATGATAATAGAGAGAAGGAACTAGCATGATCATTTGTTGCCAAAGAAGACCCTGCCATCAGAGAAATGATGACATGACTTGCACTTGACTTTGTTTTGAGTGAGGGAGGGCTGTGCAGGTCAGGGTGACTGAGAAAGAAGGAAACAGTAAAGACAAATACAAAAGAAGTCCCTGCCTTCAAGGATTTTGTATTCTACTTTATCATTGCAAAATACTTTGTCACTTCAGTTGATTCTCAAAGCAACCTGTGAAGTGGGCATATAAATGTATTATCCCACTTTACAGATGGAAACCTGAGGTATACCAGAGTAAAGTGAATTTCCTAAAACTGCACGTCTATTATGTTTTGGAGCCAAGACTCAAGCCCAGCTGTCTTGAGTCTCAGCTAAAGATCCTTTTAAACACAAAAGATGATTTTTCTTCTCTCTTCCAGGCTAAGTACAGTCTTTGTTCAAGACAATGTTCTAGGCATGGTAATGTTTGTTAAAGGTGTATGGGTATGGCATTAGTATTTTAGCTATAGCAAGCAGTTCAATTTTAGACTTGGTCACACAACTATGTGTCAGGGCCTTCCCAAACCTGTTCCTAATTTATCTATTCTTTGGTTCTTTCCACCATTCCAACCATAACCCATGTTATAGTTTCCAAATGCCTCATTTCTCATCTTCTTATTGCCATGCTCTTCATTACTGTAATTTTCTATGGAGATTTGCCAAAGGAGGAGATCAAACCATGGTACAGGTGGAAGTGTTGTTTGCACTGCTAGATGTAGCTTACTCCATTTGATGACAATATTCAGAAAGCAAAGAACAGATATGAAGTAAAATCATCAATGAACTTTTTTTCCTTCTGACTCAGAAACATATGTCTGCTGAAGTACAGCCAGTCAGGATTCCCCAACAACATCAAAGTGGTGGATGGCTTGGTGTCAGGATTCTCCCTGAAGCCCTGCGGACTTTCTGATATGGGTAATTACTTATATATCCACCATTGCACACATTTCTTTTACAAGAAACAGGAAGCACTTGAACAGAGCTTATACTTAACGTGGAGATTCCTATACCTTGGACCCATGAAACTCTGTCTTCTGAGATGGATGGATAATTCACCTGGAATTATTGAGGATTATTTCTAAAGTTCATTTTAATTCATGAAACTATGGACAGCATTAATGATTATAACATTATTAAAACCAGATAAGCTGTAGCAAGGTCGGGACTGTCTCTTTTTCATCAGCCCTCATTCAATATCTTCACACTATTCCCTTTTTTCCTAAGATGATCCTCTCTGGCCTGGGATATCCTCTCAATTTCCTGCCTACTGTCAAAACTTTCTATCCCCAGTGAATGATAATGGATTAGCACAAACTCTGATATTACTGACAAATAGAATGCATGCATGAAATAGAGTTTCCACATCATTGTGGATTTAGGGCTGTGAGGGGCCTCAGAAGTCATCCAGTCAAATCCCCTCATTTTACAACCAAGGAAACTGAGTTCCAGAGAGGTTAAGTTATTTACCTGAAGTCACACAGGTGAGTAAGTACCAAATCCAATACTGAACCTACATCTTCTGGCTCCAGAAGAAATCCTCATTCCTTTGTACTATATGGCCTCTTTTAAGGAGTTATACTGATGAACCCTGGGAGAATCTGGAATACAAGGTGTTGACTAGGACTGATGCAAAGGTGAGCAAGTTGTAGGGGACAGGTTAGAGGATATGGGGAAGTAGATGTCAGTAAGAAGAGTATCTTGCTTGCCTAGCATACTGTATTTTCCATGGTAGATGAGAGGAAGGGCTGATTACTATATACTGGCAGAAAACATAGGTCAGTTCAACTTTGGGAGCTAGGCTGTTTATTTATTCATTAGTTTGTTTTTTAAAGAAGAGAGGCTGAACAAGTTGGGGTCCAGAATTCATAGGACTAAGCAGAAATCCAAGAAGTCCAGGAGGTATATTGTAACATACAGAGAGCAATAGGAGCAAAAGTCCTGAGAGGTGGCATGACCAAAGGCCAATGAGAGGGATGCTTCTTTGGCCACTACAGACATTTCTGGTGGTTTTTCCTCTTCAAGTACTTGAAGGGGAGTGTTTTCACTGGGTCTTTATATGAGACTTGGAACTGAGAGAGGGTGGGGACTTGAGTTAGGAGAACAGATAAGTTAGTTTTGTCAGGGGAACCTTCTGCATCCTTTATATATCGCCTCATCCGCCATTTCATCTTTTCCCTTTGTATTCATATCCTATGACTCAGTGTCTAGCGCATAGTAAGTAATTAACATGCCCACTGATTGTTTGCTTATAAAACTGTCCTTGAAACAAATTAAAACATTTGAATGGAGATTTTTGAGAGAGATCTGAGACAACAGCATCTTTTAGGCTGACTTTTAATTCATTAAGGCTAAAAATCCTTGAAAATCTATGATCTAAAGAAATAGCTAATGGCTATGCTCACAGGCTTCCTTCTTCAGCTTTACCTCAAGCAAATTTTATAATTTGTCAGCATAATCATCCAGTTAGGGCTTACTCCAGCACCTCATTCTGATGTTGCCCTTCCACTTAGACTGCTAATTACTAGGCCTTTTCTCAGACCTCACCCTTCCTAATTGCAATTTTTGACACTGTTGACCGCCTTCTTCTTCTGGATGCTTTCCTCTCTGTAGGTTCCCATGATACTACTCCATCCAGGTTCTCCTTCTACCTGTCTGACTGATCCTTGTCAAGTCTCTTTCTCTGGGTTTTTATCCAGGTCATGCCCACTTCCTATTCTCCCAAGCATCTATCCTGAACTGTCTTCTTTTAGCCCTCTCTTGCTTGGGAATTTGATTACCACTATGAGTTCATTTATAGTATTTATGCTGATGATTCTTAGACCTATTTATTCGGTCTCACCTAACCTTTCTTCTAAACTCCAGACTTACATCTTCAATGGACAATTCAAGCTGAAAATTCCATCGGCATCTTCAGTTAAAGATGTCCAATGCTAACTCAGTTATCTTTCTCTCCAAATCTCCCTTGGCATCCCTCTTTACTGAAATCTCCAAAGCCTCAGCATAGCCACTGGGGTTCATCTCTGTTTTCTCTGCCTCTTCCAGCTAAAACTTCCTAGGTATGGCTCTACCAGAAAATCCAGAGGATGAGAGAATATCTCAAGACAGATGAAGTGGTCAACAGTATCACATGATGCAGAAATCTCAAGTAAGATAGGAACTAAAAAAATATTGTTAAATTTAGCAATTAGGAAAGCATTAATGATGTTGAAAAATTAGTCTTACTATGGTCATAGGGATAGTGGATAGAATGCTAGACTTGGAGTCAGGAAGAACTAGATTTGAATCATGTCTCTAGATTCTGGACAAGGCTCTCTATGAGTCTTGGTTTCCTCCTCTCTAAAATGGGTTCACTGAGTTGGAGGCGCTTTCACACTCAAAATCTATTATCTTTTGATAGGAGTCATATTCCAAGACATTAAAGAGGGATAAGAGTATAGATAATACATTTTAGCTAAGAGTTTACTGATGAAAAGGAAGAGGGAGAAATAATAGTAGAAAAAGAAGGTAGCATAGGGTAATGATTTTTCAAGTTAGGGGATTTCTGAATATATGTTTTTTTAGGTTGAAGACGAAAGAGTCAATAGAGATGAAAATAATTTGGAAATACAGGGGAAGGGGAGTGGGGATAAATGCCTCTAGACAGGAGAGGATAGATGGAGTACAGAAGTGAAGTGGATAATCTTGAAAACACTAATCAAAATGGGATGTAAGGACAAGTGTCTGGGGAATTACATGTCAAGAAGACAGTCATAGAATCTTTTGAGTTGGAAGACTCTTTAGAGAGATTACCTAGTTCAACCTTCTACCCAATTCATGAATCTCTTCATTCGTCAACGGTCAGTCAATAAACTTTTAATATGTTCTTACCATATGAGAGGCATTGTGCCAAACGTTGAGGATACAAATACAAGCAAGAAGAAAAGTAATCCCTGCTTACAATCTTATGGGGAAAGACAATTCATGAAAGAGAGCTAAAAAACATGAGGGGAGACACCTACACAATGGAAAAGTCTGAAGAGTCAGAAGCAGAGCCAGGAGACAGATGAAGGATAGATAGCCTAGACCCCATCACAGAATGGAAGGTCTAAGAACTCATACGCTCTTACTCTTTCTTTCTCATTGTTTCTTTTTCTTCCTAGAGAAAAAAATGTTGATGGTTCCCAGGTTCCTTCAGCCTCCTTTCATTACATACTCTCTACCTTGGCAATATACTTCCTAAATCTGGATCTCAAAGTTGTGACCTTTCTTCTCATCTTCAAATCTACATACTCCATCATCTCCTAGGTTCTTCAAGGTTTTATCTTGCTGATGCTTTACATTCGGCATATCCCAAACTCACATCTTACCACCTAAAATGATTTACACTTCCAGATTTCTATGTATCTGTAAATGGAACTGGTATCCAAAGTTACACAGGCTTGAAATTCCATATCTGAGGCCTTCTTCTCCCTTGTCCTCACACCCAATCTCTTACATCAGTCTCTGCCTTGCCATTCCCCCACCACTATCCTAATTTAAACTATCATAATCTCTTAAGTGAACTAGTATAAGAATTTTCTTTTGATTTCTCTGCCTCTTCACTCCCAGTCTCTCTCCCACTCCAATCCATCCTACAATATTGCCAACAGATTAATGTTTTACTAGGGACCAGAAGATAAGAGTCTTTCAGTTGGAAGAGAATCTATCTCCTACTATGTCATTTCCCTCCTCAGAAAGCTTGGATAGCTCAATATTGCCTACAGAATAAAGTAAAAACTCTCAAGGCTAAAATCAAAAGATTATTCTTTCTATGGTCCCACCTTAGCTGTCTAGTTATATCTTTCATTACTCCCCTTGTAGAAGCCCTATGCTTTAGCCAAGTTAGACAGTCCCTATTCCTCTAATCATTTCTCAACTTGATGGGTTTTTTTTCCTGTGCTTGGAGTGATCTCCAGACTAAAAGGGCCAGTTAACTCTAGGTCTCTTGCGTTCAGAAGTAAACCTTCCCTCTCATCCTTGTACTAATGGCTCTTTTAGCCCCTTTATTGCTTTTTTTTTCATATTCTGTGTTCTAATCACTTGCTCCTATGTCACTGTTTCCCTCCTTAATTGCAAATTTCATGAGCACAGTGGCACTGATCAGGTTTGTAGTACCAGTATGTAATACAATACCTTGCCTAATACTTACCAGAGTACTTGGCACATGGGAGTTACTTCATAAAGCTTGTTGAGTTAACTAGACTTGACTTACACATAAAAGACATTCAGCAAATACTTGTGGAATCAGTCGGCAATTATATATTAAAAGCCTACTATGTGCCAGGCACTGGGATTATCAATGCAAATGAATTCATTTTCTCAAGCTAGCCTGCCAATGTACTGCTTTGGGGATTTGAAGAGTTGAAGTCATTTAAGCCATGAACAATCAGTTTGCTATCATTTTCCCTGTGAGAAAACATAGTTATTATCAGTGATTTAACTTCCCTATTGCTATTGAAAGTTACATACAGGTTATTCAAATTTATAAGATAACTAGTTTAAAAACAGTGATAATCAGTGAACTTTCCCCTGATCTAATCTAACTTTGCTTATTTCAGGCTCTGTAAACATTTTGGTATTTATTTTATGATACTCTTTGTTGTGCACCATAAAAGTCACAGAACTTTACATCTGGAAGGGATTGTAGAGATGATAATTAACATTTATAGAATACGGTTGGCAAAGCACTTAATGTCACATTATCTCTTTTGTTCCTGACAAAACATCCTGAGATGTAGGTGATATTACTGTCCATATTTTGTAGATGGAGAAACTGAAGTTGAAAAAGGTTAAGGGATTTTCCCAGGATCACACTGTTAGTAATTGTCTTAAGGAGGATTCAAACTCAGGTTATACTGACTCCAAATACAGTGCTTAATCTACCATGCCACCTTATTACCTAATCTTATTACAGATATACTTAATAACTTATATACTATTTAAAATTATTATTTTTAAGAAATTTAATGCAAATTTATTTATATTATGTAAATATAAATGAGATAAATTTTAAATAAATTTAAATAATTTAAGTGAAAATCCATGACAATCATTGTGAATGTTTTTTTTCCCACCAATGTATATTGTGTATCTTCTTCCTTAGTATTTTTATGGGTTACTGTCCCTGGAAAATCTACTACCTAATAGATAATTTTCTGTTAATAAGAATCTCTGAACTTAAATAGCCTGGCCCATACTTGAAGTCTTTCCAGGTCAATAGAAACTGGAAGTTCCTGGCTTTTGCAGGAATAGTTAAGAGTTACCTTCACATCATGAGCTACTGAGGGAGGAAGTCAGTGAAAGATCATGGGTAGTTGTAGAAAAATATCTCAAAGTAGATAATAGTTCATATTACCAAGTACCTAGACTGTGGGTCTCACTAATGCAAAGGACAACTGAGTATATGGCTGATGGCCTATGGAGTAACTTGCACTTTTTACAATTTTAGATAGAATAGAGAAAATGGTGGGGGTTGGTAGAATTTGGATTAATAGTCTACTATCACTGGAAAAATCAGCCTACCTTAGAAATTCAAGAATTTGCTTACTTTGCAAATATGAATAACTGTCTTCTTTCAAATGACGTAACAAATACAAAGAAATGTTTTGGATTGCAGTCAACTCTAGTGGAAAGAACAGTAGCCTTCGAATCAGAGAATTTGGGTTTAAATCCCTCCATGCTTCTGATGATACTATCTGGAGGACATCGAACAAGTCATTTCACTCAGTTTCCTTATGTGTAAAATGGGAGACTTGTATTTCATGGCTTTTTTAGTCTCTTCTAACTCTAGATCTGATACTTTCTTTTAAAATAAAGGCTAGATCTCTCCATCTTACTCAAGCTAGAAGTATAGGCACTACTCATGTCCTGATCCTACTCCCAATTAGCATAGAGTCTTAGAATTACTCCACTTCTGTATCTATAATTACTGAACTTTCTGCTGATCTAATCTAACTTTGCTTATTTCAGACTCTATAAACTTTTTGGCATTTACCTTATACTTCTCTTTGTTGAGTATCATAAAAGTCACAGAACTTTACAACTGTAAGGGACTGTGGAGATAATAGTTTACTTCTCCCTGTGCAACCTGGAGGCCTCCCTGCTCTCAGAGACTCAGTTATCTATTAATGCCAAATTTAATGTGGATACTCACATCTGCATAGTCCACCGTAACTCAGAACTTCTGAAGTCAAGAGATCTACCAGTCTCAACTTCCCCAGAGCAGGAATTACAGACATACACCATTGCTTCTAGTCAAGGCTCTGATCCTGTGAGAATTGAGCTTCAAAGGAGTAGTGGGCTTACATCTCAATGTTTTGATTAATAGTACACCTATGCCTTGATCCAATATAATTTTAATGTTAATAGTAATGAAATAAAAAGCATTTATTAAGTGTTCAGAATGTGCCAAGTATTAGTCTAAGGTCCTGGATATGTAAAGAGAAAAAGAACATAGTTGATCTAAAAGAATTGATGTTTTAATTCGAGAAGACAGCACATACAAGAAGGTACCTCAGCAGGGCTGATGAGAAGGCCCAAAGGTCCTAAAGGTAGAGGGTGAGTGTCAAGACCCAGGAATCTTTAGGATGCAGCAAAGAGTCTGTTCTGCAGGGTGGAGAGGCTGGAGGACACTGGACCCCACTACTGGGAAAGGTCAGAGTGAGATACAGAATCCAGCAGAGATGAAGATCAGAGTCTGGTAACTGGGGATGGAATTTGGATGGCTGAGGGCAGGAAGCAGAGAAGATTGTCTCTTGCTGATACTATAAAATGGCATGTGGAATTCTGAGCAGTAAATGACTTCTGTGCCTTCACAGGTTGCCTAATGAATACCTTTCAGCATAAGTCATTTTCTGGTGTAGATGTTGGCAGAGTGATAACTCCAGATCATCTTGCATGCCGCCGTATTTGCACCTATTATCCAAATTGCTTATTTTTTACATTCTATACAAAGACATGGCACATAGAATCACAAAGGTATGTGGGATTTCGGTTGTCATTCTATAACAAATTTTATAATTCACATATTTAGAGTCTTAGTCTTTTTCAAAGACAGCCAGCGATGTTGTAAACAGATGACTGGCCTTATAGTTAGGAAACTCATATATGACTATGTTTCAGGGGCATACAACAAATTATTGGTTGTGTCCCTGAGTAAGTCACTTAGCTTTTCAATGCCCCAGGCAGTATTTTTTAAAGACTATAAATTATAGACAAATTTCCAAACTATACTTGAGTTCTATACTCTAATGAAACCATAGCCTTGGATCAAAAACTTTCTACAACTATATTCTTTTTAAATTAATTAAGTAATTAATATTTAGTTTTCAACATCCACTCTTATGGGATTTTGAGTCCTAAAATTGTGCCCCCTCCACCTTCTTCTCCCTTCCCAACATGTCATTCATTGATATAGGCTATATATGACTAATCGCATTAAACATATTTGCACATTAGTCATGTACAACAATACTCTTTCAGCAGGAGAACATATTAGAGGTTTAGTTAGGATAAGAGGTCAGTATTCTGTCATCCAAAGTCCCTGATTTCTCTTCTCCCAACCCTAATTACCTCAGCAAAGCCTTTATGGGAAATCAGGGTCAAAGTCTACTTATCTGTTGTCAATATTACAAAATTCTCGTCCCTCAAGTGCCTCCAGTCACATTTTTTTAAAATAAAGAATAATGATCCCTCTGTTCCTGAAAGTTCAATTTTAGATACTTTCTCTACTTATCTAGTGTTTCTCATGCTCTTTTTCATTTGCTTTTAGAAATATGTGTTTCCTTAGGACATCAAAGAGTGGAAAACCAATCTCTGAAATACCACAGGTCAATGCCACCTCAGGATATAGTCTTCTAAGCTGCAAAGATTTGCCTGGTAATGTGGTATAATAACAACTAATAACTGTACAGTAACAACCATGATAACTAATAACTAATTACAGTAAGTAATAACTTACTGATGACTATCAGTAAGACGAAGGGGTTACATTGACGAGGATTCCTTATTCTGCACATACTTCTGTTTATCAGTTTTTTCTCTGGATGCAGATAGCATCTTTCTTTATATGTCTCTCATTTTTAATTTGTGTATTTATAATAGTCAGAATGACGCAGTTGCTCAAAGTCTTTTAAAACGATATTGCTGTTACCATATACAATGTTCTCTTGATTCTGCTGTCTTCACTTTTCATTATTTTGTGCACATCTTTCTATATTTTTCTAGGATCGTTGAGTTCATCATTTCTTGTAGCACAGTAGTATTCAATCACAATCATACACCACAATTTGTTCAGTCAATTCCCAAGTGATGGGGATCACTGTAATTTCTAGTTCTTTGATAGCAGAGTTGTGTCTAATGGTAACCATATCTAGGGTGGGGTGAAGGGGGAAGGAAGAAAAAAAGGAAAAAAAAAATTATGATAACTTTATTAAATATTCAAAAAGAATAACAAGTTGTACATAATAGATTTGCAGTTTCATGTGCAATAATCTTTTTTATTATACTATGTTATGAAAATGTTGGTTTCATTCTATAAGTTTTTAATTTTAAAATAATTAATTGAAAATATTAATATTTATACATACAATATAAATATTAATTATTTTAAATATAAAATAAATTTTAAAATTATTGGATAAGATTGCTAAGGCTATTCTAGCATTGTGGTGGAGTGGACTGGGGCACTGAACATGTAGATAAGAAGCCTTGAGTTCATAAGATCAGATATTTAAAGTGAGGAAGGGTTCTGGAGGCTGTCCAGTCCACACTTTTCATTTTATTAATTAGAAATTGAGGTATGGAGATGATGAAGGCCTTGCCCAGGTCATACAACTTGTGAGTATCTAAAGAAGGATTCAAACTCAGTTTTTCCTGTTTCATTCCCCACTATAGCTATTAATATTTGCATTTTGTAGCTGGGAAGACTAAAATTCAGAGAGATGAAATTATTTTACATTTGTCACATAGCTAGTAAATGGATAGTGTTTGTAGAGAAAAACAACATGGTTGAGTGGATAGAAAGATGTCTTCAGAATCAGAAAGTTCAAGTTCTGCTTCTGATGTATACTGATCAGGTGGTACTGGACAAGTCACCTAACTTTTCAGTGCTCTCTTTAAACTCTAAGTTGCAGAGTTGGAGCTGATCCATATTGGTTGAAGTGAATCCTCATCGAGAGTTCCTTATACCAAAGAAATCACAAGAGAGGGAGAACAGGGAGAGGAAGAGATAGAGAGAGAGAGAAAGAGAAAGAGAGAGAGAGAGAGAGAGAGAGAGAGAGAGAGAGAGAGAGAGAGAGAGAGAGAGAGAGAGAGAGAGAGAGAGAGAGAGAGAGAAAGTGATAATAGGATGAAACAAAAGTCATACCTGTATATTTAGATAGCTAGGTGGTACAGTGGATAGAATGCTGGCTTTGGAATCAGGAGGACTTGAGTTCAAATCTTGCTTCAGACTCTTTTTAGCTGTGTGACCCTGAGCAAGTCACTTAACTGTTCTCTGCCCCAGTTTCCTTCTTTGTAAAAATGGGGATGATAATAGTACCTTACTTCCCAGAGTTGCTATGAGGATGAAATAAGATATTTGTGTTATATAAATGTTAGCTCTTATTATTTGTGTGTGCATTTTCCATCTTCCATATCTGTGACCAGTACAGAACGCTGCCATTCCCTGTTTTATGCCGGCATGGAGTTTGAAGGGGATGAGTTGGAAGTTGTCTATGTTCAAGGAACGGATGCTTGTCAAAAAAGCTGTACAAACAAAACCCGCTGTCACTTTTTCACATACACATACCGCCAAACAGAATGCAAGGAAGACAAGTAAAATCAATTTTCTTTTTGAAAACTAGCTAACAAAATTTTTGAACATATTTGCCACTTCTACAAAGACTATAACTTTAAAAACTTCACATTTTTCTTTCTCTTTTTCCTTCCTTCCTTCCTTTCTTCCTTCCTTCCTTCCTTCTTTTTATTTCCTTCCTTTCTTTTCTATATATCATTCTAGGTGTAAATGTTCCTTAAAAATATCTTCAGATGGTTCTCCAACTAGGATAGTCTATAGGACAGAAAGTACCTCTGGTTATACTTTAAGAATGTGTAGATCGCCAAGCATCTCTGGTAAGTAAAGTCCTTACTTTTCTAAGTGTAATCAGATACCTTATTATATTATAATTCAACAACATCAACATTTGATCGTGCCCATTATTTTGAATTACCTTGAGAATGAAGGTTCTCTGATTTTACTGCTTTATTCTGGATGCTAACTTCAGCACCTCTCACCATCAGAAGACATGAGTCCAAATCTAAGTTCCTAGTTGTGTGTCTTTGTGCAAGTCACTCCATCTCTCTAAGCCTCAGTTTTCCTCATCTATAAAAATGGCAATATCTGTCTCATTTGTTGTATCATCTATCTCATTTGTTGTCAGTCTTAGATGAGATAATGTAGATAAAATACTTCATAACTTTCCACTCCATGTCAATGTTACATACACATCACCTCTCACTGTCATTATAATTTTTTGTAGTCTGTGCAAAGAGAATAATTGTGAATACAAGAGTAGTTGGAGGTACTCGATCAGCTCTAGGAGAGTGGCCATGGCAAGTCTCCTTACAAGTCAAATTGAGAACGCAGAGTCATGTATGTGGAGGCTCAGTCATTGGGAATCAGTGGGTCATAACGGCTGCCCATTGCTTTGATGAGTGAGTATTGACTTTTCTCTGTTTAGATTCCAGTAGAAGGAGGAGGAAGGATATTGGGGCAAACTTCACTTTCACCATGCCATTATTACTTTAATCTTCATATTGGGAATTATTTTCCTTCATTGTTTGACTTTGTATTACCTACTGTTCTCATTTAAATGTGCACCAAGGCAAAGATTTCTTGCCATATTTTAGAGAACTGATTTATACTTTACAGTCTCATTAAGACAGACTCATTGGGGAAGAGGGAAAGAAGGATGAGAGCCAATCTGTGTAAGTGAAAATTCTGCAAACACAGACATTTTCAGTGAATACAGACACAGTATAGTTTTCCCACAGAGTGATGCTATTGCTTTCGATATTAACGACTCTAATGTCTTCACAAGAACAAAGCAAAGAGTGCTTCCACTAATCTGAAGCAAACAGGCTGTAACTAAACACATCTCATTTGTATTTACCTGCTTTTACTAGCTGTGTAGATCTGTGGTTAGAGCTCTGGACTTGGGGATGGATCTGAGTTCAAATCCTCGCTTCCTATCATTAACTGTCTGACCTTCACCAACTCTCTTAACTGCTTTCAGCCTCAATTTCCTTACATATAAAATGGAGGTAATAATATTGCCTGTCTTGAAGGATTGCTGTGAGAATCACAGAATTAGTCCATTAGTTGATCAATATATAAACATTTATTTAAAACTTGCTTTGTACCAGGTACTGTACTAAGCTCTAGGGATACAAAAAGGGGCAAAAGACATCCCTTGTCCTAAGGAGCTCACAATCTAATCCTTGAATATATATGAACAAACTATATTGAGGACAAATAGGAAATAATTAAAGGAGGGAAGGCACTAGAATTAAGAAGGGATGAAAAAGGGTTGGGATTTTATTCACATGCATACATACACACACATGTACAAATCTTAAGAGTACTATATAAATGATAACTAGCTATTAATTTGCTGAGATCTCAAATGTTGAGGACTGTTGCTAATGATAGAAATGGAGTACCAAAAACATGAGACAGGAAAACTTAGTTGGTTTTTGTTTTCCTGATTTTTTGATTGATCGGTGGGGTGTCATTGGAGGGAGATAGAAAAGCATATCAGAGTTTGAAATTTGGGAGTAAATAGGGCATTCTGGACATTTAAATATTCTTATGAAGTTTTTTTTCTACCTCTAGCTTACCATCACCTGATATTTGGAGAATTTATACTGGCATTTTAAATCAGTCAGAAATCCAGGCAGCCACACCTTTCTCCAAGGCTAAAGAGATTATTATCCACCCTCATTATAAAATTTCAGAAACGAGACATGATATTGCCTTAATCAAGCTTGAAACTCCCATGCGTTTCACTGGTATGTAGACTGTTCACCA
Organism: Bettongia penicillata ogilbyi; assembly: GCA_023548195.1. Lineage (NCBI taxonomy): Eukaryota > Metazoa > Chordata > Mammalia > Diprotodontia > Potoroidae > Bettongia > Bettongia penicillata. The sequence continues at coordinate 6,962,479 of JAJHZJ010000008.1, forward strand.
TAAGATTATCTATTTTAGTCTTCAAGATTTACATTTTGTAGCACTTCACATAAAGCCTAACATCTTTTCCATCAGCCTTTGACTTTTGGTGTAGGGAATAACTGCTACTATTCCCTAAAGAAAAGACAAATCTTCTCTCTAAACTAAAAAAGTATCTTCCAGAATAAGAGACTAGAGGTTACTTTCAGGCAGAACTCTCAATCTACCATGTGATGTCTCATGGATTATTGAGATTAAAGTCAGAAGAGATGATGCAGCCCATGTGCCAGAAAGGTACAAAGGTACATCGCCTGGGTGGGGATCTCAAACAAAGAATCTTATCAACTTGCCATTTAGTGTTGGACTTAAATGGAGACACTGCCACAAGCATGCTGGAGCTAATGAGCCAGAGAGCAATGTCCAACTAAGCATCAAATGATATGGTTGCGGTGAGACTAGATTGAAGGCAAGGGTGGTTTGGAGTATGGGGTATCATATTCTGAATAAGCTTTAAGAAGTAAGAAATTAAAAATTTTCCCAATGGTAAACAGGTGTCTCCCAGGCTTCTAGGTAGAGTGAGCAGGGAGGACTTGGCAATTTCTAATCCCCATAATGCCCTAGGATGATGACTTCTCTATTAGTTGGACACTCTGTTGTGTCATTATTTTTAATGTATTACTGAGTTTTTAACAGAAAGTGGATACAGCAGAAAGTGCTACAGCAACCCTAAGCATCGGTGTGTGTGTGTGTGTGTGTGTGTGTGTGTAGGTGTGTAGTATGTCTATTAAAACAGAATTTTTCTTCTTCTCTAACCAAACTCTAATATAACAAATACAATCTAGATAAGCAAAGCTCTATCTGCTTGCCTTCAAAAGAAGACATTACTTATACCAACTGCTGGGTGACTGGATGGGGCTACACCCATGAAAAAGGTATGGAATAAGCTTTAAAAATAAATGTTCATGAAAGGGCCCTCAGTTGTAAAATCAAAGAAATTGTTGCTTCCCTACCCATTCCCTTTGGGAAGGCAGGCAATTCAATATGGCCATATCTGTGTAGTTTTGCAAATGACTTCCATAATAGTCATGTTGTGTGAGACTAATTATATTTCCCTCCATCCTATCCTGCCCCCTATTTCTTCTATTCTCTCTTTTGACCTTGTCCCTCCCCAATAGTGTTTGCTTCTAATTCCTTCCTCCTCCCATTTTCCCTCCCTTCCATCATCCTCCCAACCCTGCTTATCCCCTTCTCCCCTACTCTCCTGTAGTGTAAGATAGGTTTTCATATCAAATTGAGTGTACATGTTTTTCCTTCCTTGAGCCAAATGTGATGAGAGTAAGCTTCATTTTTTCCCTCCCACCTTCCCTCTTTTCTCCTCTATTGCAAAAGTTTTTTCTTGTCTCTTTTATGAGATAATTTGCTCCATTCCATTTTTCCCTTTCTCCCAATATATTCCTCTCTCACTCCTTAATTTTATTTTTTTGATATGATCCCTTCCTATTCAATTCCCCCTGTGCTTTCTGTTTATATATATAATATATATATGTATATGTATATATGTGTGTATGCTCCCTCCAACTATTCAAGTACTAAGAATAGTTGCAAGACTTGTAAGTATTATCTTTTCATGTGGAAATGTAAGTGGTTCAACTTTAGTTGAGTCCCTTATGATTTCTCTTTCCTGTTTAGCTTTTCATGCCTCTCTTGATTCTTGTGTTTGAAAGTCAAATTTTCTTTTCAGCTCTGATCTTTTCATCAAGAATGCTTGAAAGTCCTCTATTTCATTGAAAGACCATTTTTTCCCCTGAAATATTATGCTCAGTTTTGTTGGGTAGGTTATTCTTGGCTTTAATCCTAGCTCCTTTGACTTCTGGAATATCATATTTCACACCCTTCGATCCCTTAATATAGAAGATGCTAGATCTTGTGTTATCCTGATGGTATTTCCACTATACTCAAATTGTTTCTTTCTAGATGCTTGAAATATTTTCCCATTGACCTGGGAACTCTGAAATTTGGTTACAATATTCCTAGGAGTTTCTCCTTTTGGATCTCTTTCAGGAGGTGATCAGTGGTTTCTTTCAGTATTTATTTTGCCCTCTGGTTCTACAACATCAGGGCAGTTATCCTTGATAATTGCATGAAAGAAGATGTCTAGGCTCTTTTTTTGATCATGGCTTTCAGGTAGTCCCTTAATTTTTAAATTGTCTCTCCTGGATCTATTTTCCAGGTCAGTTGTTTTTCCAATGAGATATTTCACATTATCTTCCATTTTTTCATTCTTTTGGTTTTGTTTTGTAATTTCTTGGTTTCTCATTGTCATTAGCTTCCATCTACTCCATCCTAATTTTTAAAGAACTATTTTCTCCAGTGAGCTTTTGAATCTCCTTTTCCATTTGGTTAATCCTGCTTTTTAAAGCATTCTTCTCCTCATTGGTCTTTTTTAACCTTTTTTGCCAATTGAGTTAACCTATTTTTAAAGGTATTATTTTCTTCAGCATTTTCTGGGTCTCCTTTTAGCAAGCTGTTGACTTGCTTTTCATGATTTTCTTGCAACTCTCATTTCTCTTCCCAATTTTTCTTCCACCTCACTTACTTGCTTTTCAAAATTCTTTTTGAGCTCTTCCATGGCCTGAGACCATTGTATGTTTATTTTGGAGGCCTCTGATGGTAAGCATTGCTCTTCATCATCTGAGAGGATGGAAGGAAATACCTGTTCACCAAGAAAGTAACCTTCTACAATCTTATTTTTTTCCCTTTTTTGGGTATTTTCCTAGTCAGTTATTTGACTTTTGAGCCCTTTGTCAAGAGGAGAGTGTATTCTGGGGACTTGTAAGTACTCAGTTTCTTCAACGTGGCACATTCAAGCAACAGTAGTTTAGCCTGCAAGTAGTAGAATTCCCTTTCCAGAAATTTTTTTAAAAAGCCATCCGGAGCATTTCAGTGTAATCGCACCCAAATCTAAGAGTAAATGAGAGGCTTCATGGAGTAGTTAGCATTGGAGTCCAGAAGACCAGGGTTTGAATCCTGTCTTCTGACAGGATACACACATTCATAAGTGTGTATGTATATATCTATGTATATGTGTATGTGTGTGATTCTAGGCAAATAACTTAGCCTGTTGGTGCCTAAGACAACTCTCTAATAGTGTAGAGGAATGTTCTGATCTGAGGGAGGAGTTTCTATGTGGGTCTACCATTACGTCAATGAAATCACAGGTCCAAATTAAAAAACAAGTAAGTAGAATAGAAACACTTTCTCCATTCCTTCAAAACCTACTTACATTTTGCCTAATGTTATCAACCTACTCTTTGTTTTGAATGTCTTTAATTGATTAATTTTTAAAATTTATTTTAATTGCAGCAATAATTAATTAATATTTAATAATTAATATTACTTTAATTAAATTTATCACCATAATCAATATAGTGTTTTAATGTTTGCATAAAGTTTTACACTTACTATATCATTTGATTCTTATGGCAACCTATGAGGTAGACAGTCCATCAATAAACATGTATTAAGTACCTACTGTATGCCAAGTATTGTACTAAGCACTGGGGATATGAAAAGAAGCCAAAGACAGTCTTTGCCCTCAAGAACTAACCTCAGTTGCCTTCCACTCCCCCCACCCCCCAAAACTGAAAAAAATGCGGATCTAGAATGTGACATTATAAGCAGTAAATGAAGATGATGCGCTTTGAAATTCTTAGTGGGCCTTAAACTGTGGGTGATTATGGAGGAAGATGGTGGACCAGAGATTTGTGGTAGCTTGGTAGCCAGACTTATTCTAATAATGTCTCAGAGTCAAAGAAAGGGCTTTAGTCCATGAGACGCTGGTCTCTGCTCTTCTCACAAGATACTACATCCCTGACTCCAGGCATTTTCCCTGGCTGTCCCCCATGCCTGAAATGCTCTCCCTCCTCATCCTCCCCTCCTTGCTCTCCTGGCTTCTTCCAAGTCTCAGCTAAAACCTCATCTCTCCAGGACATCTTCCCCGATCCCATTTAATGCTGGTGTCAGTTCCCAAAGACTCATGATGGAAAATGCTATCCATATCCATATCCATATCCAGAGAAAGGACCATGGAGTCTGAACGCAGATTGAAACATGCTATTTTCACCTTTTGGTTTTGTTTTATTTTCATGGTTTTCCCCTCTTGTTCTGTTTCTTCTTTGACAACATGACTAAGGTGGAAATATGTTTAACATGATTGCACATGTATAACCTATATCACGTTGCTTGCTATCCTGGAGAGGGGGACAAAGGTAGAGAGGTCAGAAAGGAGGCAGAAAAATTTGGAACTCAAGATCTCACAAAAAAATGAACATTTAAAATGATCATTACATGTCATTGGGAAAATAAAATACTATTTCACCAAAAAAAGAGAAATGAATCTAGGATGAAAAGAGGGAATGCTAGTGTCTTCCTTTTGTTGGTTATTTGCTGTTTATATTGTATATAACATGTGCCTGGCTCTCAGTAGATGCAAAATAAATACTTGTTAACCAGACTTCGAGATCACTTGAATGATGCCACCATAAATTAAGCTACAAAAAACTGTCTTGCCAACTTCTGACATCCAGGTTTCACCCAAAGGTTCCTATTAGAGAATTCAGAATTCTAATTTTGCTTCAGTTTATCACTTTGATTTTAATACACATTTCAACGTTCCTTCTGTTTTGCTAGGCGAAATCCAAAACACTCTCCAGAAGGTCAAAATTCCCCTAGTCCCTATTGAAGAATGTCGGGAAAAATACATTCAACATAAAGTAACTGATCAGATGATCTGTGCTGGTGTTAAAGAAGGGGGTAAAGATGCTTGCAAGGTAACAAAATCTCTTATATGAATATGGGTAATTAAAGCGGGACGCGTAAGCAAAAACATTTAGCTAGGTAGAGCAGTGGATAGAGTGAAGAATTGAGAGTCAGGAAGACTTAAATTCCAATTCTACCTCAGATACTTACTAGTTGTGTGACCTTGGGTAAGTCCTTTAACTTATGCCTCAGTTTCCTTAACTGTAAATGATGAAAATAACAGCATCTACACAGTTTGTTATAAGGATCAAATAGGATAATACTTGTAAATCTCTTAGCATATTCCTCAATAAATGCTTATTTCCTTGCTTTCCTTCCTCCCCTCAGAGGTGAGAGAATGTGATGTGAAGGAGAATAGTACTGGAATTGAAAGGGGCTTTATGAATTCAAAATATTCATTTTACAAATAAGGAAACCGAGGCTTAGACAAGTTAAGTGACCCATCCAGGGGTTACGTTAAATCCTAATTCATAAAGCTAGAATCCATTTCATACTAAAAATCAAGCTGCATGACTATCAAATCCCATTTAAATGTTCATATATGTTTGTTACAAAATCAAGATAGGATATATTGAAATCATACAGGTTCCAAAGTCCTCCAGCATACACTGTGGTTATGATCAAATGACCGAATATATGTAAGCAAAGAGTTTTATGAACCTTAGAATTGCACAACTCTTTCAGCTGTGATGACAATGTATGATAAGAGTGGACTCTGTTTAGATTCAAATATATGGACATTGGATTTCTTTTTAATTGTTTGCTGGCTTGAGATGTGGGACAGATAAACTTGGTTATTGAATAAGACAGGGAAATTACAAAATGAAAAAAAACTGCCTAGAGATATGCTCATTCTCACTCCTTACCTGGAGAACTTTGACATTTCATGATGTATAAGCACTTGTTGAAATTGTTGTTTTGTTTGGTTTTGTTTTGTTTTTACTTATTGAATTGAGTTGAATTATTTGCACATCCAATGTGCATCCCACAGAGGAAATGGGTTGAGTCACTCTCCAAGCCCAACTTGGTTTTTTTAGATCTTTGGCTAAGACCCATATAATACCAAAGAGGCAGCTAGATGGATGGCTTAGTGGTCAGAGGGCTGTGCCTGGTAGTCAGGAAGACCTGAGTTCAACTCCAGCCTCAGACACTTACTAGATGCGTGATTCTGGACAAGTCACTTCACCTCTGTTTGTCTTAATCCACTAGTGAAAAAATATCCCTTTGACGGTATTGGCATGACCATGGGGTCGTGATTGGACATAACTGAACAGCAAGAATATAATACAAAACTTTGTCCTTAGCATATCTAAGTACACCCTCATTCTTCTTTCCAATCTGTTGACTTTATGCTATATAGCCTTCAGTGTGATTCAGTTCTCCTCATAGGGCTCTTATACCCCCTACTTCCACCCCACCAAAAACGCTCAAACTTTTTAGCCAGTCATATTAACTGACATTTATAGAATATTTCAGAGTTTGAAAACTCTCTCTCTTTCCTTTTCTCTTCATATATATGTATATATACATATATGTGTGACTATGTACAACATATAGATAGTACACACACACACAAATATATATACACATATGTATATGTACTTAGCCCAGCAATATTTCACTGAGATAGGTATTGCAGATGTTAGTATTTCTGTTTTGTAGCTAGAGAGACTAAAACTCAGAGAGATAAAATGATTTGACTATGGCCATATAGAGAGTAAGTGTTAGAGGTGGGATTCAAATCCAGGTTTCCTTGACTCCATATACAATGCTGTATTCACCATGCTACAATGCATCTTTGTTACTTAGCTGTATGATATGGTTCAAGTATTCCTTGGGGTGGTCTTTCAGTCAAACATATATTGATGTTCATTAATGATCCATAGATGTGCTATATATATGCTCCCATAGTTCCAGTGCCATTTGAGCAAACCAAATTATTTTTCACTAAAATATTAAATATTATAACCTTGGGGTTCTAACTTAGAACATTTACTTGGGTCAGTGTCATACTAGTTTGGGGTAATCTGGGATGAAGCAAGAGCTACCTGCCAGGGTGATTGAAGGACATAACAAAGAGCTGAGGTATCGAGAAGGTATTTGCTACCACTGTTCTTAACGAAAGTTTATGAAAAGGACCCAATGAGTTGATAGGTGGTCAAGAGAAATCAGAATGGGCATCTGGTAGAGGAGAAAATATAGGGTGGGCAAGGAAGGGTTTGTAGTCAGGAGACAACTTAGGAAATAAATGCCAGTTGCCAGGGGAATATGAACTTGATCAGACTTAGAGAGACAGTGGAGGATAGGAGGGCTTGGCATGCTGTATTTCATGGGGTCATGAAGAGTTGGACATCACTGTACAATTGAACAGTAAGAGTACCTTTGATGGGGGTGAGGGGTGGGGAATGAGCTACAGAGGAGTTTTTACTATAATGCTTTCTTGAGGGTACATGGAACATGTTGTTATAAATGAAACCAACTAATAATTAGGTCTTTTGAATACTCTAGTTATCCAAAAATGAATTCTGAAAAAAGGTCTGTTATACTTAAGTCTGCTCTGTGATAGTATTTTGTGGAAATTTTGGAGCATTATGATAAATATAAGATTCAGGAAAAGGTTCTTATAGTCTCACTGTGTGAAAACATTTGGATTTTCAGTTATTCTCTTATTGGGGTGATAGAATTGTATTGTTATTTTGAAACCCTAATCATTCATTAGTTTGGCATTCATCAATAAGTTCAAGTCAAGTACCAAAAAATTTTTAAGGAGAGGGTATGTGTATCTATGTTTTTGTGTGTCTAACTACAGAAACCTACATGTAAGAACTGACTTTGAAAACACCTCTTTTCTATTTTGTTTTTCCAACCCCTGTGATACAGGGAGATTCAGGTGGTCCTTTGTCCTGTGAGCAATATAGAATGTGGCAACTAGTTGGCATCACCAGCTGGGGAGATGGTTGTGCTAAAAAGGACCACCCAGGTGTTTATACCAAAGTGGCTGCATATATGGACTGGATTTTAGAGGTCACACAGAACTGACCAACATTTCTTGATGAAGCTGGTTGCTTGTGAATGGTAATGAGAGACTGTAAGAATCTTTAACATAACTGGCTATCAAATCTAATCACCTGTTGGAAAGAGTGGTTTCCCCTCCCACCCCATTTTCTTCCTTTGGTTCAACAGAATCAGATCTGAAGATTTCTCATATTTAAGAATTAGCTGTCATTATAATATGAAAGTCAGAGCATCTAAGGTTTATTTGGATATAGCAAAAACAGATGATAAGAACAGTGACCTTTCTGCCATGTTGGGGTTACCTTGCAGACAGCACATAAAAGCCTGGAGGAATAGGACTTCCTGATTTTCTGACTAGTTTTTTAGATGACTTGCCAAGCTCACTGTTCTTGAAGAAGGAAGAGAATGAAAGCCTTCTTCCAGGAAGAGAGGTGTGGTTATCAGGGGTCTGGTGTTTCTGTGTGTCTGTGCTTGTGTTCTCCTACATCATTTTTGACTTTGAGGAACCTTTTGTGCTGGACCATGTTATCAGCTGCCCAAAGTCCTGGGCAGAGATAACATGGTTTTGCTGTGATAAAGTTGTGGCACCATGTTAGCAACAACTGTATTTTTCAAAACACTGTCCAAGCCCTTCCCCAACATTATACCTGGGTCAACTGGCATAAATTGTTTAGGAATTTTTCATAAATAATTCCAAATCACTTTTCAAAATGGCCATTCCCATTCACAGGTCCACAACAGTGAACCAATGTGCCTGTTGTGTTACAACCCCTTCAACACTTTTTTGTGCCTCAGCCTTTTTAGATGGTGAAATTTGGGAAATAGGTGTTATCCCTGAACTACTCATGAGCAGAATTGCCTTGCATGGGGAATCTCTCAATCCCAAAAGAAAATGAAGTCTTAGAAATAATGAGGTCAGTTACTATGCAGGATGGAGGAGTCTTCTCATAGGGACATAGCTTCATTGTGCAGTCTAAGAATTACAGTAAGGAATTTATTATTTTCCTAGTAGCCTCAGAAATTTTTAGTATCAGGGGACTTAAATGGAGATAATTGAGCTCTATAATAGTAATGGTAAGACATTTTAAAAGTATAAAAGGTTATATCAGATTAACCTAAGTTATCAATGGTATTGGGAAATAGGAAAGGACAATGCAAATCTACAGGGAATAAGGAAATGTTACAGTTTCCTCACCTGTAAAATAGAGATAATAATAGCACCTACCTTCCATGGTTGTTTTGAGATTAAATGAAATAACTATTGTAAAGCATTTAGCACAGGCCCTGGAACATAGTAAGCATGTTATAAATATTAGCTATTATGATTATCGTTGGGATTGTTATTAAATGAAATGCTCTGACGGTTTTTATATTCACCTACAAATCTTTTTACCCCAGCTGGTTCTAAGTAGTGGAATGGAAGTGTTCTGAATTCTTTTCTTTTTTCTCCTTCCTTCCTTCCTTCCTTCCTTCCTTCCTTCCTTCCTTCCTTCCTTCCTTCCTTCCTTCCTTCCTTCCTTCCTTCCTTCCTTCGTTCTTTCCTTTTCTATTTTTTCTTCTATACCCGGCAATGGATATAGAAAGGAACGCTAAAGTGGCTGAAGTCAAGAACAGCATGTGATGAACTAAAAGGTCTGCATAATCCACAGACAGAGAAACAATCAGAAACCAAAGACTAAAGAGTTGGCTACAGGAACAAATAATTCTGGCAAAAATAAACTGGAATCTTGGAGTTTACAATAACTCAAGAACAGGATGCCGCCATCTCAGTATGTAATTGAGATCTGGAATGTGGACTTACATTGTTTTTTAATTAAAAAAAAAATTGAAAGAAAAACATGGTTTGGGATTCTATTATTTCCAGTTTGTGTTTGATGTTTATAAACCGTATTTGACCTGACCTTTGGAGTGGCCGGCACTATAGCAGATAAACATTTCTGTTCCATTTAATAGGAGCTGGAGTTCTGTGACAAGAAGAAAATAAAGCTTCCCCCTCAAATCCAAACTTCAGCCCTTTGAGTCTTGGCCCTGAGGGGTCTTTCTAACCATAGCGCAGTACTGTCCTGAGTCATTGATGCCCCTGAAGTCAGTTTGATATGAGCTGGAAATGACCTAAGAGGACATCTAATCCAACACCTCATTTTGTACATTAAGAAAATGAGGCCAGAGAAGTTGTGACTTGTTCAAGATTGTACAGGTAGTAAGGGTCAATCAGAACTGAAAGACAAGTCCTACAACAAGTTCAGCATTCTTTCCACTGTACCATGTTGCAGAAAGTCCTCACACACCCAGAATCTCAGGGCTGGCAGGGGCATCAGGGGTCATCTATCAGGGTGGGGAACCTGTGGCCTCAAGGCCACATGTTGCCCTATAGGTCCTCAAGCTCTGCCCTTTGACTGAATCCAAATTCCATACAACAAATCCCTAGGTCCTCAAGTGCAGCCTTCTGACTGAATCCTAACTTCACAGAACAAATCCTGTTAATAAATGCATTTGTTCTGTAAAACTTGGACTCACTCAAAAGGTCGCACCCAAGGACCTAATGGGCCACATGTGGCTTCAAGAGGACAGGTTTCCCACCCTTGAATTCTAGTCCAACCTGCATCCAGCAATGGACTGCTATTAGTAGTTCAAAGAAGTATGAGATTACCCATTAACTCTGTGATAAAAAAAATCTTGAAAATTCTATTAACTCCAAAAGGGTTTTCTACAGAGTTAGGAACCATATTTTATATTTTTATACACATAGAAAAATCAATGTTTTGAGACATTGCCAAATGCCAAAAGATTCCTTTGTTAAAATAAGTTTAAGAAGCTGAGATTTTATTTAATTTCTATATAGGTATCAATGATGCTCATAATTTCTTCCGTATTTTCATGAATTTCTGTAACTGAAAAGAATTTATGCATTCCACTGGTAGGAAACCTCAATCCACTAACCAAGTGTGGTTATTGGATCATAGAATTTAGAGCTGAGAGGTAAAGACCATCCATTCTAACCTTCTTATTCTGCAGAGGGAGGAAACAGGCTCCCTGGGGCCAGTCACAGAAACAGTAACAGGTAGGATTTGCACTGGGGTCTTCTAACTCTGGCACAGTGGTTAGAGGTCAGGGAAGGGAGACAGGAAGCCTTATTTTCATGAGTTCAAATCTGGTTTCAGACACCTACCAGCTGTGTGACCCTGGGCAAGTCACTTAACCTTGTTTGCCTCAGTTTCTTCACCTGTAAAATGAGCTGGAGAAAGAAATAGCAAATCAGTCTAGGATTTTTACCAAGAAAACCCCAAAAGGGGTCAGAAAGAGTCAGACACGACTGAAATGACCTAACAATTTCTAACTTCACTGCTTTCTAATCTCCTAACACTTAACTCCCCTCCCTGCACTCTCTTATCCAACAGCACTGACCTTCCTGCTTGCTTTTCCTCACAAGGGATAGTTCCTATCTGGACTTCATGCCTGGAATGTTCTTCTTCCTTATCTTTGTTTTATGGCTTCCTTTAAGGCTCAGTTTAGGGTCAGTTAGGTGGCGCAGTGGATAAAGTACCAGCCCTGGAGTCAGGCAGAACTCAGTTCAAATTCAACCCAAGACAATTGATGCTTAATATCTGTGTGACCCTGGGCAAGTCACATCCCAATTGCCTCGAATACACACACCCACACAAAAATAATAAGATTTTAAATCCTGCCTTCTGAAAGAGGCCTTTCCCATTCCCCTCAACTGCTACTACCTTCCCTCAGAGATTATCTCCCATTAAAACTGTACATATTTACTATCTATCTGGTTATTTGCATACTCCTACTGGACCGTGAGTTCCTTGAGGGCAAGGACCATGGTTTTCTTTCCTTTATAACCATAGTGCTTAACACAGTAGCAGGCAAACAGTAAGAGCTTAATAAATGCTTGTTGATTAATGGATATCATGCTAACTTCCACAGGCACAAACTCCTTTGTCAGGTCTATATTTAACTCTCAGACACAACTTTCTAGAAATCAATGTAGATTGAATGTTATTATGGGGCATTGGAGCTGCACCAGAGTGGAGGAACTTTTGAGTTAAAGTTTTCTATAGAAAAAGTCTAAGTTAGACTTAAGGGATGGGGAACCTGTGGCCTCAAGGCCATGTGTGCCCCTCTAAGTCCTCAAGTGCAGCCCTTTGATAGAATCTAAATCTGTTCTGTAAAGTTTGGATTCAGTCAAAGGGTCATACTTGAGGACCTAGAGGGCCACATGTAGTCTTGAAGGGGCAGGTTCCCCACTCCTCTAAACATTTCCTTGTTAAAGCTCTTCTCTTGTAATGAAAGTTTCTGTTCCTATAAACAATGGCAGGGGAGTTAAAGTTACCTCTTTTCACCATTGTGTGAGTGTAGATGTGTAAATACACTCTCTAAGTAATACAAGAACATAATGATTTTATCTAATCTCACATATTAGTTTTTCTTTAAAATCTTTCAGCACAAAGAGTCTTGCCATCCTACCTAGAGACTTCATATAAAGGCAACGCATCTTGAATGTCCCTTTTGTGAGATTGGAATAGATTAAATTTCCTCTTTTTGCACAAAAAAAAAGAAACCTCAGACAATGGTGCTTCTTAAATGAGAACCTTCATGCCAAGATTTTTATAGACAATAGCAACAGATCAAAAGAAAATACCGGAATTTTTGGCTTCCACTCCAATACACCAAGATATTTACATGCTCTTCATGTGAAAGTTTTTTTTTTTCCCCAAATCCTCAACTTCTTTTCCTGGGGGGAAATTCAACGTTTTACAAAAAGCCTTTCCCATTCCTTTTAATGTCATTGCCTTCCCTCTATCAATTACCTCCAGTATATCATGAATATATTGCCATGTTCAACATGGAGGCTTGCACATTGTCTCTCCCAATAGATTGTGAGCTCCTTGAGTGTAGGGGCAGTTTTTGACTTTTCTTTGTATCCCCAGCACTTAGCACAGTGCCTGACATGTATGCTTATATGCCTGACTGCCCCCCTCACCCCCAAAAAAAGACTTGACCTCTCATACCTTTTAAAAATACTTTTCAGGTTTGTGCCTTCATATGGCAGTGCTGATAACCCGATGTGTTGATTAGCTGAGATAGGAGTGACCCTCTTGCTTAGGTTTCTTTAGGTTTCTTCTTGCTCTATAATTATTTGCAACTCTGGAGGAATTACTCCTGCAATACCTCTTTTCTTGCCTCCTTTAACAGTGTCTTTCCTTACTTTCCATAGGTTGTTCTTGTCTCTGCAGGTGTTAACCTTCCTCCTAACCTCCTTTCAGTTTTCCTACTTCCTTAGGAATCTGATTCCCTGCCATCATTTTGGACACCTTATTTATAGCTTGTAACCTGTCAAATCAGTGTGAGTGATCACATTAAGTGGTCTTGAATCAAAAAGGAATCTGGCCTGTTTTCCCAAATGACATACATCTGTAAGAGAGCCATCATGGATATTTGGAAAGAGTAATGGCTGGGATCTTAGACACATGTTCTTGGCTCCACCGTGAGTTGGCTTTGAGTATAACTTTGAGAAAATCACTCCTCTCTGGGCCTCGGTTTCCTCACTGACAAAATGAAAGGATTGTTCTAAAAATAGTTGCTAGGGGTTTTTCTGCCTTTGCCATTGTGTTCTCTGAAATCTGCCAAAGTTTCTTGGCTTTGTAGACAGTTTTCCCATAAACAAATGATCCTTGAACAAAGTATAACACTTCCTCTGGCACTTCCCCCTCCAAACACACACAAACATACACACACACACACACACGCACACACACACACACACATTTGTACACATTCCTTTCTACTAGGGTCTTGGGCCAGGATAAAATTATAGTTTTATAGTTTCCATAGTCTTGAAAAAAAAGTATTTTCTGCTGCCTTCTAGATATGCCTTAGTCCTGCTTGTTTTTTGCCGTGCTTTTTTCCTCCGGACATTTTGGAGAACTGTGAATTTTCTCTGAAAGCTAATATAAATTCTTCCTGGAATCTGTGCTCGCTGCTGTCAAATATTATCAGAAATGCAACAATTCATCTGAGAGTTGCCACAGAAATACCATAGATGGAGTGCTCATACATAAAACAGACAACTCTATTAAGGTGCACTGCTGATAGATACATCTGTGTGTCTCTCAGCTTTCTTGAGATCTCTCTAGTAAGTGTCCAGTCTACCTGGGTACACACTGGTTAGCCCCCTTGTTATAAAACATATAGTCAAGATCCAGCCAATTTCTATTTTGGAGCATGAAATGCCAGGAGGCTATTTCTCTCTTTAAAACTTTTTGGAGGCTGAGGTTGGGAATAATCTTCACAGAGCTGAAAGTAGGCACAAACAACAGAAACATAGACTGTTGACCTAGCACATGTGACTCCAGAAAGCAAATAATTAAATCAAGTGAACTTTGCCTGGAGGAGCTCATTGAGCATGCCAGAGCATGCTGGGAAGAGGTTGTTGTGAGCCTTTTTGGTGGAAAGGAAACCTCTTCATTGTAGAGATATTAAAAGCAAAATAGGAATACAACTGTGCTTTCAGGTACAGATTTTTTTAATTATTTCATTTTTCTTTTCGAACAAATAAAAAAAATCTTAGAGTGAAATGTGGTTGGCCATAATGTTAGCTGTCTATTTAGTTTATTTACCAACCATTAACTGACTCGGTATTCATCTGGATGTAGAATTTAGGGTTTGAGGGACATAGTTCACCTTACAAGAAAAACTAATCCCAAAGAAGCCACATTTTAGGAAGGGTTGCTGTGACTGGCTAAACCAATTGGAAGGGTTAGCATCATGTACGACTAAGAACTAGAATGAAGGGGAGGCATTTTTCACATTTTTATCTGCTCAGAGCTCCTGATTGGAGGGATTCTCTTCTCCTTTACCTCTGGTCACCTTCTCACTGAAGAGTTGTTTTCAGTGCTTAGAGAAAGTTCCTTAACTCATCCAGGACATTAAAGTATCATTCTGCACAGTTAGAGTTTAGTCGCTTAAGGATCACTGCTTTTTTTTTGGACCAGGCACATGATTTCATCTGGGTTGTTGAGGAACTTTTTTTCTACCAATGAAAATGGACACCTGATTTACCGCTATTGATTTAGAGGGTTGCCTTGGGCACTGAGTGGTTAAGCTTATGTCCCTAGAGGAATATGAACCAATGATGTAAATAATAATGGGGGCCCCTAAACCACAACCCAAAGGCTACATGAGTTAGAAAAACACATACTAATATCTATGGTCTATTGTGTTTTGTTTTGTTGTTGTAAAATATTTCCCAATTATACTTTAATCTGATTCAGGTTATAATATCACAGCTAGTACTTAAACCTAGGTCTTCCTGATTTTGAGGCCAGCTCTGTATCTACTATGTTTGCTATGCTGGTCTTCAAGGACTACTGTTACTACTAAATTTCAAAAACTGTGTGAAACCTCATAGGGAAAAGTCCTCTACTAGCACAGGGAGAGTAGAAAGTTCATTAGTGAATTGCATAGGGAGATCTCAGAGATGGAAAAAGGGATCAAAAAGGAGGGGGAGAAGGAGTGAGAAGGAAAGAAGGAGATAATCAAGGAGAGAAGGAAGGAAGGAAATAAGGATGGTAAGAAAGAAAAAAGGAAGGAGGATGGGAGAAGGGAAGGAGGGAAGGAAAAAAGGAAAGAATGAAGAAAGGAAGAAAGGAATGGAGTGAGGGAGGGAGGGAAGGAAGGAAGAAAAAAGACAAGAAGAAAGGAAAGAAGGAAAGCACTGATTTGGCATAACGTACTACAGGTTGGAGTAACAGTGTTGATAGCCATTTATGTTCAGCAAAGTAGAGTATCAAATGGTTTGAAAAATTCTTTAAATTCCTTCTGGTTCCACAATTCTTGGAAATTGTGAAAGAGTTAAACACACAAATTATGGAAGGTAATCAATCACTCATGCAACTGTGAGAATCCACCTCAAAAACTCTGTGATTCATTGCAGTTTCTGTAACTATTGATCAACATAGTGATAAGTTTATCAAAAAGTTAATAATTTTACTCTCTCCAAACAATGCTATATGTTTCTCTTTTCAGAATGATTTATCAAATGATTCTTTTCACTGTCTTATTTGCTTTGGTTTCAGGTGGTAAGTATGATTTTTATTTTATTTTAAAATATAAACTTTATAGACAAGAAGTTGCCTGATTTTCTCATCCATAGATTAGAAACCCACATACATTTGTAGAGGAAAGTCTCCTATGGATTTAAAAAAGACTGAAAGAAACTTCTATTCTCCTGGAACAGTCATAGGTAGAAGACACCTCCAAAAGTTCTGTTGTTTTACCCAGAAAAGCAGGTCCATTTCAGGGGTAATGGGAGGAAATGGGTTGTTCATGTTATGAGATAAAATATAATTCACTGGAATTGTAAACTTGAATCACAGGGTGCCCCTGAGATGACAAACTGGGAGCACTGTTTGGGGGACTTCTAGTATTTTTGATTCATTTAACTCTAGGTCTCCTGCCCCCTGGGGTGTAATTATTGATTCCATTTATAGACATCCAGGCTCCCAAGGCTAAAGAAGGAACAGGTTCACTGTAAATCAGAGAAAACAAGGGATTCATATCAAAGCCCTGAAAAGTAACCAGTTGGTAATATTCCTCAGTGTCCAGTAGTCTTAGTCATTTATGAATGACCCAGATTGGCTGGGTTCTTACTATTTATGCTTCTATTGAGGATATCATAATTTTTCTTCCCTGTCCACCACGTTCCTCAGCCTATGGCTTTCCTGAAGAAGACACCTGCTGCTTCCTCATTCTATCTCATTCCAGTGTTGGAGGCCCATCTCATCTCCTCCTAATAAGGATAAAATCATCTGGTCCCTTTGTTCTCTAATAGTCATTATCTCAGTCTGATTATCACACAATCGACACTTTCTCTTGAGGCAGAGGGAGCAATGCTACCAGAGATCCCTTGAGGATAGATATTGTTAGTGGCAAAAGCAATGACCCTGGGATCAGAGGAGATCTAGCTCTAAATCCAGGCCCTAGTTGCTTGACCTTGATCTTGGTAAGTCATTTATCTTTTCTGAACTTCAGTTTCTTTATCTGCACACTGAGAGACAGAGACAGAAGCAGAGAGACACAGAGAAAAAATCAGAAGCAGAGAGACAGAGAGAAACAGAGAGAGAGAGAATCATAGAGTCAGAGGCAGAGAGACATAGATGGAGAGAAAGACTGAGGGGGAGTACTTTGCAAACTTCAAAGCACTACCAAATGCAAGTTACTACTATTACTATTTGTCTGAGATGAGCGATGGAGACTTTCTCCTCTTGCCTAGTCTTCAATCACCTGATGTCCACAAGAACTTTCTAGTCTATGCACCAAAGTTATAAAATTTTTCACTCTCCTTAAGCAAGCCCTTAAGAAGCCATGGACCAAGTTTATTACTTGATCAATGGATTTAATCCATTTCTTATTTTTAATAAACTACTTAATAATTATGTATGGACCAAAAGCTAAGGAGGATAAATGTAATATTGATATATATTATTTTAAACCTATGTATCTTTATTTAAAGAAAAATGAAGGGATATAATTTTCATTCGGAAAAAAACAGAGGTGAATACATCTAACTTGCCATCATTGTGGCCTATTTCTGGTATTTTTCCATATTAAAGTGCACCAATCTTGATTAGTTCTGTACATAACAATTGAACATTTTGGATGAATCAGAGAATCTAGTTATTAGAATCACATGCATATGTTATAGAATTAAGGTTAAAGAAAATTCACTTGGCAGTAAAACTGTGATAGATCATCTATCTTTCTCTGATAATTAAGAAGGCATTTCAGGATTTTTCCCTACTCTAAGGCTCATACATTGGACAACACTAGGCCCCTGACTAAGGGCTCTCTTCTGGACCCTCCTGGCTTAAAAGTGATTATCAATAGTAACTGTTGCTGTTTCCCTCCCAACCTGATGCTATTTTTCTTCACCTCATTAAAGGGGCCACCCTCTGATTACCTCTTAAACAGACATTCACAGAATGGGTGTTACCTCACCCTAATTGAGTACCTCTCCCATTGCATCCTGGGTCATCTCCAGTCTTCCTGATGAATATCTGGTCACTGGATTCAGATGACTCTGCAGGAGAAGTGAGGCTGGTGACCTGCATAGCCCTCCCTCACTCAAAACAAAGTCAAGTGCAAGTCATGCCATCATTTCTCTGATGAAATGGTCTTCTTTGGTGACGAAGGATGAACACAACAAGGCCATCATTATTGAGATAAACTGTTATTTTATGGGAAAAGAAGTAAGAAAGGTACAAGTGATTGAGATTTTTGGCTATAAAAGGTTGTTAAGAAATTGTTTCACGATTCCTCACTGGAAGACAAGATAGAGGAGTAAGCAGTAAATTGATTTAGCTGTCCCATATCCACCTCCAAACAACCATAAAATAGTGCTTCACAACAAATCCTGAAACAGCAAAGCCTTGGAGGATCAACAAAAGGGTCCATCTCACTCGGGCAAAAGGAGAGCACATTCTAGGACAGGAAGCAACCCAGCAAACTAGCAGCAAGCCCCACCTTAGCATATCAGCAGAAGATCTTGAGTTCCAGTGTAGTGGAGCAGGCAAACACCAACACAGAGACCCACCATGTGCCTTAACATAGCTAGGGGAACCAGCAGACTCCAGCTCCAAGAACTACCACATGCTTCAGTGTAACCCCAGGGAAATGCAAAAAACTCCATCTGGCCTCAGCACATGCCAACATTACTAATAGGACCCCAGTTCAGCATAGGTAAGCTGCCAGACACCTACAGCCTCCAGCAATGCCAATGACCTCCCCACACTTTACCCCCTCAAAATAGCACAAGATACAAGGGTCCGCAGCGGGTCTCAGGGCAATATCAGAATAACACTAAACAAATAGCCAGGGCTTGCAGGCACTGGCATAAGGAGACTGAGACAGAGCCTCTTCTACTCTGGGAGTAGAGATCAAATTTAAAAGAAAGTAAAAAGCAGCCACCCCCCCTCCAAAAAAAAATGAGTAAAAACAACAAAAAAGAATATGACCATAGAAAGTTATTGTGGTAAAAGGGAAGACCAATTCACAAACTCAGAAGAGGAAAAAATACAATGTCAAAATATCCATGGGCAAATTCCAAAGCAAAATGTAAAGGAGTCTTAAGCCCAGAAAGAACTCATGAAAAAAACTCAAAAAGGAGCTTAGAAATCATATAAGAAAGATAAAAGAAAAATTGGGAAAAGAAATGAGAGTGATGCAAGAGAATTATGAAAAAAGGCTCAACAGCTTGGGAAACTTCTTAAAAAGTAGAATTGGCCAAATAGAAAGGGAATTACAAAAATTCACTGAAGAAAACAACTTAAGGAGTTCAATTGTGAAATGGAGAAGAAAGTACAGAAGCTAACTGAAGAAAATAACACCTTAAAAATTCAAATTGGGAAAGGGGAAGCTAATGACCCTATGAAACATCATGAATCAATCAAATTCGAAAGAATGACAAAAAATGGAAGAACATGTAAAATACCTCATAGGAAAACAATTGACCTGGAAATTAGATCCAGGAGAGACAACATCAGAATTATTGGACTACCTGAATGCCATAATCAAAAGGAGGAACTGAACACTATCTTTCAAGAAATCATAAAGAAAAACTGCTCTGATGTCCTGGAACCAGTGAGCAAAAGTAGGCATTGAAAGAATCCACTGATCACCACAGAAAAGAGATCTTCAAATAAAACCCCAAGTTGTATATTATATATAATATATATCATGTCAAGAAGAGAAAAAAAAACGTGGCCAGAAGGAAACAATTTAAATATTGGAAAGTCACAATCAAGATCACAAAGGACATGGAAGCTGCAACATTAAAAGACTAGAAGTCGTGGAACATGATATTCTGGAGGGCAAAGGAACTAGGTCTACAACCAAGAATCACTTACCCAGCAAAACTAAGCATAATACACCAAGGGGAAAATTGGTCAATCAAGGAAATAAAAGGATTTCAAGCCTTCATAAGAAGACCAGAACTAAACTGAAAATTTGACCTCCAATATCACGAACCAAGATAAGGTAAAAAGGGGAAAACATAAGGAATTAAAAAGAGTTAAACTATTTACATCCTTAGATGGGAAGATGATATTTGTAACTCTTAAAAATTGTGCTACTAGTAGCACAGTAAGAAGGAATATACATAAACAGAGGCTATAGGTATAAGATGAGTTTGAGGGAATGACATAAAAAAATTAAGGGATGAGAAAGAGGAGTACAATGGGTACAGAAGGAAGGGAGAGGTAGAATGGGGAAATTATCTCACATGAAGAGGTGAGAAAGACCTATTACAGTGGAGGGAGTTTAGAGAGGGGGCAAGGAGCATATCTTGAACCTTACTCTCATCAGTATTGCTTCAAAGCGAATAATATGCACAATTAGAGAAATTTATCTTACTCAACAGGGAAGTAGGAGGGAAGAAAAATTAAGTAAAGGGGGTGAGGTGGGAACTGAGAGAAGGGAGGGGAGATCAGGGAAAGTGGCGAGGTGGGAAAGGGTGAAAGGAGAGGACAGAAAGGAGCAATAGGATAGAGGGAAATATACAGACAGTAATCATAGCTGTGATTCACATAACTGTGAGAGGGATTAACTCTCCCATAAAATGGAAGTGGATAGTAAAGTGGACCCAATATCAGAATCCTACCATGTGTTGCTTACAAGAAATATACTAGAAGCAGTTAGACACACACAGAGTAATTGCAAGGGGCTAGGGCAGAATCTATTATGATTCAGCAGAAGTAGAAAAAGCAGAGATAGCAATCCTGATCGTAGGCAAAGTAAAAACAAAAATAGACCCAACTAAAAGAGGTAAGGAAGGAAACATCTTGCCAAAAGGTACCATAGACAAACAAGCTACCAAATTAGAAGACCAATGAATAATTTACCTATTAGATCTATGGGGAGGCAAAGAATTCATGACCAAAAAAGAGATAGAGAGTATCATAAAATGTAAAATGGATCATTTTGATTATCTTAAATTGAAAAGTTTCGTACAAACAAAACCAATTTAACCAACATTAGAAAGAAAGCAGAAAGCTAGGAACCAATACTTACAGCAAATATCCTGATAAAGACCTCCTTTATTATAGAGAACTGAGTCACATTTATAAGAATACAATTGATAAATGGTATAAGTATATATATGTATATATATGTATATGAAAGTATATGATAAGTATATATATATAAGTATAAGTATATATATGTATATATATATGTATATGAAAGTATATGAACAAGCATTTTTCAGATATACAGTGAGGAATCTTTTTTTTTTGCTTTAAATAGTATTTTATTTTTTCACACAATTTGTTGCCTGAGACTCTGAGAAGTCACAGAGGGAACCCAGAGCTAATCACACTGCTAATAAGCATCAGAGGTGTATCAGTCCTTGTTTTTTTTTTTACTCTGAACAGCACTCTATTC
This sequence comes from Bettongia penicillata ogilbyi, assembly GCA_023548195.1. Classification (NCBI taxonomy): domain Eukaryota; kingdom Metazoa; phylum Chordata; class Mammalia; order Diprotodontia; family Potoroidae; genus Bettongia; species Bettongia penicillata. The sequence continues at coordinate 6,983,740 of JAJHZJ010000008.1, forward strand.
ATGGTTCTCTACCTCTCTGATGATGTTGAAAATGCATTAAATAATATCTATATTTAAGATCTATCTATAAGCAAATGAAGAATCAATGCTCCAAATCACTTTAGATTAGAGAAATACAAATTAAAACAACCTTGAAATATCATTTCACACCAATCACATTCACTAATATTATAGAAAAGGAAATAATAAATATTGGAAGGCTGTGGGGAAATTGGGATAGTAATGCATTGTTGGTAGAGTTGAGAACTTTTCCAGTCATTCTGGAGAGCAATATGAAACTATGCCCAAAGGGCAACCAAACTGTGATACCATTTGATCCAATAATACCACTACTAGGGTGTATCCCAAAGAGATCATAGAAAAGGGGAAAAGACCTACAAGTGCAAAAATATATATAGCAGCCCTTTTCATGGTGGCAAAATATTGCAAATTAAGAGAATGCCCATCACCTGGGGAATGACTGAACAAGCTGTGATATATAAATGTAGTGGAATACTATTGTGCAGTAAAAGGTGATGAACAGCTACATTTCAGAAAAACCTGGAAAGACTTGTACAAACTGATACAAAGCAAAATGAGCAGAACCAGGAAAACACTGTACACAGTATCAGCAACATCGTGTGATGATCAATTGTGAACGACTCAGTTTTTCTCAGCAACACAATGATCCAAGACAAGTATAAAGGACTCACAAAGGAAAATGCTATCCACATCCAGATTAAAGAACTGATGGATTCTGAATGCAGATCAAAGCATATTTTTTCACCTACTTTATTTTTTCTCATGTTTTTTCTCCCTTTTTATCTGTTTCTTCTTCCACAACTATGATGAATACAAAAATATGTTTTACATGATAGCATATGTATAAACTATAGAGAACTGCCCACCATTTTCAGAAGAGGGAAGGGGAAGAGAGGGAGGGAGAAAAATTTGGAACTCAAAATCTTGTAAACATAAATGGAAAAAAATTTCTTGATATGTAATTGTAGGAAAAATACTATTTAAAGCAAAAAAAAAGATTCCTCACTGTATGCTATTGTGACCTCTTACAAGATTCAATTATAAAATCAATTTTAAAGAGAGAGCAATAGATATGATTCCATAAAAATTTTCTTTATCCTTCAACTTCCTAATGATATTTTAGGATGTCTTTATCATTTAAATGAGTTAATTAGTGATATCATTTAATGCATTTTCAACATCAACAGAGAGGTAGAAAGCCATGAATACAGTGCTAGACCTAGAGTCAAAAAGACAAGGTCTCTGATACACCTCTGATGCTTATCAGCAGTGTGACGAGCTTTGGATTCGCTGTGTGACTTCTCAGAGCCTCAGGCAACTCTCTTCTGACCAAGCTAAAGACATAAATCACATGTCCTTGATATGGTGACTCAGCATCAATAAGGTGACTTTCTATAGTCATTATAGGACTTTTTAGTTATAGCAAGAAGAACCAATACTTGTTGATAACAGGATAACTTCAGAGTTCATCTGTATACATCAATAATGTAGGAAACTAAGGGTCCATGATCAGAAGGGAGCAAAGGAAGACATAGAAAACACAGAGATGACCCCTCCCCCAGGCGTAAACCTAATCTATGATTATATGTTCTATTGTATATGTCACATTTTACATGTTCCTCAAGCATCCCCTTTTCTCTAATTTTCAACCTCTCTTGGCTATTTGTTCCTCCCTTACTGCCTTCAAGTATATTCTTTCATTAGAATTATTTTTTCCAACTACCCAGTACCCCCTTTACCCTTAATTAGCTTGTATTTAGTGACCTTGCATTTATTTTGTACTTATTCTGACTATATTTATTCTTTTCATACTTAACATCTATATATATCTTATCTTCTGATAGAATCTAAGTTCCTTGAGAATAGGAATTGGTTTATTAATGGTGAGTGGACTTCTGGTCTAAGACTCACTAGCTAGCTATGTGACCTAAGGTAAGTCCCTTAACCATCTGAGTCAAACTAATGAATCAGTCAGCGGGCATTTATGAAGTATCTACTATCTACTAGGTGCTAAAATGGTGCCTAACATGCAGCAGGCTCTCAATAAATTCCTGTTGATTGACTGGCTGATTGCATGTTTGAGTTGATTACCTATCAAAGGGAAGAAAACCTCTCTAATTCGATGTTTTATTTATTCCACCACAGGATGCACGCCTGAGTTGTATAGAAATAAATACTTTCAGGGAGGAGATGTGACTACCATTTTTACACCTACAGCCAAGTACTGCCAAATAGTGTGTACCTATCACCCAAGGTGTTTGCTGTTCAGTTTTCTGCCTGCAAGATCAACAAAAGATCCCAGTAAATGGTAAAGATTTTTGATTCTAGGTGGATATATATGTATACACATTATATATACATACATTATATATATGCATGTATAGGTACACACACACATATATATATATATGTGTGTTTCTATATTTAACAGAAATAATCTGCTCATATATTCTGAATTGGGTTGCAATGGTCCTGTGGATTTGTAAGAAGTTCTTGCTAAATTACTTACTAGAGTCTAGTAGCTAGGTGATTTCATAAATTTAATTCACTTACATAGTCAGTGACTGTTAATTTGAAGGTGACAGAAAATTGAAAGGGACCTTAGACAACCTTTCTGAAAGCTACAGGGAGAAGTATGAACTCATTATTGCTGTTGACATGGCTACTGGGTCAGCATCTACCCATGACCTCCTCCCCACTGGAAAAGTCAGCCTTCATAGATCACAATCAGACTTGGGAGGACTTAGGAGATCATCTAGTGCAATTCCTTTAATTGAAAAATAAGAAAAAAAATGGACTTCCTAGTCCAGTGCCTGAAATATACTTGGCTCTTAATTAATGCTTATTAAAACTTAAATAAATGCTTATTTATTAAGATAAAACATCTTAACCAATGCATATTGACTGACTCAAAAATGGTTAAATGACTTGTCCAAGTTCTCATAGCTAGTTAGCGGTAGATGTTGGACTAAGAGCACAGTCACAGTTAATTAGGTTTTATAGAAAATTAGTTAGCAATTAACAGTGGGCCTCAACGTTTTATTTTAAATGATTGGCTAATGTGGGTATTCTGGTCACTATGGAGTTTTTGCATGTTTTTGTTTGTTCGTTTTGGAGGGGTGAGTGGTTTTGGAGGTAATTTTTAGCATTATACATAGTCATAGCCTGACCCTATATTTTGGTCATTTTTCAAAATAACTATATCTGATTGGGCCCGCACAAATTTCCGAGTCTTCCTACTCTGTGCCATTCCAAGTTTCCTCCACATGAGGCTACATTTAAGATGCCATATAGTTAGTCCCACTTGAGTCTATCTGCTCAAAATATGGGTGAGCCTGTGGAAAATTCTTTAAATCATAATGCTAAGCCGCACCAGGGAAATCTCAAGAAATCCTGATCTTTGACCCTGGCAGGATGGCCACTTGAGGGACCCCTGGAGTGAGGAGAATTTTGTTTTGAGACTTGTTCTGCACACAGACTAGTTACGACAAGTGTGGCAATTGTTGTCACTCAGCTATGAATGACAAATGCACTTTCTCTAAACCCGTGTCATCTCACTCCACCTTGATTCTCAAATTATGCCTGTTTCTACAGTACATAAAATTAGTAGCTCACAATTCAATGATCTGTAAAGTGGCTTTCAATTCTAAATTTTATGCTTCTATACTAGGTTGCACTTCCATACCCCAAGTTCTACTTAGAAAAATGTCATCTTCTAAATGGAGATGAGTTATTTTCCATTAGTCTATATGGAGGTTACAGTTTTTATTGTTTGTTCCCGAAGATTGTCATCTCCTATTTAAAAATGCACCTCTGCATTTATATTTCTTATACACACACACACACACACACACACACACACATATATGCAGGTGGCAGGGTGGATAAGCTATATTCTTATTCACTCTGCTATCTAAAGCTTCTTTTTAAGGAGATCTCAGTTTAGACATGCAACCCATAGTTACAACCATCCATACCAGTAACAATATGGTTCAGTATATAGGGTATAATGTATAGAAATAGAATCATACATTTATAGTTCTATAGTGAGGAAGTTCTCTTTAAAGACCATCTCAACCTGCTAAGAAAATAGTTTTGGTTAAGTGTAAGACATAAGGAGGGATTCCTTTTCTGTTTTTCTTGGTTTTCTGTACGCTAACTTCTAGGGTCATGTTTTATTTTTAACCACTTTTACCTACTTATACTACTTTCTAAACATAGGTTTGCCTGCCTCCTGAAAGACAGTGTCACAGAAACATTGCCAACAGTGAACATGACAGGAGCAATCTCTGGGCATTCCTTTAAACAATGTCAACACCAATTAAGTGGTAAGATACTACAGTGGCTCAATGAAGACAGTCCTCATTTCCTTATTTGATTGTAAAACACAGTATAGATATTTTATTGCAATTCTACAGTGGGTAAATTGATCCAAAGGGGCAGCTAGGTGCAGTGGATAGAGAACCAGTTCAGGAGTCAGGAGGACCTGAGTTCAAATCTCACCTCAGACACGTGATTCTCACTAGCTGTGTGACCTTGGGCAAGTCACTTAACCCCAATTGCCTCATCCTGGGTCATCGTCAGTCATCCTGATGAATATCTGGTCACTGGATTCAGGTGACTCTGGAGGAGAAGTGAGGCTGATGACCTGCACAGCCCTCCCTTACTCAGAAACAAAGTCAAGTGCAAGTCATGTCATCATTTCTCTGATGACATGGTCTTCTTCGCAACTAAGGACGAACACATAAATTGATCCAAAGGAATAAACTGAACGTGAATATGGGGATCAGTTATACCTCCGATATTCAGGAAGTCTTAATTCCTACCACAAAGGTGCATACTTTTACTCTCAGCTATCATTTTCTTTCCCCCTTCCCATTCTCTCTATCCTTCTCTGTCTCTACCATGCTTCATATGCTCCTGAAGACTCAGATTTTTGTCAGTGACTTCTCTAAAAAATTAGTACATCAACAATTAAGAGGCAAAGGGAAAGAGTATGGACACAAGGACGGTTACCATGAGTGTTACAGAGATGCAGCACATATTAATCACCCACCTAGTACAAAGCATGGCACTAAGTTCTGACAAGCAAGGGATAAAGTCTTTGTACTCAGGGAGCATGTAGTCTAGCAATGGAAGCAGCATAAACACAGATGTGAACAGAATAAGAAAAAAATTCCCAATGTTGCTTACACTAATCATACCTGTGGCGCAACCTTAAGCAACAAGAAAGCGCTAACATTGATGGAGAAAATAAATAACTGCATGATAAAATGTGGGGGCGTGGACGAGATAGAGACCTGAATACAATGATAATAATTAATAATAATAATGAGCACTATTTTGCATACATTATCTCATTTGATACATACATTATCTCATTTGCATACATTATGTCATTTGATACATACATTATCTCATTTGCATACATTATCTCATTTGATGCATACATTATCTCATTTGATCCACATAATAGCTCTGTGAAGTAGTTGCTTTTATTATCCCCATTTTGCAGCTGAATAAATTGAGACTGAGTGTGGTTAAGTGACTTGCCCAGAGCACAAAGGTAGTAAGTTTCTGAGACAGGATTTGAATCCAAGTCCAACATACCTATCCACTCTGCCACCTAAAGCTTCTTCAGGGCTGGAATTATGGTTTATTTACCTTTGGATCTGTGAAATAGTGCCTTAAAATAGTAAATATTCTTTAAAAAAATTTTAGACTCAAATACTAAAACAAATTCACAAGACAAGAAAAAACATAAATTTAAATACAAAATAAGAATAGGAAAAAATCATAGTATGTGCACAGTAGAATGTTAAGAGGATTTAATATATATAGCAATCAATTTCCATTTTAAGAAAATCTTGTAATAAATACTACACATTGTGTTGAGAACTCTCCATCTTTTCTTTGTTTCCTTGTAAGTCTTCTTCGGTTCTCTACAATGCACTTTTTACTTTGTTTCTCCCCCACTACCCCCGAGAAGGTTACAGTTAAGTTCAGGTGTATTTACATATAGCTATATACATACGCATGTACATACACACACATATATATGTATAGACATATACTTTCCCTAACAAATTCTACTCCTGATTTTTGTTTTTATAATTTGTTTATATTATATATATTTATAATTTATAATTTGTTTTCATAATTGTGCATATCTCTTATGTTCTGTCCTTCCTGACTCCTCTACTTTACTTTTACCTGTTGCCTTGCCCTCCTATTTCTTAGCCTAGGATTTCCCCCTTATCCTCCCATTCCCATTTATCTAAAGACCCTTCTATACCCCTCTTTAATCGATTTTCTCCCCTCCCCTCTAGAGATCCCTCCTTTATCTCTCTCCCTCCCTATCCCCTTAGACTTTTATTTCTAAGATTAGAAGACTTTTATACTCTTCTAGACATGTATGTATTGTTGCCTCTTGAACTCATTCTTGATGAAAGTAGGTTTCTGGAACTACTAGCCCTCCTTCCTCATTCAATTCCTCTGTGCCTGCTCTTGCTCTTGCATCTCATTTGTATAAGATATTTACTCTTTTTAACTGTTCCTAAAAGGTTTCACTTTCTAAAGTCGTGTCTACCCTAAAGTTAGGTCTACCCTAATCTTCTTTATAGACTACCTAACTACTAATTACAATCTCAGACATACATTTTACATACATAAAAGGTAAACAGTCTGTTCTTATAGTAAATATCTAATAAACCTTTGTTCAGTGAATGAATGAATAAATAGAAAAACAAGAGAAAAAAATGAATAAATTTAAAGTAATATTATTAATGGGTCTGGGGCTAGGGGTTGGCAGTGCCCACACTCACAAAGGCTTCTTGAATAATGACTGACCAGATTTAGTCCTGAGAGAGCCTGGGCCCAAAGAGATTGGAATCAGGCTTCTTTTGTACTCTCTAGTTCAAATTATATCCCCATCCTGGACAAAGATTAAGCAGAACTCATGTTTACGGTCTCCGCCTAAAGGAATTAACAGGATACCTTCTAAAAAAGATATTGAATATGCAAAGTAATATCAGAGATAGGACCCCTATAATATTTCTTCCAGGGCCAAAACATCTGCGTCATCTCCCACAGAGCCAGAGCATACGCTCAGTTCTATAAGGGAATGCTAGATTCACTCCTACTAGAAGGTGAATAGGAAACAAGTAAATTAAATATTCTAGAAAGTTAGAAAAATGAATTTTATTTACTGGAGAGACAGGGCAGTGTTTTGAAAAAAAATGTTTTTTTAATTGGAGGATTAGTTCAAGTCTTGACTGAGTAACTCTTAGTAACACTTTAAGAACTAGTTTCTTAAAGAGGGATAGAAATAATTTCACTATCTAAATCACAGGATTATGGGGAGGGGGAAGGGTAGGATCAAATTATACAATGTATATGGAGTACTTTGTTTAATATATATTTTTAAAACTATGTTTCTCCATCTTAGAAAGGCTGAAAAGGCAGGACCTGGTCCCAATTCTAATATGCCCAGATGCTTTGATCTGTTCAGTTCTGACGTGGGTCTTTTCATGACCCTTCCTTAGGTGACCTGGTGGACTCCTATTTCTGGAGACTTACCTGATTGGCATAGCCCTCTGTATCTCAGAAGATTCATCAGCCTGAGTCTCCCAAGTAGCTGGGATTACAGGGATGAAACACCAGGTCCAGTGTATAAAGTACTTACTAACGCTAGACTATTATACAAGCATAGCTATTATATTGTTTTTGCATTGGGGTAAAAATTATGTAGATGTAAAAAGAAATAAAGGAAGTTAGGAAAGGGAGCTTGATGGTAAGTTGGGAGAGAAGTTACTGAAATAGAATTATGGTGATCATACTTAGAACCATATGATGCCAATATGACCCCATATTTCTTGGTGATTATTAGAGCCAACTTAATACAACAATATTTCAACTTCTTTTGCTTATCCAGCTTGTCACACAGATATCTACGTAGGACTCAGTATGAAGGGAATGAACTACAATTCCTTTGTTGCCAAGAATGTTCAAGAATGTGAAGACAGATGCACCAACGATGCCCACTGCCACTTTTTTACGTATGCCATGCAGACGTTTCACAGTGAGGCCCATCGGTGAGAGAGGTCTAGGTTGTGTCTAGGGGTTCTCTAAATGTGTGAGTAGAAAAAGAAATATAATTTGACTCACAATTAGGGTACAAGGTACAGTCATCACGATTTAGTAGAAAGAGACCTGGAGTCAAAAGAGAAATAGATTAAAATCCTGCTTCTGACACTTGTTAGATGGGTGTTAGATGGGTGTTCCTGGGCATTACCATATCCCTCTGAGTCTTGGATGTCTGTTCTGTAAAATGGGGGAGACCATGCCTGTAAAACCTTAAAGGGTTACTGTGAGATTCAGATGAGAAAATATACATAAATATTGGGCTCACTTTAAAGTACTATATTAATGTCAGCATTCTATTATATGAAGTCATATCATATATTATATACTGTCATCTATAATATAAATTATATCATGTTTTGGCATATGAATACCACATTATTTTATATCTTATCACACTATGCCACACCATCATATAACATATCATTAATATATTGTATTACAACCTAACATCATATAATTTATTATTATTTTTAATTTATTATTGTTATCATGGTTGTTTGGTTTTTCTTATTCTTGACTCATGACTCCATTTGGGCAAGGAGCTACATGGTCAGAAAACTCCTGTACCAATGGAGATCAATAATGCTCTGCAAGTTGGAGTCTTAGAGAGTTTCTTGGGAGGACAGAGAGGGTAAGCAATTAGCCCAGGGTCATACTGAGTATGGCTGGACTCAACCCAGGTCATCCTGAGTCTAGTCTCTATTTGTTATGCCAATGGATAGAGAGGCTGCCTGGCTGCAGTTATTATTATTTGGTTTTGAAAACATCAGAGGAAACATGAACCAAGCTCCTATTTAGTGCAAAATACTATACAAGGCTCCATGAAGAGATGCAAGAAAGAAATCCATGCCTTCAAAGGATGTATACTCCTATGGGGAGGTGGGAGGAGTAGGGCCATCTCCAGGTCCTGATCTATATCTGGCCACCAGACTCAGATGGCTCTGGAGGAGAAAGTGAGGCTGGTGACCTTGCATGGCCCTCCCTCACTTAAATCCAATGCATTTGCAAGTCATGGCATCATCTTCCTGAAGTCGCCATCTTCTTTAAGAAAGAAGGCCAAATAGCAATCCAATGGGGAAAACAACCAATACATACATACACACATATATAAATACACACAAATACACACATACATACACATACACTTATACATATATACACATACACACATATACACACATGTATACACATATATATACACATACATACATATACACCCATATACATATACACACATACATACACTTACACATATACATATATATGCACATACATCTATTTACACACACACACACACATGTGGAATGAGAAAAAATACGAAGGATCAGTATGCTGGGGAAAAAGAACATTATACCATAAGTCAGAAGAACTAGATTTGAGCCCCACATCCGCCACTATGTGACATTTTCCCTCTTTGAGCCTCAGTTTCCCTATCTGTAACATGATGCTGTTGAATCTCTGAGATATCTTCTAATACTAACAATTTATGAATAAATACTTTATCTAAATCTGGATTTTAATGATTTTAGGGTATGCCACTACCTGTCTTATGATTTCTTGATACAGAATCAGAACATGATTGAATAAAGATATTTTATGTGTGCATATATATGTATATGCATGTGTAATGTATATGTACATACATGTACACACACATATACATATATATTATATATACACATATACACGATTTTTCATTTCAGAAGGGAATAATTTTTATTATATTTTTGAAATCAGATCCCACTGAGCTTACTTCTCCTCTGTGGGCTTTTAAAGTATGACAGTAAATTCAAAGCAGTGAAAGTCAAACTTAGTTGGAGTCAGAGGACCTGAGTTCAGGTCCTGGCTCTGTCCCTTACAGCCTGTGTGACCTTAGACAAATCACTTAATCTTTCTGGGACTTAGTTTCCTCATCTGGAAAGTGAAAAGATCAGCCCAGAAGACCTCTGTAGCCTGCACCGGCTCTAACTCTAGGAATCCAGGAACTGTTTCTTCAACTGAACTGAAAACACAGAAAAAAGAAAATCTTCCATCTATTTCTCTCCCCAACTCTTTGTTAAAATCAGACTTAATTGTGTCAACTTGGGGCTTCGTAGCATTATAATAATACACTGTATTTTGAAATATTTTTTGGGCTAAATATCAAAATAAGATGTGATTTCTCTCATTGTCTGGTGACAAAATTGTGTTTTCTATATTATGAATTTGTAATTAATATAACCCAATAGTCTTAAATTCAGAAACAGCTAGGTAGTGCAGTTTAGATAGAGTGCTGGGCCTGGAGTCAAGAAGACCTGAGTTCAATTCTGGCCTGCCTCAGACACATGCTAGTTGTGTGACCCTGGGCAAGTCACTTAACTTCTGTGTACCTGTTTCCTCAACTGTAAAATGGAGAAAATAACAGTACCTCCTTTACAGGATTGTTATAAGGAATGAAAGAGATAACATTTGTAAAGCATTTAGCACAATTCCTGGCACATAGTAGGTGCTTAAAACGTTTTTGTTCCCCTTCCCTTTACAATGAATCTGTGATTGGGGTATATTCCTCTCTCCCCTCTCCTTTCCATAGCTGCAAAGCTCAATCTACCCAAATCTTTTCATCCTGATCGTGTCCATGGAGTCCTATAATTTCTCAATTAATGATCTACCCAGTAGGAAGGAAGCTTTTTCTATGTTTTGTTCTTGTTGTTTTGTTTCTTTGTGGGGACCACTACAGCATTTAGATTCTCTGCCTGTTATTCCCAACGCTTGTAAGTTATGGGACCAGAACCTTTTTTTTTTGGATCACACATTTTTGAAGAGATACAGAGAATCATCCAGTCCAACCTTCTCATCTTGAAGATAAGAAAACTGAGGTCCAGAGAGGAGAAATTTTCTTTAAAAATTTCAATAAACATGAAGGGCTTGTTATATGTAAGGTGTCAGAGATACATATAAGACATGACCTCTCTCTTTCTCTCTCTCTTCAAGAACCTCATATACTGCATGATAAAAATATGAGCAGCAAAAATAATCTGCTAGGGCTGATATTCATCTCAGTGTCCTACTTTTCATTTGTCCTTTACTCTTAAAGATCAATTAAATCACACTGTTGGTCAGGGAACAATGTGTTCGACTGCGGCTGATTAGTTCAATACTAGTTGGAAGACTCTACCGTGGGTCAGGCCCAAGTAGCCAGTATAAACAACTGGATATGTCACTGTATTTGAGCATCTCATATTTACTCTGTGCTATTGTGATTCTGCTTTGCTCATGAAGTACAACTCCTTCTCTGTTGAGGATATGCCATGCTGGATGATTCTGTGCCAGGGTCTCCTGTCTTACAATGGATACTCAAGTTCTTCAGAGAGACCTTGAGAGTATCTTCTTTCCACTTCTTCTGACCTACATATGAGCGCTTGCCTTGTGCAAGTTCTCTGTAAAATAGTCTTTTAGGTAAACATTTTTGGTATTTGGGCTATGTGGTCAGCCCATCGGAGTTTACCCTCTGCAATAGAGCTTGAGTGCTCAACAGTTTAGCATGAGACCTCAGTATCCAGTACCTTATCTTGATAGGGAATCCACCTAAGACAATTGAAATGGGAGCAGTTCAATTTTCCATTATGGCACTGGTAAACTGTCCAGGTTTCACAGGCATGCAACAATGAAGTTAGTACAAAGGCTTTGTAGACCATCAGTTTGGTAGGCAGCCTGGTACATCTCCTTTCCCACACTTTCTTTGGGACAATCACAAACACTGACCTAGTTCTAACAATGTATGCATCAGTCTTATCATCTGTGTGGAAATCCCTGGAAAATATGCTGCCAAGACATGTGAACTTATTCACAGTATTCAAAATTTCTCATTTGCTACCAATGTCTCTACGTATGGATGGTGTGGTGCTGGCTGGTGGAGAATCTATGGTACATCTCAACTACTCAGTGGTGATGGAGCCACACTGGTCAATGACAAGGACACCATTCTAGAGAGATGAGATGAACACTTCCATAGCACTGTCAATGAATCATCATCAACCAATGCTGAAGCTATTGACCATATATTTCAAGTTGAACTCAATCCGTCTCTAGCTAAATTTCCAACTTGAAGAGGTTTTGAATACTATTAGACTCCTCTTGTGTGGTAAGGTACCTGAAATTTCATTTCAGCAGAGATCTACAAGGCATGGGGTCTATTGCTCATGGAAAAGCTGACTGAAATCTTCCAGGTTATATGGCAACTTGGGAGTTCGAGGATGTTCATTGTCCATCTCTATAAAAAAGGGAAATAAATTGCCCCATGACAATTACAGAGGGGTTTCTCTCTTAGTCATTGCTATTGGCATTCTTGCCAGAGTCCCTCCTTAATAGGCTGATTCTTCACCTGGAAGATGGTCATCTACCCAAGAACCAGTATGACTTCAGAAAGGATAAGGTGTTTGCTGTCCAACAACCCCAGAAGAAATGCCAGGAGCAGAACAGAAGTCTGTACACAATGTTCATAGATCTGACCAAGATCTTTGATACTATAAATCTCCTATAGGACTATACAATGGTACCTACAAAGGAGCAATGTGATATAGAGTGCTAGATCTGGAGTCAGTAAATTCAGATCCTTTCCTTTGACATAAGTTGTGTGCCCCTAATCAAGTCTCTTAGCCTATATGAACCTTAGTTTCCTCATTTCTAAGACAAGGGATCTGGACTAGAGGATCTCTAAGGTCTTTTATCTGTCTAACTCTAATTCTATGATCCTACAGTATGATCTAAATGGTCAGTATGGTGTGGTAAAGATGCTTTCCCTGTCACTGGACATGTTTGAACAGAAGTCAGATGATCACATTTCCAGAATATTTAGAAAGGTTCCCCATCCCTTGGGATGGGATTACATGACATCTAACACTGAAATTCTATGATTTTCAAGTATGCTGAAGAAGTCTGATTTAATTGGATGATGTGATTATTCAGAACATGTTAACCATCATGGATTATCTTAACTATATTTTGGGGGAAAATTTGGCATATAACCATGGGCCGATGCATTCCTAAGTCAACCCTAACTTTTTTCTTTTCTTTTCTTTTAATTCAGCAATGTGTGCATATTGAAATATACTACAACAGGATTCCCAACAAAAATAGAGTTACTTGAGGATGTGGTATCTGGTTTCTCACTGAAATCTTGTGCAATTTCTAAAATGGGTAAATATATGTATGCATATGTATATATGTACTTTTAAAAAACCATACTAGGTTTGCTTTATCTTTTAGATATGAAGTATTGATTGTTTAACTTAGGGCAATTCAGCATAGTTCAACAAGCTATTATTTATATATCTACTTTGTGCAAAGCCCTGTGCTAGGGAGTTACAAAACTTAGATAAGACAATATCCCTGACCACATGGAGCCACCAATCCAGTGGGAGGATGTGATATACACAGATAATTATGATACACAATAATGCAAAATAAATACTATAGACAGATGATACAAAGGAAGTGGTACTATATCATGATGTTTTACAATAAGATTTTAACCTGAGGAGCTTTTCATCTGAGCTATCTCTTGGCAAAAACTTTAGAATTTTGTAACAAAAAGATGACTACATGAGAAACTTTCCATCAAAGAAGTTTTACTCTTACAAGTGTGCTAAACCAAAACTTGTGTTTTAGAGTATATTATACAATGTGACAGTGCTGAGGAAGTTTCTTAACACTAATTAAGGAACCCTTAATGGATCTTCCTATTTCTAGTGCTCTCACTAGCAAATTGTACTGCCTTGTCAAATTACACTGCATTCATTTACTGATGTATGTCTGGATCTGTGATTTCATCATGGGTGTGGGGAGCTCTCAGTGAGGACATCTCTACTAATGCACATCTGTACATTTTCTGAAATGTATAGTCTTCGGGGGTGTCTATTAAGAGGTTAAGTGCCATACCAAAAATTGTTCAGCCAGTATGTGTCAGTAGGGGCCAGGCTTCCTAACTCCAAAACCAAATTTCTACCATACTACATTTTAATGTTTTCCCCCTAGTTTTTTTTTTAATGGTCAACTATTAAGCATCCATTTTCTTTCTCTTCCATTCCATTCCTAATTTCAAAGAAAAATAAAACCCTTGTAACAAATACGCATGATCAAGCAAAACAAATCCCTACATTGTCCAAGTCTTATTCTGTTACTTGATTCTATCATCTTTCTCTTAGGAATTGTATAGTTTAGTTCATCCCCAGTTCTTTGCAATCATGGCTGGTCATTCCATGGATCACATTTCTGAAATCTATCAAAGTTGTTTATTTCTCTTAACTCTTGCTGTTATATATATTGCCCTGGTTCTGCTCACTTATATCTGCATCAGTTTATACAAGTCTTCCATTTCCTCTGAACTAATTCCTTTTACATATCTTTTTGAATATAAAATCTCCTAATAGAATATAAGATTGTTGAAGGCAGATGATGGTTTTCATTTTATCTTTGGATCTCAAATGCCTAGCATATAGTGTGTTCATAGATACTGAATGAATGAATTCCACTGCAAATAATGATTGCAATGTCAAATTTCTTCTCTTCTGTAGCTTGCATCCGGGACATCTTCCCTAATACCATTTTTGCTGATGTCGATGAAGACAGGCTTTTCACTCCTGATCCTTGGGTGTGCCAAAGTATTTGTACTCATCATCCCAACTGTCGATTTTTTACGTTCCTTTCCAAAGAATGGCCTAGAGAATCCCAACGGTGAGAGGCAAAGTCAATAGGAGGTGTTTCCTTTAAAATGAAACTAACCAAAACCCTTTGCTCTAAATTTCTAAATACTTTTAAAAATCTCACTTTAAAATATTTATGAGAAGAATCAAAATAAATGAGTCAAAGTTTAAAAATGGCCACAAGAATTGCATTTTTATAGTATCCATCCCAGGATGCTGAAAACTCATTTATTCTCAGGTTTGATCACTCCCTGGCAAGAGTAGGGCCCATCAGTGAACAAAGGCACCACTCTCTCACCCTTTTCTCCTATCTGTTCAGGAAATCTCAGAAAAGTTTGGCTACAATCCTTTCTCAGCACCCATCAAAATCCTAGTCCATGTATAAAAATTGGGCTTATATGTAGCAGGAATGTGATTTCAGGAACAGAAAAAATCATGCCTTCTCCCCACCAATAGACCACTAACCCATCTTAGTGCCTGAAATTCCACTATTAATGATGGATTCCTCTACGTGAATTATTGTCCTCTTTTCCTTTGCTCTCTTTTACAAATACAAATATGGAAGGGTAACATTAATGTGAATGAAGCTTAATGTAGTCAAAAGAACATAAAGTTCAGAACCAAAGATCCGGGCTTTGACACCTGTGTGACCATGAATAAGTCAATTGCCTTCTGTGAGCCCTATAAAATAAATGATCCCTAAAGTTTATTCCAGGTTGAAGTCTCATGTTTCAAATTACAGATTATTTTCCTTCTTGTGACATGAGAGTCCTAGGCCACATCAGAATTCCTGAGGAGAAAGAAGTGATACTAATTATGGAGAAAGAAATAGATAGGTAAAGATTAGTTTTACCTTCTGTCAAAATTTTCCCCAGTGGATAGAGAATTGAATCTGGAGTCAATAAAATCTGAGTTCAAATCCAGCCTCAGACACTTTACTAACTGTGTGTACCTGGGCAAGCCACTTACTAACCTTTGTCTCATTTTTCTCTATTGTAAGATGGGCATAATGATAGCTTTTACTTTCCAGGATTGTGAGTATCAAACGAATGTGCACACAGAGCATTGTGAGTACTTAATAAAAGTATATGCCTTTTCTCTTCCCCTTTATGTCCCCTTCTCCCTATCTGCACAGTCCATAGACATGATAGGAAAATTGAGACTATGCAATCATTATTTGTACCATAGCAAATATTTTGGAGCTACAAGAACTTCATTTCATTATGTGGTTTAATGATACTCTCAAATCTTTCTTTTAGAAATCTTTGCCTCCTTAAAACATCCCAAAGTGGAATTCCAACTACACGTATCACCAGAGAGAATGCCTTTTCAGGTTTTAGCCTATTAAGCTGCAGGCACAGTGTCCCAGGTAAACAATATAGCCAGTTTGGTAATGATTGGGTTGGACCTAGAGAATTATTATCACAAAATATGGTCAATATATGTACTTTATCTCACATCTGCTTGTGTGTGGTTGCTGTCCAGTGCTTTGTCATGGGGCCATTTATACCAACATTGATTTCTTGGGAGAGGAGCTGGATATTTTTGAAGTCAAAAGTCACAAAGCCTGCCAAGAAAGGTGCACAGACACCATACGTTGTCAATTTTTTACCTATTCACCAACTGAAGAAACATACAGCAAAGGGAAGTAAGGTGGATTTTTAAGTGTTACATGGAAAAATTATGCAACTGCTTAAAAATGCATAGGTACTCTTTTCCCCTAGTGGCATTCTTCTTTACAATGCTTTATTTCTTTCACTCAGAGGTAAATGTTATTTGAAAATGTCTTCAAATGGATCCCCAATTAAAATACTTCATGGAAGAGGAGGCATCTCTGGCTATACATTAAGGCTATGTAAAATGGAAAATGGTAAGTGACATGACACTCGAACAATCTGTCTTGTGAAATTTAAAAACAAAACAAAACAAAAAATGAAATGTCTTACAATGACATAACTAAAGATCTATTTGTCAACTAATGTAATTGTTAAAAATCATTAGCCAAGCCTTAATCACAAAGCTTGACATTATTATTTACTTTATCACATAGGTCTTGTCTTGTTAATTAGAATATACCTCCTTATAAGCACAGAGAAGATCTTCCCTGTTGGCTACCTGCCATCATCTCTTTAATTCTCTTGTATGAGCAATCTATATATTTGTTGTCTCCCCCATTAGAACTTGAGAACTGGGACTGTTCAGGCTTTTTATTTGTATATCCAGTGTCTAGAATAGTGCTTGGCTTATGGTAAGTATTTAATAAAAATTCCTGTGATTACTCAATTCTTATATGCATAAGTAGAAATGGACAGTTAGTAGGTACTCATTAAATGCTTGCTGAATTTTTAATTTGAGAAAAAAAGTTTTCTTCCTTAATTTCCACCCTGGGCCATGGAGTCTTGATTAGTGAAAGCTCACTAATCCTAGCTGGCCCCAGAGTGGACCATGATTTTCCCCAGTCATCTTCTTAACTACCCCGCTGCCAAAAGCTTGTCTACCTTCCCACTGGTGTATTTTCCACCTTTTGATCTGGGAATAGTGAACAGATAATATCTACCAATGCGTTGGGGAAAGGGAGTCTATCTTGTCATTCCTTTAGAATCCCTGTTAATTTGCAAACTCAAATTCTTTTCCCCAGGTACCTTTCCCAGATGTGTTGTCTGCCTTTATTAGAATGTAAGCACGTTAGGCAGTTTTTTCCTTTGTGTTTGCATGTCTCAAGTTTAGCACAAAGTTTGGCACACAGTAAGTCCTTAATAAATTCTTTTTCATCAATTAATGAATTTACCATTGACTAGGCGGTATACAGTTAGAGGATATAGAAGGAAAAAATAAGAAATTTAGTCCATAACTATCATTTTTCATCCTTCTATCAATCATCTGTCATTTATCAATCACCTGTTATCTATCAATGTATCATCTATCAATTATCTATCATCTATCCGTGTATCTACTATCTGTTTTGTGTGTATGCTTTTTCCAGCATGCACAAATAAAATAAAACCAAAGGTTGTTGGAGGAACTAACTCAGTTCATGCTGAATGGCCATGGCAAGTAAGCTTGCACGTCATATTACCCATCCAGAAACACCTGTGTGGAGGATCCATCATTGGGAACCAGTGGATATTAACAGCTGCCCATTGCCTTGAAGGGTTGGTCCTTTTCTTGTTTTTGTTTTAAATGTCTATCTTCATACTTACCTTTGAGATCTATTGCTAGCTAATTAAATTCTTTCAAACTGTATGTTATAAAGTGAATGAACTGGAAGGGGCCAATGATTGGTAGGTTCAGAGATGGAAGTGACCTTGGAGGTCATCTAGTCTTACCACCTCATCTTACAGATAAAAAAATGGAGGACCAGAAAAGTTAAGTGATTTGTCTGTGATCACACAGCCATTAATTGTTGGAGCCATATTTGCACTCATTCTCATACACCTATTCTGATGCCCTTTCTACCAGACCATACCTCCCAGTAGACAACATATAATAGAGCTCCTGCATTTTACATGCAAGGAAATTGCAACTCTGAAAGGGAAATTGGTTTTCTCAAGATCCCACAGCTAGTACATCTTGGAGCTGGGCTTTCATACCAGGTCTTCTGACTATGTCTCCTAATACATCCCATATCCCTCATACTAGAGCAATATTGGCTTATGGTTAAGTAAGAGCAAAGAGAAAACATCAATCCAGGGTCTGCCAGCACCAGTAATTTAAGCTTTATCTCCATTGGAGAAAGATTTCTATTTAATTTTATAATATCCTTGCCCAGGATCCCCTTTGCATCTCCCACGGATCCTTAGATCTTTTGGGGCTTTTTGCTTGTTCATCTGCTTGATTTTGTTAAAGCCCACCCTTTGCCCAATATCATAAAATAATATCCTCTTTTTTTCTAGCCTTGCCTTCTATTAGCTCCTCTGTCCTCTAGACCAGTATTGTGAGTGGGAACTGTTTAAGATGCCCCACTAAAAGGCAAAGAACATCACAGGATCATAGATTTAGAACTAGAAGGGGCCTCAGAGATCAGCTAGTTCAACTCTCCCTACCCCTGCCCCTTCATTTTATAGATAAGGAAACTGAAGCCCAGGGAGATGACACAGGTAGCACTGGATAACAGATAACACAGGTAACCAGAGGCAGAGCTTTAACCCATCCCCAATGAGGTCAAAGACATTGCTCTTTCCACTGTACAAAGCCACTTTCGTCTAAATCCACCTAGGGACATTCTTCTCTTTAATAAGCCTTATCCACAGCCTCCAAGGGGAGAGTCATTCCCCAGAGCAGTTTTTGCAACGGTGAAGCAAAATAGAGAAGCTAAATTGGAGCATTAATGTCCCAGGGAATTTTAAGGAGTCAAAACTTATCTCTCCTACCTTGGAATATTCCCTAGACTCTGGCTCCATTTAGACTGCACCCCTAGGGATACGCAAAGGAGGGGTAGCAAGATGTAACAAAAACATTTTCATAGAACCATAGAGCTAGACGAGAGCTTAGATATCCCCTAGGTCAACTTTTCAACTTACAGAGAAAGAAACTGAGGACCAAGGGGGCTCAGAGACATGCCCAAAGCTATACAGCTAGTTAGGGATAAAACTTTCACCAGAACTCACTTCTGAGTAACATTCAGGCTTCCTGTTGTTCAATCGTGTCCAACTCTTCGTGATCCTATTTGGGGTTTTCTTGGCAGAGACACTGGAGAGATCTGCTGTTTACTTCTCCAATTCATTTAACAGATGAGGAAACTGAGGAAAAGAGGGTTAAATGACTTGCCCAAGGTCACACAGCTAGTTAATGTCTGAGGCCAAATTTGAACTCTAGTCTTCCTGACTTCAGGCTCAACATTCTATCTACTGTGTTACCTAGCTGCCCAATCTTGTACCTGTCTAGGAATACATGTTTATGTGTGTTTGTGTTTGTGTGTGTGTGTGTGTGTGTGTGCAAGGAGTGGGTGATTGGACTGGGTAGTAATTTTTGTCCTTTGTGTAAAGTTTATACTAGTGATTCCCTTCTACATATGAGGATAAAGTTAATTCCTGACATTCTGTGACTGGTAAAGCTTAGTAGCATTATGTCATTATTTTCTTTGTGTCAAATTCACCTGAAGCTTTCAATGCAATATATGCAGGAAAGGCAAGCTAGCTCACACATCCTTAAGCTAATTAAAAGCAACAAATATTCACAACATTTTGTAAAAAAAAAAAAAAAAAAGAACATAAGCTCAATTCTCTCCTTATCTATTTAGACTAGAGGCTGCTGCAGTTTTACGTGTCTATGCTGGCGTCCTAAACCAGTCTGAGATACACAGAAATACCCCATTCTTCAGAGTTCAAGAGATAATTATTCATGAAAAATATGAAACAGCAAAACACGGGTATGACATTGCCTTGTTGAAAACTGAGGTTCCTATTAATTACACCAGTAAGTAAATATTTATTCGGAAACATTAACTGTATTAGTTACCTAGATGAAATATTGTGTTGGTTACCTACATGTAATGTTGTACGTCATCAACCACAAGGTCTCAACTTGGTGATCTAGGCAATTGTTTTGCTATCAGAAAAAGCATTGAGTCTAGGGAGACACGAAAATCATAGCCATGTCCCCTAGGTAAAGGGCAACTGATTAAGTGTCTTGAGGATGAAACTTCTGCCTGATTATTGAACATTCTAGAAGGGTAGAGAATACTGGAGACAGTTTTATCTATATAGAATAATATAGAATCATAGGATTATTGAGTTGGGCAGGAACTTTATTATCTTTCTAGTCCTTTCCTTTTGCAGAAGAAAAAAACTGAGACAGAGGGAGTTTTCTTTTCTGTCTAAGGGTCACACAGAGAATCAGTGGTTGAGACAGCATGATGCCATAGAAAGACTGCCAGACTTGAGGTCAGAAAATCTAGACTCTATTAATTATTGTGTGGCTAAGGTGAAGTTAACATCTCTGAGCTTCAGTTTTCTCATCTGTGCAATGGGGATAATAATCCAGAAGCTACCTACTTTATAGGATTGTTGTAAGGAAATTACTTTGTAGAGGCAACATGAGCTGAAAAGAGTACTGGACTTGGAATCAGAGACCTGCATTCAAATATTGCTGTCACTTATTATTTCTATGACTTTGGAGAAATCCCATACCTACTTTGCTCTACCGTTTCTTCATCTGTAAATTAAGAAGGTAGGACCAGCTGGTCCCTAACAGGTGTGGGGAACATTTGGCCTTGAGGCCACATGTTGCCCTCTAGGTCCTCAAGGATGGCCCTTTGACTAACTCCAAACAAATTTGTTCTGTAAAGTTTGAATTCAGTCAGGGATGCACTTGAGGAGCTAGAGGGCCACACACGGCATTGAGACTGCAGGTTCCCTGTCCCTGGTAGGATCTCTTCCACTTTAACCCTATGATCCATAAAGTTTAATAGAAATGAGAATTGTTCTTATTTTTACATTGCTTGCCTCCTAGCTCAGGACTTTTTTGAGGGGAGGGAAGAAGAATTTATTAAGTTCTTACCTTGTGAAAGGCACTAAACACATAGCGCAGTTTTAATTAATCTTCACAACAAAGCTGGAAGGTAGGTGCAATTATTGTTCTTATTGAACAATTGAGGAAACTAAAACACAAGTTAAGTGATTTGCTCAGGGTCTTACAACTATTAAGAGTCTGAGGCTGGATTTGAACTCCAGTCTTCCTGACTACAGACCCAGCATTCTATCTGCTGAGCCATAATGTAGAATAGTAGAAAGAATGCTGTATTTTACATTGTTTCAAATATTGACTCTGCTTCTTAGTGTCTGCTTTTACCAGGGACAAGTCAGTTAACCTCCATGGTATGCCCATGTGTAAAGGAGAGAGTGGGACTGGATGATAGCTTTCAAAGATCCTTCCGAAATCAAAAACCTATGATCATCCACGACCTATTTGCAGCATTCAGTACAATAAAGACACATAGCACAAAGAGGTGAAAGTGTGTTTGCTGTCTTTGGTTCTGGAAGAGGACCAAAATGACATTACCATGTTAAAGCCAAGTTTCAGTAAGTCCAGCTGTGGCTGATCAGACCAATATGACCTTGGAATGTTCTACCAGCAGTAGGGTACAAATAGTCCATGTGAACATTTGGGGTGGATACTCTAAATTTGAGCATCTTGCATTTATTTTGATCTAATGAAAGTAGAGGCTTAGAAAACCGTAATTAGGTGGGAGCTCAGTGGGGATCTCTGATGGGGAAAGAATTTTTTTCCTTAAATAACTAAACTTTAAAATTCAATTTTAGCTCTCCAGCAACCCATATGCCTTCCTTCCAAAGGAGATGGAAAAATGATTTATACCGACTGCTGGGTAACTGGCTGGGGATACACAAAAGAAATAGGTAATGGATGTGTTTTAAAATATGCTCTGTTAAAATATGGGGGAGAGGGAGGGAAGAAAAAAAGAAATTTACATGATAACTTTGTTGTATATTTCAAAGGAATAGCAGGTTCTACATAGTAGATTTGCAGTTTCATGTGCAATCGTCTTTTTTATTATATTATGTTATGGAAATGCTTGTTTTATTCTATAAATTAAAAATGAAATAAAATTTCAAAATATGCTTTGTTCTTTAGAAGGTATCTGAATAGTAGTGTGTGTGTCCTGTCCAATTTAGAGTTAGAAGGAATTTGAAAGCCCATCAAGCCCAAACTCTTATTTTTCAGCAAAGAAAACACACTAAGAGAAGTTAAGTAACCCATCCAGGGGTCACACAGCTCATAAATATCTGAGGCAGGATTAGAACTCAGGTCATCTTGAGCCCCAGGGCTCAGCCTTCTCTCTACTGTTCCATCTAGCTGCCACTTTAGTTCACATATCTAAAACATTAATAGAGTGGTTTGTCAGCAATCTATCTTTTCAACTTCATTGCAAACTTATTTCCTTCAGGCAATCTCTTTTCCAGATAAACTGGACCCCTGTTCTTTGAACCTGAACCAGGATCTTCTGTCTCAGTTCATTCACACAAGTTGTCTCCCCCAGGCCTGGGATGCACTCTCTCTTTTTGTGATCCTGCCTTTAGGAATTCTTTTCTTCCTTCAAAGCCCAGTTTAGGCTCCATGTGAAGCCTAGGCTGATCCCCACACCTGAAAGTGTTCTTTCCTTCCTTACATAATTCAAGGAATGGAGATGTCCTAAATGTGAGTTCCTCACCTTTCTTTTGAGCCACTGTGGTTCTGCTTTGCTCATCAAGCCTTTGTTGTGGGTGCACCATGCTGGATGCCTCTGCCGGCATTTACCATGTCTCACAATCTATTCCAGAGTTCTTCAGAGAGACCTTGAGAGTATCACTGTAATGCTTCTTCTGACCTCCACATGCACATACACGCATAACTTAATTCTTATGAATACATCATCTATAACACTTTAAACCAAGTCTGTGTATTCTCTATTGTAGGAAAAGTACAAGACACTCTTCAGAAGACTTCTGTTCCTTTGATAACAAAAGAAGATTGCCAGATGAGATACAGAGAACACAAAATAACCAATCAGATGATCTGTGCTGGTTTTAAAGAAGGGGGGAAAGACACTTGCAAGGTAACAGAGGGAACTTGGTACAAATGTCTGTATAAATATGAGAAAGCTTTCAGGAAAATTGGGTGGGGGTGAGGAGTAAGACAAGCATTTATTAAGTACCTCACTATGAGCCAAACACAGTGCACTTTATAGATATTATCCTCTCCGATCTTCATGACAACTGAGGGTCATACAAGTACATATACATATAGACATATACATACATTATCATTTGTATGTATGTATGTATGCGTAGCAAGAGCACTTTGATGGCACAGACGATAAAGTGTTGAGCCTGGAGTTCAAATCCAGACTTAGACACTCACTAGCTAAGTGACTCTGGGCAAATCACTTAACGCTGTTTGCCTCAGCTTTCTCATTTGTAAGTTGGGCTGGAGAAGGAAATGGCAAATCGCTCTAGTTCTTTGCCAAGAAAACCCTAAATAGGGTTGAACATGACTGAAATGACTGAAAACCAATAAAAACAAATGTTTATAAGTATATTTGTGTGTATATACACATTGTGTATATATACACATTGTATGCATATATGTATGTATAGCGCTCTAGGCCAAATAGGCATGTGTTTGTGTATACATGTGTACACATGTGTACACAGATGGCAAACCTTGACCAATTTACATGTATGGTTTATAGTATGAGTAGAAAGAAGGGATGTGTATGAGATATTGTGGAGGTAGACTCAGTAAACCATTGATGAGAGGTAGAAATGAGAATGAAGAGCTGAGAAAATTCCAAGGTTGGGAACCTGGAATACATGCATACATGACAAACCTTGACCATTTTATACACGTGGGTTTATATCTATATCTGAAGTATGCAAAATGAGGCAAAAACAATAATATAAAATGCTGAAGTTATTGAGACTGATGTACAATGTCAGAAATCTCTCATCAGTTCTTTGGATTGAATTCCTTTGGAAGTGAAAAACATCCATCTTTAAGACCTTTTCCTTCTTTCTATCTCATGCAGGGGGATTCTGGAGGGCCCTTATCCTGTCAACACAATGGCATCTGGCATTTGGTGGGTATAACCAGCTGGGGGGAAGGCTGTGCTCGCCCAGGACATCCTGGTGTTTACACCAAAGTGGACGAGTATGTGGACTGGATTCTAAAAAACACTTCAACATGAAGAGGAACCTCAATGTCTTTTGCCTCTAGGAAGTAAGAAACAAATTTTTAATTGCAAGATTGTTGTGCAGTGCATTATTTCCTTCGGTCCCTATGAAGACCAGAAAGTCATTGACTTTCCTTTGATTTTATTCTGAGAGTCGGCTATGGGGCAGTGACAAGTTGACTTTTAGGCCTGGAGGACCTAGGTTCAAGACCTGTCTTCGTTATGTGCTGGTTGTATGACTTTGGAGAAGTCATTTAACCTCTCTCTGTTCTCAGCAACTCTAAGCCTTGCAGACAAGGTGACCACCTGCATTGGAAGGATTTTTCTTATCCGATTTTCCACATTTTTTTTGCAGTTTTATACATTTATACTTTTTATGCATTTTGTTGAATATTTCCCAGTTACATTTTAATCTGACTGAGCCTCCACTGGGGAGTATTCCCCAAATGAGTCAGGCAGCTGTCTCTGGTCTACAGCACTGAGAGGTTAATTGAGTTTCTCAAGGTCACAAAGTTAGAATGTGTCAAATAATAACCTGAATCCAGCTCTTCTTGATTTCAAGACCAGCTATTTCCTCCCTATACCATGGTTGCTTCCTATTTGTAAGGTAATTTTATTCTGTGTTTGTTAACCCTTGGGCAGAGATGTCCTTAGGGTAAAGTGAGTCAAAGTGGTAGCTTCAATCTTTTTGCTATGAAATTCTGCTATTAGCCAGTGACTTGGGAAGGCTGCTAGCAAAATAGTTAAAGCTATAAAAATGAATTCATAATACCCTCACTATACTTTAGGTAAAGCTTGACTTTCTCCCTCTCAGGAAGACCTCTTCCTCTCAGATTGCACGTTCCTTTTTGTGCACTTTTTAAAGGTAGGAAGCATAGTGATTTACTTTCCTACAGTCACAGAGGGGGAGAATACTGGTGTAAAAGGTTTTGCAGCAGGAAGTAGCCTGGGTTTATTGACAGCATAATGCAGTTTCCCAAATGCAATGCAGCCTGATCTCCTCCTAGTACTCATTTCTGGGCCCATCTGAATCATCTGGGCAGTATGGTTATAGTGAGATACTCACTTGAAGACTATGTACCCAGTGTTATGTCAAAGCCTTGGTGTCTTTTTTTTTTAATCTACTTTTTTTCCTTTGTGGATCTCTTCCCTATTACTATGACTTTCACTTTGTAGTGTTGGGGGGGTAGTGTGTAGAACATTATTAATGCAGCCACAGCAGCATTTGAAAGAGCTTAGTATCAATAGGAAAGCTATCTCTTGGTTGAACTTTGCACAAAGATCACTTTCATGACATTGATGAACACCTCAGCTATTTACACCCCCACTGATGACAATACTAAGCTTGAAAAAAGTAAGAATGAATGAAACAATGAATGCAAAAGCATTTATAAAATACTTATTACCTATATGTGCTAGACACAGAAAGCAAGAAATATCCTGTCCTCCAGGAGCCTATATTTTGATAGAGAGCAACGTATACATGGGGGCAGTGACTGAGCATGGATATTTGGAATTAAGAAGACCCAGAGTTCTCATGTGAAGTCACAGAATAATTAACTGGCTTCTTATTTTCATCTGTCATAAAGTCTGATATAATTTTATTGTACATATAGGAGAAATCTTGTCTGAGGAGAGTCTTTAAAGCTATTTTTTATTCAATCAATCAAATTTTTAAAAATCAATAAGCAATAAACACAGCAGGGTCTTATAACTCCTCCTCTAATACGGTTGTTTGTTAGTAAAAGTGTCATCTTTTGTAAAAAATAATCTGCAAAAGTTTGCCCTTTCTATTTTCATGTTTTCTTTCAAAATTCTTTGAGCTAGAAATCATTCTGTGTATTTTAATGACCCTTAAATCAACAAGAGGACCTTTAAAACATCAATTTATTTTAAAACTATCACAAGGCATAGTTAAATTATCTTCTGATTCCTAAATCTGACAAGATTTCTTAGATTATGTTTTCTTTAGCAAAGTCAGCTGTAACTATTCAGTAAGCAATTATTGATTTAAATAGTTGCTTTTCTTTTTTTTTCAAACAACAGGTTAACCTCTGAGTTCAAAATGGACAGCAGTTAAGTATACTACAAAAACAAATTGCTTCTGATAATTTTTTTGATATGCAATTCTTAATTGGTAGTTCTCTACAATCCTAACGGATATATTTTGTCAGCTAATTTTGTTACTGCGCTGTCAAGAAAACTGTTGAATGAATCCTTTTATTAAGCAGTATGCTACAGACTTGGAAGTCAAGAGGTTGTTCAGTCATGTCAGACCCTTTGTGACCCCATTTGGGGTTTTCTTGGCAAAGATACTAGGGTGGTTTGCCATTTCCTTCTCCAGTAGATCCATTGTGTCAGTCAGTTTGAAGTTAAGTGACTTGCCCAGAGTCACACAGCTAGGATGTGAGGCAGGATTTGTACTCAAATCTTCCTGAGTCCAGACCCATTGCTCTATCCACTGGACCACCAGTTGCCTCAGAAGTCAAGAGAAACTGGGCTCAAATCCAGTTTTTCATGGTTATTAATCTTGTGATCATAAGAAGCTACGTAATCTCCTTAAGCCTCGTCTATAAAGTAAGGGGCAGTGGTGAGAATACACACCTCGGGTCTCTTCTAGGTTTTCTGTAATGTTCCTCTAAGCTTATCACTTAGTTTCCTAATACTATGCACTAATTATGTAAAGTAGAAATTACTTCCACTGCTTGGCTAATCTTTTGGTCTGCCCCATCTTTCGGGGTAAAATGACTTTTAGAAATAATTAAAGGAGTCCTAAAGTAGGAGTCAAAGGAACTGAGTTCAAATCTTGGCTCTGATACTCACCTGGGTGATGTTGGGCAAGGTGTTTAATATGCCTGGTACTCAGTTTCCTTTTCTACAAAATGAGCTAGGTAACCTCTAAAGAAGGTGTCTTCTACTTCTAGATCTAAGACTCTATGAAGTCTCATAAAAATTTCATAAACTTTTTAAAGGCATTGAGGATATCAAGAACAGTATTGGGCTAGGATCTTGAAGACCCATGTTCTAGCCTTGACCTTTCCTGATCACACTACCCGTAGATAAAATAATACTTGCCCTGCCCTGCCATGCCCTGTCCTGCCTACCTTACAGCATCACTGTGAAGATAAAAGATAATAACATATGCTGAAATGTTTTGTTATTTATAACATGTTCTATAAGTGAGAGATAGGATGTTTATTGATTTTGCCCAAATGGAAGGGATGGTACAAACTGGAAGTTGAAACACATAGCATACATAATCAGAAGGATGTAATGTGCCATGCACAGCTGAACATTCACTATTTTTGAATATTATTCTGTTGCTCTGTAGATCTATCATTCTAATAATTCTGTGAAAACGGGCATAAAGTTTGCCTGGCATGACTAGTCCTTGATCAATGACTATTTCCTTTTCCTGTTGCTCACTAATCATCCCTTTAATAGTAATTTCTAAATGTCACCAAGAATTGAAGTCAAGCTCACTTGCTTATTGTTTGCAAATTCCATTTATTTTCCTTGGAAATAGAGATAAAATTTCCTTTCCCCAATCCTGAGGAAAACTTTTTTGATTTCATGATCTTTAGAAGATCACTCACAATAGCTCAACTGTGACATCTGCCAGTTCTTTCAGTTACCTTAGGATGAAGTTCATCTATACCTGCTGCTTTGAATTCCTTAATGGCTCTATTTGTGAGTGATTCCCATATTTTGCTTCTGGTGTCTTCTCACCTCAGAATATTCCTCCACCCTGCAAACCCTTTATCCCATTGGTGTCTCTCCTGGAGCCTTGATTTTGTGTGCCATCCTTCATCCGTCATTTTCCTCCTGGCTGTGCTGGTGAGTGACTCCACACTTCACCACGATGCTCCCATGTATCCTTGTCTACTTTCATTCCTTTTTTCAGCTCCTTATTATAGATTCCATTTCCCCATTAGAATACGTCAGGAACCATCTTTTTTTCTGCTTGTATTTTTATTTGTAGTGTTTAGCACATTGCCTGGAATAAAGTAAATGCTTAATAAATATTTGTTACCTGATACTGATGATAGCTAGGTGCTCTCCTGTCTCCATGCTTAAATTAATAACCAGAATTTATGTAACACTTTAAGGTTTGTAATGTGCTATAGCTATGGTAGCCTTATGATCCTCATAACAATCTTGCGAGTTAAGTAATATTATTATCCCCATTTTTCAGTTGAGGGAACTGAAACTGAGTGAGATTAAGTGACTTGCCCAGGGCTCAGATAGTAAGTATGGAGTAAAGATTTGAACTCAGATTTTTCCGACTCCCAGTCAAATACTTAATCCATTATGCCTACAAAATTTCTTTAATTTTGGTAGCAACTCCTTATCAGCCATTTTTGTTCTACCCCTTCCTGTTCAAAGATTCTTCTCCTTGGCAGAGAAATGAAAAGTTAGATGATTTGAGCATCTCTAAGCCTTCTCTCTGTCATCTGTTATCATCAGCCAATGTAGCTTAAGAAGCAAAAGGAAAAGAAAGAAAATCTTTTTATTGGCCTTAACTTTCTCTACCAGGCACAGCTCATTCTTATCTTTAGCATTCTTGACTTTATGTTTGTACCTCTGAATTCATCCATCATTATTCATGCTTTGGTGTGAGGAAAGGTTCAGGCTATCAGTGCCGACAGCCTTATCATCACAATTCAAGAGCTGCAACATATTAGGAACCCCTCCCATTCTTTCATCTTACATATTCCTGCAGTTCTTATCTATACTTTTCTGTGCCCTGATCATATTCCTTCATGATGTACTCATAGACTCTGGTGAAAGACTCCATATTCCTTCCTTTTTTTCTGTTCCCCTTGTGGAATAGTTACCTTGAATCCAGGGATATGGTATCATAGGAACCAAAGTCTGAGGAATTTCAATCAGGTCTCTCCTGAAGGTCCAGAATCTCATGGGGATTAGGGGTAGGGACATTGTCTTTCCCATTAGATGTGCCTTTCAATATTTTTGTATTGCACATATAAACACTGAGAGAGGATAAACTAAAGATGCCCAGAGAATGATTTTCTGGAATCAAATTTTACTTTAGAGGGTTGCAAAACGACAGTAATTCAACAAGTCATAGTTTTCACACTGAACGGCTTTGAAAACATATATATTTTTCAGATCTATTTGTGATTTAGCGTGAAATGACTAGACTGTTATATGATAGCCTCAAATATTCCATCAGGCTGCAAGGAATGGATTTAGTAGAAGATACATGACTGTGTTTGACCTTAGAACAATTGATTCAGCTAAATTAAAAATATGGATTCCTTCTTTGCTTTCCATTTTCAAGGATTATAGGGAGTTGTTTGAAATTGATATTATATGTGGCTCTAAACCTTTTGCTTCTCAGGTCCCAGAGTATGTTAAAAGCTCCAGGAAAGTGAAAAGAGCTAGTAAACTCATTCAGTGAAGTTCAAAGCAGCTCTAATGGCTTCAACTGAGCCTACTTTCTGGATTTAATGGCACCTTTCCCTATCTACCCACCTGGATTTTGTGCTGGTATTCCACAAGGAATGAATGAATGCTAGCTACTTCATAAATGCTCACCTCTCTTTTTGCTTATATTTATAACTCTGGTCTCTAGCACAGTGCCTGACACATAGCACACTGCTTATTGAAAAACTGCTGACTTGTTGATAACAAAACAGGTGACAAATGACAATTGATTCTTGAATCCTTTTTTGGTTCCATATCTATGATTTCAATAGTGTAGAGAGTCACCTCATAAGGAAATTGCATTTATCAATGCGGATCATGAAATGTCAAAACTAGAATGGACTTTAGAGAGAATCAAGCCTGATACCTCTCTCCCCCATTTTATAGATGAGGAAAGAGAGACTCAAAGAAGTAGTGACTTCTCTAAGGCAACACAGCCAGTTAGTAGGAGAGCTGGCATTCAAATCCAATCCTTCTGAGCTCAGTGTTCTTTCCAACATATACTCAGATGTAATGGAGAGGACCTACTCCTTTCTCTCCTAACACTTGGAGGAGCATGAGTGCTTAATAAATATTTTATTAATTAAATATTAATTAAAAACTTTTTTTACTAGAAGTAGATCTTCCTTATTTCCCTATCAGTGTAGAGGATACCACCATCCTCCTAGTTACCCAGGCTCACAACCTAGATATTATGTCCAATTTCTCATTTTCTCACCTCCCACTACTCCACCTCCATATTCAATCAGTTGCCAAATCCTTTCATTTCATCTTTCATGACACCCCTTGTTTATGCCCTTATCTCTCCTTAGACAATGCTATCACAGAGGTTCCCAAAGTGGGTGATGCCTCCCCCTGGGGGGGTGGGCACTGGAACAATCTAGCAGGGTGGTAGCGTCCTCAGGTGCAACTGTGGAGCACTGAATAAAAATAAAGCAATAGTGGAAGCATAAGGAAAAAAGAGAAGAGAAAAAAAATTAGAAAAAAACTGTTCATATGTGTTTCATCTGTTGTGTAACAGAGTTAAAGTCATAGTGATTACATTATTTCCGAAATAAACCCACAAAACACAAGTTATAACTGATCAGCAACCAAGTCTGTGGACAGGTCTTAACAAGCAAGTGTTGGAAGACCAAGCTGTCATGCATTGTTGGGATGCCCAGCATTCACTGGTGGAAATATGTGTGTGTAATGACTTGTTTACAATATGATGCTATATGATCATATGAAGCAATATTGCATCATCAAAACTTCAATGCAGGAAAACCCCACAATTTAAGATTCATCATTTTAAAATATTTTATGTGTATTTGAAATGAAACAAATTTTAAAAAATGTTAAAGGGCTAAAGAAAGTAGATTTCCAGGGGGTAAGACACTAAGGAATTTTTTTAAAGGGGGCAGTAGACCAAATAAGTTTGAGAACCTCTGACGTAGACCCTTGTTACTTCATATCTGAAAACATCAGCCTGTTGTTTGGTCTCCCTGTTTCAAGTCTCTATCTACTCTCGTCTATTCTTTACTCGGTTGTCAAAGTAATCTTCCTAAAGCTCAGGTCTGACCATGGTACTCACTTATTCAATAAGTTCATGTAGTTCCCTATTCACCACTTGTATCAACTATAAAAACCTTTGTTTGGCTGCCTTTTGACCTATTTCATTTTTCTTGCCCCTTATCACCTCTCCATATTCTGCAATCCAATGGCACTGGTCTCTTTTTCTGTACCTTGCAAAAGACATACTCTCTCCAGACTATAAGCATTTTTGTTGACTGTGCCCCATTGCTCTTTAGCTTGGTCTTTTGCCTTCCTTTAAGGCTTTTCCTGGTCCCCTATAATTGTGGGACCTTCCTTCTTAGATGATTTCTGTTTTATCCTGTATATATATTTTCTGTACATGGTTGTATACATGGTTGTATACACTAGGCTATAAACTCCTTGAAAGCAGGGACAATGTTTTGCCTTGGTATCTCCAACAGTAAGTGCTTCATAAATGCTCACTGACAGGTTCCTTTTTTTCTCCTATAGAATAAAAATTTCAAATGTTTCTGACTGAGTTTTTTCTTTATTCACTAGGTGGCACTCTTAAACCAATGTATGTTGCATTTCTTAACTGTAAATCTAAAAGATTTTACTTGTAACCTCCTAAAGCAAATATTGTGTGTGTGTGTGTTATCTGACAACATCAATTGAGAGGAGACACCTTAGTGCAAATAGATTCGACTTTTCAATAATAGCAGCTGCAAATATAGTAAGGGCTTGTGTGCTTTACCTAGACTTTCTAAGTTGTAGATCCAAATTATACAGCAAATCAGTTAGCTTCTGCCCCAGTCCTACTGCTAATTAATTGGCCCCTAGAGATTAATGGGAAGAAAAGGGGCTTAACTAATTCCCATTAGTTCGGGCACTCCAAATTCCTGGACAGTGGCAGAGATTCAAAACATGGTAGAGTGTCACCTAATGTGAGCCCTGCTACTACTAACTAGATATGACTTTTGATGGCAGAGTAAGACAGTAGAAAGAGGGGTCATTTTGGAGTTAGTGGGCATAGGTTTCACTGAAGCTGTCCTATTTACCACCTGTGTGACTTTGGGCAAGTCAATTAATGTCTCTGTGCTTGAGGACTTCATATATAATATAGCAGCATTGGACGAGAACACCTTTAGGATACCTTCCAACTCTAAATCTATGGCCTTAAGAGCAGGCATATGATTAAACTCTCAAGACCTCAGCTTCTTCCTCTATAAAACTAAGGATTGCTCTTTAAGGCCCTCTCTAGGCCTAATGATCATTTATTTATTCTCTATATTAGTGGTATCAAACTCAAATAGAAATAGATCCCTGGCTCCACAGTGAATAGTGACTTAGAAACCCACAAATTAACATTATCTATGTCACATTATATTTTTATTTATTTCATTAAACATTTCCTAATTACATTTTAATCTTGATTCAGTAGGTATTCTGGAAGATTTTGGGGTCACTTGACACCTCGCTATTTGTGACTGATGAAAAGCTAGGGATCAGGGACTCCTGACAAACTTATAGAGTGCCTCAGATTTAGCAGAATGAACTTGATATGTTCTGTATAATTGTCAGCAAGGCTGAAGTTTGGAGTGCTTTTAACCATGTACTCAGGTCCTTCTTAGCTTCAAAGGGGCCCTCATTGGGCAGATATTTATTTATGAGAATCATTACATGACCATATCCTTTTGCTATCATATTGATCGTTACAGTTATTAGAAAATTAATCCTCATATTATTTATTTACCCAAGAAGAAACTAGCAGCCATGAGAGCAAGTTCAAGCATTTGTAGAATTCATGGCTCAACAGATTCTTTATTATCAGAATGGAACTTAGGGATCAATTTCACTTTTACAAGTAATTTTGAAAATCAGGCTGAATCATACTACAAGAGAAAATACCAAAGGTACAATCAGACACTGAGATAGCTTGTCAACTCACTCATGCAAGAATGAGCAACACAACTGACAAATGAATCTGCTCGGCATTTAAAGACCTTCCCAGTCCATACTGAGCCTTTTTTTCCCCAATCTTATTTTCCCAGTTCCTTTCTTATCCATTACTTTCTGATCAAACTGGACTACTAAACTTTTCTCAAAATTCAACATTCTCACTCCCACCTTCTTGACTTTGTACAGATTGGTCATCATGCCTAGTCCTTACCTTTATCTCTTAGACTTCTTAGTTTCTTTTAAGATTTAACTGACCGGTACCATTTCCTAGGGACTTTCCTGGTTTTCCTCAGGGTAGCACCTGAGATGCTGTTTTCTTAGATATGAGGCTTCTAGAATGGCTACACTGGGTTCAAGGTATTCTGTGGTTCACATGGTTGGTTGGTTGTTGTCTGTTCTTGAACAGGACCAAAACGACATCATTATACTAGAGTCAAGTTTCAATGTGTTTGACTATGGCTGATCAGACCAATATGATCTCGGAATGCTCTACCACAGATCGGGCACAGATAGTCCATGTGAACACATGGGATGGATTCTCTAAATTTGCACATCCTTCATTTTCTTTGAGCTGTTTCAATTCTGCTTTGCTCATAGAGCACAGCATTCTCTCTGATGTGGGCACACCATGCTGAGTAGTCCTGTGCCAGTGTCTCCCTTGTTACACAATCAATTCCAAAGTTCTTAAGAGAGACCTTGAGAGTGTTCTTGTGTCGCTTCCTCTGACCACCATGTGATGATCGCCTGCCCCGTGAGAATTCTCCATAAAATGGTCTTTTTGGCAAGCATCCATTTTGCATTCGAAGACTATGTCCAGCCCATTGGAGTTGCACTCTCTGAAGCAGAGCTTGGATGCTTGGAAGTTTAGTTGGAGAAAGGACCTCAGTGTCTGGTATCTTATACTGTCAGATGATCATCAGAATCTTCCTAAGATAATTTAAATGGATGGATTATGCCTCACAGCCACATACACAGGGAACACGTATAGCCAGGGGATGCAGAACCATGTCCATCTCTTCATAATATCATTGTACAGTTCTCACTGGGTTTCTGTTACTGATTTTATTCCTGTTGGAGGTAGCATTTTCATTGGGTTTGATGCTCTGTTGAAACCTGATGGTCTGAAGGTGACTTCATCTCAACAGGGGAAGTGATCCACTTGCCTCAGATGATCTCCTATCTCCTGGGACCATAATTTACTGATCCCTTCCCCACGATTTTGGGATGAAATCTCTTTGGGGCCAATTACTAGCCTGTTAGGAAATAGTGGTTGCAAGACTTTCCTGAAAAAACTAGGTTAATAGCTCTTTAGTCATATCTACCAGGTACCCTCTTTACAGAAAAGCTGAACTAAGTAGCCCCAGAATGAGATATGGTCTTTTTTTTTTTTTGACTCCTATATCTGGTCCTTTGTTCCAGAGAGCTATCTTACTTAGGTTCAGAAATACATGAAAAGGGTAACTGGTAAACTTTTCATGCATGCTAAGGATAAATAAAACCCTTGGAGCTTAGCATGAAAATGAATTTGAGCCAGAACACAAAGTTAAGGATGTCAGAATATTCATTATTCCCCATTCACTTAGTCTTCATTCCCGTCTTTGTTAGGCACATCTGTCAACATCACCTTGACAGTGTATTTTGGACAGAAAGAACCTTGATATTTCCCTATATTAGTGTTCTCCCCCTCTTCAAGTTAGTTCAGCATAGGATCATGGGGTTATAAATTGAAAAGTGAAAGAGACCTTAGAAGATCTTAGATCCATGGTATAAAACTGTTGAAGGCAGGAGGCTGCTTAATTTTAGACTTTGCTTTTATAGGGTCTATCACAGTGGCTGGAACATAGCAAGTGAATAATATGTGTTTGTCTGAATGAATTGAAATGTGATTTCTAGGCTCGTTACTGAATAAAAGGGATATATTGGAAAGATGCTGGCTTGGAGAAGGAACAATTTAAATATAATTTTTAAAATGTAAGAGATGATAACATTTTCCTTTTTTATCAGAAGTCCTAACAGAGAGTGATTTTTTCCCCTTTAAAATCAGAAATGTATGAAAAGGGTGGCTGCTTAACAATTCATACATGTTAAGGAAAAGTGAAGTCTCCTTGAACAGTTGGCACATGTAGCTATCATACCTGTATTAAACTGTTATCTGTAGCCAAGTCATCTAAGAGTCCTTAATATTGTATGAATTGCTTAGTTGCCCCTTCCCCCCAAAGTTCTATCTTAATTGAATTTGAATAGTTGCAGTAAGTCCATGTTTACATCCATCACAAAGATATACCTTTGGGATACACATCCAATATTGCTGTGTCAAAGTGTATGCCCAGTTTTATAGCTCTTTGGGCATAGTTCCAAATTGTTCTCAGAAAGACTGGGATAATTCATCAAAAATGGACATGTTAAATCACTACAAGATATTGATTTACAAAAACAGGAGTATCTTAAGCCAAGTGACACAGAGTTTAGAGAATATGGCATATATGACTCATATGCCAATCTTTTGCCTTTAATGGTGTCAATATATCCATTGGTTGTCAATTTGGAATCTGAGAAGGATGCTAAAACTCACTTTGAGGAGACAGAGGCAAGATGGCAGAGTAAAGTCAGAGATTCATTTGAGTGCACCCAAATTTACCTCCAAACAATATTAAATAATGCCTTTAAATGAATTCTCAAGTGGCAGAACCAACAAAAGAACCTGGTGATACAATTTTCAACCAAAGAAAATTTGGAAGCTAGACAGGAGAGATCTGTCTTGATGGAGTGAGGGTAGAATGCATTCTAGAGCAGGACTTTTGGTGACTAAATTAGTTGCAGTAGTGGCTTCTGGAGCTCTCAATTCCAGATAGTAAGGGGATTAGACAAATAGTCAGAAGAAGGTTACAGGTGACTCTTTACTGGAACTGTGAGCAGATCTCTGTTGGATTGCCCATATGCAATTTTGCCCAAGACAAGGAGGAGCGCTAGTCCAGTTCCAGGGTGGAAAAGAGTGCTTGTAGTCTCTCATAGACCAGAGTTCCGACCAGGAGGGCAGCAACCACACCTCTCCTTAGATCATGCCACCTTGGTAGAACTGAGAACAAGAGCCCCAGAACTAGCTCTGAAAAAATAAAACAAAATCATAGCCACATAAAAAAAACTGAAGCTTGGGAGAGTGACCTTTCTACCCCAGAAGCAGAGTTCAACTTTAACATAAAATTAAAAGTAAAGAAATAGGCTGGGAAAATGAGAAGAAAAAAAAAAGACATGGCCGTAGACAAGAGACCATAATACAGCGACAAGGATGAGTAAAACACAAACTCAGAAGAAAATAGCTAAACCAAAGCAGTTATATTACAAAGCCTTAAAGAAAAATGTGAATTGGTCTCAGGCCCTGGAAATCTCAAAAAACTACTTTAAAAATCAAATAAGAGAGGTAGAGGAAAACTTGGGAACAGTAAGTGATACAATAAGGCCATGAAAAAAAAGAGTCAACAGGTTGGTTAAGGAGGCACAAAAATACCGAAGAAAATAATACCTTTAAAAATAGAATAGACCAAACAGTAAAAGAAGCACCAGAATCTATGGAAGAGAACTCCTTAAAAAGCAGATTTGGTCAAGTGGAAAAAGAGGTACAAAAATTTTCACTGAAAAAAAGAACTCCTTACATAGTAGAATTGGCGAAATGGAAAAAGAGGTACAAAAATTCACTGAAGAAAATAATCCCATAGAAATTAGGAGTGGGCAAGTGGAAGCAAATGATTCTATAATTCATTAAGAAAAAAATAAAACAAAATTTAAAAAAATGTAAGAATAAAAGAAAATAGAAGAAATATCACATTGGAGGAAAAAAAAACTAACCTTGAAAATAAATTGAAGAGAGAGAATTTAAGGGATTATTGGATTACCCGAAAGCCATCATTAAAAAAAAAAACCTAGAAATCTTATTTCAAGAAATGATTAAGGACAAATGCCCTGATATCTTAGAAACAGAAGGTAAAAAAGAAATTGAAAGAATTCACCAATCACTTCCTGAGATGCCCAAATGAAAACTCCCAGGAATTTTATAGTTAATTTTACAGTTAAAAATATATATGTTTATATATATAAAATAAATATAACTATATAAAATATAGTTAAATTCTTATATAAATATACAAACTATATTATATATTCATATTATATATCATGTTATATATAAATATTACATATTTATATTATATATTTACATGAGTATATAAACAATATAACTATATTAAATTATTATATAACTATAAAACATATAGTTAAATTCTTAGGTCAAAGAGAAAATATTACTAATCAAATTTTGTGGAATCATAGTCAGAATAACACAAGATTTAGTAGCTCTGCATTAAATCAGAGGACTTGGAATGTGATATTCCAGAGGGCAAAGGAGCTGGGATTACAACCAAGAATCACCTGCTCAGTAAAACTGAATATAATCCTTTGGGAGGAAAATGAATATTTAATGAAATAGAGGGCTTTTAAGCATTCCTGATGAAAAGACCAGAGCTGAATAGCAAATGTGATTTTCAAATATAAGTCTCAAGAGTGGCATAAAAAGGTAAACATAAAAGAGTAATCATAACAGATTTGAAAAGGTTGAACTTTTAACATTTCTACATGGGAAAATAATAATTGTAACTCCTAAGAATTTTATCACTTTTAGGACAATGAGAAGAAGTATACATGGAGGACATAGATGCAAGTTGATTATGATGGGAAGTTTCATAAAAATAAAACTAAGGGATGGGAAGAGAACTGGGAGAAGGGGTAAGGGAGAGGTAGAATGGGAGTAAATGATCTAACATAAAAGAGATATGAAAGGAAGATTTTTTACAGCGCAGGGGAAGATGCGGGTGGGGCAATGCTTCATCCTTACTCTCATCAGAATTGGCTCAAAGAGGGAGTAATGTACACTCAGTTTGGTATAGAAATCTGTCTTTCTTGACAGGAAGTAGAAAGAGTGTGGGATAAGAAAGGCAGTGATAATAGAAGGGAAAGTAGATAGAAGGAGGCAGTGGACAGAAGCAAAATTCTTTTGAGGAGGGACAGGGTGAAATGAGAGAAAGAAAAGGATAAACAGGAAAACATAGGTTAGAAGAAAAAACACAGTTATTAATCATAAATGTGAACGGGATGAACTTACCAGTAACACAGAAGCAGATAACAATGGATTAAAAAACAGAATCTTATAATATGTTGTTTATAAGAAGCATACTTGAAGCAGAGAGAGACAAACAGAGTAAAGGTAAGGGATTGGAGCAGAATCTATTATGCTTCAACCAAAGTAAAAAAAAAAAAAAAGCAGGGGTAGTGATCCTAATCTCAGAAAAAGCCAAAGCAAAAATAGACCTAATTAAAATAAATAAGCAGAGAAACTACATGTTGCTAAAGGGTGCCAAAGACAATTAAGTAATATCAATACTAAATATATATGCACCAAATTCTTAAAGGAAAAGTTTAATGAGTTACAAGAGGAAATAGATTGTAAAACTATACTAATTGAGGGACCTCAACTTTCCCCTCTCAGAACTAGATAAATCTAATTAAAAAATAAATAAGAAAGAAGTTAAGGAAATTAATGGAGTTTTATAAAAGTTAAATACAATAGACCTCTGGAGAAAAATTGAAAGGGAATAGAAAGGAGTATGTCTTTTCAATTGTACTTGACTCACTGTGACCCCATGGACCATATCACACCAATACTATCCCTGATATTTTTTTTTTTTTTTTGACAAGGATACTGAAGTGATTTGTCATTTCCTTCAGGGGCAAACAAAGATCAAATGAACTCAGATCTTCTGGATTCCAGGCCCAGGATTCTATTCACTGAGCCATCTAGTTTCCTTTTTTTCAGGGGGTGCAGTGGATAGAGTTCTGGGCCTGGAGTCAGCAAGACTCCCCTTCTGAGTTCAAATCTGGTCTCAGAAACTTATGGGTGTTGTGACCTGGAATAAGTCACTTAACCCTGTTTGTCACAGTTCCTCATGGGTAAAATAAGCTAGAGAAGGAAATGGCAAACCACACTAGCATCTTTGTCAAGAAAGCCCCAAATAGGGTTACAAAAAGTCAGAAATGACTGAACAAATGCCATTTTCCCATTTAATACTATTTTATTTTTTCTAATTACAAGTAATGATAGTTTTCAACAATCACTTTTATAAGATTTTGAGTTCCAAATTTATTCTCTCTTCCTTCCCTTCCCAAGATGGCAAGCAATCTGATGTGGCTTGTACATATACAATCATATTAAACATATTTCCATATTAGTCATGTCATGATAAAAGAATCAGAATAAAAGGAAAAAAACATGAGAAAGAAAATAAAACAACAAAAAGGTGAAAATAGCATACTTCAATCTTTCTCTGGATGTGGATAGTATTTTTTATCATGAGTTTTTTGGAATGGTCTAAGATCATTGAAATATCCTTTTTTTCTCAGTGGTACATGGCACCTACACAAAAATTGACCAGGTATTAGGACACAAAACCCTGACAACTAAATGTAGAAAAACAGAAATATTAAATGCATCTTTTTCATATCATAATGCAATAAATTATATTTAATAAAGGGCTGTGGAAACATGGATTAAAAATAATTAGAAACTAAATAATCTAACCATAAACAATGAGTAGGTCAAAGAACAAATCATAGAAATAATAATTTAATTGAAGAGAATGACAACAATGAGAAAACATACCAAAATTTGTGGGATACAGTCAAAGCAGTACTTAGGGGAAATATATAATTCTAAATGCTTATTTCAATAAAATAAAGGGCTGATCTATGACGTGAGCATGCAACCACAACAGCAAAAACAAAAACAACTGGAAAAAGAAAGAGTAAATATCTCCAGTTAAATACCATACAGAAAATCCTGAAAAATCAAAGGAGAGATTAATAAGATTGAAAATAAGAAAACCATTGAACTGATTAATAAAGCTAGGAGCTGGTTTTATGAAAAAAAATCCATAACAACAACGAAATAGATAAACCATTGGCTAATTTGATTAAAAAAAGAAAACCAAATTACCAGTATCAAAATGAGAAAGGTTAATTCACCATCAATAAAGATGGAATTAAGCAGTTTTTAGGAGCTATTTTCCCAAATACATGCCAACAAATCTAACAATCTAACTGAAATAGATGAATATTTACAAAATGTAATTTTTTTGCAGAAGAAAAAATAAATACTTAAATCGTCTACCTTAGAAAAAGACTTCATTTCTCAAATATAAAGAGAATTTGGTTAAATTTATAAGAATATGCATCACTATCTAATTGATAAATGGTCAAAGGATGTAAATAGACAGTTTTCAGAAAAAATAAATCAAAGCAATCTATAGTCATATGAAAAAATACTCTAAATCACTATTGACTAGAGAAATGGAAATTAAAACAACTCTGATGTACTAGCTTACAACTATTAGACTGGCTAATATAACAGAACAATGACAAATGTTGGAGGGAATATGGAAAAATTGGGACTTTGGTGAACTTTTGGGGGAGCTGTGAACTAATCCAACCATTTTGGAGAGCAATTTGGAACTGTGTCCAAAGGATTACAAGACTGTGCATACCCTTGGATCTTGCAATACCACTACTAGATCTGTATTCCAATGAGATAAAAGAAAAGAGAAAAAGATCAGTTTGTACCAAAAAAACCCCTACTCTTTGTGGTGGCAAGGAATCAGAAATTGAGGAATTACCCATCAATTTAGAAAGGGATGAGCAAATTATGGTACATAATTCTGATGTAATACTAATATGCTACAAGAAAGGATGAGCAGAATGCTCTCAGAAAAGTCTGGAAAGATTTATATGAACTAATGCAAAGTGAAGTGAGTAGAAACAAAACATTGTGTACAGTAACAGTAATATTGTACATCAATCAACTATGAATGACTTATTCTCATCAATACATATGTTTCATATCAAATCATATTATCCAAGACAAGTTCAAAGGACTTAAGATGAAAAATGTCATCAACCTCCAGAGAAAGAACTGATGGAGTCTGAAGGCAAATTAAGTATATTTCCAAAATTTCTTTTTTTGGTCTTTTTTTTTTTTTGCAACATGCCTAATATGGAAATGTTTTACATGACCATATATGTATAATCTATATCAAATTACTTACCTTCTCAATGAGAGGATAAGGGAAGGAGAGAGAGAATTTGGACCTAACAATTTTTTAAAAATCAAAAGTTAAAAATTGTTCTTACCTATAATGTGAAAAAAAGTGGATTACCAAAAAAACAAAAACCCAAACACCTCACTTTGGAATTTTAAAGGAACCTTTCCATATGATCCATTTAGTTCCTAACTTCTGTGAGGCAGAGGATGAACCAGTAGACCAATGGGACCAATAAAATTCTTACCCGGCTTGATACACGGGGAATTAACTGGATTGAAAATTTGAGGATGACTTTCATTATAGAAAATGGGAAGGTGTACTATTAATTCAGTGAAAGAGTCTTCAGAACTGACTGCAATTCCAATAACAAGCAGCAAAGCTGACTTTCAGTGCTCCCCTAAGTCAGAAGTTTGCTTCCTGAGTGGTGGTAAATTCATTTTGCAACATATTCGATCTCCTTCCTTACCTGAATTCCCAGGTTTCCTTCAAGAATTAACTTAAATCCTTTTGCAGGAGGCCTTTCTCAGTTCCCTCCACTTCTTGTGCCTTCCCTCCGAGATTATCACCCATTTACCCAGTATATTTCTTACCAATATATCATTGTTTGCAGGTTTTCTTTCCTCACTGAAACGAGAGACCGTGTTTTGTTTTGTTTCAGTTTTTTGCTTTTCTTTATATCCCTGGTGTTTAGCATGGTGCCTGACATATAGTAGAACCTGAATAAATACTTGATGATGATGATGTTGTTAAGTGAAAAAGAGTCAGTGAAGACTTCTCAGTACTTGACAATGCACTTCTAGTAGGTAGTTAGGCCTGAGTTTCTATCTCCCAGAAATGATGTGACCTTGAAGAAACTTGAAACTTAACCCCCTCCTTGGAGTGCCACCTCAGTATACCGTATGCCAAATAAGGCTATGAGCATTGTGTTAGCTTTACCTTGGTTGTTTTACTACTTCCTTGTTCCTTATTTCTAGGGTAAATTGCTGGGTTTAGATTGTGAACCTGCCTCCCAGCCAATGGGAGCAATGACCAGCAGGGAGGGTGGGGGATTTCCCCATTAGGACTATATAATCTTTGTCCTTGCCTTCTGCAAGTGCCTCACTCTCCTGATTACTTATCAGAGAGGAGATCCCTTTTCTCAGGAGATCTTAATAAAATCCTACTGCTTTGCTTCTACCTTGAGAAGTCGCTGATTTTCGTTTGAGTCAGTGGTCTCTGACCCACACAGTGATGATCTTGACACACACACCAATTGTCACTACAGCACTGGGGTCATCTTAAAGGGCACCCATAGCCTTGTCCTAATAGGAATCCTCCTCCCTGAAAAAGAGGGATAGGTCCGTGACTCAGAGGCCAGAGCTCTTGTAAAAGTGATGCCAAAGAAGGTGAAATAGCAGTAGGAAACCCAGAGGAAGATCAAACTGACTTATGTGTCTGGTGAAACCTGATTCCTTTTATTTTGGTGATGAGTTTTATTAGAAATGTAGATTTAAGACTGCAAGGTACGTTAAAGGACAATCATTTTACCGATGAGGAAACTGAGATCAAGAGAGATTAAATGACTTGCCCAAGGCCAAGAAGATAGTTAAATGGCAGAGCTGGGATTCAAACTTGGCTTTTCTTATTCTAAATTCAAAGGTTCTTTCCACTAGACTCTGACTTCCTATTAGGTACAAGCGGTGGGAATTTCATAGGATCATAGACCTGCAGCTAGAAAGAACTTTTGAAACCATTTAGTCTAAGCCTCTCATTTTATAGATGAGGAAATGGAGACTTAAGAAGATAAAGTGAGTTGTTTAATAGTAAGTAAATAGTGGATAAAAGATTTGAACTCAGGTCCTCTGGTTGCAGAGCTAGTACTCTAAATCTTTCCCTCATGTCTTTCCTGAAATTTTAGGGAGTTTTGTTGGTCAGAGGACATAGGACAAAAAGATATCCAACCCCTTCCTGTCTCTTTAAATTAAGCTCCTCAAGTGATTTGGGGGAACCATAAGTACCATGATAGAGGTTTAATGGAGTTGAATGGAGTTTTCTTATCCTCTGTCAAATAATAGCTTGGGATAAGGAAGTAGTGGGTGAAGCTGAAGCAAAGGAGTAAAAAACATGATAATGTTAACTCAAAGTTTCCTGGAAATGGCTGGGTGCAATAGGGCTAACCTCATGGCCAGAGGCTATAGGGAGAAAAGATCTAAGGCTCTTTCCTACAGTAAATAGATGGGATAGTAGTGTGCAAG
The DNA here is from genome assembly GCA_023548195.1 of Bettongia penicillata ogilbyi. Classification (NCBI taxonomy): domain Eukaryota; kingdom Metazoa; phylum Chordata; class Mammalia; order Diprotodontia; family Potoroidae; genus Bettongia; species Bettongia penicillata. The sequence goes on from JAJHZJ010000008.1 coordinate 7,027,553, forward strand.
TCAATAAAAGATCAACAAATGCCAACAAAGAGCAATTTCGTGGACACAGTGCCATGAAAGACAACACAGGGATACAGTACAGCTGAACGCAGTTTGGGGTCATCGTCAAAGCTAGTAGTGATAGCAAGTATCTGTGCAGGTAGGGCATAGGGGAAGGAGATTGTAACATCAGATGCAGATACCTCTTCAATGGGGGTACTACATTAGGAACTCAGATTGTTCTAGTAAAGCATGCCCCTGGGCCAATATTGCTAAGACTATATGTGCGTTTTCTACATTTGTTTTCTTTCCCAATGGCACTGTGGTGATCTATGGCAGAATGTAACCATGTGTGTGTGTGTGTGTGTGTGTGTATAAATATATATATATATATGTGTGTATATATGTATATATATATAAATATTTATTATATATAGTGGGGTGGGGGTGAGGGAGTGGGAGGAGGTGATTTTCCTAAGATTCATTCTGTAAGGTTGTTTAATTAAAAATCTTTTGCTATGGTCTAACGTTTTCCAGTGGGAATATTGGTGAGGGCTCAGAAGTTATGATTTTTGAATAGAAAATAACCTCAAATGGACCTTGAATCTAGGATAGTATTCACTGGAGCCCTAGATTACACCATTTTTTTAAATGACTGATTCTTCAGTGACTTTAAAATTGTGCCTCTACAAGTATGGATTTCTTCTACATATACTTACCTGGTTATATCCAGTCCTTTTCCTTAACTCCATTTCCTTAAACATCATTTACTCCCAGATCACAGCATACATATAGATATATATTCTACATGGATATATAGAATCCAAATGTGCCGTTCTTGTGGCTGCTGAGAATATGTCACTATAAAAACAGGAGCAGGAGGATTTCATTCTGTTTGTTGATTTTCCTTTTTCCAGTTTCATCTCCAAATGCTCCTGGACAAAACTTCTATTTGCAGACTTGTGTTCTATGTGACTGCTTCTTACTGGTTGGTGAGAAATTACTGTTCATAATCTTCTGTCATCCTTCACCACTGTGTCTTGGAAAGAAGCTTGTACTATACACAGCCAACGTCCTTAGCTTCCACATCTCTCGACTTGGCAAGGACATGAATTGTTTGCCCAGATCTTTTGGCTCCTTCACTTCAAAGGCTGTTCTATAACAGTTAAATTTATCTGGAAATTGGAATGGAGGCAGTGTCCTTGCTTTTATCTATCTCACATTTCTTTGGAATCATCGGCTCATTTACACAGGTCATTTTGGAGCTGCCATGACACACAGTCTTTCTCACATTTTTGTCCTTATAAATTCCTGTTTGCCTTAACCTTTGCTCTAGCCAGCAGATGGTCTGACTTCCCACAGACAGCTAATTCTGAAATGACTGCTAACATCTGTAACCAATTTGTTCCTGTCTGTTAATTTGTAATCAATTTTATTTGTGTATGTGTGAGTGTGTGTGATGTTCAAAGCTTTCCACCAAAAGGTTTTCCAACTATAGTCTTGAAGAAAATATTTCTGATACACTGGAATGATGCTTCTGAATAGAGGCTTCCGTTCCTTGATCCAAGACCTTATCTAACACAGTTCTCACCAGTGCTGGATTGGACGTACTGAATGTTGGAATGAATGTTGACTTAAAATGTGAAGTCCTTTATAAGGTTCCGCTGATTTGTCACCCTCTGAAATGGGCATCAGTGAGCAAACTGAAGCTATTTTCATGGCAGTCTCTTTGCTTGTCTCACTTACACTTTGTATCTGCTCCAGTGCTGGCACCCATAAACAAATAAGTAAATAATGGTTTAAATAAATATGTTGGAATTAAATTGAATGTACTCCATGCTAACAATTCCCAAAGGATGTGGGGGGGAAGGGGGAAAAAGTGGGAGAGGGCGAGGGAGGAGAGAGAGGGAGAGAGATAGAGACAGAAAGAGAGAGAGAGAGAGAGAGAGAGAGAGAGAGAGAGAGAGAGAGAGAGAGAGAGAGAGAGAGAGAGAGAGAGGAGAGGGAGAGGGAGAGGGAGAGGGAGGGAGAGAGGAAGAGGGAGAGTGACAGATCACTTTCTGCTAAAGAGGTGATTTCCAGATGAATTCTTAAAGAAAACACTTATTCTTTACAGGGGTAATAGTCATTTCAAGATGTGAACTAATTACATGGTGAGGAGGACTTAAGTGGTTAAAGATCCTGGGTATGCCGTTTCCTTCCCCCCCTCCCCCAATTTCTTCCTTCTTTCCCAAAGAAAAGAGAAAACTATCACAAATTGGAGATGGAGGATAGAAGGTTGTTTTTTTCCTCCATCACAGCAGGAGTTTAAAAATCTTTCTGTGGAGAGTTGGAGAGAAAGAAATAGGAAGGGAGAATTGAGGTGCCCAGGAGCTGAGCCAGAAAGCATTGGTGGCACAGGAACAATAGGTCTAAAGAGGGAAGGAAATGTAGGATCTACTTGCAACAAAGCAGAGAGAGATTTTAAAAAGGGGCATCAATCCTACTGATCTCTCAGAACAGTAAATTCAAGTTGAAGCCGCTGGTTGTACCCAGGAACTGAGGGAAGTTTCTGAAAGTTTCCGCCTTGCCCTCCTGCTGCCTCTCTATTAACGGACACTATGACCTACTCAGACTGCTTCTTTACCCCATTGGTTTTGGTAACCTAAATTTTGCCTCAATTATAAAGAGGATAAGTAGAGATAAATTTAGATGAAAGCCAATGCCAAATTTCTGCCTAAATATTAGTAATTTTCCTATCAGAAGACTCTGAGCAATTAGAATTGTGTTCAAATTTTCATCTGATATAAATTCCTTAAAACAGCAGAGCTGGAGACATGAAGATTTAGACCTTAGGGCTCACCTTGTTGCCCCTAGGCTAAAGAAAACCGCAACTAATTGTTGAAACAGATTTTTCTAATTGAATCTCTAGGGGCAAAGGTGGAAGAGGAAGAGGAAGTTGTACAAAGAGTAAATTGTACAAATCGGACTCTCCATTAGCAACACCCTTATCTACATTATAACACCATATAAGGCTTCTAAGAAGCCTTAGATCCTACTAGTCCTGGGTTTTATTTTCTGATACCACCTTCACATGTGCTGCATTGCAGATCACGTTACTGGGGATCACAGTAAACATTGACTTCATTTGAAGAATTGTGTCAAATTCTTTGCAATACTTACCTACATCTTTGTCTGCTGAAATGGTCCCCAAGCTGTAATAGCCTTCATAGGGGTCGGTTTCCCTCAGCTCTTCATAAACCCTGCAACTTAAGATCAGCCTTCTTCATCTCTACTTTTTATTACCATCCTCCCAGCACAGATGTGCCTAGCATAGCATTCTGTATGCAGAAGTCTAAATATTTATTGAATTGTACTGTATCCAAAGAGCTCCCAGAGTGACCAATATTCCCCTATCCCTGGAGAGTGATAGAAGTCTTCAGATGAGCTAATATGAATAAATGAATGAATGAATGAATATGAACCTGATGATCTGATCACTCCCCTCCGATTACATTTTAAGGGAAAATTCACTTCTTTAAATCAGTTATTCCCTATGTATTATAAAGAAAGGTGATATTAACATCAATTTCAAATGATGAACTTGTTTCTATTTAGGAAGAAGTAGCTTATTAAGTATCACAGAATTTGAGAATTGTCCTTTTCCCAAAGGAATCACCTCTCCTCCTTCCCCTTCTAAACTTCTTTTCTTACTCATTTTCCTATATTTCCATTTTGGAATGTAGGAGTTCACATTAAGAGAAACTTAATATTTCAATACACAACTTTTCTCCCATTTCTCTTACTTTTTACTTTCTACATAATAATAATTTCCAAACTCAGCCATGCTTGTTTCAAGAAGTAGAGCCCTGTATAATTTTTCTCTAATAGAAGAATGTTGCCTTGGCATATCTGTCCCTAGAAAGAGAATATCTACTGAAACTTAAAGTGTTACTTTTAATACTGTTAGTAAATAAACAGCCAACTAGAGCTTCTTCTTTGTACAAATGAGACTTTGCTAAAGGTCAATCCAATGTTGAGATTTAATGAATTCTTTAAGGCTGTTACTGTTTAAGCCTCTGCTTAAAGTCTACAATGATTATTTTTGAAATATACTTCAAAGTAAAGAGTGGAATAACACCCACACTGCACCACATGCAAAGTACTCAAATGTTATTCCCTAAGAAGAAACAATGCCAACTCTAGAATAGATTCAAATCTACTTGGAAGTCAACCACTTCTTGTATCAACTTCGGTTTTCCTGGATCTATTTCAGTACTGAATTTCAGTCCTATATACCTATATGTGGTACCATCAGTAGTACCATAGCACAGTGGAGTTAAGAGTTGATTTCAGAAGACCTGACTTTAAGGTCCACTACTACGGCATCCTGTAACCCTGGGGAAATTGATTAGCCTTTCAGTGCCCATGAACCAGTTCTTTAAGACTGTATGTTGCATAACAGGTGCCATCTGCATTGATAGGGGAAGTTCTTCTCTAGATGTTCCCTACAATGATAAAAAGCAAAGGTCTAACTGATAATAAACATTCAATAAACACCCAGCCTATTCTAGGCACTGTTCTAAGTGCTGGGGATACAAAGAAAAATAAAAATAGTCCCTATTCTCAAGGAGTAGACAGTCTAGTGGGAGAGATCACATGTCAACAACTATGTACAAACAAATATACACACAGGACGAACTAGGAATAATGAACAGAAGAGGCACTAGATTTAAGAGAGAATCAGAAAAAAAGACTTTTTTTTTTTGTAGAAGTTGGGACTTGAAGGAAGTCAGGGAGATGCATTCTAGCCATGGGGGATGGAAGGCCAATGAAAATACTGGGACCCAAGGGATGGAGTCTCTTATTCAAGAAACATCAAGGACCTAAGATGGGAGAAATATCTTGTCACTGCATTCATGTGGTAGATAACTGCTGACAAACATATTTGCCACAGTGTAGAAATTATAGGGGTAAAAACTAGGTTTTATTATTGTACTCAAGCATAGTTCAGGACTCAGAGAAAACCTGAATGATCGTTGGTATTCTGACAAAACTTATAGGCAAAATTATATCAGAGAGACAGAGAAATAATTCAACACATTGTAGTCTTATAAATTCCTTTTAAACTGTAAAAGTTAAAGAGAAAATTGATCCGTAATCCCATACTTCTTTCAATGTCATAAAAGTTGAACGAACTTAAACATAGTCTCCATGAATTATCTAAATGTGGTTCAGAGGAGACATTGACAGATGTCTCCTCAGCAGTGACACAACTTTCCTCCAAGTAAATCAACTCCCAGATCAGCTTCGGAGGAGTTTGTCTTCAGTCATTTCTAAAGCACTAGATACTAAAACCACAGACAAATACAGCCAGTTATGAACATGATTCCTCCAATCAGCTACAAAGTTCTCTTCCAATGAACTCCCAGCAGCCCCTAGCTTCTGTCACTGTTATCAATATTTCTCTTTTACAACTGCTGTGCCTTTGTATTCTCCTGATCTCTCTTTTTCCCTAGGATTTTGGTATTTAATGCCTCAGGTTAGGATTAGATTGAGAAAACCAGAATAGATTTTTCTATCAAGTATAAGTAGTTATTACACAGGTTCCTCCCCCCCACACCTTTTTCTTTGATTTATAGGTTATCAGTTATTAACCTTCAAAACTATGAAAACAATTATATGTAAATGATCTGAAAGACTGTGCTAAGTAGACAGCAACCTCCAATCAGCACTTGTGCCTTTGAGGATCATGTTTTGACTGAGGTCCTCAGTCCCTTCTCCATCAATTGTATCTGAGGGACTGAGGTCTCCTCTGATGGCTTTTATCTATGCTCCTCACACAGATGTCTTTTTCTGACCTGTTTTGAGTAAATGAAATGTCCACATAAAAAAGGAGCGATACCTTATGTTAGCCAGACTTTTTAAAAATCCAAAATCTTTATAATCTGCACAATGGCCCCCCAATCTTTTAAGTTCTCTTACACCCTTTACTCCCCTCTCCCAAGATAAAAGGGTATGTTCAATCTGAGGTTTTTGATTTGTTTCCATGTGCTGTTTATTCCTCAGATCCTATTAGAGAAGGTGGACTACTAAGTGGCAAGAAATTTCCCACTCAGGAGATCTTAAAGGAAAAAATCGCTTCAATTCTTACTCTTTTTTTTCCTCTTCAGAAAATGTATCTTAGGAACACTGACAGCTCTCCCTTGGACTTTCTATGAGAAGTGTGAGGATACTTTCCTCCATACTCATCCCCACTCCCATGTTGGCATGGAGAAGTCCAAGAGTAGACTTCCAGCCTTATGTAGGCTGTGATTCATGTCCTAAGCACAGAAGATGAAATAGCGATCCTGAGATGGACGTTTCCAATCTTGTTGGCTACCTTGTGAACTCAAGAGAACTGGTGTCATTGAAAGGTCCAGGTGCCTACAGTGGGACGTGCTTCCTGCAACTTCCACATCTCAGAAGAAAAGATAACCAACAACAGGTGGAATGAGTTTGACTCAATTGATTGAATTGTTTATATGGATCACAGCTGAAGTCACGGTGAAATGCCCATTTGTCACAAGCAATGTATCATTTTATATTTTAAGCATCAATCTTTTGAAACTATAACAGGAGTTATGAATTATTGCTTCATGTTTTAAGTATTTGTCAATAAATACTTGTATTTTGTGCTTGAACATTTTTTATGTACTCTTGTTAGTCATTTCTCAGTCCCGTCTGACTCTTTGTGAGCCCATTTGGGGTTTTCTTGGCAAAGATACTGGAGTGGTTTGTCATTATTTTCTCCAGCTCATTTTACTGATGAGGAAACTAAAGCAAATAGGGTTAAGTGATTTGCTCAGGGTCACATAGCTAGTAAGTGAGTGAGGGGCCGTATTTGAACTCAGATCTTTCTAACTCCAGGACTGTGTTCCACTGTACTACCCAACTGCTTTTGAACACTATTCTTTTAATTCAATCTTGCCAAGGATCTTGGTAAGTATCTGAAGCCAGATTTGAATTCAGAAAGATGAGTCTTTCTGACTCCAGACCAGTACTCTATCCACTAGCTGCTCTCTTATGTGCTAGAGGAAGTAAATACCTACTCTGTAGGTGATCTGCTATGTACTTTCTGTTAGGGATCCTTTTCATTACTTGGAGACTCTAAACAGAATTTTTTTTTCTGTTTGTTTATCTAATTTTTTGTTTATCTAATTTTTTTATCTAATTTGTTTATCTAATTTGTTTTTTATCTAATTTGTTTATCTAATTTTCTAATTTTATTTTAATTTATTTCTAATTTTTAATTATAAATTTTTATAATATATAAAATTTTATAATATATATAAAATATATATAATTTTTATAAATTAAATATAATTTAATAAATTTTTAATTTATTTCTAATTTTCTAAATCTAATTTTATCTAATTTGTTTATCTAATTTTTTGTTTATCTAATTATTCCCAGAATTCCATTGAGACACAATGAGCCAGAGAGGGTGAAAATAGCTTAAACCTTCTCTTTTGGAGTCAGTGTCCCCCAGAATCTCTTCTGTATGGAGCCAGAGCTGCAGCTCCTTAATGAGGAATGGTGCCCCCAACCCTTTGGGTCTGTTAACTTATCCTTTTTTGAGTGTTATCTGTTGATATTAGTCTTGTAAATATCTTCTCTATTGTTCAAATATTAGATTATCCCCTAAAATCTGAGATCACCTCCAATCAGTGGTTTCTTTTTTAGTAGATCCCTTATTCAGTTTTTCCCACATAATTTCAACATGAGAAGATGACCTATATCAGCAATGGTTTTTTGCAGCAAAGTTGGGATTTTATCTGGTGCATGCTGCAGCGAATTGGGTTGAAGAGAATGCTGGTTAGTTAAGTCTGCTTCAGTGGCAAAGAAAAGAGAGACACTTTCCCAGAGTCTGATGGTTTTCTAGCAGGGCAAGGATTTGCCAGTGATGAAGTTACACTGTGAATTCTTATCCCAAGGAAGGAATTTAAACTTGCTTAGAAATTATTTTCAAATGAGATTAAACTGTCATTTTCAAAGATTATACTGGGATAAATAATTCAAAGCATTGTGCAGAATTTATTCAGGATAATACATGGGGAATTTTGTGCTAGGCAAACAAGGGATTAAGAGATGACCTCATCAGCTTGATCTTCTCCTTTGATTCAAAACCTCCCAGGGGAGATTCTGGAAGGATGGTGGAATCATAGGTTTAGGGCTTAGAGGGACTTTAGGAACACAGAAGACCCCTAGTCTCCCAGAAAAATGACCTACTGTCTTAGCAACAGTGTTCCTTGTAGTGGAGTAACAATGCAAACCACCATCAAGTATGCTTAGTTTTGAGCTGGTCAGAGAAGACACCAGGGTGAAGTCAAAGAAGCGTGAGAGCTGTAGCAGGACACAAATGTAGAATAGCTAAGATTTCATGGTTTTTCATTCTACTTCATCCCATCCTGCCTTGTTTAATTACTGAGATATTCAGCTCACCAAGTTCCACTCCAGCTCCTAGAACTTTCCCATGGAAGGTGATCTTCCATCTACTATGTATATATCTTGTATTACTGGTTTATATGTTCATATTATCTCCCACTTAGAATGCTACTTGGGGGCAGGGACTTTTTTTTTGCCTTTCATTGGATCTCCAAGTCCAGGATCACACACCTAGTAAGCTTCTGAGGTTAGATTTGAACCTGGAAGAGTCTGTTAATTGACAGTTAAATGGATATTCTTGGTATTTAAAGAAGTGATGCCCAGTGAGCAATTGTTCATTCTATACATATGTACTCATTGCATTAGTATGCTAGACCTAGTATAAGGGAGTAGGTGCAGGATGCGTAGGGAATGCTCCTCTTGCTTGCCTGTCCTTCAACATTTAACACAATGCCTGATGCATAGAAAATAACTTAGTGATTTTTTACTATTGTTTGTGACACTGACTTCCTGACTGTTCCATGTGGAAGACACATCTTCTCTCTCTCAGCTTTGGGCATTTTCTTTGGCTGTTTCCCCAAGCCTGGAATGCTCTCCCTCCTCAACTTCAGGTTCCTTTAAGTCCCAACTAAAACCCAAGTCTTTTATTGAAAGTCTTCCCTTGCCCCTCTTAATTCTGGTGCTGTTCTGCTATTAATGGTTTTTTGTCATATATGTTATGTTTATCATATGGGCTATGTTTATCATAATGTTAATGATTATTCATCATATGTGTTATGTTTGTCATATATATATATATCATATATACACATGGGCTATGTTTATCATAATGTTAATGATTATCATATATGTTATGTTTATCATATATATTTTATATACACATGGGATATATTTATCATAATATTAATGATTATTTATCATATATGTAAGTATATATGTGTATTGTGATTATGGTTTGTCCTTTGGTCTTGAAGAGGACCATGACATTAGGGAGATGATGACATGACATGCAATTGACTTTGTTTTGAGGGAGGGAGGACTGTGCAAGGTCACCAGCCTCACTTTCTCCTCCTGAGTCATCTGGGTGCAGTGACCAGATATCAATCACGACTACTGGAGATGGCCCAGGATACAGTGGGAGATCTTGGTCCTTTTGAGCTAAGGTATTTTCAGGTTCTCACTTTTAGTGAGGCAATCTACTTAATTTTGGGTTTACTGGCTAGATTTCTTTCTCAAAGACCAAGCCTTTATTCTGGATTTCAAGGATTGGACTACAGTATGTCCCTGCTCAAGCACCTCTTAATGGTTAATTTTTGGGCCCTCCAGACTCAGAATGAATGTAAATGGTAACTTTCTCTTTTGACCAGCAACTCTGAGGTTCTTCCCCTCCTAGTCTGATTTTTTTTTTTATTTTATTAAAGGTGCCATCACTTGACTCATTTCTTAAGGAGGCCTATTCACTGAATATATGTATATATATATATAGTATGTATGTGTATGTATATATGCATATATTTCTCTATATATGTATATATGCATATGTGTATGTATGTATGTATACATACATACATACACACATATAATACATAAAAATATATATATTTTTTTGCTTTGATGTATTGTCTCCCTGATTAGATTGTCAGTTCCTTGAGGTCTGGGATTATCTTTTGCCTCTCCTTAGGAACTACTTTGCATATAGTAGGCACTTAATAACATTTATTACTGAGCAACTGATTGACTACCCTAATTTCAGACGAACTAAGCAGTTCATGTTTCCCAGGTTATCCTCCCTTTTTATACTTCTCTGGCAGGCACATGTAAAGGAATCATTCTCATGGCCCAGTGTTTTATATGGGGTTTCAAAACACAACCTTACAGAAAAGTAGGCAGAGTCTCAGTCTGTGTTAGAACTATAGTTAAAGTTATTTCTGAAACACCTTCTCATCAAGGGCCTAACCTTTACTGGAACGCTGACTCCTGGACACATGGAGACTTTTCCAAGTGCTGCCACAATACATTATATATGAGAGAGACAGACAGCAGACAGACCAATAGAGAGGGACAGACAGAGATAGTGAGAGATAGAGATTGACATAGACAGAGAGACAAAGGGAGAGACAGAGACAGACAGGACCTTCCCTGGCCCATTCTTTGTTAACTGCTTTCTTACTTGCTATTAACAATAATGAAAAATGCAGAAGCATGCTCATATTAGGGGAATTTAACTTTAGAAAATGATAACTCAATGAGAGTTCCCACTCCATGTCAGGAAGCTCACCTAGTTCACCAGCCTCCTAAAGTATGTTTACTATGACTGCCCCAGCTCATTGCCATAATGCTTGCTCTATGAAGGCTGGCTATGGCCCCTACCTATTTTCATTGCTCTAATGAAATGCTAAATCAGCCAGCTACTCTTAGTATCCTCATAATCTTTTGGCCCTGATATTGACTGCTCCTCTGGGAAAACCAGGTGGTGCAGGTGATAGAGTATTGGACTTGGCATCCAGTTCTTAGCATAGGTTCTCCCTCATTAGAATGTAGACTCTTTTTGAGAACAGAAATTTGTCTTTTGCCTTTCTTTGTATCCCTGGTGCTTAATACAGTGCCCAGAACACAGTAGGCACTTAATAAATATTTATTGAAATACTGAGTAAGACCTGAGTTCAAATCCTGCCTCATATATCTCAAGCAAGTCACTTAAAGTAATTTACCTCAGTTTCCTCCTCTGTAAAATGGGGATGATCATAATAGTACTTTCCTCACAAGATTGTTGTGAGGATAAAATTACATATACATGCATAAATGTACATATACATATATAATCCCACATATGTATATATATGGTTTATAAACTTTAAAATACTATGTAAATGATATTGTCATTATTAACATTCATAGTGCTACCACCCTGAATCACAAAGTACTACAAAAACTCTCTAATGCAAACTAAGGGACAGTCAGCCTGCTTCTTCTACCAGTTCCAATCCTTCCACTTCTACTGCCCAAAATCTCCCAAACAACCACCTTGTTCTGACTCTGCAGAAGGGTGTCACCGACCATCACAATCACTTGCAGCAATAGGCTCTTAGTGTTCCCAGTTAATTTATACTTTGCATGTCATTTTCCCCTTCCAGGGTATAATTCCCTAGCCAAGTAGTTTCTACATGGATAGACCCTCCAATTGCATAGGCATGACTGACTCATTTTCCAGAACAGTTCACTCACCCCATCAAGGAGAATATAAATTCTATTGGATTGTAGCTTATGTACCAACATTTATTGCAAAGGATAAGGAGAAAGAGAAATTCTATGAAGGCATCTGGCATAAATGTCAACAAATAAGGAGATGGAATTCTGAAGGCATACAGACCTACACTGGGTGGACATCTGTCTGTTAATCAGTGGTTTAATCCAAGTAATCAATCAAACTGAGTAAATAATGTACCATGGTAGACTTTGAGAGCTATAATTATTTACAGTAGGCTAGTGCTCTGTTGGAGAGTGAATTCCTCTCCTTGGCCTGTGTCTACCAATAAATCAGCTTTTACTGAACAATTTTCAAAGTTAAACAAGAAAACTACTACATGGTATTTGTAGAAATACCAGTCTTATGTCAGCAGGCCTCCTCTTTGACCCTGTCCCTGACCCCTGGAGCGCTGGAGGCAGAAATGTAATGAGGGAAGGGAAACTGGGGCTTTGCATCAGGGTACAGAAATTTAGAGTAGCCTATTAGCACTTGAAGTCCTTGAACAGCATAGAAACAACTGAACTTACTGCCTGATGAGATCGATTAACTAGCTAGTTAAAGGAGATTTTCCTTGCCCTAGCAGACACAACTCAAGTGACCTCCTTTCGATCCTGATGTTGCCATCTCATCTCTTAGCTGAAGAATCACAATGGCCCGTGGTCATCTTCCCCTTGTCAGTCATACCCCAGGACAACTTCTCCCTCCTGGCACCCCTATTTCTTGGCATTGCGTGCAGACATCAGCTAGCAATGTTTGTATGTGCATTCAGGGGGTGGGCACAGATAGAGACATATCCACAAAGTAAATTAGCAATTTTGTGCCCCATATACTTTCATGCTCGACTGGCATACAAGTGGAGAAGTCCAAACACATTAAGCCAGCTGTGGATTCTACTCTCTGCTGTTCATGTCTGAGTGGTCTAAGCTAGACACCTAGGTTTCAATAGCTTTTTCCCTCACCTGACTGTCACAGAAACCTTGGGAGGTAGACACTTAGTACGATTTGAACATGGGTCTTTCATGACTCCAAGTCCCATACTCTTTCCTGAAAGTCAAATCAGTTAGGATTTATTAAGATCATTACTAATGCACCAGACACTGTGCTAAGTGGTAGGAATACAAATAGAAGTCAAAAAGAAAAATTTCTTGCCCTCAAGAATCTTACATTCAAATGGAGGTGGGGGAAGAGAGACAATACATCAAAGGGAAATGAAAAGCTGGAAAAAGAAAGCACTCACCCAAGGAAAGGTGAGAAGTCTGGAGAGTCAGGGGTGATGCTGGATGAGAAGGAAGGAGCGAATGTGGCTGCTTTGGGCACTTTTTCAAAATGGAGGAGCTCACCGGTCAGAGGAAGGGGCCACGGGGATGGAGGGATCTTTCAGGGCAAGACAGCAGTTAGAACATGGTAGAAAAGTCTAGAGAGTTAGGAGTGCATTGAGGAGAGGTATGAGCATGTCTGACTTGGGCACCTCCTCAGAATGAATTTCTAGGAGGAACTCTCCAGTAGGTAGCTATGGGATCAGAATACACATAGGAAGAGGGAGGGAGAGAATAGATAGGGATGGTGGGCATAGATGGCTGACTAAATTGAACTATGTTTGTGCTGGATAATTTCTGATTTCCTGGTGGATAGTATGTGAAGCATAGTCTGAAGCAGGTGGGTTAGGTGGATTTTCACTCATTCATCTAAAATTCAGGCCAATTCAAGCATAAAATATCAGAATATATATTTTTTGAGTCTTGAGGTCATGCCTGGTCACCTGCAGCATCTCCCCTCAACTAGTACCCTCTCTCTACCATCCTTGATTACATATTCATTTCACTGCATTATACTGAAAATAATAAATGGAAAATATTTCAGAGAAATGACCTGATTCATGCCAATTTCAATATACTTCAGTGGAAGAGAAGGTATAGGGCCCAGGGATGGGGATCCTGTTTCCTTGAGGCCACATGTGGCCCTCTAGGTTCTCAAGTCCAGGTCTTTGATTGAACTCAAAATTTCCAGAAGAAATCACCTTAATAAAAGAATTTGTTCCATAAAACTTGGACTGAGTCAAGAGACTGTACTTGAGGACCTAGAAGGCCACATGTGACCTTGAGGTCGCAGATTCCTTACCCCTGCCATTGAAGGCAATTGGTGGAATACCACCACCACCCAAATACAGGAAAATGGTGGTTATTTCTATACTTTTTCTATCTCCAATTATTAGGCATCCATTTTCTCTCTTTTCTATTCCCAATCCATTCATTCCTCATCACTGGAGGGAAAAAACTAAGCACTTGTGAGAAATAAGCAAAGTCCCCACACTGATCTTGTCCAAAAGTGTTTTGTTCTGTACTTTGAATCTTCTGCTTCTCTGTCAGGAAATAGGTAGCAGGCTTCATTATCAATTCCCAGGAATTGGTGTTGGTTCCTGTTTCAAAGTTGTTTATCTTTACAATATATTGTACAATATATTGTCTAAATTTTCCCGCTGTTCATCCTCACGTAACACCAGTCGGTCAATAAACATCTATAAAGAAACTACTACATGCCAGGTACTCTATCCAATGCTGCCACTACAAAAGGAGGTAAAATAAAGTCCTTGCTCTCAAGGAGCTCACAGGCAAATAAATCAACTCATACCAATCTTTCCAGGTTTCTTCGCAGCCATCGCTATCATCATTCCTTGAAATCTTTAATGTCCGTTTATCATAATGTGTGTTTGGCCATTCATAATTGATGGGTAAAGGATAAAGCATCTATGTGGCTTACTGGGGAAAAAAGCATTTGGCTTATAGGCAGAGGTTATAGGTTTGATATCCAGATCTGACGCTATATACCTATGCGAAAGTAACTTCACTTTTCTGGACCCCAGTTTCCCTATCTATAAAAGGAAGGGGTTGGACTAGATGACCTCCAAGGTTCATTCCAACTCTCAATCTATAATTCTATGATCCTACATTCAATGATAGGGTGGTGGGCCTGTACATTCAGAAGAGTGTATCATCCCATTATAAATTAAAAGCAGAGTAAGTAAGGAAGAGTGTGTGAAGAAACTTTTGTGGGAGATAAGGGATCATTAGAAAGGGTTACCTACATTTTGGATTTCAGTAATTGGTTTATAGGAGAACTGAATGTTTCAACTTCTTTTTGGGAAAGGAGAGAAGTGGAAACCAAGTTATTCCCCAGGAGTGTAGGAAATTAATCATTGTGGAGGGGTACAAGGGGTGCTAAGCTCTGCAAATTAAAGAAAAGATCAGAATTGAGGTGGGAGGGAAAAGGGATTTTTTTGTTTGTTTTTATGGTTAGGGCTGTATATAGAGTAAGATAGAGCAAAGGGACTGAGACGGGATGTGGCCAGAGGTCAACTATAAATGACAATTGGTCTGACTTTGCCTGCTGCTTTTTGACATCCTTGTAGCCCTCAACTTCTTGATGCTTTACCAGAGCTTGACCTCACCTTGCCCTAACGGGGAAGAAAAGACAGCTGCAGGGTCAAGGCATAATACCAAATGATTGCTCATTGTTCTGGAGTCAGAGCCAGAGTATGGGTCTGGGAGAGTTTTCCCAAGGGTGAGGGCCAAGTCTGAGAAAGATTCTTGGCATGAGAGAGTCCGAGGAAGGACAAAATAGCTTGTTCCTGGGATAAGTGTGGCATATTAAGATGTACAAGGTTTTCCAGAACAAAAATTCTATTAATTAAAAGTACAATGATTATAATTACTAGCCTTATATCATGCCTTTAATTTGCAGAGCACTTTACATACATTTTCTTTTAATTTTTTTATTCTGAATTTAACAAGCACCAAATGAAATGGGTATTTTGATATACATACTAGAACGGAAAAAAGAGGATTATATAGGAAATAGCAAAGCTCTGTTAACTTTAGATACTTTACTTGGGTTTCATGTCTAAGGCATTTTGTTAAGACAATCTGTGCAGAGAACGATGATGCGGTCCTACTTGAGTGTGTGAGGGGTGAAGTTGGTTCCTGAGTTTTGAGAAAAGACATTCTTCATTTCTGCTTTGAAAGAGGGCACTTGTGTTTGTTGTCTTTGGGGAGAGAAATAAAAGATTTTGGGAAGCAGCAGACATACAGAAAAGCCAGGACTTCAACATGCCCCTGGTTTCCAGCTTGTCTTCCTAGAGACATCAGGGAATTTCCCTTTGGGTGAGCTTAAGGTGTCTCTCTGGGTCAAGTGAGATCTCAGCCCACTCCTCTGAACAGTTCAAATCTTACATATTTTCTGACATATTTGATTCTATAGAACTTCTCTGACTTCTGTTTGCTATGGGCTTTGACAAATGAGTTTACTTTCTAGTGACTATTTATCATAGTCTTTTGTATAACTATATTTTGGTGGGAAGGAGGCATATTTGTAGCTGCAAGCTTATGGTACTGTCCCCTGCAAAAGGGAAAAGCCAGGGAAATGTCTTGAACCTAAAAATTGTGCCCTTATACCCAACAAGATTTAAGGAGGCAGATAGATATAATCCTAGTCTGGTACTCTCTTCTCAGAGCAGACCAGCGGCCCCTTCTCCTGCTCTTGTACAGGTAAGAATTAGCGAGGAGTCAGCAATATTCCAGAGATGTCTACCTAGGTCTCCTTGGGAGCCATGTTTAGGCAGTCCATGTGGACATACACATCTTACATGGGGAATGCACACCTTTAACGTATTTTGTTCTCATTTCAACATTACAATAGTCCTGTGAAGCTAATACAAAAAGGTATTATCATATCTATTTTTTTCATACGAGAAAACTGAGAATTTAAGAAATCAGTGATTTGTCCAGTTTCACATATCTAGTGAGGTCAGAGGCAAGTTTTGAAGTTCTTTCAGACTCTAAAATGAGTGTTTTTGTCCATTAACCTAGGCATTTTCTCTAAAGAGCTCTCCTGGAGGAGGATAGTAGAGGAGAGAAGGGGGAAAATAAGGGAGGTTCTCTGTGCCCCATCCCTGGAAGTCTCATCTCAAATCTCACTTCCTGAGAAAGGCCTTTCCCATCCTTCCAGCTGCTGATAATTCCTTCCCCCCTCAGGCTGCCTTCTATCTACTCTGTATCTTGCATTTATTACTTACCATTGTATTATTATTTATTACATGTTATCTCTCCCATTGGAAGGTAAGCACTTTGAGGGTAGGGACTTCTTTTTGGCCTGTTATGCTATCTTCAACACTTAGCATAGTGCTTGTCTGGCATACAGTAAGCACTCAATAAATGCTTGCTGATTGATTTGCAGATTTTTCAAGTTTCCTTCTTCCTCCCTTTTCTTTCCTCTTTCTTTTCCCTGCTCCTTAAGCCAAGAGCTTCTCCATCCATCTCATTTCCATCATTGTATATATTTAGTTCCTTAGAACATTGAGAACCTTGAGCTTTTTATTTATATGGATTGCTTTAGTTGGAGCCAGAAGGCCTGTACCCTTCTATTTGCCAAAAGTGTAACCTTGAACAAGTCTTTTCAATCCTCCAAGCTTCAGTTTTCTCATCTGTTAAATGGGAATAATACTATTTGTACCACCTATCTCACAGGATTACTTTGAGATTCCAATCCATATAAATAACAATCATATGAACAAGAATAGTTAAAAATTTATATGGTGCTTTGTATATATGAGGTGTTCTAAAGGTCTTAGTTCAGTTTTAAGCTGTTAAAACTGTATTATCTCATTTATAGAGCGCTTTGTCAGACTTAAGTTCTTCCATAAAACTCCACTATTATTATTGGGGCAGCTAGGAGGTGCAGTGTATAGAGCACCAGTGCAGGAGTCAGGAGGACCTGAGTTCAAATCTCACCTCAGACACTTGATACTCACTAGCTGTGTGACCTTGGGCAAGTCATTAACCCCAATTGCCTCATTCTGGGTCATCTTCAGTCACCTTGATGAATATCTGTTCATTGGATTCAGATGGCCCTGGCGGAGAAGTGAGGCTGGTGACCTGCACAGGCCTCCCTCACTCAAAACAAAGTCAAGTGCAAGTCATGTCATTATTTCTCTGATGGCATGGTCTTCTTCAACAACAAAGGATGAACACACACTATCATTATTACAGTCAGTAGAAAAGATGTACTTGTTTACATATATTAGCATATTCAAATATGTGCATTTGCATGAGACATTGCTCAGCTGGGCTATCTTTTTGACAGTCAGGATAGAAGAAACAACCTTTTAAAGAGTCATGTGCCACTAAGAGATCTGACACCATGCTAGGGAGGTTGAACCTGGGTAGCTTGGGCATTCTGGTAATAGATTCCTTTTTCCCTTTAATCATACCTGAAAGTTTGTATATTTTAAATATGAATTGCCTAAAAGTAAAATATCTGTCCTTATCAGAGACCTTGCTAGTGGGAAACCGGTCACAGAGGAGCCCAGCTATGTGATATGATGCCCTCTGTCATCGTCTGTTCCTTAGACAAAGAGTTGTTAAGGATGTGAAATCTGGCAACGAAGCCCAGGGTGATTATCTTAATAGGGATATAGTTATGTTACAAAGTGTACATAAACCTGTTAAGATGAATTAATGTATTATCTTAAATGGGGGAAAGAATTTAAATTTCACAGAACAAGTTCTTTCAGACTCCAATAGGGATTATCTTTTTTTTGTCCCTTAAATTATTTCTAGTATGGCTTCACAGAAGCCTGAGTTACTATGTTTCTCCTCTTGAGAACAGAAATAGGCTTTTCTGGGTATGGTTCAGAGAATAGATTTTTTTTTTTATTTTCCCTTTGCTTCACAAGGATGAGAATTAGAGACACTTTCTCTCCCAGTAGTCAGATTCCCAGGAATTACCATATACAGACCCAAAAGCCTCCACTACTAAATTAAAGTGGAAGGGTAGAGAAAGCATTAATGTAGAAATGCTTCTGAAAGTAGTCAGGTTTCCTGGGTCCAGGGGAGTGATTAGACCTTTGGGGGAGGAAAAGCTATTAGAGAAAATTGCTTTAACTTCTAAGCAGTCATTTGAAAACCAGACAAGTTCATTTGGCGGTTCTGAGTAGGGATATTGCTAGGTCAATAAGGGTTCTTGACTCAACTCTCAACATCTCTGCCTGAAAGTTTTCTGTTAGAAATTTAAATTCATAAAAATAATCTAGGTTGATAAATTATATTCATTTTCTCTCTACCTAGGGATTTTTCTCCTGAGTTAAAATAATACTGACATGTAGGAAATTGCTGTTAGTGCAAATGAAACAATAGTAGCTAGGCTTCTTTTCAGGAGCCTGTCATAGAAGAACAATTCATTCTCTCACAGCCATTCCATAGCTCAGGGACATTGCAGCCATCTTTGGGGCCTGGGGAAGGCAACGACTTACTTTAGAGTCCTATTTTCTCCTTTGGTTCTGGGTTGTGGGGTGTGTGTGTGTGTGTGTGTGTGTGTGTGTGTGTGTGTGTGTGTGTGTGTGTGGTAAGGGAATAAGAAGAAAGATAATAGAGAATTTGCCTGCATTTGTAAGAGTAAGGAGAGGTAGTGTAGCATGGTGGATTGATGAGAGCTTGGTCTAGAGTTAAGAAGACTTGAATTCAAGTCTCACCTCTGATGTGTGCTAAGTGAGTGATCCTGGGGAATTCACTTAATTCTTCAGGATCCCGATTCTTTATGACCACACACTTTAGAAAAGATACTATATACGTTGCTAGAGAGACAGCCTTTTATCTAAAAAAGTCACTGGCTCAGACCAGGTAGGGAAAGTTAGGATATATAAATTTTGGGGTCACTATGGCTCTGTTGGGGCAACTAGATGGCTCAGTGAATAGAACCCTGGACAGTCAGGGAGATCTGAGTTGAAATCCAGCTTCAGACATTTACTGTGTAACCTTGTGCAAGTCACTTAACTTCTGCCTATCTAGATGGTTCAATGGATAGAGCACTGGACCTGGAATCAGGAAGACCTGAGTTCAGATGTGATCACAGATACCTAGTAGCTGTGTGACCTTGGCCAAGTCATTTAACCTGTTCACCTTAATCCTCTGGAAAAGGAAATGGCAAACCACTCCAATATCCTATCAACATTATCATTGTCCCATGGACAATGGTCCACAAGATCATAGAGTCAGACACCACGAACAACAAGTGGTTGTATTACAGGATATGGAATTCCATCTGCAGTCCAGTGATGCTTTCATATCCTTGTGATTTTTAGTCATATTTAGAAATTCTTAGTTTGAGTATTAGGAGATCCCTTTTGTCCCTCATGTAAGACAACATGACTTTAAGCTATGACTTATAAAGCCTTAACATGTCAAACATATTGCTGTCACATCAAAAAAATGCTAACCAGTCATCACGAGACAGAACACACTCTCACTGAGCTGGATGGACTCATTTATGGCATATAGTGACCTGTGTACAATAACTCTTCAGCCATCAAATGACAGCTAGCATTTATAGAATGCTATTAGGCATCTTAACTGGAGATGCATGAACAGGTTTAAAAAAAAAACTTGGGTAAATATATTTCAATATAATTCTTGGTAACCCTCTGTATTTTATGTTATATATTTAAAAATAGTATTCTGAAGAGTCCTTAGGCTTTACCAGACTCACACACACACACACACACACACACACACACATACACACACACACATACACACACACACAATTTAAGAACCCCTGCACCAAGTTTTGCATAGTGCTTTATCTCGTTAGAGTTTTAGAATGACTTTGTCAGGTAGATATTTGGTAGGATTTGAACTACTGTTTCTCCTATCTCCAAGGGCTATATTACTCTACTCTCTCAAGCTCCTGAAACTCTGGTTTAAGAGGACAGCATAAAATTTATAGGAATTGAAAAGTAGCTACTTAATGTGGTATGATTTGGGGGTTACAAATGGGATTCTTATTCTTATATCCTATCCCAAAATATTTCCCCTACAGTAGATGAAATTCTTAATTACTTCTTTGGGTTAAGATATAGATGATTTTATCTGGGAAAGATAAAGTGCACCTATGATCAGCTAACATATATGTCCTCATTCAAATTAGCTTATCAATTCAGTGAGTCAAGTAGTAGAGTTCTCAATGAATGGGTCATTGAACAGGCAAGGCTGGATAGTGGAAGGAAGGAGGTCAGGCAGAAAAGAGGTCCAGAGCATCCTGAAGAAGGAAGGACCAAGAGGACACAGGTGATAGCCTTAAGAAGGAAAATCTCTTCAGAAGGGAGGAGAAAGGACAGAAAAAAATGGTGGAAAGATGCTGAAGACAAAAATCCTTCCTGCCTTTAAATTTTTTTTTTTTGCCTAAGGATTCCTTGAGAAATGATGGAAAGTCATTCAAATGGTTAGAGTTTTCAAAAAGTCCTCATTCACATAATTTACAAAATTTAAAGCCATATAAATGCAAATTTACAAAACTCATGATAACAGAGTTTGCTTGAACTTGGATTCATGTAAACCAGTGTGGTGTAGTGGAATGCATACTGAATTTGGAATCTGAGAAATTAAGTTCCAATCATTGCTTTGCCTCTTACTACCTGTGAGACCCTGAACAATTCACTGACCTTCTCTGGGCCTTAGTTTCTCCAATTATAAAATGAGAGGGTTGGGTTGAACTGGATGACATCTAAAATTCCTCTTAGTTCTAAATCTATGCTCTAATATTTCCCTAAACAACCACATTCCCAGAGGAAAAGTCTGAAGAAACAAAATTAACTTGTAACATAAATGCTAGTCTTACCTCTCTCTCTTAATATTATAAAATAATTTCTTGTAATTTACATAGGATGAACTAGAATAAACAATAATGAGCTTTTGGACAGAAATGGGTGATCTTAGAAGCAGAGGTGGGTATAGTGGAAGAAAGTACTAGGCTTGAAATCTGGAAATGGAAATTGAAGTCCTAGTGCAATAGTCTTGTGTCCTGGGCTTAATTACTCTTCTTTCTGTGCACCCCATGAACCCTAAAGTCTGTAAAAAAAAGTCTGTATGATTCTATGTCTGTCCCCGATGGGATGGAGAGCTCTTAAGAGTGAGTGCATTTCTAGCAAAGAACACTAGGTGGGGAAAGTGGAAAAGCTACAGAGGAAGAAACTGGCATGAAGATGCTACAACTCATTGCTGGCATGAATTTAAAAAAATCCACCTTGAGCTTTCTAATTTGCTTGCTTGATTACTATCCTAGGAGCACAGCAGTGTCCCTTAAAATTAGGACATAAGGCTCATTTCAAGCTTCCAGACTTTAAAGAGATAACAGTGAATTTGGAGACCAAGTTAAAAAAGATAAGCGAAACTAATTACCAAAGCATCAGACAGCAAAGTGGGTAGAGCGATGACTTTCTGCAAGGCAGGATTTGGAGGTTCGACTTCTACTCAGGCCAGCCTTAAGAAGATAGCCTCTCTTTAAAATCTAAGATTAGAGATTCCCCTGTGAGAGCATAAACATTGAGCTGTTATCAGTTAGTCACACCTTAGCAGAAATGAGCTTATCAGATGGCTTTTCTAGATAGCTGTGAGAGAATGGAGAGAAAGTTGTTAAATTAAAACGGAAAACAACAAACTTTCATTCTTGGTATAAGGGATGACTCTCTGTAAGGTGGGGAAAGGCAGAGGGGAAATATCAGGGATGTAAAAACAAAGGATGTCAATAAAATATTAGGGACATTCTCATTGAAATTCTGGATAAAGTACAAAATATTTAACTTGTGATTCAAGGCCTCCTGCAGACTGTCTCCAGTTTTATTTTAAATTGAAACATGTTTTACATTTTCTCAGTTCCTGTCTTGGTTTCCTCTCCATGAATGGAATATTTCATTTTCCATTTTTACCTTTTGAAAGTATGCTCTATATTCAAGGCTTGGTTCTCCTCTGGTGTCCTTTCCTTATCACCTCATCTAGATCTGATTGTTTCCTCTTCTGACCTCCCAGCTTTCTATTATTTGTGTTTATGCCATCTCCCAGCTAGACTGTAAGTTCCCTGAGGGCAGGGACCATGTTTTATACTTTATGCCTCCCACAGTCTTTAGCAATGTTCTGCCCATTGGAGGGATTCAATACATGTCTGTTTAATGGACAAGGAAGTTTTTGCAATAAAATAATATTTTGTGGTTGTTTTTCAGTCTTTTTTTAAGTTGTATCTGA
Source organism: Bettongia penicillata ogilbyi (assembly GCA_023548195.1). Taxonomy (NCBI): domain Eukaryota; kingdom Metazoa; phylum Chordata; class Mammalia; order Diprotodontia; family Potoroidae; genus Bettongia; species Bettongia penicillata. Next base: position 7,050,251 of record JAJHZJ010000008.1, read on the forward strand.
CTCTACGTAATCCCACTTTGGATTTTCTTGGCAAAAATACTAGAGTAGTATGCAATTTCTTTCTCCAGCTCATTTACAAATAAGGAAACTGAGGCAAATAAAGTTAAGTAACTTGCCCAGGGTCACACAGTTAGTATCTGAGGCTACATTTGAACTCAGATCCTCCTGACTCCAGGACCAGCCCTCTATCTATTCACTGTGGTACCATATCCATGAATCATCATAAACTTCCCTAGGATCCCACCTCCCCTTCTCTATCCAAAAGTACCATCCTATATAATAAATAATATTTTAAAGAAAATGTAGAAGAGGAAAAGATCAATAAAACTGATCAATGCATCACAAAAAGTCTAAAAATATGTGCAATATACAGGGGTGGGGTAGGGAATGTCTTGTCATATCTTTTCCTTGGAGCTATGGTAAACAGGGAAGCTTTAATAGGAGAAATGTCTGACAGCACAGGAGTGTTTCTAACTAAAATGCATTTGAGTCACAAGCCATGGGGAGACCCTAGTCATCTGGAGATCAGAATGAGGACTCTGGGCTTTGAAAGAGAAAGTCAGAAGAAAATGAAAGCTATTTCAAAAAGGGAAATAAATAGAGCTAAGATAATGGCATGTAGCAATGAGTTTTGAACATCTCATCACTGACGTTTCTGAGCTGTGGGGTTGTCACTTAAACCTCTTCTCATCTCAATTCTCCTCTACAAACTGGAAATAATAACAGCTAGAGTACATCATAGTCTTCTTTTCAAGCTCAAATTTATGTAAATGGATTTTTAAGCTTTTAAGTGTTAGCTAAATTTCAGTTAGTAATTTCATCTTTAATTAATAGTAGAAGGTTTCTTCAAGTTACAACAAAGAGTCTCCCTTCCTCTAAAATAAATATCTCATGGTAAAGGAGTTGAGGGAACAGTATAACCCCAAACTAGCCTGAGATGTTTTAAGTAGAGTGAGCATGATGTTAGTGAGGAATGAGGAAATCTCTTTTGCCTATAGGGAAAATGATTTTTGGATTTGACTTTTCATGATGCTACTTCTACAGCTGGGCAAAGCACAATGCATCTAGAGATGTTAGAGCAGGTGCTGAGGAAGTGAGAAACTGTGCCATTTGTGCATCAGCTGAAGTACCTGGAATGTTGGGCTTGGAGAACAGGATATTGAGGATAGAGGATCTGAAAATGATGTCCAAGTATTTGGAGGCTGTCACATGGAGGATAGTAAATAGATTTGTTCTGCTTGGTCCCACAAGGCTGAAGAAAGAGCAATGGGTGGAAGGTGGAGACAGATATTTTATCTAGATTTATTTAGTTTTGTCTAGACAGAAAGAAAACCTCCCTTTCCATTAGAGCTATCCCAAAGTGAAATGGCTTGTCTCAGAATGGAGGGAGTTCCCTGTTACAGGAGATGTTAGGATGCTGCAGAGGAAATCCCTGCTTACATCTTCCCAACATGAGGAAAGCAGGGGAATTATTCTGTGATACAGGAAATCTTTAGGTGTTGGAAATAATCCGAATGAAGTTATTGACCTGTCTCTTCCTCTAAAGTTCCCCATAGGAGAATGGTCCAATTTTAGATCTAAGAAGGATCTAATCTCTTGGGCATATCTGTGACGGTTGAAGTTCCTAGGACCCTGGCCTTAACACTAGCTTACAATGAAAACTTACTCCTCCTTGTTCAGTGACCTTTAAAGGACTGATGCAGGCAATACATGGGGGAGGGTAGAGTGGTGCTAAGGGGTGGTTACTAAGCTAATGGCCTGCAGGAACACCCCATGCTGGTGACTTTTGTGTGTTTACCACCTTCTTACTGCCTGAACCTGATAATATTCCTTTACTCACTTTCCAGAGCCAAAGGATTCACTGTATAACCTTCTGAGACCATTGTGTGTAGGTGTTCAAGGCCTAGGTATATCCCAAGGAAATTATGAAAGGGAAGGAAAGAAGGAAGAAAGGAAGAAAGGAAGGAAAGAAGGAAGAAAGGAAGAAAGGAAGGAAGGGAGGAAGGAAGGAAAGAAGGAAGGAAGGAAAGAAAGAAGGGAAGAAAGAAAGAAAGAAAGAAAGAAAGAAAGGAAGGAAGAGGGAAGGAAAAAAGGAAAACAAAAAGAAGGAAGGAAGAGAGGGAGGGAGGAAGGGACAGAAAGAGGATGGGAGGGAGGGAAGGAGAAGGAGAAGAAGAAAAGGAAAGAAATTAAGAAAAGTTAATAGCACTATTATTTGTGACAACAAAATTAAAAACAATCTATGTCCCTCCAAACTGGGAAATGGCTGAATAAATTTTTCACATTGATATAATGGAATATTATTGCATGAAAGGAAATGATGAATTTGAAGAAATCAGAGGAACATGGGATGCCTTGTATGAGTTGTTTAGAGTGAGGAAAGTAGAGCCAAAAGGTCATATTTAGCCACAAACCAACAGTGCTGATGAATTACCTGATCTTGTTCAACGCTCACCCAACCTAGTGGTTATTAGCTCTATCCATTATCTTACATCAATGTATTCTAGAAACAGAGAGATCTTGGTCTAAAAAGGGATGGAACTGAAGGAAATATTTGTATATATATTTTGACAACACATGGAACGTCTGGATACTTGTCCTTTCTCATTGTGGGAGCTTCCCAAACAGTGTTCATTGAGAGGCCAGGCTAGAAAATTTCTACAACATATTCTATAGATGAAGAGACACATCGAATACAAACATTAAAAGCGGGGGGGAGGGCACCCTGAACATAATCTAAAAGATCACTTCAGCTGGACAGTCATTTTATATCAGTTTACTAATACATGAAACAAATACTCAATAGCCTTCAGCTAATGAATACTGAGATGTGGGGGAATGTCATGGATTTCCCTTTTAGGTCTAGTCCCCTGCTAATGAGGCCATCTTGGTATGTGAATATCTAACCACCCTAGGAAGATAGGGAATGATCAACAACTCATAGTCAGACTTTGTTTTTACAGTCAAAGACTATATATATTTATAGCATAAATATAAATAAATAAGTATATAAATATATATAAATAAAAATATAAACATAAAATAATAATATAATAATGACATATAATAATATATATTTATATAAATATATATTTTTTCATGAACAAAGTTTTCCCATCTTAACCTTGAATGAAACGGACTTAAACAAGAGTTGAGTTCAGAGGATGTCTGCCCCATTGCTTTTTAGGATGGTCTGCAATCTTCCTGCTACCTTTTAGGGGGTGAGGTAGGAATGAGGAAGGGTTAACAAGTTGTCTGTGTCCTTGCTCCATCATCCCATTCCCTTATTGCCCTGTTAGAACCAGAGACTAACTTTCCTTTCTCTTCTCTCTCCTTCCACCACTGGCAAAACTTCCTAGATTAATATTTCAATTATTCATCCTGCTTGGGAAAAGCCACTCAGATGACTCATTCTAGAAACAAGAGTTTCTCTGTAACAGCAAGAGAGTCAACTTTGATTTCTCAGGGAGTTATCTTTTGTTTGTTTGATTAATTCAGTGCACAGGAGAAGTCAGATTTTCACACAGTGCCTACTGCAGTAGATAATTCGGAAAGGGATTCTGTCACCTTTGGTCACTGAGTACATGAACTGAAACTCAAGTGTTTTTCAGCCCTTGGGCAGGAATTTTTTTAAAAAGATTGTCCATTTTCTTGAAAAGTTCAAAAATAGAAAAAAAATAGAAACCCAAATTTATACTGAACCCTCGTGCCAGAATGGAGATGAGAACCTTTCTTTTTAATCATATGTCATATATAAATAAGCATATTTAGTGTATATCATCTATTCTTTTAGTAATATATCATATATAAAAATCATATTTAATATGTCATATATCCTTTTAATCATATGTAAACATGTTTGTATATGAGGGGATGGGGGTGTAGGGAGAGAGGATGCTGTCAAGGGCTGAGAGAAAGCTAAAAGTGTTCAATATAACTTCTTATCAAGTGATGGCTCATAGACTCTGAAACTCAATATTAAGTCCTGAAATTCTGTACTAAGCTTGTGTATTCCGCCACTCATCGTATATAGCCATATGAGTCAAGCTGAAAAACCTGTATCTTTCTAACAAAATTTGATGATAAGTCAAGTTGTAAATAAACATTTGATAAGTCCTACTATGGGCCAAGTACTGTTCTAAATGCTAAAGATACAAAGAAAAACAAAAATTCTCTGTCCTCAAGGAGCCCACACTCTAATGGGGTAGACAATATGCAACAATTACGTACAAAAAAGTTGTGTACAGAAAAATTGGAGATAATTTCTGAAGCAATATCAGGTTAAGGGAGATTCAGCTTTTGCAGAAGGTGGGATCTTAGATGGGAACTGAAGGAAAACAGGGAAGCCAGAAGGTGGAGATGAGAAATAAGTAAATTTCATGCGTGAAGGATAGCGAGTGAAAATAGGTAACTTTAAAGGATTACTTCCCTCAAGAAAAGAAAAATCAATGAAATGATGAGTGGTCCCTCAACTACACATTTGTTTGTAATATGTATATAATCACCATTATATTAGATATCTATCTGACCATTACTATCTATCTATCTATCTATCTATCTATCTATCTATCTATCTATCTATCTATCGATCTATCGATCTATCATCCATCTAAGCATGCATAATACATGGAAGGTAATGTGGATAGCAGAAAGATCTCTACTCCTGCAAGGAGGAAGACTTAACTCCAAGTACTACATTAGATGCCTACCAACAGTTTTCTCTCCCTAGTAGATTATAAGCTTCTTGAAAGTAGGCACTGCTTCAGTTTTGTTTTGGTATACTCAGAATTCAACACATTGTCTGACACATAGGCATTTAATAAATATTTGATGGATTGATTGATTGACCCTGGGTAAGATAAAAGCTTTCTGAGTCTCAGTTTCCTCATCTGAAAATGAGGAAAAAAATAGCATTTCTGAGGGTAGAGGGGGAAGAGGATTGAAGATCCATTGAGATACTGTATTTTGCAAACTGGAAAGTATTATCTAAGTGGGTATTTATATTATGTTTCAAAAGTACAATAATTTTTTGCTTAAAATCAAGTCATGGTCAAATATATATTTTACTTTTAAGTGGTATTTTATTTTTTCCCAATTATACATAGAGATAATTTTTAGCATTCATTTTTACAAGATTTTGAGTTCCAAATTTATCTCCTTCTCTTCCTTTCTTTTTTCCTAAAATGGTAAGCAATTTGATATAGGTTACCTATTTGCAATTACGTAAAACATGTACATATATGTATATATATATATATATATATATATATATTTAAACTGGATTTTTTGTATACAGAAACATCAACCCTTTAATATTATCTCTAACTGAGCTCAGCTATCCAATGCCCAGTCCATTTCCTGAGTGATTACTATGAAAAGGGCTTGACAGTCCTTATTGAATTGGACTCTCAGCATAAGTATTAAGACAACATTAAGAGTGACCTCAACATCAGCAAGTCTTTATTGAACTTTTATCTGGACAAGGCAATAGAAATCTGAATAGAGATGGGGAGATATAGCCTCTTAATAACGACCATCCATTGAATATATATATATGTGTGTGTGTGTGTGTGTGTGTGTGTGTGTGTGTGTGTGATAAATATTTGACAAGAGGGAGAAGGAAGGTTTTCTCAAAAAATAAAAAGTGAAGGCTGAAAGGTGGTCGGATGAAAAGAAACCTCCTCATTAGAAGAAAGGGTCGCTGAGGTTTCTGTTGCTGGAGGGAATTGATGCCTTGAGCTCCTAGCTTCTGTGTAAGCTCAGGAGTGAGGCTGGCCGGGAGTTTAGAAGTCAATAGAACTGGGGGAAGGGTAGGGTTCACGTTTACTTTTGATCTATCAGCCTAGCAAGAACAAGCTCTCATAGTTGTTTTTTTGTTTTGTTTTGTTTTTACACTAATTTGATCTGAAGTTTTAGGATCCTCTAGGGAGGGAACTGACCTCAGGATCAAGGATCAGAATCAACTGAGAAGGAAGAGTTCTATTCAAGGCTGAAAGAGGGTCAAGGTAGGTTGGAACCAGTTTGAGCAGTGATGAGTAAAAATGAAAACTAAATGATATGATTGTGATGGAGTACTATTGTACTATAAGAAATGATGAGGGCAAGTGGTTTCAGAAAAAAAAGCCAAGGCAAGAACCTTATGAACTGATGCAACGTATAGTGAGGAGAACTGGGAGATCATTGTGCACAGTAATTTTGTAATGCAATATTGTAATTGTAAAATGCAATTACAATTGTAATTGTAAGCAAGATTGTAATGATGGTCAACTGCGAAAGCCTTGGCTACTCTGATCATTACAGTGATCCAAGACAGTTCCCAAGGACTTATGATGAAAAAAATGCTATCCACCTCCAGAGAGAAAATTAATGAATTTTGAGTGAAAATTAAAAATATACTCTTCTCTTTGCCTCTCTTCTTCCCTCCCTTCCTTTCTCCCTTTCTCCCTTCCTCTCTTTCTTTCTTTCTTTCTTTCTTTCTTTCTTTCTTTCTTTCTTTCTTTCTTCCTTCCTTCCTTCCTTCCTTCCTTCCTTCCTTCCTTTCTTTCTTTCTTTCTTTCTTTCTTCCTTCCTTCCTTCCTTTCTTTCTTTCTTTCTTTCTTCCTTTCTTTTCTCTTTCTTTTCTCTCTCTCCCTCTCTCCTTCCTTGCTCCCTCTCTTTCTTTCTTTGTGTCTGTTTCTTTCTTTCATTTTTTCTTTCTTTCTTGAGAAATATAGAAATATGTTTTACATTATTTCACATGTATATATTGTTTGCCTTCTCAGTGGGTGGGACAGGGCTAAGAGAAAGAATCTGGAACTCAACATTTAAAAAGAAAAGAATGTTTAAATAATTTTTTAAAAGATATTTAAGTGATAAAATGGCATTATATTCTTCTCTCTCCACATGAGAATGCTAGCACTACATCATCATACAAATACTTCCAATTCTCCCAATAAATTTACCTTTCTAGTTTGTTTTCTTTTTCAAAAGAATAAATGAGCAAGGCATCAAACTCTGTGGCACACAGGGTTTTAGAAAGAATGTTAGAGATACTCAAAGTCAGCCCTTCCTTTTTCAGATGAAGATACTGAGTAGCTTTTGATTTTTCATGATAACTTGCTCTACAAGAATGTAATTCTTTAAAGGTTCTGCTTAGCAAAAATGTATTAAGTACTTAATATGTGCTCTGTGTGTATCTATTTTTATGTTCATAATGCAGATATACATGTATATACATATGCACATATACAACACATATGTGTGAATATACCAGATAATTATATAAAATATATAATATACATAATATATTATATCACATGTGTTTATGTGTGTACATACAGATATATATACATACATACACATACATACATACACATATACTTAACACACTGCCTGGCACATTGCAGGTATTATATAAATGTTAGCTATCATCATCATATGCATATATAAAATATATAATTCAGTGATAGGCATAGACCTATAATTTCATTGATATAGAGAAATCTCAGTTGAAGGAACTGCCTCTACCAGTACAGGTCAATAACTTTTTTGCAATTTATAACCTTAGTCTAGCTGTCATTTTTAACCTTTCTGTGTGTATGTCATGGATCCCTTTGGAAGTCTGTTTTGGTTTCTTGGTTTTTTGAGGCAATTGGGGTTAAGCAATTCACCCAGGGTCCCACAGCTAGTAAATCTCTGAAACTGGATTTGAATTCAGGTCCTCCTGACTCCAGTTCAGTGCTCTACCCACCACACCACCTAGCTTCCCCCTTTGGGAGTCAGGAGAAGACTATAGATCCCTCCAAATAATATTTTAAGAGCATAAAATAAAATTACAAATTACATTACAAAGGACACTGAAGATTAGTGAAAATAAATATTTTTCTTCTCATTCAAGTTCAGACCCTCTGAAAAGATCTGAACATGTATCACCCCTTATTCTTATCCTCTTTTACCAGTCTCTGATGGAGCCCTTATTTTTTGCCAAGGCATTGCCTATTGAAATGTAGAAACTCAAAAATGTTATGGGTATCATGTCCAAGGTTCTTATCCAAAGCTCCACGATCATTTTATTGATAAAGATGCACATGCCTCCATGTCCCTCCTGTCAGTTGTCAGACCATCTCTTGGTTTCTAACTTCAGTTGCCATTTTTTTTTGGCAAGGCATTTGGGGGTTAAGTGACTTGCCCAGAGTTACACAGCTAGTACGTGTTGATTACAAAATTACAAAATTACATTACAAAGGACACTGAAGATTAGTGAAAATAACTAATATTTTTCTTCTCATTCAAGTTCAGACCCTCTGAAAAGATCTGAACTCAGGTCTTTTATTTTAGGCCTGTTCTCTATGCTACTTCTCTTTGAATATTTATTGGTAAACTTGCAAATTTGCTCTTTGGAAATTTGCCTACTGGAAACTTTTCCTTTTGGAGCATGGACCACCTAACCAAGGCATCATTAATAGGTGACAATTAGGCATTCACAGCAAAATAGCAGGAAGAAAATAATTTGCCTTGTCATTTCTGGACTTGAAAACTCAAGCTTATAAAGTGACAGTTCATAGCACAACATAGGCTATCCTTATTTAATTTTGAGGTAGAGATAATAATCACACTCATCATACATCAAATAGACCTGGGTTTACCCCATAAGACCTATGTTCCTTTCCATATTGTGCATGTGTGATGGAATGGCAGGAGGAAGAGGAAGAAAGTCTCCATACTCCAAAACCTATTCCATCTATTCTAAGCTCCATTTTATCCCCTAATCCATACATCCAAGTCCCTCTTTATCACCCCTTATTCTTATCCTCTTTTACCAGTCTCTGATGGAGCCCTTATTTTTTGCCAAGGCATTGCCTATTGAAATGTAGAAACTCAAAAATGTTATGGGTATCATGTCCAAGGTTCTTATCCAAAGCTCCACGATCATTTTATTGATAAAGATGCACATGCCTCCATGTCCCTCCTGTCAGTTGTCAGACCATCTCTTGGTTTCTAACTTCAGTTGCCATTTTTTTTTTTGGCAAGGCATTTGGGGGTTAAGTGACTTGCCCAGAGTTACACAGCTAGTACGTGTTGAGCATCTGTAGCAGCAAGGACCCCGACATATATGGGAGGGCCTGCTGTACAGGTTCTTAGATCTGCTTTTCTGAAAGCAAAGCAACTTTTGAGGGGTCAACAATCACTTTAATCAAACACAGATATCATTCACTTAGTTCAGGGAAAATAGTCAGCACCGTGAACTTCAGAGTAAATACAGAGAAATCAAAATCAACGGACAGGGCTTCCAACTGTCTGACCACAAGCAATACATACATAGTTATCAGAAAGGGAAGCACCAATATCTGGATTTTCAAAGCCAGGGGGCTCCTTAGTGACTTCCCAGAGTCTCATCTGGCCAAACACTTCTAATGAGTAAGCCTCTAAGTAAAACCTCACGTCAGAGTATTATACACTTTTCAGAGCCTGAGGGCATCACAACCCTTGAAAACCAGTGCCTCATTAGAAAATTAACAAAAGGTGTGGGCCTCCTCCAATCAAGCTTCACTTAATGGGCAGGTCCATTAATGGGCGGGGAAGATCTTTAACTCTGATTAACATTGCAGCATCTAAGAACAAATTTGAACTCAGGTCCTCCTGACTCCAGGGTCAGGTGCTCCATCCAGTTGTTATTTACAGAGAAGATGTTGTTGCTATTTTCTGTTCTGCCTGTATTTACAATACTGACACCAATATTTTGGGAAGGCTTTTTCCAGGCACTGACATTATTAGCTCCATAACATAGCAATACATTTCAATCTATCAAACAAGTCAATAAACATTTATTTTTATTTTTAAATTTTATTGATACCATGTTTTTTTGCTCCAGGCATATTTTAATATCCACCACACCTTCAATAAATCAGGATGCATTTATTTAGTGCCTACAATGTACTATGGCTTATACTGGGTGCTGGGGACACAAATTCAAAGAATAAATCAATTCCTACTTTCAAAAAGCTAAAATACTTTTTTAAAAAGAAGTTTTTATTGATATTTTCTGTTTCTTACATCACCATAGTTATCCCACATATTCCTCTCTTTCCTCTCCCAAGAAAGCCATCCCATATGATAAACAGTATTTTTTTAGAGAGGAAAAAGTAACTCAGCACAACTCATTGATGGAAAACATTGAAAAAGTCCAAAAATCTGTTGAGTGTATAACATCTGGATACTTCACACCTCCATGAGGAGATAGGTTGAGGGCTGTCTTCTCATCTCTCTTTCAAGTTCTACTAGATCTTCATAATTTTGTTGCCTTTACTTTTGATTTTTTGGTGTATCATTTTTTCCAAATACATTGTATTAGGTCACTGCATATATTGTTTTGCAATTCAAGCAGGAATGTCTTCAAGTATAGCCTGGTAATGGATGTCTACTGTCCAAGAATCAGTTTAGCTAATTTTGAAGAGGTTTATCACAAAAAGTTGACCATCAGGTGATGAAGACTCCTAAAGGCTCTCCACTAAAACAAAGTACCATTCATGTCAGTAAAGGGGATATCCACTAAATTCAAATTCTAAAGTGAGAAATAATTGAAATAATGCACAGTATCACCAAAATATTTAACCCAGATGACCTAAATACTTCATTTAAAATCACTTTCTAAAGTATCGCATGGTCAAAAGTATGTGATAATAAGTCATTTCCTAGTCTGATGGTGTTTCTAAATCAATGTATTTCATTTAAAAGATGCAAATTCAACTTTATTCAAAAAGTGTGAATTAAGTACCCACTGTGTACAAGGCACTGTACTGAGGACTGGAATAAATCAAGTTCCTGCCCTGAAGGATCTCATTTGGGAGAAACAACATGTGTTTTTGTTGTTTTTTCAGTTGTTTCTTAGTCGTGTCTGACTCTTCATGACTCCATTTGGAGTTTTCTTAACAAAATACTGGTGTGGTTTGCCATTTCCTTTTCCAGCTCATTTTATAGATGAAGAAATTGAAGTTTAAGTGACTTGCCCAAGGTCACACAGCTAATAAGTGTCTAAGGCCGTATTTGAACTCATGAAAATGAATCTTCCTGACTGCAGACCCAGCACTCTGTTTACTGCACTATGTGCCCAAATATAAAACATTTACAAAGTAAATACCAAACAATTTCAGAGAATGGAAGTAGCACCTGAAGTGGACATTATTCCCCCCTGGGCCTCTAGGTTGAGAGATATCTGTTAGGTTGCTGGTAAGGGTTGAATAACCTGCCTAGCAACAGGCTTTTGTTGGGCCCCTGTCAAAACGTTATTCCCCCCTTGGGTTGTGAAATATCTGATGAATCGTTAACAGCCATTTTTCTTTGAGTCCCTTTGCATGGCAACAACTTGTGCCCCCGCTAATGTTAGACCCCTTTGCCAGGCAACTACTTTCTGCTGGGTACTCCCCTTCCTGACAACCACCTTTTTGTTGAGTGTCAACCATTCTCTGATTGGATCCCTTTCCTGGCACCTCTTTTCTGTTGGGGTCCTTTGCCTGAGAGTACCCTGACAACACCCTTCTGTTTGGGGGCTCTTGCAACAAGCCCCCCCACCCCGCTCTGTCAGAATTATGTTTGTTATGGAAACCACAAGGCTGTACTGAGTAGCGCCAAAATGCTTAAAATGCACACACCCACCGCAGTTCGGGGCTGTCTCCTCTGGGTCTCTCCATGAGGCAACTGCCAGCCTGGCTAATAAATGATGCTCTTGAAACTCCTAATTGACTCTTGCCTGTGAATTATTCTTGGTCCATCCATTTCACACCAAAAACTTAAAGGGAGGATCAATAAAGGCCTCTTATAAGAGGTGGCCCCTGAGTTGAACCATAGAGGAATCTATGGGCTCTAAGTGGCACAGGATTATAGGGTCATACATAGATTTAGAACTGAAGGGACTTTAGAGGTCATCCAGCCTATCTACCTCATTTTATAAAGGAAATGGAGGCCCAGAGATGTTAAGCAAGTTGCCCAGAGTCACACAGCCAGTAAGTACCTGAAGCAAAATTTGAACACAGGTCCCCTTGACTCCGGGTCCAATACTTTATTCACTACCCCATGCCACCATCCTTAAGCACTTATTGAGCTCCAGCTATATGCAAATGACTATGCCAAGCATGTTTTGAACCCATTTCATCCAATCATAATGAAGAATTTACACTAAGTAAATCATTAATTTCTTTAGTCTTTTTTTTTGCTTCCATCTTTTTTTATGAGCTGTGACTCAGAGAAATTAAGGTGGAAAAAAGTGTTCTACTCCTTACAAAGGTGAGTCTTGAAATCTTCAAAGGTAACGGTGACTGAGAGGAAAGGTCAATTGCTACATGAAAGTAATAATTTCATGGTAGCTATGGTTCTCTACAACCTTCCTGTGCCTACAATACCTCATTACCCACTCTCTTCTCAACCCCTTTCAAGAGGGCTTCTACCTCACCCCACCAATCCACTTCATTGAAACTGCTCAATCAAAGGTCAAGAGTAGTTTCTTAATCAATAAATCCTTCCAGCATTTGACCATTGTTGACTCCAACTATCCAAATAGTTGTAGGAATTCTCTGTCTCTGTCTTTGTCTCTCTGTTTTTTTACTACTTCTTCTCTCTCTCTCTCTCCCTCTCTCTCTCTCCCTCCCTCTCTCCCTCTCTCTCCCTGTCTCTCTCCCTCCCTCTCTCCCTCTCCCTCTCTCTCTCTCTCTCTCTCTCTCTCTCTCTCTCTCTCTCTCTCTCTCTCTCTCTCCCTCCCTCTCTCTGTCATTTATCTCTCTTTTCTTTGCTGAGAAATTACTGTTTCCTCAATCAAAGAAGAAACAAAGTTCTTTTAATCACATCCCTGGTACAAAGTCTATTTCAGACTTTGAACAAAATTGATTTTCAATTAACTTCTCACCACATACCTTGCAAACTCTTGTTATTGTACCGACTCTAAGAGATGGAACTTGGAAATTCAACTCTCTGGCTACAACTTTCTGCCTCTACCCTACTTCTACTCTTGGTCTTTATCCTCATCATTACTTTCAGGCTCTAGAACTATTTCTGTTAACCCATTTTATCCTAGCAATTGCACCATGTGGTTGGCTACTTGAACATTTCATTAGCAACTTCCTAGAATCTCTTGCCCCCTTGACATTTGCTGCTTCTGATCAGTGTTAAGTATCCCAAAGTAAACCATGTAATTTAATTTATTAACTTTGACACCAGAGCCACCCAGTCTAGCTGATTCTCATCAGGTACAGCTAGATGCCAGGTGATGGTGACAAGGAATGCAAGTAGCCGCCATTAAAAGACTGAAGCTCTATGGAATCAGATTCAATCAGATAAAGTCAGTTCCTTGTTACAGTCTGCATTTTGGCTTCCTGCTTTATTTTGGACCTCTCAGTCCTGAATTCTTTCTTCACTACCTAATTGACTTCCTCATCTCAGTCCCTTAGCTTTCAGAACTCTGCATACCAAGTGACACCACGCTGACCTAACTTATTGGTTTATACTGGCTCCCTCCAGTCCTGACACTTCCTCCTCTGCCTTAGGCAAGGTTACTGGACTGCATGTTTGGGATTCAATTCTACACATCCTCTTCACATTTAGTCACTCTTTAAAGCCCCAAACCAATAATACTTTCTTTCGAAGCCCCACCTTCTTTCCCTAGTCAGTAATAATTATCCAAATTGGGCAGTTAGGTGGTGTAGTGGATAGAGAACCAGTGCAAGAGTCAGGAGGACCTGAGTTCATATCTCACTTCAGATACTGCAAGTCATGAACCCCAATTGCCTCATCTTGGGTCATCTCCAGTCATCCTGATAAATACCTGGTCACTGGATTCAGATGGCTCTGGAGGAGAAGTGAGGCTGGTGACCTGCACAGCCCTCCCTCACTCATAACAAAGTCAAGTGCAAGGCATGTCATTATTTCCCCGATGGCATGGTCTTCTTCAGCAATGAAGGACGAACACACACACAATAATTATCCATTATTGGACTTCATGCAAGAATTTATACCTTTCTTATGTGCTACCATAATATAATTTTGCATTAAGAGTTTGTATATTTGTTATATCCCTAAAATCCACATGATCAAGACTCAGGGATATCCTTTCCCAGTTTATGAAAGATAATAAATATATGTTGAATTCAGTTGAATCTGTAGGGTACTTCTAATAATATTTTCAAGTAGGTGAGGAAAAAACTGGAAAGCTGAGTGGGGAGCAGGCTGGCTCATCCCCCATTGTTGCCTAACTTCCACTTGAGTGGGATGGGAAAATTTTTTGTTGTTTTTGTTGAGTTATTTAAGTCATGTCTGACTTTCCATGATCCCATTTGGGGTTTTCTTAAGAAAGATATTAGAGTGATTTGTCATTTCCTTCTCCAGTTCATTTTACAGATGAGAAAACAAAGGCAAACAGGGTCAAGTGACTTGCCCAGGGTCACACAGCTTATAAGTGTCTGTTATGATTAGGGGAAAAATAGAACTGATAATTTTCTGAGAGATGGAAAAATGGAATCTATATTCTATGCATCTCTACCCCTAATATTTTAGCACTAAATGACAGCTAGGTGGCATAATTAATAGATTACTGAGCCTGGAGTCAAGAGGGCATGAGTTCAAATGGATTGACCACTCTGTACAAAACACTATGCTAAAATGAATGGAGTGATAAAGGAAAAAAAAATCAATATGCTCCAAAGATTAAAATATCATTTCCCCCGACACATGTTGTGATCAGGTGTTGATATTTCCCAATTTATTGAAGAGGCAGCATAGTACAGTGGACTGAGACTTGTCTTTAGAATTAGAGGACCTGGGTTCAACATTTGCCTCTGTCATTTATTTTGTGTGACCTTGGGCAAGTGACTTAAATCTCCTTGACTCAATTTCTTCAACTGTGAGAAGAATATGTGGGATTAAAAGGACGTTAGGGTTCCTTATAGAATATTTGTTAAATTACAGGAGAACTAATATATACTCATTTCTTCTTCCAATTTGATCCAGTGATTAGGAACCTGCATCTTCTAAATTAATCTACATTTGGAAAGCATTCCAACAATGAATCCTTCAGAAAGTATCTCTGGGTGCTATCTTCTTACATATTTAAAATCCGCAACTGTTCTGTCATTGTTAGATTTCATTAAGAGATATACAGAAGAATGGTGACTTTTCTTGAGAAAAGATAATCTGTTGGTTGTCAATGAAAGAGATGTAATTGCTTATCTACTGCATGTTCCCATTTGCCATTAGCAATGAAATGACCTATTTGTGAACAAGCTTTATATTCTCTCCCCAAGTTAATGACCTAAATTATTGATCAGGTAAGAGGGAACACAACAGGATGACAGCAGCTACCAATGTTTCTGTTAAGTAGCAGAGTCATCTGAAATGAATAGGAGATTTCTATAACCTACTTAGAGGCTGTACCACCCCCCAGAACTTACAAGTGGAAAAGGTTCAAGATTGATGTTATATGCATGTGAAAATTTTCAGAGTAGAAGAAAAATTCAGTGCAACATTTGGGATTGTATATAAAAAAAAGACTGGGACATCAGTTTGGAGTGACATGGAGGACTCTAGCCTCCATTACATCAGGTTGATAAACCAGGCAATTAACATGGACTAAGAAAAGCAAATCACTTAGCACAGTGCCTGGCCCATAGTAGGTGCTGTATAAGTGCGCATACCCTTCCCTTTCCTTTTCTGAACCCTCTGGAATACATAGTACTAAGATGCACACACATATATATGCTGTTGTTAGTGTTGTCTTGTTCTCAATTTTTTCCTAGCCCTTAGTCATTGAATGGGTGTTGCCTCATATATACATATACATACTCACATATATACATATATACATATATGTATATATAATTGATAGGTAGATATAGATATATACATATATAGAGAGATATACACATACACACAGATATACATATAAATACATATGTACACATATGTGTACATGTGTATGTAGATACATAAAATATACCCACATACCTCTCTCTCTCTCTCTCTCTCTCTCTCTCTCTCTCTCTCTCTCTCTCTCTCTCTTTCTCTCTCGGGTTCAGATAAAATGGAAATTCCTGAAAGGCAGAGATTGTTTCATTTTTATTTTTTTTCCCTCGTGCTCAGTATGGTGTCTAGCATAAAGCCGGTGCTTGAAAAAAAGCTTATTAATTCATTGACAGATAGTGACTAAGGCCTAGAACAAAAACAATATCTTTTTTTTTGTGGGGGAGTGAGTAGTTTCAGCCCTGCCATTTAACTGATATAGGGAATTCCAAGTGAAAAAACTTCCTCTCCATATACAAATAAGCAATTTTTTTTTCACAACTTGGAGTCTTTAAAGATTGTTACTTTGAGCACTGATAGGTTAAATGACTTGCCCAGGTAAGACCTGGGCTTCTGGTGAATGCTGAGTCAGTGTTGAATTTTATTTAATGTTACTTAATATAGGACTATGAACTTGTGGGCACTCAAAAAAGAGAACAATGTTCTTACTGGCCTGACGTTTGTCTTTCTGGAAGATGACATCACAAGGGGGATGTCTTATCTTGCTTCTAAATTGGATTTAAGTGAGTCAGAGCTGCACAAAATTATCAACCTCACTTTCTCCCACAGAGTTATCGCCTGACATTTTCCTCTCAAGCAAAAGCATACCTTATAAAAGCTGAAATTGAATCTGACAGTTTCAAAAGAGTTAAATAAGACACTTACGTGGTTACTCCAGGGCACTGATGATTAATGACTTTAAACTCATTCACAATTTCTTAAGATCCATGACTCCAAAGAGAGTGATGACTTTAACAGGTGTGAAGATTTTCCCTATGCAAGGGTGATGAAGGCTGCCTCTGAAATAGTGTTGGCTAGCTCATCACCAACCAAGGGAGAAACTTTTCAACTTTAAGAGAGTCAAGAAAGGAAGGAATAAAATAAGAAAATAACTCCAGTAGCTCCGGAAATGTTTTGCTACTCTAATTCAGTGTTGCTTCCTATATTAGACATCATAGAAAACCAATAAATCTTTGTTTACTGATACCCCTAAGGACTGGGAAGAAAGACCTCATAAATTAGCTTTTCAAATTTGTGATTAAATACCTCCTCATTTCTTTTCTTCTTTAGGGTAAAGAAAAGTTGCAAATCATTAGAGCTTAAAAAAGACCTGAAAGAGAATCAGATTCAACCCTCTTATTTTACAGGTGAGGAAACTGAGGCCCTGAGAAGTATAGGGTCCAAGGCCAAGGTCTTTGGAATCCCAGTTCCTTGCTCTTAAAGGTATATATAACATTTATTGTAGAATGGATGGACCCGAACCATATTACATTTTAAAGTCCTTGGGACAATTTCTTTATAATGAAAAAAAAAAACAAGAGAAGATAAGAGGGTACCATGGCAGCATTTACCTACTTACTTCATAGCTTTTCTAAAGTATGGCTCTGCTATAAAAAATCTTGGCTGCCAAAAGCCATTCTAGAGATCCAGGGAGAAGCTCCATTGTATTGCATTGCTGGTACCACCCCCACCCCACATGTGAATGAATGCAACAACTTTCCTAATCCAGATGAAATTCACATTTTTCTCACTATACCAAAGGGATTAGGCCAAAAAAAATGGGGTGAGAAGGGAAGGCAAACTTGCAGATGGTTTGGAGATAGCAAATAAATCTCTCTACCATGTCCTCAGATAATTTCATTTTTAAATGGATATGGGAGGTAAGGAGGACCCATCTTAAATCCAAGCATGAGTACCACCCAGGAGCAAAAAATAGTAAACAATTTTTTTTCTAAACCAGTCAAAAGCAGGATAAAAGGGAGGCTTGATTACTGGCATTTCTTTTAACACTTGAAATATCATGTAGTCTTTTCTAGTTTGCACAAATCACAAGTGTGATTTGGGACAAAAGTTAACAGCATCACATGTTGTAGAAAGATCAAGGAGAAGGGACAGTTTGGTCATTTTAATGGGTGACCTTAGACTTTTGGGATCAAATGTCAGATTTGGGAGAGAACTGAAGAAAGTGGAGGAAAAAAGTGTAAACTGACCTTTCCTAATATTCAGCGGGCAAGGTGAGGAGAAAAATAAAATGATTGCTCAAAGGGATGGCAGTCAGGGAAGAAGTTTTTATTTTTTTATTTTTTGCTTTTTAGGACAGAGGACATCTGAGCATGTTTGTAGGCAGTAGGGGAGGAGCTAGGAGATAAAAAAAGATTAAAGAGAAAAAGAGGAAAGGGTAGGAAATGATTGACCAGTCTAGGTTATATTTTGATCTACACATTTAGTTTCAGCTCAGCAGTCATTAAAAAACTTTTCATCTGCACACAGTAGGCAAACAGAAAACTGTCAGAGGATGCCTGTGCCTGTTGGGAATTGAGGGAGGGACTGCTCTATTATACATATCATATTCACAAGTATAGCAGGAATATTGCACCTACTTTGTTTAATTCACCAGAAAGAGCAAATCTGTGCATGGTCTAAGGATTTAGCCCTCACTCATTACACCAAAAACAGTACCTTAAACATAATGAGCACTAATAACTTTGTACAGAATGGAATGAAATTGAATAAATATTTGTTGAATGGAAATTGGAGGGAGATTTTCAGCCCTATGCTATTCAACATTTGTATAAATGATTTACAGAAAGGAATAGGTGGCTACTTTTATTATATTTGAAGATGATATGAAGCATGGGGAGGAGAGAGAAATATCACATGCAATGGATAACTGAGTTGAGGTCCCAAAAGATATTGGCATGCTAGGACAATGGACCAAATCTGCTAGGGTGAAATTTTATAAGGATAAATTGAAAGTAAAATTCAACTAAACTAGAAGTTGTTGAGAGCTACTTCTTTTATGGCCACTGAAATAGGAACATTTGGGGAATGGTGATTTCTGACACGTGGAGTATTGAGAAACTGCAGGACAAATTCCAAATATTCGGTCTTTCCTGGAAGATGTTCTGGTCCTGTGATATAAAATTCAGGATCAATCATTGAAGCTTCCTGTAGTGAGAATGATATACTAATGTACTTTTCCCAAGGTATTGATTTCGAATGAATTTGTGATCTATAGGTTGTATCTTTTTTTCTTTTTTGC
Organism: Bettongia penicillata ogilbyi; assembly: GCA_023548195.1. Taxonomy (NCBI): domain Eukaryota; kingdom Metazoa; phylum Chordata; class Mammalia; order Diprotodontia; family Potoroidae; genus Bettongia; species Bettongia penicillata. Next base: position 7,069,311 of record JAJHZJ010000008.1, read on the forward strand.
TCACCAACCAAACATTTCCAATTTGATAATAACTGCGTTTGTGATGATAACAACAAAAACAGTAGTAAAACATCTACTATGTGCCAGATATAGAACAAAGTGATACATAAATATCATCTCATTTTAAACTCACAACAACCCTAGGGAAGTAGGTGCTATTGTGAGCCCCATCTTGCAGATGAGGAAATTGAAGTAGGAGGAGGTAAAGTAAGTTGCCCAGAGTCACACAGCTAATAACTACCTGAGGTTAGATTTGAATTCAGGCCATCTTCACTCTAGGCCCAGCATTTTATCCACTGCCCTTCCCCAGCTGCTACCTATGTGAAATGTGATTTTGTAGAAATTATAGTGGAAACAGCAATAGGCACTTTGATGGGATTTCTTAAAACTTAAAAAATGTGTATCCCGTGATTCTCTAGTGATAACATATTCTCTTTTTACTGAAAATGTTATCTAAGTTCATAACTGTTAAACTCTACTTATTGGGGGATACTCTTTTCCTCTGAGAACATGCCTGCGTTGAACCAGTATATCTGCTTCTCAAATCCACATTTGTGGAATCCATTAATAATACAAAGAAAGTAATATCCACATTGGTAAGTAGTCTTTTTCCCCAAAGAAATGTATATACAAAGAGAAAGATGGGCATACAAAGGAGTTTAAACATAAGCATTTACTTAGGGAATGCCTCCATAAATGTTTAATATCGCCATCAAAATGACTGCAGAAAATAGCTGAAATGAATCATTGGCTAGAATTACATTAGGACAGTAGTTTTCAAACTTTTGGAAGGGGGCATCTTCCTTTTAAACAAAACTTGGGCTGAGCCTGGGCAGTAAAATCTTTCTCCATGATTTTTGTTTAATGCATGTTACTAATGGTACCAAACCAAAAAAGCTGATGAAAAGGAAAAAAAAAGTGTCTTGCTTTTTTGAGTTCCATTAAGTTTCTTATAAAAAAGAACAAGTTCCTTGAGAACCCACTTCCCTGTCCTTCCAGATCTTGCCTCTTTATTGCCTTATTGATGGTAGTAGGAAAGAGGGTCTAAGATTCTCAAATCCATCAAGCATTTATTAAGCATCTACTCTCTATAAAGACACCACGCTGGCACTGGGGAAACAAAGTGAAAAAAAAAAAAACCAACCTCTGTCCTCTAGAAGTTTGCATTCTCTTCTTTACAATATGCAATCTCACATGTGATGATTTGAGGAGAAAAAGAACCATGATGACAAAGAAGAAAAAGACAGATTTCCCATAGGAGGTAATGCATAAATTTTCCACTGTGGTTCTTAACAAGACTCAGTTTTACTGTGACCTTGGGCAAGTCACTTAACCTCTGTTTGCCTTAATTCATTGGAGAAAGAAATGGCAAAACCTCTCCAATAAGGTTTTCCAAGAAAACCTCAAGGACAGTATTGATGTGCTATTGTCCATGGGGTCACCAAGGATGGTCATGTCTGAGCAACAATAACATAGATTTCATGGAAGTTGTTGAGGACTTGGGGAAGGGGTTGAGTCAAGGGAAAGGGATAACAGTAGGAACCCAGACATTGCAACAAACAATGGAAAAAGAAAATAGCAAATGGCAGGACCGGAATTGCAATTCACATCCGGCGACTGAATTTCACGTTCTTTCTATGGTACTACTCTACGTTTCTCTCACTCAGAAGGTTGGGGTTCTCAGTGTCAGGAAATCTAGGGTTCAAATCCCAGCTCAGATACTTACTGTGTGTTCCTAGGCAAGTCACTCAGTCTCCTAATCTGTTAAATGGGGATAATAATAAACATCTACCTCTCAAGACTGTTGTGAGGATCAAATGAGAAAATATTTGTAAAATACTTTTCTCATCTCAAAATGGTATATAGATGCTAGATATTGTTACTTTCATTAGAGATAGCACTGAGGTTTTCGGAACACTTTAAGTGCAATGTTTATTAATCTCATATCAATCCTCTGCAGAAAGGGGAGAGGAGTTGAGAGGGTTGGAAAGGGGAGGTGGAAAAAAGGGAAAGGAAAGAGAATAAATATTTATATTGCTCTTACTATTTTCCAGGAATTGTATTGAGCACTTTATAAATATTATCTCACTGGATCCTCACAGCCACTCTATGAGGCAGGTGCTGTTGTGATTTCCATTTTACAATTGAGGAAACTGAGCCAAAGAGAGGTTAAGTGATTTGCCAAGGGTCATACAGTTAATAAGTACCTGAGGTTGGATTTGAACTCAGATCTTCCTGACTGCAGATCCACTGCTCTATCCACGGTGACATTCAATTTATGTCTATAAGGTAGATACTAAAGATTTCATTATAGTTATCCCTTCCACATTGCAGGGGTTAGGAGCACAGTACCCTTGCAAATCTGGAAAATCTGCATAAATTTTTTGGTCCTTTACACCAGAGAAGATGTCTGAATTTTTTCTTTACCTTATTGTAAAATTTGGGTAAAGTATTTGGTCATAGGTTCTCTGTCTTCTATTGGCCATTGCGTGTCATTAAAAACCTCTCCAAAATTCTCTCAAAATTCCCATTTCATTTCTTATGTCAGCCCACAATATAGTGAAACTGATGGGGAAGATCATGATGTGGAAGGGATATCTCAGGGATGGGGAGCATGCAGCCTTAAGGCCACATGTGGTCTGAAAGTCAAAGGCTCCCCACCTCTGCAATAACTTTATTCATTTTACAGATGAAAAAGTTGAGGATAAAATCAGTAAAGTGATTTATGCATGTCAGAACATGTCAAAGATGGAGTCTGTACCCAAATCTTTCTTCTGACTCCAAATCTAGAATTTTCCATAATGCTTTCTCCTCTTTTTGATTCATTTCTAATTGAGAACTATATTTTTGTATATTTCTCTCCATTACTCAAGTCAACATTGTGATGCCCTAGGTTTTTTTTTTTTAACACATAAAACTATTCTAACTCATGAGTTATGTGCTCTCATTCTCACATTTTTAAATTTGAAACTACAAAAAAAGTGTCAGTATTGATGTTTTTCATCATGTTGACAGTTTAAAAAATTTGGCTGTAAGTGAAAATTGACCTTAATTTGGTGGGTAATATAAAAAAAAACAAACAATTTTTTCATCCTGAAGTTAACTATTTTTAAGAGTATTCTGAAACCACATTATAGAAAAGGGGAAAACAGATTCTGATGGTGTACACTCAGCTGTAATGCCTTGGGCCATTCTCACCTCCCCTCTGCCACAAGTGCCATTGTGCTTGGGCTATGTCCCGCTTTAACTGCCAATCCTAAGTGTCAAAGACAGATGGCAGTGATTCATTAGTGCCACCAGAATGGTATTTAACTTGTGGGACTTTGAGCCTAAACTCCATCCAGTGTTAACTTGGATTGGGAGGGAGACCTGAACAAGCATTTAATCAGAAGACTGGTAATTTATCACCAACACAAACTATTTCACTGTTCTCTAGATTGGTGCAGAGAAAGATCTGCTGAGTCAGCCTTGGAAGGCAGAAGTCATCAGCCTGAATGGCATGCCCCGATGCTATCTTTTCCGTAAGAGAGGAGGAATTCACCCATCCTTGCAGCGTAGGCATGGCCAACATCTCTGTGCCTTGTCAATTAACATTTAAATCTAAGGTAGTGATGCTCCTGATGGACTCTCCTACCTTCTGAGCAAAAAAATTGTTGGTCAGGAAAGTCAGAAACAGGAGAGATGTTTTTAGTGAAATGAAGGTTTTTATCAAATATTCAATACCTCTTCTATCCTAATGCAACTTGTCATGATACCAGTTCTGAAATTTGTATTAAGGTTCAATTCAATTCAGTTCAATGAAAAATATTTAATAAATAGGTACTGTACAAGACTCTGAGGACACAAAGGAGAAATGAAAGCATTCCCTATTATGAAGGACTATGCATTCTAATGGGGACACTATGTGTAAACAGGTAAGGACATTTTTTTTTTAAGTGTATAAAGAAAATAAAAAAATAAGTGTGTAAGAGGGGGTGACTCTTCTTCAGGTTTCCATGACACTGTTCTATTCTGGTTCTCTTTTGACTTACTGATTGTTCCTTCTTAATTTGTTTTGCTGGATCTTCATGAGGGTCACTGTCTTTATGTCTTTGTGCTGGAGACCTCTCCTCTCCTCCCCTCCCCTTCCCTCCCCTCCCCTCCCCTCCCCTCCCCTCTCCTTTCCTCTCCTCTCCTCACCTTTCCTCTCCTCTACTGTGGCAGAAGGTCTGCATCCCCACATGGCTCAGTGACAGCGATGAAAAAGAAAGACACTTGGACAGGCAGGAGAACATAGGGCAACTCCATTTATTGATCCAAGGATCAGGATATTTAAAGACAGAAACTTCAAGTCTACCTGGCAATCTTCTCCTCTCCCATCCTAGTATTTTGGCCAGTCTTATTGTCTTAAAGATTGTTAGCCTAGAGGGCATCTATTTTATATATCCCTTGTATTTTGTGGTTCTCTTGTTTATCTCATGAGACAGCAACATCTAGGGGGGTCTGGAGAGCCATTCTGGATGAAAATGAGCACAGTCTCAAAGAACAGTTTCCCCAAAGGTCTATCCTGAACTTGCCAACAGCACTCCATCCTGGCCCTCAACACTTTCCTCTCCTCTCCTCTCCTCCCCTCCCCTCCCCTCCTCTCCCCTCCCCTCTCCTCTCCTCTCCTCTCCTCACCTCTCCCAACAATTTAATGACTATCTCCATGCTGGTGATTCTCAGATCTACTTATCAAGCATACCCACTTTTCTAACTGCTAACTTTGCATTTCCAATTGCCTACTTGAGTCCTCTCCAACTGGATGTTCCCTAGATGTCTTAGACTCAACATGTCTAAAAGTGAATTTTCTTTCTCCTTTGAGTGGTCCTCCCTTCCAAACTTCTTTTTAATGTCAATGGGGTCACCATCTTCCTACTCACCCAGGTCTGTAATCTACTTGTCATCTTCAACTGTGAACTCTCATTTCTTGTATCTAATCTATTGGCAAGTCCTGTCTATTTTTACCATTATCTCTGTCACTTACCTTTATTTTGCCTAATGTCTCCCATGTGTGCTCTTCTCTCCTCTGGCATTGCCACAGCCCTGGGGCAGGCCTTCATCATCTAGCACCTGAACTATTGTAATAGTCTACTAATTGATCTCCCTACCTCAAGTATCTCTGCACTTGAGTTCATTCTCCACTCAGTCAAAAATACTACTATTGCTCCTTCTCCCTCCTCCTCCTTGCCTTTATATAGCTCTTTTAAGTTTGTAAAGTGTTTATATATCTGTATATATAGACATACATATATACATATGTATACATATTTACATATATACCTATGTATATATACTTGTTGCATATTCACATATATATAGATAAATATATATACTTGTATACATATTATATGCACATATGAAGCACCATAAAAAGAGCTATAAAAATGTCATTATAGACATACTATATATATTTATATGCATGAGGACATATGTGTGTGAATGTATGTTTACAATTGAAGGTGAATACTATTATCCTCTTTTTACAGATGAGGAAACTGAGGTAGACAGAAGGCGTAGGCTAAATCTGAACTCACATCTTCCTTACTCCATGATTATACTATATACAATGTACCACCTAATCGCCCTTCTGCTAGAAAGGGAGCGAAGCTTGAATGCCTCATAAGGATCAAATGAGATTTTTAAGTGCTTAGCACAGGTTCCTCACTCCTGGCTTAGTACAATGCCTGGAATATAGTAGGTGCCTAATAAGTACTTATTTTCTTTTTTCCTTTTCCTCCAGGTCATAAAGATTCTTCCTGACCTTATTCCCTTGTGATTTCTTTTTTATTTTTGGTATTTATTTGGTATTTAATTTTTCCCCAGTTACATGTAAAAGTAATTTTTAACATTTGTTTTTTAAAACTTTGAGTTCTAATTTATTTCCCTTCCTCCCTCCCCACCCCACATTGAAAAGACAAGCAATTCCATACAGAATATACATGTATAGTCAAGCAAAACATATCCATAATAATCATGTTGTGAAAGAAAACATAGGCCAAAAAAACTCAAGAAAAATAAAGTTTAAAAAGTATGTTTTATCTGTATTCAGACATCATCAGTTCTTTCTCTGTGAAAGAATACCATTTTTCATCATAGGTCCTTCAGAGTTGTCATGAATTATTGTATAGCTGAGAATAGCTAGGTCCTTCAGAGTTGATCATTTTACAACATTGCTTTTGCTTGTACCTAGCACATTTCACTGTGCATCAACCCATGCAAGTCTTTCCAGATTTTTCTGAGAGCATCCTGTTCATCATTTTTTACAGTACAATAGTATTCCATCATAATTATGTACCATATCTTGTTCATCTATTCCATAGTTGATGGGCATCCCCTCAATTCTTAATTCTTTACTCCTAGAAAAGAACTGTTGTAAACATTTTTGTTGCATGTAGGTCCTTTATTTTTTTGTTTCATTTCATTTCAGTGAACCTTTAGGAAACGTCTGCTTTGCAGAGAGGATTCTTTCAATATTAAGCTTATTACACTTAATAACATCTGATTTTACAGAATCTTGAAATGCCTCAGAGTTACCATGATATATAATTTTCAATCACATTGACATGTAGTGCATTTGAAATTTTTTTTCAGTGTTTTCAATGAGAAGGGTGTTGCTTCATCCTCACATCAACCCAGAAAATCATCATTCTTTTTTTTTGATGGATGAGAAAATTAGAAGAAAATTACATAATCAGCATCTGGGTATAAAAGATGATCAGACAAAATGTTTGGAAGAGCTGTATTCACCTCATTAGTGATAAAAATATCAGAAATTACCAGCACTTGAAAGCAAAACAAAGTCCACCTTTGTCATTGTAATGATAATTATAAAAATTATAACTAGTATTTATATGTATGTGTATCTACTGCATGCATATATGTAGATACAGGTATAGTGTTTTAAAGCTAATCTGCATCATCTCACTTGAGTTCTGGATCAGGGAAAGCATATTTCTTAGGCTTTTTCTTTCAACTCTTCAAAACATTTATCAGTCAAAAATCCTGTGGGACACCTCTAATCGAAACCCTGGCGGTCTCACTAATGAAATTGGCTTCTGAGTTGAAGAGAATGATTGCTAAATCATTTGCTCTGACCCTTTCCTTCTCTGTTTATTTAATTTGCTACCCCTCTTTTAAGCACATTGAGACATTTGTATAGTCAGATAAAATAGAGTACTCAGAATTTGTCTGTCCTGATATGAACTTTTGGAGACAGAGTTGATTTCAATAAGGAACTGTTAGGGGGCATCAAGTCACAAAAATCAGGACTTTTGGCAAAGCAAACATCAGAGGTGCTCAGGGTCCAAATCCTGACAACGAGGTGTCCAGTTGGATGGAGCTGACAGCGTCAGAAAAATTTTATTCAATATTGGCTTATACAAGGAAATCACTGACATTCAATGTTTTTATCCAGTCTCCTACAGAAGCTATACAAAATTTCTCCTCAAGTCTCCCACCAGCTTTCCTTCACCTCTCTTTTCAGCTGAAGACCTTGCCTTTTATTCGACTGAGAAATCTGAGACCCTTCTACGTGAGCTCCCTCTTTTCCTATTCTCTTCCTATCAAAACTCATGAATACCAAGTTCTCTAAATAGCAAGCTCAGTACTACAGTGTGGGTTACTCACACTGGTACTTCCACAAATTCTAGACTGTCCTGTGGGTCTGGGTTTCTATTACTATAGCCTATAGGCATTCATTGGTGAGCTTCCTATTAACAGCCAGTGGACACAATAGCTCTTGGCAAAAACAGCGACTAAGATAGCATAGTAAAAATAACTAGCAAACATTTACACACACACACACACACACACAGCATAGTCTTCTACAAATGCAGCATTTGTGGGAAGCATAAGGTCAGATTTAGGGTGTGATGGTAGTAAGGCACACACATAAAGAAGGCACAGGGTAAAGGTAACTCTCACACCTCCAGGACTCTAGTGTGTCAATGTCTTTTTCCTCCTTCTCTCCCCTTTGGCACAGCATCTCTGCTATGTGGCTTATTCAGTTGGGCTTCCAAGGATCTACTACTCCTCTCCACGATTTGACACTCAACTGTCAAGGCTAGCTCTTTTTTGACTCCATAGATGGTATTCTTCTTCTTTTCCTCCTCTTCCTCATCCTTCTCCTTCTTCTCCTTCTTTTTCTTCTTCATCTTCTCCTTCTCCTTTTTCTTCTTCTTCTTCCTCCTCCTCTTCATCTTCTTCTTCCTCTTCATCATCTCCTCCTCCTCCTTCTTCAAATCATGCTTCTCAATGCTGCTTTCAGCTTCAAGTGCCTGCCTCTCTCTGTGTATCTGTTAGGAGTGGGTGTACCTTATACTATGCCTTGAATTCTCTGAAACTGACTCTCCAGCTGGTAGATGAAGTCTTTTCTTCTGTGCAAGCGCTTCTATTGCTAGATGCTGTGATCAATGAGGAGGCTAACCCGACACCCACCTCACAACAATTACCTCTTAAAGGTCAAGTTCTTACTCAGTTGAACTTTCTCATTCTGACTGGGGGTCCAATATATGGAAAAAGATGATGTTTACAAATACCTTGGACTTTCCATGTAAGACATGGACAAAGATGATGTTTGCAAAACCCTTGGACTTTCTAAGCAAGACACATGAGGCATAAAACTATCAAGGAGACAGTTATGGCTGTGTATATCAAAAGATTAAATGGCATCTTAAAGTCAGAGCTCAAGAGGAAGAATGGAATATCATTGGTTTAAAATTTCAAGGGATTTTGGAACCATTTAGTTCAATTCCTTCATTTCTGACAAATGAGGAAAATGAAGCTGAGAGAGTTATTTGATTTGCTCAGGGTCTAACAGGCTAATAAGTATCTGAGGAAGGATTTGAACTCATCTTCCTGATTCCAAGTTTAGCACATTGTTTCATATAGTTGTTAGAATAATTAACATGTTTTTAATACCAGTTTTAACAAACACTTTTGGGCCATTAAAATGGATGACAATGGATTTAGAAAGTGTCCCAAACCCTACAATATTTAAGAAACACAGCATCCATTACTCCAAGCAGCTATTAAGAGACTAACACTTACTTCCTCATCAAAAAAGAAAGAAAGACAGAAGGAAAGAAAGAAAGGAAGGAAGGAAGGAAGAGAGAGAGAAAGAAAGAAAGAAAGAAAGAAAGAAAGAAAGAAAGAAAGAAAAAGAAAGAGAGAGAGAGAGAGGAAGGAAGGAAGGAAGGAAGGAAGGAAGGAAGGAAGGAAGGAAGGAAGGAAGGAAGGAAGGAAGGAAGGAAGGAAGGAAGGAAGGAAGGAAGAAAAGAGACCTGGTAATTGTTCTCATATTACATTATAAACAAAATGACAACTTACAGAAACTGACAAATTTATAGAAATCTAGAATAGGCAAATTCTACTTTATAGAACTTTAGCAAAATTTAATAAGTATTATGCCTTTGGACTTTTGATTGTAACCAATATTTTTTTACCTCTGCATGTGACTTGTGATATAGCTAAAAAACAACAGTGAAATATCAAAACCCTCCATCGGTTTTGGACTCAGCAAACAATACATCAGTAAAGAAAAATTGGATAAATGATCGAATTGTGCAAACTTTTTACAAAAATTAAAAGATTTGTGATAGCCATACAAGACAAGACCATTGCTAGAAGAAATTCTGAGATGATCTTTTTGATGCCTGGACATCTTATTTGGTACAGATTTTGGAAGAAAACAGTAGAAACTATTGCAACGTATACCCTTCAACTTTTAACACTTTTACTTTTATACAATACCTAAAAAGACATAATCAGGGAATCAGAATTAAATTCTAGATGCACACTATCTTCCATAAACTAATGAATGACAAATCTCCATGCTAGAAATACAAGCTCCAAAATACCGTTGTGAATTCAGGAAATAAACTATACTGGAATTGATAATCTCCAAACTACATGGGACAAAACCTCTGAAAACATAGAGTTCTTAAGAAAGAAATCAAAACCATTTGGGAACGTAACAAAGTATCCACTGTCTTATCAGCTTCTGGAGTAGACCCTGAGATGATTTCTGTGATCCTACACAAGATAAGCTGATATTTTTATTTAATTGCACAAAAAGCAATTTTATTCACTAATGCAATAGCCCATAGGGCATCAAGGGCTATAGTTGGATGTGACTTGTCCTCATTGCTATCTGAATTCCATTGAATATAAGATAAGAATTAGAAGATTAATGATAACTAATATTTATATGGGTTTTTTTTTAAATTTACAAAGCCTCTGCCCATTGTCTTATGTAAGTCTCACAACAATTCTGTGAGTTAAGTATGACAAGCATTATTATCTCCATTGTACAAATTAAGAAATTGAGACCAAGAAAGGTAATAACTTAATTAGGTTCCCACAGTGTCTGAGACAGGATTTTAATCCAGATCTCTCTATGAGAAACACTATGCCTAGAGATCTATCTGTGATGTCACATTGATAGATAGGAAGAAATAAGCAGGTATTAAATGCCAGGCATTGTGCTAAGTACTTTACAAATATTATCTCCTTCAATCCACACAGCAACCCTTCAGTGGAGGTACTTGTATTATCCCCATTTTAGATTTGAAGGAACCAAAGGAGACAGAGGTTAAGTGACTTGCCCAGGGGTCATACAGCTAGTAAGTATGTGAGGCAGGATTTGAACTCCAGGCTTCCTGACTTCAAGTCTAACACTCTGTTCATTGTAGTATCTAATTTCCCTAATAGAATGGAAACTCATCAAGGGCAGGGACTATTGCCTTTATATCTTTATTGCAAAACACATAGTGTCTGACACATATTACATACTCAATAAATGGTTTTAATTCATTCATTCATATTCTCACTCTATCACTTCTTAGCTTTAGTTTCTCATCTGTAAAATGGGATCAATAATGCACGTCTGTGAGATTCAAAGGCTCTTGTAGTATAACAGCATCTTGTACAGGAGATGGAGGGCCACAGCAACTCAAAAACCCTTCTACTAAGCCAAGAAGGACAATATGATGTTAGCTGAAGAAGTATCCGCATTGATGAAATCACATCCTTATATTTGAATTAGTACTCATAGACTCCAATAAATTAGTGCTATCCTTGCTCTGGATGGTCACAGAGATAGAGTTCACAACACATTCAAGAGTGTTCACACTCTGTGACTCTTATCCATGGCTTCCCATGAATTGGCCACAAGATGGCCCATGCTATATGCTGGGGGTCTTACTTTCTCCCAACATAATAGGAATACACATGGACTATCCATCAGTTATCCGTTGCTCTTGCCATGTGACAAGCCTGTCATCTTTTTTGATTATATGTTTTTAATAACATCCTTAACTCTATTCAACTAATTTTAATGAATTAAATATTGTTATCATTAGGCTAATGGCTAACATTTTATAATACTTATTTTAAAAATTGTCAAAAGTCCTTTATCTTTTCTAATCTCTTTAAAGGTTCTGGCTTACAGCTGCCATTTGTGAAGAAATAGGCCACAGCTGGAGACACCACCTGGTATGATCTGTGATTTAGTTTCTCCCTGAGATTCTCTCCCATGTGTCAGCATTGTCTGAATTTACTATGCTGCCCGCTTTGAGTTCAATTCAAAGACAAGCTTAAGGCATGCCTAAACCTAAAGATATAAAAAGCTCTGAACTCAAACTATGTATCATCCAGAGTCCTGCTCAGTACACTGATTTTTATAGCTGAAATGCTTTATGTAGGTTACAGGAGCTTTCAGTAACTATATCTATACTTTTGGTTGAGGAAGACATTTTGCTAAATGATTATTATTTTTAATTACATGTTGTTTGAGGTCTTCCTTTCAAAATACTATGAATATGTCGAAAAAAGGATTATTCCAGAAACTTTTATCCACCTTGTCTTCCCACCCAGCAGCTGCTGGGGGTGACACCGTCTTCATGGGAGTGATTTGATCCTGCCAGTCTAGCTTACAGCAGAGTGGCTACAGGAAAATGGCAGATGGCATCCCAAGTTTTCTAGACTAACGGTGTAAAACACAGAAACAGAAACGGGCCCAAAAAACTCTCATGCTACATATTGACTTAGTTTTAAAATATAATATCTATATTTTATTGCATTTTTATTAATTTTATTAAATGCTTCCCAATTACATTTTAATCTGATTCAAGCCACATGCAGGAGTGTTGCGGGAAATATGGAGGCCATGTATTTGACATCTCTGCCCCAGACTGTTTTCTCAATACTTCTCATCTCCGTCTCCTCTTCTCCATTCCCAACAGAATACTAGTGGAGCTCCTGTTCCCTTTGGCTATTATAAGTCTCCCAACTGACCTTCTCATTCTCATAACTCTTTAATGTTGAGTCCGATGACTGGAAGGGACTTTTTCCCCTGTCTTCATGTCTTAAAGCACCTTCAGTTCTCAGGTGCCACCTACTCCATGATGCCTTCTGTGACTCAACTTCCTTCTTCAAATTTCCCATGGAATATATTTGAGTTGTGTTTACCTCACTCTCCTTTGTATCTCCTTTTGAATGTATTCTTCTTTCTTCTCCTCATTAGATGATAAACTTTTAAAGAACCTAGTCCTCATAATAGATGTGTATCATGAACATCTCGCATGGGGACTTAAATATATAGTAAGTGTTAAAAAATGTCAGTTGACAGTATAAAGACTAAGCAGTGGAGGAAGAAAACCCCACAAATTGCTTAGCTAGAGGCCCTCTTCCAAAAGACATCAGCTATTTCCTTTTCTCCTTATGAGAGGTATAGATCCATGATGTTGAACAATGCTTGCCTGTGGCCGAAGAGGGGAAAAGATCATTCTCCATTCTTTCTGTGTTCTCCCATAGAAACCTGCTGCAGTACATCAGCAGGAAAGATCAGGATCCCTCCACTTATGATTGATTTTTATTATTGTTTGGAACTTTTACTGCTCCGAACTGTTACCTGTACACTCATACTATAACGCCTGTGTTGCTTTAGGCTTTATGCAATTAATCAATCACATTTATTAAGAACTTACCATGTGCCAAGAACTATTCAAAGTGCTGTGGATACCAAGAGAGAAAAGACAGCCCCTACTCCCAAGAACCTCATGATCTAATGGAATACTTCATTTTATGTATACTGTTGGTGTGCAGCCGGTTGGGAGAGGTGATAATGAAGTTGGAATTGGAAGAGAAAATGAATGGGATGTTAGACTCTAGTTCATGGATGACTGAGACTTGATTTGATGGACATAATTTTATGATGATATGCAAATTATCACCAGACCAAAGAGATTTGATCAGAATTGAAGTTTCAAATAAACATCTGTCTCCCATATTACAGCCTGGATTCTCATAAGCAAATGCTTGCATCCAAAATGTTTACTGCCTTGTGGGCAAAGCTCCATTCTCAGAAAATAAGCACTTTTAATATCACTAATTGAAGAAGTTACAGTTTTTTTAAAGAAACAAAACTGATTTTCCAGCTGAAATAATTTCCATCTCAATAGCAAGAGCCCTTAAAATTCAGATACTATGCTATTGTAGACTGTGGTTTGGACTTAGAGTCAGGAAAAATGAGGTTAAAATCCTGCCTCAATTACTTGTAGGTAACTGGAAAAATCAAAACCTCTTAATATCACATTTCTCATCTATAAAATAGAGGCAAAAAAAGCACCTAACTCACAGGAACCTGGTCACAGTTCCAGGGCAGAAAAAGTGCCTGTATTTCCTCGTAGACCAGAGCACAGGCCTGGGGGGCAGTGACCGCATCTCTTCTTAGATAATATCTTGGAAGAATAACACCTTGGAAGAACTGAAAACTTAGAGACTCCCCAGAACTAACTCTGAAAATGACAGCACACAAAACTTGAAACTTGAGGCAGTGTCCACTCCACCCTGGAAACAGAATTCACTTTAATGTGAAGTTAAAAATCAAGAAACAGCTTGAAAATAAGCAAACTGCAGAAAAGAACATAACTATAGAAAGTTATTGTGGAGACAGGGAAGAACAAAATACAAATTCAGAAAAAGAGAGCAAAGTTGAAACAGCTACATCCAAATCCTAAAAGAAAAATGTGAATTGGTCTCAGGCCTAAAAAGAATTCCTAGAAGAGTTCAAAAAGAGTTTTAAAACTCAAATAAGAGAGGTAAAGGAAACATTTGAGGCAGGAATGAGTGTTATGCAAAAAAGTCATGGAAAAAGAATCAACAACTTGGTAAAGAGGCACAAAAAATATTGAAGAAAAAAACACAGTAGGCCTAATGGTAAAAGAAGAACAAAAATTCATGGAAGAGGCATAGAATTGGCCAAATGGAAAAGTAGGTTCAAATGCTCCCTGAAGAAAATCACTACTTAATTAGAATTGGAGAGGATTCTGGGAAGAGGGCAGAGGAGTTCAGAAAATTTCAAGCTCTCAAGATTTTCCTTCACAAAAGAGATGAAATAGAAACTCTGGGTGAATATAGAGTTGCAAAAACAAATAAGAGTAGGGGTAGAACATGGCTTTTCTTGGAACAGTCAGAGAAGACCTGAAGAAAAGTACCAGAATTAAATTTCCTCCCTGTGAAGAGTGAATACCTCCAGGCTAGTGTCCTCTTTAACAACAAGCAGAAAGTTGCTTAAACAGCTGGGGTCAGCTGGGGTTGGGAGGCTACCTCCACCAGTCACAGGAACTTTTACCCCTAGGACAGTGAGGGGAGTTAGGTATCTGACTTGGGGAAGATAGAGGGAACCTCTTTTGACAAGGAACATTAGACTTAGCTGTGCTGTGGACAATGGGGGGCAAGAAGAAACCAGTACATGCTTGGTGAGTGCAGAAGCAGTGGGGCAGGAACATCACTGACTGTGGGCATTTACAGGAAGCTAGAGGTCTTGGTTTGAGTTCAAGGTCAGAGGTGATAACTGAATAGGATCAGAGACCAGAAGCACCATCCCCCATACCCCAGAACTAGAGGTGATTATAAAAACTAAATTATTACAAAAAAAAAAATGCACAGGCAAAGGAGAAGGAATCCAACCACAGAGTTCCACTATGGGAATAGAGAAGACTGAGATTCATCTTCAAAAGAGGCTACTGAAGCAAAGAAACTCTATTCTACCTCAAAGACTGATGTTCAATGGTCACCTCGCCAAAAAGAATTCATTGATGAACTTAAAAAAAGACTTTAAAAACCTAATGAGAGAGATTAAGGAAAAATTAAAAACAAAAGTAAAAATAATACAAGAAAAACAAGAAGAGTATGACAAGAAAGTCAATCAATTGGAAAAGGAGATCCAGAATCTTAAGGAAGAGAATGACTCCTTGAAAATGAGACTTGGTCATTTCTCTATTGATAAATAGTCAAAGGACATGAACAGATGGTTTTCAGAGGAAGAAATTAAAGCTGTCTATGGTCATATGAAAAAATGCTCTAAATTACTATTGATTAGAGAGATGCAAATCAAAACAACTCCGAGGTACCAAATTACAACTATTAGATTGATTAACATGACAAAATAGGAAGATGATAAATGTTGAAGAAGATGTGACAGAGTTGGAACACTAATTCATTATTGGTGGAGATGTGAGCTGTTCCAATCATTCTGGAGAGTAATTTGTAACTATGCCCAAAGGGCTATAAAAATGTGCATGCCCTTTGATCCAGCAATATTGCTTCTAGGGCTGTATCCCAGAGATAATAAAAATGGGAAAATGTCCCACATGTACAAAAATATTTATAGCAGCTCTTTTTGTGGTGGCCAAGAACTGGAAAGCAAGGGCATGCCCATCAATTGGGGAATGGCTAAAATAGCTGTGGCATATGACAGTAATGGAATACTATTGTGCTATAAGAAATAATGAACAGGCAGACTTTAGAAAAACTGGGAAAAATTTATATGAACTGAAGCTGAAGAAATGGGCAGAACTAGGAGAACATTATACACAGCGACAGCCATAGTATGCAGACTTTCTGATAGACTTAGCCCTTCACAGCAATGCAAGGACCTAAAACTTTTCTAGAGAACTCATGATGCAAAACGCCATCCACATCTAGAGAAAGAACTAAGGAATGAAGCAGACTATTTTCTCTTTTGTTTTGATTTGTTTTTTCTCTTGGTTTTTCTCATTCATTTTAATTCTTCTACGCAACATGACTAATGTGAAAATGTGTTTAATAAGAATGCATGTGTAGAACACGCATAAGATTGCATGCTATCTCATGGAGAGAGAATGGAGGGATGTGGAGAAAATTTAAAACTTATGGAAGTGATTGTGAAAACTGAAAATAAATTTATTTCAATATTTTTTAAAAAGGAAAATCAGAAAAAGCCAGCAAAGCTATGAGATGAAGAAATTTAAAAAAAAAAAGAAATATAAAGAATGAAAAAAGAGAGAATGTAAAATTTCTCATAAGAAAAACAACAGAGATCTAGAGAACATCTCAAGAAGAGAAAACATAAGAATAATTGAACTACCTGAAAGTTCTGATCAAAAAAAGAATCTTGATAAAATAATACAAGAGATAGTTAAAGAAAATTGTCCTGAAACGTTAGAACAAGAGGGAAAGTAGAAATAGAAAAGATCCAACAATCACCACCTAAAAGTGATCCCATAAGGAAAACTTAGTATAGTTAAATTATGAAACTCCCAGATCAAGGACAAAATTTTACAAGCACCAAGAAAAAAATAATTTACATATGATGGTAACACAATTAGAATCACAAAAACCTAGCACTGGTGACATTAAAAGATTATAGATCTTGGAACACTATATAATGCAGAGCAAAAGAACTCAGCCTCCAGCTGAAAATATCATACTCAGCAAAGCTAAGCACAATTCTGAATGAAAAAAAAAACTGACATTTGATCAACTGTCAGATTTTTCAGGACACTGAACTCTGAACTCAATAGAAGTTTTGACATAGAAGAAGCAAGAGAAATATAAAGTAAATACCAAAATGTCTAAGATTTTTACTAGTAATTAGGTAGCTTATAAGAAAAATTGGGGTAGACCTGAGTGTGATATAACTTTAAAAAGCAAAACCATTCAGGAACAACTAAAAGAATAATTATCTTATATAAACAAGGTACAGGAGAAAGAACCGTACAGAGGAATTAGATGGGGGACGGAGACAGTTCTAGAAACCTACTTTCATTGGGAGTAAGTTTAAGTAGGGAGAATACATATC
The DNA here is from genome assembly GCA_023548195.1 of Bettongia penicillata ogilbyi. Lineage (NCBI taxonomy): Eukaryota > Metazoa > Chordata > Mammalia > Diprotodontia > Potoroidae > Bettongia > Bettongia penicillata. The sequence goes on from JAJHZJ010000008.1 coordinate 7,086,454, forward strand.
CATCTAGAAGAGGATAAAAGTCTTCTAAATTTAAAAAGAAATAAAACTCTCAGGGGATCAGGAGGGAGGAGAGGATAAAGGAGGGATCTTTAGAAGGGAGCAAGAGGGAATAGGTTAAAAGGAACTTATAGAAGGGTGTTTAGATTTAGGCAAATGGGAGGACAAGGGAAGGATTGCTAGAGTAGGGAGTAGGTTAAGCAATAGGAGGGCAAGGTAGTAGGTAGAAGTAAAGTAGAGGAGTTAGGAAAGATAGGAAATAAGAGATATGCACAGACATAAGAATGAGATTAGGAGTAGAATCTCTTAGGGAAAGTATATGTTTTCATATATATACATATATATGTATGTATGTTTATATATATATGTTTGTGCATATATGTATACATGTATTTATATATCGATATCTCCATATAAATTTATCCATGCTTAATTGTAGCCTGAGAGGAGGGGGAAAGGAAGAGAGAAAAAAGAGTAAAGTAATAACTGTATATCAGAGAACAAAAGAAACCTACAAGGATGCAAAGAAATGATGGACAGCTTCCAACATAACATAAAGTTTAATTTATAGACTTTCTTTAAGTGATGTTATTGCTATATATTCTGAATCCTCTCCTATGTTCTGCTGTATATGACATATATTTTTTCTGTAGTTATTTTATATTTAGTTTATAATATTTCTTTTTTTATCTTATTATGTATTTAAATTTTATGTCTAAATATTTTTTAAAAATTAAAAAAATAGAATTTGGCAAGTGGAAGCTAATAGCTCAATAACACATCAAGAAACAATAAAACAAAATCAAAAGAATGAAAAAATAGAAAAAATGTGATATATCTCATTGAAACAACAACTGACCTGGAAAATAGATTGTGGACAGGTAAGTTAAGGATTTCTGGGCAAAGTGAAAAGCATTATCCAGAAAACAAAAGAGCCTAGACTTCGTATTTCAAGAAATTATAAAGAAAAATTGCCCTGATATACTAGAACCAGAGGGTAAGATAGAAATTGAAAGAATCCATCAATCGGAATATTATAACCAAATATCAAGCTCCCAGTTCAAGGAGAAAATATTGTAAGCAGTCAGAGAGAAAGAATTCAAATATCCTGGAGCCACAGTCAGATTACACAGGATTTAACAGCTTTCTATATTCAATGATCAGAGGGCTTGAAAGAGGACATTCTGGAGGAGCAAGGATTAAAACCAAAAATCACCTACCCAGTAAACTGAATATAATTCTTTAAGGAGGGAAAGTGAATATTTAATGAGGTGGAGAACTTTCATGCATTCCTGATGAAAACCCCAAAGCTGAATAGAAAGTTTAACTTTCAAATACAAGAATAAAGAGAAGCCTAAACAGGAAGGAGAAATCCTAAGGGATTCACCAAAGTTAAGTTGTTTACATTCTTACATGGAAAGATGATACTTGGAACTCCTTAGAACTTTATCCTCATCAGGACATTTAGAAGGAACATACAAGGACAGAGATCACAAGCATGAGTTGACTATGATGGGATGATATCTAAAAAAATTTAAGGAATGAGAAAGAAGGATGCACTGAGAGAAGGGGAAGAGGATAAGTAGAATGGGGTAAATTATCTCACATAAAAAAGACACAAAAGATTGGGAGGGGGTGGGGAGGTAGGCAATGCTTGCACATATACTTAACTTTCATCAAAGTTGGCTCCAAGAGGGAATAACATACACACTTTGTTGGGTATAGAAATCTGTCTTGCCCTATAGGGAAATAAAAGAGAAGGGAATGAGTAGGGGAGTACTGATAGAAGAGAGGGAGGAGTTGGGGAAGTGGTGGTGAAAAGCAAAACACTTTTTGAGGATGGACAGGATGGAAACAAAAATAAAGAAGGTCAAACAGGGAACTAGAATGAAGGGAAATACATAGTCGTCATAACTGTACAAAAATTTTCATAGCAGATTTCTCTAATAAAGGCCTCCTTCCTCAAATATATAGAGAATTGAGTTAAAATCATAAGAATAAAAGTCATTTTCCAATTTATAAATGGTTTAAGGATATAAATAGACAATTTGCAGATGAAGAAATCAAAGCTATCTCTGGTCACATGAAAAGTGCTCTAAATCATCATTGATTAAAGAAATAAATTAAAACAACTTTGAGGTCTCTCACACCTGTCAGATCAGTTAATATAGTAGAAAAGGAAAATGACAAATGTTGGACAGGATGTGGGAAAACTGGTACACTAACTTACTGCTGGTGGAGTTGTGAACTGATCCAACAATTCTGGGGAGCAATTTGGAAGTGTGTCCAAGAGGCTATACAGTCAGGGCATACCCTTTGACCAAATAGTACTACTATTAGGTCTGTATTTAAATTGACCAAAAAAAGGAAAAGGAACAATATGTGCAAAAATATTTATATCAGCTCTTTTAGCAGTGGCAAAGAATTGGAAACTGAGGGGATGCTTATGAACTGGGGCATGGTTGAAGAAGTTGTAGTATATGATTGTGATGGAAAACTATTGTCGTAAAAGAATCGATGAGCAAAATGCTTTCAGAAAACCCTAGAAAGATTTATATGAACTGATGCAAAGTTAAATGAGCAGAACCAGGAGAATATTTTACATAGTAATAGCAATATTATATAATGATCCATTGTGAATGACTTAGCTATTTGCAGCAATAAAAATCTAAGACAATTAGGAAGGACTTATAATGACAAATCCTGTCTACCTCCAGAGAAAGAACTGAAGGAGTCTTAATGCAGATTGACACTGACTTTTTTTGCTTTTTTTATTTTCCTAGGTTTGTTTTGTTTTGGTCTGTTTTTTCTTTCACAACAAATGTGGAAATACATTTTGTATGAGGGCACATGTATAATCTAAATCAAATTGCTTGCCTTCTCAATGAGAGGAGGAGGGAAGGAATGGAGGGAGAGAATTCGGAACTCAGAATTTTTAAAAAATGTTAAAATTGTGTTTACACATAATTGGGAAAAATGAATATTGAAAAATTATAAAAGAAAGGAGGAGGAACTTGGTAAAATCTTTGTCATAAGATTAATACCTATATTTTTGTAGTACTTTAAGACTTGCAAAAAGCTTTCCTCGCTATAATTGTGAAATGTAGAGGGTCAGAGACCATTAGCCTTATTTAATCTATAAAGAAACAGGCTACAAGAGGTTGTCATTTACGCAGGTGGATTTCACAGCTATAACCTTACAAAGTTGAGGCATAAACCCAAGTCTTTCTAAATACAGTGCTAGTGTTACCCCTATGTAACAGAATATCATGTGCACATATAGTAACTTTTTAAATATTTTTTCCCTCCCCTCTATCTTTCTGATATGAAATTCTCATTCCTTCCATGAAGTGCTCACTGTCCTTTGTTTTGAAAGAGAAATCTACTCCCACATACAAAAAATGAAAAAAAGAGAGCCAACGGAATAGTCATACATAATTAGAAATATTAATTGTATTATCATTAAAAATTACTCATTGTAACCTAAACAGTAGTTTTAACCATACTGAGGAAAGGGGAGGATGATTACACATGGGATGGAACCACTGGTCAAGGTGGATTGATCAGAATAACTCACTCTTGTTAGAGAGAATTTAGAACTCATAAATTTTTGTTTTCTCAAGGCAAATGAACTCCAGTGGGATAAAACTAAAACTGATAGTAGGGAGGTAAAACTCTAGATAAATAAGGACATTATAAAAGAATAACTGACTGTCCTTGATTAATTCAAGTCAACGGTCCAAGACAAACTACACCCCAGGATCCAGAAAGTTCTAGAAGATAAGGCTACTGACCAACTGTCAACAATCATGGAGAACCAGAGAGATACTGCAGTATGGTACAGGGGAGAACTTTGAGACCAGTTTTCTAAAAAGAGGAGAGTGTCATCTCTAACATGGTAAATGAACTTGATTTTGATTTCTGACAAAATCCCACAGAGTATTACTAAAGGGATGACTGATAAACACTGCCAAAATGAAGTAGAAAGAGCCAGTACCACTTAATCAAGAAGAGATTATTCCAAACTTGGGCCAAATCTAATAAGATGACATTTGATATAGACAAATATAAAGTCCTACGTTCAAGTGTAATAAATTAACTCCACAACCATAATATAAGACATGTGCCTAAGAAATAGTCCAGGTTACTAAGAGGCATAGTGTTTGTTAAGAATGAAAGAAGGCACAATTGCATTACATTTTTCTTGGTCAGATTACATGTGGGATATTTGGTTCTCAACATTACCTATTAGAAAACACAGTGAAAAACTATAACATATCTAGAGTATGCCAACCAGCACATGGAAAACTTCACAGTTATATTGTGTGAGGGTCAACTGAAGAAAATGGGGATATTTGGGGGGGAGAAAAGGAGACATAGGGGTATATGAAAGCTATCCTAAGGTATTTGAAGGACTACCGTGTGGAAATGGCTTAAATTTTTTTTTTCTTTTTGACCCTAGAGGGAGAGATCAAATGAAAATTAAAACAACTGAGATACTAACTTATACCCCTCAGACTGGCTAATATGACAGCAAAGCAAAATAAGAAATACTGGAAGGGATGTGGAAAAATTGGGACACCAAATGCACTGTTTGGTGGAGTAGGGAACTCTTCCTACCCTTCTGGAGAACAATTTGGAATTACACCCAAAAGGCAATAAAACTGTCTGGGTCTATATCCCAAAGAGAGCAAAGAAAAGAGGAAAGGACCTATTTATACAAAAATACTTGTAGCAGCTCTTTTTGTGGTGGCAAGAATTGGAAACCAATGGGATGCCCCTCAATTGGAGAATAATTGAACAAGTTGTGGTATATGATTGTGATGGAATACTATTGTACCATAAGAAATGACAAGCAGGATGGTTTCAGAAAAACCCTGGAAGACTTATATGAACTGATCCAAAGTGAAGTGAGCAGAACCAGGAGAATACTGTACACAATAATGACAATATTGGAATAATGATCAACTGTAAAAGACTTAGCTATGCTGATCAAGACAATGAGGCATGACAATTCTAAAAGACCCATAATGAAAAATGATATCCACCTCCAGAGAGAGAATTGATGAACTCTGAAGCTGGATTCCAGCATACTTTTTGTTTTGTTCTGTGATTTCTTTTGTGACATGACTAATATGGATGTATGTTTTCCATGATTTATATATATATATATATATATATATCATAAATATCAAATTTATGATTGATAAAGGAGAAAGGAGCGGCGGGAGTGGGGCAGAATATGGGATTCAAGACTTTTAAAAAAGCATTGTTTTACATGCAATTGGTAAATACTTAAATAAAAATATATTTTAAAAGAAGATTTAATTGTCTCAGTAGATTAAAAGCTCAGACTATTGACATTACTTCCTCATGAATGACTGGCAATTCAAGAAAAAGAAATTTACTCAGGTGAGTCAACTTGAGGACTTTTTAACACAGGTGTTGTTGAGTAGTCTTCTTTTATACTTAAGTAAACTTGTCTTTTAGATGACCCACAAGTATCTCATTTTGTTCCAGTAACAAACCTAAACTACCGAAGAACTAATCTGAATCCAGCCCAGCCTAGAACTACCTGCTGTGAGGAATATATAGCATAAAAGTAAGACTTTTTGTGTTTAATAGCAATCCTGTGTTGACAACTATGGTAATATAAACTCATTATGTGAACAAGTAACTCATTTTATAGATCATTTTTACAAAGTACTTTCTTTATGATCCTGTAAGTTAGATAGTGTTGGCCCATTTTTCAGATGAGGAAATTAAGGTACACAGAAGTTAAATGACATCTCAGAAAGTCACTTTTAATGTGTCTGTTTAGCTGTGTTTCATTTACCCAATGCTGAGAGATCATAAGGACTATGGTGGACAGGTTCAACCCAGATCTTTTAATTGGGGCAGTTATATCATACTTCCGTTGATGCACATGGAGAAATAGCTAGATGACAGAGAAATCCAATTTTCTTAAAAGCCTCTTTTGATACCTGTCTTGATAAATATTTCCAGAACATTTTCTTTCCTGCACTAAAAATGACTGGTTAGTCCCAGACAGATGGTCTTAACCAACAACAGGAAGAAAAGGAGTATCATAAATGAAACCTGATTATAAATGTAATACTCTTGTACTTTTATGCTTTTAAATTTTCTACAATTCCTTTTGGTAAATCATATTGCAAATATCCAAGAAATTGAAATTAAAGAAAGAAAAAAATGAACAGGGATTGAAATTTTGGTGAGCATTTTTGGGATTTCAACTCAGGACTTCTGACTTCAGACTCAGGGCTTGTTTTCTCTAACTATGTTGTCACTCTATAACATACTCATCAATTTACAAGCACTTATTAATTAGCACTGCCCTAGGCACTGGGAATGGAAAGATAAAATGAAACACTCACTGCTCTCAAGAAGTTTAAAATCAGTATCAGATTTTTCATAGAATCAGATGTCCATTTTGGAGAACCTGAAGCATATGAAGAACTATCTCAACATTTTCAGTAAGGGCAGCTTAGTAGTGCAGTGGATAGAGCACCAGTAAGTCAGGAGGACCTGAGTGCAAATCTCACCTCAGACACTTGACACCCACTAGCTGTGTGACCTTGGGCAAGTCACTTAACAACTGCCTCATCCTGGGTCATCTCCAGTCATCCTGATGAATATCTGGTCACTGGATTCAGATGGCTCTGGAGGAGAAGTGGGGCTGGTGACCTGCACAGCCCTCCCACACTCAAAACAAAATCAAGTACAAGTCATGTCATCATTTCTCTGATGGCATGGTCTTCTTTGGCAATGAAGGACAAACCCAATAAAAACTCTGAGAAATAGACTTCCAGAGCTCCAAAAAACTAAGGAACATGTTGAGATCTGGGATGGAGAGCAAGTGTTGGTCAGAAAGGTGGCCAGTGTTATAGTAAGTAAAGAAGAAGCTAAGAATAGGGAATGGTACAGATGGAATGGTTTTAAGCAAACTTTTCTGTACAACATGGTGGTTCTTTTTGTGTTCAGTCATCTCAGTCATGGCAGACTCTTTGTGAATCCATTTGGGGTTTTGTTGACCATGATATTAGAATGGTTTGCTATTTCTTTCTCTGGCTTATTTTATAGATGAGGAAACTGAGGCAAACAGGGTTAAATGACTTGCCCAGGGTCACACAGCTTGTAAGTGGCAGTTCTAGGGTACCTTAATTTCCATACACATGGTCATTGGTGTCCTGATGGCCTTAGGTTGGGAGATAACTGTTCCCATTACGAATCTCATGTGCTACACCCAAAAGATCTGTGGAATGGTAGGAAGTTGGTTCATACAAGTAGGAATGGTAAAGAACAACAGAGGCAACCTGGTGAGGGAAGGGTGGCTATTTAACAATGAAAGAGATGTGACATCAACAATGACCCATTGGAAATTTTTGTAGATGGGATAATTAATCAAAAAAAATTGGCTAGATGACATCTGAAGTCTCTTTTAAATCTCAGATTTTGTGATTGTGGGATTCTCTGAAAAAGTGTTACATGTCCCTTTCATTTAATGTTGCAGAAATATAGTTAGAGACTGATTTTTCAAGGCCCAAAAAATCCCCATGTACATTTATTTTACATATATTCCATAATGGAAGGGCAAATAATGGAAAATTGGCCCTCAATTCAGCTTTGGGGGAGAATTAAAATGGAGATTCTGTGACCCACCCCAACCAAGAGACAGTTCCTTTCTATATCTCTTTTACCTGCCTCCTCTTCCCACTCAGACCTTTGAAGACCCCCAGGGTTGGTCAATAACATTTACATTATCAGAAGTCTGTTGGGACAAGTGAAACTTCAGCCATCTCATTAAGTGAATATACAAAAGACAAATAGTGTCTACCAATAATAGCTTTATAAAGTTATTTTAATCTTGCAGTTAATTTTTTTACATTATAATAAAAACAATTTCTTATAGTTTAATAAAAATCTACGTAGGTTGTTGGCAATCTTAATTGCAGTTGACATAGTTGAATCTTGTTTTTTTTTTCCTTTTCAGCCTAAAATCCAGCAGAAATTAAATGCTTTCAAATATATTCCCTAGAAATTGATTATGTTGCTTCTTAAAAGTTTTATGTGGCTAGAAACATTTGAGAGGGAAATGGCAGCTCAATTAAGCAATGCCTGTACCAAATTGACTGTTTCTGAGTTTGCAAAAAAGTTTCCAACAGTGATGAATTTTATTTTATTAAGTTGAGGGGTTTCCTCAGAACTAACTTAAATGTAAAATGATCTTGTAAGGATATAAATGTTTCAAATTAATCATAGATTGGTTTTAGTTAATAATGCTTCCTTTTTCATTCAGCTTCAAAAGATAATGTGATTTTTGTCTTTGTATTTCCAACATGTATCACAGTGATTAAGTGTTGCTGTTGGTCTTGTGACCCTGTGGAGTATAGCACGCTGATGAAGTTCGTGGGGTTTTCCCTGCTCCACTGAAGTGGTTTTCCATTTCCTTTTCCAGTAGAATAAATAGAGGTTAAATGACTTTGCCATGGTCGCACAATTAGTAACTGCCTGAGGTCAAATTTAAACTCAGGTCTTTTTACTCCAGGCCCAACACTCTATCCACTGAGCCACCTAGCTGCCTTCTAGTATACTTAAGTAGCAAATGCTCAATGAATGACGATTGATTGATTTCATCTTTGTGAAGACTTTCTTCACCCAGGCAGACTGCAACTCTTCCATGATTCTATCATAAATTGGTAGTACATATGTGTGTAGATGTATATATGCATACATATATACACGTATAGACATAGACACATACATACATCTCTATATATCATTTATCCATCTATCTATCTATCTATCTATCTATCTATCTATCTATCTATCTATCTATCTATCTATCTGGAACTAGGTGGTACAGTGAATGGAGTGCTGGAGTCAAGAAGATTCATCTTCTTGGGTTCAAATCTGGCCTCAGACACTTAATCCCTGCGTGACCCTGGGCAAGTGACTTAACCCTGCTTGCCTCAGTACCTTCATCTATAATGGCAACTGGAGAAGGAAATGGTAAGCTCCTCCAATATCTTTACTCAGAAAACCCCAAATGGATCATGACAAGTCAGATATGAATGAAATGACTTAATAACAAATATATATGTATATATTTTTGATGGTAATACTTTTTGTGTATTGTGTTACTTATTAATACTTATTGTGTAAAACAAAACCAAAACACCTGAAATGGAGTTCTGATCGATTGAAAGATAGCTTGAGCAAATTGTAGTGTATGGATGCAATATTATTTCATAATGAAAGTCAGAGAAGTTTGAAATGACTATATGAATACAACAGTGAAGTTGAACTAGGAGAGCAGTACATACAATAGAATAACGTCAACGCAAACACTGAAAGTATTTGCAGTCGATCAGTTGTAATTACTATCCTTGGCCCCAGGGAAACAGACTTCTCTTATCTATAGAGTGCTAGTGAGCTAAGGCTATGATGTTGCATGTATTGTCGATGCACTTGCTGGACTTGGTTTTGCTTCACTGTTTGTTTTCTTATTTCTATTACAAGAAAGTATCGATATTGGGAAGATGAGATATACTGGGTAATGATTATATCACAGAAACAAAGGGAGTCAAGAAATCTTTAAAGAGAGAAAAGAGGAAAGAAAAAAATGAGTTACCTCTCCTTCCTAATAAGGCTTAGAACATTTTTCTATAGTGGAACAATTTTTTTAGAAGCCTTCTTGACTTCAGTTTTTTTATTTGCATTTGTGAATGAGTGTAAATGAAACACATGGATTCTTGCTATTTAATAACCTTCACTTTCTGTGTCTCAGTTTCTTCATTTATAAACTGATGGCTTTAGCTCAAGTGAATTCTAAGGCCTCCTTCCAACTCTGATATTCTCTAATTCTATTAGATTGTAAATTCATAAACACAAAGACTGTGGATTTTTTTTCATTGCTTCATCCCCAAATATTTAGCACAATATTTTGCTAGTAGTTGAGACTCAGCTACTTTTTGAATTGAATACTCCAGTTTATATTTGTATGCTTTAGTTCTTCCTTTGTTAAAATGTTTGTCACCCTGGGGTTCAGAATTGACTCATTTTTAGTTTATAGTTCAACTTGATCCCTCAGGTCACTTTTTAAATGATTTGTTCCTCCTTTTAGAGTGTATGGAAAAGTCCTTATTCAATGCTATTTATGATTGATTAACTGCTGTGGGTACTAAATACCCAAGTGAAAGATTACTTGTTTCTCCCTTCTCACTCATCTGCTCTTTTTCAAAATTGATGCTAAACCACTGTTAATACAAAAAAGAGCTCACATTTATGTAGTTCTCTTGCCTCTTTCTTCACAGTAACACTATCTCAAGCAAATGATTAATAATGCTAATTTCATGTTGCCATTGGGGAAACTGAGGCACAGGGAAGTTAAAGGATTTGTCTAAGTTCACACAATTAGAAGGTTTTCTGACTTTCATATTCATGGTCCTTCTTTCCATTAGCCTGATTATGTGATAAATAAACAAATGTATAACCATTATATAATTGCATGATTATAATCTTTTGGACTATGTAACCCTGAGCAAGTTGTTCCATCTCTCATTGTTCTAGGCATTTCTCTAAGACTATAAACTGTAGAGAATTGCCAACCTGCATTGGAAGGAGGAGTTTTGTCACCTGGGAATACATTCTCAGTCCTGGTGCAAACAGATCCGGTAATTCCCATCCCTTTCTCAGTTGGATTTTCTATAGAAAAGAGCAGTGATTTCCATTAACCAGTCACATCTGGGTGTTTTAAATGAAAACAAGCTTTGGGGATATTGGTTTGTAAACCAGATTGAAGAGATATGCTGTGAAAATCATGCAAGAAAGAAACATGCAAATTAAATACGATAACGAACAGATGATTTGAAAGAGTTTAAACGTGAAGCAGATGTATATAAAATAGACAAGTCAGCAAGGACACATTCTCCATGAAGTTTGCCCTTTATTATTGGTTAAATGCCAGCATTCTTTCTTGTGGATGACTCCCAGTCTCTTCATATGGACCTGATTCAGTATTTGGAATAAGTTCTGAAGGCAGATGACTAATATATGAAGAATTGCATAGCTCCAGATTAGCTCCAGTTAACTGGTTAGATAGTATTCTCAGGTTGCTGGACTTGAGGGCAGATTTTCTCATACCCATCATCCATCAAGGTCCAATATACTATACCACATTCAAAGGGCCTTGGGTGTATGGCGCAATCAGTGAAAACCTGTTCAACCCTTTTGTTCAATTTCTATCATGTTCTCATCGCAGTCAGTCTTCCAAGCCCTGAGGTTGGTCAGATACTGGAGTTACATAAAGGAAAGCCTGATAATTCAACAAATTCCTATCAACCAACCCTGATTAAGTGCCTGATATGAGTAAGACCTTTTCCTGGATGCCAGGGAGGGAGCAGAGATAAAACATGCCATGGTTCCTGCCCTCTGGGAGCTTATGTTCAAAGCAGGGAGATAAAATGGGCAGAGAATTATGATAAAGGGTGGAATGTGATGGGAAAAGCAGATTTCTTTAGAATGAGAGATTGTTGATAAAGACATATTAGGAAATGATTGTGATCTAAAAACAAGACGTCAAGAAATAAATGTAACCTCTCAGTTCTCATATTTCTTGTAACACATTTTCTAGAACTCTTTTCATTTGTGAATGTGAAGAAGTGTGTAGTTGTAAAGAAAAAACACACAGGATTTGGAATCATTTGTATTCATACACTTAGTGCTATAAGAAAGCCTGACAAGAGATGAATACTATTAGGTAAGGAGAGGGGCTGAATCTGTGACTTTAATGGAATAGGGAACACTTGAGTGAGGAAATTTCCTTTACTAAAAAACCCTCAGTGTCTTCTCTATTTGAAGTCTCAGAGCTTTACCTAAACTACAAGAGGTTGACTGATTTTCCCAGTCACACAACCAATATGTGTCCAAAGTGGGACCTAAACCCAAGTCTTTCTGGCTTTCAAGTCATCACTTTGTGCACTGCTTTCAGGTCATCTCTTTGTGCACCCCCCCATGAGAAATATAAGTTTATTAAGAGAAACCTATTACCTTGGGATACTGAGAAAGGCCTGCATCCCTGTTGTACATAACTGTTGTTACCATGATGAGACAGGGGAGGGTGAATAGATAGCAAAGGACCCCAAAGCTACCCTTGCATTAAATCATTTCAACTTTAGTTGCCCCTCAAATGCACAAGCCTTCTTTCTCCTGGCCCTTGATGCATTAAGGAAACATCCTAAAAGGATGTAGGACTCTCTTTGGGCAGTGGGTCCAAGGACTTGGCTCTACCAAAATGCATTATATGGACATGTTTGTATTCACAGGCTTTGCCTCCCTTTCAAACAATCCAGCACCAGGCCTAGAGGGGAAATGGCACAGATGAGTAATTAGAGGCAAGAATCAAAATGGAATAGAGGGGAAAATGCGAGATTTGGAGAACTAGTTTTTCCTCTGAAATTTATGAAGCAAGAGGTCTTGGGCAAATTACTTTACCTCCAAACCTTTGCTTTCTGATTGGACAAGAGTTGAACAAAACAAACCTTAAGTTCCCTTACACTTCAAACATTCCGTGATTCTGCAAAAACTATTCCAACAATTCTATGGGTTTGGGTGACTTTAAGAATTGTATCAGTCTGACACATGGCAAGTGCTTGATAAATTCTCGTTGGGTGATTGATTTCTGAAAAAAAAGGCCAAAACAAGCTAGTAAATGTAATTAGTAACCTACTACTGCAAAGGACCCAACCAGAGTCTACATACAGATCATTTCCAAGGAAGTAAATAGAAGGAAAACCTAGAAGAATTAATACTTTCTGCTGACTGTTGGAAGGGTTGTCACTCCAAGAGAAAAAAATATTCAACTCTCATCCTTCTTATATTCTTTGCGGATAAAGGATGAGGAGGGAGATAGTTGTGTTTTAATCATTGGTGGGGGTTACTTAGGAAGCAGTTTATGAAAGAGAGACACACAGAAATTACAAAAATCCATATATATCAGAGCAGAGTCAAGTTGATATGCAAGATTCTGATATGAAAGTTGAATGATAAGATCAAGAGTTGCAAAGAGCTCTTGGGAATTATTTTTGTTCAGTTTTCTAATTTTACAGATGAGGAAACTGAGACACAGTGAGATTAATCTTGACTTGCTTAAATTCACACAGGTAGTAGGTCACAGCCAAGACTGAACTCAAGTTCTCTGACACCATAGTCAATCGTCTTGCCCCTACTCTGCTTGGCCTTCTCATTAGAGAGTCTTTGATGGCAATTAGAGGCTTATAAGGAAAAGAGACTGAAATTAGAGGGGAAAAATATAGACATATCTTGGGACTTTATTTAAGAATTTGATTTGGACTTGTGATTCTAAGAAGTAACTTTAAGGAATTGGTATTTCAATTTTGGTATTTCAGATTTGCTTGGGTTTGCTTAGGTAAGAGATAGTTTTAATTTTTTAAAAAAGAAGTCAAGACACACCTAAACCATAAGATTAGGATCATATGTTGATTATATATTACTACTTCCACAACCATCACCAGCACCACCAATAACAAAACAATAATAAAAATATCAAATCCAACATTTTCCACCATTTTAAAGATGAAGAGACTAAGGCTTAATTAAAATGTTGGCCAATGGATGACCAAATACATGCTCAAAGGGAGGGGAATGGGATTTATTTCAATATTCTCTGTATAGCTTGATACATAATACTCTAAAATAAGGTACATTCTTTAGATTTCTAATAACTAAAATAGTATTATTCCAAAAAAATATTTCCTTTTCCTTCACCCTCCCGTCCTGCTACTGACAAGGCAAGAGGATATTTAGGCACTGATGATGCACCTAACATGAGTTCTTTTCATACATGATCTATAGAACTCTACTGTGAGGCACAGATGATAAGAGGAAAATCCCATTCTATGGACACTCTTCTGTTCTAAGTTCATATTTTAGGCTGATTCAGAGTAAAAGCAAACATCATGATCTAGATTGTCTTATCTGTGCTTCAAGAAATGTCAGATTCACTAAAAATCTGAGCCAATATGGTGTTAGTTCTATATCTGTCAAGGAAATTGAGTTAAAGTGCTCTCTCTTTTAAAACTGTGTATAGCCAGGGACTAAGGATTTCTAATGCTTTTTCAGCTTATGGGATCCACTCACCAGTTTTCAGATGAGGAAATTATTGGGATACTAAATTGTTGGTGTAGTTGTGAACTGATCCAACCATTCTGGAAAACTATTTGGAACTATGCCCAAAATTGATCCAGCAATACCACTACTAGGTCTATATCCCAAAAAGATCATAAAAAAGGGAAAGGGACCCACATGTACACAAATTATTTATACTAGCTTTTTTGTGCTGGCGAAGAAATGGAAATTGAGGGGATGCCAATCAGTTAGAAAACTACTGAACAAATTGTGGTATATTAATATGATGGAATACTATTGTGCTATAAGAAAGGATGAGCAGGCGGATTTCAGAAAAACCTAGAAAGACTTAAATGAACTAATGCTAAGTGAAATGAGCAAAACCTGGAGGACATTGTACACAGTAATAGTAACATGGTGCAATGATCAGCTATGATAGACTTAACTCTTCTCAGCACTACAGGGATCCAAGAGACTGATAATGGAAAATGGTATCCATATTCAGAGAAAGAACTATGGGGTCTGAAAGTAGATCAAAACATGCTATTTTCAGTTTTTAAAAAAATTTCTGGTTTTTCCCTTTTGTTCTGTTTCTTCTTTTACAACATGACTAATGTGGAAATATATTTAGTAAGATTGTACATGTATAACCTATATCAGATTGCTTGCTGTCTTGGGGAGGGGGGACAGAAAAGGAGAAGGGAGAAAAAATTGAGAACTCAAAATCTTATAAAAAATGAATGTTGAAAACTATCTTTACATGTAATTGGAAAGAATAAAATTCTATCTTTTATCTTTTTTACTTTAGACAAATACTAAAACTTAAATACATAACAAGGAAAAGAAACATATTAGGAAGCTTTAAAAAAGAAACTTAAATATATAATAAGAAAAGAAAAAAAAACATGTCATGTGCACAGCAAAACCTAGGAAAAGATTCAGAATATATAGCAATCACTTTCCATCTCAAGAAAGCCTATATATTAAATACTGTGCATTATGCTGAGAGCTGTCCATCTTTTCTTTGCTTCCTTGTAGGTTTTCTTTTGTTCTCTGCTGTACACATTTTTTATTTTGTTCTTTTCTTCCTTTCTTCCTTCCTCTCCCCGACTCCATGCTATAATTAAGCTTGGATATGTTTATATATAGATCTCAATATATACATACACATATACATATGTACACATATGTACATACAATTACTTTCCCTAAGAGATTCTACTCCTAATCTTTTTTATGTTTATGAATATCTCTTTTTAGTTATCTCTCCTAACTCCTACATATCACTTCTACCACTACCTTGCCCTCCTATTACTTAACCTACCCCCCTCCAGCTTATCTTATCTCCCTTATATTCCCATTTCCATAAATTGAAACACCCTTATATCCCCCTTTAACTTATTCTCTCACCCTCCTGTCTAAAGAATGTTCCTTTATTTTCTCCCCCTCCCTATCCCCTTAACATTTTAGTTTCTTTCTAAATTTAGAGGACTTTTAGACATACATACATATATATATGTATATATATATATATATATATATATAATTTCTCCCTTGAACTCATTCCTAATGAAAATAGATCTCCAGAACTAATAGCCCTCCTCCCCTATATAATTCCTCCATGTCTGTTCTTCCTCTCATGCCTCATTTGTATAAGATAATTACCCTTTTTAGCTGTTCCTGAACAGTTTTACTTTGTGAAATCATATCATGCTCAGGTCTATCCCAGTCTTCCTTACAAACTACCCAAAGACTAAAACAATCTTAGACATAGATTTTACATTCTACATACATAAAAAGTAAACAGTCTGTTCTCATTGATTCCCTTGTAATTAATCTTTGGTTTGTACGTTATATTCTACCTTTTTCAAAGATAGTTCGGTACTGGTTTAAAAAAGAGAGTTCTCTCAGTGGAACACAACACATAGAAACAAGCAGACATAGAAGCATAACATTCAATAAACCTCCTAATCCCAATTACTTTGGGAAAGACTATTTGACAAAAACTGTTAGGAAAACTGGACAGCAGTTTGGCAGATATGAAATTTAGACCAACATCACACACCATATACTGAGATTAACTCTAAATAGATAGATATAAAAGGTCACATAATAAATCAAATTGTGAGATGAGCAAGAACAAAATTACTTGTAGATCTATGGATAGAGGAAGAGTTTATGACTAAATAAACGACAGAGATGACACCATAACATCAAAAGGAAAATTTTGATTACCTAAAGTTAAAAAGTTTTGCAGCAAAAAAAGTTACTTATTTTTAAAAAAACATATTGTTCTTTTTAAAGATACAAAAAATTAAGAAAAAATGATGAACTATGGATATAGTCTGAAGCATATTTATTCACTCTCTTGCTTCCCCCACCACGCACCCCCACTCCACCCTGCATAAACATGTCTAATGTGGAAATGTGCTTTGTGCAACTTCAGAAGAAGGTAAACATTGAATGGCAGTCTGCTAGAGAAGGTAGTAGGAGAGGGATTGAGGGCATATGGAAAGGAGTTTGGACACCTCATAAGCAGATATTGAAGGAATGGAAAACAGAGTGCAGGATGACATTCAGGGATTTTGAGAAGGAAACCAACATTTACTAAGCAGTTACTATGTGGTAGGTACTCTACAAATACTATCTCATTTGATCCCCAGGACAATCCAGGGAGATAGTAATTATTTCCTCCATCTGACAGTTGAAGAAACAGAAGCAGATAAAAGGTTAAATGACTTGCCCAGGGTCACACAGTTAGAAAATGTCTGAGCCTAGATTTAAACACAGGTCTCTCTGACTTTAAGTCCAGCTTTATCTTTGAGACAAGGGGAAGAGAAAAAGAGGAAACTTACATCCAAGACCTCAATTTTCTCAGTAAAGAAAGAGGCAATTTCCTTAATGGTGAGACAAGAAGGAAGTGAAAGGCCTGAGGAGAAAAGACAAGGTTTAGAATAGCTTCTGTGGGGAGTAAAAGAAGGAATCAAACATGGATGAGTGAAGATCCAGTTGAGGTTAGATAAAGTACATTTGTGGTGTGTCCAAAAGCTTGGTTTCATGACTTCCTCCAGATCCATTGTTGGTATCAGTCTCTTATTTAGAGTATTTCTAAATGACTTGATTTTGCTATGTCAGCTTGCATTTTTAAGGTCATCTGACAAGCAAATAGCTAATATTTAGGAAGTTGTGATTTAGAAGAAAAATCTATGCCCCCTCCCAAAAAAAGTGCAGAGATGTGTATAATATAACATAAGGACTTTCTGGAAACTTCTGATGCAGCCATATATCAAGCATTTAAAGGTCAATGGAAAAAAAAATCTTCCTCACACTTAGCAGAATTCTTTCTAAATAGCTGTCACTTTTGAATCATTTCATGTGTAGAAACTGATTTATATTTGTTTCAAAGTTCATGTGTAGAAACTGATTTATATTTGTTTCAAAGTCATGCCATTTTCATAATGGATGTTCTGGGACAAGAGCTATGATGTCTTTAAAATCCAGAAGCACGTATAAAAGTGATCTAGAAGCCCACAGGAACTGTTAGTAAGGAGACCAATCACATCCTTACAGATAATCAGCAAACATTTTCTAAAAGGAGGAAGAGGCCCTCTCTTTTGAAAGGAGAAAATCATTCTCCTCTCTTTGAAATTATTTCAATAATTCATTCATGTCCTTAAGCTCATTCTTCCATCAAAAAAAAACACACCTTAGTTTCTATCATATTTAAAGAGAGAGACTAGGCAGGTAGAAATCCAAACAAGATGGTGGAAAGAGTGCTAGAGTCAAGGACATGTCAAACTTGAGGTCTGATTCTGCCTCCTAGTTTAATGACTTTAGATTTAACTTCTCTGGGTTCTAGTAAGGAAGTATTCACAGATGAACTCTAGGATCATTTCTCACTCTGAACCTATAATTCTGTGATGCTAAAGCCTAGTTGGATTGTGACCTGGGTTGGTGTACAATGTTCCCAAGTCTGACACAATGAAAGGCTCCTCATGAACTCAGTTATTCCCTTTGTCATGTTATGTGACTGTGGATAAAGGGAAAACCTTAATTTCAGGAGACGAAGAACTGAAGATGACCCAAAGGGGAAAGGAAAGCTAGATGATAGATATACAGAGAGTACAATATATTACTAAAGATAACTTTTCTGAGATGGTTTTAGAAAATATGATCAGCAACATATTTGAACAAAAAAAAGGTGGTAGGTTATTTGTTGCTGGGATTTGGGTTCAACCACCTTTCCATGTGGCCTAAGTGGGGTGGTGGTATAGAATCTAGAACATTAGACTTGGAGTCAGGAAGACCTGAGTTCAAAACCTCTCTTAGTCATGTACTAGCTGTGTGACCTTGGGCAAGTCACTTTCTATTAGCCTTAGTTTTTTCATCTGTACAATGAAGATAATAATAGCATGTACCTTTGCTGAGATGACCAAATGAGATAACATATGAAAAGTACTTTGCAAACCTTAAAGAACTATGTTATTGCTAGGCATTATTTATTACCATTATGGATTTTGTTTTTATTATCTCCCTCTGTTCCTATTTTCCTTATTTACACTCATCCTGAGTTCTAAAGGAATCAAGGCATATGTTTTAATATTTCCTTATTAATTAACAAGAAGTGTAACATCTCTGATTAATTAGTTCTGAGGCTCTACTCCAGTTTATAAATTATTTAAGAAACTGGAAAAAAATTTCATGTTTCCTCTCTCTCTCTCTCTCTCTCTCTCTCTCTCTCTCTCACACACACACACACACACACACACACACACACACACACAGACACACACACACACACACACCCCACACATCTTTCTGTCTCTGTGTCTATACATACATATATATACACATTTATGTATACACACATTATGCATATATATACATATACATGTATGCATATATATGTATTTTAATCTCCTAGACATAAATAAATATGAAAGGTACTGACCATACTATTCAGTAACAGTATAATCAACTATACAAGACATCAGTTATGGAAAAGGTCATAGCCAAAATCACCTTTAATTATCTCTTTAGCTTTTCAGTTCTAGAAATGTAGTTCCACCATTTAGTTCTCTAAGGATACCAATTAAAGTCTCTTCTCAAGAATCTTCTTGTTTCTTCCCAAAATAAATGTTAAACCCAGTTCTCCCATGAGATAATTTCTTATTTTTCACTCTTCTCTTCAGCTTTCACAGTTAACAGTAGCCCTGACACGGCAGTTAAATTCCCAGTCTTTTCACAGACTTCTTGTCCAAGATTTCATTGCTCATTAAAGATATAGCAACAGTATCTACAGCAGAGGGTGGGTGGGGAACCTGCAGCTTTGAGGGCATGTGTGGTTTCCTAGGTCCTTGGGTGTGGTCTTTGGACTGAGTCCAAGTTTTACAGAAGAAATCCTTTTATTAAGGGGATTTGTTCTGCGAAGTCTGGATTCCGTCTTAGGGCCACACTTGAGGACCTAGACAAGGTCACAGGTTCCCCACCCCAGAAGAAATTATAGAAGCTGATGTTACATTTTGATAGTGAAGGAGAATATCCCAAGTGCTACCCTGGAATCCACAAAACATTAAGAGAACCAGAGAAAGACCTCCCATGCATTGTGTAGAACCTTGGTGGAGGAGGATTTATGAAAATATATCAATAAGAATCACAAATTATGAGAAGGTATGGGTGGGTTATATGTTATCTGCAACATGGAGAAAATACCTGTCCTATACCTATGAGATCACAGATTCCTCCAAGTATCTGAGTAATGGAATTAAATTTAACAGGCAATAGTGGCAGCATAAATTAATAATAGCTAGCATTTATTACAAAGCAATGTACATGCTATGTCATATCATCCTCGAAACAACCCTGCGATAGAGGTGCTATCCTCATTTTATAGAAAAAAGAAATTGAAACTCAGGGGCATCAAGTGACTCGCCCAGGGTCACACTGTTAGTAATTGCCTGAGGGTAGATCAGATATTCCTGACTCCAGGTTCAACCTCCTTACTCACTGTGCCACTTAGCTGCCTGATATAGTAGCAAGAATGTTAGACTTATAATTAATGGATCTACCACCATTTCCTTTCACGACTACAAAGTGCTGGAATTGTTTGTCTCTAACTGAATGGCAGGATTTTTTCCATTGTGCTAGCATTGAAACCTTTAGCAAATATCACACTAGCTAGAATCTAGCATTTCTGGGGACAGATGTCCCAGTCAGCACTAAATGAGCAATTCACAAGGTCTAGATATCTTGGCTTGGCTTTCTTTTCACAGACTTCTGAAGAGGGTTTGTAGTTACAGAATTTCATCAGAACATAACTTTTGAAAGCACATTTAAAAAAGACAGAATAGATTTCTAAAACCAAAATCTGTAATAGTTCTCCATATAGATAAGTAGAATATAATTACATGCACACAAATATTACATGTGGTAATTACTGTTTCTCATTTATGTTCTTTCATTATGCAATTTTAAGAGTAAATCTAATTTTTAACTTAATTTTAATTTTACAAATGCTTTTAGTTCTTCTACAGCAAATGCATAAAATTGATAAGATTAGCTTTCATAAATCCAACAAAATGTCAACTGAAATATGATGTTTCCTGACCTTGTCTCCATAATTAAATTGCAGTTGTAGATAATTACCAGAAAAGCGATTCTCAGAATTACTGAAGAAGGAGCAGGGAAGTGAGAATGGGAGAATAGAGGAAGGGGTTATATTTAATAAACTCAGGGGTATCTAATTAATGGTTGAGCCAGGGCTGATATAAAATAAACTACAATAAAAGATCCTAAAGAGAAAACATAATATTTATAATAAAATTATCCTTTCAGTGCTCTAGGGTTCCTGTGCAGCTAGAAACTTACATTAGGGATTCTCTTTACAAAAGACTTTTGAAAAATGCAAAATGGATATTTTTCAATATGGATTTTTAAGCCTACTTATCCTACACTGCAGATAGGACAATTAAAGAGAGTAGCAATTTTAAAAATTAATGCAAAAACCTCTAGATTTTCTACAGCACCTGAAGATGAAGGCAATATACTAGAGTAGGATAAGCCCCTGCATTGGAATCATGGTTCTGATAACAAGTTTTGTAACCTTGAACAAATGAGTTAAATTTTCTTAGCATCGGTTCAAAGGGCTTAACTAGATGATTTCCAAAGTCTCTTCCAATCAGCACTGTGCTGCTCAGTGTTTAACAAACATCTCTCTAGAAAAGAACATTATATATATATATATATATATATATATATATATATATATATGTGTGTGTGTGTGTGTGTGTGTGTGTGTGTATGTATATGCATCTTTGCACATATACATACATGCACGTATACATGCATAATGCCTTTTAAGTATTGATTGATTTGACCTCCCTCTTAAAGGTCTTCTCTAGCACTACAATTCAAAAGCATCTGTTCTGATGCACTTAGTTTTCCTTATAGTCCAAATCTCATAGCCATACACTGCTATTGGAAAAACATAGGTTTCATTTGCATTGTACAGACCTTTGTTGGTAAGGTGATGTCTCTGTGTTTTAGTATGCTGATCAGATTTTTCCCTAGTTTTTCTTCCAAGTAGCAGCTTTTCATTTCATGGCTGCAGTTGCTGTCTGCAGTAATATTTGAGCCCAAGAGTTTGAAATCTGACACTGTTTCCATCTTTTCTTCCATTTGCCAGGAAGTGATGGGACCAGTTGCCAGGATGTTAGGTTTTTTTTTTATGTTAAGCTACAAGTCAGTTTTTACACTCTCCTCTTTCACCCTCATCAAGAGGCTTCTTAATTCCCCTTCACTTCCTGCCACCAGAGTGGTATCGATTGGATATGAGATGGTTGATATTTCTCCCAGTGATTTTGATTCTTGACGCTGGAAGACCTGAGTTCAATGCAACCTCAGACTAGCTGGGCAAGTCAGTTAATCTCTGTTTCCCTTCATCCACTAGAGAAGAAAATGGAAAACCACTCCAATATCTTTGCCAAGAAAATCCCACAGACAATAGTGGCATATGGGGTCATGAAGAGTCGACATGTTGAACAGCAACAGAAATGGGCTAATCTCCTTGGTTTGACTGTATGTGTTAAAATGAAGCATTCTACTGGGAATGGCGGGAAAGTAGAAGACTTTGGGAAGTAATGGTGATATTTTTTAAAAGAAAAGCAATGAAATATTTTTTAAAAAACAAAGAAAGTTGATCAACTGTGAATAACCTAGCTACTCTCAGCAACACAATGGTCCCAAACAATTCTGAAGGACTGATGATGAAAAAATGCTGTCAACCTTCCAAGAAAGAACTGATGAGTCTGAATGCAGACTGAGTACACTTAAAAAAATCACTCTATTATTCTTGTTTGTTTTGGTCTATGTTTTCTTTTGCAACATGGTTAGGATAGAAATGTTTTGTATTACTTCACATGTATAATTTATATCAAATATCATGCTTTCTTTAAGGAGGGGGGAGGGTGAAAATTTGGAACTCAAAAATTTTTAAAATGAGTGTTAAAATTTTTGTTTACATGTAATTGATAAAAAATGAAAATTAAATGTAAAAAAATGTTGAATTGAATCAAGATTATGGAATGTCTTAAATGTGAGAGAGGAAGCTTAGACTTCACCAAAGGTTTCTCTTCCATTCCTATTTCTTCCTCCTCTTCAGCCTCCATTGATCTGTAGAAAAGTAAAAGAAGGGAAAGTAAATGGTGTTGACAATCAGTGCAGCTTCTGGACTATAGGTGGAGATGGATCAAAGGTTTCCACTAAAATTTATATACTGAAAGAAGTTCATACCTGACACTTTGTTAAAGAAAGTTCTTTTTCAATTAGAAGTGAGGAGAGAGAGGCGGTGAAAACAGAGAAACGTAAACAAGTAGTTGCCAGACACATTTTACCCAAAGCTGACCTGGGATGAAACAAATCTATTAACCTTGACTTGAACATTTCAGTAGAAGAGACTAATTCTGATGCTCAAAACAAAACAAGGACAAGTGTTTTCCTGTTTATTTAATATCCTCTTTTCTAGAGGATATTAGAAATATTTATTAGAAATTTATTAGAAATATTTTATTAGAGGATATTTATTAGAAATGTGTAGCAAATTATAAAGAAAAAAGTAGTAGGCAAAGGGCTAAAATTCACTCCATTTTATTATTAAATCAAATTTATTCAATCTATTTTGATTATTTTACAAAATTGCAGGACTAAATGCCCCTTCCCTCCCTGATTGCCCCTCATACCTCTTAACTGTAATAAGCCAGAGTTGGACAATTATAGTATAGTTGCACCACAGTGCATCCTGAGTGATAAACAGTGTGCTGAAGGACACTAGCAACTGGTTAACCAATCAATAACCAAATCTTTTTGCTAAGTGCCAGGGCTATGCCTGGCACTAGATATACAAAGCCAAAATTGAAACAGTTCCTGATCTCAAGGAGTTTACCTTCCTTTCGGAGAAATGACACATTCACTTATAAGTAAATAGAAAATAAATGCCAAGTGAATGCAAAGTAATGTCTGCCTCTACACTTGGAGCTTATTAGGTCAGGGGGCAAGAATATACATGTATACTTTTGTAATAAAAAAGTAGTTGGAATTTGGAACTATGCCCAAAGGGCTAGAAAACTATGTGTACTGTTTCACCCAATAGTACCACTTCTAGGTCTGTGTCCTAAAGAGATCAAAGGGAAAAGGACTCTTTTTACACAAAAATAGTCATAGCAGCTCTTTGTGCACTGGCAAAGAATTGGAAATTGAGGGGATGCCCATCAATTGGGGGATGGCTGGACAATCTGTGGTACTATTGTGATGGAATACTATTGTGCTACAAGAAAAAACAAGGGGGATGGTTTTAGAAAAACCTAGGAAGACTTATATGAACTGATGCAAAAAGAAATGAACAGAATCAAAAGAACATTGCATACAGTAACCCAAATATTGTAAGGATGTGATCATCCTTATGAATGATTTAGTTACTCTAATCAAGACAATGGTCTAAGATAGTTCCAAAGGATGCAAGATGAAAAATGCTATTCATCTCCAGAAAGAGAATTAATGAATTCCAAGTGCAGATAAAAACATACATTTTTTTGCTTTCTTTGTCTTTTTTTGATATATGTTTTTTTTGCAACATGGCTAATATGGAAATTTGTGTTATGTGACATCACATGTATAATTGACCTCATACAATTTGCCTTTACAAGAGTGGAGAGAAGGAAGAGAAAGCATTTAGAACTCATTTTTTTTAAAAATGAATGTTAAAAAATTTAGATGTAACTGGAAAATATTAAACAAAAAAACTAAAATTATATTTTTAAAATGTAGTTGAACCTGATAAACAAAGAACGTCAGACCTGACAAAATTGAATGTGCTGTGTCTGTCCTTTGTTTTCCTTCTCTATTAATTATTCACTAGAATTTAAATCCTGAGAGCATGAGAATACTTGTAACATCCTAATTTAAGTGCCAATCTGAGGAAAGAGAAATAGACAAGAGCAATGTAAGCTGATAAGAGCAACACATATAGTTTTACTGTTTAGAGTTTTGTTTTGGTTTTGGGGTTTTTTTTGAGAAACATTAGGTTGGGTCAATTAGCAATGGGAAATGTCGCTGAAACCAGAGGTATTCTATGTCCTGTATTAGGAATAAAAATGACAATAGCTAGCATTTATACAAAACTTTGCAGTTTGAAAATCACTTTATAATTATCTCATTTTATACTCACAAAAATTCTGTGATCTAAATGTTACAGATTATCCCCATTTTTCAGATGAGGAAATAGAGGCAGGTAGAGGTTAAGTTACTTGCCCATTGAGGTCACTTAACTAGTAGTGTCTGAAGTCGAATTTGAACTCAGGCCTTCCCAACTCTGAGTTCAACTCTCTGTTCACCTAAGATGAACAAGTCCTTCATCTCACTGTTTCCAAAACTCATCCTCTAAGAGAACTTTCCCTTCATTGGACATCTTACACCTCTCTGATGGTCCATTGTCCCAGGGATGTTTGATAGGATTACCACTTGTTATGTGACTTGTAGCTTACTCACCTGTTATTTATTTACGTTCTAGAAGTAAAGTCAATAATCATGAATATCTGAATTTGAGGTGCCTGGAAACCTAATGGAAACTTAGGCTGAATTATAGTAAAATGTCCATCTACAGCCTATATGACCCTTAGAAAATAATTTAACCTCTGTAGAACTCAGATTGCACATCCGTCCTCAAGTCCTTTCTAGATCTATGAGTATGTCTGCATTCTTACTCAATAGTTAAATTCCAAACATAAAATAGCAGGAAAAACTTTATAGAAAGTACAATGCATTGAATAAAAATCCCAGAGAGGATTTTTGGAGGTTTTAAAAACCAAAAAAGAACATCATTTCTTTTAATTAAATTTAGACAGGACAATGTGTTATCTAGTCCCATGTTGTGAATGTCAAGGTGGCTTATTCATTGGGAGACACTGAATGAAATGTTGGATGAGACTCAGAGAGTAGCCATAGGAATAACTTATATTGCCATGGCAGCAGATTGGATTGAAACTGACAGACAACATCCTCATTAAAGTAGTGAGGTTAGGGGAGACAATAACAGGGAGAGAGAAGGGAAGACACAAAGAGATGAACCCATCTCTGAGTCTGTAGGTTCTTAATTCCTAGGGATTGTAGGAAATGTTGAGAGTCACAAAAATGATTATGCCACCATTTATTAATTCACTCATTATACATTTCTAAATTTCCCATTTTATTCAAGCTCACTATATTAGAGACTGGAGATTAAGAAAGACAGCATATAGACCCTGCTCCCATGAAGCTCTCATTCTAATAGGAAGAAGGAGCATGGACATATAACTATGATATAAAGAAAAGTGTTGTATAGTATGACAGATTTAAGTGTGGTATAGTAGAAATAGCAATGAACTTAGATTAAGAAGATCCTATCAAATCCTCCTTCTGCTATCTTTTATTCTACTACTGCTGACTTTTTCTTCCTCTGTCCATTAGACACCAAAAAGATGGAAGCTAAGGTAGAAAACCTAGTTATCATAAAGAGGAACTTTCAGTATCACAAGAGATCTCAAAACCCAATAAGAATTTAAAAGGGAGAAGCAGGTTTGTTCATATTTCTCTCTATCTTTATGTACCCACAGAAAATCTAAGTCTGAGGCATCCATGGGTCAGAGATAGCTGTCAGATATGGCAGAGAAATATTCTAAAGACCTGTCGGAAGAAATAAATGATGGTTTTCCAGCCACATTCCATTATCTGTGGCAGATTCAACTAGCCACCAACTCAGAGCTGAGACCAGGAGAGCTAGAAACAGAGAGGTTTCACCCATCTTGATAGCCAGATGACGTAGGGTAGTTGTGGTGAGCTGAGAGTTCCACCATCATACCTTTTGATCTTTGAGGCCAAGAATACTTGAAAGCATTCTTATAGAAATGTTGAAAGTGAGGGACAAGATACTTAAAAGAGAGTGATAAGTTAAAAAAACAGATTCCTTAGTAAAAGTACCCACTAAGAGTGGCCAGGTTTAGTCTTTTAGGACTTCCACTTTTAATTTCATTTTTAAATTGTGCTTCTCTACCTATGAGTGAGTAAACCTCTTGGGTCATACAAAGTTAGAATCTCATTGCTATAAAAATTTGGGATTGAAAAGGAGTCAAATAAATTATGAATTATCAGGTATATTCATATCCTTAAGACTAGAATGAACCCTGTGAGGAGACAGTTTGGTCCGTACGTGCACAGAAGGTCTGAATGAGACTCATGGCTCAGACCTTCCATGTTCTGTCCCTGCCCAAAGGAAGGAAATTGGATCCTGACTTTGGACTTCCCACAGTCCGGTTCTTTTTATATAGACACTGTACCCTAGGTAGGTGTTAAAATTTCCTCTCTGCCTCCTAATGCCAACATAAAAGCGTTTTGTAATAGTTTGGCCAGAAGATTATGCAACCAAAGGTAGAATATGTGGAGGAAAGGATGAATATAGGATGTTGAGAGGGAAAACTAGGGAAATGAGGAAAAGTCAAAGGTGACTCTCAGCATATTACTCCAACTAATTAGAAGGATGAAGGAGTTTGGGGGAGAGGAGGGTTGAAAGGTAATGAGCTCAAAACTGAACAAGCCAAATTTGAAAAATCATTCAACAGGCATTTATTATGATTTACACACTTATTATGTGCTGGGTACTCTGCTAAATACTAGGGATGCCCAAAAATTCAAAAATATGGCTCCAGTCCTCAACAAACTCGCATCTGAACCATGGAGACAACACGGAAACAACATAACACAACACAAGATATATACTGAGTGTCTCAAAAATCTTAGTGCAATTTTTGCCCTAAAACTTTTGGAAGAACTAGGACAGTGTAAATAGGAAGTAATGGAGTTTCCATGAATCATCTAGGTTCTAGATGTAAATCACAGATCGGGGCTGGAAGGGTCCCCAGATGTCATTTCATGTAGCTTACTCCTTTTCACAGATGAGAACACCGAGACCCAAAGAGATTACTGCTGACTTGCCCAGTGTAACACAGTAAGTATCAGAGACAATTAAAATTTAAACCAAGGTCTTTAGATTAATAAATATGCAGATGTAAATAAAGTACTAAAATTCTGGGGAGAGGTTGACGGTATTGCTGGCATAAGTACTTCAAATAAGTTATTCAGCATGTACAAGTCACTGGCATATACCTACTTGCCCTCTTGACATCTCTACAATATGTAGTCTCCCATAATATAGAAACCTCTTCACCCTGGAAACTTACTTCCACCCCTAGACTACTTCTCACGTTGGAAAGTTCCCCCAGCCTCTAGCCTCTTCTTCTGATTGGATGGTTCTTCCAAGAAATTTCATTTTAAGGAGTAGCACTTGTCCAAGATCAGCATCACTTATTTCCAGGATGTACTGACTTCACTTTCCCCACCATTCTCTACCAAGTACCTTCATTCTCCTGATTTCCTTACTCATTATTAGAATGTAAGCTGCTTCAGGGCAGGGGTTGTCTTTTTTTCTACTTGCGTTGTATTCTCAAGGATTAGTACAGTGCCTGGCTTTTACTAATGCCGATAATTATGACTTAATTCCAATTAATTAGTTCCAATAACAAGCTAATAAATGTTTCTTGATTTGAAAAGTAAGCTTGCTTACTTCCCTTGCTACTGCTATATTTTTTTCTCTTTTGCGCTCTTTCCTAGTGATCTCATTTTTACTCCAAATTTTCAATTTAATTCAATGGAAAAAGCATTGACTTTTGTAAACTTTCATGAGTAAAACCAAAGGTAGAGAACCTCTCATCCAAGGCTGAAATCTAGGATTTGGATGAATTTCATTATAAGATCAAGTTCCAAAAGACACTTACTGTTAAGACCACTCTTCATTTGTTGACATCTGTACTATTATTAATAGCAACCAACATGGAAAAATCAATAGTTTCATTGCTTGTCTATATTGATTAAATATCAGTGCTCTCTTAAATAGGGATCTTTTGGTCATGGTCATTGTCGTTAATACATTGGGAAGGCTGAATATCACAGAATAAATGAAAAATTTTTGCTCAAGAGAAAGAGAGACATTTAGCAAGAACATTTAACATTTAAATAGGGATACCAAGGAAAATTTAAGCTTAATAGCAAAAGTACAATCTATCAAAAATAACTTCTTGAAGCAGAATATAACATATTCCTGTCAGTTACAATCATTGCATTAAATAGATGCTTAATTATTAAGGGAAGTTATTTTAGGGGACTCATTTATTCTATGTAAAAAAAAATCAATAAAATACTTTGGGCAGCTTAAAAGTGTTTTCTATAAATCTAAAATAATCCTCAAGACTAACCCTAAAGAAAGGTAGTATAGCACATGTGTGTGGATATATAAACACACATACAGTCAATATATATATACACATATATTATATATAATAGATCCTGAAATGGACCAAATTAATAAGTCACAGGCAAAATTAATTGAAAATTTCGAGAGCGTCATTTATCAGCCAGGCTGGCGGCTGCCTCATGTAGAGACCCAGAGGAGACACTCCAGAACTGAGGCGGGTGAGTGCATTTTAAGCATTTTGGTGCTACTTGGTACAGCCTTGGGGTTTCCACAACAAACAGGGTTCTAACAGAGTAAGAGGGGGTAGCGGACTACTAGGCAAGAACCCCCAAAACAGAAGGGGTTGTCAGGGAGTTACTAGGCACAGGACCCCTAACAGAAAACAGGTGCCAGGAGAGGTAGCCAATCAAAGACTGGTCGTCATTCAACACACAATAGTTGTCAGGAAGGGGGGTGCTCAGCAGAAGGTGTTACCTGGTAATGGGGGTCTAACATTAGGTGGGGCACAGGTGGTTACCATGTAAATGGACTAAACAAGAGATGACTGTTAACAATTCATCAGATATTAAACCAAAGGGGAATAACATTTTGACAGGGTCTTAACAACAAAAGGAAACTGTTACTAGGCAAGCTATTCTGCCCCGTAACCTAACAGAGATCTCTCGGCCTAGGGGCCTAGGGAGAAATAATATCCATTTTGGATCCCACATCTCAGATATACTGCAGAGTTGAGACAATTAATGTAAAATACTTGACAAACCATAATGCATTAAATAAATGCTAGCTATTTCTATTATTATAATTATAGTAGATGGAGAATTCTCAAAATCAGGATGACCTGAATTTAAATACTGTCTGATAAAACATATTGGTGATCTTGGGTAAATCACAACTTCTCAGGACACCCTTAAGGCAATAAGTTACAGAATAATTGATCATCTGTGTTGCTATAGGAAGTTCTTTATTTGAGATAACCTTTAATATTAAAATCACAGGTAAATATGAAGGAGAAACAAGATTAACTCATAAGTTGTAAGCAACTCAAGCATTATTACTCGATGAAACTGAATTCCTAATTGACACTAGTCTTGGGCTCTACTGGCCTTTTCATGCAAACACCAGAGAAGATCTGAGGGGAGCAGAGATATCTTTGAGTCATGTGCCTTTAAGGAAAATAGGACAAAGAAAGAGTGAGTGTGAGAATAGAGGGAGCTTTCAGAAGATCTATTACTTAAAATCACCCATCTTGTCACTTCCAATCTGCTTCATAAATTTATCAGGTTCTTCCTTACTCCTCAGTGTACCCGAGAGTTAGAGAAAACATCATATCCTCTGCATTCCAAATTCTACATCAGAGGATCAATGGTGATGTCCCTCCTTTTCAAGGGCTTGGTCCTTCTTGAAGCAAACATTATCTACTCTCTAGTTGGCTGAAATCTGGTCAACTGGTTATCAGTAGGGCCTACTTTACTGAGGCTGACTGGTTGAAGGAAAATGGAAAAAGAAAACCTCAAAGAATCATAGATTTAGAGTAGGAACAGACCTCAAGTCTTATCCCTTCATTTTGCAGATGACAAAAATTGAGGTTCAGAAAATTTATATGACTTGCCCATGGTCATTTAGGTAGTGACAAAAGCAAGACTTGAACTCACATCATCTGTTTTCAAATTCAATGTTCCACTACACCATGCTAGATCTCATATTCTACCCTCTGACTTGCTATCTCCAATTTATTCTCCATAATATCTTTGTACATAGTAATTTCCATGTTGTCTCTTTCATTATTAGACTGAGATTCTTGAAAGCAGGACTGATTTTTTCTTCCTTTGTATCTCCAGAACTTAGGACATTCCCTGGAACATAGAAAGTGCTTAATACTTATCAATCAAATACAAATATATACACATATATACATATTACATATATACCTGTATGTGTATGTATGTATATAGATACATATGTGTTTTACATATTATAAATATGTATGTGTGTGTATGTGTGTGTGTATATGTGTGTATGATACACACACATATTTGTGTATGGTTGTGCCTTTTACAAAGGATGAAGTGGGTAAACTAACAGCCTAAGCCTTCACTAATAATCTCTCCTGATTATCTTCCTATCATGAAAAAAAAATGTATATTTCAAAACTGATCACACTATGTATGTGTATTTCAATGATCATTCCATTTATGTCCATGACCACAAAACCAAAATGAAAGCTAAAAACATCTTACACTGTGCTCTAAAAGGCCACCAGATGGAGATGTTACATCAAGAAACCAAGACTTTGTCTTCTGTAAGATAAAATGTGGCATATCCTCTTTTCCAAAGCTAAAAGTTAGAACTTTTTTCCCTTACTGAAAATAAATAAAAAGTTAGGTTTTGAGAATCACTGAGCTTTTAAACTTTAAATAAGCATCAAAATACCCTCCACATCCTTTTCTCCCATTAAAAACAAGAAATACTATCTACAGTTAGCCATATTTTGCAATCTAAAGGGTTATGGTTTTCTATGTTGATAAATAGGTTTATCTTTACCATTCAGGGCTGTATCAAGAATTAAAGTTGTTTTTTCTTTTATCTTTCCTAGTATCATTCTTTTTCCTTCTCTTTTTGCCACCTGTATCTTTTCCTAAGACTAGAAATAATAAAGAACTAAACATATATTATTACTTATTCAGTGATGAGTAGTTTGACATAAAGAAGTGGTTCTCAAAGGCCTGGGACCTTTAGGGGCCTGCAAACCTTTTTTGGGGGTCAATGAAGTCAAAACTATTTTTTTATAAATAAGCTGTTTTAATTTCTAATATAGTAAATATAATAGATATAACCCAAGTAAACAACAGTTCTTTGTGGTCTTCTGTAATTTTGAAGAGTATAAAAGGGACCAAGAAGTATGAGAAACTCTGGCCTAGTGGATAAAGAACTAGGCACAAAGACAGGAAGACCCAGGTGAAATTTCAGCCTCTGACACATGTTGACTGTGTGTCTCTGGCCAAGTCAACAGAGCTCTCAGTGCTCTGGGTAACATTCTGAGACTTCATTGAAGAGATGTGACAACCTGCATCAATGGAGGGAATTGCTTTCACCAGTGAAATCACAGATCTAGTTATTATCCTTACTTAAGGTCTTCAAGGCTCCCCAATTCTATCAGCATGAGTACCACCTTTTTCAGTATATACACATACTAATCTGAATTTAGTAGACTACCCTTTTCAGTGGCTGAAGCAGAAAAGTTTCACCATTTGGTAGCCAATGCTGAACTTATGAGCTCCTCCATTTACCTAGTCAGGTCCTCCAAAGGTTTATTTTGAGTCTTGAGTAAAGTGTTTCCCACTTGGTCTAATCATAATAGATCACATTTAAATCCATGATTTAAAGCTTACAAAATGAGTTTTTCACAATAGTTCAGTCAGTTCAGAGAAATCATAAGAAATGAAAACAAAGGAGGAAAATTATGAAAAGACAATAGCTCATTAAAAAGAGGCACAAAAAATATGAAATAGGCCAAACTGAAGGGAACAAAAGGTATAAAAATTCATTGATGAAAATAATGTCTTAAAAAGTAGAATTTGTCAAATGGAAAAACAGGTACAAAAGTTCACTGAAGAGAATGTCTTTAAAAAATATAATTGATCAAATCAATGAGACATAAAGAAACAATCAAACCAAATCAAAAGAATGAAAAAAAACAGAAGAAAAAGTGAAGTATGGTAGGGGGAAATGATCTGAAAACTAGATTGAGGACAGATAATTTAAGAATTACTCAACTCCCTAAAAGTCATAATCAAAGAAAGAGCATGGACATCATTTTTCCAGAAATTATCAAAGAAAACTGCTGTGATTCCTAGAAATGGAGGGTAAAATAGAAATTGAAATGATCATTTACCAACTGAAAGAAATCTCAATGTAGACACTCCCAGAATGGTCATAGCCAAATTCCAGAGTTCCCAGGTCAAAGATAAAGTACCACAATCTAGATCACACAAAATTTGGCATCTACCTACAAATTTGGAAAGCTCAACAGTGGCTCCTGTATTGGAAAAGATCAGTTTATGTCCCAAATCTAAAGAAGAGTTATGCCAAAGAATGTTCAAATTACTGAGCAATCATGCTCATTTCACATGCCAGAAAGATTATGCTAAAGATTCTGCAAGTCAAAGTTCAGCAATATATGAACTAAGAATTACCAGAAGTGCAGGCTGGTTTTTAAAGGGGCCAAGGAGCTAAAGACAAATTACTATATTTGCTGGATTATGGAAAAATCAAGGAAGTTCCAGAAAAGGTTCTATGTTCCGCTACATGAAAGCCTTTGTGTGGATCACAACAAAATGTGGCAAATCATCAATGAGATGGGAGTACTGGATCATCTTACTTGTCTCCCGAGGAACTCGTATGTGGGCCAAGAAGCAATAGTTAGGATGATATATGAACAACTGATTGGTTTAAGATTGGAAAAGGAGTATGAAAAGGCTGTATTTTGTCACATTCAGAGTACATTATGCAAAATGCCAAGTTCAATGAATCAAAAGCCAGAATTAAGGTTGCTGGCAGAAATACTGATTTCAGACATGCTGATACCACTCTGATGGCAGAAAGGAAAGAGGAATTAAGAAACTTCTTGAGAAGGGTGAAACAAAAGAGTATAAAAGCTAGCTTGAAGTTCAACATCCCCCCTCACATTCTCCCCCACAAAAAAGGTCTTGGCAACTGGTTCCATCACTTCCTAGCAAACAGAGGGAGAAGAAATGGAAGCACTGTCAGATTTTATAATTTTGAGTTCAAAGATCATTGCAGATGGAGACTGCAGCCATGACGTTAAAAGACACTTGCTCTTTGGAAGGAAGGCTCTGACAAATCTAGATACATCTATGTAAGTCCAAGCAAGGTAAGATTTTTGTTGTTTTCTTTTTGGAGTTCAATTTCCTAGGTTCAGGTCAAATTGTGAGCATCTGAGGGATTGATCTCTTTGAACCCTGATAATTCATAGCTGTGCTGAGTCATGGAGGTTTCATGCCTGCTGACTCTGAACCAATCAGGGGCCGAGTTTTTGTTGTATATACTGTGAGGTTGGTATTTTGTTTTGGAGGTTCACTTATGAGAAGGACCTTTAGATTCCTTGGATGGGACTATGAGTAGCCATTTGTTAAGAGCCCCCTCACCACCTCCCACCCTCCTACCTACTCAGAGGTTTGTGCTCTCCCAGTCTGGTGGTGTATGTAGGTGGTTGCATTACTCTGTTCAGACAGTAAGTGCCCTGTCTATTGATCTTTGTGCTAATTTCTCTGCTTGTATTTTCTCTGTTTGCATTTTCTTCACATTCAGGGTGCTGACCTTTCTCTTGAACTAGTGAATGTAATTAAAGTAAGATTGTTGACTCCTTTAAAAGTTGTCTTTCTTTTATCAAAGCAGATCAAAGGACCTGTGTTAGGTCATCCTGGGTCATCCGACTACAGTCTGTACAGCCAAAGTTATGACTTTTCCAGTATCAATATACAACTGTGAGAGTTGAATTATAAGGAAAACTGAATGCTGCAGAATCAACTCTTTCAAATGGTAGTGCTGGAGAAAACTTTTTAGAGTCTTTTGGACAGCAAGGAGATCAAATTAGTCAGGATTCAAAGAATCAATTTGGGCTTCCAATAAATATTGGAAGGGCAAATACTGAAATTGAAGCTTAAATACTTTGCATAATGAAAAGTCAATTCTCAGTGGAAAAGACACTGATTTTGGGAAAGTTAAGGTAAAAAGAGAAGGGGATGACAGAGATGGATAGAGAATGTCATGAAAATAATGAATATGAACTTGACATACTTTGAGAGATAGTGGAGAATAGAGGGTCCTGGCATGCTTTGGTTCATGGAGTCATGAAGAGTTGGACATCACTGAGCAATTCAACAACAATAATGTTAAAAGAGTAGAGAACTTGGAATATGATCTTCTGGAAGGAAAAAGAATTGAGATCACAACCACGAATAACTTACCCAGCAAAACTGAATATAATCCTTCAAGTAAAAAAAGTGTTTATTTAAAGAAATAAAGGACTTTCAAGCATTCCTGATGAAAAGACCAGAACTGAATAGAAAATTTGACTTTCAAATACCAAACTCACAAGAAGTATAAAAAGAAATAAAAGAGAAATGATAAGAGACTCAATAAGATTAAAGTATTTACCTTTACAAAAGGGAAGATGATGCATGTATCTTACTATGAACTTAATCAGTATTAGGGTAGTTAGAAGGATTCTCCATAGAAAGAGGGAAGGGGAAGGAGTCAATTATGGTGGATGATGTTAAAAAAATGGATAAGTAAGAAAGAGGGATATCCTGGGAGAATAGGGAAGGTAGAGGAATAATGGGGTAAGTTATTTCATATGAACGAGGCAAACAAGGAAGAGTTTTTGTTATTATTGTTTTTTACAGTGGAGAAGAAAAATAGTGTGTGTAGGGGGAGGAAATACTTGAACCTCATTCACATTTAAATTTGCTCTAGAAGGGGAGAATATACTGACATACTCAGTTGGTAATAGAACTCCATCTTACCCAACAGAGAAGTAGAAGGGGAAGGGAAAAAAAGAAAGGGGCATGGGGTAATAAAAGTATGGACAGATAAAAGAGGTTAGAAGCAAAACAGACTTCAAAGGAGGGACAAGATAAAAAAGGTTGAGAGAAGGATAAACAGAAAATTGAGGAATTACACAATTAAAAATCATGACTGTGAATGACTCAATTTATGACTCAATCATAAAATGGAAGTGGATAGCAGAAAGGATTAGAAATCAGAATTCAACAATATTTTGACTACAAGAAAGGTGCTTTAGACAGAGACATACATGGAGTTAGAGGACACTGAAACAGAATCTATTATGTTTCAGCTGAAGCAAAAAGTTATGGGTAGCAATTTTGATCTCAGACAAGACAAAAGCAAACCCAAACCCAATTAAAATGGTAAGGGGAAAAAAAGTAGGGAAATTACATCTTGCTAAAAGCCACCATAGGCAATGAATTAATATCAATACTAAACATATATGCATCTTAAGTGAAAAGTTAAATGAATTATACGAGGAAATAGCAGAACTGTAATAGTGAGGGATCTCAACTTCTCCTTCTCATATCTAGATAAATCTAACTATAAAATCAATAAGAAAGAAGTCAAGGAGATGAATAGAATGTTAGAAAGTTAGATATGATGGACCTCTGAAGAAAACTGCCAATAGAAAGGACTATATATTTTTCTGAGCTGTACATGGAAGCTTCACAAAAACTGACATGTATTAGAGCATAAAACTTCACAAGCAAATGCTGAAAAGTAAAACTATTAAATGTACCCTTTTCATATCACAATGCAATAAAAGTTTAATTTAATTAAGGGCTGCAGGAGCATAGATTGAAAGTTAATTGGAAACTAAACATCCAATCCCCCAAAAATGAGTGGGTAAAAGAAAAAAATCATAAAAACAAACAGTTTCATTAAAAAGAATAACAATGAGACAATATTCCAAAAAATGTGGGATGCAGTTGAAACAATTATCAGAGGAAATTTTATATTTCTAAGTGCACATGCCAATAAAAGAGAGAAAGAGCAGATTAATGAATTTGTGTAACTAGAAAAATAGAAGAACAAATTAAAAATCTCCCATTATACACCAAAAGGGAAATCCTAAAAATCAGAGGAAAGATGAATAAAATTTAAAGTAAAAACAAAATAAAACAAAAAAAATCATTGAACTAATAAATAAAATTGGGAGGTGGTTTTATTAAATAAAAAATAGTAAAATAGATAAACAATTGGTTAATTTCATTAAAATAAAAAAGAAAACCAAATTGCTAGCATCAAAAAAGAAAATGGGAGGAGGAGCCAAGATGGCAGAGTAGAAAGACTCATGTATGCTAGCTCTGAATCCACAGACCAGAAACTTCCTGTAAAAAGAACTCCCCACAAATTCTGGAGCACTGCAAGCCATGCAGAAACACAGCGGAAGAGATTTCCGTTCCAGAGAGCCCTGGAAAGCCATCCCCAGGGGTCTGTCACTCTGTGGAGCCCACCCCTGCGCTGCCCTGGCTGCGTGGCCCCAGAGGAACAGATCCAAGCAGGCTTCAGGGACGGAACATCTGGCGGAGGCAAGGGTCCCTCCACCCACAGGCGCTACAGGTCATTGAGAGAGATATTTGGGCTGGCTGAGAGGGGAGAGGGGTGTCTCTGTGACTCGGGCCATCTTGGGAGGCAGTGGCAGAGGGAGTGGCAGAGGCAGTGGCAGAAGCAGCAGCTGCCCAGAACTCCCGGAGCAGCAGGCAAGAGCTCAGGGCCATTATGAAGGTCTCTGCAAAAACCCCCTGAGGGAACTGAGCCTGGGAGGAGGCCCTGCCCCCACCATGCTCCATTACTGAAGGTCTCTGCATAAAGCCCCTGAGGGAACTGAGCCTGGGAGGAGGCCCTGCCCCCACCAAGCACCAGAACTTAAGCTTACATTGAATAGGAGCCGCTCCCGCCACGGATAGCCCTGATTCTGGGAAGCAGCATTTGAATCTCAGATCCCAAGCACTAACTGGGCGGATCTAGGCAGGGGTGCAGAGGAATCTCAGAAGTCAAGTAACTGGCTGGGAAAATGCCTAAAAAAAGGAAGTAAAATAAGACCATAGAGAGCTACTTTCTTGGGGAAGAGTTGTTCCTTCCTCCCTTCATTTCTGATGATGAAGTACAATGCTTGTCATCAGGGAAAGATGTGGAGGTTGGGGCCTCTCTATCCCAGACATCTGAGGGGGATGTCCGGTGGGCTCAGGCCATGGAAGATCTCAAAAAGGATTTTGAAAATCAAGTTAGACAGGTGGAGAAAAAACTGGGAAGAGAAATGAGAGAGATGCAAGAAAAGCATGAAAAATGGGTCAATATCCTGGTAAAGGAGACCCAAAAAAATGCTGAAGAAAGTAACACCTTGAAAAATAGGGTAACTCAATTGGCAAAAGAGGTTCAAAAAGCCAATGAGGAGAAGAATGCTTTCAAAAGCAAATTTAGCCAAATGGAAAAAGAGGTTCAAAAGCTCACTGAAGAAAATAGTTCTCTCAAGATTAGAATGGAACAGATGGAGTCTAATGACTTTCTGAGAAATCAAGAAATAATAAAACAAAACCAAAAGAATAAAAACTGGAAGAGAATGTGAAATATCTCATTGGAAAAACAACTGACTTGGAAAATAGATCCAGGAGACACAATTTAAAAATTATGGGACTACCTGAAAGCCATGATCAAAAAAAGAGCCTAGACATCATCCTGCATGAAATTATCAAGGAAAACTCCCCTGAGATTCTAGAACCAGAGGGCAAAATAAGTATTGAAGGAATCCATCCATCACCACTTGAAAGAGATCCAAAATGAGAAACTCCTAGGAACATTGTGGCCAAATTCCAGAATTCCCAGGTCAAGAGAAAATATTGCAAGCAGCTAGAAAGAAACAATTCCAGTATTGTGGAAATACAATCAGGATAACACAAGAGCTTCTACATTAAGGGATCGAAGGGCGTGGAATAGGATATTCCAGAAGTCAAAGGAACTAGGACTCAAACCAAGAATCACTTACCCAGCAAAACTGAGTATAATACTTCAGGGGAAAATATGGTCTTGCAATGAAACAGAGAACTTTCAAGCATTCTTGATGAAAAGACCAGAGCTGAAAAGAACATTTGACTTTCAAACACAACAATGAGAAGAAGCATGAAAAAGTAAACAGCAAAGAGAAGTCATAAGGGACTTACCAAAGGTGAACTGTTTACATTCCTACATGGAAAGACAATATTTGTAACTCTTAAAACTTTTCAGTGTCTGGGTAGTTGGTGGGACCACACACAGATGTACACACACACACACGCACGCACATACATATGTACATGCGTGCACGCACACACACGTACACACATGCATGCACACACAGAGAGCACAGAGTGAACTGAATAGGATGGGACCACATCTTAAAAGAAATTAAGGTAAATGGTGAGAGAGAAATGTAGTGGGAGGAGAGAGGGTGAAATGGAATGGGGTAAATTATATCTCATTCAAGAGGCAAGCAGGAGACTTTTTAGTGGAAGGAAAAAGAGGAGAGATGAGAAAAAAAAGCATGAAGTTTACCCCCATCACATTCAACTAAAGGAAGGAGTAAAATGCATACACATTTTGGCATGAAAACCTATCTTACAGTACAGGAAAGTGGGGGAGAAGGAGATAAGCAGGGAGGGAGGGATGATGGAAAGGAGGGCAATGGGAGAAGGGAGCAATTTGAAGTCAACACTCTTGGGGTGGGACAGGATCAAAAGACAGAATAGA
Source organism: Bettongia penicillata ogilbyi (assembly GCA_023548195.1). Lineage (NCBI taxonomy): Eukaryota > Metazoa > Chordata > Mammalia > Diprotodontia > Potoroidae > Bettongia > Bettongia penicillata. The sequence goes on from JAJHZJ010000008.1 coordinate 7,125,767, forward strand.
AACAATGGGGGGCAGAATAGGATGGAGGGAAATACAGTTAGTCTTACACAACATGACTGTTATTGAAGTCATTTGCAAAACTATACAGATTTGGCCTATATTGAATTGCCTGCCTTCCCAAAGGGAATGGGTGGGGAGGGAGGGATGGGGAGAATTTGGAACTCAAAGTTTTAGGAACAACTGGTTAGAATTGTTGTTGCTACTAGGAAATAAGAAATACAGTAAATGGGGAATAGAAAGTCATCTGGCCCTACAGGACAAAAGAGAAGATGGGGGCAAGAGAAGGGAGGGATGATAGAAGAGAGGGCAGATTGGTGATAGGGAAAATCAGAATGCTTGGTGTATTGGGGTGGGGGAAGGGGATAAATGGGGAGGAAATTTGGAACCCAAAATTTTGTGAAAATGAATGTAAAAAGTTAAATAAATAAATTTATATTTAAAAAAATTAAAAATATAAATGGAGATTGAAAACAAAAATGAAAATGGCTACTAAACCACGAAATGAAGATGAAATTAAAGAAGTTACTATGAGTTTTTCTGCCAAAATATATCCCAGTAAAATAGACAATCTAAGTCAAATGAATAAGTATTTTCAAAACTATAAGCTGCCCAAGTTAACAGAAGAGGAAATAAAATACTTAAATTACCTTATCTTAGAAAAAGAAATTGAAAACCATCAATGAGCTTCGTAAGGAGAAAACATTCCCAAATCAGATGGATTTATAAGTGAATTCAACCAAAATACTAAAGAAATGATTAATCCCAATACTATGTAAACTATTGAAAAAATAGGTCAAGAAGAAGTTCTACCAAATTCCTTTTATGACACAAATACAGTTTTGAAACCTATACTAGGAAGAGCAAAACCAGAGAAAGAAAACTATGTACCAGTTCCCTTAATGAATATTAATGCATAATTTTTAAATAAATATAGCAAAATATATATAACAAAGATCATACACTATGACCAAATGAAATTTATACCAGGAATGCAGGGCAAGTTTAATATTAGGAAAACTGTCAGAATAATTTATCATATCAACAACAAAAGCAAAAATCATGATTATGTCAATCCATGCAGAAAAAAAAAAGTTTGACAGAATCATTGGAACCTTTCTTAAAATAAGTAGTATCTATCTAAAACTCTGAGTAAATAGTGTCTGTAACAAGTATAAACTTGAAGACTTCGCAATATGATGAAAAGTGAAGCAAAGATGTCCATTATCACCACTATTTTTCAATACTGTATCAGAAATGCTAGTGATAGTAACAAGACAAGAAAAAGAAATTGGAGGAATAAAAATAGGCAACAAAAAAACTACCACTCTTTGCAGATGATATGATCATATATTAGATAATCCTAAAGAATCAACTAAAAGTAAGTTGAAACAATTAAAAACTTCAGCAAAGCTGCAGGATATAAGGCAAACACAAATTATCAGCATTTCTATAAACTACCAACCAAACACAGCAGGAAGAAGTAGAAAGGGAAATTCCATTTTAAATAATGGCAGATAATATAAAATAATTGTGAGTCTATCCACCAAGACAAATCTACTACAAAACACTTTCCATCAGTTCTAAAGAACTGGAGAAATATTAATTGCTTATGGGTACAATGAGCCTGAATTGGAAATCAAGAGGTTGCCCATCAACTGGAGAATGACTATACTAGTTGCAGTATATGATTGTGATAAAATATTACTATGCTATAAAAAATGGTGAGCAGGGTGTTTTGTAGCAAAACCTGGGGAATCTTATATGAAGTGATGCAAAGCAAAGGGAACAGAATCAGAATATTGCATACAGTTACAGCCATATTGTAAGGATGCTCAACTGTGAAAGACTTAGCTTCCCTGATCAAGACAATGATCCATGAGAATTCTAAAGCACCCATGATGAAAAACGCTGTCTGCCTCCAGAGAGACAACTGATGAATTCTAAATGCAGATTGAAGTGTGCGTTTTTTAAACTTTATTGTTATTTTGTACTTCTTTTGCAATGTGTCTAATATAGGAATATCTTTTTCATGACCCCCTGTAAAAGCAAACACCCTGACATACGTAAGAGGGCCTGCTATCACAGCTTCTTTGATCTACTTTTCTTAAAGGGAAGGCAACTTTGTATTTGTTTTTTTTTTTTTTTTGCTTGTTAGTTTGTTTTAGTTAAATTTATTTATTTAACTTTTTACATTCATTTTCACAAAATTTTGGGTTCCAAATTTCCTCCCCATTTATCCCCTCTCCCCACCCCAATACACCAAGCATTCTAATTGCCCCTATCACCAATCTGCCCTCTCTTCTATCATCCCTCCCTTCTCTTGTCCCCATCTTCTCTTTTGTCCTGTAGGGCCAGATAACTTTCTATTCCCCATTACCTGTATTTCTTATTTCCTAGTAGCAAGAACAATACTCAACAGTTGTTCCTAAAGCTTTGAGTTCCAACTTCTCCCCATCCCTCCCTCCCCACCCATTCCCTTTGGGAAGGCAGGCAATTCAATATGGGCCATATCTGTGTAGTTTTGCAAATGACTTCCATAGTAGTTGTGTTGTATAAGACTAACTGTATTTCCCTCCATCCTATCCTGCCCCCCATTGCTTCTATTCTCTTTTTTGATCCTGTCCCTCCCCAAGAGTGTTGACTTCAAATTGCTCCCTCCTCCCATTGCCCTCCCTTCCATCATCGCCCCTATCCTTCTTATCCCCTTCTCCCCCACTTTCCTGTATTGTGAGATAGGTTTCCATACCAAAATGAGTATGCATTTTATTCCTTCCTTTAGTCGAATGTGATGAGAGTAAACTTCCTGTTTTTCTCTCAGCTCCTCTCTTTTTCCCTCCACTAAAAAGTCTCTTTCCTACTTCTTCTATGAGAGATAATTTGCCCCATTCCATTTCTCCCTCTCTCCTCCCAACACATTTCTGTCTCACCACTTAACTTCATTTTTTTAAGATATGATCCCATCCTATTCAATTCACTCTGTGCTCTCTGTACCTGTGTGTGCGTGCACATGTGTATGTGTGTGTCCATGTAATCCCACCAACTACCCAGATACTGAAAAATTTCAAGAGTTACAAATATTGTCTTTCCATGTAGGAATGTAAACAGTTCAACTCTAGTAAGTCCTTTACGACTTCTCTTTGCTGATTACCTTTTCATGCTTCTCTTCATTCTTCTGTTTGAAAGTCAAATTTTCTTTTCAGCTCTGGTCTTTTCATCAAGAATGCTTGAAAGTCCTCTGTTTCATTGAAAGACCACTTTTGCCCCTGAAGTATTATACTCAGTTTTGCTGGGTAGGTGATTCTTGGTTTTAGTCCTAGTTCCTTTGACTTCTGGAATATCCTATTCCACGCCCTTTGATCCCTTAATGTAGAAGCTGCTAGATCTTGTGTTATCCTGATTGAATTTCCACAATATTGGAATAGTTTCTTTCTAGCTGCTTGCAATATTTTCTCCTTGACCTGGGAACTCTGGAATTTGGCCACAGTGTTCCTAGGAGTTTCTCTTTTTGGATTTCTTTCAGGCGGTGATAGGTGGATTCCTTAAATATTTATATTGCCCTCTGGTTCTAGAATCTCAGGGGAGTTTTCCTTGATAATTTCATGCAGGATGATGTCTAGGCTCTTTTTTTGATCATGGCTTTCAGGTAGTCCCATAATTTTTAAGTTGTCTCTCCTGGATCTATTTTCCAGGTAAGTTGTTTTTCCAATGAGAGATTTCACATTATTTTCCATTTTTTCATTCTTTTGTTTTTGTTTTGTGATTTTTTGGTTTCTCATAAAGTCATCAGCCTCCATCTGTTCCATTCTAATTTTGAGAGAACTATTTTCTTCAGTGAGCTTTTGAACCTGCTTTTCCATTTGGCTAATTCTGCTTTTGAAAGCATTCTTCTCCTCATTGGCTTTTTGAACCTCTTTTGCCAATTAAGTTAGCTTATTTTTCAAGGTGTTGTGTTCTTCAGCATTTTTCAGGGTCTCCTTTAGCAAGGTGTTGACCTGCTTTTCATGCTTTTCTTGCATCTCTCTCATTTCTCTTCCCAGTTTTTCCTCCACCTATCTAACTTGATTTTCAAAATCCTTTTTGAGCTCTTCCATGGCCTGAGCCCATTTGAATATTTGTTTTGGATGTTTGGGATACAGAAGCCTTGACCTCTTAGTCTTTCCCTGATGGAAAGCATTGTTCTTCCTCATCAGAAAGGAAGGGAGGAGATATCTGTTCACCAAGAAAGTAACCTTCTATCGTCTTATTTTTTTCCCTTTTCGGGGCATTTTCCCAGCCAATTACTTGACTTCTCAGATTCCTCTCCACCCTCGCCTTGCCTCCAGAGCCACCCAGCTAGTGCTTGGGGATTCAAATGTTGCTTCCCAGCCTCGGGGCTTTCAGCAGAGGCGGGGCTACTATTCAGTGTGAGATTAAGTTCAGGTGCTCAAGTGGGGGCAGGGCCGCCACACAGGGCTCAGTTCCCTCAAGGGGTTTATGTAGAGATCTTCAACAATGGATCAGAGCTCCTGTCTGCTTTGGGAGCCCCTGTCCTCTGCTGCTTCTGCTGCTGCCTCCCATGGAGCCTGTGTTATGTAGACACCCCACTCCACTCTCGGCCATCCAAACAGGCTCTCTCACTGACCTTTGACATCTGTTGTTGGAGGGACCTGTGTGGCCGTTGGAGATTCTGTCTCTGAAGCCTGCTTGGATCTGCTCCTCTCGGTGCCATGGCCAAGGCAGGGCTGGGCTCTGCTCTGGGTCCGGTGCATGACGGACCTTTGGTGTCAGTTTATCACGGCTCTCTGGAACAGAAATCTCCTCCACTCTGTTGTTGTGTCGTTTACACTGCTCCAGAATTTGTTGGGAGTTCTTCTTTACAGGTATTTTATGGGCTGTGGGTTGGGAGCTAGCATATGTGAATCTTTCTATTCTGCCATCTTGGCTCCTCCCCCCAAGGGAAGGCAACTTTGGAGGGATCAACCATCACTTTAATGAAGCACATATATCATTCACTTAGTTCAGTGGTAAAGTCAGCACCCTGAACTTCAGAGAAAATACAGAGAAATGAAGATGAACAGAAAAATGCTTCCAGTTGCCTGACCATAAGCAATACTTACTTCTCAGATCAACAGACAGAAAACTGTCTGACCATACATACAGAGTTACCAGAGAGAGAAGCACCAACATCTGAGTTTTCAAAGCTGGGGGTGCTGCTTAGTGACTTATAAGAGTCTCATCTGGCATACAAACCTTCTTCCAAAAACTAAGCCCCAAAGTAAAATCTCACCTCAAACTACTTGAACGTTTTTCAGAACCAGAAGGCAAGGCATCACAACCCTTGAAAACCACTGCCTCATTAATAAAAGGTGTAGGCCTTCCTACAAATCTTCCCTAATCAAACTCCCCTTAATGGGAAGGCCTATTAATGGGTGGGAAGATCTTTAATCACATTAAAATAATTTACAATACAAATATACATACTGTTTCTAGTTAAAGACTTGATTAATTCAATCAAGGACAAGATTTAATGAGAGACACTTGATTATACTAAAACAAAAACAGTAAAAGATCCTACTTTGCTTTCCATTGCACCCCCCATCTCAAGGAGGGGAATAGAGTAGAATGGAGGGAGGGAGAGAATTTGGAAGTTATAATTTTAAAAAATGATTATTAATTACTTTTACTTATGATTGGGAAATATTTAATGAAATAAATGAAAAGAATTTTAGAAAAAGAAAAAGTAGAATTTGACTGATTTGTCACTCCCTTATTCAGAAAGCTATCTTGTCTCCCAATTACCTCTAAGATAAAATGTAAATGCTTCTATCCTTGGCTTCAGCCTATCTTTCCAAGTTTATTCTATATTATTCCCATTTCCTTACTTCTTTTCAATTAAACTGATCTTTTCTGGTGCTCCTCACATGAGACATTCTATATCTCTTATCTCCAGGTACATTTAGGTGGCACAATGGATAGATCACTAGACTTGGAATAAGGAAGATTCATCTTCATGAATTCAAACCCTGCTTCAGACACTCACTAGCTCTACGATCCTGGACAAGTCTCTTAACCTTGTTTGTCTCAGTTCCTTATCTGTAAAATGAGCAAAAGAAGGAAAAGGCAAACCACTCCAGTATCTTAGCCAAGAAAATACCCAAAATGGTGCCACAAAGAGTCTGAAACAATAGAACACAATCTCTTAGCTCCTTGTATTTGTACAGGGTCTGCCCAGAATGCTTGCCCTACTCTTACCTCAGACCGGTCTCATTTCCTTTAAGACTGCTCCAACACCATCTCCTACGTGAAGTCTTTTATAACCTACAGCAAAGTCTTACTCTTACAGTGTCTTCCCTGTGAAATTATCTTTTATATATTTTACATACATTTGACATAAACTGATTTGATGATAAACTAGTTGTTTACATGAATTTTATCTTCCCTGATTAAATGCAAACTTCGGATAGGCAGAGTCTACCTTGATTTAGCTGTTATATCTACAATAGAATAGGAACTTAGTAACAGTTTGTTCATCAACTGCTTATTTAAAAAAAAACACACTCAGTGTAGTAACACAGCGAACTCATCCCCCAAATCAATGTTCAAAGAAACATATAAAAGATGGAAGGAAGGAGAAGTAAGTGAGGAGGGCTACAAAAAAGAATATATTTCAGTAAGAATGAAGAAACCAGTAAAATACAGAATAAATTAGAGGTGGTGATGAATGATTAAGATAACAAAAAGCTTATTTATTTTAGTTTATTTTTAGTTGAACATACAAGGAAGAACTGATCTTCAGATGAGTGTGATGATGATGATGATGATGAGAAGATATAATTACTTGGTTCACATTTTCCTTCTTTTTTCTCTTTCAAAAACAATGTTTTAGACTAGGAAAAATAAAAAATAAAATGTGATAGGGGAGCACCCTACTGTACTGTTGTGAAAAAATTCAAATCACCAGGGACATAAGAACTATGTCCTAAGGTACTAAAAGAAGTAGCAGAGCTGATTGTGCAGTGAAAAGTAGAAGTTTCCAGCTGGAGAAGAAAATGCCATGATTTTCAAAAAAGAGAAATATCTGGGGTCTGTAAACTTTAGAAAAGTCTTCAGGGAGATAGGGCTGAATTCAAATATTTGAAGCCTTGTCATGTAGAAGAATGATTGATTCTTTCTGCTTTGACCCAGCTGGCAAATTTTGGAGGAATGAGTAAAAGTTGCAGAAAGACAGCTTTCGGCTTGACAAAAGGAAATGGGAGACAGCACAGAGTTGTGAATAAAGGGCCATTCTGAGAGTAAGGAAAACTGGAGTTCAAACATTGTCTCTGACTCATATTAGCTGTATAACCATAAGTAAGTTACTTTAAAAAAAAAAACTCTCTAGGATAAGTTAGAAGTAGGCTATGAATGTACAGCTGTAGAGGAAATTGCCACACAAGGAGCACTCACCCTATGTGACTATGGGAGATCCAGAAGTATATCTTCCAGAAGTGGAGCATCACTTCTCTCTGGGTTTCAGTTTTCTCATCCGCATAATGAAGGGGTTGGATTCAATGGACTCTAAGGTTCCTTCCAGCTCTAAGTAAATACAACAATAAAGGGAAACTCTTCCTAACAATTAGAAGTGTCCAAAAATGGAATGGGCTACCTCAAAAGAGAGGATAAATGACTGAAAAATATTTAAGTGAAAGGAAGGAAGGATGGAGGGAAGAATTGGCTGGTTGGTTGTTGTCCTTTATCTTCAAAGAGGACAAAAATGACATCACCATTGTAAAGTGAAATATCAGTGTGTTCGACTGTGGCTGATTAGAACAACACAAGCTCAGAATGCTCTACACAGGTTAGGCACAGATAGTCCATATGGATTTTTGGGGTGGATATCCCAAATTTGAGCATCCTGCGTTTACTTTGTGCTATCTTCATTCTGCTTTGCTCAAAGACCACAGCACTGCTTCTTATGCGGGCATGCCATGCTGAGCAGTCTGGGCCAGCTGAGCACGGTCAAATCCAAAGTTTTTGAGAAAGACCTTGAGAGTGTCCTTGTATCATTTCTTCTGGCCACCGTGTGATTGCCTGCCCCATGCGAGTTCTCCATAAAATAGTCTTTTTTTGGCAAGTGTACGTTTTGCATTCAAATAACATGTCAAGCCCATCAGAGTTGCACTCTCTGAGGCATAGTTTGAATACTTGGCAGTTCAGCTTGAACAAAGGCTTCAGTGTCTGGTACCTTGTCCTGCCAGGTGATCCTCAGAATCTTCCTAAGACAGTTCAAATGGAAGCTATTCAGTTTCCTGGAATGGCGCTGGTAGACTGTCCATGTTTCACAAGCATACAACAACGAGGTCAGCACAAGGGCTCTGTAGACCTTCAATTTGGTAATCAGTCTAATACCTCTTCTCTCCCAAACCTTTCTTTCGGAGCCTCCCAAATTGGGGGATGATTTTCTGTTTGCAGATAATTGTGCACTCAATGCATCCTCTGAAGCTGAGATGCAACAAAGTATGGATCAGTTCTCTGCTGCCTGTGCTAATTTGGTCAATAATTAACACCAAGAAAACACAGGTGCTCCATCAGCCACCACCACACCATCCATACGTGGAACCATTGGTTACAACAAATGGAGAAGTTTTGAATGCTGTGGATAAGTTCACTTACCTTGGTAGTGTACTTTTCAGGGAGGAAAGGAAGGAAAAAAGGAAAGAGGAAAAAAAGAAGGAAGGAAGGAAACAAGGGAAGGGAGAGTGGGAGAGAGGGATGAAATAAGGGTAAAAGAAATGAGGAAAGAAAGAAGGGAGGAAGGAAGACAGGAAACAAAGGAAGCAAGGAAGGAAAAAAGAAAGGGGAAAAGAGAAAACACTTAAGCATTCCCTACTATGGGCCAAGTATTGTGCTAGATGCCAAAAAGACAAAAGTGAAATAGTGTCTCCCCTCAAGGATCTTACTTTCTTATAAAAGGTGAGAAAACATACAGAAGAATTGTGGACAGGGAAGGACAGTGCCACAGGGATGCTGGAAGGATCAATAAGCAGAGATTGTCACACCCTTTGCAGAAACAATGGTAGTATTGATTTGATTACTTTTCCCAGATCATAACATAGAAAGTGTTTTTTTTAGGGTGAGAGATGAATGGATACTTGTTTGTTTATGATGGAAGGTCATGACAAAATGCTTAGGATAAATGACCAGATAAGCTGTATGTGGTCAGTAGCTATAGTGAATTAGGTGACCTTGCAATAACTCCTTCACTCACCAGTCAGAACGCTTCAGTCCCAGGGCAAGAATTCCCAAATTGAGTTGGAGGAAGGGAAGGCTGCTGTTCTAGTTGGGAAAATCAGAGTCAAGCCTTCAAGCTGAGACTGGATGGCCACTTGTCAGTGATACAGAAGGAATTATTGGTCAAGCACAGTTTGCAGAAGTTGGTCTCTAAGGTCCCTTTCATCTCTGAGACAATTCTTCTGCATTTTTTATGAAGACTGCAGTCAGCAGGAGTACAGAGCTATCAATTCCCTTGCACTTCCAACATTCAGTGCCTAGTCTGTTTTGACATGTTTATTTTGAATAGTTGTCACCATCCTTGCTTATAACAGCCATTCCTATTTTCCTTCTCTGACTCTGATGCTGTCTGTCTAGACATCTCCTCAGGTTCCAGGAAGATCTGATCCAACTGAGTTAGTTTCCTTGCTATTTCCCCAAAATCCATTGTTTCTATTTGTCTAAAGGGTCCTTGTCCAACACCTCTGCTCAGCGAATGGGGCCAGTGAAAATGGCTTTGGGTTTGGAGTCAGAGGACTTGAGTTTGAATCCTGACCCTTAGACTTGAGTGAGTGATTTCCCTTCCTTAAACCTCAGTTTCCTTGTCTTGAACCTCTAAAGTCTCTTCTCTTTCTAACCCTATGATCTTATGACCTCTGAGTTTGCCTTAGAGCCCTGGCAAACTTCAGTCTTCCTCATAATCTGCATATTGTAGGATAGATGGTGCTAGATGGCACAATCCCTGAAGTCAGGAGAACCTGCACTCAAATCTAGTCTCAGATAGACTATGTGACCTTAGGCAAGTCACTTAATCCTGATGGCCCCACCCCCAAAAAAATTCACATAACATAATCCGCTATTGAGTTTTTACCACCTAATGGTGGGAAAATATATGAATAGAATGTTTTAATGAACTAAAATTACTGGTGAATTATCTGAGAATTAGCCAGAAGGTCATTAATAATGGCAGTACCTACCACTTCATGGAGTACTGGACAGAAAGCTAGAAGAGCAGTTGGTAACCCCTGAATCAAAGTTTCACATCTGATATCTGTTGGCTCTGTTTTCCTGGAAGATTCATTTAAGCTCTCACTGTGCCAAGGTACAGAGAAGGTGTGCATCTTGCCCTGGTAGAGATAATTCCTCATTGGGGGCATCCTATGCCAAAGAATCATAGAATTAGTTTTTCTTAGAAGATTATTTTTATTTCACCTTCTGATGAAAATGATAGTAATCATAGCTAATATTTATATAATATCTACTATGTGCCAGGTATTATGCTAGACATTTTAGAATTTCTATCTCATCTATCCTCGCAACACCCCTGGGAGGTAGGTGCTACTATAACCCTCATTCTGTAGATGAGGAAACTGAGATAAGCAAAGATAAAGTGAATTACCCATGGTCATACATAGCTAGAATCTGAGGCCATATTTGAACTCAGTCACAGATCCAGTACTCTATCCTATCTATAAAATATTTTCTTAAATATTTTAATATAATTTCCTTAGTGAATATAACCTTCCACTTAAGTCCTATTCTGATGCTCCTTCCTGTATCGTATGCAGTCCTGGATTCTTTAAGGCTATGATTTTACAGTGCAAATTCTAGAAGGTTCCACCAAGCCAGGATGGCTTGGTGTAATGGCCCGGGAAAGTATGTCTGTGTTTCACTGAGCAGAGAGGTTAATCACCAAATGTTGGTTGCCAAGTGATAATCTTCATTTATTTATTTATTTTTTGGCCATAACAACTCATGAAGACTGTCTGCTGAAACATGGAGGAGCTATAAGACGTTTGGTAAAGCCTTTTGGTGTGGAACCGATATATGCCCCAAAATGGCTCAGATTTGATGTCAGGGCTAAATGAGGCAATCATAGGTTATGGAGCAGTTAACCTAAGCATGGAAGCATATGCAACAAGGATCTAGTTTCGTTTATCTCTAATAGACATGATCCACTTAGTTCTATGTGAAAACATATGGTCGGTAGGTCGGCAGGACAGGGGATGGTGACTCTGTGGTTTTTTGGAATCCACCAAGCCCCAAAAAAGCATTGACTTCAAATGAACATGAACTTTTGAAGCTCTTAGCGAACAGGAAGCCATATCAATACAACTTGAGGTCTCTAGGACAATGTATCAAGGAAAGTGCAACATGAGCCTTGCCTTAATCTTGGGCCAATTACATTTTCTTGGAAAATTCAGTCCTTGACAAGTAATCTATCTGATGATTAACTGTCATAGTCCTGTAGTTAGAAGAGGCAGAAAATAATTCAAGCCCCTCATTTTAGTGACTAAGAGGTTAAGTAATTTATCAAGGGTTTCACAGTATGCTCATGAAAAAAATCAAAGCTAAAACCCATCTCTTGATTCCTACTTCAGTGTTCTTTTGTAAAGTCCCTTGTGGTTTAGAAAGTAAAATAGTCCATTTTAAAAAAGATTTTTGTTGATATCTCTTATTTTTAAATTGACTGTATTTCCCTCATATTCACCTTTCTCCTTGCCTTAAAGAAAGCCACTACTGTGACAAAGAATTTTTGTAAAGAGTAAAAGGAGGGAAAAAAAAGTTTAACAAAATAATTCAACATTAAAAATAATCTGAAATTATATGCAATTTTCCACACCTGAGAATTCCTCTGCAAAGAAGCAGGAAATGGTTTTTTCTCCTAGGAGGTCGCTTATTCTTACTAATTTCACAATATTCTATTTCAATTGTTTTGTGATTGTTTTTCCTTCCATTTTTATTGTTGCAGTTATTGTGTACAAAGTTTTCCTGTTTTTGCTAATTTCACTTTTCATCAGTTCATGTAAATCTTCCATGCTTCTCTGTATTTATCACATTCATCATTTTTTACAGCACAGTAATATTCCAGGATATTCATGGACCATAATTTGCTTAGACGTTCCCCATTTGATGTGCATCAACTTTGAGTCTTCTTTTTTTCTCTTTCACGAGAAGGTCTGCTACAAATATTTTGCCTTCCTGTCAATAACCTCCATGAGCACATTTCTGTCAGTAGAATGCCTGAGTCAAAGGGCATGGCTATTTTAGTCATGCTCTTTATGTAATTCCAGATTGATTTCCAGAATTGTGCCATTTCATAGCACTTCTCAGTGGTGTGTTAGTATGCCTATCTTTTCATGACCCCTCCAGCACTGATGATCTTCATTTTAGCCCTTATACCATTTAATAAGTATGAGATGAAACCTCAGGGTTGTTTTGATTTGTATTTCTTTATTATTAGTGATTTGGTACATTTTTTAATGTTAGTTCATATGCTGATGCTTTCATCTTATGTGTTTTTCTTATCCTAGATATTTGATACAAAATTCCCCCATCTTCCTTTCTCATCCTAGATGCATTAATTTCATTTGTGCAAAAAACATTTGTGTCATTTTTAGCAGAAATAGGAATTCTAATTAAATTGGTTAGAAGCAAAAAGAAGCTTTCAAATCATTAAAAGTTAGACATTTAAAATGCTAGCTATAATTGGGGGAATCAGAGAATACTTTTTCTCCATTTTTCAAAGCGGTTGTTAGAAGTCTTTGTTCCTGTCCTTGGAACTCTTGCCTCCTTAAAATGAAAAGAAGAAACAATAGGTAAAAAAGACAAGCATTTGTAAATAAAAGAATAGTAACTGAAGCTAATGTTGGTTGATTGATTGACATAGGAGACATTTTTTATAAAGTACAGAAAAAAGTATCCACATACTGGCATAAGGAAAGGACACAATGTGCAGCATTGCCAGAGGGAGATAAGAGATTAGATCTTTCAATGCACAGGAAGAAGGCAAAGTATGGGGAAGATTTTTATTCCTTAGTAGCCTTAAGAAATATGCTACTGCATTCCTAGTATTAAATTCATTTTCAAAATCTTAAAAATAAAAATCAAATGTTTGTTTTTTAACACCCAAGATAAGCATATTGGACTTGGAGTCATAAAACTTGGGTTTGAATTCTGCCTCTGACACTAACTAGCTGTGTGACTGCCTCAGTTTCCCCAACTGTACAATGGAGATAATCATAGCACCTACCTCACAGAGTTATTGGAAAGATCAAATGAGATAATGGAATACAGTGCTTTGCAACCTAAAGCAGCCGACAAATGCTACTTATTATTCTTCGTATTTTTGTTCAGAAAAAAAGAAAGCTCTTTTTCTTCATCTCTCTAATTCTTGGCTTCCAATAATTCCAATACCTCCGCATGGGGAGGGGAGGTCTGTACACATTGGTGTTTATTTGGCTTCTGGTCATGACACAATTTCTCCCTCTCCAGTTCTGTATTATGAAGGTCATTACTCAAGCCTTTTCCTAATTCTTTTCCTAACTTCCTTCCCTGATGAATTCTGACCCAGCTTGCCCAGGATTCTACCTCTGACCAAAAATTTACAGTCAAAAAATTAGAGTCTCCAACTCCATACAAATTTTCCCTAAAAAATGCGAAACTCCATAAGCCGAAAAATAATAAAGATATCAAAATAAAGAATAAAATTTTAAAACCATAAGCACCATACTATTTACAAGCATAATTTTTATATAGCCAACCTTGAAGAACCACTCAAGGGCACATATTGGAGCTAGGATACTATACCACTTCCTTTTCCACTAAGACAGACAGTCTTCCTTGAAGGTCAGCTTCTGATGTTGTACAATTAAGAAAAAAACAGAGGCTACTAGAAATAACAGTGACATGTCCTGGCAGGAGTCTTTTTGAAGCCATTAGAGGGGATTGACAGATAACTCATTCTTGAAAGGACTCTATTTGGAGAAAGATTCATTAGAGAAGATAGTCTGAAGAGAATTCCAAAGGGGAATTAAAAAACTTAAACTGCCATCTTTGTTGATCTTGTCATTTTCAGTTATGCCCAACTCTTTATGACCTCATTTGGAGTTTCCTTGAGAAAGATACTGGAGTGATTTGCTGCTTCCTTCTCCAGCTTATTTTACAGATGAGGAAACTGAGGCAAACAGAATTAATTGCTCAGGGTCACACAGCTAGTAAGTGTCTGAAGCCAGATTTGAACTCAGGAAGAAGAGTCTTCCTGACTTTTGAGTTGTCACCCTATCTACGGTGCCACCCAACTGCCATCTTTAGGCTAACCATGTCAATTGCTGTATTTTGAAAAGAGTTGAACAGGTAGCTGATATTGACAAGTGAGAGTGTGTGTGTGTGTGTGTGTATATGTATGTGTGTGCATGTGTGTGTGTGTGTGTGTGTGTATGTGTTCGTCCTTTGTTGCAGAAGAACCAAGAGATCTTTTTAAAAAGAGCCCAGGACTCACATTCCCTTGATGTGGTTTTTAGTAAACTACAGGCTTTGAGGGTAGGAATAGCCATCTTCCCTTTGAATCTGCATCTCTAATGTCTAATAGCGGCAGGCACATGGGAGGAGCTTTAAAAATGCTTATCTACTAATCTGAGGATCAAGGGAGATAATATTGTAAAGTGCTTTGTAAACCTCAAAGCACCGTACAGATGATGTCTATTATTGTTATTATTATATCTGAAACTCTGGGCTGAATTTTCTGTTAAATTTTCTTACTTATTTAGTGTGTGTTTGTCCTTCATTGCCAAAGAAGACCATGTCATCAGGGAAACAATGACATGACTTGCACTTGACTTTGTTTTGAGTGAGGGAGGGCTGTGCAGGTCACCAACCTCACTTCTCCTCCAGAGCCATCTGGATACAGTGACCAGATTCATCAGGATGACTGGAAATGACCAGGATAAGGTAGTTGGGGTTAAGTGACTTCCCCAAGGTCACAGAGCTAGTGAATGCCAAGTGTCTGAGGTTAGATTTGAACTCAGGTCCTCCTGACTCCTGCACTGGTGCTCTATCCAGTGCACCACCTAGCTGCTCCCTATTGCCAAGTATGACATTTAAGAAAGTTCAGGAGACATAATTTCTGGATAATTTAATTATCTTATTAATAATGCCAGCATTTTAATAAAAGGATGGTTATTTGGACATCTCTCTTAGACCAAAGACCCCTCATGGCAGTAGGCTTACAACTTATATGTCTCTAATGGCAAGTAAAGTAGGATCTATTGCTGTTTTGGTTTTAGTATAATCAAGAAGTATAATGCTTCTATATGAATGTGATTAAGAAGGATCATTTCCACCCATTGTCAGTCTTGGGAAGATTTGTGGAAAGGTCCACACCTGTTGTTAATGAGGCACTGGTTCTCAAGTGATGTGAAGCCCTCTGCCTCTAAAAAGTGTATAGACTCTGAGGTGCTGGTTTTATTTTGGGGCTTAGTTTTGTAAGAGTGTTTGGCCATATGAGGACTCTGGGAAGTCACTAAGGAGCCTCCTGACTTTGAGAACCCAGATGTCATGCTTCCTTCTGTGGAAAATATGGTCAGATAGTTGGAACTATCTGTTGAATTCAGGAAGAGGAAGCCATGTCCGTTGACTTTTAATTTCTCTGTATTTTCTTTGAAGTTCAAGGTGCTGACTCCCCCAAACTAGATGAATGATATATGTGCTTGGTTAAAAGAATGATATATGTGCTTGATTAAAGTGATTAACCACTCAAAAGTTGCCTTTCTTTTTATGAATACTGATCTAAGAACCTGTGATAGCACACCCCACCACGTATGTTGGGGTGCTTACTGACACAATATCTTTGAAAGAACAAATGTTTATTAGGGTGGCAATCAATACTGATTGCTTAATAATTAATGAGAAAATAAATATTACAATTAGAAGGTGGGCTATATTACAGTAAGGATCTCAGGGTCATGACTTGTGTCACCCGAATCCTTGTCAAAGAGACTTATCAGTTTCTATATCATCTTCCTGCCAAAAGGGAGGATCCACATTTTCTTAGACCAGTCTGACCAAATGGTTGTTGTTTGTCCTTCATTCTAGTAGAGAATCAAAGACATCAGGAAGGTGATATCTTCACTTGCAAGTAAATTTGATTTAAGTGAGATAGGGCTGTGCAAAGTCATCAGCCTCACTCTCCTCCAGGCTCATCCGAGTCCAATGAGAAGACATAGGTCAGGATGACTGGAGAGCACCCCCAATGCAACAGGAGACCTTGGTCTTTCCCAGGTTTCAGTTTGTCTGAGGCACCACCCATTTAGTAATTTAAGGCTAGGCAAGAAATGAGGCAAAAAATGGCCTAGTTTGCCTAAAGTCAGACTAGGAGGGGAAGACTCAGAGTTTCTGGCCAGAGCCAAAACAATTACTATTTACACTCACTCTGAGTCATCAAACCCCAAACAATTACCAAGTGATGCTTGGGCTGGAGAAGGAAGGAAGGAAGGAAGGAAGGAAGGAAGGAAGGAAGGAAGGAAGGAAGGAAGGAAGGAAGGAAGGAAGGAAGGAAGGAAGGAAGGAAGGAAGGAAGGAAGGAAAAGGAAGGAAGGAAGGAAAGAAGGAAGGAAGAATACCATGAGCAGGAATGTATCCATTAGCCCACATTTAAAATTTCTTTTACTGTCTGATCAGATCTTGGCCTGAGTAAATCTCTGCCTAAGATTTCCCACACTGGTTCATTTCTGGATGAGGAAGTAGAAAAGGGGAAAAACCTTGGTCCTAATACAATAATTAGTTATTAAATACAAGAAAGAAATAATCATTCCTTACACAAGGAAATTTAGAAGGAAACGTCATTCTGAGAAGTACTGAGTTAACTATGTCATGAAAAGAACTCTATCACTGAACTCCACATAGTCCTGACATTTTGGAGAAGTTATTAGTTTATTGTGGATGAGAGGGAGTCTATTCTGTAACTTCTTTCTCTTTTTCTCTCAAAAGTTAGCTATACTCAAAGGTGATTCATTTTTCTTTCCCCCATTGTGAGTTTTGAGTGATACTATCTGATTCAGGTCAACACTGCCATGTCCCTGGAATCCTGTTGTGAGATTTGACTCAAAGACCGTGCGCCTGAGGTGAAGCAATCTGATATCCCACCTTGAATTGACAATAGGTGGAAACAGAGAAGGGACACATATTCATTTGGAGAAAATTTCTTCTCTCAGGATGGCTATGATATTTTTTTCCCATTATGTTGTAAGTTCCCAGAAACTACAGGCCAAGTATTTCCACATTTCCCTTCTGTAGGCCTGTCATTGAGCAGATACAGAGAAGCCAAGGGGACAGGGCTAGCCTGCAGTCAACATAGAAAAATGCTTTCCCAGGCAAAGAGTTTGTATGAGACAAACTATTATGTGCTGATACCTCTTGGTTGCTTTTCAATATGTTGCCAGAGTCTCCTGATGACTCTTCTCTCATTCCCTTCTACCACCATAACAGTTGTCTTCAACAGCTGTTCCTCCCTTTCATAATTCCTGTCCAGCCCTCTGGATTTGATTTCCATCTTGTTGATTTCAAACTAGTAGATTCCAGCTTTTGATTTCCATTTCAGACCAGGATTCTTTCTCCCTGGGTATTTTCTGTTCTCCAAACCTGTTGGCTGCCCTAATCCCCACTGGGGGCAATCAGACTTTCTTTGCCTTTATATGATGCTCCATATCATTTTTTTTCTTTGAAATGAACTTATGATTGCATTTTAATGAAGAACTCTGCTTGATGAAATTCCTTGTACCAGGGCTGGTAAGCATTCAGGAATTTATAAGCTTGGAGACTTGCTTGTGGAATTAAGATGCAGGGCAGATCACGCCAGCATGAGTCATGGACAGGACTTGAACCCAGGTCTTCATAACTCTATGGCTTACTTTGTATCCACTATGCCAAACAATCACTGTTTACATTTAAAAATATAAACACAAATCTAAATGTCTGGAAAGAACTAAAGCAGTAACTCTCACAAGTTTTTTGAAAGTCAGCTCAAGGCCTTCTAAGAAGCTATGTGGCCTCATCAGACAGTTGGTTTACAGGCATAATTTCCCATGGCTATAGCAAGAGAATACAAAATGTTTTAGATAAATTAGGGAAATCAACCATGAAAAGGCAAATGAAAAAGTTGTATCAAGGCAAGATTAAGTACATTCAGGGAGAAAAGGCAAGCAATAGAAAGGAGAAAGAAAGATAGGGTAGTCATAGTTGTACTGGGAAAACACTCAGGAATTTTACTGAGGATAAACTGAATATAAATGAGCAATGTCCTTCTACTAACGCAGTAACCACAGAAGAGACTTAAGATAATACTTGGACACACTGACAAGAATGATTGAAATTAATCAGACAGGATATTGGGAAACAAGGAATAAACAGGGTGAATCCTTGGAGAGGAAAAGTAAATGGAGCAAGAGAAAAGTTGGATGTGAACAGAAATGAGATCCCAGGATCATAGATTTAGAATTGGGAGAAGCCTCAGAAATAATTTATTCTTCATTTCATAGAGGAGGAAACTGAGATCTAAAATTGTCTAGGGTAAAAGGGGTGCATGGGGGGAGAGGGCAGGGAACCTGACACAGATTGTCCCAACGAGAAGAATCCAGGAAGAAGATATTGGAAAAAGAAAATGCAAAAGCCTTCCTGTTTGGTTCAATTTTTTTTTTTAAATCAAGAATAGCCTTAAGACGTGTATATGATTCTAGGTAGTATAGTAGACGGTGCTGGGCCTAGAGTCAGGAAGACCTGAGTTCAAATCCAGCCTCAGATGCTTTCTAACTATGTTACCCTGGACAAGTCACTTAACCCCAGTCTGCCTTGGCTTCCTCAACTGTAAAATGAGGTTGATAATAAGAACACTTACCTCCCAGGTTTGTTGTGAAGAGCTAATGAAATAAGATTTGTAAAGTACTGGTTAGTCCTCTTCCCATTAAGATTTTATGAAGATGAAAAAGTAGGCTTATGAATAAGTAATTATTGAATTCCTCGAGATCAATGGTTTTGAGTTCAAAGAGACATGGGGGCCACTAAACAATTCAAAGTTGTATTGATCCCAGATGTCCCTGAAAACCACATTTTCACTTAGAAAACCACATATTAACATGATCTATATTCTACTGTCATTTGTGATTCCCCCCCACCTATTCTTTTGATATTTTCTCTTTCCTTGAGATATCTTAGCAGGCAACCAAGCCCCTAATGCTTTCAAGATTGTGTAACTTTCAAAATGGATTTCCTTCATATTCTTGATCGGATATAACTTCTTCCCGACTTTATCTTCAGGGCCATTTCTACTTTTTTGCATAGCTTATCAGGGGGCTTCTGAGTGTTGTATGTCTCTGTCCTCTCCATTTCTCAAATCTCAGCTGTGCTTTCCAATTCCATTCCCTTTTTCCAGTAATAAAAATTCATGGATTATTTTTGGCCAGTCATGAGTGCCAATAAATTAATACTTAACATTTGCATATGGATAAATTCAACATTCTTGAGAAAATCTCCAAATTTTAATGCATGCTATAAAGACTACTAAATGCATATTTGTCACAATCTCCTTGATTGTGTGACCTTATGTGGCCATTTTCCATAAAGATTAACCGGTGTATATATGGTCAGATCTGTTATGGTTTGTTTCCTTAACAATCTTTTTTTTCTTGCAAGAGCAGATTTTATGTGACGTAGAGATATTGAAAATCATAGTAGTATAAAAGAGAAAGCATTAATAAGATATAAAGCAAAAATGTCCTCAAAAAATTACTAATCATAACTGCAAATGAGTTCACCAATCACCTCAAAATGGCAAACACTTGAGCCCCTTTACAAATGAAAAGACTTGGCAATCAGAAGACCAATATTTTAGAAACAAATTCCTTCATAAAATGGTTTCCCCACCTTCACATTGAAGTCACTGGGTATCATAGATTTAGTTGACTTGGATTTGAAGGATCTTGTCATGTTTTTCCTATAATCTATTTTCCCATTCACCCTCTGCCACAGATTCTATTGAACACTGGAGTTTCCTTCTTATGGGTTTTTTGATTATGTTCATTATAAATACTGCATAGGGAAATAAGCAAGGGCCCTGTGAAATTCATTATGTTCTTGCCTTTGAGTACCTGATGAAATCAAATTTTCTATTTGCTTTTTCAAGGAAAACCATCTTTTCAGTTAGGTTAATGCCAGAGATAAAAAAAAAAATCAGGGATCTATTTCAAAGTTACATTTGAAAATACTTCAAATAGGGGCAGAGCCAAGATGACAGAGTAGAAAGATGCACATACACTAGCTCTTCCCCTACAGCCCATAAAATACCTATAAAGAAAGACTCTTAACAAATTCTAGAGCAGCAGAAGCCACAGAACAATAGAGTGGAGGAGATTTCCAGCCCAGGGTGAGCTGAAAGACTGACAGGAAAGATCTGTCACAGCAGACACAAGCAGAGCCCAGTCCAGCCTTGACCACAGGGCACAGCACCGAGAAGAGGACAAGACCAGGCCTCAGGGGCGGAATCTCCAATGGCAGTAGCAGTGGTTTGCAGATCCCTCAACCCACAGGAGCCAAAGGTCAGTGAGAGGGTTTCTTCAGTGGACCAAGAAGGGAATAGGGTCTTCCAACAGGTCTGGCCTCAGGTGGTGGTGGGGGCAACAGAGGCTACAATGGTGGGCCACAACAGCTCCCACAGCAACCTGCATCCATTGTTGGATGGTAAAACCCCTGGGGGCACTGAGCAGCTGATCCTTATCTCAGCCCTGTGTGGCGGCCCTGCCCCCACCTGAGCAGCTGATCTTAAGCTCACACTGAATAGCATCCCCACCCCCACCTAAAACCCTGAGGCTTGGGAACAGCTCATTTGAATCTCTGCCCCCAGTGCTGACTTGGGGGACCTGGAGGCCAGGAGGTTGTGGAGAGGAAACTCAGAAGTCAAGTAATTGGTTGGGAAAATGCCCAAAAAAGGGGAAAAAAACAAGATCATAAAAGGTTACTTTCTTGGGAAACAGGTGTCTCCCCCCATCCTTTTGGATGAGGAAGAACAAGGCGTACTGTCAGACAAAGTCAAGGCCTCTGCCTCCAAAGAGAACTTAAATTGGGCTCAGGAAGTAGAAGACCTTAAGAAACAAGTTAGCAGCTTACTAAAGGAGAACCAAAAAAATGCTGAGGAAAATAACAGCTTTAAAAAGAGGCTAACTAAATTGGAAAAAAGAGCTCCAAAAAGCCAACAAGGAGAAGGAGGTTTTAAAAAGCAGAGTTACTCAAATGGAGGAGAAGGTTCAAAAGCTCACTGAACAAAATAATTCATTGAAAGACAGAATTGAGTTCAGAGAAATGAATGATTATGAGTTAAATCAAGCAGTTAGTAAACAAAACCAAAAATTTGAAAAAATAGAAGATAAGGTGAAACAGCTCATGAGAAAAACAACTGACTGGAAAATAGATCCAGGAGAAATAATTTAAAAATTATTGGACTACCTGAAAGCCATTATCAAAAAAAGATCCTAGACATTATCTTCCATGAAATTATCAAGGAAAACTGCCCTGATGTTTTAGAATCAGAGGGAAAAATGGATGTTGAAAGAATTCACCAATCACCCCCTGAAAGAAACCCAAACAGAGAAACTCCTAGGAATATTGTGGCTAAATTTCAGAGTTTCCAGATTAAGGAGAAAATAATGCAAGCAGCTAGAAAGAAACAGTTTGAGTATTGTGGAAATACAATCAGGATAACACAGAATCTGGCAGGTTCAACATTAAGGGATCAAAGAGCTTGGAACGGGATATTTCAGAAGTCAAAGGAACTGGGATTGAAACCAAGAATCACCTACCCAGCAAATCTGAATATAATACTTCAAGGAAAAAAAATGGTCATTCAATGATATAGATGACTTTCAAGAATTCATATTGAGGAAAAGACCAGATCTGCATTTAAAAATTTGACTTCCCAAGACAAGAATCAAGAGAAGCATAAAAAGGTAAACAGAAAAGAAAAATCATTAAAAATTCTCTAAAGCTGAACTGTTTACATTACTACATGGAAAGAAAATGTTTTTAATTCTTGAATCTTTTCTCAGTATTTGGGTAGATGGAGAGATTGTACATACACACACACACACAGACACATACACATAGATAGATAGAGAGGACAGGGTATGTTATATCAGAAGAGATGATATCCACACATGAAAATAAAAAATAAAATAAAATAAAATAAAAATTAAGGGGTGAAGGAGGAAAAAAGGGAGTAATGGAATGGGGCAGGCTACAACTCATAAAAGAGATAAGAAAAATCTTATTCAGTGGAGGAGATAAGGGAGAAGGGGAGAGGGAAAAAAATAAAGCTACTCTCCCCACATGTGGCTGAGAGAGGGAATAACATGCTCACAAAATTTGATATGAAAATTTATATCACTCCACAGGAAAGTAGGAGAGGAAGTGACAAGTGGAGCTAGGGGAATGTTAGAAGGGAGGGCAAATGGGAGAAAGGTGTCGCTAGAAATAAACACTTTCGAGAAGGGGCAAGGTTGATTGTAGGGGGGAAAAGGGGGAGATAGGGTAGGACAGAGGGCAATATAATTAGTATTACACAACATAATTATTATGGAAGTTTTTTGCAAAAGAACACATATTTAGTCTGTATTGAATTGCTTCCCTTCTCAGTGGGTCTCGGGAGGGTGAGAGGAGGAAGAGAAGTTGGAATTTAAAGTATTAGAAACAAATGTTGAGAATTTTTATTGCATATATTTGAGAAATAAGAACTGCAGGGAATGGGGTATGGAAATTTATCTGGCCCTGCAAGAAAAGAGAGAAGATGGGGATAGGAGAGGGGTGGAGTGTGATGGAGGGGAGGGTACATTGAGGGAAGGAGTAATCAGAATGCAAGGTATTAGGAAGTGGGGGGAGGGGAGCGATGGGGATAAAAATTGGACATGTTACAAAGTAAAGTAAAAGCAATTAGTATTAAAACAATAGACTGAATTAATTACTGAGAATAAATCAATGACATCTTTAGTTTAGAGAAAGAATTTCAGTCTACATTTCCAAGAGGAAAGTAACCTTGGGTAAAATTTGGCATTGATGGAAAAGTCAAAGTTTTAATGGCAAATTTGATTTTATGATTGCCATTTAATCAGGAACTAGAACATGTATAGAAGGGCATGTAAGCCACTTAAGACTTGCCTCAAAAGCTGTTCCTTAGCCAAAGTGAAACTACAATCATATTTGAAACCTGGTTATTGGAGCTTGACATTTTTACATACTAGAGGACTATTAAGTGGCTGTTCTTCTGAGTCTAACTCCAGGTATGGGTGGCAAGAAAGGCTATCTGAGCCTCCAATACATGATGCTAGTAAGGTGGTGAGATGCTGGTATGAACTGCATAAGGTGATCTCAAGGGAAGGGTGGGAGAGTGGCTATTCAGCCTGGGCTGAGGTGGGATTCTCCTGACTCAGTTTCCCCACTGACACTTGGCAGACTTTAAGCCTGACTAAATGCAAGTGGATAATCTAATCCTGCTTGGAACTGACATGAAGTTGGGAAGATATTGTATCCCTGCAATGTCCCTACTCTTGGTGGCAATTTCCTACAGTCAAAAGATTTGTAAGCTTAATACCAGGTCTATTCAATTATAGATTGTTGGTAGGGGAACATCTGAGGTTGCCTAAAATTAAGCTATTAGCCATAGGATTTTAGACAAACAATAATAAGTTAGGGTCTTTTAATTCTTAGTAATACTGTGGAGACAATTAGGTCAAGAGCCTCTGAAGTTAGCAACATAAATATTATTTGTGTCTCAGTTGGTTAATGTTTAAAAAAAAATTTTCTTTTGTGGTCCATATGGTAAATGCTTTAAAAAGAAGAATCACCTGACCAAAAGTTTGAATTGCTTTATCTGCTATAAACTGTGTTAAAAATAAATAAATAAATGAATAAAATCCTACCTTCTAAAAAAAAATCTGAAAAGCTTAGGACTCATGACAAAGATTGATAAATATGAAACTGATTGAAGGTATATAAAAATTATAAAACCTAATAGGAATTTCAACTGAAAAATATAACAGGAGGGGGAGGAGCCAAGGTGGCAGAGTAGAAAGATTCACATACGCTAGCTCTGAACCCACAGCCCATAAATTACCTTTAAAAAGAACTCCCAATGGGTTGTGGAGCAGTGGAAATCATGCAGCAATGGAGTGGAGGAGATTTCTGTTCCAGAGAGCACTGAAAAACCGACACCAAAAGTCTGTCGCACACCAGACCAGAGAAGAGCCCAGCCCAGCCCTGGCCGTGTGGCCCCAAGAGGAGCAGATCAGAGTGGGCTTCAGGGACAGAATCTCCCATGGCCATGAAGGTCCCTCCACCCGCAGGGACTACAGGTCAGTGAGAGAGACTTCTGGGCTGGCCAAGAGGGGAGCAAGGTGTCTCCATAACTCAGGCCTCCTAGGGAGGAAGCGCCAGGGGAGGCAGCAGACAGGAGCTCCCAAAGCAGGCAGGACCTCAGATCCATTATCTGGATAATAGATAAACACCCTGAGGGCACTGAGCCTGGGAGGCGGCCCTGCCCCCACCTGAGAACCTGAACTTAATCCCACTGAATAGCAGCCCTGCCCCCGCTGAAAGCCCTGAGGCTGGGAAGCAACATTTGAATCTCAGACCCCAAACACTAGTGAGGTGGGGTGGAGAGGAATCTCAGAAATCAAGTAACTGGCAGGGAAAATGCCCAGAAAAGGGAAAAAAAAATAAGATCATAGAAGGTTATTTTCTTGGACAACAGATGTTTCCTCCTTTCCTTTCTCATGAGGAAGAACAATGCTTACCATCAGGGAAAGACATAGACGTCAAGGCCTCTGGATCCCAAAGATCTGAAATAGATATCCAATGGGCTCAGGCCATGGAAGAGCTCAAAAAGGATTTTGAAAATCAAGTTAGACAGGTGGAGGAAAAACTAGGAAGAAAAATGAGAGAGATGCAAGAAAAGCATGAAAAGCAGGTCAACACCTTGCTAAAGGAGACCCCAAAAAATGCTGAAGAACACAACACCTTGAAAAATAAGCTAACTCAATTGGCAAAAGAGGTTCAAAAAGCCAATGAGGAGAAGAATGCTTTCAAAAGCAGAGTTAGCCAAATGGAAAAAGAAGTTCAAAAACTCACTGAAGAAAATAGTTCTCTCAAAATTAGAATGGAACAGATGGAGGCTAATGACTTTATGAGAAACCAAGAAATCACAAAACAAAACCAAAAGAATGAAAAAATGGAAGATACTGTGAAATATCTCATTGGAAAAACAACTGACCTGGAAAACAGATCCAGGAGAGACAATTTAAAAATTATGGGACTACCTGAAAGCCATGATCAAAAAAAAGAGCCTAGACATCATCTTTCATGAAATTATCAAGAAAAACTGCCCTGATATTGTAGAACCAGAGGGCAAAATAAGTATTCAGGGAATCCACAGATCACCACCTGAAAGAGATCCAAAAAGAGAAACTCCTAGGAACATTGTGGCCAAATTCCAGAATTCTCAGGTCAAGGAGAAAATATTGTAAGCAGCTAGAAAGAAACAATTCCAGTATAGTGGAAATACAATCAGGATAACACAAGATCTAGCAGCTTCTACATTAAGGGATCAAAGGGCATGGAACAGGATATTCTAGAAGTCAAAGGAACTAGGACTCAAACCAAGAATCGCCTACCCAGCAAAACTGAGTATAATACTTCAGGGGGAAAAATGGTCTTTCAATGAAATAGAAGACTTCTTGAAGAAATAGCAACATTCTTGATGAAAAGACCAGAGCTGAAAAGAAAATTTCACCTTCAAACACAAGAATGAGAAGAAGCATGAAAAAGTAAACAGCAAAGAGAAGTCATAAGGGACTTACCAAAGTTGAACTGTTTACATTTCTACATGGAAAGACAATATTTGTAACTCTTGAAACTTTTCAGTATCTGGGTATTTGGTGGGATTACATACACACACACACACACACACACACATACACACATGCATGCACACACAGAGAGCACAGAGTGAATTGAATAGGATGGGACCATATCTTAAAAGAAATTAAGGTAAATGGTGAGAGAGAAATGTAGTGGGAGGAGAGAGGGTGAAATGGAATGGGGCAAATTATCCCTCATAGAAAAGGCAAGCAGGAGACTTTTTAGTGGAGGGAAAAAGAGGAGAGCTGAGAGAAAAACATGAAGTTTACTCTCATCACATTCAACTAAAGGAATGAATAAAATGCACACTCATTTTGGTATGATAACCTATCTTGCAATACAGTAAAGTGGGGGAGAAGGAGATAAGCAGGGTGGGGGGGATGATGGAAGGGAGGGCAATGGGAGGAGGGAGCAATTTGAAGTCAACCCTCAGGGAGGGACAGGATCAAAAGAGAGAATAGAAACAATGGGAGAGCAGGATAGGATGGAGGGAAATATAGTCAGTCTTACACAACATGACTATTATCGAAGTCATTTGCAAAACTACACAGATATGACCCATATTGAATTACCTGCCTTCCCAAAGGGAATGGGTGGGTAGGCAGGGATGGGGAGAAGTTGGAACTCAAAGCTTTAGGAACAACTGCTGAGTATTGTTCTTGCTACTAGGAAATAAGAAATACAGGTATTGGGGAATAGAAAGTTATCTGGCCCTACAGGACAAAAGAGAAGATAGGGTCAAGGGAAGGGAGGGATAATAGAAGAGAGGGCAGATTGGTGATAGGGGAAATTAGAATGTTCGGTGTATTGGGGTGGGGGGAGGGGACAAATGGGGAGGAAATTTGGAACCCAAAATTTTGTGAAAATGAATGTAAAAAGTTTAATAAATAAATTTATAAAAAAAATAACAGTAATTCCTACTTCAGATTTGTTCATAGCACTTGGTTCAAAAATTTAGTTACATAAAGCTAGTCGTACTGAATGCTTTTCTCTTTTTGAAAATTTATTTATTTTTAGTTTTCAACAGACATTTCCACAAGATTTTGAGTTCCAAATTTTCTCCCCATCTCTCCCCTCCCTCTACCACAAGACACCATGCATTCTGATTATACTTCCTCCCTTCCTTGTATCACACCTTTCCTTTCCCTTATCCCCATCCCCTCTATTTTCTTGTAGGGTAAGATAGATTTCTATACTTTTTACCTGTATATATTATTTCCCAGTTGCATGTAAAAACAATTTTTACATTTGTTTTTAAGTCTTTGAGTTGCAACTACTCTCCCTTCCTCCTTCCCCACCCATCCCCACTGAGAAGGCAAGCAATTCAATATAGGTTATACATGTGTACTTATGCATAACACTTCCATGATAATCATATTATGAAAGATTAACTATATTTCCCTCCATCCTATCCTGCCCCCCATTTTTCTATTCCCCTCCTCAAAAGTGTTTACTTCTAATTACCCCTCCTCCCACTTGCCCTCCCTTCTATCATTCCCCCACCCCCTGCTTATCCTCTTCCTCCCTACTTTTCTGTAGTGTAAGATAGATTGTAATACCAAATTGAGTGTGTATGTTATTCCCTGCTTATATCAAATGTGATGAGAGTAAGGTTCCCTCTTTTTTTCTCACCTTCCCCCTCTTCTCCTCCATTGAAAAATTTTTTTTAACCTCTTTTATGTGAGATAATTTGCCCTATTCTATTTCTCTCTTTCTCCTCTCAATATATTCCTCTCTCACCCTTTAATTTTATTATTTTAGGTATCATCCCTGCCTATTCAACTCACCCTGTGCCCTCTGTCTATATGTATATAATCCCTCCAACTACCGTAATACTGAGAATAATATCAAGAGTTACAAATAGGATCTTACTATATAGGAATATAAACAGTTCAATTTTAGTAAGTCCCTTATGATTTCTTATTCTTGTTTACCTTTTCATGCTTCTCCTGATTCTTGTGTTTGAAAATCAAATTTTTCTATTCAACTCTGGTCATTTCAACAAGAATGTTTGAAAGTTCTCTATTTTATTGAATGACCATTTTTCCCCCAAAGTATTATACTCAGTTTTGCTGGGTTGCTTTTGTCATTTGATTTCATTTATTGTAAGAATATCTCTGTTAGTTTAGTTCTTCCAAGAGTATTTTGACTTACTGGCCATTGGACAAAGTCTTAACATTTAGAGCACCAAGAAGATAGTGTTCATAAACTGTCTAAAAATCTTTATGTTCTTAGCACCCCTTCTCCCTGCCAACATAGTTACTGAACAGGCAGATCAAAGGACACAGGACACTGAAGAACAATTAAATTTTTTACTTGTTTATTGCCATTGTTGTTGCCAGATTGCCAAGGTTTAAAAATTTACTATCTAGTGGCCAGCCTACTGGTAATGAACCTTTTGTGGTTATTCAGCAAATTCAGTCATTCATGGAACTATATTCAAAGTCTTTCCAGTTTGGTAGAGCTTTCCAGAGTTTATCCTCTCCTGGATGGTTTTTGAAAAGCCAGGATCACTTTGGTGCCACGAAGCAGTATCTTCATAGCATCTATGGAAGAATCTGCTATCATTATGGTTGAATAGGTTGAACTTGGTCCTAGATTTTTTGTATTTCCTAGCATACAAAAAGTTGTCACAAAACTCCAACACAACTTTGAGTGGTCTCATCAATAACTGATGAGGGAAACCAATGAGTAGCAGATTTAATTATCATTGACATATTAAAAGAAATTGATTTGAACTATACAATCCAACAAATTTTTAAAATTGGAATTTTAGTCAAAAATGAAAATGAAATATTTAATAAATTTATACATGCAAAGTAAAGTATAAAACAATTAACTAGATATTCAGGTTAATAAAAACAATACTTTTCAAAAAACATAAATAATTTAGAAAATTTTTAAAGATGAATATCCCAGATAAATACTTTAAATCTTTACTTGTACTTTCCTGAACTGTGCATGATGATAAGAAAACCTGAGCAAAATTATGAGATCCTTACCCTGAAAGAGCTCACTAGAGGGATCTGATTTATACAGAGAAAGATAATAATTGCTTGAATTTATATGACAGTTTACAAATATTACTTCATTTTACGCTGACAGCAACCCTAGATGAGAGGTACTATTATTATTCCTGTTTTACTGATAAGGAAATTGATGCCCAGAAAGGTTGAGGGACTTGCCCAGAGTCACACATCTTGCATGATGAAGAGTGATAGGATTAATTTTAATAAGAATATAAGAGGAAAAGATAGGCTGAAGGCAGATTGTCAAAAGTTTTAAGTTAGAAGTTAAGTTTATATTTTATCCAAAAAGAAATAGTGAGCCATTGAAGATTCTGGGGGGTTTTGTTTTTGTTTTTTAGCAAGGTCAGCTGACCTATGTCCTATAGAAATTATCTTGGAAACTTTTTTGGGGAAATGACAGAAGAGACTATAAGCAGAAAGACTGACCAAAGGCTATCATAATAGTCTAGAAAATAATGGTAGTCTGAACAATGGTAGTGCTAGGGAAAAGAAAGGAGAGATTGAATATAGGACATACTATGGAAGTAAACTTAATGGGATTTGGCAGTGGTTTGAATACGAAGAGTGAAAGAAGAAGTCAGAGATGGCTGAATTATGAACCCGAATGATTAAGGGGATGATAGTTTTTTTAAAAAGAACTAGATGAGGTTTAGTGGAGACAAGCAGTTTCATTTTGAACATTTTCAGTTGGAGAAGCTGATGAGATATTCAAATAAAGATGTCCAGCAAAAACGATATTAGAGCTAGATGCACATTTGGGTATTACCTGAAGAAAGATGCCAATTGAATTTATGGAAGGAAATGTTAAGAAGAGAAAAGAGAGTTGTCTTTTTGTTTCCAAGAAAGAAGGATGTGGATCCAATGGTGAAGCACTAGGCAAGACAACATCCAGTTATTGTCAAGGTTAATGGGGGCTGGCAACTTTCTACTGAGGGATACTGAAAGATACTCTGTTGACCTGATATGAACAATAAGATAGATCTTCCAAGAATGTGGATCCAGGACATTATTGACAGCCTGCAAGGAGTTGCTTCACTTGATAACCACTCTCAGTTATTCATGTGGTTTTAAATTACACTCTTAGATGGAACTACAAAGTGCTTTTAAGGATTATGAAACACTGAGCAAACAAACAAAAAAACCTGAAAATTTTATGGGGAACAGGTATCTTTCATGAAAACTTTAACATATCATTGCTTTGTTACCTTGAAGACATCTATAAGAGGTCCTTTGCTCAAATTCTTCATTTTACAGATAAGAAAATTGAGCCTGAGAAGCTTAAGTGACTTGCCCTAGGTCACACTACATTTAAGTGGCATAGCTAGGATTTGAACTAGCATCCTGTGACTCTAAGTTCATTATTCTTTCCACCGTATTATGCTGCCACTTCCCTTCTCCCCCCAACACATTTCAAATTGACTTATGGTGTATTATTATATACTACAGTCTTATTCCCCTACTAGATTTTATATTCTATAGGGGAACCAAACTTACTTTTATCAAAACCGTTTTCATCCTTCATTGATTACATCTTGGAAATTTCTACAAAGAGTTGCTTAATAAATCTTTCTTCAACTTAAAAATTAGCAAAGTAGAACTAATATGGAGGAGTAGAGAAAGCACTCAGCTGAGCTCCCTCAACAGCCCCTTCAAACAACTTTAAAATAGTGCCTCAAATTGAAGTCTAGAGTGGCAGAGCCAATGAGAAGTCAGAGGGAACCAAATTAATAAAAATAAGAGTCATTCCCCAACTGATAAATGGTCAAAATATATGAACAGTCTATTTTAGGAAGAAGAAATCAAAACTATCAAGTCACATAAAAAAGTCATAAATCACTTTTCATTAGAGAAATGCAAATTAAAACAATTCTGAGATACCATCTCACATCTATAAGATTGGTTAACATGACAGAAAAGGAAACTGACAAATGCTGGAGGGGATATGAAAAAAAAAAAGGGACCCTAATGCACTATTGGTGAAGTTTTGAACTAGTCTAACCATTCTGGAGAACAATTTGGAGCTATGCGTAAAAGGTTATGAAATTGTGCAAAACTTGTCACCCAGGAATACCACTACTGTATCCCAAAGAGATCTAAGAAAAAAGAAAAGGACTTATTTGTACAAAAGTATTTATAGCAGCTCTTTTTTGTGGTGGCAAAGAATTGGAAATTGAAGCGATATCCATCAATTGGGGCTAAACAAGTTGTAGCATATGATTTGATGGAATACTATTGTGTTATAAAACATGATGAGCAGGATATTTTCAGAAAAACCTCAGAAGACTTATATGACCTGATACAAAGTGAAGTGAGCAAAACCAGGAGAACACTGTATACAGTAACAGCAACATTACATGATGATCCACTATGAATGACTTAACAACTCCTTTGAATAAGACAACAGTCCAAGACAATTCCAAAGGACCTATGATGAAAATTAATCTCCACTTCCAGAGAGAGTTGATGAACTCTGAATGTAGATTAAAATATACTTCAAAAAAAACCTTTATTTTTCTTGTCTTATTTTTTGGTCTGTGTTTTCGTTTGCAAAATAGCTAATATATATTTTGTATGATTTCACATATATAACCAATTTCAAATTGCTTGTCTTCTAAAGGAGGGAATTTGAAACTCAATGATTGTTTTAGATGATTATTAATTTTTTACATGTCATTAGGAAGTACTTAATGAAATAAATATATTAAAATTAATTGTTAAAGGAATTGGGGATCAAAACATGTCACATTATAATCTCAATTTACACTGAAGATACATTTTAACTGGGGTAATTAAAATTGCTTCAGAGATTTAATGATCAACTATTATCTATATTACAATTTTGTACAAAGAAGATATCATTTCCTATCAATTATAACTTCAAATTAGCATTATTACAGAGATTGATAATTAAGAAGTATGGAATCAATTTATTTTAAACCACTAAAAATAGGAACATCCTTTTTAATACTGCAAATTCTCTCAAAGTACCTTTTGATGAAATTATAGATGACTTAAGGCTTTCTGCTACCATAGAGACAAAGTCCTAGTTAGTTACCATTGATAGCAAAGTTGCCTTTTAATTTCAGGAATAAATAATAGGTTGAAATGGTAAGCCTAGAGGATACCTTTAAAATAAGCAAAGATGAATGTTCTTTGATAATGATGGAGCCTTTATCTTTCTCATTATCACATTATAGCTCTCTCTTTACTTGCTGGAAATCTGTTTGATTGTCAAAAATGTACTGACATAATGAGCAACTCTGGGTATTTTTTTTATTTATGATACTAATTGTAGGACTCAAAACTTGAAGCTTCTCCAAAAAACTAGACTACTGAGAAATATTTGACCAGAAATTGAAGGTGCTATACTCCAAGAATTAGAGGCCAACAGCCTGAAGGACCAACACTATACTGAAACTAAGTAGATAAATGCCTATGTGATCTATTTTGATAGCTAATGGAAAGCCCCAGGTATCCTCAGCCAAGACCTGCTGATAGAGCCTAAGGTAATATTCAAAAACATACAAGTCAGTCAAGGGAAAGCAAGGCTGATAAGTCCTCAAGAGTCACGAGGCTGGAGCTGTCACAGCTAAAAACAACAATGAAAAACAAAACAGAATCTTGGGCAGAAGCTGGAGTCTATAAGTACCAGGGAGGTCCAAATGAATAAGGAAGCAAGAAGACAGAAAGCCCCATCAGGGTGGCAGTCAACAATACACTGGGGATATACTGGGAGGCTAAGATTCAGATAGGTCAGTCAGTCATTTAGTCAGCAAGCATCTATTTGGTGCCTACTGTATGCCAAGCACTGTGCTGAGTACTGGGTATACAAAGAAAGGATTGCTTTTTGAGGATGGGCAAGAAGGTTGTAGAGAAGCAGCCCATAGACAAGGAGAGATAGAAGATAAAGTAGGGGAAATTGAGAGGGAAATCTCTTCTATAAGACAAAATGGATAGGGATCACTTATACAACAGAGGGATTTGATTGGTAAGGAGAAAGGTCATGTCTTCATGAGAGACAGGGATGAAGGAGGAGTTAGTAACAGGAGGCATCTAAGTGATATGAGGCGAGGAATGGACAGGAGGGAGCTCTTGGTAAATGTCTTCAGTTTTTTTTTAGTGAAATATAAAACACTATCCTTATCTGAGAGGATAGGGAGAGTTGGAGCCATGGAGGATTTGAGGAAAGATAAAGAGGTTTACGTTGAGTGGGATAATGAGTCAATTAGAGTGGTGTAAAAGGATTGCCTTTCTGTAGTGAGGCTCAGGTTGAAATAAACATAAATTTGTAGTGGACGTGATCAGTATGGTTTCATGATTTTCTTCAAGTTCATTCAGCAGCATATATATAAGGGTGATGGGAATATTTCAAGGTTGGGGCTTGAGAGGACAAGATCAGAGATACAATTTAAGAGGAGAAAATAATGTAAAATTAAATTAAGGTTCAAGAAGAGGAAGGGAGGCAAGCATGGACAATGTGGGGATGCTGGCCTGGCAAAGAATTAAGGGGTCAAGGGATTGGAGATCATGGAGACAATAAAGAACAGATTTTGGGGTTGCAAGGTAGAGGGAGATCTGTGATGATAACAAATATAATTAGATTAGGTAATTGTTCATGAACATCAAAGTGGAACATTTTTGATGTTGGAAAGATCAAGGGTTTGACCATCATTGTGTATAGCTATAGTGGGGTAGAGGTAAAATGAGTAGGTTGAGGAACTGAGAGGTTAGAGTATTTGAAGGAGTGTCAATATGTGTATTAAGCCCCTTGATATTAAGGTAGGAATTGGAGAGAAGACAAAAACTGTGAGCCGGGTACTTATTTCATTGAAGAAATAAGGGGAGCGCTGTGCTGGTTGGTAGACAACAGCTACCAAGTCAACAATGCCAAATGCAAGCAATAGAGATCATAAACTGAAGAGTAGGTCCAGAGGTAAGAGAGGGGTCAGTACAAGGAGAATACAGCTGAGTATTCGATAGAGTATTGGATTTAGAGGCAAAGAACTGAATTTGAATCCTGCCTCAGTCACTTACTAGCTATGGGCAAGTCACATATTCCCTTAGCCTTAGTTTCCCTATCTGTAAAATAGGGATAATAAGAATATCTAATTCATAAGGCTGCTATGAGGATCAACTGGGATAATCAACTGGGAGTGGCAAATTTTAAAATGTTATATGCATTTTTTATCCTTACTATTGTTAATTATTCAGGCAGCAACACAAGCAGCAAACATTCCATTGAAAAGACTTCTGATGATACCTGTTGAGATTCAACTGAGATGACAATACCTCCCTTCACTTTTTAAAGAACTGACTATTCCTCAGACTCAGGGCTATGCAGTTGTACAACAAAGGTTCCCAAATTAGTCACTACTTAGCCTGAAAACATTGTAAAGAGACTTTGACACATGCCCAGATGACCCAAGATGAAGACTCTCAAGTGGGAAAAGTCAGGGACCTTCCAAGGAGCATACATTCTGTTGGCATACTAGTTGATTGGAACCATCTTCTTTCTATTGGCGGCTGCACAGCCAACACTAGTCTTTAAATCTACCCAACTGGAATGCAATTGTTCTCTCTTTCCTGGGGTGTCAAAGAGTGAAAGTGTCATTCATCTACAAGAGGGCGCTAGGTGCCTTCCCTTTCCTTTAGGCCCTTTGGCCTGGAGAAATTGAGTTAGTTGGGGGTTTGGTCTATTTCATTTGTCCTTTTCAGTTCTAGAGGTTTCCTAACCAGAGAATTTTGCAATGGGAACTTTGGAGCTGAAGAAACCAGGCCAGGTGTTGTAAACAGTCTAGCAGAGAAACCAGGGTACTAGGATGCAAAAGCAAGAGGGCTTTGGACTTGGAACTTTGTGGGGACTGATGGAGGAGAGGATATACAAGAACTGAGCTAAACTGTGAAGCCAATCCCTATCACCACACTAGAGACAGAAGTGGGGCTAATTCCCCAAGGTGTTGAGGGGAAATGTTTTTTTTGTTTGATCCTTCTGTCTTTTAAATTAACTTTTCTTTGTAAAAGCTAATTCTACTATAAAGTGATCAGATAGAACTGGGGTACTTGGACCCCTAAAACTGGGGTTAGGTTGAACCATTGGTTGAGCTGAGAGACATTCCTCCCCACCCCCCCACCCCACCCCTGCGCCTCTCCCGCTCCCCTCCAGCAATCCCTCTTGAGTTCTGGAAAACCCTGAGGGAGGACTGAAACACCTGGCCTTCAGGCAGTGAGGGAGAGTTAGAGTAATCACTTTTACTGCATGAAGACCCTTGTTAAAATGCAAGCATATGTTCTGGGAGAGCATTAAATCATTACTGGTCATTAAGGTTTTAGCATAAATTAAGTCAGATTAACAGAACTGGATTCCTGAGTCAGCTGGATGGAAGGAAGGCGAAACATCTTTAAATGTATGACATTATTTAGGGGACAGATCTGGGGGGGTCTTCGGAAGAGCTTCACGAAAACAGAAATCGAGGAAATAGAGTGCAGGAAAAATTCATATTCTTGGCAATCTTTCTTTCAACTCTCTTATCACTTAAGATCCAATAACCAATGCTTCAATGTGCTCATAGAGCCTATCAGGCACCTACCTGGTACAAGGGCAGAGTCTGTCAGACTTGGCATCATAAAGACCTAAATTGGAATTTTGCCTCAGTCGCTTTCTAGCTGTGTGACCTTGGGCAAGCCACTCAACCTCTTTTGGCCTTAGTTTCATCAACTCTAAAATGGGGTGATAATAACATCTACCTCATAGAGTTATGAGAATTTTCAGATTAAACACACACACATATGTAGATGCAGATATATAGACATACATTTATAAATATAGATATCACTTTGCAAACTTTGGTGTGCTATTTAAATGTGAGCTATTATTGTAACTTTGAGATTCTAGCTACTTCCATTTTTGTGGGGGATGGGGAGGAGAGGGATAAGATCAGTAATTTTTTTTTTGGTATACAGAACTTGATCGGAAAAACTTCTACCCATGTAAATATATATATATATATATATATATATATATATATATATATATATATATATATACAGTATACATATATGTGTGTATATATACAGTATACATATATGTGTGTATATATATAACTTTGCATATCAATGTGAGCTATTACTTTAATTTTGCGGTTCTGACTATTCCTTTCCTTTTTGTTAGGGGGAGGTGCAAGATAGATGATTTTTATTTTTTTGGTATAGGGAACTTCTGATTAGAACAACTTTTGTACCAACGCTCTCTACCTTACCATCCTTTTCTTTTAAAAACTTTGTGCTGATATTTTCTGTTTCTTACATCACCACAGATTCCCATATATCTCTCCCCCTCTCCATGCCAGAGAAGCATTCCAAAGGACGAATGGTATTTGGTTTTTTTGGAAAAGAAAACAAAAGTCAGTATAACTGATTGATACACTGAGAAAGTTCCAAAGCTTCACTCCTTATAGTCTTTGAAAGAGTGCATGGGACTCTGAGACGTTAAGAGATTTACTCAGGTACATACAGTTAAAATGTCAGAGATGGCACCCTAGTCTTCTTGACTCTGAGGCCTCTAGCAAATGCCCAGCACAGCCTCTTGTAATTATCCAGTATGGATGTTATACTCCTGGTTGGGTCACCTGTCTATGTGACGAACAACTTATTCCAGTTCATAGGTTTCTTACTGGTCTGCCCACTCTCTCCTAAATGCTGCCATTTCCTTTCATGTTTATTTCCTATATACTGGAAGGGAGACTTACCAAATCTGGCAAACAGAGGTAGCTTCAGACCAAACAGGTGAGACTTCTTTTCTCAGCAGGTGTCTGAGCAAAGGAGGATTATGAATTCTCCTACTCAGCTTTAGAGTCTTACTATGAAAACAGAAAATTGTGGCAGCTCATTTAAATATCCCTGAGCATTTGAATAATTTAACACAGCTGGAGGGGATGGATTTCCCAAGTTATTTTTTCGAGGAGTCTTCTGAAAGAAAGAAAAAAATCTTTCAAACAATTCCTCTTATATTTTCTTTATTCCTTTCAATTCTATTTAGCAACAATTCATGAAATATATTAAGGGTCTCAAATATTGAGTGAGTCAGCTCAGTGGCACAATAGATAGAGTGCTAGATTTGGAGCTAAGAAGACAAGTTCAAATCCTTCAACAGACACTATTTGTGTCAAATCATCAAGCAATTGCTATGTACCATGCACTGTGCTCAGCATTGAAAATGTAACCAAAGGCAAAAGTCATTCCTGCCCTTAAGGACCTCATATTTTAATTGAGGAAACAGCATTTAAATAATTAAACATATAAAAGATAGATGGGTACATAATAAATAGATCCATGGATGGATAGATAAGTAGATAGAAAAATGGATGGAGATAGATGATAGATGGATGGATGGATAAATGAGTAGATAGATAAACGAATGGATGGATGGCTGAATGGATGGATGGATAAGATATAGACAGATACCTAGATATATAAAAGTTGGAGACAGTCTCAGAGGGAAAGCACTAGTATTAAGGTAGAAGGGAAAAGGCTTCTTGCAGAAGGTAGGAATTTAGTTGAGACTTGAAGAAAGAGAAACCAAATGTATGATAAATCAAGATATGGACATGAGGAGAGAAAGAATTCCAAGCATAGACCATAGCCAGTGAAAATGTCCAGAGTCTGGAAATAAAGGTCTTAACTGAAGAACAATAAGGAGGCCAGGGTTACTGGATCCCACCATATGTGGAGGTGAGCAAAGTATAAGAAGCCCGAAAAAGTAGGATGAGTTTGTGTTATTAAGGGCCTTAGAAGCCAGGTAGAATTTGAACATGGAGATAACAGGAAGTCCTGGAGCTGATTAAATAGGGAGATAACACAAGGAGTGACATGGTCAGACTTGTGCCTATGGAAGGTCATTCTGGCAGCTAAGTGGATGATGAACTGGTATGGGGAGACATTTGAGGCAGGGAGACCCTGGGCAAATCATTTGACTTCTTTAAACCTCAGTCTCCTTATCTCTAAAATGGGGATGATAGTAGCACCTATTTTGCAAGGTTTCTATGAGGCTCAAAAGAGATAATATATATGTATAAAAAACATTAGGCAAACCTTAAGCCACTATGTAAATGCTAGCTGTTCTTGGTATTATTGCTCTTATCATTGTTGCAATGCAGCCCTATTGCAAGTACTGGACTACTGCTTCCACAGATCACAGGGTCTGTTGTGAGATATGCCATTTACACAGGTAACAGTGCAAAAAAAAATAAATCTAAGGACAAAGTAAAGTGAGGTCAGAGAGAGGCCTTTATTGATTTCAGAGGCTCAGCAGGAACTCTGGACCTTTATTAATTGAGGAGGATCATGGGAAACTTCCTAGAAAAGTTGACATTTGAGAAGATCCCTAAAGGAAGGGTAGAAATGCAAGATCCATGAGTTCAAGGACTAATTTATATCTGTGTTTCTCCACAACCTAGCACAGGTGCCTTACACAGAGTAGACTCTTGGCAAATTCTCTTTTACTTATACTGAATGGGAAAAGAGCACAAGAGAGGACAGAGGCATGGTGGTAGTCTGGTAGGACAGGGAGAAGAGCAGTTTGACTGGAGTCTACAAAATATAGAGGGAAGTAGTATAAGATAAGGTTAGAAAGGTCAAGTGGTGCTGGGTTGGCCTTCACTGCCCACCAAAGAAAGTTTAGTAAGACATAGAAGAGCCAAAGTCTTCACCTTCACATCCCATCCAGTCATCCACTCAGACCATCTTCCCATCTGCTATGCCTGATGCCCCATCCTACCTCCACTGTATTTTTTACCTCTTGCTCTGGGCATAATAATCCAATCAATAATGCTGTTGCTGTAGGAAAGGGCGGGTTGATTGATTGCATATAGATCAAGTCCTTCCTCTGTGACATCCCACACCCAGTCTGGCTCCTCTGGTCACAATGTCCCTAAGTTTTATCTCCCTATTAGCCTGTAAGTTCCTTAAGAGAAGAATCTTCTTATCACCAGTGCCTAGAACAATGCATGGAACATAGTAAGTGCTTAACAGATATTTTTTCATTCTTTAATTCATTTTGAATTAAGGGAAAGGCATGCTTGGATCTATTCACAGAGGTAACAAAAATAAAGATGGAATTGTGAGGGATGCAAAAAAACCAAAAGCATCTGTTAAAAGACTGTGACTAGAAAGATCCCATACACACTAATATATTTAGAGGAGACCTTTTTTTGTGGGAACAAAGAACTCAGAAACAAAGTAGATGCCCATTGATTGGGAATGGCTAAACAAACTGTGATACATGAATATGATGCCACTAGCTTGTAAGAATCAACATATGATAAATACAGATAAGCATGGGAGAACCTACATGAACTCATGCAAGACAAAATAATCAGAGTCAAGAAAACAATATACACAATTTGCAACGATAGGAATGGAAAGGCCACCAAACAATGCTATACTGTTACAAATAGCAGGTTTAGACTCAAATAAATGATATGAAATAATACCCCTGAACTCCTTTGAAGAGATGGGGGGGCGAGGCTCTAAGAATACAGTGCATATTTTTTCAGATATTTTATGATACATTGATTTTTCTTTACTGATTTTCCCCCCTTCTTTCATTTTGTCTTTGCTTTGATTTTCCTTTAAAAAATTCTTTATGATATGGGACAAATCTGGGAGGGGAGAGGAAGGACATATATAGATATTGAAACAAAAGATAATTTTTTTTCAAAAACATGTATGATAATAGTCCATGCTGAGCCAATCTGTAGCTGTACTCTCTATAAGGGATATGGAAGTGTATGAGTGGGGGAGGGGGGCGCGGAATCACTTAAAACCCAACATGTACAGAAACTACACATATATAGGAATACAAGCTTTGAACTCTTGAGGAACTCTCATTAAAACAATATTTACTAATTAGCTAATGGTGAATAAAAACTTTTTTTGAAAAAGGAAACGTAAGCTTAGATCATTTTAGACGCATTCTTTAAACCATTGGTACTTCATAAAGAGGCAGGGATAACGAGATGGACATGGAGTTAGAAGACTTCTGTTTGAGTTCTGCTCTGACATGCACTGACTCTATGACCTTGGGCAAGTGGCTTTAATCAGTCAATAAATGTTTGTTAAGCACCTACTATGTACTAGGCATTGTGCTAAACTCTGGGGCTAGAAAAAAAGGAGCAAAAGACAGCCACCACCCTCCAGGAATATATAGTCCAAGGGATTGTAAGTTAACCTCTAAATACTCTCAGGCAATTCTCAAACTATATGTTACGTTGGAGTAAGCTTCCAAGTTAGGAGCTTCTACACAGAAAGAAAATCACAAGATCATAGAGGCAGGGCAGGGATGGGGAGGGGTGACTCATTATAAAGAAAAGTGTAAGAGGAAAAAAAATCAAAAATATTTACACCATCCCCAAGAAACCTCTCCAATTTGGCATGTCCCATCTCTTTGACGAAGAAACTGAAGCAATTAGATTACAAAGTATGCTGATGGGATTGTTACAAGTTCACTTCAAGGATTAAATGGAATTTTAGAGACAACTAGTTATGATGTCATAAAAGCACACAGATTTGCTTATTTTCAGAGAGTTAGTAGTAAGTCATGGGTTAATTCATATTAATGTGATTTGAGATCAAATTAAATGTTGAAGGACTATCTACAAAACCAAACCATCATAATAGCACTTGTATGTAGCACCCATGTGGGAGGCAGTTAGGTGGATGGTGCAATGGATAGAGTGCTGAGATCGAAGTAAGACTTGAGTTCAAATCTGGCATCAGACATTTACTACCTGCGTGACCCCAGGCAAGTCACTTAATCCTGTTTGCCTCTCTTTCTTTATCTGTAAAAATGAGCTGGAGAAGGAAATGGGAAACCACCAGAGTATCTTTGCCAAGAAAACTCCAAATGGGTTCATGAAGAGTCAGACATGACTGAAATGCCTGAACAATAACATAGCACATTGTGTGTGTATATATGTATGTATACACACATGTATGTATATGTGTATATACATACATGTGTGTATACATATATATAAAATTTTATAGTAAATGGATTAATCTCTTGTGAGAAATATCAGGTGTTATTTTACTGATTAAATTTTATAGATGAGGACATGGAATCTCAAAAACATTTTATCCCCCTTGCTCCACAGAACAACTATGTCACAAAGCTAGGACTTAAATTCAGGTCTCTGTACCCCATTTATGTTATATGTTCTTACTACTGTATTTCCTGCTGAAACCATAAGGTCTTCAAATCAAAATGAACTGATTTGTTTTCAGACCAACTTTATCTGGTTGCCAAGGAAGTGAAAAGATGCCAGGTGTGTCTCCTTTGACAAAACAAAATGATAAAGACTCATGTAGTAATTTTAGCAATATACATACTACTTACTATTCATGGCAAAATCACTTAGAAACATTAAGAGAAACTTTAGTTGACTTAAAGTTTTCTGCTTTGGTATCACCATCATTTGCTCCAGGTGCCGATGCTGATATAAAAAAGACCTGGATTATGAGCTCAGTAAGTACCAGGTACAGAAAATCCATCTGACTCAGGAAGCTCAACGTTTCCATTTTATTCAGAGCTTATGAAAGAAATGAAAACATATATTTAAGACCCTCTTCACCAGACTTATATGAAGTGATACAAAATGAAGTAGATGTAACCAAGAAAATAGCCTACCTAACTACAACAATGTAAATGGAAAGCACGATGACAATAATAAAAAAACCCTGAAATTTAATGCTGTGACATTATAAAGGATGTGAGAATATACATTCTATAGGCAAAGGTAGGGGACTATAGGACTGAAACACCGCACGTGCTGCTGGATTTGGTAAATGTGCCCAATGGATTTGCTGTCCTATTTTTTGTTTGTTTGTTTTTAATTATTTTTTAATAAGGGATAATTCTTTAGATGGGTCAAGAGAGAAAACACAGTTGATGTGAAGACAAATTATATTAAAAAATTATTTTAAAAGACCATATTCACTTAAGGGAAGTCATAGCCCTCTGGAAGATTTGAACTCATGTCTTCCTGATTCTAGGTTCAATGCTCTATCCACTGTGTCACCTACCTAAATAGTAGGTAGGATATTGACAAACTGGGATAAGTCTAGAGCGGAGTAACTAGAATGCTATAAAGTTGAAACCTTACCCTTGACATGTTCATTGAAAGAGCTAGGACATTTCTCCCATAGAAAACTAAAGTTTTCATGTCACATAGAAGAAAGATTACACTTATCCTACTTGCTCTCAGAGGGTAGAACCAACAATTAGTGAAAGTTACAATCATAATTTCTTTACATTTAAATTGCATTTAATTTTTTCCCAATTACATGTAAACAAAAATTTTTGACTTTTTTTCAAAAATTTGAGTTCCATATTCTTTTCCTCTCTCTCTCTC
Source organism: Bettongia penicillata ogilbyi (assembly GCA_023548195.1). Lineage (NCBI taxonomy): Eukaryota > Metazoa > Chordata > Mammalia > Diprotodontia > Potoroidae > Bettongia > Bettongia penicillata. The sequence goes on from JAJHZJ010000008.1 coordinate 7,168,161, forward strand.
CCCTTCCCCCTCCTTGAGAAAGCAAGCAACTTGATAGATTATACATGTGCAGTCATGCAAAATATTTCCATATTAGCCATGTTATAAAAGAAAACACAGACCAAAAACCTAAGAATAATAATACAAAATAAGAAATCATCATTTTCACAATTTTAGAAGAAGAGTCCCAAGAGATGTAATTAGATTCCTTTCAAGGTTCACCTTAGGAGCCTCCTCTTACATGAATATTTTCCTGGTTTCTCATCCAGCCCTTTATGTGTGCTCTTTTCTACCTTAGATTATGTTCTATTTACTTAGCTACAATACTTCATGACTCCAAATCATGCAATTCCATAGTCTCTAAAGAACAAAATTGAGGACATCCAAAGGACGATGTCCATGAGCTACCTAACAGTTTATGTAACTTACCTAAATTACAGTGGTTTCAGGAATCAGTGAGTTCCCTTTCACTGTGGACCTTTAGATGGCAATTTTGCTCCTCTGCTGGCCATCCTCCTGACTCCAGTCTTCACCACCAGCTGCCTTGTCATCCTGGGGTGGTCCCTGTGCCCCTTCAACTCCATCTTCCCACTGGTGAGTTCCTCCCAGAGCCTCTGTTTTGAAGAACTACTCATGGCAGCCATCCTTCATTTTTCTCCCAGTTCAACTCCCCAAATCTCCAGACTTCTCTACTCCTTCCCCATTTTTATGTTTTCTTTCCCCTATTAAATTGTAAGCTCCTTCAGGGAAGGGACTGTCTTTCTTTTTGCTTATTTATATGTGTCCAAAGCTTAGCACTCTGCCTAGAACATAGTATTCATGTAATAAATCCTGCTGACTTGATTTGGATTACTACTGAGCATATATATTAAATAATGGCTAGCTACTTAGCTATGGACTGGGCCAGAAGACCTTTTAACTCTGAGAATCCTATTAATCCTTAAATTCCTAAAAGCTTACACAGAACACCCTTCATTTGATTTTAAGAATTTTTTTTCATTTCCAATAAAAATACGAGGTGATATGAAATAAAGGTGAGGTTCCATTGCACAGGGTGAGGAAGAATAATATTAAGTCAAGAGACTTGGGTGCAAGTTCTCAAACTGAACCATTAATTGTGAGACCCTAGCAAGTCACTTAAGCTCTTTGAGACTCATGTCCCTCAACTATAAAATGGAGGTAATAAAATATACAAGTCACTTAAAAAATGATTAAAAGTAAAATACTTCTGAAATGTCAGCTATTATTCTATCTAATTTACTGTCTGAATGACATGAAAAAACAAAATTAAGATAATTTTCTACCAAGAGATAAATCATCTCTCTCCTAGCCCCCAACCCTCAGTTCCTTCAAAGAAAAACAGGAGAAAACTACAGGAGTAAAACTGGCCAAAATCTGGCACTCCCATATGATTTACTGACCTTATGAGAGGAGGGAGGATAGGAGAATGAGTGCAGAGAAATGTGAATAAGTCACAACTTTTGATTTTGTTGACATTATAAACAAGCAGCCTTTGCCTCACAGCTATAACAGTAGGTGGGTTTTTTATCCTACCATCCCTTTTGAGGAAAGCAACTTAAGCCAGGAACAGAAGGGCAAGGGGTCTAATTGAGAATGAAGATGAGGTACAGGACTTGGATAAATTGTGTTTTCTGGAGACACTGAAAATTCTGGAGGCATAAAAAAGAGAATAAGCTACCTACAACAAACCTAAGCAAAGTACAAGCACTTATTGAAACACACAAATATATTTATATATACATATATGATAATGAATACATAATATATACATAAAAAGCATATATGTAGATATACACAAACACCCATATATGTATATGTTCCTATATACATAGATATGCATATGTATATACATAGATATACATTTATGCTTATTTATACATACACATATACATAGATATGCACAAACACATGTGCACATATATACACTCATATATTCATATACATGTATATGCATATATACATACGCACACAGAGGTTAATGAAGTATATGCAGATTTGGGAAGAAAAGTCTACTTCATTATAATGATTAGTATTTGGCAGTTAGGTGGTGCAATGGATAGAGTGCTGAACCTGAAGTCAGTTCCTGCCTCAGTTACTTCCTAAACTCGAAATTTCCTTATCTGTAAAATAAATAATATCATCTACCTCCCAAGGTTGTTGTGAGGATAAATGAGATACTATATGTGGTGTATTTTGTAAACTTAAAGCACTGTATAAATGCTAACTATTATTATTTGAGATGTGTCCTGGGTTCAAGGCACTAATTTAGAAGATTAAAGAGGTAACTGGTTTCTCCTGCCCTTTCTCTTTCCTCAGTATTTAATAGCAGACATTCTCTGAATGTATGGCTATATAGGATTACTCCCAGAATCCAGTGAATTCAGAATCCTAATTACAACTTGTGTTTCTGAGTAGGTTATATTGAAAGTTATAATGGATTCTCAAAATGCTGGAGTAGTGTCCTAGAACCCAACGAATTTTGAGGTTCCTCCAAGGTCTGTAATGAGTCTTTAACCACATCTTTCAAGTGTGTGAAAGATGACAGGATGATCTGAGGTTGAGTTCTTTTTGCCCACATATATAAAAATTTTCATCTCAGAGGTGGTTATCAGAAAAGTCTTTGCTTTTGATCTAGCCTTTAAGAATTTGGAGGCACTGATTAGCTGGGGTTTTGAATTCATTATTGCTTTTTTTGGCAGCTCAAACTTGGACCCAACTGGCTATTATCTGGGTTGGTGTCCACTGTTATGTGGTTTCTCATAACACTCCTAAGCATGACCTCTCAAGTAGCTCACATTGTAATCAAGAGAAATGGCACATATTAAAAAAGGTTCATTTAAAGGGATAATGGATAGGTCCATGTCCTCAGGGTACAGCAGAAGGACAAGGCTTGAGGAAAGGGAAGACTCAATGGCAGGGCACATGGTGAGATTTGGTGGTCCTTCTGGTACAGTGGCAAGGAAGACAGTAAGGGTTGGTAGTCTGCAATTTGACTTGGAGGGCTAGTTAGTGATACCCTAATCTTTGAAGTAACAGGAGCACTCAGCAATCAATCAATCACCATTTATTAATCACCTACTATGTGCCAGGAACTACACTAAACACTGGAGATACAAAAGGACATCAAAAACAGACCTTTCCCCCAAACCACTAGACCTTCTTCCAGTCCAAGCCCACAAGCTCTCACTGAGGGGAGAAATTATTGTGGAGAAAGAATCCTCTTTCCCATCACCACCAAAAACAATTGCTGTACAACTGCCACCAACATGCTGATAAATATTGGAGCCCTGGGAATGGCAGCACCCTCCAGACCAATAATCCTGCTTCCAGCCCAATCCTCATAGCAATTATATTGCAAAACATCTCCTATGGACAAAGGGGCTAGCTGTCTCCACAGCTGTCAGCTAATTGTCATCCGTAGGTTAGGAAAAGACATCGTAGCTGAAGAAACAAGATACCCTAAGGAAGAGATAAGAGGCAGTGTGGAGTAAGCACCCCCCCACACTTTGACTACTCACTCCTTTCATGCCCTGGTGGAGGACATCTCAGGACCTAGAACCCAAGAGCTCTGGGAATGATGACATTAAATAACAACATTAAAGGTGCATTGACATCTGCTTTTCAGAAGACTACCAGGGTCCTGGGACCTTGCCATCTGACTTGAAGCTGAAATCCTCTCTGTGTTGTCATGCCCCCTCAATAGGACATGAGTTCCTTGAGGGTAGACAGTATCTTGTTTTTCTGCCTTTACCTCCCCAGTTATCACAGTACTTTGGACAAAGTAGGCCCCTAATAGTTGTTTCATTTATTCATTTAGATGCTTGCCCTGAAACTGGCAAGGAAGGAATGCTGAGGAAATTCAGGCCAATGAGCATTTGGGAGAAAAAGTGGACTCAAGTAGGGAGTTGCTCCAGGCGCCATCTCTCAGGGGTGGGGATAGGGATAATTGTGGGAAAGATGGAAAGTGGAGATCCTGATTGGACCCAAGCAGATCAGGCTGGAACCCAGGAAAGGGTTCCGTGGCCTGCTACTCATATGATTTGGCTTGAGAGAATAATATACACACTCAATTGGGTATCTTACCCTACAGGAAAGTGTGGGGGGAAATTCTTGCAATAGAACTGAGAACTGAGAAATGAGAACCCTGAGAATTCACTAGCCAGCTCTGGGACGGCTTAATATTAACATCAATAAGGATTGATTATCTGTAGAAGCAACAGTTGCCTACAATTCAAGAGGTCTGAGTGCTTCCTCTGCTTTGTGAACTATCTCAAGAAAACAAAGCACCCTCCCTGTCCCTGGATTTCTGTAGCATTAAAATAACTATTTCAATATAATTTGTTTCCTCTGTAATCCTACAAATTTTATTTTATGCATTTTACAACATTATTGATGCTTCCCTAGACTGCCAAAGGGGGCATAACTCAAAAAAAAAGTTCAGAATCCCTGTATTTCATTTAGCAAAAGATGCCAGGCTGTTCAGATCATAATCAGTATCACAAACTTTATCCAATCCAGGTTTTAAAAGTAAAGCAAATTTTCTTAAATCACAATGCCCTTCGTATTAAACGTGGTTGCAGTACAGGCCACCCCAAAATTAGCTGCCCCTAAAATATTGCTCCCTCTCAGTGCCTGTGAATCTACCCAGTGATGACCATCTGTAAGGGCAGAGACCCAGAGCTCTGTGCTCTCACCTCCATATACCTGAGTCACTTCCTTGAGCTTGTTCATGGGAGATCGAAGGGCAATCTCATGGTTTCATGTGAGTAACAAATTTTCTGAGTTGTAACCATTGAGTGTTTGTGTTCCCTCTTGGCACCTCCCCCATGATTTCCTTATAATTGCACCTAATAATATGCATATATTCATGTGGTGAGGACTTCAGAGCAGTCAGGAGATAGTGCTGAGTGAGAAGGTGTAAATGAAGAAACTGGGAGTAAGAAGAAGGCTGACCACCTCTTAGAATTCTTCACTTCCTTCAAAGGTTAAATTAATGGCTACCTTCTACATCAGACTTGTCCTACCCTGGTTAATGGGGCTTCCAACCTATGAAATTAACTTACAGTCTCTCTCGCTCCCTCTCTCTCCACACACACACACTATAAAATGTGTATATGTGTTGTGTGCGCATGTGTGTTGTGTACAGAGATGGCCAAGTGACATGGTAGGTAGAATGCCAAACCAGGAGTCAGGAAGACCTGACTGAGTTCAATCCAAATCCAGCCTACAACATTTATTAACTGTGTGACCCTGGGCAAGTAACTTTGTCTCTGTTTCCTTATTTGTAAAAGAGGATAATAACAAAACCTACCTCCCAGGGTTGTTGTGAGGATCAGCTGAGAAAATAATTGTACAGCACTTAGCCCAGTGCCTGGCACGTAATAAGAGCTATATAAATGTGAGCTAGTATTATATATGTTGTTTCACCCCCAACAGAATGTATGTTCCTTCAGGGCAGGGAATTATTGTTTTTGTATCCCCAGCATTTGGCACAGTGATTGGCACATGGTAGGGCCTTAATAAATGCTTCTTGATTACTTGATGAGCTATTCAAAGAATTAACATTTTTTAGATGCCTATTTTTCTAGGTAGAGGCAGGGAGGAACCAAGTTTAAAAAGACATAATTCCTGCCTTCCCAGAGCTTATAGTTTAGTAGAGAATTCTAAAACTGAGGAGGGAGAACTTTCTAAGAATGAAGAAATAGTCTTTTGAAAGCCTAGAGATAGGAGGCAGACTATTAAGTGGGAGAGCCAACAGTTGATCAGTGTTACTGGACTAGAGAATGTAAAGGAAGTTATGTGCATTGTCTGGGAAGGCAGACCCCAGCCAGACTGTGAAGGGTTTAAATCCCCAATATAGGAATTTATATTGGATCTCAAACCCAGTGAAGAACCACTAAATCTTCTTGAGCAAAGGGATAATATGGTGAGACTGGAACTTCAGGAATATAGATAAACAATACAAGTGGTACATTGTTGAGTGATTGATAAGCATTTCCCTTTGCCCAGTTCCAGAACTCTTCTCCACAATTCCTCAAAGATCAGCCAAGTTTCATAAATACAAATTTGGATGGCTCTGTGATCTCATCAAAATGGATAGTACATTCAATGACACAATACAATTATTAAAAGTCAGATCTCATCCATCTATATCACAAGAGGCAGTACTCACACTGACAAAATCAGAAATCCTTTAGATATTGGAATAGTATATTTAGGATTATAGGATTCAGAGCTAGAAGAGACATACACAATAACAGATTTAGAGTTTCACGGATCATATATCCCAATTCCATGACTTTATAGATGAGCAACTGAGGTCCAGACAATTGAATGGCATGTCCATAGTTGGGTGGTCATTTCTGACTCATTTCTTGGAAATATCCATGATTTATGAGCATGAAGTGTCTATATAAAACCTTTGGCCTTTTTCATTCCTTGTTCCTGGACTGTATCTTCGAATATATTTTTCACTCTATCCTTTGCCCAGCTTTGTATCAAGTATGTGCTGATTTAGTTTGGAATCTTCCATCAATCTTTTTAAAGAATTTCTCTGTTTCCTTCTACTACTGACATTAGCACATAAACTGCAATTATTTTCATGGTGGTCTTTTAGCAAATGAATATTATGAGCACTGAGGCAGCTAGGTAGCACCATAGTGCATAGAGCACAGAGACTCATCTTGCTGAGTTCAAATCTGGCCTCAGACATTTACTGGTTCTGTGACCATGAGCCAGTCACTTAACCCTCTTTGCCTCAGTTTCATCATCTGTAGAATGAGCTGGAAAAGCAAATGGCAAACCACTTCAACTATCTGCCAAGAAAAACTCAATTGAAGTCCCAAAGAATCAAGCGTGACTGGAAAATGACTAACCGCAACAAATTACAAGCACTGCCATGCAAGATGACCAAATATCCTGTGAAACACTATTGTAAAATTAAGATACATCCTTTATTTGCTTCTCTAAGGTGAACTTGTGAGCCACTCTTTCATTTAGGTACAACTCTCTCATCTTCTGGTTTTATTCATAGGAAGATTATCAAGGTTGCTTCGAATCAGTTTTATTCATTATATATGTACTTAGTAACCACCGCACCATATTTAGCATACCAACATCAAAGAGACTTCAGCAATTATAGAGAACAAAGCCTTCACCTTACAGGTCTGGAAACTGAGACCCAGAGAGGAAAGGGGACTTTCTCAGTGTTATTAGTTATTAACGATTGCAAGAAGACCCAAGGCTTCTTACTTCAAGTCAGATGTGTTTGAATTCTTTTTCTGCTTTTTATCTGTAACATTGAGAAATAACAATCACACCATTAGCCCAAGAAGATGAATAATACTTTTAAACATAACCTTGTCAGCCATATGGTGAAGATAAGTTAATCAACTGAAAGCCTACTCTCACCTGCAGATGTTAGCCTTTTTCCACCTCTGATTGACAAGGCTCTGAAGTCTTTGATAAATGTAAACCAGAGATAAAAATTCTGAAGGTGTTGTCAAGGGCTAATTTGTCTCTGGTATTTACTTTGTCTAAGAAGACTTGCAAACAGAATATATAGCACAGCCTTTCTCTGAAAGACTTCCCCCAGAGACACACAAAACATAGGGCCCTCAAACAAAGATATAAAAGCAGAGCCAACCAGGAGACACTGTTTACCCTCTTCTTAATCCCCCCCCACCAGAGGTGTTAAACTTGTGACCAGCAGGCTGAAGTAGGTCCACAAACCTCCTGAGTTTGGTCTCAACAAGATTTAAATGTAATTGGTAAATGTTTAATAAAATAAATTAAAATGCAATACAACATAATGTTTGTATGTGGTTTTCTAAGTCAACATGCAATTATTTGAGTTTGATGCCACTACTCCCCTAACTTTATTATAATGAGCTCTTGCTTGAGTCACCTACCTTTCTTCTCATAAGACAATTAATTCTTCATCTATAGCATTAGACCTGGTTTTAGAATTCCAGCCCAGATGTTCTGGGTATCTGTGTTTTTATCTACTAGCAATGGGAGAAAGGTTAGTTCCCTGCATAGGACCATTGTCAGTAGGTGTTGTTTCCCACAGGGAGGTAGATAACATCAACTTTACACAGGGCTTTAAGGTTTGCAAAGTGCTTTACCAATATTATCTCATTTTATCCCCACCTTGGAGGTATCTCCATTGAAGAAACTGTGACTTACAGGGATTAAGTGATTTACCCAGAATCCTACAGCTAGTGGGTCTACAGATGGATATGAACTCAAGTCTTCTTGACTCTAGATCCAATACTACTCCATCTAGTATCCCACCTACCAGCCTAACAGAAGACCAGTAGTAGCACATGCAGTGTATCCAAAAAAAGTCTTAGTGTAGTTTTAAGCTTTAATAATTGATTAAATAAGCTATTTATTTTCTTAACAATCTATTAAAGCTAAAGACCACACTAAGACATTTTGAATATCCTGTAGAAAACTCATACCCGGGTAGAAGTAAATTACCTGACATACAAAGCAAAATGGAAGGGAGGAAATTGATAACAAAACCAGGACAAGCATAGCCCTCAGTACCAATTTGCTGCATGAATCATTTATTGACATGGATTTTCTTGAAAGTAGGATATAGGAGACTGAAGGGACACAGAGGTCTTCCTGGGCTGATCATTCAATGAAAGAACTCTTTCAATAGCATTCCTGGCAAGTAGTCTCCTACCTTCCACTTCAACAGATCCAGTTTAAACACATCTGGTTCAATCAGTGCTCCCAAGACCAGTCCATTCCATTTGGAAGAGTGCTAAGTGTTAGGGAAATCTGCCTGCCATAGTGCTAAAATCGGCCTCCCCCATAACTCCATCAAATCATTGGTTCCATTCTCCCTCGGCTGCCATAGACAATAGTTAACCCCTTTTCAACCTGGAAAATAAAATAATAGACTTTTGTGTTTACATATGTTTGGGGGGAGATCACAGGTCTATGCACATTGGCATTAAAATAAATTGAATGATTTAAAGATAAAAGTGAGAGAGTTACAATGAATTTGAAATCCATTCATCAACTTTCTCTGCATTCTCTTAGATTTTCAGGGTTTTACTAAACTTGCTTAATCTCTTTATGTCTTTGGTCATTGTTGCTGCCTTTAAGAAATTTACTCCTTCCTCATTAGCCAATAAGTCTTTTTACAAAGGCAGCTTATGTTTTGTATGGGGAAATAGCACTGACCTTCCAGGACTGGGCATTCATTAGTCTCTCATTACTCTGGGAGTAACGTTCAGGAGGGTCAGTGCTTGTGTTCAGGCGATGTCACTAACTTGTCATCCGTTTGTGCCAGACATTTTGCTGAGATGCAAGTAAGCCTTAAAAGCATATGCTGAAAAGATCAAATGATACTGAGCATTTGTGATGCTTTGCTTTAATCTAAAATGAAAGATGAAAAGGATAAGGAAGTTGCTAGTTGGTCAAAGTATCAAGTCCTCCCATAAAAAGTTGAGTATTTTACATGAATTCAAATCCTGTAGATGGTGGTGTGGAGAGAATGCTTGACTTGGAGTCCGTAAGATCTGAGTTCAAATCCTACTGCAGACACTTGCTATTTGAGAGATAGCAGGCTTCAGTTTCCTCATCTGTAAAATGGGGGTGACAGTAATATGTAACATCTCTTGTCTTTCATGATTGTTGTGAAAATCAAATGAGATAATTTATCTACAGAGCTTTGTAAACCTTAATGCACTATATAGATGCAAGCTATTATTATGAAAAATAAATAGAAAATAAATGGTAAATTTATTAAGATTAAGAGTGAATGAATTATTGTTGTGCTTTACATGTTGAAATTAATTTAAATCTAAGCCAATAGATTAAAAGGTAAATTGAAGGGGATCTCAGAGGGAAGGAACTAGCATCAAAGGGAACAGGGAAAGGCTTTTACTTGAGCTGAGACTCCAAGAAAGTCAGGGAAACTAGGAAGCAGAAGTGAGTCATAAGGGAGAGCTTGTGAAAACCCCAGCATCAGGAAATGGAATGTGTTATGTAAGAAATAGCTAGGAAACCAATGTCACTATATCGCAGAGTACCAAGGATGGAATAAGGTGCAAAAGGGATTGAATGTTGTCACTGAGCAGCCAGTTCCAGTATCAACTTTGGTTGTATGACTATGTCAAGGGGCAGCTAGGTAGCTCAGCGGATAGAGCGGTGGACCTGAAATCATGAAGATTCATCTTCCTGAATTCAAATCTGTCTTTAGAGACTTACTAGCTGTGTGAGCATGGGCAAGTCATTTAACCATGTTTGCCTCAAATCCTCATTTATAAAATGAACTGGAGAAGGAAATAGCAAACCACTACAGTATCCTGGCCAAGAAAACCCCAAAGTTCAGTCCCAAAGAGTTGGTCATGATTGAAACAAACCGAATGTTTGGTCTTGGAAACATCAACCTCTCCCTCTTGTTTCCTCTTCAATTTCTTACAACAAGCCTCTAGCCTCCTGATTTGTATAGCAGTCTTGATGATCTCAAAGTATAGGGCTTGTTTTCATTTGCTCTATTCTATGAACAGATCTAGTTTTTATTTTAATATGCAAATGGTATTTCCAAAGAAGGCTGTCAGTTTCCCCTAAAACACAGAGATGTTATTCATACAGGAAGTAACTTTCCTTTTCCATGAATTTTCTATGTCCTTGTCATCCCCCCCACCAATGTTGCCAACAAAACTATTTTCACATGCACCAAGAACCTTTCCCCTCTTATGTGCCTACTCTTTGTCATACTCATAAAGCATCATTCAGTTGTAGCCACGGAAAGCAAGTAGAGGTCTTGTGCCAGGAAAGATACAGAATGTCACAGTATGAGCTTTCTGGGTCATAATGCTGGTGTGGCTTCATGAATCAAGTCTCAACAAATGGTAACCGGAAAAGAGAGATGGCTTCAGTTTAAAATGGACAGACATTTTGAGGTTATTTTCAGCCACTAAAGAAAAATTATTGATGCCTTCTCTTCCTTCTACTTTTCCTCAGCATTAAATCTCCCTTGTAACAGATTAGTTAAGAGAAACGAGTAATATTTTGCATTTGCTAACGTGTTATTTCCCCACCTCTTGACCACAGTTGTGTGCGAAATAGAGGAGAGGATACTGCCAGGGCTTTTTAAAGCATGTGTTTTATCTAGGACCTAGAACACAACTTTTTTGGGGGAAGGAGACTGGAACTTTCATTTCATTATGGAACTCTAATGAGTAGACTCTGCTAATGCAGAAAGCACTTATTCTATAACTTGTAGTCTAATGGGGTTACCTAGGGAGGAGACTGAAGGATTAAGTGATTTCCCCAGAACCATGAAATTAGAATGTGTCAGTGGAAGATCTTAAATCTAAGTTTAAGGGACAGCAAGAAGCCGTGCACAGGGCACTGGGCTTGGAGTAAGAAAGACCTGAGTTCAAATACAGCTTTAGACACAATGTGGTATGACCCTGGGCAAATCATTTAATCTTTGTCTGTTTCCCAAGCTGTAAAATGGGGATAATAGTAGTATTTACCTAGCAGGGTTGTTATGAAATTCAAATGAGATAATATTTCAAAAATGTTCACCACAGTGCCAGAGTGTAGGCTCAACTTTTAATGGAGGGAGCTCTAGTGAAAGTAGACCTGAGGAACCTGGTTTGATGGACTCTCCTCCCTTTATATATAGCCATATAAGTACCTATTTCTACACTTAAGTCTTACAGAATCCTATGCTAACTCTAGCTACTCTACCTGATTTCTCATTTATGAAGCAGGCAGTTAATAAATATTTATTGTAGTTAATGTTTATTGGGAGTACGTTTGGTTATGTGTTCTCTGGTAGATACCAAGATTGGAGATTAAGTCATTATAGAATTCAGATTTCTTTTAGTATTCTTTTCATTTCTATCATTGTAGCCATTGTGTGTGCATACACACACACATATACATATACATACACACACACATATTTCTTTATTCCCTTTGTTCTGAAGGTTATATTAGTGTAGGGTGGGATCATATTTTAATCTTTCTTGGTCTGTCACTCCAAACTAATTGTAGGTCATGCATGTAGATATTGGAGAATTTATCATCTTTAACCAGAATTTCTGAATAATCACTGCATTTCTAGCATGCCTGGGCCCAAATTATGAGGCATTCCATGGAAAAACTCTCAGGACCCCATTTTATAAGAAAATGAGACCACAGCAAAGGGTTATTGCATCATTATAAGATAATGGCTACAGGATGAGCCAGAATGAAATCGTTATAATTGGATGCAACAGTTTCTCACCTTATTCTTTGTTTTAAATTGGTTATGAATTCCAAATATTCTGAAATTCTTCAAACATGGTATTCATGTCACTGGTTACTAAACTATACCAAAAAAAAGAAATTTGTTGGTCCAGCTTGATGCATTTAATGATTGCTGCTCTTTCCAAGTGTTTGCTAATCACCCATTAATTTTGTGTTCTAAGATCAAAGTTAAACTTATCTGATTAGTTTTTGAAATTGGAGGCACATTTTTCCACTTCCTAACTTACATAAAAACCTCAAAGTCAAATATAGAAAGGCAGAAATGTCAAATGAATTTTTTTCGAATCGCAACACAATAAAATTTACATTCAACAAAGTACAGTAAAAACATTAAAAATTAATCGGAAACAAAATAATCTAATCCTAAAGAATAAGTGGGTCAAAGAACAAATCACAGAAATAATCAACAGTTTCATTAAAGAGAATGACAAAAATAAGGAAACCTCTCAAAATTTATGGAATGCTGCCAAAGCAGTACTGAGGCAAAAAATTATTTTTTTAACATTGCTACATCAACAAAATAGAGAAAGAGTAAATCAATGAATTGGATATGCAGCTAAAAAAAAACTAGAAAAAGAACAAATTAAAAATCCCCATTTGAACATCAAATTTGAAATCCTGAAAATCAAAGGTGAGATTAATAAAATTGAAAGTTAAAAAAATCTATTAAGCTAATAAATAAAACTAGAAACTAGTTTTATGAAAAACCCAACAAGATAGATAAACCATTGGTTAATTTGATTTTTTTAAAAAGAAGGAAAACCAAACATCCCACATCAAAAAAAAAAAATTGAAAAGGGTGAAATTACCACTAATGAAGAAAAAAAATTAAGCAATCATTAGGAAATATTTTGCCCAATTATATGCCAATAAATCCGAGAATCTGAGCAAAATTGATGAATATTTATGAAAATATAAATTACCTAGATTAACAGATCAGGAAATAGAATGCCTAAATAACCCTATCTTAGAAAAATAAACTAAATAAGCCATTAATGAACTCACTAAGAAAAAATCTCCAGGATCACATAGGCTCAAAAGTAAATTCTATGAAACATTTAAAAAGCAATTAATTCTAATACTATATAACTCATTTGGAAAAATAGAAGGAGTCCTACTATACTTTTGTAGTACAAATGTGATGCTTATCCCTAAACTAGAAAGGACCAAAACAGAGAAGGAAAATTATAGACCAATTTCCCTAATGAATATTGATAGAAAAATTTTGAACAAAATACTAGCAGGGTAATTACAGAAATATATCAAGGATTATACAATATGACCAGCTGGCATTTATACTAGGAATGCAGGATTGGTTCAATATTAGGAAAACTATTAGCATAATTGACCATATTGATAACAAAATTAACAGAAATTTTTTTATCTCAATAGATGTTGAATATTTTGATAAAATACAGCACCCATACCTATTAAAAACACTAGAGAGCATAGGAACAGCAGGAATTTTCCTTAAAATAATAAGCAGTACCCATCTAAAGCCATCAGCAAGCAATGCCTGTAATGGGGATGAGCTAGAAATCTTCCCAATAAGATCAGGGGTGAAGAGAGGAGGCCCATTATTCAATACAGTACTAGAGAAATTACCTATGAGAGAAAAACAAATGGAAGGAATTAGAATGGGCAATGAGGAAACAAACCTATCTCTCTTTACAGATGATGTGAAGGCATACTTAGAGAATCCTAGGCAGGGGTGGGAAACCTATGGCCTTAAGGTCATATGTGGCATTTGACTAAATCTAAACTTCACAAAACTATGGCCTTAAGGTCATATGTGGCATTTGACTAAATCTAAACCTCACAGAATAAATACTTTTAATAAAAGGATTTGTTTAATAAAAGGATTTGAAGTTTAGATTCAGTAAAAGGGCCACACTTGATGACCTAGACCACATGTGACCTCAAGATCACAGGTTTCTCACCCCTGCTAGAGTATCAACTAAAAAGTTATTTGAAATAATTAACAACTTTAGCAAAGTTTCAGGATATAAGATAAACCCACATAAATCATCAGCATTTCTTTATATGACCAATAAAATCCAGCAATATGAAATAGAAAGAGAAATTTCATTTAAAATGACTGTAGACAATATAAAATACTTAGAGCAGTCTGCCTACCAAGACAAACCCAGGAACTATATGAACACAATTATAAACACTTTTCACACAAATAAAGTCAGATCTAAACAATTGAAAAAATATCAATTGCTTATGGGTAGGCCAAGCCAATAAAAAAAAAATGACAATTCTAACTAAGTTAATTTACTTATTCTGTGCCACACCAAACTATTTTATATTATATTATAATTTTATATTATTATATTCATTACATTATATGTAATCATACATAATATATATGTAATAGGTATATATTGTTGTATATTATATATATATTACATGATATTTTATAGAGCTAGAAAAAATAATAATAAAATTCATTTGAAAAAACAAAAAGTCAAGAATATCAAGGAAATTAATGAAAAAAATACAAAGGAAGGTGATCCAGCAATACCAGATCTCAAACTCTATTATAAAGCTGTAGTCAGTAAAATTATCTGGTACTGGCTGAGAAGTAGAGTGGCAGATCAATGGAATAGAGTAGGTACACAGACATAGTAGTAAATGAACATAGTAACCTAGTGTTTGATAAACCCAAAGACCTTAGCCTTTGGGATAAAGACTCACTACTTGACAAATCTGCTGAAAAAACTGGAAAATAATAGGGCACAAGCATCTCACACCATATACTAAGATAAGGTCAAAATGGGTACATGATTTAGACATAAAAGTTGACATGATAAGCAGTTGAGAAGAGCAAGGAATAGTCTACGTGTCAGATCTATGGAGAAGGGAAGAATTCATGACCAAACAAGAGATAGCATTATGAGATGTAAAATAGATAAATTTTTATTATATTAAATTATAAAAGCTTTTGCACAAAAAAAACACAATACAATCAACAATAGAAGGGAAGCAGAAAGCTAGTAAATAATATTTGTAGCAACATCTCTGTTTATCTCTGATAAAAGCCTCATTTCTCAGCTATATGGAGAACTAAGTCAAATTTAGAAGAATACAATGCATTCCCCAACTGATAAACAGTCAAAGGATATCAACAGGCAATTTTCAGATTAAGAGATCAAAGCTATCTATAGGCATATGAAAAAGTTCTCCAAATAACTTGCAAATTAAAACAACTCTGAGGTACTACCTCATACTCACCAGATTGGCTAGTATGACAAAAGGGGAAAATTATAAATGTTGGTGAGGATGTGGGAAAATTGAAATTCTAATGCTTTGTTGTTCTTGGAGCTGTGAACTGATACAAGTTTTCTGGAAAGCAATTTGGAAGTATGCCCAAAGGGTAACCAAACTGTACATACCCTTTGATCCAGCAATACCACTATTATGTCTGTATCCTTAAGAGATCATTTAAAAAAAGAAAAAGGACCTACATGTGCAAAAATGTTTGTAGCAACCCTTTTCATGGTGGCAAAATATTGAAAACTGAGGGGATGCCCATCAATTGGGGAATGGTTAAACAAATTGTGGTATATGAATATATTGAAATACCATTGTGCAATAAGAAATGATGAACAGGCAGATTTAAGAAAAACCTGGAAACTCTTGTAAGAACTGAGACAAAGTGAAATGAGAAGAACCAGGAAACCATGGTATACAGTATCAGAACACTGTGTGGTGATCAACTATGAATGACCCAACTCTTCTCAGCAACACAATGATCCAGGACAAATACAAAGGACTCAAGAAGGGAAATCCTATCCACATTCAAATAAAAAACTGATGGACTCTGAATGCAGATCGAAGCATATTTTTTTGTTTACTTTATTATTTTTTGTGTTGATTTTTTTTATTTTTGCTCTGATTTTCTTTCAGAATTGTGATTGATATGGAAATATGTTTTACATGATAGCATATGTATAACCTATATCAAATTGCCTATCATTTTTCGAAGAGAGGAAGGAAGGGAGAAAAATTAGAAATTTAAAATTAATGCTAAAAATTGTCTGGAAATGTAATTAGGAAAAATAAAATACTACTCATTTTTTTTTTAAAGATGAAGCATTTTGTAGGACTTCTGTGTCAGTATTTCACCTTCACCTTGGCTCTGCACTGTCTGAACAAATCCTTCTAGTTCTCCATTGTCTGGCAAGGCAGGCCAGAGGTTGGACTCATCCTCCTGGTAGTCATTTTCTTTGAAGAGTTAGAGAGCATTTGTCAGGGGCTCCTCCTTAAGTGGAGCTGACATCAGCTAAAGACCTTAGTTAACTCACAACCTCCCAAAATTACAAGATTGCATCTAAGGCTAAAATTCCCATTTGAAGATCATGGCTCAGTCAGTGACATTCAAGAAACACATACAAATAACAGATGCAGCCAATGACCCAATCCCCAACCTCAGGTTTGCCTAAGGGAACATGGGCTTTAGCTGCCATGTGTTTAGAATTTAACATCTGCCAAGGTTGTTGAACACATCAGACACAATGCCCAGAAAGAAACTTGAAGATCCCTGACATGAAAAGACAAGATTTAAAAGGCTGAGTCATTGCCTTTAATGTGCACGGAGAGGATATTCATTTCACCTTGCTTTGTGGCCAAAATGTCCTGCCACAGCATCCCCAACTTAAGCCCTCACAGAGTAAAAACTAGGGCACTACCCAGAATTTGCTACATTATCAAAGTGATAAGCCCTTCAACTATGTGCCTCCTGTTCTCCCAAAAGTGGCCAAGGTGTAGGCTTAGCAGTCCATAATGGGAGTTCCAGAAAATGCAGACCAGAGGAGGCTTCTGTTAACCCCTCCACTGCCCCATTTACAAATATGAGCAATTATTATTGAAACAATCACTGAAGCTTACTGATTAGAACTACGCTTTAGGAAAAAATCACCTTGGTAGGTGAGTGAAGTATGGATTAGGATGGGAAAAGACTTGTGGAAGGGAGACTAGATAGAAAATTATTATGATAATCCAGATATGAATTGATGGCATAAACTAAGGCTGTGGATGTTTAAGTAGAGAGTAAAGGCAGAAATGACAGAATTTTATGATAAACTGGTTATGGAAAGTGAATGTAAATGAGGAGGGGAAAATGATGCCAAAGAGGGGAGCCTCAGTGGCTATAAGGCTGGTGATGCTCTTGACAGTAAAAGGTAAGGTCAAAAAAGGAGAGAAGTTAGGAAATACGATGATAGGTTCTAATTTAGACATGGCAGGGAAAGGGAGAGATATGAAAAGAATGCTCATCTGTGAGCAAGGAGAGTTAGGTGAAAACCCTGATTCTTATACTTAGCTATCATTCCTCCAGGACAGTCACTTCACCCTCTAAATCTCCATTGGATCAAACGCTGGATCTTCCAGACAGGTTGGCAGAAACAAGGTGACCTGGGCTGTCATTGCCTTAGCATCACCCCTTCCTTGGACTGAAACTGGGGAAGCATGGATTATAGTACAGATTTTTCCACTTTCTTCACTTTATGATCTATGATTATAGTATTATAATCTCTGGGATTATAATATAATTAATAATATAATTATGGATTAATAATATAATTATTATTACTCTTACCTAAAAAGTGAGGAGACTGACATGGATGATCTAACATCTAGGAATGAGGCACCTTTCATAGTAATACACTGCCAAGAAGATTGAGCCAAGTCAGAACATCTGCCTCACAACCCAGCTCTGGGACTGCACCTTATTACATATGTTACCTTGGAGAAGTTATTTAAGCTATATGAGCCTCAGTTTCTTTATTTGCAAAATGAGAACCCAGGAGTAGACGATTTAATGCTTGTGAATGACTCTAATAAAGTAAAAACCTTTCTGAAGATGCATTAGACCAAACCAATTCATTTTAATTCAGCTGCTTTTTCTCTCCTTGTAAATTCACAAATATTTTTTTTCTTTTCAACTAAAAAAGGTATCTCAAGCTGCCTCCTTATGAGGTGATCTTTAGGACCCAGATATGACCCAACAGTTCCTGCTTAATCAGTTTTCTATCCCAAAGTTTTCTGTCTTCCCAAAAATAACAATTACTTAAGTCATAAAATCCAAGAATGTTGGAGTACAAGGGACTTCTGAGTTCATCCAGCCCAACATCTTCATTTTATAAATGTAGTGATTATCTCACCTCAATTAGGAGTCAATTACTTTTAAGTCCTCTCTCTTCTCCTTTTATCTATCATTGAAGTAATTTCAATTATTCTTTACTGCTTGTACAGCTTATAGCCGTTACTCTCTAACAATTAAGCAGAGGGATTAACAATGATCTTGTCTTTTTTTTCCTTTTCATTATTTATCTACTTGAAATTAATGAGGACTTTCACCTCACCACCCAAATGCCTTACAAGAATCCACAGCTTTTATTTCTGCCCTCTTCACTTTCTTCTTATGGCCTAAGGACAAATTCTGTAATTTAGATTCTTCACTAGTATTCTTTTCTCTGACTTATTTTTTCATTTCCTTTGGGAAAAAAGTAGACCCATAGTAGCCCTTAGAGACCAAGACCTGTTGACATGGCATAGAAAGCATTATAAAGAAAACTAAAAGCTGAGATCTCAGTTCAAAAGACCTAAAAGTTAAAAATCATGGCATAGAACAGTAGCAATATTTAGTGACGGAGAAGCTTTCTAGGGACCCTCCTGATATGCTGTAGCATCAGTTGGGGGTCTTCCTGGCTCAGTTGCTGAATATGTGCCCTCTTTTTTGTTCTTCAGTCATTTCAGTCATGTCCTGCTCTTCATGACCTCACTTTGTGGTTTTCTTTGCAGAGATACTGGAATGATTTGCCATTTCCTTCTCCAACTCATTTCACAGATGAGGAAACTGAGGCTGAGTTAAGCAAATTGACTAGGGTCACACAGCTAATAAGTGTCAGAGGCCAGATTTGAACTCAGGTATTCCTGACACTAGAGCTAGTGCTCTATCTACTGCAACACTTAGCTGCCTCTTTTGTTCCCTTTTAACCCTAACTAAGAGAAAACTATGTCTAATCCAAAGTCAAAGGCCCATGTACATTTCTCCTTGGTGATCTCCTTGATGTGGTCCTCCCCAGTGTGGCTCACAACAATTCTTCATATTCTAATACTGTGGAATTCTTGTCCTTCTGTACCTGTAATGGTTCCCTGGGAAAGAGTGCATCACTTAGGGTCCTAATCTTCTATTGCTGATTCTAGGTATATTGCCTAGCCTTTTATTTCTTAGATGTCCTGAATATGTTACTTGCTTACATAGCAATAGACATCCATCTTCTTGTACCTATATTTTTTTCACTGGCCTTGAGTTGCAGTTCAGATTCCTGAGATTATGGTACCCCTATACAGAATCTACACAGAATGGTATACAGAAGGGTAAATGGTGCCTGTATAGAATCACTGGAGCAAACTGATGATAACATACTTAGATTCTCTGGTATCAAGTAGCTTGGGATCAGATGCTCAAGCAGGATCCATTCTAATGTCTTTCTGTTCAATTTTGGTCTCAGCTCACTTCCTAGCTGTAGTTCTGGACCAAGATAGATGTGCTGATACCATTAAAAAGCCATTTTTTCCAGGCAAGAACAGGGATATGGATAGGAACTGACCTCCATAATGCCTGGTTAAGATAACTCTGTTTACCAATTCAGGTTGGTACTATTTCTGCAACTTATAGTCTTGGAGAATGTTCTAGAGAACTGAGATACTGTGTGACTTGGCCAGGGTTGCATCACTAGTATGTGTCAGAGGGAATACTTAGACCCAGCCTTTATTGATTCCATGAAGAATAACAGGTAATATTCTAGTAAATCAGTTATAATTTAATCAATAATATTACATGATTTTACCTATAATGAAATAAAAAATGCTCTAATTTTTCAGCTGTAAAGTAGTATTCCTGGATTTTTATTTCATCCAGACATATGGTACTTCCAGAGAAGTGGTGAAAATTAACTAGTCTAATTTTTTCATAAGAGATAGGGTAGACTAGGACTTTGATTTAATTACTGAATACAACTCATGATGAGAAAAACCCCCATTCCAATGAAACCCTTGTGAAACTTATGGTCTTAGAGAACTTCCTGAGACACCGAGAAGTTAAATGACTTCCCTGGCTTCACATAGTCAGTATGTGTCCTTGAAGAGACTTGAACTCAGGTCTTCTTTTCATGCCAAACTAGTTCTTTCAACCAAATTGGTGGCCTCTGGCCTAAAGTATAGATGGTCTAGTATTTATTAGGCACAAACCTCTTTTTCTACCTAATCTATTTATCATTTCCCTGTCTCCCTTGTGATGTGACCTAACTAGCAGGGTAAACTAGGGAATTCTGCCCATATTGAAAGAGAGAGAGTACAGATATTGTCTAACCCTAAAATGAAACATTAACAAAGAAAGGAAAAGAATGCCCCTTATAACACCAATTCCCTGTTGAATAGTGCATATGAAGACTAGCTCAAACTAATCTTGCCCAAACTATCTACAGTAAGATTCAATACATTTCAGACCTCTGCCTGACCTTTTCCCATCCCAAATAAAAGAGTGGAATCTTTTATTGCAATCTAAATATAAGCAGAAGAGATTTTGTCCTCAACTACTTTTAAAAAATCTTCTTGTAAATTGGGAATCTATGGATTAGAATGTAATAATCTTCCAGGGGTAGAGATGACTATCAAGACTTTGCCCAATTCTGCCCCTAATTATGACTATAAATCAAATCAAAGCATTTAAGCTTTTCATTATGGCACTCAAAAATTCTTATTGACTAAATGTGAAGATTAGAATTTTATTCCTTTTGGTCAAATGCAATTAAAAGCCTTTAAACAAAGTCTTTTATAAAAAAAATGTTAGCCAATTTCAAGACAGAACAGAGAGTTTCAGAGCATAAGAATGTATGTAAAAAGTCAAAAGATCATCATGTCATTTAAAGTGTAACTTCAGCTAGAAGATATGAGCAAAACTAAAAGAGGGCCAATGTGATTTTCAAAAAAATTAGAGAAATGATTATTTCTTTCATATATTAATAACTAATTATTGAATTTGGACCAGAGCTTCCCCTCTTTTCTACTTCCTCATCTAAAAATCAAACAGTGTGGAAAATCTTGCTCCAAGACTTAACCAGGCTAAGATCTAATCAAAGAGAGTAAAGAAAATCTAAGTTTAGAATTGGTGGATTCCTGCTCATTGTGTTTACTCAGACAGGTCTGGGGAAAAAAAAATGTGGATTCTCCCTTTTGTCAAGCAGGTGATAAAAAAATTGCTAAGTGTCAAGATTTGGGTACCCAGGGTCATATACCTCAAGACCTTCACTGGAATATAGGTCAGCTCTTCATTGGAATATTTATTCTCTCTCACAACTTGTTAATGACCAGAAATGATTACCACCCTCAGGAACATGTACTCTTTCAAGAGTGTATAAACTGTAAGCCCACCAGTGAGAGGGGTCTTTGATATTCGAGAGTGTTACTCACCTCTTTTATTAAGAACATGCCAACATAATTAATAAAATGATTAATTAAGCAGAAACTATATCTCTTGAACTTCTAAACATCAGAAGAGGAAGAAGTTTAATTCTTCAAATTGTAAGTCAGTGAGCTTGACTTCTATTACTGGCAAAATTTTGGAACATATTCTTAAAGCACCTCCACCAAAGCACCACTCTAATGTTTCATTTTGGTGTAGTAATTGTGAATTCTTGAAAGTTGTATCACATTCTACTGAGCTGGAAAAAACTTTGAGCATAAACCTAACGACTGTATGTCTGTTGCTAAGGACTGGTCTTTCTCAGCTTGGAGAGGCTCATCACAATGCTGATTTTTTTTAAATCTAAGGTAACATGTTAAATCCCATAATTGATTAAAAGGGCATAAAGACAAGGCATTGCTGTGCCATTTTTTAATTATAAGAAAACATTTGACTCAGGAGAGCAGAGCACAGCTTTACAGGATTTCCCAATAAAATGTCTCCCATACATATATTAAGGTAGCAAAATACGATGTGAGAAATGGAATAATTGAGAGACTTTTAGTTATGGTACTGACATTGTATTGCCAATAACATCAGGCTTTAGAATACTACTAGTCCTCTGAAATAAGATCCATAACTAGTCCCAAATGTTCAAAATGACCATCCATAGAGGAAAAGCTAAATGGAGGAAGAACATCTATCATCCTGAACAGTAGCATACAGATGTATATACAGAAGATTAGCTTACTCCAACGGTACATATATCTAGGACAAGCATAGCTGATGGATAATTGTTGGCCCAGAACTAAATAGCATGAAGAAAAATTGGCCTGGGTTCCATTTTGGAAAATTTCAAGCATTTTCTATGATCAAAATCCATCTTTTTCAAGCATCGATATTCTTCTAGGAATACTTTAAGGCTATAGATATTGGTCACAAATTACAAAGAATCAAACCTGTAATGGAAAATGTATGTGATCTATGATTATTTATATTCAAGAAATAGCATAAATTATATTATCCATGAAATGCATGATCAGAAATACATATGACAACTAACCAAACAAAATGAAACAGATGGATAGTCCAACGGTTGCACTGGCACTCAAAAAAAGGTAAAAGTTTAGAGGAAGACCTCCAGAGTATTAGAAGGTTATGGGAGACCTTGGACAGATAGGTTATAATCTCCATGGGTCTTTTCCTTCATGTGTAGCATGAAGTGGTTGGATTAGAGATTTCATCCTCTGAATCCTTCTAAAATGTGGTATTCATAGACATAATATTATAGATGTAGTCTGACTGGGACAGAATATAACAGGAATACCATCTCCATCAATCCAGACACCATGCTTCTACTAACATAGGGGAACATCTCAATAGTCCTTTGACTGTGTCTGCCACATCACAATATTAACTAATACTGAACTGACAGACAAATCCTTGAACTTTCCAATCTATACTCAGTTAATCAACATTTACTAAGTGCCCACTGTGTCCTAGGTACCATGCAAGCATTGAGGATAAAAGAGGCAAAGGACAGTTTTTACCCGCATAGAGCTATTCACTGATATGGAAGCAAACTTCCAAAGAGAGTTCATCATTTCTGTATTCCCTCTACTCTAAGTCAAATTCTAGGAATGAAGGTTGAATATCCAAAAGGTGGCTTCAGTTTCAGAACATTCATAATTGTTCACTTGTATTTATTGGGCATTCATATATGTACAATGATGACATTACTTTATTAAGGCACAGTTTTTCTACAGTTATGTGTCATTCTTTAAAAAATTTAAAAATTAAAATGAGCTTTTTAAGATTGTGGGAGTAATAGATATGCTTCCTGTAAGGGAATTGCCAACCCCCAGCCACTTGGATGGCGTTCACTAATCACGACTCAGGTAAACTGAGGGGAGACTGGTAAGGCATGAACAAGATGGCGCTGGGAGGAAGGGTTCCGCTCAAGGCTATTTCCTGGATCCTGGGAGAACAAAGAAGGCCCAAGATGTTTTGCTAACTAGGGGCAACATGGCAGTCCTGATCATAGGTATAGGGATTTCCTTATTAGGACAAACTATTTGCTGATAGGTCCACTAAGGACTCTAGTGTAGGGAAAGAGATAAAAGATAAGAGATATTGCTGTTACAATAAATGGAGTTGCTCACTATCTCTTCTCCCACCTCAGTCATTACCCACAGCTTACTCCACCAAGGCCAACAGGCACTGCTGGTCGGATAAGGCCTGTTGGTCTGAGAGCTCAGGCCCAGTCACCCTAACAGCTTCCAGACCCATGGAAGAAAAGGGAATATTGAAGAGGAGTTTTCTTTCTTTATCACCACAAACAATAGCTGACCCACTGCCATCAATGGACAGATAAACACAAGAGCCCTGGGAGTGACAGTACCACTGCACCAAACCTGCAGTCCTGTTTCCAGCCCATACTTCCCAACCATCATCTAGGAAAGCAGCTCCTTTGGAGAAGAGGCTGGCCATCCCTACCAACTGCCAGCCAATTACCACACACGCAAGTAAAGCAAGACAGCTTATCTCTTCTTAAGGCAAGGATAGAAGACAGCATGTGTCAGGGTAAGCCAAACCACCACTACCGCCATCAGGCTCCACTAAAGACAACCCAGGATGCTGAACCCCAAAGCCTTAGAAATAGTGATGCTTACAGCCCAGGGCTCACAGTCATCATCCTGGGAAGCAACCCCTTGGAGATACAGCCTAGTGACTGCTCCTACAGGTGCTAGAACCACAGATACTCAAGAATTAGAGAAAAATATTCCTGCCATCAAAATCCTTACACTGCCAAATGATTCAACATTGGAAACTGATGAAATTTTCAGTGGAGATGACTGGAGAAGAACAAAATAGATGGTTAATTTATTGCTACACTCTAAGGGTCATTGGGTCTTTCTATTCAACTAGCATCTTATCTCTAATAAAATGTGAACTCCTTCAGAGTAGAGGCTTTCTTACTTTTCTGTGTACATCTCCAGTACTTAATACAGCCCTTTGCCCATAGTAAGTACTTAATTTTTTTCAATCATTCACTTCATTTGAGGTATAATGGAACAGAAACATTCTGATGAAAAGGGAGGAATTTTTATGAATGCAACAAGTACCACAAATCACTTTCAGGAAAGCAGCATGAAGTAAGGCTTCAGCTGGAAGTTGAGGGACAAAGAATTCAGAATGCTGGTATAGAGTGGTTTCTGGAAAAGCTACCATTGGTCAGAATAGGATATAGCATAGAGCATAAGGGTGGAAATTCATCTCAATTCTCCATCTGGTAGCTTTCTGCAATAACTATTCTTGGTAATTATGTGCTAAGCTCAGTTGTTTCTATGCTATTAAAGAGCATGTCAGCACCTTCTAAATTCATTGTCCTCCAAATTCTGTGCCTGGGGCAACATCTTTGTGTTGCTATTCTAGTTTTGGATTTGATGAGAAGCGCAAAGGGACTGTGGAGGGAAGTTGGGGAAGACTAGAAGTTTCTCAAATCCATATTGCTTGACCTCAGAAATAACATAACTTCAAAGTAGACTGAAATGTGACAAGGTAGAATATGTCATTCTGAAGTCCTTTACACTTTGAATTTTCAACCACCTCAGGTCTATCCTTTCAGACTCTAACATGAAAAATTTCCTGACTTGCTATAAGAAGACACCATAATTATGTCAGCCTCACAAGTCTGAAGTTTGCTCACAGCATATAAAGTTTCTCATGCCAAGTAACCTAGAATGTAGCCTTGCCTTTAACCTTTCCTGAGACACCGGAAAATTAACAATGCAGAACACAGTAGGAAGAAGTATAATTAATATATATTAATAATAATAATAAATATATAATAATATTATTAATATATTATAATATATAATATGTATAATATATAATAAATATAATATATCCTAATATATTATATAATAATAAAATATAATACCTATCCTATTTTAATAAAAATATGTTTGAACAGTAACAAAAACATGATATGAAGCTTGAATTCAAATATTATGAGGCCAAATGTCAGTTTGCACTTTTTTTGTCACCTAAGGAAAAATTTAAACTATCAGTGAATCTTGTATATGAGTAAATTGGACACATAGTATACAGTGAATAAATGTTACTTATTTCCTTTACATGATTCAATTTTATTTATACTATGTAATCTCAAAACATGATTTTACTCCTTTCATTTTGCAAAGCAAAAAGACAAAAGATGAGAATCATTTATTTTAGAAGGGTTATGGAAAGATAGACATATCAGTCCCACTAATTGGTAGAACTGAGAATTGGAGCAATCAGTTCTAGAAAGAAATCTTAGGATTATGTGATGAGAGTTACTAACATATCAATACTCTTTGATTAGAGAGTCCATTGCCGGGTATATTCCCTTAGAAAGTCAGTTACAAAAAGAATGACCCTGTATAGACCAAATACTTAGAGTAACCCTTTTGCTAGTAGTGAAGTCTAGAAGCAAAACAGATGTCCCCCAATTGGGGAATGGATAAACAAATTATTTTACATGATTATAAGTTAATACTACTGTTCTATAAAAATGATGAATATGATGAATACAGAGAAGCATGAATTCACATGAACAGATTCAAAATGAAGCAAGCAGAACCAAGAAAACAAAATACACGACTGCAACAATATATATAGAAAGAGCAACATACTCAGTAACAAATATTAAAACATTATAATGACCATGCTTAGCTACAAAGAAGAGAAAGAAGAGTTAACCTCTCCCTGATTCTTTGCAGAGGTGAAATACGATGGATTTGTAACACAGGACAGAATGTCATACTTGTTTGAAATACTGGTTAGTTTTGTTTAACGTTTTTTTTATTCTATATTTTAAGTGATGGCTCTCAGGGATGGATAGGGAAGAGATACATTAAGAAATATGGGTAATGAAGAAATAGCAGATATCAATTTTTTTAAAAGATGAAAACAAAATGAATTACACCCTTTAAGCATATGCCAGTATCTATGAATTCAATTACATCATAGTAAAAACAAAAAAAGAGGCAATGTGATATAATGGAGGTCTGGTCTTGGAATCAAGACTATATGGGCTCAAGTCTTGCTTTTGATACATGCTAACTGTGTGAAGATGGGCTGGTTACTTAAAATTTAAGTGCTCCCAAGAAACTCTCTAACATTATAAGTTACAGAGGAATTATTGATGTGTATCATTGGAGGGAATCTCTATACCAGGTTCTCTGACATCTAGGAAATCATAAGAACAAATTTCTCCTCATACTAAGAATGAAGAATGCATAGGTAGCTTAAAACTTCACTGTGAATTTTGGGATGAACTGATGAACTGAATTTGAAGTTCAATGGTCATTTGCTTTGTTGCATATCTTTCCTTCTTATATGAGAAGGCTGAAAGACAAGTCTTTTATCATACTGCATCTTACAAACTCATACTTCAATTATATCCTTTCTATGTCCTTTCCTTTCCATTTGAAATCATGTATCAATAGATAGATGAAAAAAATCTTAATTTTTTAGAAGAAGAAACCTTAATTTTTAAAAAATGGAATCATGGAATGATAGGGCCAGGATGGCCTTGAGATAGAATTTGGTCAAATGCCCTCATTTTGTGGTTGTATCCTGTCATGTCGTTAGGAAGTGTTGGCAACGTTCTTGGGACAACCCCATCTATAGTTCCAATACTTTCTCTTTAGGGTAGTTAATTTCACTAAATGCAATTCTTTATTCCCATCTCCTTCAGTTAGGTTGATCCATGGTACATGTGTCATAATTACATCGGTCCTCATTGTGTCAGTCCTGAGGGCAAAATTTGCTACAAGTTAGAGAGCAGCTTACTCTTACAACAATCATATCAGTTTACATCAATGGTTTGGAAGAAGATTTTGAACTTTAAACAGTCAACCAAAATGTCTTTACTGTCATAGCAAATTAATACCAGCCTTTGTTTTGACTTTTATTTAAAAAGATCACATTCACCCTCTGTATTTTAAAAATATATGACAACTTTGCATGATTTCACATGTATAACCTATATCTGCTTAATATTCTCAGGAAGGGGAGAGGGAAGGTAGGGAAGATAGAATTTGGAACTCAAAATATTCGAAGAAAACATGAATGCTAAAACATTGGGTTCACATGTAATTGAGGAAAAAGAAAATAAAAATTTAATATTTATATAACATATTAAGGTTTCCAAAGTACTTCATGCATGCAATATTATAATATATAATAGAATATTATATTATAATATTAATATATATTATTTGATCCTAATAACAACTGTGTTAAGTAGGTGCTGTTTCTATCCCTGTTTTACAGACAAGGAAAGAGAGGCTGAGTTATATAGCCCAGAGTTATATAAGTTATAAAAGTTATAAAAGGCAAATTTAAATTCAGATCTTCCTGATTCTGAGTTGAGTACTATGTCCACTATACCAGCTAGTTTAATTTGAAAATATGACCACATAGGTGATCTTGTCAAAACAAACTTGTACATCTATGAGTGGAATACAATCAAAATGTGAGAAAGTAAAGGAATATGCAACAGAAGAATAGTGCATCGACCTTTCCCCTTTTAACCATTCCTAGTTCCAGAGAACCCTGAATAGAACATTTCAGGAAGCATATTGATAAAATGGAGTATGTCTAGAAGAGGATTACCATGGTAAGAGGACTTGGAATCCTTCCCTGGGAGGACCAAATGAAAGAATCAGGGGTGTTTATCCTAGTGAACTTAGGGAGGACATGACAACTATGTGCAGTGATGGAACACTTAGGCCTGTTTTGTTTGACTCAAATGGAAGAAGCAAAAGTAATGGATGGAAGTTGCAAAGAGACAGATGTTGGCTCCATATAAAGCAAAACTTTCTTTTTTTTAATATAAATTTATTTATTTAACTTTTTACATTCATTTTCACAAAATTTTGGGTTCCAGATTTTCTCCCCATTTGTCCCCTCCCACCACCCCAATACACTGAGCATTCTAATTTCCCCTATCACCAATCTTCCCTCTCTTCTATCATCCTTCCCTTCTCTTGTCCCCATCTTCTTTTTTGTCCTGTAGGGCCAGATGACTTTCTATTCCCCATTAACTCTATTTCTTATTTCCTAGGAGCAACAACAATACTCAACAGTTGTTCCTAAAACTTTGAGTTCCAAATTCTCCCCATCCCTCCCTCCCCATCCATTCCCTTTGGGAAGGCAGGCAATTCAATATAGGCCATATCTGTGTAGTTTTGCAAATGACTTCAATAACAGTCGTGTTGTGTAAGACTAACTGTATTTCCCTCCCTATCCTATTCTGCCCCCCATTGTTTCTATTCTGTCTTTCGATCCTGTCCCTCCCCAAGAGTGTTGACTTCAAATTGCTCCCTCCTCCCATTGCCCTCCTTTCCATCATCCCCCCGACCCTGCTTATCTCCTTCTCCCCCACTTTCCTGTATTGTAAGATAGGTTTTCATACCAAAATAGTGTGCATTTTATTTCTTCCTTTAGTCGAATGTGATGAGGGTAAACTTCATGTTTTTTTCTCAGCTCTCCTCTTTTTTCCTCCACTAAAATGTTTCCTGCTTACCTCTTCAATGAGATATAATTTACCCCATTCCATTTCACCCTCTCTCCTCCCACTACATTTCTCTCTCACCGTTTACCTTCATTTCATTATGATCCCATCTTATTCAATTCACTCTGTGCTCTCTGTCTCTGTGTGTGCATGCATGTGTGTATGTGTGTGTGTGTAGTCCCACCAACTACCCAGATACTGAAAGTTTTAACAGTTACAAATATTGTCTTTCCATATAGGAATATAAACAGTAAACCTTTGGTAGTCCCTTATGACTTCTCTTTGCTGTTTGCTTTTTCATGCTTCTTCTCATTCTTGTGTTTGAAAGTCAATTTTTCTTTTCAGCACTGGTCTTTTCATCAAGAATGCTTGAAAGTTCTCTATTTCATTGAAAGACCATATTTTCCCCTGAAGTATTATACTCAGTTTTGCTGGGTAGGTGATTCTTGGTTTGAGTCCTAGTTCCTTTGACTTCTGGAATATCCTATTCCACGCCCTTCGATCCCTTAATGTAGAAGCTGCTAGATCTTGTGTTATCCTGATTGTATTTCCACTATACTGGAATTGTTTCTTTCTAGCTGCTTGCAATATTTTCTCCTTGAGCTGGGAGTTCTGGAATTTGGCCACAATGTTCCTAGGAGTTTCTCTTTTTGGATCTCTTTCAGGGGTGATTCATGGATTCCTTCAATACTTATTTTGCCCTCTGGTTCTAGAATCTCAGGGGAGTTTTCCTTGATAATTTCATGAAAGATGATGTCTAGGCTCTTGTTTTGATCATGGCTATCAGGTAGTCCCATAATTTTTAAATTGTCTCTCCTGGATCTATTTTCCAGGTCAGTTGTTTTTCCAATGAGAGATTTCACATTCTCTTCTATTTTTTCATTCTTTTGGTTTTGTTTTGTGATTTCTTGGTTTCTCATAAAGTCATTAGCCTCCATCTGTTCCATTCTAATTTTGAGAGAATGATTTTCTTCAGTGAGCTTTTGAACCTCTTTTTCCATTTGGCTAATTCTGCTTTTGAAAGCATTCTTCTCCTCATTGGCTTTTTGAACCTCTTTTGCCAATTGAATTAGCCTATTTTTCAAGGTGTTACTTTCTTCAGCATTTTTTGGGGGTCTCCTTTAGCAAGGTAGTGACCCGTTTTTCATGCTTTTCTTGCATCTCTCTCATTTGTCTTCCCAGTTTTCCCTCCACCTGTCTAACTTGGTTTTCAAAATCCTTTTTGAGCTCTTCCATGGCCTGAGCCCATTGGATATCTATTTCAGATGTTTGGGATACAGAGGCCTTGGCTTCTATGTCTTTCCCTGATGGTAAACATTGTTCTTCCTCATCAGAAAGGAAAGGAGGAAACATCTGTTCACCAAGAAAGTAACCTTCTATGGTCTTATTTTTCTTCCCTTTTCTGGGCATTTTCCCTGCCAGTTACTTGACTTCTGAGATTCCTCTCCACCCCTGCCTAGATCCGCCCAGCTAGTGCTTGGGGTCTGAGATTCAAATGCTGCTCCCCAGCCTCAGGGCTTTCAGCAGGGGCAGGGCTGCTATTCAGTGGGATTAAGTTCAGGTTCTCAGGTGGGGGCGGGGCCGCCTCCCAGGCTTAGTTCCCTCAGGGGGTTTATGTGGAGACCTTCAGTAATGGATCTGAGGTCCTGCTTGCTCTGGAAGCTCCTGGCTGCCACTGCCTCTGCCGCTGCCTCCCAAGGGTACCTGAGTTATGGAGACATCCCGCTCCTCTCTTGGCCAGCCCAGAGGTCTCTCTCACTGATCTGTAGTGCCTGTGGGTGGAGCCGGTGCTGATGGACCTTTGGTGCTGGTTTTTCAGGGCTCTCTGGAACGAAAGTCTCCTCCACTCCATTGCTGCCCAGCTTCCACTGCTCCAGAATTTGTAGGGAGTTCTTTTTACAGGAAATTTATGGTTTGTGGGTTTGGAGCTAGCATATGTAAATCTTTCTACTCTGCCATCTTGGCTCCTCCTCCAAAACAAAACTTTCTAAGCAATTAGAACCATATGAAGGTGGGAAGCAGCTGTATGGGTTCAATGGAGGTCTCCAAGTAAAGGTTTTATAGCCACTCATCAGAAATGCAGAGAGGGAATTCCTAGCCAAGAGGTTGGACTAGATGACTCTGAAGTCTCTTCCAACTCTGAGATTTTATGATCAACATTAAAGCAAACTGAGGAGGAAAGATTTCTACCTTGATTCAGCAAGATAGTGAGGATTATATTTCAGAGAAACATTTGGCTTCAGACATACTCCTAACTTATTTGTGGCCAAACAAAGATCCCTAACTTATTGAAATGCAGGTTCTGGGGAGTAGATTGGTATCAGGGATGAGAGGAAGTGGCATAATGACATGAATGCACAGAACTGGACCACTATACTTTCATTTCCTTTACCTCCATCTCACTCCTTCTCGACTGCCTGCCTACCATCTCTCAAGAAACCTCCACAGGATAGGAAATCCAGAGCTGCCCTATGAACACAAGGATATTGTGGCTACTCATTCACCTCCCTTCCTCTCCATAATCCATCAGGTTGAAAGGTTGCAAACTGTTGGATCTAGGAGTTTAAAAACTAGACAGAATGGTTTTTTAAAAACAAATTTTATTGATATATTTTTAAAATCACCTATATTTCCTATATGTCCTATATGTCCTTTTCCTTTATGCTTCCAAAAAGCATTTTTGATTTAATTCTTTTAAAGAGAAGAAAGAGAAAAGGGTCAGCAAAACTGAACAATGTATTTTTTAAAATCTGGAAAATCTTCACAATGTGACATTACATATATAATGGAAATCAAATTGCCTGCTTTCTCAAAGAGGAAGCAGAAATGAAAAGGAAGGAGAAAGTCTGGAACTCAAAAATTTTTAAATGATTGTTAAAAATTTTTTACATGTAATTGAGAAATATTTAGTAAATAAATTCAAAAGAATATATTCAATATTCCACATCCATGTACCACTTATATCTGTAAAGGAAGGGAGTGGGAATATCTTCCCAAATCTCCTCTTTGGGACCATGATTATTTTTTAAATAATTTTTCAAGATTCATTTGTTATTAGTTTGTGGTTTTTCTTTCCACTCATATTATTATCATCTTGTACACATTTTTTTTGGCTCTATTTACTTTACTTTGCATCACTTCTTGTCTTTCCATGCTTCTCTGTATACATTATGTATGTCATTTCTTACATCATGGCAATATTCAACAGATTATTAAAAAACTTTACAAAGCTTGTGTAGTTGATATTTGTATCTTTCCCTTCAATCTTCTCTCCCATCAGGTCTGATTTATAAGGATGGTATTAGCCTCAAGGGCCTGCATATCTTAAGAACTGCTTAACATTGCTCCCATTTTCTTCTCCCACTCCCACTAGGTGGGGCTGTGAGTAGCAAAGAGAGTTGACCATGTTGGGGTTGTTGTGGACAATCTTGACCCCAAAACTTCTGATTGAGGAACAACTAGGACACAGTCCTGCTTCCCAGTCTCAAAAGTCTATTAGTCCAATCTATGTCTGATTGGAAATTTTCTCGACAATATCACAAATAAATAGAGTTTTAAGACTTGAACATTTGATTCAACTTGAAAACACTTGGCTGTCAGGAATGTACTAAGTCCCAGGGTTCCATTCTGTTTTTGGACACTATCAAGTTTCTATCAAACTCCTTCAATTCCTACTGTATTTCCTTATTATTATATTCCAGGAGTCTGAAAAGGGCAATTTCTGGTTCATATTCTGAAGTCCAGGTCCTCTTTGAGATAGTTAAGTCCAGGACTCTCCACCAACTATAGTTAAGAATGAAATATTATAAAAGCCCTGAGAATTACAAAGTACTCTCAGGGTTGGGAAGTGGAGCAAATGACATTTCATTGAGGTGAGGGTGGTCAGAGTAGACTTCATGAAGAATATGGCGTTTCAGCTGAGCTTTGAATGATAAGGTAGGGTTTTGGCAGGCAGAGATTTAAAAGGAGGACATTCCAGGAAGTAGGGACAGCATGAACAAAAGTGAAGATTCAGGAGGGTCAAAGAAATATTTAGGGAATAACAAGGAATCCCATTTAACTAACTTGAGTGCACATATAAGACTATGGATTATAAAATCCTGAAATTTAATAGAACATCACCATTTGAGGAAAAATATTAATCTAAATAGCTGTAAATCAACCATGTGTGCCTCATTAATGGTAAAAAAGAGTTATAAAAGCAATAAAGAGTGAGATAATGAAGGCACCCTAAAAAAGATGCTACATTTTGGATTTGTTGTCCAGTAAATGAAGTTCAACTTGTAATTTCAAAGAAAATAATAGCTAAGATAGCCATCCTTGTGAATTACTCATTTAGCTGAGAACACAGGAGACCTATCCCTGATTCCTCATTTTTTCTATTTGTTTGCTTGTTTGTTTCTTTGCTGAGAGACCAAGAGCTACGTTCTTTATCTAG
Organism: Bettongia penicillata ogilbyi; assembly: GCA_023548195.1. Taxonomy (NCBI): domain Eukaryota; kingdom Metazoa; phylum Chordata; class Mammalia; order Diprotodontia; family Potoroidae; genus Bettongia; species Bettongia penicillata. The sequence continues at coordinate 7,201,929 of JAJHZJ010000008.1, forward strand.
TATCACCATTTAAGTTTACTGAGAATAAAATGTTATTCCAAAAGTTACCTCAAGGGAAGTTGAGAGATAGTAATGGATGACCCAAGTGCTTCACTGAAACTCCCTTAATATTAAAAGAATCAGAGGAAGACTTCCACTACATTAGGTGGACTGTCTATAGAGAAGTTATAGAGATGAGAAACACATAACATGACAAGGCATGCTAGAGAAGTTGAGAGGAGAATGAAGACTGACCTGAACCCCTTCCCAAAAGGGAGTCCCCAAGAGAAGCTCACTGGAAGACCAGAGGGCAGCTTCCTGAATTTGGCTTGTTCAGTCATTGTTCAATGGTTTTCAACTCTCTGTGACCCCATTTAGGATTTTCTTGGCAAAGTTGCTGGAATGCTTTGCTATTTCCTTTTCTGATCATTTTACCAGTAAAGGAACTGAGGCAAACTAGGTTAAGTGACTTGCCCAAAGTCACTCAGCTAGTAAGTAAGTGTTTGAGAGCATATTTGTATTCAGGTCTTCTTGACTCCAGGTCTGGTGTTTTATTTATAGCACCACCTAACTGCCCTAATTTGACTTGGGAACTGGGTATTTAAATTTTCATTGAAGACTTCACTGATCTGAAAATAGACCTTTTAATTCAGTTGATGACTGAGATGTATGATTGAGTGTGTGCAAACTGGCCCATTAGCTAAATAAACTAGATTTATTGACTGACCATAGATATCATACTATTTATCAGCTTCATATCCCTTCCAGGCCATCTGACTACTGCCTTTCACCCATGTGTACACACCCTCTTTACCACTCTTCAAAACAACATCCTTCCTTGATCACCAATCCCATATGTGTGCTGTCTTTACCTCTTAGAATTCAGGCTTCTTGACAACCAGGACTATCTCTTTTTAAATAATTTTATCCCATCCAAAAGAAAAGGGAGAAAAACTTATTTGTACAAAAGTATCTATAGCAACTCTTTTTGTAGTGGCTAAGAATTAGAGATCAAAGGGATACCCATCAATTGGGAAATGGCTAAACAACCTGTGGCATATGATTGCAATAGAATATTACTATGCTATAAGATATGACAAGCAGAAAGAGTTCAGAAAAATCTGGAAAGACTTATGTGAACTGATGCATTGTGAGGTAACCAGAACAAGAACATTCTACAGACTGGTAGCAATATTGTTCAATGAAGAACTGTGAGTGGTTTAGCTGTTCTTAGAAATCAATGGTCCTAGAAAAATCCCTAAGGGCTATTCTGCCTTCAGCAAAAGAACTGAGATTGTTTTTGAATACAGACTGAAGTATGCTATTTTTTACTTCCTTTCTTTCATTTTTTCTTTTATTTGAGTTTTCTTTGTACAAAGTGACTAACATGGAAATGTCTTACATAATTGCACATGTATAACATATCTGATTGCTTACCATATCAGGAAGGGGAACAGGAAAGGAGGGAGGAGGGATAGAATTTGGGACTCAAAACTTTAAAATGTTTTTAAAATGCAGCTTATACTGAAATAAATATTTCTATCGCCAATGCTTATCATAGTACCCAGAACCCAGTAAACAAGTGCTTGTTCATTTATTCTAAGACTATATAAGTTGCAGTACCAATTTTTCTTGATCCTCACTAAAATCTTGCAACATTGATGAATAAAATACATTAATATCATTAAAATACATAGACACGATTTTAAGCCTTGCATTTTTCTCACAACAATCTTGGAGACAGATATTGCAAATATTACTGTTTCCATTTTACAGAGGAAGAAACTGAGGATTAAGAGATTTTAAGTGATTTGTCCAAGGTCAGACAATTAGTAAGTATCAAATCAGGATCTGAAAGCCAGATATTTTCTAACTAAATCCTGAACTTCTATGTCACAAGATATCGAGAACTTAATGTTATCTAGAAGTAAGGAAGAAATTATTCATTTATTCATGTTTCAGTTTCTTCTTCTTGGACTGAGTCTGGAGAACTGAGATGTGAATGAATGGCAAGCTGGTCGCCAATTACTTTGAGAAAATGACTTGTTGTCCTGAACCAGGTAAAAGTAAACTGTCACATCTCAACTGTTTTTTGAAAATTAAAAGGGAAAAAGGCTGTTGACAAAATAGCATGAAAGATAGACAGTGTTTGATTTATAATCAAGCAAGATGCAAGAGGATTACAGAAGAGTGAATGTTTTGTTTTATGTCTGGTTTGGAATTGGGATGGGCATCTGTGAGAAAGCTATAGTCAACTTTGTAAGAACTGATAAACACTGAATATCTGTGAGGCACTACTAATGATTGAGATAATGAACCATTAAGTTGATTTGCTGTGTCCTACACAATGTTCAAAGAGAGCCATACGTCATTTTTTACCTAACATTTAATCAGGTACCAGATTAGAGCATCTCCTGAATGGCCAAGGTAAAAGATTAACTAGAGCCTTTTCTCTAGTTTCCCTCTGGATGGGCCTTTTCTCAGAGGTGTTGTGTCAAGAGAAACTTGTATATGTTCTTCATATGTATTATGTTTGAGCTACCAATAGCTTTAAGGGCATTAAGATATTTTTTCATGCTCCATTAATTCTTTTTTGGGGGGCTGGGTTAAGAAGATCCCCAAATATTCATGAATATATGAAGAAATCTAGAACAGCAGACCCATCCAATTAAGGTATTGGTATGCTGCCAGAGAGCCAGAGCAAGGCAAAAGTCAAGTTGCCTCTGACTTGGATAAACAGAAATAAACAATGAATTTATTACATAGTTCTTGGAAGACATTAAGGCTTTAAGAATTTTGTGGCTACTATGAAAGGCAGAAAGCAACCCCAGAGATATCTCCTTCTTGGGCAAGGATTTGCTTACCCTATTTATATTAGGTCAAAGCAAGGAATCTTCATAGATTTGAATGTGACTAAGTTTCTCCTCTCCCACTTTGAGCAGGAGTGGATTCAAACATAATCCAGTATACAAATGGCCAAATTTCAATATCTGGGCCTAATTCATATATTAAATCACCTCCATATCAAGTTTTATTTGAGGAAAAAAAGAAAAACCCAAGAACCACTCCACTGTTTTGACTCTTGTCAGTGATGTAGTATTCAGTAAAATAAGTTGATCTCACAGACCTCCAGGTGGCAAGCCTGTGAGTAAAAGGTGATTAAGACAAGTAAAAGGAATTGAGAAGGTTCTATTTATCTACAAACCATAAAAAACAATGAATTGTCAGCCAGTGAGTTAAGGGACAAAGAGAGTTAGGATTATTTGTCCATTTTTACTGTTTCAAGCTTTCTTTAAGTACACTTATTAATTGATCAAGTCATAGCTAAGGAATGAAACAGTGATAATACAAAGACTGGCATTGGCTACTGGTGTCCTTGTGGAGTTATTTTTGACAATTGCCATTTTATACTAACAAGACGGTAAGAATTTATTTAGATTTTGAATATTTTGATCTAGTTTCCTATGTAATCACAGCCTTTACACATGTAAGACAATGACCTATAAGACTTAGCTGATGAAAGGGGAAGCTAGGTAGTACAGTGGTTAGAGTATAGCAGCTGGAGTCAGAAAGACCTGAGTTAAAATCTATACTGAGATACTTACTCACTGCGTGACCCCAGGCAAGTTACTTAACCCTGTTAGTTTTCTCATCTGTAAAATGAACCAGAGAAGAAAATGGCAAACCATGGCAGCATCTTTGTCAAGAAAACCCCAAATGGGGTCACAAAGAGTCAGATATGACTGAAAAATGACTGAACGTAATTTCTACTAGCACTATTACTGCTACTGCTAATACTACTACTACAGCTACTGTTACTACTACTGGTTCTACTCCTTCTACTGGTGCTACTACTATCACTATTACTGCTGTTGCTGCTACTATTACAACTATTATTACTACTATTGCTACTAATACTACTTCTGCTACTACTACTGCTGCTGCTACTACGACAAGAACTAGTATTACCATTGCTATTACTATTACTTCTGCTGCTATTATGTTGACATTACCTGACTGAATTCAGTTGAAGGAAATTTCAGGAAAGGAGTGACCTGAATGTAACTGTAGATCTCTGGGAGGTTCTTTAATTATATAAGCAAGATAAGAAATTGAATCACTTGAGTCTTGGGGAATAGTAACCCACTTTCCCATTAATTCCTAGTATCTTAACAGATCCATATCTGAATTATCTGCTACTTGAAATCTATTGTTCCTCCAGTCTTTACTTCCCTACATTCCAATCACTGAAAAAAAAACTCTTCCTAGAATGACTAGCCTTCTTAGGTGTTATCAGTAGGGCAAGCAAAGTAGGATCCTTTGCTAGTTTTGTTTTACTAAAAGTGCTTCTGATTGAATAGTGTGATTAAAGAAAATTTTTCCCACCCATTGATGAGCCTGTCCATTGTGGGAAGCTTGATTAGGGGAGTTGTTTTGTAGGAGGATCCCAAGTACCTTTTGTTTTTTCTATTGAGGCACTGGGTCAAGGATTATGCCCTCTGGCTCTAAAAAGTATATAAATACTCTGAGGGTAAGGTTTTGCTTTGGGGCTTAATTTTTATAAGAGGATTTGGGTGCCAGACTAGGACTCTGGGATGCCACTTTAAGAAACCCCTAGGCTTTGAAAATCCAGATGCCAGTGCTTTCCTCTCTGGTAAATATAGTCAGACAGTTGGACTGTCTGTTGAATTCAGGTTGAGGAAGCCATGGCTATTGATCTTTGATTATTTTGGGATTTATTGACTGGAAGTGTTTGTTTGGCCAGACAAGAGCTCTGGTAAGCCTCTTTAAGGAGCCCTCCAGCTCTGAAAACCCAGATGTCAGTGCTTCCCTCTCTGGTAACTATGGTCAGACTGTTGGACCTATCTGTTGAATGATCAGGCAGAGGAAGCCGTGTCTGTTGATCTTTTGATTTCTCTGTATTTTCTCTGAAGTTCATGGTACTGACTCCCCTGAACTAGGTGAATGATATATGTGCTTGGTTAAAGGGATGATACAGGTGCTTGATTAAAGCAATTGTTAACCCCTCAAAAGTTGTCTTTCCTTTTATGAATGCAGATCTAAGAACCTTTGATAGCAGGTCCCCCTATGTATGTTGGGATGATTTCTCTTACGCCTCCCTATTCCCATCTCTCTTGTTTTCCCACTGTCTAAACCTTTTGTTCTCCTTCAGTGCCTTCTCAGAGATGCTCCCATCTATGTCATTTCTTCATAACTGCTCACATTATTTTCCCTAATAAGTATCAAACTCTTTTTTCCTGTTTCTGTGATCTCCTTTGAATAAAACCATTTGTGCGTATTCTACAAGTCAGCATAGTATAGTAAGAGAAGTGTTGGGCTCTTGAGCTAGGAGAGAGAGTTAGGGTTCAAACACTACCACTAACGTTTACTGGTTGGATGACAATGGCCAATCATTCGATCTCTCTAATTCTTAGTGTGTTAGTCTACAAAATGAAGATAATACTTGTAGTATTTCACAACATTGCTACATGAGGTATGCCAAAAGTTTTACAAATATGAGAAAATTATGGAATCATAGAATTAGAGCTCCAATGGATCTTAGAAGTCATCTAGCCCAACACCTCTTCCTCCTCATTCTTTAGATGAAGAAATTGAAGACTAGAACAATGCTGTGACTTGTCCAAGGTCACAGTGATAGTAAGTTGAAGAGCCAGGATACGAATGCAGTTCCAATTCTTTTGTTATGACAGCTCTGTCTTATATGGTACCCACTCTTTCCAAGTGTTAGAAATTAAACTCAGTCATGGAAGATCAGATACTTAGCTCCCAATCTAAATCGATGAGGCATGTTAACAGTGTGGAGATTCCCTCTTTTAAGTGCTTGGTGTTCTAGTTCTAGAGAAAATCAAAGGAATCCATTTCTGTTCACATCTACACATGTGCTTTAAAAAGAAAAGCCATATGAGGTCTAGGGTATCTTAACTTCTTATGTTTCATCACATTTACAGCTAAGGAATTAAATCTATGAGAAATCTAGTGACTGACCAAAAGCTACATAGGCAAAAGAAGATGGGATTAGGCAGGCCCTCTAACCTTTGGATTTGTGTTCTTTTGACTTCTTTACATCTCAAGTGAATAGACAAGAAAAGAATATAATAATCTTGGTAACAGTTTTGTATCAATCTGTCCATCAGTGAACATTTATTATGTGCTCACTGTGTTTTAGGCACTGTGCTCAACACTGTGGTTATAAGGAAAGACAAAAATATCTCCTGCCCTGAAGGAGTTTACATTCTCTTGGGGAGATATATAAATAATTAGGGCAAATAACAGATACATACAAATGTAACCTTAAAGGAGGAAAGGTCTAGTTTCTGAGTAATCTGGGAAAATTCTTCTGCAGAAGGTGACATTTGAGCTAAATCTTGAAAGATGTCAGAGATTTGAAAACACAGAGGTGACTACGGAGAGTATTCAAGGTGTAGGGCACAGTTAATGAGTATAAAGTCATAGAGGCCCAGGTGTAAGGAACAGGAAATAGGCCAGTATGGCTCCATCCTAGAGTGTATAAACAGGAATGAAATATAAGAAGACTGGAAAAGTTTCACAGATATAATTAATAAGGACTGAGAATATGATTCTAGATGTGTTTTAAAGGTTTGCAAGTGACAAGAATTCTCATAAGCATTAAAGTTCTTTGAGATCTCTTTAAATCTCCTAACATCTTGAAGACTCAAGCTTCCTTGTGATATTCATTAGAGGTAACTATCCAACTGTGAGTGGGTTCATGGAAATTGTGAAGACTTTCTAGAGCTTTGATGGCATTGTCAGTGGTTGCCAAGGTTACCAAGTTAGACATCCTGATCTTTTATATAAATAAACTAGATAAATGGGAGTGCAAAGTAACAGTTTTAAGGGGACTGAAAAGATGACCATGTTGTAGATTTCAGAACTATAAGCATGATGGACATGTCTACTAATATGCATACATGTTTTATGAAGAAAGGGGGAATTTTGAAAAATGAGAAATCATCTAAATGTGTGGAGACTGAAGTGTGATTTCAAAAGGACATCAATTTAGTAGGGGAAATTTAAGGAGTTGAAACACTCATTTAAACTTTTGAATAAAGTAGCAGGAAATGAAGGTAGCCAATAGCATTGAACCAGTGCCAGTGGTTTTGATGATTAGTATTTTGGAGGACAGTTTGAGATCTGGTGCTACTAGGCCCTTTTCTTCCCACTATTTTCATTATTTCCCTTGAGATTCTTGACATTTTGATCCTTCATATGAATTTCATTATTATTTTTTCTAGCTCTGTAACGCAATCTTTTGGGAGCATTTTACATGCACTTTTAAAGGAAAAAAGAATAAAAGTTTGCTCTTTGTCAATAATTTCAAGGGAAATCACACCAACTCTTACTTTGTGGAAATGATAGGAATATGCTGTTTTTGCTGACAATAAATCTCCTGAAACTTAAGCTACTCTGTGGGAATAACCCATAAGGGTACTGTGGCAGTAATCTATGCCTTCAATGATACTCTCAAAACAATGAATTTGCATGGGATAAAAAAAAAAAATCTTTTTCCATTGTGAAAAAAGTTATCATGCTCCTAAGAATGGTAGTCCTTAGAGGGAAATTTTGAGGAAAAATATTTCTCTTCATAACTGCTAGTAAATGTAGACCATAATTCAATTTCTTCAATAATAATGACTGTTCATACAAGACACAAAAATAATAATAGCTATTTATTTAGTAATAGTAATTTAAATATTGCTTTAAGGATTTCAGAAATCTTTACACTTATCTCATTTAATCCTCACAACAACCCTGTCAGGTACATGCTACTATTGTCCCCATTTTACAGATGAGGAAAGCAGTTTAGTGACTTGCTTAGGTTTACACAGCTAGTCAGTATTTGAATCAAGGTTGAAACTCCTGTCTTCTGACTCCCAGTTCATCACTCTACTCTGTCACCTAGATGACTGAGGGTATTGACGTAAGTGTTAGGTAAACAACAAATATCATTCTGCTAATATTATTAATATGTGATTTTAAAAAGCACTATCCTTTAAGTTGTACTGAATTTTTATTTTGAAGTTGTTCTGTGTGGCAAATGATTCCCCTGCCTCTCCTTTCACTGGACTTCAAATTTGTTTGAGGTTCAAATTTCTATAGAGTTCAACTAATAGATCTTGCCTCCTGAGACTGATGTGATAGTGCTGTATCTTTTGAAGATGAGGAGCCATGATAGAACATCACCAGGTAGAAACAATAGAGCAGGTATTAGACTATCAGATACTAATCTGAGAATAACATACCTGTGACAAAAACTTCTCTATAGATGTTATTATTGATGAGCAGGAACCTTGCTTTTGCTACTGGAATCAACTCTCAGATTCACCCAGATAGTTTAAATTTCAGTTTGAATAGAGAGGAGCCAATAGAAGCAAGAGATAAGAGCAGCAGAGAAAAAATTGGGAAAATTAATTAGAGTAAAGCAAGAAAATTATGTAAAGAGAAATAACATCTTAAGTAACAGAATTAGCCTAATGATAAATAAAGCACAAAAATTCTCTGAAGAAAACTTTTTAAAAAACAGAACTGATCAAATGGGAAAAAAGATATGAAAATTCACTGAAGAAAAACATTACTTCAAAATTAAATTTAGAGGAACAGCTAGGTGGTACAGAGAATAGAGCACTTAACCCTGGAGTCAGGAGGACCTGAGTTCAAATCTGGCCTCAGACACTTGATACTTACTAACTGTATGACCTTGGGTAAGTCAGCCTCAATTGTCTCATCTCCCCACTCCAAAAAACATTAGAATTAGGCAAGTTGAAGCTAATGATGTCATAAGACATCAAGAAACAAAAAAGCAAAGTCAAAAGAGAGGGGAAAAAAGGTAGATGAAAGGGTGAAATGTCTCATTGATAAAAACAACAGACATGCAAAATAGACCAAGTAGAGGTCATTTAAGAATTATTGGACTGCCTCAAAGACATGGTCAAAGAAAGAGTCTAGATAGCATGTTTCTAGAAATTTTCAAGGAAAAATGATTAGATACCTTAGATCAAGAGTTTAAAACAGAAATTGAAAGAATCCACTGATCACCTCCTGAAAGAGACCCCAAAATAAAAACTCCAAAAAAATATAGTCAAATCAAGGGGTCTCAGGCCAAAAAGAAAATGCTTCAAACAGAGAGAAAGAAACAATTCAAATATTATGGCACCACAGTCACTATCACATGAGATTTAATGGTTTCCACATTAAATACAATATTCCAGAAGGCAAATGAGCTAGAATTGTAAGAAAGAATAATCTATCCAGCAAAATGGGTATAATCCTTCAGGAAGAAAAATGGAAATTTAATGAAATAATTTACTTTTAACCACTATCTTCCTATTCAAACACCTTAAAAGAATCCCTTCCTTATCCTCTCCCCTTACTTTCATATTCCATTTTCTACCCTATCCTCTAAGAATTCTTCCCTTCACTTCTCTCTTTACCCTCCTAAATCTTAATCCATACACTCTTCTAAAAGTTCCTCCCTTATCCTTAACTCATTGTGCTCATATTTCTTAATGAGTTTGTTCCTTCTTTAACCCAGATAAGATAAGAATAAGGTTCTAGCGATACCAACCCTTCACCTCCACCTGCTTCCTATGTATCACTTTCTTTTTTCACACCTCATTTGTATGGGATAATTGCACCTTTTTACCTTTTCCTATACAGTTTTTTTTTTTTTTTAGAATTACCCTATCATACTCAGCTCAGCCCCAAACTTTCAAACTACCCCAGGAATGATGCAGTCCTAAGAATACTATTAAAATTTTCACATATAAGAAGTACACATTTTACTTCTATTTCTTACATTTATATGAACTTATATTTCTTCTGAATCTTATATATCAATTTTTCCATTGAGTTCTGGTCTTTTTGTCCTCCCAAAAGTCTTTGAAATAGAGAACTTTCAAGCTTTTCTGACAAAAAAGATCAGAGCCGAATATAAATCTGACTTCAAATACAAGACTCAAGAGAAGCAAAAATGGTAAACATGAAAGAGAAATCATAAGGGATTGAATAAGGTTAAAATATTTACCTTTGTGTATGGAAAGATGATATATGTTGAGATGGAGAAATTTTGGAGCTAAAAATTTAAAAAGAAAAGAATGATAAAAAATAAGCAAATATTTTTTTTAAAATTTTAAGATAAAAGAGCTCTCCAATGAGTAAACAATCTGTACAACAAAAAAATGGGAATAATAATAATTTCTTCCTCTTAGGGTTCATCAACATAATATAGTTATAAGTAAGATTCTTATAAGCAAGTTACTTAGAACAATGCTTAGACATAATAGTCACTTAATAAGTTATTATTTTCCATTCTCTGTTTGGGGCAGAGTCCAATGACAGACTTGGCATGCTGGCCATAGGATGCTACAGAATCTCCTTGTCACATGGTGTACTGAATAGAGAACACATTTGTAGTCAGGAAGACTTGAGTTTGAATCCTGCTTCAGACCCTTAGTAACTGTGCTGTCCTGGGCAAGTCATTTAACCCTTTCTCAATTTCTGTTTCATCTGTAAAATGGGAACAATAACTCGTACCTCACAGGGTTGTAATGAGGATCAAATGAGGTTACTGAGGTAAAGTCCTCTGCAAATCTTTTCAAATATGGGCTGTTACATAATGATGCTGCTTTCCACATTCAGTTTGTTAAAAATGGAATGGATTTCACTGGAAAAGACACAAAACTGTTCATATTCTCCTGCAATTTATTTTACCTAGTGCTTCAATTTTTTGGAGGCCAGATTTCAGCAACCAATAAATTTGTTGCTCATTTTCAAAGTATCTTGTCTGATTAAAAAAAAAAAACTTCATTCTATGCATTCACACACACACACAAAAGAATATGCAACCTCTTTCCATTTTAAAATAATTGCTAGAGCATCTTGGAAGTGCCCCTCCCTGGGGCTAGATTTTTTTTTTTAATAACTAACCAGAATGTTTAACCACTATAGCCACTCAAAAGATGTGAGAAGAATCCATTAGAGCATTAGCATCACCTCCGATGCTTTCAGTTTTTCAATTGTCAATAGCAAAACATAAATGAGAGAGAGCTCCAGAAGATCACAGTTCTATGAGATTTTAAAAGAACAAAACATAGTGGAATGCAGAAATGAAAAGTAGTTTCAGCAGGAAAGGGAACATTCCCAGCAAGAGCTCTTGTGTCCTCACATTTAACCATGAAAGTCCTATTTTACAAGACAATTATATTTTATGAAAATCCTTGAAAGGCAGTAAACATTTCCAGGGCAGAATTAGCAATTTCAATATATTCATTATCTTTGATACTTCAAACATCAGTATTTTCTTCAGTGTGACTACCACCATGCCAACCCATCCAAGAGCCCTACCACCATGGAAGATATAGGTTAGTAGCTATGGCCCCTAAAACTCTGCTGCTGGTCACATGCATGCTGCTGACAGGTACGCTGGGTATAATGGTTAGTCAGATGACCTCATCTGTGCTAAGAAATATATTAGCTGATTATTAAAAATTCATTAGTTTGATGTAATTGACTAAAAAGTGAGGCAATTATCCTTTTTCAACTTACTTTAATATCCTTCCAGGTCTTAGTTTTCTTAGGTCTGGCATAAAGAATAAGAGTTATTGAAGGTCTTTTCTCCAATTCAATTTGATTTCCTCATGTGCAAGACCTTCAATGGATTATTTTCAAACATGTGAAAATGAAGCATACTTTGTCCCTTTCCCTAGAGAAAGGGTCATGAAATTGTGTATATCTAGTATAATTCTCAATGTTTGCAGCTAAGAATTCTTTCATGTTCACAATTCCAGGAAGATTCAGATATAGGAAACAGCTAGTAGATTAGCTTGGTTTGAATACAGAGAACATAGAGTAGATGAAGAAATGAATAGGGCAGTACATCTGGAAAGATAGGTTGGAATCAGATTGTGAATGGATTTAAATATCAAATAGATGAGAATATATTTTGTCATGCTGATAGGAGGGAGCCATTGGAGATTCTTGAATAAGGGAGTGACATGGTCAGGCACATACTTGAGGAATATAACTTTGGGTAGACATACCTATATCTTCCTCATTCTCAAGAAACTCTCTTTTGATCTACCTTGTATGGACAATAATTTGATAGCTATCACTCTAGATCTCTCTTCCCTTTCATAACTAAACTCCTATGAAAACTGTGAACAATTGATGCCTCCATTTCCTTTCTATCCATTCTCTTCTTTACTCTCTGCAATGTGGTGTCTAACAATCATTCAGTTGAAACTGCTCTCTTCAGTCATCAATCATCTGTTTATCATTAAATCTAAAGGGCTTTTCAATCTTAATTCTTATTGACTTTGCTGTAACACCCTTTGACATTATCATCCTTTTTTTCATTTATACTCTCTTGTCTCTAGGTTTGTATGGTACTGCTCTCTTGTGTTTTCTGCTACTTGTCTGACTGCTTCTTATTAGCTTCCCTTATTAAATCTTTATCCAGGTCATTATCACCCAATATAGGTGTGCCCAAGCCTCTGTCCTGGGCTCTCTTCTCTTCTTCATCAATATTATCACTTTTTGGCTATCTCTTCAGCTCCCATGAGTTCAATCGTGCAAATAATTCTCTCTATCTGCTGATTTTAAATATCTATGTATTATTTGTTGCATTAAATATTTCCTAATTACATGTAAAAAATTTTAGCACTGATTTTTTAAAACAAAATTTGAGTTTCCAAATACTTTCTTTACCTACCACACCTCCCCCAACCATTGAGAAGGCAAGCAAAATAATATTAATTATACATGTGAAGTCATGCAAAACATATTTCCATATTAGCCATGCTGCAAAAGAAAACACACAACAAAACCCCCAGGAAAATAAGGTTTAAAAAGTATGCTTCATGCTGCACTAAGAGTTCTTCAGGTCTTTCCCTGGGAGTGGATAGTATTTTTCATGATAGATCTTTCGGAATTGCCTCAACCAAAGCAGTTAAGTCTTACACAGTTAATCATCATGACCATATTTTTGTTACTGTGTACAATGTATTCCTGATTCTGCTGATTTCACTTGCATCAGTTCATATAAGTCTTCCTAGGTTTTCTGACACCATCCTGTTCATTTCATATAACACAATAGTCTCCCACAAAAGTCATATACCACGACTTATTTAGCCATTCCTCAACTAATGATCATGCCCTTAATTTCCAATTCTTTCCTGGTGCAAAAGGAACTGCTATAAATATTTTTGTACAAATAGATCATTTTCTCATTTCTTTGATTTCTTTGGGATATAAACCTAGTAGTAGAATTAAGGGTATGTAGAGTTTTATAGCGTTTGGGGCATAGTTCCTAATTGCTCCCCAATTTGGTTGGACCAGTTCATAATTCCAACAGGGCATCAGCGTCCCTGTATTTCCACATCCCCTCTAACATTTATCATTTTCCTGTTCTGTAATGCCTAGCCAATCTGACTATATTGGTGTGGAGTGACATCTCAGAATCATTTTAATTTGCATTTCATTAATCAGAAGTGATTTAGAGCATTTTTTTTCATGTGACTATAAATAACTTTGATTTCTTCTTCTGAAAGCTGTTTGTTACCATCTTGTGACCATTTATCATTTGGGGAAGGCTTATACTTTTTTAAAAAATTTGGTTCACTTCCCTGTGTATTTTAAAAATAAAGCCTTTATCAGAGAAATTTGCTATAAAATTTCCCCCCAGTTTCCCACATTCATCCCAATTTTAAATGAATTATTTTATTTGTGCAAAACCCTTTTAATTTGAAGGTATCAAACATGCATTTTGCATCCTATAATGCTTATCTTTCTTTTGGTCATAAATTCTTCCTTTGTCCATAAATCTGAACATAAACTATTCCACATTCTCCTAACTTGCTTACAATATCACCTTTATGTCTAAATCATGTACCCATTTTGACCTTATCTCAGCATATGGTATGAGATATTGGTCTATGATCAGTTTATAGCAAACTGTTTTCCAGTTTTCCCAGCAACTTTTGTCTAATAGTGATCTTGTCTCAAAATCTTGGCTCTTTGGGTTGATCAAATACTAGCTTGCTAAGATCTTTTATTGTGGTTATTATTTTTTATAGTTCTACAAAATAATTCTTTGATAATCTGATTGGTATGGCACTGAATAAATAAGTTAATTTAGGTAAAATTATCTCTTTTGTCACATTGACTTAGTTTACCCAGAAGCAATTAAAATTTCTTCAATTGTTTGGATCAGTTTTTATGTGTATAATAAAGTATTTTGTAATTGTTTTCATATAGTCCCTAGGTTTGTCTTGGCAGGTAGATTCCAAAGTATGTTATGTTATATTATGTTATGTTATGTTATGTTATGTTATGTTATGTTATGTTATGTTATCATCATTTATTTAAATAGAATTTCTCTTTCTATCTGTATATTGGGTTTTCTTGGTACTATATAGAAATGCTGATGGTATATATGGGTTTATTTTGTGCCCTGCAACTTTGCCAAAGTTGTTGTTTCAACTAAATACTTAGTTGATTTTCTGGGGTTCTCTCAGTATACCATCATATTATCTGCAAAGAGGGAGTTTTGCTTCTTTATTGCTTATTTTGTCTAATTGTGATAGCTAGCATTTCTAACACAGTGTTGGATAATAGTGGTGATAATGGGCTTCCTTCCTTTGCCTCTGACCCTTTTGGGAATTTCCAGTTTAACCGCATTACAGATAATGCTTACTCTTGGTTTTAAATGGATACTACTTATCATTTTAAGAAAGACTCAGTTTATTGCTATTCTCTCTCAAGTTTTTAATAGGAATAGATATATTTTTTCAAAAGCTTTTTTTTGTATGATTTTTGTTGTTTCATTATTGATGAGGTCAATTATGCTGATAATTTTCCTAATATTGAACAACCACATTTCAATCCTTTTATAAATCCCACGTTATCATAGTGTATTACTTTTGAGGTAGATTGCTATGAATTTGTAAGTATTTTATCTAAAATTTTTCTATTGATATTCATTATGGAAAGCTGATGTCAATGCCAGGAAGATATGAGTTCAAGTCTAGCATCTGATACTTATTAAGTTAACCACATAATGATCAAGAGAACTTTCTAAGATCTTAAGTAGCTCAGAAGGTGCTGCCCCACACTGGTAATGAGAATTCTTTAAACCAATGAAATTACAGATGTTCCTATCACTTTCTTATCACAACTCTGAACTGGTGATGATAAATGGCTTAATAGTTCAATATACTTTTTTTATCTTTATATACGACATTTCCAAGAGTTAACTATTGTATACCGTGAGATAAATTTGCATTTTGAAGATAAAGAAAACAATACGATGGGTTTCCAAATGAATACAAACTGGAGCAAAGATAATTGCTTGAAGTCAACATCTAACCAGGATGGAATTAGACACGCAGTTCAAAAACTGAGGATTGGAATAACATATATATGTTTCCAGAAGAAAAAAAATCCTTTGTATATAAACTGATAATTTGTTATGTATAAGCAAGAAAATATGATTTGATAAACTTTCAGACCAATTATTCCATACTTGACCAAGGGCTTAAGAGTGACTTTGATGCAACTTTCATTTAACATACAGAAGATAAAAAGACAAGAAATTGGCCATGGTATAAAATGATGATATGATGTTGGTAAGGATTTCCAACCATCTGCATACATGCATGTGTATACACATATACATATATACATGTGTATAATGTACATATGTATGCATGTATACATGTTTACATGTATATGCAGATGCTGTAAATTCTTCATTGTGTGTATATATGTAGTTATTAATATTTATCTGCAGAAAGTCATCCCTTATGAAAAAGATTAAAAAAGAATAAAAAAGGAAAAATACTGATGTGTGTATGCATATTTAATTTTTAGACAGCTTTATTTAGGCACGTATGAGGTACTATTAAGAATATTTCCATTGTTATGACAAGACATAGCACTTTTAAAAAAAGCTAACATTAAAGTATAGAGAGAGCATCAAGTCATGTCACTTTTTTAAAATGAAAAATCAAAATTTTCTTACAATAACAAAGTTCCTAGCATTTTTTTTTTATTTAAGGACCACACCTAGCCTATGAGAAAATAAATATATAACACCAATAACTTCTACTAATAAATAAAAACAGTGGCAGGCACATAGCACTTTAAAAGTTTACAAAGCACTTTATATTAACTCTCTTCTGTACCACCCATGACAATATTCTAACTTCTTTGATTTGTCAGACATCTACCTCATTGCACAAGATGGCTCTGTCTCCCAATGATTAAATCAGGAGGTCAAAAAAAATCAATGAGCATTTTTGCAGAAACCTCAGGGACAGCTGGGTGCCCATTTCTAGCCCAGCATTTAGATATTCATGAGCCTAGAGAAAGAGTATTCTTGTCCTCCTGTCCTTCTTAAAATCAATATAGGTTTTGCTTAGAGCATAGCTCTGATGGGGCACAGAGAGTGGACAGGGGTCAATGGGTAAGAGGTGAACCATTCAGACATGAAAGGCATCAAATGTGGATCATTTCTGTGCTTCCAGAGTATGATTCCATTCATTGAGAATCTCCACTTTAGGAAACATGTAGTATTGTCTAAGAGCCCATCACAGAAAGAAGAGTCACAAGTACAATTACCTGCTACATCCTCAAGCAGCACAGTCATTCCTTCTCAGGAGCTCGCCAACATTGCTTGTACTATGTAATGGCTTGAGGCAACTCAATGGAACAATGGAGAGAATACTGGGCCTGGGGTCAGAAAGACTCATCTTCTTTGAGGTCAAATCTGGCTTCATACACTTGCTAGCTGTGTGACCCTGAGCAAGTCATTTGACCCTGTTTGCCTCAACTTTAAAATGAGCTGGAGAAGGAATGACAAACCATTCCAGTTCCTTTGCCAATAAAACCCCAAATGGAGTCATGAAGAGTCTGACATGCCTGAGTAATGACAACAGAATGGGTTACAAGACACTTGGTGCCATCAGAATATAAGAACATCGGTTCCATGGTAAAATGCTAAGAATGTGGATCTAACCACTAAAACTAATTATAATTTGCAAGATAAATCAGCATTTTAATTTGGGACTATACATTGATCATATCCCAGGAGTATGTAATTGCTCTATTTCCATAAAAATAGAAGAAAATATCTAAGTGGTCCTACATCTATTATAAGAAGACACTCATGCAGCCCACCAGTCTCAAGGACATGAGTCAAAATTAATGTAAAACAACTATTGCAATTTAAACCTTTTAAAAATTCATAGTCACTAAGTCAATGCCACATATACATATATACACCTATATATACATATACGTACACATATACATGCACACATACCTTAAAATATTTATTTTTTAAAAAACTTCTAAATGGATATCCATCACTCAAACAAGTTCCAGCTACAGTGATGAAAACACAATGAAACACAATTAAGGATTCTTATATTATAAAGCACTAATACCTATGTGGATCCCCTTCAATATTCAAAGATAAGATGACAACAGTTCAGTTATTTGCTTCTCCTGTACTGTCATCTGTAAGCAGATAAGGATGCAATTCTACCTGTTGTGGAATTTGGTTATAATTTGCTTCATTAACATTTATTAACAGTTTATTATACTAGCTCTGTGCTAAGTACTGGAGACACATAAATAGGCAAAGGACAAACTCTGCTCTGAAGGAGCTCATAATCTCATAGGGGAGACAACAAATAAGCAAGCTATATATAGGATATACATAGTATATATATATATATATATATATGTATATATAGGATAAACAGAAAATGTAATTAAAAGAAGGAAGGCACTAGAATTGAGGGGTTGCAAAGTGGATGCTTTTACTCTAAACTTAATAATCATCAATGAAAACAAATAATTAAGAGATATGATTTTAAAAAAAATTTGAGGGGAAAAAAATAGCCCAATGTGATGACGGAAACCCATAATTTACTCTTGGGGAGGTTTGGCTGGTAGGGCACTTGAGCTCAGGAGTTCTGCTATAGTAAGGCTACAGCCTACAGGTGTCTGCACTAAGTCCAGCGTCAATATGATGAAGCCCAGGGAAAAAGAGGGCTACTAGGTTGCTTAAGGGATGAATTGTTCCAGGTCAGAAAAGGAGGTCAAAGCTGCCATAGGGATCATTAAAAAGACCTTACAGTTCCAGCCTAGGTAAGAATAGCGACCTAGTCTTCAAAACAAAGTGGACAAAATAAAATACACTCTAAATTTCTTAAAATTTTATTAATATATATATATTAACTTTTAACTTAAAAAAATAAAAACTTCCATGTCCCCTTCAAAGCTCTTTTCCTTCTATAAATTATTTTCTGGGTGTTTTATTTTTACTATATATAGAGAATATATCTAACATACTAATATTAATGTTACATTGAGTTATATATATTTTAATGTAATATATGAGTATATACTATATACATATGTAATTTTAGAGCACTGGAATCAAAAAGACTTGTCTGAATTAAATCCAACCTCAGGTATGTGCTAGCTGTGTGATCCTGGGCAAGTCACAACCCTGTTTGCTTCAGTTTCCTCATTTATAAAATGAGCTGGAGAAGGAAACGGCAAATTGCTTCAGTATCTCTGCCATGAAAAGTTGGGCACAATTGGAATGATTGAAAACATTAACAAATGTAGTCATGTGTATATTGTCAATATGGTTCTTCTTTCTTCACTTTGCATAAATGCATACGAGATTTCTATTATTTTCTTGTATTCTTCATATCTGTAATTTTTATGGAGCAATAATATTCCATTATATTTGTATGCTATAGTTGGCATAGCCATTCTCCAATCACTGGGTTACAGAAATTTTTTTGCTATTATGAAATTGTACAAGTAAATCTTTTCCCTTTTAATAACATCCTTTAGGCATTATAATAAAAAAATATAATCTGTTCTTAAGTTACTGTGACTTTTTTTTTTCAAAAATATGTAGCTCTAACAGCAGTGTAATAGTAGGAATGTCTTACAGCTTTGTAAACATTTTTTAAATCTTTTAAAACCATTTTTGCAGAATCAAAGATTCAGGAGTGACTTCAATTGCTATGGAACCTAACATGTACCTGAACAAGTATCCATTTTACAATATTCCCTAATAACCATTATTGTTCCCCTCCATGAAAACATCAAGTGAAGGGAACTCACTATCCCTTGGAGGATCCTTTTATCTTTGGGTAGCTCTAATTAAAAACAAAAAAACAAATCCTCCCCACCATGTAGTGTAAATCTGTCTCTCTGGAAATTTCATTCATGGCACCCAGTTCTTTTTCTCTGGTGCCGCCTAAAAAGATCTAGCTCCTTTTTCACCTTTTTGTCCTTGAAATACTTGAAGATTCATGTCATGCCCAACAAACTCAAATATTCAATTCTCAAAGATGAATTTCATCAGTTCCCTTAATTTATCCTTGCATGGATACATCTGTAAATTTCACCTGCTTTGGCACATACTACAGTTTATTCTAAAATATGGTTACAACTATCATGTTCCAGATGTCTGGACAGGAAACAACAGTACAATCAACTCTCTCATGCTGAACACTTGTTTTAAGTGAAGAACTTCATATTATTCCATTCAATGTCATCTTATATTTGTTCTAACCTGTCAAAAATATTTTTGGATCCTGTAGATATCCCTCCTAACCAATTTAACAATTACAAGATAGTAACTCAAAGTTATTTTATTTTGCGTGTTTCTGATGATTAGAAAATTTGAAAGATGTTTCAAGCAAATTGCTAATTTGTGCTTCTCTGAAACCTGCGAGTATATATCTTTTAGTTATTTCTCCATTAATTAACAGAATTTATTTTAGAAGTTTGTATCATTTCTTTATTGATTTTGTATGTGATATTTTTGTCAAATATATTTGCTGCAAAATTTCTTTACCAACCTGTTTCTTTCTTTGAATCATTTTATGTGCAAAATCTTCCAATTTTATTAAATCAATTGAATATACTTTATTGAATACAATGTCTTGTGTTTGATCCATAAGTGAGACTGTTACTCTTTTTTATACTCTGAAAAAAATGTTTAATGGTCTTCCAATTATTCATTTATATTCAATTATATTCATTCATTTGGAATTTATTTTACCTTATGGATCAAATGCCATTTTTGTTTCCTAATTTTCCAAAGTATTTCTATTTGGATAGTGTTTTCCTTTATGTTTTGTGAATGTGATTTTATCAACACTAGCTTGTTATATACCTTTGGCTCTAATTACAAGTTACCCATTCTGTTTCACTTATATGTTTTTCTATATTAACTCCATTGCCAGATAGTTTTGATAGATGCACTGGAAGTATAACTGGAAGTCTAGAAATGCAATTACAATACCCTGACCTCTTTTTCTTAATTCCCATTAATAATACTATTGACTGTATTCATATATATGTATATATATTCATCTATATGTATATATATTCATCTACATGATATATGCATATATATTAACATGCATATTCCCATTAATAATACAATTGGCTAGATTCATATGAATTTATTATTTTGGATTTGGAAAGACAAAAACTGCCATGATCAATACGGGATGGCATAATTGATACTGAAGGAATGGAATTATTAGCATATATTGAAAAACTATTACTGAGGTAGTGTGGTAGACATGATTAGACTGTGAACTGGTAGACCTGAAGTTTAGTCTGTAAAAAGGAAAGACTTTAATTAGCTGACGTTTATTATCACTTGAAACTTGGTGATTCCGTTTCATTTTAGCTTTTGAGAACTGTATACAGATTTCTAGGTTATCAAAGCAGTAATAGAAAAAACCCAAGATATTTAAAAGGCTTTTATCCTTATATCTTGCAGAAAAAGAAATGTGGCCTGATTTTAGACCAATTTTATCCTTCCCACAAATGATGGAATCAAAATTTCTCTGATTGCATTATTTGAGAATCCATCAAAATTTTATGACTTTTCTTCAACTTTTCTTTCAGTCTTCCTGTAAGTCTCTCCTCCGCCCCCAGCTAGTGGTTATTAGCATGCCCTATTCGTTTCCCAAGCTATCCTTGATAATACTTACCTCTGCATCTTTGACCACATCATAACCCTTCCATCTCCTTTCTTTGTGTCCTCTTTCTTCTTTTCAAGACAGATCTTATCTCCCTATATTTACATTACTATGTGAATCACAAAGAATTTAAACACAAAACATTGCAGATATTACTTGTACTTTCAGGTACATTGTAGGAAGTCTATAATAAAGGATAGAGATTTTCAGCTAAAAGTCATGCTAAATTCATTATAACGAGCACTTGAATATATTTGAAAGAATCAGTAAGAGCCATCGGAGGCTAGCTTATTCAGATAAAATACTAGTTCTTAAATATCATTATTATTTTTACTAATTTTAACTAATTTGACATATTAATGTATAATATCATGCAAGTTTTCCTATACTTTCATAATAAAGTGTTCTGGGTCTTCTTCCTCATGTTATAATAGAGAAATTTCAAAAGAAATCCAAAATTACTTTGCTCATAAAATAATGTAGCACTGAGTTATGGTGAGTCAGCTTAAGGGGGAGAATAATACACTCATATATAAGGCTATTTGGAAAGCTAGGTAGCACAGTAGACAGAGTGCCAACCATGGAATCAAGAAGACTTCTCTTCCTGAGTTCAAATCCAGCCACAGACACTTACTAGCTGTGTAACCCTGGGCAAGTCACTTAGCCCTCTTTGCCTCAGTTTCCTTATCATAAAATGAACTGGAGAAGGAAATCACAAACCACTCCAGTATCTTTGCCAAGAAAACCCCAAATGGGATCACAAAGAATTGGATTTGACTGAAAAACAACCACACAGGGCTATATTATCTCCACATCATCTCATGGAACACTGGTTTTAACCATTCATTCAACAAATATTAATTGCTTAAAATGTGTTTTCTAATGTGATTCTAGAATGTGTTTATATTCTAGTAACAAGCCAAATTTAAATCTATAGGCATATCTTTCTCTGTCAAGAAATATTCAATTAATAACTAATATTTTTATAATGCTACATATCTTCCAGTTTATGTAGTTGATCACTATAAAGATCACAGCTTGTATTTTTAGTTACCTCAGGAGAAAGACCTAGGCATCTTACATTCTTTCATTATCCAGAATTATTTTGATCATTCAAATGATTTGTATTGTGTAAATTAAAGAAGATCTCGGAGTATTTTGAAAATTCTTTTTTTTTTTTCTGAAAAAGTGAACTGAACATTGCTTTTAATGATGCAATATTAAGAGCTGCCTGTAAGGACAAGACTAGCTCTCTGACAGGGCTAATTGTTGATATAATCAGGCAAGTCAAGTAACTAAGATAAGGTAATATGGCTTTGAAGTATATCAGAAAGCTGATAAAAATAATTTGAAATTATTTTAAAATGTCACTTTTTCTACTAATAGTCATTCCTTGTATTCAGCCTTGAACATCAATCTCTCCACCTTAGAATTAAAAGATGTAGAGTCAAGCCTCAAACTGTAGATGAGTACTTACAATCATAAAATATTTAAATGTTGCTCACACAGAATAGAACATTGACAATGAAGTCATTGGCATACAAATAAAAGACTGGGGAAATAATTGCCCCAACTAGTAAACATATATAGTAAAGTGATTAGAGAGCATTGAGTCTGGAGTCAGAAAGATGAGTTCAAATTTGATCTCGATACTTAATAGCTGTGTGACTCTGGGGATGTATCTTAACATCATTGCCTCAGTTTCCTCAACTGTAAAATGGGGATAATAACATTTGCCTCAAGTGTTATGATGAAGATCAAATAAGTATAATTGTAAAGTACTTAACACAGAGCCTGGCACATGATAGGAACTATAAAAATGCTTGTTATCCTCTACTTTCCTTCCCTGTATGTGTAAGTATCCACATGCAAGCAGATGTTTACAAGCAGTTTGTGTGTATACAGATAAAACTGTAAAACATATCCTGCTGTGCATATCTGATATAGATAACTATATAACAAATGTAGTTAATATATATACCATAGTCAATTTGTATATGTGTATATATGTAGCTTTTATACATTTATACATATATGTATGTATTTATCTCTAATAGAAACTGGACCTGTAATGTCTTTGGAATAGATAATTCTCAAATGAGGAGACTCTATCAATGCACATTGGTAACTGCTTGTAATTTACAATCCTTGAGTGATGTCTAGAACACTGAATGTTATAGTGATTTGGCCAGGGTCACAAAGACACTTTGCATCTGAGATAAGATTGGAACCTAGATGTCTCTGAAGGAATATTTCTTTCTCCACTAGCCAAGTTGCCTCTATATATCCCTTCCTTTCTTTCTTTCCTTCCTTATTTCCTTTATTTCTTTCCTACCTGACTTTTGGGACAGTTAACAACTAGATCACAGATAGCATATATCCAATATGGTATATTAGAATTTCAACAAGATATTTGGCAAAAATCTCTCATTTCTTAGTTGTTAAAACAGAGAGCTTTGGGCTGAACAGTGGTTAGATTTAGAAATAGTCAAATGACTGTGTCTGATCCCATGCCCTTATAGACAACTGAATCAGAAAAGGATGGAAACAACTCCCCGCTCCTCACCTCCACCCCACCTCCACCCCCCCCCCCCCCCCGCCTAAAATCATACCATTACTTTACACCATAATCTAAGACCAAAGCTCTGTTGGGTGCTTTCAGACAGACAGGGTGTTCTCTTTCAATAACCCTGTACTTAACATCTGGTTCAAGTACTGACCTTTGAATTTCCTCTTTAGCAACCAGGTATTTTTGCTCATATGTGTTTATTAGATTTAGTTATGTTGAAGAATGGTTAGTATCATGCCAGCTAGGCTTTTTAAATGGATTCACAACAGATAAATGTCACTTAATAGAAGGGTAAATCTCCCTAAATATCCAAGTATGATCTGGAGTCATCAAAAAAGTAGTTAAGAAAGATATAGTCAATATCTTTTTTCAAATTGACCTTTCTACTTGTCTCTTTATTTTGCAGTATTTTGCTGTTTAGCTTTTTTCCTAAATGACTTCAAAGATTCCTTCTACTTTCAAATCCATGACTCAGTTATTATCAACATCAACCCAACTATCTTAACTTATTTTATAACTACTTACATTGAAATGATTCCATTTCCATATACTAAATGTCAAAATTTCAGTCATTAGTTTTCATCAGGATTTTTGTGGATTTATTGTCCTTCTGTTCAAATATTTTTTTATGTTATTATTTATAACTGCAAAAAACTGTAAGTAGCCTAAATGTCCAATAATAAGAGAAGAGTTGGATAAATCATGGTATATTAATGAAGGACTATGTGCAATTAAAAATGAAAAATTTGAGAAAGGTGAATAAGTCTGAAAGTCCTTTGTAAAATAGAACAAAATTAATCAAAAATCTCAGACCCATAAGAGTATACACACTAGCAATGACTAAATAAGAGATCAATATATTATTTGTGTAAAGGCAGGCTTTATTTTCAATGGCTGAAATGGGGGGAACGAGGAGGGAGTTTCAGTACAGTTAGAAAAACTCACTTATAGGAAATCTCATATTTCCTCAAAGTCTGAAAAAATGAAGTATTAGGGAAGATAATGATGATCTTTTCATAAATGATTATATACTATTGAGAATAGCAGTAGTTTTGAAAATTTCAAATACAACTACATTGAAAATATAAATATTTGAAGGTGAAATAATTTCCTACATAAATACCTTTAGTCATTTTTGTTCATGGGATAGATTGCTTTAAAAATAGTTTACTTGGGGTTTGATGACTGGTAAGAACAGACAACCAATTTTTTTAAATGTGTAAGATTCAAAAATCACTAACAAAGTTTCCTAACAGATTTTTCCCCTATTATCATCTGCCCTCTATAGACGAGGAAACAGGATTCTGGATTTTTCCACAGAAGACCCTGATGAAAAATCAAGCAAAATAAAGCAAAAAAGCTCTGTAGTGGCATTCATCTGAACACATTTGAGCACAACAGTAAGCTTAAATCAGAGATGGTGGTGGGGGCTGAGTCATATTCGACTCTATGATCCCATTTGGGGGTCACAGATGAGGAAACCGAGGCAAACAGGGTTAAGTGACTTGCCCAAGGTCACACAGCCAGTGTCTGAGGCCATATTTCAACTCAGGAAGAGAAGTCTCATGGAGTTTTCTTGGCAAAGATAACTGGAGTGTTTGCCTTTCCTTCTCCAGCTCATTTTACAGATGAGGAACTGAAACAAGCAGGGTTAAATGATTTGCCCAAGGTAAGTGCCTGAGGCCAGATTTTAACTCAGGCCTTCCTGATTCCAGACTCAGCATTCTATTCACACTGAGCCATCTAGCTCACAGGACCCAAGTTCAAATCCCAGCTCTGCTCTTTACTACCTCTGAGACCTTAAACAAGTCACTTAAGCTCTGTGGGTCTCAGATTTTTCATCCCTACAATGTATGAGTTATACTGGATGATCTTCAAGGTCTCTTTTATCTCTGGATCACTAACTCTATGATATTTGAGTTATCAAAATTTATCATATTTGAGGTCCTTTTCCTCACCATGGCTCACTTTTTCTTTCTCATCTACTGTACTTTCGACAAGCTTAGAGTGATCAAATGAAGACTAATTTTTCCTAGAGAGCTTTAAGATATAAAGAAAAAGAAAGAAAGAAAGAAAGAAAGAAAGAAAGAAAGAAAGAAAGAAAGAAAGAAAGAAAGAAAGAAAGAAAGAAAGAAAGAAAGAAAGAAAGAAAGAAAGAAAGAGAGGGAGGGGGAGGGAGGAAGGAAGGAAGGAAGGGAGAGAGAGAGAGAGAGAGAGAAAGAGAGAGAGAGAGAGAGAGAGAGAGAGAGAGAGAGAGAGAGAGAGAGAGAGAGAGAGAGAGAGAGAGAGAGATAAAGTTTGGATTAGGTATTTGTCTTCCCAAATTCAGGGACTTTAACCAGTGATTCTTTCTCCAATCCCTTGTAGAAGAATAATTCAGGGACTCTAGGACTATTTTAGAACAGATCTATACAAAATTTATTTGAGATATTAAATTGAACTGATTGACCAATTCAGAGATAGAGGGGAGAAAGAAAAAGAGAAAAAAGAAAAGAAAAAAGATCACTTCAATCAAGTAATCCACCAGTTCTAAAACCTCAAATTCAAAGGCTTTGAGCCAGCATGTTGATGAATCCCTGCTGTGCTGATGTGGACATAATTATAGATCACCATTCCTCCACACTTTCTCTGGTGTACCTCTTCACTTCTTTTAAAAATTCCTCCACACACAGTCTGCTCAATTTACAGAAAATCTTCTTTATGTACCTTATCAATATCAGTGCATCACTTGGACTGTCCATGTATTTATCCTGTATTGTTACTATGTGAATCGCCCATATTCTTTTCCAGGCATATGTGTCCTTCATGCTGTTTATACACCACAAAAACGTAATTGTTCACATTATGCTCCAGTTCCCCTATGGCTTCCCTGAGTCTTTTTATTGACCTGTGGATCCCCACAATATTGGTTCTTCTGTTGCTACCATATTCTATGATTAGCAACAATATATTTTCAAGAGCAGATGAATACTATTGTTAAAAAAAGACAGCTAGGAAAAAAAAATTGGGAACAATTGAGAATGTTACATAATTTCTTAAAAGCAATTCAGCCTGCTCTCCCATAATTCTGTGCCTAGTTCACAGTTCTTCCACAATGCCTTACCCAAGAGAAATATACTGAAGGACCAATTCAGATGGCTGCATGTTACAATCTAATTGAATTTTGTAATCTAGCAATATGTGTGTGTATCTATATCTATCTAGCTATATCAATATTATTCATCTACTTGTTTTTTCCTGGGTAGATTACTAGGCTCATCTCTTCTAAGTGACCCTGATTCAAGGGAACATGAGAAATAATTAGTTGTCTCTAAAATAGCCTAAATAATGTGTACATTCAGACACAATTTTAAAGCAAAGTCTTCATGGTATTTCAAAGATTGTTTAGCAAACATTTCATTCTCACTAAATGTGTAAACTTTCTTACTACAAGGTTATCAAACCTCTATTATTACATATAACTCCACCAAAAGTGCAATATTACTAGGGGAAAAGGGAAAAAATATCTGAACTCATGATTTTCTATATGTCTTTTAAAGCAACTGGTTTCACTAATATTTCTAAATTAATTGCCTGACTGATGAAATCTCATTGATGGAAAGGATTATGATGTATTTGTCTCTATAAACCCAGTGCCCAGCAAAGCACATATTAGGTGCTTAATAAATATTTGTGGAATTAAACCAAATGGAATTGACTATGACATTATGTATTCATCATATTTCTCCCTCTTCCTTCTTCCTTCATTTCAAAATGAACCATGCCCTTGATTTAAGAAGAAAGTTTTAGTTAGGTGAAAGGCAAGTAGTGAGCATCAGTCAGGTATTATTTTTTTTAAATATAAGGAAGGAAAACATTGGCTGTCTATTCAGTTAGATAAACTCAGTATTTTTATTCTAAAACTGTCTCTTGAATCTGACATAATATCTTTTGTCTTTTTAAAGTTTTTTAATTTTATTTTTCCCAATTACATCTAATAACAATTTTTAACATTCATTTTTTCAAAATTTTCAATTCCACATTCTCTCCCTCCCTCCCACTCTTCCCCCCCATTAAGAATGCAAGTAATTTGATATAGATTATACATGTGTAGTCATGCAAAACATATTTCCATATTAGTCATGTTGCAAAAGAAAACACAGACCAAAAAAAATTGGGAAAAAAAACAAAAAAAATTTTTTTAATTTAAAAGTTTGCTTTAATTTGCATTCAGATTCTATCACTTCTTTCTCTGGAGGTGGATAGCAATGTTCATTATAAGTCCTTCTTAATTGTCTTGGATCATTGTATTGTTAAGAATAGCTAAGTCATTCACAGTTGATCATTGTACAATATTGCTGTTACTGTGTACAATGCTCTCCTAATTCTGCTCACTTGTGGTGACACTTGTGGTGCATCAGTTCATATAAATTTTCCCAGGTTTTTCTGAAAGCATCCTGCTCATTGTTTCTTATAGCATAATAGTGTCCCATCACAATCATATACCACAACTTTTTCAGCCATTCTCCAGTTGATGGACGACCCCTCAGTTTCCAATTCTTTGCCACCACAAAAAAGAGCTGCTATAAATATTTTGGTACATATAGGTCTTTTTCCTCTTGGTTCTTTATCTCTTTGGGATACAGACCTAGTGGTAGTACTGCTGGGTCAAAGGGTATGCACATTGTATAGCCCTTTGTGCATACTTCCAAATTGCTCTCCAGAATGGTAGGATCAGTTCACAACTCTGCCAACAGTGTATTAATGTCCCAATTTTCCCATACACCTTCCAACATTTGTCAAATTCTTTTTCTGTCACATTAGCCAATCTGATAAGCATGAGGTGTTACCTCACAGTTATTTCAGCTTTCTCTAATCAATAATAATTGATTTTCTCTAATCAATAATAATTTAGAGCATTTCTTAATTTAACTACAGAAATTTTTGATTTCTTCTTCTGAAAACTACCAGTTCATATTCTTTGACAATTTATCAACTAGGAAATGACTTGTATGAAGTAATAACATTTTGGGAGAAGCATAAGCATTTTCATCTAACTAAAAACAGGGTATTTTAAGTATTGTAAGACATTGCTAATTTTCAAGTCTCATGCTTCTTCAGTCTTGATTTATACAGGGGTGAAGAACCTATAGCCTCAAGGCCACTTGTGGCCTTCTAGATCCTTGAGTGTGGCCTTTTGACTGAGTCCAAGTTTTACAGAACAAATCCTTTTATTAATGGGATTTGTTCTGTGAAGTTTGGGTTCAGTCAAAGGGCCACACCCTTGAGGACCTAGAGGGCCACATGTGGCCTTGAGGTCATGGTTTCCTCACACCTGTTTTACAAATTTGATTGACATACAGATTCTTCAAGGTTTCCTCAGTCAAGGATCAGCTTCTCAACAAAATACTTAGCTATGGCTATGTACATAAAATAAAATAAATAAATCCATGAGCAGCACAAGGATCTTCTTTTCACAGAAAGTCCACTTTGATTCGATTGTTATTGCTCATTGGAGGAGAGGGTTTGCTTTTCATTCTCTCTGGCACATCATTAGAGCTCTCTACAAAGAATACTTTTGCTGAGCAAAGGGACATTATAATTCTTCTGTACTCTCTTCTGAAATTCTGGTTCAGTAATCCATATATAATGGCATTAAGGCAGCTATTAAAATAGGCCATGTAGTAACTGGACACAAACAACCACTCTGGAATTCTGGGAATGATCTTGACAGGATTGATAGCCACCGCAAGACCTATAAAGTTTAAAGGACCCCAGCAGATGGCAAAAAGCACAAAGACCACAAACATGGTGACAAAGTTCCTGAAGTCATGTGGTTTCAGTTTTAGTTGGCTGTCAGGTTTTACCCTCCGTCGTATCTGAAGGACAAGGATCCATATTCTCAGGTAGCAGAAGGTAACGATGATGATGGGAGTGATGAAATGGAAAGTCACAATGGTTATTGTGTATGCAGAGCTGACTGATTGTGCAAATGTGCAGGAAAAGACCCTGGGGTCATACTGGAGTGATCCAATCAGCAAGTTGGGCACAATGGCCACAAGTGTCAGCAGCCAAATTATTACCACATAGCAGAAGGAGTTCTTGTTACTATATAACTTGTCATACTTGAAACTATGGCAGATGTAGCAGTAGCGGTTAATGGCAATGCCAGTGATGTTGAATATGGATCCAATGACACTCAGACCCATCAGAAAACCACTAATTTGGCAGTGCAGGTATCCCAGGTTCCATCCATTGTGAAATATAGATGTAAGGACCAAGGGGTATGGGTAGACTGCCACTACCAAGTCTGCGATGGCCAGGCTTACCACAAATATATTGCCTAGAAAAATAATTACAAAATGTATTAATTTCACTCTTTGCGTGAATTTCATTTTTATTATATAGGCATTTCTGAAATTTCACTTTACTGAACAGCAAATGGACTCTTAATTGTTTTGACTTCCAAACAGAAATATTTTTCTCGCTTCATAAGGAAATATTAATATACTATTCACTTCTTACATTGTAATTTTAAATAAAACTGTTCTTTCAACCAGTCAAATTACCAAGAAGATGCTATATAAAATTACACTCAAAAATATAACAAATTGATTTGAAGAAATAAGAACAAGAATTAAGAGAGTGTACCAAAAAAATAAAAATCAAGTTCAGCACTACCAGAAATAAACTATATCCAGGGGAGTAGTTCACCAAAACAATCTCATGTTGGAAACAAAACTAAAAAGAATACCTGTGGAAGAGAGAACAAGAATTAGAAATAAATGTTTGCAGCAATTTAGAATACAAGCTACTACCAAAGGAATTCCTTATTTGACAAGAACTTCTGTGTAAAATGGAAAGCAATTTGGTGAAAAATTAGTCCAAATCAGCATCTTATATCTTATATCCTAATAAATTCCAGCTCACCAAATAACATAAATGTCACAACACAGAAATTTCAAAATGAAAGACTATATATTTCAAAATTATGGATAGATTAATAATTCATAACCAGACAAGGGAAAGAAGAGAGCCCGAAAGATAAAAACAGGCAATACTGATTACATAAACATATTAATTTATAAACTGGTTACATAACATTTAAAAGCTTTTGTCTAAATAAATGAACTATAAACATACTATTGTAAAACAACTACACACATAAGAAAATACATGAAGTGGGAAACATCCTTACATTAAATATTTCTTATTCAAATCAGCCACCTAAGATCTATAGAGAACCGATACAAATGTCATTACTTACTATATACATAAATATATTCCCTGCTGATATCATCAGTCTTCTTTGAGAACAAGGGACAAGCAACAGTTTGTGAGTAGTAGTAGCTGCTCCACAGAGACCCAAAGTCTCTGGGCAATGCTCGCTTCCTTCCTTCCTTCCTTCCTTCCTTCCTTCCTTCCTTCCTTCCTTCCTTCCTTCCTTCCTTCCTTCCTTCCCCATCTTCCCTCCCTCCTTCTTTCCTCTTTCCTTTACTCCCTACTCTCCCTCTGTCTATGTGGGAAATCATAATGGTGAGGTAATGAGACCTGAAACCCTTAAAGGAAAATACCACGTCTTTGAAAGCAAGTCAGTCCCTGAATTTTCCCATACACTTCAGCAGCCCAGACAACTGGCATCTTGCCCAAGGCATCTAACCCACCTAGACATTTAACAGTCCTTTCATAGTCACTCTTGTCTCCCCCTAGGCTATTTACCACTCCTTAATCCCATCTAGAGCCTTTCATTGTTGCCCACTCCAGGCCACCTACCACTCTTTGAAATTTTCACTGTCCTTTATTTTTTATCTAAGTACCAGTCTCACCCCTCACTAAGTTTCAGATTCACTAGGAATCTAGTGTGCACTGTTGGCATTGCAGTAAAATGCCCTTTTCCTAGAAAAAAGGTTTGAGTGCATGAATTCTTTCAAGGTGGATGCCAACCTATACTCAGACATTTCAGGATTCCCAGCACCTCAAATTGCATCAATATCCTTATATGTGGGTGCTCTGCCAAAAGGAATACACATTTCGATTGCTTAAACTTTGTAACATGTCTTGGGATTTATGGACTAGATTTTTTTTTCCTTCTCCTTATTTATTCTATCATCTAAAAAAATAACTAGGACAATTAACTCTTTTGTCCCATGTAATTTTATTTAAGATTTTTTGGAATGGAGCACTGGAAAACCAGACTTTGATAAAGCTCATTGGGATTCAAATGGAACTAATTACTTGTCCATGCCTTAAACCCAAATCACTTTGGCTCTCATTGATTGGTCAATAATAGCTCCTACAAGCCTCACTTGGTAATTGTTTGGCTTTTGATGGCTCAGAGTAAGTGTAAATACCAATTATTTCTGTTCTGGTCAGAAACACTGAGGATCTTTCCCTCCAAGTTTGATTCTTTTTTTTTTTTTTTTTTTTTGAGTAGGCAAACTAGGCCATCTTTAGCCTCATTTCTTACCCAGCCTTAAATCACTGAATGGGTATTGTCTTACACAAATTGAGAACTTGGAAAAACCTTAGCTTAAAAAGGCCAAGATCTCCCACTGCATTTGGGGTCATCTCCAGTCATCCTGATTTATGTCTTCCCACTGGATTCTGGTAACTCTAGAAGATGGAGTGAGGCTGATGACTTTGCATAGCCCTGCCTCACTTAAATCCAATTCATTTGCAAGTCATCACCCCTCTTCCAGAACAAAAGAAAACAACACCAATTTAATTGCATATATGCTTATGTATGTATGTGTATGTGAGAGAGAGAAAGGGGGGGAGAGAGAGAGAGAGAGAGAGAGAGAGAGAGAGAGAGAGAGAGAGAGAGAGATGGCCAGGTTTCAAAGAAAAATGCAAACTATAAATTACCTTATGAAAAACCTCATAAATCACTAACAATAGGAAAAAAGTCAAATTAAAATGAAAGTAAGGTTTTGCTTCACACTCATCAAATTGGAAAGATGATAAAAGAAAGAGCCAATATTGGAGAAAGGTAGGAAGTCAGAAACACTAAGATTTCTGTTATACGTGTGAATTTGTCCAACAATTTGGGTAATCAATTTTGAACTATGTGAGAAAGTCAATAAACTGTTAATGCTCTTTTATATTGAACACAAATTCCAAGGAGGTAAGTAACAGAAAGATATATCTAACATACACCAAAATATTCCTGGCAGCATTCTTTAGAGTCCAGTAGCAAAAAACAAAAACAAAGAAAATGGAGTCAATGCGGCCACTCATCAATTGGGAAATCGGGTTTAACACCAACTATAGTATATGAATGTAATATAATTTCATTGTAACATTCATGACAGTTAATGTGAGGTAGTCAGAGAAATATGGGGGTGGGACTTGAAAAGCAAAACAATGTTTACAACATCTACAAGAATATAAATAAAAAGAACTCTAAAAGGAAATCAAAGACTGAAAAACTGTCATGTCCCATCATGGCCCTTAAAGAAGAGGTTGGGAAACAAACTTACATTTTAGTAGTGACATAGAAGACTGTGGGTGTGAAATGTTGTATACTATTTCAGGCCCACAGTCACAGTGTCAGTCAGTTTTGCTTAAGGGTTTTTCATTATTTAAATGGAAGGATAATTGGTTTGTTTTGGGCTGGGATCTCTGGAAATTTCTTTGTTATGAAAGAAAATGCATGATTAAACTTATGATTTTTAAAAGATATACAAAATAATATAAGGTAAAGATAAGCCCCAGGAAAAATATTTGCTGGGAGTGGAAAAATTGAAATAAAGTTAACTTGAAAAGGTAACAAAACTTTGGATAAATAAAAAGGTCAATAATAACATGCTGTCAAAATTAAGGAACATGTCTTTCTTTTCTGTTAATCATTAATGTGAGTTTTCAGGAAGTTGAGGGGAGGTAGTTTGTAAAGAGATTATTTTGAGGATTTATTGGAAAATGTCTTTTGGGTGAAGGCAGTGGCAACCAAGTGACATCCTTGATTTCTCTCACTCTTCCATGCCTATGATGCTGTCATTCTTTCTTCTCCGTAGAGAATCTGTTCCAATGCTGTTTTCAGCAGATCTTTCCAAATTACCCTAGATATCTCTTCTAAGGTTACCTTGCTTCCCTTCTGCATATATCTTGCATCTATTAGGTATCCCAAAAGTCTTAGGTGCAGACTAAGCTTTAATAGTTTAAAACTGCACTAAGACTTTTGGGATACCCTCTACCTATTTATGTCTCTAGCCTCCACTTAGAATGTGTTCTCCTTGAGGGCAAAGACTTTCATTCTTGTATTTGCTTTCCTATCTTAAGTATAGAGGTAGCAACAACGATTAAGAACCTGTAAATAAATCTTCATAGAACCAGGTACATTAGGTAAAGAAAGAATCATGTCACTTTCTGTATTGGCAGAATTTATAAAAATCTGACATCTGCTCACTTTGCATAGTTACAGAATTTAAAATAGAAAAATTCATCTATGTAAAAATATTTGTTAAGTACCCACTGTGTGCAAAGCACTACACTAGTTGTTGGACAAAGAAATGCAAAAGTCAACATAGCTCTGCCCTCAATCACTTACAATCTAACGAGGGGAGTATAACATAAACAAATGAGTTTACTACCAAGGAGGACATTACAGAGATAGTGGAGAAACCTAGAGTGACCTAGGGGTTAAGAAGATGAACTTTACTACTACCCTTTATCCTTAAAGCCTCAATTGGATAATTTCACCAAAACCAGCTTATTTTGAAGAAGTACATTATAACATTAAAAAGTATAGATAACTAAAAAAGTGACTTTTCCCATCTAAATATACTTTTCAATAGAACTGTCATAAAAACACACTTAAAAAATTCAGCTACTTGGGACAAAATAAAAGTGATGCTACCCATACCTCTTCTGACAATTAGCTTTAATTACCAATATAATGATTAGCTATAATTTAAAATATACATGTATAACATAATTATTAGTGGATGAAGTTCCATGTGCTTTTTGAAAAAACATGGAAATGATAAAGAAGTTGTGTTTTAAAAGCACATTCTCTTTGGATCACAAAATCCATACCCAAACTTCACCATGTCAAAATAACCTAATGCAGATTCATAGCAAAAAAAATAGTTTTCAAATGCAATTATAAATAATTTCACAGGCAGTGTACGTGACTTTCATCCTCTTTATTATATTCCATTTCATAACCATCAATTATGATCAATTTCTATTCAGATTATTATACTAACAGAGCCATTAATATAATTTCCTCTGAACTAATATACTTCTTCAAAAGTTCAGGGGAAATTGTAAATGACAGAGTGAACATAGACACACAGAACAATGGCCATCAGGAAGTTCAGTCCAATGCTCTTTTCTTGACCTTTGCCATTGCAAACTAGTTCATCACCTTAGCACTCATCCTACTGACAACGACCCTCTCTATACTTAGTGCAGATAGTCCCCAGGCAATATTCATAATCTCTTATCAGAATCTTTCCTGTCAGAGCTTATGTTCTATTAGACATAGCCTTTGAGAACACAGGGTCACTCCATGTTATGATGGGGCATGAGAGTAAGATCTCACTGGCTTAGTGATTGAACAGTTAAATGGTAGAACTGTAAGGAACTTCATCCTGGCTACTCCCTAAGGCAGCCCTAATCCTCTGCCCCAACCTCTAATAGATAATCTGTCTTGTTTGAAAAGATCTCCAAAAAAGAAAAATTCTACAAAATGGCTCCTCTATTCACCAATCATTCTTTCTATTACTAAATATTATTTTTCAGTTAACTTTTATTTTTCTCCCTCCTAATCCTATCCATATTAAAAAAAGAAAAAGGGGAAAAAAAGATGAAACCTCTGTAACAAATAAGCATAGTCAGAAAAAAATTTCCGAGTGAGCCTTGGCCAAAGTTTGTGTCTCAATTTGCATATTAGTCTCTGTCAGATGTCAGGAAGTAGGTAATGTCATTGTGCATTAGAAACCATAGCTGATCATTGCATGAATCAGCATTCTTAAATTTTTCCTTAGTTGTTCATTTTTACGATGTTGTTATTTTACTAAACCATTCTAATGTCACATGTGAAGATGCATACATTGCTATTATTATTATTTGGTCAGACCTTGATTTTATTGACATATATGATTTGATATATGTGCAGGGAAAGCATGAATGATTTTATGGTCAATGCTAAAAGCAAACAAATGAGAGCTCACTTAAAAAAAAATGTCTGCACTTTCACAAGAAATAAAACTGACATGATGAGACCAAGGTTCTCTGTGTCAGATTCTGACGCAAAGATTGCTATTGTCTTGCTCTCATCAAATAAACTATAGCTCTAGTTCTTCCTTCAGATATGTGCATTTTCCCCCACATTAGAAATTTCCTTTGACCCCACTGCTCTCTCTAGTTATCATCCAATCTCTCAACTACTTTTCAAGTGAGGAACAGACAACTAGTTGCCTCCATTTCCTTCCCCTCTATTATATCTTTAGCCCTCGTGGTATGGTAGAGGTTCCTCTACCATCTTATTGAAATTGAGGTAGTAAATTGTAGAAGTTCAGGAGAGCAAAAGTCAATATGAACAACTTCCTGTATTCATCCTTTCACCTCTGTTTCCACTGTAACACCCTAGGACACAGTCATTATAATAAGCTTAGACTAGGAAATAATCTCCTGACAATTTTCCCACACTTTTCTCTTTCCCCTTCTGGTCTCTCCACCATATTGTTGCCAGAATAGTTTTTTTTTCCAATACACACACACACATACACACACATATATAATGTTTATCATATATATACATACATATATACACATATATGTGTGTATATACATATATAATATGTTTTCCACACATAGGCTTTGATTGGATTGAACAATCACAGTATCAATTCTTGAAAATTTGATCAAAAATATGATTTTATAAAGCCACTTACAGTTAAAATATTTAGGAAAAAATCACAGCTGAATCTTTTCATGAAATGAAGAAAAGGGAAAGAATTATAGAAATTATACTCACATACTAATATTTAGGAATGGATATATCTTTCTCTGGCCATGAATAAGGTTCACTTCCAAGTCACTGATTGTCAATAAATCTAAATCCACCCACCATGTGGTTGACCTAGAGATCAAATCTGTATTTGGTAAACAATTAGCAATAGGCTATATTTCTACATGGATTGAATGAGATAATATTTATAAAGCATTTAACATAGTACCTAGAGTATAATAAATATCACTTGCTTAGAGTTACACAGCTAGTAAGTATATGAGGCAGGATTCAAATGCAGGTTTTTTTGACTCCAAGTCCTTTGTTCTATCCATTGTGCCACCCAGTTCCCTGTTCAGGTACTAAAATAATGGGAAAATGTGAAAACAGAGTCACTGTCAGTAAGATGTGAATGTTCACACAAAATAGAAGAGGTAGAGAAAGATTGGAGTGAGGTCAACATTGTCCTGATTTTCCAAAAAGTGGAGTTATTATTGACTCCTGAGGAAAATTCTAGGAAAGATCCTAAAAGTGATGATTGGCAACACTAATCACCCAAAAAAACAGGCAAGGAAAAAGTAATGTTATACAAACCTCTTCACTTCTTTTCCAGTGGGACTACTAAATGGTTAGATGAGGGGAATACGTTTGCCTTTGACTAAAGCTGGCTTCTTTTGGGAAAAAAAACATAAATTTATTTCCATGACTCACTGTTTAGTAGTAATTGAAAAGTTATTAAGAAATCAATCTAAAGGAGTCCAAAATACTTTGTAATCCTAGCAGCTTTTAGTTATAACCATTCAGATACATTAGAAGCTTGCTATCGAAATTACTAAAAATGTATTACATTTACCTAAAAAAAAATGACTGGTCATTTTGAGTAATACTTTAAAGACATATTGATTATTTTAGATAAAAATAATTCCTAGGTACACATAGAAATTAATAGAAAAATTGACTGTTTTCTATATGAACAACACAAGAACAGATACATTTTATAAGAATTTACTCTTTCCAGCAAATGAAATATATTATACCTATAAATAATACATAAATAGGCAACAAAGTAAATAAATGCAGAACAATTTACACAATGACCACAAGAATTTAAATAAATATAGCTTTTGAATGACTTTATAACTCTGAGAAATGTGATAACTAATTATTACTTCATTGGGCTTGTAGTAAAGCATGCTTCCTACTCTAGAGATATGGTGGGATACAGGTACTGAACAAAGTATACATTTTCAGATACAATGTGTTAACTTGTTTGCTTAATAGCACTAATTTGTTACAAGGAAAGGTACCCTTTTGAGGGAGCATTAGGAAGTGAAAGTAATTTTTAAATCATAAATTAAAACATTTTCAAGTAATACTTGAACAGCTTTATAATAATAGTAATAATACACTATAATACATACAAGCAATATATTATCAAGTATACAACAGCCTTAAAAGCAAAATGGGCAGCCAAAGCACATAGCGGTTAAATACAAAAAACCCTGAGCTAACTCTCAAAAGATCCAAGTTCTAGTCCTAGTCCACCACTATGTAGCTATGAGATCTTGCACATTTGTGCCTCTGCTAAGCAAGCAAACAGACTAGATAATCACTAAGATCTTTTCCAGCTCTTTGGATAGAATAATGAACTTTGAGTCAAGATGATCTGCCTTCAGTTTCTGCCTCAGACACTACCTGTCAACCTTGGCAAGTCACTTAACTTTTCTGTATCTTAGTTTCCTCATCAATACAATAGGAGAGTTGGACTCAATGGTCTTTATGGTCTTTTTCAGCTCTAAATCTATCACCTTATGATCTTTCATAAATAACCACAGGGCTTTTTAGCACTCAAGTCTATGAAAAAAAAAAGGAAATACAAACTTGAAGAGAAAAATGTGAAGGAAGAAAAAATTGAACACAAAATTAAAGAAGTAGGAGAAACCAAGACTTGTAAGAGTTAAACTTCATTTTTTAGATGAATACAATGTTGTTGCAAAGGATTCAGGATGGGAACCATAAAATAATACTGTTTATCATGATCTAAGAAAAAGCTGGGCAGAAAATTCTGGGTTTTCAAATTATTCTAGGATAATAATGAAAGAAGGAAAACTAGAACAATTGTTGTCTTGGATTTCAATTACTTATATGAAGAGTCCCAGATAATTTTATGAGGAGTTACTGGTAGGTCATGAAAGGTAGCAAGCAGTAGTGGATCAGACTTGAAATCAGGAGACCTAGGTGTAAATATCACCTCAGATAACTACTAGCTCTGTGACTTTGGTCTCAGATTTCTCAGTATTATTGATGGGCTCAGATTCTCTGTGCCTCAGTATTGATGACTTGTAAAGCCCTTTTATGGAACTGCTAAGTGGCACAGTGGAGAGTGTCAGGGCTTGGAGTCAGGCAGACTCCTTCAAAATATGGACACTTCCTAGAAGTATGACCATGGGCAAGTATGACCATGACTTAACCCTGTCAACTTCAGTCTCCACATCTATAAAATGAGCTGGAGAAGGAAATGGCAAGCCACTCCAGCATCTTCACCAAGAAATCCCAAATATAGTCATGAAGAGTTGGACATGACTGAAAACAACTGCACAACAACAAAGTTTCTTCTAGTTCTAAATCTATTATTCTGTGGTGCTTCCCTGGCAGTTTCTAGGTTTTTGTTGCCATCATACCCATTCTCTAGAGAGTTCAAGGATCTCATCAGAGAAGGGAAGTATCCAGACTCCATCTCCATTGATTTCTCCATTCTCTTTTCCTCATACTCTCTAACACTTCTTGTCTTCAACGATTTAACAGTAAGCACCCACACTTCACACACCATAGTGATCTGGGTAGCTAGGTGGAATGGATACAGCACCAGTGCAAGAATCAGGAGGACCTAAGTTCATATCTCACCTCAGACACTTGACACTCACTAGCTGTGTGACCTTGGGTAAGTCACTTAACCCCAACTGCCT
This sequence comes from Bettongia penicillata ogilbyi, assembly GCA_023548195.1. Lineage (NCBI taxonomy): Eukaryota > Metazoa > Chordata > Mammalia > Diprotodontia > Potoroidae > Bettongia > Bettongia penicillata. The sequence continues at coordinate 7,241,445 of JAJHZJ010000008.1, forward strand.
CATCCTGGGTCATCTCCTGATGAATATCTGGTCACTGGATTCAGTTGGCTCTGGAGGAGAAATGAGGCTGGTGACCTGCACAGCCCTCCCTCACTCAAAACAAGTCAAGTGCAAATCATGTCATCATTTCCCTGATGGCATGGTCTTCTTCAGCAATGAAGGATGAACACACACTGTAGTGATCCCAAAGTTTTGAGGAAATAAAAGTATTGCATCATCATAAAAGTACTTTTTCTTCACTTAGGCCAACTAATTACCTACAACTAGGAAATTTAGATATGCTAAAATTGATCCATTATTGGACACAAAATTATGGACTGAAGATTACAATATTTAGGTGTGCCAGTAATACATGACACATACAGTGGGCATGAGCAAGTGGCAACACATTAAAAGCAAAGTGTTATAAAGAAGAAGCTATATAAAGAAATATCTGATCCAGAAAGAAGATGGGCTAGTCATAGGAAAAAAGTGAGGGATAAGCAATGAACAATTGAAATTCACCACAGGTATGTATGAGATGTCAAAAGAAATGAAGAAAGACCCCAGAAGATTGGGGGGACCCCAAGTGGCAAATTTACAAGAGGAAAGGAACAATAGTCATACAGGAGGGGCCCCATGATCTCCATTATTGCAAGGAAGACCCTTGTCAATGAGTTCACAGTTGCATGTGAGAATTTGTCAGTTGGGAATATGTGACAATAGAGGTAGGAATGGGATAGTGAAGTGGAATAATTTCATTGACATAGAGAATTCCCAGGTAAGGAAATACCCTCTACCAATTAGGTCACCACCTCCTCTGTAAATTATAGCCTAGAGAGTTGCCTGGATTACTTTGAAACCACATAGCTATCATGTATCAGAGGTAGGACTGGAATGCAGATCTTCCTGAATTAAAGGTTAGCTTTTGATCCACTATGCCATACTATCTCTCTTTATAATATGTCATTAAATTCTTAATCATAATCATAGCTTTAAAAAATTAGGATGCAAGCAGACTCACAATTGAATATGTTGAAAAAGGAAATTAATTTTATTCCTAGTTAAAAAATAATGCCTAGCTTCTGTTGAACCATGAAAATGTATCTCACCACAGTCAAATGTATTTGACCAATAGTATTAAGTTAGAGATAGGCCTACATATAAAAAAGCCCTCCATTTGATGATAATCTCCTTGGGGCTAGGAACATAAATTATACTTCTCTAATATCCCCTACATAGCTATCACATTAATCAATTAGCCATCTAGAATTTAATTCATGCTAAGCACTGTGCTGGAATATTCGAATCAATAAACAGAAAATTGGATCATTACTGAATAAGACAAAGATCCACTTATTTAAAGAGTCTGATATCTTTGGAAGAAAGCAAACGTTCAAATCCTTGAGAGTAAGGTTTTCCTCTCTGCAACAAATTTATAAGTTACTATCTTCATTCCTTAATAGAAGGAGTAAAGGATTGGTGAGAAGTCAAGCTGCTTTCCATGGTGCTGAAACACAAGCCGCTCAGGTGCTTTGACCTCTGCTCAGATAGAAACATAAACTATCTAAGATACAGGTATTGCTGCTAAAGATGTGGGTGGTCAAGCAGGGCAGTAGACTAATGTATTTGAATTATGGTACAGGCAAATATACATTATAAGAGCCAAAACTGAAAATTAGCTCTCAGATAAGTAATTGCAAAACACCTATCTGTGGGCAACTTTTAGATAGTGATCTTATCGTCTGGTAAAGTACCTTTGATTTTTTTTTTTTTTTTTTGAGACTTGGTCTCCCTATATTGCCCACGTTGAAAGTTCAACTGCCCCTCATGGGCCAGATCCCAATACTGATGATCATAAAAGATTTAACCTGCTCTGTTTTTCTGACCTGGGCAGGTTCACCCCTTCAACCTCTTACCAGGTTTTTAGCCTGGTAATCTTCTGATACCAGGGGTTCATGGTAGTGGTATCAGACTTAGTACAGACATCTCATTATCTTTAACCCTAACATATCTCAGAATTCCTGAACTCAAGAAAACTACCATGCTTTATCTCCCCGAAATCAGCCAAAATGTTTTTGATTAATACAGAAACCCTTTGATGTCACTAATTTCACATTTTCAAGAGTTGCCTTAATAATAAAAACATATGAAAATAAATTTTATGTATACATATGTACATATTTAATATATTTTCAGGCTGATTCATGTAAATGTTTTCCTTGAAAATACCATTTTGCAATTAGTGAAAAGAACAATGCTAATAGAAAATTACCTTTAATAACCTTTACACTGGATATGGCTTTGTGGTTTTTTTCTCTGAACACAATTCATAACAGAGGACTCTTGGAAAGTAATTCCTTTCTCATCTCATGCTGTTTATAGGGATCAACTAAAATATCACTGAATTCCCCAAAAGTTGTTACTTCTGATTTCACTGAACAAACACCACATATCACCAGAGTGTGGTAATTGATTCTCAATACTCTCTTGAGCAATTATAGATTTTATGACCATAATTTAAGAAAGAAAAATTTCTATTGTTCAGCAAACTGAGAAATAAAGAGAGCAAGAGGTTGAAATGCCAAGGAAACTGGAAATAGAAATTAAGGTTTCTCTTCTACAAATCACCTCCTTACCCATTTGAAAACCATCCTGAATCCCAGGTAGTTAATGATACTTCCCTACACAAGCTACCCTGGAAGTCACAGACCATCAAAGTCAACTAAGCCTATCAAAGTGTTAACCTGCTGAATAGATGTGTTTAGATCAAAAATTTCTTTTTATTTTTCCATCCAGCGGTGGCAAGAGAGTCAGTATCATCAGGGAAATCTTTAACGAAAAAGAAGTGCACCAATCATATAGTAAGAATAAGAGATAGTAAAATGATAGAATTCTAGTACCTCAAGATTATATTACATATATTCATATATTATATTCCTAGCTTTTAGCACATAGTAGGTGCTTAATGAATGAAGGAATACAATACACAAATGTTGATACATTGAACATATGAGAAAGAGGGGGTTGGGTTCGCACAACCACCAAAAATTGCATCTTTCACTAGAAATTGCTGCAAATATATTTTTCTGCCTACAATTCTTCACAACAAAACATTAATTCTGATAACTTTTCCTAATGCACTAACCATGAAATAATCCGTAACAGGCAATCCACAAAATAAATTTGAAAACATAAAAATATTCTTCTCACTAGCAATTCCCTAGAATTCTGAGCTTTTGTGTTAAGATCTCAATTAAAAATATATTTCAGGTAGTATTCATGTTTCTTAACATATGAAATCTAAAATACCAAAAATACTATATAGCAAATAAAATTCTTAAAACTGAAACACTTTTTAACTTGAATCTTATCTTCCACTGTGTCAGATGGTGGTGTGAGGATGTTGTACTGTGTACTACATGCTGTAAATCTCTCCACTCTGGTTGCCTCCTGAAAACCAAGGGAGAGATTGCTGGGACTTTAGTCACTGGCAACTTAGCATCATATCTAACTCTGTCCTTCATGACTGGTAAATGCTACTGAATATCATGAAGGATGCACCAACTTGAAATAATGCAACAACTACATCTGTTTTGTGGACTTTTAAGATCCTTAAGGATCTCAGAGTATGGGAGCATAGCAGAAACGAGTTGACATTTTGCCTGGAGACTGTAATAGATGGTAGGATTGACAGCCTCAATTTCTCTGGTCAGTTGGTTGATTAGGTCAACAGCAGCTGCAGGCACAAAGTTTGTCTAACACCTTTATTTCCTCACTAAACCACATCATTACCTTGGCACACTCGAGCTTAGAGGCCAAAGGACTTGCACTATACTTTGAGGGCATACTTGTCGAATAAAACTTGAGTTTTAAAAATCAAACAATGAAAATGTGCAACAAATGCACAGGGAGTTCTTCACACTTGAAGTGCCTAGTAAGATGCCAGTTGCTCCAGGAACTTACAGTCATTGAACCTTTTGTTTTTCTCTACTGTACATAGCTGTGAATGTGTATGATTGTCGGTGTGAAAATGAAAATGAAGTTATTAATAAAATCACACAAATGCCAAAGTCATGAAAGTTAAATCACATGAATGTTAAGGAATAGCTGTATACATCAGCTAGAAAAAAACTTTCCTTGATTTTGGTGGATGCTTTATAGAAGATTTGAGGAGGGGGGAAATACACATAAAGAACTGCTCAGGGTGAAAAGTTATAGAGAGAAATTTTGTTCTGCATAGGTCTGACACTGAGGAAACTATGGACTCATAAAATCATTGAGAGAGAAATCCAGACAGACTCCCATGCTTTACTTATAGTCAATTTGTCTAAGCTGTAGACCAGAACCGGCTATGGGGAGGGACTGAAGGAGGCAGGGTCTGAGAAAAGATGTAGTGGTCAAATTTATTAGATATATTCATGTATAACTTTCACATAAATTAGATGTATTTTTCTGAGTAAATTCAAGTCAAAATACAGAAAAGTGATGCCAGCAGGGTGAATTTGCTCTCACTAATTGAATGAAGCCCAGAGATTCTTTGATATGGTTTTCAAAGACAAGGTCAAATCTGAACTGGTAACTGTCAAATATCAAAATTAGCATTGCCTGCCATGGTCAGTCAATGTAGGATTATGACACAGATAGCTTATGTTATCTCAAAGCTTACTGCATTTTAACTTGAAGCATGTAAACTTGGGATTAAACAATATTTGTGTAAAAGTTAAAAGTAGCTTTAATATTTGTTATATTTCTTAACTTATATATTTCTGTGAGTAGACTGAAATAAGCTAGTTTCCAAAAAAAATCTGGTAACTTTTTAAAAATGGAAAATATCTCAGAAACATTTATACGCACTTGAAACCTTTAAAATTCAAATTTAATTGTTCTGCATTTTGTCTCTAATCTTTTAAGTGAAATGATATCCCTAGATTATGATTAAAAACTAATCGACAGATGATGAGTAAATGTCTGAGGTGAGTTTTGAACCTATCTTCCTGACATCACATCCAATGCTGTAGCCTCTCAGTACTCAGTACATGGTAGTAATGATGATGATATTTCCCTCACCATACCAATAAAATACTATTGATTCGACATCAGTTGGACATCATTTTGATTTTTCTTTTTGGAGGTGTGGAGAGAGATTTACTGAGAGATTTTCAATGACAGATTTTCGAATTTTAAAATATACATGAAATTTTACCACCTTAAGAAAATTTACATGACTTATTCTGTTAGTTCAATAGTTTGCTACATGGAGTTTGTAATGCTTCAATTTAAGATTCTTTTTTAATTAAAAAACACATGGTCTCATTTCCCATGTTAGGAGAAAACATAATTTTATTTTTATATAAAATTGCAGGAACAAAGTACATATCAACACATTGCTTTTATATAGATTTTTCTTTATATAATTACAAAGAAACTGAATCCCAGAAAAGTTATGACTAAATTAAAATCATAGGCTAGTTAAAGGCAGAACAAGGTATAGAACCTAGGTCTTCTAGGTCAAGGCTCTCAACTTCAAAGTCTCACACTGTCTTATCCACAAACTCTGAACTCTTCTACCACCATCACCACCACCACCACCTCCTAGGGAACTCATGGATGCTAGAAAGAAGAGCAAGACTCTTTTGCTTGTACAGAAAGAGAGAAAACTCAACTTGATCCTTCAGTAGAATTTCAGGAACAAATGAACTGAACATTTCTTTTAAAAGTAAAATGACTTACCTCATGTCTCCAAAGGAAAAAAAGCCTGATTTCTTAGAGGTTTTCCTCTTTTTTCTCTATCCCAAGCCAACCATCTATATTGCCAACACAATAAATCCAGCAAGAATAAAGAGAATGAAAGGCAATAAGGCTTTACATAATAGTCTTTGGTGAGTCACATAAAATAACTACATCTGTCTAAGAACCATATTACAAACTGTTCTCCAGGTGGAGAGGTCTTTTTTATTGTGGCTATCATTAAAAACGATCATTCCAGAAAACACCAGTGGGATATTTGTAGGCAAAGTCCCAGCAAGGCAACACTACATGTGTATGTCTCTTAACTTATCAAATTGCTATTTAATATTCTTCCTCAGTAGCAGCATTATTGTAATTTATAAAATATTTTATCATGAAGCACCTGAATAAACTGTAATTAAAGTTGGATGGACACAGTTAAAGCTATTTGTTTTTTTAATTTACAATTTTCCATGTGGTCATGTACCTGAGGCAGTGTGGTATAGTGGATAGAAAGCTTGACTTGGAACTAGGAAGTCCAGGGCTAAAGTCTTGTCTCTGACACATACTGATAAGTGTTTCTAGACACTTAATCTCTAGGCCAGACGTTGTTAACGTTTTTGTGTGTCATGGATCCTTTTTGTAGTGTGTTGAAACCCATGAACTCCTAAGAATATTGCATAAGTATTTATTTGGTGCTCACGAGGAATCTTTCCCTAGTGTGATAAATCATTCCTATCTGCAAGGAGTTTACAATCACATTGATCCAATTAAAAGAGTATAGTGGGTTTTCTCTTTTCCAAACTGGGTAGATTTCCTGGGCTGGGGGGAACATGGGAGGACATAGAAAAGGACTGCATATTATGAGATATCTTGAAGCTATCATCTACATCAGAGGTGGGGAACACATGTGACCCTTTATGTACCCAAGAATTCAACAGAAGTCCAACTTCACAGTTTTTATAATTATTTTATCAAGCAGTTTGGATTCAGTCAAAGGCCTGCACTTGAGGACCTAAAAGGCCACTTGTGACTTTGAGGCAGCATGTTCCCCATCTCTAATCTATGCAAATAGGAGTCATCCATATCAGAAAAGATTCCATGTGCATTGAATAAAAATAACTGTAGGTACCAGCTGTATTACATTGCTAATCATTTCCCCAGACTTAATACTCTATCACTCACTTCTGTGAACTCATATAGACCTTTCCCTTATAATTATAATGCAGTCTACGCTCTCTCAACTCTCCCTCTCAGAAACTTTATCTTCCTTCAAGGCTCAACCCAGGTGCCTCATCATGCATGAAGCAATCCCCATATGTGTCTACTTACTAGTCCCATCTCTCATGTCAATTTCCCTTGTAGGTGCATAAATCATTGGGATGATTCTTTCACAAATGGGCAAATATTGCACCAGTGTACAATGCCAAAATATGATGCTGAAATATTTAGTTTTCTCTAGCTGTTGAAGGGTTTGCGGAAACTCACCTGAAATAAACCATTTATCCTCAGTTGCTCACTGAAAAAGCAGCTATAACTCAAGTACAAAATTATTCTTAAACTCAGCATAAAAACGTCTACCTTGACACAATTATAAAGGATAAACCAAAAAGAAATTGATACTTAATTGGCATATCCATGATGTCATGAATGAATTCTGAGGATTTTTATAGTTCGTTCATTCATTCATCCATGGATTTATTCAGTGAGTATTTGTCAAGCACTGGGAGAAGACACAGAAATAAAGAAGACAGAATTTCTGGTCACCATAATGTCTCCTGCCCATGTACTGCATTTTCTCTCATATTACTAATTAAGATATCTAAATATCTTATATTTCTCATATTTATATGTTAACATCATATACAACTCTAAATACATATTTCAAGACAAATGACTAAAGTAAAGAACTCAGATTGTGGGAATAGATTAGAGTATAGGCTCTTAACTTGAGATTCATAAACTTTAATTAAAAATGACTTGATAAGTAATATAACTGGTTTACTTTACAATCATATAAATTTTTATTCATTTAAAAACATTAAGGGAAGAGATGCAGTGGTCTCATCAGATTGCCAAAGGTGTCCATGATACTCCATAAGAGGTTAAACACTCCTGGTGTAGAGTAAGTTGATTTTAGGAACCTACTGAGATGTGTACCCGCTAATAGTCTAATGAACTCTACACTTTAAAACAGAAGTTGCTTTTTAAATTTTCTTTCGGAAAATAGAAAGCAACCTTAGCAGAACTGAATGGTAATATTTTTGGTAGTCTGAAGACTATATATTGCTTTTAAAAGAACATTTTAGGTTGGACACTATAAAGAAAAGAATGCTTACTACTAAAATCTATGAACTCTTATGGAAAGCCTTCAGGCAAAGTAAATAAATAAGACAGATAGTTGGATGGATGATAGATACATAGGAAGATAGAAGATAGATGACAGATAGATGATAGAAGATAGGTGGATGATGATAAAGATAGATAGACAGACATAGATAGATAGATAGATAGATAGATAGATAGATAGATAGATAGATAGATAGATAGATAGATAGATAGACCAAGAGGGAAAAGATGTATCTCTAAGTTTTGTTCTGATCCAAAGAAGTTGGGAAGAGAAAATACAGTGAGGGTAGAGTTTGGTTCATTACTGAGAAAGAGTTCAGAGGGAAAGAAGGCTAGGACTGGGACAGGAAAACTTTAGTTGCCTCTCCCGGGTATCATCTCCGCCCTTTTTCACCTCAACTTCTCGTCAACCCTTTTTTCTGAGTTTCTTTTCCCATTCCCCACCTGGCTCCCAAGAGTCATTTTTACCTGCATTCCTCAGCTTTCTGTTCCGATACACCGAAAGGATGACCAGGATGTTGCCCAAGATGTCCACTACAATAGTAAAGATGAGGATGGTGGCGAGAGTAAAAGGTACCCATGTGGGTCGTTTCACGCTGCTCTCGGCCAGACCTGGATCCTGCCAGGAGTAGTTAAGCAACCTACTGCTATTGTCCATCATTTTCTTGTCCTGAGATAAAGTGGCAGGGTCTTCCCCTACCTCAAGCCCCTGCGTCTCCATCGCTCCGGGCTTGGGAACCCCCGGACAACTTTCAGGTTTTTCCTACTCCTCCACTAAGCAAACACCCAGTACAGAGAGGGAATCGGGGTGAGGACGGATCACTTGTTGCACTCTAGGCTAAGACGAAGCGGAAACTAAATCTGGACCCCCTTTGGGGTCCCTCTCCTACCTCTTCCTTCTCTTTTGAAGTTGAAGTTGCACCCCCTTCTGCAGTTCCCTTCCTCCTCCCCGAGGTCCCCCTCCTCCTCTTCTAAGGCTGAAGCTGCACCCCTTCTCTCTCAGGATCTAACCCCCTCCTTCTTGGGCTCTGAAGCTGAGCCCTTTCTGAGATCCCCCTTCTCCTTGGGGTCTCCAGCTTTTTTCTCCTTAGGAGCTGAAGTTGCACCCTCCCCTTTGGGGTCTCCTTTCTCGTCCCCTTGGTCTCCCTCCTCTTCTGAGGCTTAACCTGCACCTTTTCTGCGTTCTCCTTCCTGATCTTCGGGATTCTTTCTCCTCCTTAGGGGCGGAAACTGCCGTACCCCTCTGGGTACCCCTTCTCCTCCCCCAGTCTCCTGGCTGTTCCAGCCCTCCAACTCTAGACAAGTGCCCCCCGAGCTGCACAACTGCCCGACTCTGTCTCTTTTTATAGAGTCTTACTCGCGGTCTCCTCGCCCCCGGCTTGCTCCAGGTGACATCTAGCGTTAATGACCTGGTCCTAGCGCTTCAGGGGAACTGGCGACCTACCTCGGATGCTGTGTACCATCAGCACCCCATAGCGGCGATCTCTATCACCAGCAACAGCAAAGAAAGGGAAGGACGTGGGACTTACTGGAGAGCTCGCTTCAAACAGCTTTTGTTTTTTTCATCCTTTTTAATCCCAGGGTATTCTTGCTGTCAAGGGCCGCTGATTCGTCTTCATCCCCGCAGTGCCGACCAGGAAGCGAGGCTACCTGCCAAAATCTCGAACAAAGTCTAGAGAAATATGGTGGCACAGTGGAAAGAGTGCAGGCTTTGGAGTTAGAGGTTCTCGGTTCTAGTTCTGCCTATTCCTACCTGTGTGATGTTAAGCGAGTGCTTTTACCTCCATGGGCACCAGTTGTCTCCCTCTCCCTCTTTCTCTCTCTCTCTCACACACACACCTCAAAAATGAGAAGGTTGGAATGGATGGCACTGAAGGTGAAGTCCCTTCTAGATCTGATCCTATGAGTTCCTACCTCTCCCCTTACCCATGAAAAAATTGCTGGCATGTAATCTTAAGAGATCAGACATGGAGGGGACAGGAATCATTGAAAGATTTTTCTTGTCACCTTCTTTACTGGCATATTCTGGAGTCCAGGAAGACCTGGGCTCAAATGTGATCTCTGTCTGTGTGACCCTGGGCAAGTTATTTAACTTTGCTTGCCTCCAGTTTCATCATCTGTGAAACTGAATGTTAACAGCATGTCGTGAGGATCAAGTGAGATAATCATTTGTGTTTTGTCAACGTTAAAGGTTCATCTTAATGCTAAGATAATAATAATGGCTAGCATTCCAATGCTGGTTATTATTTTGTAATAATAATGGCTATCAGAGTACTTTACAAATATGATCCCATTTTATCTTCACAGCCCTGGGGAGTATGTGCTATTTTTATTATGATCCCATTTCATGGATGAGAGAACTGAGGCAAAGAGACATTGAATGACTCTCTCAGAGTCACCCAGCTAGCCAAACTGGGAGACACAAGATAGAGGGCTTGGGTCATGAGCATCCAAGTTCAAATCTGGCCTCACATTATTACTTCCTGTGTCACCCCCAGCAAGTCACTTAACCTCAGTTTCTTAAACTGGAAAACGGGAATGATATTGGCATCTGCCTGCTACAGTTGTTGTGACAATCAAAAATGATAGTATTTGTAAAGTTCCTGGCACATGGTAGGTACTATGTAAATGCTATCAATTAATAGTAACATTTCTGAGCCAATATTTGAACTCAGGTCTTCCTGATTCCAGCTTCAGTGCTCTATCCACTGAGTCATCTAGCTGCCTCTCTTAAAAATATGCCTGTGCAAACATGTTTTAAAAATACATGCATTTGATTGACCTCATGGATAGATGTCTAGACTTTGAACTCAGAAGACCTGCATTTTATTACTTTCAAACTCAAATAGAAGCAGGGCATATGCATATGTAAGGATCTCTATAGACTGCATGTTGACTAAGTTTTAAATTTTAATATTATTTATGTTTTGTGGTATTTTCTTTCTTACCTTCTTTAAGATTTTCCAAATGCATTTCATTCTGGTTTGGCTGCACTCAAGGGTGTTGCAGAAAGCATGTAGCTCTGGGTTCTCACATTCGGTATCTGTGATCTATGGCCCTTACCTCACAGACTCCTTGTATGAGTTAAATGAGGTAATATATGCAAAGTACTTTACAAATCTTAAAGCTATGCAAATTCAGTTATTATTTTTCTTCACATATTTGTGAACACTGAAAGATTTTTCATTTTCTTCTGCAGGGAGAAGAGTGTAACACCCAATACATACCTGTTTGCTAAGATCTTATAATAATTACTTATAACAATAACTTGAATGAAGTTTCTAAAAAAGTAGCCTCCCAGTAGGGTTTGCTAAGCTATAGCCTTCAATACTAAGTTCTAACTCCCACTCCATGCTAGAATGGGGAAAGATAATGTAACAGGGGTTGTGAAAAACTACTTCCTGTGATCCTTTATGCTCACTCAACAGTTAGGTGCTTTTGCAATAACAACCCCTGGGGTTGCCTGTAGCAGTCACTGCAGTGGAGTAGAGAGGAGAAGACAGAGGGGAAAGGGGGGAGGGATCAGCTTTGCTCTTTGGCTACATTTTGTGCTATATTTCTTTGCCTAGATAAGTAAACATCAATCTTGAGATAGTGCAGACTTGGAAGTGACCTTGTAAGTTCAAGATATCAGGGGATCCTGAGTTGTCTTCATTTGATTTTGGCTTCACTTCAAAAGTCCCCAGCAACAATTCAAGCACTTATTTTTTATGATAATCATTAGTCAGAGAAGCCACAAACCCTGGTTTGCCAAAAACATGGACCTGGACAGTTATTTATACAGTGCAGAGCTTAGGTGAAATGTAACAATGGTAATTTAGTGGTCCTCCAAATTCTGACATTTAAGTCTTAAGCATCCACAAAATATAAGAATAATTAGAAATAGCTGTGTTCTCTTATATCCTTCTGGCAGGGAAAGTTTTTGAGAGCTGTTGGGTAAAGCATTACTTTTGCATGCAGGAAATAGATATCCCTTACCTGACTCATGTTTTACAATAGGTAAATCTTTCCTCTGGGAAGACCCTAGATATAAGTAAAATCTAAGATGTAATTTTTTCCAAGGACACGAGGATGGGGACCACTTAGTGAAGAGGTCAGGGGTGTAATACCTCCTCAGTCTAGAAAGGAATTTGTTAACAGAGAAAATGAACAATAACTAAGAGAAGGGAAAAAGCATTTGTTAAGCACCTACTATGATCCAGTTACAAATATTATATCATTTGATTCACAAAATTGAGGAGGCAGTCACAGGTAAAGTGACTTGCCCAAGGTCACACATCTAGTAAATGACTGAGGCTGGATTTAAAGGCAAGTCTTTCTGACTTCAGGTCTACCACTCTATCCACTGCTCCACAAAATGAGTAAATAAATCATACATAACATGCATATATATGCATACATACTTGCATACACCTTTTGCCATCTACCCTTTCTCTAAACAAACAAAATTAATCTTTCTACTGAATTTGAATATGTAGAGTATTGTATTTCGCATGAAGAAAGCAAGCATAATAACTGTTTGTTGAACTGAGTTGAGTTGTGGTCCAGTAGCTAGAGCACAGAAATGCAATGAAGACTTGAGTTTACATCCAGCCTCAAATGCTTACTGTATGACCCTGGGCAAGTCCTTTAATATTCCTACACTTTAGGTAACTCTCGTTAATGATTTAAGAGCACCTGGCAATAAATCGTTCTTGTTCAGTCATTCAGTTGTGTCCAATTCTACCTCACCCCAAGGACATTGTCCATCGTCCATGGAGTTTTCTCAGAAAAAGATACTGGAGTGATTTGTCATTTCCTTTATGTAACTTGCCAAGAGTCACAGAACTAGTACATGTCTGAAACTGACTTTGAATTCAGGAAGAGGAGTCTTCCTAATTCCAGCCCTACTGTGCTCTCTACTGTACCACTCAGCTGTCCCGGCAATAACTACAAGCAACTTATATTGCATTTATATGCCACCCTTCCCTAGGCCCCTCACCCCTAATCCTCTCAAAACAAAAGCTATAAGCAATGTATAAAGTTTGTTTTTCCCCCATATACAATATCAACACTGACATTACAGGATCATGGGCAAAAGTAAGGTTTTTCAACCATAACTCCTAATACTGACACTTAGCTACCACAATCTACTTGCTTCTGCATCTTAATATTGGCTTCTAATTTCTAAGACTGGGGTTGGGGTTAGGGTTACCGAGGACAAATTGGAAGGTCAGTGGAAAAAGTCTATGGGACCAGCATGTGAGAGTAGAGTGGTCTGGCCCCAGCCCCAGGGTGGCAGAGGGGGAAGGGGGAGGAGAAACTTGTGGCAACCACAGCAGCAGGGGCAGAGACAGTAACTCTTTCTGGAGCTCTAGGACCACAGATTGTGGGGGGAATCAAGTAGCTGACGGTACACCTTCCTACCCCCACTGGAAGCAGAGATCTACCTTGACAAAGAGCTCAAAAGTCAAATAAACACCTGGGGAAATGAGCAAAAACTGAAAAAAGAATCAGACTCTAGAATCTTATTTTGGTGACAAGGAAGATCAAAATATGCAAACAGAAGACAACAAAGTCAAAGCTCTTTCATCCAAATCCTCCAAGAAAAATATCAATTGGTCTCAGGCCATGGAAGAGCTCAAAAAGGATTTTGAAAGTCAAGTAAGAGAAGTAGAGCAAAAATTGGGAAGAGAAATGAGAGTGATGCAAGAAAATCATGAAAAAAATGAGTCAACTGCTTACTAAAGGAGACCCAAAAAATACTGAAGAAAATAACACTGTAAAAAAACAGACTAACCCAAATGACAAAAGGGATCCAAAAAGCCAATAAAGAGAAGAATGCCCTAAAAAGCAGATTTGGCCAGATGAAAAAGGAGATCCAAAAGCTCACTGAAGAAAATAGTTCCTTAAAGATTAGAAAAGAGCAAGTGGAAGCTAATGACTATAAAAAATCAAGAAATGATAAAACAAAACCAAAGGAATGAAAAAAATAGGAGACAACATGAAATATCTCATTGGCAATGACCTGCAAAATAGATTCAGGAGAGATCACTGAAAAATCATGAGACTACCTGAAAGTTATGATCAGAAAAAGAACCTAAACATCATCTTTCATGAAATTATCAAGGAAAACTGCCCTGATATTGTAGAACCAGAGGGTAAAATAAATATTGAAAGAATCCACCAATTGTCTCCTGAAAGAGATCCAAAAAGGAAAGCTCCTAGGAATATTGTAGCCAAATTCCAGAGCTTCCAGGTCAAGGAGAAAATATTGCAAGCAGCCAGAAAGAAGCAATTAGAGTACTATGGAAATACAATCAGGATTACAAAAGATTTAGCAGCTTCTACATTAAGGGATCGAAGGCCTTAGAATAGGATATTCCAGAAGTCAAAATAGGTTTAAAACCAAGAATCACCTACCCAGCAAAACTGAGTATAATACTTCAGGGGGAAAATGGTTGTTCAATGAAATAGAGGATTTTAAAACATTCTTGGTGAAAAGACCAGAGCTGAATAGAAAATTTAACTTTGAAACACAAGAATCAAGAGAAGCATGAAAAGGTAAACAGGAAAGAGAAATTATAAGGAACTTACTAAACTTGAATTGTTTACATTCCTACAAGGAAAGATAATATTTATAACTCTTGAGACTTTTCTCAGTACTAGAGTAGTTGGAGGAATTATACACATATAGACAGAGGGCACAGGGTGAGTTGAATAGGAAGAGATGATATCTAAAAAAAAAATAAAATTGAGGGGTGAGAGGAATATATTGGGAGGAGAAAGGGAAAAATAGAATGGGGCAAATTTTCTCTCACATAAAAGAGTTGAAAAAAGCTTTTTGGGGAGGGAAGAGAGGGGAGGTGAGAGGGAAAAAGTGAACCTTACTCATCACATTTGGCTTAAGGAGACAATAACATGCATACACAATTTGCTATGAAACTCTATCTTACACTACAGGAAAGTAGGGGAGAAAGGGGATAAGTGGGGTGGGGAATAAGGGGATGATAGAAGGGAGGGCAACTGGGCAGAGTGTGTAATTAGAAGTAAATGCTTTTGAGAAGGGATAGGGTCAAAAGACAGAACAGAATAAATGGGGGGCAGGATAGGATGGGAGGAAATATAGGCAGTCTTCTACAACATGATTTTTATGGAAGTATTTTGCATAACTATACATGTAAAACATATATCAAATTGCTTGCCTTGTCAGTGGAGATGGGTGGGGAGGGAGGAAGGGAAAGAAGTTGGAACTCAAAACTTTAAAAACAAATGTAAAAAAAATTGTTTTTATATGCAACTGAAAAATAAGATATACAGGCAATGGGGTATAGAAATCTATCTTGTCCTACAAGAAAATTGAGGGAGTGGGAATAAGAGAAGGGAAGGGTGTGATAGAAGGGAGGACAAATTGGGAGAAGGGATAACCAGAATTCATACTGTCTTGGGCTGAGTTGAGGGGAGAGATGGGGGAAAATTTGGAACTCAAAATCTTCTGGAAATGAATTAAATAAGGAAATTGGAATTTAAAAAAAACAAAAAAACGAGAGATTAAGTCTGGATAGAAACACTATCCAGAATAAACTTTAGAAATTATGTGCATAATGCCCTCCCTCACTTAAATACAATTCACCTGCAAATCATGCCATCACCTTCCTGGTGTTATGGTCCTCTTCAAGAACAAAGGACAAACAACAACCTGTCAGTACTCCAAGCTGCCCCACTGGGGAACCAACCAGGCAATTCCAGTTGGGCAGCGCAGCTCCTTCCTTCTTTCCTTCTTTCTTTCTTCCTTCCTTCCTTTCTTCCTTCCTTCCTTCCTTCTTTCTTTCTTCCTTCTTTCTTTCTTCCTTCCTTCCTTTCTTTCTTTCTTCCTTTCTTTCTTCCTTCTTTCTCTTTCTTTCTTCCTTTCTTCCTTTCTTTCTTCCTTCTTTCTCTTTCTTTCTTTCTTTCTTTCTTCCTTTCCTTCTCTCTTCCTTCATTCCTTCTTTCTTTCTTTCTTTCTTCCTTCCTTCCTTTCTCTCTCTCTTTCTTTCTTTCTTTCTTCCTTCCTTTCTTTCTTTCATCCTTTCTTTCTTTCATCCTTCCTTTCTTTCTTTCTTTCTTTCTTTCTTCCTTTCTTTCTTTCTTTCTTTCTTTCTTTCTTTCTTTCTTTCTTTCTTTCTTTCTTTCTTTCTTTCTTCCTTCCTTCCTTCCTTCCTTTCTTTCTTTCTTTTCTTCCTTCCTTCCTCCTTCTTCTTTTTCCTTCCTTTAGCTCCCTTCCCTTACTCTTCCCCTCCCTCTCCTCCTTCCTCTTCCTCTGTCCACATAGGGAATGTAAATTTTAATGGCTGAAATCTGGCAAGATATCTTGGAGTTTATGGGTTAGATTTCTTTCTTAAAAAGCATGTGTTAAATACAATTCACTGTGGCTCTCATTGACTGACCAATGACATATGACATATTTTTTGGACATAGACAACCTGGGAATATTTTGTTTTGCTTGACTGTACTTACTTGCTACAAAGGTTTTGTTTTTACTTGGGTAAGGGGAGGATGGGAGGGAGAGAAAATAGACTTGTTTTTTGAGGAAATTTAATTTAACAATTTCAAAGACTGTCTGTAAAACAAAAACAAAAAACTTGGCCTTGGATCTGTGGTTAGAATGAAATCAGTCTAGGCAGGTGTATGGGAGCCAGACAATAAGGACTAGATTGGGCATTTCTGTTTTATCTCACAGGCAATAGGAAGCCACTAGAGATTTTTATTAGGTAAGTACTATGGTTAGATCTTGTTTTAGGAATATCAATTTGACATATGTGTAGATGATCAGTTGGAGAAGGAAGAGAGTGGGATCAATTAAAAGATAATTATAATAGCAGAGATGAGAGGTAAAGAGGACCTGAAGTAGAGTAATGTCCCTGTGCATCTAGGGAGGAGATAGATATGAGAAGTACTGAGGAAGTAGAACTGGCAACTGATTACATGTGACAGGTAATGGTGAGGGAATTACAGGGGATGACTCTGAGGTTTCAAAACTGGGTGACTAAAAAATTGTGGTCCCTAGACAGAAATAGGGATAATTAGAGCAGGGGTAGATTTAGAGGAAAATGCAATGAGCTCCATTAAGGACATCTTGAAATGTTAAAGGAAAAACCAGATGGAAATATCCAAAAGGCAGTTGTTGATGAGACTAGAGCTCAGGAGAGAAATATGATCCGAAGATGGCCTATATTTTTTTTCAGTAAAGGAGGAAAAAAAGCCCCATGGTAATAGAAAGAAGAGAAAAGTAAAACCTTACCTAGACATAGCTTTGTTTCAAGGCAGTGAAATTTAGGGGAAACAAATTTTAACCTAAAAATTGCTTCACCATCTTAGAAGTCACCAAAAACTGGATTCTTAAAACTATTTTGTATCATAGATTCCTTTGACAATCTGGTAGAAGTTGAGATGAAACCTATAGATCCCTCCTCAGAATAATATTGTTCAGTTCAGCCCTCCCTCATTCAAAACAAAGTCAAGTGCAAGTGTGTCATCATTTCTCTGATAGCCTGGTCTTCTTCCGCACTGAAGGACGAACACACATTTCTTCAGTAAAACAAAACACATTTGATTACAATGAAAGAATATTATATTGAAACTATTATAAAATATTTTTTGATTCATTGACCCCTGAAAATCTCAACTGAGTTCATCTCATTTGCATTATTGTCACATCCCCTTATTTATGAAGGTCGGCGATCATTCTTCAGTCTAAAAGCCTCAAGAGTTTATTCTTTGGGAATTCCCTCCACTGGGCAAAATCACTGATGTGAACCATTTGTATGTTAGCACTTACAAAGCTGATTTGTGGATTTGTGTTGCCTGCTGTTTGCCCCAGGTACCAAAATTGTGAGTCAGTGTTGAAAGGTGGTATTTGTGAAGTCAAAATAAGCAATAGACTTTTCAAAGGAGGATTTCTTTGTTCTCCCTGGAGCAGAAAAAAGAAAGCTATCAGAAGTAGGATTCTAACCCAGGCCTCCAAGGAAGAACTGTTCCATGAGCTGTGTTGTGTCCAATTCTTTGTGGCCCTTTTGGGGTTTTCTTGGCAGAGATGCTGGAGTGGTTTGCCATTTCCTTCTCCAACTCATTTTACAGATGAGGAAATTGAAGCAAACAAGGCCAAATGACTTGCCCAGGATCACACAGCTAATAAGTGTCTGAGGCCAGATTTGAACTCAGGAAGATGAGTCTTCCTGACTTCAGGTCCAGTGCTCTATGGTGTCATCTAGCTGCTCCTTGAGTCAACCAAGACTTGAGTTCAAAGCCTACCTCTGATACTTACTGGTTGTGCAAGCCTAAATCACTTAACCTCTCTTTGCTCAGTTCCCTTATTTGTAAAACAAGGGATTCACTGGCTACCAAACTTCCTTCTAGCTCTAATTCATGATCCTAGGTCTTTGATACTGCTTTCTACATCACTTCTTGGACACATATAATCATGAGTAGTATGTAGCCACCTACACACCCTCCACTGCCCTTCTATCAGGAGTTTCCATTCTTCTTGGTGTGCAGGGCTCTATGACTTGCAGCTGTGCAGCATCTCTAGGAAAATACCAGTATTTTAAAATGATGGGTTTGGCATGTAGGAAACAGCTTGAGATCACTGAAACAGCTCTTTATATGAATAATATTTAATTGAACTATTAAGAAGCAGTAAGCATTTAAATCTTAGAAGGACATCTGGAAAGCTTGGTAAATTTCTTATGAATTCCAAGAGTTCCATGATTACTTCAAACAAACTCAGACTAATTCAGTCACAATAGGGAGTCTCTTAACTGAATACTGGGAATTAGCAAATGAGTCAGGAGAAATAACCAATAAATAATACACAAAGTGGTCTCTTTTTTTTGTTGTTTTTAGGGGTTTTTCTGTAATCCAGTTTGGTCTGTCTTTTAGCTCTTGACTTGCTTAGAGTCTTTTTAGTTAGAACAAGAATCTGAGTAGAGACCATCAACAGAAAAGAGGAAGATATGCAAGAGTCATCAGTGAGAATGAGGAAGTGGTCTCAGATGTTCCCCCACCCTGAAGCTTACCACACTTATAAAAGATACCTAGGTTGATGGAAAAAGACCTAAACATGCTGGCTCCAAAGGCAAATTCATTTAATCAATGAGGCAGATAAATGAAAAGACCCTCTAACAAAATACAAATACTCGATAAAGATATACATGTCCACATCTATAAGAACATCCCCTGGTTAATAAAATTGGAGCCCATGTGGGATAAATAGTCCATTAAAATCAAAGAACTACCTCCTTTCTTTACAAAAGATCCCTCTGAAAATAGATCTAAGGACACAACCTATTCTCCTCTTGGAGTCCCATGGCTAAGGGCTATCCAGGCTCTAAATTAACGTGTCAAACTCAAATAGAAACAGGTACTTACTAATTTGTATGTAAGGATCCCTTCAGGCATGTATTGATATAGTTTTAAAATATACAGTTATCTATATTTTACTATATATTTATTTATTTTGCTAAATAATATCCAATTACTTTTTAATATAGATTGGGCAGACATTTTTGTCACCTCTGCTGTGAATCATTAAGTTGTTTCAAGACAAAAAAAATCTGATGATGCCATATGGATGCAAATTTTGGGATACTACCATTTCAGAAAGATCAATATTATCAGTACCCCAAAGGGTAATTGTATTATATCTACCACTAATCATAACACCTTATAATATTTTGCTTATTTTTTTATGTTTTCTTGATGCCTTTTAAAAGTCCACAACCACTGTTAGTATTTCTCACACTTACATAAACAATAAGTTCCTCACTTTAATGAAAATAGTTCATCCAAACCAATAATAACTATATATACCACATGAATAGATTCAGAGCTGAGAGGAAGCTAATATATCATGCATTCCATTCCTTTAACTTTAAAAAGTAATACCAAGTTTTAGAAAGGCTAAGTGATTTGTCCAAGGTCATACAGCTCATAACTATAAGAAGTTGGATGTCAATCTTAGGTCTTTATGACTCTAGGTCCTTCACCGTACCAAGGTTGCTTCATTATATTGCTATTGACACAATGGAGTTCTATTTCATCATCATCTACATCCAAATCTATTACTTCATAATTGTACTGGCATCCTGTTTCCAACACCTTTAGCTGGTATATTAAAGCGATAAGGGTACATAGGAACCTTGGGATGAATGTGCAATCAGACCATCAGTATAACATCAAGATATTTCCCCTTTGCGGGAAGTAGGATTTAGTTATAATGCATCTATGATGCTATTGTGGAACATTTTTGGTCAGGCCAGGTTGATGATGAATGTGCCTGAATGCTCTTAATAGGGCTTCTATCACCACAGGACAATCATAGGACTCTTTCCATGACAACACACTGACTAGGTTGCCCATAGTACCTTGCATGTAGCAGGTGGTTAGTAAATATTTGCTGACTGGATTATCTTCACTAGTAACAATCTACATATCATAAGACTCAGATGGAGTTTAGTCTGAGTACAAATCCCCTACATTCTTTTGCCTATTGAGGTAGAAGGCGCAGATCTTAGAGCTTGTTACAAGGACTATCAATTACAAAACTGAGAGGCGATCGTTCAGGAACAATTTAATTGAATAGGCATTCCTCTCCTCCACATATACGCTTTTTTTGGATAGCTTCCCATATCTTAGTCAGTATGGATTACTGTCTTTTGGCTTTAAAATCACCTCCTTTACATTGAACCTGTAGGGAAACATACTTTACATTAAGTTGTATCTTTAATCTTCTTTGAAAACTGCTCATTTATCAGAAAAATTGTATTTAATGTGGTTAATTTTTCATCCTGTTTTCTCCCTCAACTCATGAGATTTCCTCTCCCAACCATTATTGACTTGAATAGAATGATACAGACTTTCTAGCCAAAGTCACCTCTCAAGCAGTAAATATTACTCCTCTCTTAATATAGCCTTACGGTTGCTTTGACTTTTGAGTCACATTGTGAGCTTGCAGCTCACTAAAATCCCGGGATTTTTTTTCAGATGAATGTCTTTTTAGCCATATATCCTCCATCTTGCATATATGACATTATTTTGAGGGCAAGAACTGTTTTTTTCTTTGTGTCCCAAGTGCCTAGCACTGTGCCTAGGATATAACTGGTACATAATAAAGGCTTATCCTTTGCTGGATTGATGGATTTGAACCCATGTGTGACTTGGTATTTATCTCTAATAACATTCATCTTATTAAACTTGAGACAATTTTCCAGCCTATGGAGAACTTTAAAAATAGTAATTCTGTCACACACACACACAAGCTGGCCTCGAGCTTTGTGTCATCTGCAAGTTTGATATATACATATATGTGGCCCATCCCTTTGTCTTAGTTAAAAAGCACAGGGCCAAGTACAGTTCCCTGAAGAATTGGATTAGTGCTTTTTTTTGGTCCAAGTTGATATCAAGATATTAATGACCACTCTTGGATACAGTCATTCTTCCAGTTTCAAATCCATCTAACACCAACATTCCCTGGCTTATGTATCTCCGGCTTTCACAAAAGCATTTCAGGAGAACCTTGGCCAAATGATTTGCTAAATGTAGGGAAACTATATCTTTTAGCATTACCTTGATCTGAGAAAAAAGGAAATGAGGTTAGCCTGGCAAAATCAATTCTTGCCAAAGTCATGCTAGTTCTTTCTGTGTAATCACTTCTTCTGTTTTCCAGCTGTTCCCTAGCCATTTTTTGACTAATGATATTCTAATTCTGTAATAATTTTGCCAGGGACTGAAGTCAATCTCACTAATCTAGGATTTGCAGACTGCATTTTCATTTAATACGAGAAGCTGGCTAAATCATTAAAGAAAAAATCTTTTGACAGTTGCCTCAATTCTATTCAAATATTTTGCTCTTTGTCAGGCTTATTAACATATTGATTTCATTCAGTAAATATTTGTGTGTAAGTCTAAAGGCTCTGTGGTATAATTATAATGAAAGCAATTCACATACACGATGTGCTCTGGAGACATCTCTCAAATATGCAGAAGTGGGGACCAAGGAAGCAGCTGTCTTTTATGCGTAAGCTCTGGTAATCCACACCTAAAACTCTCCAGCTCTAGACTGTGCTCCAAAGAGTAGTGTATACTAGTGTTATAGAAAGTTTACACTTTTGCCTGTACCACAAGGTTTCTTATCACATACACACACACACACACACACACACACACACATAATTTCCACATGGTCAAAATTGAGAGTCCATCTTCTTTACATGTAACTATACATAAGATCATGTTTGCATTTAATAGAAAAAAAGAATTTCCAGGAATATTTATACCTGTAATGGTGGCTATAATATAATTCTTCATCCTCTGATTTCTTTTCTGCCTTCCCCTATCCTTTCCCCTCTCTCTCCTTCTCCCTCCTTTGTCTGTGTCTCTGTCTCCCTGTGTCTGTCTCTGTTTCCCTCTGTCTCTCTGCCTCTCTGTGTCTGTCTATGATTGTCTCCTTATCTCTATCTCTCTATTGCTGTCTATTCTCTCTATATATCTCTCTGTTTCTATTTGTCTGTCTGTCTCTCTTTTGGGGAAGAGATAAGACCTACAGAGATCAAACCATGAAGGTAAGGTACAATACAAAATATAAGCAAATGACAAAATGTGTGTTACAGACAAGAAATACACTAGAAAACCCAGATGTACAGGCCAGCTGCCATTGTTAAGGAAGGCTTCATGAGGTAGATTGGACCAGAGATAGTCTTTGAGAAAAATATGGTATTTCAATGAGCAGAGAGACAGGAACAGATAAGGCAACAGCATGAACAAAGAACAAAGGCACGAACGAATATTGTCTCTGCAGGGAACAGTGAACAGACATTCCCAGATTTCCCTAGAGAATGGTGGGAGAGAAAATCAACTAGGTAATGGAATTTTTATGTGAAAAACATTGCTGTGGAGATTTTCAAGAATATAGATGATTTGGAAGAATTGTATTTCATAAGTCAGCAAACTTTTCTTACAAGAAAGAAATGCAATTAGGTTATTTAACATTTTCTTTTGTTTTAGGAGAATCTGTTGCAAACATAAAAAAGCTGTTAAATTGCAAGATTTCTTAGCATGCTTTAAGATTTTACCCTAAATAAAACTATAAACATTAAGTAAAATATTCACTGAAGTACGCATTGCAGAAAAAGCAACAAAGTCTTCTCAAAGAGTTAGTTACTACAGTCTTGCATAGGTATCAATCCAGGGTGAATTTCTAATAGGGCGAAAGAGTCATTAGAGATTCCTGAATAGGGCCTTCAACATGTAAATAGGCCATAGGCTAAGCATAACTTGAAGGAGGGTTTGTTAGCTTCTGGTGTAGCTATGCCTGTTGATTCTTCTGGGCCAATTTCAGCACAAGCAAATATTTACTGAGGTGTAATGCCAGGGACCCTGCATTGGCAATCTAGTCTGTTTGAAATGTTAATAACAGAAAAATAAAAGTGATGATCATGTAGAAAAAAGTCTCAATGAAACTATTGTTTGAAATTATGTTAAATGTGAATTATTTTTAATATATTAAAGAGAGAGATAAGGTTTGGAGATGGTGTCACATACCAAATAGAGTTGAATTTGGACTTGGAAAGTATTGGATTCAATTTCTGTCTTTTATTCATACTAACTATGTGACTGAGGGTCAGGCACATGAACTCTCTAAGCTTCAGAATACTAAGGCACAGGTTAGAGATGGGTGGCAATGTACATCAGTGGAGGGAGTTACCACACCAATGAAATCAAAGGACTTTGATAGAATGATGAATAAAGGAAACACATTCAACAATTAGCCAAACATTACCTAATGTTCACTTAGCATATCTTACTATAACGCGCACTGGAGATAACAAGCTTGCAGTGTCATAGAGGAGCTTGAACACATATAAATAAATATGATACAAAGCAGGATGTGATAAGAATAAAAGAGCGATCAAGATAAAATGTTTATAAGAAAAATAGAGAAAGAAAAGATTATTTTCAACACTTATTTAGTCACTCAATAAGCTCTTGGCTAGGCCTTGCGGATATAGAAAAAAAAAACCCAAGCCCTCAAGGGCCTTACATTCTACTGAGGAAAATAATATGTACACAGAAAATCAAGTAAAACTATATTCAAAGTAGGTACAAATAATTTCTGTGGGGGAAAGCTCTAAGAGCTGATGGAATATAGGTTTCATTGAGGAAGTGCTAAACTGAGCTGAATCTTGAAGGAAGCCAGAGACTCTATGAGTCTTAAGTAAAGAAGCAGCACATTTCCAGGATGGGGAGCATGCCCTAACTCACCTTCTCAGAAGTAGGACTGCCACATCTTACCCTCAAGGTTCTGAGGTACCTTAAGAGGGTTGAGGGATTGAACTGCTCTAATGGTTGTACCTCACCCCATTATTAGGAGCTGTGAACTAGCACTCCAAATACATTTCACTACATAATGTTGATTAACTTTTACACAGTGCTATTTGCTTTAAAGGCAGAGCAAGAACAAATATGCAAATCTTTTCCTCCATCACCTTGGGGCTCTACCCTCTCCTATATCACGTTGGTCAGAGGAATGGACAGGGACAGGCTCCAAACTTAGAGTTCCTACCTCCAATGCCACCAAGTTTATATCCAAACGTGGCATCGCTGCAAGATGAGAGCTGGGGTCCTGAAGGTAACTTCTTGTTCTTTGGGGCATCAACGACAAAATCCTGGTCCTGGAATCTAGACTCTAAAACAGGGCTTCTTAAACTTTTTCCATTCGGGACCCCTTTAGTGTTTCTTAAACTATGGGTCATGACCCTCACAGTTTAAGTGCGGCCCTAAAACACCAAGACTCCAGAATACCCTCTGGATATTTTAAAACTTACTTAAGAGAAGCTCAATTCCCTTTACCTATAAGGTAAAAGAACATATACAGACGCCATGGACTTCTGGAACCTAGTAGGCCATATGACCTCAGAGGGGAAGAAGACTTTCTTCTTATAGCACAACCTCTCACCAGACCCTGTGAGTGAAAAAGTCACTAAGATTTCCCAAGAGTGAATGGGGCAAAAGAAGTAATTGGTGCTAATAGACTTCTTTCAATACCTCTGCAACCAGTCAAAGAGACCCCTCATCATCATGTGGTTACCTAACCAGAATCAGTTGCAGAATATTTACAAAGGCTTGATAATCTCTTCAAAGTACCTCACTTACAAAACATCACAATTCTCCTGGACATAAGCTTCTTAGACTTTACACACTGAGAGATGCCTTCTCAGGAATTTTGTGCATGCATATATAAAAAATTTAGTAAGTACCTATTCTATGCCAGGCACTATGCCACCATTACACAAGCATGGGAGATAATTTATGCAAAGGCAGAAATGAGAGATGAAATGTGATATTCAGTGCAGCACATATGACAGTTGGTTAGAACAAAGAGGTCATGAAACACAGTAATGTACAATAAGACTATTATGTAAGCTGAAGCCAGATGGTGAGAGTCTTAAAAGGATGAGTTTGTATGTTAACATTACCCTGTTAATGTCATTCATCCTTCATTTTCAAAGAAGACCAATGGGGTCATGGGGTGATGCCTTGACTTGCACATGAACTGGATTTAAGTGAGGCCAAGTTTCACAGTCACCAGCCTCACTCTTCCAGAGTCATCAAAGTCCAGTGGCAAGACAAAAGTCAAGATGACTGGTGATGGTCCAGTTTACCAAGAGGCAAGAGGGAACTGCTGAGTCTTCTTGAACAAGGGAGCAACATCATCACACTTACCCTTTAAGAGTATCCATCTTGTCATGGTGTGGAAGATTGGAAAGCAGAAAGAATGGAGCTGACTGGGGATGAGAATCAGCAGTGGCTTCATGGAGGATTATAGGATTTAGAGTTAGAAATAACCCCTCAGCACTATCAAGCCCTTCATTTTGAAAATGTGGAAACTGAGGCACAAGGAGGTTGTGACTTATTCAAAGTCACAAAACTAGTTAAAAATGAGACTAGAATTGGCGTCTACTAAACTGACCCAGGCAAGGGCATTCTCCACTACAATGTGATTTCATTACATTTTCAAAAATCTCAAATAAAGAGTTCATATTAGGGGAAAATATGTGTAAATTAACAAGGGCCAGATCAAAGAACTTAGATAATGCCCGGAAATGTTTGTTTCAAACCTGTATTCACACCCCATGGCCTTTACCTGAGAAAACTCCTAACTTGCTTTCAAATGATTATGTACTTTCAAACAAAAATCTGATATTCACTCAGGTACATGCACGCAGACACACACAGAGTGTTTAGATATTTGAAAATTCTGAGATGAAAGTATTGATGTGACAAAAAATAAGTCAGGTCCTGGAGGATCCCCTAATAGCAGGTGATTTTTCACTTGCTAGGTCTAAACTAAAGGAATTGGGGTTTTGAATTCCTTGTTCACCTAAAGTATAGAGGTCTATGCCATAAACTTGTATCTTCCTGTCAATGGCAACAATCAGTTGGGTCATTTGCAATTACTTTACACCTATTATCCCGATGACTCCAACTCTAATTTACTATTGACTTTCCCATTCTGATTCTAAAGAAAGAACATGAAAAGAGACCCCTATCATTTCCAATCAGAAGGTGGTTTGGGAACTAATAGGCTCTTCTTCACCTTTGGAATGTTAATATGTATTCATTCATATTTGTAGGAGGAGTCTAATTTAGTTTAGGAACTCTAACTGTACTATCACAAAATCATTTGCAACCTATTACATTTTCTGAACTTTGTGAGACCCAGAAGTTTTGCATCTGGGTGCAATGGGAAATAATTCTCACTAAATGCAAGACTCTGGTCACGTCACTCTCTGGGAAAATTTTGAGGGGTTCCCCATCAGCTATAGGAAGAAAAAACAAATCATAAGCTGACTTTTAAGACCCCCCACAGTCTGTACCTCATTTACCTTTCTAACCTCATTTCATTTGACTTCGCATCACACACTTAATAGACATAATGGATTACAGCCTCATTCCTGATCTCATGCTGCTCTCTCCATTCCTTTCATTCAGGTAAAATTCAGTGACTTAAATATCTATTGGATTATTTCGTTGCTGGTAGAAATACATCATAAAGGTAGGAATATAGTTTCACCTAGCTTCATTTGAAGAGTAATCGATGAGGATCTCGGGAGTCAGGCTTATCCTGACCCCCAAACATCCATGTAAACTTCTGTGAATTGCTTTCTTGAGTGGTACAAAGGCATCAAAATGGATTTGGGGAGCACTGACGCAAAATCAGGGGTCAAACAAGAGTTACAAGGAATTTTTTAAGTCAGTTCAAAGAATTGTTTGGATCACAAAGTTGTTTGGGCCCCAGAAACAAGAAAACTGGTTCGAGAGTCAACTCAGACGACCTGGGTTCAAGTCTCATCTCTGGCATTGATGAACAGTGTGAACTTTGGCAAGTAACTCAACCTTCCTGGGACTCAGTTTCTTCATCTATAAAGTAGGGGTTGGACTGGAAGACCCCTTGGGTCTCTTTTATCTCTATCTCTATGATCCTGTGATTCAGTGACAACCACAAAAGCAGAAAAAAAGTCCAAGAACCCTAACCTGCCATATCTGTAGATTTTTGCTGTCTCCCTTTCAGGTTATCTCCATTTCTTCTTTCAACCACTGAAGGTTTTGACAGATAACTGATACTTTTTCACTTCTAAATCTTTGGTTCTCTGAAAACTCTGTATTCTCTAAATAGTAGCTTTATCGAAGAATTCAGTTGTTTATGGCTTCTGCTATGTGATTTAGGAAGCTGGGCAGAAGAATTCTCTGATCTACTCAGTGGGTACGCAGAATAGTGAGCTTGTTTGAGACTTGGCTGTATTTTACTATGGACAATATAGACATGTCCATTCATAACCATTATAGTTCTCCTCCCTCTACCTTTTCCCACGGTGAGTTCTACCTTTTCCCACAGTTTGAAAATCCTTCAAACTCATAGTACAACCCTGTGGTTAGGCATAAGAAGGGAAATGAAATTAAAGTTCCCATCAGGATAATTTTCCAAAGGAATCCTCTTTTACTCCAGAGCGTCTGTGGTACTATCCTGAGGACCTAACTCTTCCAGAAAAGATGTGTACTTGGGATCACTAGAAAGACCATTTCCTTCTCAGTATTGCTAGAGATTGTCCAATTAACTCATGATAATAGCAATAAGTCAAGTCCTGATCTTCTTCTCCATCCTGTTGTGGTTTTATAGCCCTTTACTGCATTTCCTTCTTTTGCTAGAAATCTAGATTTCTGAGCTCTTGGACTTGGGGTTGCTAAAGAAGATAAGTTGGAGTTGGCAGTACCCGAGATCTCACTAGAAGGCTCCATTCTGGAATTATGCTACCCAGAAACATCTCTCTTTCCTCTCTCTGGAAGACTAGATACCAGGAGTTGCAAACTTAGATTTACTATTGCAGTAACCCTGGAGCTAGCATTGTGGGAGTTTGTGAACACCACCTTTCCAAAGGATTGCTAAGAATTCCTGAACCCTAACCTCCTCGATAAAGGAGGAGGGAGTTCCGGAGCAATTTAATCTCAAAATACAAAAAACTATCTCCTTGGGCCATAGGTGTTAGAGAACACATGAAAATTTTGTGTTTCTCTTGTTGAGGAGTTCTTAAACCTCCACATTCCTGGACACAGTCTTAGTGAAGTGTTGAGGGCCGCCCCACTACTGGTCCTTCCAACTACTGCCTCTACTTACCCTGCCCAAGGGTCTTCGGACGTCTCCGGCTCCCTCCCGGGGTGCGAAGGGAGTCTTACCAGACAGGACACCGGGAGTAGTGGATCAGAGCTTTATTGTATGACGATCAGTCAGGAAATCCCCCGAGCCCTTCCTGGGTGTGCCTTTTATCCCTAATGCCTAGCCCTCCCTTTCCGGGTAGGCTCCTCCCCAGTTCCTCCCCGAGGGTGGAGCCCCGCTCAGTGAAGCCTCCCTAGTGCTAGCGTGGCAGAGCCATGTCAGCAGGTCCAGACTTCCTGGTGTCTCCTATCCTCTCAGGGGGGCCTGGGTCCAGAGTGCCCCTTACAGTGAAGCAAAGATGAGACCTTTAAACTTGAAAATAATAGGAGGTAAAAAATAAGCATTTATTAAACATTTGTTTTATTTCAGGCACTATGTCAGTTGCTTCAGAAATATTATCTACAATATGCTAATATCTCTATTTTACAGATGAGGAAACTGAGGCAGATAGAGGTTGAGGGACTTGCCTAGGATCATACAACTAGTACACACAGCTAGTAGGTATGTATGACTGGATTTGAATACAGGTCCTAGTCTTCTGCACCTAGCTATTTAGCCCCTAGCAGGAAACTTTAAGACATATTATAAGAGAATAAAAGGGCTATACTTTGCTGTTTTATGTTTCTGAGAACTATTCAGACAAGGCAAATTTGATGACAAGAGTATTGCCTACCTAGCAGCCCTAAATATATTTTCCTTCAGGTAAAAGTCAAGTCTTCATAATAGTACCATAAAATTGAATGTGTATATAGGTCTCTAGGGGGTAGAAATAGGCCTCATTAAGTCATCTGAATTTGAAAGATTAATTGCCCAGCTAGCAATCTCATGTTCATTTACTTTCCAAATGAAGTCCAAATCAAAGGGTGGTCTTATGCTTATGGAGGGCTTTATGACCTGGGGAAAAAGTGGGACTCGCAAGGCAGGAGATGGAGAGGAACTGATTCCTTTCCAATAGATTTCCAATATATACTCTCTATAGGAAGACATAATAAAAAGTCCCAAACAAAGGCTTACCATACTTTAAGGTCACCAAATTCATCAACCCTCTGCACCCTAAAAAGGCATTAAACCGCTTAGTAAGGAAAGACACTTAGCCACTGAACCTCTGTAAATCGCACAAGATATGTTTCTGGGGCTGTGTAAATATATAGATGTAGCTTGTAGGTGGTATGGATAGAGATGATCTGAGACCTGGCCCATCTCTGAAAAGAAAAGAAGGGCTATGCCAGCATCTTCAGAATACTAGCTAGGGCAAGGAGCAAACAAGACCCAGGACTTCAGAATCTATGCTCTCTCTCCCGATTTCAAGCTAGACTTAGATCTACCTGCCACCCACTCAAATATCGCTAATGGAGGGGGTAGAGGTGTGATATTTAGAGATTCAGATGGAAAATAATTTCCTAGAGCACTCTTAAGAGAGGAAAGTAGCCCTTGGCTTACAGTAATTAGCTTAGAATGTTTCACTAAATGCTGGTTATCCAAGTACCACCACAAATAGCCAAAATGGATTTACTAGATAAATCCATTTGTCCAAGTAAAGCAGCAAACATAAATCAGAAAAGTTTTCCAGATTAGAATGTACCAAAGAATAAATAATAGTAAATAAGCTTTTTATTTAGGAGTGAAATAAGATCTGTTTCAACCAGGGTAGGGAATGATCTCACTCAGGAGAGAGCCACTCTCAGAAGTCTCAAGAATTACAAGCATGGAGGTCCAGGAACATGATGGAACTGACTCCTATATATGTTCAGTGTTCCTAAGCCTCCAGTACTCCATTGAGAACAATTCTAACTCTCTTTCTGTCTCCATCTCTGTCTCTCTGTCTCTGTCTCTGTCTCTGTCTCTCTGTCTCTGTCTCTCTCTCTCTCTGTCTCTCTCTCTCTCTCTCTCTCTCTCTCTCTCTCTCTTTCTCTCTCATTATTCCTCTGAAAAACCAGGCTAAGATGAAAGCAGGATTTCAGTAGGAACAAAGATCTCAGAAGACAGTAAAAGATAGCAGCAGCACAGTGACTATGAGACCAGAAAAGATGCCCCTAACATACCACATTTTCTATTGGAGAGTTGAGAAGTGATACCTAATCAAACAGAGATGTCTCAATGCCCAGCAGAAAAAGGAGACAGAAAACACCATGACGATATCACCAGAAGACAGACATCTGAAGCTCTAAAGCAATGAAGTTTGAGTTGTCCTAGGCATTTTTTATTCCATGGCTACAAAATACCACTACTTATGTGCCCTGCCTGCATGGTCCCTGATCACATGTGTTCTTTGTATGTATACTATTCCTCACTCATAGAATTAAAACACAAGAAAACATCCTACTTAAACACATTATCAGTACACTTCACCCCATGTGTGCATGGGAGGATCATTTCAGGTCATTTTATTGGTTTTCCTGTTAAATTTATCACCTTTTGTTGACGAACTAAACATATTAGTGGAGGCTCAGATCCACAGAGTCTCTGTAAACTGAGGCAATTTTTCTTATGACTTCTATGTGAGGTGCCAAATGTGAGAGAACCTATACGTGGCTCATGTAGAGTCACATAAACAAAGTGTAACAGCAGATCTGGGCTCAGAAAGGTAGTTCCTTCCTACAAGTTGTTAATGGTTGCCTTGGGCCATAGGGATGTAGGTGATATTTGTTTTCTCATTCATATTGTACACAAGTGATCTCTAGCCTCCTGGTCCTTACCTTGGAGAGGAAGGTGGTGTAATCCTTGAGTCTAGGGAGATAGCAGCCTCAGAAAAGGGAATCACAAAAGATAGTTGAAGGAATTCTTGAATCTCATTCTCCTGGATGGAGGAAAGGATCCTGGGATCTATCTTTCTAGTGAAAGAAGAGGATATCCTTGGCAGCATCAAGTCTGAGGGTTGTCCCTCTAATAAAGAAAAGTTCAAGGGAGAGAAGAGGGGAATTCTTGAGTAGTATTAGACTCTTAGAGGGAGAAGAGAATTGTATGTTCAGTGCCTGAAACTGGAAGATGAAACAGGGGAATCTGTGTCATAATATGGGGGAATAAATAACCTGGAGTTTGCCCCCCCCATTATTACTATGAATGAATTAGCTCTGAGTACCATCCGATTTTAGATTTGACTTCAAAAGAACCTTCTCAGATGAAAGTAGTATTATTTAAATCTTTACTGAGAATCATCAAAGAATTCAGGAATCTGGGATATGTGATGAAAAATCCGACTCAATAGTATTTAAGTCATTGATGTTGGTGTCTCATTGGAGAGTACCTTCTTGCTTCTCTATCACTTAAAGAGGTTTCCTGGGTCCTGATAACTGCAGTTCACTCAAATAGTTAAGGACTCACCATTCTGGCAGAGCATTGGCTCAAAATGGCCAATCTGTGAATGATAGATACATATTTAACTCAATTCATTGATAGTGTATTTATTAAGTGCCTACTATATGTCCCCACACTATGCTCAACCTTCAGAATATAAATTCAAACAAAAAAAGGCCGTCTTTACCCACCAGAAACTTACACATAGTAGGCCTTTAATTGCTGTTTAATGAGTTGGATATAAAATTAGAGAGTAGATGTGTTATCTCTTCTTCCTTGGCATTTCCTTTTGGGTTGAGGGCCTTAATGACTTTGGGGTGGTCTGATGGTTTTTAGTATGAGTTTTTCTAGGTCCCTAGGGGATGTGATCCATACTTTAAAGTCCTCCAAAATAATATAAACCTCTTCTCTCCCCTGCCTCAGTTCTATAAACAAATAACATAGGTGTTTGGTTAGGGATTTTTATCAGACTTAAGTTCTTCATGTAAGAGTAGGTTGGATTTGTTTTGACCTAAAATGTATCCAGAATCACTCATTTATTTTGATTCTGTATCTGGTGAAATATAAACCTTTATTTTCAAGGATAAACTTCTATTTGTGTGCAATTGGATAAGTAAGTCACTAATACAACCTGTTGCCAAAGATCCTGAAGTTATAAGAATCTTAAAAGACCAGTGATTAAGGCATTTATCCATGCAAGGATAGAGTAGTTTAGTACTAAATATAAAAGATATAAGTACCTTTGTCACAGGTACTTAAAATCATCAATCAATCAATTGATCAATCAACATTTATTAGAGCTTATAGTGGTCCAAGCACTGCATGAAGCGCTCACACACGCTCATGTGCATGCACATTTACATACATACGTTCAAGATACATCAAAGTAGCTCCAAAGTAACCTTAGAAGGGAAGGCGCAGCTATTTTCATTTCAATCTGACTTGATCACATTTTCTCTCTTTACAGTGCCTGCCTTTGTCTGAAAATGTAGCCTTGATGAGCCCATGCTCAGTAAGGGTAAGTGCATTAATTAGTAGAATATTGACACAAATGGCGATTTTCTTAGAAAAAATACTTGTCATTACTTTCAAGTATCTCATTCTATTTGCAACAGAGGCCAGAGACTGCTTTTGAGAGAATTAAATTCTGATGAGCAACTCTCTCTGGGTTGCTGAGCTAATTGAAATGCAACCTGATGAAGAGCCATTAAAACTCCGTGGAACACCAGATAGTAAAAGTAAAAGCATCCTGACTTGACCTCCGAAAGACATGTCTACATTCAACATAGTCATTTGTTTAGGAAATGGAATGAGAAAGCAATGACTGCACACATTTTAAGGGGGAAACAATATTTTGCTCAATAAATTTAATTTTGATACCTCAAACATTAAATTGGTGGAAAATGGATTGTACTGCTGGACCAACAGTGCAATATTGGATAATACTTTTTATCAGAGGCTGAATAGAAATGTACTTTTTAGGAATTTTATGGGGGAAGTCCCAGTCACTTATTTATAGGAACAGCATTACATAAAGTATAGTAAATACCATCTCAAACTGCCCCCTTCCACCCTGACAGAATGTAAGTGCCCTGAGGAGAGAGATCATTACTTTTTTTCCCCTCAGAATCCTGAGCACTTGGCACAGTGGTTTGCACCTATTAGGTGCTTGGTAAATGTTTTCTTTAATTGTATTTCCTGTGGATTATTACTATTTACCATTCTATTGAACAGAATACTCAGTAAACCAACTCTTCAGCCTAGTAATAATAAAATGATAATTAATGTACTTAATTACCCTTCAGCACCACAAGATACTTAAGTATGTTCAGAATCATCAAAGATTAAATTGAATTTAGTATAGTTTAAATAATAAGGGTATATAGGAATTTGCTCTGGCCTCACATGAAGGGGTATCCCAGTTTGATCTCTCCGTCAGGGTTGCATATAGTTGAGGAGTTGTGGCAATATTTTCTCTAATGCTATCTGCTCAAGCCCTCATTATGGTGTGTTTAGTTCCATTTAACCAATTAGCATCAGTCAGCTTTGATAAAGGAGCATTTACTTCGAAGATACAGCAAGAGAAGAAGTGCAAACATTTATCCCCAGAACCTGGCAAGCATATTCTTTTCTATAGAACCTTAGCTCCAGGAAAGAGTCCATTCAGACTTAATGGTCTCATTCCTGAGGGCTATGCTGAACAGTGTGGCTGCAAAATTTGGCATACTTTTTACTGCTGGCCTTCCTGGTGGTTCACTTTTCTGACCTCTTGAAGCTCACAAGGTCATAGCCATTTCTGATATCTATCACCTGAAATGGAACAAGACAGACAAAGAGCTGAGGTCTACAGTCATTAAATACACATTGGCCTCAGTTGGGCATAGTCTCAACTATATTTTATTATGCAGTCTTTTTATAGGTATGAAAGTAAATTTGCATAATCTGTCTCATAATTTCCTCTAAGTTACAGTCCAGCAATGTTATGTCTTTCAACAGTTTTATAAAGTATAATTTGTCCTTATTCCTTGGCTTTGAAATTATATAAAAATATCACATGATATGATATGATATATGACATAATAGATGATATGATATAATGCAATGCTGTAACATGACATGTATAATTAACATATATAATGTTGTATAATATAATATAACATGACAATATAATATGTGATATAATATACTATGATACGATGTAATATAATATAATGCAATGCGACAGTGTAACATAATGTGACATGTGATATAATTAATATAATATGATAGAATATGGTATAATATTGCATATGACATAATATGACACATTAACATGACAATATTATATAATATGATATATCTTATAATATGATATGATATAGTATAATATTTTTAGATAATAGTATTTCTGGATCAAAATGTTTAATGACAAGGAAATTAATTAAACTAATGTTAACGACTTAAGGAAATATATTTCCAATTTGTTTTCCAGAACAGTGGGACCAATTCTTAGTTCCATTAACAGTGAATAAATGTTCCTGTCTTCCCACAACCCCCTTCAACATTTGCCATTTTCTTCCTTATAAGATATTGATCTTTAAATGAAACACTTGTCTAGCAACATTTTTTCATTGCAAATCTTGAAACATCAAAATCAAATCATGAGTGACCCAAAGGATAATGGAGAGATTCAAAGTGGATTCAAGTAGCCTATAGTATATTTCAAATAATGACCTATGTGCAAGAATGTCAAATAATGGGATGGGTTGTGATATGAATGAAATAACCATGTCAGTGAGATCACAAATCCATCAGTCCTGTCTTCCTGTTGAGTTTCATCTCTAGAGTGCTGGAGATCACAGAGTCATTGGTGTATTGTATGGTTGCTAGCAAAAATTGAAGAATCAGCTTAAATAAAAAATAATAAAAATGTCATATCTCAGGAAGTGTCTGATACAGTTCTGACAGAATTAACAGCTGTAAAGGGGGGGAAAAGCTGGGGGATGAAGCAAGGGGAGTCGAGGATGGGAACAGAGTTGCTTCCTTTTAAACATCTGCTGAGTCATCATCTGTGCTTGTTCCACAATGAATCAATATGAACCCACTTCATTATCTCAAAGTGCAGCAACTTAGCCCTGAGACACACATGGCTAGACGCAGGTCCCCAAACTCTCCTATCTTTGATCACAACCAGGGATGATAACACTAAATGTATTCCCGTGAATTGGTGACCATTACATTTAATGGACTAGAAAAATATACATGGAATAGGGGAGATATTAGCATGAAATTCTCACAGGAAAGAAGCCAAAGACTCTGATTCCAAAGACGTGTGATGACATGTAATGCTTTGGGGAGATGTGTAGCTGCTCAGACCTACTGGAATTGGTTCTGGTTTGATTGCTATATGATGGTTACATAGCCAACACTAGGGTGCTAAAAAAGACCACCCAGAGCCAGTCCTTATGATGTGACTACATCCTGTCTGGCTTTGTTCCAGTATGAGAATAGGGTCAATGCTTTTAACAAAGAAGAAGCTTGAGGCTATGCCCAATTGAGGCCATTGTGTATTTAATGACTGTAGACCTCAGCTCTTTGTCTTGCTTTGTTCCATTTCGGGTAATAGATATAAGAAATGGCTGTGACCTTGTGAGTTTCGAGAGGTCAGAAAAGTGAAGCACCAGAAAGGTCAGGAGTAAAAGTATGCCACATTTTGCAGTCACAGTGTCCAGCATAGCCCTCAGGAATGAGACCATTAAGTCTGAATGGACTCTTTCCTGGAGCTAAGGTTCTATAGAAAAGAACATGCTTTCCAGGTTCTGGGGATAAATGTTTGTACTTCTCTTGCTGTATCTTTAAAGCAAATACTCCTTTATCAAAGCTGACTGATGCTAATTGGTTAAATGGAACTGAACACTCCATAATG
This sequence comes from Bettongia penicillata ogilbyi, assembly GCA_023548195.1. Lineage (NCBI taxonomy): Eukaryota > Metazoa > Chordata > Mammalia > Diprotodontia > Potoroidae > Bettongia > Bettongia penicillata. The sequence continues at coordinate 7,277,927 of JAJHZJ010000008.1, forward strand.
AGGGCTAGAATATTGTTATTGTTTGCCCTTTGTTCTCAAAGAGGACCATGATATGAAGAAGGAAATGTTATGACTTGCAAGTTAATTGGATTTAAGTGAGGGAGAGCTATGCAAAGTCACCTGCCTCACTTTCTCCTCCAGAGTTATCTAGTTCCAGTGGCAAGCTATATAGATCAGGATGACCAGGTAGTGCAGTGAATAGAACACAGGAAGACCTGAGTTCAAGTCCAGCTCCTGGCACTTACCAGCCAGATGACCCTGGGCAATTCTAGAATAAGTAAGAATTATTTGCATCAGCTCTTTCTGATGAAAGTCTAGCATCTAGGATTTTATCAGAGACTGACAGACTTGTAACAGTAAAAGCCATTCTCCAATCAGTAAATTATCTTAGGTTAAAAACAGGTAATTGTCAAGAAAAGCAATGCAAAATCTTTGCAAACACAAGAAAAAATGTTCAAAATCTATAATGAGCAGAGAAATGGTAATTGAACCCATTCTGAAATTCCATCTGACACTAACAAAATTGGCAAATATAATAAAACATGACAGAATCAATGCATGAATCACTCTAATAAAACAGGTTCAACCTTATGGGGAAGCAATATTGAATAACACACAAAAACCTATGAAAATATTCATCCTCTTTGACCTGGTTCTATACCCCAAGGATGCTACTGACAGGAAGAAAAGGTCCATCTACAAAATTTTTCCTAATAGCACTGTATATAATACCAAAACCTGGAATCAAGCTAGGTGTTCAACCCCTGGGAACTTGTTGAACAGATGATGGCCCATGAGTGTCTTAGAATGTTATTATATAAAAATGGAAAGATTTTATGAAATTACATGGAGTGATGAACATTGAAATGATTCTAATGTAATCTAATTAAGACAATAAAACAACATAAATATATTACATATGCAGAAAAGAAGGCAAACAGTGATCATAGAAACAAGAAGAAATGTAGTGGTACTACTGAATTATGGTCAATATCTCTATCCTTTGGGCTGAAGTGAAGTTCTTATTTTTTTTTCAAAGAGTGAAGGTTGTTCCTATATTTGCTCCTAGAAACCAACACAATAGCAGATGTAATCATTCACAATCTCTTCAGGGAGGGTTTCATTTTGTTTATTCCTCATTAACACCTATTTAAACCATTAGTTGAATGTAACTACTCTCTAGAGAAGATTGTGAGACTTGTCATCAGATTTCATTTTCCTCTCAGATTGTGCCGCCTTAGTAGCAACACAAGGTCCATACCTTTTAGACACTAAAGGAATAGATTAGGGTTTAGCCCTTTAGCCATAGAATTCTCCTAAATGTAGTGTCTATCTCTGAGAAAAGAAATATTTTCGGGAATCATCTCTTTCTAGTGGTCAGTAACTGGACTGCCAAGCTCTCTGGTTCATGAGGTAAATGCTAAAGGCTTAAAACATCCATCTCAGAATCATTTTCACCTGTCCTCAGGGAAAAGCTCAAAACAGAAGAGAAACTTGATGAGGTGAGAACATAATTGTTTATGTTTCCATATATATGAATAACTGCTGTTACTAGAGAGGAGAAGGAGAAAAAATAATCCACTTTTAACTTTATACAGGGAAGTCCAAGGGAGAACTGCAAGAACCCTGGGAGATGTACTCAAAAGGAGAGAGAGAAGCAGACTTTGTCCTCTCTCTTTAAAGTGTACTGAGTGAATGACTCTTCCTGGCTCCGTCACAGATCATCAATAACGTGTACCATCTCTTCTGTGCTATAGTAATCCAGGGACCAAGCAGGAGCACTGACACATTATTCCTCATATTATATACAATTCCATCTTTAAAAAATAATAGGATGCCAATCAGTAATATAATATCCTTCAGTATATCAAAGAGTGACTTGAAAGAGTTAATATAGCCTTTTTAGGTATTTCCTTTATAGACAACTGGAAAAAATATCTTAACATCTGCCTCAATTTTCCCCAGCAGAGGACTGATCATTCCATTTTTCCATGATAACTTTTTCCTATTTAGTTTTGTCTCCCAAATCAAATCTCCCTTTCCTGTTTAATGGAAAGAATTCTGTATTTCAGAAATAGACTTAAGAAAATATAAAACAAATTGAACCAAACCAAAATGAAGACCTAAATGTTCAATTATTTCTTGTCTAGCGTATTTTTCTAATGCATCTTCAATACATAAATCTCTCTTCTCTCTTAAATGCAGCCATACTTTCCTGAGCTAGCAGGAGATTAATGTCTCCAATAAGAAGAAATGGCCCTCACATACAAACACATTGCAGAGAATGGTAGAGTGCAAATGAATTCTCTCTTACCCATCATTAAAAGGCAACAGCATCCAGGTGAAGTGCCATTTAGAAACCCTCTGGAAAAGGCAGTGTCAGAGCATACTGCTTGAACTTTTGGAAGGTATTTTAGTTGGGTAGTTAACTAGACAAAAATGAACTCAGGGAGGACTCAGAGGTCATTCTGACTTTCCTGAGTTTGACTGAGTTGGCTACAAGTGATGAAGAACTTTATTTCCTCAATCTTTGAAAAGGTGGACCATATAATAGCTGAGTGCCCACCGAATGTGGGCAGTTCCATAATTTCTATTATAAAAAATGCCCATGGTAGTTGATGTTCTTTGAAAGCAGTAGTAATTCCCAATCCTCATTTTAAGACACTGCAATAATAGACTTCCCTCCTGACAGAGATCTTAGAGGTAATTTAATCCAATCCCTGCCAAACATGTGAAAGGCAGTTTCTCTATTTGAAGACTCCCTGTGATGTTGGAGCTCACTACCTTTCAAGGCATCTCATTCCACTTTAAGACAGCTCTAATTTAGAATCTAATTCCTTAAATTAGCCTGATCCAACTGACTATAAATTGTACCCCATTCTGTTTTTCCCTCGGGTGCAAGCAGAACAAGAATAATCTTTCATTCATGTGACAGTTCTTCGAATATTTAAGGATGAAGTGGTTATTTATGGGCCCTCCCCCCCCCACACACACACTAAAATAATATTCTATGCATGCATCAGGTTTTTCAACCAATTCTAGCATGGCATGCTTTTGTTTCTTTCACTATCTTGGTCATCCAATCATCTCATTCAGATTTGCTCCAATTTTCCAAGCTTTTCCTAAAGTTTGGCCCCCTCAAGCTAGACAAAATCTCACAGAAGTACTATGACCCAGACACAATACCTAACTCGTTCTGGATGTGATGTATCTAGTAATGCTGCAAACGCATACTGAGATCTTTTCCCTACTATATTCATGTCATTTCTTCCTGGTCGGGAAATACTTATTCACCTCTAAAATGTTTCTTTTCTCTTCTTACCACCAATCTAAATTGCAATACCTGGAACTAAACACAGTACTTCAGCTGAAGTATTCTTTCCCTCATTCGAGACATCATGGCTCTCTCATATTTAGCATAGCAATAGCTTTTTAATGGGTCATACCATTGACCCATATTGGGTCAAGATCTCAATCCTCTAAAACTCTCAGGTCATTACTCAGCTTCTTCTTTCCCTTCAGCTCTTCTCCATCTCTCAAACTCTCTGAACATCATCACTTTCCTGCTTTCCTCCAGTCACAAGAGAAAAAAATAAGCTTATTACTAAACACTAAAGGAAAGCCTCTTATTTTCAAGCTTGATTCCATTCTGTCTGGTCTCCTAACTTCAATAGTCATCCCCTCTTTCATGAGTTTTCATTCTCTCTCTTACCTGTGTCTCTTTCTCGCTGGCATATAAATATGCTGGGTGGTGCAGTGGACAGGGCACCAGGACTGGAGTCAGGAAAACCTAAATTCAAAACTAGCCTCAGATACTTACTTGTTTAGTGTCCCTGGGCAAGCGACTTAGCTTCTGTTTGCCTCAGTTGCCCCATCTATAAAATTGGGATTATAATAACTCCTACCTCACAGCTTTGTTGTGAGGCTCAAATGAGATAATCACTTAGCATGGTGCCTGGCATATAGGAAGTGCTACATGAATGTTGCCTCTCATGTTTCTGCAGAGCAAAACAAAACAAAAACAGCTTTTCCTTGACTCTTCTACCCCACTCAAATGTGGTCCATTCTCTCTCTTTTCCTTCACAATGAAACTTCTTGGAAAAACTTGTCTACATAAGATATTTCTATTTCCTCACTACTCATGGTCTTATCAAAACCTTTCAACCAATCTTTTGCCTCCACCTCTTTCTCACATCATTCAATCCAATGTTCTCCCCATCCCCATCCCCTCCAGTCTTTATCCAATCCCATGTTATCCCTCTCCCTCATTCCCTCCAATCTTCATCCAGTCCAATGTTCTCCCCATCCCCTCCAATCTTTATCCAATCCAGTGTTCTCCCTCTCCCTCATCCCCTCCAATCTTTATCCAATCCAGTGTTCTCCCTCTCCCCCACACTCTGTAGTGTTCAACCTTCATAATCTCTCTGCAGCGCCTGATAAAGTTGAGCCTAAAAGATTGTCAGTCCTCATACTCTCCTGTGGTCCTTTTCACTAATTATTTTCATGTCTCCTTTGTGGACTCAGTCAACAAGTATTTATTAAAGACCTACAGTTTGTTAGGGATTGTGCTACATATGTGAGAATAAAAAAGACAAAAAACAGTGTAGGTGTTTTTCAAGGGCTTGTCTTTGGCTCCAACTCATTCACTATCACAGCTCCAACTTTGTAGATTTGTGCCTCCAGGCCTGTTTTCTCTTCTGCTCTCTGCCTGGAATGCCCTTCCCCTCTATCTTCTTCTGTTAAACTCAAATTTAACCTTTAAGGTACATTTCAAATGCCACTTCTTTCAGATAACCTTTTCTTATTCCCTGAACTGGCATCTCAAATAGAGACTTGCTTTATATCCCATCATGCAGTTGTATACCAATTATTTGTGCTGATGTCTTATTCTACTACTAGGTTTCAAGTTCCTTGAGGGCAGGGTTAAGACCTTATTTAAACTTTTTATTGAGAGAATTGATCATATTTCTATTATATTAATTTATATCATTAATTTTTTATTTATACTTATGTATACTTATATTGTTAACATATTATTATATTAATAACCAATTATTAAATTAGGATTGAAGTTTTTTCCTATCTATTTCCTTATTCAGGAAGCAGCCCCTGTTGGCCAGTCAGTAAATTTCTGAAGTACATGGCTAATAGATTAGATTGCCCAAATTTTCTGGGTACATGCTTTGTAGTCTTGGGTGGGGTCCCATTCAACTAGAAGACGTTACAAATAGACCTTAATCTAGGTCAATTCTTGCTCTTAGGAAATAAGCCCATGTCCTTGTAGCTTCCATCAGAATCCAGGGAAAACCAGTTTAGGGAGGAGAAAAACCAACCAGAGTGGTCTGGGTAGAGATGAATTCCTTTATCCAGATTTCTGGAGATGGTTGAATCTCAGGATCAAGCTATATTCTCAGTAGGAGGAACTGAAGACTTTAGCCCCGCTCCCCCCATTGACTATTCAGTCTAGTTTTCACCTGTCAAGGGTACCACATTTTCCAAAGGTATTTAAGAATTCAGGGATCTCCATGGGTTTGTCTTTGGTCATGAAGAAAGACCACTGACCTTCAATTTATTGATTATCAGCTAGACAAATTAATCAATTGATTATTAATAACCCAGAAACTAAATCTCTCAGGCTTTTCATTCATCTCATTATCTTCCCTGGAACTCAGCATAGTGTTTCCAATACAGTAGAAACTTAATAAATGCTTATTGTGTGACCTATAACTCAGGGCCATAGCTGTGAGATCAAACGGACCAGATTCAACCTTGATGTCTCCTCAACAACAATAACTCTAAGCTTCACATTTGTCCTCAATGAAGTTATCCCTTGGGAATATCAGTTCTAGCTCAATTGTCTCTAAGGATACTTAGCTCTCATACAAACATGATGGCTACCGTTGTGTTATTCCTCTACTCAAGAATCTCCCATGGCTCCTTATTGCCTCGAGGATATGATAGAAACTCATTAGCTTGGCATTTAAAGTTCTTTATGATCTGACTCTAGCCTATTTTTCCAGATTGATTCCATATGACCTCCTACACACATTCTTTATTTTTTTTTTTAGCACAAAATGCATCTTTTTCTCACCTTGGTTTCTTAGAATACCTCATTTCCTTCAGAGAAGCTAGTGTGCCACCTCTCAGGAAAAGCCTTTCCTGATTATTTTATTTGTCAAAGGTCTCTCTTCTCAGCTGATCTTACAGCTGTATGTTATATATTTATATATTGTATCCTCACAGTAGAATGTGAGCTCCTTGAAAGGAGAGGCTATTTTGTCTTTGCATCTCCAGGACCTAGGACAGTACCAAGCATTTGACAGGAGCTTAAGAAATACTTGTTGAATAAAACTCAATGCTAATTCCTAAACAGAATTAATACAAGGGTCATGTATGAGAACTTAAAAAAGAAAACCGATGGTCAATATGACTTGTATGGATTCATCAAGAACAAATTATACAAAATTAAATTTATCTAGACTATGTAAGTGTACAGTAGATAGAGCACTGGGACTGGAACCAAGAAGACCTGAGTTCAAATCTGCCCTCAGATACTTACTAGCTGTGTGTCCTTGGACAAGTCACTTAACCTGTGTCTGACTTAGTTTCCTCACCTGTAAAATGGAGGTCATAATAGGACTTACTTCCCAGGATTGTGAGGATCAAATGGGATAACTATAAAATGCTCAGCATAATACCTGGTATATAGTAGGCACTATATAAATGTTAGTTATTATTTTCTTTTTTTATATATCATTCAATCCAGCTCAGGTAAGTTTATAAGGACCAAATGTATCAATTGTTATCAACTGATACAAGAATTTAAAAAATGTTTTTCATATAATTTACACTAATTTCACCTATCTGTGCAAACATATTTTAGGTACAAAAAATTACAAGTGGATCTTAAAATTTTGCTTTGAAATAAAAGTTTGAAGTGCACAGCAGAGAACAGAGGAAAACCTACAAGGAAACAAAGAAAAGATGGAGATCTTTCAACATAATGCACAGTATTTGATAAATATGTTGTCTTGAAATGGAAAGTTATTGTCATATATTCTGAATCCTTTCCTAGGATCTGCTGTGCACGACATTTTTTTCTTTTCTTATTTTATATTTGTTCATAATATTCTTTTTCTTTTTTATTACACATTTAAGTTTAAGTATTTGTCTAAAATAGAAAATAGAAAAAAAGAAATAAAAGTTTGAATCCTACTGTCTCTTGTAGGTGTACTGTGGCATCGATTGACAAAGCTTGGTGCTTGGTTCTTAAAGGTGGGCCCTTCTATTGTGTTAAGCATATATGTACCAGGTACTATGATAGGCATGAGAGATACAGAGATGGAAACAAGAAGGTCCCTACCCTCAAGGAACTTACACCCTACTAGAGAAGTACCACAGGTAGAAAGATAGGAAAAAACCTAAAATATATACAAAATAAATGCAAAGTAATTTGGGGCAGGGTTGGGGAGGGAGGATTAGGAAAAGTCTCTCATAGGATGCAGTACTTGAGTTAAGCCTTGAAGGGAGCCAGGCAAGTAGGTCAGTTTGATGAGAATATAAAGTGAAAGAGAATGTGTAAAATAAAATGGAGCCGTGTTGTGAACAGGTTTATATGTCAAGCAGAGTTATTATACTAGTAGATCAGGAAAATGTCATAGAAATAATATTAGAGGACCCATCAAAATAGATGATTAAAATAATAATAGCTGCTAATGTTTATGCAATGTTTTAAAGTTTGCAAAGCATTTTACAAACATCAACTTTTTTTTTATCATTACCACAATCCTGGGGTACCATTATTATCTCCACTGTACAGATGAGTAGAATGAGGCAGATGGAGATTTTGTGACATGCCCAGGGATATACAGCTAGGATTTCAACTCAGGTCTTTCTAACTCCAGGTCCAGCCTTTTACCCACTGTAATATCTAGTCAATAAAGTCTCTCACAATGTCCTTGTGAACGGGGTGAAAATATATGGCCTGGAAGATGACAGATGAATTTGAAACTGGTAAATGACTAGACCCAAAGAGCAACGAATGGATCAGTAGAAAACTAGAAAGAGCTCTCTAGGAGCATGTTCTTTCCTTATCCTTGATTACACATTCTCTTCATCCCCTTGTGTAATCAAAACAGATGAGCTAGTCATGTGTTGAGAATAAGAGATAATTGCTGGATAGCCTACATGCTCCATTGACATCCTTGAGACAATAGGAGAACTTGAGGAAGACACCCATCTTGGAGTGACTTCCATGTGGTGAGCATGAGGCCCAAGCAAGAGTCTGCCAAACCTAAGCAAGCAGGATGAAGGGCGATCTGTATCACTGGAGAGAGTGCCTACATAGACTCATATGAGTGTCCTTTCACAAATATGCCTTTAAGCGTAATGTATTTTCCCTTTTTTTCCTCAATAGTTGCCTTGTATAAGATCATGCTCACCGATTATTTTTCTTTGGATTCATTAGAATCACTCCTTTACAGATGAAAGAGTCCCTTAGAGGCCATTGAGTCCAATTCATTTTATTTATCTTTCTTTCTTTTTTTTTGAAATGAACATGGAATTTTATTTGGGACTTAAAGGAAGGCAGGGAGGTCAGGAGTAGGAGTCAAGGAAGGAGAGTGTTTTAAGCTTGAGGGACAGCCAGAGAGAATGCTCTAAGTCAAGAGATAGAGTGTTTTGTTCATGGAACAAAGAAGAGACCCAATCAGTCATTTGATCTATTTTTTATTGATTTCTTTTACTTTCATAGAACCTTCATTTCCCAATATTTATCTCTCCTCTCCAACTCAGAGGGTCATCCCCTATAATAAACAATTGAAGAGAGTAAAAAAAAAGCATTTCAGCAAAAATAATCAACATATCATTCATGTCCAGTCACATATGCAATGCTTTACACCCATAGCCTCTTACTTATGCAGGAAAGGGAGAAAGATGTACTCTCATATTGCATCTTTCAGACCACATTTGGTCATGGTAATTCCACAGCATTCAGTTTTAATTTCATTTTATTCTTTCCATTTACTGTTGTAGTTTATAGGTAAAATGATGTTTTCTTGGTTCTGCTTTCTTTACTTTGCATCAGTGAAAAGTTAAGGGAATATAAAATCTTTCCTGTCCATTTATAGGCCTGTGTAGCCACATGTAAGTTTTTTTGCTGGAAGTTTTTTTCCTTAGAACAGGAGCCATGTTCCAGGTCTGAAGGTACTCAGGTATTTCAATCATAGATGTTTTGTTGCTTTGAACTCTGGCCCAGTTCACAGCTGTGGTACATTCCATGTTGAGTCACATAGAGCCCATCAGATGCTGAGCCAGTTAGGCACTAAGCACATAGATTTTCAAACTTTTTGGTGTTAAGCCAATCAGGGGCCAAGTCTTTGTTATGTATTTTGGGTGGTTTGTATTTGGGGCTCACTCATGGGAAGAATGTTCTTCTTGAGATCTTTGTGATTTCCAGATGAGACTCTGAGTAGCTATTGTTAAGGGCTGCCCATCTTTCCCCCATAAATGTAAATGTAAACCCAGATGTTGGTGCTCCATGATCTGGTGATGTATGTACCTTTACCTGGTTTAGACAGTTGGAACTCTGTCTATTGGATTCTTTCTTGGATACTCACTTCTCTCTACTTATATATCTTTATCTTTCTGTATTGTTTAAAGGAAGATTATTAACCCCTTTGAAGCTGTCTTTCCTTTAGAAAAGCAGATCAAGAACCTGTGTTAGCAGCCCTTCTGTGTGCTGGTGTTATTGGTGCTACACCTCCACAGCACCTGCTAGTATCATTACGGATACAATCAGTTAATGTAAACCCCCCCCCCCCCTTGCTTCCCCATTTTCTTCGTAGTCCTTATTTTTTGCAGCACAGTAAGATTCTATCGTATCCATATGCTAATCTACAATTTGTGGACAGTTACATTGTTTCCATTTATTTCCTACCACTAAAATGCTACTACTTAAAGGAAGATAGGGAGGTCAGCTGTAGGAATTGAGGGAGAATGTTCTAGGCATAAGGGACAGCCAGAGAGAATGCCCTAAGCCAAGGGATGGATTGTTTTGTACATGGAAAAGCCAGGAGGCCAGTGGCACTGGATGGAAGAGTATGTGACAGAGTGCAAGATGTAAGACAACTGGAAAAGTGAAAGGGAGATAGCTTATGAAGAGCTTTGAATGCCAGAGTATTTGGCATTTGCTCTTAGAGGCAAGTGAAGCTACTGGAATTTATTGAGTAAAGGAACCATGATGGGACCTGCATTTCAGGAAAACCACTTCAGTGGCTGACTGGAGAATGGATTCAAGTGGGGAGAGACTTAAGGCAGGCAGACCCACCAGCGGAGTATTGCAATAACCCAGGTGTGAGGTTGGCCTGCACTAAAAAGAGTGGCAATGCCAGAGGAGAGAAGGAGGTATATTTGAAAAGGTCACACAACTAGTTAATGTCTGCAGTATTATTTAAATCCAGGTCAATTCTGATTCCTAGGTAAATACCATATCAACTATAACTTGGCATTTCTCCATTCAACTGAAATATAATAATTTCTACCCCCTTATTTTAACTGTGTACATCTTTATATTTTTTAAAATTAATTTGTTTTCAGTTTTCTACAACCACTTTCATAAGTCCTAGATTTTTTCCTTCTCCTTCTTCCCTCCCTCCCCCAGATGGCATGTAATATTATATGGATTCTACACATGCATTCTTACTAACCACATTTTCAATCTAGTCATGTTGCATAGAAGAATTAAATGAATAGAAGAAACCATGAGAAAAAACAAACCAAAACAAAACATAACACAAGAGAAAATAGTCTGCTTCATTCTGCATTCTGATTCCATAGTTCTTTCTTGGGATGTGGATAGCATTTTGCTTCAAGTCCTTTGGGAATGTTTTAGGTCCTTGCATTGCTGTGAAGGACTGGGTCTACCAGAAAAAGTCCTTGAACACTGTGGCTGTTACTATGTACCATGTTCTCCTGCTTCTGCTCATTTCACTCAGCATCAGTTCATATAAGTCCTTCCAGGCCTCTCTGAAGTCCTCCTGTTCATCATTTCTTATAGCACAATAGTATTCCATTACATTATGCCACAACTTGTTCAGTCATTCCCCAATTGATGGGCATCCCCTCAATTTCCAGTTTGTGGTTACCACAAAGAGAACTACTATAAATATTTTTTTTACATGTAAGACCTTTTCCTATTTTTATGATGTCTTTGGGATACAGTCCTAGAAGTGATATTGCTGGGTAAAAGAGCATAAACCTTTTGTAGCCCTTTGGACATAGTTCCAAATTGTTCTCCAGAATGGTTGGATCAGCTCACAGCTCTACAGTGTTCTAACTCTCCCACATCTTCTCCAACATTTATCATCTTCCTGTTTTGTTATGTTAGCCAGTCTGATACGTGTGATGTGGTACCTCAGAGTTGTTTTAATTTGCATCTCTCTAATCAGTAGTGATTTAGAGCATTTTTTCATATGACTATAGATAGTTTTAATTTCTTCCTCTGAAAACTGCCTATTCATATCTTTTGACTTTATCTATTGAGGAATGATTTGCATTCTTGTAAATTTGACTCAGTTCTCAGTGTATTATAGAAATGAAGCCTTTATCACAGACACTAGTAGCAAAAATTCTTTCCCAATTTTCTGCATCCCTCCAATCTTGGTTGCATTGGGTTTATTTGTACAAAAACTTTTCAATTTAACGTAATCAAAATTATCCATTTTGCAATTCATAATGTTCTCTATCTTGTTCAGCCATAAATTTCTTCATTATCCATAAATCTGACAGACACACTATTCCTTGCTCCCCTAATTTATTTATAATATCAGTCTTTATACCTAGCATGTATCCATTTGGACTTCATTCTTGTGTACAGTGTCAGGCATTGGTCTATCCTCAGTTTCTACCACATTGTCATCCAGTTTTCCCAGCAGTTTTTGTCAGTGAGTTCTTAAACAGAAGGCTGCTATATTCATTGACTATTGTGTCTTGAGCACCTAACTTATTCCACTGATCTACCTCTCTATTTCTTAGCCAGTACCACACATCTTTTATCTTTCAAGCATTTTTCCTTTACAAAGCACATTATTGGGATTTGGTTTTTAACCTCTTCTTCCATTATCTTCTCATTATAGTTTACTTCATTCAAATAATAGTCACAGGTGTTTTTTTCTCACTTCCAAATTACCAAAAAAAAATTTGCCTTCTTTTTTTAAATTAGTACTAGATATCTACAAGTTATATTGCTCAGCAAGTCTGATTTTAGTCTTTTTTCTTTCCCCAAATTTCTGGGTCTTGTTTCATTTTTTTCTTGTTTACTCTGCAATCACCTCTCTGTAGCTGCAGTTTGTTTTGACTGAGGCAATTCCCTCTTTCTTTCAATGCCTCTCATTCCTCTACTCATCTCGGTCTAATCCTCGTCTCATTTTGTCTTATTAGTACTATGTAAACTCTCCTATATATAAAATTTTCCTACTGCATAACTTTCCTCCCCAGACCCAAGGTGGCTCATGAATCCCTCTTCCTCCTTAACAGAATCCCATTGTTTGAATTATTTTCACCCATGGTTTCCTAATTTAAAGAAATAAGAACCTTCCTTCCTATAACTTCTAGAGAACTTACCAAACGTCTTAAATTAGTAGCTTTACTGTTTTGGTTCCCTCAGTGACCCTTAGACGAAGTTAGACTTCCCAAGGATATAGCTTTTTCTTTTCCATTTAGAAAATCAGCACTGCATTATTATCTAGCCTTTTTAAGCTACAAAAACTTATTTGCCTTTGTCAAGTTTCTCCTACATTGGATTTGCATTTCAAAGACTCCCAACTTTGGTTTTCTCAAGAGAAACCATTGAAGAAATCAATTTTTTTTAAAAAAATTTTTATACCTCTACACAATTTTGCAGATGTTATCCATGGATGCAAGCAGTTTTCTTATTATTACTAGATAATATTTTATTTCACATTATTGGTGAGTGGTCATATTGTTATTTTGACTGGAGCTCATGCTAACATAAGTTGTCTCTTCATGGTTACTTGCCCTAGTTTTCTTTTTTACATAGGATCTCTGGAGCTTGATGAGTATGTCTCTGAATATATTCAACCTTAGGCTCCTACTTGCTGGTGTCCTCCCTATCCTGTTGAACTATCATCTTTCCCCTCCTCCTGATTCTAATACTTCTGGGCAATTTTCTTTTGATTTTTCTAAACATGTCATATTCAAAATGTTTCCCTCATTATGTTTTTCTGGTTGTTTCTCTGCACTCTTGCCTTATGGGTCAATTAATCTCATCAAAGTAGACTTGTCTTCTTCCAATTTTGTTGTAGTTATCACTGCTTCACCACTTAGTATGAGGGATAATTGAGGGAGTGGCTTAGAGTGCAGTTGTGCTTGACTGTCTTGTGGTTTCTCCTAAGACACCACATACTATCAGACGATGTCTACAAATATACACAGGTATTCCTTATCCTTTTTCCCCACGTCAAACCCACCCATTCAATTATAATACTTCTTGTCTGCAAATTTCCTGACTAAATGTGCCCATCTTAATGCATGGTAGTCCTTATAGTAGGTGGTCCTTGGGCTTCTCCATTCACCTACCCACCAATACTCATTGTGTTCATACAACATCCTTTCTTTTTCCCATTCCATCCACTTTATACCAGTTAGCATTTGCTCTGATTCTCTTCAGATCAAATTCCCCTAGAAATAGACAACTTCTATCCAATCAGTACTAACGACACTACTTATCCTGTATTTTCCAGAATCTTACTATTAAGTTTCCTTACAAATACTCAATGTAATAACAATGAAAATCACCTGGGAAGGCATATCAGTCACATGGTCCTAATTCAATTTCAACATTTGGAACTATCCTTGAATCACCCACAAAGTGTTGTACATATATAAATATATCAAGATATTTAAGGTAAAACTCAAGTTCTCAAAATCTTGAATTAGAGACCTCTAGTCATCTTCTTCAAGCTTATCCCTCTCTAGTTAGTTGTATTTGATATTGACAAATAGATCCTTCCACTAACATTGAGCCTCTTTTTACATTTTCCATAATTTTCCACGATATCTGACAGAATCTGTTTTGAAAAGATATGTCTTAGAGTCTAAGCTAGAAAAACAGTAATAATATAGTGCTTTGCAGTTTGCAAAGTGCTTTACAAATATTAACTCATTTGATCTTCACAACAAGTACATGAGGTAGACAGGCACTATAAGTATCTCCATTTTTAAGATGAAGATATTGAGACAGAAAGGTTAGACATGCCTGGGGTCTTACAGTTAGTGTCTGAGGAAAAATGAATTTAGGTCCTCCTAGTTGAAAGTCCCATGATTTAGCCACTATGCCAGAGCTCTCAATAGTATTCCCAGTTTTACTGCATGATTTTGGAAGTGTAGAATCAATGCAGCATTGAATTTCACTCTTCTGTAGCTACTGCTGAGTTACACAGAGAAGCTTCACTGAATGAAGCCAGTAGGGTGCTAAGTTGTTTCTGCTTCATCATATGGAAACAACCTTAAAGAGTTAAGACAGCTTTCAAAGATACCAGGGAAAAAAGGTGACCATCTGCCTCATTTTTCCCAGCACAGGAATGATGACTCTATTTTCCTGACATACCTCCTCACATTTCATTTTTATTACCAAAACTAAATTTACTTTTCTTATTTGACAGAAAAAAATCCCATATTTTAGAAATGGACCTGAGAAAATATAAAAAATAAACTGAGCAAGACCAAAATAGGGATTGAAAAGTTCAATTGTTCCTTGACTGGCACATATTTCCTAAGACATTCAATACATAAATCTCTCATCCTTCTTAAATGGAGCCATCCTTTTCTGAGCTAGCAGGAAATTAACGTCTCCAATAACAAGAAATGGTCCTCAAATACAGACGGATCTCAGAGAATGGCAAAGTGCAAATGAATTCTCTTACCTTTTGTTAAAAAGCAAAAGCGTCTAGATGAAGTGACATTTAGAAACAACCTGGAAGAGGCAGAGGCAGAGCATGTTTGAGTCTTCGGAAGGTTTTATAGTTGGGCAGTTAACTAGGCAAGACAAGACTGGAGGGAAACACAAAGGTCACCCTAACTTTCCTAACACTTGACAGAATACAGAATTGGGTATATGATCAAGAACTCCTGCTTTCTCTATCTTTAAAAAGACGGATCATGTAGCAGCCCTCCCCAATTCCATGTTGCTGCACAATTTCCAACATCAGGTGATAAAGTTGATATTCTTTGTCAGTGACAAATCTCAGCTCAGGATATAAGATACCAAGTAATATTGGTAACTTCACTTATATTATCATAGTGTAAAGGTGACCCTGGGTTCTTGAAGGTCATATCTATAAGGTCTTATCAAAGTGGAAAAGCTTTTGTAAGGTGACTGTTCATTAACTATTTAGCACCTAGCATAATGTTTTATAAATGCATGTATGTAAGAAAGCTGTGATTTCATCTCCCTAAAAATCTTGCAGGCTCCAAAAGTCTCTCCACTAATACAGATTAAACCCTTTCAATACTTAGAAAATAAGATATGCCTGCAACTCAAAGTTAAGTGTCTTGCCTAGGCTCACCCATCTGTCAGAGACAGGTTTTGAAACTTCAAACCCAGTGCTCTATCCACTGTGGCACATTGTTTTGCACATAGTAGGAGCTTAAAAAGTATTTATTGAATTTGTTGAGTATTAGCCCAGAGATTATGTTGAGAGTTTGCCTAGTATGGCTCATCTCCAGAAGGCTAGCAGCCAAAAGACAAGCTTGCTTTTTCTTCTCCAGGCATAAAAACTCCTAAGACCATTTGAATAATGTATGCAAAGGCTGGGAAAGAGGGGTGAAATTAATTAGTCAACATTCATTATATAGCTATCGTTGCCAGGCATTCTGGATACAAAATCAAAAATTAAACAGAGAGCTTACATTCTATTGGATCATGTGAATCTTTGAAGTGGAGTATTTTTAATTATTCCTAGATTAGTCCCTATTAGAGTTCAGTGGATATTATGAAATCCTTCACCTGTCCTCCCCCCAACACCAACAATTTTGACAATTCTTTCAAGAGAAAAAAAATCTCATAACTTTCCTAGGGGGAGGGTGTTGCAAATATTGACAAGATGTCTGGACCCATCCCCCAAGGGGTAGGAATCACAAACACCTTGTCTAATTTCTGGCAAGCACTGATTGCGTCTACATGAATGAGGAGATGTGGCAGAATTACAACACAAAATCTCCTATTAGGAGGCACACTTATAAAGAAATGGTGAGTTACTTCCAGGTGCTTTATCCAGGAAAGGCATCTAAGATAGAAAAAATGGATACACTTTGACTACTGTCAGGAAATATCAATTGATCATGAGAACAAAGATATAAGTGACGAAATTTGCTTCTACCACATTGCCGATCATCCAGAGCCATCGCCAGTTATTCTGATCTATATAGAGAGGAGAAAGTGAGGCTGGTGACTTTGCACAGCTCTCCCTCCTTTGAATTCAATTCACTTGCAAGCTGTGGAATCACCATCCTGATGTGATGGACCTCTTCAAGAATGAAGGACAAACAACCTGTGAGGAGTAAGAGCTGCTCCACTAGGGACCTAACTGGCCAATTACAGTTGGGTAATGCAGTTCCTTCCCTCCTTCCCTCTGTCCACACAAGAAATCATACCTTTATCTGCCAGTGCTCTGCCCAAAGGAATATAAATTTTGATCACCAAAACCTCACAAGATATCTTGAAATTTATGGGGTAGATTTCTTTTTTTAAAGGTCCATGTCTTACTTAAACTGAAATCATTCTGGCTCTCATTGACTGGCCAACAACAGGTCCCAGCTCAAGTCTCATTTGGTCATTGTTTGGCTCTGATGGCTAAGAGTGAGTGTAAATAGTGATTGTTTCTGTTTTGGCCAGAAGCCCTGACTTTCTTCCCTTCTGATTTTTTTTTTTCTAACAAGATAAAAAAAGTCATTCTTTGCCTCATTTCTTATCTAACCTTAATCACTGAAAGGGTGTTGCCTCAGAAAAACAAAGACCTAAGCTTAAAAAGTCTGAGGTCTCCCACTGCATCCTGGGCCATCTTCAGTTGTCTTGATCTACATTTTGCCAGTGGACCCAAATGGCTCCAGAGGAGAGAATGAGACTGATGACTGCACAGCTTGGTCTCAATGAAATCAAATTCACTTACAAGTCATGTCGTCATCTTCCCAATGCCACGATCCTCTTTAAGAACAGAAGACCAATTACAAAAACAGCTAGACATTACTGGATAGCCTACAGCATTCTCCTAGTACTAGGGATAGAATCATGTAGCCACATATTGCCATCTACTGGCCATCCTTGTAATAGGCTCTCCTTGGATTTAGGAGACTGAGAAAGAGTTCTTGGGATAAGGGGGGGGGGGGGGGGGGGCGGGAGCAAACAAAACTGAAAACTAAATTGTCCATATGAAAAGAAATCCAACTACTAAAACCTGAAAAGGAGTGAAATACAGAGACAATAAGCAACAAAGCTAAAGTATTTTATTAATAATTTATTGTCAGTAAGAAAGACTGGCTAATGGTAGTTTTCAGTAAAAACCTTTACAAGACCATTGCAGCACAAATATACAGACACTATAAAAACTGTGTCATGGTGGTTTTGGTTCTAAACAGGTATGCAGAGGGTCCCCATTACACTTTCCAATAAGGGAAAAATGTGTTTAACTCTGAAATACAGCAACCCATTTAAGACATCTCCATGTACCGTGTCTGACCTAGAAGTACCAGGTCTCCCTTCCTCCTATATACAGCTAGTATTGCAAGAATACAGTGAAATGTTTGCATGAAGAATTGTACCACAGTGGAAATGGACATATAGCGAAAGACTGATAATCAAAATCAGAACTCTGAGCAATAACAGAATAACACCAGTGAGATTCAGTGGAAAATGAACTGACAAAATATCTACAAAATCTAATTAAAAATTATTAAAAACAAATATGTACATACATTTACAAAAAAAAACAGAAAAAAGTTAATGTAATGAAATCTAGTTGAATCATGCTAAAATGGTGATGAGGTCTGGCTGATTTTTGCTTTTATTACTTTAATATAGACAAAGTAAATTTTAAAAAACCAACATTTATTAATGGCACAGTCAATGAAAATCTTAAGTTCATCCAATCACACACAGTAGATCAGGAAATGGAACCCAGGTAACATGTGGAAATGAGCTGCTTGATCCAGGGCAGCCATGCCAGTTTTAGCTCATAGAAAACAAAGCATTCAAGCGCCGCTGCAAAGAAAATGAATATCTTCAGGATATCGGTCGAGAATAGAAGTTCTTGAAAGTCCAGGCACTTTTTTTCCCCTAGAATGAGTGTCAGACTTCTGTATGCTGTTGTGTATCCAGTGGAGGAATGGTCACATCATCAAAATGACCATCCTCTCCACTCTCATAGTCACTCATCATGACCTCCGACTCCATCTCGCAACATGCTGACACATCAGAGCATGAAGCTGTCGAGGCGTACACAGACATGGACATGTTGTCTACAGTGGGTGCTTCAAAGTCTCTGTTATACCCCGAAGGGTAAGGAGTGTAGGGTTCTCTACAACTACTGTTCTCTCCATTTGCTGTCTTTTGAGATTCAGACATATCTACAGGATAAAAACTGGGGAGAAACTGGTTGAAATTGAACCTCTGCCGGCTTTTTGTGGAAGAGCCCAAGCTCCGTACTGTAGCAGGCATGTCTTTGGGGGGTTGTATTGATTCAAACTGATCACTGAATTCTGGTGGCAATGGAGGGAGTTCATCAGGGGCAGGGAAATCTTCTGGAGGTGGTGGGAAGTCACTTTCAATGTCATAACCTCCTGGGTAATAGTCTGTATCGATTGCATTTGGGTCTGTGTAGAGCGGGGTTTGCTCATCAATGACCTCATAATTGGGAAACTCCTGGATATCTGGCAGTGGAACACTTGGCATCCAATCGGAAGTATCCCAGTGATAACCTGGAAAGAGGAAAAATGGTACAAGGTGGAATTAAATATTTTAGCATTTCTTTCTTATAAACACTCCAAAGAAAACTAGAGATAGTATAGTATTAAGACATGCTTTATTTTTAGGTTAATTGGTTCAACTGAACTGAATTCCTTGGGGACAACTTGTTCTTACCCATATACAACTGTTTCATGGTGCAAAAGCTTCTATTTTCTGAAAGTTAGATTTTTACGGATATATACAACAGCCAAGCAAACCATTTTAACATAAGTAATGGGTTAAAAATTGAATTCCATATATTCAGAAGCAAACAAAAACCAACCGAACATGCGCACTACAAACTGCATTTTCATGTCAAGAACCCCCTTTTTTGGTGCAATACATATTAGTTTAGTTTTGGACTTATTAATCTTGATGAATATTGGGTCTAATACCAAGCATGAATTCTAAGTGAAATTTTAACTGAACAAACCTAAATACATGCTTAAAAACCTTCAAGTCAATCTTTAAAATGCTAGATGCTAAAGTGAAAAAATCCAAAAATGTGTAATATATTAAATAATGAATATTATTTTTGCACATGCATGCAAGCAAGTCAGCTTTATCCCTACCCCTGGGGTGAAAAAAATTATTCCTTTTTCATTTCTTAATAGACTGTACTTCTTTAAAGACCTCTTCCATAAAACCAGTTCGCTGTTCCCAGCTAACAGAAGCTAACAGGATTCTCTCCCTTCTTAAAACTTTCCCAGGATCTTCTAGATGAAGACACATCCATCTTCACAATCAGGAAGATAGACTTTCAAATTCTATCAGAACTCAAAGACTGGGCTTGTGGCCCTGAACAACTCATGTCTCCAGGCTTCCAGACAACTCTCTAAGTGTTCAGAGGAGAGGGATGAGTTCCTAGTACTACTGAAATCACAGGTGGACCAAAATCCCAAAATAAATGTTGTCTGGACCTCTCCTTTATCCCTATTTTAATAATACAACTCTATGTAGGACTGCTTGCTTATGTGTTTATGCTGTATTACTATTAAACTATAAGCTCTTTTCATTTTTATTTAGAAAAACATGAAGAAAAGCAAGGTCATGAATGCTGTATATGAATGAATATTATATCTACTTAATGCAGGAAATAAAATCAGTATTAAGGTTAAACCTTTACATAACAAACTTTTAAAAACGTGAATACCAATAACTGCATGCATAAGTCACCTTTTGATTTGGTGAGGTCAGGTGCAGCGAAAGATTCTTTAGACAGCAAAGTAAAAAGAGAAGAAAATATTTATAATTAGGAATCAAACAGGAAATGTAATTAAGAAGCAATAAAGATACAGGGGCTGCTGGTGGCACCAACGGGGAAATAGAGTTCTATACGGACCCTTCATCACAAGATTCTAGTTATCCTACTGAAAGTAAGAGTTACTGCAAGAAAAATGAAGTCTTTTTGGAGGGAAGTAAGGACAATTGCTATGCAGTACACCCTTCTCCTTAAATAAATTATTTTGTTTTTCTTGTGATTGGGAATCTGCACTTGGAAGAACAGGTTTTGTTGACAGAATTGAAGAAAATGAGTGAACAAAAATCTAACCCTAAACAATTAAAATCTTACACTTAGGGTGCTGAAAACCAAAAGGATCTAAATTATTAGCTCTAAATGCCGGCAGAAACATGATAATTAGCAAGGTTTTAAACTCTAATCTTTGAAGTCATGCATAATCCCCCCAGTGTCCAAGACAATGAAAAACCACAAGTGCACTGCCAGGGGATTCAATAGAAAGGAACAATTCTTCAGACACCTGTGACCAACTCCAACGGTTAAATCCTGCTCACTAAAGGTGGAATGTAATGAGATTTGACTGGCTTTAACATTTTTAACCAATTTCTCCAAAAATAATCTGAACAAGCTATTTTCTTTCCTCCAACCTGTAATTACATACATCCTTTGATAAGTATAACACAGAGAAAACATGGCATGGCTGTGAGTCAAATCTGGAGCATTTTAGCAAACAGAATCCAAGGACTGGAGCCAGCCTCAGTGGTCATGTATACAGTGCAGCCTGTAGATTGAACAGGGATCCCTTCCTATCGCATTTTTGTTAACAGATGGTTCAGAAGACCTCCAGGGGCAGAACTCACTACTGCCCAAGGATGCCCAATTCTACTTCTGGAAACTTTCAACGATTAGGAAGGTTTTACTCATTTTAGGTTGTAAACTTCCTCTTTGTTGGAAGATAGCTCCCCCTAATCTATACCCTCTGGGACTAAGTCAGAAAGAGTTAGTGTGGGAAAATAGAAAGAACGCTGGATTTCAAGTCAGTAGGCCTGTGTGCCTACTGCCCCCATTCTGCCACTGGTTATATGTTCTTGGGCAAATTAATCTCTGCATGGGTCTCAATCTCCTTTTCTCTAAAATGAAGAGTGGACCCTTCCCATCAAGGTCCTTTCCAATTCTAAATCTGTGAATCTATGATGGCTTATCAGATACTTCAAAGCCATTAGATACACCTCCCTGCCCCAAAGTTTTGCCAGGTTAAGTATTACTGCCTCCTTTAACCAGACTATTATTTAAAATAATATATAACAAGCATATATTATAGCTATCTTCTGTAAAACTAAATTCATCATAACTGAAAGTACCTTGGTGACTCTATGAAGGGTCTTAAAAGCGTTTATTGAGCACATTGCATGTCACAGAGAAAGTGCCTTTTAATTGTGAACTCCTGGAGGACAGGGACTGTTCCTTTGCCTTTCTTTGTATCCCTAGGACTTAGCACCATCACTGGTATATAGTAGGAGCCTAAAAAAACGCATATTGGTTTACTTGAAAAGTTGCTCGCTTTGGAGTCAGAAAACGTGAATTAAACTCCCAGCCAAGTCACTTAAACTCTGTGACCTTGGACAACTGCCTTTCCTTGCTAAGAATTAGTTTTCCCACATATGAAATCAGGGCTTTCACTTTTTGGGACCTTTAAGGTCCCTTCTAGGTCTAAGTAGGTGATCCCATCATCCTGTTACACACAAATCCTTAAATTTTAAAGTAATACACAAAATGAAATCCTAGTTCAGTTTCATTGCTCTAAACTGTATTTGATATGGAGTGCTTGGCATATTCATTTGCTGAGAAATGCAAAACAGTAGTAGATGTTGTGTGAGAATTCTAGCCAAGAGGTCTTAGGTTCAAATTCTGCCTCTCAATGATATTTTTGAAATTGTATGACTCTGGTCAAGTTGCTGAGCCTCAGCTTTTTGATTCGCAAAATGGGAATAACCATATTTGCCCAATCTATCTCATAGGGTTGTCAGCCTCAAAGAGCCATGCACAACATCAACAGTATACAAAACAAAAAGTTCAGAGAGCCACCAGACCAAATCCAGGTTCTGTTCATTGCTTCCTTATTTAAAGAGACAAATGATCCACTAAAATATGAATGGTGCTTTTCTTAATCTGGTATACAACTAAGACAACTAGGCCATGTTTTCCCACAGGAAATTAAACATCCTTGTATTTATTACAGGGCTTAGTGCAGTGCCTGGCACACACTGGATGCTTAATAAATGTTTACTGAGTAAGGAATTATAATTAGCAACTCTCATGTTAGAAACAGTGACCTTTTTTTGGACAGCAAATTTGGCATGAAACTAGTCTATTGTACCATACTATTTAAAAATTACACACACACACACACATATAGTATGTTGCTCTGCCTCAGTTCAGGCTACATTGGACAGGTAGGATGGTTTGGCGGAACAACACGTAGATGTTTTGGTTCTGCAACCCCTTTACGTTTAATTGATTGATGACCCTCCAATGGATTTTTGTTTATATGTGGGTGATATCTACTTATATTTGCCATGTTAGAAATTAAAGCATCTTAATATTATTATGAAAATAGTTTTGACCTCACTGATACACCATATTCCCACTCCACTACTCCCTTGTCCTGGACCACACTTTGAGAACCCCTGGTAAAATAGACAGGGAAATGAAGCTAGGGACCCTTACTACATCTACTGGCTGCTATCCTAGCAAACCTCTAAATCCCTTGATTTCCCACCCCCTTCCCTCCACTCCTCTGCCCCAGATAACTAAATTACAGAACATGTACATTCACAGGAGTATTCTCACACAGATGAAATTATAAGATTGGTCCCATCCTATCCCAATCACTCAAACCAGTCTTTTGGAGACAATCTTCTTTTGGTTTTTAACAAATATAGTCATGTTAGTGGATTTTCATGGAAATATTAACCATCCACCTTATTCTCCAATGCCAATGCCCAAGACTCCTAAACCAATAATATCCCAGAGGAGGCCTCAGCTGCATTTGTAAAGAAAGTGGGATGATTTGACTCCTGTTTTGGGGTTTGTGAATAAATACACATAACAAACACATACCACTGAAAGTGAGTTTTGATTTCCTTTTTGTTTTGAGTACTCGAATTAGAGACGTTTCTAAATGTCTTGGCACCAACCTACATGAAAAATGAAGCCCTTTTCACTTGAATAACCAAAGAAAACAATGAGGTAACACTACACATGAAAGTGCTTCCTACAGCATTCTTACAAACACCAAAAAATGCACATATGCAAAAAGAGGAGACAATAAGAGGCATTCACATTTTTTGGATTGTTATAGATCAACAAGGCATACAGGACTCTCCCTGTTGTATCTGAATATGAAGCAGAATCTGTTAGGCCTGGACTGGTCCTTAGAACTTAACTAGACCAATCTCCTTAATCTTGCAGATGGAAATACTGATGTCAAGAGAGAACAAGGCAGAATAAATCAATCATAGAGAAAAAGTTCTAACCTGAGTCTCCTGTTAATTTATTCATAGCCACTAAGAGAGGAAGTTGGCAGCATTTTTCTTAATCTTTCTGAAAAAAAGGCTTCTGAAGACATGCTATGCTTACTGACTCCCCTTGATACATATAATACATCCAATGCAAGCAAAAAGATTTCACATGAGACACATTTTGAGGATGACTTTGTTCACATAAAGCGCAACTGTACCTATGGAGCCAGCGTAAACAATGAAAAGCGAAGCATCTATGTGTGAGCGTGTACAAATAGATACCTTCTTTATCCACCATGTCAACGTCAACAACAGCATTGACAAGGTGTATTACCGTCACCAAGGAAGCTTGTAAGGGGTGCAAAGTTAGGAAAAACTAGGGTTAGTAGAAGTATGAAAAAAAAACATGAAAAACAAACATGATTCTATCTACAAAGGATGGGTCTAACACTGCAGTCACTGTTACTTTTCATTAAAGCATAAACTTCCTAACTTAGGTTTTTCTCTGTAAACTGCCTCCTCCATACATCTTGAGACTTCACTTCGTCCATCAATTAGCTTCTGGCAAAGTTTAGTATTACTTTTTGAGTAATAAATATAACAGCAATGACAAATTTGAAACCTCCCACAGTTGTATCTGAATAAATGTAATGCAAATGTCCAATTACTTAAAGTCAGCATAAGAATATGGTTGAGACTTTTTTTTTAACTTAAATGTCTCAAGAGCTAAACACAGCTAGTTTTAAGAGGCCATTAAATTTTTAATTCAATTCAACAAACATTTGTAAATCATCTTCCATCTGCAAAGTACTCTCCTAGATGGAGGAAACACCAGGATAACTAAAACAAGGTCCTTTATCAGAATGGACACACAGTCCAATAGGTGGATAACGTATTTACACAAATTAACATTTAGTGCCTTGGAGAATTCAAAAAGGCATTTGAGTTTAGGGGAAACAATATTTCAGTTGTGCAGGAATGGGCAGATAACACTTGACATGGGTTTTGAAGGAAGAGAAGAATGTTAAATAATGGAGAAATAGAAAATGTCACCTGCAAGGCATGAGAGATAGGAGGTGGTAATAGGGAAGACAGACTGGTGACGTGAGAGATAAGAAGGTTGTGTGTCAAGTAAGAAGACTATTAGAATTATCCAGGAGACAGAAAATACTTTAGATGGCTGGCTGCAATAGGAGTACAAAAAAGTAGGCTGTTATAGTATCAACTGGATTGGGGTACTGACTATATATGGGATTGGAGGTGAGGGAGAGGGAAGAGTCAATTGTGTTTTTGACATATAAACCTGAGTAAATTGGAAGCTCATTAGAATTTCAAAAAAATCATGAAATTATTAGGCAAATTGATAGGGTTTTTTGGGGGGGCAGAGTAAGTAGATGATGAGCTTATTTCAAACATGCTAATTCTGAGGTGCTGTCATGATACACAGGGATGTTTAACAGCTGCTGAACAGCTGTTAAACAAGAAATAAGAATTCCTCAAAAGTCAGGGAGGGAAATATAATTTTAAGTCATGTTCTTGGAAGTGATATACAGGTGGAGGATTCTTACAGACCTCAGATGTACAGCCCCTTAATTTTACAGATGAGGAAACTGAGGTCACCAGAGGTCAAGTGATTTATTCAAGAATACAAAGGCATTTAAGTGTAAGATCCAGGATTTAAACCAGTCTAGTTCTTCTCAGTCCAAATTTTGGACTCTTTCATGTACTAAATGCCAACATGGACTTATCCAAGAAGTCTTAGAATAAAATAAAAATCAAGTATTTTGTAAAGCATAAAAACTAAAAATGATCCTTTAAAATTTTATATGGATAAAATTATTTTACTTTTCAACATATTCCTATTTTTCATATTTAATTTTTTTCATGTTTCAATGTCGTATGGTTGGCTATCAATGCAATCCACAATGGTTGAAAACCAGATAAGTAAGCTTCTTTATCTCCTGCCTTAGAGTTCCCAGGAACTTCCTTCATTACAAATCCAAAAGAAGGCAGAAGCAGTTTCTTAAACTCCATTTCCAGTAAGTACTAAAAGGATCCACGTGAGAACTGAGGCCAGAGGAAAAGAAAAGAGGAAAAGAGACAGACAAATTCTTGTAATTCCGAGAAAAGTGTCCATGGAAGCTGACTGTGTAAGAATTTTCTATCTACTCTAAAAAGGGGACCTACTGTATTTACTGTTTGTTGATTACAAGAAAGTATCCGTCCCAGGCACGCAAAATGCAGCCTTGGCTGCTAAGGTCAAACAAAACATTTTCTCCATGTATATTAAGATCATAGAAGAATAGTATAACCAGAAATAATTTTATTCAACAATCCTTAGGGTAACAATATTAACCAATGCGAAAACCAGGGACACCTAGACTCACTCAAGGTGCTTACCACTGTTACGTATGATATCTGGTGACGAATCCAAGCGGAAAAGGGATTTCCTATAGTTAGGAGGTTCTATTAGATGACCCTTTTTGAGGACATTAACTCCCTCAATGAATTTTACAGCCACTCAAAAGAATCTGACCTTCTCATCTATACAGGAAGAATCAAGTAGATGAAGACTGTACATTGCCCAGATGATGATATATAGCTGAAGGCAGTCCATAGCATCTATCAGTAGGTATATATTGGAGAGACACTGAAGATGGACAGTGAGCTGGATAATGGAGAGCCTGAGTGCTGTACTGATACTCAAGAAATGTTGAAGGTCTTCAGCACCTTGGGTAGCTCCTTATGAATGGGTATTTATAGAAGGACACGAATAAGAATCAGGCATGAGTGGACAGCATGGATGATCTGTTACTGTTCTGGGTGAGGGATTTCCCCCAAGCACAAGGGGATAAATCAATAAAGCTTTCTGAGTAAGTCTGGAAAAGCCTCATGGCTTTTTTCAACTACAAAACTCTGTTTACAAAAGTTATTTAAACAAATGCTTGTTGAAATGAACTAAACTATCAACAAACCTGATATTTAGCTCTCGGATAAGATTTTCTATCGTACTAATAACTCAACACTTACTTTTGGATTATTGGGAATGGGAGGAACAGTATTAACTTAAGAAAATTACTTAGAAAGTACATGCAACTTATTAAAGTCCAATTACCTGCTGAGTATGAATGATTTATATATTTGCTTGTAGCTAACATAAAAATGGGGGTACTCAGTTTAAGCAAGATCTTAAGGACCTTAAAAAGGTCATCCAATTCAAATAAGAATAACATAAAAGAAACAAAAAATAGAGACAGAAGCAGCTAAGCAAAGTGGGAAAATTTTCTTCTACATACCATTATCATCACATGATTCCGACTGGAAAGAGCTGAGAGACTGGACTTCCGACAGGCTTTCCCGAGCACTGTAAGGTTGGGACACTTTTTCCTCTAGAGGTTTCTTTGAAATACAGGGTTCAAGTTCAACCACTTTAGCTATTGAAAAAAGTACAGGCAAACAGTGTGAACAACTTCAAAATAAACCCCAAGCTGACAATATTCCTGACAGAGATTTAGGGAGTAAGAATGGGGAATTCTTGTTTTTAAAAGCCGTCCCTGGGTGTCTGGAAACTCCAGGTGGGGAATTTCCTCCACAGAGGGAAGGTTAAGTGCTATTTCTTGCATTAGAACCTTACATTTTTAGGGGTCCCTGAGCTCCTGAAGGTTCTGCTCAGGAAACACAAGTTTTCACAGGTCCTATTTAACTATCTACTTAACTGGCTAAATGTGGAGACACTCAAGATCAGGTGATTAATTTTATGACTATAGTAATGAATCAAGCTATCTATTAAGGTGTGGAAGGTGTGATCTGCATGGGTAGAAAAAGAAAGCTAACCAGTGAAATCAATGATGGTTTTAAGTAATCACATTATAAGAGTCTATGAATTATAAAATACGTAAAAGTCCAAATAAAAAAAATTTGGTTGTGAGGGGGGTAGAAGTACGCTGAATGGCTCATTAAGCCCAACATAGCTTTTTAAGAATTTGACTAAGCTAACAAACTATTTAGATTTTCAAAGGGCAACTACCATATTATGGCATTACTTAGAAAATGCAGGACTAAACCTCATCCTTTCAAGAAAAAAAATAATCCAACACCCAAAATAAATGCTCATCTGAATGCAGACTTCTAAAGCTTTACAACTCACATTAGAAAACTCAAATGATTTCTGGGAGCCTTTCCTGACTGAATCCCTTCTTAACTACCCTATAAATATTTGAGGAAGCTAGGTGGCACCAGGGATAGAGAATTGGGCCTGGAGTCAGGAAGACCTGAATTTAAATCCAGCCTCAGATACTTAGTAGCTGTTTGCCCTGAGCAGGTCACTTGACCTGTTTACCTTGGTTTCCTCATCTGTAAAATGGAGATAATAACAGCACCTACTCCCCATGGTTGTGGAAGATCAAATTAAATAATTATAAAGTGCTTTGCACATGCTGCCTAGCACATAGTAGGCACTACGAAAATGTTAGCTATGATGACTACCTGGCCTATACTTCTATTCAGTTGTGGTTCTGTTGTTCCAGTCATCTCTGATTCTTTGTGACCCCATTTGGGGTTTTCTTGGCAAAGCCATTGTAGGGGTTTGCTATTTCCTTCTCCAGCTCATTTTACAGATGAGGGAGGGACCAAGGCAAAGAGAGTTAAGTGACTTACCCAGCATCTGAGGTTGGTTTTGAACTTATGTCCTCCATTCACATGTAGGCTATTTCAGGACAGGCTATCCCTAGAACCTAGCACAGAGCCTGGCATACATACAGCAGGTGCTTAATAAGTGCTTGTTGACCGATGGCTGAAGATGGCTTTTTCAACAAGATACACTACATAATAACGATTTTGCTTCTATTTAGGTTCATTATTTTCAGTCAGTGAACAGGAACTAACTCATGAATCATTTCTTGTGGGAAAATTTCAGTGAAACTATAGGGATCAAGCAAGAACACTTCTCTGTTCAAACTTTTCTACTAGTTCTCTGTTGAGTGAATCAAGTACAAAATCCATAGGTTGGCAACCAAGGCCCTTCATAATTTGAAGTCACCACCTCCATCTTTCTTCTCTTATCTCATGTTTCACGTTCCCTAGTGTACACTCCATGCTCCACTCAAATTAGACATCTCCACCCTCCTCTCTCACCTTTCCTACGTCCCTGTTGCTTTCATCTTGCTTCCTGATGCCACCAGCTGAAACTCAACTTTGTCCAGCTGGCATGTTGCTGCCTTCACGGTACTTGGTAGCACTGTTTTTCCTCCTTTTCTGATGCACTTAAATACTGTTTCACTATTTTTTATCACAGTATATTTCCCATTCTCCATGTAAGTACAGATGGAAAGAGTGTACCTATCTGTGGGGATAAGAACTGTCTCTTATTTAAACTTTATATATCTCTCAATGTATATGTAATATAATACTCTCTATATAGTAGGTACCTTATAATGTTTGTTGAATTCACATGTTGTCTCCTCATCCTGAAAAAAATTGTAGTGTCTTCCTCTAACCTCTAGCGTAAAATATTAAATTCTTAGACTACCATCTGAAGCCAACCACAACTTGGTTTCATCTTCAATTTCTCATGTTATTTCCCATTACTCAGCCTCTCACACCTTATATTCCAGCCAAATTGGATTACCAGTCTTTTCCTGAACTTAACCATCTCATTTCCTACCTCTGTGCATTTGACTTGGGTCATACTTGGAACATATTCCTTTCTCATCCCTATCTTTTGGAGTTCTTTTCCTCCTTTAAGGTGCTACCTCATCCTTGAAGCCTTTATTGACCCTCTTGGCTGTTATCTCTCTTCTCAAATGTTCTTTGACCACTTGCTTCATTTGATCTCTCCTTTGCTTTAACTTCGCCTATTGCCTTACGTATCTAAAAATGCTGTAGAGCCTATCAGAATATAAGTTCCTTGAGGGGAGGTAGGCTTTTCTTTTTTGTCCATGTACAGAACACGGGGTGTTCTGTGTGTGTGTGTGTGTGTATGCCATGTAAATGGAAGGTAATCTCAGAAGTTCTACTGGGATGATGAGGGGGGAATGAGCCAGAGAGAAGGAAAGGCTTCCTGTACAATATTGTATCTGAGCTGACTCTTGAAGGAAGCCAAGGAAACTGGAAGAAGCAGAGGGAATGATAAGTACAGAGGAAAACCAGTGCAAATGCACAGTCAGGAGATGAGAGGGGAGTATGGAACACTACCAACTACCAATAGTGGGCTGGTGGCTTGATTTGACCTTTCATATGATTAAAAACCAGGTTAATCTCAGTGACATTTTATTTAGGAGGAAAAAAAAGAGAGAGGAGGTTTTCTTACTGTCATAGTCAAAATCCCAGTTGGGTTTCTGAATCGAGTCACTGTCTGAAGGAGAGTTTGAAGGAGGTGGGGGAGGCAAATTGGGTGCGACGCTGCAGACGGCCACGGCTTTTCGGTGTCCATGCACAGAATCTGGGTTGAAGGTACTAAACTCAGGATGTTCTGGAATGGCAGACCCTTCAAAGGAATTTCGGTCAAGATTGTTCCTGGAGTCACTTGGAATGCTTGGAGTGTAAGAGATGGGGCGGACAGGCACCTGGGGCGGTACATCTGAGTAAATGTTCTTATTGAGTTTTGAATCAAAATATGGCCTTTGTAAGAAAGCTGCCGTGGGTCCCAAATGTTTGTCCTCAGGTTCCGCTGGGTGCTTCTTCTTTTTACGAATCATTTTGCGGCAGACAACAAATATTACCACTAGTAGAAATATGCCTACAATGAACACAATGATTCCTATCCCTTCAGCTAATCCGATATTCCATGGAGTAGACACATACTTATTGGGAAGTGAGTCTTCACAGTGTTTTCCTCGATAGTCAAGGCTACAGTTACAGCGATAGGAGCCATGGGTGTTCTCACAAAGAGCCCCATTACGGCAAGGGTTAACAGCACACTCATCAATATCACTTTGACACCTGTCAGAAAACAAGCCAAGAACATAAAACCAATGACCACCAACCTGAGGATTTTTAGTGGTGACTGAACCTCAAAAAACTCTTCCTTTCTTGGAGAATTCATTTCTAAAATCATAATTTTGTTTGGTTTTTTGAGAATATGCTGAAGAGAAGGCTGAATTTGTAATTTGTCCTTAATTTACTTAGATATTAAGTTTAAATGTAAAAACTGAATAACTCAAACATACCTATTGGCTATAACAAAGAGGGGGATTTAGTCCATTTTTGAGCCCTATATTTAGTTGTCTTGTTTTTGTTTTTTTTGCCTATTAGAACCTGTAATTGCATTGGTATACAGAACACTGATGAGGACATTCCCTACCCACCAAGACACATCAACGACTCTTCCTGAATTTATCACCAGAGTTTTCTGTGTGACTTATGTAGCTTTTATGTATCAGAGGTGATCCTGAACCCATGTTTTCTAAGCTTTGAAGCTGGCTCTCAATCCACTATGATACTCTGCTTTTCTCTATGATATGACCAACTATATAAAATACTGAATGAACCTACCCTTTTACTTCAAACGAGGGCTAATCCAGAATAGGAAGGCATAGGGAAGAACTGATGGTCAAGGCTGAATGGGCTCTTTTGATTGAGTAGATAACTTTTTATTAAGAGAACTCCAAGGTTAGGAAGAGTTCCCAATCCAATTTATTTTGTTTTAGAGAATACCTATTTTTAAAAAAATCATCAGTGTGGAAAATAGTTTGCAACGGAGCCTTAACGGTGAAATGAAAGAACACTGAATTTGGTGTCCATGAACCTGGGTTCACGTTCTAGATTAATCATCTGAACTTGGGCAAGTGGGTTTCAATTTCCTATAAAATGGAGATGGCGGGAAGTGTCAGATTGGATGATCTTTACAGTCCTGTGTAGCTCTAAATCCTATAGACTGTTTAAAAATTGTTTGTATACAGATCACATTTCTCAGATTCAAGGGACTCAATGAATCACGTGAAACTCAAAGGCTCAAATAAGCTTTCTTGGTTTGCTAACCAACTAAGTGTTTAGAGATTTGGACTGCACATCCTGATGTTTATGCCTGGAACATTTCCAGTATTTGGATTAAAATGGCTCTTCAAAGTGCTTTGGCAACAGAGTAAGTTATAGTGAAAAAAAAACAAGGTAACAGGATAAAATCATTTCAACACTAAAAAAGTCACTCTCAATTGTATTTTCTTGTTCTAAAGCTTTAGGAACACTCTGGATACTTCGGTCAACCCAAAATTCAGTCCCTTCTCACTTTTTGCTAAATATGGTAAGCAGAAAGACTGTGGTGAACAATTTTTTTTTCTTAGAAGTGGATTTTATCTTTTTTTTAACGTGGTCAAAGAAAGAAGCCACTTTACTGTAATGCTTTGAGTCTAAGAATATCAACGTCCCGTTCCAAAACTTTCAGAGTCCTAGTTACTTACAGGAGAATAAAGCCCAAACTTACTTTACTGTGGCATTCAAGGTCCTTTGCAATCTGGTCCAACCTTACATAAACCCTCCTCTCCTGCCAGACTATTTGATTGACTCTTTTGTGTACACAATAACCTGCTTCCTCCCAGTTCCATAACTGTTCTCACGCCTTCTTCTTTATTTCGAAACAAATGTTATTAGCTATCCTTCAGGCCCACTTAAGTTTCCACCTCCACCATGAAGCCTTCCCTGACGATCTTCACCCTATTTTTTCAATTTATGACCCTTTATCTGTCAACACCCACACATCCATTTGGGCTTTATTTATCTCCTGCCATGAAACATGCTAATCTAATGCTATGCAATTTTTCTTGTCTTCTCAACTAGATAAGCTTTGTAAAAATCCTCAAAGAAGAACTACTATCCTTTCTGATTCTTACAGTGTTTAGCGCAGGGATGTAATTTTAATAATTATCACAATTCATGATTGTGCAGTGCTTCTAAGTTTATAAAACATCTTCCTTACAACCATCCTATAAGGGGATGTATTACCAGCCTCATTTTACAGATGAGGAAACCATGGCACAAAAAACTCCTGTAACTTTCCCTGGGTGGTTACACATCTAGTTAAATGTCAGATACTCAGATCTTCCTTATTCTGAAGCCAATGCTCTATATAACTAAGAGGTCCTTAATAGTTTGCTAAGTGATGCTGATTATGTGTACTATAAGGATTAGGAAGCTACAGAATCAGGGACCATGTCCCAACTAAGAAGCAGTCATATTAGAGCCAGCATGATGACAAGGAGTTGACATGAGTACAAGAGGACTCAGGTCTAGGTCCACCCTCTGACACACACGGGATGTGTCAGACCTTGCCAAATCACTTCTCAAGACTTTTAGATGTTTTCCCCTGCCTCTAACATGAGACCTTTCTTGGTCCTTCCAGGACCAAGCATTTTTCTCTCTTAAAATGATATGTCTACCAATGTGTATATATTATGTTACTCCAATAGACTGTAAGTTCCATGAGAGTAGGAACCATTTTTATTTTGGTCTTTGTAGTTATAAGGTCGAGCATGTAGCCAGTCCTTAATAAATGTTTACTAAATTACTAAATTGTACACCGCCACCCATAAACGGGCATCTGTGGGGCAGGGTAGACTCACTTTAGGAGATCACTTTCCTTTGTAGACAGGGGAGCTCCTATGGTGATCATGTCTTCACATTTCATGCTATGTAACTTTCTAAGGTAAGCTGTAGTGAAGAGTCCTTATTGGAAGCTCCTTATATCAATATTAGCACATGTCTAGTCCCTATTCCTAGGAGTTTTATTATATACAGTAAATGATAAATTGACAAAGAGAGGTTCTTAGATCTGCTTGAATAACTTTTTTGCTGAAAAAGTACTGTGTTGACTGCCAGTTGCACATCATGATACATACTGAAGATGGTCTGTCCTTGACAAGTTCGTTGATTTATTTACTTTAAATCCTATCCAAACTAGTAATATGCTTAGTCAGAATTATTTTTCCTTAGTATAAAAGTAGATTTTAATAGATTATTGACTAAGCTGTCACATACTTTAATTATATGACCCAAATTAGTCAGTTGTTAATCGGGAGGATATTAATACAAAGCTACTAATTTGAATCACCTTTCTCCATGAAAACCAGCTTCGCATTGACAGATAGCACCATCCAAGCTGTCAAAGCAGGTCCCACCATTTTTACATGGCTCATCTTTACAATATGGACTCAGCTGACACCTGAGAAATCATAAAACTGTATCAATAATAATATTTGTTTCAGGCTCAAAAACAAAAAGTAACAAAAAAATCCCAAAATGATGAAATGTAAATAGAAACAAACAGAAAAAACAAGAAGCAAATTTAGGGTTCAATAGCTGATGACAAAAATATCAGTGAGCACTATAGATTTAAAACTACCAGAGAAAGAGCAGCCAGCATACCTCTGTCCAGTGTACAGGCCTCTGCACTGGCAGACAAAGTCACCATTGTCTCTAATACAAGTCCCACCATAGAGGCAAGGATTGGAGGCACACGGGTTCACACTGATATCACAATGTGTTCCCATGTACAAGGCACTGCATTTGCAATAATAACCTACAAAAAGGAACAGAAAAGTTATGCTATGATAGAATTCAAAATTTGTTAGCTTTTGCTTTCATGTGCAATTAATTTTAAAGGAAGGCTGAGGTCTGTACTTTATTACTTTAGAAAGCCTTCCTTTACCCTTATGAGTTCTCACTCATTTATGATCAATTCTTAACCATCAGAGCTGTAGAGAAGTGCAATGGGCTTGAGAGGCAAGGAATTCCCTAATGGAAGTCTTCAAGTGGAGGTTGGATAGAGGAAGAATTCCTGATCCATTACAAACTGGACAAAGTGGTCCCTACCAACTCTGAGATCCTTTGATTTTGATTTGTAAACCTACCTATTTTAGAATTCATGAATACACAAAGGATATGTTATTTGACCACCCTGGGGACCTCAGTATTGGAATTCCCTCTATAGACACAACCCACTGGTAACTTACTAGATCTGATATAGGAAGTTGCTGCTGTCAAAAGTAGAATCTGAACCCAGGTCTTCCTAACTCCACACTCAACAACTCTACCAACTATAATACACCATTCCATATTTATTTAGAATGACTACGGGGCAGAGAGGAACTGAAGATTTAAGTCAGAAATATTTCATTATCTGTGCAAAATTTTTATCTAGAATTGAGACAAACCTCAAATGACCCCAAAAAAAGGAAATGGCATGTGATTCTAAATCCATTACATTCACTTTTTTCCCTTTAATAACACACTTCTAAGTCCCCATGGTAAAGTGCATCAGACACTCTTTACACTTATATGCCAGACAAATTTCAAAATAGCCATTCTAAGTTTTAGTGTAGCTTTTAGATTATGGCTCTTCAAAGTTTCTCAAACCAAGAGAATAAAGGTCCTTTATCATACACATCAATTCAGGTAAAATTATTCTAACAAGGGCTCATATTCAATCCAAGCGAAAATGCTCCTGCCACAAGACAATATCTTTCATCAAGAAGAATGGAAGAAGGACCACAAGATCAGGGATGGATGTCTTCAGAGGGATGGTTTGTGAACATTTAGAAAAAGAAACAATGATCACAGTGATCATCTAGAGTAAGTCAGGCCAGACTTTGTTTCCTTTTTGACAGGGTTACTATTGCTAGGCCGTTTGTTTGACTATCAGAATACTTATTGATATAGTAAACCTACATTTTAGAAAAGCATTTCTCAAAGTCTCTTATGCAATCCTTGTGGACAAGTTAGACGGATATGGGTTGGGAAATAATAAATTGGTGGATTCAAAACTGGTTAAATGATGAGACTCAAAGAGTAGTCATTAATAGATTGTTGTCAACATGGAGGTAAGTCTCTATCAATGGTTTCGGTTCTATGCTGTTTGAAATGTTCATGAATGACTCTGATAAAGGCATAAATGGCATACTAATGAAATCTGCTATCAGGAGAGGAAACATATTAGACAGCAGAATTGGAAGCCAAAGGATCTTCACAAGTTAGAATACAAGCAGAACCTATTGAGTTAGAATTTGATAAGAAAAAATATAAAGTATTAGACCTAGGGCTAAAACAACATTAATAACTGCATAAATTACTAGATGTTGGGACCATGCTTGAGGCAACCAGAAGTTAGTTGCTTGTTCAGTCAGACAGCTAGTAAATGTTGAGATTACATTTGAACTCAGGTCCTCCTGACTCCAGACCACTGAAAGGTCATGAGTTCATTAACACTGGATTTCTTGAAGAAAATCTCTTGGAAATGTTGTAGAAGATCCAGTACTGATGACTTCTGAGCCCCTTCCATCACTTAAATGAGTAAAATTTTTTTCATAAAAATGAAGAAATAATGATGGAACCATGTTAATTACTTGTTAAAACTCATTTCTTAACCTGAAAAAGACATCTTTTCTCTATTATTTTTGTAATAATTAACAATATTTTATCCTCAATGTGGTTGTATAATAGCCTATGTCATGAAATTTGAATTCATTAACCTGACTTTCTTACCATTACAATGGGGAATCTCAATTTTTTCATGCAGGGCAGAAGGTGTACTTTATCACTGTCCTTTTAAAGTCTATTTTGAGATTCTGGCTTTTGGTCAGCTAAATATTGCCCAGGAAGCCAAATGACCCATTCCAACCATTCCCTACTTCTAGTAACCAGCCAATGGGCACCAGAGAAGTGACAAAAGGGATTCAGCAACTGTTGCAAATTCAAATGTTCACATGTTGCAGCGGAGGCTGCAGCAGTCCTTGTTCATGGTTCCATTGGATTATACACTAGCGTTCCTAGGAAAAGCTGGGATCTATTATCAGTCTGTGGGCTCAGTTCCAACTTTTCCTTGGGCACAGAACTTTGGGGGAATTTCAAGGTCAATTATGCTTTCGGTGTCTTCCACATTGGAAGGCAGGTGTTGAAGTGTATCCCTTCTGCCTTCCCCCAGCATGTGACTGAGACTTAGCAACAGATGCCCAGCTAACAGATCAGCATCTGTTTCTTAAGCCTAGCTGCCAAGAAGAATTCTAAGATCCGTAAAATCTAAGTGGCAAACGTTTCATCATTATATGTATGCACTGGCTGAATTCATATACTGAACTGTGATTTGGCTAAGTAAAGCAAGCAAATCAAAAAAGTGATATAGGGACTTGTCCTAAACAGTATGTTTGTGTGCCATGAGTAGAATTTCAGTGAAAAAAATACAATAAAACATACCTCCACTAGGTGAGGGGTTACAAATGCCTCCATTCTGACAGGGACTACTAGAGCAGTCTTCAATGGCCATCAACAAACATCCAGGGGACACATCAACATATTCCTCGATGTGGGCGTAGCTCCTTGGTTTGCTGGTTAAAGGAAGTTCTTGACCATTCAAATAAATTGAGTCCATACAGCCTCGGAAACCATTGTTGACTTGAGGGTTTCTACCAGGCCTTGCTTCTTGCTGACGAATATGGCCTCCAAAAAACACATGATTATCCAGGTTCAGTGTCTTCAGGGTCCCTGGAGCCGTTCCTGATGCTGTATGTACCCTGTCTAGAACGAGCCGGGCGTAGTTCCCGTTCACTTCAAGGGACACAGAATGCCACTGCCCATCATTTATTTGAATGCTTTGAACAGAGACAATTCCAGGTCCGCTTCCACAGTCAAATTTGTACTGAAGTCTCCCATTGTGAATCTGCAACGAAAGACTACTATTAACATTCACGTTACTCTTTTGGAATTTTCAGCTACTCCCTTCCCTTTTCCTCTATCAAGGCTCTACAGAAAATATTCAGATATTTACATATGAGTGAGAGACCAGGGGGAAGAAAAACATTTTTGAATTAAGTACTACAGATGGAGCATATATTTGTCTGTGCCCAGCATACAGTAGTCATTTAATAAATACTTGCTGAATAAATGAATGAAGGGATTTGACCATATAACAGTTCTTTTAGGAATCTAAACACTATATACAAATTATTCCTCCAGACAGTGTTTAAGAATAATCAATAATTGTGGAACATTACAGTTAAAGTACATATTTCAGCTACCATCAATGTTAGTCTGATGTTAAAGCACTGGTTACTGTCATTTTAAAGAGAAGAGATAAACGGTTTGAATTCCGATAGCTTTTGGTCCAGATATGAAGGATAAGTTCTCAGTCCTCAAGATTTAATTCTTGCTGTTCAGTCACTTTTCAGACTCTACGTGATACCATTTTGGGTTTGGGTTTTCTTTTTTGACAAAGATACTGGAGTGGTTTGCCATTTCCTTCACCTGATTTTACAGCTGAGGAAACTGAGGCAAACAAGGGTAAAGTGACTTCCCCAGGGTCACACAGCTAATAATTTTCTGAGGCACATTTGAACTCAGGTCCTCCTAACTCCAGGACTAACACTTGATCCACTGCACCACCTAGCTGCCCCTTAATGTTTTTTAGCCCCTGAAATTCGGTATCCTAATCTCCCCTAGGCTAGAAATGTAATAACCACTCATAGCCAAATCCAATACTGACTGACACAAAAACTTTATGTTACATTTTTCCAACTCGGGTTGGTTCTTCCCTCCTTGGGCAGCCTGGTGGCCATTTATCCCCAAGAGATGTTACCATATTGATGCCAGACTCATTGAGGACCCCCTACTGCAACTCAGAAGCCCCGACCTCAATCCATCCTCCCCCTGAACACTAGGCAGCAGAGACTACTACAGATGCACGCTACAATGCCCAGCTCAAGATTTAATATTAATGGAGTCTATCACTATCAAGTGATGTTGATGTATACTAATGTTATTTTTACTCAGTCATGTTCAACTCTTTGTGACTCCAGGAACCATACTATATGGGTTTTCTTGGCAAAGATACTGGAGCAGTTTGCCATTTCCTTCTCTGCATACTTATATAGGTAGAAACAATATATTTATACTTTAAAATGTCAAAATAAATTCTTAATAAATTATACTGCAACACTGCAACAGCAAAATTATACTGCAAAGAAATGAAGACTCATTTTACTATTTGTGTCTATACTAATATGTTACTTAAATGTGGGATTTCATACTTCTCAAATAGTGATAATTAAAAATTTTATTCAAGAGAATATCTGGGATAATGGTTGAAAAAGTATTGGCGATAGAGTCAGAAGGCCTGAGTTCTACCTCTGACAGTTACTAAACCAGCGTGACTGTAGGTGAGTCAACTATCTTCTCTAGGGCTTATCTTCTTCCTCTATTAAATGCAAATAGTAATTCTTGCACTACCTACCTTAGAAGGGCAGCAGAAAGAAAGTAATTTGCAAACTATAAGTCAGGGATAAAGACAAACTATTGTTATCACCATTATTGTTGGTGCTGCTGCCGAGAGAAGAAAATGTCCAGACCAAGACGTAGAATTCTCGAATTAGGGAAAAGTTATGTGTGTACCTCTAAAATACTGTAGTCTGTTCCCCGAGCATACATAACGACTGCATGAGTGGAGTAAGTCCTCAGCCTCATGGTGAGTTTCATTTCTAATTTGTTTTCATTTTCCATCAGACGGTATTTGACAAAACTATTCCCCGTAAATGTTACCGAAGAACCAACTGTGAATCACAAAGAAACAAAGATGAGAAGCAAAGGAAAAAAAAAATCAAGGGCCAGTTTGTGCTTTGAAATACAGTAAGTGAAATCTCACCTGGGCACTGGCCAAATTTACCACCTGGGCACACACATGTATACTTTTCTTCTTCTGGATCAGCAATACATTCAGTTCCTTCAGGGCATGGATTACTTTCACATCCATGATCAACCAGTGGGCATTTCCCTTCTAGGGACAGGGAAGGATAGAAAGAAAGGATTCTTTTAGTTACAGGCATTTCCATGGAAGTGGTAAGTCTGATGTCCCCTTCTCCCACTCTCCACGCTGATGCACACAGACAGATACACACACACACACGTGCGGTGATACTGACTTTGTGAGACACTTTCTTACCTCTACAAAGACACACAGCTGCTCGGTGATGACGGGGACTGACAAAGCTCAGCCTAGCAGTGCTATGAGTTGACATGACATTATCATCCAGAGTCACCTTTTCATCACAGAATTTTGATGGACAGTCCAGACCTGCACACTGCTTGTGGAAGACTTCCAAGATCCTCACGCCAATGATTTCTTCAATGTCAGCCACAGATGAGTTTATCTTGTGTAGGAGAGCTTTCATTGAGACATGGGAACTACCAGATTTCTCAACAAGCAATAAAACATCCAGGTTTGACTGAGGCTCCGAGGGCTGTAAACTCACCACCTGTATGTCATTTCTCCTCACACCCAGGATATTCCGCAAAGCCCTCTGGAAGTTACGCCAATAGTCTCCGACGAACTCTTCTGGGGTGAGGTTGGCAAAGCGGATGGCAATGGTGTGGTTGAGCATTGCTTGTGTGATCTGCCTGATATGCACCATGATGTCGGCCATGGTAGTGAATTTTCCATCAGTCACTGAGACATTAAGGAGGTACTGTCCCATGTCTAGCTTTTTGTGGGCTATCAGTTTACCACCTGTGCTGGAGACGGAGAAGAGCTTGTCCATTCTGGGATCAAGATTGTATGTTAAAGTGTCATAGACATCTTGGTCTGTTGCATGGATCTTCCCAATGACACCACCTGAATATTCTTCCCCAAAAGTGGTAATGAAAATCTCCAGTGGCAAAATGGCAGGGGGATAGATGCTTTCCTCAATAACCCTAATGTCAACATATGCCAAAGAAGACAACTGAGGTTTTCCATTGTCTGCCACCTAAAAGCAAAAGGCAAAGTCACTACTCTGATTGTTGCCAAGTTTTTTAATAGAAACTTCCAATAACCAAGACGTTCCTAGCTCCTCTCGGTTGGACTATCTTATGAAACCCATGGACCCTTTCTTAAAATAATGGTTTTAAATGCATAAAGTAAGATTAGAAAGGAAACCAATTTTATTGAAATAAAAATATCAAAATATTGAAAAAATTATGTCGGAGATCCCACAATAAAAATTTCAGATATAACCCAGTGGATTCTAATTAGCAGTGGATAGAATACTGCACTTGGGAGTCAGAAAGACCTGGTTTCAAATCACGCCTCAGACACTCACCAGTTGTATGACTCTGAACAAGTCACAATCTTTCAGCCTCAGTTTCTTCATCTGTAAAACTGGTATAAGAATAGCACCTACCTTATGGAATTCTTGCAAGGACCCAAGCAGATAATATATGCAAAATGTTGTAAAATACGTAAATAGGAAAGTGCTATATAAATGCCAGCTTTTCTTATTCTAAAACAAAATCATAAGCAAGCTTTCTCATACTTCATTTCATCCTAAGAAAATCAACATTCTTTTATAGCACTTATTCTAAAGCATTCTTAAATGCAGCTCTCTTCAGATGGAAATGGGACTGCAGCAATTTGTCTACTGTGAAAATGAGGTTAGAAAAACGTTACTTGAAAAAGGTAATTCTTTGTAAGAGAAAATATTATGTGAAAATAAACAGGAGAAAATACGAAGACAAGTGACCTACGAGTTTCAGTCATCATCTTGGTAAAGGTAAGAAAATGTTCATGGTTCATGCTCAAGTGCAATTTGACCATCAGTTAACTAACGGGGTGGGGGAGAGAATGACAGGGTGGGTTAAGTGGGGATAACAGAAAGGAGTACATAGACAAGCTCTTAAAGGAAGAACACATCAGTCATCATAAAACAACCGTGAAATCAGTTAAAGGCAATACCTTGACATGAAGTAAGTAATGATCCTTTACTTTTCTCTTTATGACAGCTGAAGTTATAAGGACTCCTTCTTGGTTAACATCAAATGCTTTCTCTTCATTTCCACTCACGATAGAAAAGAGAAAAGGTGGGCCATTATGAGAAGAATCCTTATCTGTCACCACCAGCTGCAAGATGCTGACACCCACAGGCTTGTTTTCCTACAAAAATTTATCAGAAATCAAATATATGCAAATATTTACAAATAAATGCTAATTGAGGGCATGTGCCACACTCTGTCTTGCTTGCCTCTTAAATTTCCCAGCTTCCTTTAAATTCAGTTTAATGTCACCTTCTACAGAAAGCTGTTCCCAACTCCCCATCCCACAGCTAGTATCCTCTACCCGGTATGTCTTCTTTGTGCCTAGTATTTACACAAGAATATCTGATCCTTGAGGGCAAGAACTGTTCTTGCCTTGCCATGCATCCTTAACCCTTAGCACAATGCCTGGCACATGATCAGTACTTGTTTTTCCTTCACTCTTGAAGAGGACCGTGACATCAGGGACGTGATGCTAAGACTTGCAACCCAAATGGATTTAAGTGAGGGAAGGCTGTGCAAAGTCACCAGCCTCACTTACACCTCTGGAGCCATCTGGGTCCAGTGACCGGATACGGAGCAGTATGACTGGAGATGGTCCAGGATGCACTGGGGGCCCTAGGCCTTTACAATCTAAGGTTTTTAACAGGTCTCAGTTTGAGCAGTCACTACTTAATAAATGCCTGACAGAATGCTTCAAAGTGAAAATCCAATGGAACTAGTGAATTATTTGAAATGATGTTCAAAATGTTTGGACCATGAAGAACATCCATTTTTTCTTATTACTTTGAATAGTAACTTAAAAAAGTCCCTAAATGAAAGAATTTACTACCAGGGAGAACAGCCTAATTTGAAATACTGTTTGCACACAGTGGGCATACGATAATTACTTGTCCCTCATGGTACTCAATACCATGACAAATGAATGTTTCTATGCTTGCTTCAAGGACAAGAAGAAAACACAGTAGCTGTTAGAATTCATTCTGTCTCTCACTGGGCCAGAGAAGGAAAGAAATCTGGGTCAGAACCAAATGAGAAGGTCAAATCTTTGTATGGGTAAGGGGGTGGGGGCAGGGACATCTCAAAGGAACCAGCTTAAATTAGGAGCGTCCCTAGTAGGAGGCCTTCCCTAGCTCCATAGTACTTCACTCTCTAGCTCCCATCCCAGGCCATGAAGCCAACATCAGTGACTTAGAGACTTCTGAAAAAAAAAATCAATTAATTCTGTGGCTATTTGGGTATGCTTATGTATGGCCAGGAAGAACTCTAATGACATTCTCCCACTGATATCAATCTACCAATCGATACGTGCTTATGAATCACCATGTGTCAGGCACTGAGCTAGGGCCTGGGGATACAAGCACAAAGAATGAAATAATCCCTACTCACAAGGGACTTGTCCATATAAAGACGTCTACAGGATAAATGTAAAATGGATAAATACAAAGATACAAAACTGGTAAATGTGAGGCAGTCTTGGAGGGATGGCACGAACAGTAAGGGGGAATCAGAAAAGGTTTCATGTAGAAAATGGTACTTAAATTGTATTTTAAAGGAAGAGAGGAATTATATTCCAAGCATGTGGTAGAGCAAGCTCAAAGAAACTGAGATAGGAGGTGCAATGCTGGGTTAGGTTCTACAGTGTCAGTGGTACATGTAGGCTTATTATGGATTAAACACACAAACGTGTTCATAATACATATGTACATGCTTATTCACCTGAGTGTGTGTGTATGTATCTCTCTGTACCTGTGCATATAATGGATTCACCCACAACAAAGGTTGGATGACCATTTCTTAAGGATATGATAGAGGGAACTCTTTTTTCCTTTGATTCAGGTTCTGGGTGACAGCTCTTGGTGAAATTACCTGGATGATTACGCTATAGTTGCCCTTTGAGAAAACTGGAGGATTGTCATTAACATCAGATACATCGATATTCACAGTAGTTATGTTGAATCTGGGTGGGTTGCCATTATCAGCTGCTTGAACTCTGAGTGTGTAACCTGAAATCTTTGGAAAAACAAAGACAAAGATTTGTTTTAAAGTCAGAGGAATCTACAACCTTAATTCCCAAGTTCACATAAATGATGGAAAAGCAAACTAACAAGAATACGATTTTTTCCTCATATATTGATAATATCATCAGTCTCCAGGTTAGAAAAGTGCCATTTCAAAAGTTCATCTTTCAGTTAGCAGTATTCTCACAAAGTTATTATATACCTTAGTGGAGTTCTCAGATAAGCTCACAGGGCCTATGTTAATTCCCAATGTGGTCAAAATACTTTCCATTAGGACTCTTAGGAGTAGAAAACAATACCTAACATACAGTGAATTAAACAAAACAAAACTAACTTGATAGACAACGAGTCTTTAACTTAAATAAATGACCATTCTCCTTCTCCTGAGGCTCACCTCTATTTCTGGTCAATTAACCCTAGCAAAGCACCAGCTAAACAGGTAAGAATATTTTTTTCATACTCTTTCCGGCTAAACTTCACCCAGAATTTCTTCTGATTTCCCCATAAACTTTAGGCTTTGTCTATGTTACTATCTTGTGGTCTTGCTCCTAAGAGCACCTGGGAAATGAGTCAAGTGTTAAGACTTCTTTTTCCTAGCATCCAAAGGGAGAGGAGAAGATGTGTCATTTGACTCTTCCTTGAATGCTCTACCTCTCCTTTAAATGAATGATGGGAGGCACTTAAGAGGGCTGGTCTCCAGCCCACTGATGGTACAATCTCACTCCAGTCTACCACTACCTACCTTGGCATTTATATAGACTTTTACTTCAATTCATGAACATGGATTTTATCCATGTTTTCAATCATCACTGTCACTTTGCAGTGATTTTCTTTTCCTTCCCTCCAGAAATAAAACCCTCTCTGAACCAGTTAAATTAGAAAAAAAAAAAATTGACCATGTATGAAAATTTATGTCCCATTCCCCACCTAGAGTTTGTTATCTTTCTTCTGAGAAAGGTTGTATGGATTCTGAAAACCCTTAGTTCCCTGATATTACAAATGGAACCTGATAAAATTTTGCACTGCAAGAGTATTCTCTGTCATCTCTTCCTTTCCTAAATCTAAATTATTGCTGAAGTCCTAGCTCAAATGCTTTCTCCTCTAAGAAGCCTCCCTAGACCACTCCATCTAAGAGTGATCTCTCTTTCCTCTCAACTTGGAGTACTTCTCACCTACACAGGTCATTTGACAAGAAACCATCGACTACTTGGTACTATTTCTTGTGTGCCTCTCCACTTGTTTAACTCTTGGAACTGTTATTTTTCTTGT
Source organism: Bettongia penicillata ogilbyi (assembly GCA_023548195.1). Taxonomy (NCBI): domain Eukaryota; kingdom Metazoa; phylum Chordata; class Mammalia; order Diprotodontia; family Potoroidae; genus Bettongia; species Bettongia penicillata. The sequence continues at coordinate 7,322,756 of JAJHZJ010000008.1, forward strand.
GATGTGATGACAATTTCTCTCCCCAACTAGACTCTAAGACTCCTGAGAGCACCCAGTTCCTGGAGCTTTTCACAACCCCAAGCACAGTTCCTTGCTGGTCCCTAACAAGTCTTTTTGTTGTCTGACTTTTAACCCATCCACAAAATCTATACAACAGACAAAGAACAACCATGGTTCCACTTACCATTTCCCGGTCCAGAAGCTGAGTCACTTTTATTTCTCCTTTTACAGGATCAATAGTAAATGGGTTGCCCTGGTTGCCATCTATGATTGAATAACGAATGTGACTGTTGGAAGGTCCATCAGCATCATCGGCCATAACCTAGAGAACAATATAACCTGGTTTAGAATTGCTTGAGATGGGCTGACCACTAATCCTAAGAGGAAGCAGCTGTTTGAAACAGTATTCTCAAAGCCCCCCAACCCCTCCCTAAGATTAGTCAGTATTCCACTAGTGAATGCACACACATGCATACACACACACACATACACATATACATATACACACATTTATACATATTATATATATATATATATATATATACACACACACACACACGTGTGTGTGGATGTAAATACACTCACACACAGACACACAAGCACACAACAGCCGTAAGTTCTGGACTCATGATTTTCTTTTTAGATGGAACTCTCAGGTCAGAAGCCTCTACCAATGGCAGTCACCACCTTCTTTGCAACTTTAGAAGCTCAGGAACCAGAGACGTGCCTTGAGCACCGAGTGGGTGATTTGTCCAGTCTGTGTCTGAGGAGAGACTCAAACCACATCTTCCTGTCACCAAGGCCAGCTCACTACACAATGCCCCACTTGTATACACAGTTATCCCCTTCCACACTGAGACTTTCCCCATTGTGGTTTTGACATATTGCAGATCAGCATGAGAAATGAAATGAAAATTCTGGGGGAGCTTTATGGAAAAATCAGATTTCCCTAGTATGAAGGGAGGGCCAAAAAATTTTATGTGGATTTTCAGATTACATGGGTGCCCTAACTCCCTCAGCATGAAAGGGATAACTGTATCATTAGACTCAAATATCAGTTAAGGCACTGGCAACATTTTAGTGTTGTGGGTATGTAAGCAAGATAATCTCACAGGAATCTCATGCAAAGCCAAAACAAATGAAACCATGGAGGAAAAAAGGAAATAAAAGCATAATGCATACCGTAACAACGGATTGTTCGAGAACGGCATCCTCACTGATCACTGCAGTATAGGTGTCCTGGCTGAATAGTGGGGTGTTATCATTGATATCTGTGACATTAACGTTCACCGTTGCAACATCGCTCAGAGAAGGTGTGCCTCCATCAGTGGCTTCGACTGTCAGGTAATATTCATGGGAGCTCTCATAATCCAAGTTGTCAATAATAAATATGGCTCCTATAAAGGAAACAAATATAAAACTTTTAAGTTGTTAAAGGGACAGACCATTCTACTAAGATGATTTTCTCTAAATCTGTGACATTTTAAACAAGCTAAAAATATTGTTACATCTTTATAAAAACAAGTCTCTTCACCATGTACTTTTCATTTCCAAATACAATACTCTGAAAATATGAATCCTCCCTCCACACTTCTTGGTCTCTCCCTTGCCTACTTGCCTACTTTCCCCCCCTATTTTCATAGTCCTACATTTCTGACTCTAAGAAAAACTCAACTCAATCCAATAGTGAATCAAGAAAGCTAGCTTGGCTGTAGCATGTAATCAACCTGGAGAGTCTGGGATCTGATAAAAAGTTGTTTCAGTGCCAAGTGTCTGCAAGAATTATGCTAAAGAACTGAAGTTAAAAATCAGTCTCTATTTCTTAGCACAGTGCTTGGCACATATGGAAGGGTTTAAGGAATATTTGCTGTCAGACTGACTGATATAGACTCTGCCTTCAAGGGGAAAGAGGTTTACAAAATAACAGGGAGAGGATAAAGTATCCACACAGATAACTAAAATACAAGGTCGAGTGTGATAAATGCCCGGGAGAGGCTAAGACAAAGGACTATACATAAAACTCTAGGGAGAAATCTCTTTCGATTGAAGCAATCAGAAAAGGTTTCATAGAAGAGATGGTACCTGAATCAGTCCTTGAAGGAAGAGAAATATTTCAACAAATTGTGATAGGATAACGGTGTATTCCTTCATCCTCTACTACTCTGTCCCTGAGCCCAGATCACCCACAGCCCATAGCGAGGGGAAGAAGCCCACCATCAGGAGGGATTCTTCTTCCCTACTCCCCTGCCTCTAGATGGGGGAGGTGGAGGAAGGAGGGTTCTGTCCCCCCTCTCCCAGGCCACCCACACTCCATTTAAGTCTTAAGTGTCATGAGGTTCTCAATCTTATTTTCAATGCTCCTTTTCATCTTGTCTCCTTCTGGCTGACCACTGATCCTCCCTCCCAATCCCAATCCCTTCTTCCATCTCTTCACCCCTGCAGGAGGGAGCCCAGAATCCCTACTTCTACTTGGATCTTTAGGCCCACTATCTCCTGAGAAGAAGACATGACTGTTCACACAGTCCAATAAAGGAAGCCATTATCTTTCTGAAAAGAAGGATCTCTCCAGGCCTCATCATCTGCTCTCTATGTCCCCCAAAGCTTTGATTGTTGCCATATGACCTGCCCTGGAGATCCTTGGGGCTTGCCATCTATCCTATTGTCAACTCCTACAACTTTGGGGTCTTCCTATCTAATCCTGCAGTTGAATTTTTATGTTCTGTTTCCTTCAATAAGAGGGGGAGCTCCTTGAGAGCAGGAATGGTCTCACTTTTCTATCTGCATCTCCAAAATTTGTCACAGTGCTTGGTACAAAGTGAATACCTAATACACTTTTCATTTGCCTTTCATTTTTGTGGCTATAAACAAAAACCTGGAGATGAGATTGGGTGGAAAGAGAATACAGGATGGTAATTAATCCACTTGGGCTGGGGTTCAGGTTTTCTGAAGGGCAACAGAGTAAAATAAAGCCCCAAAGGCAGGCTGAAGTCAGGACTCAGTACAAAGTCTTGAATGACACATTATCTGATAATCAGTGAGAAATCACTGAAGTTTCCCCAAAGCTGGAGTAATGTGATCTGAACAATGCAATAGAAAAATTATGCAGAAAATAGTAAAGGACAGATTGGAGAAGGGAGAGATTGGAAAGTAGAACACCAGTGATGACAGTTAATGAGAGAAGTCATGAAGACCTAGACTAGGATACTTGTAGTGGGAGGAAAAAGCAGGAGATAAAGGTGATGTCATAGAGAGGAAAGGGAGCTAGATTTAGAGTCCAAGAACCTAAGTTCAAAATCTGGCTCCATTACTTGCTATTTATTAACTAACAAGAGCCAGTCAACTAATGTCTCTGGCCTCCAGTTTCCTCATTTATTTAAAAAAAAAAATAAGAGTGGGGAAAGGAAGGAGAGAAGGGAGGGAGAAGGAGGATGTAAAGGATAGAAGGTTGTAAGGAGGAAGGGAGAAAGGAAGGCAGAAAGGAGGTAGGAAGGGAAGGAGGGTTGGCTCAGATGACCTCTAAAGTCCCTTCCAGCCCTAAATCTATGATCCTAAGGAAACTGATAGGGATTAGAAACTGACTGGATATAGGAATGGATGAAAAAGGAAGACTTAAAGATGATGTAGAGGTTATGTGGCCAGGAAGTCTTTTGATTCCCTTACCCGAAATAGTGAAGTGAAAGAAAGGAGCAATTTCTTGAGGGGAAGGGTAGAATGTATGACAGACAGTGGAGTGCAGTGGAGCCATTGGGGTGTAGAAGAAGGAGACATGGTTTTGGAGTCCCAGGTTAAATTCCAGCTCTCTTACCAAGCAATCAACAAATTTTTATTAAGGTCCTATTATGTGCCATGTAAGGGCTGGGGATACAGATACAAAGAATGAAACTCTCACTTTCTCTAGGACTCAGTTTCCTCATTTGTAAAGTAAGAGGGATGGATTAGATCATCTCTAAATTCCCTGTTGGCTTTAAATCCTTGGAACCAATATGGAACAGGCCAAAGGCTACCACCTACATGAAATCTTTTATTTCCTTGTCCTCTGAGAAATTGGTTTGTACCTATTCTGTAAGTATTTGCATTTACTTCACAGGATGTGTTGTTTTTCCAGACATGAGCAATCTTGCATTTTTGGTTCTGTCTAGCCCGGTGCCAGGCATATAGAAAGGCACTTAACTACTGCTTATTGGTGGACTGATTCTCTTAAACTTAAAACAAATGACCTTATGTTTAGAGTAGTAAAATTCAATTTTCATGAGGTCACATTCTGAGGACCACAGATACTTTCAGAGAATAGGTTAACTCAAGACTTCCCATCTTAACGTGTGCTAAAGCTATGCCCTCTGACCTTAGTAGCAGCCCACCGGACAATATGATTCAGAATATTTTCAAATGCTAGAGGAAGTCCTTAAATGATAAAAGACCATATCACTTGGAAGGAACAGTCATCTGCCTGCCCCAGAAACTTAGATTATGGAGGATGAAACTGATGACTCAACCAGCAGGCTGATTTACTTATCAGATGAGTTCACTATGGAGAAAAACAGGTAGCTAAGGAGGGAAACTTTTCAATTAAGTTCTCTTTCTCCAGCCCTAATTGAAAGCAACGTTGCAAAAATAATGCTCTAACTCCAATGACAATTAATTTTCTCACACGGCTGTCTTTTTTTTAAGTAAATCAAATATACCAGACATATATTTTCTTTAGATCCACATAATTTAAGACTTTTAAAGGATCTTCTTGACTCCTTTTCAGCTACTAATTAGGTAAAAATAAAAATAAACAAGCTTAGTACCTTATGTCTTAGAATTCTCTCTCTCTCACACACACACGTATTCCTATATAAATGTATAATTTGTATAAATATTATTTATAAAATATATAATTTAAGAGGTCAACCCATAAGAAGCCAACTATTTGGTAGATTAATCTAAAGTTTCTCTTTGTGACATATGCTAAGATACCTGTTGTGGAATCAATCCTGAATTTCCCATGCTCATTGCCACTGATGATTGCATAAGTGATCTCCGCATTGGCTTCGATATCCCGGCTGGCCGCATATACCTGCAGAACCTCTGTTCCAACAAGGATGTCCTCGGGCACTGTGGCTCCATACTCACGATATTCGAATACAGGTGGGTTATCATTTATATCCAAAACAGAGACAACAACAGTCCCGGTAGCAGTCAGTCTCCTTGGCACACCCTGATCTACAGCTTTCAAAATCAGATTGTACACAGCCTGTAACTCTCGGTCCAAAGACTTTTCCAATCGGATAATTCCAGATGACTCATCAATAGAGAACTGCCCATCTGCAGAGTTCACCAATGAGTAGGAAATCATGTGATTTAATCCTAGACAAAAATTAAAATAATTATATACATAGATGTGTTTGTGTGTATATAAAAATCAAAGAGCACAGGAATGTCTCCACATTTTAAGATGCTTTATTAAAGGAAGCTCTTGCTCAAAAGTCTAAGGGAAGTGGAACACTTGGAAGATTATGCAAAAGCAAGTTGGTTTTTTTGTTAAGTATGAGGAGAAAATATTTATATTAAAGTAATCTCAGGCTTATTTTCTCTAAATTTAGAGAATTTAGAGAATCTATCCCAAAATGTTCACATGAACTATCTGGGTTCGACCTGTGGTAGATAAAGCATTCTGAGCTCATCTTGATCTGATCAACCACAGTTGGACACACTGTGATGTCACATTTCAAGGACAAAGGCCAACAGCCAACTAGGCTTATTACACTTGTAACTATTATGACAAACCAAAGAAACAGCTTTCTGTCTTTCTGGTCAAAATTAACCAACGTTTCCTGATCTAAGAATTACCGAATACCATGAGAAAACACGTGGTTCTTTGGAAATCTGAAGGATAGTGGGGTGTCAAATTCCAAGACATGGAGCTGTCCTTAATAATTTAGTATATTAACCAATGTCACTGATGAATAATTGCCCTCTTTGCCATTCTCAGACACTTTAGTGCTGCATTTAAGAAACATATAACTTTAACTTCATGTCAAAATGCTTTGAAATTAAACTGCCAGGCCCTGCAGCACTGTTCTTGAAAGATATTACAACTTGCTTCATGGAATCTGATACTTCTCAAACTCTGCTGTTGTTAAATACTGAAAGAAATAATTTGCTCCTGTCATTCTCCTATAAAAGAAACTCTAAATTCTCCATAGTAACAACTCTCATTTATATAGCGCTTTAAGGTTCTCAAAGCACTTGACATGTCATTTAGAGCTCAGGTACAAGATGCCACCCAGGATGATGTGTCATTTTTTTATAGCATTTTAAGATTCACAAAGCACTTTTCTTCATGATGGCTCTGTGAGGTAGACAGCAAAGGCATTCTCATCTCCATTTTACAGATGACAAAACTCAGAGGAATTAAATGACTTGTTTATATATATATATATATATATATATATATATATATATATATATATATATATATATATATATATATATATAGATATAGATATATAGATATATAGATAGATATAGATATATAGATATATATATAGGGGCAGCTAGGTGGTGCAGTGGATAGAGCACCAGAGCAGGAGTCAGGAGGCCCTGAGTTCAAATCTCATCTCAGACACTTGACACTTACTAGTTCTGTGACCTTGGGCAAGTCACTTAACCTCAACTGCCTCATCCTGGGTCATCTCCAGTCACTCTGATGAATATCTGACCACTGAATTCAGATGGCTCTGGAGGAGAAGTGAGGCTGCTGACCTGTACAGTCCTCCCTCACTCAAAACAAAGTCAAGTGCAAGTCATGTCTTCATTTCTCTGAAAGGCATGGTCTTCTTCGGAAATGAAGGATGAACACACGTCACATATATATATATATATATATATATATAAAATATGTGTAATAATAATATATATTATATATATATAACACATATATGTATATTAATATAACTAGCAAGTGGCAAGCCAGGATGTATACCTAGGTTGCCCCAAGGGCAGTTCTCTTTATCATTTTTGTCTTTGTAACACAAGGACCTAGAACAATGCTTGGTCCATAGAAGACGCTTAATAAGTGTACAGTGGCTTGACTTGCCCACGGTGATAGCTAGCTAGTAACTGGAGGCAGGATTCAAATTTCCAGACTCCACGTCCAATGCATTTTGCCACTTTAGTTTCTTCACCTGAAAAATGAAAGGACAACCAAGGAACTCCAAGGTCTCTTCAAGTTATGATCCAAGAGGGGAAAGAAGGGAATAAACATTTATTTATACAGCATCTACTATGTGTCAGGTGATCTTTATTATTTGATTCTCAGAAAAACCCTGCAAAGTAGGTGCTATCATTACCCCATTTTACAGTTGAGAAAACTGAGGCAAAGCAAAGTTAAGAGACTTACCTGCATCTGCATCAGTGGCCTGTACTCTTGTCAATGGCGTCTTGGGTTCAGTGTTTTCAAACACAGTAATGGCATATGGCTCAGCTGAGAATTCTGGGGCATTATCATTGACATCCTCCAACGTGAAGACAACATTCATCTGGCAGAATCTCCCTCCACCATCTGTAGCCTTGACTAAAAGATTATAAACTGCTTGCTGCTCACGATCCAGGGGAGCAAATGTTTTCAATTCACCTAAAAAACAAACAATACACGCTAAAGAAAGAGACTCACTTGAAATGTGAGAAGAGATTTTTGCCATAGTCACCTATAACATTACATCTATTCATGATCCCCTCTTTTCCCTTTGCTTCTGCATGCGTGCTACCTGAATAAATGGCTTTCCTTCGGTGAACAACTGTGTCAGTGCCTGAGTGAACTGCTGCACCAGCCTGACAAGTTCCAGGTTCACAGATTGTGCCAGTTGCTACGGTTTTTAATCTTAAAGATTCAAAGCAAGAGTCTCTTACAGATTTTTCCATAAGTAAAATGTCTATTTTCAACCAGTAAAATGTTTACATAACTTATGCAACAACCACATTTTTACATATCCTAGAATCATGAATTCCTCTAGAGAAGCCCAGATTTGTACGTTTATGACTAGTTCTGTGAGAAAATATCTAATAAGGACAGTATTAGCGACAGACTGTCAATGGAATACAATTTGAGAAGGTGAAGATGCCAGCAATTAAAAGCCAAATTAAACACCATTTGTTATTTTAATTCTGAGTATTCCAAATTACATGCTTATGATAGCTAATTGATGTATCATGTTTCTGCTTCGGAGAAAAAATAAAAAGTCAAAATAATGAAGAATTTCAGCAAAAAAAGCAACAAAGAAGGAAACTTAAGGTATGACTTTTAAGTTGAAAGAAAAAAGTAACTTGATATAAAGTCAAAGAAAATTTAAATTATGGCCTCATGGAGATTTTTCTTTGTTACTTAACAGTGTTTTTTTTCCCCCTCTCCCATGGACTCTTTTAGACTTTAAAAAATGTCATTCATGTAACATCAAAAAAATACATAAAAAAACAAGAGTTGTCAGTAAGACTGCTGAGAGTGACCTAATTAGTTGTATTTGACTTTGTCAGAAGTTGCAGTTCACTTGTAGACAAGCATTATTTTTACCTGTATCTGCATTTAGCTTGAACTTTTCTGCACCAGGACCAGACAATGTGTAAGTAATTTCAGCATTGGAACGGATATCTGCATCTGTAGCAGAAACCTGCATGATCAATTTCCCAGGAACAGTATCTTCAGGAATTGTATCGGAATAGATACTCTGAAACATTTGAAAGAGAAAAAAATGAATTGGTGATATTTACCAGGGATTAGGCTCTGAGGGAAACATCTGAGCCATTTTCAGTGACAGTTCATAACACATAACGAAGAGATTTAACTGCTGAAAATCAAAATCTCTACATTTTTCTTGCTCTAGACTATTAAGCAAGTTAATTAAACATTATACACAGGATAAACTTTATCCAATAGGATACTACAAAACACAATAAGCAGCTAGGCAGCTTTGAGCATGATTTTTTTTACCAGAAGTTCAAATTTGCATTTATATTTCAGAATATATTTTTGATAGGAAGAGACAGAATGGTATAGGAGACAGAGAGCCTGCTTCATAGTTAAGGAGACTTCAGTTCAAACCCCATGTCTGACACATATTGTTAGTGTGTGACCCGGGTAAGTTCCTTCGCCTCTGGATGCCAATGCAGTCTCCTAAGTAGGAGGTCTCTTTAATAATGAAAATACAAGTGCTACTCAAGAAAAGTTTTGGATGACCTAATTTGTTAAAGCAGTTAATTACTCAGCTTTACTCTAGTGATCTTAAAGAGAAATTTTAAGTAGCCTATCTTGTCCAATTACATTTTGTACAAAAATGGATAAATGTTGAATTTTTACAACCACAAAAAACCCTATTTATTTTTTATGGTCATGTACATATATACAACCAGTCATTAGTTCTAGATATTTTGGAGTTTATAGTATAAATAATACATATGCAAAGTCTAGACTTTTATGAGTTCAATTCCATAACATCAAGAAGTAAATTCTGAACATTTTCCTTTATTAAAATGGTATCAAATGTGATAAAGCTAAAAGACACTATGAAAATGGCTGACCAAAAAAGAAAAATCCTCATTTTTGATACATGAGGGCTTGTTCCTAGACCCACAGTCAACAACCCTACATGGCAGATTCCCACCTTTCAAGAAGCCTCGATTTTTCTATGTACCCCATTTCCTGCCTTCAATCTGGATTACAACCTCTCCTACTCACCACCTCTGATCCCTACTTTCTACACCCCTTCCTGGTCCCCCAGACTGTCAGACTCCTGGCCTCTAGATCTTGTCATCATCTAATTTCAACTCTATTCTCCCAGTCAACTCCCTCAATCCCAACACTCCTAACTTCTGCCTCATTCATTACCAGTCATGTTCTGAGGAGCTTCAGGTCCGGCTGTAGAGAGTGGCTGGAAAAAAGAAGGTAAACCCCTTTCCAGATCCACAAAAAATAGGCAGGCTCTACCTTCAACTGGAATCTCCTCAATGCTAAGTAGTTCTTTCACTAATACTCATAGACTCTTATTATTCCCTGATATGAATCCTTAACTCCAGTAAACCTGGTCAATCCATCATTCTTCAAATACGACCAGCACATCTCTCATATCTTTGCTAATATCCTTCAATATGCTTGGAATCCCTTCTTTCAGGCTTTTCTTGTCTAAGCCTTTATCTTCCTTTAAGGTCTAGTTCAAGGACCACTCAGAGTTATAAAGTCTGCCCTTTGTTTCCTGGTCCTTAGTGATCATTCTATCCTCTGAACTCCTATAAAATTCCAAGCTTGTAATATTGATCTGGTGCTTGGTCTACATCATCTTACACTGTTATTTCTCCTCTTCAATTATATACTATTTCCAACAATTAGATCAAGAAAACTTATGCTCCCATAGTGCTTCAAGGTTACCAAAGTGCTTTCTTCACTAGAATGTGGTGAGGTATGCAGTACAAGCACTATTATTTCCTGTTTCTCTTCTCTCCCCACCCCCTCAATTTTTATGATGAGGAAACTGAAACAGCGTCAAACTAGGGGATCTGGGTATGAATCCAAATTCTGCCACCTGAGTGACCACAGACAATTCACTTAAACTCTTCAGGCCTTGTTTTCCTAATCTATAAAAGGGGGTTGAACTAGAGGAATTCAAAGGTCCTTTCCCACTCCAAATGGATGATCCCATGACTTCCTACAGTCACACAGCAGTAGATTTTTAAACCTGTCTCTACTGCAATGCTCTTGTTAGAAGGGCTGTGTTTAATTCAATTCAGTTTAACTCAGCTATCATTTGTTAAGCACCTACTGCGTGCTTAATGTACTAGGGGTAGGCACTCACTATGCTAGGCATTTGGTGTGCTAAGATGAAAAATAGCTGGGTGGGTCACTATTCTTAAAGAACTTACAACTCTCCTGGGCAGAAATTAATACTACAAATGTAATGATGTCAATAGAGGAAAAGGAAATATCTAGACAAAATGTTGTAGGGAAAACTGAGGAAGGGAGGAAAGAAAGAAGGAAACAAGCATTTACCATGTGCCAGGGACTCAGCTAAGCCCTTTACGAAGACAATCTTATCTGATGCCCACCACAACACTGGGAGATAGGTACAACTAGTATCCTAATTTTATAGATGAGTAAACTGAGGCAAACAGTGAGAAGTGACATGCCCAGCATCACACAGGTAGTAAGTGTCTCAGGATAGATTTAAACTTCCCAGGCCCAACACTCTTACTTACAACAATCTTCAGCAATTCCCTGCCCAGAAAAAGGACTCAATTTCTGCTGAATTAACTGGAAGCAATGAGTAACAATAATGATGAAACACGTAAAGTTTGTCTTTTTTTTAATGGGTTATGACCTTACCAAATGATTTATTGCTTTACCTGATTCTCCTTCACCCAGATTAAATTAAACCTCTGCTGAATAATTTGTAAGATCTAACACAGTTGTGGTCTCTGGTCTCCATCACCAGTTTGGGGTGCTGGGTTGTAGTTCTGGCATTGTCAAAAATAATGGCTTCATCTTAGGGCAGAGGTGTGGAACCTGCAGGCTCAAGGCCACATGTGGCCCTCTAGATCCTCAAGTGCAGCTCTTTGACTGAATTTAAACTTCACAGTATCGATCTGTTCTATAAAACTTGAGTCAGTCAGAAGGCCACACCCAAGGAGGGCATGCTACTCCCATTCTCTGAGATTGAGATTCCTTCTCTGTAAAATCAGGGGATTGGATTAGATGACCTCTAAGTTCCTTAAGGCTCTGACATGGCGATATACATTTTTCAAAGCTAAAGAACATGTTCCAGGAGCACTTCTGAAGCATCTTCTACTCCTACCCTCCCTGTGATGTCTACCTTCTCTACTGAAATGAAATTTAAGAAAAAATAAAATCTGTGATGCTAACTCTGCTAAACTAGGTGCCAGACTTAGTTCTATAATACTTTGAAAAGGCCATGCTTTCAACAAGAAACCAAAAAAGGGTCTAATCCTTCTACCACCCAAATTCTGGGCTGAAAAAGAATTCACCAGGCAGTGATCCCTTACATGGAAAACATCTCAGTTGGGGTGGTCTTCAGAGGAGAGGCACGATGATCTCAATGACCTGGACTGAAGCCGCTTTCACTTAAAGAGACCTGCCAGAGGTGATAGTGCAGACTTTGAGAACCCATTGGGATCACTTCCATTCCATGATGTACTACAAAAATAGAGGATTTCAGGGGAAGATATGCCTAAGGGCAAATCATTAACTTTAGGAAGCCAGATTCAGAACCTGGTGCTCAAGAATGACGATGGTAAACAGGCATGACAGCAACTATCTTCTCAGATAAACCACCCATTGAAATTTTACTAATGGATTTAATTCATCTTTGAGTATAATAGAAAGAAGAAACAATTATTTATTTGGAAGGGTCAGCCCATTATAAGAAACTCCTGCTTCTTCATACTTGACTAATTAAAGGATTAAGCACAAAATTCACTTTTAGATACATGCTGCATACATCTACCAGGTAAGTTTCATACCTTTTCACAAATGGGGCTGTTGTCATTTGCATCGAGAACTTTCACTTCCACTATGGCTTTTGAAGAAAAAGCACCATCTGTTGCAGTGATGGTGAGAAGGTAGCTGTCTTTCTTTTCCCTGTCTAGAGGTTTCTTCACATAGACTTTCCATTCATTTTGTATATTTTCCACTCCAAATTGTCCTAATGGATCTCCTCCTATATTGTCAACGGGGAAATTATAGTATTAAATGAGCTGAAATAACACATAAAACTAATTATACAGAAGGTACTCCGTTGGTTTAAAAAGAATTTGAAGATATTTTTGTAAATGAAAATGTAAAGTATTTTTACCTTTGTGTCAAAAAAAATAAATGCGGCATTAATCAACTGACATGCATTTATTTAAGTGTCTATTACATAACAGACACTCTGCTAGGTGCTGGGGGTACACATTAAAGCAATGCTTTTAATATTTAGTGTAGTATCCAAAATGGAAGTACAAATGCTGCCAAAGATTCATTTAAGCTGCCATCTATCTGCAGTTGTGCTATTAAAAATCATCATATTATTTATTACAGGGTAAGTATATGTTTCATTGAAATGTGGCGAGTAATAAAAAATGAAACACAATCTAATAAAACAAATTTGAGTCTTGTATAGGCAATAAAAATGCCATAATAGAATCTCAAATAGAATTTAAAAGGTGTTCTTTCCAACTATTTATACTGCATTTTACAACTAAAACCTTCTCTTCACTGCCCATTTACATATAACTTATTTCTCCAGAATTTCTGATTCCTGAAAATTGTGATTCATTGGCTTTGTGAACTTTGACTACATCTATTAAATAATTGTTTCTATTTTTTTCTTACCTGTTATATAGTAAGTCACTTGTCTATTAATCTCTTCTGTATCAGCATCTGTGGTACTTAATATAGCAATTACACCACCAGGTGGGTCATCTTCACTCACAGTCCCTTTGTAAATCTCTGCAGTGAAGCGTGGAGGATTGTCATTCACATCAGTTACAGAAATTTCCACAACTGCTGTGGAAGACAGCTGAACCTTCTCCCCATAATCAGATGCAACCACTGTGATGTGGTATTTGTCTCTCTTTTCATGATCAAGTTCTTTAAGAGTTGTAATCCATCCAGTTTCCATATCGATGGCAAAAGACTCAATGACATCCAAGCTTTGTGACTGATCTAAACTATATAGGACTTGGCCGTTGGTGCCTGAATCAAGATCAGTTGCCTTAACTTGGATGACTTTACTTCCCCCTGGTAAGTTTTCAACGATAAATGCTTCATACGGATTGGACTCTAAGACTGGACTGTTATCATTAGCATCTTTCACCTGAATGCTGATGTCTACAGAAGACACAACTTCAAAATCTTCATGAGTGCTTTGGGCTACTACTGAAAACTGGTACCATTTTGTAGTCTCATGATCAAGACTCTTCTCTAGTTTCAATTTCCCACTGTGTTTGTCAATGACAAAGAACTCACCCCCATTGCTTTCAGGTGTATTACCTTTGGTTAAGCTGTATAACACAGGCCGACTATGATCTACTCTAATAACATCCATTTCAGTTCCAATTGGCAGGTCTTCTGAAACGGTGTAGGTATAAAACGGCTCTGAAAATTTGGGAAGGGGGGTTTCTGGTGGGAGGATTTTCACATAAACTGGTACAACAGATTCTTTTGGCGGAGACCCACCATCCATTGCTCTCACAAAGAAAGTGAAAACTTCATTTTCTAAGCCAACCAGGCTTTCTTTTGTTGTAATTATTCCAAATAGTTTGTTGATTTCCAGATTCTCCTGGACACTTTCAGAATCTGCTTCTATGGAGTATGTGATATCTGCATTGGATCCTTCATCAGCATCTGATGCAAGCACTTTGATGACAGATGTGCCTTTTGGGGCATCAGAGCCAATGTTCACTTTGTACTTGGTTGCTCGGAACTGAGGAGCGTTATCATTATCGTCTGTAAGGATTACGTTGACGGTGCAGAATGCAACCTTCCCTCCGGTATCCTTGGCCATCAGTCGAATTGCAATTACTTTTTCTCCTGCAGTTTCACGGTCAAGTTTTTCAGAGGTAAATATCTGTCCTCTCTCATTTGTGTAAAATCTGTCTTTAGCAAAGTCATTCACAATATGGTAGGTAATTTGGCCATATATTCCAGAATCCTCATCAGTTGCTTTGACTTCAATCACCAAGGTCTGCAAAGGGGCATTTTCAGCCAGTTCAACTTCATATTCATTTTGCATGAAAACAGGGCTATGCAAATTGGCTTGGATTACAATAATCTCAACATGTGCTGAGCTCCTGAAGACTCCATCAGACACAGAAACATTAATATTGTAAAATGGCTTTAACATCTGTCGGCGCAGGTTTGAAAGGGTGATTATGCCTGTCTTGCTATCAATTGCAAAATTCTTATGCTCATTACCTGACAGAATGGAGTATTCCAGTTTGTCAATATCAGAACTATCTGCATCATGGGCTTTCACACAGGTCACAAAATGTCCATGGGGGGCTTGCTCACTTATTTTAGCTTCATAGAGGAGCTGGTCAAATAATGGTGGATTATCATTGAGATCAGTGACATCCACTGTCACGATCATGTCACTACTCAGTGGGGGCATGCCACTATCAATAGCCCTTACCAGTAGCTTATGCTGGTGAGTCTCCTCATAGTCCAACGCTCTCACCAAGGAAATGAGGCCACTGCTACTATCTATGTGGAAATGGTCAGGATTCTTGCTATGATTTCCAAACAAATGGTAAGAAATCCCCCTGTTAGGGGCAGAATCTGAATCTGTAGCCTGAACCTGAACCACAGATGTTCCAATCACGGCAGCCTCAGACAGGGTTGTGGTATATGACTGCTGGGCAAAGACAGGAGGGTTATCATTGACATCTTCAACTATTATGTCAACAAACACCTCAGCATGAACCCCAGTCAAGGAGTCAGTTGCTCGAATGCTTAATTTATATGCGGGGTGAGATTCAAAATCCAAAGGAGCTATGACATTTATAACTCCAGTATTGAAGTTGATAGTAAACTGACTATATGGATCTCCATCTGTAATGCTGTAAAAGACCTTAAGTCCTTCGGGGCTGTTGGCTTGTACATGGACAACTGGGCTATGCAACTGGATATTCTCAGGTATCTCAGCACTGTAGAAAGGCTTTTCAAAAACAGGCATGGCTTTGTTCATAACTGTAATTGGCACAATGACTTCAGCAGAGAAAGCTGGGTCACCGCCATCTTTGGCTACTATGGTGATGAGATATTCCTTATTTAAGGTGTCTGGCTCAAATTTCTTTTTCAAGGAGATTTCACCCAAAGGCCCAATTTGGAAGTGCTCATGGTGTTCCTTAAGGTAATAGTGCACTTCCCCATTTCTACCAATGTCTTTGTCAACAGCAGTCACACAGCGGATGACGTGGCCCACCTCAGCATCAACTTTGACAACAGCATAATAAGGAAGATTGACAAAAACGGGTGCATTATCATTTTGGTCTTCTACGATGACTTTTACCACAACATGTGCCACCACCGAGGGTTTATGTTCTTCTGTTACTTCTACGACCACATCAAAAGCCTCTTGCTGCTCACGATCAAATGGTATGCCTGTAGTTGAGAGCACTCCTGACGTGTGGCTTATTTTAAATCTGCTGTCAGGGTTGAGGATGTGATAAAATAAAGGCTTATTTATTTGATTCCCAATGGCAGTAATAACAGCGATGGTTCTGGCCTCTGTAGAATTCTCTTTTACAGTGGCAGAGTAGGAGTTCTGGGTAAACTTCAGCTGACTTTCTTTGCTTTCTTTCACGTTGATTTTTACAGAGGTGTGGCTTGTAAACCTACCATCAGAAGCTCTCACTGTCAACTCATATCTGCTTCTTAACTGGGTGGTGTTTTGTATGGTTATGGTACCAGTCTTAGGATTGATTAGAAACTTCTCACCAATGTTGCCTTCAGGAATGGAATACATTAACTGTGAAAAAGCAACTGAATCAGCATCTGTAGCATTGACTGTAATGACTTTTACTCCTTTGTACGTTGGCACCAAAACAGATGTTTCATATAATGTTTTGGAGAATACAGGAGGGCAATCATTAATGTCAATTACATGTATAGTCACATTGGCTGCATACTCTGCAAATAAACGTGGGGTTCCCATGTCATGGACTTGCACAGTAAATTGGAAAATGTGTGCTTCCTCATAATCCAAACTGAGTACGGTTCGAATGGCACCAGTGCTTGAGTCAATGGCAAAATATGTGTGGGCAGAAGGCTCGACGATCTGATAAACAAGCAAAGCATTTGATTCCTTATCAGCATCCATAGCTCGAATGACTAATGGGATATTTTTGTCTGTTAAGACCACACTATTGATTGAGGCTGATTCAGTAATGAGTCCTGTGTATTCTGCCTGCATAAAGACTGGCACATTGTCATTCTCATCCTGAAGATGCACCCAAACCGTTGTATTAGCAGACAAACCAGCCATGTTCGTTCCTTGCACTATCAGGGTGTAAAAGGGGAGAGTTTCAAAATCCAGAGACTTTTGAGTAATGATAACTCCTGAGTTGGGGTTGATATCAAATGCACCACCTATGTTTCCATCTTTTATTTCATACACCACAGATGACTGACTGTGTGCACTGACTATCCCAATAAAGCTACCAATGGAAGCAGCTTCGCTGATTTCAACAGAATATTCTTTAGAGGTAAATCTAGGAATTGCATTATCAGAGATGGTGACAAGGATGTGCACAGAAGTCATTTCACTCATTGGAGGATTCCCTTTGTCTGTAGCTTTCACCATCAAATCATATTCTGCTTGGTTACTCTGGTCAAGTTCTTTGGCAGTCTTTATAGAACCTAAGATAGGATCTATAGTAAAGGAATTTCCAATATTCCCTGCAAAAAAGAAAAAAATTATATGTATATCTTAGAGAAAAAGGAGAAAAGATCAAAAAGCATTTAGTGAACACCTCCAACATGTTAGGCACTGTGCTAAGTCCTGGGGATACAAAGAAAGGCAAAAAACCAAAACAAAACAGTTTGCATTCATTATCAAGAAGTTCACAGTCTGATGGAGTAAAGAATAAAGAACTTAAAAGATAAAGACAAGCAGAAACATGGGCATTTGAAATACATATTTAAAAAACAAACTGACAGACGAATGTGGAAAGCATTCAATACTGGAATAGAAGAGTCTTTCTGCTTAATTTTTAATCCACAGAAAATCTACTCAAAGTTCATTTTAAAATGTCTGACACACTTTTAACACTTTCTCCATAAATTATAATAAAATGTAATATACAAAATACATACTGGGCCAAAATGACAGCCAGTCAAGTTCAGTTTTCTGTTGCCAGTGATTACCGTTGGTTAGAAAGTATTCTATCTAAATTACCCCTACTTTCCCAAATCTAGTACCAAGCTATTCAATAATTAATCTAAACTGTTACTGAACCTATTTAGAATACAGAACTTCTTAGGATAGTAAGTTAACTTTAATAATCTCTATATAACAAAAGTTGTATTTTATTATCTTTAACATTTCTGAGTGCACTTTAGGTATAGGAATTTGACTAGATTCTGCGACCCAATAATTTAAGTTAAGATGCTTACCTAAATGTAATCTGCCAATCACATTTAGAACATCCTCACACCTCACTCTTAGTGCTAGGAAATGCGGTGAGCACTCAATAAATGTGTTGATTTACTGATTATATTGTCAACTGTAGTGTTCTAACCTTGACTGTATTTAATGTAATTACATTTTCATAAAGAAACTAACATAAAAAAAGATTTAATGATATTTATAGTTTATCACTCTAGGCCAGGTGCTGCAAAGATGTGACGATAATGAAATTGGAAATAGTTTTAAAGTATTGATCTCAACAAAATCTGTCTTATTTGACCAAAACTAAATAAACAAAATCAATCACAGGAGAAAAGCTATTTTTACATGTCTTCAGGGAGAATTCAACTAATCATGAAAACGGTTTTTGGAGAATTGTTTCTTCTCCCAAGGATTGATATTGTACAGTCGAAAAAACCCTGAACTCTAAGGAATTGAGTTCAAATTCTGCCTAAGGTGAGTATTTTAAGTGTGATCCTTGGAAAGTCATTTGGGTAATTTTCTCAACTATGAAATGAGGCTAGACTGGATCAGGGATACTTTACTTTTAATCACTGAACTTTTTTTTTTAAATTGATAACTATTTCAATGTAATTGATTTTCTTTGTAATTCTCTATATTACATATTATGCATTTAAAAACCTTGTTCTGAGAAAGGGTCCACAGGTTTCACCAAACTACCAAAGGTGTCCAGGACACAAAATATATAAAAGTTTCCTGGAAATGGACTCTAAGATTTCTTCCATTTCTAGGTCTATGATCTTATGATTCCCTTGGAATTAGTTCAAACATTGGGCCCTTCTACTATCAACTTTTTAAAACACAAAGACCATATTCTGAATGAGAAATAGTGTGATTTACTGAAAAACATGCTAGGACCAAGAGATACCCAGATTCAAATTCTATCTGATACTAGTTATATGATATATTGACACATCAGCACGACCCCTCTCAGCCTAGTTTTCTCCTCTGTATAACAAGGATAAATGTGAGATCATGTACATAAAATTCTCTGCAAAACTTAAAAGTGCTAAATAAATGTCAACTACTATTATTAAGATTTGTCTTCTGAAAACTAATGAGTGCTACAAGATGTGCATCAGAAGTGGGTGGTTATGAATAAAACCTTTATGTGAATGGAATAAAATAGATTTTTATCATACAAATGATGCCAACAGATACATACTAAAATTTCAGCTACAATTTAAATCGCAGCTACTTCCTAGAAAGTAGCTGTGTAGGCCTATGAGAATAACTTTTATATTATCAAATCTAAAACAATGACTTTTTCTAAAATGATGTTCAAATTATGCATGAGTAGGTTGTTGATTTATTATCTTTTTCTATTAACTATGACATTGGATAAAGTTCCAGTCTTAGAATACCAGATTACTAATCCTATCAGCCATTGCAAACATCTAAAGAATGTGCTTGCCATATGTTTCGGCACCAGCCATCATATTTGAACCTCCCAGTTGTTAACAATTATGCAAAAACAAAGCCAAGGAAAAGTTTAACATTTACTCCTACAAAAATTCAGTCTGTTTGTGTTTGTGTCCAAATTTTTCTACTGGAATGTTAAGGAATGCACCAGAGGAATGCTGGTCCTAGACTTTGGTCTAGGTGCTACACTTCTGGAAGGCTGAAGCCAACTTGCCTTACCTCAAAGGCACTGATTCTAAAATATAATAAATTTTTAAAATTCCACTAAAGGATCACTATTACCCTTCTTAGGAGTAATGCTTTCTATTTTGAGTGTTTGAGAATATAAAGAACTGGTCTTTAAGCAGATTAAGTAATAAAGTCTCCCCCCCAAAAATTAATAAAGATAAGGATCTTGTTATGATCCTTGACTCCCATTTACTTAAATTTTGATTATATGATATGCAGGTAAGGCCTCTGTCTCAATTATGCCTTAGGCCTAGAAAAAAAATGTAGAAATACAAAATATGGATAGGTATTGACTTAGAAGGAATACTCAGAAAAAGGGACCCCAATATTCCACCATTACTGTAAAAGGGGAAATGATTAGGGAGGAGCTCTCTTCTTCTCAAGCTCCAAAATGAGTATAAGTAAAGTAACCAGCTGTTAACTTAAGAGTGGCTCTGAGGGAAACAAATTGCCAAGAAAAGTAAGTTTTCTTGATTCTTTTTCATTTTCTCATAGTGTTTGGAAAGAGGAATCAGCATGAATACATAAATTCAAAAGCAATCCCTAATGAGCCCTAAAATGTGGGTTTTATCCTATTACCTGTATCTGGGTAACCCCATCATCTCTGTCCCTGCTTCAATTAGAGGTGACTGCTAATGCCAGCATGACTGGGAGGCTCTGAGCCCCTGTATCACTTTATGAAATGTTCTTTAACAAACTGGGAAAAACTCTTCTTCTACAGGCTTTTAATCATCCTTCTCTTTCTTTGCATAAGTAAATAAATAGCTAATATAAAATTCTCGAATCTCCTAGGTTTTAAATAAACATCATGGCTATACTCCTCAATAACAGTGTCCCAGCAATGAAACAGTTAAGTAACTCTTTACAACACATCAACTTTGGAAAAGACTGCAGCCAAAGTCCCATTACTGTGTTTCAAATAAGATAATGTCTTCAAAGCATAATGCTTAAAGCGATATGGAACAGAGTTGGGCCTATAATTTCATTTGTGTAACGAATTTGCTGCCCTCTACCAATTCTGATACGAATTCTGTTCTATTATTTATTTAGCTATTTGAGGCACTGAGAAGTCAGACTACTTCTCCAGGACTACCCAGTCAGTATATGTCTGTGGGCATGATCTGAACCCAAGATTTCTTAACTCTGAAGGCAGTTCACTATTAGGTACACCATGACTTTGGCACACCTTTTCAAAGCATCTGTTACTATTATGAGAAACTCAGTGGCCCAGGACCACCCATACCCAGCAGGCAGAGGGTGTACACTCTTTGCTAGGAGCATCAGTGCTCATTGACCTTTCTCAGCAGCCACTCTGACCTTCCAGACTCCAAACTATGAGGCAATATCCTACTTGCTCCTCCTTACCGACCTCACTGGAATTAACTCCTTTCCTGAACTAGCCACGCTGTATATTTTACTGTCTTCCTTCCTTTACTGGACTTGTTTGTGGACCCAAATGATTTACCATACCAAGGAATTTCCATCCCTTTTCTAGTCAATTAAGAAAAACTTAAGTGCCTACTATGTGCCACACACTGTGCCAAGTGCTGGGGATACAACAAAAGGCAAAAGAGAGTCCCTGCACTTGATGAGTTCAGTCCAATCAGCTTTATCGCCATCTAACTCCTAGCATGATATTCAGACCTTAATGGCTTCTGGGAGGTCTAGGCATGATATCAATCTCAGATCTGTGATTTAAATGCTTTTCATAAAGTGGAAGTAAATTCAAAAGATGTTGGGGGTGACAGTCCACTGAACTTAAGTACAAAAGAAATCTTTAGGTCACTGTAAACATACCTGATTCAATGGAATACAAAACTTCAGCATTTTCTCCTTTATCCTTATCTAGGGCTGTAACCTGTAATACAACAGATCCCACGGCAGCTGACTCATAAACCCGCCCTTGGTAGGAGGAGCTGGTGAACCACGGGGCATGGTCATTCACATCACTGACATTGACGATGACTCTGGCAAAGCTGCGCTTGACAGGCACGTCTTGGTCTCGCACCTAAAATAATCAGCATAGCTGTTAGAGATGTCCTAACAACATACACATCTGTACCAGGGATAGAAGAAAGCACGAAGACTCACCATCACAGTGAGAATGTGCTGGTGAGCAGCCTCATGATCAAGCTTCTCAGTTGTATAAAGTGAGCCAGTTGCCGGATCAAGACGGAATTTCTTGAGGCTCAGGGGGTCCGTACTACTCTGCAAAGTATAGATCAATTTGTTTTTTTCATCCTTGTCCATAGCGCTGATTTGTAAAATCTCTGTGTCAGGCACTGTGTCTTCTGGAATAAGGACTTCATATTTTGACTTTGAAAACTGCGGGCGGTGATCATTTGTATCAATCACTTTGATGAGCACCTGGAATTTAAATATGAACAATCTGAGTAACGTTATCGTGCTTAAAGAATAAAGAAAAGAACAGAACCAGGAGAACCCTGGACAGTAGCAGTAATACTGTAATGATGGTCAA
Organism: Bettongia penicillata ogilbyi; assembly: GCA_023548195.1. Lineage (NCBI taxonomy): Eukaryota > Metazoa > Chordata > Mammalia > Diprotodontia > Potoroidae > Bettongia > Bettongia penicillata. The sequence continues at coordinate 7,345,061 of JAJHZJ010000008.1, forward strand.
CCATGAAGGACTTGACTACTTTTATCAAGATGATGATCCAAGAAAACTGCAGAAGACCCATGATGAAAACTGCCATCCACCTCCAGGGAGAGAACTGATGAACTCTGAAGCACTTTTTTACTTTATTTTTCTTGCCTTTTTTTCAACATGACTAATATGGAAATATGCTTTGTATGACTTTGCATGTATAATCAATACCATGCTGCTTGCCTTTTCAATGGAAGGGAAGGGTACTGGAAGGAGGTAAAGAATATGGAACTCAAAATTTCAAAAAAAATGAATGCTAAAAAGAAACAAACAAACAAAAGAATATGGAAAAAATAAAGCATAAGCAACAAAATCCATTTTCTTATGAAAACAAATAAAATACATGAGATGCTCCTGCTGGGATGCCAACCTCAAATTCAATAAATGTTGGCAGAAAAAAATCTGAATTAACTACTTGGGTATAACTAAGTTTAATTTTCCCAGTGTGAGAGTCACATTTTAGAGAGAGAGGCAGCCTGAAAATTAGGAAAATTTGAGTTCAGCTTCTACATGGGATAATTATTGACTGTGTTGTCCTGGAAAGATCTGTCAGGATCACAGGCAGCTCTCTAGGGTTGCAGAAAAGGCATTTGTCAGCATTGGTGGAGGGAGTTTCCTTACCAGGAGCATGAAATCATGGGTATAGTCAAAATTTAAAAATCTCTTTCTGAATATTTATAGAAATCTACAGTTAACTGTGGGAAGTTTCAAAGACAGAAGGGTCAATGTTTTTTGTCAAGAACAGCCAAGCTACTATAACAAAAATTATACCCTGAATGAGAAAATAATTCATATTCATATAGTGCTTTTAAGGTGAGCAAGTTCACTCTTCACAACAATTCTAAGAAGGAATGCAAGTGTTGCTACTTCCATCACAGAGGTGAGAAAATAGAGTTGGTTAAATGACTTGCTCATGGTATCAAAATTCCAGGAGCATGATTCAAATTCTGGTGCAAAGTCCTCTATATACCATACTGCCCTCTTGTAGAATAAACCATAAGCCTTAAGACAAGTTTCAACATCTGAATATGTTTTTCAAAAAACGGCCACTTACTTTTCAATCTCTGTCTCTATTTTTAACCACAAATAAAACTAGGTTACTAATCTCTACAATGAACAATGACGTTTTTATAAAAGGAATTCCAAATAGATTTTTAAAAAATTGTCATAATTAAACTAAGCTCATTGTGGCGATAACCTTAAAAGCTAATGAAGCCATAGGGAGAAAAAATTCTTGTAAGAACAGAAACACTGCTGAGGAATCAATGCAGCCTTGTGCTAAATTAAGGGAAGCATTTAACTCTGGAGATGGGAAATTATTTGTAGAGTGAGGAGGTACATGGGGCAAGGAAACAAGAGACAGATTTGCTAATGAAATCAATTGAGAGAATATTATTGAAAGAATCACATTACAAGCACTTGTTTTCTCAGTAAAAGCAGAATGATCATGGGGGTTTTTTTGTAAGTGAAGTACATGAAATCTAGACTGTTAGAATTCAAATGTTGGAAAATGTTTACACAAACATCCATTTACACAAAATATTTTTATGAGTTATGATTAAATTTCTAATATAGATACCTTTCTTAATAGAATAATGTGTTCCAGAAAGGTTGATTGTAAATCAAATTGGTTTTTTTTCCCAATGACTCCCATCATGAAATGAGAAATGCATTTTCTTCTAGACATTTTTATCCTAAGAATATATTTTCTAAATCACACATAAGCCTGTAAAATGCATTCTAAAATCATGTATGCTAAAGGCAAAAATAATTTCCAGTAATTATTTATTAAGTACTTGTCTTTCCCTTAGTACATCAGAATTTAGGTTTGTGGTACAGGATTTTATACGATAATAACTTGTTTGGACCATTTAGTAAGAAAAGGGGTCCTCTAAGTCTTTCCACCTCATTTGTTGTCAAGCCTGGCACCTAGAAGGTTCTACATGTCTATTGACTGACTGAGCCACATATCACCTTCCTGTGCATCCCCAACTTGCTCAGATTTTTTTTGGGGGGAGGTGGTAATCAAGGGTTTCCATCCATCATTGTTGCCTATATTATGGTCTTTTGGGTTCCTGACGGTATCATCCAAAGCAGGCGTGGGGAACCTGGGGCCTCGAGACCACATGTGCCCTTTGGACTGAGTCCAAGTTTTACAGAACAAATCTTTTTATTAAGGGGAACTGTTCTGTGAAGTTTGGATTGGATTCAGTCAAAGCGCTGCACTTGAGGACCTACAGGGCTAAGTACGGCCTTGAGGTTGTAGGTCCCCCACCCTGATAACGAAGTGTCAACTACGTATACCAGGTCCTTATTATGCCCAAAGCAGTAAGCATTTAGCTACATTTAAAGATTTGTTAAGCATGTTATATACATTATCTCATCTGACCCTTACAACACTGAGTTGCTATTAATATTATTATTATCATTGCTATTTCGACTTTGCAGATGCAGAAATCAAGGCTCAGTGCGATTAAGTGGTTTTCCTGGTCACACTACTAAGAAGTGTTCGAGGAAGGACTCGAAACTGTCCTTTTCACTATAACATGCTGCCTCATCCAAATCACAGATGAAAAATGCCAAACAGAAGAGGGTCAAGACCAGAGCCCTGCAGCACCCTCTCTTCAGGGAGGTTACACTTTGGGGCAATCACACATAGCCAAGGAAAGTGACTGTGATGGAAGGTTATCATAAATGCTATGGATCCAGAGGGGGCTGGAAGAAAAGCAGCATCCTAGAAGAGACAGGACCCAAAGTGATTAGGATTGGGATAGGCAAGAGAGGGTGTGTAGGGGTGTGTGATGGGGGGAGTGTGTGTGTATGTGCGTGCGTGTGTGTGTGTGTGCCTGCGTGCGTGTGCATGCATGTGTGCGTGCGTGCGCTCTCTGGCCTCTCCACAGCTTCAGTAAGCCCTTTGGCTAACTAGCACTTTCTCCTCCCAATTCCACTTCTGGAACCATGATCGAATCAATTCTTACTGATCCTACATTGCCCATGTCCAACTGTTCCTTTATGGCTCCACTTGCCATCGCGTCCTACCTTCTGCATTTGGACCCCACTGCTTAGAGTTGTCACATTCTAAGAACTTCATTATTCATCCCCTTCCCCCATTCATCCAATCATTCAGGAAGAATTACAACACTACTGTTAGGAAAGGGGAAACAGGTGGCCTGGGCCCTGAGGGCCTGACCTCCAAGTCAGCCCATTAAACACCACCAGGTGCAGCCAAGAATTTAACTTTCAGGGCTTTCTTCTCTGCCTGTGACCTACACCTCCAGCTTACCCTCCTCCTTTCAGCCACCCTGGTTCTGACCTTCAGTGTTCCAGAATTTAGCTCAGCAAACCTGACTCTCTCTTCTCCTGCATTCCGGAATTTGCCCTGACAAATGACTTTTTTTTTAATCACATTTACTGAATCTGCACTCCAATTCCACAGGGTCTTATCTGTTTCTGAACCCAACCTAGTGACTTAACCCCAAACTCAAAACTGCTCTTCTTTTGTTGGCTGATTTCATTTGCAACTCTTCTTGTCTACCTGTACCATGTGGCACAGTAGGTAGGGCCCAAGTTTCCTTTTCTGACAAATCTGTACCCCAAAGTTACAGATCATAAATACAAAAATGAAACAAATCTCTATGCCAGAAATTACCAACCCTTGGGTCTAGTGCCATGGCAAGGACAGAGGCCCTGAGGGTTCTACTTAGGCTCTATTGCTGTCTGCATCTTCAGAAAATGTTTTCTTTTTACATTCAACCTTTTCCCTGCACCATCTAAAAGTGCATTTATTTAGCAGTGCTGTTAGCGATTAGTAGTTCATGGAGTGCAGTTAAGGGGTTCTACTACTGGACCTCTTTATTATCCCTCATAAGACTGTTGTGATGAGAGTCAGTGGCCACACTACAGGGCCCCATAAACGGATCGTTTTCATACTTCATTTACTGAGTGAGCTAAAGCACGGATTGCTAAATACTGGATTTTCTCCATGTCGGGGTACACCACCTGCAGGTCATATAATATTCAAGATTCTCTAAACTATTTATTTCCTTATAAAACTTTTAAGCAATTCTGTTCTAATAGATGCACTGGGGAATTATTTTTCTTGATCAAGTTTTTGTTATTTTTGTTTTTCCTAAAGATTTTAGTCCCATGAAAACCACTTTATTCTGCTGCCCTCAATACAGCACAGAGCAACAATTACTGGAAAAAATGAATATTTAATCCCGATCAGTATTTATACTGGTCACTGTCAAACGGGCCCCAAAGCAGAATGCTTATATTAATTCTGCACAAATTCAGGATGGATATCCTGTGACTAAGGTGGAATGAAATAACCGCAATTAGTTTTAAATGACCATATGTAATAACCCTTCTCATTGAAAACAGATTATCCAGGAAGTACATGTTACTGCACCCTCAAAAAACACCCAAACCCTGCAAACCAGCAACAAATCGTTCATACGGTAGCAGACTCAATAAGAAAAATAAATAAATCTTTCTATTTAAGGTCAGAACAGAATGATTTAAAGCAAGAACACTGCAATCTAAAAGGATTTCATTCTCTGACATTGGATTTTTTTAACGTTCTTCCTCCCCAGTCATTTCCAAGACTGTCAAACATCAGTACAAAAGGCTCCAGTCCGTTTGTTCTATGTGTACATCACGCATTTGTGATTTAGCTACATATAAATTTAAAAGCTTTCTCACATACTGCCTGGTTATTTTTCAGCAAGTAATTTAGATAAAACCATGACAATTAAATTATTTGCAGATGTGCATGGCCTGTAGCTATAGTACAAAGTCTCTAATATCAAAGTAATAGAAAACATCATTTTTGTATAATGTGAAATAGTTTAGGTTTATTATTTTTAAACCAAAGCACTCCTAATTGGTACAACTTCTAAACAGTTTGCCTTCTTTTCAACTTGCAACAAACTGCGTAATTGTGTACTTTCCCAGCTATCTTGATTTCCACGGATGAAGACATATTGTAGATTACTAGTATTCTTTTTATCTGCCACAGAGCCTACCTCAGTATTTTAAGGATAGTGGGGGCTGAACAAATATTTGTTGTACGGATAGATTGATGGATGTCTTAGAGACTGATGGATGTCTTAGAGCTATACTACCCAGATACGTGAAGATGTACTAAAGTACACTAGACAGGGGTGGATGGAGTAACCATATAACTCCATAAATCTGTAGATGTAGCTATGGCTATAATAACAACAGCTAGCATTTATATACTTCTTGCTATGTGCCAGGTACTCTGCTAAGTCTTTATAAATATCTCATTTGATACAATCATATACAAGTGTAACTGTATATGCATATTTGCTTTTGTACTTATTTCTATGTACATAGAGATAGTTATATTGATCTACACCTACATTTATCTATATAACTAAAAAACTCTCTATATACATATTTATGTGTATACTTAGAAGGGGGAAGGGATGGAAGGAGGAATGAAATGTACATATTTCAGAAAGAATATGAAATAAGACCATTTCTTGGGCATAAACCAGAATCTTTAAGGTTATATATTGCTGTCATTATTGTTATTGCAACAGGATAGGAAATTAAAACTGCAGAAAGCCATTTTAAAAAGAGGGGGAAGCTTTAGTATTTTTGGTTTCTTTTCTAAAGATACCTTGGTATAGGTAACAATAATTCAAAGATAGTATTTTTGATGTTTCAAAAGTGTATATCATTCTAGTGTACTACAAAATATCAACTGGCATGAAACAAAGTTTGGTTGCTTATTCATTCTTTTGTCTGTTTATTCAGGGCTGGGTGTCCTATCTCTCCCTAGGCTTGGAAGCGCAGCAGTTATTCAAGGACCAGCCCCACTGAAGACTGGCAGGAAGCTTTGGCTTGTTCTGTTTCTGATGTGGGTTGCTCTATCCCTCCCTCCTTAGGCAGTCGGGTAATCCTCCTCTCCTGGAGGCTCATCGCACTGGTGGGTGACAGCCTTAGTTCTGAAATCCAACTGGCTTTAGCCCTTCTGTAGCTCCAAACTCATTTTAACTGATCTAGCATCCTGAACCTGCACAGTAACAAGATCTACAGGTGTAGACCAAAATACAATGTTTATAATGTAAATCAATCACCTACTTTACATCATTTCCTTACTGAATGCAAATATTATAATCTACCAAGATTGCTTAATATCAGAATCAATCTCCTCTAAACTATATGGACATTACTTAGGAATATGACATTCACAGATCTGGAAACGAACAATCTTTCAACAATCACACTAGTAATTCAATTACCTGAGTGACAATGACTGTGGTTCCATCTGTTGCCTCCACTGTCAGGTTGTAGTTTGATTTCTGTTCTGCATCCAGAGGTCTGGCAACAATAATGGTGCCAGTGCCCTTGTCCACATCAAATCGGCTGTCGTAGTTGCCTCCTTGTTTAAAATAGTGGAAAGATAAGTGTAAAGAAACAGTTGTCTGGTCTCATAGGATTTCTCTCTCTCTCTCTCTCTCTCTCTCTCTCTCTCTCTCTCTCTCTCTCTCTCTCTCTCTCTCTCTCTCTCTCTCTCTCTCTCACACACACACACACACACACGAGTGAATTTGTGAATTCTGGTACTTAATGGAGATGAAACAAATCTTTCAAACACACTGTTGGACTGGGTGACCTGACTTCCTTTCCTATGATGAGACTGCATGATTCTATAACTCCTAATTGGTTACAGAAATATACACAACTTATTCAGGTATTTGAGGTTTTCCATAATTTGGTTCAGACCTACATTTCTCACTTTATCTCATATTATTGTAGCCCCTAGATAAATATCCATCTCACATTCTCTTTTTGATCTTTTCCTTTTTGAGGACTTTGCTCAAGTTATCCTCCAAGTGTAGAAGGTTGGTACTGAACCATTTAAATCTAGACAGGTCACCTTCAACTTTCAAAACACCAGAGTGGCCACTATGACAACATCTGGGTACTAACTGGTAAGGATTTTGCTTTGAAAAAAAGTGGTTCAGAGACTAGTATAGTTTGTGAGAGGAATGGAAATGAGAGTAAAGTGAAAGAAAAATTTTAAAATGGGAGAAATCCTGGAAACTGCAAGCAAGAGTGCTTTATACGTGACTAAAATCTTTTCTGGATGCAATTCATTTTATTACATTTCAGGTCTTCCAAGTGTCCCTTGGAATTATTGGTCAATAACCACACTGAAACATCAATCAGTGACAAGAGTCAGTCATTTAAGAATTGAACTGCTCATAATAACTACGATGGTAGGAAGCAGATATTTCTAACAGAATAAGCCTGTTAATACAGTTAATGTTAATAAATATTGGTCCCTGATTTTAACAATTGAAAAGAATTTTCCCATTTTAAACATTGTCTAACCAACGTTAGATGAAACAAAAGCTATTTGTCCTAAATTGCAATTTTTTTCAAATATGTCTCCAGTTACAAGCCAAGATATCCATCCTTCATACATCAGCATACAAACTTAAGGTCTTGCAAAATTAAATTTGGGGATTTCATTGAAATTTCACTGTTTATAACTATGAGATGAAACGAGATGGAAGTCTTAGAAATACTGCCAGACATAATCCAATGCAACAAGGACAAGAAGTAGCTTCTAATTTATGTTTGTAACCATTCAAGTTCATGTCTGAAATGGAAGACTATGCTTATGTCATGAAAGGAAAAAAGAATGAAGACAACCCTCCCCCCTGAAAATAAATGAGTTCTACACCATAATTATTTTAGATCTCATAATCCAGTAATAAATTATGTGATCTCAGCAGATACCTTCTGCTGTACAGTTCAGGTCACAAGCCATCTGAAAGATGTAAAAAACTTCTCTAGCAAGACTGTCTCCTGGCACAGCCAAAAAGAAGCAAGCAAGCATGAAAGGCAAGCAGAGAACATGTGGGAAAGCAATCAAATTAATTCAAACTGCAAGAAAGGAGAGTAGTGCAATGAGATCTGCACAACAGAAGCCCAAAGACTTAGCAATGGGACAGAACACTAACAGTCCAATCACACAACTGCAATTATTAAACAATTCATTAAGCAACTGACTTTTTTTCCCTTATAACCAAACTACTTGTTAACATGACAATTTTTCTGTAACTTAGAGACTAACTAAATGGCGTGGGGCATGGACATAAAACATTTGGTCACAGTAACCCTGCTAACATGCATCAAAGACAGGAAAAGAACCCAGACCATCCTAAGTTGAAGGCCAGTCCCTTTACTACACCACAAACATTGCCTTTCATGTTTTAAGGTGCCCAGGGCCTTAAGGTTTATGATGCACCTTTTTCATAATGGGTACGTAACGTGTGCACCTATTATCATGCTCATTTGTTGATGAGGAAAGCAGGTGAAAAAGATCTGCTGAAGTCATATAGCTCATAAGTGCTGGAATGGAAATCTAATCCAGAATATTTTGTTTGATTCAGCAGTCACTCTTCTACATCATATTGGCCTAGAGGCAGCTGGTGATGCAGTGGATAGAATACAGGTCTGGAGTAAGGAAGACCCAAGTTCAAATCTGGCCTCATACATTTAGTAGAGTTGTGTGATACTGGGCAAGTCACTTAATCCTGTCTGACTCAATTTTTTCATCTGTAAAATGAGCTTGAAAAGAAAATAGCAAACCACTCCAGTATCTTTGCCAAGAAAACTTCCAATGGGGTCACAAAGAGTCAAACAGAACTGAAAAATAAATGTTTATTCCCTTGTCCTCCCTTCCCCTTTTTCATTTAAATTTCTTTCCTTAGACAGATTCCCAAAACCTCAGTAGTAGCAGAGCCACTACCAACAATTTTAGTACAGAAGCTCATCCCACACTCATAGTACTAACAACTGATGGTAAGCCACCTCACTGAGCAGAAGTAGGAATTTATGGTTCCTTGTTTAATCACGTTCAACTGTTCATAACCCCATTTGGGTATTCCTGGCAAAGACACTTGAATGGTTTGCCATTTCCTTCTCCAGTTCATTTGACAGATGAGGAAACTGAGGCAAACAGGGTTAAGTGACTTGTCCAGGGTCACACAGCTAATAAGCATCTGAGGCCAGATCTGAATTCAGGAAGAGGCCCAACACTGTACCACCTAGCTTCCCTAAGAATTTATAATCTTGGCTATAAGCTTGCAAATAAAAAAAACTTTTTAAAAAAGAGAGAAATTCAGCAGGGAAAAAGTTCGTTTTAACATCACAGATTTGCTGAATTATTAACATTTGCTCAGGAAACTCACAACATAATTTATATGCCCTTTTGAAAAAATTTATTGATTTATTGCCAGACATTTTAGAATAAAAAGTTACAGTATGGAAGGAAATTCTTTCTGTCTCTCCTTGCAGATTTTATTTGAAGCCAATGAGCTAACAGGAACAGAGTACAATAATGAGAAAAACCAGGTCTAGTTCTGTGAAGTTCAATCTATGAAATCCCAACTGAAGGCGTTCTTACCAATGATGTCAAACCAAAGGGGTGTGCCAAGGGGTTCAACAGAAATCACCCCAATCATGTGAGCAACTGGATCGCTCTCCATTACAGTGAAAGAAAAGTAAGGTTCTTCAAAGGAAATTGGCTCAGGGGATGGTTTAGGCTTGGATATCCATTCAATATGAAGCCGGGCAGTTGAAGACTTTTGAGGGCGACCGTTATCAACAGCTTTAATCTACAAAATTCAGGGCAAGCGGAGGGGAAAGAAGGAAAAAAATAAATATATATTTATATATAACTTAAAAATGACAATCATTAACAAAATCAATGTTCCATGACTTTCTTTCCATTAATTACAGCTATGGTTGGCTAAGTTTCATAATGAGTTTAAACTCAAGAGTTTACTACTTGTGTCTGCTTACCATATGTCTAAAGCTTGATAAGAAGATAAAGTCCTTGATTAAATAAACTTAGTACAAGGAACAAGAAGAAGAAATCACAATTGAAAAGAAAAAAACAACTCATGTTTCTGATACATTATCAAGCAGCATCTGATGTTAGTTAGGACTCAAAACTGAAGTCCCTGATATGAAAGAGCAAACAGGTAAATAGAATAAACTAGATAAAGCCTGTTCTAATAGCTGTTTAGCGTAAAAAAGGAAGGTAAGACAAATATTCTGACTCACTGAAAGAATATCATATTCTCGTGCGCCTGAAAATTTCTTAGAAGAAACAACTCCAGTTTTTGGTTCAATGAAGAATTTTCCATGCTCATCTCCATCTTCGATGCTATAGGAGATCTCTGCATTGGGACCTTCATCTTTGTCTGTAGCTATCACCCGATAGATGGGCTCCCGTCTGGCACTTCTCTCACGTTCTGGTTTATCCCGTTCTGGGAGTCGGATTTTGTAGAATTTCTGTAAGAACTGAGGCTTGTTGTCATTCTCATCAAGGATTTTCACGATCACTCTTGCAATGGTTGACTTTGGAGGAGTACCATCATCTGTCACTGTCACCTGTTTTTTAAAGGGAAAAAAAGGAAAAGAAGTCAATCCTCACCTTAGAGAGAATAACTCTAAAAAGTGAATTTCTGCTTAAGGCAGAATGTCACTCCTCCAAAGGAGATGTCAACACAGGAAGGTTCGTAAACAGAGGACAGGGATCATAATGGTATATTAGGAAGTAGTGGCATAAAGAATGGATTGGGTAGAAGAGGAACTGGAAGCATGAAATACATCCATATATGTTTCAGTCTATTACTTTCTCAGGTGATAATGTTTGCTTAATTTTCTTTGCACAGAAATACTTCCCTTCCTGTCCCCAATCAGGAAAGGAACACATACTCCAATTTTAAAAGATATAATTTAACATGGAATGTGAAATCTAAGAGAATCTTAATGGGAATGAAATTTCAACTAGGTAAGAAAATGTTTTCTTTTCTATGTCCTCCAAAGAAGCTTACTTAAGCATGAGTACCATGGTAGTCCTCAGGAATCAATTGAGTTGAGATTATTAGTGGTGCACATGGAAATGAAATTATAAAATTATGCTCCCTTTGGGTTAGGAAGAAATTTTCCCCTTGTAAAAGGAGGCAATGACCTTGATATAACTCATTTTTCTCCCTCTTCTATCTTTCTGGAATAGATCACTTGAAAGGGATCACATACTTTTGGAGAATTAAAACAGCTAATTAGTAATAATGTATATTGATAGGGCACTTAGATTTTACAAAGCCCTTTACATGTATTATCTCCTTTGATCTCCAGAAAAATTCTGAGAGAAATCAAATGAGAAAATATTTGTAAAGTGCCTGGCACACAGGAGTAGCTTAATTCATTCTCCCTTCCTCCTTCCCTCCCTTCTTTCCGTCCTAACAGAACAATTGCTGACCTGCATTAGTAAAAGTTTATTCATTACAACACAGGTCTTGTCTCCCCTCTAAATGAACAAGAAATAAGTGAATTTATAGAGTATGTTTATTTTTTTTAGAAGTTTATTGCTTGATTATTGGCTACCAAGTAATTGGCATTCCCCCTACAATCACAATTGACAAAATCACCTAAGATATGGAAAGGTTCTCATCTATATCAGTGAAGTATGTAGTCACACCGATTAAATGATTCAAAGCATTAAACACTGATGTCAAAATCATAAATTGCATTTGCCTTTCAGGTTGATCTGTAATTTTTAGTAACAAATTCTATGACTCCATAAGTTTTAAATCTTCCATGGAGAGGTAGCAACCACAGTGCGATGGTTCAAGATCTGTTCTAAGAGACAGTTCAAGTCTTCGGTTGTGGAAATACTGCTTTTGTTACTCTGTGCCAAAGATATTTTAGTGCCCTCAGCAACTTTCTCACACCCTAAGTTGTAGATCTACACACTGGGAGGGGGAGTTTCAGGGACATTAACTAGTCATGGGACCTTAGAAAAGTACTGTCTCTCAACCTGCTTTTTCGTTTGTAAAATGGGAAAAATAATTCCACTTACCTCCCAGGGTTCTTACGAGGATCACATAATCTTTACTGCTACATAAATACATGCAAATCTTTACTGTTACATAAATAATTAGGATTATTTTATCAAGATGGAAAGGCTTGGAGTATGGGCAAAGTGATGCAGCACTATTTATGTCTGTTGACTACAGACTAGCAACGCTAGGTTTGGTGAGGCTTATCACCATGTTGGTTACAGAGCAATGGGTATTTTTTGCCACAGAAACTCCCAGAGATAATCTACTAGGTTTCAGAGGGAGTAGGTATCTGCATTCATGGACAATATACCTGCAGGACTAAAATTACAGACACTTAAAATATTAGTTCCAATAACCAGCAGAGAATCCAGTCTACCACAGGCTACAAGAAGTCTCCACTAGGGAGACCATGAAATCAATTGCAATGATAGTTCAATAACCAAAGACCAAAAACAATTATGCAATTTATGTAAACAGAGTACCATAGATCAGAAGGAAAGAAATGGTGATGTCTCCATGAGCAAAGATTGAGAATTATTAACAGTGAACTCTCTTTCTCCACATGGGGACCAGAACCTCCAAAGCAGATGCAGTCAGTTTCCAAGGAGGTTGAACATACAATTGGTTCAGAACAGCGAGATCTGAAAAGGTGTTTGGCTTTAACAAACCAAAAGCTTCTTGAATGGAATGACAAAGTCTTCTTCACCTAGTAAGCATTCCCCCTTTCTCCCCCACACTTTTTTATCTGCTGTGATAAAAGAAAATGAGATGCAAAAAGGTCTTCCCTCCTCCCTGAGTTGAAGGATTATGTGGGACATCAGTTATTACAGGAAGACAGACAAGATGGAATTTACTGCTCTATATCCTCACTCAATCTCTGTCTCTTCCCTAATCTTCTACTAGATTAGTTTTGGGAACTGTTCAACTCAACACACACACACACACACACACATACGAGGAATGCAAGCGGCCATGTTCAGTGCAACAAAAGACAGAATGTTACTCTGTGGAAGAGAGGGCACGGTTGTCCCAGGCCTGCCCTAGGAAGACATTCCATGCTGAAATAATTCTACTGCAGCAGTCATCAAAAACCGTGAAATTATCACATCTTTTTTAAAAGGGGGGGAAGAAGGGGTAAAAGTAAAATGGATACAAAGTACCTAAAACACACATAATCATTAAATGTTTATAGGCTTCAGAATGATGGACACCAGCGGCAGATCCATTAAAACAGACAATTGACAAATGTACTCAAACAGTCATTCTTTTCCTTGTATGACTGGGATGGAGAAATAGATTTACTTTGCTCTGTCTCTTGCATCTGCTTTCCTTCCTCTTGGTCTCTTCTCACTTTGCCCCAGACCTTATTCTCCATTTCTACTTTGGCCTCTCGTATCAGGATTTGTTTCATAAGGTAGCAAGATGTCCCAGTGAACTCTGGAGTCAAAACAATCTTAGTTCAAATCTGGCTTCAAACATTTAACTAGCTGTGTGACTCTGGGGAAGTTGTTTTCACCTCTGTATGCCTCAGTTTCCTTGTCTGTAAAATGGGAATAATTACAGCACCAAGCTCCCAGGGTTGTTGTGAGGATAAAAAATAAGATAATATTTGTAAAGTACTTTGCAGATATTATGCTTGTTCTTGCAATTATTAATTCTTACCTAGTTATTCCGTGTTTTGTACATTCAACTTTGGCCCCTTTGGGGGCTAGTTTTTATAACCTAGGACCTTGGCTGAAGATAAACCATCCATAACTGGTAAGTGATAAGCTGTTAAAGGTTGTTAAATTACTACTGAGGAGGCAGAAGCCTTTGAAGATTATAAACCTTCCCGTAATGGACTACTACATACATTGACCAACTTCTTTCTTTGCCAGACAACTGATAACTCCAGCAGAAATGTCCTATGAGTTTCCTCCTTTCATTTTTTTTAAGAAAAAAGAAACAAAATGCTTACTTCTAGTATGTGTTCATCTTGTTGTTCTCGGTCTAATTTTCTCGATGTGGTGGTGATGAGACCTATGAATGATAAATAACGCGTTAGCCCTCAGAGATAAAAGCAAGGTTACTGCAAATTGATCAGGGGCTCCCGAAACAGGGTGGGGGGGGGGAGGGGAGGAGGTAGACTAATATTCCAAACTTTAACCTATTTTTCAATGGAAACCTTAACAAGCAAAGAAATAGAAACCAAGAAGAGGACCCAGGATTCCAGGGAGATAATTTTCAGTGCTGGATAATCCTACACTTCACTGTCAGTAACAGCTCTCCTCAAAAGTTGGGCAAGAGAGGTAAAAGGGTGGGGGGAGGGAAAAGCCTCATTCTCTGATTTTGGCATTTATGACAGTAGTTAGTAGGAATAAAGATTGGAAAAAATCCCTAAAAATCTACAGGCATAGGAATAAAACAAGTTATTAAAATAAATCCTGGGTGTATGGGATTTTATTTATGACTCAGTATCCCTAAATTTCCACAAAATTTATTAAGAAGTGATGGAAATAAGGATTTACATTATGCATGATACAATCAAAAAGCATTACCACTTATCACTATCCACCACTCATTGCCTTCCACCACATGGTGGTATCATGCTATTTTTCCAGACTTTTTTCCTGTTTGTTGCTGCTACTACCTCTACTAACTCCTCTCCACACCCCAAACATGCCCTGAAGTTTCCTACTTCCATGCTTTTGTTCACACTAATCCCAGTGTTTTCAACATTCTCCCTCCCCTTCTTCTGAATTCCTGGGCATTCTTTAAAGACCAACTCAGACAGACATTTCCTCCATGAAGCCTTCCCTCAATTGCCCCACCAAAGACTTTCACATCTCAAATAGTTTTTTCTTCTTTATCTCTGTAATATACTTATCATGCAATATTGTGTATTATAGTTTTCTGGGTTTGTGTCCTATCTTATTTCTGTGACAATAAAAGCTTCATTAGAGTAGCAAGTACGTCTGGACCATATCACATGTAAATGTTACATCTCCTCCAGTGCAAAGTACAGAGCCGTGCACTGAGTGTCTGTCCAAACGAACTGTGGCAGAATTAAACATCATTATTAGTCAAGACCTTATTCTTGCAATGACACCTAAAGAAAAACACAGAACACCACAAACTGGAAAACCAACACTGAGGGTGTATAAAAGGTGATGACAAGACATACTGGCCATAAGAAGGATGCCATTATTTCCAGTGAGGCTGTGCAGACACGAAATGATATAAAAAGATGTCATCCAGGAAATGTATGACCAGGGAAGAGGGTAGTCCTTTCACACAGTGAGAGCAAGGAAAAACCTCAGAGAAATAACCTAATTGCTGTACTAATAAGCATGGAAAATTAAGGAGGTAGAGGTAGGGGAAAAAAAAACCCTAGAAGGAATCCAACAGAATGCGTAGATCTTTTATGGATTATTTTGAGGATTGTAGAAGAAAAGCACTTCAGAAAATGAATGGGAACACGTAAGTTTCAATCCATATCTTAAATGATGGCCACGGATTATCCCTCATATCCTCTGCCCTCCAGCTAAGCCACACACACACACCCTTCAAAATTCCAGTCAGATGAGTCCATTTTCTCTTCATTATGCCATGGCACTCAATCTCCAGCCTCCAAGACCTTGTATAGCCAGCCAGAGAATGTCGTCCCTCCTCCTTTCTACCTTTTGAAAATGCTAGCTCCCTTCAAGGCTCAGTTTCAGTACCACCTCCTACACAAGGAAGTCCTTTCTACACCTCCTCCCTCTTTTTGGAAAGCTACCCTCACCCCACAAACTACAATTCTTTAGTGTTTATCTGCATTTGTTTTACTTCTTTAGATCCTATTTCTCCCCATTATCATGGAAGACCCTTGAGGGGATGGTGTGTTTAATTTCTGTCTTTGTGCAGTGCCTGATATCACCCAGACAGTGTTTCAGGAATGTATGTTAAACTGAATTGATTTTTAAAAATCAAGTATTAAAGTGTTGATTAAGTACCTGCTCTAAAAGTCATGGTCCTTGATGTTCAAAAACCTCCATTTCTTTGGCCACATTCCCCAAGATTTAGCCTTAACTACTCTCCTAAAACTTCACTTTTCTTAGTCACTATGTAAGTCAAAGTCATCAACATGACTACCAGACTCTGGGAGAAGAGCCGACAATTCAGAAATTTCAAATATTCTACTTACTCACAAAAAGTCTCTTTATATGGACTGTGTATATGTAGGGCGTCCACAAAGTCTTTTAAGCTATTAAATCTTAAACCTTCACGAAGATTTTGGAAACACTCCACATGCGAGAAGTAGAAAAACTTGTTACCGAGGTTGCTGGAACAGAATCTTGAATTCTAGCCTGGGGTCAGGCTTAGCAACCTGTAACCTTGGATTAACAAATGGGTCAAGGGTAAATAGGACTTCTAAAACTGCAAAGACCTCTACCGGGGTCACAGAGGTGACACAATTTAGTACAGGTCAGCCTGACTTCACAGAGGAGTCCTTGGGGAACAAATAAAAAACTGCCCTTGTGTCCTCCTGCACTGAAAGCAATGTAAGGAAGATGGTTCTGGCCCAGATGAAGGATCTCATTGTTACAAGTTGGCAGCATCTGTGTTTCTCAAGGGTGGGGAAGTGAGTTCATCCAGCATGGCTAGATATGTAGCTCTAGGCTTAATCTGGGGCATACCTCATCATCCCTAAACTTTCAGCGGTTGGATTTATGTCTGAAGTTGGCAGCACATTGATGGCACCACAACCTCAAGCTGAAAGACTTGGAAATATCCAAGTTGCTGGGCCATGGCTCCCAGAGAAATCCCAGAAGGACACATACAGAGGCATGCTACTGTACTACTTTCCTGATGCTAACCTGGCTCCCCAGCTGGCTCTTTAAACATCACAGCAACAGACATTAGAATATAAGCTCCTTGAAGGCAGGGATTGAACCTGGAACACCAAGGGCACTACATGAACACTTAATGATATTCTGTGTCTAGTACTTCTTCAACTTAAGTAACCATATCCCTACAGAAGCATCATCAAGAACCATCCCTTGTACTTCTAAATGGGAGGGGCTACCAGGCCTACAAGATAATCTCCCTCCATGTTGAAAATCAGATTTTTATGATCTGTGAGGGCTAGAGGATTGTTGATGTATAGGCCCCAAACCCCCAAAGAATACTCCCTGGAGTTGGTCTTCACTGGCCTTTTAGTCATCTGCATCATCACTAAGAGGTTCTGATAACATCTGATGCTCACAACACACGTGCAAGTGTATGATTCCCATTTTACAGATGGTAAAAAGGCCCCGAGAAGTCTTATTCTTGATAAGATCCTTCATCTGGGCCAGAACCATCTTCCTTCCATTGCTTTCAGCGCAGGAGGACACAAGGGCACATGGCTTTTCTGAGGATGTGACCCTCTAAGTTAACCCTTCTGCTTTAAAGGCTCAATGTAGGATTCCATGTGATCATGGTACTAGACCTACAGTCAGGAAGACCTGAGAGCTGTGTGACTCCGGGCAAATCTCGAAGCCTCTGAAGCAGCTAGGTGGCACAATGGATGGCGCCTTCGGTCTGCAGTCAAGAAGACCTGAGTTAAAATCTGATCTTGAGACACTCACTGGGTGAGCCCAGACAAGTCATTTAGCCTATGTTTGCCTCTGTTTCTTCAACTGTAAAGCAGGGATATTAGCACTCAGGGTGGTTATGAGGGTCAAATGAGATATTTATAAAGCACCTGGCAGGCACACAGTGGGTGCTACAAAACTGCTTATTGCCTTCCCTCTCAATTTCTTCATCTGTAAAATGGGAATAATACACTTTGCAGTTTTGCAATGAGGATCAAATGGTTATTACAGTTATAGTGCTTCACCCAGAAAGAAAAATAATAATAATTATTATTTTATTTTATTTTTTAATTAACTTTATTATTTAGTAATTTATTATTTAATAAATGATTATTTTATTAATCTTATTATTATTATTTAGTAATAATTCAGTCAAATCCTTAGGTCACCCCAACATTCATAAAACCCCTCCTCTATTTCCTAATTTCATGACTCTCAAAAAATTCCTTACAAATTTATAAACGCCTCATAGTTGAATTCTGAGCTGTCTCCAGAGGTAGTCATTGCCATTACTTTACTCAAATAACTTTAGGACAAATGAAGGAAGACTTTTTAAAGGAACACTTTCTTTTTAAAAGCCATTGTTTGATATTCTTCTTTGCAAAAATGACTTGTCTTTGCACTGCGGTAGAAACATCACAGTGAGAAAGGGGAAAGGACGGCTCTGCTTTGGTATATTAAAATAGCAGCACACAAACCTTAACCTGTGACAAGGCAGACCTTAGAAAAGAACTCTTCCACAGCAGAAAGCAAAAGAAATCTTACAAGGAAGCAA
Organism: Bettongia penicillata ogilbyi; assembly: GCA_023548195.1. NCBI lineage: Eukaryota > Metazoa > Chordata > Mammalia > Diprotodontia > Potoroidae > Bettongia > Bettongia penicillata. The sequence continues at coordinate 7,363,363 of JAJHZJ010000008.1, forward strand.
ACAAAATATGTGCAGCTCTGAATACAATGCATGAGACTTATTATGTAGGCTTTCTTGACAAAGAAATTTATTGCTATATATTTTGATCCTATGTTCTGCTGTGCACATGGCAATGCTTTATTCCCCCTCTTTTCTTATTTTGTATTAAGTTTATTGTTCTTTTTTTATTGTGTATTTAAGTTTAAAATAAATTCATTTAAAAAAGAAAAGAACTGTTCTGCTCCATCCGGGAGAGACCTTTGTATTCTACATAAATATTACTTTTTGGGAGTAGGACTACTGATTTTAAATTTTATCGAATAAAATCGCATAATTTATTGTATACATTGCATATAATAAAATAAAGATGTCCCTGTCTCCTCTGTAAGGCATACACAGCATTCCTAAAATCTTAATGTAATTTTAAGTTACTCAAATTTTTGAAGACAAAAAAAGAGAGACTTTTGGGGTGGGCGAGACATGCTAGTTCAGCTTTTTCTCCTGCTCCTCTACTTCATTCCTGGTACCTCTTTTCATTTGTCCATTCCCTAAGAAAGGCCGGACGCTGGCTCTCCAGGACTTTCTGTCCAGGAAAGCAGCCACCATAACAAGAACACAATGCTGCTTGCCATGGAAGTTCCTAGAGTAGAATTGCATTGCACGCCCTGCAATCTGTGAGGACTCTATACCTCATCTGTCAAATGGCTTCCTTCAGATCATTACTAAGAAGGCTTTAAGCACATTGTTAGAGACGTTAGATATCCACTATGTAGGAAAGAGATAAGCGATCATTAACCCCTTTAAGGATACTTCAGTCATTCAAGCTAATTCAGAAGAGGGAGCTCTATCAACAGAGAAAAGACACTTCTACTTTTTGGAGATGAAGAAAAGTTCATAATGACACATGGAGGCATAATAATATGCTTCATTACTACTACCAGTAAAAAAAATAATAACCAAACTTCATATATTTTTCTGTCCAAAATAAAATCGGGGAGGTTGGGCTGGGGAGGAGGCAATAGAGAAGGTCGTCCCAGATCTGCCTGTGAGGAAAACTAGCAGGGTGGAAACTCCTTCTATCAACAAGAGCAGCAATTCTTGCTCTAATTGAGAGTCTTAGCATCTTGGCATACCTAAGACTTGCCCAGCATCATAAAAGAAGATATGCATCAGAGGCCACTACCATGTCTTGCTGACTCCAGAGTAGGTCCTCGATTGTCTGGGCCACATTTTCCATCTAAATAGCACCTTAAATTCCTCAAATGGCTTTAAACATAGGCACATGAATTTGGCAGATGAAGAAATGGGCTTAGAATTGACATGATTTCTGTGTTCACAAGACTTATGTAATCATATCAAAGGAAAATCCCAGTACATTAGCTTCCAATTGTAATTTCAGAATAATCTAAAATTGTTCCTTGTTTCCAAAAAAGGTAAAAACAATCTTTTGCTAACATGACCAATATGAAAATGTGTTTAATAAGAATGTATGTGTAGAACCCATACAAGATTGCATGCTGTCTTGGGGAGGGAGGGGGAAATGAGGGGGAGAAAATCTAAATCTTATAGAAGTGATTATAGAAAACTGAAAACAAATAAATTAATAAAAAGGAATCTTCTGTAGTTTGCTTTATTTCTGAATTATGATGTCTATAAAATAACTCAATGACCTTGAAGTAACTCAGTGTCTGTCCCTTGCAGCTTGAGAATTCAAAAGGCTGAAATAAAAAGTTATAAAATATAGCATATCTGCCACAAGTAAAAAAAAAGTGCACATGCAAAGTGTTTCTTTATTGTAACTATGTTAATTTCCCTTTTTCAGCCAGAACCTTTGAAATTAAAATTGAAAACCTAAAGACTGAATTCCATAGCTGACAAAAATAAGATTCCATTCTCTAAATCAATATCAATTTGAATTCTGTGGAATTGGGATGTGAACCTTCTTGGCAATTAGAAACTCTGGTTTTCCCCTGTGACAAATGCATGTGTCGCGGGGAAGGGGAGAAAAGACATCACTATGATTTCGTGAAAATCACTAAAGGGCAGGCAACCACAAATATTTTAATATCACTTGAGTTCTTTGGAACAGATTCTGTTCAAAGCGGAGTAATAGCTAACTTTTGCTATAATCCATCAATCACTAATACTATATTATATAGTATTTTTGTAAGGAGATGTCTAGATTTTATAGAATGATGAAATGGATGGATAACAGAGCTAAAAAATAGATGTTATCTAGTCTAGGGGTTCCCAAAGCGGAGTATGTGCACTACTGGGGCGGGGCGGGGCTGAGAACCTTGTCAAGCAGGTATGGGGAACAATACATAATTTCATTCTCTACTGAAGTGGGCACTGGGGATGGGGATGGACTGGAGTAGGAAGTGGGGGGGGGGAACAGAGTAGAGGAAGGGCTCCTCCCCTCACCTTGCAGGCAATTACATTGTAATACATCTCAAAATTTTGAAAGTAACAATTGAAGAAATTATTCCTAGTGTAACTAGGTGATGAAATGAAGAGAAAACAGTGGACCTAGAATTAGAAAGAAATGAGTTCAAATCTGGCCTCAGGCACTTACTGTGTGACCCTGGGTAAGTCATTTAACCTGTTTGCCTGGGTTTCCTTACCTACTGAATGGGGATGATAACAGTATCTACCTCACAGGGTCATTCTGAGGATCAAATTGAAATATCTGTAAAATGCTTAGCACAGTGCCTAGTATACAGTCGGCACCATAGAAATGTTTATTCCCTTCCATTTCTTTCCCTAATGACCAAAAACCAAAGAAGGCTTAGATATGAAATTCAACCAACATGTTAAAACCTTTTTTTTTAAACAGAGCTAGAAACAAAATCATCAAAAATGACCCAGTGAAAGATGGGCTAATTGAACTCTGTAATAAACAGAAACAATTATTTTCTAATCAGCAAAGTCACAAATTGAGAAGCAGGTGCCATTCATTCATACTCAATTAATCCCTGAGAATCAGCAGTGGGGTAGTGGATAAGGAATCAGAGAGAAAAACTGTAGTTCAAAACTTAACTCAGCTTGTGTAAATTTACTCCAGTAAGTCATTTAACACCTCTCTCAGCCTCAATTTTCTCATCTGAAAAATAGGAATGACAATGGAACCTTTGTTCCCAGGGTTACTGTGAACATTAGTGAAATAACATCTGTACAGCCCTTTGCAAACCTTAAAGCACTTTATAATTAAATGCACTAATCAGGATTCTCAGACCTGTGCTCAATCAAATCCAAAGTAAGAAGCCAAACAGACTGTATCAAGAATAAAATTGTTGGCTAATAAGAATAAGAATTAAGGGTCACACTAATTTATGACTGCATTCTGATAAACATTTAACAGCTTGTTAATATTAAAAAATGTTATGTGCTAAATAAAGTTTTCTTTATGAAAATTTAATCTCTTACTTTTATTTCATATGTGTTTATGCATGGTGAACTCTAGGATTTATTTATATTCATAGTGAATACAAGAAATAGGAGGGCTTACTAAAAGCCAAGACCAAAAAGTTTGGAAATTCACGATGCCATCCAACTACTTCATTTGGAATGAGATGCTTCAAAGGCAATTAAAATGCTAATGAAAAACAACAAAGTGAACTATCTCCAGGATCTGCAGAACTGGGAAAGTTTAATTCAGAATGAATCTATATATGTGGAGGAGGGAGCATAACACACACGCGCACACACAATCTGTGGCTTCACAGACTGCAATGATTTCAGCCAATATTTTATATGGCATGAAAATAGCCTGGTTAAAAGCAAGGGCAATAACACACTAGGGAAAAATATGATGCATGAAAAACGGGAAAAGAAAACAGTCCTGAGATTGGAGAGAAAATTGTATTCATATGTGCAGCCTAGCATGGCAGCAAACACAACTGGAGGCTTTAGACAATGCATTTTGAAGGGTCTATGCAGATATGGGAGGGATCAGTCAGTGAACACGCATTTATTTAGCATTTATTTTGTGTCAGGCACAGTACTAGGCACTGAGGAGGTAAAGAAAGGCAAAAACAAAGAAAGCAATAAACAAATCCTACAGTCCTTTACTTGCCCTTACAGCCCTACAATTCTCAAGGAGCTCGCAATCTAATCAAGAAGATATAAGCAATAAGATATACATACATACATACATATATATGTAATGCTTAGTGTAACACACATGCGCGTGTGCACACACACAGTGTAAACAGGAGTTCAGCTCAGAGGGGAGGCCTTAAGGTGGGTTCAGTTCCATGGGAAAGCCTCCTAGCAGAAGATGGGAATGAAGCTGATCTGTAGGAAGCCCAGGTGGGCAACCCAGAAAGCCTGACTGTCTTCTGGACTTCTGATCTCAAGTCAAACTGCGTTGCTTTGGGAGGACATCCCTATGCCTACAACCATAATTTAGCATATGGGCCAATTAAGGCTCAAATCTACACCTTCCTACTTTCTTACTGAAGTCTAATGATTCTCTCCCCTCCCTCCCCCAACTACATGACAGGATTCCCTTTTTAGCATCACAGCAGTTCCAATATATACATTCTCTTTCCCTGGTGAGGCTTGTGAAACTCTGTAGACTTTCACCCGTGAATTCTGTTTATAAAATATAATAAATGCCTCCAGACTTTCTCCTCAGAGGCCTAAGGGAAAAAAAGAAAAAACTCCACTGTCTGAGAGAAGTGATCATTCTCTACCTCTGCTTCTATCTTAACTGTTTTAAGGGGCTAAAGAGAAATTTGTTTACTATTAACTACAGTTCACAACCTCTTCCAAAGACCCAAGAAATTGAGCTGCATAAAACCTCTTACTGTAAAATCATTTCTTTAGAAGACTACCAAAATTCTGCTTACATCTAGCCATTTCGTGCAAAACTAAAACTTAATGGGGTCAGTGAAAGTGTCTATGAGTATTGTTGGACCTGTCATGGCATATCATATGCTTACAAGATCAAAAGGTCACTACATTCATTCATTCTTTTCATTCATTCACTCATTCAACAAGACACGATTTTGATGAAGTAAACCATTCCTCTGAAAGAGCTTTCCCTGGGAAGCTAGGAGAATAAAACCCAATCACTGCCATCCACTATATATATATATATATGATCTGACTGACTTCAATTTCAGACCCGAATTTAGATGGCTTCTAAGGTCCTACCTTTGAACTCTAAATCTATGATCTTCAAATGGCATTATACCATCTCATGCAGTTCTCAAAATAACTTTTGGAGATAGATGGGAAAATTATTATTTCTACTTTACAGATCAGGAAACTGGGGCTCAGATCTGAGGATAGTAGACTCCTCTACTCAGGAAGACTCAGTGGCTCCCCATTGCCTTTAAGATAACATACGAACTTCTCCTTTAGGCATTTAAGCTCATTATTACTTCATATCATGCACTGAACCCTCCAGACAAACTGGTTGGCTTTCCATTTCCTCCACTGATTATTTCATCTCCCCTACCTCAATTGGCTAAAAAGCTTTCCCTCTGCACCTTCACCACTTGGAGATTCTAGGTCTCTCCAAGAGTTAGTTTAAGATCCCCCCTTCCCTTCAGGAATTGTTTCCTGGTCTCCTCAGGTTCTTAAAATCACCTTCCTAATCCACTATGTATTTATCTTGTCAACAGACTACATTGGTGAACATGTTATATATCAGAATGGATGCCCCTTAAAGCAGGGACTATCTCATTTCTATTATATCCCCAGAATATAGTGGACTCTTAATAAGTGCCTACTAACTGAATTACATGTGAAATGACTTGTCCAAGAGGTCATAGATTGAGCAGCAGAGCTCAGATCTCAACACATCTTCTGAATTTAAGGGCAGTACAGTTTTCATTATGTCACACTACTTCCCTATGACAGACAATAATTCATAGTTCTTCATCATGGTTAAGAAATAGAAACATTAAAAGGTTGTATCAACATTTTCCACTTTTCTTCCGAGACTGAAAATCCTTTTCCAGTTACTATGCTCATTTAACTGAAAGAATGCCCTCCCCCCCAACCACATAGTCCTGTAAAATTTCAGATTTAATAATCATATTATTTGGAGAATAGTTAGGCAAACAGTCTATATGAACCTTTATTTCAGTCATTTTATTGATTTCTTTGAAGGGAGTCCTTCAATATATTATCTATTTTCTATAACAGGCAAGCATAGAAAGTTTACGGCACCTACACCCTATTTATTCACATGGTTGAAGGACTTTAATCCTGACATTTAAACATTATTTGGCAATAAAGAATGTATTTTTTTTGTTGTTTTAGGCACCTTCAAGACAGGTATGATTTCATCAGGGCTCACTGTTACTATGATCTATCTATCTAGGAAGTGGTTTTATCTTATTCGAATGCTTCTACCTGGGCTGAGATGACTCCCAGGGTATCCATTGTACCTTATGAATAAGTGACATTAGTGACAATTACAGTAAAAGAATGATAATGCCACTTTGTACAACTGTAAAAACGTATAGTTGAAGCACTGTGGGGAGAGGTATTACTCCAATAAACAACAAAAAGCCATGGGTGAAAGATAAAGCAATGTTTTTGTTCCTGAAAAGCTAATCTGTTTTGTTAACTACTATAAGAGGGCAGGAATTTCCTCAAAGAAGTGAAAAAGAGAGGGTCAATACTTAGTCATGTGAGTAAAGTTAAAACATTTCAGAAAATTAAGAGTGGCATATGTAAAGTTGTTTTGAAAAAAAATTCTTCCTTTGTCCGGGATCTGAATTTTAACAAACTACCATATAGGCTGCTGTTTATTTTTACTTATGGGTCCAATAAAATCAATTTTCTCTTCTTAAATAGAAAGAAAAGCTCAATTACTATTTTAATATTTGTGCTGAATACTATTTTCCTGAAATACAATATGGGATTACTTTTACTATCGTCTAAAATCTGGATTATTATTTTTTTGGGGGAAGGGGAGAAGTAATCACGGTTAAATGGTTTGCCCTGGGTCACACAGCTAATCAGTACCTAAGCTGAATTTGAACTCAGGTCATCCTGACTTCAGGGTCAGTACTCTTATTTACTGAGACTCTTTTGTTAATGCTCCTCAAAAAGAGAAGACTGCAAGGGAACAAGCATTTATTAAGCAAAGAAGCAACAGGCTGGAAGCTGGGAAAATCTCCTAACAGTGAGAATGGGGGCCTCAAGATGAGTATTCCCCTCCTGGAAAGTGTGCAAACAAGGGCAGAAGGATCGATCCACTTGTGTGTTTGTTAGGTTACAGGAGAAGGGTTACTTGCAGGTCCCTTCCAACTGTACGTTTTGTAATTCAGTGACCATCTAAGACAGGTATGCAACATGTGCTTCGAAAGATACAAGCCCAGGCAAGGAAAGACATAGGAAGGCTAGATGGAATCCAGAGAGACTGAACAAAGTATCCACAGCCCAAAGAGGTGGCCAGGATATCTGTTTATTAACTTTTATTCACAAGAAGTCCTAAAATCCCAGACAATCTGCCTGGTTACTTCTTTAACTGGAGAATGATTCACCACAATCCTCCTAAATATAAACGAAAAGTGCCATATAAGAAGAAATTAACACAGTTTTAAAAAAGAAAAGAAATCCCAGTACAGTAAGCTTCCAATTTAACTGAGAAACAATTTCAAAAGAATGATATTCATTGTTCTTTATACATATCATTTAGTCCCCAAGATAGCTCAGAAAGCACAAAGTTCAAAAAGGGCTGGTGGTTTTTTTTTTTTAAAAATGTCCGGCTCCTGAGGCCAAAGCAAATAAACTCAACTCTGAGAGCAAGGCTGACTCAGCAGATAACACCCTGAATACTAACTAAATACCGGCTGAGTCAGGATCAGCCTTCTCATAAACAAGAGAAGGCAGCTTCCCGATCTCCTGACCACCTCGGCTTTGGGAACACAATTCGGAAAGGTCTTTATGGAAGGACTCATAAAGGGTGGGCCTCTCTCTAAATATTATGACTTCAGGAAATTTACATTCAAACAATTTACAAAAATAACTTAGTATTTATTATGTACATGGTCCTAATATGTATGAGTCCTATTAAATACCCTCAGAGCTAAGACAGGTGCCATATATGAGACAGAGTTATCTAAGCCTTATCATCAGAGAATCTCCAAATATAGAAATACCAACTCTCAGAAGATGAGGAAGGTGCCAAGTATAGCCACGAGAGGTTTAAACACAGGCATGTAAGCACAGAGGCTCCTCCTCCCCGCCCTAAACTGTTTTCCCAAGATTCAAAATACCAGGAAAAAAGCGGGGGTTGGGGTGGGAAGAAGAGTGTCCATGTCTGAGTATCTAGGCAGGGCAGGTCTTCCCTTTCAGAATAATAAAGACTCACCTAGGGTCCTGCTTTTCTAAAACAATTAAAAATGGCCCCAGGGTCCAAAATTATAAACCAGCGTATAGCAGCAGAAAGAACTCCTGATCCCACAAGAACAGCAGCCTCGTGTGGCTGAGGCCTGCTTAGCACTGTCCCACAGTGCTGACTGCCCTGCTCTGTGTTTCCCCATTACCCTCCAGATGCCACACTGGGTGCTAGGGATATAGAGACGAACTTGTCCCCAAGGAACTTACAATCCTTAGGAAGCATAATTGAAAGCTGGTCATACACTAAACCTTAAGGGACACCCAGAACAACACTAAAATACAAACTTCATCAGGGGCTCAAAGTCTAAAATAAATCAAGATTGTGGTCAAAAATAAATTTAACTATCCCCCTGTAGAGTTTGGTTTGGTTGTCATGGGAATCCATGATGTTGGGAATATTTGTGTCAAGAGTACCAGAAACAAAACCAGATAACATTGTTGCAGGCATAAAGTCATAGAATTTTAGCAGGGGGGGGGGGGGGGGGAGGGGGGGATTGGGAGGCGGGGAGAGGGGGTGGACAAGGTCTCAGAAGCCATCTGGCTTCACACCCCTCCTTCAAGATATAAAGAAACTCATGTTTAGGGAGGTTAATGGTCTGCCTGCCAAAGGTCATGCAACTATTTGGTAGAAGAGCTAGAAAACACAAATTACTAAATATTCTAACTTTGAAAGCTACATTACAAACTAATACATTTGATCAGACTCAAACTAGAATAGCACTAATTCTATGGTCACAGCACTGCTATTTATGCAACGATTGCAACGAAATGATAGTGGTTTCTTCTTCCTCAGATCTTTGGCTGACTTTATCCTTTGGATCTGTGCCAGAAAAGCTTAGCAGAATAAAAAATATTCTCACCATTAGCCTGTCTTCCATAACCTTTGTTAAATCTCAGCAAAGGATAGGAGACTAGGGGCAAGAGGAACAGAGGACAGAACAGATGGGCTAAAGAGAAGAAAGGGGGGAAGGAAAATGAGACAGGATCCAATCATTTCTGTTCCCTTCCCCCCGCCCAATTGCCCTTTTGGAGAACTGAGGAAAGAAGACTAAAGTCATTCCCCCGCTTCTCCCCCAACTTTCACTGGATTAAGTACTTAGTTAACTACATGCTCTGCACTGTGCTTGGCGCTATGAAGGTGGTAAAGCAACATAAGGTGGTTCCCCATCCAGAGGGGACTGAGGACTGAATTTCTACCACAGAGCAGGCAGGGTAACTGTCCGTAATGTTAAACTATGACAGATTTTCCAAGGTCATACTCCCCCTTCCAAATCTATTTTTTTTTTTTTAAGAAAAGTACAAGTTACCCGTTGGGCTATATCACTATAGACAACTTCCACTCAGGGCTATTAAGATTGTTATATCTTAAAGATGGAAATTTTATATATCCATAGACACTCGAGGGAGTTCTGCCTGGCCCCTCCGGTCTTATCTTAGAATCTGCTTGTGACTGGAATCTAGACAGCTGTTGTTTGTTCTTGAAGTTTAAAGCCAAAACAGGGGTTCTATTCAAAGAACCTTACAAATTCCAAACTCACTTTATGGAGAAAGAAACTGAGGCCGAGATAAACCACATGACTTGCCTAAAGTGCCCAGGCCAGCGATGATACCACTCGGCCTCCTGAAATGAAGCCTTTGACTATGGCATGCTCACTCTCCTTGAAAACATAAGGCATTCAGAATAATCCAAGGACAAAACTGGCCAAGTCCAAGTGGTGGGGAATCAAGAGCACTTCATCACAATGCCTCCACAATTTCTACTGGTATCAGTTACAGCTCCCTGCTGAGATTTTTCCTACAAGGCTTTTTCTAGATTTTCTCACATCTTATGTTGTCCCCAAGGAAACTCTCTTAACATTGTATCATCTCCCAATATGAAATAAATTCCTTGAGGTCACTGTCTGTTACTTTGCACTACCTGCCCCTAACACAAGGCCTAGTGTAAGATAAGGAAAAAATATTTGCTACTGTTGAAAGAAATGCCAAGGGGGTCCTGGAGAGGTACTTGCATTGGCTTTTATAGATACATTTCAGGCTTTTCCAGGAATGTGAACATTCTTGAAAAGTCCAGAAAAGTAAATACAGATAAATGTTCATATAACTTCAAAAACAGATCATGAGTCAGGAAACAATAGGAACTTATTTGAAAATATGAATCACCATCATTGTAAAACCACAGGGCCTTTATTTCCTTCCTTCCTTGATATGTAAGATTACCGGAAATCCTCGGAAGTCATTTGCAGCTATCGCTATTTCCCAATGTGCTTTATTCATTTGCTATTTCAGCCACAAGGTAACTTCTATGTGCTCAAAACAGGGAAAACTGGTTGTAAACTGATACAGGACTACAGCATGGTTGATTAGATTACCTAGTCTACATACTGGCTATTAGCGTTTTATGACCCTACAATGTCTTCAGGACTGCATTAACCTATTGACGAACAATACAATATATCAAAAGTTACCAACAATCTATCTAATAGTATAGTTTAGCAGTAAGGGCACACATAAAGTATCTCCTATTATTTTTTTTTTGTTAAAATAGTTTGGGGATATTATATAAAGGTATTCTTGACAAAGGTCATCAAGAGTGAAGAAATGAAACAGCAGCCTGAGTTTAAAACTCTGGCCCTAAGGGCAACTAGGTGGCACTTGGATGGAACACTGACCCTGGAGTCAGGAGGGCTCGGGCTTGAGTTCAAATTCGGTCTCATAATACACACACACACACACACACACACACACACACACACACACACACACGCACACACACACTCTCTCTCTCTCAAAGGAATGTGGGCTGACAGATTGGTCTCTTTTAAGAAAATATTCTGCTCATCCTCAAAGAGATGTGCCTTATCAAACTTACATGACCGCAGTTTTAAAATGTACTTAGTGAATGCTTATGAAAACCTTAAAGAAAAGAACTTGCAGAAATCAATGATTGAAAAGAAAAAGTAAATATTTTAGGGAGCTGGGGGTGGATTCAGAAGTGAAATGACTGCTAGAAGAGAAAATGCATAATAATTTTGAGATTTCATTATTTCTTAATTAGTAAGTATCTGAAAATACAATTATGATAAAATTTTGACAAGTCAACATAAAATAAGATTTATGTTTACATATTATCTCGTTATGAGATTATACTTTGAAATGAGAAAAATATTCAGTATTATAATTAGAGATGCCTTAGTCAAATACCAAGGGCAAGAATCCTTTAACCTACAGATCAGAGAGATTCCAGCAAAATACATTTTCATTCATTACCAAATCTATTTTTCTTGGCTTCTATTTTTTAAAAAATATGAGTAAAATTCCAACAACCTCCAGGTAAGGAACTGTTAACATGGGTAAGGAGAAAGAGAGAGTTTAGACCTGAAATTCTTTGCAAGATCTGAAAAGAGGCTTTCTCTAGGCCTGAACATTCAGTTTTTTTAGATTAACATGACTTGTCTATGCTTCACTGGCACAACTTTAGAGAACCTGTAATGTTAATGTAAGGTTAATGGTGGGTGGGGGGAAGACTTAAAGATCTTCCCTGCCCATTAATAGGCCTCAGGTGAAACCATTAAGGGAAGCTTGATTAGGGGAGATTTGTTTTGTAGGAAGGCCCACACCTTTGGTTTCTAATGAGGCACTGGGTCACCAGGGTCTTGCCCTTACTCGTTGGAAGAAGGTTCGTGTAATGGTCAGATAGTTGGATCTGTCTGTTGACCTGTGATACATGTATTGCTTATGGTCAGATAGTTGGAAACTCTGTCTGTTGATCTTTATTTCTCTGCTTGTATTTTTCCTGTTGGTGAATATAATTAAAGAAGATGGTTGACCACTCAAAAGTTGCTTTCCTTTTAGAAAAACAGATCTAAGAACCTGTGCAGTAGGCCCTCCTGTGTATACCAGGATGCTTACTGATACAGAGCCCAGGATGGGTCATGTCCACACCATAGAAGAACATGGACTGGGGGTGCTTTGGCAATTTAGCTCAAGGTCACAAGATCAGAGATTTAGAATTAGAAAGAGTGTTAGAAGTTACTGAATCCAGTCAATATTTTACAGACAGAGAAATTGAAGCCCACACTGAAGCCACTTGTCCAGGGTCACATAGATAGTAAGTGCTTGAAGTAGGATTCAAATCCAGGTCTAAGTACTAGAAAGTACAACACTTTCTCTAGTACTCCATGCTGGTCTCTATACCCAATATATGACACACACAGTTTGTAATTTTATACACAGGTAGCACGGAACAGCGGTTAAAAACAAGCCTTGGAGCCAGGAAAGCTGGGTTCAAGTCCTCCTTTTGAACCATACTGACTTTGTTACTCTGGGCAAGTTACTGAACCTCTCAGTACTCTAGGCCAATGGTGTCAAACATGGTAGAAACAGGACCTGCTAAATCACACATAAAGATCCCTGTGTGTAAAATGCAATATGGTCTATATTTTATTTTATTTTTTAGTTTAGTTTTTGAAGCATTTCACAATTAGGTTTTAATGTGGTTTGCACAGCAATCAGCTGTGTTGTGGGCCACATAGGACACCTCTACTCTAGGCAATTCTCTAAGACTACAATTTGCATAGAAAGTGTTGACCTGCATTGAAAGAAGTTTCCTCTTCTGAGATGGCCTATACCAAAGAAATCACAATTCCAACATCTGGTGGGGTCCCTGAACACAGATACCTATGTATCAGAAGCATGTAGGTGATTTGTGTTTTAAAATTTCGGTCCTTCTCAAGTAAGAATCAAGATGAGTGCACATTCCTAAGCAACACAGACTTTTGAAATTATCTGCCAATTATTATGAGTTATATGCCACTGCCAAGGTAATTCAAACTGGTAATATGGTCCTTTTTTTTGGTGGGGGAGGAGAGAATGATATTTTACAATAATGGACTGAGTTTGTTTCAATTGCTCTTAGCTAAAGAAGCCTGACAGTTTCCAGAGGCCCTATCTGTTCAAGGCTCCCTTTCCCTTCTTGTCCTTGACACAGACTCCACAGTACAATGCTGCTTCTTGACCAGAAAGTCATTTAAAGCTACAGTTGACAATTTAACACACCCAGCTTGTTTCATTTTCTTGAACTTTTGTAGACTTAGATGTTAATGAAGGTTAAAATTATAAATTATTATTAGAAGCTTTTATGGAAATGTGGATCGTCACCAAAAGATTCACAGCAAGAGCTGACAGTCAAAACTCCATAGGCTGTTCAACAAAGAAAAATCTAAATCCTGTTATGTGTGTTTATACAGATGAGTCAGAAAGACTTGGGCTCCTGTCCCACCACAGTCACAAATTATGTGAAATTAGCCAAATCACTCTATCTCATGTGCCTCTCTCCAAGGCCAGAACACATTTATTTAAATGTGCCAGGAGATACATGGAGCACTAGACTTGGAGTCTGTGAGATTCCAGTGTGAATCCTGCCTCAGACACTTACTAGATATGTAGCCCAGGACAAATCACTTAAAACACTCTGAACCTCAGTTTCCTCATCCATAAAATGAAGCTAATAACAGCACCTGCACCTCAGGGATGTTGTGAGAATCAAATTAAATAACACATATTAAATGTTTTAAAACCTTAAAGTGCTATAATAAATACTAGCTATTATTATTAAGTAACAGAACACTTGCAAATTTGTATTGTTAGAGGGCATTTCCTCCCTGGAAGTTCCCAGAATTAAATCACAGCTAAACACACAAATACACAGACACAGAACTATGAGCTCATATATCTATCTTCCAAATCTGTCCGGGAGCCAGGAAGATATATAATCCTTGCATCTTTTAGTAGTAACATTTCTAACACTACCCAAAATACTTAAATACATACATATACTCTCCAGCTAGCTAGCCAGATCCACTCAAAGTTATAACCTAAAACTTAGATTCTTCCAAGAGCCAAGTTCAAACCATCATCAGAAACTCTTGTTTCCTCTTCAATTTATTTTCTCCCTCTACTTTAAACTTGAAAAATGCTGTATGGGGATTCCCTTCCCCTTTTTTCTCAAAGTGGTGTGATTATTCTGACTTCTGGGTGAGTGCTACACATAATAAACACTTAATTAATGTTTGCTCAATTCAATTCAGGCTTATCTACCAAAGAAGAGAGAGTGTTCCAGGTGATTAAAATTCTCATAAGGAAACTGTTATTCATACAAATGGAAAGGTAAAGCCTAAAGTCATCAGTCTAACATTCAATATTTTTCATTAAAATCCCACTCCCCACACACCCCCCACAACTCTTACCAACTTCCCCCTCATGATGCAGTTTCATTATGCCTACAAAGTTGCCTCTTTTTTGATATAGCTTTCTGTCTCTTGTCCACTGATCTATGACCAACTCTTGTCTTTAAAACGAATTCAGTACCTGTCTCTGGTCAATGCTGGTCAAAGAAATCAAGCCTGGGCTTTACAATTTCTTTGTACTGATGTAAAGTTGGTATATTAGATTCTCTTGTATTAGTTTTTACTCTCTAGAATGTGCATGTGTGAATGTTATAGTTTACACATAGCTACCTTCTGAAATATACTTATTTCTAAACCCCCTGGTACATCACACAGTGGTGTGAAATACCTCAATGATGGATTCAGGAAACATTTTGCTCCAGAACATCGGGTTTATATAGACAAATGATGAGCTAGAATTCTAACCTAAGATTTCACTCTAGTTCCTTCATCAAATTTTATTCATGCAAGAAGCACATATTTCATCTGGATCTACTAAAATCTAATAATCTTACACTGTTTATGCAGTTGTTAAGAACAAACCACAACAGGTTAATGTTATGTTGAATTTGCACATTCCCAAGATTTGCTGAGAAAATGCTGTGTTTCTTCTAAAATCAATAAACTACAGGTGCAAAAAAATGCAAATTCATTTTCCTGCCTTCCCTCTGGGATTATCCCCACTTTACTCAGGCTATATATCATTAGTACAGAGCTGTTTCCACACTGTCTCCCTCATTAGCCTGTAAGTTCCTCAGCACAACAGCTAGCACGTAGCAGGTGCTTAATAAATACCTGTTGACTGACTGCCAAAGGACAAAAAGCCTTTCAACCTTCTAGCTTCTCTGAAGGAAAAGGAAGCTGCCCTTAAAAGAATATAGGAAAACATGCTTCTCATGGAAAAAAAGAAAAGACAAAAAAAGATGCACAGGTGAATCCAAACCCCGTAACATGGAGCAGAAAGGCAAGAAAACAAATCGCCAGGCAATTTCAGTTATGTCAAAGATTCCAGTCTTTCCAGGGAGAAAGAAACTAGACCTTCCAAATGAAAAGCATTTTTCGTGCTCCATGGGGCCTCGAGGAGAGAGGACACCCACTACTGAGCACAGGACGACACATCCTTGATGACGGCAACTCCTTGCTGAGGACGACATATGTCACTGTGACATGAACAGCGCAGAAACATGCTGTCTTCCTGGGGCAGGCACAAGGAGTATCACTGAGAGCTTCTTAGGGGAGACTTGTCAACCTAATAATAATACTGACTTTTGATGAATCAAACACCAAAAAAGAACCTATAAAAGTTAGGGATTAGGAAAGAATCTTACAGTAGAAAACGGCAGACATAAAGGGGAAAGATGGTGTTTTCAGCACTACTGCTGATTGAAGGTACACACTTTAAAAGATAGAGGGAAGTAGATATAGGAAGCAAGGATTTAGCTAAGAAGACAGTGATAAAGGCAGGGGATTTGGGTCTGTAAACTAGGTTAAGATAGAGGGATGATAGGTTTTTGCATCTAACATGAGGATATGATAAAATATATTTGCTTGAAGTCTTATGCCTCTATCTAGAGGAATTTAAACTGAAACTGGGGGAGAGACAGACAAAACAGCCCATATTCAATTACCAAGCCAGATACCACAGGGAGAAGTAGATATGATATAGGAAGAAAGACCACAGTGAAGGTGTCACGGAAGTCACAAGAGACAACTTTCAGGTGTAGGGAAAGTAGAAATCCCCATGATTTCAGATGAGTTGATGTGAATGTCCCTATCATGAGCAATAAACAAAATTAGAGATCTTAATACACTGAGACTCCTGATTGGAAAACAGCATTAGAATACTACATTTTATTCAAATGAAACTCATTAGACAAAAGACTGTCCCAAATCAGATGAAGAATGAAGCACAGACATCCTAGAGAAGAGAAGCCTTTAGAAGAATTCCACGACTGTCTTCAGATAACTGAGAAGCTGTCACATGAAATGTCTTACTCTGCTTGGCTGCACAGGGAAGAACTTTGAGCAATGTATGGAACCAGTAAGGAGACAAATTAAAGCTTCTGGAGTCAGTAAAAATTTCCAAATAATTATCCAGTGGAAAGGGCCATCTTGGAAGGCAGCTGGCTCTCCTTAACTGGAGGTTTTCAAGACAGGGCTAGACGACATGTTGGGAATTCTGCACAGGTTCATTTATGAGGATGGATTAGGCCTGATCAGGGTTACAGACTGTGGCTCCTGTATCTCCTGTGGTCTGCAGACTGCTGGATTAGTGGATGGCCTAGATGCTCTAGCTCTAAAAATCAATGGTTGTCTGGCAGTTGCACTGTCAACAAAGGAGGTATATTTCTGGATATAAAATGGGAAATAAGAGTGGCAGAGAGCATTTTGAGAGGACCTGAAGGAGTAAGAAACAGAAATAAGTGTTTTAGGAGCAACCGGTCTACCACATCTGGCCAAAAGGAGCAGAAGCAGTGCTAGTGAGATATATATTTGTTAAATTCCTACTATGTACTTGAGAATGTGCTAAGCCTGAGGGAGAGGGGGAGAGGGCAAGAGCATTCTTGGCATGGAGCAACAGCAGGGGAAAAGGCACAGAGATGGGAGATGGAGGGTCAAAATGTGAAGAACAACATTCGGGCCGGGATAGCTTGGGGAACACAGTGTGTGGAGTGCAGTAACGTAAGAGAAAAGTAGAAAGGCGCCAGGATGGAAAGTGCTTTAAAAGACAGAAAAGTAAACAGGGAGTCAATAGAGTTTATTGAAAATGGGGCAGCTGGGCTGCCATTGTCAGATGTGAAGATACAATAGCATTAGGCTTTAGGAAAACCACGTTAGAGGCTGTGTGTAAGATAAGCTGGGAGAGATAGGGCAGGGTGACCAAACAAGAGGCTATTTCAATAATTTAGGCAGGAGGTGGTGAGGGGCTGAACTAGGGTGCTGGCTGTGAGTAAAGGGGCAGAGTTGTAAACAATACACATTGTAAAGAAAGAAATGATAAGAAACAGTAAATTACCGGATATGGAGGTTGACTGAGAGCCAGGAGTCAAGGATGACACTGCAGTGGTAAACCTGGAAGACTCAGGAAGCATAAGTTTTAAGAAAAAGAAAATGAGGTGTTTCAGACATGCTGAATCTAAAACACCATGATTGAGAACATCCAATGGGTACTTTGTGAAATGGGACTGGAGCTGAGAAGAGAGAAATAGACTGAATCTAAATACCTGGGGGTCATTCACAGATAGACAAAGAAGACTAGGAAAGTGCTCCACCTACAGTGGATGGATCTGACATAGCTGATGGTCCAGCAAAGGAGACAGAGAAGGGGGCTGGAGAACCTAGAAAGAGCAGATTATAAAGGTTACTCAGCTAGAGCAGTAATGAGAAACTTTGGCCAGTCAGACATTGGCTGACACTTCTCTACCAAGAAAAGAAAGAAAGCACAGCAGCTAAGAAATTATTCACTTGCTCTGGCTTCATCTTCAGAAGAAAGGATACAAGAGCACAGCTATTCTGGAACTGATTGTAACAAACAAGTAGAAGAGCAATGGGAGGACGTGGCCACACCATCTTGGAAGTTAGGACAAGAGAGCAGGGATTTGTCACTGTTATTCAGTCATTGCAGTTGTGTCCAACTCTTTGTAACCCCATTTGGGGTTTTCCTGGCACCTTCTCCAGCTCATTTTGCAGATAAGGAAACTAAGGCAAACAGGATTAAGTAACTTGCTCAGGATAGCACTGCTTGTCAGTGTCTGAGTCCACATTTGAACTCAGTTCTTCCTGACTCTAGGCTAGGCACTCTATTTACTGTGCCACCTAGCTACCCAAGATGAGATACTGGAAATAGCACAAAATTTTTACTGGTGGTGGCAATGATGATGGTTCAGTCATTTTTTCATTTGTTTCTGACTACTCACAACCTCATTTGGGGTTTTCTTGGCAAAGATACTGGAGTGGTTTGCCATTTCCTTCTCAAGCTCATTTTGGAGATAAGGAAAGCGAGGCAAACAGGGTTAAGTGACTTAACCACAGTTACGCAGTTAGTAACTGTCTGAGACCGGATTTGAACTCAAGAAGATGAGTCTTCCTGACTCCAGGCCTGGAACTCTATCCACTGAATCACCTAACTGCCCTGTTTACCCAAACCTTTGAGATGACAGATTTCAAAGTTCTTGTGGTAGGATCCTGTGGCCTTGGATTCTACAAGGGAAGTCAGCTGAAGTTAGACAGAAAAGCTCTCAAAAAATAAAATAACTGTTAAATTTACAAAACAAGGAGTCGGAAACACAAGAATAAAAAGGAATCGGTATAGAGACCTTCTTACGCAAGGGATCACACAGATTATTTAAGATGTTTAAAAGATATATACATTAAGAGAAGTAGCAAGGTGCATAGGAGAGACAGTAGGCCTTCAGGCCACAGATCCATAACTACTGGCTTCAGTCTCTCAGTGCCCTAGGCAGCTCTTTAAGACCTTAAACTGCAGACTGGCAAAAACAGAGTTTCTATATCTAAGAATTCTCTACTGTAATGAAGTCAAGAGTCCAGTCTCTCTTCTAGTACTTACACAGAGTACATGGAAAAAAGGCGGGGAACTAAGGAGAGGCCAGATCCTCTAACCACAAAGTCAGGAAGGTGAAAGGCAGCATTAGTTGAGGGCTGTAAGCAAGGGAAATAAAGGTCTTTCTGGATGATAAAGGATGAGGATGAGAAGACAATAAGAGAAAAAAAGGTAAATATTCAAAATCTCATTGTGTTTCTGTTTTCCCTACTAAGAAGCATCTGCAGGCTGAGAAAGAGAGGATAAAATATTGCCAATAATACTGAAATCCTAAGGTAAACAAAGAGATGGTGAGTATCTAGGCATGTCTTCAGTGAATTCACTTAAATTTCTTAGGCCTGGATGATTTCCCCAAGGTGGTGAACAGTACAGAAGAGGGCAATGCTAAATGGTTCTTGTTCACATTTGAAAAACATGGAGTATGGAAGATGTGCCCAAAGATGGGAAATGAGCAAATGTCTCACTGGATTGTAAGGAGGGGAAGAACACAGATGACTCAATCTATGGATTGAAGAATCTGACATTAGTTCCCTGGCAAAAATTTCAGAACACATGTGTAAAGGACCCGATAAGGAGCAACTGGAAGGTGATAGAATATTTCCCTTTTTGGCAGGGTGACTATACTACAAAATTAAGAGAATGCTATAGATAAAGTCTGCCCAGATTTCAGCAGAGCATTTGCTAAGTTTCTTACAATAGCTTTTTGGACAAAAGGGAAAGACACAGGCTAGACAGTAATAATGATTAAGGGTAGTTCTGGAAGTGTTTGACTGCATCATTAATCAATGATTAATAGATTGCTGTTCATTTGGAGAGCATTCTCTAGTGCGTTGCTGCTGGGCTGTCTCTGGCCCTGATCTGCTCAGCACTTTTCATTAACGATTTGATTGGAGGCATGCATGTTTACAAGATTTCTCACCAGCTGCAACAAAAAGCTAAATAAAGTTTATGAAAGATGTGGAATTTTAAAAGATTTATCCAACTACATAATAAGTCAAATCCAATTAGATGAAAACTAATAAGGGTCAGTCATTCCACAAGAAGGCTTTATCAAGCACTTAGGCATAGTGCTAAATACTGAAGACTCCAAGAAAAAGTGAAAGCAGTTCCTGACCTCAAGGAGTTTATTTTCTAATGAGGGAGAAAATAAGTGTATAAATGGGTACAGACAAGATTGGAAGGTAATTTTGGAGGGTAAGACATGACTAGCTGGGGAGAGCAGGAGGGACCTCCTTCAAAAAGCAGCATTTGAGTTGAATCTTGAAAGACGCCAACATTCTAGGAAATGAAGATGTTGGAGGGTATAGTAAAAGGGACAGTTGGAGCAAAGGCAAGGAGATGAGGGAGGAGGAATGTATGTAAAGCATGGTAAGTAGGTGAGGGTATGGGGCAGCAACAAAAGACTACATATCTGAACTCGCATATCCCTGACTCCAGTGCCAGCACCTTGAGAAAATTTGACAGTATTTCTATCTAAGTTCAGATATGAAAAGAAAGACAACTGGACTGAGAGAATCAGGAGATGCTGCTTTTAGTCTCGGCTTTACCACTAGCTGGCTACTTAATTTGGACTACAAGACTTCAACCTCTCAGGATTTCAGTTGCTTCATCCATAAAAAGGAAACTTTGAGATGCTCTGTAAGGGTCTTTTATTTTTTTTTTTAAATGCCAGGATTTAGATACGATTTCTTCCCAAGAAGTGAAGAAACGTTGTAATGATAATTACAGTCCAATGACTTCCTCCCTAAGGCAGTAACTGATGAGCTAATATACTACTAAGATAACCAAGCTGTTTCATGATCAATTAATTAACCACACTTTCTTGGCAATGGTTCTTTGTTGTGTTTTGTTTTTTTAGTTTTTTTGTTTTGTTTTGACCATCCTGCTACTATCAACTTCCACCTGGTTACTGACCACATTTCTGTATTAGATGCAAGACTTTCTTGGTTTTCAAAGAACACAAACTTCTGATGTTTATAAGACTTTACGGAGGTAGAGGCCATTAACTAATTTAACTATGGAAGGGCAGAGGTGGGGGACCATTACCGTATCCTTTGCTGGATCGTTCAGGATCTCTTAAAAGTGAGACACAGTGAAACTATTTCTCCTATGCCACTTAAGTATCCCTAAGTAGAAACATGTTTCTTCTTTATTACTTCACTAAAAACAAACTGGATTTAAGAAAGCTAAGTGCTTTCTAGCCTTAGTATGGTTGATAAATAATAAAGTCAACCTTGGAAATATACACAGCTTTCCCTAACAGGTATTTCAGTGTAACTGTGATGTTCTTCTCCACTCTCACCTACCTTGAAATTGGGGGAAAAAACAAACCCCATCTGCGAAAGCTAACACATGACTTTCCCTGCTGTCCTTCGAGCCAGTTGCATTTGCTTTCTGTTCCAAAGTTAGCCTGTTCACTCCTGGGGAAGATTTGTTCTCACTGAAGTTAGTGTTTTCGAATTCTCAGGAGGAAGTTTTCTCTTGAGAGTTGTTAAAATGTAGATACTCAAAAGGAGTGGCCCAGCCAACATAAATCAAGAGTCTATTCAAAGGCATGACAACACAGAGGAGCTGCCACCATTTTACAGGGACCCTGGGGACAATGGAAGTTTCCTAGTTCTCCCTGGCAATCCTAGCCAAAAGACTTCTATTTCTCTGCTTCCTCCTCCTTTTCCTCCAGGAGGGTATATTAGGCAACCATTGTGTGGTTTTAGGAAAGACTTTGAACAAATAACACCAGCCCATCCCCCTAGTAACTCACACTAATCTGAAAGAAGGGAAGTGAGATGCATGGAAAATATAACATCACTGGGTTAGTAGTAAACAAATCTGAATGGGGGAAATAATTATTTAAATAATTAAATAGTTAATATAAATAATTATTTCTCTTCTTTTATCTCCTACTCAGCACTTTTCATTAACGATTTGATTGGAGGCATGCATGTTTACAAGATTTCTCACCAGCTGCAACAAAAAAGCTAAATAAGGTTTATGAAATTTAATTTCTCTAATTTCTCTTTCTTGACTCAAAAAAGCCACCATCCTTCTTCCTTAAAACTCCTTCTAAACACCTGGTCATCTTTCCACGCTCATTTCCCACAATGAACTGCTAAAGCACTCTTGTCATCTAATCTTAAAAAAACAATTAGAGTGCAAAGTCTGCCTCTATACAGTGAAACCTGGCATACATCCACGCTGCTAAAGGCAGCCGAGTTTTAGTGAATGTTTGTCCCCTAAGGACTGCTTTTTCCTTCTCTATTGCCCCCTGGGTCTCAGGTGCCATTTGAAAATGAGAGGACTAGACTACACTGGCCTCTGAAGTTCCTTCCAGCTTTAGCTCTATGACCTCAGGAGAAATAATAAGCCCTCTTTCATGTACCTACTGTGCTGCTCTACCCCCAAAAGTTAGGAGTCTCCCAGGCTGCGAACTCCTTAATGTGAGATTTTAAAAACCTACAAAAACTACAGCAATTGTGAGGCATCAAAGGACTAGTAACAAAGTGGGAACCTATCCATTGTGTAAGGCTGGACTGGAGTGTGTAAATATGATGGAATATTATGATGCAGTAAGAAATGAGGAATTCAGAGAAATATAGAAAGATTTTTATGAACTGATGCAGAATGAGATGAGAACCAGAACACATGCAATTAATACAACAAAGTAAGCAAAAAAAAAAAAACAAACCAAGGCCTGAGTAACTGTAAACCAATAATGGTTCTGGAAAACAGGTCATAAAACATACCACCCTTCCTCTCAGCAAAAAGCCTAGAAACTGGGAAGGACAAAATGCTGTCAGCCTTAGTCATGGTATTGCTTATAAGGCTGTATTCACTGAATGATTCCTTCTTTTTTTCAAGGGAGACATCAAATGGTGTGTGTACATTATCTAAAAATAATGGCAATGTAAAAACCAAAATATATCTGCCATAAAATTTATCTTTTAAAATGTCAATAATTATTCATTGTCTAAATCAATTGTTGCTACTGTGGTTTTTGGTTATGATTTTAAATAACAATGAATTAAAAATCCAATAGGAGGAGGAAAAACTTCCCAAAAATTTTTCTAGAAAATATTCTTAACCTATGCTGCTTATACATGACGTTTTAAGAGCTAGGTTAGAACAAAGCTTTGGGGAATATGCAGCCCTTAGCATATTTCATGGGTTACAACTAAATGAGTCACGCAATATAAGGAATAGTCAAATCTAATGTTAGGGAAGATCTCCATATTTTCAGATGAAACTAACCAACTTGCACCAAATCTAAATTTAGGACCTTCCCAGAGAGACACAGGCAACATGGAAAAGGATGTTGTACTATATCAATTATTCACATACAGATAGTTCTCATTGTAGGTAAACTCGCAGCACACAAAATTCAACTTTACAAAAGAATTCTAAAAGAAATTTACATTCCAGAAAACCCCTATGTTAACTAGTACCATATTGTGGTCTCGGTCTCTCTCTCTCCCCTTCTCTCTATGTTTCTCTCTCACTCTCTCCAAACTCATTGACATTTCCATAATGCCAGCTAGGTGGCATACTGGACAGAGTTCTGGAACAAGACTCAGGAAGACCTGAGTTCAAATTACACACTCACTAGCTGTGTGACCCTAGGCAAGTCACATAACATCTGCCTGCCTCAGTTTCCTCAACTGTAAAATGGAGATAATAACAGCACCTACATTATAGGATGTTTGTAAGGATCAAATGAGATAATATTTCAAATCACTGAACACAGTGCGTGGTACATAGTAGGTACTATATAAATGCTAATTCTTCTACTTCCATTATGACCCCTTCCTCTCTCTGTAAAATACTTTCTAGTTCTAACATCTTGCTTCTGTGCAGAATATGTAGACTAAGCAAAAACCTCCTGTGTCTGTAAAAAAGTGAATAGTCAAATTAAATGGCAGCAGATTGCTTGTACATCTCTATCAGACATTTTCAGATGGCCTTACTCTGATGGGCTCAGAACAATGTGGCAAGGACTTTCCAATAAACATCATCTTTCATATCTAATCTACTGGGAGGCTACATGAGGCTCCCTGAAAGACAGGAGATGATGCCATGTGGACTGGAACAGTGACGCCAACCAAACCGTTCAGTGCTTAGATCTACTGAAGGTAATTAATCTGTTAACTAGTGTTTTTTTCCTTCTTTCTACAAATACATTCTGATATCCATTGTCACGTCACAGTATGTAGTTAACATTTCTGAACAGATGGGTAAAATAAACAACACAAGAGCAGGAGTAGGAAGTCTTTCTCCCCCTTTTCTCACCAAATCTATGCTGACTGTGCAAAAAGGAGGAGGCTCTGTAGCCCGCCGTGAGCTGATGTGCAAACTGACAAAATCCAAAGAACACCATGACCAAGAGAGATACACTTCCTCTAGAGGATGGAGGTTGGCTCTTTGAATTCATCAGTATAAGCAGTGATGATGAGGAAATTTCCACCTATTCTATTCTGCAACTTACATTCTTAGCTGCTTAGGACATGGAGAAGCTATGTGATTTTTGCCTAGAGTCACAAAGCCACTATGAATGAAAAGAAGGACTCCTTGACTCTAAGTCTGGCTTGGTACCCACAATAGAGATAAATCCTACAAACAGCAACAGCCTCCAAGCCAGAAGATAAAATGTTTTCATCTGAAAGTACAATTCCCCTAATAAGAAATGTTATAAAATAGCTTTACAGAAAGAATGACACTTGGGTATTCAAGAGGACGATGAAACTGTCAGCTGTCACGGAAAGAGCCCTATGATTGCCAAATCTCTCTGCCTATTCCCCTCTCAGACCACACCCCAACAAAAAGTTCTTTGTGATCTTAAAGTTCCCCGTAAAGTAAATTAAAGTTTATCCCCCTTCTTTTTACTACACTTGGCAGGGAGCAATGACAGGAAAAGTAAGGAATGATAAGGCAGACAATAAAGGTTAAGTTCGAGTTCTACTCCTGATAGCTTTAAGACTGAGGTCAATCATCTAACCAATCTTTTGAGTCATAACTTCCTCTGCCATTAAAAAAAGTGAACAAGACTTTCTTGTGTCCATCAGAGATGCATACTGTGACTATTTAGGTAATGCATGGAAAAGTACTTCCTCCTTTTAAGGCACTGCATCAAAATGTGTTAAAAAAAAATCACTATCTGTACACACCTGTTTTGGGATGTATTGAAAAAAAGCCTTGTGGGTTTCCACTGGTTATTTTGTAGGTCAGCTTGTCACTGGAGCTAGAATCTGGATCAAAAGCTTCAATCTGCACCACAGACACATCCTTGGGCGAATTTTCCATGACTTCTGGATAATAAACTGGCTCCGATGTCTGGGGTGCGTTGTCATTAACATCCTCGACTTCGATATAGATCTCAGTGAATGATGAAAGAGGCACAACGCCCTGGTCTGTTGCAAAAACTGTCAGCCAGTAATGGGAGACAGTCTCACGGTCCAACTTTTCTGCAGTCTCTATGACACCTGGTGAGAAAACAGAGAAGAAATACTCTGAATAGAAAGTCAGCCAGCAACCTTTCCTCACCACTTCAAGGACATTTCACAATGGGATGGTTTTACAAATGGATCACAAATGTGTTTATTGTTTAGGGCTGAGGGAAACAGAAGTAAGCAGGACAGCCTTTGTAGGTTTTCATGTGGTACACCAACTCTGCAGTAGGTGGAACTCCAACATGAAGCCCTGAATAGAATATAATTAACATGCCATCATAAAACATCCTAGCCTTTCCTGATGATAGGGAAATTAATAAATGCAGTGATGTACTTATAATAGGGGAAGGAAATCTTCAATTAGGGGACCACACACTACACAGGAATGAAAGTTGAAAAAAGTCATAGAGGAAATAATTCCAATAATAATTACTTATGGTTACACCGGAAATTTTGCTCTACAAAGTTCTTTCCCCCCTCAGAGCAGCTCTAAAACAAGTCTTATTGTCCCCATTTCACAGGACATAAAAAGTGAGACAGGCTGGCATTGTAGAGAGTCAGTCTCAAAGCCAGGAAAAATTGTGTTTAAGACCTGAAACATACTGGCTTTATGATGCAGCTCAACTGAACATCTCAGTGAGTGTCGTAGACAACTCACTAACTCTAGAGACAGTATACATCTCAACTACCCTAAGAATTCTGGGACAGCCTGTGTAAATTGAAAGGAAGGTGTTTGCTGACTGGCACAGATGGAGGTTCCCTGAACCAGGGAAATCACAGGTCCACTACTCCTGTTCCCAAAGATGAAGAAACAAAAAGTGAGAGAAAAGTGATTTGTTCATGTCTGTATATTTAATAAACGTTGGTGCCAGGATTAGAATTTTATCTCAAAGCTTCCCTCTGCCACTCTAAGAGGACTTGAGATTCTACGCCTGGAGGAACAATCCAGAAGTAGAGCACAGCTGCAATAGAAACTGCTTGAAAAGAGTACTGGGCATGGGTTCAAATCCTGACTTGCTCTGTGATCTTAGCCAAGTTGACCACTAACTGAAAATAAAGGTTTCATTACTTGAAAAAAATAGCACTAAATATATTTATACTACTGATAGTAAACCAAATGAGATAAATATGTAAAGTGCACTATAAGACTTAAAGAGGAGGAGAAGAAAGAGCTGATATACGGTTATAAAGACCATGTCTCACTTTTTATGCCTTGTGAAATGGGTAAAATAAGACTGGTTTTAGATCTGCTCTGAGGGGGGAAAGAACTTTGAAGAACAAAATTTGCGATGTAGCTGTAAGTAGTTATTATTGGAATGTATGTCCTCTATGGCTTTTCTCAACTTCCATTCCTGTGTGCTGTGTGTGGTCCCCTAATTGAAGATTCCCTTCCCCTATATTATAGGTACATTACTGCATTTATTTCATTAGGAAAGGCTAGGATGTTTTATGATGGCATGTTAAAGAACAGACATATGGTTATAAAGACCAATGATGAAGAGACTAAACCAAAGAGAACAGCCCTGTATCCCAGGGGAAGTCAAACAGCTACCAGTATCTCAACAATGTCATCCCCTTAAAAGCAGACGCCATCTATTCATTTCCAATTGCTTCTACAACCTACCCTTAACAGGTTAATGTGCTAAAGATGCAACTTGTTTCTAAGTTCTCTCCACATCACTCACAGTAAGAACATCTGAGATCCCTGTCCCAGCATTCCTTGTTGCATTTTTAACTGTGGGGGACATTGTAGGAGGGGAAGGCTTTGGGGAAGCGATCTCAAGTTGTCACTTAAGTACTCTGAAATATTCCTTTTAGGCTGCAGTGTTATTTAAAAGTATCTTCAATTATGTTCAGAAAATGCAGTACTTTCTCACTATAAAAGCAAGTATAAGTAATTCCAAATTAATTAAATTAACTTGATGGAAAAGGCATTATTTATTTCTCAGCATTAGCACTGGGGGTTTTTAAAAAATCCTTTTAATCTCTGTCAGGACTCCATGAAAGGTCAAGCCTTCTATCTCTGCTTTATTCAGAACCCCAAGCCCTGCCTCACTTGGCCTGCTGGCACACAACCAGGAAACGTTACCTTCCCAGACACAGCAGGTAGCATAATCCCAGAACGAAGAACCGGCAGACTCTTTCCTACGATCAACAGCCACAGCCAATAGGACCAATCTGTCTCGGCTGATCTCCCGGGCTCTGAAACCAATCTGCCTACTGGAACTCCCACTACCCAAATGTTCTGGCCTGGCCTGGGCTGGTTCTTGGAACCCAAACCTGGCCAGCATACTTAAATGCTGGCTACCCTGTGTGCCCTGATATACTTGTTCTAGGCTCCCTGACCGTGTACTCAGTGCTATCTGGCATCAGGCATTTGTGTGACTCGCAGCTAGATTACTAACCTTCTTCTCAGTGACTCTTTCTTTTCCCAAATGCTCCATTTCCACCAGCATTCTATGACCATACCAGACTCCTTATCCTTATCTCTCACAGCTGCTTGTGTAGTAAACTTCTTTCTAATTCTAAAAGTGATCATCTTCTAGGTCTAATGGGCTAGACTCCCAGTTTAATGCACTCCTGGCCCTCTGCACATCAGTATCTTTTTAAGCATGGAAGCCTAGCATGTGCATCAAGGGTATTATAACCCCTGGAGGTCAGTGAACTTCCAAAAATATTTTGACAATCGTGTTTCAATATCAGTGGTTTCTGCTGTAATCCTCTGCATTTTATTTTAAGCATTTAAAAACATTTTTTCTTAGATAGGATCTGTAGAGTCACTAGATTGTCAAAAACATCCATTTCTCCCTCCCTCTCCTCTCTCTCTCTCTCTCACCCTTCCCCCCACTCCAATATACATACCCACTGACAGATAAAAATCCATGCTTGTAAGGGGAAAATTCACAGTTCATGTCACACTCACCAGTTCCAACCTCAAATCTAGCCCTCTCAGATACAGTATTCATAGTATTGTGAAATGAGCCTATTTTAATTACTAAATGGTGAAATTAGGCCTCAGTTCCTGATAAAGTTAGTAAACCTCTTTATAACTTTTTTAAAAAATTTATTGTTAAATGACTAATTTGCAAACAAGAAAGTAATGAAGGAGGAGGAGAATGAAACACAATTATTTAGAAGTATAATCATATTTTTTCACTAATTCTTATCAGTCTCTAAAGAAAGAAAGGGCAGCTAGGTGGTACAGGGGACAGAACACAGACTCATCTTGCTGAGTTCAAATATGATATGACACTTGCTAGGTGGACAAGTCACTTAACCGTTTGCCTCAGTTTCCTCATGTGTCAAATGAGCTAGAGAAGGAAATGGTAAACCACTCTAGTATCTTGGGGGTCACAAAGAGTGGGACAGGGCAGAAATGACTATGCCACAACAAAGGAAAAGAAAGGCATTATAGTGTCTCCCTTCTAGATGGTGAAAGAAGTTCAAATGACTAAAGAATCAAGGAATAGTAGATTTACAGCAGAGGATTTTAACCTTCACTTTTTTTTGTATCCTACTCCTCTGGCATTCTGGCATATAGACTTCTCACAATTTAAATGCACAAAATAAAATACAAAAGATTACATAGGAAATCAATTAAATTGAAATCATTATTGAAAAAAAAATTTAAGCAAGTTCACAGACACCCCTCCCCTGACCCAAGTTAAGAACCTTTGATTTGGAGAAAGAAGAGACCTTAGCAGCCAACCAGCCCAACTTCCTCAAATTGCACCAAAGAGAACTGAGGGAGGCCCAGGGAAATGACCTGACTTGCCCAGGGTCACAGAGTGAGTAAGTGTCTGAGGAAGGATTTGAACTCAGGTTTTCCTGATGCCAAATCCAACATGTAATCTATTCCATACTGCCTCTCAGAAGCAGCATAACCCAACCTTACAAATAACCGGTCTGTCTACCCTAGTCTAAAAGTGCCAGAGCAAAACTCGAACCCTGCCAACTTGTATTTTTTACCCTAAACGGTATGAACAGTACTGGGTGGTGAAAAGTCATGGATTTAGGAAAAGAATACCTTTTTACCTTACTTTAACTTCACTTTGCTTCAGTCTCCTCATCTGTAAAATGAGAAGGCTGAACTAGGATTCCTCTAAAGTTATTTCCCGCTCTAAACCCATGATTTTTGAGTAAGAAAGTTGTCCTTTTTTAAATTTCCTTTAGAGTGTAAACAGACATGTACATAGTCACTCCTCACAATAAAGTCACCCCAGTCACCCACTTTAGGGGACTCAGAAAATAGAAATGAAGACTTTATTTCCCTCTAAAAAAATGAGGTGGATAAAATAGGTGATATTTTCCAAACATCAAAATGAAGGATACAGAAGCATAATAAATGAACATATGTTAGGCTGAGTTCTTTGCCAAGGCCCCAACAATATCATATGATCTGTTTGACAGGGAAGGTATTACAAACTGTCCAAGAAGATGGATTTTTCCATTTCTTCTCCTCTTGAAGACCAGTCCTCTAATCACTTATGTTACCAGCCATTTTTTGCTTCTCATCACCCTAAAAAAATGGCTTGTTATTAGTATATGTATCAATAGCTCCCAAGAAAGAGAATCTTATCCAATTATGATAAAAAGATGTATATTTCACTCATATTTTTCAAATTAGAGATACATGCCTACATTCAAATACATGTTAATAGATATACATATGTATGCAATATTTGTCTCTCATTGAGAGTTGGGAGACTTGGGGTTTTTCTATCTTTTATGCAATTCTGTATTGTGGTACAGTGGAAAGACTATCAGAGAAGACAATGAGAATGAGGTATGTATTCCTTGTCTCGGTAGAAAGGTGAAGGATCACAGAATAAAATGGATTACAGAGAAAACTGATTAAATTGGAATACTTCTTTAGACAAATTAAAGCAAGTTAGACTCTCTCAGGTTAAGAAACCTTGATTTAGAGAAAGAAGAGATCTTAGCAGCTAACTAGCCCAACTTACTCAGACTGCATCAGAGGGAACCTAGGGAAGGTCATGGACGTGAACTGATTTGCCCAGGGCCACACAACGAGGATTTGGACCACTGTATGTACCTAGATTCAGATCTCATGTTTGTTTGGCTTTCTTTCATTGTCTTCCTTTGTTACCCAGGTTGAGGGAGAGGGAAAGGGAGAAGAATCAATGTCTGGGGGACACTGGGGAAATAAACTGATACAAAAATAAGATGCATCAATGAAACTTCTTTTTTTAAATGAAACAATCAAAAAGAGCCTACTATGTTGTCAGGCACTGGGAAGCTACAGATAAAATATAAAATAGTCTCTGGCTCTCCAAAAGCAAAGGTAATATATAGTAACAGTAGCAGTATACAAATGCCAATGCATCCTCAGGCCAATAAGGCTGTTAGAAGACTATGGACAGAAGTCTGCTGGGGCCCTAACAAGATTCTAAATTTGGTAGATAGGAGGAATTTTTACTTCCAAGATGAAAGAGTCCACTCCAAGTTGGAAACATACAGGCTCCTAGCCGTAAAATGATTAGGAAATTTACCTTCTTCTCCAGAATCATTCAACACATAAACATTCATCTCTTAAGTGACTATGTATAAAAGACTGTATTACATCCTGGGTACAAAGGTAAAAATAAATCAACAAGAAGACCTTACATCCTTACCCAAGGAGCTTACATTCTATGCAAAGGATGGGCCACATGCACCAGTAAACATAAAGTATAAGTAAATACAAGTATATGGCACCTGTCACTAAGTTAAGGTGAGCTGGGGTTGGGAAGGAGAAGAAGAGAAGACTTTACTAACTTGAGGGAGCAGGACAGATCCTGTGCAGCAGGTGGCACCTGACTTGTGCTCTGAGGAAAGCAAGAGCTTCCATGAAAGTGAAGGAGTGCACCGAGAACCATGTGACCAAAGCTATGGAGGTGGGGTGGAGTGTTGCACATGTGGAGCCATATAAAGTTTGACCTGAACAAAGAGTACATGAAATAGGAACAGAAAGGGATACAGGAGGCTGAATGTGGGGAGCTTTAGATGTCTGGCTAAGGATTCTGTATTTTATCCTAGAAGTAATATGGACTCAGTGAAGATATCTTAGTAGAGGTAACATGATCATATCACCATTTGAGGCATGTCAATTTGGCAATTCATAGACGATGGGCCAGAGGCAGAAGAGACAAGAGCCACAGAAGCCAATCACAAGGCTACACAGTAAGAGGTGATGAGGGCCCAAAGGCTGTATGAATGGAAGGGGAAGCTGTAGAAACAAATCAGTAAGAGGTGGCGATGACTGGATATGTTTAGGAAAGGAGAGGGAAGGGGCAAGGGTAAGTGCAAGGTTATGAGCCAAGAAGGCTAAAGGAATGGTACAACTCCGTTCTAGCCCCATTTGTGTTTATCTCAATCTAGGATTCTTCTTTTCTCCTGACTCCTTTCATTTACACCATCTTAGACACATGCTCTCCATCATTATTTTCATATAGACCCTGCCTTAAACTCCACTTCTCTCTCTCTCTCTCTCTCTCTCTCTCTCTCACACACACACACACACACACCCCACCTGTCACTCTCATTCTTACATATGTATCTTCCACACCTATGAGCATCTAGGCACTCTTCCTCTATCTCTTGCCTCCTTCCTCTCCAAGTCTGCAGCTTTCCTTCTCTGACCTCTTTTCTCTTTCTATCTGTATCTCTTCATTATTCATTCCTCTGACATTTCTGAGGCAGAAGCTAATCAGGGTGATGCTGAGTTGATGGAAAGTTTGGGCTGAGAAGTACAGGAAGAGACTTGAGGCAAAAGTCTGGCCACGGCTGAATGCAGTTAGAAGTTCAAGGCCCAGGCAGAGTAAAGGCCTGAATTATCAATGTACAAGGAGTTCTCCGCAGAAAAGAGGAAATGGCGGGGAAACGTGGTGGAGGGAGGCAAAGGGAAATAGTCTCATTCTTGAAAAGAGAGGTGTCAATGGTGGAAAATTACAGGTAGGCTATACTGTGCCCACAAAAGAAAAATTTGGCTCAGCCTATTATATGAACAGGATTATATTATTAAAAATTCCAATGGAACTAGCTTTGTGATTCTAAAGTTACAACAGTGGCATTTGGCAAGACGTGGGTAGGAGGAAACGACTAATACAATATGAGGAAATAATTTTCAAGAACCACAAAATCTTGAATTATTAAGCAAGAGTGCCTCTCATTCCAAACATACTGTTCAGGATTTCAAGACCACCACCAGATGTCACTATGGAAACTCACTGGAAATGTATTCAGAAACAGAACTAGAACTGAGAGGAAAACAAACACACGGTGCAATTTAAAATAGAACTTCATCTCCTATGCCAACACACTTGAAAGCTGAATTCATCACACGTTTTCTTTCTAGAAGGATTCATTAATGCCAGTATTACAAAACCAGGGTATTAAATGTAGGTTGATGTTGTTTTCCCAGTCTGGATATCAGCACAGTTGTATATACAACAGTAGAAAGCTGGTCGCACAAATAAATGATTCAACAGGAACACACAAGGTTCTAAGAATAAATCATTCTACCACTGACTATTGTTGACTAATGGTGCTGATAACTTGAATACAGCCCACCCAATGGGAAAATGGACTAGGCTTCATGCTTATGCAAAGGATCACACACTAGGTTTAATTCTAAAATCCCAGCTTAGCTACACAACTTCAATACAATTAAAATTTCTTTTGTAAAGAACTCAGAAGAAGCAGCTGCCAAAAATTTTTTTTTTTCTACTGCTTTCAATCTCAGAAAGCCTGCTAGAAATGGAGTCTGGAGTCTTGGGTTCAAATTCCAGCTCTGACACTGACTAGTATATGATCCTGGAAAAGTTATTCAATGGCTCTACACATCAATTTCCTCACCAGTAAAATGGGTGTTAATAATACTTGCCTAGCTCAAGAACTGTTCTGAGTAAAAGACTCTGAAAAAAACAGTCACAAAAATGTGAACCTAATTACTTTTCTAAGAAATTATTTCAATGGCCACAACAAGCCCA
This sequence comes from Bettongia penicillata ogilbyi, assembly GCA_023548195.1. Lineage (NCBI taxonomy): Eukaryota > Metazoa > Chordata > Mammalia > Diprotodontia > Potoroidae > Bettongia > Bettongia penicillata. The sequence goes on from JAJHZJ010000008.1 coordinate 7,396,925, forward strand.
GAAAATGCCTCAACCACAAAGTATTCGTTTTCCTTGCCAAATAGAGACAAGTTAGAGTCAAGGGCGCAAGCTCACTGGCTAAACATTCTGAAGGAGGGTAATCCTGATGAAAGATTAGGAGCAGTATCAACTCATAAAACATCAGACACAGTGGGAGGAGAAAACAAGAAAGCAAAAAGCTTGGTGAGAGACTTAAATAAACCAGATTACTCCCCAAAGCATTTAGAGATGGAACTGGCAGGAAAACCAATGGCCACAAAAAGGAAGAGATGAGCCAGTATTTCTGAGGCTTAATCTCATTATGCAGTGACAGTGAAACGGCTGCGTTTGGATTTTCACCTTGGTATGTGAGAAAACCAGATGAGGAAGTAGGAAGAAATAAAGTCCTGATGGGGAGAGGGGTTGTGAAACAAATACATAAAGAAGATTACTACACAATTTTATAAGAACTCAGATATGAATTTTTAAGATAGTCCAAAGAGAGAAAGATTACAAAAGAATGGGGAAAAGATATATAGATATCTATCTTTATTTATAGAGAAAGGGTGAGAGGAAGAGGTGAAGGAAGGGAAGGAAGGAGGAAAAAGAGAAAGGGATCAAGAAGGGAGAGAGAGAATATCAAAGATCCAGAGATAGAAAGAACCTAAGATCATCTGGTTTAACCCCCACAATTTAACAAATGAGGAAAGGTGACTTGCTCCAATGTCACATAAGTAGGAAGGGTCAGAAAGTGGCAAACAAACTGAGGTGGAAAAGATACGAGTGACTAATAACCTTTATATCTACCATTTCAACTCCATATTAATCTTTTTGAAAATGTTCTCTGCTTATATCAAAAATGGACATATAAAATGAGACCCAACAGACTTTCACAGATCACAAATTTACAAAAGATCACATCTTCATAGCTACATAACAGACTGTGCTATGGAAAATGATGAAAGAGACAGTTTGAGAGAAACCTGGAAAGATTTGTATAAACTGATGCAGAGTAAAGTAAGCAGAACCCGGTGGGGGAAGGGAGGCAATTGATACAATTTGTTGCAACAATACAAGATGTTCCAAAAGTCTACGTGAAGTCTTAAGCTGTTAAATTTCAAAATGACACTAAGACTTTTCAGACACCCTATACTATATAAAGACTAAAACCTCTGAAAGACTTAGGAATTCTGATCAATGGAATGCCCAACCAAAGGACCCGTGATGAACCACACAAAGTCCTGATAAGACATTCAGGTTATAGTTTGAGATGTAATTTTTATACATGTGGCCAATGTGGGAATTTGTTTTAACTATGCATGTAACAGGGTTTTCTTTCTCTTTCAGAGATGGAGAAAATAAAAGGGAAAAAAAGGAGGAAAATGATTAAGAATTTTCTTAATATAAATATACATATATACACACACATATATATATATAATATAGGAACTAGTTTTATTTATTCTTTACTAATTACAAAAAAAAAACAACTTTTGCATCATGAGTAGCAGTGGGGGTGGGGAACCCAGACCAAATTGCTCTCCTCCAGTGTCTTCATTTCACATCCTGAGATCATAAAGATTTCTCGATAGAAGAAACTCCAGGCATAATCTTGTTCAATAATCCTTTCATTACCAGGATCAAATAAAATATAAAATAGGGAATCATGTGCTTGCCAAAGGTGTGTTCACTAGTACCATAAAAGAAGTCCTACACAAAGTCTAAAGGAATAAAGATTTTCCTCAAGATCTCAAGTTTCTCCAGGTAAGAGAGATTCTTACACTTCTGTTGTGACATGAAGCTGTTTGGCAGTTTTGTGAAGCCTACAGGCCCCAATTCAGAAAAAAAATGCTTTTAATGCACAAAGAAAATACATAAAATTACAAAGGAAATCAATGAAATTGAAATAAAGATCTTCTCTTACTCAAGCTCACAGACCCTTTGAAATCTATCCACAGATTCCTAGCAGGGAGAAGATGAAGAGTATAGAACCCAGTTTAAGAACCCTTGCTCAAAATATTCACATTACCGAATGACAAAGTAATTGTACTAAGGTCCACAACACTACAGGGTACCCTCAACAGTGCTCATAGCCACTAATGACAGAAAAAAAAAAAAAAACTGAGTGGGTAAAGAATACCTAGGGCCAGAGTTTAAGGACTTCTGAGTGACAATACCATGGATTATGATTCCAGCTCAGAATAAAGGAAGGAAACGGGGTGAACTGAGTTTGGCAAATTAGTTTTTCAATGAGCTTGAGTTTATTTTTGCCACAAAAATCCACCTTCTTAAAATTCACATTTTCCTGGTAATATTTTCTGGCTATGAATTATGGATCACACCGTGTCAGCGGAATTATAACTGCAAGTAACTGAAAAATGCAGTTGGTATGGATACAAGGGTGGGGGTAGCCTATTACTAAGGATTCCTTTATTAATTCAATAAACCATTTATTAAGTAGCACCAACTATGTATCTGGCACTCTGTTGGGTGCTAGGGATATAAAAACAGTAACAAAATAGTCCCTGATCGCAAGGAGTTTCCATTTTACTAGAAGAAACCTACACACAAGAAATAATGTAACCTCTATCTTCAGGAACATCACAGGAAGGTTCTTAAGAACGAGGGATAACTGAGGTACCAGTATACAGAGAAAATCTTAAAAGAGCAGGAGGTATATCTTTTGACCCAGAGATTTCACTGCTAGGAATATGCCCCAAGGCGGGGGGGGGGGAAGAGGGGGGGAGGATCAATGAAAAACCAAAAGCTCTTATATATACCAACATAGGCACACGAGCACTTTTTGTAGTAGTAATGCCCTTTCCATTAGTGAGTGGCTGAACAAACTGCAGTCCATGAATACAATGGGATACTACTGAGCTGTGAGAAAGGAGAGGCATATAAAGACTTACCTGCACTGATAGAAAGGCAAACATGATGAGCCAGGAAAACAAGGTACTTAAAGACTACAACGATTTCAACGGAGGAAACAGACAAGTATAGAGAACAAAGCTGGCTGGAATGAGATGGAAGACATTTCTCCTCCATCCCTTACAGAGGTGGGGGCAAAGGTAAGGGAGTCAACAAGTGTGGAACACCAAAGATGTTTTTCCCTAATGTGACTGGCTTTACTGACTTTTTAATCCTCTCATTCCGTTTAAAAAAGAAAAGTTTTATAAGGAATGGTTCTCTAGGAGTGGGAGCATGGAAAGGAGGAGAAATCTAGATGATGTCAAAGGAAAGGAGATAAATAAAAATCTATTTAAAAAAACTAGAAGATCTCCAGAATCACAATTTCATGACATGATGAAGTAGGATTACAACTAGAAGCCTTAAAACCATTTTTCTTTTTGGAAGTTTCCATTTTATTTTATTTTTGCTTGCTTCATGAGTTTTGGAGTTAACCTTACTGCTGAAAAAAATCAAAGCAGGGAAATAGTGTTGGCTGGACAAGCCCCCTCCCCTCCCCCAGCAATGATGTGGCAATTGGAATGCTCTTGTCATACAATTTAATAGAATTAGGGCTGAAAGGGACCTTAAAGATAGTAAAGTTCAATATCCCCATTTTGCAGATAAGGAAACAGGCAAAAAAGTCAACAACTTGCCTAAGATAACTTAGGTACCAAGTGGCAGCGAACTCAAGCCTCCGAATCCAGCAGTCTGTACCATGTTTCCGTACCATGTTCCTGTACCATGGTGCTTCCACAGATTTTTTTTTTTAATGTGAGCTTTAAGTTTCATGAGAATAATCTAAACATACCAAAATAAGCTTGAATAATTTCATTAACTCAAAGGCTATATTTTAAAAGTCTATACACTTGTCTTCTAGGAGTCTACAAGCCAAGAAGCTGCCTGAAGCATTTCTATTACAAAGTGTGTTCTAAAACAGAAACCATACACACGGCACATTCAATCACGAGAAAAGGTTAAAAGTGAACCCACTGATATAGGAAGGAAGTATTTCCACTATGAGTGCAGGAAGCTAGTCTCTACTCAATCTGTTTCTTTTTAGTCTAGGATGGATCTCTCCTTTGGGCATATGAGCTCTTTCGCAAAGGAAAGTAATGTCTACAGCTCCAGACATGGAAAATCCACTTTTAATGAGTCAGGAAAAAAAATCCATGCTTTTCTCTTCCTGGTTTTCTAGTGGATTCATAAATGATAGCATTTCTAATACCGCCATACCATTCACAAAAGGTCATATAGAAGGTGAGGTCTCGGTTAAAATCAAAAGATAGACAATATTCAAATGTGATCAGCAACTCTGGACATTATACTTTTTGATTGACTCCAGCTTCTTTCTTCCCTATTATTATGAGGTTTTTTAGGATATCAGAAGTGTTTGTTGAGCCTGACAAAGATATAAATTATGCTTGATAAAACGACTACATTAAAAAAAAAACTTTACGTTTAATCTATTACATAGTATCAACAGAATCCAGGGTAAATTCATGGAAAAATCTCTGTCCAGAGCGCTAAAGGATAGAAAGAGAATTGGGAAGTTGGAATTGGCAGACCTGCATTTGAATCCTCCCCTCTCTGAATCTTGGTATTATCAGCTGAAATACAGGGGGAGAAAATAATTTTGCATATCCTAAACTGCCAAGTAAATACTGGTTGCCAGCAAAAGACTTTTATGATTCAGCTAATTAGCATTTACTTTAATGTTCCTCCTCCACCAGGCTGTTACTTGTTAATACCTTGTATGACAAGATGCCATAGAGACCCAACCTTAATTCTATGACAAATTATCTGTGTGACCTTGGGCAAGTCACTTTATATATGAAGAAACTCGGACTGGAAAGTCAAATGAGTTAAAATTTTATGCCCTTTATTATATATTTTAAAGGAACAGCAAGTTGTACATGATAGATTTGCAGTTTCATATATAATCTTTTGTTCCTATTCTACTATGCTATGGAAATGTTTGTTTTATTTCTTAAAATTCAGAATAAAATAAACAAAATGAACTCTACATCCTAAAAATATAGGAGACATTTAAAAGTGATCATTTTAGGACTAAAGATGTAAATCAGCTAAAAGCCATAATCAGAAAGAATAATTAGCGAATTTCTAGGTTATAGTTATGTCTAAATCTCTGTTTTGAAAATAACTGTTACCTTAAGTACATTCTTTTAACCTAATGAGCTCTATTTAGGGAGGTTAGGAGGGGGAGGGAGAAGATAATGTTCAACAAGATAGGTTCCCTGGTGTGAAAAGCAAATTTGATGATCAAGTGAGATAATATTTGTAAAGCACTTAGCAAAGTGCCTAGCACAGAGCAGGCACTTCATGACAGCGTGTTCTTTCCCTTTCCTTAAAATGAGTACATTTGTTCATTTTCTGATAGTCAGTTAAACACCTGAGTGGACGTTGTGTGCCAGCCTGTGTCAGATACTATGGAGACAATGAAAGAAGGGAGGGAGGGAGGGAGGGAGGGAGGGAGGGAGGGAGGGAGGGAGGGAGGAAGGAAGGAAGGAAGGAAGGAAGGAAGGAAGGAAGGAAGGAAGAAAGGAAAGGAGATAATTCCTGTTCTCAAGCTTGTGTTACAATACATACATGACTATTAGGATATTCAAAATAAGTGCATGCAAAATAAGTGCAAAATTAACTTATTATCTATATATTTAATATATTCAGTTTGGTCAAGGATGTCCTATAAATGCCAATTTTACCCAATTAAGAAATAAAAATGCTCATAATAGTGATAGTGCTTCCAATTCACAAGGATGTACCTGGAGGTAAGACAGTTTATCAACTCCCTAGAAGTCTTTTTATTTATGAATAATGTAAGTAAAAATGCTACCTTTCCATATTTAAGAGCCACGATTTCATCCCTCTGAGCACTTGCTGCCATCTTCACAAACATACCCTACCCAAGCTGTGTCAGACACTACCTTTTATGAAACACAATGGCCTCAAACCAGAAGCAAAAGCAAACAACAGCCACGCTTGCATTATGGGGCTGATCTTCTAAGGACAAGCCTCTCTGAATTCAGGTTAGTCGGCCCTCAAAGTGAGAGTCCATCCCGCACGGTGGGCCTACTCTGTGCATCTCCATCTTGGGGGTCCACAAGGACAATGTTTTGCTGTAACCCAAGGCTATCAATCATATCACAATGACGCATCAGAAAATGACTTTCCTGGAAGAGAAATGCTCCCAGGCCTTTAAGTGCATGTATTTTCACAAGTAGATATCATTGTTCATTCATTTTCAGTCATAGTCAACTCTTCATGACCCCCATTTGGGGCTTTCTTAGCAAAGATATTAGAGTAGTTTGCCATTCCCTTCTCTAGCATTATAAATGAGGAAACTGAGGCAGAGTTAAGTGACTAACCCAGGGTAACAAAGCTAATAAGATCTGAGGCTGGATTTGAACTCAAGAAGATGAGTCTTCCTGATTCCAGGCCTGGCACTCTATTCACTGAACCACCTAGCTGGCCCCATAAGTAGATCAGATTTCTGCGGTGAAAAATAATATTTAAAAGGTACATCTATAAACACACATTCAAGAAAATACATTCATTGAAGTTTTTATCTTTTAAGTATTTTTTATACTGTGGTAAACATTATTTTCATAGGACCTTTAATTTTTTCGACTATAGGCACTATTGCTGCTTTAGTATGCTCTCAGTCATTGTTACTAACTTGAGAGGCATCCTGGTCTCTTGTTGATATATACACAATACAGCCTCACAGTCTGTCTAGATCTCCAATTATCTAGAACATTTTGCTAAACAAGCTTGGAAATACACACTGTTCTACCACCACCACTGGGAGTACTGGGAGACACAGTCGATATAGTAGGAATCAGGAAGATCTGAGATACTTGCTTGAGATACAAGCCATGTGATCTTGGGCAAGTCATTAACTTCCCTAGGTCTGTTTCCAGACAGAGTTAATAACAGCACCTCAGCAAAACTTAAAAGTGTTCTGTGAACACTAACCTTATTTATTCTTCTTAAACTGAAGGGACTGCAGAATTTTCACTGAGTCTGTTCATTCAAAAAATTCAGGTAACTCAAGTAATGAGCCTGGAACAATCTGCTGTGGGAGCATCCATATCTTGTTACATTTCTGGAGAGCCTCTGAAATGGTGCCTTACACATAGAAAGTACTAGGTGAAAAAACCAAGCCTTTCGCCTGGGAGAGTAATCCCTCAATTTTCATACATGTAAATTGTGGGAATCTTTGTGGATGGCTAAGGTCATACTGTCCAGGCTGTCTATAGTACTGAGTGTTCTCTAGCTTCAGGCTGCCCTAGCCAACAGAATTCTGCTGCTCCCTGCTGGGTCACCTGCAGCTCAGTTCAGCTTTGTTCTGACGGAATTAATTGCCCTCTGCAATGCCTTTTCACCTGAAGTCCTGCTTTTGTAGAGCCAATTAATCACCACAGGCAAAGGATGTCTAAGCTTGATGTAAAAACAATTGTACAGATTCCAAATCATGAAAAGCACAGCATCTCAGACACTAACATGAGATGGTTACTCAGGACACAGTCTGGTTTCATGAGCTACTACTACCTTGCACAGTTTCTTTGATGGTGAAAATACAAATGGTTCCTAAGAAAAAAAATTCATTCAACATGACTAATGTGAAAATATGCTTAATAGAAATGTATATGTAGCACCAATATCAGACTGCATGCTGTCTTGGGGAGGGGAAGGAGGTGGAGAAAATTTAAAATTTATGGAAGTGAATGTTGAAAACTAAAAATAAATAAATTTATTTATTAAAAAACTGGAAAAAAATCCTTCAGATGAGAACCAAACATTAAGAACATGGTTTTTCAGACTTTCTTACTGCAGCTGAGAGGAAATACTTGATTCACATTTGAGTGTTAAAGGAATTCTTCCATAGCTCAACTCTTAGGTCCAAAGACCCTTATGGCAATGCCTCGAAGTTAGCAGAGTCCTGTTTCGTCTCTCAAGTCTCTTATTCTAGTTTGAAAATGTGGCCAAGTGAAAGTGATCAGCTCTATCATCTGGACATTTTCTATGTTGATAAGTGATTGCAAGCAGAGAGGCATGGTGAATTAAAAGCTAACCAGGAAGAATCAGGTTGAAATCTAGCTTCTTACTCTGGCTATACAAAGAAAGACTCTGATCAAAGATTAGCTTGGCAGAGGGAATCCTGTAGACCAGTAAGGAACTAAAGTATTACAAATATGGACACTAGGTAATAAAATAACACTTTTGAATTTTAATCCATCCAAAAGGCTGTCTCATATATGCCAAATTTCATCCAATTAACAAACGCTCAAATGATAATACTCCCAATGATCTTCCAGGAGAGAATTTATCCATGAGAATTCTCATTAAAGATATTAATGACTCTATGAGGGAAATCAAAACCTGAAAGCACTTCTCAACAAAGCATGAAAATGTAGTTTAGCAGAGCTTGCCCTGAAAGTGACACTCTTTGCAAAGCAAGGAAAATCTCTGGTCTGAAACATGATGCCTGAAATCTGATTACAAACTTAATTAATCTACATTCTAATAAGCCAGGCAAATCAAAAAGCTTCCTCAGCTAATTTTCAAGTCATTGCAACAATGTTATATAACATAATCACTAATTTAAAGCGTTAGTGGACATAAATTTTAATTAAATATGACTTTCAATAAAGAGCTAATTCAAATAATGAAAAAGAAAAAGGCTGATTCTTAAGTAAGCAGCTTCCCCTTTAGCAGCTAGTTTAGAACAAGTACACGATTTCCTAGCACCTCCAGTATGCAACCCATTACATATACAAATCATTGTGAATGTTAAATTGTTAGGTTGCAATCCTCATTTCTATCACAACACCTTTAAATTTTGAAAATCACAATATCATGATGAAAGCATATTAAAGACTTAATGCTGTTAGCTTACAGAAAGATAGTACCTAACAAGAAAGCATAGAAATTCCAAAAGACTTTTCAGATTTGTGTTTCCTGATCACTGTTGCGCGCACGCGCGCGCGCACACACACACACACACACACACACACACACAGATCTGCGTTTTCACTGGTATAAGGCTCCCAATTAAGAAACTGCCTTTCACCAATAAAGATCTGAATGTGTTTTGCAACTTAGTCGTGACACTTGTCTGCGCACTGACAAGTTAAGTAATTGCCCCAAAATCACACAGCGAGAATGCACCAGCTGTACATTTTGAACTCAGAAAAAACTTTTGATAAGGATCATTCTCTTCCTCTCACTCCTTTTCACACCTTCCTCACCAGGACCCTGTAAGGTCTCTTGCTAGACTACAGTTTGAGATGAATTGGAAGGATCCTAAACAATCTTTTTGCTAGTAATGACTCAAATTTATAAAGTGCTTTAAGATTTGTGAAACTAGGATCCACCTTCAATCTACAGAGAATGAAACAGTCCCAGCTTGTTAGCCGTCTATGATGATTAAGTGCTAGAAGGAGGTGAAATGTTGGACTTCAAGTCAAAGCATCTTTTCTTTCAATAAACCAAGTTCCCCGGAGAAGGATGGGCAGAGATTGTCACTGTTCACAGGATCTAGCCATTTACAGAGCACAAAAACATACTCAATCTAAAATATGTCACAATCACAAATGTCAAATAAGCTTTTCCCCAACACCGCATGTTTGATTGTCATGAGGAATGGCTACGAAAGGGAAAGAAAGTGGAGGGGAATGTCCCATCTCCAATCCATTAATTCTGCAGCATGCTGTAGCTGCTCAGTCTCTAAATCTAAGAGTATAGATATGGAACTTTTTCCTCATCCACTGCAGAATTCCTTTCACTAAAAAGAAAAAATGCACAATCAAAAATGTCCATGTCTTTTCCTCTCTCCCAGCAGTAACGCTGGATACTGAGAGCTGCGAGATATCCCTCCCTTCCAGGTCACAGTCAATCATTTCACTTTGCTTTTTCACAGCTAGACTGTATATCTTTATTTCCAAGCAGTCATTTTGTAATTAAATGTAATTAAATGCAAGTCATTGGTGACCAGTGAAACTGAGAAGTAATCTATATATCACAAGACTTAGAACTAGAAAGGAAACTTGAGGTCATCTGGTCCAAATCCCTTACTTTACAGAAGTTAGTCAACAAGCGTTAACTAAGTACTTACTATCAGAAATTATACAAAGCAATGAGGATACAAACAAACAACAGGATCCTTCTTTGCTCACCAGGTGCCCACATCTTATTGATGAGACAACATGCAAACAATTATGTACATACAAGATTTGTACATCAGAGGAAAAGACACTCGGGTGGGAGGAAGCAGGCAGAGGATAGGGGAGAGGAGATTGGGAAAGACTTCTTACAGAAGATGGCATTCAAGCTGAATCTTGAAAGAAGCCTGGGAAGCCAGGAGGTACAGGGTAGAGAAAAAGCATTCCACATACAGGGGACAACCAGCCAAAAGACATGGAGAAGGATGGATAGTCATGTCATGAGGAATGGCCAGAAGACCACTGACACGACTCACATTGTATGTGTAAGGGAGTAAATGGTGAGACTGGAAAGGTTGGAATGCGGATTGAAGCATACTATTTTCTCATTTTTTTCTGGTTTTTTTTTTCCCTTTTTTCTGATTCTTCTTTCACAACATGACTTATGTGGAAATATGTTTAATATGATCACCCAAGTATATCCTGTATCAGATGGCATGCTGTCTTGGGGAGGAGATTAAAGGGGAAAAATTTAGAACTCAAAATCTTATAAAATGAATCCTGAAAACCAAAAATAATTTTATATATGTATACGTATATATATCCATATATGCAGCTAGACAGAGATATACATAAAAGTGTCATCTTCATGGAAATCAATATATCACCAGGTGCATAGGAAGGAGGTAGGGAACCACAAACACCAAAACACTAGACTTGTTAGTAAGGAGTTGTTGTTCAGTTGTGTCTGATTGTTTGTGACCCCATTTGGAGTTTTCCTGGCAAAGATACTAGACTAGTTTGCCATTGGCTTCTCCAGTGCATTATACAAATGAGGAAACTGAGGCAAACAGTGTTAAGTGACTTTCCCAGGGTCACACAACTAGTAAATATCTGAGGCCAGATTTGAACTGATGAGTATTCCTGATTCCAAGCACAGCGCTCTATCGCTGCAGTGCTACCTAACTGCCCAGAAGTCTTAAATACTAAGTAGCTGCCCAGATACTTAAATACTTAGTAGCTGTGCAATCTGAAGCTTATAATTTATCTCTGAGACTTAGTTTTCCCATCTGTAAAATAGGAGTGATGGTAATACGTGTGCTGTCTCACTTTATAGCGTTCGTTATAAGAAAAGCACTCTGCAAACCATTAAGAGCTATATAAAAGTGAGTTATTTGTCTACAAAAAAAAAATCAATCTGAAGTGTAGAGGCTAGGCGACAATAGCAGCTGTAAAAATAATTAAATTAAAAAAATAAAGCCCCATTTTCAAAACTGGATGTTCAGAAAGATACAATATATAACTGTATCCTCACTTTGTACAGAGTATAATAAAAAAAGTATGAGTGCCTATTCTAAATGACAAACACTAGTAGGTGTAGGGCATAGTACTAAGAAATATAAAATCCAATATTAAAATGATAATATGTATAAAAAGAAGTAATTTCTTATTAAAGTCTTCTAGGCAGAGGTTCTTCTAAGAAAGTTTTAAATCTTAAACCAGAAAATCCCCTCCAACCTCCTCCTTGACCTTGATCAATTAAAAAATAAAGCAATTCCTAATAATTTCACAAACCCTTAGGGACAAAATGAATGTTGCCCTTTTGAAACATGGGACTTTCTGTTTCTTACTACTATGTAACACTTTCATCTAGCCCTGGAAAACTGTGAAATAACAGATTTTAAAAGTTACATACTGTAGAATCCTCCTTCCCCAGCAAAGTTCTAGTGTTTTACTAATCGGGATTTTGTAGTTAATAGAAAAGAAAATCTAAGGCCAGGCCTTATTAATTTATACCATTTGAACTTCTATCTCAAGTACTCTGCCCAGAACTAGCTGTTAGAATCCTGTCCAAAGAAGGAAGGAAAAAGGAAAATGTGCAATCAATCGATACGAGTTTCTGTTAGACAGTCACCTTTACCACCGTTTCTAGTCTAAGACCCCAAAATGAAAGTCGCTCCTTACTCTGCTTCTGTGATGAAAGGAGAGTCCTGCACCCATTCTGGGATACAGGCTGGATAACAAGGATCACTGACTCAGAACGGAAGACACCTCTGAGGTCACTGCAAACCACATCTTCATTTTATAGATAAGAAAACTGAGGCCCCAAAAGATGCAAGAACATGCCCAAGGTCATATAGATAATAAGCTCAAATGTACCAGAAAGCCTCCACGCCTATCTTGGAAGTTAAAAAAAAAAAATGAGCATGAAGCTTTTCAAGTACACCCAAAATAAAACCAACTGCTTCAAATAATTTCATTAACATGAAAGCAATACTTTAGCAGTTTATACACTGACTCCCAGGAGTCTATAAACTGAGCTATTGCCTGAAGCATTTTGTATTACAAGAGTATGTTCTAGAATGAAGACAAGGCGCCATTCAATGAATAAAATGTCAGTTGAAATGACTAAACCTCATGCCAAAAGCCCTTCAAGCACTTCTTTGCTAAAGAAGGAATGGAATGAGATTCCTCCTGCTAGAGTAAAATACTCAACTGGTCACTGGATAAACAGAGCCAAGCTCCAGATCAGGCAGTGCCTCCTTAGGCCCGCTCTTATTAAGAGTCTTGGACTTAGAGGTCTTGCATTTTTCAAGGTTTCAAGTGTATCTAGTTTTCTGCAAACTGATTTATAAAACCAGGGTAACAGGAAACTGCCGAAAATAGCTCTAAAAAACAGCAAACACTCATGCCAACAGGCACACTATATGCTGATCTAGTATCAGTTAGCAAAAAAAAAAAAAACAAAAAAAACATATATAATTTTCTTCCAGGCCTCTGGAAGGAAAAAAAATGGAACTGTACCAAGTATCCAAGCCCAGTCCCCAACCCACCCAAAGGTCTTTTCTATTCACAACCATGGTCTCATCCTTCTTGACTCTGATAAACTGAAAGATTTTTCCCCCATTTTATCTGCACAGTTGCATTAAAATACAGCAATGGGGGGGAGGGGAAGAAGCTGACAGAAATGTGTTCATTTAGAGACAACATTTGGTCACTTTTTCCCATCAAATATGGCATTTGAACTTACTAGTAAAACTGGAGGGCTATCCAAGCTAGCAAGCTAAATTCAGGCCCAGGCAATGTGCAAGGCTAAGACAGCCTGCCTTCAACTACGGAATTACTGACTGTATGCCATAGATGGTTTCATGAAAAAGTCACGAATCTTAATTGAAATGCACATTGGTAATAATCACCTGTTTCCTACGTGCAGCTCTTTACATACCAAGGTTTCTTAGAGAAGGACAGCACACACCTATAAAGAGCCCCCTATAGGATACTGAGGTAAGAATGCCAAGGTCAACAGGCAGAAATTTAACAACAGCCTTGGAAGTTGTCGGAATGCACTCACAGGAGAACTTCTGCCTGCCTCTCCCAGGATGGATCCCTGGATTGGTCTCAGAATAACACTAATTGCCAGTGCTTTCAATGTACAAGAAACTATAATTCTCACAAAGCAAGCCTTATCAAACTGAGCTAGGATGAGAGGACAATTTGCTCTATGATACACTATAGACATGTTTCCAGAATACAGGACATGGTCTATGGAAAAAAGGGCTACGTGTGGTAAAACCAGTCACCGGCCATATCGATCAATTATGCATATGATATTGTTAATGGCAGTTAAAAATCTTCCCAGCTCATTAATACATCTCAGGTGGGGCTATTAAGGAAAGTCTGCTTATGGGGAGGTGTACTTGCTCGTGAGTTTTCACACCTTTTGGCAATTAGGCACTGAAGCCAGTGGGTTCTGAGGCCTCACACACACCTCCACCTGAAAACCCAGATGGTGGTGCTTCCCTCTCTGGTAACTACGTATGTATGTAATGGTCAGACAGTTGGATCTGTCTGTTGATCTCTGATGTATGGCTTGCCTAGGGTCAGACAGCTGGAAGCCCTGTCTGCTTGTCTTTGCTATCTTCTCTGTTTGTAACTGCTGCTTGTAATTTCTGTTTATATTTTCTCTGAAGTTCAGAGTGCTGATTTTTTCCCCCCTGAACTAAGTGAATGATACATGTGTTTGATTAAAGTGATTGATGACCCCTTAAAAGCTGCTCTCCTTTTAGAAAAGCAGATCTAAGAACCCATACCAGTCTGTCATCCTGGGTAGGGGTGCTTGCCGTTACAGATATGAAGGCAATAAATAATAGTCTCTGCCCTGAAAGAGCTTACATCTATCAGAGGAGACAACATATACATACAAAAATTACTTACACACACACACACACAGTAATGGAGGAGAGGTGGTAACTTGGGAGGGGCAGAGGGGAAGTTCTCATGTATCTAGCAGAAGTGACAAGGAAGCCAGGGGTCCAAAGAAGCAGGGGTGAAGAGAAACCACACCCCTGAACAGACAGAATGTGGGAAAAAATGGAGAAAGCACAGAAAAAAAACTACTTTGGCAGGTCCACAGAGAGAGCTATGATTAATGTATTACTGCACAATAACAACTAATGTATAATACACTGACCTTAGGTATTATTATACATTAATGACGTATTATCATACAGCAATAATAATTATTGTGGTTGGAAACAGAGACTGGAGCAAGGTTGTGAAGTGCTTTAAATGACAGCAACATCTGTACTTGGCCCAGAGGTAATAGGGAGTCCACTGGTAGGAGGTTGGGGGGAGAAGGGAGTGTCACTCGGCTATTAGACTGTCATGTGCAAATACAGTATGTCTAGGAACTAGCCCCATATGCTCTCTAGATCTTTCAAAGCTCAGTGTTGTTTAATAATACCATGAAACCCCAGGATCACAGATCTAAAGACCAGAAATAGTACTAGAAAATTCCGTTGTGTGTGTGTGTGTGTGTGTGTGTGTGTGTAAAATGATGTCTGTTCCCCTTTTAGTGACCTGTGGCAGCTGTCCACACCTGGACATATGGATTCACAAAAAAGTAGAACTGACAGTTGGCCCAGTTTCAAAAGAAAATGCTACCAAATTCCTATAGCAAACTTTGCATCATTACCATATATTTTCCAAAGCAATCAACATGCCTTTCACAAGTGAATGAACACATGTTAATCATTAACTTTGGGAGCAATAAAAAGGGGAGGGGAAGTACTTTTCAGTTCATCCCATCCTTACTGATTGAAGCACACCTTTAAAACAAAGCTCTCAACAGCGTGATAGGGGGAAAAAATTTAAACAAAAGAAGTGTGGTTTCCATTTACTGCTCTGTGTTCGGTTTGGACTAACTAGAAATGTCAATCTCCTGTTGCTTTGGTAACTTCTTTCATGTCTGAAATCAAGTCATAGATTTGGGAATCCAGCATTAAAAGTCCACTTGTAAGAGAAACACTGATTCTAAGAAAGAGAAAAGAAAGAAAGCTAAACCAGGGCCATCCTCACTAATCCCCTGGGCAAGGAAGGTAAAGTATATGACTGTCCCCAAGCCAAAAATGATAGAGAAGGAACTGGGGAGCACATTCTTGTCTTATCTAGCATCACTCTGATTCACCCCTACCTTTCTTTCATTACAGGAAGGGCAGAGCAAGGGCATTACACTTCAGATCAAACAAAACATTCCACCAGGAAGAGGTATTCACATGCCTGCTACATAGCAGATTAAGCTCTTCTCACTGGGAAAGAATGAGCAAGCTTTAAATTTCATGATGAATGAACCGTGATGAATCGAGGAAGTTGATTTTTTTTTTCTTTTTGGTCTTTTGGTAACAGAAAATTTTAAGTACCCGACAATTTATCAATCACATTTTCTGAAGGAATCAGATGTCCACTACCGTTGCTGAAGATGAAAACCAACTTCTGGGGAAATACCAGATCAAGTTCTTGGAAACCATGATAAAATATGTAAATACTCACTTTTCCTTTAAAGCCTTCATTTAAAATCACTTTTACTCGGATCTCTAGTGATCTACTCCCAGCATGCTTTTTGGAGTGACCTTAATTCCGATCTTGGCTGAGCATTTTATACTGAACTCCTGCCCCCTCCCCCTCACTCCAGTTAAACAACCAACTCATTGTTTCCTCTTGTTGACTTCTGAACATTTATGATTTGAACTGTATACATTATTTCAGAGCTGCATGAAATATCAATATGAGATTCTGCCACTCAGACACGCCTGCCTGATTTCCATAATGTCTACATGAAGGGAAATCTAATGTAGGGTTGTTTTGCTGCTTCTACAAAAGGCATTCTCCCCCATCCCCCATTTACAGAACCATTTATTCTCTTCATAAGAAACACCAGGGACCCTTACAGAACTCAGTATTTTCTTATAGGTCACATACATGCAAAAGTCTTCTTATTTATATCCTGGAGGACCCAAATCCATTCCTAGGCACCCACACTGTTGGAAGATGCCGTCAGTGAAAATGATCTATTTTTCTTCACTTAGCCGTTTTATTTTTATTACCAAAAGGTTGGTTTAAAGTAAGCTGCCCAAAACAAATTAAAGTAATCAACCTCAGAGACCCACCCAAAATTCCTGGAGCTTTCCTGACTCCATTTATTAAAATCTCTAAAGCTAAGAGAGCGAACAGAACTCTGGGAAGTAAGCTTTGGGGAATACGGCCCTGAAAAGCTGGAGTCAACCAACTGTTCCATTTAAACAGACAGCCATTGTCTGGTTTAGAAAAATAATAGATTTCTTACTTCCAGATGATTTATCAGCATATAGAGAATTAAAGCTGGAGCTATTCAGTGCTGCCTATTCCAGACTAGGAACTTGCAAACAAGGCACAATGTACTCAGGTGGTTACCATATTTCTTTTTATATTTCCTTCAATCCCCAGATTCTAAGGAGTCAATAAGTTGGAGGTTTGCTTTTGCATAGTCCCTCTTCTAGTTTACATTTAATTGGTCAATTATCTACTCAGTTTGGGAGAGGGACAAAGATGGATGGAGGGAAGCAGAAAAAAGGGGTGTGTATAAAGAATAAGTTTATTAATAAGGACTTAAGTTTGGCTACTACAACACAATGCAGTGGAAAGAAGAATGAATGGTTTTTAGAGTCTGAGGACAAGAGCTCAAATCCCAACCCTGTCACTTACCTACCACTAGTGAGACTTTGGACAAGTCATCTAATCTATCAGAGACGGAGTTTGCCAATCTGTCAAACGAGGGGGTTTGATGAAACAATCTCTAACGTCCCTTCTCAGCTCTAAATCTGTGACCTGTGACCTACAAGCTGTGTGTCAGTGGCAAACTCTCTGATTCTCAGTTTCCTCGTCTGGGAATTGTAATCATTGTACCTCCCACCTTACAGCTAGGAAAACGGGCCCCAAGAGGTTGTGACTTGCCCACTGTCACACAGCCTGTTATTCACAGATAACAAGATTCTCTGTAAACTGTAATACATTCTACAAATTCAAGCTATTATTAACCTCCATTAAAGCTTTAGTCTGATGCCTGATTGTGCCATGGAGGTAACCTTTAATTCCTGAAGGCTGCCAGTGAAACAGAATCTGTGAAACGTTCTAACAAGCTGAAAAGGTTTCAAGAATGATCTTGGCAACAGATGGTCTGTCTCTTGTCCAAAGACAAGCCTGCTTCATTTTGGAAAGGTCCCTCACCAGAAGGTGGTCACCAGGTGATTCTCTTTTTCAGTCATAGCAACCCATGAAAGGGATCAACTAAGGCTGGTTGGGGGGAGAGTGTTACAATCTCCTTATTGGCAGAAGAGGAACCACACCAATGAAATCAAGAGTCTACAAATGATCATCATCATGATAATCAGTTTCCATAAAACTGCTATTGTCCTTCAGTCACAAGATGTATTATTAACATGATATAACACATTTGATAAAGAAATATGCCTTTCCCCCAAGAATGACATGAAATCATCTCATAAATCTCAATAGAATTGTTTCTTAAAACTGATGCCATTTAGACCTAATTTGGTTAAAGGAAACATAGTCTCAAATGAAAATCAAATTACTAATATAAAACTTTAAAATGTTACATTATGAGGAAATGCAAGGGAGGCAGACTACAGGCATATAATGCTTCATATATTATCAGATGCTGTATCAGTTTTGTTTCATTGCTTTGTTACAAGGGAAAGCTCACTTGATAGGAAGGGGTGCTATATACCTAAGTGACCTTTTTTAAGCCTCAATAAAGCTTTTATTTTTAAAAGGTGTTTAATATGATATATGATAAATAGATCCTCAATGGTAGATAGAAATGAATGAATGTTCTTCAGTTCACTATTCACCTTGGAAATGCTAGACCTGGTTAGTAAGATCAGAGTTCAAATTCTACCTAACCCTTACCAGCTATAGAATCAGGGACAAATTACTTAACCGCTTTCAGCCTCAGGTTCCTCCTACATAAAACAGTTATGCCTATAGTACAAATAATTGAGAAGGAGCATCGCATAATTGGGTAGGCTCAGATTCAGGACAAGGTTCAAGATGCACATGCAAAGGACTTAACAGTATCAAATGCCCTCAGACAACTCTCAGGGACTGTACATTGTGTTGGTAGAGGGGAGTTTTCTCTACTGGGATGACTATATAATAATGAAATCATGGGTCCAGTTCCCCAGCCAAAAAACAAAACAAGCAAAAAATAAAAAGCAGTATTACCCTACAGAGTTACTGGGAGGTTCACTTGAGATGATGGACGAATATGTACAGGACTTCGCAATCTTCAAAGCATTATAGATGTCAGTTATCATCACCATTAGTATCCCAATTGTTATGGGGAAAGTGTCGGTCAGGAATGGCTTCCTCTAAGTTGGAACTTGAAGGAAAGGAGAAACAGAAACTAGGGACAGAGAAAGGACTGGAATGAATGAATGTGTGAGGAACTACGGAGAGAGAAAATAGACATGAAGAGTGGGGGAATGGAGGGAAGTAGTTCATTGTGGCTGGCATGTGGAATAAATGAAAGGATGTGGTGTGAAGTTGCTTTTTAAGAAGCCTTAAACTGCTTTCTTCTCCCAGACAAATAAACCTTGAGCTATGCTCTGAGGAAACTAAACATAAAAGAAGGAAGGATTCAACAGATATTGATTTAAGAACTCATTTCTTTATTTAATGAATATAATGGGGGATTGTTTTTAAAAAAACAAAACAAGAATTCTAAAGCAACTTTGAAAAACAACTACTTATTTCTTAACCTCAAAATTAAAAAAACTAAATTGCGTTTTATTCTCTGTTAATTATGTTCCAACACTGTAACTGTTTAAATTTTCAAAGAAGGAATAAACATTATGTAATTATTTCCAAGCTCCCCTTCTCTGACCTTAACAGGGACTTCAAAAGCTAAGCAGATGCCATAGTAGGAAATAAATCTGCAACTCAACAGATGCACCCACAGAGATATGGCAAGATGTACCTTCCATGGTTTTCGGAAATCACCTTCTCTTATTATTCCTCGCTCACAAGGGCTTTTCTACTCAAAGAGAGGCCTGAAGAAATTACTGGGCCCTTAATATGTTCTCAGCTGCCTGAATTGATTCCTGTTTAGAAAGTAATCTGGACACCACGTGTGGCTGTTTCACACCCAGTTTCCATAACCCTCCTGCAGTGAAATGGCCCCCAGGCAACTCTTGTCTCCAGCAGACCAGGCAGTGACCTAATCAATAAGGTTCAAAATAAGACAAACCCCACATTCAAAAGCCAAGCCAAAATGGGGATTTCAAGCTCTTTGTAGAAGGCTATTTACCTGTCAATGCGACAGTTGGCCCAGCAGGAGTTTGTTAAAGTTCTCAAATAACTTCAACACATGCCCTTACAGCATCTGATGCAAAATAAACTATTTGCTAAAGACTACTTTCAACTTTGTAAGGAACGTTTTCTTTTTTTAGCTCTAATTAAACTGAAGAAAAAAATGTATATATAACACCTGTGGGACCCAAGAGAAGCATTAGATGAATCAATTTAACGTGAATTGTTGAACTATGTCCTCTGTATTCCATGATCAGAAATATGGCCCCCTGGAGATGAATTTTTACAGATCAAAGAAAAAACTACCTACTATGGCACAGAGGGGTTTCAATTTGTATAGTAGAGGCAGAACCTCTGGGTCAGAAGACATGGGTTCAAATCCCACCACTGATACTCAATGGTTACATGACCTTGGGCAAGTCACAGCTTCTAAGTGTTAGTTTTCTCCTCTGTAAAATCAAAGGGTGGCCCACAGAGCCTCTGAGGTCCCTTCTATGGGTCAATTACCTAATGAAATTGTGAATTTTTAAAAGTTTTGAAAAAAAACATGCATTAAAACCTAGTAATGATGCAAAGGAAATCAACAGAACTGAACAAACTACTGCAATGTACACCTCCCCAAATCTATACATGCAGAGTCTTTCTAAAAACTTAATATTTTACATTCTAAATGTTAATGAAATGGATTCCAGAAAGTTAAGAAATGTAGAAGCAATTATTATGATTCAGAAACAAAGAAAAAAACATCTAGTAACCTGCTTGTACTTTTTTTTTTTTTTTTTTAAGGCAATCAGGATTAAGTGATTTGCCTAGGGTCACATGGCTATTAAGTATCTGAGGTCACATTTGAACTCAAGTCCTCCTGACTCCAGGGTAGGTACTCTATCCACTGTGCCACCTAGCTGCCCCTCTGCTTTTGTTCTAATAACCAAAATAATGACAGAGTGGGAGAGGAGAATGGATCTGAATTTGCATCATACAGGCTGGTCCCAGAGGACAACCTCCACACATGTAATATGATTTAACTGTTTTGAATCAGACCAGGTTTCTTGAAAAAGGCTTAAAAAAATTTAAGGATGTCACACATATTTCCAGAAAGCAAGTTTAAGGATAGTTTAATTTAGGTACTTTAAGAAAGATAGACCAACTTGAGCTCAGCATTCATAGGCAATATGGTATATCGGACCAAAGATATGGTATGGGTCACCAGGTGTGACCCTGGGTAAGTCATTTAAATGATAATCTTCAGTTTCTGAATCTTTGAAAAGGGAGTAGGGATTGTACTGGTTCTTGGTGATTATAAAAGCCTTTTCAACTTTAAGAGCCACTATGTTCCTAACTTCTAGGGTCAATCCCTCTTTTGCTTATTTCCAGTTTATCCTATTTAAAGCTGGTCTGTATGTGACTGTTTGCATGTTGTCTCCCTCATTAGATTGTGAGCTCCATGAAGTCAGGAACTGTCTTTTGCTTTTCTTTGTATCAAAAGAACTTAGCACAATGACTAGCACAGAATAGGTTGTGATGGGACCTGTGGTTTTCTGATGTGTTTTCTTGACCCTGACAGACCATCCTCTTCCCACAAACTGACTGGCTTCAGCTTCCTGGTCTTCAGCATAAAAGGAGGACTTCTCAGACTTGAGGGGTGCCCAAAACCATGAAATCTGCCAAACCCTGATGATTGACTGAACAGACTTCTTTCCAGATGGAGACAAAGGTACCACATCCCTAGCTGGGTGAAGTAACCCCCCTCCTTTGTTAAATGTGTTCAGTGACTTGGAAGCATCATATTTCATCCCAAAATGGAACCTGAACTAAAGGTGCTGGCTTTAGCGGAGTACCTACAACATTGGTGTTTAATAAACGTTTACTGACTGACTCACAAGTGATATCAAGAAGCAATTTGCTTTAAAAAAAAAAGTTCCATGACTTATGAAAATGTGTAATTTTATTAAGAATATTTTATCCTGTAGAAAAAAACTATACCATTCATTTCCTCCAAAGTCTACTCAAAGCTGTAATAGCACTGTAGCTAAAAACCAAAAGAAAGTGGGGGAGGGAACTTAAAATTAGCCTTTGCACTGTTTACAGTCACCCACTTGAAAACATACAGCAGTGCAGGAGCCCAGTGTCAAGTAATTACAAAACTTGTTTCCATCGAGCTCAGACACTCCTTTCTAATCAGAAGAAACTGCCTCCCTGTAATATTTTAAAGGCCATGCCAGGATTCCAGCAATCAGCATCTTTGACAAAGCTGTTTTCTGCAACACTGGCAGAAAGGGCTTTGAAAGTATTCGCTAGTCATTAAACACAATATCTGGCAACCAGACAACACAGAACTCAATATGCAAAATTACTGAAACCACACCCCCTCCCCCATTTTACCACAAACCAGTTGGGAATTATTTCCCTTTCAGATATAAACTGGAACTGTGGAGGATATAGGGTGGGTGTTGTTACCACCTGCTAAAGAGCCTCTGGGGGTTAATGCAGGAGCTCCATTACTGAATGAACTACAACTGGCACACCATGTGGATTTCCTAAAGAAGACTGTGTAGAGTTTTAGGTGACTGAGTCCATTTGCCTATGTTTGGACCAAGTACTGGCCCATCAGAATCAGGGTCACCCCCTTCTTACCTTCTGATGCCCTAGACAGTACCAGGAAAGTTAGGGAAAAGGGAAGAACTTAAGGGGAAAGATAATGTGTTCAATCTGGGACATGCTGAGGTTAACATGTCTAAAAGACATTTAGTTATTTTTTTTTTAGCACTTTGGTTGGGAAATAACAACCCCCAAATGATATCCTCCAATATTTAACCATATACAAAAGAAGGTATTTAAAATATGTGGAAGCTGTTAAATTATGATTACCTCAATTTTATTTTCTTACTTTTGTCAAATTTCAATATTTTATGAGATTCAATGGGATAAGTAAATTTTTTTGAAAAACAAAATCTCTCTTAGGATAGTCAGTATTAAGAATCTTCACAGTGATAACTATAATGAAATAGTTCATAGTTTTTCCGGCTACAAATCAAATGCAGTATAGTTCTTCCTTCAAAGAAGGCTGTAACTGAACAGAAATGGATGGAAAATGATCAATTATAGAATAGCTCTCTAGGTCAATTATTTTTTTTCCAATGAAAAAACTACATAATGATTCATCATCCATATTAACAATGTCCAATAATCTCAGAGTATTTATTTGATTAGCAGGGTTAAAAGTTTCTTCTGTGTCTAAGTAATTCTCTTAAAAAAAAAAACTAAACACCTCTTGGCACTCAAATCTTACGGACTGAACATTAAGAGAACGACCCCCACTCAAGCCCCCATCCCGCTCCCAAGCCAAAATGACTCATTTTAATACTAAAAGCAGATAGTAAATACTTGAAGCACTTCAAACATCCTTGAAATATCTTGCTAGGTTCTTACCTTTTACATATTGGCCTATCCAAAGAAAGATCTACTATAGAATTTAAATGTATACCCAGGAATCTGAATTATTTTTGCTGTTAGTCTACAAGATGAAGCCCCAACATATCTCAGGATACTTGCGAATTCTGAGGAATGGGATTTATAACTCTTACTCTCTTGGTTACAGCTATCTATCATTCATCTTGAATGCTCAGGTTCATTAATTACTTATGAAAGCAAAGAACCTGGCAAGAGCATCTGTAGGTTAAGTTTCCCTCAAAGAATATACTATATGTCAATATATACAATACGCATATGTCAATATACACTTTCCCTCTAAGAGCTTGATTTCATGTTATGAATTAATTTTCTGTTGAAAACACATTCTGACAATGAATGGTCACTAATCTGTTTCAAGAGAAAGAAAGAAAGAGAGAGAGAGAGAGAGAGAGAGAGAGAGAGAGAGAGAGAGAGAGAGAGAGAGAGGGATGGAGGGAGGAAGGAAGGAAGGAAGGAAGGAAGGAAGGAAGGAAGGAAGGAAGGAAGGAGAGATGGAGGGAGGGAGGAAGGGAAGGAAAAGATTTGAATGGGGTCTCCAGGAGACAATTTCAATTCTAGTGATGTTTTTCTAAGCTACTAAATATTAAATTATTCATTACCAAGGTATTTATTTTATATCCTGCATCTGTGATACAACTTAATTTCCTTTATTTTGCTCCATGAAAGACCTGACTTTCCCCTCTCCTTATCCATGCAGATTCTCCAGTCCCTTAGGCCCCCAGACCAACTGGGTTTCATCAATGTATTATTTCAAGATAAGAAGTGTTACATGGGCAAACTCATTAGAAAAGACGCTACATTAGAGATACCACTCCCAATGTTTCCAGACAATATCATCAGCCCATTTACTAATCCAATGAAGTGAGGTCTCTGTTTCACTTCTCCAAATTTTGCTTTGACTCCTAAGCTTTCTCTTTAAAAAATCTATTCTTGGGCTTGTCCTATTTAACTGGTTCACAAGATCACACACTTTGATTTAGAAGACTTTTGAGGCCACCTGGTCCAGTCCTTGAGGCCCAGAGAGGTAAACTCAGGGCTAGTAAGTAGCAGAGTAGGCTATGAAACCAATGCTTTCTCACTATCTAAACCGTACCGGGGGGCTGCTTTCTCCAAAGGGTAATAAGACTTGACTGATCAACTCTGGTTCCCTATTCAATAAATAATTCACAATAAATCTTCACATTTCATTTGTGGTTCCAAAGACCAACTTGATACCAAGTGCTGGTTATAGGACCAAAGCATCATAGAATTTAGCACTAGAAGGCACCCTGCAGATCACCCAGTCCAATTCCTCATTTTACAGATGAGAAACTGGTCTCCTTGACTTGAGAAGTTAAGTGTCTTGCATGTCACACATGTTGGTAAGGAAAATGGGTCAGTCAACTGTGTATGGCTCACTGTCACACATACATTCTTTCATACACACGCATACGCATTTTCTTATTTGTGTGTACACACAAACTGTCTCTCTCCAATTAAATTTATTATAAAAGTGGGGAGAGGCAATAGGAAATAGAGAACAGGTCTTGGAACCAGAAGTCCTGAGTTCAGATCAAGTCTCTGGTACATACTGGCTGAGTTGATCCCAGTCAAATCACATCTCTCAGTGTTCTAGGCAACCCAAAGGCTAGAGAAAGTTTCGGTCAGCACTGGTGGAGGGATTGGAAATGAAAAACAATGAAATCACAGGTTTAGTTCCTACAGATATTCTAATATGAGTAGAAAAGTTGGAGACGAATGATCTTACATAGCACATGAGAAACAACGGGAAGAATTCTGCCGAGCTCTGGAGTCCAAAGATATGAGTTCAAATCCCAGTTCTGCCACAACTACTTCTGTGACCATAAGTAAGAAATTTAATCTCTTCTGGACGTTAACTCTTCTATAAAAGGGGATAGACTAGAAGAAAGGTGTCAAATTCAAGACCACTACAGAACCAGATCAAAATGTAATTAGGAAATGTTTAATAAAATAAATAAAAATACAACACAGATAATGGTAATTCATGGTTTTCTAAATCATTATGCTCTGCAGGGATGTTTCTACTTGAGTTTGACAATGCTGACAACCTCTAATAACTCTTCCACAGATCAATAATCCTATGATGTCTATAAGTGACAGAACAATTAGTAATATTTATTCCTACAGTTCACTTTTCATCTCATTCCACTGATTTTTCCAAAGTCTGTCTTCCCTAGAGCAGGGAAATGGAGGAACTGACATTTTAAGCTAAACCCACTAAATAGAAAGATATTGGAAAATAGAGGGGAAACACCTGAAAGTTAAAGACCAAGAACAGTGCCTTACTAAATTCACAGAGAATTTAAGTTTTCTAAAGCACCTTTCCCTACATTGTCTCATTTGATCCACACAACAACTCTATGAAAAAGTCAGGGTTCACACTTTTATCCTCATTTAAAGACTAGAAAACAGAGACTCTAAAAGTTTCACTGGCTTAAACAAAGTCCTATAGTAAGTGGAAAAGGCAAGAGGTGAATTAAGGTCATATGATTTTCTAACCTGGTTCTCATTTCATCCAACACAATGGGCTGCCACAAGTCCCTCCTTTATTGCTGATCACAATCTGCTAAAGCCAAGACGTGTGGCTTTCAAGACTCTTCTCATTACATACAACTGGGATTTCCAATGCCCATTCCATTTTGTAACAGAAAATGGATGGGTATCCTTGATTATATTATTTGTGGCTACAGAAGTTCCATGTATAACCTATAGAGTTACCATACGGTAACTTATTTGCACAATGACATATCTGAAGCTTTTAGATTCTTAGGCATAATTCACCACTTTAGTAAGTTGGAGAACCTGGCACTGTACCCACCTTGCCACTTATATGTACCCACATCAAAGTTTTCACAGTACTACAATGACATGTTTTATTGACTTTCTTTACCATCCACACTGACAAAACTCTGATTTAGCCCCTGGGTATGTCCATTTATTTTCATTTCATTTATACAGCCTTCATTACCTTCATCCCCTCTCTGAAGCCCAAAGCTCCTTCCCCACCCCCACACCCCATAATGTAGCCCTCCATCTGAACACACAAGGAAAATTTTAGCAAAGATCTTATGAAGGTTATCCCTTCATGCATGGTAACCTCACAATCTGGAAAAATCTGCATAGTTTTTTTTGTTTTTTGTTTTTTAAATATTTATTTATTTAACCTTTTACATTCGTTTTCACAAAATTTTGGGTTCCAAATTTTCTCCCCTTTTATCCCCTCCCCCCACCCCAATACACCAAGCAATCTAATTTTCCCTATCTCCAATCTGCCCTCTCTTCTGTCATCCCTCCCTTCTCTTGTCTCCATCTTCTCTTTTCTCCTGTAGGGCCAGATGACTTTCTATTCCTCATTAACTGTATGTTTTCTTTCCTAGGAGCAACAACAATACTAAACAGTTGTTCCTAACACTTTGAGTTCCAAATTCTCCCCATCCTTCCCTCCCCACCCATTCCCTTTGGGAAGGCAGGCAATTCAATATAGGCCATTTCTGTGTAGTTTTGCAAATGACTTCCCTGATAGTCGTGTTGTGTAAGACTAAGTGAATTACCCTCCATCCTATCCTGCCCCTCATTGTTTCTCTTCTGTCTTTTGATCCTCTCCCTCCCCAAGTGTTGACTTCAAATTGCTCCCTCCTCCCTTTGCCCTCCCATCCATCATCCCCACCCCTTGCTTATCTCCTTCTCCCCCACTTTCCTATACTGTAAGATAGGTTTTCATACCAAAATGAGTGTACATTTTATTCCTTCCTTTAGTCAAAGGTGATAAGGGTAAACTTCTTGTTTTTTTTTCCTCAGCTCTCCCCTTTTTCCCTCCACTAAAAAGTCTCCTACTTGCCTCTTAAATGACATATAATTACCCCATTCCATTTCACCCTCTTTCCTCCACTACATTTCTCTCTCACCATTTACCTTAATTTCTTTTAAGGTATGGTCCCATCCTATTCAATTCAATCTGTGCAAGAATATGTTCTCGTCCTCGTCAGATCCGAAAGTCGGGATCATTTGCATCTGTTCAAAAAAACTCCCTATAGTCTTATTTTTCTTCCCTTTTCTAGGTATTTTCCCAGTTACTTGACTTCTGAGATTCCTGTCCACCCCCGCCTAGATCTGCCCAGCTAGTGCTTGGGGTCTGAGATTCAAATGGGCTTTCCGCGGCAGGCGCAGCTGCTATTCAATGTGAGCTTTAGTTCTGGTGCTGGGGTGGGGGCAGGGCCTCCTCCCAGGCTCAGTTCCCTCAGGGGCTTTATGCAGAGACCTTCAGAAATGGAGCGGGTGGGGCAGGGCTGTCTCCCAGGTTCAGCTCCTTCCGGTGGTTTATGCAGAGACTTTCAGTAATGAAGATCCTGCCTGCTGCTGGGGGAGTCCCGGGCCGCGCCGCGGCCGCTGGTGCCTCTGCCGCTTCCTCCCGAGGGGACCCAAGCCATGGAGACACGCCACTCCCCTCTCGGTGAGCCCAGGCGTGTCTCTCACTGACCTGTAGAGTCTGTAGGCAGAGGGACCTTCCAGGACGCCAGAGCTTCCATCCCTGGAGCCTGCTCGGATCAGCTTCTCTGGGGCCATGGCCAGGGCAGCGCTGGGGTGGGGTCCGCTTTCCGGGGCACGACGGACCCTGGGGACGGCTCTCCAGGGCTCTCTGGAACGGAAATCTCTTCCACTGTTTCTGCACCCCCTGCAGTGATCCAGAACTTCTGGGGAACTCTTCTTACATTAAATATATGGGCTGTGGGTTCGGAGCTCGTATACGTGCATCTTTCTACTCCACCATCTTGACTCCGCCCCCCTGCATAAATATTTTTGGCCCTCCCTTCATACTAGAGAAGTTTGAATTTATTTTTTCCTTTTAGGGTACCTTATTTGTAAAATATGGGTTAAGTATTTGGTTGTGGGTTCTCAGTCCTCTAGGGCCTTTGTGTCTCATCTGCAATTTCTGCAAAACTCCCCCAAAATTCCTATTTAATTTCTTATGCCAACCCGCAATATATCAAAACTGCAATGGGAAAGCAACAAAGTGGAAGAGATAACTGTAGTTACGTTATACTGCTGCTACTAATACCACTATTGCTATTGCCTACACACAGGTTTAAGAAAGGATGATTTATAAGTGTAGGATTGAGTTACAAACAGAGGAAAATACAAAAATAGCAGAGGGGACGGTGGGGGGTAGGGGCAAGGATATACTCTGTATGCACCCACTTAAGAGAAGTAAAAATCTTTCACTTTAAGTTGGCATTATCCTGCTTAATCTGAAGTCTGTTCACTGATTCTTCTCTCTCCCTACCCCCCAATTACAGAAAAAGTAATGTGGAACCTGATTATAACAGGGACCACTTTTATAAGCAAATAGCAGCAATCAATTAAAACTGCTGACATATTTAAAATATACCCAGGATATCTGCATGCGCTCAATTTAACCCAGGAAACCCGGGAAAATCTCAAATAATACTTCTGTGAATCTCTGGAGGTAATTTTTTATTTAAATTTTTATGAGGTTCATGAATAAAGACAAACGTAATTCTGAAAATTAGAAACAGGTCCTTCTAGTCTGAAGGTCTGTTTTTGTTGTGGTTTGGTTTTTTGGTTTTTTTTTTGCCCAAGACATGAACATTTTCTCCAAATGATATGATTAAAAATTTAATTTCTGCAGGTGGTTTTAAGAAAAGTTTAAGTTCCATATACAAACATAACCAAAGCCTAAGTTCTGCAGCAAAATCAAAAGAAATAAATTTTCAATGAGAGATATGAACTAAGATAGCCCTACTTCATTTCACAGACAAGGAAAACTTACAAGAAGGGATCAAAGCATGGTCAGTTCCAGTGACACCCAGTAACTCAACAGCAAAAGACTTTAGGATTTTCATGCTAAATCTAATGAATTACATATCTTTTAGGAAAACTATTCTTCAAAAATAAAAGACATTTGTATTACTGACAGTTTATTAAAGGAGAAATTTTTTTGAAAAAGGGTAATTTATTTGCTTTAAGGTAAGAAAGTATCTTTGTTGTTGTGTCATTTCTACTTTAAGGCTAAAAAAATCCCTATATTTATAGAAGTTGGGAAAGTGAAACAGTAGTCTATCTACTTAAAGGTGAAGAAAAAAAACCTACACCAAGACCCTCAATAGCACTTACTCCATGACACACCTGGAAGGAGAGGCTCTGGGACACCAGGAAGAGCCATGCTGGAAGCTGGTTGAGAGCTAAGAAAAGCTAAGAAAAGGATAAGGAATTCACAGTGACTGATACATAGTGTTAACATTATTATCATTAATACTATTAATATTCCTGAAGATGGTATATCATACACACTGCTAAAGGTGGAGATCATTTTGCAGAATCCAGAGTCTAGGCACCAGTTACCCATCAACCAAGAAATCCCCAACATGTCTTGGTGTAATGAGGATGCTACATCTTAGGTCTCAATATTTTCCTTCACATTCACTTTGTCTGTCTAATTTGTATCATTTCTGGTCCTGTCCTTTCCATAATCATCTTTCCTATCCACCTTAGGTTCCCAAAACACACAGAGACATGGGATATATTATTTCTCATTAAATATTCAAAATAACAACACCTCCACCCCTCTGCATCACCTACCTTGGATGTTTTAACACTTTGGATGTAAAACATTCACTATTTAGTCACTTCAATGATGTCAGACTCTTTGTGAGCCCATTTGGGATTTCTTGGCAAAGATACTAGAGTAGTTTGCCATTTCTGTCTCCTGCTCCTTTTACATATGAGGAAACTGAGGCAAGTAGGGTTAAGCAACTTGCCCAGGGTTACACAAATCCTAACTGTCTGAGGATGGATTTGAACTCATGAAGATAAGTATTCCTGATTCTAAGTTCAGTGCTCTATTTCACCAATATGCATTCATATTCCTCCTTAGAATGTGAGCTCATTGAGAATAAGAGAGGCTTCATCCTTTGTATTTGTACAGTGCCTAGCACTTTGTAAATGCTTAATAAGGACCAGATGATGGAAATGATTGACAGGTTGATTTCAGGGTACAAACCAATATGGCCAGAATGCAAAGTATATGAAGGGAAATAATACTAAATGAGGCTGGAAAGGTAGCTCAGAGCCAAACTTGGATGGACTTCAAATATCAAACTTGGGAGTTTGCATTTTATGGCACAGGAAACAGTCAATGGAAAGTTTAAAGCAGACTTCTGTGGAAGAAGATTGTTTTTGGCAGCTGAGGAAAGGACAAATTTGATAGAGGAAAGACTTGGGATATGGACAGGATGGAGAAGAGGGTATAATGTGCAGAGAAGTCTAACTGGTACTGGTAGAAGGTTATTAATGTACTCTAGTGCAGATGTGACCTAGTGACAATGTGAGTGTACAGAAGAAAACAAAGGTGAGAGGTGAACAGAAGAAAACAAAGGTGAGTGGCACACAGTGGTAGACTTGAATAGACTTAGACAACATACTGGACCTCAAGGCAGAAGAGATAGGAAAGAGTCAGAAAGAATTCTGAGGTTTTGATTCTGGATAATGAGATGATGTTGATGCCATCAACAGAAATAGCAAAGATCAAAAGACAAAATATTTAACAATGCAGTCTAGAATTTAAAATGTTGAAAGGAATTTACAGTTTATCAGAACTAATAAGTCCATTAGGCATAAACATGAGATCTATATTATAAATAGACAATTCTTTCCAATAGCTTTAATGGTAAGATTCAAGTTCAATTTTATTCTGAATCAAATTACATTCTACTAAATACAGGAAAAGGTGGAAATTATTCATACTTCCCACAAGTCCTCATCTGCTAGGATAAGGTTTCCTTAGTTTAAAAAAAAGCGTCAATTTTTAAACTCTAAAAAAAAATAATAATTCCCATTACTATATCCCAATAAAAAATTTAGGTTGACAATTGTGTCCAAACATTCAGGTCATCATTTTCCATTCTAGAAAATGTAGGTATTTTTCATCTGGTTGATAGATTTTTTAAAAAGATGGAAAATATTATTTACCTGATATATTTTAAATGCTATATGGTTGAGAATATAATGGTAGATCATCCTTATAAACCTATTTTAAAGTCATTGTAAGTTAGTTCATTGGCCAAAAATATCTGCAGCCTGAGATAACAAAGAAAACACATAGTCCAAATATAAGAATAGGTATAGAATGCTTTTACAAATTAAACAAAAACTGGAAGGGAATTTATTATGTAGGTATGTCTGTAGAGGCTGTATACTATAGATAAAAATAATTCCATAATACATTTCCTTCAGTTTAATATAATCTCCCACTTGGAGAATTAGTTGATTTAAATTATTTCAGGCAGTGTCACACATTATAATGAAGAGTAGTCTTAAAAGGTGGGCAAGTTTCACTCAAAATAATAATGGTCCCTTCTTTTAGCGGGTGTGGACCAACCACAAACTAAGATGCTTTGTTTATTAAACTCCATAATTCCCTTTTCCTGAAGTCTCTTGAATCAAGATAGTTTTAGTCTGTCAACACAGCTCTACCACTAGAAATCTCAGTTTTCTGACAGATCCTATTACTGGAATAAAGCGAGATGAATACTAGCTAAGTAGCTGGGAGAATTTCCACAGTAAACTGGTGGGAGTCTAATCCTGAACTGGAGAACAATTTTTAGTCTAAAGAAACAGATATTGTTTGCCATACATGGACTGTTGTCTTAAATGCTTTAGGAGAGTAAAAAGGACAATCCCAGGAATTAGAGGTAAAAAGCTTTGGGACCATAATCTCACCTGGGAATTTTGGAGACAGGTATCATTTTGAATGAGTGTTCCATCCATTTTAAAAAAAAAATTCAAAATAAATATGTCTGTGCTCCACAGAAGAATAATTTTAGGTCTTCCATTTGACCACTTAAAAGAATAGTCACATACATATCCCACTTGTAACCCCCCAAAAACTGCTGACTTTCTTCCACTGACACTGTTTGCCAGGCTCTGAGAGAAGTGACAACAGCTGAACCCCAACTGTGGAAGGCGAATCCTGGATAATGAAGTAAAGGGCAGCAGGGCTGGGTGGTGGGAAAAGACTTAGATAATCAGCCTTGACATTGCAAGGATGCTTCTTTAAGTAATGGAAAGTGGAAATATTCAGTTCAAGCATCTTCTCTGATGTTGCCAGAATAACCCCCAGCTGTTTCATGGGGCTACATAGCTAAAAGCAAAGCCATTTGTTTCTATTGTCACATTTGATAGAAAACTCTTAAAGTGATAACCAGACACCCCCTGAACCATACAAGGGTGGAGAACCTGTGGCTTCAAGGCCACATGTGGCCCTCTAGGTCCTCAAGTGTGGCCCACTGAGTGAATCCAAACTTTGCAGAACAAATCCCCTTAAATGAAAGGCCAAAAGGCTGCACCCGAAGACCAAGAAGGCCACATGCGGCTTGTAGGCTGCAGGTTCCACAACCTTGGCCTAGTACTATATTACCATGGTAACTAACTTCTTTCAGTGACTTTTGGATTCTCTCACACACTCACACACATACTTCTCTCTCTCTCTCTCTCTCAAGTATCTACTGGACAGAATCCCAAATGCATGCTTACTCTTTCAGGTTTGATGTAAATATTTAATTGTTTAAATAACTAGTCTTCCCATCTGGAAGATCACACACTGAAATTTTAGGTTGGGCGGTGGAGTCTTTTCCAAAATGCACACTCTATCAGAATAGTGTACAAACTGACTGGTGTCGGGGAGGAACCCTGGGGAAAGGGTGTCATAGAAACTGAAGCCACTCACCAAGTCAGCTTATCAACGATCACATCTTGTGATGACCCTTTAAGGTTATACATAAGATCTTGTTTTTTAGTAAATCTTACTGAGAAAACTGAAAATAATTGGGCTATGATTCAGACAGCAAGAGAAAACTACATTGTAAAAGATTGGCAGATTAAATGAATATAGGAGGCAGCCAAGTAGCTTAGTGGGCCTGGAGTTAGGAAGACCTGAGTTCCAAGTCAGCCTGAGACACTTTAGTAGCTGTGTGACTCTGGACTAGTCACCTAACCTTGTTTGCCTTAATCCACTGGAGAAGGAAATGGCAAACCGCTCCAGTATCTTTGCCATGAAAAACCCTATGGATGGTATTAGCCCACTACAGTTCACATGCCTGAACAGGGAACCCCAAATACAAACATGAGACTTGCAGGTTTATGAAGCAACACGTGACAAACTAGCTTCTTTGTCACAACTGCCGGATAGTGTGATAACATCTGTGGAAAGAAGACAAATCTGAGAAACTAGAGTTTGGACAAGTCTCAATGTATGTAGACAGGTCCTGATTTCAAATAAACATAAATTAGTTGAAAGGTAGAAAGAAAAAAAGTTGACCTGAACAATGGAATGACTCCAAATTTGTGAATGGGAAAGTTTGATTTGTTTTATTTTGTTTTGTTTTATTTTGGACAATGCCTATCGGTATATGGGATTCCTGGTGAGAAAACTCCCTCTACCAATGCAGAATCAGCAATTGTTCTGTCGGCATTCATAGTCAGAGGAAGTAAGAGATTAAGTGAGGTGCCTAGTTATACAGATTGCCTACTTCAGAGGCAGGCCATGAACTCAGATCTTCCTGACTTGGAGGCTGGCTCTTTAGTCACAATGCCAGGTGGCCTCAGTACTAAATGAACACAAATACTGACACGGATGCCCGCAACTTATGAACAGGTTAGTTCTTAATACTTATCAATACAAATGGCAAACCTCTTTTAGGGGTGTGCAGGGAATCCCACGAGGAATTCCAAGAGATCACAGTATTTAAAGGATGCTTCCTAGGCTCTGTTCTCACCGGGAGTCAAGTGGCCTGTGTCGGGCATGATGGCACCAGAACAGGCAGAGCAGCAAGGACAAAGACATATGCCTAGTCACAATCCCTGATTGGTGCATGCTGGGTGCGTTTTTTGTTGAATGGATGGTTGGCACAGCTGTGCCCAGAGGCACAAACATTCCTTGAGTGGCAGAGGGCAGACACATTTTCACGGAGAAATAATGCTATATAAATGGTGCTTGAGTTCCCAAGCTAGTTCCCAAACAACTAATTAAGTCATAAAATAGCAAAGTCATGGGAAAACCACGCGAAAGTAACGAACAAAAGGAGGGAAAATGTTAAGAAAAAAGGAAGAAGGGAAAGGGTAAAACAGGGATCGGGAGAAAGACCACGGAGGGCAGGGATATCAGCCAGGTCCAATCAAAGGACACAGAGAAGATGGATTTCCAGATAGCATGAGTTAGATAAACTTCTGTGGCTAAGCTGAGACTACTCACTTAAAACACTATTACTCTAAGACTATATGCTATGGATTTCAGACTACCTTTTAGACCACAACCCATTTGTAAACTGAGGGCTTCCTGGATGGCAGGGGGAACTACAAGGGTTTAACAGGAAGACTGTGTCCTTAAAAACCTACAAAAATAGGAAGGAAAATCAATGCCACTCGTAGCTTGATAACTTTAATAAACTCAACAGAAGAGAAGTTTTCTCTATATCACAATTATTCTTATTAATAATATCTATTTAACAGTGATAATAATCAGTTCATTTTTACCCTTAAGCAAAAGCACTACCTGGTTGCTTCAGATCTTCTGTCCTAAAAACTGGTAAGCTTAAGTCATAACCAAGGGGCAGAGAAACACCTTCCCTGAGATCTGGGGCTGGAATCCAAACTGCTTAACCATTAGCCTAATCCAGGGCAACAGGAGGCTTCCAACCCCTCCCCTCCCCCCTCTCCCACAGGCCAGAAACCACAAGGCAGGCTTCCCAAAAGCCCTTGGGGGTGGGGGGATCCTGAAAGCCAGCTTGGCCAAGCCATATGAAATTGATTCCTATTCCAGCCCTCAGAAGGGTCGCACACAGGCAGATAAAAACGGTCACTTTACAAAAACTACTACTTTCCTATGAAAAGGTTGGGCTCATGATGCTCTTTTATTTTTTCTTTTTCAGATCTAATGGTCAGTTAATACTAAAAGCACAACTTTTAGGCATCACAATGAAAGCTAAGCAGAAGTCCAAGCTTCCTCTTCTTTTAGAACAAAGTCATCTTTCCTGAGGTTCTCTAATGAGATCCTGCTCTCACCACAAAACTCAAACTTCAGTGAGGACTTTTTTCCTTTCCCTGGTGAGGCCATTATCTCTTGGGGGAGAGGCAGAAAAAGAAGTTTCCTATGCTCAGTAACTCCGCAGGGCTGCTTTCTTAAGGAGAAAAGGCAGGTTTCTCCTCCAGAAAAGAGCAAGAACTGCCTTCAAGATCTAACTCCTGCCAAAAGCAGTGCTTTTTATTCTCACTGGAGCTGATGTCTGAGTTTCTTTCTTTCTTTCCTCTCTCAGGCTTTCCTAGGAACAGAACAGAAAAGCAGGAGCCGGACAGCAGCAGCTGCCAGGGAGGGGAGAAGACAGAAACACAAAAGCCCTTTCAGCAGCAAATTTCTTAACTCCCCTAACTGGGCCCCCCACCAGTATCTGTTTAAGTTCCTAGCTGCCAGGAATTCTGGGCCGGCCTCAATAGAGGTAATTTGGTCCCACCACAGTCTACCACACTTCTAACGGGCAGTCACTAGTTTTTTTAAAAGTTCTATTTCTCCCATTATGGTAATATTCCTGTGTCAATGAACTATCCAGTCTCATTAGAAGCTTCAACCACATTCATACAATTCTAAGTAAAAACACCCTCTCAAAAATTTCCACAGTAATATAAATAAAAGTTACTGGATGTGTAAAGATGACTTTACTTAAAGTAAATGTATGGCCTTAAACTGAATGAGTTACTGGTTAAAAATAGGGCAGATCAATATTAGACTTATTAGACTTCTGGGGATTACAACTGATTACCTGTCTACCCAGCTCTAAATGGACCCCAAATCCCTAATGAATAACTGAAGGCAGCTTCAAACCAGTTTTACTGAGCTAACTCTAATTTAAAATCATCCTCTCCTAACAGGACCTAGCCTGATGTGGTCTTCAGCTAACAGTCCTAGGGTGACGACAGGTTCAAAAATGCCACAATAAGCCATCTAAAGGAGTTAATATTTGGAAAAAGTTTCCCAAAGTTTGTGTAATTTTTTGAAGATAAAAGCCTATACCAGCTAAGAATCCAATCGCAAAATGAAACTGAAGGCCAAGAGTAAGTAGGAAATGTAAATAAGACCATTTAATAGCAATCCACTCATTAGGGAGGCAAATAAGCTGAACACTTCAAAATTCTCCACACAGCTCCCTTCAAAGTTCACCTTAAGTGGTAGCTCTTACAGGAGGCCATTTCTGATCTCCCCAATGATCAGTGCTATCCTCACCCATCCCTACCCCCTCACTACCTTGTATTTATTTTCTACATATGTACAGTAAGTATGGCAGCTAAAAGGCATGCAAGTCAGGAAGACCTGAGTTAAAAATCTAGCTGGACAAATCACTTAATTTGTTTGCCTCAGTTTCCTCAACGGTAAAATGAGGAAAATTTAACAACACAGTTATCAAGTAAGATGTTATTTGTAAAAGCACTTGACAAAGTACCTGGCACATGGTAGGGGCTTTATAAATGTTTACTGTCTTCCCTTTCCCCTGTGTACACATTACTTTTCCTCCTTAAAAGCAGGGGATATTTAGTTTTGTCTTTATAGACACTTAATATATCAGTCAATAAGCACTTATTAAGCACCTACTACATGCTGGACACTGTGCTAAGTGCCAAGGGTTCAAACAAAGTCAAAAAACACTCTCTTATCTCAGAAAACTTACAATCTGATGGCGGAGACCACTATGTGCAATCAACTTATAGACCGGATAAACTGGAGAAAAACAACAGAGGGAAGGCACTAGAATTTAGGGATGCTTTCTACAGAAGGAGGCATTTTAATATTTGAGCTAGAACCTGAAGGAAAAATGAGAAGTCACAAAGCAGAGATGAGGACAGGAAGTGTTCCAGGTACAGGGAAAGAGTCAGTGAAAATGCAGAGTCAGGAAATGGATATGTCAGGAACCACCAGGAGACCTGCGTCACTGGATCTCAGAGTCCAAAGGGGTGAGGAGGAAAAGGAAGACTGAAAAGGCAGGAAGGGGTCAGGCACTGAAAGGCTTGAAATGTCAAAGAGCATTGTCTATTTGCCCCCCTCACACTTTTCTCCAAGACAGGGAGCCAGTAGACTGTGTATTGATAGTGAAATGGTCAGAACTACCTTTAGAAAGGGCCCTTTGACAGTTTTGGGGAGAGCCTCAAAGCAGGGAGACCAACCAGAAGGCTGGATCAATAGTCCAAGCAAGTGGTGATGACGGCCTGCCCAGAAGTGTGGACCAGGGTCAGCGAAGACCAGGGGTGTAGAGGAAATCCACAGGTCTTGGCTCTCATTGAATGGGATTCCCCAGATACCAACACACACCTCCACCATCACACACACACAATGACCTTGTACTTATACATACATATATTCTTAAAGGTGTTAAGTGTTTTTCTTCAGATAAAATACATGCTTCTTGAAGTGGAGTTTCATTATCTTTGACTCCCTGATGCATTATGTTCAATAGCAGATGATTAATAAATGTTTGTTAAGTGACTGAAATAACTCTTCCATTTTTGAGAAATTCCTTAGTTAAAAGACGAAAGTTGAGGTGACTAGGCTGTAATGACTAACAAGGATATCTAACCATCTGCTAAGACAACTTTGCTACATTTTATTCCACCAATGTATACAAGTCCCTCTCACAACTCCACTCAGCCTCCTTTAGACACTCACTTTGAAGTGCTTCCGAATAAATTTGAAATGGGAGGGGAATACTGTAATCTGTCAGGCCGACCAAAGACCTAAATTTGAGAGTTCTCATGTTTTAAAGATCCTTCATTTACTCTTTTTTAAATCCACTTTATAAAACTGACAATAGAGCTTTTAAAGAGGAGAGACAAAGGGTGTATGACTTAATTATAGCTCTGAAGGCAGATTCTTCAGTGGGAGTGAATATCACTTCATTCAGCATTTGACTGTCCAAACAAAATTACTGGTAACATTTTGTTCTCACCAACTTCAAATGGCAAAGTTATTAGCGATCATAGATTTGTACAAACAGCTTACTAACATCCACAGGACACTTAAAGAAACGTAAATCATAGAGCAAGGATTATCGGTTGAGTCAAAAACTATCACACCTATCCTGTAATTAATTACAGGATACTCCCTAGGAGTCCAATTAGGTCTCTGCTTTGTTTTCCAATGTGCAAAATCTTAAACTAATAGGACAGGCCAAGATCTCCCACTGCATCCAGAGCCATCTGCATTCATTCTGATCTGTGGTTCACCACTGGGTCCAGATGGCTCCAGCGGAGAAAGTGAGACTGGTGACTTTGCACAGCCCTGCCTCACTTAAATCCAACTCACTGGTATGTCGTGATCCTCTTCCAGAATGAAGGACAGACAGCAAACCTATAGACAGCTTAATTTAAAATTTCAACACATGAATGTTTGTTTTCATTGTTCATCATAGGTCGATCCTTCCATTGTCTGCACCTTTGCAAAAAACAGGCATGTATACAGTTTTTCAAACCCTACTGACTATTTCAGGCTCCATCATAGTATTTTTAAAACCACTGATTAGCTCCCATTCATCCTGCGGATGCAGATATCTTGCTTGTACACAGGAGTTTGCACACTGTCTCCCCCACAAAACTGTGAGCTTCTTGAGGGCAGGCACTGTCTTTTTTTTTTTTAACATTTCTTTGTATCCCCCAGCACCTGGTACTGTGCACAGATACACAGTAGTTGCTTCATTAAAAGTGCTGACTCAGAAAAAATGCACTTGGGAGGCTGAATACTTTTGAAACTTAAGTATAAAGATTTTTAGCAGAAGGAAAGGGAATTTTTAAAATATGTAATACACTTAAATCACTCAGGTTGCCACAGATTTTCTTCTTTTTTAATATGTACATAAATACTATAACTGCTATCAGTGCTGCTACTGGTGTGCAGAATGCACCATGATGCATTCAATAAATTAATTCATCAACATGCTCAAAAACAAGCATTTATGAAGCACCTACTGCATGCCAGGCATTGTGCTAGGTGTCAGGAATGCAAATAAAATAAACGTCGACATGGAGGAAATGTACTGTTACTGTCCCTTTTTTTAAGTCATCATCCTATTTTGGCAGGAATTCGTAACCTAGAGTTTATGAACTTGTTAAAATAAATGTGATAATTGTATTTCAGTGCCACTGCTTTCCTTTGTAATTCCTATGTATCTTGTGAACTTTAACACACCATTCTGAAAAGTTCAGAGGCTTTGCTAGATAGACTGGCAGAGAGGTCCAAGACACAAAAAGAGTTAGGACCCTCTGTTTCAAGCACAAGTCAAAGGGAAGAGGCCAAATACATCTTAGTTGGCATGCTTATTTTCAAGGTCAAAGCAGTTCTGATGAGGCTCTGCATTTTAGGTCAGATGTTCTGAAAGCCCACATTTTCAAATAACCAAAGAATATTTGAGGTAGAAGGGAGAAGATTAAAGAGAAGGTGGAATCCAGACGGAGTCAGCAACGAACAGTTCAACAAAGAGACTGAGCATGCCAAGAGACAGAAAAAGTTCAACTTACATTGGTGGCATTTTTTTTTTCCTAGTGCTCTTGCTTTCCCTTCTTTCCCTCTTCCTGGCCTGAATTACCTCTTTCTACTCAATCATATTCAAAACCGAAATTAGAGTCAGGCATACCCCCAAAGTCACAGAGGCAATTACACCTAATGTCAGTGTTTCCACAGCACAAAAGCAAATGTCTGTACCTCCTGGCAGATGAGATGATGACATGGAAGAATTCTCTAAAATATCTTAAGCTACTGATTTTACCATCTCCGGAAATGTAATCCTAATGCCGACATGGCCAAAATGCAAATAGGTTTCATGTGACGGTCTAACATAATCAAAAGGTGCCTATGTTTGCCAGCATGGATGAAGAAACTTCTCTGCCATTACTGAAACTTCTCCACCATTGGCACTGGGTGATCTTTTCTCTTCTCTGGGGCTCAGTTTCCCCACATATAAAATGAGTGGGTTGCACACTAAAGTTTTTTTGGCAGTCTTAATGTCATGATCCTATAAGAGGGAATAACAACAGAACCAGTGCTTCTATTAGCATAAAGAGGTGAGGAAATTCCCTCTGCCAATGGAGGCAGGAACATTTTCTGCATTTTATAGTCTTAGAGAGAGTTACCTACAACAGTGAGATCAAGTGCCTTCCCTACAGAACCAGAACTTGAACTTAGGCCTTAGCATCAAGACATGCTCATAATTCACTATATCTCTGCTTCTCCTAAACCTCAGAGTGAATATAAATAGCAACTGTTTCTGTTTAGGCTAGAAACCCTGAGGGTCTTCCCCTCCTCGTTTGATTGGGCTTTTTTAGGTCAAAGAGGCCATCCTTTGCCTCATTTCTTTCCTATCCTTGATCACTAAAGGGGCACTGCCTCAGTCAAGCTAAGACCTGTGAAAGATAGGCCAAGATCTCCCACTGCATCCAGAGCCATCTGCATTCATCCTGATCTATGGTTCACCACTGGGCCCACATGGCTCCAGAGGAGAAAGTGAGGCTGGTGACTTTGCACAGCCCTGCCTCACTTAAATCCAACTCACTGGTATGTCGTGATCCTCTTCCAGAATGAAGGACAAATAGCCAACCTACGAACAGCTTAATTTAAAATTGCAACACGTGAATGTTTGTTTTCATTGTTCATCATAGGTCGATCCTTCCATTGTCTGTACCTTTGCAAAAACAGGCATGTATACAGTTTTTCAAACCCTACTGACTATTTCAGGCTCCATCATCATGGTATTTTTAAAACCACTGATTTGGTTGTTTGGGGTTGTCTTTTATGTTTGCTTTCTTGCAGTAGGAACTTCTCAGTCCCTTCAATTTATACAAGAAAAGTAGTAGTTCTAAATTATCCTTTATAAAACAGCAATAAAAATAGTCCAAGCTTGAAAGAGCAAACTGAAAAGACCCTACTGGTGTAATTGAAACTGCTCTGAGAACCCAAATTAGGTCTTGATTCTATTTTTTACTTAGCTCTTAACTCTGGCCAAGCTCTTTAAATGCTTTCAATACTAATTCTGGAACTAGTATTATATAAAGATGCATTAAAGCTCTGAGGTACTTCTTATAAAGGGAAAATATATGTCAGAAATAACTGTTCTTATGAATAATCAAGAAAAGCCAAGTTAAAATTGCGGTCTTTTCCTGGGAACTTTGGGGGTGTTTTCTATTTTGATGTTTTTCTTACAAAACCATTGCTAGTTTTAAATCACTCATATTAAAGGATACAAATACTGTACAAATAAGCTTATTTTTGTTTTTAATTATTCATCTCATCATGCTAGACAGCTCTTTTACTCAGGCATCATAGGTTTTTTTGGATTGGAGCTATACCAGCTGAAAAAATTCGGTCCATTGGAAAAATGACATTTTGCTAGGTAAAATCTAATCAAAATATAGTAGAAATCATTAGAACATTGATATCAGAGGAAAAGGTAACTTTTTGGATTCTGCTAAGAAAGATACATCACATTATTCTATGCACTGGGAGAAGGAAACAGTAAGGTTCATCTATAACCAAATGAATTAGAAAAAAAAAATGTCCCTTTCGGAATGGGAAAATTTATCAAGATAATATCTAATATAAGTGGGAACTTATAAATGCATACAGATCCAAGGCTACAAAACTCTCTTCCATAATTCTCCAAGTTCTCTGAATCAAAGAAATTCAAAGCCAGAGTATGAAATACACTATAAACGCCTCACCAAGCCATTCTCATGATTTATTCTGTAGAACCATGATGATATAGGTCAAAGGACAACTAAATTAGTTATATTTTGGGTTCCTTCCCTCTAGCACACTCCATCATGAAGGCTATACTGAATAATTCTGCATTTGTGTTTTAGGTAAGTATGAAATTTCTCAATCAGTCTTAAAATCTAAAAAAAAAACCCAAATATAATAACCTATCTTCCCTTTTGCAATGATATTACTGAAAAAAATTTCAAAGTCCTTATTACACTTGGCACTATTGCAGTAATCATACCTCTGATGCTCTGATAAGAATGTGCACAAGTTGTCTAAAGGGGTCACAATTCTTCCCAACTAGTTTATTTTAGGTGCATCTCCCTTTGCCAGTTTTAATGGCAAACACAAATATATACCCTTTCCACAACTGTAAAAAAAAAAATCCATATCAAGCTAAGGGATAAGCCCTAATATGCACATATATAAAGAAAACTCCCCCAATCAGCACTTAATTAGAAAGTAAACTTCTTTTCCTGTTTCTAATTGAGTAAAAATAGTAAGGGGGTCCTTACCTTTTT
The DNA here is from genome assembly GCA_023548195.1 of Bettongia penicillata ogilbyi. Lineage (NCBI taxonomy): Eukaryota > Metazoa > Chordata > Mammalia > Diprotodontia > Potoroidae > Bettongia > Bettongia penicillata. Next base: position 7,439,500 of record JAJHZJ010000008.1, read on the forward strand.
CTTCATCTATTTTGAAAATGCCAACACCAGAGCCATCTCTTATGGAGTAACGAATCTCCCCATCCCGTCCTGTATCCTCATCATGAGCAGACACTGTCATCACTGATGTGCCAATAGGTACATCCTCTTTCACTAAGCCTTTATTCACAAAGCTAGAAAACAGTGGTGGATGTAGGTTCTCATTGACATCAATAACCTCAACTTCCACATAACAAGTAGAGGAAAGGGAAATTGGTTTTCCTTTGTCTTTGGCCCTGATGGTCAAATTATAAACTTGTTTCTTCTCAAAGTCCAGCTGCTGTACAATACGAATTGCTCCACTGAGTTTGTCAACATCAAAATTTCCATCTCCATTGTCAATAAGGCTGTATCTCACTTGACTTGACTGACCAAAATCCGGATCATAGGCCTCTAGCCACATAATGATAGTTCCTTCTGGAAGATCCTCTCGAACTTTCACAAGGTAATTAGATGGAATAAATCTAGGGGGATTGTCATTCACATCTTCTAATGATACTTTCAAAAGCACCGTTGAAAATAACTGAGGTTCTACTTTAGCCTGATCCCTGGCTTCAACCTTTAAGAAATGGACATGCTGTATTTCCCGATCCAAAGGTCCCACAACTTTAACAATACCTGTCTCACTATCAATTGAAAATTTGTCTGTGTCCGTAAGGAGATAATATTTCACTTCTCCATTCAGTCCTAGGTCTTTATCTGTGGCTTCAACCTGGATGATTTCACTATACAGCTCCCTGTCTTCACTCACCTCAACAAAATAGTTATCTTGTAAAAACTCTGGTTTATTATCATTGGCATCCAAAACGCTGATGTCCAGAAGACGCCAAGCAGCTTTCTGTGGTATTCCAAGGTCATAGACAGTAATATTCAGGGTATATTTTTCTGTTGTCTCTCGGTCAAGGGGAGATAAAACTTTGAGCATCCCTGTTTCCATGTCAATAATAAAACAGCTATCATCATTTCCCCCAGAAATAGCATAGACCAGTTTACTATTAAAACCACTGTCAAGATCAGTAGCATTCATGAGTATGATGTTGGAACCTACAGGGTAATTTTCTTTTACCTCAATACTAGCTGGAAGACTACTGCTAAACTGTGGTGCATGAGCATTGATGGAATGTGTATCAAAGAAAACATCTTCAACTTCTCCTCGGTTGTGTAATCTGTTGGCCTGCAGAAGTTTCTCAGCTAGCATTTTGGCCACACCAGTCTCTTGACAATACAGATTCACAGGTTTGCGACTGGCAGCCACAGTGATATTGATGTACAATGGTGTTGCAAAATTTTCCCCATCAGTAGCCGTTATTCTCAGACTATGGAAAGACACCTTGGCTCCTAAACCCTCAACTAGAGAGTGCTTCAGCGAAAGGACCCCAGAGCTGGGATTTAAGTGAAATAAATCTAGTTCATTTCCAGCTTCAATCTGATATCTTACCAACTGAAGTTCATCAGCATCAATTGCAGAAACTGTAGTTATCTGTTCCCCCACACCCAGGTCCCTAGGGATTGTTCCCTCACAATTTATTTTCTCAAACAATGGGGTGTTATCATTCAAGTTGTTTAGAGTGAGTGTGACAAGGGCTTCAACTTCTCTCCTATAAGGTAAGCCCCAATCCGATGCTCTTATCCTCAGGGTATAAACTCGTGGCATCAGTTCATAATCCAAGTCCTCTGAAGTACTCACAGCACCAGTGAAATGGTTAATGACAAATGGCACGTGATTTAGGTTGGCAATGCTGTAGGTGACATAGCCATTCTCACCTTCGTCTGGGTCGATGGCACTTACACTCATGACACTTGTCCCTACTGGTACATTTTCATTAAAGGATGTTTTATAGGATGTCTGAGTAAATTCAGGGGGGTTGCTGTTCGTGCTTAGGACTTTCACCAAGACTTTGGTGGAGGCTTTCCTATCGCTGGTGGTGACATCAAGCTCAAAATATGATGCTTGCTGAGTCCTGACTGGTTCTAAAATTGTAATGAGACCTGTGTTGGGATTAATATGGAACTTTCCGTTGCCAGGAGTATTTTTAAAAATATACTTTAAGTGTGAATAATGAGGTAGGGCTTTTACCATGACCAAAGGAGTGTTGGGAGGGGCAAATTCACTGATTTCTGCTCTATAAATATCCTTTTCAAACTGGACTGGCCCTGCCTTGAACCGTGGAGATGCCAAATGAATTACTTTTACAGATGAGAACTGTGGAGGGTTTCCTTTATCTTTAGCCTGGAGGGTAAGATTGTACCCAAAGGGGTGGCTCTCCCAGTCTACATTGCCAACACTTTTGAGTTTATATTCCTTACTTCCTGGAAAAGATCTCACTGTTCGAAAGTGCTGAAGGGGGTCTCCCGCAACAATGCTTAAAGAAGCTATTTCCCCATTGGGACCTTGGTCACTGTCCTCCACTGTCACAATTGCATAAGTAGGATCCTTCTCCTGTTCCGATGGGGAGAGTGTCACTGCTGTTATCACGGGGACATACTCGTTGGCCTGTTCTACATGAACAGTCAGGCGGGCCATGCTACTGATACCACTGCTGCCATACAATTTCATTCCACGGTCCACAGCAAGGATTTCCATCTCATACAGTTTAGTCTCTGCATAGTCCAGTCTGCCAGTTAAAACCACCACACCACTAGTTGGGTGAATGGCAAACATATCTGTTCTTTCTTTGAAACTGTAGTAAAATTCTCCATTGGTTCCTATATCAGCATCTGTGGCACTGACTCTTGCAACACTGGTCCTAATAATTGTATTTTCAGGAAGAGAAACACTGTAGGATGTTGGAGAAAACAAAGGTCTTAAGTCATTTGTATCCAGTACCTGTACCCTAATTTTGGTGCGGGCTTCAGCATTGCTATGTTTTTCTACCGCTTTCACAGTCAGTGTATAATGATCTTTAACCTCTCTGTTAAGAATAGCTGTATTACCTCCTTTGGTCCTTATTCTTAGAAAGCAAAAATCCCCAAGAATGTGTTCTTCGGCTTTGAACAGGTTCTCGTTGTCCCCTGAAATAATTTTGTACCGTAATTCCCATGAGGGATTTAGGAGATAAATGCCCATCTTTATGGGATGCCCAACATAAGTCTTGGCTGCAGAGTTTTCATATATGGTGACATTGTATTGGAATTGTGTAAACTGGATTATTTCAGAAGTCTGTTCAGTTCTTTGGCTTCCTTCAGTGTTTCCAAAATGCTGGAGGAGAATTAGGTGTACAAGCATGGCCAAACATCTACCCATGGTGTTAACAACCAGGAACCTGCAATGAAGGAAATAAATATAAATCAGTACTTGGTAGAAAAGAAATCACAGCAATGCTTCTCCTTGTTCTTAATTTTTTTAAGCTCTTCCACATCTGAATGGCATACTCCCCTTTGTATAGAGAAATAGACATCCATATAAATAAATCCCAAGATGGGTCTCTCTACCATTTCAGAACCAAAGAGAACTCAGCAGGCATCAAAATTTGAATATGATGACCACAGACCTAGAGTTGGAGGAACCTTAATTCCAACACCTTCGTTTTACAAATGAGGAGACTGAGGGTGAAGCTACAGGTCAAACAGACAGTAACTGGTGGAGCCAATCCAGGGCTCGAAACCTAGGATTCCTGGGCTTAAGCCTTTGTCAATTATGGTAACTATAGATATGCAACTGGAAGGGATTTCAGAGGCCCTATGCAATAGTACAGTTTTACAAATGAAGAAACTGAGGTTCAGGGCTTTAGTAATTTAACCAAAGTCATATAGGTTCTATTATATGAATCATAAAGACAAGAAGCAAATGTCCATCTTCTGACAGAAATGGTAGATTAAATAAGCAGAATGTGAGACATTTTTTGACATGGTCAATATGGGAATTTGTTTTGCTTTATTACTTATTCCAAAGGTTTTCTTTTTCTCTCCTACACCCCCCCCCCCCACAACCTCCTTGGGGTTAGGGGTAGTAGATGAAAAGGAAAGATAAAATTCTTGCCAAATGAAAAAAATAAAATTTCATTACAAATTCTAAAAGACTAACAATTAACTGTTAAAATAAATCATGCACATTACACATTTTAAAATAAATGGTCACAAATGTCATAAATTCAAACCTAAATTATTATCATCACACACATAAAGAGATCAAAGATTTAACCAGCTAGACTAACGTAGAAATCAATCTAAACAGTCGGTTTTTTCCCCACTAACTGCTTCAAAGTGAATAGTCTGCCATAATGATAGGTTGTAAAATTCTCTCAAATTTCATCCTAATTTTTATTGGAAGGATTAACCTCACTCTGTACAGAATATGTGTGTTTATTTTCTCATTTGCTACCATATAAATGTTTGAAGACACTTAAATTATATCACCAAGCCTATACAAAGGGTAATTTCTAAACTACTGACATAACAGGCCAAATGTCATAAAAACTCACAGTAAAAGAGAAAAAGGGCAAAGGCATGTACAGCGGAGGAGCGAGTTAGTAAGAGGAAACAGCTCCCCTCAGGTCACAGATGCAAATCCAGTCAACAATAGGTTACTGTTCACCAGACTCATTATCATCAATAAATATTTTGGGAGGCAGTGTGTTTGGAGCTGGGGACCCAAAGACCTATTAGACACGCATTTCACCTATATTTACCATCAATTTAGGGAGGCAAGACATTTATTCACTTGTTGAAAAATCATTTAGTAAATGCCTACTATGTATCAGGCACTATGATGAGCTAGTACATACATTTTTAAAAAGTAACCACATAAAAGTCGTGTCAGATGAATGGAACGAAATAGGCACTGGTACATAAGGATTCATTTAGAGAAAGGCAGAGACAAAGACATAAAGACTCATAAAGGAGAGGAGACCATCCCTCAGGGGCTTGGGAGAAAGTTAAGATTTTAGACAAAGCAAAGAGAAGAAAGCAAGAAGTTGTTTCAGGTGGTGGGAAAGCCATGAACCACCCAGGTGGGACAGGGGTTATTTCAGGACGCCTTTTCAAAAATACAAGGATGTTTTTCCCGGAAGGCAACACATTTTGGAAGACAACATGTTTCTTCTTTTAAAGAACAAATCTTATCATTCACTGAGTTCTTTTTTCTTCTCTCCCACCTCACCCCCTAAAAAACCCCATCACCCACCAGGACAAGGTCATGATGCCTAAAGAAGGCAAGAATCTTCTTCTAGATTAATAATTAAGTGGGCAGGTCAAGGTTGGATTTTTGTGAAAGGTAAATGAAGGTAAATGAAATACCTCTGGATATGTTCAAAAGTCTTGCTGAAATTATGATGTTTTGGTATAATTTATGTGTTTAAGTTTGTATTCTCTAAGTTTGTTCCATTGGTTATTTCAACAGGAGTGGGGAAAATGGACCAGAGAATTGGATAAAATTACCTTAAGACAGCAAGACTCTCTAAATAGAGGATAACCTGCTGTTGAAAGAATGTGCAATACCATTCACGTAGATTAAAAACTCCATACGTGAGTCAGGGCATTAAAAGCCTCATTTTCCCTTAACAAGATGAAAACAACTGAGTGGACAATTTTCACCGAAAATTACATGCATAAATATCTCAATGTGTCCATAGCACTAAAAGTCAGTGCAATTTAAAAACACATTAGAACTGTGTTCTAGGAGCTGTCACAAAGGATTCCAGTCATTTTTATTCATTCAATTAAAATTCTAAACATATATTAAGCACCAACAGTGTGCAGAGAACTGTGAAGTTTGGGATGAGACATAGCTCCCATCTCACAGAGAGCTGAGATTTGAGCAAAATGTCAGCAATATAAGAAAAAAAAATTAAGAAATATGATCTTTTTTCAAATTCTTAAAGCAAATAAAATGTCTTATAGGGCATAGTATTTTGTAAAGTACAAGGCTTTTAAAGGGGAGCTTTTCTATGGGGAGTTGTTTTAGGTTACAACACTTGACCCACCATTTCTTAGAAGATTGTTGGTCAGGGTTACACACTCCTCAACTCCCTGACAGTTTGATGGGTCTGGGAGGTCACCTCTCCAGCCTATACAATCCTTTTCCCTACTGCCTAAGGGCTGCTACTGGTGCTGCTGGCCCAACCCAGAGACCCCTGCTGCTGCCAAAGCACCCAATGACACCAGGAGCTATCACTGCCATAGGGGATCCCTGGAGCCAACATCAGAGCTTCCTTACTTCTGTAAGAAAGGAGAAGGATGCATTTGTTTTAGTTAAGTTAGAGACTGGAAACCTATATTCCACTGTAGTGGTTAGATCCATCCACAATATGGACTAGCTTAGGGACCTCACCATCAATCTGTTGCTGTGACACTTTTTTTGGAATTCAACTTAGTCATCAATGCAGTAGTGAGGGCAAGAGCAGATCTGTAAATCAAAAAAAGAGGGGTTTTGTTCCCAGTTCTGCACTGCCCAGTGGGACTTTGGGGCAAGTCATTTTACCCCTTTCATTTTCTGATCAGTAAATAAGGAGATCCAACCAGACCATCTCTACATCACTTGTGGCCCTACCATCCTATGGAATGACTCTGTGATTGGCTATGTGATTCTGGGACAATTAATGTTTCCGAACTTCATTTTCCCTGTCTGTAAAATGAAGTTTGGACTAGATGAGCTAAAGCCCATGATTTGTACGACTCCTGATATGAGAAAACATATTCTGAGTTCCACACTATTTATTTACCAAGATACTTTTGGAGCACAAACATTCAGAAATTGAGGCATGTCTGAAATTCTGAAATTAACTTACAAAAGTGACTAAACTAAATTGCTAGAAAGTATACCTGTATACTTGAATGTAACCAGAATAAACTCTCAACTGCTGTGTCTTCACTCACTAAATTCTACTGAGAGTCTCTGGTGACCCTGGGCAAGTCACTTAAACCCAATTGCCTGGCAAAAAAAAAAAAGTCTGTTTGTCTTGCAGCCTAATGTAACCACGGTGGTAAATTCAGGTTCTATAAATATTATAATGATTAATATCTAGACTGTTTTACTTTGAGTCTGCAAAATAGAGAATCATAAAAAAATGAGAGAATGGCATTAATATGCAATGCTTTATTAGAGTTAATTATAGAGCATATTACCTAAAGTTCATCCTTATCAAAATAAATGCCAACAATATTTCAGCTGGAGCTGTATACTTTGATATTTCAAACATAACAACATGTTGAGGGCTCAATAAGTTTAGGATTTCTTTCCATTTACCATTCAACAAAGCCAAATAAAGATTGTTTACTTAATTCAACCCCTTGAGAAGATAGCCTTACGTTCAAACATTAAATTCTAATAGAAATTGAATATTAATATACATATATTCATTTGCCATAAAGACTTCTGTACACAAAACTCTAATCAACTATTTTGAGTCTAATCTTCAGTAAATAGAAATAATCCCATAAACTTTAATATTTAAATTTGAACCTTTCAAATTCAAAATTCTGCACATTTTATACAGAAGAGAAAGAACTTTGCTAAATTCTTGGGAATTGATTTTGCATATTGCCTTAATACTGTGCTTTGTATAGTTATCACCAAGTTCAGAGTATTTTACATATACTATTAATCAACTCTAGATTCCGGATTAAAGGGGAAAAAATACTGGACTTCCATTCTTGTGCATACAAAATTACTAAAGCTTGAACTAGAAACAGCTTCATATCTTCTAACCTACTGTTCTCTTTCCTATGCCCCAGTTCTTATATTAATTATTCAAAAATATGGTATGCAATGTAAAAAAGTGCAAATTTATCCTTCCAAACTTTTAAAAATGTCTGCTAACCAATTCTGAGGATTTTTAAGATAATTCAGGAAAAAAACTACTGAACTTTTACTATACTTTAAAACTCAAAAGCATCATCATAGGGTCCGATACAGATATATACATGGGACTAAACATGAATTCAAAGTTAAAATGGCTACCATTTCCATAAAGGGCCAAGATCTGCAGTTTCACTCTCATAGGGAGCTCTGGATAAGAAAATTCCTTTTATCAGATCAGGCCAGTACCTTCTCTACAACTTACAGTCTTAGAGAGTACCCAAGAATACGAAGAGATTTAATGACTTGCCTAGTGTTACACAGCAAGCATCTGTGAGAAATGTGACTGGAACCCAGATCAGTCCTCCTTGCTTTAAGACTGGAATGCTCTCCACTATAGCCTGCCTTTCACCATTTTACACACACACACACACACATGTATGTATATGTCACATATACATTCACGTGTGTATATGTTCATATATGTATTATTAAGAGATGTAATATAGACTTCTATTGTATATTACTGTTAAATGACCAAGTTACACAGTTGTATCCATGTAACTAGAGGTTACTAGAGGTTAGTATGATCCATTTCAATGTCCTTCTAATACAGGAGAAATAAGAAAAAGCTTGATGCTTCTGGAGAGTGCCTGTTCTCTGACTTGTTATCAGTCCTCATCCTCTTAAACCTTTGCAGAACTGACTCAGTACTTTCTCTTCATCAACTTCTGTGCTACTTTATTCTCCAGATTCTCTTGCTATGTCTCAGCTCCTTTGCTAGCTCTCTGTTCTCCCTTTGCCTCCCATTATAAAACTGTCCCTAAGACCTTTTCTCTCCATGTATTAATTCCTTTACAATTTTATCCGCGTCCCAAGGTTAACTACAACCTTCTCCATCTCTAGTGGTCCTGATCTATATCTATATGTCTGTCTGTCTCTCTCTCTCTCCATATATATATCATCTATATCTGACCACTGGACCCAGATGACTAGGAGAAAGTGAGGGTGGTGACTCTGCATAGCCCTCCCTCACTTAACTCCAATTCACTTGCACGTCATAGCATCACCTTTCTGATGTCATGGTCCTCTTGGATAACAGAGGACAAAAAAAATTCCCTTCTATGTAAGTGAATCCCAAATCCTTTATCTCCAACCCAATATCTTGCCTAAGCTTCCAGGTACACTATGCCCAGAGTCAGGAAAATCCAATTTCAAACCCAGCCTCAGACACCTATTGGCTATGTGACTTTGGGCAAGTCACTTAACCCATTTGCCTCAGTTTCCTCAACCATAAAATGAGGGTCATAATAGAGCCTAATAATATTTGTAAAATGTTTCACATAGTGCCTACCATATAGTAGGCATTATATAAATATACATCATATATGTCATAAAGATCAATTACACATAATATTATGTTATATATAATAAATATTAATATACAATATACAATTATATTAGGGTTAGGGTTAGCGTTAGCAATATATAACACAACATATAATGATGTACAAATATAATCTATATATTTATGTAAAATATGTAAACTATATAAATATCGACAAATACCTATAATCACTGTCATCATCATCGAGATCACTCATCATTACATCCAAGAGAAAGGGAAGTTAAAGGTGTGGAACAGACTTTAGGGAAGAGATGAGTACTTAAGAAGTCGCTTATACTTGGGAACAGGCTGACTTTGCTTGGCTGGTGAGATATGCAGACAGATAAGAAAACAAGAATTATAGGAGTGAAATTCTTTTAAAAAAAAAGTTGGGGGTGGACTTAAAAGTTTGGGAGTCATCGGCATAGACATCATAAACTGAAAGCCCCAGCGGCTGATGAGATCACCAAGGGAGAAGGCAGAAAGCAGGGCAAGGGTCAAAACGTAGGGAAATATTCTTGTTTACAAAATGAGAAGAGGTCAAACAGTCCATCAGGGAAACTACGAGGTGCCACAGATGCCAGAGAAGGAAACAAGATCAAGAATTTCTAAGCACTATATCAAATACTACAGAGAGAGAACACCAAGGTCAAGGGATGGCATTTTCTGGTTGTGTTTCTTGTCTGACTAGGATCATTTGAGATCCTCTGCCGTCTGGCTCCAAACTACCTTTCCAGGCTTATCTCTTATTTCTTACTCCCTGGTAAGAGAAAAGCTATCTACTCTAGCCAGACTGGTCTGCCTCAAAACTCCAAAAAATGTCCTGAATTTTCTCACTTCCATCACTTTGCCATTCCTTTCTTTTGTCAACAATGCCCTGGTCCATTTTTGCCTATCAAATCCTACCCATCCTTCAAGGCTCATTTTCTGTATGAAACACTCTGTGAACATCCTAAACAGATGTGGTCTTACCTTCCCGGAAACCCTCACGCACTTATCTGTAATAATCATTTGGCTTTCATTCAACTGTTATCTCAAATTAGAACAGTTCCTGTCTTATCTTGGGTACTCAACACTGAGCCTAACGTAGAGTGCAGATTATATCTTATTTAACTGTGTATCTCCTTCATTCCCCAGTACAAACACCTGAGAATGAATGGGTTAGCTAGAGAGATACCGCTCTTTATGTCTCCATACCACCATCCCCTGAAGGCCACTTTTCCTTGCAGCTAGTAACAGTGTTTCAATCAAAATGTGCAGTCCATCAATCCTAAGGATTATCTGGTTCAATCTTTCCCTCATCACTTCCTTTCTTTCCACTCCCAAGGAAATCATGGCCTTGAGCTGTTCCCCCATCCAACCAACTGTGGTTCCTGCACACCTGAAATGGACTCTTAGTGATTAATTTCTACAACCAACCCATAAATGTAGCTGAAATGCTGTCAATTTATACTCAAAATAGGAGGAAACAACCACTACAAAGAAATCCTTCTCATTCTTCAATGTTCACCTTAGCTCTTACATCCTCCGGCAAGCCACTCTGATAACCTCAGCTGGAAGTAATCTCCTTTCCTCCAATTTGCCAAAACACTCTGAATTAATTTTTATCTAATTTATAGATATTTATGTAATATTATGATTTATATTACTCTGCCTCACTTAAATCCAATTCATGCACAAGTCATCACCCAGTGATGTCACTGGTCCTCTGCAGAAAAATGAAGAACATACAAAAATATTAGAGGTGGTGCTTTAAAATGCTTCATTATCTCCCCCCCCATTAGATTATAAAATTCTTGAGGGAAGAGTCAAAACAGAAAAAGAAATTATCCCTAATTAACACTGAGGCAAACATTTCAAGGAAGGAGGAGCTATGCATGATTTTATCTTGATATTCCCAGGGGTGTTTAGTTTATTGTATTGTTACTAAGCTGAATTAAGCTCTAGGAGAAGGAAGGTTGTTGATGTATGTTCCCAGTTTGAAAAAAAATCAGTAGATACATATTATTTTGTGTTGGAATTTTTAAAATGATTATGAAATATTTCCATGTACCAATACCTTCCACATGTTGATCTTTTAAGATAATACTGTATACTGTTCATATACCACAGCTGGCTTAGTCATTCCCCTGTTCTTGTGCATTTGGCTTATTTTTAAATGTTTCACTACTACAAACAGTGCTATAGCGTAGGATTTCAGAGACAGGCTTGTTTTTTTTTTTGTTTTTTTCTGTTCCGTTGAACTGCAAAAATTGCAGTTGTTGCATTCTCCCATTTTCATTAGAAACAATACAGCATTATGGGATGGCTGTGGAAAATAATCACCATTTTACAATATTGCTTTTATGGGGAAATATGTTTGGAGTCCTAAACAACTAAGTTAAAAATAGGCTTGGGTTCCAAAAGGTAGAGCCTTAATTTGGAAATTCAAGACTTCCAAAAAGGCATCTCTGTTCCCTGACAATAGCAGTGTGTGATTTCTGTCATTTGCAAACTCTAAAGTATGTGTGTATATGAAGCTGCTGGTGGAATGTCTCTCCTTACTTTGGTCATCAACAGACATTTGAAGTCTTACAACTAAACAATAGCAATATATGTAAATCCAAGACTCAAATGGGAGAAAAGGGGAAAAAATAGTACAGAATCTAAATTACATTTCCTCAAATGGGTGAGGATGTTATCACTAGAGGAAAATACCCGTGGCAACTAGACAAAGAGAACAATGTCTTTTCTGTTTTGGGATTTTGTTTTGGTATTTGGTGTAAATATCTCACTAATGAAATCAGCATCTACTCTAAAACTTAGAGGCGTAGTGCTAAATGAGACAGAGAAGTGCCCAGCACTTAGCACAGTGCCTGGCAAACAGGAGGCACTTAATAAACGTTTACTGATTGAATGACCTGCCCAGAGTAAAGCTGCACTACATCAGATCTACAGTTTGAATCTAGGTTCTCCTGACCACCATCATGGGCTGCCTCTCTATTCTATTAAATTATGAATTATACATACACACACACACACACACACACCCACACACACACACAAACACACATATATATATATATACTTCAAGAATTTAGCAGATTCTATTCTCCCCAGTGCCAAAGGCTACATATGCACATTATTCAGTTAACTAAAGTTAAAAAAAAAATACAGTTTGGAGTCATCACTTGGCATAATTTGGCCAAAAAACCCCTTCCCCTGAACTATCTCAAGGCCAAACTCTATCCCTAATTTCAGTAATATCTGACAAGTAAAAGAATATTAATGTAATTATTAGCAATAATAATAGCTCACATTTACATATGGCTTTAAGATCAACCCTGAAGAAGTACATCCCCATTACAGATGAAGAAACTGTAAACCAACCAACCAACCCAGTGAGACAGTAATTAACTAGCAAAGCAAAGACTTTTCTGGCACCTTGGAAAGAGTACTTGATCTGAAAACAGAGGCACTTCGTTGGAGTCCTGGCTTTGCCCCTCGCTATCCTTGACTCTTCAGTCAAATCACTTAATTTCTCTGGGCCTCAGCTTTCTCATCTGTAAAATGGGAGGAAGGGGAGAAGAAAAACCTTCTATGCCTAGAACTGTAATCTAAGTATTCTATAAACTAGGTGATCTCTAAGGTCTCTATCAGCTCCAGGTTCAGATCTGCCCCACTGGAGAGAAGACAGAACTATTCAACTCTTGACTCTAACACTTCATTAACTCTCTCAATCAAACCACTGTTTAATGATCTGCAGAAATAAGGGTCTAAATGTGATCTTAGGCAAAATATTCCCCTGCCCTCTTCAACTCAGATTCTTTATAGTCTGTATGTGTGTCTGTATACACACATACACATATATATGTTTATATACTAAATTCTTATATATAATTGTCATATATAATATATTTTGTTATATGTGATAATTTATATATAATATACTATGTATTTTACATATTATACAATATTTGATATAATTATGTGTAATCTTTTACATATTAAATAATTTATGATATATAATTATCCTATAATATGTTTATATATTGTATATGTTTCTTTACATATTATAATATCAATATTCTATAAAATGAATGGGTTGGACTTGACCTCTAAGGTCCCCATCAGTTTTCAGATCATGTCTTCATTCTGGAGTAGTCCTATATAACAGGTACAGTCCAAATAAGGCTAAAGAATAAAATTAAAAACACTAATTGCTTCAAGTTTGATATTCATAAACTACAGAGTCTGCAGAAGAACATAGACTAAGAACAGCAAGTTCTAACTATTTTCCACAGTGTGGTTTTAAAGATTTGTGACCTTTGTTCAGGTTGTTTCATACCTATTTAGATAAGGGTTCAATATATATGTCAACTAATCTTCACTGAATGTTCACCGGGGGCACTGCACCAGATACTTTATGAGTTATTTCATAATTCCTTATGTACAATAATTCATCTCACTAAGCACCTCACTTCCTACAGAAGGTAAAAATCATGTTATTTATTACTGCACTAAATAATTCTAACCAATATTTTTTCAATGTTAATAAATTTTTAAAAATATAAATTTTTATTAAAATCAAATTACAAGGATGATACCTAAATACAGTATGGTACAGCAAAGCGGTATCAAATATGTGGCAGCATGAGGCCCACAACACTCCGATGTACCAACAAAACCAGATTAAAAAGTAACTGAGAAATATTTAACAAAATAAATAAAAACATAATAAAAGATAGATGTTATATCTTTAAACTAAGTAAAACAATTAAGAGATAATAATGTTAACAGAGATGATCATTTTAAAATTTCAACAATAAAATTTAATTATACTTAAAAAAAACTTTAATTATATTAAAAAAAAACAAACAATATACAGTCTGCAGAGATCTCTAAGGAAAGTCCCCATGGCCACTTTTTATTTGAGTTTGCTACCACTGCTGTAGTAGATAAGTCAGTCTAGAAGGGAAGAAGATCTGAATACAAGTCCTGATCAGGATGCCATACAGGTTTTACTGTTAACTGTTTCCCCAGAACCTAGCCATGGTGCACAGAATATACTTTAGGATACTTGCTAAATGAATGCATACTAGCTGTAAGACCCACAGCTGATGATTTTACCTGTTGCTATCCCAGGCAACTCCAGAAAACAAATTACAGATGAGTTGTCAGATCTGTATCAGTAGAGGGAGTTCCCTAAATCACAGGTGTGGACAAAATATAGACAGGATTTCATTATTCTTGATTTCAAAAGTGTATGTGAAATTATTCATTTTTCTCCACCAAAATCCTATTCTAATAGCACAAAGTAGGCACTTATTACATTTTTATTTGACTTGTCAATTAAATGACAAAATAAATGTTCTATTGACATTATATCATGGAGGGGTCTTAGATTTCAAAGATCATTGTAGAAGAGTGAATCGCTACTGGCTGCCCTCTTCAAGCTGGAAAGGCTCTGGAGGACCAACAGACTGTGAATTGATTTTTAGAGGATCCATCCAGTGAAGTGCCAGGTGACTCACATACTTTAGAAGGGTGGCTTATCAGATGATGAATTTGACCATGTGAAACCATGAACTTGTGAACTGAATGAACTCTGAAGCAACTGTAGTCTGTATCCTTGGAGGAAAAACCCATAGAAGAAAACAGGGATCTAGTGAAGTACACTTTAAGACAGATTAAAACTCAATGTAACATATAAACTGATGAGAAACAGCAAAATAGCTAGAGTTGGCCTCTGTCAGGAAGACTCACATTGGCTAGGTGACCCTGGGCAAGTGTCTGAGGTTGTAAATAAAAAACCAGTGGTGATTACTAAAGATAGCTTAGTTCCTAGAGATTTCTTTATCAATGAAATCTCAATTGCAGTCCACCCAAGGGAACAAAAAAAAATCTCACATTTAAATAACACTAATATTTACAGTGATTCTGGCCTACGAGAATTGAGTGTGGTAGGTATTATCATCACTAAGTGAAGAAATATAAGGTTCACAGACTTTACATGAAGTCCTATAATCTAGATATACTAAGTATCAAAGGTAGAACCCAGAGCAACTTAATTCCAAGTCAAGTCCAATATGTTATCTACAAAGCTAGGATGCTAAGCGGTATTTTCTCTAAAACACCAATGGGTAAAATGACCTCAAACTTCCCTAATTAGCACCTAAGAAATTTTAAGAGTTAGAGAGGACTTTATAAATCACCTATTCTATCCCATCATTTTACAGATGAGTAAACTGAGGCACTGGATTAAGTAACTTACTCAAAGGCATAGAGTCGCTGAAGGGTAAAACCTCCACTCCTGGTCCAATCCTGGTTCCACAGTCAAGATGAGAACTGATCCATGCCTTTTTCACTTCAAATTCTGCCCTCCTTCCTCTACCACATGCTGTCTCTCATTATAATATCCACAATAAAAAAAAAAAATGTCTATGCAATCCTTAAACCCGGGCGGAACTCCACTGTCAGTAGAAAAATTCACATTTCATGCAAATGAATTAATTTTTTTTTCCTATGAAGTTGCATCATTCTCCCAGCTCAAGGCAAAATGAATTTACTGGTATGGGCACTATAGCTCCTCAGTATTGAAAGCCCTAGAAAGTTTTCCTCCTTCTACCCTCCACTGAAAACAACTTTTCCTTTTAAAAAAAAAAAAAAATTTAATTCTGAGAGGAAACCAATCAGAATCATTAAAAGCGCCGGTGACTCGAGAAGAAAAGTCCCAAGTTAACCCTCAAAGAAGCCCTGAAACAAATAACTTCAGGTATGCTTTAGAGAACAATTCCCACTCCCACAAAAGGTGGAGAGCAAACTACCCAATCTGAGAACGCGCAGCTTTTTTCCAACCACCAGGCCAGTGCCATTTACAAGGCTCCCAATTAAATTCAGACTGCTCACCCCTTTCAAGGATCCACAACTCCGGGTGGCCATTGTCCCGAAAGAACTTTGCAAACTCCTTCCTGTGTCTGCCACGGGCTACCTGCTTCCCTTCTCCTCTTAAAAAACGCTAGTTTTTGTTTTCTAAATTAAACCGGAAGAGGAGTGAACATTCATTAACCAACACAATTTTTTTTTAACCCACCGGACGAAATTTAAAAAAAAAATTGATGCAGACTTTAACAAAAGAGGAGAGAGAGAGAGAGAGAGAGAGAGAGAGAGAGAGAGAGAGAGAGAGAGAGAGAGAGAGAGAGAGAGAGAGAGAGAGAGAGAGAGAGAGTGAGTGTGTGTCCCGGGATTCCCAATACCTACCAGCAAGAAGAGAACTTTTAAAGAGAGAACAGCTTGGGGGAATGGGGGAGGGGGGCAGGTAGCAGCAGCACTTCGCAAGGCTCGGATGGGAAAGAGCTCTTTCACTCTCCAGGGCTCTGATTTAACTCAGTCGAGGCTCCAGGACAATAGCTCAGTCTCCGCAGGGGCCGCCACAGACAGCATCCTATAGCTGTAAGCCCCCTGCCCACTCTGCACTCCTACCCCCGCTTCCCACCCGCTCTGGTCTAGGTAACATTTGTTGTCTTACCGTGGATTTTACGTACATGGTAATATTGATATCTATTGCTCTTTGGGGGATCTGCTTGCTTCATTGTACATCATTTGCTACAAAGTTACACACACATACACACACACACACACACACACACACACACTCTCTCTCTCTCTCTCTCTCTCTCTCTCTCTCTCTCTCTCTCTCTCTCTCTCTCTCTCTCTCTCTCTCTCTCTCCCCCACCTTATTTCTCCCTGCGTGCCTCCATCTACCCACCCTGGCCAATGGGCACTCCCCAGGGCAGGGAGAAGCGGTCCAAACCCTAGCTGAGGTGGGGGTTCCCGGCTCCCCACTCTCTGGCCAAGGCTCATTCCGGGGTTCCTTCCCCCCCTTTCACCTTTCCGCAGGCACAGTCTCCGAGTCCCTCCATTCCCGCCCCCGCACCCTTAGCTCTCGGTGTCCGGGTCCGGGTGCAGCCGCCGCGAGGGCGGGGGGCGCACAGAAGGTCTCCCCGGCGCAGGCTCCAGCTCCCTTCTCGAGCCCTCCGCCTCCATGCCGGAGAATGCTCGGGACAAACTTTCCTGGAAAGTTTGCAGCCGCAGCCCAGGGACCCCCAGCCCTCCTCCGCTCACCTTCAGGCTGCCGTGATCCCAGGGCAAGGTCTGCTGCGGGACCTACCCAGGCGGTCGCGCTCTTGCATGGTCTCCGCCGGTCCCGGCCAGCCCGTCCCCCTTTCTTCCCCTGGCCGTTCCCCACCAGCTCCCCCAGGCTGGACTCGCAGTCGCCGCCACTCTCTCCGGAGCCCGGGAGCCCTCTCACGCTCTCGAGGTGCCGGAGGGAGATCCCTCCGCCTGCTGCAACTTACACGCGTGCCGGCGCTCGTTTCTGTGGCATGAAAAAAAAGCTAAACCGCACACTTTCCCAGACTCCGGGACTCTGAACCATATGGCTCCTAAATGATTATACCCTGCAGATCAAAGATCCACGCTCTTGCTTTTATAGAAGCACATTCACTAGGGGGAAGGGACAAGCAAGCATTTAGGGGCTTTCTCTTTTTTTAATCCACCCTTCTAAGAACGGTTTTGAATGCCGTAATACTGGTTGGACATTTCCAAACAATTTAAAATGCACACCAGTATTTTTGTCTGGGAAATTTCAAACAGTTTTAAGGGACGAAAGCCTTCTATGGGTCCTTTTTACGTGTGCAATTCTCCAACCGGTAAAAGTCTGCAAATCAGACATCTCTACCCTTCCCTTCAAACTTACAAGTCCATCATTGTTTTATAAATGTAGCAGATTCTTCCACACAAACTAGAATCAATAGTGCTCAGAGGGGGGGAAATGTTAGTTTAGGATAAAGCCTAAATTCAAATTTGCTTAAACCTACCACCGAGGGCAAACTGAAGCGCTCAACAGCCAAGCGAGGACCTAACCAAGCCAAATAGTTAAGGAAAAACATCAACTTTACAAGTTCAAGACAGCAATCAAAGCCAGCGCGTCGTTTAAAATTCAAGGCGGGGGAGCGTGCGGTGGGGTATGGGTTTGGTGGGGTGGAGGGGTAAGTGAAGAAGAGGTGAGACGTAGAGTGGAAGGGACAGGAGCAGAAGAAGAGGAAGGAAGAGGAGAGAGGGGGAGAGGTAAAGAAACAGAGACAGTGACAATCAGAGACACGACAAACATATGAAAATCCAACCGGAAGCTAAAAGATAGCGACTAGGAAGTCCACTGAGAATAGAGAGGTCTCAGATAATTCTCAACTCCAGTAACTTCATTCCAGCTCACAGAATCCTGCAGTTATAGTTCACACAGTATTCCTGCATATTCGTAATCCCATCTTTTACAGAAGAAACATTTCCCAATGCGTTCTATCACAAGTAGAAGTATCTCAAACCAGTTTGAGACTCAGTTTCCCCATCTCTAAAATGAAGATGTTGGGCTAGTATTTCTCAGGTCCTTTTCCAGTTATTATTCTATTAGTATAGGACGACTGAACAATTATGGATGTATGGATGGGGTCGCTCAAAGAAAGGTAAGGCTTATTTCAGAAAGTTAGGGAACATCTACGCACCGTGGTAAGGACAAAGAAGATTGTTTTCTCTAGGAGAGAGCTGGGGAGAAAGAGGGCTTTAAGGAAGAGAACCCTACTGCAGTCTGGAAAAGGAGGCAGGAATATTTCCCTGTATAAGAAAGGCAAGTTCCCCGGTTCAAAGTTTATCCATCCAATCGCCGAGGTCTCCTCAATGACCTTAACACTGGTAGTTGAAAACTAAGAGTGTAGATTTGTGGGAAAAGGAAAAATACGAGAGTCCAGAATGTTTATGACATTAAACTGAACACTGCATTTTTCTCAGCCACTAGGAACCCACCACTTGTGATCACACTGGAGAGAGCACGCAAGCACACATACACATACACCACACACACAGACATACACAGTCTCTCACCACTATTATACAGATTTAACCGTGGCTCCTCTGAACAAACCTCTTCTGATCAATTTGATTTATATGCCAGACCACTAACATAGGATACCTGACTGAAAGAAAGCCAATGTGATTGTTGCAGCTCTGGCCATTAACAGCATGTACAAATTACAGTCACAATTCTCAGTTTCGAAACTGAATGCTGCACCAGTCTCCCCAATATTCTCGGTAAATAGCAAAGAAGCACTGGTACATACAATCACATCAAAGATCATTGATCCCAAAGAATACCTTGGAGTAACTGCTATTTATTCATAAAAAATGGTGCATAATCAAAGTGAAACATTGTGTCTGGGAATTCCGATTTGCCAAGCTACCAAAGAAACCAGATTGCCCGTCAGGGTTTAGGGGTCATCATCCCCAGAAAATGGGGTAAAGCCAGAAATTACAGAGCGGCACATTTTATAGACATTGGCGCTGCCACGTTTTGGGTATTTTGACTTGATCCGTTATCCCAAACGCCAGGAGAATCAATCAGGGGTGGTTTTATCTATCACCAAAATCCCAACATTTGAGACATAGGGACCAAAATAATCCCATTAGGTCCCCAAGCTTGTCTTTGAAACGTAGAGTTAAGTAGTTTCTGACAATACTATAAAAGAGGGATGTCATACCAGTAGGTGCCTACATCTTCAGCCCTCAACCACCGCTTTACATCCAAAGCCAGACTGCTCTGACTCACAAATGCAGTTAGAAAACAAGAATAAAGAAGATAGCGTCGAGATGAGTGTGAGAGGTGGGGTGGGGTGGAAACTGGTCGACAAGAGGATGGGCGACCGCCTTCCACCACGTCCCCAGAGTGTCGGGACACTACCAAAGTTTGCTGTCTGCGCAAGGAAAAGCCGCAAGAAGTCGCCTTACCCTCCTGCATTTACTAGAGGGCGCTGAATCCCAATATATCACCTGGTACCCCTTCTTGTTCTTCCCAGGGCACCATTTCTATAACAAGTTACACTCAAAAATAATGCAAAAGCAGCATATCTTTGCAAGTTTTTTTTAATTGCCCTGTATTTTATGCATTCTAGAGCTACTCGTACACATTTTTACATACGTGTCTTAGGTGTAGGTAATACGCACCTACTTTTTGGTGCATGTGGATAAATGAAGGAAGATAGTCTCTAAAATTCAGCGATCATTTTAAACTGCAAAAAAAGAGAGAAAAGAAACAGAAAAACAGAAGAATTAAACATTGTACTCACCAGGCCTGCAGAAGCCTCCACGCTCCACTTTAGAAGTCTCTAACAGCTCCGTTAATCCAACCTCCCCACGGTTTGATTGAAAAAACCCCAAAGCCCAGAAAATCCCGTCGAAAGTCCCAACTTTTCCCCTTCCTTCAGCATTTCCCCAACGAAAATGAGACCCGCTGCTGCTCCCCGCATCCAGGCAGCCGCATTGCCGAAGTCTTCGAGCTGATCTCAAAAGTTAAGCAGGAAAAAGGAGACGAAAAGGGAGAGAACTGGAGCAAATAATGGACGAGAGGAAACCCAAGTTGTTCAGGACTTGTCCAGGCAAAGAGTGCAGAGCGTGGAGTTGAGTTGCAGCAGAGAGCTGCGGCGGATCAGTGACTCCGGCTTTCTTTCTCACTCACTCCCTCTTGGACTTGGCTCAATGGAAAGGGGGTGGGGGTGGGGGGGTGGAGGAGAGAGGGGAGGGGCTAGGGTGGGGAATTTGGTGACGTCACCGCCCCTCCCTCTCTTTTTCCCTCCCTCCCTCCCCCACACCTCTGGACAGTTGGGATTCTCCAGCGGTGCGTGCCACAGCAGTGGAGGCTGCAGCGGTGGCGCCAGCAGCTGGATGTCTGTCTGCCTGCCTGCCTACCTGCCCCGTCTCTCCCGGTGTTTATCAGCAGAGGAAACCTCTTTTCCTCTCCTCCAACCCTCCCTCTCTCCTCTTGGCGGTGCCCCTGGAGCACCTGAGTGGGAGCCTCCCTCCTTTTTTCAGCAAGCCCCAGGGCACCGTTTCTCAAGCCTACGACTGCAGGTGATGGTCTTCCTCCTCTCTGCAGCCGGGGATTAGCTGCAACATGTTGCTAGTCCAATTCCTGCAAGGTTCGTGAATAAGAATCTTGACGTACTGAATTGCTTACTAGTCGCTGGCTTTCTCCTTTAACCTCCTCCAACTTTGACTCGGTTACAGATTAAGATACTTTTATGTCTGTAGGCTGTTTCTCAAGCTAGCTTCCCAGTAAAGCACCTACCTTTATTTTACTTTCAAATGCCATTTCAAAAGCTGCTAGGTTTTGTAAAATATACTCGGGAGATATATACGAGTTTTATTTCTTTGGGGAAATGGATTTCTCCTTTTTGTTTTTCTTCCACTTCATCTATAGTGAAATTTGCTGATAGCTCAGCACAAATCCCCACAAGGAACAGAGAATCTTAGGTTTGTAAGAGACAGTAGAAACGTCCAATTCATCTTCAATTTCAGTTCAACAAACATACATTAAGTGCTGACTATGTGCAGTTGCCTGTTCTCTAAGGAGATACAAACATGATCTAGGTTGGAGATAGGCTATAAGCATAGATGCTCATTTAAAATAATAAACGTTAATTTCGTCAATAGAGTGCAGAACAAATACTGTTTGAGTTCTCATGGGAAATAGTCATCAACTGTTGGGGACAAGAGATGGCACAGGTGGCATCTGAGAGGGGCTTAAAGGCTGGGGGGGAGGAATTAAAGGAGGGAGGGAAAGTGAAACCTGGAGCTGAGAGGGAAAATTTCCTGAGCTACAGCAAGTTGTGAGGAAAACACAGGATTTGTTAGGGAGTTCATTCTGCAACATCTCTGACAGATGGACATCCAGCCTTGCTCTCCTCCAAGGGAAACCCCATTACTTTCACCAGGGGACAATGCAAGACTTTTTCCTTTAAAAATTCTTCCTTAAATTGAACTAAAACCTCTCTCTTTTTAGATACCACTCTCATAACTAAAACAGAACAAACTCTTCCTGTTCCTCTTCCTGACAACCCTTTAAATCCTTTGAAGATAGCTATCACTTATTCTTTAGTCCTCCAGGCTAAACATCCCCAGCTCAGGATCAGTCTGAGTGTTTACAGATTTTCCTCAAGAAAAGATATCAGGGGTCTTGGTTTTTGGTTTGTGGATTAATCTGCTGTATCTTCCCTGATGATGTAATTGTTCATGGAGAAAATGTGCACTGGGATCCTGGAGCACACTTGGTAGGATTCTGGGTCTAATTCTCCATTAGAGCTGAAAGGAAGGGGAAACTGAGGACTGACTTAGAACACAAAGATGTTGCTTTTTTCTGACCACACACACACACACACACACACACACACACACACACGAGATTCTCTCCAGAGAAGGTGCTTTCTTCAGAAAGTGTTGAGTGGTTTTAGCACACCAGTGCAATATAAACCACAAAATAAACACACCACTGTAGCAGATGAATCAGTCTATATAATGATAATTACTCTGGCATAATTTAAAGGATGCAAAAACACATCCTCCCCAAAGTAAAATATCTCCTTACCTGTTTGAAATTCTCAGTAGTCACTCCCTCCACTCTAGAGGCTATTGCCTCTAGAAGGTCACTATTAAAAACACCCTGTTACCAGGGCAGGAGAGGGAACTCATTAATGCAGTTCATCCATTCTTAAAACTTATCAGGTTAGTAGTGGTCAAGGACCTAAGGGAATCAGACATAAATCCTTTTTTTGGCATTCAAAGCCTTTCATAACCTACCCTCCCCCTACCTTTTCAGTCTTCTTAAACCTTACTCCCCACTATATACTCTTCCATCCAGTGACTTTGGCCTTGTTGCCCTTCCTAAAACAAGTTGCTTTACTGATGTTTCTGAATATTTTCTCTGGCTGTCCCTCCTGCCAGGAATGCTCTCCCTCCTCATCTTTGCCTACTGACTTTCTTGATTTCCTCAAGTACCAACTAAAAATCTCATCTTTCCCAATCCCTCTTAACCCTAATGCCTTCCCCCTTTTAATCATTTCGTATTTTTCTTGTATGCAGCTTGTTTGCATGTATTTTTTGTTTGTCTACTCATTAGATTGTGAGTTCTTTGAGGACAGGGAATGTCTTTTGTCTCTTTTTGTATCCCCAGTGTTTGCGTATTTCTTGGTACATATTAGGTGTTTAATAAATGTTTATTGACTGATTGATTGAATTGAATTGAGAAGGCTGTATTAGATTACAAATTTGTTGAAAGTATTAGTCACTTAAAAAAAATTAGGGGAACTTCCCAAGATGGCAATGTGAGTACAAGAGAAAACTAGGTTCCTAGGAACATTTCCTCTCCTCCCAAATCTCAAAGGGCCAACAAAAAGGCACAGAATTGTAAAAAGAAACTAATATTTAGAAACTATTTTTAAAATGCTTCCTTGAATGTGTATCTGAAAAAAATCTAAAGCAAATACAATTCTAATACCAGTTTTAAAAGACTTTGCAGCTAAGTGAAAGAACAGCTTGTTAGACTTTTGCTTTCCTTGTACATCCAAAGTAAACAAAAGCTTAATATGGAGAACACTTGTTCATTTCACCTTGTACTGCCTCCATTGAGAATAAGAGAATAGATCACTATGAAGCTTATTGTAGTTTATGCGTCAGCATTTGTTAGAGGTTGAGAGGAAACAGAAAAAATCCATTATACATTTGATGAAATCCTTTGAATTAAATGGATATATATTCAACAATTTTATTATAAAAAGGGGAAAAATAGGCATAGCAAAAAAAAAAAAAAATTTTTTTAATATGATTGGAGACCAAAGAATGAAAGAGTTCAATGTCTTGTAGACCATGCAAAAAAATCTCATATTTATCTATTATTAAGAGTTATGAGGGTTTGAACACAGTTGATTTAGAGCAACATCATTAAAAATGGAATTAAGTGTATGTTAACAGAAACCACTGAGTGCATTTTAGCAATAACTTATTAATTAGTCATTGATATACAATCAGATCATTGGTTGATTAGAACAAAGGTCAATACCAATCACCAAATTAGATGAAAAGCTAGAGATCAAAAGAAAATATTGACTATCGTCACACAATTTCAACTTACTCTGCTTAAGCAAAATGCTGACTCTCAAAAGTCTAAAATAGATGAGAGTACATGAGAATAGAAACATGGCTCTTACTATTTCTCAGAGTAGTTTAATTATAAATTTAATTATAGAATAATCAACAAAAAAAGAGTTCAAATGAGTTTCCCCTCTTCCACACTTCCCCCAATGCCTTAGTACAGAAAAATCTTGCTGAAAGAACAGGGCAAAAAAGAGCAACAACAGTTTAGAGTACAAGTTCATGTGAAAACAAACAGCAAAAAATCTCTGAAGAAATACTAAGCTAGAGAGCTAAGGTTATTGTTGTCCAGTTGTATCTGATTCTTTCTGACCCCACTTGGGAGTTTTCTTGGCAAAGATACTCAACTGGTTTGCCATTTCCTCCTCCAGCTCACTTGACAGATGAGGAAACTGAGGCAAACAGGGTTAAGTGATTTGCCCAGGGTCACACAGCTAATAAGTTTCTGAGGCTGGATTTGAACTTAGGTCTTCCTGCAGGCCCAGAGCTCTAGTTGCTTCAAATGTTTGGAAGACTTTGGACTTGATCTCTAATGTTTCATCCAGCTCTGTGTTATCATAAAAGGATTTCTTGATGTAAACTGAAGAGGGAGGATAAACTGATGTGAAATATCACAAAGCAGCCAGCATTTCAGTAGCACTTCATTCTCACTGATAACAATGGTAGAACCAATGTATTTGGACTGCACCATCTCAATATCTGATGCGATTTGTGAGGAAATGACAATGCCAAGCAAGAGGGTGAATTTGGGAAGACAGGCTGAAATAAACATGTAGCTTAAGGAAGTTAAGTCATTATGAAAGAAATCTATAGCTTGACACACTTCTAAAAGCACTCAAAAACTAGTTCTCAGTGTATTACAAAGAGAAGAATATTTCTTTTAAAAAATATTTTTTTTATTTTAAATCACCTTAATTTCATATAATCTCTCCTTCCCTCCTGTAGAACTATTGCTGATAACATAGAAAAGGTAAGAAGAAATTAAGTAGCCGTTGTTATCCAATCAGATCATTGGTTGATTAGAACAAGGTCTACACCAATAACTAAATCAGAAGAAAGGCTACAGATCAAAAGAAAACATTGGCTATCATATCATCACACAAGAAGAAAAAGTAAAAGAAAAACAGTTCCACAAAATCACCCAACACATTTGAAAAGTCTATCATCTGTAATTTTCTACTCCCATCGTCTATATCTACAGAGAGGGAAGTGCTTTCTCATATCTCTCCTTTGAGGTCATTCTTAATCATTATCTACAGGATGTATTTCAGATGATCATTGTCCTTGACTGTAGCAAGAGGAACTGAATACAATATTCCAGATGTAGTCTGAACAGGACTAAATTCAACAGGACCATCACCACCCCAGTTAAGAACACCATGCCTCTCATGTAAACTGAGTTGGCTGCAATGTCACACTTTTGACTCCTATGAAACTCTAAGTCCACTAAAGCTTTTTCCTGTAAACTATTGTCTAGTCTATGCCTCTCCCATTCTGTATTTGTAAAGTTAATTTAGAAAAAAAAATTAAAGAACTTGACATTTATCCTGATTAAATTTTATCTTGTTTAATTCAGGCCAATACTCTAGACTATAAATATCTTTTATGATCCTGATTCTGTCATCCATCACATTAACTATCCATCCCAGTTGTTTGTAATCTTAAGTATTAGTAAACATACACCATCTATGCTTTCATTCAACTCTTTAAGGAACCTATTCAATAGCACAGTACCAAGGACAAATTCCTAAGTGTTAGTCAAGGATGTATTGAAGATACATCTCTCAATGTTAGTCAAGAATATGATATGGCTATAAATAAATAAAACTTCTCTGAGGAGTACCTAGCAAGTGACCCTCCAAGACATGAAAAGAGCACTAGCCATGACAGTATTATCTTAAGAGTCATTAGCAGGAATGACAAGGGATGGAGAATCTCACTTCTTAGAAGGATAGAAGGTAAGGCAATGTTTGCAGTGATGAGCCAAAAGGTTGTCTTTCTACCAGTGTCATGTAAGAGCTGTGTACATGAAGTAAAAATTGTTCACTTTCCTAGAAGAGACCTTGAAAGAATCGGAATGATTCTCCACTCAACCATGGAAACAGTGCTTCAAAGAGAAAGCACAGAATAAAAAGGAGTTGAGAAAACAGAGGAAGAGGAAAAGAATGTGACAAAGAAACAAGTCAACAAGTATTTACTATGTACCTACCATGTGCCAGGCAAAGAAAAGAAGGGGAAGAGGGAGCACTTAGAGTTACATGGTTGATGTAAACCTTGTCCCATAAAAAGACAGATGGACCCTCTGAAAGAGTAACTTATTGTACTCCAAGGAATGGTCATGTGAATTCGTGGGGGCAACTAATAGAATAGTCATCCAGTAATTGTGAAAGGAAGAAAAATAACTCCTAATAAAGAGTATTTGGTTGACTATATATTAGTCTAATATAAATAATGTAAATGTCTTTTATTTTCATAAGGCACATATCCAGACATACCAAATAGCCTTCTCATAGTCAAACATAGTGACCTCTACCTATACCTGGTGACTCACATGGTCCAAATGATGTGACCAAGAAGTACCTGAGAAAGCATTTCTAGGGGTTTGGGGATCCAGGGCAAGAAACCGCAAACCTTAAGGACGCATATGTTCATTCAAAGATACTGCCACTTGAAGAGGTATTTTCATCACTGCTGCCAGTGATAAGACAAGGGCAGATTTGTGATGAGAACAGCTATTTAAGAAAATTGTGTGTAGGGATAGAGTGCACCTAACAGGCTGCTTTAAAAAAAAATTCCCTGTACCCTTGCAAATCTGATGAAAAAAGTTTTCAATGGAAAAAACAGAAGGGAGGAGAAAATTACCCATGTATATCTGCCAAGCTTAATGCCACAGAAACTAAAGGAGTCAGTATTAGAAAAAGAATATTAGTAGAGACAACATGTAATTTATGATAGAATTATCACAAAAAGAAAGCTACTAATACAATCTGTGACTTCAGATACTTGTAGAGAAGGGCACAATGTATGATCAAGAAATAGCGCAGCAAAGATTCTAATACAAAGAGATAATGTTGACTTGGGGCGAATCATTGAAACTTGGTGGGATGGGACCTATGCCTGGATTTTGGCTATGGAAGGGCATACCTTATTTTTTTCTAATTTTATGTATGTGTTTTGTTTTATATTTTGAACATTTGCACATTGTCCCCATTCTGTGAGAAGTCTCTTGTAGTAAAGTAAAACAATTAAGCAAAACTACAGTAACCTCCTTTGAAAGTTCATGCTACATTCCACATCTGTAGCGGATTCCCTTAACAGAAATCTATTTTATCTCCTTCCCACTACATCGAAAAAAGGAGAAAACAAAAACATTCCTTGTGATAAATATCAGTAGCCAAGCAAAATAAATTCTTTCATTGGCTGTCTCTAAATATATGTATATATGCATGAATGCATGTATGTATGTATGTATGTATGCATGTTTGCATATATGCATGTGTATCATTCTAAATCCTAAATCATAGCCCCTCTTTCAGCAGATGTATAGTATATTGTATCATCTGGTCTCTGGAATAATAAATTGTCATTGCATGAATCAGAGCTCTTATGACTTTTAAAGTTGCCTTTACAGTGTTGTTATTGTATGAATTGTTCCCCTTGTTCTAGTCATTGCATTCGCCATCAGTTTACAAAGACCTCAAAATTGTTAGTTTTTATAATGTTAATGTTTTAAGTTGCTTTCCTGATTCTGCTTACTTCATTTCGAATCAGTTCATATCGATCTTTCCATTTCTATGAAATCTTCTGTTTCCTCATTTCATAGAGCACAATATTTCATCACATTCCTAGGCCAGAATTTATTTAGGCATCCCTTTAATTTCCAAGTCTTTTTGCCACCACACAGAAAAGAGCTGCTATAATTATTTTTATACATATAGGACTCCTTCTTTTATCCCTTTTGGGTAGAGGCTAACAAGGGTATAGTAGAGCCATGTATGATTTAGTAACTTTTTGTATATAATTCCAAATTTCTTTTCAGTATGTGTACCCATTCATATGTCCTCTAATGGTGCATTCATTAATGTGGCTATTTTTCCACCTCTTATGACATTTAACATTTTCTTTTTTTTCCTCAATGCCACTCTAATGGGTGTAAAGTGGAATCTCAGAATGGTCTAATTTACTTTTCTCTAATTAGTAGTAATTTGGAGCATTTTCCCCCACTATTAAGGGAAAATGTCTCCATAATGAAAAGGATAGAGCAAAAGAGGTTGTCAGAGAATTGAAACCCAAGCACCCAGTTTAGATCAATGAGTTCAAGTCAACAGACCCAAATGATCAACATCCTTTCAGACAGCTGATATTCAAAATTTGTTAGGAACTGATTCAGATTAAAAAGAATCAGAGGAATAGAGATGCTGTGAAAAATGATCACTTGCAAAAATGATTAAAATGATTGATAATCAAAGTAATATTAACCAAAACAATTGTTATATATGACTTCTTGTGATGTGATTTGGGGTTTTCCTGGAAAAGACCCCGGAGTGGTTTGCCATTTCTTTCTCTAGCTCATTTTACAGATGAGGAAACTGAGACAAATGGGGTTAAGTGATTTACCCAGGCAGCTTGTAAGTGTTTAAGGCTCGATTTGAACTCACGAAGATAAGTTTTCCTGACTTCAGGCCCAGCACTCCAGCTACCCAACTAAAACAATAGTACCATATGAATTCATAGTTATCAGATGAGTTAGCATACAAAAAAGCATAAAATTCTTGTGGAAATAGGTATTTCATTTCAATTCATTGGGGGTAGAATTGAAAGTTATCCAATCATTTTGGTTACAGACCACAAAATAATTTGGCAATATATCTCATGAATTATAAGTCAGATTCCTCTGTGCATAATGATCTTCCATTATAATGTATTGACTTACAAAATGTAGTTCCCCTAATTAAGGAGGGGAAAAAATGGACTATTTATATATAACAGTCATAGTAGTTAGTAGCAGCAGTAGTATTATCTCATGTTTATGCCCTTTTATCACTTCCAAATTGCATTCCTCACAACAACCCCTCTGGAAAAAATAATGAATTTAATTTTATACCTATTTAACAGATTAAGAAACTGAAGATCAGAGCAGTTAAATAACTAGCCTCTAGTTATACAGTTAGTAAGGATGGAACTGGCATTCAAACTCAGGACTCCAGGCTCCAAATTCAGGGATCTATCCAGTCTGTCTGTACAAATGATATTTATAGCTGTGTTACTTTTAGAGGCAATGAGGCAGAGTGGAAAGAGAATTGGACTAGAACCAACAACTGGGAAGACTTGAGTTCTTTGAACTGACTATGTGACCCTATATAAGACAGTTATCCTCTTAGTACAATAATGTTAATAATAACAACTGCCATTTAGGTTGTGTTTTAAGGCTTAAGTGCTTTACATTTATCATCTCAATTGATCTTCCAAGCAACTCTCTAAGGATTTAAATTGGAGGGAGGGTTATGTAGATAGGTAGTATAGAATATATAACCTATAGAGTATATATAGTCTAGTAGTATAGTAGAAAGAAGTTGGGACCTGGAGTCAGAAAGGCTTGAGTATCAATCTTGTCTCCAACATATATTAGCTGTGTTCTTGGGCAAAAACTTAAAACAAAATCTATATGCTCCAGTTGAGGGCAACTGACAGTCCTCAAACTTATGTGAGTTAGGAGGACGTCTACCCCAGGCATGTGAAGATCTCTTACCACTGGAATGGACAGAATGAGCAGAAAAGAACTTTTTTCCAGTGGCTGTGAAGGCAGCTGAAGCAGGCACTGTGGAATGCTTAAAACTTGGTCAGACATCAAAGACACCAAGGTCATCCATTTCATCCCAGGCCATCACCACTTGTCTTGATTTCTGTCTTGCCACTGGACTTCAATGACTCTCCAAGAGAGGGTGAGGCTGATGACTTTGTGCAGCTCTGCCTCACTTAAATCCAATTCATTTGCAAGTCAAGACAATACCCTGTGATGTAATTGATCCTTTTCAAAAATGAAGGACAAGCAACATCAACTATTGCTTCTTCCAGATAACACTTTACGGTTTACAAAGGATTTTACACTCATTATCTCATTTGATCCTTCCAGTACTATTCTTATCCAGTTTTAATAGACAAGGAATTTGAAGCAGATAGTCCTAATGTCACTTGCTAAAGGTCACACAGCTAGTAAATATCTGGGGCTTCAATTGCATTCAAATCTCCCTGATTCCATGTCTGGTGCTCTGTCCTCTGTCCACTGTGACCGTAGCCCCATTCAAAGTAACAAATATGAAGAGATTTAATAAATATGGAAAATAGCTTGGAATAGCTTAAAACAGAGAAACAGAAACTGGGGAAGTGTATACACATTATTAATGACTATATGTAACTAAAATATATAAGGTTAAGGGAACTGGATAAATAAAGGGAATGAAAGGGGGAAAAGGGAATAAAGTGAACATTCTCGCTATTAATTTTTAAAGAATTGTAAATAGCTTTGAATGATGTTTCCTATTGGTAGGTTGTGCTTTTCAAAAGTAAAATGAAATTTCCAAAACAAGAGTACAAGCTGTAGAGTTCAAGAAAAAACAGTAGTAATGATAAATGAGTGAGAAACATGACTAAGGACTGAAATGAAATGCATTTTGGTTATTTATACCAATAAAGAGAAGGCTAACATAGCTTCATAACTGTCTTCAAGTTGTTTTTTCTACTTTTGTAGAGAAACGAACCAGAGAAAATCAGCTTTAAGTAGGAATCAAAAGTTATAAAATAGGATCAGAAAAACAGCAAGGTAAGTGAAGTCAATCTTGGAGGCTCCAGTGTCATTTTACTCACCAACTTCTTTTCCCATTCTCTTATGCCCCTCAAAGGTACCCAGGGCCTTTATCCCTCCTCTGACTTCACTTTGTCCCCTACTTTGGAAGATCTCCAGACATCCCTCTCTATTTTTGCCTCCCTGCTGTATCCTGAATATCATGGCCTCAAGACTCAACCCCAATAGTCATCTAGGTGCTATAGAGGATAGAGTTCTGAGCCTCAACTCAAGAAGATCTGAGTTTGAATCCTGCCTGAGGTTCTTACTCGTAGTGTGATCTTGGGCAAATTATTTAACCTCTCTCTGTCTGCCTCAGTTTCCTCATCTATAAAACTGGGATGACACTAGCACGTACCGATTGTGAGGACAAATGAGGTAATATTTGTACAGCACTTTGAAAACTTCAAAGCTATAAAATGCTAGCTATTATTGTTACTACCAGTATGCTAATGACTAGTCATATGCAAACCTTATCCCTTCTTGAGTAGCATTAATGGATTATTTTTAGTTATGAAGAAGCATAGGTTTAAAATAAAAAAAAAAAACCACTTCAAGTGAAGACATTTATTAAGTGATTTATTCTGTTCTGGGTATTACTCTGTGTTAATAATGATGATGACTATGATAAAAGGTGGTCTCTGTCCTCAAGGAACTTACAATCTAACAGGGTAAGACAATACATAAAAAGAAATTGAAAAGAGGGTGAAGGAGGGAAGATGGAGGGAGAGGCACTGATGGACCAGTTCCAATGAGTTCAATAAGATGGTAAATGAAGAGATGATGGACCCCGGCACCCTCTTTAATGGAGGTTTCACGAGGAACTCTCTAACCTCCAACCGCAGAGAGGGAGGGAAGGTCTCCTGAGACAGAGGGAATTTAGGAGGTATGAATCACCACACTGAAAGAAATTGGAAGGAACCTAGTTACATAGTCCAACAAACATTTAACAGATGTATTCTAAACACAATACCTTTATCAAAAATAACATCAGGTACTGTGGTATGAGAAGGGGAGTCTTTTGGTGATTGAGGTCAGTCACATACCAGCTGATAGTTTGACGTCTCAGTCAAAATCAAATATGAAGACAAAGAGAATCATGTGTCAGAAAGTTTGGGCACACAGTTCCTTTGTTGCAAATGATCCCTCTCCTGCTTCCTTGCTCAGGACCAGACAGTGGTTGCAGTAGCTTCCTATTGCTTATGGAATAAAATATAAATTTATCAGTTTAGCTTTTAAAGTCCCATATGACTTAGCCATAATCTATCTTTCCAGACTCAGTGGACATTTTCTCCCCCTTCTGCACTCTTCAAGCTGGCAATTTTCACCTGTTTATTCCTCACTTACAAGACTCCATATGTCATCTCCATGCCTTTGCATACCTGGACTCCATACCAGAAACAGATTCCCTACTTAACTCTATCTCCTACAGGCACTCTTTTCCTTTAAGATGTAGGTGTTACCATTTTCTACACCAAGCCTTTCCTGATCCCACTCAATTGTTAATATTCCTCCTCCCAAACTCAAACTCTGAGAGTCTTCCCCCTTTCCCCAGATGGATTCTTTAGTGAAGGCAAATTAGACCATTTTTGCCTCGATTCTTACGTAGCCTTTAATTACTGAATGAGCATTGCCTCAGACCAACTGAAAACTGGGAAAGATCTTAGCTTAAAAGACCAAGTTCTCCCAAGGTTTCTGGAGTCATCACCAGTCATCCTGACCTATGTCTTTCCACTGGACTCTGGTGACTCTGGATGAGAGCATGAGATTGATGACTGATACCTCTGCCTCACTTACATCCCATTCATTTGCAAGTGAAGACGTCACCTTCCTGATGTCATTGGTCCTTTTTGAAGATGAAAGAAAAGCAATAACAGCAATAATCCTCCCAAACTACCTTGTGTATAGATGTATTTTTGTAGCATTGATGTATTAATTTTATGTTTATGATGTGTGTTGTGTGGCGGGGGATGTCTTCCCCCATTAGAATGTAAAGTAGGGATTGTTTCATTCTTGGTATTTTCATCCCCACTGCTTAGTGTAGTGCCTGGAACATGGTAAGTGTTCGTTAAATACTTTATTCACTGATTGATTGACTAATTGATCACCTTCATCAATGAATAGGCACCAGAGTTTACTAATGTAGTGACCAGTTGTGTGTTGTATATTTGAAGTTTGTTGAAGTTTCATATTTTCCATAATATCTCATGACTAACAATTTTGACATTTTGATGGGATAGGACACCATGGCCATCACCTAGTGGCCAGCTTGCTTTTGATGAGTTGCTTTGTGCTAAGCTAAGCTAGTCCTTGAATAGCAGACAGGCTGTCTCTGGGATCATACTGGGAGCCTTTCCTGCTTGGTAGAATTTGCCAGAGCTTATGTTGCACTGGCATAGCATTTGAGAACCCAGGGTTACCTCCATGCCCAATGGGGTATCAAATAGGACCTTGGTGGAGGTGTTAATAATTCTGAATTTTTAAAAATTATGAGTAGTCAACCATTATGACTTACACAACATATTTCTCCTTGTCTTCCTGAGTTGCCAAAGTCTTTTAAAATGAATTACTTCAAAATTTCCAAAACAATCTGCTTACTTCTCTCCCCTTCCACACTATTTTTATTGAGTACCATCAAACATGATTTCAGAAGAAAAATTACTCGTTTATAGCTGTTGTTGTCTCTCCTCGGTTGCAGAAGATACTTATGGAACGGGGAGCAGCTGCAGAACTTGTAAAAAGACCACATCAACAGCTGGGCCACAGGAAATTCACCTCTTCCATCCAGAATGACAGCATGTAAAGCTTTTCTAGTCTGGTCTCTCTCCAGTTCTGTTTTGGGGCTCTGCAGATCCCTGACCTCAAGCAAGCTGGCATTTAAGAGTTTCTGTTTAGATATTTATCACGGTAGAGCTAAGTCCCTTTGATATCTGGGTACAAGATCTTCTCTCATCCCTCCTTGTGAGTATGAACTGTGGACTGTACTATGGGAGACAAGTTTTATATTTTATATTTCCGGAGAAGAGGGAATCCCTTCTGGATTTTCATTTGTTCATGCTGGAGGAATTAGGAAACAGGCTTGAGCCTGTTAAGTTATCTGCAGTTTGTAACCAGGGATAAGAGATGACCTCAGGTTAATCTGTAGGACTGAAATTTGAAAATCTGTGGCTTGATACTCTGACAGCTTTCCCTAGGACTTCCTGTGAGAATGACAAAGGTTATTTCTTCTTCCCCTCCTCTAGCAGCTAGGAGAGTTGGTCACAAATGAGAGTGAGATGTGTTTATTGAGATCAGTCTAAGATGGGCTCACAACGTCATAGTAGTATGTTCTGCCTTTTTTTTCCCCTTTTCTCTAAGGACAGGTGGCTGAACAATGATCCTGAGACATGGATTTTCTGAATCTGAAGGGATACTTCAGGAATTCCTAAGTTCCTTGGTTATAGCTGGCTGACCTGCAGGAGGTGTTTCGTGCATCTGCTACAACGCTTCTGAGAGGAGAATATATCCTTTGACAGAATGATGAGCAGACCCAAGTCAGGCTCTGGCTTGCCAGAGGACAGGAAATTTGAGGAAGTTGTTTGCACAGGGCAAAACCTAGGTGAAGGTCAAATGCTTGTTCAGCAGTCCAACAAAGTGTTTCATATTTTTATGTTTTAAAAGTATCAACCCCTTGGGAAAGTGTAGGAATTATGACTTTCTGATGAATGTCTTAAGTATTTATCAAGGCATGATTGTAGATGTTTTGTGTTTTAATTACTTCTTTTGTGGAAATACAGAAATGTCTTATAACCATCTACTTTATAAATTGAATAAGCTTTCTAGAAGGGATGATGTTAATCCCTTTTGGGAAAATTTTGGACATGATCCAAACTTAAACTTCATTTAATTCTCCTCTGGAGTAAGAGCATAACGAACCAGAGGATATAAGAATATCATGACTTCTTCTGGACAGCAGACTCCCATAGGACTGGGCTCAGTCTGCATGAATCCACAGAGGGTCCCCTTAGTGAAAGAGACTTTCCTTTGCCCCCCAGTCTGTGAGTCTTTCCATGTATAATATATGTGTATGCACATATGTGTATACATGCACACACGTGTACATATATATGTCTGCGTGTTTGTATTATAGTTCACTTTAGTATGAAACTCACGACTTAGAACTCTCTTGCCTGGCTTTCAAGATACTTCACAATGTGACTTCACTCCACCTTCCCAGATTTACCTAAAACTACTACTACCTACTAGCCATTCTATGTTCCAACCAAACTTGATTCTGTCCCCTAAACAGAACCTGCATTTTCCCACCTCTATATCTTTACTCATAATTGCCCCCATACCTCTCTTCACATTTAAATTTCTTCCTGTCCTTCAAAGCCCAACTCAAATGCCACATATTCCTTGAAGCTCCACTATTACATTTCCCTTCTCAGATTTCACAGAACATTTTGTTTTGAACTTTAATAATTCCTTTAATAATCACTAACACAGATATTGCATGCCAAGATTTATGGAGCATTTTACATAAATCATCTCATTCAATGTTCACAATAACCCAGTAATGTAATTGTCCCCATTTTAAAGACGAGGAAACTGAGACTGAGCGAAGTTAGGTGACCTTCCTAGGGTCGCACAACTGTGTTTGAGGTAGGATTCAAATTCAGGTCTTTCTGATTCTAAGGTCAGCCCTCAATCTGCTACCACACCTAGCAGGCCTATCATTAATCATTGTTTATTATAAATGTTTAAGTATATTCAATGTGTTATTTCAGGAGATAAAATTAACACTCAAGACAATGGAGTATGGAAAGGTAGCAGGATCAGTCTAGAGCAATACAGAAGAAAGTCATACTGAAGGTGACACAATTTTAGAACAAATTGGGGATTTATCTTCAAGCTATTTTAAATGAGAAGAATTCATAAGAATAGAAAAGAATGTGGACAGGAGAACTACAAAAAGGGGACTGCGAAGATATCAGCAACAACTGATTGCATATTCTTGCTTTTTCATCTCTGTTAAACCTCCATGAGAATGAACTATGCATGTATCCAAAGACTTTTTTTGAAACAAGAGAAGGTGACAGGTAGGCCTTTTTCAGTTCATTTTCTGTAGTAATGCACATAACTGAATAAAACATAGAGATGTTATAAGATTTCGCTGTTTACTGTTTGTTGATTACCAAAAAATCTATGTAATTCAGTGGAATAAAATGGAGCCTTAAAGACTTTCTTCCAACAAAGGGTAATTCGTGAATATATTAAGACAATACAAAGCACTTGTGATAGATGAGGCTATAGAGATAACTTTGTTCAGAGGTCTTTGGGGAAGCAACATCAATGGCATATGCCTGCTAATGTTCTGTAGGAGGCTTTGTGCAGAGTCCAAGAGGAAGAGGGAGTTTCCAAATATTTCTGCTTGTACATGATATTGTTTTGATTACAATATGCCCTAGAACACTACAGTATATATAGACAGTCTGTAGTTTATAGGCAGTTATAGGGTGCAGCCAGTAGAGTCCGTGAGACCTCCATTCAAATATAGGTTTAGATGCTTACTAGCTGTAGAACCTTGAGCAAGTCATTTAGGCTCTCTTTGCCTCAGTTTCCTGAACTGTAAAAATGGAGATAATAATAGCACCTGCTTCCCAGAATTGTTTTGAGGATCAAATGAGAGACTATTTCTTAAGTGTCTGGCACAGAGTCTGATCCATATTAGGCACTATATTAAAAAATTAGTTATTATTGTCATTAGTGTCTTCCTCAATGGCATCCATGAACCTTTAAGAGAAACTGAATGACTATTCAACTCATGAAAAAAGAAGTGGGTGAAATATGAATATTGCCATTTTGTGACCTGCAGTTGAATGGGAAACTCATTGATTTAGTCCATTAGGGTATATATCTTGGGAAAGTATCGAAGATGGACATTGACTTGGACTCAGAATTGAATAGGAGGAAGGGAATAAGTTGGGTTGAACTTGGGAAACTGATCCCAAACTTCTACTCTTGTAAAAGCCCTTCTTTATAATATTAATATTCTCCTGGTGATTGATTCTATAAGATTCTGATCATGGACCTTCCAGTCATGGGACAATCAAAATTATAGTTGACTCAAAGAGCAACAGAAATATGGGTGGTGAGTACTAACAGCAAGTTCTCAAATATGATTTACACCCAAGAAGTAGTAGTAAAGATAGCTGTCATAGTGGATGGAGCGCTGGACTTGGAGTCAGAAAGACCTGACTTTAAATCCTTCCTCAGATATTCATTAGTTGTGTGACCCTGGGCAATTCTCTAAACCTCTCTCTGGTTCAGTGTCCTCAACTATATAATGGGGATAATTTTGTTGATGAGTTGTTTCAATCATGTCTGAGCCTTTGTGACCCTCTCTGGGGTTTTCTTGGCAAAAATACTAGAGTGGTTTGGCATTTCTTTCTCCAACTCATTTTACAGATGAGGAACTAAGTCCAACTAGGCTTAATG
Source organism: Bettongia penicillata ogilbyi (assembly GCA_023548195.1). Classification (NCBI taxonomy): domain Eukaryota; kingdom Metazoa; phylum Chordata; class Mammalia; order Diprotodontia; family Potoroidae; genus Bettongia; species Bettongia penicillata. The sequence goes on from JAJHZJ010000008.1 coordinate 7,476,970, forward strand.
ACTTGCCCAGGGTCACACAGCTAGTAAGTGTCTGAGGCTGGATTTGAACTCATGAAGATGAATTTTCCCGATTCCAAGCCCAGTTCTCTATCCACTGTGCCACTTAGCTTCCCCTAACAGGCATAGTAATAGTACCTATCTCACAGGGTTATTGTGAGGCTCAACATGCAAACCACTTTGCAACACTTTGCAAACTTCAAAGAATTATGTACATTCTAGCTTTTTATTATAATCATCATCACTATTATTAATGATTGGAAAAGGAGGTGGGTCAGTCATATAGTGATAATCTAGCACCTAGACAGTCAGAATCCTGTACTGGTCCAATCCACAAGGTGATTCCTTTAGAGAAAACTTGTGGAAAAGTGTGGGCAAGAATTGCACAGGATGAAGAATACAAGGTGGAAAGGGTGTCCATATCAGTGAGATCATGGATATATCAGAATATCAAAATACTGAAGATTATTTATCATTTTCCTTCTAGTCTGTACAGTAGATAGAGTGCTGGGTTTGGAGTCAGGAAAACCTGAGTTCAAATTCAGTCTCAGACATGTACTACCTATGTGCCCCTGGGCAAGTAGCTTAACCTTGGTTTGCCTCAGTTTTTTTATCTGTAAAATAGGGATGATAATAACACCTATTTCTCAGGGTGTTGTAAGGATCAAATGAGATAATATTTGTGAAACCCTTGACATAGTGCTTGGCACATAGTAGCTGCTATATGAATGTTAGCTATGATTAGTAGTAAGATTGATGATATGAGGCAGTATGGTGTAATGGTTATAGAACTGGGCTTAGCATCAGGAAGTCATCAGTTAGACTCTTTCTTCTCACACTACTACTTGTAGGATCCTGGGCAAGTCATTTAATCTCTCTGAGCCTCAGTTTTGTAAAACAGGGACAATAATACCTACAGTACCAACCTCACAGGGTTATGATAGAAGACAAACCAGACAAAGTCTACAAAGCACTTTGGAAACCTTAAAGTCTATATAAATAGAGTTATTAAGTACCTTTCTTATATTCTGGTGGATAGAATATTGGCCTAGGAGTCAGAAAGTGACAGTTTCCTATCTATCTGACTTTAGGTAAATTACTTTATCTCCCTGGATCTTAGTATCCTCATTTGTAAAATGAAATGAGTCCAACTACTCTAGCTCTAGATCTATGATACCAAGTTGCAAAAGTGTCCATTTGCACATGAAGGGAGTTTCCAGATTGAGAATTCTCCATAGTAATGAAATTACAGGTCCAGAATTCCCTTTTCTCAAAAAAAAAATAGTTAAAGTTTCTTTAGAATAGGAATACTGTCATGTAAAACTTCTTATCTCCCACTGGGCCTAGGATAATTTTGAATTCAGAATTTCAACGGTGATTATTTCCTGGGGCTTTTCAGCTGTGTAGTTTCTATCCTTATATGTAGGATCAATAGTGTAAGCCTTGGGTACTTTTGGTTCAGATCTGCCCAGAGGAAGAGGTTTCTTGAAATCCTTTACTGATTTTTGAAGATATGATTCCAATTCTCCCCTTATTAACTTGGGAAGTTGTAAGAAATAGGTCTCCCTGAGGACTAAGGATTACAAAGTCTTTCTTCGCCCTCCTCTCTCCTACCCTAATCTCCCACCTGTTGCTGTGGGTCATAAAGGCAATACATTCATGCTGTGTAGGACAAGCAAGTGCATACCCCTTTTAAGAAGGAGGCTTCAGCAAAGCCCAGAGTACAACAGCACGTCAGAGAAGAATTCTGCTCATTCCATTTTCCAGTGGTTTATCAGGAAGGAAACAATTTTTTTAATTCCGATCCTTTTGTCTCCAAGGGGCAATTTATTGGAATATATAAGTTGAATCATAGCTCTAGTTCAACCTGTTTTGTTTTACTGAGACAAAAAAAGGTCTAAGTGACTTGACCAAGGTGGTTGTGTTTGTCCTTTGTTTTTGAAGAGGATCATGACATCAGGGAAATGACTACCTGACTTGCAGTTGACTTTGATTTGAGTGGGAGGGAGGGGCACTGACCAAGGTAGCACAGCTGGGTAGTGACACGACTGAGATTTGAATGTCTTCTGATTCCAAAACCATTCTTTCCCCAGATCCGTACTCCTTCCAGTAGTCTAACAATTTTATGACAGGCACCTCACTAAATTTCAAGAATTTATTTCCCTTCTATCTTTCTTTTTTTCCTTTTCTCATATACTACTGTTACTGTCAGTATTGCTTTATCTCTGCAATCTTTTCTTTTCACCCCTTTTTATTTATTCTCTTGAAAGTAGTGATCATGACCTTCCCCTTTAGAATATTCTCTAGAGTCAATGCTTTTGGCTACCTGTCGCTCATTCCTAGCTTTGGCATGATTCCCTGGATTTGAAGGTATTAATGCTTCTCTTACATAGAAACTATAGAGGATCTAGATGTGTTCCAGTCACATTTTGGAAAGGAACTCAAAAATGACTATTTTATGATAACTTAGTTGAGAAATGTATCCACCTTACCCTTTTTTAGAGGACAGGAAAACTGAAAGACAAAGAGTTTCAGATAGTACAAAATGTATATTGGTCAAATATTGTACAATTTTATAAATAGTATTACAAGACCAGTGTATTAGTGCATCTTCATTAGCAAAGATTATTTATTAGGTCCTCAATCAATTCATGGAGCAACGCTGGTCCTTTAGACATGATCCTTGACTATAGAATGGATAAAAGACAAATGGAAGCAACATAAATGCACATAAGTGTAAGTAGGAGTAATTTGAAATTAGACTATAAAGGTGAACTGAAGTCATGGGGAGTTGGGGAGTGGGAGGAGAGACACGGTTAAATGCCAAAGTGATTATTTTCTATTTTATCTTACAGGCAATAGGGATCCACTGAAGATAAAGGAATGACAAGGGTAGACCTTTGCCTTAGGCAGGTTATTATGGCAGCTGAGATATTGTGGATTCAGTTCCAGATCACCACAACAAAGCAAATATTGCAATAAGGCAAGTCACATGAATTTTTTGGTTTTCCAGTACATATAAAAGTTATGTTTATATCATACTGTTGCCTAATGAGTGCAGTATTATGTCTAAAAAACCAATATACATACCTTAATTAAAAATACTTAACTGCTAAAAAAGACCCTATCACCTGAGCCTTCAGTGAGTCGTAATCTTTTCTGCTGGTGGAGGGTCTTGCCTCCATGTTGATGACCACTGACTGATCAAGGTGGTGGTTGCTGATGGTTGGGGTGGCTGGGGCAATTTCTTAAAATTAGACAACAATGAAGTTTGCTTTCACTTGAACACTTAGTTGCCTTTACAGGGTTATTAAATAGCCTAATTTCAGTATTGTTATGTCTCAAGGAATAGAGAGTCCCTAGCAGAGGGAGAGAGACAAAGGATGGAGGACAGCTAGAGCAGCCAGAACATACACAATGTTTAAACATCATCTTATAAAGGTACTGTTTGTGGCACCCCAAAATAATTACAGTAGTAACATAAAAGATCACTGATCACAGATTATTATAACAGATATAATAATAATGAAAATGCTTTCAGTACTGTGAGAATTACCAAAATGTGACAAACAGATACAATGTGAGCATGGGCTGTTGAAAAAATGGTGCTGATAGACTTGCTAGATTCAGAGTTGCCACTAGTCTTCCATTTTGTAAAACACAACAAAAAACCCACAATATCTGCCAAATGCATTCAAGTGGAGAATGATAAAATGTTATGCCTACATTTACAAAAGTTCAAGTGAGAGGAGATGGAGGCCTAAACTGGGGCAGTGGCAGATTGGATGGAAAAAAGGGATTTGAATCATGGTGGTGGTGGTAGAATTTGGCAACACTGAGGCTAGTCTCTCAAAAATGACCAGTTGAGGCAATTTGCATGATGCTTTTTCCCTTCTCAAGATAGTGAGAATAATTTCCTTCCATGTGTTATGGTAGGACTTGCAGATCATTGTGTACTTCTTTAATGCCTGGAAAAGAGGCATCAGCTATTATTTATAAATATAAAAGGCTTCTGCTATTTCTTCTAAGTTCAAATAGTTCAAAACAGAGAACACTGCCCTTATTGTATCATAGTGAGAGATGTACAACCAGATACATCCAACTTATTAATTAATCTCTGTTTGACCAAAAGATTATCCTCACCCCCAAATTGCAAACACTTTTTTTGCTTACTTCTCAAGAGCTTAGTTCAGAAGAAAAGAGGCTCCCAGAAGTAATTTCTTAAAGGCCTCCTAGTTGATGCTAACTTCATCCAGTTTGAAATATTAACAGAGTATAAAAACACTCAGTGGGAGTTTCTACTCTCAGCAAATCCGCATTTGGAATTTGTTTTTTTTTTTTGCTCTACTGGTTGCCAATTGCCCTGCCCTAGCCAAAAATATGAAATCAGCTTACATTGATACTGTCCTACCATAACCAAATCTTGTCTTTGCATTTGAAATAGAACTATCACAAAATTTGTGCCAAAATATGAAATAATCATGAGCCCTTTGTTTGGTTAGATTTTGTGTTGTGTTTTAGGAGTGAAGCTGTTTTGTCTTTCTCTTCTCTGATTTTACTAGCTGAAGATTTTTTCTCCCAGAGAGACTTGTTCTCCCACTACTATTTGCGTGTGTGTGTGTGTATGTGTGTGTTCCCCTCATTTCCATTTCTCTGCAGCAAAGTGACACAATTCCACTGCTTTTCTACTCCTCTACTATCTTCCTGGAAGTGCAGGGCAACAAGAAATACCAATCTACCTGCACACCATTTGTCATCAATCAAGGAGATGAGACCCTTGCAGAGTGCCATTTGTAATTTTTACTGGACAGGACTCTCTGGTTGTGGCAGTGTGCAATGGGAAAAGTATAGCACTTGCTGAGGAAGATATAAACAGAGAGAACAGTGTTTAGATGGGCGCAAAAAAGAGGCTCTCCATTTAACTCATCCAAATGGACTTGGTGGATGAGATTTCCTATGGGCATCTCAAATCCCCCAAAGGAGATTTCAAAATGAAAGATGTCTTTGATCAATGCCTTTTCTGTTCTGGAGTCTCCTGTGTCTTTTTAGTCAGGTTGGTAAGCATTTATGAAGCACCCACTGTTTGTCAGGCACTGTGTTAAGTACTTGGGATTCAAAGAAAAGGCAAAAAAACAGTCCCTACCTTCAAGTCAAATGGGGGGAGGAGATGACAGAGGGAAGGGGTCCAATATACAAACAAAAAGGTGCAAACAAGATCCATAAAGGATAAAGTGGAGATAATCACACACGGAAATTAAGGGGGGTCAGGAAAGAATTCTCATGGAAGGTGACTTTTAAACTGAGAACAGAAGAAAGTTGGGATGTCAAGATGAGGACACTGAGCATCCCAGGTATAGGGGACAATCAGTGAAAATTGTACAGAATTGGGTGATGGAGCATCTTGTTCTAGGAACAGCAAAAATGCCAATGTCACTCATCACAGGGTATGGAGAGAGGAATAAAGTGGTACGAGGGGGCCAGATGATGAAGGATTTTGAAAAAATAAGCAGAAGATTTTTACCTTTGACCCTGGAGATAATAGGGAACCACTCTGTTTTATTGAAAAAAGGAATGACATTGTCAGACTTGTATTTTAGGAAGTTCAGTTTGATGGTTGAGTGGTGGATGGACCAGAGTAGGGAGAGACTTGAGGCAAGATGTCCAAGCAGAGGCTTATTGCAATAGCCCAGGCATGAGGTGATGAAAGCCTGAACCAGAGTGATGTCAGTGTCAGAGGAGACAAGGTACCTGTGTAAAGGAATCATTTTAAATGACAGGATTTGGCAACAGCCTGGACAGGGGTAGGAGTGAGGGGCTGAGGATGACACTGAAGCTGCACATCTGAGTGACTGAGAGGACTGAGATACCCTTATGATTATCATTATAAATCTTTGATTTTTTCCCCTTTCCTATGTTGTATATTTATTAGAAGGATATACATTTAGACCTATGCTATTCACAATGTCAACAAACAACAATGATGATGATAATGTCAACAACTGAAATGTTTGGAGTCTTTTAAGGTTTGTAAATTATCTTCTCGCTTGAAGATTTAGGTGGGAAGGAGGACAAAAAAGTTTTGGCATTCTAATAAAACCCCTTCTCTGAATAATGTTTTTAAGTACATTAAATAAATATATAGGGTGATAAAACAATTTATGTTGAAATACAATTATCAAAAAATTATAAAAAATAAGTTCACAGACTCTTGAAATTTGGTTAAGAATTCCTCTTTTAGACTGTATATTTTAGAACCAAGTTTGCTTCAGGTCTCCTATTTTTTTTAATGCAGTTGAAAAATTATACATGGAAGTATACATTTAACTGAATGTCACACACAAATGCTAATTTGCAGTACTGATTGAAGAGGTGTGCAATTAGCCAACTATGCCACCATTACCTTAAAATCTTCGCTGGGATGTCAGCTCACTACTGATTCATCCACTGGTGGGTGAGATAGTTGAAACTCTGAGTGAATTTTGGCTCAGATTTGTTAGATGATGTCATTTGACAAATATGTGATTCAAGATAGAGAATTACATTAAATTATTTGCAATTATACTCTAAACCTGATTCATTTCATGCAAAACATGGCATTTAAGGCTTATGCCACATTGTGTATAACTCAGCCTATACTAATTTTATTGATATTGATCAGACTTTTCATCACACACTCCTTGAGGGATGTGTTGAATTATTGTACTGTGGAACAGAGCTGGTCATCACTTCATCTGAAATGATTTGTATACATAACATGCCTATGGCCTTTCATTTCATTTTTCTTGTTCACTTGCACAATGAATATTTAAACCACCCACCACCAATCACCAGACTTCTGAGATGTTCAAATGAGTGATACAAGATTAGCTTGCTTCTCCTCCATTAAAACTGTGTCAGGAATTTAAAGGCAATGTGATGTGACTGAAAGAATATAGAATATGTGGTCAGAAGACCTTTACAAATCTTAGATTTGGAAGAGATTTCAGAGATCATGTAGTCCAATCCATACTGGAGTCACAATGAATAACTTGGACCAAGTGATATAAATCCAAATTCAATTTTCAGAGGAAGGGGGATGTTGAAAGATCCTAGAGGCTGCCTCCTAGGCTTTCTTTGAGACCTGACAGGGCTAACTAGGCTTAGGACAAGCAAACTCATTGGATGTAGTTACTAGAGGGGAGAGAGCATCTGTTACCAAGCTTCCTATTTTAAATAATTACACTTGTTAAATAGTCTAGTTATTTCTACTCTTTTGAAGGACTACAAGTGCTTTTAGCACACACCCCGAGTCAAAATTTCAGTTACTCTGCCTTAACTTTGTCACCTTAATTTTTATTCTATTTTTCTCCACTCCTTTACTGAGAGTCATACCTTGTAACAAAGAGTTATAGAAAGAAGAAAGAAAAAAGTTCCACAAGTATATGTGATCATCAACATTCAGAGCCCTCCACCTCTGCAAAGGAGGCAGCCAGTTATATTTTGTCATCACTCCTTTGGGACAAAATTTGAAAAAACATGGAAACATACATGGAAAGACTTGCAACAAAATAACGAAGAATGAAATGAACAAAACCGAGAGAACATTGTATACAGTAACAACAATGTTGTTTTTCTGTTATAAATATGCAAATTAAAAATAAAGAACTTATGAGGAAAGATACTATATGCATCCAGAGAAAGAAGTGATGAATAGAAGTATGTATACATTGGTTTTAAATACATACACACATATATATGTATACATATAGTTTATATTATACATATATACATGCATATCTCTATCTATTCATCTATCTATATACATATTTATGTCCAATGGTAGCCAGGAAGGAGGAAAAAGAGGGAAAAAAAGAAACATATGGTAACTATTATATATTTAAAAGGAATAGTAAGGTATATATAATACATTTGCAGTTTCTATGCAATCATCCCTTTTATTATACTGTATTATGGAAATGCTTGTTTTATCCCATAAATTAAAAGTAAATTTAAAAAATAATTACATTGGATCAGTCTTTTTGTTTTGCTGCTGTTATGATGATGCTGCTGCTTTTCATTATTAACAATTATAAGAGAGAAAAGTCTCAGTCATCTGTAAATGCTGGGCTAAGACATTCTGGTAGACAGTTTATATCTGGGTTTTACTACCTCAAATCTAGCCTCCACACCTTTGTCAAAAAGAATATTTCTAATGCTCAGGTCTAGGTCAGTCGTTCTCTGCTCAAAAACATTAAATCACAAATTTCAAACATCTGCAACCTGGCCTTCAAGTTCCCTCACATTTCTACTCAAAGTGGATAGAGATCCAGCCTAAGAGCCAGGAAAACCTGGGGAAAGTACCACTTCTAACATACATCAACTGTGTGACCTTGGGCAAATCACTCTCTCAGGACTTCAGTCAGCTTCTCTAGTATAAGTCAACTCTCCAGTGTAAGTTACAGAGAAGGTGCTCCTCTGCATTGGTGGAGAGAGTTTTCCTTTCCAGGAGTTCCTCTCTCACAAGCTTTGTCCTACCAGAAGTCCTTTGACTTTGACTCACTTCCAATCTCCATAAGACTACATAAGCTGCCTTCGGACCTGTGTGTACTGACATGTTCCTTCCCACTCTCATCCCACAGGGATGATACAATCAGGCCAATTACTTATTTAGATATAGTTTTTATTTTTTTAAAGAAAATGTGAGATAAATGATTTGATTATTTTTCATAGTTGATATGGTTACAGGAAGAAACTAGCAGATAGAAGAACTAATGAGGTGGTAATATGTTAGCAAGGTACTAAATCCCTGGGATCCCTTTTCAAAGTGTTCACACCTATCTCTGAGGAGTTAAGGAGAGCAGCCTAATTGAATGAGCAAAAAATCGATGGACTTTTGAAGGGCTTTAAATAGATAAGCCCTGAACAAATTGGAAAGTTTGAAGGAATATAAGCTGGGGCGGCATGTATAGTAGACCCCTGAAAGGTGAGGGGAGGAGAGGAAGAAATTGCTTTCTCTTCTCCCTCCACAGTCTCTGCCATGTGGTTCTGAAAAAGAACCAGTCAACCAGTAAGGGGTAGATGCTATGTCCAGTGGGGAGCAGAGATGCTCGTTTCAGACAGATAGATGGAGAGGCAATTACTTGAGGAGTGGAACTCTTGGCAATAGACAAGACAGGTGTCTGCACTCTCCAGAAAGAGCTACCTTTTGAAAGAACTGGGGAAGGAAAGTGCTTCCAGGCCTTGCAGTATCAGGAGGTGTGTCCTTGACTACACATGCTCCCACCTGGGGCTAACTGAGGTCTGAGTACAGTCTTTCCACAAATACCGTGCATATCAGTGGGAGAGTGCATCCCAGGTTTATGTGGAGGGAACGTTTTTTACCTACTGTTTTAACTATGCCATCAGATAGTGCAGAGAATAGAGTGCCAAGGCTGAAAATAGGAACACTTCTCTTTCTGAGTTCAAATCTGGCATCAGACACTTATTATCTGTGTGACCCTAGGCAAGTCATTTAACTATGCTTGCCTCAGTTTCCTTATCTGTAAAATGAACTGGAGAAGGAAATGGTGAACCGCTCTAGTATCTTTGCGGAGGAAACCCCAAATGGGAGCTGAAGAGTCTGAAACACTGAACACAACTTAGTATATGCCTTTGTTAATTGTGTCTCTTAGCATTGTTAATGGGAAATACTGCCATGGGTTTTTTTGAGTCATTGTTTTAGGAATACAGACCCACTGGGTATGCCCTGGAACCTAAGAGTAATTGGCATCCTCTGGGGATACAAATTGTAAAATGAAGATTTGGGGAATAAGTAGTCCAGAAGTACTTCGTGTACTTGAATTTGTTTTTTGAATTTACCAAATTCTTTGTGATGCAGGTTTCTAAAGTTGTGTTATAATTTTAAAATTTAAAAATATCAGTCCTTAAAATAATATTCATAAATATTCAATAATTATGAAAAACATTTTTAAACTTGTAGATTTTAACAAATTATTTAAGAATCACTTTAAATTATTAAACTCATTACTGTTTTCTAACTTGGCTGTTAAATAATGATAGAACAATAATACCTTATATTTTTATAGCACTTTGAGTTTCTCAAAGTGCTTTCATAATCCCTTATTTCAGTTAATATCTCTACCTTCTGATAAGAGATGGCTCCAACTTTCCGATGAGGAAACTGAGTCCCAGAATTAAATGGTCTCCTCAAAGTCACAGTACTTCACTTCTTGGGGCAACTAGGTAGTGCAATGGATAGAGTACCAGTTCAGGAGTCAGGAGGACCTGAGTTGAAATCTCACCTCAGCACTTGACATCCACTAGACCTTGGGCAAGTCACTTACCCCCAACTGCCTCATCCTGGGTCATCTCCAGTCATCCTGATAAATATCTGGTCATTGGTTCAGATGGCTCTGGAGGAGAAGTGAGGCTGGTGACCTGCACAGCCCTCCCTCACTCAAAACAAAGTCAAATGCAAGTCATGTTATCATTTCTCTGTTGGCATGGTCTTCTTCAGCAACCAAAGACCAGCGTGCACACACTTCACTTCTTAATCTTGCCCACTTTTCCTTTTGGAAAGTATCAGAGTATTTTAAATTTAGACTTTAAGGGTTTGGTAAATGACAAATCAAAGGCTGGAATCCACACCTACTGATTTCCTATGCTCTTTTCTAGTCCTGCTGGAAAACAAAGTCAGACAGTTTTTGACATCTGAAACCCCAGGACCTTATGGCCCCATATTTGTCTATTGATATAAAATGGTAACTATGTCATTTATCTTTAGCACTCTGACATAATAGACATTTAATAAGTTTATGCTGAATTTTAAGTTTGCTATTGTCTGCAACAGTCTTTTATTTTTGACAATTAATCCTAATCCCCTTAACAAGATCATTCTTCTGTGAGGATTATTTAACTCAGCTGTTGTCTCCTCTTCAAAGTCTTTCCTCATCATTTCAGCTTTGTCTCACTCCTCAAATTTTCCAGAAGCACCACATCTCCATCTCTCCTTTGCCCTAACACAATAGATATTTTATTATACTAATCTGGGAACATGCTGTATTCCTACCTCCAGAAGAATGTAATAATAGTCCTTGTGGGAAGAAGCCATGTCTTCAGACAATAACAAAATCTTAATATTCTTGGGTCTTTGCTCAGTACCCTGCATATAGAAGATACTTAATGAATATTTGCTGCACTAAAATGATTTGAAGTATTTCCTAATTTAATTGAATCTTACAGCCCATTACATCCTCACTTCTTATTATTTGTCCTTAGTTCTCAAAGAAGATCATGACATTAGGAATGTGGTGCTAGGACTTGCAACTGAACTGGATTTAAGTGAGGCAGGGCTGTGTAAGTCACCAGCCTCACTTTCTCCTCCAGAGTCATCTGAGTCCAATGGCAAGACATAGATCAGGATGCCCAGAGATGACTCCAGATACAATGGGAGATCTTGGTCTTTTTAAGCTAAGGTCTTTTCCAGGTCTTAGTCTGACTAAGGCAATGCCCATTTAGGTAAGAAATGAGGCAAAGAATGACCTTTTTTGACCTAGTCAAAAAAAAAAATCAATCTAGGAGAGAGAGAACCTCAGGATTTCTGGGCAAAATACAAACACTTGCTATTTACATTTACTCTGAGCCATCACAGACCAAACAATGACCAAGTGGGGCTTGGCCTAGGACTTATTGGTGGCCAATCAGGTTTAAGCCATGGTCCTTAGGAAGGAAATGTAACCCCAAATGTAAAACCCAAGATATCTCTCCTCCCCCCTCTCTTTTCCCTCTCCTCCCCTCTTCCCCTCCCCTTCTCTTCCTTTCCTTCTCTTCCTCCTCCTCCCCTCCCCTCTCCTTTCATCTCTTCTCCTCTCCTCTTGTCTCTCCACCTCATTTTTTACCCAGCCTTAATCACTAAATGGGCATTGCCTCAGTCATACTGAGACCTGGGGAACACCTTTTAAGCTAAGATCTCCCCTTGCATCCGGAGCCATGTCCAGTCGACCTGATCTATATCTCTCCCTTGGGCCCAGATGGCTCTGGAGGAGAAAGTGAGGCTGATGACTTTGCACAGACTTAAATCCAATTCATTGCAAGTCGTAGCACCACCTCCTGAAGTCATGGTCCTCTTCTTTGAGAATCATCACCTAGGGAGGGGGAGAAGAGGAAAAGTGAGGTAAAGCATTTATTCTCATGCAGAAGAAGAACACCGGCTTTGGAGTCTTAAGACCTGGGTTCAGGTGCTTTTGACACTTAAAGCACTTGAGGATTTGCAAAACACTTTACATAGGCTGTCTCATTTGATCATAGCCACCTTGTGATGTAGGTGCTATTATTAGTCTCTTTCACAGATGAGGAAACTTACGAGGAAACAGACGAGGAGGCTTAAGGTCAGGAACCATTTATTAAGCACCTGCTATATGCCAGGCCTTGTCTCTGGGGAAACAAAGAAACACAGAGTCCCTGCTTTTAAGGAACTAATGGGGAGACAAAATGGAAACAAGGCAAAGTGGGGTAACGAGATAGTAAACAGAAGAAAGGCAGTAGAATTAAGAGGGTCAAAAAAGACTTCTTATAGAAACTAAGAGACTAAGGAGGGAGAGAATTAGGGAGAGATGAAGTCACTCGTCTAGTGCAGGGGTGTGCTATATTCAGACGGCTCAGATGACTGTAGACAGCTGGTTGTTAAATATTCAGTGTGAGCCTTTTCAGTTTGGAAATTGGCAGACTCTAGAATTCAGGGTTTGCTTTATTGTTTCCTTTTTGCTTGTCTAGACTTAACAAAATGGAGAAAATGTAAATAAGTAGATTAATTTTCAAAATGTTGTGAGAACTTTTTTTCAGCATTTACGAGCACAATGCTACTAGGGTCTGATGGAGGATTCATACTCAGTTTTTCCTGTTTTACAAGCCTAGCACATTTTCTGCTGCACCAACTAGGAGTTTTATGTGACCTTGGGCAAGTCATAGCCTCCCTACACCTGTTTCCTCATTTATAAAATGAAGGAGTTGAACAAAATGACCTTTGAGGTCCCAGAATTCCTACTTTAAATCTATGCTCTTAGGAACTCATGATGACTGTCTACTAGGCATGGAGGAGTTGTGGTCTTCGTTAGTGACTGGAATGGTCGCAAATAGAATACAGATTCTTGAAACATTCAAGAACGTGTGTTCGGAACACTGTGCTAGAAACTAGAGGAGATTCAAAGATAGGTCACATATGGCCCTTGCCTCTCTGGAGCTCAAAGTAGAAGAAATAGAACATCTATGCAAATTACTAGTTATCCCTTCCACATTGTAGGGATTAGGACCTTGGCTCCCCCTCCATCTGGAAAATCCGTGTAGAAGTTTTTGGCCCACCCTTCATATCAGAGAAATCTGAATTTTTTTTCTTTTTCTTTTGTGGAGTATTTTTATAAAATTTGGGTTAAGTGTCTGTCATAGGCTATATGTAGGTCAATGTTAATTAAAAGTACCAGCCCATGTGTATTATCTGCTGGCCTTTGAATTCTTTTCACAAACTTTAAATTTTTACTTTTTTTAACTTTAAAAAAGGAATTGTGTATATTTGTGATATTAAAAGATAAAATATGTTGATATCATACAATACAACACATATATTTTATGCATTGAGTTTCTAGACTTTTTCTCTGCTGGCCTGTGAGCATTAGCAGCAGCTTCTGCAAAACTCCCCCCAAATTTCCCCCTTAATTTCTTATGCTGACCCGCAATATATCAAAACTGGGATTGGGAAAATCATGATATAGAAGGGATAACTGCATAATGAAAAATAAAACTTGTGAAGTTCATGGGAAAGGCAGGGACAAAGGTTTACCAAAGAGCCCCAGAAGAAAAGATTGCTTCCTTATTGGTAGAAATGGGAAGTCTGCCTCCTTCTACAAGTTAAACTATAATAAGCTTTCTTCCATAGATTTGAGTCTTTAAACTATCTTTAGCCCTGTTAACAGTGCTTCTGATACGGCTATTTGAATGCAAATTACCCAGATAATGAACTCTTGTAAAAATGTTCATTTCAAGACCCGTATTGTAGTGCTCTGTTCCCAGGGACTTTCTCACCTAAATGAGATCACACGAATGTCAACAGTTATAAAAGAAAAACATAAATCAAAGTAGAATCTTCCTTTGAATTAATAGCTCAGGCTCATCACATCAATCAGAATTATTTACAAATGTGTCAGTGATCAAGGCTCTACTTCTCTAGTTCCTCCTTATAAGTTTATACAAGATGCCAAGAATCTGGCATCTACTTGGTTAGGAATTTTATTTTTTAAAAAAAAAAGTGGCTTGAGATTGATTTGAAAACCCCAGTATCCTGAACTAAGTCTTTTTGAATTGTCAGCCCTGGCTTTTGAACACTTGCTTTCTTTCATCTGACTGCCATTAACAACATGTCCTCCATAAACAGCAGTTTTCCATGACTCATATTTGAATTTTCATTACCCTAGAACTCAGAGACATATAAGATGGGCGGAGTAATTACCAATGGGTAATCAAACCGTGATAAGGTCCGGAAGAATGTTGTGGCCGCGGGTGCTGGCTGAGAAAAGCTTGAGATACCAAAGACAAGTGATTTGGAGATAAAGCACTTGGAGAAAGGAGTGTTGGGGGGAAGGGAAGGATCCAGAAAGCAAAAAAGATGCTCCCATCACAAGCATACAAGGAAGCAGCTTATGCTACTTTAATTATTATTCTAAGGGTTTTCTACCCCCCACTGTGGGTTATTGATTTAGAGAAATCCCTGAAGACTTCCAGTTCCAACCAACCCAGATTATGGAGGAGGAAACTGAGATTTAGGAAAATGAAATAATTTCCAGTAAGTGGTGAGGCAAGATTTAAACTTAGTTCCTCTGACTTCAGATCCAGGGGTTCTTTCACTGGACCAAATCTCTGCTCATTAGTCATTTTGCTATAGTAGTCATAACAGTAATCTAGGCTGTTGGCAAAACATTTCCTGAGACTTTTGAGTTGAAAGGTATTAGAGATCATTTATCAGAGTTTCTTAACCTGGGGCTTGTGCACTTAATTAAAAAATGATATTTAATGTTTCAAGTATTGTTCCTATAATTCAATCCTATATAGGAACTGACCATTTTAATAATTTTGTGGCTGTTCAGTCATGTCTGACTCTTCACGACTTCATTTGGGATTTTCTTGGCAAAAATACTGGAGTGGTTTGCCATTTCCTTCATCAGTTCATTTTACAGATGAGGAAAGTGAGGCACACAAGTTAAGTGACTTACCCACACAGCTAGTAAGTGTCTGAGGTTGGATTTGAAGTCAGGTATTCCTGACTCCAGGCCTAATGCTCTAACCAGGTCACCACTTAGCTGCCCAATTTTAATAATAATAATTAGTTAATATAATACAATATTTGATAGCGCAATGGAATTAATTCCCTTTGAAAAGCTGTGCATCTTATTTTCTGCATTTAAACAAAATCTGGATGAGAAGTCATCCAGAGGTTGCACCAAATTGCCAAAGAGTAGACAACATAGAAAAAATGGAAAAGGCTAGGGTTTAATCCAACCATCTCATGGTACATATGATGAGATTCATGCTCAAGCTGGGGAAGTGATTTGCTCATGGTCACACAGCAAAGCTTGGAATTCAATCCCCGTCCACATCAGTCATCCAGATATTCGTTCTGCATGGTGCTGAACAACCCATATGACCAGGATTTGAGGATTTGAGTGGACTTAGCTGAGATTTTCCATCGACTTCCCTGCCATAATAAGCATGTTCACTGAGTAGATTAGCACAGTCTCAGCAAGGGGGAGGAAGGTTATGGGAGTGGAACAGTATCTTTCATAATGTTTCATTAGAAAGTCTTTAGCCCCAGCAAGTTTAGGCTTGTAACTAATCAATGATGTAGGAATTTAGAGACATTCAAAGACAAAGAAAAAATAGTGACACAGAAATTTTTCCTTTAATTTTTTAAAACCATTTGGCTCCACTGGCTAGCATTCTTCCTTGACTGATGCAGACTAATTTTGCCCCAAGGTCCTCATAAATGGTCTTTGAGAATTCCTGTGGCTCACCTGGTGATGAGGCTCTCTCAGCCAGAGCAACAGGTATACCTCCCATCCCCTGGCCCCAACTGGAAACCTATTCAGCTAATAATTATAGTTAACATGTGAAAGGGGCAGTTAGGTGACCCAGTGGATAGAGTACCAAGGTTGGAGTCAGGAAGTCCCGACTTCAAATTCAGGCTCAGACATGTACTAGTTATATGACTCTGGGTAAGTCACTTCCCCCTGTTTTCCTCAGTTTCTTCATCTGTAAAATGAGCTGGAGAAGGTAATGGCAAACCACTCCAGTATCTTTACCAAGAAAACCCCAAATGGGGATACAAAGAGTTGGACAGGAGTGAAAAACCACAAGCTTATAAAACATCTTATCTCCTTTGATCCTCAAAACCGCTCCGTGAAGTAGGTGTTATTATTTCCACCTTACAGATAAGGAACCTGAAGCTGAGAATGGTTAATTGACTTATCCAGGGTCACACAGCTAACATGTATCTGACATCTGAGCTTTTGAACTCAGGTCTTCTTGAATCCTGGTCCAGCCGTCTGTCTTCTTTACCCTTTTGCGTTTGATGCCTCCATGAGTATGACCTGTCAGAAGGAAGAGAAATAAGTGTTATCCAAATGCATGAGTTCAATTGGCCTGATTTGTTAAACACAGGAAAGAAGACCATTCAGCCCAGGCTATTCTCTGTATCTGTGTTCACACACTAAGCAGGAGAAGCATATTTTGTATTATTTTCTAAGTGATCTCTTAAGCATCTTAGTAATAATATCTAATTTCCTACCATTTTTTAGTAAGTCAAGGAGATCTGGAGAAAGGATGACTGGAATGAGTGGGTAGATGGAGAAGGGGGCAAATCATTTGCTTGAATATGTAGATTCTCCCTGCTGCCATTTGGAGAACAAAATCCTGGGAGTTGATGGGGGAGGGAGAAAATGGAAGGTTTGAGAATGGAGCATCAAGTGGAAAAACTGGTTTTTCTGGTATACCAGTATTCATAGCTGCTTTCCTGCTAATTGCTTTGGCATCCTTAGTTCCTTCTTCAAGGGTCTTAATGATCAAAAAGATTTTGAGTTACATTTAAAGACCATTTTTGGGAGGTCCAAACTTCTCCCCTATTTTGAAGCTGAGGAAACTGAGGTCCAGAAAAATTAAATGAGTTTCATTCAATAAACATTTAGTAAACACCTACTATGTGCCAGACATGGTGCTAGACATTGTACATATAGCGAAAAATATGGCAGTCTCAGACCTCAAGAAGCTTATATTATTAGGGGGAAACAATAGAGAAGTAAATGCAAAAGACATATTAAATAAATACAAAATTAATTTGGTATACAATGGAAACTCGGAGAGTTCAGAAAAATCTCTTTACCTATAGTCACTCAGGTAGTTAAGCAACTGACATAGGATGAAAATCCAAGTCCATTGATTCCAGATTTATTTCCTTTTGGTGAATTTGGAGTAAGTTACTCTGATTACACCATAGAAGGTTAGGGATGAAAAGCTTCATGTCCACACCCCATGGCAAGAAGTAGAAAATTATGCTTATGGGAATACAAGACAAAGACTAACAGTTATGATACTGTAAGATACTTAAACATAAAATTATTAAGAGCTTGCTTCAGATGAAGAAGCCAGGTTGATACAAGGGAAAGAGCATTGGGCTTGGAGTCAGAGAACCTGTGTTCAAATTATGGGCAAGTCACTTGACTTCTGTTTACCTCAGTGTCCTCATGTGTAAGATGGGCATAATACCTCCTGGAGTTGTTGTGGGGCTCAAACAAAACAATAATTGTGCAGTGCTTAGCATGATGCCTAGCACTATGTTTTGTTGCTTAGTCATGTACAACTCTTCTTGATCCCATTTGGGGTTTTTCTTGGCAAAGATACTCTTTGTTTTCTCAGCTCATTTTACAGATGAGGAACGGAGGCGAACAGGGTTGGGTGATTTGCCCAGTGTCACTCAGTCTCTGAACCCAGGTAGTCCTGACGGCAGGCTGGGCATTTTGTCCACTTTACCTCCTAGCTTCCCCTATACAAATATTAGCTATTATTATTATTTAGCCATTTTAGGCTTCAGTTTCCTCCTGTGTAAAGTTATGGGGTTTGACTGCTTGCTGCCTCTCCATCTAAGGTCCTCCTATGATTTTGCAAGTAATGCGAGAACTTATTCAGAGTGAATGAAATGCCTGACCTCTAACATCTGGAGGGACAGAACTTCACATTAGAAAATCATGTATTAGAGTCTAAAATAAAATATTTTTCTTAATATGAGAGGTTAACTCAAGGCATTTTTTTGAGGTATAAGATTATACCTTAAATTTTTCAAAAAGTGTGATGAGTCAGTAGGAGAAACAATAGGGTATAGTGGATACAGGGATGGTCTAGGGTTCAAGTCTTATCTCTGACTCATGCTTGCAGGGTGATTATAGATAAGTCCTTTAACTTCTTGACCCTCTAAGATTATGAGCTGGAGGAGAGTTGCCTGTATGAATCAGGTTGAGTGATAGCCACACTGTCAGTTCTCTGGACTACACAGCTATCCCTTCCACATCCTGGAGGTTAGAGGTGCCATCACCCCTCTACCCTACCTCAGCAATCTGGAAAAAACTCATAAAATTTTTTGGCCTTACTTTCCTAGCAGAGAAGAAATAAGTCTGAATTTTTATGGTATTAAAAAATAAAACATTTTGACATTATACAATAGTATACACATATTTTATGCATTTCTAAGTTTCTAAAGGTTTTCAGTATTGTTTGCTGACCTTTGTGTGTCATCCGTGGCTTCTGCAAAACTCCCTCAAATTCCTATTTAATTTCTCATGCTGACCCGCTATCTATTGAAGCCATGATGGGGAAAGTCACAATACAAAAGGGTTAATTGTACTCAGTTTTCTCATCTGTAAAATGGGGATAATAAAAACACTTACCTCATGCAACTGTTTGAGGATCAAATGGAATAAAATGTATGATACTTTGAATTATTAATCCAGACTCCACTCCCACTCCCCGTTCAAAAAAAAAAAATGATTCAATGCAGATAGTGTCAGAGAGGGTAAAGTGAACTAATTTTCCAGCAAAAGACAGTTGAAAGAATACTAGCATTGGAAACAGGAAATGTGGGGTTAAATTCTACCTTAATATTTACTACCTGTGTGAACTTGTGCACATCACTTGACATCCATAAGACTCAGTCTGTTTATCTGTAAACTGAGGGGGAGTAGGCTAGGAGAGCCTTTCCAAGATCTAGATTTGTGATCCTAGGGCCTCATGGGTTGTGGTTGACCCCAACCAAGCTGAAGAGCAATTCTGACCCTGATTCTAAGCAGTAAACATTTATTGAACCTTTGGTAAACTAGAAGGCAGTAAGGAGTGTGGATAATAACAGGTTCCCTATTAGGCTGTGAGACAGACTGTTGATTGAATGTTTACAATTTTAAGGCCCCCAATTTTAGTTCTCACACCATCATCAACCCACCCATTTTTCACATACACAGTGTTGTTTATTACTAATCATCAAGGATGGGAGGAATCTCAGTTTGTTAAAGCTGCAGAATGACAGAAATTATATCTCTCTATGAATCCAGTTTGGTAAGACTCAGCAGAGCTCTCCATCAGGAAAAAAAACCAAAACATTGAAAAGGTTTTGTTTGAAGAAATAAATCCTATAGGGAATACAAACAAATTTATTTTTGCGGGGGAGGGAGAACAGGATGATACAGTGGAAAGAACCTCCTAGCTCTGGAACCAGAGGACCTGAGCTTGAAAACTAACTCCCTTGAGCCTCAGTTTCTATCACACGTAAAATGTAGAACCTGTATGGTCCCTTCTGGCTTCAGATTCGTGATCCTATGATTCTATCTCTTTCTCTCATGAGGCACCAAGATTGCATGGTGGATAACATGTTGGGCATGGAGTTAGAAAGATCTCAATTCAAATCCTGACTTAGAAGCTTACTAGCTGTGTGACCCTGGGTAAGTCAATTAATTTCTCTGTCCCTTAATGTTTCTGTCTGTAAAATAAACCCTCCTGCCCCTTTCAGCTTCTTTTTGTGCATTGTCATTCCTTATTACATTGTAAGTTCCTTGAAGGCAAGGACTTTCTTTTCCATATTTGTATCCCCATCACTTTATACAGTGCCTGGCATTTTTTGTTCAGTCATTTTTTAGTTGTGTCTGACTCTTTGCGATCCCATTTGGGGTTTTCTTGGCAGAGATTCTGGAGTGGTTCGCCATTTCCTTCTCCAGCTTTTTTGACAGATGAGGAAACTAAAGCAAATGAGGTTAAATGATTTGCCCCACACAACTATCAAATTCCTGAGGTCAGATTTGAACTCAGGAAAATGAATCTTCCTAATTCCAGCCTTGGTACTCTGTCCACTGAGTTACCTAGGTAACTCATAGTAAGTGTTTCTAAAATGTTTGACTGACTAACTCCTAACAGAGTTGGACTCGATGGCTTCTAAATCTCTTCTAGTTTTAAATCTATGACCCTGTGATATCAAATGACTAACTAAAACTGACACTTTTCAGAGTAATTAAGAATTATAAGTGAAAAGGAGAGAAATCTGAGCTCTAAATTCACTGAGACCAGTAAAATTTAAATTTGGGAGCTCTTAGGTAGAATCAAGATGGTATCTGAGCTGCTAGTGCCCTCTGTATTGTACTAGATGCTCTGGTGAAATAGTGAGGACTATAGGGGAGCTATTAGAATGCAGACATGTTGCTTTGCTTAAAGTAATGTGACCATGAAAAATACAAACTCTGCTGTTATAGTTCACAGTGCATTTTAAGAAGCAAATTCGGTTATTAAAATCCCAAAGGCATCTGACAAAAAGCAACAGTGTGGGTGGCTGATTAATATTTTGTGTTTGTCATTAGCAACTAACCAGGTCAATATGTGAAGATGTTCTGAAAGAAACAACACATTCAAACCAGATTTTTTAAAAATCATGTGATTTCCTTGGGATATTTCATGAAGGGAAAAAATGTTTATATCAAAGCTTTTATTGGGAAAAAATCCTGTTAAATTTGCTAAAATAATTTTTCTTTTTTTGGGAGGTGGTTAATTAGACCTGCTATTTTATTGGTATAAAGAGCCCCCGGTGAAGATCCTCTATCAATGCCAAATACCACCTCTCTGAAGCCTACCAGCTTAGAGTGTCATCCGGGCAAGTGACTTGTCCAGAGTTATCTAATCAGTAATTGTCAGAGTTTACATTTGAATCCAGGTCTTTGAGTCTAATACTAGCTCTTTTTTTTTTTTTTTCCACTACTTCACATCAAAGCAATATCTCAATTCACTGTTTCAAGGACCCATGATTTTGGGACTATGGACACTTCTACTGATACAGAGTGTAAATTACGGCGTACGTTAATCATCAGTCATCATGGTTTGTGATGTCTATTAACTGATAAGCCCAATTGTGTGGTGCAAAGCCCCTCTAGATTTGGTGAGTTTGATTTTCAGAGGACAGTCACAGATAGTGTGTATTGCTGGGCCTGTACTTGAAGCCTTTCCAATTTAGAAGAACCTGCCAACATTTGTGCTCTGCTCTCATAGCCTTGGGGAACAGTTTTCCATTGTCTTGTCATGGTAGAGGATCTGTCACTCACACTTAATGGGATATAGTAGAAAAATTTAGGAAGGGGGGCAGCTTGTTAAGTTGACATATTTTATTGTGTGTGTACATAGAAATATATATATGTATATATATGTAAAATATGTATTTACATAGTTTAAAATTTTAGAAAGAGGAGTGCCTTATTAATTTGATGTTTCAATATACACATACACACATCCAGGAAGAGATGAGAATATATACATGTGCAAATATATGTGTGTGCCATATATGTGTGTGTGTATGTGATAAATAAGATTGGAATATATGTGACATATGTCTATAGGATTATATATATGATATACAAGATCAGAATGTATATGTATATAATGTACTAAAATGGGTATATTTGTAATATCCCCCACATATATACACTAAAATGTATTAAGTTAATTTAAAATTTTAGAAAAAGCAGTGCCTTTTGGTTTGCATGTTTTAATATACACATACACATATACAGGGGGAAATGACATATTGTATGTATAGATATGTATGTCTATCATATATGTATATGTATACATACATGACTATTAGATTTGTATATGTGATATATTAAAATGTGTGTATTTGTAATATATACACAAATATATGGTAAAACATGTCAAGCTAACAAGGTATCCCCCTTCTTAAAATTTTAAATTATATAATTAATGTATATTTAAATTATATAAATATATGCTTTAAAGGGACATATATCCCTTAAAAAATATCTTTATGGCAGAATATCATACAACAAGAATTTGTTAAGGCTTGAACTCAGTTCAGCTATCTCTTATAGCTTTCACTGTACTATACTCTTACTCTACTACCCCCTGTCTGCTCTACTTCTCACATGTAGATATGGATTTCATTTTATCACTTTACACTCTTATTCTGAAAATGAGGACTTTTTTTGCATAGATTATTTTTCCTTTGAGAAACAAGCAGCTTTATCTAAGGCCTTAACTGTTCAAGTTGCCTGGCCTAGGAACTTTTCCTTCTTTTTTCCCCAGACTGATTAATCAGCAGAAACTTCAGAAATGCAAGTTCTCTACTTAATATGTGTCCTTCCTTCTTTCCTCATTGGGCTAAGTATTTATCAGCTTATGGCTGTTACACCTAAGGTTTTTTTCTGGTTCTAAATCCTTAAGCAAACTATGAAGTTTATGGCTAGAAATCACCACCCCTATTTTTTTTCCTCTATCATAGATTTCTTTTTAATTAATTAGTTATTAATACAATTCAACAAATATGTACTTAATAATATTAGCTACCTTATATAATAATAATATAATGATAGCTAGCACTATATGGTTTACAAAGTGCTTTATAAATATTATGTCATTTGATCCTTGCAATAACCTTGGGAGGTATGGATGATCATTCCCATTTTATAGATAAAGAAACTGAGGCAAAGAAATGTTCAATGATTTGCCCAACTAGTAAGTGTTTGAGGCAAGATTTTAATTCAGGTCTTTCAGACCCCAGGTCCAGTGGTTCATCCACTGTGCCACCTTGATGCCCATTTATTAAGTATTTCCTAGATGTTCAACAAAATTACTTTTCTCCTTAGATGGCTAGGTAAAGAGTCTCTCATCATCTCTCAATGAACTCATATTCTAGCAGAATGGGAAGTATGTATCTAAATAGGTAATGCAAGATATACATTGAGTTAGATGGACAGTAGCCTTAGAGTAGTTAGATGGACAGTAACCTCAGAGTGGAAGACTCCAGCAGCTGGGAAGTTTGGGAAAGACTGACTGCAGAAGATGATGTTTGATCAGAATCTTGAAGGAAGTAGAATTGAAAAGCAAGAACATTCTAGGCATGGGGTCCAGCCAATGAAAAAGGAATGGAGTGAGGAGATACAAGTGTGAACAGCTAATAAGTCAGAGCAGCTAAATCCTAGAGTGCCTCCAGGGGAGCAAAGTGTCTGAAGACTTTGGGCAACTAGAATTTTGCTTTGGGGTGCTTAGATCATTCCAATGGTCAGCATCAGGCTGCCATCGCCAGGTCCTGTTGCTGTAGCATCACTATTTTAGGTCTCATTTTACCTGGACTTTTACCAAAACTGCCATACCTCTTTCTCCCTATGTCCTACCCACCGACATTTGACCAACATGAAATAATTATTAATCATAGCTCTATTAATTAGCATCCTTGTAGTTTGACAAATGAAGTTATAATCAAAAATCTTAATTTTGATCATTCTAAGAAAGATATCTTCCTTTAAGAAGAAATAATAAAGCTTGCTAGGTATATAATTCAAAGGTTCATTCTGAACTGTGCCTTGGCCACCTAGGAAGAACAGAGACTGGTTGCCACAGTTTATCTCCCTTCTTCATTTAACTGGATCTTTAAAACTAGTTTCTTGAAGTGAAATACACTTCACTGATTCTCATAATTCTTTCAAGCTCCAAGCTCAGTTCTGACCATAAGGCTAGCAGATGGGCTGAATGTATAGAATGTTGTACTTCTTGGGTTTAAATTCTCTTGTCTGTTAATTGTGGCCCTGAAGACTTCTTGTCACAAAAGCAAAATTTCACAACACCAAACCTAGCCTAGTGCCATGCAGATTGGTGGGTCCAGACTCCAAGCACAGTATTCTGCACATGAGGCCAACAGATGGGCCCATGCTACAGAAGGCCAGTAGCTAAAGTTTATAACCTCTTATTGAGACTCTGAAATCTCTCCAAATGAAAAAAAACAACACTCTATTTTCTCATTTTTATAGCCCTAACTCTTCCTTGGTGCCTTCACAGTATAAGTCAATAATTAGATAGGAAGCCAATAGAAGAGCAGTTTTATGAGACCCATTACCAACTTGACTACAGATTAAAAACCTTTTTGCCACAGACTTCTGGTGGTCAACTCGTTGACATAATTCTCACTTTTGCTTGAGGCTACATAAATAGTTGCATTGAAGATACGGAAATGTTCCAGTTTTCAGGAAAGGAGAAAGAAGATGCTTCATACTAGAATCCAATGAGCTTGACGTTGAATCTTAGTAAAATTCTAATACATCTTATTAAAGGGATCATTTGTGAACACTCAGAAATGGAGTCGATAATCACTAATAACCATTATAAGCTCCTTAAGAGCAAGTTAGGCTAAAATCTAATCTAATATTTGTTGTTGAAAAGGTTACTGGATAGAGAGCAGTGAAGGACAGGATAGTAGAGATAGATTTCATCACTTCAGAATTTCTCACGCTGAAGACAAAATAAAGGAGAGGAGAATTGAGTGAGAGTTTTAACAGGGGTGCTCTATTGATTTGCTGACCAAATCCAAAGAGAGTCCATTACAAGGAGAGATAACAGCCTCAAGTAAGATTATCAGTGGAATGACACAGGATTCTGTACTTGTCTCTGTACTGCTTGAGATTTTTTTTTACCCTAATAATTTGGATTAAGGCATTGATGCAAGCAATACTTATCAAATTTGCAGATTATGGAGTGATAGGTAATATACCAGATGATGGAACTGTCATTTAAAAAAACTTTCAACAGCTTAGAATGGTTGATTGAGGCTGACAAAATGAAATGTAATGGGGATAAATGGAAAATCCTGCATTTGGGTTTGAAAATCAATTTTACAAGTAAAGGATGAGAATATATAGGTAGAATATAAACTCCTTTTGAATTGAGATTGTTTTTCTCTTTGTTTTCAGCATAATGCCTGGCACACAGTAGGTTACACACCTACTGTGTGCCAGGCACTGCCCCTAGCTAGGTACTGCCCCCAGTCCCAACTTCCTCATATTCCTCACAGAATCAACACATGTCCGTGTACTCAACCACAATCACATCCATCTAGTCTCAGACAGGATCACAATAGCCAGCCAATCAGAAAGTAGCATCACCAGGATATGTAAGCAGGATGTGAACTCCAAAACAATAGAAGGGACTTGACTCCAGCATCACTTGGGTAGTAATAGCACAAGTTGTCCTTTAGTTGTACTTTTTATTATAGAGAGAGTTTTTTTTATTATAACATTTTTATCATGCATACATTCACCCCAAATGGATTTTTCTATATACTTTATGGAAAATTGTATGCACAGTTCCACTGAGGCTGGGACCTCTCCCCTATTGCCCAATCCATTGACAAACACTTCCTGCCTTTTTAATATTCATGTATTTTGAAATGATGTAACTGCATCTTTTGCCCTATAAAAATCCCCGTCTTACTTTCACTAAGCCACCAGTTCCTTCTTGGAACTCACACTGCTTCCTGAGAGGGGTAATTCTCTATAAATGCCTTGCTTGGGTTGGAGATGGTCTGAGTCTGTGAATTCTTTCAACATGATTCTTTCAACACACCATGAAACCACAAAAGCTTCTATAAAGAGAAACAAACCCTACAGATTCTACTGAACCAAAAAGCCCAATCAATATAAGTCAACAGCATAATTTAAGAGCCAAAAGAATTAGTGAAATCTTCATCTACATTAACTTCAAGATTACTACATTCAGTTCTGGGCACCGTATTTTAGAAACCACTTTTAAAAGTAGCTGCAGTGGATCCAGAAGACAATAATGGATCACCCGAGGGCCATAGATTTAGAGCTAGAAGGAAACTTGAGGACTAGTGATTACCTAAAATCCTACTGGTAGTATTTGACAGAGTATTTGATACTTGAGTGTTCTCTCTACTGTACCTAGCCATACCACGTGAAGATTTTTTGAATAAATTGAGAATATTTATCCTGGAGAAGAGAAAACTTTAGAGACCATGATAACTAGCTTCAAGTGTCTCAAGGATTGCCATGTGTAAAAGAAGTTAGAGTCTTTCTGCTTTGATGTTGAGAGAAGTAGGATCAAGCCATAGAAATTGGCAGCTAGCCAAATTTAGGCTGGGTTCAAGGAAACACTTCTTAACAATTACAAAAAGAATTCCCAAGCCTTTCTGTGTCCTGGACCTCTTTGAGAGGCTGGCAAAACCTATGGACCTCTTTTCAGAATAAGGTATTTAAATGCACACAGTAAAACACATAAGGTTACATAGGAAACTGATTATATAGAAATATAATTTTCAAAATATGTTTAGAAACCAATTCTCTCTTGGTTAAGAATCCCTGATAGAGTTATCCCCTGTGTGGAATGGACTGCCATATACATATACACACATACACACATACCAACATATACACATACAATATACATACACATGTGTACACACATGCATACATACATTTGTATACGTGTGTATGTATTTGCATATATCCATATACACTTATGTATATATCCATATATCCATCCATACACATACATACCCACATACACACATGTGTTCTCCTTTACTGGAAATCTTCAAGTTGATAATCATAGTGAATGGAATTCAAGATGTGGGTATGGGATGCACCTATAAGGTCTCTTCCCACACTAAGATGTCTTCAGTCCTTTATTTTTTCCCCCAGTTCCAGTGACAACAATTAGAATATAATAATAATAGTGAGGTGGAAGAAAAACACTCAGTTACATAGTGTTTTGAGATTTTTAAAGTATTACACATATACATATATGTATCTATATAATCTTCCTTTGATCCTCACAAAAACCTGTGAAGTAGGATCTATTATTATTTTATAATAGGGATTGGTTTTTAATGGACTCTAATATCATAAATAAGGAAACTGAGGCTGAGAGAGTTTGAATGACTTTCTCAGGATCACATTGCTCATAAATGTTTGAGATAGGATACAAAGGCAGCTCTCCTGATTGCAAGTTCAGGAATCTATACACTACTACAGTTAGTAAGTTCTTATTAAGTGCCTACTATGTGATAAACATTGTGTTAGGTTCTGGGACACAAGGAAAGGTTAAAAAAAAAACCAAGGACAGTCCCTGCCCTCAAGGAGCTCACAGTCCAGAGGAGGAAACAGTATGCAAACAGCTATATACAAATAAACTATATACAGGATAAACTGGAAATAATAACAGAGAGAAGGCACTAGAATTAGTAGGCTTTAGGAAGGGCTTCCTGTAGATAGTGGGAGTGTGGCTGGGATTCCACCTCATTCTCAGTTTTATTTTCAGAGTTGTATCTAGTTTACCAAGCTCAGTGCATTTTTTCACAAGAAAAAAAAACAAAAACAAGTGATCTTCAGCATGGATTGAGCATCCTTATATACTCCTTTGGGGAAAAAAATCCTTACAACAAATATTTAACTCATCTTAATAAGCATAATTAGAGCTTTCCAAAAGTAGAATCAGTAGTGGCCTCAAGAGGTAATGAATTCTATATTACTGAACGTCTTCAGAAGGATGCTGGGTAATAGATTGTCAGGGATGTCAGACAGAAGATTTTTGCTCAATAAAGGATTGAGAAGGACTTCTTTCACTCTTTCCAACTCTGAGTCTGAGATTTTGTGAAAATGTGGTAAATGAAATTATATATGTGCTTATAGCTTATTTTAAACTTTCCCAGGAAGCCAGATCTCTTTCCTAAAATTCCTTCCACCAATTTGCTTAGGGGACATGCTCTCACATTCTCTCTGTTGTATCCTTTACTCTCAGATATTTCAAATTCCTGTATAGCCTCCAGATTTTATCACATGCCCAGAAGTTGCTGGGAGAGGAATTTGGATGACTTCTAATGGCAATGTTTTCTTCCCCCATTCCATTCTCTAAAGCTGTATCCACCATGTACTGTAGATATAGGGAAACTCCTCTCCTGTTGTAGTGGTCCTGGGCCTTTAACTCTGTTCTAAATTCCCATCTGTTCCCAAAATTATTTATAAAAATCACAACAACATTCCTGGATGGATAAATTGGAGTTCAGTGTTACTGATCGCAATCTCTGGGCCTCATGCTTTCTCACCTTGTCCGATTCTTATCTACGTAAGCTTGGATTATTGAACTTGGAGTCATGAATGTCTGAGTTTAACTCCTGCCTCAGACTCTTAGAAGTTGTGTGACCTTGGACAAGTTACCTGCTTCACCTCTAACAGCTTTCATCTCCTTATCTCTAAAATGAGGATTATAATAGCACCTTCCTCATAGGATTGTTAGAAGGTACCTTGTAAACCTTAGGGTGCTATATAAATGTGATGATGATGATGACAGTGGTGGTGGTGATATCTTTCTGCATATCTCTGCAGGACATCTACTCAATGTATTGGAAGCCTTCCTTGGGCTTTTTTCCTCCTTAAACAACATTAGCTCACCTGTGGAGAGTGCTTTAAAATTTACAATGCTTTTTCCCTTACAGTATTCCTATGAGGTCCAAGGTGAAGATTTGAAATTTTAGACAAAGTATTCTGTGCTTAGCATACTAGTTTTTCATTTTCTATGCAAAAAAAAAATTCATTTATGCAAAGAGCCAAAATGACATAATATTTTCCTTGTTTAATCCCTTAATTAGAAACCAAAGACATTCTTGGAGCCATTATCAAAATATTAATTCAATATTGAATTGATTTTAATTGCCACCTTTGTCCACGGTGTGTTGACAAAAAGATACCTTCATGGCGCACATGCTAATGCTGTACTTTTTGCAGTAATTGTAGGTTGCTCATTTCAGTTTGCTGTGGTTCACAGGATTCTAGACTTAGTGCTGGATGGGGCCTTGGAGGTTCTTAAGGACTGTTGTGTGTGAGAAAAAAAGGTATCCAGAGAAATTCTCCCAACCTGATGAGTGGTTACAGAAGGGCAAGTGAAAGCAAGCCTGGGCAGTCTTTTCTAGGCTGGATTCATGCTTGTCTTGGGCAGTGGGGGAGAGACTATCACTTATCTTCTCCCCAGAATAGGTGTCTCAGTAAGGCAGGGCCTCAATAAGGGTGGATCAGAAAGATGGGGTGGTAAAGGCCCTTGTTTTTGATGACTCCTCAGGGTGTGCTCCCTGCTTTGGGTGCTTCCTGGATGATTTCTTTGATAAAGAAGAAAATTAAATCTCATGGAAGTAGCATAATTAGAAAGTAGTTCCCATAAAGGAAAGAGGAGAGGAGGGAGAAGGTGGTTTCTCTGAGCTGTTGTTTCTAGGGAAGATGTGTTTCCTGGACTGAAAGATGACTTTGAGGGTTTTGGAGAAGAAAATTAGTTTCATATAAAATTTTTTTTTTGCATTTAAAGTAATTGGGGTTAAGGGAATTGCCCAGGGTCACATAGCTAGAAAGTATCAACTGTCTGAGGTTAGATTTGAACTCAGACTCTCGTGACTGCAGGACTGGTGCTCTATCTACCATGCCATCTAGCTTCCCCCAAAGCTGAAGATAAATAATCAACACAAACCTCCTTGATGCCTCATTTCTCTTTGTTCCCCGTCTTTCTCCTAGTAGAGTTCCTATTGGGAAAAAACTCTAAAATATATCTCTAAGTTAAACGATAAAAACTTAAACTCGGCAAAAGTCTGAACATGGTAACCTGTTTATAAACATAGCTTAGATAGTGAATTTTATTTTAGATACTGAGTCAAAACTTAAGATACTGTGACCTATGAAAGCCATAATAAGAGTATTATGACCCATATGTGACCAGTCCATGATCCATACACAAACTTATGTTTAGGCATAACATTGGCTGAACTCCCAAGCTCATTACTAAGCAGAAAATCAAAAATATTCACCAATCAGTAGTGATGTATCTTTAGCTCCTCCTACCATCGCCTGTTTTCTATAATTACCACAGGAATTTTGGGGTTCTTTAGCAGGGATCCACTAAACTGTCTGGCTGCTGCCCCAGACCAAAGATTGGCCCTATTAGTAAGTATCCATGATCGTTGATTAAACTATTACCTATAATCATTTCTATGACCTCTTCCTTTGGTATCAAAAGAACACCCTATGATTATGGGGGAGGTCCAGGGTCCCCCAGCCAGGGAAATTCTGGACCCCATCCCAAAATCCTGTTCAGGGCTTTCCATGGACAAATCTGTCATTGGGATTCATAGATCTAGAATTGGAAGAGACCTCAGGGGCCATCTGTTTGGTCCAAATCTTCCCATTTTGTAGTTGGAAAAAAATGAGGCCCAAGGTTGATAAACGACTGGACTGAGGTCACAGTGGGCAGTAAACATCAGAGGCTGACTTTGAACCTAGTTCCCATAAGTCAATGCCAGTGTTCTGTCATTCTCTCCCCGCACCCAGTTCCTACCCTCACTGCAATTTGGTAGCTCTTTCCAATTCTCCCCATCAAAATCTGTTCTCAAGAAAAGAACTGATATCAGTCATTATATCCTGATGTGAACTCAGTTCAAAGTATCACCTCTCTCAGAGTTATTTGTGCATTCTTTATCCTGAATGGACTGTGGGCCTGCTATTAAAATATCAAGTTTTACGTAATAACTGGGAGAAATATATTTTTTCTTTAGGAAAGAAGAAGGGAGAAGGAGTGATAGAGAAGGGGAATTTCTGATGATGAAAAAATAGCTGACATTTTGCAATACACTTATTTTTATGGAACATTTTCCATATATCATATCATTTAATTCTCACAAAAACCCTTAGAAGTAGATGGGGCATGTATACCTAAGGAGATGCAAAACTAATTAAATATTAGAGACTTCCATAAAACACATCTTCTAACTCTAAGACTTTTTTCATCCCTTATGACACACTGCCTCTCAACAATGTCATATTTCTATAACATTTACTAGTTTACAATGTGCTTTCATAAATATCTCATTTGATTTTCTCAACAGCCCCATGAGGGAGATGGGTAGATGCAATTTAGGTGGGAAGAGATAACAGAGGCAAGATAGTGGAAGGGCCAGACAACGTTGTCTTAGGAGGATTCTGAAGATCCCCTGACAGGATAAGGTACCACACACTGAGGTCCTTACTCAAATTAAGCTGTGCCTTCGAACTCTGCTTCAGAGAGCACAATTCAAATGGGCTGGCCACATTGTTCTAGTGCAAAATGTATGCTTGCCAAAAAGACTATTTTATGAAGAACTCACACAGGGCAACCATTCACATGGTGGTCAGAAGAAGCAATACAGGGACACTCTCAAAGTCTCACTTAAGAACTTTAGAATATGGGAGGCACTGGCACAGAATCACTCAGTGTGGTGTGCCCACATCAGAGAAGGTGCTGTGCGCTAAGAGTAAAGCAGAATTGAAACAGCTTGAAGGATACATAGGATGTGCAAATTTAGAGGATCCACCCCAAATATTCACATGGACTACTTGTGCCCGATTTGTGGTAGAGCATTCCGAGCTTGTATTGGTCTGATCAGCCACAGTTAGATACACTGAAACTTGACTCTAGCACAGTGATGCCATTTTGGTCCTCTTCTAGAACAAAGGACAGCAACCAACCAACCACTCAGACCTCAGTTTACTCATTTGTAAAATGAGTAAGTTGCACTAGTTGGATGATCTCTAACTATAAATTCATCAATTCAAGGACTCAAACTCATATTTTCTTGGTAAGGCAAGCATTGCCCTTTATTATGCTAGGACATACCCATTCTTGGATCAAGATGTCAAGCTAGAAGCCATGACTACAGGACTCAAATATATAACCAGTAAGATCCTGATTTAATGTGCTAATTATAGTGGAAGGGCAGTTAGAAGTCATCTCCTCCAACACAAAAGTTCTAAATGGTGCATACTCAACAAGGGTGAGGGGAAACCCATTACCCCTTCAGGTAGGTCATTTGACTTTTAGATAGTAAGTCTTTTTTCCCTTATATCAAGTCCAGATCTACTTAGTGGAGAAGGAAATGGCAAACCCCTTTACCCAGAAAACTGCAAATGGAGCCATGAAAAGTCAGACACAACTGAAATGACCGAACAACAACCAAGAAGTCTGTTTCTTGAGAACTTCTACCCATCCACCCCTTGCTCACAATTTTGTCTTCCAGTTCCAAGAAGAACAAACCTAATTCCCTTTCCAGGTAAAAACTCTTCAGATATATGAAGACAGCTATTGCATATCCTCTGAGTCATCTCCTTTCTAGGTCTAAGGATCCCTAGTTCCTTCAACTAATCTTCACATGGCATGATCAGTCTCTAGACAGTGTCTGATTTATCATCGTCCTTCCAAACACAGTTTGATTTGACCAGGACAGAACGCAGAGACTTCACCACGCCTTCCATGAAGCCTAAGAAGGTTTTTTGAAGGCTGTATCAAATTGCAGGCTTATTTCAAGCATGTAGTCCCCAGATTTTTTTTTTAAAGATAAATAACTATCTTGCCATGCCTTCTTCAGCTTGTATTGGTGAAGGTGATCTCATGAACCCAAGTGTACAATTTCATATTTATCCCTGCTAAATTCCATCTTCTTAGATATGGCCCAAATGTTATCTAGGCTGTTGAAATCTTTTTGATCTTTACTCTGCAACCCAGTAGATCAACTGTGTCTCTTGCCATCTATAAATCTGGCAAGCATAAGCTATTCATGTCACTATCCAAGTTATTGATTTAAAAAAAATAATTTAAGCAGCACAAGGCCTACATAGATCTCTAGGTCACTTCGCTGGAGATCTTCCAGTAAGATATCAAACCATTACTGTCCCTCATTTGAACGTGAGATCCTTCAGGGAAGGCATTGTCTTTTGCCTCTTTTTTTGGCATCTCCATTTCTTAGTACAATGCTTAAGTACAAAGCAGGAGCTTAATAAGTCTTTATTTATTGACTGACTTATAATTACTCACTCATTCGTTCTTACCATCCAAGGTATTCTGAATCTAATGACTAGCAATATGGTCAAACCCACTCCTCCCCATCTTGTCCACAAGGATAACATGAAAGATGACCAAATTTTGCTGACATCAAGTGTACTCACAGCATTCCTTTAATTGACCAATCTAGTAATCTTATCAACAAAGGCAATTAAGTTATTGTATTATAATAATAAAATATGAGATTATACTTTTTAAATAATAAAATATTATAACACACTATTATAATAATAAAATGTTATGATTTACCATTATAATAAGATATTATAATATAATAAATCAATATAATATAATTTCATAAGATATTGATGCAGCTCCTTTCTTTCCTAGGTGCTCCCTAACTATCCCTTTGCTAATAAATTCTGGCATTTTGGAAGGATTTGAAGCCAATCTCAGAGGCTTAAAGTTTTCAAACTCCATTATTGCTCCCACTTGGAAAACTGGACATTTGCTCTTCTTCTATACTGTTAGACCTCTTTCATTCTAGCAGCAGTGACAAACTCAAGTTGAACCAGAAAGCCACAAGTTAGCATTATCTATGTTGTGTTGTATTGTATTTTTATTTTCTTTATTTCACATTTCCTAATTATATCTTAATCTGGTTCAGGTCAAACTTGAGAGTTTTGTGGTCTAGGGGTTTGACACCTCTGCTCTATAGCTTGTTGAAAGATCACTCACAATGGCTCAGCAATCATAGCTATCAATCCTTTCAGAACTCAAAAATATAGTTCATCCAAGTTTAGTGAATTGAATTCTTAATGAATTATTATTGAAAAATAATGATAGTTAGCATTTATATAGTGCTTAATGTATTCCAGTCACTGTGCTGAATTTTACAAATATTATCTCATTTTATCCTCATAACAACCCTGAGAGATAGGTGCTATTATTAACTTCTTACAAATGAGAAAACGAGGCAAAGAGAAGTCAAGTGACTTATTTAGGATCACGTAGTCAGTTAGTATCTGAGACTGCTCTATCCACTGTGCGTTATGTTCAGATAGATACTTTCTTATTCTTTTCTTACTTACTTAGGGATTATTTTAACCCATCTATCTCCTTGGGTTTTTGCAGTATCATAATTGGGAATTCTTTTATCTAGAGGAGGTTAAATATTTTTTTTCTGAGAACAGAGATTGGAGCATCATAAGGTATGGGGAATAAAGCTTCCCACAACTCTGTGGAAAGGAAGTATCTGCCTTCCTGGGGAAAAATGCCAACTTCACCCTTTTGCCCTGGAAGTCATCACCTAAAGAAAAATCTTCAATGATTCTACCCTAGTTATAGATCCATATCTCTGCTATTCAGTCCTGTCTAGATTTCTTTTATCCCATTTTCATTTCTCCATATGCCTCCCTGAACTAGCCTGTCATAGAATTTCATTACTTCTACTATTTCTATTTTCCCATTGGTATATGAAGTCTTTTTTCCCTTGGCAGTACAGAAAAAAGTACCGAGAAGAGTATGGGCCTGAGAGGGACATGATGAAGTTTACATATGAGTCTTTTATAACACTGCCTTAACATGAAGCCATTCTCCCAGATAAGGATCTCTTTGAGAGAGTGAGATGAAAGGCACCATAAAACTTAAATAGTTTTCTTTTGTTGTAACTTCCATGCAGACATTTGTCTGTGCCATAAAGTAACTTATCAATCTTAGAAAGGGGCAAAGGTACCCAGAGATTAATGTCCCTGAAAGTGCTATTGAGGGTTAAAGCAGCCTTTGCAAAGGCTTTGAACCAAAGCTTGTGCCAACAGCAAACTTGCCAGGGCAGATCCCAGTTTTTGGGGGCAGGAACTTGCACTTCTGTAGTGGCAGGTCCTCTGTGGGCATGTGCCAAGTGCAATACCATCGGCTACCATTGTGGATGCAGGGCTCCAAGGCTGGCATCCATTTTCTTAGCAGTTCGCCTAATCTGCTTGTCCGTGGAGACTCCTGGAAAATCTTGTTTAAGTAAGTACAAGAAAAAATAAAGATCAGGATAAGAAATGGACCTATGATTTCCTTGGTAATAGAGAACTCCTGGATGTGGAAAATCCCCAATGCAAGCGCAAGAAAAAAACAAGTTAAAACCCAAATTGGGGAAGCAAAGTCAGATCAAAGAGTTTAAGGAAAGAATTAAATTCTAAACATGACCTAGCAGAGGCTGAATACATCATAATTGACACTAAAGGAAAAATCTG
This sequence comes from Bettongia penicillata ogilbyi, assembly GCA_023548195.1. NCBI lineage: Eukaryota > Metazoa > Chordata > Mammalia > Diprotodontia > Potoroidae > Bettongia > Bettongia penicillata. The sequence continues at coordinate 7,512,402 of JAJHZJ010000008.1, forward strand.
TAACACATTTCTCAAATATGCTTTGTTGTATTTCTCTCTATAACTGGACTCCATTCAATACTGCCCTTAAAAAAGTTTATCCCAGAGCAAACTTGGTTTGCCAGAGGCTTGTCTTTCTAACTATTGTTTTTCTGGAGGTTTTTTCAATAAAAAAACCAACTAAGTGGTTCAAAAATATCCATATTATTGAGTAATAAGCATATGCTACAGATTTATTATAAACTGGATTGACATAACATTAATATGCCTCCCATCCCCCATGCTTTCCTGTCTCTAAATAAAGCCTGTGCATGTTCCTTGGCAGCTTCAGCAACGCCTGGGCACACTTTTGTAGAATAAGAACATTTTGCCTATTGTTAGGGAATGATATTTATTCAAGTAATCGCACACAGACATGAGCTCAGCAGCAGAGTATGCACAGGTGATACTGAAACTCAGGAGCAGAAGCAGAGAACAGTTTGCTCCAGCCCCCATAGCAATGTGTTTTTCTTTTTTCTTTCTTTTTTTTTTATTTTGAACTTCACATGGAGGATAATTCACTTAAAGTCTTCAACGAGGGAGAAACAGCTTGGTAGGGGGGAAATAAAGAGGGTGTAAGCTCCCTTCGATCAGGAGAAGGTTCATTTTTATCTTTGCCAACCTCCAATCTAGCATAGTGCCCACCACACAGTAGGCGCTTAGTAAATGGGGCATCTAGGTGGCACAGCAGATTGGATGCTAGACATGGATTCTGGAAGACTTGAGTTCAAATTTGACTTCAAACACTAACTTGTACAACCCTGAGCAAGTCATTTTGTTTGCCTCAGTTTCCTCATCTGTTTAATGGGGGGAAATAAAAGCATTCACTTCCCAGGATTGTTGTGAGGACCAAATGAGATGATGTTGTAAAGCACTTGGCACAGTGCCTGGCATATAGTAAGCGTTATATGAATGTTAGCTATTATCACTGCACATTTGTTGAGGGACTGATTGAAGGGAAGATGATATAAAGGAAATATTGCTGGGAAGATAGAAAGACTGAGGAAAGGCATAGGATGGAATGCACAAGGTTAGAGTAGTGACTTGCCCATGGATATACAAGTCAGTACTATTTAAAAATATTATTATTATATAATATAATATTGTTATATTATATAACATAAATTTATTAATAGTAAAAAATGAATAATGGATACCAGAAGTGACATTAACTCTAGTTATGTACTCTAAGACATATGTTATTCATGCCTCTACTTTATTAATTGTACAATCTTGGACATTCCACTTAACTTCTCTTAGGTTCAGTCTTCTGACCTGTAAAATATGAACAACATACTCTCTATCAACTTAAGCAAAAATAATGATTTTACTAATTAATGGAGTTAATGTCACTTCTGTTATCCATTATTCATTTTTTACTATGAACAAGTTATTTAAATAGGTCAAGATTGAGTTATTTCGTTGCATGCCATATATTTTTTTTCATTATAATTCCTTCTATTCTATAATTGCATGTTCTTGGGGGAGTGTAATGAAGAGGCTTATCCCTTTCTTTTCTTCACTTTCCTCCTCCCCACCCTCTTCTCCATACACTTTACAGGAAGAGCTAGCATCTTCTCCTTCCTATAGACCATGATGACACCATTAATTGACTGCTGCACCAGAAGTACATGGACACAATTAAGAGGCGATCACTACCCAAAAGGCCTTTCTTTCTTGTTTGCCTTAAACTGAAGCTTCAATAATTCTGTCACATAATGAAAAGACAGGACTCATTGGAAAAGACCATGATGTTGGGAAAGATTGAAGCCAAAAGGAAAAGAGAATGACAGAGGACAAGACGGATAGAGAGTATCATGGAAACAATGAACATGAACTTAGACAGTCTTTGAGAGATGGAGAAAGATAGAAAGGCCTATGATCCATGGGGTCATAAAGAGTCATTCACAACTGAACAACTTAAGGTATAAGAATGAAGCCCTATTAGCTCCATCTAAATTTTTTACTATGCTTATTGACAAAAATGGACATTACTCTCTCAACAGTAATTATACTATGATTATTGGCAATAATTTGCATTATTATCCAAATAGTAATTATGATTATTGGCAATATTGAATATTACTCTTCCAAAGTATCATTAGTAGTAGTAGTAATGATGGACTTTAACACTTTATGATATTTCCCTTGATTTCCTAGGCCCTGTGAGCTCATGGCCTCCTAGGCAACCCTGAGCCTAGGATGCAGTCTTCTGTTTGTGTCTCCTTTGCTTTAGTTCAGGGACTTTCTTCCTGAGTAGCTGAGGAGTGAGCTATTGGTTACTGGATCAAGTACAACAGTGATGGTGGCAGGAGCAAAGTCAGGGAGCAAGGGCTTGGAGAGTGTTACCTATGGAGAAAGAATTATGGGAAAAAAAAGACCTCAGCTGATGTCAATAAAACTGCCTTGACTGCCTTGAGTCACATGTGACCTTTTAGGTCCTTAGGTGAAGCCTTTTGACTGAATCCAAGGTTTGCAGAACACATCCTTTTATTAAGGGGATTTGTTCTGTAAAGTCTGGATTCCATCAAAGGGTCCCACTTGAGGACCTAGAGGGCCACATGTGGTCCAAGACTACAGGTTCCTCACCCCTAGTGTAATCCAACTGTTTTGTTCTTCCGTCTTTTTAGTGTCCATTCTGCCTCCTGATAGAATCGAGTACATCTGGAGCTATCAAGTATGAATCCAAATATGGGCTCTCTTCTCCTTTTTGAGGAAAGCAGTTTTTTTAAATTAAAATCTTTGCAGATTTTTTCCATTTTTTTCTACTTGTTGTCCTCCTTCCATTTTCATCCTCAAATGTCCTCAGGGTAACTATGCTTAATTGGATCTCTCATCTCTCTACTACATCTCTTTGTTTTATGATGTAATACAGTTTGTAATCTTCTATCATCCTTATTCATAAGATTTTACAAATTAGTTTATATAACTAGTTCCCAATTAAGTTCAAATAATGAATCCCATGAAGTAGTCACATTATTCAAATTTGTATTTCATATTTCCATTAGACTGGAACCAACTAGCATATTTTGCATAATCATAATTTCAAATAATGTGAATTCAAATACATGCTACTCCATTATTGGCAGTAATTGGGATTTAACTGAATCTTAAATCAGAGATATCGTTGGCCACTGTCTCTCTGCACTTGGTAAGTATATCAAGTGTTCATTGTCTAAACACTGGAGTACTTTTTAGTTCAGCTAAACTTATCCCTAAAATTAGTGTTGGTGACCCAAACAATAACAGAATTTCAAACTACCTACTATGTGTTAGGCACTACACTAAAGGACTAAGTATACAAAGACCAAAAAGAAATATGATCGTGCTGGACTGAAGCCAGAGGAGTTGGCAACTTTCCCCAATATCTGTATTTATCTGCCCTCACAGTTTGCCCTGGATTTTTTGCTCTAGGGTTGTCTTTCTTCATAATAGTCATATGAAGGTTCCAGAATTTCAAACCCAACCCCACCTCAGATTCCTAAGCAACATCTCTCTTCCTCTTTTTAACTCTTTGTCCTCCCTAGCAGGGAAAGGAAGGGAGTAAAAATAAATCAACAAAATAAAGGAAACATGAATCAGATGAAACAGTATTCTTCCCAACACAGAAAATGAACTGCTTTGTAGAAAATGAAAATGACCCTAGAATGATTTTAATCAGTTAAGACAGTAATAGTCAAACCTCACTGGGATATTTACAAAAGGATTTCTCCTTAGATATTTCTCATTTAACAAACTCCATGGAGGACAGTTTTATTGACATCAGCTGAGGTCTTTTTTTTCCCATAATTCTTTCTCCATAGGTGACACTCTCCAAGCCCTTGCTCCCTGACTTTGCTCCTGCCACCATCACTGTTGTACTTGATCCAGTAACGAATAGCTCACTCCTCAGCTACTCAGGAAGAAAGTCCCTGAACTAAAGCAAAGGAGACACAAACAGAAGACTGCATCCTAGGCTCAGGGTTGCCTAGGAGGCCATGAGCTCACAGGGCCTAGGAAATCAAGGGAAGTATCATAAAGTGTTAAAGTCCATCATTACTACTACTACTAATGATACTTTGGAAGAGTAATATTCAATATTGCCAATAATCATAATTACTATTTGGATAATAATGCAAATTATTGCCAATAATCATAGTATAGTTACTATTGAGAGAGTAATGTCCATTTTTGTCAATAAGCTAGTAAAGAATTTAGATGGAGCTAATAGGGCTTCATTCTTATACCTTAAGTTGTTCAGTTGTGAATGACTCTTTATGACCCCATGGATCATAGGCCTTTCTATCTTTCTCCATCTCTCAAAGACTGTCTAAGTTCATGTTCATTGTTTCCATGATACTCTCTATCCGTCTTGTCCTCTGTCATTCTCTTTTCCTTTTGACTTCAATCTTTCCCAACATCATGGTCTTTTCCAATGAGTCCTGTCTTTTCATTATGTGACAGAATTATTTAAGCCTCAGTTCTCCACCCTTGGATTAGACCATATGTACACTGAAGAAGTCTGTATTGGAGGTGATCCAGTTGTGAGAGCGTTAAGGGATCAATTTATATGGTATCAAAAGGAGGATAGGATATCAAAAATATGGGAGGAAAATAATAAAGACAATTTAGACCTAGTTAGTGTTGAAAAAAGCAATTGAGAAAACATCAACAGCTACTGACATATGTGTCTTCTTTCCCACCCATACAAAACATTCATGAGAGTCATATACACATGCACTGAGGGTATTCTTGATACAGGTCTTAATAGTGAAATAAGTAATCTCTCATCATCTCAAAATTAACTGAAAGATGTCAAAAATGCAAGATCTCAACAACTTTATCATTTGCTGATTCTTTAGATTAAAACAGGATTTTTTAAATGTCTATGAATCATATATCAAAGTAATTTAAGATTTCTTGAAACAAAGAACAATGAAAACAACATTGATCAAGTATTTTCTGATCACAAACCTCAGATGAGGCAAAACAAAGAGATGTGTTTGCCAAATATTTTTGTGACTGTGATGGAGAAGATACACAGCAAAATTCAAGTTGAAGGATTCCTGAGACGATGAGGATTTCCTGGAAGCTCTTGTATGTAAATGACAATACTTACTGTATCAAGCTCTAAAATACTGAGGACTCTCCTAGAAGATGTCTCTAAATTCTTAAGACAGTTTAGCCTGACAATCTACACAGGAAAAAAGTGGCTGAAGAGTGTCTATTACTCAGATTATAGCATATAGCTGGATAGAAAATGTTTATAGCTTGACCATTTGTATATATGTGTACATGTACATACATACACACACATACATATACACATATGTGTATATAGATATACACATATCTATCTATCTATCTATCTATCTAGATATACACATATCTATCTATCTATCAATATATCTATATTCACATATACACATACTTGCCCTTTCGTATATGTGCATGTATATGTATATATGCATATATGAATATGCACACATATACATATATAGTGTACATATATACATACACATATATATGTATACACACATATGTATATGTCTCAGACAGACAGTACAAATGGATATTTAATTGGATCCAGAATTAAACAAGAGGAGAGCAGACTGTATTTCCTTTGAGAAACTTCAAAATTCAGCTTTAATGGTCCCAGATTTATTCCGGAAACAAAGGCTGACCTTTTTAATACCAATATCTTACCAATGTAGGCTTATGATTATAAGAATAGAAGAACTATGAAATGAACTGAAAGAAAATATGAGCATCACACAATCAACACTGAAGTGGTACAATGGTAAGTGTGGACAGGCTACAACATATAACCAAAAAGAGAAGAGTAAAAGACATTAACAGGGAAATATATGATAGGACAAAAAAGTCTTAGCATGTGATGAGGGTATGGGATGATAGGGAGATAGCTCTACTGTTCTCCTGGTGTTATGCTGATATCAGGAAAAGGTAAGGATCACCTGCAGCACATTAAGTGGCTGAATCATCTGTGGAGAACTTATGAGAGGACATATATAAGAGTCATATCAAAGGGACAGTTATAGAAAGGTTGTATTTTGCATCACAGGAAGGAACACTGAAATCAATGATACTGCTTCATTGTCTATGGTACCTTCTAGGAAGATGTAGTTTCCTTCCTTATCTTTTTTAATCAGGTCTATTTTTTATTTTACTTTGAATGAGATCAGGATTGCTACCTCTGCTTTTCTTTCTTTCTTTTTTTTTTTTACTTCAGCTGAAGCATATGAGATTCTGCTCCAGCCCCTTACTTTTACTCTGTGTGTGTCTCTCTGTTTCAAATATGTTTCTTGTAAACAACATATTGTAGGATTCTGGTTTTTGATCCACTCTGCTATCCTCTTGCATTTTATGGGAGAGTTCATCCCTTTTATATTACAGTTATGATTACCACCTGTGTATTTCCCTCCATCCTATTCTTCCTTCTCTTTCCTATCTCTCTCTCTCTTTCTCTCTCTCTCTCTCTCTCCTCTCTCTCTTCACCCTTTCCCTTTCCAGTGTTTTGCTTCTGTCTACTACCTCTCCTGATCTGCCTCCCTTCTGTCAGTCCCCTCTCCCCTACTTGATATCCTCCCCTTCTACTTTCTTGTTGGATAAGATAGATTTCTATATTCAACTAATTGTGTATATTATTCCCTCTTTGATCCAATGTTGATGAGAGTAAGATTCAAGTGATGTTCATCACTCACCTTCCCATCTCCCTCTTTACCATAATAATAGGTCTTTAGAGCTTTTTCAAGTGAAATAATTTACCCCATTCTACTTTTCCCTTCCTTTTGCATCCAGTGTACTTCTCTTTCTTATCCCTTATTTTTTGTCATTCTCTCAAATTCACCTTATACCCATACCTTCTATCTATGTGTACCCCTTCTAACTGTATTGTTAGTGATACAGTGTTCCGAATTACAAATATCATCTTCCTATGTAGGAAAGTAAATAGCTTAGCTTTATTGAATCCCTTATGTTTTCTTCGCCCTCTTAATCTGCTTATGCTTCTCTTTGGTCTTGATATTGGGGGTCAGTTCTTTGGTTTAGTTCTGGTCTTCTTCTTATGAAAGCATGAAATCCTTCTATTTTGTTGAATAACCATTTTTTCCCTTGATGTATTATGCTTAATTTTTCTAGGTAAGTAATTCTTGGTTGTAGTCCTAGCTCCTTTGGCTTACAGAATTTCATGTCCATGATCTTTGGTCCTTTAATATAGCAGCTACCAAGTCCTATGCAATCCTGATTGTGACTTCCTGATATTTGAATTTTCTTTCTGGCCACTTGTAGTATTTTTTCTTTGACCTCATAGTTCTGAAATTTGGCTATAACGTTTCTTGGAGCTTTTATTTTGGGATAATTTCCTGATGTCCATCAATTAGAGAATGTCTGAACAAGTTGTGGCATATGATTGTGATGAATACTACTGTGCTGTAAGGTTATCTCTAAAATTCTGAGTTACAGATCACTACTCAATCTGCTTTTTTGTAAGGAGTTTCCACACATGAAATTCCTTACATGGATGAGAGCAGAGGTCAAACCCCCACTGGGTTGTTGTAAGCTTTAAAAGGATAGATGTACATACTTTGCAAAAGTCCCAGCACTGTAGAAATGAAAATTAGTCCCTATAACAAGATAAAGTCAAAATGGGTACACAATTGAGGTATAAAGGATGATACTATAAGGAAACTGGGAGAACAAGGAATAGTTTACCTGTCAGATTTATGGAGAATGGAAGAATTTATGATCAAACAAGAGACAGAGAACATTATGAAATGCAAAAATGGATAATTTTTATTACATTAATTGAAAAATTTTTGCACAAAGTCAATGTAACCAAGATTAGAAGGGAAGCAGAAAGTTGAGAAACAATTTTTATACCCAGTGCCTCTGATAAAGATCTCATTTCTAATAGAGAACTCCATAGAGAACTGAGTTAGATTTATAAGAATAAAAGTCATTCCCTAATTGATAAATGATCAAAAGATATGAACAGGCAGTTTTCAGATGAAGAAATTAAATCTATCTATAGTCATATGAAAAAATGTTCTAAATCACTATTGATTAGAGAAATGCAAATCAAAACAACTCTGAGATACAACATCACACCTATCAGATTGACTAACATGATAAAACAGGAAAATGATAAATGTTGGAGAGGATGTGGGAAAATTGGAACACTAATGCATTATTGGTGGACTTGTAAACTGATCCAATCATTCTGAAGAGCAATTTGAAACTATGACCAAAGGGCTATAAAACCATCCATATTCTTTGACTCCGTCATACCACTTCTAAGTCTGTATTCCAAAGAGATCATAAAAAGGGGAAAGTACCCACATATACAAAAACATTTATAGCAGCTCTTTATGTGATGGCCAAGAATTAGAAACTGAAGGGATGTCCATTAATTTGGGAATGACTGAACAAATTATGGTGTATGAATGTAATGGAATACTATTGTTCCATAAGAAATAATGAGCAGGCAGGTTTCAGAAAAACCTTGAAAGACTTACACAAAGTGATACTGAATGAAGTGAGCAGTACTGGGAGAACATTTTACACAGTAACAGCAACATTATTATTAGCTTTTATAGACATATCTGTTTAGCAATGTAAGGATTTAAAGAAACTGCAAATGACATGACAGAAAATACTATTCACATCCACAAAAAAAGGAACTATGGACTTTAAATGTAAATTGAAGCACATTATTTTCACTTTCTTTATTTCATTTGTTTCTTTTTTATTATGGTTTCTCCCATGGGTTCTGGTTCTTCTTTACAATGTAACTAATGTGAAAATATGTTTAATATGAATGTATATGTAGCGCCTGTATCAAATTGCATGCTGTCTTGGCGTGGTGGGAGGGGAAGGATGGGGAGAAAATTTGGAACTCAAAATCTTATGAAAGTAAGTGGTAAAAACTAAAAATAAATAAATTTTAAAAAAAGAAATGGGAATTAGTACTGTTTCATGCTTACAGAAGACTATCAGAGAATGTTAGTAACTTCCTTACTTGTCACAAAACCTAGAATTTTCAGAGCCTAGGGCTCAAAATTAGATCTCCGCATTCTGGTGCTCTGCTCAGGAATAGGTTTTAGATACTGTATTCTCATCATAGCCACTGGGATCTTTTAGAAAAGAAACATTTATATTGATGAATCTGAGAGTTTGGGCTGATCTTTGTTTGCTAATACAGAGCTCTCTTGGAAATTTTTAAAGCGATGTCAGAGGAAATGCACTGGCAAGTTGGGAGTTTTGCTTTAATAATTAATACAAACAAGATTATTCCCAAATACTTGATGTATTGTACCCGAGAGGAAAATGTTATCCCTGGTTTTATATGTTAAATGGAAGGGAGAAAATAGCGCAATCTACATTTGAAGCAATGTGAAATTTGCAGGTAGAAAAAATGAAACAAATTGTAATCATGTAAATCTTGATCTGCAGAATAGCTGGACATGTATTGAGATGAAATAAAAGCTGTTAACTGAATGTTCATGGACTGGTCTACCCTTGTACATACACAGTTGTTGAGAATGGCATCATTTATTCTCAAAGCTCTTCCTCATTTGGATTCTGAGGTGTTGTAGTTATTTCTGTAGGTTTAAGCATGGAATACACAAACGTTCTCCAGTAGTTTAGGAATTAGAGGTGATAGGGATTCTAGACATCAACCCAGTCACCTTTCTTATTTTACAGATGAGGAAACTGAGCATTAGAGAAATGTTGAAAATTTGTTTTAAAGGGAAAAAGGAAAAGGAAAAAAATCCAAGACAATTACATTTTGACCCAGTCACTGATTTTGCACACATTTTTGTATGCTGTGTGAGACTTCCATTTCAATCATGTTGAAAGAACCATACTCAGCATCATAGATTTGGAATAGAAAGGGACACCAAAGGAAGCCTGGTTTAACTCCTTTATTTTACAGGTGAGGAAACTGAATCTTGGCTAAGTGGCCTGTTTAATGGGACATGGTAGCAAGTGCCAGATTCAGGGTTTAAAGTCAAGTCCTCTGACTTTCCAGTGCATAGATGTCTGCTCTTAGAGTCAGTCCTGAATTAAAGTGACCATGGACTTATGACCATGGACAGCTCACCTTAATTTTCAGTGCTCCAGGTGTCCCTTTAAAATGATCAATTATAAAATTATAAACAGAGAAGTTGCCAAACAATGTTTGTGGAAGGAGTTTCTATATTGAGACTTCTGGATACTGATCGGAGTATCATAGATCAACATCTCAGAGTGACCCTAGAGGTCATATAGTCCTATTCTCTCATTTTATAGATAAGGAAACTGAGGCACAGATGACTTGTCCGTGGCACTCTGCTCAGGTGGAGTTGAGATTTGAATCTAGTTTCTCTGACTGTAGAAGAGGAGATCTTTTTTCTGTCTCATAGCTTCCTGGGTTCCCCACTCCCTACCCCCCACCCTGCTTTTCTCCCTCTCTTGAACTGAAAAAAAAAATTATAAATCCTAAATACAAATAATGGGTAGGCAAATGTTTAGAAAAACATAAGAATTTTCGAGTTTTAAAGAAAGAAAAAGATATCTGTGAGAGGAATCATGGGATACACATTTAAAAAGAAGTTGGGCAGGTTTATTTACATTAAAATGAGAGATAATTGCTACAAATCAATATTTGACTGATAGTGAAGCCCTAAGCAATGGAAATATCTGGAGCAGGGTGACATGGACCTTGAGATGTGATTGGTAGCTGGCTATCTGAACGCTTCCAACTTCACAGGGTTGCTATGTCCTAAGTCCTGGGCAAGCCTTAAAACCCTGAGGAATGACTAACTATTATTTTAAAGCAAATTAAAGCTGTGTAGGAAAAAGATCACAAAATTGCTCAAGGGGGTTCCTCCATTGAAACTTTCCCCTAAAAGTGGGATAATTGATATGGAAATAAATCCATTTGATTTTTAAAAGTGGCTATATTGGTTAGAACATTCCTTTGAATTAAGCAAGGAGTTTTTTTTCTTCTGGGCTGAAAAGGACTGGGGCAATTCTGGGAAAGGAGAAATTGACTCTGATTTGAAGGTTTGAGGTCTCCAATTATTATAAAATATGATTCTTCCTTATGAAACTTGAAGGAGAGTGTACCAGGTAGTAAACTATTCTCAATTATTTATTATTTTTTTAACCCGCCTGGTATTTTGGCTTCCCATTTCTGTTTTTACAAACATTAGCTTTATGATGGGATGTATCTGTTTTTATTTTAGAGGATCATGTCATCCAGGATGTATACATTGCCATGCCTACACAAATGAATTGTGTTGAGGTAAGACGCTTTGGCCTATTCTTGGTGTCCCTTGGTATCCTTAAGAAATGAAAAAGAATTAGAATAAATCAGCTGAAGGGATAAATGGATAAGCTTTACACATGTAATCTTCTTGTTTTTGTTAACCCACAGTTTATACAACTGCCAGCAAAGGCAGAGTCTTGAAATTTCAGGGTTTAGATTAGGTGGGCAGGGAAGCGGCTTAGCCAGTCAGAGATTAGCTGGGCACTGCTCTGCTTTCCCTCTACAATAAGCTCACAAGCAAGGGGGGACTTTTGAACAGCACTGAGAGGCAGTTTTATTCAGTTTAAAGAACAGATGACTTGAGGTCAAAGGATGTGGAGGTCAAACCCTAGCTCTTACACTTCAATCGCTTAACTCCTCTGAACCTTAATATCTTCATTTAAGATAAATCACAGACTTTGAACTGGAAAGGACTTCAGAGGTTCAGTCCAACCCTTTCATTTTATATACAAAGGAACTGAGACCTAGATTGGTGAAGCAACTTGTCCAAGGTCAAGAGACTAATCAAGGTCACAGGCAGTAAACGCCAAGAGTAAAATTTGAACATAGGTCTTCTGACTGAGAGTCCAATACTCTGCATTTTCATAATACAAATCCTACTTATAGGGTTTTGGGGAGCATCAAATTACATGGAAGGGGGTGTAGTGTTCTCTGTAACTGTAGAGTGCTATCGCAATATAATTAATCAATCAAAAAGCATTGATAAAGTGCCCACTCTGTACTGGGGAGTAAAAGTACTCTATCCACCACATGTCCATGAAAGGTTAATATGCTAAGTGTTCAAGTCATTCCAGAAATGGATGTACAAAAGCAAGTACAGTGCCCTCCCTGAGGATGCCAAGAGACACTCTTTATCAAGCAGAAACCTTCAGTCCCCAATGGTTAGTAATGTTTGCAAGTGGCTTAATGACTCACCCCCAGGGAGTTCCACCCTCCTCCATCAAACACAAGAGAGAATCTGCCAGCCTGGAGAAGCTGATAAAGATCTGCTAAGCAAACTCCGAACTACTCTTGTTGCTGAGATGACTGAAGTTGGTGATAGGAGACGTCTTGCTTTTAACTTCTCTCAGACAAGACCCTTAATCAGGACAGGATGAAACTGACAAGATCAATGCCATTCACACACAGAATTGGCTTTGCAAGTGAATGTCTTGCTTTCCATTTCTCAATGGGGGAAGAAATGTCTCTGTACAGCTTTAAATAACTGGGCTCTAGGAAGGAATTGCAGGTTTAGTTGTTACACAAGTTGTGAGTCCCCCCTTTTTTTTTCTTTCCAGCACAATGTAGGGATATAATCTGGCTAGACTGGTGGGCTGGGATAGACAAGACTCTAAAATTCATAATTCATCTATTTTGAGGTATTTGTCTCAGAGACTAACACCATGCATGCAATGGTTTGTGGCACAAGAGATTTCAGCGCTTCTTGGAATAAGTAACGAGACAGCCATAGAGTTGGAAAGCAAGGAGTGGAAAGTCCTTGGAGTCAGGAAATCACGGGTTCAAGTCTCACCTTGTGAGAATGTGGGCAAAGGCCCTCTCAGCGCCCCAGGTAGACTTTTTTATGTTGCTGAGCAGACGCTGATTTGCATTGGTAAAGGGGTTTTATTCTTGGGGAGATTCCACTACCAATGAAGTCAGGAACAGGCACAAATCCCTGATCTAAAATGGGGCGAATTAAATAAGGGAGGAAATAAACTGTTGCAATAGCTTCTTATCAACTGATATTTCTCTCTTGGGTCTTAACTATTCCACCTAACAGACTTGTGAAAGGGAGCTGTGACAAAGATAGGGAACCAGGACTTTGACTCTAGCACTGGTGTTTCTGAAAGTCAGAGGGGCACTTTTCTGGTCTACTAGTTGTATCCCTAGCAGCAATAGCTCTACGCCCTTGCCAATCCCTCCTCCTTGTTATCTTTTCTCCTCCTCTCACCATCATTAGAATGAAGATAGGTCCTATCCTGTTAATTTGTCTTTGTAACCCAAGTGCATAGCATAGTTTTTCATAATGCAACCACAATAATAAGACACTTAGCAATTGCTAGCTCATTTGATCCTCACAGCACCCTGTGAGGTAAGTGCTGTTATTACCCCCATTTTATAGATGAGGAAATGGAGGCAAACAGGATTAAATGACTTGTGCAGAGTATAGTAATTTGAAGCTAGATTTCAACTCAGGTACCACTGAGTTTGCCCTTCACATATAGTAAGCAGTTAACAATTGTTTTATCATCTATCTATCTACCTATCATCTATTGACATATCTATATGCATATCTATCTATTGTCTATTTATCTATCATCTATCGATCTATCACCTATCATCTATTTATCTATTGTCTGTCTGTCATCAATCTATCATCTCCCTGTCTGTCATCTATCATATATCTTATCTGTAATCCATCTGTTGATTTGTTATTTATCATCTATTGCTTATCTATCATTTATCTACATATTTATCATCTATCTATGTGTCTGTCTTTCTGTCATCCATCCATCCATCCATCTTTCTATCTATCTATCTATCTATCTATCTATCTATCTATCTATCTATCTATCTATCCAACTATCCATCCATCCATCCATCCATCCATCCATCCATCCATCCATCCATCCATCCATCTATCTATCTATCTATCTATCTATCTATCTATCTATCTATCTATCTATCTACCTTCTTCAGCAGAATTCTTCCTTAATTAATGTGGCAGCCTACTCACACCATATTCAATTTCTCTGTGCTTTTTTGGCAACCTACACCTTTCATTCTTTGGGTACTACAGAATTGCATGAAGTCCAAACATCACTTAAGACAGCATCACTCAAAGAATACTGATGTTACAAATATAGGCCCTTGTTTCCGGGAGAAGCTTGTGATCATGAAAAGTATTGTACAATTTCAAAAAGGCAATTCAGCCTGCTCTTCTCTTCCATTTAATCCTGGATTCAGTTCATTATCCATCTGTATCCAAGATGCATACACACATACATATATACATACACATACTGTGTGTTTGTCCTTCGTTGCCGAAGAAGACCATGCCATCAGAGAAATAATGACATGACTTGCACTTGACTTTGTTTTGAGTGAGGGAGGGCTGTGCGGGTCACCAGCCTCATTTCTCTTCCAGAGCCATCTGAATCCAGTGACCAGATATTCATCAGGATGACTGGAGATGACCCAGGATGAGGCAGTTGGGGTTAAGTGACTTGCCCAAGGTCACACAGCTAGTGAGTGTCAAGTGTTTGAGGTGAGATTTGAACTCAGGTCATCCTGACTCCTGAACTGGTTCTCTATCCACTGCACCACCTAGTTGCCCCTATACATACACATACATACATACATGATGGCTCAGCTTTGTAGTTTCTTCATTCAACTGTATATCATCTAATCTCGACAACTGGTATTTTCATACAGTTGTTTTTTCTGTGCGAGTGGTTAAATGGGATTCTTTTGAGTGATTATTTGTCTCGCTTAGGAAGCTCTTCAGTGTTTCAGGATTTGATGAAATTAGGATGATGCAATAGACATAATTCTGAATGACTTTATTATCTATAGATAATTAGCTCTTCTTTTTTGAATCCTTCACTGTCTCACCTCATGGCAAACACCTTAGTTGAGTTCATCTCTCCACTTTATGATTCTCTTGATAATAATAATGAGTTATCAACAAGGTTCTCTGCCATCTCTTTTGGAATTATATGATTCTGACATATGAATGGAAGATGCCTTGTGGGAGGAGGGCATTGAAGGTAACATTTTATTCGACTAAAGCAAATACTTTTGTAAATTCAATAAACATTGGGCATTCTCTATAATTTTCAGTCGTTTATAGGACTTTAAAGATATGACTTACTTTAGTATATTGTTAGATATGTCATACCTCTTCATACATTTACATGTGCTTCAATTGTTCTCCTAAAGAATTTGTAAGTGGCCATAGGAAGGTACGTGTACTAGTTAGTAATTGTTGATATTTTCTTGATTTTTTTTCTGGTTGATAGTAATGCTTGAAATTTTCCCCAAATATTCTACATCCTCCCCTCTTCTAAATAACTTGAACACATATCTTTAGAGAATTTAAATATGTTATCTTCAAATATCTTAGACATCAGACATGGCTAATGTAAGAATTCATTTTGTTTGACTTTGTACATATGTAGTCAGGGATTTGCTTTTTAAAAATTGCTTATTTATAAAGTGGAAGGAAGAGTTTAATGTAAAATTTTGTTTTTAATTTTAATTTTTAAATTAATTTAAAATTTAATTTAAAAAACTTATTATTCAGAAAATTAAAATAATAAACTAAAAAATATAATGCATTGAATTTGTGTATGTGACAATGAGTGATATTTATTCATCATATCCAGAGTCTGTTGAACTCAATACGTTCAGAATAGAACTTATTAGTTTTCTCTCTAACCTCTCTCCACCCCCTAATTTCCCTTTTATTGTAGAGGGCAACACCATCTTCCCAATCCCCCAGGTTTACAATTTAGCAGTCATTCTGAATTCCTTGCTGTCTCTCACCCCCAAATCCAAGCTGTTGCCAAGGTCTGTCATTTCATCTTTACTACTTTTCTATTATATGCCCTCTTCTCTCCTCTAGTACTGCTGCCCTTCTGATATAGGCCCTCCTAACTTCATGCCTGGATTATTGTAATAGCCAGCTGGGAGGGTCTGCCTGCTTTGAGTCTCTCCCCACTCCAGTTCACCCTCCATTCAACCAGTAAAGTGATTTTCTTAAAGCACAGGTCAGATCATGCCGAGATCCCCACTCCCTCCCTCTGTCCCCACTCAATAAACTTCAGTCCCTCTAGGATCAAATACAAAATACTCTATTTGGCATTCAAAGTCCTTCATAACCTAGGCCCCTCCTACCTTTCCCATCTTCCTATATCTTACTCTCCAACACAGACTCCTCAATCTAGTGACACTGGTCTCCTGACTGTTTCACAAACAATACGCTTTATCTCTCCACTCCAGGCGTTTTCTTTGGCTCTCTTCTATGCCTGGAACATTGTCCTTCCTCCTCTTTGACTACTGGCCTCCTTGACTCTTTTAAAGTCTCACCTAAAATCTCATCTTTTACTGGAAGCCTTCCCCAATCCTTAATTCTAGTGTTTGTCTCTGTTCATTATTTCCTATTTATCCTGCATATAGCTTGCTTTGTGTATATTTGTCTGCATGTTGGCTCTCCCATTAAATTGGAAGTTTCTTGAGGACAGGGACTGTAGTAAGTGCTTAAAAAATATTTATTGATTGAAATTATTCAGGATGTACAGTTGTGAAGCTCCAGTGTAGTCTACATCTTTGGCTTTTTACTTATCTTTAGGAATAATTATCTTATATGAACCAGATATTTAATAAGTGTTTTGAAAGCCTGAAAGCACTTTGGAAATATGAGCTGTTATTGATCAATTTTGGGTTGTTGTAGAAACTGGAGTATTGGTGTGACTTCATGGGGCTCAGCTTTGCCCTGATCTCATACTTACCAAACACCAATTCTGTTACTTCTCCCTCTGGCACTCAGCATGGGTGAAAATCTCTAACATGCCTAGTAGTTTACATCAGTTTTCCACTTTTCTAGGGGTTATGCAGTGAATTGGGAGGTGCGTTAAACTGATCTAAAGAGAAGAACCATAATTTTTGCTCTGTGTAAATGTGTGTAACTCAGTTATTAAGGTTTTATATATCCTGGGGGATTGGTTGATCCCTAACAGCTCCATAGTCTGTGGAGATTTTTTTGCTTTTTTCTTGTTTATTTGTTTGTTTTCATTTTTCTCTAAGCAACCTAATAATCTCTGCCATTCAATGACCTTTGAGAAAAGGGAAACACAGGAAATTAGTTATATTATGTTTTTTATTCATCCCATGGGCACATAGCAAACATGTAATTATCCTGGATCCCAGAGCTTTGCCTAAATCTCTCTCTCCTCCCCTCACTCACAAACATTGGAAATAGCCTGCTTCTCAGTGACTCAGGAACTGGAGAAGCAGGTAGCTCAGTAGCTTGTGACAAAAAAAAAAATGAAGTTCCTTCATATTCAGTTACTAATGTTCCTTTTCCCAATCCTGATGCAACAGAAAGAACGCTGAAACAGTCAGAAGACTGGGATTTGTATCACCTGAACCTTGATTGCTGTGTGACTGGGAGTCTTCTCAACTATAAAATGATGGGTTTGTTCTAGATGACCTCTAAGTGCCCTCCTGATTCTAGTTCTAAGATCTCATATTTTTCCTTCCATTCAGATTACATGGTACACTTTGATGAATTTTTTTTTTATGCCTTCAGACCATCTTTGAACGTTCAGTTGATTTATCCTTATTTCAAAGCAATCCCTGAATTCATTTTGGGGGCTACCTAAAGCACCAGAGTCAATTATAACCCTTCTGTACATTAGGAGATTTTCTTCATGATTCCTTGAGAATAGGAACTGTTTTAGTCTTTGTATCCTAAAACCTAGCACAGTACCTGGCACATCATAGGAGATTAATAAAGCTTGACTTGATGTCTTCTCTGATGGGGAAAAAATTACTTAGTGGCCATTTTTCTGTTGATGAATCTCTAGAGATTGGCTCGACTGATCCTTCGATATCAGACACATAGCTTATTTGTACATGGTTGTTTGCATAGTGTAAGTACAATTAGATTGGGAACTCCAGAGCAGGAACTATTTTTTGACCTTTTTTGTATCCTTGGCACTTAGCACAATGTCTGTTATCTTTGGTTGTTGTTCAGTGGTTTTTAGTTGTGTCTGACTCTTCGTGACCCCGTTTAGGGTTTTCTTGGTAAAGATATCGGAGTGATTCGCCATTTCCTTCTCCAGTTCATTCTACAGATAACAAAACTGTGGCAAATAGGGTTAAGTGACTTGCCCAGGGTTGCACAAGTAGTAAGTGTCTGAGGCTGGATTTGAACTCAGGTCTTCTTGACTCCAGGTCCAGCAATCTATCCACGGTGCCAGCTAGGTGCCCTGGCTGGTGTCTAGTAGGTGATTTTAAAGAACTTATTGGCTGCATGACTATCACTTAATGAATTCTCAACATCATTCTAGCTTGCTAGCACCTGAAGACTGAGTTTTATTGATATGACTTTCAGTGGCTACTATCTCATAAAGAAGAGAATTTTCATGGAAAAGCCTGATTTCAGGAGCATAAAAATGTTAGAAAATTAGCACATGCTCATCTATTCATGCTAAAACTATTGCCAGGTTCTGCCCTAGTCAGACTCTATGTCCCATATTTTTAGGACACTTATTGATAACTAGAGGCTATGAAGAGGAGACAGATGAAAATGTCTACAGCACTGAAGACTGTGCCATACAGAGATGGACTGAGGAAACTGGGGAGGGTTAGCATGGGTGGGGATACATGGGAGTTGGTTTCAAATATCTGGAGGACACATATGAGGAAAAAAGGACAGACTGATGATATCTGGCTAAAGAGAAGTGAAGAGTGATAGTATTTTGTTGACTAGAAGGGAAAACATTATAACAAATTAAAGCTACTGAAAAATGGAGAGGCAGCCTTGGTGGGAAGTAGTGACTTCTCTTCACTCGAGATCTTTAATTGTTGGCTACATGACCCATTGCTAGACATCTTGGAGAGGCTATACCTGTTTAAGTATGAGATAGACTGAACAACCTCTCGATTCCTTTTAAACTCTGAGATTTTATGATTGTAGGACATTGCCAGAGAGAGAGAGAGAGAGAGAGAGAGAGAGAGAGAGAGAGAGAGAGAGAGAGAGAGAGAGAGAACATGAGAAAGATAGATGAGACAGAGAGAGCTAAAAAAACTTATAGCAATCATATACATACATACACTCACGTATGGATATATAGGGACATGCATTTATACATGTATATATGTACACACACATACACACACACATATATATATTTTCACATGGCACATGCCGTTATGATTATTCTTGTCTGGCAGAGAAGGAAATATGTTTGAAAGAAGTTATATAAATAGGACATCAAAAAGAATATGTGGCTTTGATCTTACTTTTAATTAATTGCATCAGGGGAAGATTTAGATCATACAAATGTGGGGTAGTAAGTGTTGCTTGTGTAAATAATTAATAAGCATGTATGAACCATTGTGCTTTTATCTGTCCTTCTAAGAGCAAAATCAGACACCTACAATTCAACCAGCTGGAAATAATCTGTCAGTTAATCTTGCTTTGTAAAAAATTTACTGTTTGGGGACATTTTCTCTAGTCAGAGAATCTCAAAGTTGGAAGGGTCCTCCGAAGATATCCAGAAGTTTATGCCTCCCTGACCAAGAATCCCTTCACAACGGCCCTAATAAGTTTTCAATCAACCTTTGAATGAAGACTTCCCCTTCCCCCCTGTAAGTGATGAAGAACCTGCTAATTTCTGATACAACAATTTCCATTTGGGGACAGTGTAATTATGAATTTTATCCTTTGTATTGAACAGAAATCTCCTGTGATGTAATATCTACCCTGTATTCATAGTGTTGTCCTTTGTGACAAATGATTAAAAAAGAAAGATCTAAGTCCTTCTTTCATGTGGGAGACTTTCAAATATTTGATAATAACTGTCATATCCTTCTCTAGGTTCTTCACTTCTTTAGAATAAACATTCTTAATTCCTTTAATCCATCTTTAGATCTCATGGTTTCCAATAGCTTGGTTTTCTTGGTCATCATACCTTGAAACACTCTACAGCTTGTCAATGTCCTATCTACTACTGAACGTAGTCCTCCAGAGGCAGTTCGATAAGAGCAGAGAACATTGGCTCTAACACCTCTGCCATTTGGGATGCTTTTTCCTCTCAAAATGTAGACCAAGACTACATTAGCTTCTTTGACTGTCATGTTACATTGTAGACTTATATTTGAGCCCCTTTCTATAATCCACCATAGTGGATTACAGAATCTAAAGATATTCTTTTTGAAAGAATGTTAACTGATTTACATCACTATGACATAACAGATTATAAATAGTGTCTAGCCATTGTCTGTAACTCAGGAAGATTTAAGCAGCCACTTTTACTCCTATAAGATGGGAAAAATGTGTCGAGTGTTTTTGGTAACTTCCCACTAAATCAATCTGTGTATAATTTTGTTCCCAGGGAAAGAGAGTAACTTTTCTTTTCCTCCACATATGAGAACACTGCTGTTCCTCAATTTTCCATCTCTGTGCCTTTGCACTGCTTTCCTCCATGATCTCCAGCATATCATAATCACTTCTGTTTCTTAAAATCCCCCATTTCTTTCAAAACTGAGCTCAAATGCTGCTTGATTTGCTTTTATAGAGGGAGTTTCTTCATCTAGGGTTTGCTGATTTCAGTGAAGTCATAGGTTCAGTTCCTATTCCTATTCTAGCTACTAGGGAGGAGATAATTCATTAAGAATGATAATTATTATTAGAATATTAGAATATAAAATTATGCTAAGAGGAAATTATAATAATAGTTAGCACTTACACAATGATTTGAAATTTGCACTTAATATGTGTTATTTGATCCTTACTACAACTTTTTTGTTTTTATTGTCCTCATTTTACAGATGAAAAAATTAAAGCTTTAAGGTTAAGTAACTTGACCAGGATCACAGCTAGTGTGTGAGGAAAGAATTGAATTTAGCTTCAGGCTAGATCATATAACTCTGCTGGTAGCTGTCATGATTAGTCAGAGAGAGTTCATAGTCCAGAGGAAAGGTGTGGTCCAAGGTAATACAGAAAAAAGAATATGGTGGGACTGACTCACACCATGCCTGATAGAGTTCTTCTGCTTAGGCCATCAGGGTTGCAATAAACCAGGTGTCTAGGAGAATATGAGAAAAGGTGGGGAAGCTCCTCTTCTCATTAGGATGTATACTATTGAGGTAGTAGAACAACTCACTTAACTTGACTCTAGAGAGCACTACCATCCATACTCATCTTTCCAGAGACTATGAAGATGGGAAATCTGAGAAATGAAAGGAACTGGCACTTTTCATCTAAAGTTTTTCGAGTTTTCCTTGGTTTTGGAAAACTGACAAATTCTTCACCCTGACCCGCTCCTACAAAGAGGAAAGGAGACCTTTTGTCCTTGGAGATGGTGGCAGAGAATGGATGGGATCCTAGACTGTTCAGAGCCCAGGGTAGCCTAGCCTGGATCCTTATACTGAGTTTTTCCAGGATGGGTTGAGCCTTGAGTTGATTATCTGTCTTTCTCAGCCAGAACGAGAAAATCTCTGTGCAGTAACACATGGTCATGCAGAGAAAGGGCAGTTCATAGGGAGAGGCCTGTATCTGTTAGCTCTATAGGGAGTTTTACTTGGGTTTTCTTGTTGCATGTGTTGTACCATATTAACATTCAAACACTCATTCAAATCTATTACAATTCTGCTTACTTGAAACCAAGCACTGATATAAGGGAAAAGACCCTAAGGGAAAGGAGATTTAAATTACTGAGGATTTATAAATCCAGTTGGAGCAGCCAGTGTAAACTACCTGGGGGCTTGAGACTCACACATTTAAAAGAAATAAGAATTTATTTGAGAGAGAACATTTCTTCAGACCAGATACTCTTGGCCTATGTCAGCAAATAACCACTGTGTTTATGTCGAAGGGAATGATGCAGCCTGAGATAATACAACTGAAAACAAAGCTGTGTCCCCTTGAAGGGAGAGGGACTGAAATCCTAAGAAAGCATCCACTAGACTGAGCTCCTTGAAAGAGAACCAGTTTTTGTCCTTTTATTTTTTCACCCCTAGACTTTAGTAGAGCGCCTGCTTCATAGTAGGAACATAGTAGAAATTATTTCTTTAATGTTTACTGATTGATGGGAATGAGCTGCCAGGGAAGTCCTACCATGCTGAGGGTGCAAGCTATGGAATGATTGAGAGCTCAGCCCCCTCCTTGTCAGCACCATCTGCTGGCTGTCGTATGGATGCATGTCTATTAACAGCTGAGCTCTCACTTGTGTGTAGAAATTATTTTGTCCATCTCAGTTTTTAATTCCTTACTGAATTCACCATAATGACAGTTCTAAACTTAGTTTCTTCAAGTTCCCAATAGCATCCTTGCTACCATCCCCACCTTCAAAAGATTAATAATTTGCTTTACACAAAACCATCAATGAGGTCACTTAACTTCCTTTTTCTCGACCAGAAAACTGTAAAATTCACTTATTCTGTACTCACTCTTTTCAGTCTCCTCTTAGGAAACTTCCCTTCTCTAATGTCTTTCCTATGGTAAAAGTGAGAAAAAAAAATGTGATAAATAAAACGGAGAGATAGAGATGGAGACATACAGAGAGACATAGAAAGATAGACAGAAATTCAAACAAGAAAGATAAAGAGAGACTTAGAGAAGGGAAAAGTAGAGATACAAAGAGACAGGATAGGATAGATAGAGACAGACAGACAGGAAGACACAGGCAGAGAAGACATTTGGTTGAAGGAAATGAGAGCTAAGCCTTGTCTATTGAGCAGAGACCTTGATTCTATCACCTTCTAGGACCTTGCTTTTCATTCATTCATTCATTGACTATTCATTTGACAAGCATATTTCACAGAGCATTTATTAAACATTTACTATTATCTAGGCATTAGGTCAGGTTCTGGAGATACAAAGATAAAGTGGAAGGATTCTTCCCCTGAAGAAGTTTATCTTCTAATGGAGTTGTGGGTTGGAAAGGGTGGGTATAAGTAAGAAAATAAATGCAAAGTAAATTGAGGAGAAAGAGAGCATCAACCATTAGTAAAAGTCTCATGGGAGAGTGAGACCTGAGTCTGAAAGAATTCTGAAAGGCAAGATTGAGTATCGGGAGTGGATTTCAACTGCAGTACAAGTCTTAGTTAAGTGTGTGGAGGTAGCAGTGCAATGTTAAGTTTAAGAACAACTAGTAGTTCAGTTTGGATGGACCACAAGATATTATAGGATAAGACCAATATGATAGATTGGAGCATAATTGTAAAGGGCCTTAAATGCTGAATTGACATTTTCATTTTGTGCTGTAGCAATAGGGAGCCAGGGAAATCTAAGGGAGAGGAACATTGTCCTGAAGTAGGACAATGGCTAAATTAGTGGAGAGATATGAGAAATGTTGTGGAGGGAGATTTGGTAACTGATTGGATTCGGGGGAGAAAAGAATCAAGGATAATGCTAAGCTTACAAACCTGATGTCTAGGACACTGGTGGAGGGTTGAAGAAAAGGGGCCATCAGCTGTTAGGAGCCGGTGTGGACAGCAGAGCAAGCAGTCTAGTTGGACACAGGAGAGTTAAGACATAGATCAGGATGGAAAGAACAAGTAGAGAGGTGTGGCCATGGTGTTCCTGGCATAGGACTTGAGCTTAGACCATGATTCCCTAGGGCTGAAATGATGACTTTTCCTTCAGTCTGCAGAAAGGTTTCCAAGAAAGAAAAATCCCAATGTGGATCACTTGCACCCTAACCATTTACCACTGAAGCCTGGAGGTCTTTAAATAGTCTTCTGTGACTTCCCTTCTTCAATCTCTTTGATCATTCAACTGCCTTTGAAGTGTGGAAGATAGTAACCATTGGGAACAGAGAATGTTTTTTATTGCTTCATATCCTTTCTTTTTATTTGTTGTTTCATATCTGAAATGATTTTATTTTGTGGTTTTGTTTTCCTTAGAATGATCTAGCAACAGAGTAAATAATTAAATGGGGTTTGGGCTCTGATTGGAGCACTTAATTACCCCTAAACAAGTAGAAGCAACCTCAGAATAGTCAAAGGTTGCTATATGACTAATAGGGGAATCGTGAAAAGTTTTATGAAGTAGATAGCTTTGAAAGGATGGTAAAAATTTAACAGCTGAAAAGAGGAGGGGCAAAGACATGGAGGTGGCAAAATGCAGACTATGTTGGGGAGACAAAATATAGACCAGCTTAGTGGGAACGCAAACTAGGTGAAGGGGGGTAATATGAAATGTTTAATCCAGAAGGAATCTTATGCTTCCTCTACCAATATTTTCCTTTTGGAAACTGAGGTCCTGAGACAGAATGTGATTTGCTCACCATTCCACATCTAGTGAGTAGCAGAACTGACAGTTTCAGGTGCCTGATATACAAGCTGTTCAGTCATTTCAGTTGTGTTGGGCTCTTCATGATCCCATGTAAGATTTCCTTGGCAGAGCTATCAGAATGGTTCGCCGTTATCTTCTCCACCTCATTTTACAGATAAGGAAACTGAGACAAATAGGGTTAAAGTGACTTTCCTAGGATCACACAGTCACCAAGTGTCTGTGGCCTGATTTGATTGATGAGTCTTCCTGATTCCGGTTCCGATGTTCTATCAGAAAAGCAGTAAGTATTTATCAAACTTGTACTATGTACCAGGTACTGTGCCCAGTACTGGGGATGCAGATACAAGGAAAAATAAAGCCAGTCCCTGGCGTCAAGTAGCTTGTGAGGGAAGAGAGCACATAAATGGGAGTTGGGGTTGGGAGAATTGTGGGGAGAAGGTCCCCACATGGAGGCACAGTGGTGGGAGTTAAAAGCGCATTTGGGAAAGAAATGAAGCATGACTAGCCTGGGCCGCTCCCCCCATGGAGGCCCTGAAGAAGGAACTCACCAGTGAGAGAAGAGGGATATGACCCATGGTGAGAAGGACCCAAGAGTTTAGGGAGAAGCTGCAATACAAGCCGGAGAGTGGGTGAGGAAGTAAAGACGTCCAGATTAGATTATTCTTCCAAAAAGTTTGTCATTGGAAAGAGAGTATGGTGACCTAGGCAGTCAGCAAGGTGGAGGAAAGTCATTTCTTTAGAATCAGGTTGACCAACAGAGGAGGTAAGAGGCCAAGGGCCAGGAAAATTGAAGACATAGTAGAGCAGATTACAGTTGTATTATTCCTTCACCCTAAGACCTGTACTGTGTGTAGAGTTCAGACCGGTTTTCCTGGTGTTCAAAGTTCTTCGCAATCTGATGAAACCCTGAGGCCTAAAAGGCCATTTTGAGATGAGAGGTGAATTTTAATTGACACCCTCCAGATTTCTCTTCTGTTCGTTTCATTTGTGCCTCAGTGTTCATACATCAGAGGAACTAGAGGCAGCAGTGGAGAGCATGCTGGGCCTGGTGTCAGGAAGACTCATCTTCATGAGTTCAAATCTGGTCTCAGACACTTAACTAGCTTTGTGACTCTGGGCAAGTCACTTAACCCTATTTGCCTCAGTTTCCTCATCTATAAAATGAGCTGGAGAAGGAAATGGTGAGCCACTCTAGTCTCTTTGCCAAGAAAACCCCCAGTGGGATCAGGATGAGTTAGACATAGCTAAACAGCAAAAAAACAATAATGACCTTTTCTAAGTCGCTCTTTGCCTTTTTTGCAATTTCCCGCAGGATTTGACTCTATTGAATAACTCCTTCTTCTTGAAGCTTTCTTGGCTCCTGGGACATTCTCCTTTTTCACGATTTTTTAAAGTTTCTTTTCCTTCCCAGCTACTAAGTACTGGCCTTCTACAAGGTTCTCTCTTTCGCCCTCTTCACTTCACTCACTGCCCTTTCTTTTTTGGCAGTCTCATTCATTCCCATGGCCTCAACTATGACCTCTATGTGGATAATTCCCAAACAGGCCCTGATCTCACTCCCAACACTAGTCTTGAATTTCCAGCCACCTCATCGATCACAGGATTGAGCACTATGAGGGACCTTAGAGATCATCTACACAACCCATTGACTTTACAGAGGGAAAAAAAAATGACAGGTCCAGAAATAATTTGTAATTTGCAAAGTCTCAAGAGTAGCCAGTCAAACCTGAACCCAGATCTTTTGACTTCAAATTAATCCTGTCCTTTTCCCACTATATCACCTCTCTGAAGTTTTGGCAGGACCTGGATATGAACACTTTTCCAAACAGAACTTATTATCTTGCTCTTATCCCCAAAATATAGTAGTAGTATATAGTACATAATAGTAGTATATAGTATGTAGTAGTAACTCCCTACTTTCCAATATTTATTAAAGAAGGAACCATTTTTCTAATGGCATAGTTTCAAAGTCTCACAGTCCCCTATCATTTCAGATTTACCACCAGGTTTGGGCTTTCTTGATCTCTAAATCTGAGGGGTTTCTCCTTCTAGACTGATTCTTTTGTGAAGGCAAACTAGGACATCTTTTGCCTCAGTTTTTACCTACCCTTTAATTATTGAATGGGCATTGTCTCCAATAAATTGAGACCTAGGAAAGACTTTAGCTTAAAAAGGCCAAGGTCTCCCACTAGATCCAGGACCATTGCCAGTTGGTTTGACGTATGTCTTGCTGGACTCTGATGACTCTAGAGGACAGAGTAAGGCTGATGACTTTGCACAGCCTGCCTCACTTAAATCCAGTTCACTTTCAAGACAGGACATCGCCCTCCTGAGGTCATTGGTTCTCCTTGATACTAAAGGCGATCAATAACAACAACACTTGGACAGAGACACAACTCTGTTTCTAGGACCTAGAGGGTGTGGAGGTAGAAGGAAGTGGGTTTTGGACCTAGGCTTGAATTCTGCCTCTGCCACTAACTATGTGGCCATGGGCCAATTATTTCACCTCTCTTACTAACCATATTTTTGGGGCAAGAGTGAAATAGATAACTTGGCAACAGAGAGGATATGGCAGCTAATAAGCAAAAGGGAGAAGTTAAAGATGGTACCTAGTTTTTCAACCTGAGGGACCGGGAGGATGGTGTGGGATATGATATTAATTCACTTTCAGTTCGTGAGCCTATGAAATTTAAGTTCCCCGAGTTATGCCTAAACTCAATCTAAATTTCTTTAAAAGAAAATCTCATTTTTATTTTTTTAAATAAAGTTACATTTTATACCATAATATGTCTGCCCTTCTCTGAGCAATAAATCATCTTTAATTACAAATATTACCCCCCCAAAAAAGAGAGAAGAAATTCAGCAAAACTAGCATACTCACCCTGTCAGACAGTACAGTATATTCATCATTCAGCATCTATGAGCTTCTACCTCTGTGATGAATGGAGGGATATTCATTTTGTTAACTCTTTTTTGAGTCTTAGAGCTGAAGTCATAATAAGATAAATTCAGTTCTTTCCTCCCTTTCTCTTACCTTCCCTCTTTCCTTCCTTCCCTCCTTTTTTCTTCCTTCCCTTTTTCCCTCCTTTTTATATTGTTCTAATCTGATAAGACATGGTTTTATTATATTATTATTAAATATAACTTTATATTATATAGTTACATATTTGTGTATATGAGTTTCCCAGTTCTGCTTATTTTATCCTGTCATATGTCTTCCATTGCTTACATGAATTCTTCATCATCACCTTTTTCTATTGCACCCTTAATTTCCTATGAGTTGAATGAGTTTTTTGGTGACATGGGCAGCATGCTACCTCTTCTAGGGCTTTAGTTTCCTCTCCTGTAGAGCTGTGCAGCTAAATGTTTCACAACTGGTTCTTCAAACAAAACCCTAATGTCCCTTTGAATTCTAACCTTATGTTTTGAGCATTTTTTGGAGAGCAGTTGGTTTCCAGTCCCCTCCCACAAACATCTCTTGGCTTGCTATAAGGATCACCCCTTTGTCTCTGCTCCCCAGAAATAAGTTTCACAGATGCCAAATGTCAAATAACTAGTGCCTAGTTATCCAGGATAATTAGTTAATATAGTAAACTACCAAATGGCCTGATTTCTGAGGATGGGAAGGAAATGGGATAGAGGCAGTGACCCAGCAGTAGCCTTGTGGTGTCCCAGAGTCTTCCTTCTACAGCTATTGTTACCGTGGAGTATAGTCTGCTCCCTCCCCAGCTGAGACCGATCTCTGTGCCCTTTGCCAAGGATGCTGTTTGTAGTACTTACCTCAGAAGTAAATATTTCCAGTTCTGCTCTGGGATTGACCTTTCTATAGCATACAAATAAGTGCAGAGAATGAATAAAAGTGAAAAAGCTGTGTTGCAATCATGTAATATGTCTGTTTTGTTGTGGTGCATTAGCAAGACGGTTTTTACAATTTCCAGGCAAATTTCTGAAAAGGAAATAATCAGTTGAGCATGTGTTGGCAACATAGAGTGAATTTGTATAAATCAAAGTGAGAACACCTCTGTTTAGACTTTAAATTCTTCTAGAAGTTGATTATGAGGAGGGAAATTCTTAAAAGAATCAGGAGACAATATCCAGCAGGAGGCAAAATGATACATAAAAACCCAGTCATTACAGTTCTCTAGGGACAAAGAAGAGTCAGGCAAATCCTTGAGAAATAAAGCATCCTTGATCTCCATTAAGGAGATTCACAATTAAACAACAGCATTCTTTCCTTATGATTACACAGTTTCCTTCATCTTCTACTTTTTTTCAACTAAACAAAACCATTTCATAGATTCCTAGCTAAAGAAAACTGGATATTGGAAAGGTTTTTTTTTTTTTTTTTTTGTAAATTAGAAAAACAGATGTATTTTATGACTTTTATTTTGTCACTAGAATTTTTTATCAGCTTAGTGTGAACTATCTTTTTCTGAAGTCTTCCTCCAATATCTCATTTTGACCTGGAACTCTTGGATGATAAATAAATAAACGAATGACTATTTACAATAAATATTTACAAAGTTTACTTTAATTTGAAATTAAATTTAATGTTTACAAAATACATATATTATTTCATTTGATCCCCCAAACAATTTACCAGTAGGTGCTATTATTGTTATATCTATTTTACAGATGAGGAAGACAGGGTCAGTGGGTTGCCACTGGCAAGTCCTGCCCTCCTGGGAAGGCACTGTGTCTAGACTGACTGCTGTGCAAGGATTATGTGTTCAAATGATCATAGTACTGGAAATTCTCTTGGAGGTCATCTACTCTAACTCCTTCATTTTGCAAATGAGGAAACTGAGGTCCAGAAAGACTAAATGACTTTCCTAGGATCACATGGGAAAGAAGTGGTGGAACCAAGATTTGAACCCATATTCTCTGATTCCAAATCCACCACTCCTTGCACTGTTCCATACTGCCTCTCAGTCTAGTTAAGTTTAGAGAGACTCCTTGCCAAAAGAGTTGTCACCAAGAAATGAATGAATTATTTTAGCCATATAAGACAGTCTCTGTGAAGAAGTCTACTAAGATATGGAAAAATTGTGCTATGCATTGCAGATGAATTAGTGGATTTTTTGGCATATTGAGATCTGAGAATAAATCATAGATTTCATAGCATCACAATCTGCTTAGGTGTTAGGTAAAAAAAGTAATATAACAAACAGAAATCCAGTCGTTCATTTCCTTGGGGGAAAAATTCTGTTGGCATGGTTAGGATCAAGAGATTGTTCCACTGGAAAGAAAATAGACTTATACATGCACATATGCATATCAAATGCTCTCTATATTTTTAACATAAAATTTTTCATCTTGCTTTAAATGTGATACATATTCCAGTCAACATTTGGTTGAATGATTCTGGATCATTTACTTGGAAGTAATTCTAATTTCTTGAATCAAACTAGATTTTACATTATTGTCTGCTCTCTGCAATTATCCCTCTGTTCCCGATTGCTTATTCAAAAAAATCTTAAAAAAACAATTTTAACTGATACTATTTTTTTTATTAAAATAATTACTGGACCTACTTTCCTACCCCTAACCTGGAATTGATGCTTCCCTTTTAATAAAAACAAAAATAAATAAATAAGTATAAAAATAAGTATAAAAATAAATAAGAAAAATTGCCAAAGTGACCCAAACTGATGGTAGTGGGAGCATCCTATCTGCCCCTGTTTTCTCTTTTTTCATGATGTGAAGAGAGAAATTGATTACTTATTCTCCAGGATGAAGATTAGTCTTCACAGAGTCCCACTTCCTTTAATGTTCTTTTCATTTATATTATTATAATCATTCTGCTGTTTGGTTTATTCACTCTGAATCTGTTCAAATCAGCTTTCCTAGGTTTCTTTGAATTCCTTACATTGATCATTACTTACAATGCACCAAATGCTCCATTCAATTCATATATCATATTTTTTTCAGTCATTCAACTATCAAGGGGTACTCACTTTGTTTCTAATCTTTGTCACCACAAAAATGGTGTTATGAATAGTTTGATATATATATCAGAACATTTAATTCTTTTTGTTTGTGTTTTTTTAAATCTCTTTGGGGCATATACATATTTGTGGAATCCCTAGTTCAAAATATTAGAATAGCTGAAGCGATTTTTTCTTGTATAATTGTTTTCCTTAATGGCTAGACCAATTCACAGCTTTGTAAATAGTGGATTAGTGTGCCTTCAATTCCATAGACCTCCTACACTGACCTTTTCTTACCTTCCTTCCTTCCTTCCTTCCTTCCTTCCTTCCTTCCTTCCTTCCTTCCTTCCTTCCTTCCTTCCTTCCTTCCTCTCATTCTTTCTTTTCTCTCTCTCTCTCTTTCTTCCCTTCTTTCCCGATTTCCTTTCCCCTTTCCTCCTTCTTCCCTTCCCTCCTTTCCTTGTCCCTCCTTTCTTTTTTTTGTGTCATTTTCTTCTAATGGGTTGGATTTGAGGTCAACCTCAGAGTTCAATTTGTAATATCCTACAATTATTGATTTCTAATGTCTTTTAATTTGCTTGTTAATAGTGTATAATTCTCCCTTTGAAAACTATTTAGAAAGTTGTAGCAAAGAACTGAAAACCAAAGGTGTGCCATCAACTGGGAAATGGCTAAAAAACACCTCCCTTATGTGAATCTCAAGAATATTATTGTACAGTTAAATGACAAATATGTGTAATCTAGGGAAACCTGGGAAGATTTATAAGAACTAATGCAGAATATAAGAGCAGTATCAAAGGAATGATATATATTGTTCATTGTAATAAGGTAAAGGAAACTCTTACTAAAGAAAGTCCAATTGAATAACTAAAAAGTAATAATGGCCCCAGGCTATAAGCAATGAAATATACTTCTCTCTTCATAGCACAGAGGCAGGGGACTACTAGGGCATAATTTTATAAACATTCACAGATGTGTTTATTTAATGGTTTTTAAAATATAAATATAACTTATTTATTTTTCAGTTTTCAACATTCACTTCCACAAGAATTTGAATTCCAAATTTTCTCCCCATCTCTCCCCACCCCCCACCCCAGGACAGCATGCACCACATCCACCCCTCCCTCCAGTCTGTCCTGCCTTCTATTACCTATCCTTCTTCCATCCTCCTACCCTTTGTTTTTCTGCAGAGCAAAAAAAGATTTCTATACCCCATTGCCTGTACATCTTATTTCCCAGTTGCATGCAAAAACAATTTTTTAACATTCATTTTTTAAATCTTTGAGTTCCATATTTTCTCCTTTTCTCCCTTCCCATCTATCCTCATTGAGAAAGTAAGCAATTCGATATAGGTAGTACATATGTAGCTATGCAAAACACATAATAATTATGTTGCAAAAGACTAACCACATTATCTTCTGTCCTGCCCTGCCCTCCATTTATTCCCTTCTCTCCTTTGACCTGTCCCCCCACAATAGTGTTTGCTTCTGATTGTCCCTTTCCCCAATTTGCTGTCCCTTCTATTATCCTCCCTCTCCTATCCCCTCCCCCTTCAGCCTTCCTGCAGGCTAAAATAGATTTCCATACCCAGTTGAGTGTGTGGCATTCCTTCCTAAAGCCAAATCACATGAGTGTAAGGATCACTTATTCCCTTTCACCTGCCCCCTCCTCCTCTCCATTGTAAAAGCTCTTTTTTGCATCTTGTATGTCAGATGATATGCTACATTCTACCTTTCCCTTTCTCTTACTCCTAGTACATTCTACTCAACCAGTAAATTTTATTTTTTTTGTATTCTCCCTTCATATTCAGTTTACCCTGTGCCCTCTGTCTTTGTGTGTGTGTGTATACATATATGTGTGTGGGTCTGAGACCACTGACTCAAATAAAAATCAGAGACCTCTTAAGGCAGAAGCAAAGCAACAAGATTTTATTACAAGCTCACAAGAAAGGGCATCTCCTCTCTGATACGTAATCAGGAGAGCGAGGCAATTACAGAAGGCAAATATAGAGATTATATAGCCCTAATGCAGATCCCACCCCACACCTTCCCCTGGCCTTTTACTCACGTTGACTGGCAGGCAGGCTTACAATCTAAACTCCACAATCTACCCTGTGAATAGAGGACAGGGTAGCAGTGGAATAAACAATAGGCATTATGTTGATGTAGATGTTGATGTGGCAACCCAAGGGGGCGTAATGTTATGCTGATATGGCAACCCAAGGGGGGTTGTGTTGTGGCAACCCAAGGGGGATAGTTGAAGTTTCATATTCCCAAAAGTCACATGATTTCTGGGAAACCAAAACTTAGGCCTAACCATCTACTAAAAGTCTTTTGTTAAGCACTGAGAAGTCTTCACTAACTTCATTCCATGCACATATACATGTATATGCACACACATATGTTTGATATGTATGTATGTGTATGTATGTATGTATGTGTGTGTATATATACACACATACATCCATATACTTATACATACCTACATTTATACATAGACATAATATAATATACACATACATACATACACATATACACCTACTTATATATATATATTCCCATTAACTACCCTAATACTGAAAAAGATCTCATGAGTTACAAATATCATCTTTTCATGTAAAAGGTTCAGCTTTAATGAGTTCCTTATAGCTTCTCTTTCCTATCTATCTTTTTGTGTTTCTCCTGTATTTGAAAGTCAAATTTTCTATTCAGTGCGGATCTTTTCAACAAGAACACTTGGAAGTTCTCTATTTCATTGAAATTCCATTTTTTTCCCTGAAGTACTATACTCAGTTTTGCTGGGTAGTTCATTATTGGTTTTAATCTTAGCTCCTTTGACCTCTGGAATATCATATTCCAAGCCCTTCTATCCCTTAGTGTAGAAGCTGCTAAATCCTGTCATATCCTGATTGTATTTCCATGGTACTTGAATTGTTTCTTTTTGGCTGCTTGTAATATTTTCTCCTTGACCTGGGAACTCTTGAACTTGGCTACAATATTACTAGGAGTTTTCCTTTTGGGGTCTCTTTCAGGAGTTGACCAATGAATTCTTTCTATTTCTATTTTACCTTCTGGTTCTAGAATATCAAGGCAGTTTTCCTTAATAATTTCTTGGAAGATAATGTCTAAGCTCTTTATTTATTTGATCATGGTTTTCAGGTAGAGCAATAATTTTTAAATTATCTCTCCTGGATCTATTTTCTAGGTCAGTTATCTTTCCACTGAGATATTTTCACAGTGTCTTCTATTTTTTCATTCTTTTGATTTTGTTTTATAATTTCTTGATTTCTCATAAAGTCATTTGTTTCTATCTATTCCATTCTAATTTTAAGGACTTATTTTCTTCAATGAGCTTTTAGACCCCCCTTTCTATTTGCCCAGTTCTGCTTTTTAAGACATTCTTTTCCTCATTAGCTTTTTAGACCTTTTTTGCCATTTATGTTAGTCTATTTTTAAAGGTGTTATTTTCTTCAGCATTTTTTTGGGTCTCCTTTAGCAAGCTGTTGACTCATTTTTCATGATTTTCTTTTGTATCACTCTAATTTCTCTTCCCAATTTTTCCTCTTCCTCTCTTACTTGATTTTCAAAATCCTTTTAGACCTCTTTCATGGACTGAGACCATTTCATATTTTTTTGGAGGCTTTGGATGTAGGAGACTTGACCTTGCTGTCTTCCTCCAGTTGTATGCTTTGATCTTCCTCATCTGAAAGGATGGAAGAAAATACCTTTTCACCAAGAAAGTAATCTTATAGTCTTATTTTTTCCCCCTTTTGGGCATTTTCCCAGTCAATTACTTGACTTTTTTGCCTTTGTCAAGTGGAGGGTATACTACCCCAAGCCTTCAGAGGTTTTGTGTAGCTATTCTCCCAGCTATCTCTAGGGATAGAAATGGCCTGTGCTATGGTCTGTGAGCAACCACAGGCACTCTTTTTTGCCCTAGAACTGCAAGTAGGATTCCCTTTCCACAGTCACCACCAGCTCTGCCACACCAGTGCTCCTCCTTATCCCAGGACCACCACTCAGGACTGAGACCCAGATCAGTTGCTTAATTCCCCCACCCTCTGTAGGTTGAGAGCTCCAGAACTGGCTATAAGGCAGTGACCGCAACTGTATTGGGACTAGGGCTGGAGTCTGACCATGCTCTTGCTCTCCCTCTCACCCAGGTGAAAGATCTTTCTTTCTGACCTTTGAAGCTGTCTTTGACGTTTGTTTAAGGAATCTGGAAACAGCAGCAGCTGTCTGCGATTCAGTGCCCTGAAGCCTGCTGCAGTCCCATCTGTGCTGGTGTGGCCCACACTGGGCCCTGCTCTGCTCTAAGCCTGGCACAATAGGCCTTTCCTGTAAGCCTTCAGGTTGTCTTGGGCTGAAAATCTCTTTCACTCTGTCATTTTGTGTCTTCTGCTGCTCTAGAATTTGTTTAGAGTCACTTTTTAGAGGTAATTTAAGGGCTTTGAGTGGGAGAGCTTAAGTAGGTGCAGGCTTCTGCTCTTCCATTCTAGCTCTGCCCCTAATTGTTATTATTTAAATGAAGATTAAATTAAAGGGGTGCTGGAGAAGAGTATATACATATATATATATATATACATACATACATATATACACATATATACATATATACACATATATACACACATATATACATATATACATATATTTAAGAAATGACTGTGATGTAAGACAAAAGACAGATAAAAATTCATTTTTGAAAAAAAAAGCTATATTTTAAAATCCTGTGATCACATTTATGTAAGTTCCCTACAGATCTTCGGTATGGAGCTTTAGTTAGTGATATTTGATGCAAAAGTATTTTTTTACTTAATAATTGCTTTTCTTGTTTTGTACACATTGATTGTGTTCTTAGAAAGATTTAAAAAATTTGATGTAATCGAATGTTCTATTTTGGATTTTGTTATCACCTTTATTTCTTATTTGATTAAGAATTATCTCTGAAGCTACAGTGATTTTGAAAAAAAAATTCTAGTTTTCTCTAATTTTTAAAATGATTTATATTTATATTAGGTTTCATACTTAGCATGTGGTACTTAGCATTTATTGTAAGATACTGATCCAAACCTAATTATTGCCAAACTACTTTTCTGTGGTCCCAAAAGTTCTTGTAAAATCAGATGTCCTTACCCCAGTTACCACTTGGTTTTTTGAATAATAACTCCCATTTCTTAGGGCTCTACAGTTTCAAAGAACTTTACATACATAATTTCACTTGATAGTAACCAGGTCTTTCTGAGGCTGTAACCAACCATTTCACTTTGCCTTCTGGAACTCAGAATGACCCTTCCATGCTTCTAAATGATCAGCATTTTTTTTTTTTGTCTATATTCTCTGTTTTGGCCTTCTGGGTTAATCAGATTGTAGCTTTTTTTGGGGGAGATAATTATGGATAGGGAAATATTACAGTAACTCTTCCTCTCCTGAGATGGAACTTGCTTTTGTTTTCACCACTTTACTTCCATTGACATAGTTTCTACATAAAGAAAATCATGGAGATAGAAAGTTTATCTGCCAAGGATATCCAGGATATTATCAACTTCCCTCTTTTCCTCAGTGGGATATAAGTTTTGAGGTTAAGTGGTGATAATTACAAGTTATCTTAAGGAAATTGTTATAGAGGATGCTTATATAATTTCAAAACTCTTAAAAAATCCAGCAATGGCAAAATACATACAGTGCTAGTATTAGCGTCATAAAGAGTTGGGTTCAAATCCTTCCTCTGCGTGAATATAGGGAAGTTATTTAACTCTTATGTATCCTAGGAAATGAACTCCCTGGGACTTATGTGCTATGCAGAGATCTTGGAGTGGTAAAGGGAGTTACCATACTTGGATTTCCTCCATGCTTTTAGCAAAAAAAATCCAAAGTCCTTTGGATGTTCACAGGTTTACAAAATGTTTTCCTCATAACAGCTTTGTGAAGTAGATACCATACGTATTATTATCTCAAATTTACAGATGAAAATGTTGAGGATTAGAGGAAGCTAACATGCATTATTTAGGTCATACAAGGAAAATATCAGAAATGGCGCATAAACTTGTCTGCTAACTTTAAGACTGAGTCTTCCATTCTGACAAAAATTTCCCCCAGTTTCCCTGCTGTAGAGGTGGACATACACCACTCATCTGTGATTTGAGTGACTGCAGTATGGCTGAAGTATCTGTTAGAATCAGGAGTGGGCCATTAGACTTTCATTGGGACTGTGGTTGAAAGTCTAGCAGTTAGGCCTTCTAGATCATGAACAAAATGACTCATACAGTAGACCAAGGGTAGGGAACCCATGACCTTCAGGTCACATGTGGCTCTGTAAGTCCTCAAGTGTGTTCCTTTGACAAGGATTTGTTCTGTGAAGTTTAGATTTAGTCAAAAAGCTGCACTTGTGGACCTAAAGGCCACATGTGGCCTGGAAGCTGCAGGTTCCCCACCCCTGCACTAAACTTAGGATATTTCAACGCTTAGCCAAGAAAGCATTTAGATAATTAATAAATCAGTGAATGGATTAATATTTCCACTCAAGTCCCTTTGCACAAGACCCTTCAAAGTGCCCAATGTTGACTATATACCTAATTAAGAAAGAGGATTATATGAGATAAGAAAATTTAACATCAACAGAGAAGAAAAACAAGAAAAAATGAGAGGTTGAGTTCAATAGTGGCCTGAGAATTGGTCACTGAGTCAGGAAGACCTGGTTTTGAGTTTTGTCTCTGACATACATACCAGCTATGTGAGCCATTGAACTTCTTTGTATACTCAGGAAACTCTCTAGGATGATAAATTGCAGTACAGTTACCAATCTACATTGGTAGAGGCCATTTCCTCACCAGGAATTCCTTAGATTGGTGAAATACAGGTATGACCACCCCTCCCAAAGAGATGAATAAACAAATATGGCTCTAACAAAAACAAGGATGCTTTGTATAGTCTTTTTTTTCTTCTCATCTTTTTTTGTGGGATGATCTTTTTGCCTCCCCTCTGATGGCTTCACTACATGACTTCATGCTTCCTCTCTTGGACATAGCTGCTTGAGACCAACAGTAATTCTCCAGAGGTCTTTATGCCAATTATCTTTTACACCAAACCAGCTTGCCTTGCCCACATCTTGAGTTGCCTCCTCTCAAAGGTTGTTCTTCTTACACAAAGACCAAATGTTTGACATTTTCCTGTTTGGCTTCAAGGACTCTTGCAATCTCTTCCCCTAACTGATCCAAATAGTTTATTTTTCTCTGAAGAAGAAAAAAAAATGGCATACCTAGTTTGTCTTGTCTAAGCCTGTCTCTTTTCTGTGAACAGTACTCTGATTGTTAACGGAGGTTGACGTTTCTACATGTCTCTTTAAAGACATGAACCGCAGTATTTAATGTGGGGAGACAACTGGGCCAACAGCTCAGGAAATGGAGAACATTAGTGAAATTCCTTTCATTAAAAGGAGCAAATCAGGAAGAAACAGTAGGCATGTCATTTTGATTTAATTATCCTGACAGAGAAGTCCTGCCTAGAATTGGAGAATCTGTTATCACTTCATTAAAACCAAGCTTAACTATAATGACCCATCCCAAGCAACCTCCTGTGTTTACAGGAGCTCCATGGATGACACCTTGGAGACAAAATGCACCCACTGCCAGTTTCTGGATCTCTTGCTTACTTTATTGCTATGTGTTCCCCAAGAGCTAACAGATTTTCTCCCCTCTTTAATTAGATAATTGAATTTGAGGGTCTCCCCTGCCTTATTTTCTTAGCCTTATGGACCTGGAAGACCATATAAATTTTTTCTCCATCCCTTTTCACATCCTCTACTTAGTTCCCTTGACACCCATCTTTTACTTTTTTTCTCAATTAAAAAAAGTATATAAGAAAATCAAAAGGCTTATGATTTCCTTCCTTGAAGGAAAGGCTAAGGATTAGCCTTTGAGGGTTTTAGTCTTTTCCCCTTTTAATTGAAGTAGTGTACTAAGTAAATTCCCTGCGAAGGAATGACTATTTATTGCTTACTATTACAAGCATTAATACAAATAAAACCATGTCTGGCTATTGGAAAGCAGCCTGTCATTTATCCATGCCACAAATGGTACCCTGAGCACGTAATGCCGCCTAATGAAAGAACGACTTGGCTAACACTCCTAGACACAGCTCTGGATCACTGTCTCACAGCAGTTTTTAATCCGGTTACAAAGCTGTATTTTCCAGTTAGCAAGAAAGATATCAGTCCTCTGGTGGCAATAACATGATTACAAACTTTCCAACAGTAAAGGAGATCAGAGACATTAACAAGGATGGGTAGATCACTGTCCTGTCTGAACTAGGAGTGTATGGCAGCTTAATGGCACATGATATTCCTAGACTCTAGCATCTTCAATCAAATTCACCTGGCCCATGTCTCTCAGCTGACTGAGGTGGAAGGGACCTCGTAGATGATCCAGGGATGGGGAAGCTGTGGCCTTGAGGTCACGTGTGGCCTTCTAGGTCCTTGGGTGCAGCCTTTTGACTTAGATCCAAGCTTTACAGAACAAATCCTTTTATTAAGGGGATTTGTTTGGTGAAGTTTGGATTCAGTTAAAAGGCCACACTTGAGGACCTAGATGACCACATATGACCTCAAAGTCACAGGTTTCCAGACCCTGAATTCTAATCTAACCCTTTCATTTTACAAAGGAGAAAAATGAGGCCCAGGATGGTGAAGTGACTTACCCAAACTCACAGTGCAAGTTAGTGGTAGAGTTGGAATTAGAAGGGGTGGGAGTGGGAAGTGTCTCCTGACTCCCAGCCCAGTTCCATTATACTGTAAATGATTGATTAGATAGCTTATCTGATAGCCTAAGCAGCTGTATTGTTGTAAATGCTGATTATAAACTTCATAAGATCTATATTTTAAAAAAAAGAAAAGCTTAAACTGGTGAGTAAGATAGAGGGGTCTCAGTTACCTGGCAATATTACAGAGCAAAATACATTTTTGGCGGAGAAGGTGGGAAGAGGACCTTTCAGCACTCTCACATCAGACCATGTGGGTGATCCAAGAAGCACCATATCATAGCATGATCTGGTTGAGTCCAGTTGAACATGGGGCATGGAATAATACTGTACAAATAGGAGCTTCAGGTCTTCATTTATCAGGTGAAACGCACTGACTGTGTGACATTTTCTAGTCCCTCAACTTCAGCTGCCTCATCTATAAAATGGGAATGATAATATTCTTTACCTGATGGAAGGAATCACCTGATCCAGATGACTCCTTGGGATCTCTTCTCAATCAATAAGCATTTATTAAACCCCCTGCTACATACTAAGCAGTAAGCTAAGCCTTCTAGATCAAAGATCAGTGATTGCATTAACTCTTGATAATGATTCTTCGATTTTTTTTAAGCTCTCAGTGAGAGGAATTCTGTGGTTGGTAGCAACTGCCCCTCACTTCTATATTCCTGAGCTGTTTACACTGAATGCAAGATTTTGTGTTGAGGAATGCATAATTCAGCACTACATGTCTGTGAGGAGTAAATTATTGATGTAAAATAAAATAATAGCTTTGAAGGCAAATGTTTCTTTTAACATAAATTACATACCCACTTCCTCAAGCCTTTGGAAAATTTAAAGTATATGAAACTATAATAGCAGTCACAGTATCTAGAAATAGAGAGAAAAAAAGAAGACTGGGAAATAATACTAATGACCAACAAAAATGAATACTAGCCTTTATATAGCACTCTATGATTTGCAAAACACTTTACATTATTGTCTCCTAGACTCACTGACAAAAAGTGCTATTATTTTTCCCAGTTTTATAGATGAGGAAACTGAGGTAAAGAGATTAATCAAGGTCTCACAGCTAGCAATGTGTATGAAGCAAGAACTGGACTGGCCTTCCCTCTAAGTCTCCATCTCTACACACTGCCACTTAACTGCCCATTGATGGAAGAGGGTTAAAGGTCATATTGGCAATGAATATAACTCAATTTCTTTTTCAGGAGACACTACCGTATTTACTAAATATCTTAATGTATAAGAATAACTCCTAAAGTTAAAAAAAAGGGCTTCACTTAAATTAGGGTTGACTTACACACTGTGTATAGTGGAATGCTGCTATTCCTTAATTTAGCTAACTGGCTGAAATAGTTATTAAGGGAGTTGAGGAAATTCATTGACCTGCATACTGAGTTTAGATGAAAACCTATGTTCTTCTGCAGAAAATTTAGGTTGGCCCATATTTTTGATTGCAATTATATATCCTAGTTACAGATGGTGAAGTTCTAGAAATAGCCAAGAAGGGAAGGGCTAAGGCAGCTAGGTGGCATAGTTGATAGCTCAGTGGACTTGGAGTCAGGAAGATTTGAGTTTTGGGGTGTTTCTGGAGGAGGGAGGGGAGGCAATCAGTGCTAAATGATTTGCCCAAGTAAGTGTCAATTGTGTGAGATCTACCTGACTCCAGGACAGGTGCTCAATTCACTATGCCACGTAGCTGCTCCGAAGATTTGAGTTTTTAATCCAGCCTCAGATATTTACTAACTGTGTGACACTGGGCAAGTCACTTAACCCTTGTTTGCCTTAATTTACTAGAGAAGGAAATGTCCAACTACTTCAGTGTCTTTGTCTAGAAAATCCCATGTACATCTATGAAAACTGAGGTCCACAGACACGAAGTGACTTGCCCAAAGTTAAACAATTAGTTTACACAAACCTATCTTCAAATGTGCAGCTTATGCAATGTAGCTATTTATTCACTCCTTTTACAAATTATAGGCAATTTCCAGTTCTTTGTCATCACACAGAGAGTCACTATAAACATTTTAGAACATATGGGGGTAGGAAAGAAAAAGGCAGGGAAATTTATGGGATAATTTTTATATATTTAAAAGAATTTTCAAGTTATACACTATAGATTTGCAGTTTCAAGTGTGATCTTTTTTTAAATTAAGCTATGTTATAGAAATGCTTATTTTATCTCATAAATTAAAAATATTACAATCTGGGCAGTAGTGGATAAAAGGGATGGATTTGGAGTCAGGAAGACCTACATATAAAGCTAACCTTCAATGCTTACCAGTTGTGTGGCCCTGGACAAATTACTTTAGCTCCAGAAGCCTCAGTTTCTTCATTTGTCAAATGAGAGAATTGTACTAGATATCCTTTAAGGTCCTTTTAACTCTCAATCTATGACTCTGAATCATCCATAGTGATCTTCTCTGGTAGCATGCCCAAGTGGGATCAAGTTAAAATGATTGTCAAGGGTGGCTATGAAATTAATCACAGAAGGGAAACTTGAGAGGGTATTTGCAGAAGAAGAGAGGGACTGTCCATACACATAACAGACTCAGGTCTTTTTTAAGCATCATTCTCATCAGCTGCCTCTGAGTCACAGATTGCTGTAGGCTTTTAGTCCATTGAGCTGTAGCTGGGGCCAAAGTTCAGGCAACTTGAGGCTCCCCCACCTCAGCTCCCCAGGAGGTTTCTGGTTAAGAGCCTCATGGGCATAGACTCCATGTCAATAAGATGCTATGCTTGCTTTCACTGAAGGTGAGAGTTGTCTGGGAAAAGTGGAACAAATATAAAATGAATTATTCTGACTTTTTGTTCACATTCCAAACAACTTAGATAAGAAACAGTTCAGAAAGAATGAGTCCAGGCAGCTCTGTCTGCCAGATACAATGGTGGCCATATAATGGACCATGC
Organism: Bettongia penicillata ogilbyi; assembly: GCA_023548195.1. Taxonomy (NCBI): domain Eukaryota; kingdom Metazoa; phylum Chordata; class Mammalia; order Diprotodontia; family Potoroidae; genus Bettongia; species Bettongia penicillata. The sequence continues at coordinate 7,554,336 of JAJHZJ010000008.1, forward strand.
TTTCCATTTGAAAACCAATCTTTCAACCATGTTCATCTGTGTCAATACATTTAATGCCTAAAGCAATGAAGAGGGCGGAGGGAGAGAAATGAAACCCATTATGGAGGGAGACTGGACAGCTGTTATTTTTTGTTAAGGATATTAGAGTTTATAAGAAAGTGCTCAGAAAAGAAAGGAATGTTTATATGCACATTCTTCACAGATGAAACTTTTAAGAAAGGCTCCCTGCTAAAAACCCTGTAAATATGAATGAACAGAAACAGATGATGGCATTAAAGACAATTGTATATTATCAGAAACTCCAGGAAATATTTCTTTTTAAAACATAGACTATATTCTCACAAGCCAGAAAACGTCCAAACAAAAGTTGATATTCTTGCCCCGAACTTTTTCCCTTGAAGAAACATTGAATCATATACTTTGGATGTCAGTGCAAATTATGTCATTGATGGGCCCACACACTGGGTAGGGCTGGCTCCTTTTTTAATCTAAGGCTATAACTGAGATGACCTCTTCACTAATCCTAAAGCTAAACTTTCCTAATTATCCCTTGATATTTCACGTTGGCAATCATGAATGGAAAATAATGATAGCTGATATCTATTTATTGACAGATTAATTATTATTTTTATTTTTGCATCACCATTTCCCTCTTTCCTCCCCTACCCAGAGACATCCCCCTGTAAGAAGGAATAAAAATGACAGAGAAAAAAGTCATTTAGTAAAACCACTCAACACATCAACTGAATCTTTCACTATATATGCAACATCATATCCATGTTACTCACCTTTGCAAAGAGGGGGGAGAAATGTATTTTCTCACCTCTTTTTTGGGGGCCATATTTATTCATTATAATTACAAAGCATCCAGCTTTGATTTCTATAGTCATTCTTTTCATTTACATCTTTGTAGTCATTCTGTATATTATTTCCTCATTTTGCTTTTGTCATTGAGTTCATATAAGACTTCTCATGGTTCATGCATTGAGCTCTGGACTTTCAGTCAAGAAGACTTGAGTTAAAATCCATCCTTGCACACTCACCAGTTGTGTGACCCTAGGAATGTCACTTAAACTCTGTCTACCTCAGTTTTCTCATCTGTAAAATGGGGATAGTAACAGCACTTACTTGTGAGGAACAAATGATATAAGATTTGTAAATCTCTTAGCATAATGCCCAGCATGTAGTAGATGCTTAATAAATTCTTGTTCCCCATAATCTCACATCTATGAATTGTTGTCAGGATAAAATGAGTATTTATGAAGCACTTTACAAACTTAAAAGCACTATACAAAAGGGACTATTATGATTATTAATTATGATATAACATTTTATTATTAGACACATAATATTAAATAAAATAATATTTTATTAAGCTAATAGTAATAATAACTTCTTACAGCATAGTTACACTTAACTAACTTCGTGTACTTCAACTTAAAACTAAAACCAAACAACCTATTTTGCAATCAGTGGGCAATTGCACTATTTCCAGTTCTTTACAACTACAAAAATGATGTTATAACTATTTTGGTGTACAATGGAGCCTTTTTCTTCATCTCTCTTTGTCCTCCCTGAGGTATTTGTCTAGCAGTAGAATCTTTGGATTAAAGAATATGGACAGTTTCACTTTCTTATGCAGCTGATAATTATAGAGTTTATCCCAAAAGAATGTTATATCCATTACTTTGAATGAAGTTCATAACCTCCCTTTTAGGGAGGTAGTGCCAGCGATCAAATCATGGCTCTAACATTTACTAACTCTGTGACTGAGCAAATAACCTCTTTGAATTTTAAATTATCTCACTTTTAAAATAGTAAATAATACTAGTGCTTCAAGTGCATGCTTATCATGAGGAAAATACATAGTAAATACATAGAAAATACATAGTAAAGTACATAGTAAATAAATTTGAATTATAACCATTTCTTATACAACTTGTCCAAGATCACATAGCTAATGAACCAGTACTTCTCCCAACCAGCCAATAAATCAATCCATTACAAAGCATTTATTAAGTGTCACTTTGCTAGACAAGACTGTAACAGCTTCAGCCCTCAGGGAGATGACATTCTATTCTAAGTCCTGGGCTTATCAATTCTACCACACTGAAACATTCTTTGACACAATCAGGTTCTCCTTGGAGAGGATTTGGTATCTTATGCCAAAGTAATTAATCAATCATTAAGCATTTATTAAGCACCTACTATGTGTCAGGCACTAGGTTAAGCTTAGGATACAAAGATATAAATCAAGCAGTCTCTATCCTCAAGGAATTCAAGAACCAGACGTGTCATAAGTGAAAGAGCATCCTTTGGTTGTCTACTTCTCCACATGTAGATTCTGCAGAGATGTCTGCATTTCTAAAATAACAGGATTTTGTACCCTGAAGAAAATCCAATTGTTTTTTCAGACATCTGTCTTGGTTTCCAGGTGTTATTTATTGTTTTAATGTTGGCAGAAGTATGCATGGTGTGAGTAAAAAAAAAATCACAGACTGATATATTATGAAAATAAGTCCAAGATTTATGATATTCACTCTCACAAGTCCAGCACTTCGATAACTTGGTTTATGTTTTTCTTTTTTTCTTCCTCGCTATGTGAGATTATTTAGCTTAAAACTCCTATGCAAGGTTAAATTGATCTCTGAGAACTTCCAATAACAGTTTTTAAAGGACATGACTCCAAAGGCAGCATTTCCAACTGAACGGCTTAGTTTATATCTACTAATTTAATATCACAAACTACTTTCCTTAGCCCAGTAATTTATTTCTTAACAGGAGACAAATGAAGGACAAGGAATGTGCTAAGTGAGATGGTGTCAGCCTTGTTGGACTATTCTGGAATAAGTCACATTATACGGTATATCAAGAAAGTAATAGACACTGTGATTGACTAAGAAGTAGCCCTCTGTTGAAGTGAGAGTGTATCTTACTAACCTTCACTCAGCCCTCACCCTCATAGATCTCAGTAATACAAGAACAATTAACTGAATTAGATATTCACACTTCATTAACAATACTGGATAAGATGGGCTATCTCCTGGTCCATTGTCTGTCTTGAAAGTTTCCTTGAAACTGATGTCAATTTTTCAGTATTGTCCTCTTGGGCTATTAGGCTGAGTCCAATTTTCTCTTTCTGACATTTCAAGGGATGCTATGTCAGCACTGACTTCCCTAACTTTGTGTCACTTTTTTAAAATTAAATTTTATTTTTTTAATTAGCAAACTTTTTTTCTCCTTTTCAACCTTTGATTTTCAACCTTTCTGCCACATGAACAGAAAAACAAAACTCTTGTAATAAATTCCTATATTGACAATGTCCAATATCAAGTATTTCATTCCAGATATGTAGTCCATCACCTCTCTATCAGGTGATGAATTCTTTATTATCCTTTATATCTTATTATTAATGAATCTTCATTATTTTACTTGGAAATCATGGTTGATCTTACAGTTGATCAAAATTGTTACATCTATCAAAATTATCTGTCTTTATATTGTTGTGATTGTATAAATTTTTCTCTGTGTTCTGCTCACTTCACTTTATATTAGCTTATACAAGTCTTCCCAAGAATCTCTGAAACTTTTTCTTTTGATATTTCTTAAAGCACTTGTTAAAATGTTGTTCTCCTGAGATTAAGAGAAGAGCCATAAAAATTCTTGTTCTTAAAAACATATCTCTTGTTCTTAAATGTCTGATTGATTTATGTTTTTGTATCCTCAGTTTATCCCAGTTCCTGGGCATAGTAGGTGCTTAATAAATGTTTAGTGCTTGAGTAATTGATTTGGCATAAGTTACCAAAACAGTGAAAAAAACAGTCATCTCTAAGGAGAGTCTGATTCTGGCACCACTGTGATGGAATGATAAATCCTAGACTTGAAATAGCAAGTACTTTCCTTGAGGGCAGAGACTGTGACATTTTTAGTCTTTCCATTTCCATTTTCTAAATCTTCTTCAAAAGAGATAAAAGCATAACTGAGTATGAGCCAAGCCAAGTGTATGGTACCATAAACCTCATTTTTCTTCCTAGCTATACACTGGTTGTCCCCTTCACTGAAAACTTACTTTGATGCTTCATTGCATATGGAAGTAACCTTGAGCTCTTAAAAACTATGTTAACTTTGAGGTATCACCTCATACCTCTCAGATTGGTTGATATGATGGAAAAGGAAAATGATGCATGTGGGAGAAGATATGGGGAAAATTGGGATACTAATGCACTGCTGGTGGAGTTATATACTGATCCAACCATTCTGGAGAGCAACTTGGAACTATGCCCAAAGGACTATAAAATTGTGCAAGTATACTCTTTGACCCAATAATACCGCTATGAAGTTTGTATCCCAAAGAGATCATAAAAGGGGTAAAGGAACTATATGTACAAAAATGTTTATAGCAGCTCTTTTTTTTGTAGTGGCAAAGAATTGGAAATTCAGGAGATGTCCAACAATTGGGCAATGGCTGAACAAGTTGTGGTATATGATTGCAATGGAACGCTATTGGATTAAACACTATGTTAGCAGGGTACAACTTCTCTCAGTTCTATCAATCTGGAAAACCTTTTAGCTTAGGTTCAGTGATGAACTGTCTATAGACCAGAAGGCTAGTCATAAATGAGTTGATTAATTTTTTTGCTTGCAGAAAATTGTAATGACTACCTTCTGAGCAGAGTTGTAGTCTCTGTTGAAAAGAGGCGCACCTTCCCTCCTGGATCTTTGAAATACTGAACCACATCTACATAGTATAGTGCCAACGCAATATTTACAGTACCCACAGCAGCCATGAATATCCCAGTGCAATTCTAAATCATGAAATGCAACAGACTCTCCATACGAAAGACAGAAGCAAAACATTTTTTCAAACACCAGAAAGCCAAATCCATCATAGTAACAAAGAAATCTATGCATAGTAACAATGCAGAGGGAAGCCCCAAGCCTTCGCTCTGTTGGGCTTCCCACCAACCAGCTCCCTTAAACAAATCACAAACATGTTCTCCCACTCACACTAATTGCTGTCTGCATCCTTCCTAGTTCTGACAGCTCTCTGACCAACTTCCTCTCAGTTCTGCTCTAGCTCTGCCCCTTCCTTTTCCACCCCTTTCTGTTCCATTTGACTTGACTCATGTGACAGACTTCCAACTGACTCAAACAGGTCACATGTGACTATTGATGGATATACATTATTTCCTATTAATGGATACACATTAATTGTATTAAAATACATTATTTCCTATTGATGGATATACATTAATTCCATTAAAAAATACACATGGTAAACAAGTAAAGAGAGAAGAATGTGTCCCAAAGCATGGGACCACCTAAAAATGCCTCGAATATAAAAGTGGAAAAACATCCCGGAAAAAAATATAACTTTTGGAGGGCAGAGGCTGTTTCATTTTGTCTTTGAATTGCCACCATCTAGGAGAGCACTTGGCATATAGTAGATGCCTAATAAGCACTCATTGAGATTGATCAATGATGTTCCAGAATAAGTCTGACATCATTTTGAAGAATTTCCTCTGAAATGCCTCTCTGAAGTCTTTTTTAAACACGCCTTTACAAGTATCCCCTATTTATTACTATTTTATGTCACGATCCTCTTGGAGAGCAAAGGACAAACACAATAGAAACAACCACAAGTATCTCCAAAAACCCCAGCATCACCAAAGAAGGAGGAAAAGTAAAAGTAAGGAGGTATGCATTTATTAAGTGCCTACTGTGTGCTAGGCACGGAGTTAAGAACTTTTACAAACATTATCTCATTGGTTCCTCACAATAACCCTATGAGGTGGGTGCTATTATTCTTCTCCATTTTTAAAGAAGAGGAAATTAAGCCTGAAAGAGTGTAGGTGACTTCCACATAGCCACGTAATTTACTAAATGTCTGAGGCTGGATTTGAATTCATTTTCTTGAAGCCACGTCCAGCACTTTATCAAACCTTAAGCATGGCTGAGTGACAAGAATTCTAGATGATTTATGAAGTAGTTTGAAAACTTGAACTCATAAGAGGGAAAAGGGATTTAGAAGAAGGAATAAAACAGGACCTGTTTGCTTATTAGCTTTTTGTGCATGGGGAAAAAGAGATTTTTTTTTAGTATGACCATGATAAAAAATCCTACTGTCCAATTTGTTTTCATTTTCAAGTTTGCATTTTGAGACTCTTAGATAGATACAAAGACTATTGTTATACAAATATAACTATATTGTTATGCAAAGACTATAAAACTGTATTGTTATCAAATGGTTATTGTTTGATCCTGGATGTTTCCACAAAAGTCCAGTTTTTTGGAGATTTAAACTCTCTTCACACTGCTATAATATTCTCTTTAAGACATTCCACCAGTCTATCCAAACTTGCATTCTTACTCACAGATGTCTTGTCCTTACAATTCATGTCTTGTCTCTGCGACTTTGCACAAGGTTTTTCCCATGCCTGGAATGCATTTCCTTCTTCCCTCTACCTCTTAGAATCCCCAGCTCCTTTAAAGTTCAATTCACATTCCATTTCCCATATAAAACCTTGCCTACATTCTGCCTTGTCATTACCTTGTGTTCTCTTAGCACCTGCCCCCTACCACCTGAAGGACAGATGTGATATACTTCACCCCTTATTCAGTGTTCTCTAGTAGCCTTGGGAGGGGGGGTCCCTTGTCTCTGCATTTGACTCAAGAACCTACCAATTGTGTACCTCCCCCACCCAATTTAAAGGGTCCACTATCCACTTGACAGGTTAACCTTTACAGAAGAATATTTATTTCAAAGGTATAGGAAGAATGAATGTACAAATATTTCCTCCCAAAACCTCAGGAGCATTACCTTCCCTATGCTACTGCAGTATCTGGGGAGGGGAAGGGACTGAGGTCCACAATTTAATTGCACAATTCCTACATAGCATTAGCCCCACAATATTTCAAAGGCAAGGTAAGGGGAAGGATTGCATCCTAGGACCTTGGTTTCTCAGGGCTTCTGTGCTAGGTTGGTTGTGACATGTGGTCTGGAATCTTGGTTTCCAAAGTCTTCATGGCTTGGGCTCCCGGGTTGGGGACTCTAGTTTTGTCACCTAGATCTGAAAAGAACAAGTGAAACAGATGAAACCCCACTTCACAGGAACAGGGCCTAAAGGGAGCTAAAGGTGGGACTCAGGCCCTTCCCTCCTCACGGCAGGCTTTCACTCAATGAGAATATGAGTCTTCCTTGACTTACTTGGAAAGAAAGAGATCACAAGTGTCCCACTCAGGGAATTTTTAAGACACAAGAAATTCTGGGTACTCAGTCAATGGAAGAAAGCTTCTCCCATCCACAAGGTAGACCAATGTGTGATGTTCACACCTGTACCAGTCCTCCTGTCTTCAAGAAAAACCACATGGTGCCTCCCATATAGACTCCTCCATCTCAGGTGGATATGCACCAAACCCTTATTATACTCGTACTCATTGTCCACATATTTTATATGCACGTGTTTCTACATACTATCTCCCCTGAAAGAGCATAAGCTCCTGGGCATGAAGATTATTTCATTTTTTCTTTCTAGCCTCAGAAACTAGTACAATGCCTGGCACATAGTAGGCATTTAATAAATTGGTTGATGCTTATTGATAGAAGAGTTGAGATCAGCTGGAGACAAGTGACAAGGAGTAAGAAAACTGTGACATGAGGGTTATCATCCTCTTGGTTGGAGTTTATGTTTTTCTATAGGTTTCATCAGCAGAAGCTTTCATGGTGAATCATAACATCTGGAGAAAGATAAATGGAGTTCTGAGTCCCCAAGGTTTCATTAAGCTAATATGGAGGCATCAATTCTTCTGTCTACTTAGCTCCTGATGGCTGTGTATTGTGAAACAGATAAAACCTGTGACTCTTTTATGGAGCTGCCTAATGCTAATTATGGAACCAGACACATTAACCATAAGGTAAAAGTAGACTGTGAACTTGTAAAAGCTATGTACAGCATGTTATTTGTAAGTGTAATCATCTTGCATAACTTCTAACTTTAAAAGGTAGAAACATTTATTTAACTTCATTTCCTTCCTAGAAAAACCAAGGGAATTCTTTTGTCTGGCCCAGTGACTTGCACACTGAGTTAGGGAGGGTCAATAAATATTTTCTGAATGAATAAATGAATGCATTTGTGCATTGCGGAGTATAGTGGAAAGAACACTATTTTGAAAAAAAACAAACAAATCAGGGTTCAATATAATACTACTACCTAAGTGATTGTAGGCAAGATATTTAATCTCTCTGAGGTTCAAGTTTTCCTCATTTCACAAAATCATGGAATCTAAGAGATGCTTAAAAAGTTATTTAGTCCAATTTGGATTGCACTAAAATTTTCCTCCATAACTTTTTGAGGAATGGGCATCCCGTCTCTGGTCAAAGCCTTCCAACAATAGGGAAGTCTCTACTACTCAAAGCAGTCATTCTACTTTTGGTTGGTTAGGGTATCTTTCTTATTCTTCAAAGCATCTGAGATATCATTGGTTTGTATATGCCCCTCAGTCGTGTATCTTAAAACCTGTGAATGCCTGCCCAACCTTGGGTACCCCTTTTATGCACATCATAAAAGATGCACATCACAGAAGGTTCTCCCAACATTCTGGAGTCTTTCCTCACTTTCCTCTTGTTTCATGTTGAGTCTATCTTTTTTCTCCCTTCCACACCCATACATTTTCTCAGTGACATGTAATTCTTCTTTGGAGTTCCTTAATTCTTCTCTGTTGAAACCTGTTCACATCCAAGCACTACCCTTTATGTGATAGTCATTTTGAATTGCCCTGAGATTGTCCATGACTCACAGACATACAATACCACCAGTCGGATGTAACTTCTGCTTCTTGCTACTAATTCTACTAAATTCTGCCCTTTGAGGTCATTTGTAAAGACAGGATACTGCCACCTGTACTAACCTACCTCATAGCATTGCTGTAAAGATAGTGTTACATGAATGGGGATTACTATTTTGGAATCAACAACAAAAATAGAAATCCATTCATACAAAAGAACTCTCCAATGGAGAGCAACATGCCATTTTAAAAACCAGCATAATTTCAGCATTACTTGTTCAGTCATTTGCAGTTGTGCCTGACTTCTCATGACCCTGCTTGGGGTTTTCTTGACAAATATACTGGAGTGATTTTCCATTTCTTTCTTAGTACATTTTACAGATGATGAAACTGAGGCAAATAAATTTAAGTAACTTTCTCAGGGTCACATAACTAGTAAGTGTCTGAGGCCAGATATAAACTCAAGAATATGAGTCTTCCTGATTCCAGGCCTGGTATTTTATCCACTGGGCTATCTAGATGCCCAAGTATAAAATGTACTTTAGAGAGGACAGCTTGATGGACAATGGATAGAGAGCTAGCCCTGGTATCAGGAAGACCTGAGTAATCTTCTCTTGATATGTGACCAGTGCATTTTCTTTCCTATAACGGCATCCTTATACCACTTCACTTAGAGGATTCCACATTTGCAATTTATTGTAGCCTACTTATGCTTACCACATGCCTTTCTCTTTATTGTCTTTTGAACACTTCCTAACTTTCTTGGAGATTGCATAGTTCCATTTTTAGACATGCAATATAGTTACTAAAACATTGGCATTATAAAGACAGGCCTTTGTTTCAGGGACAGTCTTGAGGAGGTTTCAATAAAATAACTCTACAATTTACTAAAGGCTATCCATTTCATTTTCCTCTTACTGTTCGATTCTGGGACCAACTCACTGTCCATTTGTAATGTCTGTTACAGAAAATATGTACTGATGGAGGAGCTAAATTTGGTTGCTATTAATAGACTATGTGGCAGAGAAATTGGATGACTTTTTATATTTTAAACAGGACTTTTACTTTCCTATTTTTGTTTATACTATCCCTTCAATCTAGAATGCTGTCCTTCATAAATTCTTCCAGTCACAATCCTACCCACCCATTAAGATTGAGTTTGGAATGATGCCAACTCAGAAAAACTTCCATGATTCTTCATTTCCAGGAACATCATCTGAACCGTTTTTGGAGTTTATCCCACACTCCATCTGCAGATACACAAATGCAGGGATACAAAGTCAGCGTAAAAAAAATGGTGATTTAATTAGTTTTCAAATAAGTACATGACCTTGTATTTATTCTGCGTATATCCTTATATATGCCCATGCCATCTTCCTTGATAGGATGCAAGCTCCTAGACGATAGGGACTGTTTCCTTATTTTCATTTCCTTGAGGATTAGCAAAATGCCTGGCACATAATAGTTACGTGATAAATTCCTGTTGATTGACATGACAACTTCAAGTGAGTGGTTTTAGGCAGATTCACTCTAGCTGAAAAGTTATTTTCACCTAATTGTCTTTGAATTGATTTGAGAAAGATTGGCTCATGCCTACATAGGATGAAAGGAGAACACAGAGAAGTTTCTATGAAAGGATATATTCCTTTTCTTCCTGACTGGATTGCAAGTTTTTTGTTTTTGGATTTTTTGTGGTTAAAGACTATACTTTGATCATTTTTGTTTATCCTGGCAGTGTCTAGAAGAGTACTTTGCATACAGTAAGCTCTAAATAAATGTTAAATGAATGAATAAACTATTACAGAAGGTATGTGGGTCAATGTAAGAGTGAAGAACATTGGAAAGGACTAAGATAAATTCTAAAACTAATTCACTCCATTTAGAGGTTTATGTAAAGTGAAATTAACTTATTTTGCATAAATCACATTCTCCTAAAATATAGCTTCTTTTTCTGTGAACTGTGAACTTTAAAAAAAATTGATAACTGTAATTCTATGTATTTTAAGAAAAAAATTTGAAAGGAGGACCACAGTTCACAAAAGGGGTCCATGACACACAAAAATATTCAGAACCCACATCATAAAGACAATTCATTGGGATTAATTTGCCTAAAGTCAATTTCCTTTTGGTAAATTTGGTAAACCATCCTAGAAGCCAAGAAGACCTGGGATCAAATCCTTTCTCTGACCCAAAAGAGCTATGTGAGCCTGGGCAAGTAAATTAGCTTGTCAGGGCTCTATGGAAATTTCTAAGACCAAAACTTAGAACACAAAGTGCCAACTTGCATTTACAGAGGGGGTTCCCCAACCAGGATTTCCATACACCAAAGAACTCACAGATCCACTTTAGATCTCTATCCCAATTGAACTGATGACACATTCAACTAAAATTCACATTCCTCATAAAAATTTTTCAAATTCAAATTATGTCATGTATTGGAGGGTGGTTTTAGCCTCTTTTAGGGTATTTTCTTTACATTCTCTTGGTATTTTCAGGATCAGTTTTTGAGTCCTTTAAGGATTTCTAAAAACCCATTAAATTGAAGAGGACTTTCATCTAAATCTCATACCTCTAATAAAGCATTCATGCTACTGCCTAACTTGACACCTTCTGTTGTAACGGAATTTAAAGTGTAAGACTTCTATGACAGTGTATTACATGAATTGCTCCTAACGAACAAGCAAGAAAAAGCATTGAATCCTGGCTAGCAGAAAGGTTTATAGGCAAAGGCCCTTGAGTTCTGACTCCAGCTCCACCATACTACCTGAGTAACTCTGGGCAGATCACCTGACCTCCCTGATCCTCAGCTATAAAATGAGAAGTTGAATCAGACTCAAGTCTCTTCCAGGGACGACTTCGTTGTGTCTTCAGAGTCTAGCAGGTTGACTGGCACACAGTAGGTGCTTACGAAACGCTTGTTGAGTGATTGACAAAATGGACTTAACTGAGCCATTTTAGGCTTCTGAGCTCTCTTGTTTTTCAGTCTAATTGACTCTTAGTGAATTGTTTTGAGGATGATCTGGCCCCCTCCTACTGGCGACCACAGAGATGTTTCTGTGCTATTATGAACAAATGAATGGAAAACAAATGATAATGACATCATGGTCATTGGTCTATAGACTCATATACTTTTGCTAGCTCTTCTAAAAAAATGCCAGTAGCAAAACTTTAGCCTATAAAGTAAAGACCATTCAGTAATTTACTGGTTCATCTATTTATTAAAAAAATCATTGATTGTATATACTATGTTCCAAGCATTGTTTAGATATTGAGAATACCAAAACAAAACAAAGTCCTTTCATCCAAGGACTTTACTTATATTATTAATTAAATGCCACCTTTTCTTGCTCTCTTTCTATTATTAGTATCCCAGAGAGTAAACTTATATTTCCCATTATTAGAATTAATTCTTCATTTACATAATTTACCAGTGGTTATGATTCATTCATAAGATAACTACAATTTATTAGTAACAGAGAAGCATCTTTTAATGTTTTACCTTATACTCAATAATAATAACTGATATTTTTCTAGAGCTTTAAAGTTTCCTGAATCTTAGATACATTACATATTTACATTTCTCCTTAAATGCTCTGAAGTGAAAAATTATTTAAGTGGAGCTTCTGAATACTTAAAATTGGTTAGCATGGAATGGGTGAATGCAACCAGAGAAGATTAATGGTGAAAATGGATGCAGTTTTGTTTTTTTAAAATTATATAAATGCAAATAATTCTTAATCACCCAATCACAGACTCAGATAGTTCATCCAAATTATGTGCCATGGATCAGCAAGCACCTTGACAAGGAAACTTCTTTATGCCTGATATAAATCACCAATTGCTTCCTTATTTAAAAGCTGCATGATGATAACAACTCTGTGACTCCATAAATTTGAGTTTCTAATATTATGCAGGCAAACATAAAACCTGTTTATGCATTATAATGCAGCAATAATGTATCTTTCTGTAATCATTGGCATAACTAAATCTACTAACTTGCCTATAGCATGCATAATGACAAGTTTGCAAAATGTGGAGAATTTAAAATTTTGATTCACCTGCAATTCAAGTCCCTGCAGCAATTAAAATAGGGGGAAAAAACCCAAGAAACCTCTATACACATAAAACTAACCAAAACCTGAAACTAAGAAAGGGAGATGCAATTTACAGAGAGAAAATTTCCATATACCCTCTGAGACTCCAATAAAGTTAGAGTCAAATAGACTGATTCCTACTTATTTAAATACATTCAAATCCATATGATTTATTTCTGCATTTTTTCTAGACTGGACCAGGCACATAATGACAGCCGATGGTGTATTTTAGGCTATATCTACAAAGACAAAATGAAGAGTTAAGTTTGTTATTTAGGTAATTCAAGCCAACTCTCCCTTTCACTTTGGCTGCCCCTCCTCCCCAACTCAGAATTGTCCTCTCATCATCTTCTGTTCTGAATGATCTAAGTCGGCAGCCCACATTAATTGAATTCACCAGTAAATTGCTCAGTTCTCCACTTCACTTTGTGTGTGTGTCTACACATACGACCTTTGTTGCCTCTAACAAATGAGTCCTTGGTGAAGGCCAACCACCTGTCCGAGCTTATTAGACTTAATGTGGGATAAAAACTGCTTGTCCTAAAGAATCAAAGATATCTTCTCACAGGGGCTGCTTCTTCAAGGAGGCCCTGGGATATTTACTCTGTTTCACAATATAGTCACTTCAAAGTTGAAGAGACCCATGAGGAAAAGGAGGCACCAATAAAGAATGCATTTTCAGCACTAGAAATCAATAATTAGCTACAATATTAAACAAGGGCTCTGGACGTCCAGTTATTGCTTTGGTTCATTCATTCATTTATTCATTTATCTATCTATCTATCCATCCATCCATCCATCCAACCATCCATCCATCCATCTATCCATCCATTCCTTTATTTATTATGTTCCCATTGCCTTCAGGATCAAATAGAAAATACACTATTTGACTTTTAAAATCTTTCCCTACTTGGTTTCTTCCTACCTTTTCAGTTTTTATTATAATTTAGTTCCCAATATGCTCTCTGAGATCCAATGACAATAACCTCCTTGCCGTTTCTCATATAAGACATTCCATTTCTTGACCTGTGCCTTTTCACTGTTTGTCCCCCATACCTGGAAATCTCTCCCTACTCACCTATTGTCTTCTCCGACTTTCTTTAGGTCCCCCCTAAAATCTCCTCTGCTACAGGAAACCCTTCCAGTCCTTTATTGTTAGCTCTTTTTCTCTCTCGTTATCTCTAGTTTATCCTGTATATGTACTAATGATATATATATATATCTCATTAGTACATAGTGGTTTTTATGTTACCTCTTCCATTATGGTCTCAGAGGGCAGACCCTGGGTTTTGTTTTCTGATTTTGTTGCTTGTATTTGTACCCACAGTGATTAGTACAGTCTCTGACATGTAGTAATTAATTAATTACATTAATTAATAATTGTTTTCTTGGTGACTTAAAAATAACCACTCCAAACCATATTTCATGTAATATAGTCACCCTAGTTTAAAAGCAATAGCCAGTTATCCCTCTGAAAAGTAAAAAAGCCCCACTCAGTGGTGTTCTGTGTATTTTCAAGTTTTTTATAACTTAATAGTTTTAGTATGGTTTACGTAAATGTATATAACACCCTTAGTTGAAAAGACATTTCAAATAGCAATGACTATTATTAAAGTTCACGTTGCTTACCCCCCACCATTCCTGCTCCTAAATGGTGACTTTAAAAATGCAAATGAATCTTAATAGTACAAAGGGAAAACAACTTTATTCCAGCCTCATGTTTCCAAGCCAACTGGGTTCTGAGTCATCTCAAACTTTCCGAGATTAATTTTTGGCATCAGATGATGGAATTTGGGGTCAAACCACTTTACAAGTTGACTTAGGGTGAATATAAGAATTTCCATAGAGGGACAAGCAAACTTGGGGGGTGGTCTTAAAGGAAAAAGGTGCAAAGGAATCTGCAGACTCACGCAAATGGCCTCCATCCAAGGAGTTGTGTAAAGGTGTTATTGTACTCCTGCTTCCTTTTAAAGCAATCTGAAACATAATGATAATAGCCCACATTTGTTTGTAGAGCACTTTGAGGTTCAGAGAACATTTTAAAGAGCTTTCCTTATGATAAGGCTGCAAGGGAAGCCATGAGGTCATAGGAATATGAATTTAGAGTTGAAAGGGACTTTAGAGGTCATTTAATCCAACCCTCTCATATTACAGATGAGGAAACTGAGGCTTGAGGAAATGAAAGGATTATAGGATCAGAGTTGTAGAGCTGGAGGGGACCTCAGCGGCCATCTAGTAGAAACAAGCTGGTTTCACAGATAAGGAAAACAATATTTGAGGAGGTCATGTGATTTGTTCTTATTTGAGGCAGATAATATAAGGAATATGGCACTGGGGTTGGAGTCTGGAAGACCTGAGTTCAGTTCCAGCCTCAGACATTTATTAGCTCTATGACTCTGGACTAGTCACTTAACTGTTTGCCTCAGTTTCCTCATTTGTAAAATGCCATCTATATTCCAGGGTTGTTGTGAGGATGAAATAATATTCGCACAGTGCGAGGCACATAGTAGGTTCTATATAAATGGTAGCTATTAGTTTTGTTGCTGTTCTAATTTAGTTGTATTAATCATGTCAGGGGCTTTCTTGGTGAAATGTGTGGGGTGTGGGGTGTTCAGGGAGGACTAGTATCTCTGATGTGAAGACTCACTGAGCCCTTTTCAGGGCTGCTTATCTTTCTTTGAGGTCCACCTGGCACTCAACTCTTACTGTAGCAACAATATTCTGTGGCATGTGCAGCAGCCACACCCTGGTCAGCAGCTTTAGCAGGTGGGTTTGAGGGTAAATGTCAGTGAGTTTGTGGGTGTCTACCCCAAGCATATGATCACTTCCCCTGGCAAAATAGGTACATGAGGACAATTTGTTCCAATGGCTGTGCCATTTCCTTCTCCAGCTCTTTTTACTGATGAGGAAACTGAGGCAAACAGAATTAAGTGACTTGCCCACGATCACATAGCTGATAAGTGTATGAGGCTAGATTAGAGCTCAGGTCTTCCTGTCTCCACACTCAGACCTCTATCTACTGTTCTACCTAGCTGTCATTGTTAGTAGACAGTAGTAATGTTGGGATTTGTATTCAGGTCCTCTGACACCAGAACCAGTATTCTTTCCACTGTGCCATATAATTCTCAGTGTAAGTATCATTATCCTCATTTTGTAAATGAGGAAGCTCAGGTTCAAAAATTTCAGAGACTCATAGAGAACTTGGTCACACAACTAAAATATGGTAGAAGGCTATAGTCACAATATTGTGTCTGCTCTCTTGCCCAGGTCAAGTGGGGGCCATTCTGAGCTCCTTAAGATTAGGGGCTGTCTTCCTTTTGTCTTTCAACAAATGAATGAAAGATGTATGTATTAAGTTCCTACTGTGAGTCATCTGGGACTTGGAGTCAGGAAAGATCTGAATTCAAATCTGCCCTCAGACTTTTACTAGCTTTGTAACCCTGGGACAAGTTTCTTATTTGCATCAGTCCTTTATCTGTAAAAAGGGGGCACACTGGAGGAAGAAATGGCAAACTACTCAGTATCTTTGCCAAGAAAACCCAACAGACAAAAGGCCTTGGGCTCATGCAGAGTCAGAAAGGACAGAACAACACATGTCACTTATTGTGCTAGTGCCACAATACTCCCTACCTTCAAGGAGTTTATATTCTAATTGGAGGAGATAATACATATTGAGAAGTGGTAACCAAGGAAGGGAGTTTTCTTCTGGGGAGTCACAGGGATGTTGAAAAATAGGGCAGTGGAACATCATTCCTTTTTCGGTGGCAATGCTGCTATTGATTTGATTACAGTTTGCCAGAGCAAGAGTTGGAAGAGCTGAGGGAGTGACACAAATTGTGTAGCATAGACAAAGAAGGTGCCAAGATGTCCACTGAATATGTATTTTCATTCTTAGTATCTAGTCCAGTGCCTGGTAAATGGTAGGTGCTTAATAAATGCTTATTGATTGATGATCAAGGAATTTTTTAAATGCCACAAATTACTTCTCTGTTGTTTTCTATTGTTTAAATCCCTGTGTGGTGTTGGAAAAATTATTTGATCTTTTTTGGTTTTAAGGAGCATCAGTTCATTTGGTGATGCGTCCTACACCTCTGCTGCAAGTTCCCTATCCTGCATATGATTCATATTTCTGTGTATCCCTTAACTATTTTTGGGACCCCATTATTAAAATAACAAAAACAAAAAAAAAGCCCACAAAGTCATCCTGCATGCAGCCGTGCTTCTTATATAGCAATTGTTTTTAAAAACAATATCTTTTAGATAGAAGCACAACTTCAATTATCCTTCTCATGCTGAAAGAGCCAGTGTATATCATCTAACAAGTTATATGACCATTCTGGTTTATACATTTCCCCCAATCCTGTAAAATGGGAAGTATTGAAGATCATTCTACTGACCACAGACATTTTTTTGTTCTGGCTCAAGGGAAAATTAGACTTCTTTATCCTCATAAGGAAAGCTTTTTTCTTTTTCTTTTCTTCCTTCTCTCTCTCTCTCTCTCTCTCTCTCTCTCTCTCTCTCTCTCTCTCTCTCTCTCTCTCTCTCTCTCTCTTTCTTTCTCTTTCTTTCTCTCTCTCTCTCCCCCCCTCTCCCTCCCTCCCTCCCTCTCTCTCTCTCTCTCTCTCTCTCTCTCTCTCTCTCTCTCTCTCTCTCTCTCTCTCTCTCTCTCTCTTTACAGAGAGTCTCTTTTCTTTCAAACAAGTCTTGACTCTTGGGCTTGACATTTCCAAACTCTGAGATTGATGACACAGATAAATGATCCTTTTACATACTGGATGAAGAAAAGGAATTGGTAAACATGCTCATAACGGCTGTTTATAAAATCTGTTAATGACCCTGCTAATGGAAGACAGATTATGGAATGCATTATGCATCAGCTCGAGCCTGCAGCAGCTACACTGAGCAGCCTCTAATCCTGGGGTCTGGCTTTCCCTGTTCCAGCATGGAAGACTGTCCATTTACTCCCTGATTTTTCATATTCACAAAGGCTTGCCTTGAACAACTTAGTCACATAGTTGGGTTTCTCGAGAATATATTTTTCCTAAATGATAAGATAAAACCTGGGATGGACTGTGGTCCTTTCTATGGCTTAAAGAATTCTGAACCCACCAAAGAAAAACCTGTGAGGAGGGAACATCTTGCCCTCTCTTACTGAGACTCAATTTCTCCTGTAAAATGAAGGAACTGGATCAGACGATCACTAAGGTCCCTGATAGCTCTTTTTATTTTTCAAGTGGTTTAGCAGTGGAAGAGATAGCCTAGATAGAGGGCTAGCCTTGGAATCAGTAATATTGTGTTCAAGTCCTTCCTATGACAGCTACTGACTGTGTGGCCAAAGCGAGTCACTTGCAGAGGCCAAAGGCAACTTTCCAAGAATAGAAATTACAGAGTGGTGTCCATATGCATTAGTAGAAGTTTCTTTTCAGACCCTCTTAGTTTGAATGTTTTACAATCTTCTGTCTTTGTCTCTGTCTTTCTTTGTCCTCATCTCTGGCTTCTAGTTGTCTATGTCTGTCTACATCTAGTTTATGTCTATGTCTCTGTGTTTGTGTATATACATATGTATGTTGCACGCATATATAATGAGGCTTGGCTCAAGCCAAGACACCATCGTGAATGACACCACTCACCTTACAGATGCTTGACCCTTGTTCCTGAGAAACATGAAAATTGGTGAAAGCATGGATATTTTGTGTTTGCCTATTATGTGATGAGAGCAGTCTTCTCCCATTGTCTTCATAGTTGGAACTGCTGGTCTCTTTAAAACTACCCAACTAAGTGCAGTGGGTCTATTTCCTGGCATTTCACCTACCATGGACACCCGTCATGCAGTAAAGGATGGAGGACCTGAGACCCTCTCTTTATTCCCCCTTTCCCCTCCTTTAGGTCATGTGGCCTCAGGAATATTTATTAAGTACCTACTGTATGCATAGTACTGTACTAATGATGGGATATTAAATAAAGTTTAGAAAATATTTGGTCCCTGTCTCCATGAAGTTTACAATCTAGTAGGTCTTTAGATGTCAACAAAGGTAATTATAATTACTGATATTTCAGAATTAACACATTTAAGGAAGATGTAAACAGTAAAACAAAGAGCTATTGAATATTCTAGAAGGTTATCAACATCCTGGTATCTCATTAAGGTACCCACTAGTAGATAACCTGTTTCAATGATGGAGAATTGAGGTCAATTGTGAAAGACCTCCCTGCTATAAGATTGGATCGGTAGGATCTGCTTTACCAGCAGATTCCTCTCCTGTATATACTGTGTCTAGGCTTTGGGCTGAATTGAGAGACAGCTCACTCTAGTGCAGAAGTTCTGAAAGTGTGTTCTGGGAGGACCCAAAGCTCTTCAGGGAATCCTCAAGATCAAAACTATTTTCATAATAATAGTAAGACATTTCAATTTCTAATATGGTATCAAAGGATATAACCCATAGGATTAAAAAAAACTTTTTGGGCATTCTCAATAATTTTTAAGAGTGTAAAGTGTTCCTGAGAACAAAAAGTTTGAGTACACCTGCTCCTAGCACACTTGTAAATTTAATCTGCATCAATAATATTTCCTTTATCCCTTTCTTAAGTCTAGAGCAGAGATGTCAAGCATTGCCACATGGAACCTGCAAAATTCCAGTGTAGAGAAACCAGATTAAAATGTAATTGAGAAGTACTGATCAAAATAAAAATACAATATAACATTTTTTTAAAATAAATTTATTTAACTTTTTACATTCATTTTCACAAAATTTTGGGTTCCAAATTTTCTCCCCCATTTGTCCCCTCCCCCCACCCTAATACACCAAGCATTCTAATTGCCCCTGTCACCAGTCTGCCCTCTCTTCTATCATCCCCCCCTTCCCTTGACCCCATCTTCTCTTTTGTCCTGTAGGGCCAGATAACTTTCTATTCCCCATTAACTGTATTTCTTATTTCCTAATAGCAAGAACAATACCCGACAGTTGTTCCTAAAACTTTGAGTTCCAACTTCTCCCCATCCCTCCCTCCCCACCCATTCCCTTTGGGAAGGCAGGCAATTCAATATAGGCCATATCTGTGCAGTTTTGCAAATGACTTCGATAACAGTTGTGTTGTGTAAGACTAACTGTATTTCCCTCCATTTTATCCTGCCCCCCATTGCTTCTATACTGTCTTTTGATCCTGTCCGTCCCTGAGTATTGACTTCAAATTGCTCCCTCCTCCCATTGCCCTCCCTTCCATCATCCCCCCCACCCTGCTTATCTCCTTCTCCCCCACTTTCCTGTATTGTAAGATAGGTTTTCATACCAAAATGAGTGTGCATTTTATTCCTCTCTTTAGTCGAATGTGATGAGAGTAACTTCTTGTTTTTCTCTCAGCTCCCCTCTTTTTCCCTCCACTAAAAAGTCTCCTGCCTGCCTCTTCTATGAGAGATAATTTGCCCCATTCCATTTTTCCCTCTCTCCTCCCACTACATTTCTCTCTCACCGCTTAACTTCATTTTTTAAAGAAATAATCCCATCCTATTCAATTCACTCTGTGCTCTCTGTCTCTGTGTGTGCATGTGTGTATGTATGTATGTGTGTGTGTGTGTGTGTGTGTGTGTGTGTGTGTGTAATCCCACCAACTACCCAGATACTGAAAAGTTTCAAGAATTACAAATATTGTCTTTCCATGTAGAAATGTAAACAGTTCAACTTTGGTAAGTTCCAAATTTTCTCCCCTTTTATCCCCTCCCCCCCACCCCAATACACCCAGCATTCTAATTTTCCCTATCTCCAATCTGCCCTCTCTTCTATCATCCCTCCCTTCTCTTGTCCCCATCTTCTCTTTTGTCCTCTAGGGCCAGATGACTTTCTATTCCCCATTAACTGTATTTCTTATTTCCTAGTAGCAAGAACAGTACTCAACAGTTGTTCCTAAAATTTTGAGTTCCAACTTCTCCCCATCCTTCCCTCCCCATCCATTCCCTTTGGGAAGGCAGGCAATTCAATATAGGCCATTTCTGTGTAGTTTTGCAAATGACTTCGATAACAGTTGTGTTGTGTAAGACTAACTGTATTTCCCTCCATCCTATCCTGCCCCCCATTGTTTCTATTCTTTTTTGATCCTGTCCCTCCCCAAGAGTGTTGACTTCAAATTGCTCCCTCCTCCCATTGCCCTCCCTCCCATCATCCCCCCCACCCTGGTTATTCCCTTCTCCCCCACTTTCCTGTATTGTAAGATAGGTTTTCATACCAAAATGAGTGTGCATTTTATTTCTTCCTTTAGTCAAATGTTATGAGAGTAAACTTCATGTTTATTTCTCAGCTCTCCTCTTTTCCCTCCACTAAAAAGTCTCCTGCTTGTCTCTTGAATGAGAGATAATGTACCCCATTCCATTTCATCCTCTCTCCTCCCACCATATTTCTCTCTCACCGTTTACCTTAATTTCTTTTAAGATATGGTCCCATCCTATTCAATTCACTCTGTGCATGTGTGTATGTGTGTGTGCATGCATGCGTGTACATGTATGTGTGTGCGTGTGCATGTATGTATGTGTGTGTGTGGTCCCATCAACTACCCAGATACTGAAAAATTTTAAGAGTTACAAATATTGTCTTTCCATGTAGGAATGTAAACAGTTCACCTTTGGTAAGTCCCTTATGACTTCTCTTTGCTGTTTACTTTTTCATGCTGCTTCTCATTTTTGTGTTTGAAAGTCAAATTGTCTTTTCAGCTCTGGTCTTTTCATCAAGAATGCTTGAAAATCCTCTGTTTCATTGAAAGACCATATTTTCCCCTGAAATATTATACTCAGTTTTGCTGGATAGGTGATTCTTGGTTTGAGTCCTAGTTCCTTTGACTTCTGGAATATCCCATTCCATGCCTGTGGGCAGAGGGACCTTCGCAGGTGCCGGAGGTTCTGTCCCTGAAGCCTGCTCAGATCTGCGACTCTGGGGCCATGGCCAGGGCAGTGCAGGGGCTCCGCTCCACGTCCAGTGTGCGACAGACCTTTGGGGTCGGTTTTTCAGGGCTCTCTGGAAAGGAAATCTCCTCCCCTCCTTTGCTGCGTGGGTTCCACTGCTCCAGAATTTGTGGGGAGTTCTTTTTACAAGAAATTTATGGGCTGTGGGTTCTGGAGCTAGCATACGTGAGTCTTTCTACTCTGCCATCTTGGCTCCTCCCCCTTGCTGTTTGCTTTTTCATGCTTCTTCTCATTCTTGTGCTTCAAAGTCAAATTTTCTTTTCTGCTCTGGTCTTTTCATCAAGAATGCTTGAAAGTCCTCTGTTTCATTGAAAGACCATTTTTTTCCCTTGAAGCATTATACTCAGTTTTGCTGGGAGGTGATTCTTGGTTTTAGTCCTAGTTCCTTTGACTTCTGGAATATCCTATTCCATGCCGTTCAGTCCCTTAATGTAGAAGCTGCTAGATCTTGTGCTATCCTGATTGTATTTCCACAATACTGGAATTGTTTCTTTCTAGCTGCTTGCAATGTTTTCTCCTTGACCTGAGAATTCTGGAATTTGGCCACAGTGTTCCTAGGAGTTTCTCTTTTTGGATCTCTTTCAGGTGGTGATCGATGGATTCTTTCAATACTTATTTTGCCCTCTGGTTCTAGAATCTCAAGGAAGTTTTCCTTGATAATTTCATGAAAGATGATGTCTAGGCTCTTTTTTTGATCATGGCTTTCAGGTAGTCCCATAATTTTTAAATTGTCTCTCCTGGATCTATTTTCCAGGTCAGTTGTTTTTCCCATGAGATATTTCACATTCTCTTCCATTTTTTCATTCTTTTGGTTTTGTTTTGTGATTTCTTGGTTTCTCAGAAAGTCATTAGACTCCATCTGTTCCATTCTAATTTTGAGAGAACTATTTTCTTCAGTGAGCTTTTGAACCTCCTTTTTCATTTGGCTAATTCTGCTTTTGAAAGCATTCTTCTCCTCGTTGGCTTTTTGAACCTCTTTTGTCAATTGAGTTAGCCTATTTTTTAAGGTGCTATTTTCTTCAGCATTTTTTGGGGTCCCCTTTAGCAAGGTGTTGACCTGCTTTTCATACTTTTCTTGCGTCTCTCTCATTTCTCTTCCCAGTTTTTCCTCCACCTGTCTAACTTGATTTTTAAAATCCTTTTTGAGCTCTTCCATGGCCTGAGCCCATTGAATATTTATTTTGGATGTTTGGGATACAGAAGCCTTGACTTCTATGTCTTTCCCTGATGGTAAGCATTGTTCTTCCTCATCAGAAAGGGAGGAAATATCTGTTGACCAAAAAAGTAACCTTCTATGATCTTATTTTTTTTTTCTTTTCTGGGCATTTTCCCAGCCAGTTACTTGACTTCTGAGATTCCTTTCCACACCCACCTTGCCTCCAGATGCGCCCAGCTAGTGCTTAGGGTCTGAAATTCATATGCTGCTTCCTAGTCTCAGGGCTTTCAGTGGGGCGGGGCTACTATTCAGTGTAAGATTAAATTCAGGTGCTCAGCTTGCTATTCAATGTGAGATTAAGTTCAGCTGCTTGGGTGTGGGCAGGCCGCTGCAGGGGGCTCAGTTCCCTCGGGAGGCTTATGCAGAGACCTTCAACAGTCGGTCTGAGCTCCTATCTGCTTTGAGAGCCCCTGTCCGCTGCTTCCCCTGCTGCTGTCTCCCAAGGGGGCCTGAGTTATGGAGACACCCCATTCCCCTCTTGTCCAGCCAAACAGGCTCTCTCACTGACCTTTAAGCCTGTGGGCAGAGGGAACTGTGCAGCTGCTGGAGATTCTGTCCCTGAAGCTTGCAGGGATGTGCTCCTCTTGGGGCCCACGTGGCCAGACCAGGGCTGGGCTCTGCTCCGGGTCTGGTGTGTGACTGACCTTTTCATGTTGGTTTTTCTGGTCTCTCTGGAACAGAAATCTCCTCCACTCTGTTGTTCTGTGGCTTCCACTGCTCCAGAATTTTTGGGAGTTCTTCTTTATAGGCTGTGGGTTTAGAGCTAGCATATGTGTGTCTTTCTACTCTGCCATCTTGCTCCTCCCCCCTACAATATAACATTTGTTGTTGCTCAGTTGTGTCCAACTTTTCATGACATTTCATGGTATTTTCTTGGCAGAGACGCTGATGTGGTTTGCCATTTTCTTCTCCAGATTATTTTATAGATGAGGAAACTAAGGTAAACATAGTTAAATAGCTTGATCACACAGCTAGTAAGTGCTTGAGGCCAAATTTGAACTCAGGAAGAGGAAGCTTCCTGACTACAGGCCTGTCACTCCATCCACTGTATCACTTAGCTACTCCACAATATAGTATAGATAATGTTATTTTGTGGTTTTTTAAGTCAACATGCAGGTGATAGGGATCCTTATTTATGGTTTAGTGTCCTCTGTTGTATTTAAATTTGATATCACTGACTTAATCAATAAAATAATAAACCAAGTCCTTTCAGAGCATAAATACTTAAATTGAAAATTTAACAATCAGGCCTTTCTCAAGAGCTGGCTCCAGTACTACCCTGCAACAATCTCCCAGGGCCTCAGTGTCCTTATCTGGGAGTGGTTGGATTGATGCCTTCTAAGATCTCTTCCAGTTCACAATTTATGATTGTATAAAATGATGATCTACCAGGGAAGCATGGTCATGGTCATATCTCACAGAATGCTACACAAAAAAAGATAGGACCATGGCCTTTTACAGCATTTGAAAGGATGGTAAGGGGAGGGGGGAACCCCAGACCTTTGCAACTCAGCCATTAGATGCTCCTGGGAACCTTTCCTGTCACCTGCTTCTCCACTTTTGCATACACAATAACTCCTACAGTGGTCTAGCTGGCCATATGGCACTGAAGACTGCACACAGGCCCAGGGGCCAATCTCACTTTTTATTTTTGGTTCACTAGTGCCTTGTACATTGTATCTACTGGCCAAATGTTTTTTGAACTGAACCTATTTGGGTGGGGTCCTTCATTCTTCTCTGTGTTGCATAGCTTCAGAAGAAGTTCTTTATCTTGGTGAGTGTGTGTATATGTATGTGTGTATACATGTGTGTGCACATGTACATATAAAACCAGGCATATATGTATACATATATACACATACATAAAATACATGTGTATCCATCTACTTAGAGTCAATTCTCAACATTCACACATTTTTCAACTTCAAGAAATGTCATGATTTTATTAATAAATTCACTTTCACTTTTTCATTGGCAGCTTCACACAACAGAGAAAAAAATGAGAGGCCTGATGTATGTAAATTTATGGAGTAGCTGGTGTCCTACCAGGCATGCTGCACTGGTCTTGTTTACCATGCCGTTTTAAAGAGCTTCCCATGCATTTGTTGAATATTTTTATTGTTTGCCTTTAAAACTCAGGTTCTGTGTTGAAATGATGCCCCTAAAGCTTAGTACAAGTCCTTAGGGCTCTAAGCCCAAGTATGTAAAGTCAGTGATGAGGCTTAGGGAGAAGATACAGTTTTTAGGGAAGCTTTGTGGCGAATGTCTGCAGCTGTTTTTGGCCTCAAGTATGGTGTTAAAGAATCAATGATTCGTTATATTCACAAAATGAGGAAAGATTAGTTTTTGGTTGTCACAGGAACCTAACCTCCTTTTTCCCATAAGTTCAATCTGTTGACATTTGCATTTTTTTTCCTTTCCCAGGGTTTTCTAGGAAAGTTACCCAGACTGTATATTTATATGTGTGTATGTATGTATGAATATATATATACATATATGTGTGTATCTATTTATATGTCTACAGAGAGAGAGAGAGAGAGAGAGAGAGAGAGAGAGAGAGAGAGAGAGAGAGAGAGAGAGAGAGAAATTTCCAGGAAGGTAGATAGAATGTAGACCTCTGATTTCATTGATGTAAAGAAACTTCCTGGAACCAGGGAAAGATTTGGGCTTAGATCTTCAGTCTCATGCTTTCTGAATTAGTCTTTGTTTGGGGAATTAGGGGGCACGGTGCAGAGAGTTGTAGAATTGGCATGTGGAAGATCTGACACTTACTAGCCAAGTAGATGTGAGAATCAAATCAAATTCTACATGTAAAACTCTTTATAAACCTTAAAGCACTATATAAATGCTTTATATTATCCCCACCAAGAGTAACTGGTGTTAAAGCTCAACCTTTAAAACTTATTAGTTGTATGATCTTGGGCAAGTCACCTAACCTTTGTAAAATGGGACTCACAGGATTGTTGCAAAATCAATACAAATGTGAATTATCATCTGATAATATCTATAATGTTGGTTGGGCTGCTTGTTCTACCTACACTGTACAAATTAATTGCAAGAACAATAAACTTTAAGCACTTATTTTGTGATTCTTTTTTTTTAAATGTAATTTATTTACTTAGGAAGACTCCTAATGAGGGACAGGGATGTTTGGTCTTTGGATCCCCAGCACCTAGCAGAGTGCTTCATGCATAGTAGGCATCTAGTAAATGCTTGTTAAATTGAATTGAACTGATCTGAGCACCAAGCAGCCTGGTATTACATGGGATGCTTGACTTGCACACATATTAAGTGTTTAATAAATGGTTGTCAAATGAGTGAATAAATGAATGGATGACTCAATCCCGAAAAATCTGGTAATGAGTAATAATTACCCATGTGAGCTTGTACAAGTCAATTAATCTCTTAGGGCTTCATTTTCCTCATCTATGAAATGAGAGGGTTGACCTAGGGGAAGGAGTCATTATTTCACAAGGATTCATGGGGAGATCCATAATCAATTTTGGGGGAAAGGGAGTTAGTTCTACATTTCCCAACACATGCTCTAGTGAATTCCAGCTGGATGAGAGAAATAAATACAGAAAATGAACTCTAAGAGAAACAGGGAAGAAATTGGAATGAAATATTTATCTCATTGTGGAAGGGAGAGAATTTTTTTCTAGCTTAACAAATGGAAGGAATAAATATGTCAGTCCATCTGTCAAGAAAGGCATATCCTATGTACTAGGCACAGTGCTAAGTGTTGGAGATAAAAAAGAAAGGCAAAACAATATTTCCTGCTCTGAACAAACTTACAGTTGCATGAAGAGACAAGATGTAAGCCATTATATATGAAGTATGTATAGGATAAATTGGAAAAGATCAGCATAGAGAAGATGATAGTATTAAAGAGAATCAAGAAATTCTTCTTTCAGAAGATGAGATTTCAACTGAAACTTGGAAGAAGACAGGGAAGCTACAGAGCAGAAATGAGGGAGAAAATTTCAGGTATGTGGGATAGCCAGTGAAAACGTATGGAGTCTGAAGCATCACCAGACCTCCAAGTATGTAGGGGTGAGTAATTTGTAAGAAAACTGAAAAGGTAGGAAGGCGTAAGATTATCAAGAGTTTTTGAATGACAAGAGAGTCTGTATGGTTAATGTATTTTTAATTGAATTATTGTATTTTATAATTTAATTTTATGCATTTTCAATTTAAATAACAATATTATTTAGATTATAATTTAACAATAAATTAATAATTTAATGAAATGGGAAGATCTTTCCCATCCATTAATAGGCCTATGTGACCAACTTAAGTCACATGGAAGCCCAAGTCACGTGAAGCCTGTGATGGGAGGAACTTGCTGAATGGATGGAACAGGAAGGGGTGGAACAGGAAGAGGTGGAGCTGGAGCAGAACTGAGAGGAATTGAATCAGGCTAGTTAGAACTGGGAGAGAGAAAGGAAGCAGGCAGCTGGTTGTGGGTGAGAGAAGGACATTTTGCTTGAGGGTATTTGTGAGAAGACCTGATAACGTGTATAGACTTCTTGGTTACTATGATGGATTTGGCTTTCTGGCGTTTGAAAAAATGTTTTGGTACTGTCTTCCATGTGCAGAGTCTGTTATATATTGTGAATCATAATTGTGCTGGCATATTCGTAGCTGCCACAGGTGTTGTGCATATTGCTTTGGTGCTACAGAGACATACTTGATTAATAAAAAGAAAATGTTCCATTGCAAAAAGCAACAACAACACGCAAAGCCCTCTTCTCAAAACCCAACCAATCATTTTAATTGATTAAAGGATATGAAAAAAGGAAGAAATTCAAGTTATCATCAGTTCCGTGGGGCAGGGAAATGCTCCAAATCATTAATAGAGAAATGCAAAATAGAAAGAACCCAGAAGTTTTACCTAATACCATCAGATTGTCAAAGTAGAAAAAGAAATGTTTGAGGGGCTGTGGGAAAATAGGCACATTAATTTACTGTTAGTGGAACTGTGTATTGGCTCAGTCATTCTGAAAAATAATTTGAAACTATACCTAAAAAGCTGCTAAACTGTGAATATATTTTGACTAAAAATATAACTATTATGTCTCTTGATCAAAGAAAGAGGTAAAGGACCCCAGTGTACAAAAATATTTATTATGGCTCTTTTTTGAGGTAGTAAAGAACTAGAAATTAATGAGTACCAGTCATTTGGGGAGTGGCTTAAACAAATGATGGTGTATGAAGGTGATGGAATACTATTGTGCTCTAAGAAATGATGGAAGGAGATGGTTTCAGCGAAACCTGAGAAGATGTGTATGAACTAATGCAGAAGGAAGGGGACAGAAGAGGGAGAGAACTCTAGACAATAACAACATGTAAAATAAACTTTGAAAGACATAAGAAGTCTGATTATTAGAATGACCATCCATGATTCCAGATAATGGTGAAGTCTGATATTAACCTTCTGACAGAGAGGCGATGGACTCAAGGTATACAGATGAGACTTAGTATTTTTGAACAGGATCATGTAGGGATTTGTTTTCCTTGACTATACTTAGGTGTTACTAACATTTTCTTTATTTTTTTCCCCTCCCAGTAGGTGTATATGGGGGAAGTGAAAGGAAGAAAAAATACATTTTTCTAATTGAAAAATAACCAAATTAAAAAAAATAATTAAAAAGAAAAAGCAATAGATTAGAAACTATAACAAAAAAGACAGATAAAAAGTTGGCATTTAAAACTAGAAGGAACTTTTGAAAACAGTAACTCCCAGTTTACAGTGGTCAAAGGATATGAACAATTTTCCAAAAAAAAGAAACTTATTATTGATAATCCTTGGGGGGGAATGTCCACCCTTATTATTAGTCAAAGTATTATAAATTAAATAACTTTTATGTACCATAAAATTGGTAAAGAATAATTAGTGCCAGTAAAGTAAGGATATAGAAAACCAGGTGCTCTTGTATATTGCTGATGGAATTGCAAACGTGTAGAATCTTTTTTAGAGAGCAAACTGTGAGTACTAAGTAAATTATTAGAGAAACAATTTACCCTCTGATACAATAACTTCTGTACCATGGAAGTTTTTTTTTTTTTATAGAGTTCTCTGTTAAAGAATTTTCGCAGCAGTGCTATATGCAATTACCAAAACAGGAAGTAGCAAAATGTATAACAATATATGTATATTAAAATTGTGGCACATTATGGAATGTAAAAAGGATAGAGATAAAGATTGGTCCTATGGCTTTTTTTGTGATATAAAGAACTCCTGAAAATAAGGAAAATCCCTCTACCAATTAAGGTCACATTCTATTTGCAAGTTACAGTTTTTAATATAATATTGCAATGAAAATAAGACCAACAAGCATAGGTAATAGCAAAAATTATGAACTTTTCTAAAGAAATGCAAACAAAAGAGCTAGAAGAATAGAGGAATTATATTAACACTGATCATATGAGGAAAAGTAAATGAGAATGAATGGACAGAGAATCCTTTCCAGGGCTTAAAGAGCATGATTTAAGTGGTGTTATGGGGGTTTTTTGTATTAAAATTAATTATTTGGATTCATAAATTTTTGTTAGGCAAGATTAGTTGTTTGCACTAGTGTTCAGTGTTAAGTTCTAAAGAAAACATTTAATTATAGAAAATAAAACGAGATTGGTCTAGAGCAGGGGTGGGGAACCTGCATCCTTGAGGTGACATGTAGCCCTTTAAGTCCTGAAGTGCAGCCCTTTGAGTGAATCCAAACTTTGCAGAACAAATCCCCTTAATAAAAGGATTTGTTTTGTGAAACTTGGACTCAGTCAAAAGCCCACCTCCAAGGACCTAGAAGGCCACAGGTAGCCTCTAGTCTACAAGTTTCCTACCCCTGGCCTAGAAGATCTTGAAGGTGTTTCCCAGATCTTACAATTTTTGATTCTGTGTGTCTCTGACCCCCTCCACTAATAGAATCCAGATTCTGGAATATATAATGCAACCAAACCCCTTATATTTGGTTATTTACTTTTAGAACCAGAACCTTACTAACCTGATAAGCAGAACTTTGCATCAATGTGATAAAATTACTCATTAAAGTCTGAGGATGTTCCAGTGCCTATGTCTTTTGGGAGAGTATAACTATATTTTAAATAAAAAAATATATACTGCTGTCTTCTGAAACCCAGAAAGCTTTTCTAAAAAATAAATAAATAAAAAGCACAGCAATACATTTCAGGACAGATGTCATACTAAGGTGATCTCTGGTGGGTTTTCTTGAATAGATATCTTGTTAGTGGATTGGAGTGTGAGAGGAATAGATTATTATTAAATATGTTTCTTGTAACTTCCAGTTTGGAGTGCACTTCAGATTTCATTCTCTTTGGTGACAGACTAGCGAGCCAGGGTTATTTGTGACCAGTGGAAGGGGTTTTATGTGTCCCTGCTGGGAGAAATTGATGATTTATATTGCAGACAAGATTTAATAGATTCAGATTAAGCTAGCTACAGACAGAGTAACAGAATGGGTTATTTTCAATCAGAGTATTTTAGACTAAGATTATACTACCGGTCAAAAAAATGAAAAAATCTACGTGGTTCTGAAGGAAATTAGTATCCTCTTTTTTTTTAAATAAGCATTTATTTTTTTTCCTCCCTCTCCACTCCACTTCCTGAAATGAAAGAAGAAAGAAAGCAAAAAGAAATAAGGAAAGAACTTTGTGTAAACTTTTATAAAGACTCTGCCTAAAAATGCTTTCTTATTTTGCACATCAGTCCATCATTTCTCTGTCATGAGGTTCTCAGAGTCTTTTATCATTATTCTCTGGAATCATGTTTGATCATTTACTTCATCTATACTGACTTGTCTTCAAATATTCTCTTAAATATTTGGAGAGAAAAGATTTCAATTCAATTCAATTTGGCAAAATGATGCAGTGGATTAAATGCTAGCGTTGGAGTCAGGAAGACAGTTTCAGATTTGGCTTTTGAAACTGACTAGCTGTAGGACCTAGAGCAAGTCACTTAATGAGGTTGTTTTCCTCATTTTCCTCATCTGTAAAATGCAGACAATAATAGCACCAACCTCTCAGAGTTATTGTGATGATCAAATGAGATAATATTTATAAGTTGCTAAGCATATAGTAAGTATTATATAAATGTTGGCTATCATTACTATTATATGCAACACAATACAATATAGTATAGTAAACAATAAAGTACAGAAAAATCCAATTCTATTCGATTGAATGGCATTCAGCTCAGCAAGCATTTATTAAGTACTTGCTCTGTGCCAAGTATCAGGATGGGTGTTAGCATCAAAAAGAGAAAACTGAGTTCCTGTCATTGAGAAGTTTTGATGTTCCATCGATTTTTAGTTGTGTTTGACTCTTTGTGACTCCATTTGGGGTCTTCATGGCAGAGACACTGAAGTGATTTGCCATTGTCTTCTCCAACTCATTTTATAGGTGAGGAAACTGAGGCAAAAAGGGTTAAGTAACTTGCCCAAGGTCAGATAATTAGTGAGTATCTGAGGCTGGATTTGAATTCACCTGACTCCAGGAATGATGCTCTATCCAGTGCACCATCCAGTAAGGGGATTACATTTCTTTTAAACATGACTGTCTTTGCTACACAACATATTGATCATCTTGGTGTCAATACTGAGGGAAAAGGAGTAAACCAAGAAATACTTGATCTTGCAGGGAAGAGGCACCTGCATAGCTTTGTAGATTTTGAGACTTGACCTTTCTTCTTCAGATTAAATTTTTCTGGATAATTTCCTTTTAGAAGTAGTGTTAGATGAATTTTCCTGTTGGATGGTTCACTGAAAAATGAGTCTGTGCCTATATATATAAGCAGACTGACTTCTTTGCCTGAATTGATTGGTTACTAGCATTAGTTGTAATGGATAGCACCTATAACCTATACTCAGATAATGGGATTCTATTTTAACTATTCACAGAGAGGAGATGGTAATGACTGTCCAAACCTCCCTTACAGGTGGCTGCAAGAATTAAATGGGATCAAATGAGATCATAGATCCACAGCTAGTAGGAATATGAGAAGCCATCAAAGTCATTTCATTTTATAGATGAACAAATGGGGTGACATACCGGGTGACAGAATCAGGAACCAAAATGACCTTGGGAGGCTAGAATGATGAGTCAGATTGAATAATATGAAGTCAAAGAAGTAAATGTAAAGGAATGTATTTGAATTCCCAAAATGATCTGTATAGATTCAGATGGAGAAGAGGCTTACATTAATAGTATAAAATTACCTGAAAAGTTTAGATGACTAGAATCGACTATATCTGGAAAAAATGGATTGAAAAGAGAAAAAAAAAAGGCACCCAGATGGGAGATTGGCAGGTTTTATAATAATGGAAAGAGATGGCCTTAAGGAAGAGTCATTGAAAACAAATGATAACCTTCAGTAAATCCTGAAGGAAGTGGCCATGGTGCTGAGAGATCTAGAAGTAGTCATGCCATTTGTGGGACTGTTGAGAGAACTAGGGATCTTTACTTAGAGAAGAACAATTTGGCAGGTGGGGAGCATCACTGCCCTGTATTTTCCATGACAGGGTGGGAAACCAGGAGCAGACACCTTCTTTGGCTTTGTTAAGCTATTTCAAATGAAAAGAAATTAGGAGGTGTACTTTGGTTTTACTTTGGCATTACTATAAATGTAGTTCTTGAGACTCCCCCCCTGATTCACACAGTAGACTCTTCAGGCTTGGCCACCCCAAATTTATGTATCCTTTGGGTCCATATACACTAAAAACTGTAGCTTGAGCCCTTACCAAAGTGTATACTTTTGCTAGAGGAAGTAGAGGAAGCTATTAGTTCAAAGTGAATGTGCTTAATAAAACAGCATAGTAGGAAAATAGGTAGGAAAGTATTCTCCCTAGGTCCTTTCCTACAAATTATACATATTAACACTGGGAGGAGAGGACATATTTAAGAAATATGCATGGAGAAGCACACAGGTAGTGAAAATTTGTGTCCAGGGTGTACGTGTAAGGGACATATGTGGCAACGTGTCAGAGGGTATCCACATAGAGGAAATTTTTGGCAAAGATCCATGTTTGGAAGGGGTGCTCACCTCTGGTGCTATAGAAGTGTTGATGCTATCATGCCACTCTCTTCAAGCCTGTTCCTTGCTGCTCAGCAGTATCCTGCTGTGTATGTCAGATGTGTGACTATAACACGATGTTTCTGCCAGGTGTTGCTTCCTATTGGAGTCCTGTGACTGTGATTTAACAGAGCTTTGCTGGTCTCTTGATCATAGGTTGGTCTGGTTCTATTGTGCATTTAGTTTGGGAACTTCATTTTGCATCGTGTTTCTGGTTTCTAGTAGAGTCCTTGGTGGAGGTGCTCCTTCTTTCCCATGAGAGAAAGAGTGAGCTGTTCAACTTCTCTTTTAGATGAAGTCTTAGTTCTTCTTCCTTTCCCTCCAGAGCTCTTATAGAAAGGCAGGGATCTTAAATGTCCAGATATCAAATTGGAGGAGGAGTGAGCCTTCACTGTTTTGTTTTTTTAATAATAAATAGGTAGAAGTGTCAGATTCATTGATCCTTGTCTGGACTAGAAGTTTCATCTCCAAAAAGAGATTGCTCACCCTTAGTATCAAACTCTTTGCAACAAAGAACCATTCCAGCTACCTAGAGTCTTCAGTTTTAAGTCTATTTTTTAAATTAAATTTCCTAGTCACCAAGGACAGAATGTCTGGCAAAAACTTCATTCTAACTTAGAGTTAGAAATTCCTTTTATCCTCCTTGTTTAATTTTGTATTGCAAAACTTCACTGGTTCAGCATTATTTTAGAAGCTGTAGTCCAAGGCTGGGTTCAGACTTCTGTTATGCTTCTAAATCCCAGTCCTTGTGAGCTTCCAGGCAAATGAGTGGGAGAAGGAAGACATAGGAACAAAATTAAGCCCCAGGGGTAAAGTAATCATCTTTATATTTAGCTGCTGAAACCCTCCCATTAATATATATGTATGGATAGCAACAAGCTGCCTTTCTCACTATTAGAACAGTGCAACCATGGGGTGCATGGGGTGTTCAGAGAAGACTAGCACCTTAGTAAGAGGATGTGCTGATCCCTTTTTAGGGCGCTTACTCACGTTTACTGTCTACATATCACTCATCTCTCACATGCTGTAGCATGTGTAGTGACCATACCCTGGTAAAACCACCACAGCAGATGGGCTAAACCAGATTGAGGGTAACCAGTAAATTCCAAACCCACTGGTGAGTTAGGGGAGTGCTTCCTCCAAGCATGTGGCAGAATGGGCAGATGAATATGATTTATTTCAAATGGCCATGAAGGCGGCTGAAGCAAGTATCATGGAATACTTATGGCTTGGTCAGACATCAAGTACAACAAGGCCATCCACTGGATCGGGGACCATCACCAGTTATCCTGACTTTTGTCTTGCCATCAGACTTTGATGATTCTGGAACAGACAATGAGGTTGATGACTTTGTGCAACTCTGCCTCACTTCAGTTCAATTCAACTGAAAATCAAGACATCCATCATCAAGGCATCATTGGTCTTCTTTGAAAAAGAAGTACCACCAACCAGGACAAGTACAATAATGGAATGACCTATCTGATTAGATAATCTGAGTGCATCTGACTGTCACAGGAAATGTTTAAGCAGAAGCTACCTGGTTATCTATTTGGGCTATTGTAGAAATGATTCCTACACAAATAGAAAGGCAGGCAGTTAGTTGGCTCAGTGCACAAAGGCCTTGCCCTAGAGTCAGAAAGATTTGAATTCAGATACTTATTAGAGTCAGAACGACTTGAATTCAGATACTTATTAGCTATGTGACCCTATGCAAGTCATTAGCTTCTGTCTGCCTCAGTTTCTTCATCTGTAAAATGGGGATTATAATAGTACCTACCTCCCAGAGTTGTTGTGAAGAATAAACGAGACAATATTTGCCAAGTACATTGCAAACCTTAGAGCACTATGTGAATGCTATTATAATTATTGAGATGGACCACTTGAATTCCAAGGTGTTGTACAGCTCTGTTTTATTATTTTAATCAATTCTGTTATTCCGGAACTTCAAAACTCATGATTTCATCATGTTGATACTCATTCAGATTACAACCTTTTTGGACCTTTTTGTCAGTCTTTGCCATTTGTTATGATTTTTAAAATAAATCAACTGATCATTAACATTCTGGTGAAGAGTTTTCTATAATTAGCTGGGTTATTTCTCAGACATTAGACACAGAAGCCATTGTGGGGTTGGCTTGAAGACTCTGTTATAGGGTAGGATCTAGGATTGTAAGCTCTTGGATTTAGACATGGAAGGGACCTCAGAGGCCAACTAGTCAAACTAGCTCATTTTATAGATGAGGAAATGGAATAAAGTCCAAGAAGGTTTGGCAACTTGCCCAAAGTCACTCAACTTGTCAGTGTTAGAGGTAAAGATTTGAAATCAGTTTGTCAAATGCCTGAGTCAGCACTCTTTTCACTGTCCTATGTTTATGAGTCTTTGGTATAACCTTTGTGAAGCTTTGGTTCTCTCCACACCACAATGAGGTGTCAGAATTAGACTTTAGTGAGGGAAAGATTTCATGACAATCAATTCAGAAAATAAACAATGACTGTGTCTATGGAAATGAACAAAAAGAAATGAATTAAAAATCACACATCCAATAGCAGATTTCAGGTATAGATGATATGGGATAGAAACAGGAAATGAGATGATATAGTTATCATAGTATCATACACTTTAGAACTGAAAGGAGCCTCATAGACCACCAAGTTCAATCATTTTGTTTCACAGATGAGGAAGGAGAATCCCAAGCATACCATGGAGGTAGTGTAGTAACAGGGAGGAATTTACCTTCTGCTATACCATGATTGAGGATCTTGCTGGAAGATTATGAAGCAGAAAGCAAACATCTCTGTCCACCTTATGGTTTTGGGTTGTGGGATGACATGATCAAAGTGGCTGGTAGAGAGGACAACGTTGGAAACAATGGGGTAGAGGCTGTCATGAAAGATAAAGGATCTTGAGATGGATAGATCAAAGGAAGATTGACTGGGACCTAGAACTAAACTTCTCAAACTTTTTGTTCCCAGTGCATCATTTATCTTTGCCATGAGGATTTTGACACTGTTGAGTTACATTCACATGTGATTGCAAGTGTAGATTCCATACAATTCCCAGGAAACTCACACATGGGCATGTGATTGGAAATATGATTTCCATAAAGCTCCCAGCACACCTAGAGAGGCATACTGGTAGTAAATTATGGAATGCTCTGGTATAGACAAAAGGAGCATCAGTATAGATAGAAAAGGTAGAGACAAGATGTCAGCCACAGATTGGAGATTCCAGATAAAGAAAGGTAAACCAAATGAAAATTACACTAAGGATGCTTGCTTGGGAAGTAAAGATAGAAAACTAAAGATAGAAAACTAGAATCATAGCCAGAAAGGTGGTTGGCTTCTTAAAATACTCATCACTTGTGAATGAAGTATTTGGGAACCCATATGTTTTAGGACAATGTTATTGATATTTCATTTCATTAAATAAGACAATATTTGCTATAGCTGACACAAGTGATAGGTTGAGGATGTCCTAAAATTCATAAATAATTAGGATGTTTTGGGATCACTACTCCAAGTACTTACTTTCCTTGAAGTAAGGTGGAAGGAAAGGAGAAGGAGTGAAATTCATAATTCCAGATGCTTATTCCCGTTCCCCCCTTATTTTCATAACTGTGGATTATTGAAGAGACTCTGCAGTGTTCCAGGGCTTGGTGAAGAGGGTAGAATGCAATATGTACAAAGGAATATTTGGAGGCACTCACTGTTGAAAGGGATCCTCTTCTGTTTGGACTCTATGCAGGACATACTTGGTTTTACTTATCACTATAGAGTATATATTGTTTTTCATAAAGGAATGTAAACTCCTTGAGGGTGTGCTTCCATTTTTGTTTTGTAAGTCCAGTGCCTGACATTTAGGGTCTTAATAATTATTTGTTGAATCGAACTGGATTGTTAAACTATCTGAGAAGATATAGTTAAATTCTTTTTTCCTCCTTGCAGTGAAAAAGAAAACTTCTGAGGTGCCCTGTACAAAATAGTCACTTAATAAATGCTAGTTGATTGATAAAATAAAAATTACATGATATTTGAAAAGGATTCATATTGTTTTAAAATACAGAATATGTGCTCATATACTTGAAATAGAATATATACATACCTATGTATGTATCTATATGTTATGTATACATATATACATGTGTACTATGTATTTATGTATATTTATAGCAAAACTCTGAACTGACTATCCCAGAATGAGGCTAGTTACACTAGTGTAGATCAGGCATCACTACAAGAGAACCTGGTTCTAAAATCTGCTTCTTCCACTATTTCTTTGACTTTGTGAAGTCACTTGACTTCTTTGGGCCTCAGTTTCCTTCTCTGTAAAATGAGAGATTTCGATTAGATGTCTGCTAAAGTACCATCTAGCTTTAAATCTATGAATCTATGCCTACTTACTCTTTGATTCAATGACACTGGACTCCTGGTTGTTTCTTGAACAAGGAACTCCATTTCTTGGCTCCAGGCATTTTCTCCAGCTACCCCTTATGCATAAAGTGATCTTTCTCCTCATCTCCATCTCTTAGTTTCCTTGGCTTCCTTCAAATCTCAAGTAAAATTCCATTTTCTACAGGAAATCTTTTCCAACTCTTCTTAATTCTAGTGCCTTCCCTCTGTTAAATATCTTCTATTTATCCTGTATATAACTTCCTTCCTTCCTTCCTTCCTTCCTTCCTTCCTTCCTTCCTTCCTTCCTTCCTTCCTTCCTTCCTTCCTTCCTTCCTTCCTTCCTTCCTTCCTTCCTTCCTCCTTCTTCTTCTTCTTCTTCTCCTCCTCCTCCTTCTCAAGGAAGACCTTGATTCAACCTCTCAGTGCTCCAAGAAACTCTAAGATTATAAATTGAAGAAAAGGTGCCTATCTGAATTGGTAGAGGAAATTTCCTCCCATAGGAATTTTCTTTAACAATAAAGCTACAGCACCAATATCTACTCTTGTTAATTGCTAGTAGTGGCAGAGCTTGGATTTGAAACCAGGTTTTTGGATGCCAAAGTCAGTGCTCATTTGTGCTCTACAGAAGAGCCTAAGATAGACTTCTTTCATACCACACTTTTCTCCCTAGCTAAAGCATCACATTATAATGGTGTTTGAGGACTGAGTGTTTTCTCAGATGAGCATGGGCTGCTGTTGCCACCACATTCATGACTCTGTCTAGCAGGGACCTTGGCTTGAATCCTTTACCAAAATCATATGTCATTGTTGAGGTGACACTGAACCTTTTAGGTTTTAGAAGTGAGTACAAGCTCTGGCCGGCCCTACCAAGCTGGCCTGGCTTCAAGGAGAAGCCTAAGTTGGACTCTTATTGTTGGTCATCAGAAAAATAGCAGAACTCAGTTTGGAGACACCCATCACTAGAGGACTGACTATGTTGTAATGCATTTTTTTCCCGTTCTATGAGCTCAGGACACCGTTTCCAAAGGGGACTGTCATCTGCCCTGGAGGAAATGGCACCCATGCAATGAAATCAAGGATCCTTGAAATATTGGAGTACGTGTGCCTTTAATAGCTTAGCATTGACATTTTAGCTAATTGTGGTTTAATGTACATCCAGGCTGTGAAACTACCATATTAAAAGTCTAAAGATGAATAAGATAAATAATTTGCTTACAGGGTTATGCCCTCATCTCAACTGCCTATTATTCAAACTAAGCTAAAACTTAATTTAAGTGGACAATTTCTTAGGTGGCAGATGTCAGTATTTTATGGCTTCCAGTGATCACATTTTCAGTGTCTCCTACTTGCTATTAAGAAGCATCGGAATAGCATGAGAAGGAGTGGCAGAGGTATTCTCTTTCTCATATAAGGCCAGTTTTATTAACCATCTCCCTTCTCCCCTGTCTTCCCCTCCATCTTCATCTCCAGAGGGAATTGGGTGACCGGGCTTTGGGTCCTAAATTATGAAGAAACTTGGGGTAAGAAGGAATCTTAAAGATTGTTTGGTCCAGGCTCCCCATTTTACAGATACTAAAACAGATCAACAGATTTGGGGGGATATATTTTTTATTTATTTTAAACTTAAATACAAAACAAGGGAAGGAAAAAAATATTTCCATATACAAAGCAGAACATGAGAGAATTCAATATAAAACAATAAATTTCCATTTCAAGAAAACCTGTATAATAAATACTATACATTTTTTAAAGCTAACCAGCTTTTCTTTGCTTAGGTTTTCTTTTATTCTCTGCTGTGCACTTTTCACTTTATTTTTTTCCCCTCCCTTCTCCCCTTCCCCCCACTAAAGAAGGTTGCAATTATGTGTATATACACACATACATAGATATCTATAAACATATACATATATGCTCATACACATATATATGACTGTACCATACATATTTGCATTTGTCATCTCTTTCTCTTGAGGTGGATACATCTTCCTTCATAGGCCCAAATATTTCAATGATTTTCTAAAACTAGCTCATCATTTCCTACACCATAGCAATATTCCAACCCAATTATATCCTTTCTGAGAGATTGTTTATAAAAGTTTTTTCCCCCAATTTTTTCCATTCCTTCTATTCTTAGCTACATTGGTTTTATTTATACAATAAATTTTAAATTAAAAAAAATAGCAATTACTCATTTCACATTTCAACAATGCTCTCACCTTATAGTTTAAGGTCTTATACTGCTGAATCTCCTTTCTGTACATCTTTTCTTCCCCCTTGGTTTCTTTGAAATTCCTGTTCTTCTGTTCTTCCAAATGAACTCACTAATGCAATAAGATTTTTTTTTTTTAGTAATTTAATTGGGATGGCATTGAATAAAAAGATTAGGTAAAATTGTAGTTTTTTATTAATATTGGCTTTAGTTCTACAGAAATTGCAGAACTGAATTGTGGTTACCCAGTCAGTTAAGGACAGGTTTGGCCTTTGGCAAAGTCTCCTTTCTAATTTTGTTATGATATAGGACTCATGCATAAGGAATCGTATCTTCAGTCTCTGTGGATTACTCACGTTAGTGCTCAGTGCCTGATAGAGTGAAACACAGCAGACTCCACCTGGAAAGCAGAACCAAAACATTTATTCAGACACCAGAAAGCCAAATCTATCATAGTAACAAAAATCTATACACAATAACAACGCAGAGGGCAACACCAACCCCCAGCCTTCCCCCTCCTAGGCTTCCCACAAACCAGCTTCCTTAAATAAAATCACAAACAAGCTCTCCCACTCAAATTAGCCAGCAGTCTGCTTGCCTGCATCCTTCAGTTCTGGCTGCTCTCTGCCCAAATTTCCTCTCAGCTCTGCTCTAGCTCTGCCTCTTCTTGTTCCAGCCCTTCCTGACTCATGTGACTCAGGCTTCCACGTGACTCAGACAGGTCACATGAGCCTATTTATAAATGGGAAAGATCCTCCCATTTAAATTACCATTAGATGTGGCCCCAAGATCGTCCATATTTATTACACAGGTGGGTGGGACAACTGGTATCAATGCAATTATAACAGGGATCATACAAAACAAGCATATAAAACAATTTCTTAGGGTGGGACTTGGGCACAAGCACCCCATCATTCCTACCTGGAACCAATGGGGCCTTAAATCTTGGGTTAAGGGGAAAAGGTCTCTTCTTCTATAGCTAATTCCTACTGAAATTGGATGTAGAGCTGTCCCTGCCCCAAGAGGTCCCATTCGAGAGGTTAGTCTTTAACTGACATCTGGAGCTTGGTTGATGCCAGGTCCAGGGATGACACATCACAGTTGTGGACAAGGGTGACATCTGGCTTAAGCAATCAGAAATCTTCAGGCAGAGGGTACTAACCCTGCAGAAAACAAATCTAGGAAACAAGTTTAAGAGACAAAAAACCAAAAAGAAACAAAGAGACAGCAATCAGAAGCAGCGTAGATATAGAATCAGCCATGCTTCTGGAGTCCATGAACCCACCGTCGTAGCCCCATTCACTGCTGTTTACTGCCTTCTAATTTTCAGCTTTGGGGCATCATCATCATCATACAGCCAGAGCTGTTTTCTTTAATCTGCCCAGGGGCCTGTTCAACTTCCTGTTCTCCCTACAGGTGTGATGAGCATGGATACAATGTTTCAGGAGGATCTGCAGGGGCAGCTCCCACTTCCTGCTCAGTCTAAAATCAAGCCCTTTCACTTGATATATTTTGTATAGTTCATTAGTTGGAACGCCATCTATTCTTCCAAAATCTACCCCTGCTCTCAATAGAGCAGTAAACAACTCTTCTTGTCAGTCTATTCTGACTTAGAATCTCTGGCTATTTACTCTTCCCTCTCAAGGAAATTTGTCTTTTTCAGTGATTCTCCATCCAAGATGCCAACAATTCTCCCATCCTTTGGGTGAATCGACTCAAAATATATGTCCTCCTTCTGAGTAAAATCCTCAATTACCTCTCCAAACACTGTGGGGGCCCCCCTGATTCTCCTGTTGTGCTTCTGACTAAGAAGCCACCCACATATTTGTTGGATTTGGCTTTCTGGTGTCTGAATGAAAGTTTTGGTTCTGTCTTCCATGTGGAGAGTCTGTTGTATTTCATGATTCAGAATTGCACGGGATATTCTGGCCGCCATAGGTGCTGTCAGTATTGTTTTGGATCTACAGTACCTTCTATACTGACTTTTTTTTGTCTTTCTAATTTACATAACATAACTTACCTTCTGGTATCTGAATGTGGAAAGCCCCTTACTCTCCTATCCTTTGTATGTAGCTGATCTATAACAACAGTTCTGAGTAGGGCTAGTATAATGCTCCTGCTTCCAACACTAAGGAGGGTGCTGACTTATCAGTGACATTGACAAAGCCCAGTTTGTCAGTTTCAGAAGTCCTGCTGGAATGTCAGTTCCTGCTGTGAATCCAGATCTCTGGATTTATTAGACCAGTGCTCTCTCTGCTACTCCAAAATCCAGTCAATATACGAAGCTACTTTAATGAGACAAATACTACCTAATGAAAAGTTGCAAGGAATTTTATTCTTTCTTCTACTCTGTGACATAAGGTGAATTAGTCTAGTAGTAGAAAATAAATGGGTTTGGAAATAAAAAGAAAGGGCATTTAAATTAGAATCATGAGATCCCAGGTCAGATACAGGCTTTGATACTTATTACCTGTTTGATTGTGGGTGATGGTAGGCATGTTCTCTTAGAACCCGTTTCTTTATTCATAAAATGGCCACAATAATATGTTTACTATCTACCTGAGGGAATTCCTGTGAGAAAAGTACTTTATAAATGTTAAAGTTCTCTCTAAATATGAACTATTAAAGCTAGCCACAGTGTTGAGAAATTATTATAATAGCTAGTATTTGTGTAGTGCTTTAAGGTTTGCAAAGTGCTTTAGATGTCATCTCATTTGATCGTCCCAATAATGGTGGGAGGCAGATGGTGTTATTTTCCCCATTTTACAGATGAAGAAACCAAGGTTGAGAGTTAAATGAATTGATCAGGGTCACACAGCTAAGAAAGAGTCTGAGGATTTGAACGCAAAATTTCCTGAGTACAAGACCAGCACGTTAACCATCTCACCTCTTAGCTGCCTGTTTATTAAGCATCTCTCATGTCTTAGGTCCTGAGAGTACAAAAACAAAAGTGAAAAAACTCTGACCTCAAAGAGCATAAATTCCACCGGGTGAACATATTACATATAATGTATATGCATAGGCACACAAACATGGCCTATCATATGTTATCCCTTTATAGGTATATTCTCTCTTTTTCTCTTCCTCTTCCTCCATTCTCCTCATACCTCTTCTCTTTTCTCTCTCTCTGTCTCTGTCTCTCTCTCTCTCTCTCTCTGTATATATGAAATGTATGCTATAAGATTTTAAATCTAAATACCCTTAGTTCAAAATCTGCCACTTCATAATATCTCTGTGACTTTGAGCAACTTCTTTGCCTCTCTGAGTCTGTATTTCTTCATCTATAGAAATTAGGAAGCCAGACAAGATGCTTCGTAAGGTCCTTTCTAGCTCTGAATTTCTAAATCTATGATTCAAGGTTTGGGTTAGCATCACTCTAACTCACTAGCAGGAAAATAATTGATACTTTATTTTTAAAAAAGCTATTAAAGGTACTTTGAAACCTATGTTTTATATGCAAATATACATGCATCTATATGTTTATATACACGTAGAAAATAAATACATCATAGGTGAAAAATTGCCATGTAGAAATTAATTTTTCTTTTTGCTTAAAGAAAAATGCATAAACATAAAAATCCCCTCAATTTTCTCTGAGGAATTATGTTACCATGTAGCATACTGCACTTCTGGATGGCGTGGATCATTGGTTTATGCATTTCATTTTTAGTTAGGAAGCCTTTTACAGCTTCTAGAAGCTACTCATATTTCAAAAGTTCCTTCTTATATTTTGTCTTCATTGAGACCTCCTTCCTCCATTTGCCCTACGTAAGCAAGAGCTTCTGATAATTCTCTGATCTCACTTGATATGAATCCAAAGGGTATATGTTTAGAATT
The DNA here is from genome assembly GCA_023548195.1 of Bettongia penicillata ogilbyi. Classification (NCBI taxonomy): domain Eukaryota; kingdom Metazoa; phylum Chordata; class Mammalia; order Diprotodontia; family Potoroidae; genus Bettongia; species Bettongia penicillata. The sequence continues at coordinate 7,597,899 of JAJHZJ010000008.1, forward strand.
ATCAACTTCTAACCCAGAGCTCCTAGAATTTTCTAGCCTGTTCCAAATTCGCATGCCAAACATTTGCATATGAATTCCACATATAATGTAGTGTAATGGATAGATGGCTATCAATTACAGAATCTGTAAGACCTGGGTTCAAAATTTGCCCCTAAAAATTCCTAACCGTGTTACTGTGGGCTCACACTCTTTCTGGGTCTTGGTTTTTTCACTTGTAAAATAGAAATTAATAAATTCTCTGTGCCAATGTAGCCATAAGTCCAATCCTTACCCCTAGTAAGGATAAGTACCCCTAGTACTTATAATACCCATCTCATAGAGCTATCATAAGGCTCAAGTGGGAAAGTGTATGCAAAATATTGCATATCAGCTGTTGCATTTCCATGAAATTTCTTTTTCTGTAAAGAAGTAAATTCTATGCATGCATTCACAAGTTATTTATGTGACAAGAAACAAGGTTGCAAATGCTAAAAAACAAAAAGACATATTGAAAGTAGTTATTTTGCTTCTCTAAAAAATGTATGTTTTGGGAGTATGTCATCCCTACAACAAATGAAAAGCAGAGAATGGATGAAATTTTTTTAAAGTCTTAGTTGTCTTTGTATTTCTGGTGTCTTGCATAGTATCTGGCATCTGTGGGCACTTAATGAATACTTATTGGATTGAATCGAATGGAGGATTTTTGTAAAGAAAATTGACCTAATCTTTTCAATGAGAGAGCAGTAGTAAACTGCTTGTTTTTTCAGGAGTGATGGGTCCTGAGTTTACTGTTTCAAGCCACTGAAGGATATCAGTTAATTAACAAAGAAGGGATAAAAAAGAAGGAAAGGAATCATACAGATTCTTGCTTCAAAATGCAACTTACATTGTGCTTTTTAGAAATTTCCTCATGTATTGGCTACATGACTTCCCATGTTAAAGAATCATTACAGCCTGCTCTAATTGCACTCAGATTCAGCATTACAGATGTAACACATAGTGAATCTATAACAGATTTAAAATTCAATCGAGATAATCATACAGTGAGGAGAGACAGGAATTCAGGTAGGGACTTTTAGTAGACCTTACTCCCATCACCCAACGTTAGGGGAAACCATGTCACTTTTTCATTAATTCATAGAACCTTAAAGACAGAAAGGATGTTAGAGGTCATCTACTCCCACCCATCACTCAGCTAGAGGTACAGTGAACAGAGTGCTGGATCTGGGGTACAGTGAACAGAGTGCTGGATCTGGGGTACAGTGAACAGAGTGCTGGATCTGGAGTCAGGAAGACTCCTCTTTGTGAGTACAAATCCTGACTCAGATGCTTACTAACTATGTGACCCTAGGTAAGTCACTTAACCCTTTTTGCCTCCGTTCCTCATCTGTAAAATGAGCTGGAGAAGGAAATGGCAAACCATTTCATTATCTCTTCCAAGAAAACCCTAAGTGGGGTCACGGAGAATTGGAGATGACTGAAAAAAAGACTTAGAAAAAATCTTCACCCGTATGTGATCAATGACTTCCACAATATCTCTAACAAGTCATCAGTCTACTTCTTCTTTAAGACCTCTGGCAATGGAGCTGCTGAAGTAGGTACCCCCTAGTCCACTTTTGAACAATTGGGATTATTTGCAGTATTTCAGACATGGTGAGTAGTTGATCAATTAGGAAGTATTTCCTTGCATTGACTAGAAATCTTCCTCTTGTATATTTTTGTTCTGCTTACTTAGACTTTTTGAAGAAAACTGGCTACCTCTTCAACTTGATAGCTCTTAAGATTATTGAAGACTGTTAATACAGCCTACCCTTCCTCCCCCAAGGATTTTCTTTATCAGGCTAAACATCCCTGGTTCCTTCAATTTATGTGTGGCATGATTTCTAGTCCTTTTTCCATATTGTCCCATCATTTCCTGGAGACATCTCAGTTTGTCTATTTTCTTACTAAAATGTGGCGTAAGGAATGGAATGCAATGATCTAGATTTAATTTAATCAGGACAGAGAACAGTGCTATTATCACCTCCCTTATTTTGGACACTTTGCTTCTATTAATGTAGCCCCTTGTAGAACTAACACTTTTTGATTATATCACTCTACTCAGTTACATTGAGCTTGTGGTCCTCTAAAAACTGTGTATCTTTTCCCCCTCATATGAACCATTATTTAGCCATGATTTTTGCATGATGAACTCAGACAGCTTATATTTTGAATCTCAAAATAGTATTTCATATCACAACAATTCCGCAAGTGTTCCAGGTTAGGGAACACCAGTCCACTCCTGTACTATCTCTGTAACTTTCTAGACCAAAGTGCCCTCCCCAGCCACCATTCCCCTGTGTGAGTGTGTTCCTTATTAGAATGTAACTCCTTAAGAGCAGGGGCTGTCCTGTCTGTGATTGGCACATAGATGGTGCTTAATAAGCGTTTTTCATTCATTTGCTAAATTTCATCTTATTAGACTCATCCCATTTTTTTAACCTATCAGGATGCTCTTGAATATTGACTCTCTCATTTAACATATTAGCCATCATTCCCAGCTCTGTGTCATTTGCAAATTTGAAAAAATGCCATGTGTCTTTACTCAAATCACTGTTATGGTAAAAATGAGGTAAACTGGGGCACAAAGTTCTGCGCATGACCAATTTATTAGTAAAGTACAAATTCACCAATAAATAGGATCTCAGTTTCCTTAACAAAGCTAAAATCCCAAGGGAGGAGAGCAGCTCTTTTTTGGGGGGGCAGTATGGAATAAAGAATAGGGCTTCATAGATGGGGAACAAGTTATGATTGGTCAAAAGAAAAAAGAAATCAATATGGTTGGTTATGGAGCTGAGGCATTGGCAACAATATGATTGGTTGAAAATTGGGAATGAAAGGGCCAGAAACAACCTCTTCATTCCCTTCTGTAATGAAGAAATGTTCATTGTTTGAGTTCACCTGCAAGGTTAGAGATAGTGGGGCCAGATTTCTATGGATAAAAAATTAGACATCCTTGAAGAATAGTACGTTTTGAGTAGAATTCCTGGTGTTCACCTACATTCCTCAAGAGTGGCAGATTTCCTTGAGACAACAATAGAACAGTGATTAGCAGAAATGGAGTTTTAAACTTAATTCATTGCAGGCCAGCTAAATTTCTGAACTAAGTTCACATGCAAAGAACCATGAATTAGGAAGTAGCAGGACAAAATCAATTAACTGTCAATAGGATCTATTAAAAAGACACAGAATCAATCCAATCATTTCATCACCAATTTTAAAAATTTGAATGGAAGAGGCTTAAGAACTGAATTCTGTAGCACTCCTTCTAGAGACTTCCCATCAAATTGAGATCCACATTGTAATGATCACATTTTTAGTTCAACCCTCTAACCAGATCTGTTTGTACATAACTGTAATATCATCCATTCCAGTGGTGTTCAAACTGGGGACTTCACCCACCTGGAGGTCTATGGTCTGTCTTGGTTAGGAAGATGGCTGTATCCCACATTCCCAGACAGCCATATTTGTGACTTGTCTCTAACACGATCAAAGTCAAGAATTTCTGACATCTCTCACTCAAGTACCACTCCTTCCATGCCAATATTGACTGGTCCATAAAGGCAGGTATAACAAACTGCTATTCATTTGTTCAATCGTGTTTGACTTTTCATAACCCCCGTGGACCATAGCATGCCACGGGACACCCATAGAAGCAGTTATGCAACTGTCGTTGGGAAGTCCTATCTCCTCATTCTCTAGTAAAAAGCACTGTCTCATCCCTAGATCACCTTGTAGGTATGGCAGGTAGCTGACATAGGGTGGGCTCTGAACTTCGGGGCAATGACTCATGAGTAAAAGCCTCACCTTAGAGTTTTTCACTCTGAGTGAGGCAGGATGAGTTATGCAGGATGAGCAGACATAGATGCATTGGGATTTGCATTGTGGATTTTATTACGTTATCTTTTCATTCAGATGCCTCATCACTCTTATAGGATCAAATATAAATCCCTCCATTTGGCATTTAAAGTCCTTTATGATCTAGTCACAACCTACTTTTCCAGTCTTATTATGTATTACTTTTACTCCTGCACTCTATGGTCCAGTCACATTGGCTTCCCCCACTTCACACAATTAAATAGAAATACAACCAAGATTTTCAAACTTGACCAAAAAATTAAGGCATGATATTGTTCATTAAGTAGGACCACATTTAAAAAAATAAGAAAAATATATTTATATAGAAGACTTTCTGCTGTATTGAAATCAGAAATAATTTATTCTTATTTGCTCTTTATACATTGCATAGAGTGAATATCTGCATGTAGAAATACACGACTTCTGAAAAATTATGTTCACTGACTATTATGGTCTATTATCTGATTATTATATTGTATATCTTTCAATAAAATAGTATAAGAAAAGAAATTCAACTGTTTGACAACCAGCAGTAATCAAAATAGCCAAATAATTTATTATAAATAATTATTATTTACAAGCCTGCTCTACTCTCAGTATTTGCACAGGATTATTTTGAAAATAATTTAGTCATATTGCTTGTAACCTGTAATGTTTTTAGAAAGAGCAAAATTGTTTTTGTGTCATTAAGAAATTAAAAAGTATTTTATAATGTTATCTATTTTTATCTTTTTATCTAATGTTTATATAATATACTGCAACAAAAATGCATGTATACATGTGTACATGCTCAATTTTTTAAACTAATAAAAGTAGATGGGCAAAAATGTTTGGCGACTACTGATATAGCCTGAATTTCTCCATCTGTTTCCAAGGAGAACATGAGAAATGAAACACTCTAATTTTCTTCTTATTCTTCTTGATCTCTTTTCCCATCTGGTGCTGTTGATCACCTTTTCCTCCTGAATACTCTCTAGTATTCCCTCTCCTTTCCTTTACTCTCCCAGTGAGCTATTTGGCTCCTGTGGGATCAATAATCAGATCTAAATATCTTGATACTATATGAGTGACAATGGAGTACATAGGCTATCAATTTGTCATCCTTGCATTTTGCTCTGTATCTAGTCATGTTTCTGTTCATATGTCTTTGATAATAATAATTCATTATCTTTGATAATATCTTTTCAGCAGCTTCCATTGTACAGTTTTTTATTGGTAATATGCTACAACACATTTATGCCCACTTGCCATCTGTCCATTACCCCTTTGGGTGACCCTTGACATTAAACCTTCAGAGGTTCTGATACTTCATGATTATCAGCTTTGTAGAATCACTGGAAGATTACTGATTAAAAAATAAATAGACATGTTTCAGGGAGAAGTTTAAAGTCATTAAAAGTACTGCACTGCATACTTTACCAAAGACAATCCAAATCATTTCCTTTTTATTTAATTCTTGGCATAACTGACCACCCATCTTCAGTGTCTGTCCTGGTTAAGTGAACTCTTAGACTAACTCTATGAGCTGTGCATCTATCTACCTGCATATCATCTACAAAAGAACATTTGGAAAACCTTACCATGTACTGGAATTTTTTTCTAAACATTTGGTGCACTTGGTATCTGCTTCCCTCCCTCCTGTCAGATATCTTTAGAATTAATTCCTCGACTCCTCAAAATTATTGTATGCTTTCGTTATTTTCCACATGAGTTTTCTATGTGCATTACTTGTTTGTTATAGACCATTGTTTTTATCACCACTTCTACTTCATCATGTAAAACCTTGAGGGTTTTACTGTAATGCCAGAACCAAAAATGTGGTAACTCTACAGTGATTCATGGGGAAAATAGATTCTCAGGGAAATCTCGATAGATCTCTATTATTTTTTTTTATCTATTTAGATAAAGGGAACATAGATTTAGTGTTGGGAGGATGATCTATTCCAAAGACTGCATTTTATAGATGAGAAAACTAAAACTTGAAGAGGCTAAATGGGTTATATAGCAAGTAAAGTCCATAAGAATTACAGTTTAGCTCTTTTGATTTTAAATTTAGAATTCTTTCCACTGTGTCACTCTTCAATGTTTTTGTTCAGTGTTCTGGCTTAATTAGATGTTTCATCAAGTTTTATAGAAATCTGCTTTGTGCTCCAAGGCTTCTTGTTTTTTTAAGAGGTAATGTTATCCATAATCATCTTCTCCCATCCACCTTCATAAAATTTTGCAACTAAGATTATCTGTTGCCCTTGGTGGCTTTATACTTGATGAAGAGAGTAAAAACTCTATTTGAAATGATTTCTAGGCTCCTTTGACATTATTTTGATCTGATTGATTTACATGAGTTAACTTACATTAAGGCATAAGAATGGTAAGTGTCAATGTCTCTTCTCTTATCCATTTCCTATTTTTCAGCTTTGGGAGTTTGCTTAAATACTTCAGGTTGGAGTTGCTCCATTTGAATGCCATAACTGTCTTACTTTTATTCCTCTCATTTGGCATTGATTTCCATCTTTGCTGATAATCTGGCTATCCATAAACAACTGATTGAGAAAAGACTCTTAGATGGGTAGCCAGTTATTTCTGACGAATTTTTATCATGTCATTTGACGGTCACTATGCGCAGTATCTCCTGACTTTCTTCATGAATAAAGTATTTTTTATGTATGGGCATAAGTTTGTTTATCTTGGGTGAGGAAAATAAAGGAAATAAAATCCTAATCATTTAATTTTGTCTTGTGTTAGCAGTTCTTTTAAAAGTCTTGGCAGAATGAGGTTGTTATTATTGACTAAAAGAGATATATCAGAATGTAATGAAAAGAGCATCCAACTTGGAGACAAGAGTCTTGGGTCTGGTCTTGGCTTTGCCACTAATTTTTATGTCTTTGGAAAAACCACTTAATAAAATTTAACATGTCTGAGCTTTAATTTTCTCATCCATAAAATAAGGGGATTGGCCTAAATGATTTTTAGCTTTCCTTCCAACATTTAAACATTTTTTAAATGAGTATTTTGGCATAATTTATGAATTCTAGTGATCTATGCCATTTACATCCTCTATTATTTGAAAATTGGCTGCATTCACTTTTACCAGTGGTCTGAATATTCCCTTTTCCTATCGCAGATGGACTAGTCTGTTTTCTATTACTACTATTTAGCATTTTATTTAAATTCTAATGCTATGCAATGAATATAAAATGATACTGTTTTTGTTCCTTAGGAATTTTTGTGATATATCATATGATAATTTTTCTACCATAGTGGATACAACCTGAACTAGAGTTGTGAGTATGCATGTCTTACATTAATATGTCTACGATTCAGTCCTGAAAATGAATATAAAAAGCTCCCAAATCTCAATTAAAACAAATCTTGCCTCTCATCTTCCTAAGCTGCCTTGAGATAGTTAAGCAAAGTATGTCCACATAAATGATAGACCAAGGTACCGATGTGGTCAATTCAGTTTTTAAGAAAAATCAATCAAACCAACTTACTTTTCCCCACTGTAGCTATTCAGTTTGGCAGCCTCCCAGGCAGAGAGCAAAGGAAATAAACATGACTAGCTTCTAGCTTAAAGCCCCTTATAGGAGAAAACAAAAACCAAAAAACCTCCATATTCCCAGATACTAGTTGATAACAGCCTAATCACAAGGTTTGGCATCATGGTTAGAGATGCATGTTGGGCTGCCAGAACCTTACACCCTACCGTGGTAGGTCAAGCTATGCTATCCTTTACTTGGACCTAGCTGAGTGGGCTGAGGGGGACCTTCCAGGGCTATCAGGTTTTCTACCTTTTATAATCAAAGTTAAAACAACTCTGAAAACAAATAGCAACCGAAGTTAAACTGACATGGATAGATATGATGGGATGTCTATAGGGAACTCCCAGGGAAAGAATTCCTTCTAACAATGCAGGTTGGGTACATTTTCTGCAATTTAAAGTCTTGGAAAGCTGCCTTATGCCCTGAGACAATAAGTGACTTCAGTGTGTCAGAGTCAAGACTTAATTCCTGATCTCTCTGGCTTTGAAACTACCTCTCTATTCACTTAAGCCTAAGCCACACTGCTGACTCCTATAGGACCAAAGATTCAGAGCTGAAAAGCCTTATAGACCTACTGGTCTAACAGCCTCATTTTGCAGATGAGGAAATGGAGGCCCAGGGAGGTTAAAAGATTTGACCAACGTGGCAAAGATAGTATGTGTTAAAGGGAAAATTTAAACCTTGGTCTTCTGACCTCAGGGCCAGTGCTTTTTCAGGAGCTGAAGAAGACACAATTCAAGACTGCCTTCCTCTAAGTAAATATGGAAAGGAAAGACTCAATGAAGGGAGAGAGAGACATATGCATTCCCAATCTTTGTGGGAGAATCTTAGTATGGGGAAGAGACCAGGGGCTTTGGAATTCGGTTGCAAAACACCAAAAAGTTTCCAAAATAAGGAAGGCCCTCTGCCTGCAGTATTTTGTTTCTACCAGGTAAGGCTTCAGGGAAATTTCTTCTTTTGGGGCAGCCTCTAGAGAACTGGTTTTCAGGAAAGGGGCTGAACTGAACTGAAGAAATCATCACAAGAATCAAAACTTTGGGAGTCAGTGGTTGTGACAGCTGAGTTTCAGAGAGCTCTGTGGAAAGATTGAGAGAAGAGCTTCCCATGGCCTCTAATAGAGATCCTGGAGGAAAAAAAAAACATGGCCCAGACTCTCTAGTCCTGAATTACCCACTGCCCTCTGGATATCTCCATATGTGTGTGTGTGTATGTATATGTACTTGTGTGTGTACATATATATGTACACATACATATATATGTATATATATGTGCATGTATGTATACATACATCTATATGTATATGTGTTTGTATGTAGGTATGTGTATATATATGTATGTATATCTATCTATCTATCTGTATATGTATTGTTCCTTCTTCTGGGTATGAACCACTGAGCCATCATCATTTGAAATTACTTGAAATAAAAAGCATAAAATCAACAGAGTCCATGCTCTACCTATATTTCCACAGCTATTCTTATCCTTTTTCATCTTTACTAATTTAAAGAGTATGAAATAAACCTCATTTTCATTTCTTTCATTATTTATGTTTTGAAGCATTAGCTATCCTACCATACCTCCTTGCTTGATATCATTAGCTAGACTGGAATATAATTACGAAATTTTAAAAATTAAGTGTAAAGGTGGTTTGGTATGGACATTTAGACAGGGAGCTCTGTATGAATGGGAGGAATTTTAAAAAGTCAAATGAACTCAGTTCATAGGAGGTAGATGGAGCAATAGATAGAACGAGGGGCTCAGAGTCAAAAACAGCAATGATAGCTAACATTTATATAACACTTACTATGTGTCAGGCAATATGCTAAGTGCTTTTAATTCTGAAGACAACCTTAGGAGGTAGGTGCTATTATCATCCCCATTTTAGAGATGAGAAGACGGAGATAAACAGAGGTTAAGTAACCTGCCCAAGGTGACATAGCTAGAAAGTATCTGAGGCTGGATTTGACTCTTGGCTCAGCACTTTATCCACTGTACCACCTAGTTGCCCCATTAGGGTGACCTGAGTTCAAATTCTGCTTTATCCACTTGCTAGCTGTGTGACCCTAGGAAAGTTAGTTAACCTCTCTCTCCCTCAGTTCTTTCATCTGTAAAACGAGGAAAATAATAGCACCTGCTGTATTGCCACGGCAATATTCACAGCACTGGAGGTGGCTATGGATAGATATACCAGTGTAGTTTTGAATTACAAAGTATAACAGACTCTCCATATAGAAAGCAGAAGAAAAACATTTATTCACATACAAGAAAGCCAAATCCCAACACCAGAAAGCCAAATCTGTCATCGTGACCAAGAAGTCAATACACATTAGCACTACTGGGCATAAAGCATTTCCACACTTTCCTCTCTCCTCCATCCTTGCTGGGACCTTCCCACAAACAAACAAACACTCAGGAGTCTAAGCTGTTCCCCGTCTGCCTGTGTCCTTCTCAGCTCTAACTAGCCTGACCAACTTCCTCTCAGCTCTGCTCCACTCTTCCTATTCCACCTGTTCAGCAAGTTCCTCCCTCTATATGTGACTTAGGCTTCCATGTGATTTAAACAGGTCACATGGGCCGATTAATGAATGGGAAAGATCTTCCCACTTAAATTACCATTACATCTACCTGAAAGGGTAGAGATTTTCCCCATCATGGATTTTGATATAATGCAGGTCAGCATAAAAAATTAAATGGGAATTTTGTGTGTGTGTGTGTGTGTGGGTTTGTCGAACCTGCAGATGACATACAAAGGCCAGGAGATGACACAGAATAAGTTTAGAAACTCAGAAATGCATAAAATTTATCTATAGAATTGTATAATATAGTGTATGATGAAGTAACCTAAATTTTACAAAAAGGTACTGTAAATACCCCATAAAAGAAAAAGAATAAAGAATTCAGACATTCTCTCTAATGAAGGGAGAGCCAAAGCATTTTATGCAGAATTCCTGGATCACGGGAGCACTGCCCCCTTAAGCCCCTAAATGTGGAAGTGATTACGGTCGGCCCACTCAGATTTGGATCCAGGTTATCCCAAACCTGAGCCAGGGCTTATTACATTGCATCTCACTTTCTTTCTGGATGTTCTTTCATTTCCTTGATAGGTATTGGAAAAACAAAAACAAAAACAGACAAACCACAGCTTATTTCTTTTCTGGTTTATCTACGCCTTCTTCTTAATAAGAAAACAAACTGAAAAGACAATCTTTGTCCTTCTGTTGCATCTTGTATGAAAGGATGGAGAGTTTTTAAGCATCATGATGGGGAGTAGAAAGATGTGTAGAGAGGTCCCTTTCTGCTGTTACTGGGGCCCCTCTTTTTCTATCACCTGGCAGCTGTCTGTGGCAAAATTGTTTGCATGCAGGGTTTGAAATGTTTTATGGTGAGTTGTAAAATATTCTTAATATTATTACAAAGAACCAAGGTAAAGTGATAGCAAAAAAGCCTTTAAAATGCAGGTGTGTGCTCATCTTGGGGATAGTGGGAGGAGCAGGTTGGAACAGCAGTTCCAAAAGTTTGTCAAACTTGTCAAAGTGAAGCAAGTCAGAATCTCTGTTGCTAATATTAATGTATTGGACTTTATGAACTTGCCTTCTCTCCCACATCGTGAGCATCAAATAGCGCCTCTCTTCTGCTACGCAAACTATTCCAGGAAGGCAGGAATGCATCTGTATGTAATAAGAATGAGGGAAAAAATAAAAGAAATTTCGTAAGAATAAAAGCTGTTTACTAGGTTGTGCACTGGCAGCCATGCGTTAAATAAATGCAAAAGTGATCTTTGAAGCAAAGGAGCTATGGCTCATGGAGACAAAAGTCCATCACTTAGAGGTACAGCTCTGTCCTTGGCCTTTTTCTCTCTCTACACTCTTTCCCTTGGCTATCTCTCCTATTCCCATGGTTTCGATTATCACCTCTACACAGATGTCTTCCAGATTTATATATTCAATTCTGACCTCTCCATATTTCTAAGTGTCTGACTGATGCCCACATTTCAAATTCAACCTGTACCAAAGAAACCAATCAGCTTTAGCTAGCCCTCCCATCCAAAAAAACCTTCTTCCTTCAATTTCTGAATATTTATCAATGACACCATCAGCCCACCATCCTCAAGTACCTATGCTTGAAACCTCAGGCATGAATCCAAATAGTTGTCAAATACTCTCTCCATGACATCTATCACATTTATTCCTTCCTTTCCTTCCTTCCTTCCTTCCTTCCTTCCTTCCTTCCTTCCTTCCTTCCTTCCTTCCTTCCTTCCTTCCTTCCTTCCTTCCTTCCTTCCTTCCTTCCTTCCTTCCTTCCTTCCTTTCCTTCTTGCACTGGAGGTTAAGTGACTTGCCCAAGGTCACATAGCTAGCAAATGTCTGAGGCTGGATTTAAACTTAGGTCTTTTTGACTCCATGACAAGTGCTCTATCTAATATGCCACCTAGCTGCCTCTATTCCCTTGTTTCTAGACACATTGCCGCTAGGGCCTGACTACCTTTTACTTGACTGCTTTTTAACTGATCTCTCTACCTATCTCTCCCATCTCCAATCTATTTCTCTCCATGCTATCTTCTTAATCTTCCTGATTTGCATATATAACTACCACCTACTCCAACTTAAAAAAATCTTCTCTCATCTAGTCTTTTAAAAATTATTTTAAAATCTTTTACCCAAACTTATTATCTACCCCCTCTGCTTCCACCATATAAAAATAAACATGATACCATAGAAATAAAACCCTAAGACAAACAGGCCTTGTACTGAAACACAAGAGATATCCATAAGTATATGCTTCATTTTGCATTTTAAGTTGTTGCTTCTCTAGTAGAAGGTAGCATGCTTGAGTCATCATTTATCATTGTGTTGAGCAGAGTTCTAAAGTCTTGAGATGTTTTTCTTTAAAATGTTGCTCTCATTATATAATTTGTTCTCCTGGTCCTGCTTACTTCATGCTATGTTAGTTCATAGAAGTTTCTTCGTCCATTTCTCCATTTTTTATGGTGTGAATTCATATATTATAATTTGTTTAGCCTTTTCCCAATAATAGGTGCTACACCTGTCATTTGTTTATTTTTACTATATACAGATCTGTTATAAATATGTTTGTATATCTGTAACCATGTATTTTTTTGATCATAGCATTTGCCATATTCAAAACTTTGCATTTCCCCATTGCCTACAAAATAAAGTATAATCAAACTCTTTAACCCAGTAGTGAAATGTCAAGGTCATCCACTGCACCCTGGGCCATTGCCAGTTGTCCTGACTTTTGTCCTGCCCCTGGACTTTGATGACCCAGGAGGAGTGAGGCTGATGACTGCCTCACTTAAATCCAATTCACGGACAAATCAAGACATCTCCCATTATGTCACTGGTCCTCTTTGAAAATGAAGGGTATACAATGGCAAATTCCTTTTCCAGTCTTAGCTTACTTTCCTTCATATTTCTTATGCTTTATTCTACTTGGAGTAATTTTCCTTTCCAATGTTTTTCCTTGTTTCTCCTGTCTCTGCACTATTTCTCCCACAATCCCTGATGACTGCAGTGGACACTTACTTCTATCTGCCTATTAAAATCCTTCCTTTATGTCAAGGACCCAGTCAGGTGCCACTTACTTTCATGAAACCTTCTCAGTTTCACTCAGCTGAAAGTAATCTTTCCTTTCTCAAATTTCTCATAATATTTTATCTGGATTTCTCTCCTGCATTTATGACATAGCTATTTATGTGCTGGTATAAATGCAAATAATATTAAATTATGTCTCTCTCCCCCTTGCTGCTAGCCTGCCTGGTTTCAGCTCCATGGAACAAGATGCCCCTGTCCTGGTACCCTCTGATGACTTCCCTCTTGTGTTGTCTCTCCCTTCAGATTAGAAGCTCATTAAGGTCAGGAACCATCTTTCCTTTTATTAATTGTATCTCCAGCACTTAATCAGGCCCTCTTGTTGAATGGAATCATGTTAGATTTAATAGATAAATAGCTATCTGCTCCTGAGACAGAAGACCTGGGTTCCAATTCTCCCTCAAGCACTTACTGGTTGTATAACCCTCTGTTGATCATTTCTTGTTTATCCTGTACATAACTTGTTTGTACAAAATTCTTTGTATGTTGTCTTCCCATTAGAATAAGAGTTCCTTAAGAAAAAGGACTTTTTGCCATTCTGTGTATCGCTGCTCTAGCATGGCAGGCATTAATAAATGCTTATTGGCTGAATGACCATGAGTAAATTACTTCACCTTTCACATCTCAGATTTCTTCAACTCCAAATGAGGATAATAAACTAGCAGTTACCTCCCAAGGTTGTAGTAAAGACTGAATGAGAAAACATAAGTAAAGTGCTTTGCAAACCTTTAAGCCTTTTACATATGAGAGCTATTATTATCCTGTCATTAGATCATATAGGCCTTGAGGACACATTCTGTGTTTCATTTCATCTTCACAGGACTTTGCTCATAGTAGGTACTTAATAAAAAATGGTTGGGGTGAATTGAATGAGAGAAACTGACTGGAACACCTAGCAAAGAAAGAGAAAAACTGCTAAAACTCAGGTGATGATGATATTCTTGATGGGGAAGTTTCAACTTTTCTTTTAGTGGTCTCTGCCCTTGGTCTTGCTCTATTCAAGATTTTTATCAATGACTGATAAAAATTATCCATGTAGATGTCATATTTGTCAGATTATATGAAGCTGAGGGTATGCCAGAGATGGGATAACTAATAAAGTGAATGACAGCCTTAGGATACAAAAAGATCTAGACAGGCTGGGAAAATGAGTTAAACCTTAGAAGTCCGAGCTGAAAAAGACTTACCTATAGACAATGACTCAAGGAAGTAGTTTGACTATCCACACAGGAAAAAGCAAGTCGATGAAGAATGTCTTTTGTTCCATGCTATGATATGTAGCGGTACAAACTACGAGTTTCTCCATCAGTGTAAATATCTTGAACTGAAATTCCAAATACAATGAGCTGAACACAGAACTGTATATGAGGAGAGCAGGTTGAATTGTAAAGTTCATTAAGAGTCCAAAACTTTTCCAGAAATAAAGGGTTAACTGTTTAAATATGAAAATTGATCTGGGTATGGTGTGTGGTTGCAAGTTAGAACATGACAGTATTTTAAACAGTGCTTAGAACACTACAATCTACAAAGAGTTGAAGTCAAGGATCATCAAGAGGGTCATGGGAAAGTTCATGGTGGGTGTGACTGAACTGCAGCAAATCATAAACAAGAAATTACACAGAAGTGGTATAAGAGGTATTTTTTGAAAAAAAAAGTATGACTAAAAATTAAGATAGATTGGTCATATGATAAAGCAAGGGATAACCAAGGGAAAACTCTAATGACATCTTCGAGATGTCAAAAGAACACAACATTGGCCCTCAACAGTTGAGTTGACCCTCATGGTAAAATTGATAGGACAACATGGAAAAATGTTGTACAGGATGGACAAACATGGATGACTTTTAACTTGCATAACTTTTATTTTAAGTTTCAGATAGTTATTCATCTATGAAATCTAACATTATTCCATTCAATAAGAGGGAAAATCTTATGTTTCCTGATTAAATATGTAGTTGACAGGCTAGTTTTTGGAAGACATTCTTTCTGAAAACATTGAAAAAAGAAAATTTCATTTAGAATTCTGGGACTTTTGTTTTTATGTTTGCAATAATCTTCATTAACCAAACAGAATTCATATTGACCAGTGGGACTTGGCTTTTTTCCAAGTGTCTCTATTATTCTTTCTGTTCCAACTCACATTAGGAATGGACATTTCTAGATGCAAGATACATAAAGTTAATCCAATATTCCAACTCTGACAAACACAAAAGAAGAATCAAGTTCATGTTCTTGAATATCTGGCATAGTGTGGCAGTTGTTGTGGCTGGTCAGGGATTGGCAGGTTGGTGTCTGTGTTCAATCATGGCTAGCTTCTTCCCTCTGTCCTTTTTTTTCTTCCAATTTTCATATTTTCAATTCATCTGTTAAACCTAACATGATTTTGTGAAACATGCAGGAAAAACATAACATTTTCTGATTAAATACACACTTGGGAATAGAAGATCTTTTAGAAGATCATCATTCTGAGTAGTTTTAAAAATTAATAATTTTCATGTAGAATTCTGGGCTTTCTTTCTTCCCTTTGCTATAATTCACAATAACTGGAAGAACTCATTCTGAACAGTGGGACTTGGTGTGTTCTACTAAAACGGCTTGGGTATTTTGTGCCCATTTTTTAAAATCAAAACTAAACATTTCTAGAAATGACATACAAAGCTGCTCTAGTACTTCTACCTTTGATAAACATAATTAGATTGTGAAGTCACTGTAATATTGGGTCATGAAGCCCAGAAGCATAATTGTAATATTGGAGGCAGAACCAAGATTTAAAATTTTCTCACTAGGCTGAAATGATGGGTTGAACATAATATGATGAAATTTGAAAGAGATAAGAGGTCTATGAATGAGAAAAAAAATCAACTCTACAGGTACAGCATGGAGAAGATATGAATAGGGAATAGTATATGTAAAACACTTAGGAGTTTTGAGAGTTACAAATTGAAAATGAGTCAGTGATGTTATGTTTTGGCTAAAAAATTAATAACCCCATCTACTGTACTTTGAGATGCTTTGAATTCTATAAATCTGTTTGGGAGTCAAAAATTATATCGATCTCCTCCTCTTTCCCCTCCTCCTCCTCCTCTTGCACCTCCTCTTTCTCCTCTCTTCTTTTCTAATAAATCCATTGTGGAAGTAACCTCATTGAAAACATGAGAAAAAAAGTATGAAATAATGTTTTTCATTTATATACAAACTTTTTCATCTGTTCTACAGTGTATAGGAAAATGCTCATTTTATTTGGTGAGTGTTGACAATGAAAAAAGAAAAAGAAATATATAAATAGTTTTCATAATGGTGTTTGGGAGCCTTGAATATATAAACTACTTTGTTTCTTCTGTCACTTTTGTTTTCCATGAAAATCTGGGAATTTCTAGGTGATTAAATGTGCATTAACATGCATTAATTTCTACATTTTCATTTGTATTTCTGGTTTTGTTTAGCCACAGAGTTTTGTTTTGTTTTTTTAATATTAGGTCTAAAGATCTTTCAATGGTTCCCTTGTTCCCTAGACATTTACTGATACTATTCTAAGCAATTTAATATACTATTCATACTATTCTGCAGTATTTACTACTTATGGCACCATATACAATTTTTTTAGTGCAAACTCCTTAGACTATTCTCAAGGGATCTGGGAACCACTAAATGGGAACCACTGGACTAAGGAATGGGGTTGTTTTGTTCTATATCAGTGAAAGATGGATGCCCAGATGGATGAAACTGAAGATCTTTGCCGTGATGAAAGAAATACTGCCTTGTTACCTCCTTATCTTTTTGTTGACTAAATCCTTCCTCAAGTCATTCTCCATCATTGAGTTGAAGCTACTCTCTCAAATGTCACCAGTGCTTGGGTTTTATTTATCTTTTGGGTTTATCAAGTACTGGTATTATGGTCGTACTATTGTGTATTATGAACGTAAACTGTTCCATTGATTCACTATTCTATTTCTTAGCAAATACCAGATTGTTTGGTGATTATCATTTTGTAATACGGTTTGAGAGTTGGTACTGTTAGGCCATCTTCCTTCATATTTTTTTTCGTTGATTCCTTGATATTCTTGATCTTTTCTTTTCTTCCAGATGAATTTTGTTATTATTTCTTATAGAGATAAGATAATTTTTAGTAATTTGACTGGCACAGAACTGAACAAGTAAATCAATTAAGGTAGAATTGTTATTTTTATTATATTGGCTCAGCCTACCCATGAGTACTTAATATTTCTCCAATTGTTTAGAACTGTCTTTATTTGAGTGAAAAGTATTTTGTAATTGTGTTCATATAGTTCCTAAGTTTGTCTTGGCAGGTAGGCTCCCAAGTATTTTCTATTGTCTATTATTTTAAATTTATTCAATAAAGTCATTTTAAATGGAATTTCTCTATCTCTTCTTGCTCTACTTTGCTGGTGGCATCTAGAAATACTGATGACTTTTGTGGGTTTATTTCACTAAAGCTGTTAATTGTTTTGAGTTGATTCTCTAGGTTTCTCTAAGTAGACTTTCATATTGTCTGCAAACAGTGATATTTTTTGTTTACTCAGTGCCTATTCTAATTCCTTTCATTTCTCTTTTGTGTGTTATTGCTGTAGCTGACATTTCTAGGACAATATTCAATAATAATGGTGATAATGGGTATTCTTACTTCACCTTTGATCTTACTGGGAAGGCTTCTAATTTATACCCATTACAGATAATATTTGCAGATGCTTTTAGAAAGATATATTTACCACTTTTAAGAAAAGCTCCATTTATTCTTATGCTTTCTAATGCTTTTTAATAGGAATGAGTATTATATTTTACCAAAAGCTTTTTCTGCATCTGTTGAGATAATAAAATTTTTTGTGGTTGTTATTTATATGGTCAATTATACTGATAGTTTTCCTTTTATTGAATTGTATCCCTGGTACAAATCCCACCTGGTCATAGCGTGGAGGTCTCTAGATGGCTCAGTGGATAGAAATGCTGGGCCTGGAGTCAGGAAGACCTAAGTTCAAATTTGACTTCAGACATTCACTAGCAGTGTGACCGTGGGCAAGTGACTTAAATTCTGTTTGCTCCAATTCACTGGAGAAGGAAATGACAAACTATTTCATTAAGCCTGTCAAGGAAACACCATATGAGGTCATGAGAAAAAATGCAACTGAACAGTAAGAAAAGCAGCAATGATCATAGTGTATAATCTTTATGAGATATTGCTAGTATTTTATTTAAATTTTTTGCATCAATTTTCATTAGGGAAATTGATCTATAGTTTTCTTTCTCTGTTTATGTTCTTTCTGGTTTAGGTATTAACACCATATTTGTGTCATGAAGGGAATTTTGTAGGTCCCCTTCCTTGCCTATTTTTTCCAAATAGTTTATGTAGTATTGCAATTAATTGTTCTTTAAATGTTTGGCAAAATTCACTTATGAAACCCTCTGGTCCAGGGGATTTTTTCTTAGGGAACTCGTTGGTGACTTGTTCAATTGCTTCTTCTAAGATAGGGTTATTTAAGTAGTCTACTTCCTCTTCTGTTAATTCGGACAATTTGTAAATTCATCCATTTAACTTAGATTTTCACAGTTAATGGCATGTAATTGGTCAAAATAGTTCCTAATAGTCACTTTAATTTCAAATTCATTGCTGGTGCATTCACCCTTTTCATTTTTGATATTAGTAATTTTATTTTCTTTCTTTTTTAAAAATCAAATTAATCATTTTTTCTGTTTTATTGGCTTTTTAATAAAATCAAGCTCCTAGTTTTATTTATTAGTTCAGTGGATATTGAACTTTTAATTTTATTAATCTATCCTTTGATTTTCAGGATTTTTAATTTTGTGTTTAATTGGAGATCCATGGATCCTTTCTTAATATTCATTCTTCTTGCATACTCTGAGGCATTCAATTATATTGATCATTCACTGATTCTTGAAATTGACCTTATACTTGTTCTATCACTCTACCCAGGTTTTTTATCTTCTTGGATGATTTCCCTTCTTCCTTCTACATTAAAAAATTCAGCCTTTGGGTTTTTACTCATTTCTGGATTCTAATTAAATGAGCTAACCTACTCTTATGGCTTCACCCATAACCTTCAAGCATATGATTCCCAAATCCTTAGTTGTAAAGTCTTCTCCAAATTCTAGTTTCAGGTTTTAAATTGTCTACTGGACACTTCTGCTTGATATTCTCTTGTCATTTCAAATTCAATCTGCTGAAAATAATTTTTCTCTATAAACTAAGTTCTTTAAAAAAACAAAAAACAAAACAGAAGTTCCTCAATTCTGTGAATGTCAGTGGTATTTTCTTAATTACCCAGACTCAGAAACTCAGAATCATTGATTTCTTTTTCTTATCTCTGTATGTAGGGCAGTAATTAGAGTAGTAGGTCTGTAGTCAGGAAGACCTCGAGTTCAAATCCAGTCTCAGACACTGAATAGCTATGCAATTCCAGGCAAGTCACTCTGCCTCCTTCAGTTTATACAACTATAAAATGGAGATAATAACAGCACCTACCTCCCAGGATGATGATAAAATGGGATATTTGTAAAAATACTATGCAAAACTTAAAGCACTCGATATATGTTGGATATTATTATTATTTTTATTAACATACCAAATAACTTACTAAGTTGAATTGAGTTTTCTTTGTAATGACTCTCATACCCTTCCCTCAAAACAGAATTTCACAACTGAAAGGGACCTCATAGCCAATATCTGAATAAGAGCATCTTCTGTAATATCTCCAGCAAGTTGTCATACAGAATCCACTTGAAAACTTCCAGTGATGGGAATCCTATTATATCTACTTGCTATACATTCCACTTTTGCATAATTAAATTATCAAGAAGTTTTTGCATATGTCAAAGTAAAAATCTGTCCTTTTGATAAATTCCTTTCATTACACTCTCTGTCAAGAACTAGGACCAAGTTCCTTTTCCACATAATAATCCTCAAAATACTCGTGTCCCCCTTAAATATTCTCCTTTCCAAGACAAACGTTTGTTCCCAACTACTTTAACTGGTCTTTAGCATTACTACCGGAAACAATTCCATCATCAGATCATTCAATTAACAAGAATTTATTAAGTTCCTGTTATGTGCCAGATTAAAAAAAAAAGTGTGTCCTCAAGTAACTTATATTCTCCTATTTTTCCTTCTCCTTGTCTTACTCCTCACTTTCATCATCTTCATTATTTTCATCATCATCTTCACTGTCATCATTTTCATCGTCTTTATCATCATCATCGTCTTACATTTATATAAGAATGGAACTAGAGAGATAGCGTGGTGAAATAGAATGAGTACAGGACAGAGTTGAGAGAGACCTATATCTGAATCTCCATGCTGACACTTATTAGTGGTTATCGCTTCCAAATATCCCTCAGTCGTGACACCAGTCAAGCAACAAGCGTTTACGTTGTTAAGTGTTGGGGATACAAATAAAGGCAAAAACAGTGCCTGCCTTCAAGGAACTTACATTCTCATCACCATCACCATTGTCATCATTATTTTTGTTGCAGTTACCAGGCTTCCTAAGTAGTACTGTCTCCAGTCTGTGAGACAGAGTAGGATTTTTATGGAGAGGTGAATTCTTTTCACTGCTATTGTCACTACCTTAATTTAAGTCTTTATCATTTCATGACTAGACCAAAGTAATAACCATTTGTTGCCTCCGTTCACCCTACATGAATATAGGTGATGTGGTAGACAGAGCAATAGACCTGGAATCAGGAAGATGTGAATTTGAATTCTGCTCAGATACTTACTAGATGTGGGACTCTATGCAAGTCACTTAACCTCTGCCTGCCTCCATTTCCTCATCTATAAAATGAGGATAATAACATCCACCTTCCAGTATAAAATGAAAAACTTTGTAAGGAGTTCTGAGAACCTTAAAGTGCTGTGCAATGGCTATCATTATTGCTCTATTACTTAATCTTTCTAAAACTATACTTTTAGTCACTAATTAATGAAAAATCTCTGACTTCCTACTATGTTAAGGTGAAAGTCCAAATTCCTTATTTTTATATTCAAAGCCTCTCAAAACCCCAATCTCCCTTCCTTCCCCATCTTTATTTCCCTACTGAAACCTTCCTCTGAAATCAAATGAATCTACTAACAGTGCCCAGCACACACATACAATTTGTATTGATCAGTGGAATTCAGTTTTGCCCTTCTTTGTTCAAGATATTTCCCTTTCCTGGAAAGTATTTGTCTTCCCCTGTCTAGCTAACAAATAGCCTTCCTTTGAAGACCTAAACTGAGTCGCTTCTCTTTTGTATAGACTTGACTGTGTGATATGATGAAAAGGTCACTGGAATGGAGTCACAAAACCTTCAGCTTGCATTGGACAAATCCCGTTATCAAGTTGTGTTTTCTTTTTGGAGACTGACTCTCCCTATCTTGCCTAGTCTGGACTCACTGGTCAATCCTACTGTTGATTAGTATGACAATTTTGATTTAATCTTTCTCTGACTTGGGTCATTTTGCCCCTTCCCAGGGAGTCTGGTCACTCCCCTCCTCCAAAAGGCTCACCATACTGTGACAAATTTGGTGGCCAGCATCCAGCAGGCTTTAACTCTCCTGGGGTTTAGAGCTCCTTGGTTCAAGAGATCTACCAGCTCAACCTCCCTAAGAGTAGGGACTACAGGTAGCATACTTGACACCTAGCATGCTCTCATCTGTAACATGAAAAGTTTGAACTCCATGATCTCCAAGGTTCCACCTCTAAACTTCTTGGACTCCTAGGCTACCCCAACACATAGTTTATCTTTCCTTCCTTTTCTAAAGACCTTCAGCACTTTCTGGTTGAATGATACATTTTTTAAAATTATCACATACCAACTTCTGTTAGAAATTTTAAAAAATTGTATCTCTTAATTTGATTCTAAATTTGAGGGCAAAGTCCATATCTGCCCATTTTTTATTGCAACCTTCTTCACTTGCCCCTCATCTTTTTTATTTGCAAATATAGCTCCCAGCATAATATTTGCACATAAAAATACTAATAATATTTGGCTGATTGTTTGATTATGTGAAATCCGTTGTAAAATATGCATATCAGGGTAAAATGAGTCATAATGTTAGGCTTTAGACCACCAGGCTAAATGAGCCTTAGCACCAGGGGTGTGGTGAGTCATGGATGCAGAGTGAGGAGCTTAAGTCACAAAATGCTTCATGAAGTTTCCTGGACACCAAATAGCTCTTTAAAAAAAAGACACCATGATGAATCCAGCATAAATGAATCAGAACATATGGATTAAATTTACCTTGAAATATACAGAGTTTTAAAATCTAAAGAGGAAAGTGCTTGGAAAAGAATAGGTTTCCATTTATGTCATATCCAAAAGACTGAAGAAAAAAATATCTTGAGACATTTTGCCAGAGGCAAAAATGCTCTTGGATTCTCTTACCCACACAAGACTACATCTTAATTGTTTGGTTGGTTATATTAGGTTATAAATCTGTTGAATAAGATGGAGATATTCAGAACGATTTTGTCAGGCTTTTGTTTTTCATTCAATGCTACAGCAACATAATATTTGCTTCTTTTATTTATTAGGGTTTTAAAATGCTCCTGTATTTATTAATTATATTACTTTAGTTTTAGCCAGAATTGCTCTAATAATGCATCACAGATTTATAGAATTTCAGATTTAAAGAGACCATAGAGATTTTCCAGCCCAACCCTGAAATTGACCAGGAATACTTTCTACAGCATCTCCAAAAAGTGGACATTTAGCTTCTGCTAGAAGATCTCCAGAGATGGTAAACCCACCATCTCCTGAGGCAGCCAGCCCTTTCCCCTTTTAGATAGCTTTAATCGTTAGGAAGATTTTATCGCTATCAAGATGAAATATGCCTCTCTGCAACTTTCAATGCCTTGTTCCTAATTCTGAGTCTGGATCCAAAAACTCCATGTGACATCACTTAAAGACAACTTTCATTCTCCCCCTAAAGTTTTCCTTCAGTATATGTTCATATGACATGGTCTCCAGTCCTTTTAACTGTCTTGTTTCTCTTCTCTGATTTGGTGATATCTAGTCTGAAATGTGACTTCCAGAAGGAAACATGTTAGTAACAGTTTGAATATCAAATCAGATTCTCAGATCAATCTGTGGTCTCATTGAAGTGATGCAGGTTGCAACGCAACAATATTTGACCATTTCATGGGCCTCATCCATCTCTTCCCATAAGTTTGCCTCAGAAAGTCCATTCAATGATGTTTTTAGCTTTATCTGAATATTATGATACTATCAAAGTCAGGTAAAATTTTACGATCTTGAATTTACCTTGCATTTTTCTCTTTTTCACTCACACAACTACCATGCTAGTTAAGGCCCTCATTCCTCTTCACCTTGCCTATAATAATTATTCCTATTTGATCCCTTTCCCACTCCTCAGTTTCCTTTGCTGGATCTTCATCCAGGTCACATCCACTAACTATGGCAGTCCCCCAAGTCACTACTTTCAAGGAGTTTGCATTCTTACATTCTACTGGACAGGTGTGTGTGTTGAGCACAGTAGACTTTCTCATTAGCTCATCAGGTGACCTCATCAGCTTGAATGGGTTTAATTATCTTCACCATCTAGATGTTTTCCATAACCATTTTCAGCTTGAGCTTCAGACTCATTGACAATTGCCATTTGCATCTCTAAAACTGGATGACCTCTGGGCATCTCGAACCCAATATGTCTAAAAGAGAACTCATTTTCCCCTCCAATTTTTCCCTTCTTCTCAACTTCCCTATGCTTGGGCAAGTCACTTAACCCCAATTGCCTCATCCTGGGTCATCTCCAGTCATCTTGATGAATACATGCGGTCACTGGATTCAGAAGGCTCTGGAGGAGAAGTGAGGTTGGTGACCTGCACAGCCCTCCCTCACTCAAAACAAAGTCAAGTGCAAGTCATGTCATCATTTCTTTTATGACATGGTCTTCTTCGGCAATGAAGGACGAACACACATTACTGTTGAGACTATCCCCATCCTTCTAGTTGTCTAGGTTTGTAATTTTGTTGTCATCCTCCACTCCTCACTCATACTTACTAAATATCTAATCATTTGTCAAGTTCTGTTGATTCTACTTTCTTAACATTTCTCATAGACACTCCTCCCTTCTGACATTGCCACTCCTGGTTCATACTGTCACCACTTCATTGACTATTAAAATGACCTTCAGGTTGATTTCTGTCTCAAGGATCTCTCTACACCAATCCATCTTCCGTTTGGCTGCCAAGTGATTTTTAGAAAAATCTTTAGAACTGATCACGTTACTTCCTTACTCCTTCTACTCCAGTGGTTCCATATTACCTATAGGATCAAATATAAAATCCTCTGTTTTATACTGAAGTCCTTTATGGCCCTTCCTATATTTCTTGACTTTTTACACTTTATTCCTTTTTGTATACTCTACAATCCAGTGACATTTTAATCTTTGCTCCTCCTTATACACAAAGCATTTCATGATTCTCTACTTTTTTACTGGTAGTCCCCATTCCCCCAGAATCTTCTCATTCTCTCATCCACAGAAATCTGGCTTCTGTAGAATCCTTCAGCACTCAATTCAAATCCTATCTACTGCAGTAGGCTTTTCCCTTTCTTGTCCCACTCTCTGTTAATGTCTTCTTTCTGAAATTGCCTTCCATTTTGCTCGTGTGCATTTCGTTATTTTTGTATGTTGTTTCCAATCAGAAGGTGAACTTCCTGAGGGTCTTTCTTTGTATCTAAAGTGCCTAGCCTTTGGCACATAGTAGGAACATTAAATATTTATTGACTAACAGACTGCCTTCTTCAATCCATCCTCCACAGAACTGTCAATATAATCTCACTACAATGACTCCCTCACTCGGAAGTTTTTTGTTGCTCTCTATTGCCTGTAGAAAAAAGTACAAATTCCCTATCTTGAGTTTATGCAATCTGACTTTATCATTCTAACTTATCTTTCACATTACCCTTTATACTCTGTATTCTAGATAAATTAGACTACTTTTTTCTTTCAAACCCAACATGTTATCTGTTGCCTTCATTCATACAGATCTTTTCCTGTGTCTGGAAGGTATCCCTCTTCTCTATCTTTTGGTATATTTCTCTTCAACACTATTCTAAAGTCTCATATTCTCTGCAAAATAATTTTTGATCCCTCCTCTCCCCCTAAAAAGTGTTCTCTCATATTTTTTCTAGAGGACTTTGTCCTTATCTCTTCTCTTTATCTGTCATATTTCCCTCTTTTTCATGCTTTTTTGTGCATAACATATTCTCACCACTCCTCCCCCAGTAGAATGTAAACTAAAGGGCAGGAACTATGTAGTGTTTAATCTTTGTCTCTCCAATCCCCAGAACAGCAAGTGTTTAATAAATGTTGGTTTAATTGTATATATGTATACATATATATGTATATATATATATATATATATTTTTTTTTTTCTTTTTCTGTGTAGTTGCTAATGATGGGTTGTTTTCAATTGTGGAAAAATTGAAATTAACAAGACAATGACAATTAACTTTAGGCAAGATAAGAAATACATTTTTAGTAAAAAATAGCTCCTTAGGCATTTAAAGCATAGAACGTTCATTCTGCTGCCTTCACAGAAGAGAAAAGAAACAGCATCTCGCTCAGTGCCAGTCTTTATGTTAATGCTGTTTTTTCTAATCCCTTTTCAGTCTACATGGCTGTGATTGTTACTGGTTTTTTCCTTCAGAATCTGCAGCACAGTCTGGAAGGAATCCAGGACCACACACACACACACACACACACACACACACACAGTCTTTATAGATGACAGTATCTTCTAGGGAAGAGAGAAATTGAATCCAAGTATTTAAAATTAAAGAGAAAATAATAAGAAATAAAGTGTAGTTATGAGATGACTCTCATTTCCTTCATGACTAGTGGGATGATTTGATGGGAATTCTGAGATAAAGGCAGTCAGTGAGGAATATGAGTGAGAAAATGAATACAAGTTTCTGTTGAAACAATTGCATTGATGGTTGTTCTTGTCATTGGTGCAGATCATTGTACCCCTCTCACCATGTCTTTTCTTCATATTCAATTCTTGTTCTCATCTGTATAAAAATACCCCAGGAAGGAAGGTGTCACTAAGAAATGACAGGTAGCAATTACCTCATGCACTCATCTCCTGGCAGCAGTAACGATCATACCAATGGACAGAGAAAGCATGGTTTGATTTCAGGGGTACCACGGACTCCCAGTCACTTAGAAATGTCTCCTCTATCCTGACGCTCTTGATGTCTTAAATTCTACCATTGAAGTCCTGGGTTTCTTTCTCTCTTCCTGCTTTCAAAGGACAAATCCTCCAGGGAAAGATAATACATTAAACCAATTCACAAGAATGTAAGAGTGATTTGTCAGATATAGGAAGGTCTAGGACCATCTGAGATCACTGATTTGCTGGGGTAAGGAGGAGAGTATTTAGAGGAAGAGGATAAGAGAGGTTTATTGAAGATACACTTTACTTGTTTCATAATTTTGCTAATTGTTAGCTCTGCTTGGCAAAAGAACGGCATTCTTGTCTTTTTTTTTCTTTCAGTCATTATCCCAGCTGAGTAGTTGATCTTTCCATTGTCCTCTGCCTTGGTTAGACCGCAACTGTGATAGGTGCTCTGTTCTAGGGGCCACATTTTAGGAAAGACATCAGAAAGCTAAGGATTATGAAGAATAAGGCAACGAGGCTAGTGAGGGCTCAGCGAAGTGCGTTCCATGAGGACCCGTTAAAAGAACTGAACATTTTTGGTTTGGAGAAGTTGAGACTATGAGTAGACATGGTGACTTTACTCAAGAATTTGGAAGATTTGTCATCTGGAAGAGACCTTAGGCTTAATTAGGTTAGTCTGTGAGTGAAAAAAAAAATGGAAGGCATAATGGATGAAAATTACAGATGGATAGATTTTGATTGTACGTAAGATGGAATTTCCCAGCAATCAGAACTTCTCCCAAATGTAATTAGCCACTGAAGGACATAGTAATATAGGTAAGTGGTACAGTAGATGAAGTACTTAGCCTGAAATAAGGAAGACCTGAGTTCAAATGTTTCCTTAGGCATTTACTAACTATAAAACACTGTTTTCTTAATTACAAAATGAGGACAATAATGGCACTTACCTCACACAGTTGTTGCAAAGATCAAGTAGGATAATATTTGTAAAGCTCTTAGCATAGTGCCTGGAACATAGTAGGTGCTTAATAAATGTTTGATCTCTTCCCCAGTTCCCCACGAGGCATAACCTATGATGAAATCATGGATCCATTTGAATATTTGGGCATCTTAATATTTTGACTTTATTAAGGGTTAGAAACCACTTAGTCTTTTACAGAATTGCAGAGTTGCAAGGAAGGTCATATTTTTTTGTTCAGTCATTTCAATTGTGTCCAACTCTTTGGGACCTTATTTGGGATTTTCATGGCAAAGACACTGGAGCAGTTTGCCATTTCCTCCTGCTGTTCATTTTACAGATAAAAAAACTGAAGCTAACAGAGTTGACTTGCCCAGGGTCACACAGCTAGTGTCTGAGGTCAAATTTGAACTCAAGTCTTCCTGATTTACGGGCCTGGTGTTCTATTCACTGTGCCACCTAGCTCCCCACAGGTCATATAGTTCAACCTATTTCCGTACAAGAATTTTCAGTGTTCCATTTAAAGACCTTTCTAGAATGCTACCCAGTACTTTCCAGAGCAACACATGCCACTTTTATGTAGTTTCACTTGCTTCTCTGGAGTGTATACTAATTTCTCCTACTCTTGCTCTCTGGAGCCAAGTAGAACAAGTTTAAGCCCCTAAGGAGGGCCTTATGAGAATCCTTCAAGTACTTAAAGATCGATATCTTATTCCTACAATTCTGTTTCTTGCCACTCCCCTCCCCCCGTCCTGTGCACCAAACATATTTGGTTCCTCCAACTGATATCTATATGCCACGGATGCTTTCCAACAAGAAACTATGGCACCTAGAAGTGAACACAATACTGCAAAACTGGCCTGTTAAGGGTAGGGCACTACAGAGAACACTGATCTTCTGAACTTTATGCCTTTCAATGAATTTTGCTGTTTTATGATTGTTTTAGCTTTATTGGATGCCATACAGCATTATAAGCCTGTAGAACACTAAAATCTCCAGGTTACCTTTTCTTTTTTTGGTCTCCAGGGCTTGGGAATCTGTGACCTTGAGGTCACATATGTTTCTCCTGATCCTCAATTGTAGCCCTTTGACTGAATCCAAACTTCACAGAACAAATCCCCTTCATAAAAGAATTTGTTCTGTAAAACTTGGACTCAAGTCAAAAGACTTCACTCAAGGACCTAGAACGTTATATATTGACTTACAGAAACAGCTGAAACAACTATCTAGTCATGTTGCCCCTTTCTAATACTTAGGGACAGATAGACAGTGCAGTGCATAGAGTGCTGAGTCTGGAGTCAGAAAGACCTGAGTTGAAATCTAGCTTCAGACTCTCACTATGGGTATGGCTCAGCAAGTCCCTTAACCTCTGTCCATTTCAATTTCATCAACTCTAAAATGGAGCTAATGATACCACCTATCTCATAGGGTCTTATTGGGGGTCTTATTTGGGATCTTATTTAATTGTGAGCTAGAGCTTTGTGCCAAGGCAAGCCTTTCAAGCATGGCTTCTATTGTTTTATCTATGTCTTTGATGAAAATGCTGAATGGTATAGGGCCAAGGGCGGATCTCTGGGCCCTCTATTAGAAACTTTCCTCTATGTTGACATGGAGTTAATAATGTCATCTCTTTTGAATTCAACCCTCCAAACAGTTTGAATGTATGTAAGTATATGACATCTAGGCTACATCTCTCCTTTTGTCGCACAAAGACAAGTTGAAAGAATCTGCCAAATGTCTTGCTGAAATCGAAATAAACTATATCCGCAGCATTTTGATCACCCAGTCAGGTAACCTTGTCAAGAAAGGAAATCAGGTCATTCTCACACGTTTCATTCCTGACAAAGCCCTGCTAGCTCTTCCCAATCATGATTTCCTTTTCTAGGTGTTCCTAATCCATTCCTTTAACCTCATGCCTTAGAATTTTGCCTGGAATAGAAAGCACACCTGTGTCTGTTATTTTCAAAGGTAAGTGTGACTGACTCAAGCTGTTCACTTAGAAGGAATAAACAGCTGCACATTTTTAGAGCTGGCATACATAGATTTCTTATCACTTGAAGGAGATAATAACATAATTGATTGAGCACTTCATTAGGCATATACAGGCCTGCTCAACCAACAGACTTCCATAGTATCCCAAAGTGTCATGGGAAAAAATACCGTGTGGCTTCCCTGAAAGGATTCATTACAATTACAGTTGAGACTTTGATGGTGAGATGTTCAAGGAGGTGCTTGATTTGGAGGAGATTAGGACATGGAAAGACACTGCCATCCTCAAGAAGACCCAGAGTCATGGAATTTTAATCATAACCACTAGGTGGATGACTGCTTTTAAGATACGTTATAATTATTTATTTCATGTGGATATTATGATCTTCAACTTCTCCATACATTTAGTCATGATTCTAAGCACACAGGAACCAAGCTCTTTGATCAGAATGTGCTCTCTTTGGTGCATGGCACCAGGAATGATACCATGGGCTTCCCTTTGGTTTTCTGTTAATAAAACCATCAAGGTTGCTGAGGTTGGGGAAGGCATAGAGAGTCAGAATCCATTACTCAAATGGCCACGTGAGAATATTTTACTACCTCTCTATGGTACTAGCTCAGAAAAACATGGAGAGGAAGAAGTAGTCTAATACTTGATTTTGCTATGAAGAACTCAACTTTTGGGATTATAGTAACATGAAATCTAGCCCATTTTATTCAACTTCTTCATTTTATAGGTGAAGAAACTGCCAGGGGATAGAGCCCCTACTATAAAATATGATGTCCTGGAAAAACAGAAGGTTCTCCATTGGTAGAGAACCCTCAAGAATGATGATAACATGATTCAGCCTGGGCTATCTATGGGCTCTCCTTTTCCTGACTCTAAACCATTTCACTGGCTTTTCTCCTATGTCTCAAATGTTCTTCCTCCTCTCTGCTTCCTCGCTTTCTCATTTGCTCATATTCATCATTCTCAATGACACCAGGAAGGTGATGACTTGACTTGTAAGTGAACTGAATTTAAGTGAGGCAGAGCTGTACAAAGTCCTCAACCTTGCTCTCTCCTCCAGGGTCATCAGAGACCAGTGGCAAGGTGGGTCGAGATGAATGACTTCTTAAAATATCATCTTCTGCATCGGCTTTTCCCCCACCTCATACCCTTTCCTTTGAGATTACCTCCTATTTGTACTGTATATATCTTGTATACACATGGTTGTTTTTAATGTGGTTTCCCCCATTACCCTCTTTGAGAATAGAAACTATTTGTTTTTGCCTCTCTTTGTATCTCCAGGACTTAGCACAGTGCCCATTATGTGCTAAGTGCTTAATGAATGCTTGCTAACAGACAGAACTGATGCTGCAGGTCACTGGGTTTGAGAATATCTGCTTGCCCACTGAGAGTATAGAAATAATGATCGATTATAGCAGAAATACCTGGATGATCTGGTCAATGAATGGTCTTATAAAAATAGTGGCATAGTTAAGGATGCCTGGCAATACCTGGTAATTCTATTTTCAAGGTAAACTGATCCTCATATAGTAGAGTACATGAAAGGTATACTTTTTATACTAGTCTAATATTTGATAAAGAATAATGACACTGTGTCCTATGGATTTGGTCTACTATATATAACAACTATGAGATGTTATCCCATATGCACTGGCATATCATCTATGTAACTGGAATAATTTGCATGTAAAGCTGTGCTATGTATAATTTGATAGAGAGTGTTTATTTCTGGCATGTACCTTGCCTGAAAATTTTGCTTAAGGAAAAATACACAAGCATTTATTTTAAGTGCCTACTATGGGTTAATTGTTTTTAAAATATTATCTCATTTGAATTTCATGAAAATCCTGTGGGACAGGTGATCTTATTTTCCCCTTTCTACATTTGAGAAAACTGAGGCAGAGAGAGTTTAAGCAACTTGTCCAGGGCTACACAACTAGCATGACACAGGATTTGAATTGAGATCTTCCTGAATATAATCTAACCACTATGTAAGAAGGAGAAGGATGCAGCAGGCATGTAACTATGGGGATGGCCCATTCTCCCATGCTTTCCTGAATACAGGTCACGGATGTTGTTTGAAGAGAACAAGGACCCTCCCGTGAAGTCATGTCCAGAGCATCCAGGATATTAGTATTGAATAGAGGAGAGTGGAGAGATTCCTTGGAAAAAGAAAGGAGCATATATGCAGAGATAGGCAAGGCATCCCACAGGACCATATAATGTTACTCTAAAAATATCGACGACAGAAATAATAAAGGCAGCAGCTAAGGCAGCAGTCACTGGTTATTAGAACTGAGGCATTCATAAGAGAAACAGTCTTTGAGTGGTGCTGGAACCCGAGATAGCTGGACATTAAGAGGCTGGGACAATCAAGCCAAAAATCTTACAGAAGAATTCTTTGAGGAACAGGGATGCTATCATCATGGAAATCCCCCCCTCTTCCATGCTGGTGGCATCCCCTATTAGGATTGTGAATTTTTTCTGCCATCGTTAGGACTTGCCTTTCTGGGAATAAGAAAGAATGGTGGCCTATACCCTTGTTAACCAATAAGTAATCAATAAACTTTTATTTATCAGGAACTGTTCCAGGAACAGTGCTAAGTACTATTGACTGTTGCTCGGAGGTGACGCCCGTTTCTGTTCTTGACATGTTGTAATAAATACATTTTACCTTACATTTCACATTCAAGCGCTTACTAGGAGTTTCTTGTTTGCAGGTGAGCTGAATCATACATCCCTAGGGCAGTGTCAAAAATGAACTAAATTCAGATGTTTACAGGTTTGTTTCAATGAGGCCAAAACATGAGTCCTACCAAGGTTATCAAAAAGAAGCTCTCCCCAGATTTAGCCTGGTACCAGTAGAATAGAAGAGCTTGGGTACTCCAATTGACATAGGTTCCATTGGATAAAGTGGCTCGTCTAGGGTTGTTGTTGTTTATAGATGTAGTTTATATTTACACCTCCTTTATTAAAAATTTAATTAATATATTTGCTTTCAGTTTTCAACTGTCACTTTCATAAATTTTAAAATTTCTGCCCCTCCCTCTTCCTTCCCTCCACGAGACATCAGGCAATCTTATATGGGTTCTACACATATATTCTTTTTTAAAAATTAATTTATTTGTTTTCAGTTTTTTACGATAACTTCCATAAGTCTAACATTTTTCTCCCTCTCCCTCCCTGAGATGGCTTGCAATCTTATACATGGTTCTACACATACATTCTTATTAACCACATTTTCACATTAGTCATGTTGCATAGAAAAATCAAAAGGAATGAGAGAAATCATGAAAAAACAATCAAACCAAAAACATAGCATAACACAAGAGAAAATAGTCTGCTTTATTTTGTGTTCCAGTTCCACAATTCTTTCTCTTGATGGGGATGGCATTTTGCATCAAGAGTCCTTGGGAATGTTTTAGATCTTTCCATTGCTTTCATGCTTTCTATCAGAAATAGTCTTCCCATACTTCTTCTGTTACTGTGTATAATGTTCTCCTGGTTCTACTTATTTCACTTAGCATCAGTTCATATGAATCTTTCCAGGTTTTTCTGAAGTCTGTCTGTTCGTCATTTGTTATAGCACAATAATGTTCCATTATATTTATATACCACAACTTGTTCAGCCATTCCCCAATTGATGGACATCCCCTCAATTTCCAGTTCTTGGCCACCATAAAAAGAGCTGCTATAAATATTTTCGTACATGTGGGACTCTTTCCAACTTTTATGATTTCTTTGGAATATAACCCTAGAAACCATATTTCTGGGTCAAAGGGTATGCCCATTTTTATAGCCCTTTGGGCATCGTTCCAAATTGCTCTCCAGAGTGGTTGGACCAGCTCACAGCTCACCAACAAGGAATTAGTGTTCCAACTCTTCCACATCTTCTCCAACATTTATCATCTTCCTGTTTTTTCATGTTAGCCAATCTGATAGGTGTGATGTGGTACCTCAGAGTTGTTTTGATTTGCATCTCTCTGGTCAAAAGTGATTTAGAGCATTTTTTCATATGACTACAGATAGCTTTAATTTATATTTATATTTTCTTAAGGAAGTATAGGGTACATTGCTGTTTGGGGATAGTGGTGGTATAAGCTGCCTGCTTACATATATATGTATATACTATGTACACACATATGTATTATAGTAGTGTTTAAACCTAGGGAACATTGCATAACTATATTTGGGGGTTAGACATCATGGCTATCCATGATGAATATTGATGTATATAGGCTGTCACCAATAACTGTAGATTTTGGGAATGCCTATGGACTGTGAAGATGGTAGCTTTGGAATGACTTTATACAACATTTTTGATGTTGTTTGGGGGTTGATAGTATAAAATACTGGAGAAGGTATTCAAAAAGAACAATGGAGCTCCTATTTTGTGTGAAACCTTGAAACTTTCCCACTTTCTCAAGAGTTATCTGCAGAGTACTTGGAAATTAGTTCCAGTGATGTCTACTTCTGATCGAAGAGTAGATAAATAAGATAAGCTTCATCATAGAGACTGCTGGATGAACTATTGGAGAGAGAGTCATCCTTTTCTTTGGTTCTTGAACCAGAATTGCCAAAGACAAGTTCAGTCAGTTCCATGAACTGTGCCATAGTGTCAGAGGAGATCCATGATGGTTGACCATGATTATTTTCAAGAGACCTCATACACTTACATATCAAGAAAGCCTTGAATATCTGATAAAATTTGAGATGGAAAGATGGCAGATGATATTAAAAAGAAATGTAGATCATCTCAGAGACTCTCAGGGATCCTGCCTTTGACATTACAAACATTTTGAAGATAAAGTACTCCCAAGTCACAGGACACAAATGTTTGAAGATATTAACTAGCCAATGAAGTGACACTAAGAACCAGGGTTTGTACTCAGGTCCTAGGACTCCAGATTCATTTTTCTTTCTAGTCTACCCTTTATCTGAATCAAATTAGAGAAAAATTTCTTAAGAATGTGGATTAATTGCTGAATGATTCAGGTTCTGCATGCTTCTTATGATAATTAGGCATACCCACAATAACAACAAAAGCTGCAACACAACTTTATGACCCAACGCATGGATGAGTGAAGAGTTTGAAGAGTTTAGACAGTGGACATTTTGTTGCTTTTGTTTTACTCCTAATTTTTTTTTATTTTTTGGTATCTATTAGAAGGGAAGATCACCTAAGTGTCATGGAGATGGCTGCGGTAAGCTGGAACAAGCTGAAACCCAATGCAAATGAGGAATTTCAGAGGAGATGCATTGGAAAGGAGGATGCCTGAATAAATAGAAGATACACGCTGGTCATCCAGCAAGATGAAACGTATTTCATGGATTCCAATGATACCCAGGCTGTGCTAGGATAGACTTGACTTCCACTAGACTCTAGTACTTTAGGAATAATAATTGTGATAAATAGAATTCATGTAGATCTTTAACATGCGCAAAGTAGGCAGCTAGGTACAATGGATGGAATGCTGGGTTTAAAGTCAGGGAGACTCATTTCCTGAGTTCAAATCTGGCCTCAGACATTTACTTGAGTAGCTTCTTGACCCAGTATAAGCTAGGTAACCCTGTTGTCTCAGTTTCCTCATCTGTAAAATGAGATGAAGAAGGAAATGGCAATCCACTCCAGCGTCTCTGCCAATAAAATCCCAAATGGGGTCATGAAGACTCAGACACAATCAAAATGACTAAACAGCAATCACAATGTTTGTAAAATACTTTACATATAGAACTGCTTTTCTCTATAAAATAAGACTCAATTTCACAGTAATTTTGCACTCAGAAGGGTGGTTACGAAAATACTCATACCTATCCTCCCCGTAAGAAATCACAACTTTCTAACAGAGCTCTCATCTCTCTTTCTTGGCTCCCCTTGCACCCTCATTTGCAAACAAAGGCATTCCCAATAACGTAAGAGCACAGTTGAATACAGATGTTTGAAAAAATATAAAATCAGACAAATGCATTCTTTAACAGAGTAAATTTCGGAAGACCAAAAATGGAAGTAAGGTTGGGGCAGGGTTGGGCCTCCCAGTTTCTCTGGTTCTTCTTGACTGGCTTGTTTTTCTCAGTGCTTCTACTTCTGGGTCGATAAAACACACATACATATGCAGTCATGCATTCCTCCCAGATTGTCCATTTAGATAGAGGTCATCCATCATAGTCTCGAGGAAGGGAATTGCAGATGTGGCAGACACCAGCTGCTGTCCCAGTCATGCTGCTGCCTGTGGGATGACTACTACTTCCTTCTTCTCTCTTCATTTTTCACTTCCAGAGTCCCCAAACTCTATGCTGCTGCACATGAAAACCAAGCCAAACAAAACGAAGGCAAAACAGTATTTCCTCCCACCCTGTCTAAAGTCAAATTTTGGATTAGTTTCCTTTCTTCCCAAAGTGAGAACTGCAAATTCTTGGGGGTTTTGTAGCCAGTCAACCCCTTCACCATGGATTGTTACATTCACGTTGTGTCATCTGGTCATCCCCACAGTTCTGGGAGATATATATGTCCAAAGGTCATAGAGCTGGGAAGTTTCTGAGTTTGGATTTGAAGGTTCAATATTGGAATGAAGGAGACACTCAACATTTAACAAAAGAAGATTTACTTAGGGCTATTTAAGAAGGACATCATGAGTTGGTTCAGTTGAGACAGGATCCCTCGTCCCTGATTAACCCATCATGGTCTGTCAAATATTAGGGAGTTCCTAGAGCTCTTAAATGGTTGCTTTATACTCAGGTAACCAGAATTAATATCAACAGTCTGAGTTAAAGACTAAAGAGTCCATTGAGTCAATTAAGTCTCCAGCATGGTTTCAAAATCTTTTAAAGAAACACAAGCCTAACTTCCATTGAGGGCAGAGGGTTAGACCATTCCTCCCACTGCACATGTCAAAGGGAATAAGAAGAAGGTCTCATTTTGAATAGATCTTATGTGACAAATCAATAGAAGAATATGGATTAATGAATGACTGAAGCATTTATTAATTGCTTGCTATGGGCAAAGCACTGTGCTAATAATTCTGGGCATGTAATAGAAAACAGTCCCTATTTTCAAGGAGCTCATATTCAACAGTCAAGAATTGCTCAGGGTAAGAGTAGGATGGACACTTTGTGATTTAAAGAAATAAGATTCTAAATCAGACGTTCTTAAGCTGGGATTTGTATAATTGATTTTGAAAGGATTTTGGTGACTGCTTCAATATAGTTGGTATACTCTGTAATGTTATGTATTTTATATATTTAAAAACTTTATTTGAGAAGGGGTCTATAGGCTTCCTTAAGCTACCAAAGGGGACCGGGGCATTTTTAAATTTTTTTCAGCCCACATATTCATTTGGAAACATTTCTCCCAGATATAAAGTAATCATACGTAAGTCCTGACTGTACAGACCCTAAGAGGCCAGGGATTCAGCCTAAAGATTCAGGCTGTGTGTAATTGGGTAGCTCTGGACATGGAGAGTCACCCCACCCTCATCTGAGCTAGAGACTTTGAACCAAGACTTCCTCAAACTCTGGGTCTTCCATTTTCCTGTCCTGAGTACCTACAGGCATCATCTGGATCCTCACCACTGAACGCAATGCCTGGGAACACCAACAGGGCATCAGCGAAGGCTTAAAGTAAAGAACTCCTAGCCCAGAGATCTATTGGACTATTTGGATATTAGAACAGAAAAGCATGGCGAGTATGAGTCTTGAAAATCAGAAACAGGAACAAAATAATGAACTGGGGTTTATCATCACAGCGATAGCTAACTGTTGCAACTCATTGTCTGTTCTCTTCCCCACTGCAATACTTCAGTGATTCCCAATTTCCTTGGTGTGAATGTATCCCACCATTGAAGCGGATTATACCTTAATTTCAGGACTTCTTGTGATGTGACCCCTCCCATAATAATAATCTGGTGACCAGCCCTTGGGGGTTGCTCCTCTCCCAGTTTATCCAGGCTAGTCCTCCAATAAGATTAAATAAATACATTTGTTGCCTGGTCCATACACAAATTCTTCCACCATTGGGATTTCTACCAGAACAAAATCTTTGAGAGCCTCCGGTCATTTTCAAGCCACGATGAAGCGTCAGAATAGGTCCAAGGAGAGAATTCTTTACATAACGAAGTTCAAATTGCTGAGATAAAATGCTAAAGATTTGTTAAGCCCTGCAGAAAAGATTATTCCAGTAGCTTAGCCTGTGTAAGAATACAGAGTGCCCCCTAGACAAATGCATTATTTCTAATTTTTAAGCTAAATGGAATTATCTGTTCTGGCTATCTTAGTTCAGACAACTTGAAATTTATCTTTATATCAGTCTTTTATTCTTGTCTGAAAACTTCAAAGTTGAAAGCTGAAGGAAATACTTAAAAAGAAAAGCATTTCTATCCACAGTAGTTCCAATATTTCTTTGCTTAAGTGGATAAATAATTGGGGATACTGTTTTGACTGCTAGATTTGAAGTCAGAATTCCAAAAGACTCAGGATGGAAAACACTATCCACATCCAGAGAAAGAACTGTGGAGTCTAAATGCAAATCGAAGCAGACTATTTTCTGTTTCCCTCCCCCACTTTCTTGTGGTTGTTCCTTTGGTTCTGATTCTTCTTTATAACATGACTAATGTGGAAATATGTTTAATATGATTGTACATTTATAGCCTATATCAGATTGCCATGCATGCCATTTTGGGGAGTGGGGAGGGAAGGGAGGGGGAAAATTCAGAACTCAAAAACTTAAAAAAGATGTTGAAAACTAAAAATAAATAAAGAAAACAAAGAAAAAAAGAGAGAAAAATAGATTTAAGTCAGAAGGCCTGGATTGAATTCCTGGGTCCACTACTTAGGAACAATGAGAAGTCACTTCATATTTTGGGTTCTCTAAACGAAGGGGAATGGATTAGATAATTTCTAAGGTTCCTTCCACCTCTGTTTTCTTTGATCTTTCCACTGGCCATTTTCTTTGTTTATTTAAGATGTCATTCTTTCAGCCTTAGCTTCTTACCATCTTCTATGTCACTGCCCTTCACTCATAATAACAAATAACAATGACTGTATAAATAAATCCTAGCAACTCCTTTTATTTGTCAGTCAGGATAAAAATACGACAGTGCAAATGAATGACTGTTGTTTAGTTTCAAATGGAAGCAGGGTTATTTTTAAGGACTCCAATGGAACATTTATATGATGCCACTCCTGTAGATTGTGGAGAGCCTGTATGGATTCCACGGCTGCCTGGAGGGTGATTTCGGTGCTTATTCTGTAGAGCCTGTAATGTGGATGTGATAAGGAAGGCCACATAGGAGAGGCAGCCAGGTCCAGAGAGAGATTCGGTATCTGCATCCTTTGTTCCCAGTTCATTGAAATAAGCAATTCCCTTGTTTCTTTTTTCCGTTAAAGCAAGGGTTCTTAACGTGGGGTCTAAGACAGATTTCAGAGTATGTGTGAAATTGGATGGGGAAAACATGCTTCTTAATTTTTCCTATTACTTCATTTTCCGGCTTTCCATCCTTAATTCTACTGATCTCTAACTGAAATTTAGCATTTTCTTCTTCTGTTTTAAAATGGTGGTTCTGAAAAGGGTCGATAAGTTTCACCAGACTGCCAAAAGACTCCAGGGCACAAACAAGCTTACAGTACCCGTGCATTAAAGGCCCTTGAAACTCAATTCAATTCAAGAGTTTTGGGCTTTGGGTGCCGTCTTTTATTCAGTTTATTCAGGGTGATAAAACATGTACACAAAGTTCTTAATGGACCACAGAGCAAATAGGAATTGGAAAGGAAACAGCAGTGGGAAGAGATGAGTGATCTTAGAAATATTTTCTGGCAGGGATTTGGGAAGGTAGCAATTGTCTGAAACTATGACTTACCCTAGGGACAATCAGGGTGTTAACTGAGACTCTAAGACTCAGTTTCATCATGCGTAAAATAAGGGGTTAAGCTAGATCAGAACTTCTTAGCCTGGGGTCCTTGAAATATTAAAAAAAAATATTTAGATAACTATTTCAATGGAATTGGTTTCTTTTTAATCCCATGTATTTTAATCAATCAATCAATGAACATTTATTAAGTCCTGCTGCAGGCCAGACACTGTGCTGCTACGTGATTCTGAGGACTCCACGGGCTTTACAAGACTGCCAAAGGAATCCATGACACACAAAAAGGTTAAGAGCCCCTGAACCAGAGGATCAGCAAGGCTTCTTCTGGCTCTGAATTCTATGAGCATTCACACTTGGGAGACTAGGAAGTTGACAAGAATGAGTACAGCAGAAAAGGAATTGGCATGGCTACAAATTCTGAGTTCTTGAGTACATAGCAACAGCATCAGCTTGTTGAAGTTGTGGAAAAACAGACACAATCATCTGTTTAAAAAAAAGTTTTATTAGTGACTTTTCTTTTTATTTCACAGTCATCCCTAGACATATCACCTCAAAAATAAGTCCTCACTCAGCAAAAAACCCCAACAATTAAGTGAAATGAATCAATACAATGATGAGCCATCTGATTGAATATGCAAAACTCTATACCTGTGGTTATCCACTTTTTCTGATAAGGGCACCCATACATTGCTGATAGAATTACAGAACTGGGCAATCATTTAGTAGAGTTGTCTGAAAGTAAGAACTTTAATAAATAATCACTCCTATGAGAAAAGAATTCAATGATTGGGAACACAGTTCAAGAATTCTTGTTCTATCCACTTCTATCCATTCAGTAGTGCCATTCTAGCTTCATCTCTCATGACCCCTGGCCTGTACTAATGTAATAATGCCCTAATTGGTTTCTGTGTCTCAAGTCTGTCCCTTCTCTGACTCATCTTTGCATTATTGACAGAGCAGTCTGCTATTTTTTAATGAAAAGGTCTAGCCATGCAATTTTCTTGCTGAAATACTTTCACTAACTCCTCAAATTGTTTTCCCCTAAACATATGCTCTTTTTCTTCCCTGAGTTAAGTGACTTGCCCTGGGCACACAGCTAGTACGTATCTGAGACTGGCCTTGAACTCCAGGGTCTGTGATCTTTCCACTGCAGCCCTCCCCAGACATGTACTCTTTACTAAAGTGTTCAAAGTTCTCTACAATCAAATTTCATTCTAACTTTCCAGTCTTATCATTCATCGCTTCTATTTATTTATGTTCTTTACATTTTAAGCAAGACATAAAGCTCTCTTCCCTGATCTTGCCTTGTCCGTACCTGCAGCAAACTCTGGGTGTAAAGAGTATGGTCTCAGTGCCAGGTGAATGAAGTTCTGGGAGATGTGGTCCCAGATGGGCACTGCTGCTTCTTCTGGGGCTGGTGCTTAGGGGAAGATGATGAATGTACATATGATAGAGGAGGAGAGAGTGGGGGAAAGAACCAAAGGAAGAGAGAGAGAGAGATACAGACAGGGACAGAGGCAGAGAGAGACAGGGACAGATACAGAGACAGAGACAGAAACAGAGGCAGGGAGACAGAGAGAGACAAAAAGAGTCAGATACACAGAGAGACAGAAACAGAGAGAAAGATAGAGAAATATATAGAGAGAGACAGAGACAGAGAGAGATAGAGAGACAGAGAGAAAGATAGAGAGAAAGACAGACAGAGACAGAGGGAGACAGAGAGACAGGGAGAAATACTGGCTGCCAAATCATACTGCCTTCTCTATTACATTTTGATGAAGAATCTTTCTGCAGGAGGTGAATTGTGGAATGATTGTGCCTGATGAGGAGAGAGGATGAGTGGTTGAGGATGGAAACACCTACCTTCCAAGGGTGGGGGCTAGGGGAAGAAGAGGGTAAACCCTGCACCTCTTCTTTTTTTCATTTCAACCAGACAGATCTCCAGACAGAGACAATGCACAGCCATACTTCCAATGATCTCCTACTTCTTCACATGTTGAAGGCCCAGTTCAAATCCCACTCTGTACCTCGTTGCTGTAAATGATCTCCCCTTTCTCGAATCTTTTATATGATTACATAACAATTTGTAATATAACCACTTATGATTTTATTTTATCGCCCTGCTGAAATTCAAGGTGCCTTGAGGACAAGGACCAGGTCTTGGTTCGTCACTGTATTTCTAGTGCCCAGTCTGGTTCTTTACACTTAATAAATATTTGTCGACTTGAACAATTTTTTTCTAAATGAAAGAAAATCTGCTCAGAGATATTTATAGCATTTATAGCATTTGCAGTTTTGAAAGATTGGAAGCAGTCTAAATGTTCCAAAGTTGATAAATGGTTGCACAAGATGGTATAACATCAGGAAGGAACATTACAATGTAATTATGAAGAAATACATGAAAAATATGAGGAATGTGAAGAAATATGTGGGGACATTAATATTAAGTGAGGAAAGCAGGCCCAGAAGACTACATATATGTAGAACAAAATAAATAGCCAAACGCAAGGAGTTAAAATGAACCCTTCCCCCCAAAACCCCCACAAAACTTGAGAAAGAACAATTAGTTGTTACAGTTACAAGTTGGAGAATTTGTTTTGGTTAAATAAGTACGGATACAATGCTAAATCATTGTACATATGATTATTTTATCTATTTTTATGATTAAGTTCATAATCTTGAACTTGGATTCAGGAGATCTGATTTTTAATCCTGGCTTCAATAGGTGCTGACTGAGTGACTGTAGGTGAATCATTAAACTGCTTAGTCTCAGTTTCCCCATCTGCAACGTGAGCTGGAGAAAGACATGGCAAACTGCTCCAGTATCTTTGCCAAGTAAACCCCAAATGGGGTCACAGAGAGTCTGATATCACTGAAAAAATAATTGAGTCACAGTAACAATGAACAGGGTGAGGGAGGAGCCAGACTTTTAAGCTCTTTCTTAGTTCTATGATTTCCTGCTCTAGTGCTCCCATCTAGTGAGCTGTCCACTACAGGTAAAACTGTTATGGAAACTCTGGGGAAGGAATAACCCCTTCTAGAGGGGTATAGCCCGAAAGAAGGATGGTACAGGACAAAGGACACTGGATTTGGAGTTAGAGGACCTGGGTATGAATTCTGAATCTCCTTCTTACTCCGTGTGTGAGTTTGCAAAAATCGTTTGACCTATGTGGGCCTCAGTTTCCTCATCTGTAAAATAAGGAGATTTTAACTAAAGACTGTATGAACCTCTGAGGCTTCTTCTAGCTTTGAATCTATGATG
This sequence comes from Bettongia penicillata ogilbyi, assembly GCA_023548195.1. Classification (NCBI taxonomy): domain Eukaryota; kingdom Metazoa; phylum Chordata; class Mammalia; order Diprotodontia; family Potoroidae; genus Bettongia; species Bettongia penicillata. The sequence continues at coordinate 7,640,159 of JAJHZJ010000008.1, forward strand.
TCTTTATTAATTTGTTTGTTTTCAGTTTTCAACAATCCCTTCCATATGTTTTAAATCTTCTTCCCCCTCTTCCTTCCCCACTCCCTCCCTCCCCAAGATGGCATGCCATCTTATATGGGTTCTACACATACATTCTTATTAAACACATTTTTACATTAGTCATGTTGCATAGAAGAATTAAAACAGATGGGAGAAACCACGAGAAAAACAAAAACAAAATAAAAAATAACGAAAGAGAAAATAGTCTGCTTTATTCTGCATTTTGATTCTATAGTTCTTTCTCTGGATGTGGATGGCATTTTGCATCAAGAGTTCTTTGGAAGTGTTTTAGGTCCTTGCATTGCTGTGAAGGGCTAAGTCTATCAGAAACAGTCCTCGCACACTGTGGCTGTTACTGGGCATAAAGTTCACCTGGTTCTCCTCATTTCACTCAGCATCAGTTCATATGAATCTTTCCAGGTTTTTCTGAAGTTTCTCTGTTTATCATTTCTTATGGCTCAATAGTATTCCATTACTGAATCTATGATCTTATGGTTTGTGAAGAAGCTAATATTTGAGACTGATTTGTCTGACTCCAGAAATGTTACATGAATTTGTCACTCATAGATTCTCTCATCTCACCGGAGGAATCTTTAATTGAAAGAACTTGGGGGGAAGAGAGGCCACTCATGGCTGAGATACTGAAGGAGTCCTAAAAGTCTGGGTCTTTTGTCTTCTGGTGGCTGAGGGAGCATTGCTGAAGGGAGATTACTCCCTGGATTATGAGAGGGGGAGGCAATTTATATTTTTAAAATGTCCCCAACTGGCCTCTTTCATTAACATTTGCAAACTTTTTTCTTTCTCATGGATCATATAAAAGGAATTATGTTTTTGCACAGTGACATTACTGGAAAAGGAAATTTTTTAGATGTTTTAATCCTTGGAATGTTTTTAAAGTAGGTTCTTAAACTTTGTAATAAACATATTTAGTGTCAGCATGATATTTTCTCACAGAATTCCAGATTTTGAAGGGACCTCAGTGATTATAATAGTCCTAAAATCATCAGAATACATGTATGTATATATGTATATGTGTATATATGTATTTATGAATGCATCTATGTGAGTATGTATATCTATATCTCTAGCTATATTTATATCTATCTGTCTTTATGAAACTGGAAAGTCATACGCTTCATTTTATGGTAAAGTAACTAAGGCCTGTATAGCTGGATGTTGCAGTGGATAGAGGGCCAGGAGACCGGGACTCAGGAAGACTTATCTTCCTGACTTCAAATCTGGCCTCCAATATGTACTATTTGTGTGACCCTGGACAAATTACTTAACCCTGTTTGCCACAGTTTCCTCATTTGTAAAATGGACTGGAGAAGGAAATAGCAAACCACTATAGTATTGTTGCCAAGAAAACCCCAAATGGGGTCACAGAGAGTCAAACATGACTGAAACATGACATAACAACAAACGTAGTCAAGGTTGAGTCAGACTTTTAAATTGGCCATCCATATGTGATGAATCATTTTCTTCAGCCTTTGCCATGGAGAGAATGGGCATATCTAGGGATTCACCTCCATTTTGCAGCGTTTGCTTTCCAGGAAGGATGCTGCTGAAGAACTGTATGTACAATTTTCTTCTTTCCTCTATTACAGTGAGTTATTAGACACTGTATGATTGATAGTAAGGGGATCGTTTCTTTAGGAGCCTCTGATGTACATTTACTTTTGGGTGAAATCTAAACCACAAGGTTGTATTATGAGTCTTGGAGACTCACTGGAATATCAATGCCTCTCTGAAGATTCTAAGTTCAGTTCCCCTTGGTGGAATCATTATTTGGATGCTCTATGTGTTTCTGAGTGTTTCTGTTTCTATTCATGGACTCTTGTGAGTCCTTTGCCTCTTCTAAGGTACAAAATGAAGGTTGTGTTGCCTATATGTTGCTTTAAGTGCCTCACCTCTCTCTCTCTCTCCCTCTCTCTCTCTCCCTCCCTCTTTCTCTCTCTCTCTCTCTCCCTTTCTCCATCTCTCTTTCTCCATCTCTCTCAGTATCTTTCTCTCAATATCTATCTGTCTATACACATTTAGTGTCTGTGTGAGAATCCCATCACTTACATGTGGGGAACTCTAGGCAGGAATTATGTCTGAGCTTTCCTTTTGAGATTTCTCCAAAGTAAAAACTGGGGTAAAGATATAATAAACCAAAGAGATAAAATGACGCTCTTAGGCAAGCCACAAAGATTAGCTGTAGTTCATGTAAACCCTGAGCTTTGGAAGACCCTGGGTCACAAATAATGGTAGTTCCCAGAACTGAACATTAGATTCCAGATGATTTGACTAAGGCAAAGCAGATTGGAATTGTTATCTTCTTATTTCTATAACTTACACCTTGATTAACACTTTCAAGAACATATTAGCTTTTGTTTTTTGACTGTCATATTATGCTTGACTTCCATCAAGCTTGTATTTGATCCCACTCATGCATATCAACTAATACCTTGAGTTTGTTTTTAGACCAACAGCTTTCCTACTTTGACTCTCCCATCTTGTACTTGTAAAGTCAATATTTTTGAACCTACGTGTAAAACTTTACATTTATCCATAGTAGATTTCATCTTATTAGATTCAGACCAGTGTACCTGCAGACCAGCATCTTTCTGATTTCTGATGCCACCATTCAGTGTGTTAATTACCCCTTCCAGCTTAGTGGGATATTTTTCTTAATATTCCTTAACTCTTAAAGCATAGTATCATACATGCATCTTTGCCTGTTTAATACTGTTTTATTAGATCCAACAAACATTTATTAAGCAATTACTATGTGTAAATTTGAGGACAGGTTCTATGTTAGGTGGTGGGGATGCCAATGTCATTCCTTGCCCTTAAGGAAAATACAGTCCAATAAGTGAATATAAAAGCTACACAAATAATACATATGATACAACATAGAATGTGATAAAGGTAATGGAAAGATTCATATTTTAAAAATCCAGAACTTAGGAGAAATTAAAGAGAGGGAGAGATTGCATTCAGTATTCTCTGAATTGGGTCTTGAAGAAAACAAGGAAGTCAATACATTGAGATGCGTACCACATTTTTTTTTTCCAGGAATGATGATGTTGCTGATAAAGAATAAATCGAGTATTCTCTCTCTATCCTATTTTGTTTCATCCTTGGATTCTCCTTCATAACAGGCCTTTACACTATTGGATGGTGCACTGAGGGCACCACATTCCCACCACCAAGAACAAAATACTTTCTTTATACAGTTCAGGTGTCTGAAGTTCACATGCCAGGGAGTTGCATCAACATAGCATAGGGCTGGGCATACCAGGGAAGTAGTTTTTTCTAACAGAACAATTTCTGAAAATTGGGATTGAATAACAATTTACTCATTGTAACGCATCAGAACTTCCTTCTCTTTCCCTCTGATTGGCACTGCTGCAGGGATGAAAATGAGATTACCTTAAAAGCTTTCTCTGAATCCCTCTCAGGCTTAATGCCACCTGTTATTATATAGAAATTCTCTAGATTGGAAAAAGTAGGTCCTCCAAGCCAGTCTTGGATTTCAAGGTACAGAGATGGAGCCTCACACTCAGCTGATCTAATTAAAGGGTTTACTGAATATATATATAAACCAATATTGGAGATTAAGGATATCATGGGTACATGTACCCTAATTGCCTCACTGCTACACTGATTCAAGAACAGTTTTGATAATAGCTGGCCTTTATATAATATTTGAAAGTTTGCAAATCATTTTATACATGCTATCTCATTTGATGCTCATAACAGCCCTGTGAGGTAGGTGCTACTACTACCCCCATTTTACAGAAGAGGTAACTGAGGCACCGAGAGGTTAAATAATTCATCCAGGGTCATTCAGGACCAAATGCCTGCACTATTTTGGTTTCTAGAAGATGATCCTGGCCAAAATGATAAGCCTAGACAACTAGCCTTGTCTAGTACTTTGTAGGATCATTCTAAGTGATCCAGGAAAGTTGAGGTCTGTGGGGTTTTATACTGTGGTAGGCAAAAGGGAATGGCAATTATGCTGGTCCTGGGTAAGCAGCCCTCATCCATTTTCTGATGCCCCAAGCACAAGAAAACCAGATAGAAGGAACACTGGCATTGTTAGAATTCCTTTGGTGTCTGGGGCTGCATTTAGCTCTCTGGTGAGTCATTCTTGTTTGTTTTTCTGAACATATCCTTCCTCTTGCCTCTGGAGGGAGGGATCTGAAACACACTAGATATTAGCTGAATTAATATCTTATGGAGAATGGAAAGGAAAATGTCTATTTGTCTGCTTATTTATATAGACCCACATATTTACATGTATACAGTATGATCCTTGTGTATTGAATTTCTAGGATTTTCCCCCCTCCATTTTACATGATTATCTTCTATAAAAGAAAAGCCTCCTTTTTGGTAAATGTAATCTATGCTGTGAATAGGTATTCCAAATACTATTCAGTTTTTGTTTAGTGATGGAAAAGACTTAGGACCAATGTCAGATAAAGATACCAACAAATCAATCATGTTTTTTTTTCTCCAAAATCAATCTTTTTTGGAAAAAAAAGAGAGAATAAAGAAGCCTTGCATTCTCTGTAGCTGGTCTTTAAGTAGAATAATTCTGGGCCAGAGAATAAGAACCAAGTTCTCATTGAAAAAGAACCATTCTGGAGTTGTAATGATTCTGCTAGAACAGTCTTGAAAATCACTCCTGAGAATTCCAATGGGTATTATATATTTTTTTAAATGGGATATAATTTGCCACAAATTCTCTGAAGTGACTATATGTGCTGATTCACAGATTTCCCATTAAGGTGCAAAGCTTACTGTTCACCATAGTTTGTTCAATAATAGATTTCCCATAATGGCAGGTGTACACTTACTTCTTCCCTCTCTATTTCTGCTGCCCCATTTCTCATTCTGCCTCTCTCTTGGACAAAGAGAGTTGAGTGTGAGTGCAAGCCAGCTGACACCTTCCCTCTGGCTTAGCTTTGTAAGCTCAGTGCAAAGCAGATATTCATCCGTCTATATCTTCTTGGTCTACTGATGTGTGCTGAGTGCAAATATACAAAACAGGAATTATAATACCATCCTCAGAGAGATCGAGTTTAAGGTGCAGTGCTTTGAAAATAGAATTCAAAATGACGACTTTAATTTCTACTGCTTTCCAAATCTGTTCTTACTATCTTATACTGCTTAATATTTAGAAAAGTATCAACTCCTCTGTGTTGTTGTTCCTATAATTAATGAGTAGTCGGCTACAGTATTAATTTGAATGAAAATGATGCTATTTGACTGATAGCACTGGTCGATTTGGAGGGATTAATATTGCTTGATACCATGCATGCAGAACAAGTCCAGATGTGGAAGCCTGGAGGGGAGCAGCCTGGAAAGAAAAAATAGTAATAATAAAGTTTGACAATATAATTACATTCTGGAAACTAAGGCATACTAATCAGTCTTAATAATTTTTTGCAACCAATTTACCACTACTTAGCAAAATTCACTAAAATTGGAATTAAATGGCAATAAAAGCATAATAGAATCCCTTGCCAGAAGATTGCTCGTATATTTAACTTCCTAATCTGATGCCTCACCCACAGATAGATAGTCTCTCTACCCATTGGGTATACTGTCCTCACCCAAAGATAGTCTCTCTACCCATTGGTGCCCCCAATAAGCACTGACACACAGAAATCTGGTGGTAGCTGCCTGATGTGTAGGTGTATATTAAACTTTCCTTAGCTTATTTCTATTTCTATGATATTTCCTTAGCTTATTTCTATTTCTATGATATTTCTATTATTATAGAAATATCATAATTGATGTAGAAATATATGTATATATGGAAACAAATATACATATGTATACACACATATACTATAGATACATATTACATATACACATATACATATGCATATGCACAGATATTATAGATACATATTACATAATACATATACCTATATACACATATACTATAAATATTTGTTATATACATACACACATGTATATATACATATACTATAGATGCACATACACTATATATGTACATATGCTATAGATACTTATTATATACATACACCCACATGTTTACCTACATATACACACACATACACATATATTTATATCTATATTTATATATCTATACACACACAATTTAGGGACACATCTCTGGCCTAAGGAAAAAGTATGACTTTTTTAGTGTTTTATAGATTACATATGAACATATCAATTATTTATTTTTATATAGTATATCCATGACACATGAATGTAATAAATATGTAATATATCACTATCTTAGATATTAAAACAGGATCCCCTTGAACACTCTCTGGATTTTTGAAGACTATGCCAGTGATGCACAAGAGCCAACAAGTCCTAGTAAGAGGGAAAGAATGTAGATCCAGGACAAAAAAGGATTTGTACTAAAGCATTTGTTCTTTTCTGACTAATAATTCAGGATTTTAAAGCATTTTTTTCTTCCAGGAATGGGGAGAAAAAATAGACATGAAGAAGGCACAGATGGATAAAAGTGTAATAAATATACATGTTTGCAAATAAAGCTTTGAGGGATATTTAAAGTATTGGATAATGGGATGGGGATCCCAAAATATTTTAACAGTATGGGAAAAAAGTCAAAATCTAAGAAGGTAATGCAAAAGCCTATCTATACTAGGGGATTGAAAAATGGATTGCAGAGTACAGGAGGGAGAGAAGATATATCATATGACAAGAGTTTGTGTGAAAAAAATATCACAAAAAATGAACACTTTTAATGGATCGCTGGCAGTTCAATGTGTCAACTATGTGACTTGGTAGCCAAAAACAGCCAATGTGATTTCAAGTTGCATTAACAGAAGAGCAACAGGCAGAACAGTGGTACAGTGAGTAGACAGCTAGAAGAACTGATTCCAGTTTCTCTTCCTCTGACACACACTATCTTTGTGAACCTATGCAGGGTACCTGAAATTTCATGAACATAGGAAACTCCTAAAGATCCCCAGTTGAATAGCTGCTAATCTATTTTGGCAGAGGAAGTGCCATCACTTTGAGTTCCCTGCACCAACAAAAGCATGGAACATGACCAAAAACTAATTACAAGTACAGAATGCATAAAAAGGTGGCATTGTTGTACTCTGCTCTAGGCAGACCAAACATACTTTCATATGCATTTTGAGCAGTACATTTGTGGAAGGACATTGAAAAAGTGGAAGGGGGTGACTAGAATAATGGGTGTGATGGAGACTGAACATCTCCTATTGCACAATCAACTCTGCTAATTTCAGAGAGGCTTACTACCATATTGTCTAGTCATTGTATGATGTATCTCTTCCCCTACTGACGGCAGCTCAAGACCATTGTCTCCCAAAATGTGAAGGTGGTTGTGATCGGAAACAGTGGAGGGACTGTACCAATTCATGACATCAGAACCTTGATGTACTAAGCTAGAGAAAGCAAAAACTTTTTATTTAGTTTTGCTTTCTCCTCCAAACTTTTGTCTCTTCCAACTTCTCCATTTCCATCAAGGTACCAGCATCCTTCTAGCATCCCATGTTCATAAGGATTATCCTGAACTTCAGTCCCTTATCATGTATTGGATACCTATTGGATGCTCTGATTTGGATGTCCTGGAAACATTACACATTCAATATATCTAAAACCACACTCTTTACTTTTCCCTCAAACCCTCCCCAACTCCATACTTTACCATTTCTATGGAAGATACCATCATCCTTCCAGTATTCCAAGTTCATAACCTCAGAATTATCCTGGATTTCACATTCATCCTCATCTCACATACAAGTTAGGAACCAAATCTTGTGGTTTCTCCCTCTACAACATAAATTACTTCCAGAACCTCCATTTTGAGGAGGTGCTTAGGTCAGCCATCCTTTATTCCTAGCTCCACTTCCAGGCCTCTGTTCTCTACTACCAAATCCCTGCAGCCTCATCATCCTGGAAGAACCTTCCATCACTGCAGTCTTCTTACCCTGCAAGAATCCTGCACCTTGATGACCCTCCCCTCCCTCACTCAAAACAAAAGTCAAGTGCAAGTCATGTCATTATTTAGGGGCAGCTAGGTGGTGCAGTGGATAGAGCACCAATGCAGGAGTCAGGAGGACCTGAGTTCAAATCTCACCTCAGACACTTGACACTCACTAGCTGTGTGACCTTGGGCAGGCACTTAACTTCAATTGCCTCATCCTGGGTCATCTCCAGTCATCCTGATGAATATTTGGTCACTGGATTCAGATGGCTCTGGAGGAGAAGTGAGGCTGGTGACCTGCACAGCACCCTCCCTCACTCAAAACAAAGTCAAGTGCAAGTCACGTCTTCATTTCTCTGATGGCATGGTCTTCTTTGGCAAGGAAGGATGAACACGCAACAACCTTGATGCCCCTCTCCTCTGATAGGTGAGTTCCTCCATTTTGAAGAAGTGTCTAGGCCTGTCATTCTTCACTCCCCTTTTATATATTATTTTCTCTCTTTTGAATGCAAACATTTTGAGGGCAAGGACAGTCTTTTTGCTTGTATCTTTGTTCCCACTGTGTGGTACAATGCTTGACACATAGTAAATGCTTAATAAATGCCTATTGACGCTACCTGACAACATTGCTTGGATATGAGTCCTTTTCTTTGTTTACAAAGCTTCCACCTTAGTTCAGTCACTGATCATAACTCACCTGGGTTATTATAACATCCTCCTAATTACCATCCCTGTTTCAGATCTCTCTCCCTCCCCCTCCCATTGTAGTTTATCCCATTCCCTGCTACCATTTTCCATATGTTCAGATCTGAGCAATCTCTGCTCAGTCCATTCCAGTCTTTCCCTATTGCCTATAGAAATAAATGTAAACTCTTCTATTTAGCTTTTAAAGTCCTTCACTTCCGGTTTCCAACATTTTTTCCTAGTCTGTAGACAGCACCCTTCCTCCTATGTGCTGTGATCCAAGCAAAATAACTTTCTCTTTGTTCGTCGCACACAGCCATCTATCTCTCATTCTTTATGCCCTCTCATCTCCCATTCCTGGAATGCACTCCCATATCACTTCTGCCTCCTAGAATTCTTCTTCCTCTAAGATGCAGCTCAAATGCTACTTTTAGAGGAAGCCTTTCCTCATCTTCCAGCTGCTAGAGCTTTCCCTCCCAAACTACCCTGTATTGAACTAATTTGCATTCGTTAGTCTCTTATATTTGTCTTGTACATACCTGTATATGTACTTCTGACTCCCATAGGCTCCTTGGGAGGAAGGATTGTGTCATTCACTATATTTGTAACCTCTGTACCTCACACACCACCAGGGACATAACAGGCACTTAATTGCTTGCCAGTTGTTTGATTCGACGCAAATGCCATTCTGTTAGAAGGTCAAAGCCTAGTACACTTTCTTTCCTTATTTAGAAAATAGGTAGAAACGTAACTAGACATGACTAATTACTTGTGGACACTAAGTTGTGATTATTAAATTATAAAAACAATATTAATCATGGATATGGTTTAACCTACGTAGATTCTGGGGTCTGTCTACCCACACACATAGCTTTGGGTTCTTGAGATTGAGCCATGATCCATGCACAATTAGATAATTTATTCTACCTCCCCTTCTCCCCAAATGATTACCAGGAACTGGTCAGATAATCGCTTCCATTCATCATTTCATCCATCTATTCATTCATTACTATATTCCAAGTACTCTGCTAGGCTGTTCACTTTGTGGAAAATGGACCTTTATCTGACACAGGAGGTATTAAAAACAATATTATTTGTTCAACCTCAGTGATAACTCTCATTATGTCCACAAAGCCTAGGATCATAGACTTCAGAGCAATGGAAGGACTTAGTCAAGTTTAATCCCCTGATTTTACATATGAGGAAACTGAGGCTCAGAGAGTGAGTTCAGTTACTCTGACTCCAAATCTTTTTTCTTTCCACAGTGTCTATGAAACAAATTTCCTAACAACTAATAAACCACCGAAAAGGTACACTCAGAGATTAAGTTGGTTTGCAGCAATGCTTTTGGCAATCGATAATCCTTACAGAGCTTTCACCCTCCTCTTAATACATATTCTTGTCTGTTTGACTTATTTGCAGGTGCCTAATATAGTGCATTTCCCAAGTGAAGAGCTCAGAATCGCATAAACCTGAGACTTTTAAAATGATAGAAATTAGCAATGACTATTTACACCTGCAATATATTATTAGGGAGAAAGGGATAGAAGAATCATCTCCTTCTGGCCAACTTTTCCTCTTCTATTTCTTAATGTAGCTTGAGACCTTCGGCCCCATCCTTCCCAGACTAAGAATTCTAGTGGTTATTCATTTTTTTCAAAAATGCATCTTGCTCAAAAAGCACAGCTGAAATAATTTAAGGCATCTATACTTAGGAGAGGCAAGGAAAGAAATGTTTTATAGTGGGAAATATGAAAAGTTCTCTAAATTGGTAATGTATATTACCAAAAACAGTTTTCTTTTTGCTCTCTCCCTGAAAAATTTGCTTCAGTCAAAACAGAAGTGACTGACCCACAATTTCAGCTGCACTTTAGGAGAAGAGAAACACACACACACACACACACACACACACACACATACACACACACAGATTTGAAAATCAAGGATGTGAGTGACCCTTTTTATGTTTGGTGATAATAGTGCTAGGAGTCCGATTTCTTCAGTCATTTTTTCAGTAATAATAAAAAAAAGCTTTAAAAGGTTTCACAAGTGAATTTGAAAGACTCTGAAATAATCTCCTCCCTTATTGGTGGGAACCCCTGCTGAAGTAATACCTTTCATGAGAGACTGGTGGATTTGGCCACATTGTACGCTCTGCAAATGTCTTTAACAGTTTCTGAAAGTTTGGAGTTTGGGAAAGCTGTGGAATTCCATTTGCCAACTGTTCTGTATTAATTTTTAAATCTATCATGTCTTCCTATATTGTATGACATAGAGGAACTTTGAATGTATAATCACATCTTTTTTGTCTTTTTCTCCCCTACTCCCTCACAGTTTCTCTAAAACTGAGCTACTTTCCTATTTTCAATCCGCTTTCCCTCCTGGACTCACTCTCCACAATGGCACAAAGCTCCCCAGCAGGCAGGATATATAAATTTCACCTCTTGCTTCCAAAGCAGGAAATTGCATTCTCAGGTTTAGGCTTTGCCTTTTCCCCCATCAAAAAAAGAAATCATGTTTCAACATTGGTAAGTGGAACACCAATCCCTAAACACCTGAGTCCTCTTGAATTCAAATCTGGGAGTAAATTCTAAATTTAAAAGGATTTTGAAAATGATCACTTGAGGGCAGAACTTGAAGAAAGGTCATTCTGCTCTTAGACAATGTCTAGTTACCTTTTAAAAGTTATACATATAGGAAGAATAAACCCCTGAGACACAGAGATCTTGGATCTAGAGATTGAAGGGACATAAAAGGGGTTTATAGTCTAATCTCCTCATTTTTTAACTGAGACTCACAGAGATTTGAACCCAGATTCTTTGAATCTAGACTTAGTACTCTTTCCACTGTACTGCACCTGAAAGAAGTATGTATATTAAGGAGTTCTACTTTAGCGGTAGAACCAGAATAAAATTTAAAGTGAAGGCAGTTTCAGATCTGCTTTTTTAGAGACAAGGCAGGGGTGTTCATTGAGAACGACTGCACCATATTTTTTTCTCAATTCAAGGATATTGCTCTTTAAATGGGTAAAGTGACATCACAAAGTCATAGTTAACAGTCTTTTTGATTGTTCAATCATGTCTAGCTCTTTGTGACTCCTTGAGGTTTTCTTGTCAAAGATACTGGAGTGGTTTGCCATTGCCTCCTCCTTCAAGTCACTTTACAGATGAGGAAACTGAGGTAAACAGGGTGAAGTGACTTGCCCAGGGTCACATAGCTAGTAAGTGTCTGAGGCTAGATTTGAACTCATGAAGATGAGTCTTCCTGACTCTAGGTGTGGCGTTTGGTGCACTATGGCACCACCTACCTGCCCAACAGTCCTTAGAGATCATTTAATCCAATCCCTTCATTTTTAAGAGGATGAAACTCAGAAAGATAGAGCTGAGGGTCAAATAGGTAGTAAGTATCGAAATCAGAATTTGAACCCAAATCTGGGACCCAGAATCCAATTTCAGTCCACTTTTCAGGACTAAGTAGAGTGTCAATAGGAAAGTACTTTTAATACTTTAAAATGATATGTAAATATCAGGCAGTTACAGGTCAACAAAACTAGAATGTTGGTATAAAACACCTACTAAACTCTCTCCTTGGAAAGCTTCTAGTTTGGTATTATTTTACAGAGTACTATCAAACAGCCCACTTGCTGCATGTGACCAGCAATACCAAACCAGGTTAAAATAAAATTGGGAAATCTTTAACAATATAAATAAAAATGCACTAAAATATAGATAATAGTACATTTTAAAACTAAATCAATATGTGGTCCCCAAGGATCCTTACATTCAGATTAGTGATCTCTTTTTTATTTGAGTTTGACATCAATGATGTCAGAAAAAAGCACTGGGTGGAGAATCAGATTTGCATTCACATTCTGACTCTGTTACACCTTACCTATGTAACCTGGGATAGGTCAGTGAACCTCCTTGGGCCTCGGTTTCCTTATTCATAAAATAAGGAGTTGGACTGTATGTATAGTCTTTTTTAATCACATTAAAATAATCAACAATATAAATACATATACTATTTCTCATTAAAGAAAGGCTTGTTTCTGTTAACTTTACTCCTAGTAAAGACTGTTGGTATATAAAGGCAAGATTCAATCAGAGGCCCTAAAACACAGACAGTAAAAGATCCTATTTTGCTTGCCATCACAGTATTCTAAGAATATTTGTTACATGAACAAAATATGATGGTGGGTCACAATTGTGTATACAATCTAAGAGGGTAGGTGGTTTTTGAATAGAGTGGGAAGACCTCTCCTTCTCTCTTCCCCCTACACTCCTACCTCCCCTCTTAAGAAGTCACTTTTATCCCTTGGTCATACCCTGGTTAAGGTTACATTTTTGCCTTCCATCTGATGCAGGGTTTAGTCCATGTGGCATTTCTAACTTTTTGTGCGAATATGCACAAATCCACAAGAATAAAAGAGAATGTTTTCACACTTGAAATCAAACACACAGGGGCTTGCTGGTGAGCAAACATGGCAGGGTTTGTAGACATCCCTTTGACCTTGTGTAATAACTTTGGACATAATGCTTTCATTTACAGTTACTGTTGTGTGGAGTCGAGAGCACCCTGGGAGTTAACCTGAAGGACATAGTAAAGAGGAGTATATATTCTTTCAAGACACTCATAGCTGTCATTCCCCTTCTTGAGAGTTATGAATGGAGGTATTGTTGCAAACAGCTGTACCATGAAGGCATTCAAGCCAGTTATTACTGCCTGTGGTGTCTACGCTCAAAATGTTGCAAACACTGAAATTACAACTTACAGAGGTGAAAAATAGAGCTTCTCTGTGATAAAGGTGCCTGCCTCATTCTGCTTATCATTTGGGGGGACAGATTCCTCAGTGATGATGATTCTAAATCTCAGGGCTTACATTTCCAATTAGTGTAAAAGGTACTGCATGGGATTTTCAAATGTATGACATGTCCTAAAAACACCACACTGATTTAGAAAGCAATGCAATAGTATTAATGTTATATTTCTATTTCAGCAATTATAATCTCTTTTGCATGTCTGTGATATTGTTTTAAACATAAATTCAGTAGAATACTAACTGAAACTCAGAAAAATTAAAATGATTTATAAACTTATAATGCTTAATTTTTATGGATTTTTACATGTCAGTAAAGTTGTATGCTTCTTACCCATTGAGAACACCAATTAAAAAGTACAAAATTAGCCCTATGTGGTGGAGAGAATGTTGACCCTGGATTCAGGGAACTTAGGTTGAAATCTCATCTCTGATGAGATTGGATAAGTTCTTTGACCCCACTTAGCCTCAGTTTTTCATCCGAAAAATGAAAAAGTAGAATCTTTAGTGGTTTTTGAGATTTTCTTCTAGCTCTGGATCAATGATGCTATACAATTTGAACATCTGTATCATTTGAACATCTGTGTGGGCATTCTCGTCACCATCTTAGGTTAAATTCCTTCTAAACCTTAGGTCTTTGTTAGTTACTATGGCACAAAAGACAACAAAACAAAATCCATAGTCAGATGGCCAACATTTTGATGATAGATGGAACTCTCCAATCTTTCACTAGTATAGAGGCCACCCCTATGGATATAGTTCAAAGCCCCTCCACATCTTGGATCTGCCTGAGTAGCTACAGCAAAAAAAATAAAAAATTCGCCAGTTGATGGTTACACATTTTGGGAAGAACCATGTATATGGTAGTTGGATAGGCTAACCCTTGGAAGACATAGTCCAGTGTAGTCTATTGCTGGGTGTGAGAGGCATAGCTTTAACTTCAACATTCTTTTAGCTCAGATTCAATGTTGGGATGAAATGAGATTTGTGAGTGTGTCACTGAACAGTTAACAAAAGGAATTTTGCTTTGCTCTAACATGGCAGAGATAGTGAAAAGGACTCAATGGCCCTTAGCTTCTCTGGACTCTCCCCCTCTCCCCCTATCTTTATATGGAAACTGGCCTGGTCATCAGGTCAAGGTAATGTTACTCACATGGCTTCTGAAATCAACCAAGTCTGAGGGGTGTAGGTTCCATGGGACTGGAACTTTTAACGCTCAGGAATTGAGAAAGGGAAGATGAAACAAATCAAGACTCAGAGATGGCTTTGTTCTAGACCTACTCCATGTTGGTTTGGGGGTAGGTAGGTTCACTCATGTAGATTAACAGAATTATGGGGACAACTTTGTCTTCTTTTACTTATAACTCCCCGCATTGTAGATGGGAGTAAAGAAGCTGAGTTGGGGAAGTGCTGGTCCTATCACATTGCACTCCTACCTAAAACTTTTCCAGATAAGTGGGGGGGGATGTACTGGAGCTCATGTTCATAGCCTTTGAGAACTCTGGGTCAGCTCCACATCATGATGAAAACTTGAGATAGGATGTAGGACCAAGCAGCTTGGTGGTATAAAGAATATGGCCCTGGACTTGAAATTTGGGAAATCTGAGTTTGAATTCTGCCTCAAAACTTACTAGCTACATGGACTTCAGTAGCATAACCTCTTAGCCTCAGTTTCCTCATATGTAAAATGGAGGCAACAATAGCATCTGTCTCACAGGGTTTTTGGGAGGATTAATGGAGACAATCTCTATAAAGGGTTATGCAAATCTTCAAGAACAATACACATGATAGCTATTATTAAATAAGTCTGAATTTTATTTGGCAGGTGATGAGGACTGATCCATTAAAGGTTTTTGAGCAGTGATGCGATAGGATCAGAGTTATCTGAGAAGCAAAGAATTTGTCCACAGAAAAACCCTATTTATCCTAAATTTAAGTTTTATGCCTTCCCACCAAACATCTTTCAGATTTTTTTTAACATGATCTTTAGGAGATAGAATCAATGTAGCTTATTCCTATCCAATATGTCCCTTTAAACTGCTTTTGGAATTCTTCTCCATTCAATTTTTGCTTATCAATGAATATGTTTTAGCTATGTCAAATACTTTGTTTGCCATTCTGGGACAGTGGTTGTTAGGCATGTTCCTGGTGCAAATGAAGAACTGTTGGACAGGTAAGCACCGAGAGCCATGAAGCTAAGGGCATGGCTTCCAGGTGTTTCCTGCTGACTCCCTGGAAAATGCCTTGGAGTTGACAAAAGAGAGCTGAGAGAATAGATTTTCTTTTCAATGGTGAACTGTTATGAGTTTGTGGTCTCTCAAGCTCAAAGGAGAGAATTGCTGATGATAACTTCCACCAGCATAGGTTTTCATCTTTATTTCATTAGCCTAATTATGTTTATTGGATGAGCCCTTTAGAAAGCAAAACTCCTTTCTAATATTCCTGTCAGATTTAATCTCACAGACAGAAGTATGTTCTAGTCACCAGCAGCATTCTTTTTAATCTTTTTAAGTTGTGAGCAGACAACCATGCTTTAGGAATAGACCATCATGCTCCAAGAGCAGAAGATGATGAAATCTGGGCATATGGGATTAGGGCTTCATGTTGCAATCAAATAAAACTCACACAAGTTAATCTTTCACATATTGAATGACATGCATAGCCATCACTCTGCTGTATGCTAATTAGACATAAATGATAAACAGACTTTAAAAGGATGAACATTGGCACTGCTTTTGCAAAACTTAAACTTATTTTTCATAGTTTTTCTCTTCTCTCTTCAAATCACAAAGTCAAAGTATATCAGAGTTGGAAGGAACCATTTAGCACAACTTGACCAGTAATCCTTTTCTACGATATCCCTGGCAAGATCTCATTAAGCCTCTGTTTGCAATTCTCCAGGGATGGGGAGCTCATTATTTTCTGAGACATCCCATTTCACTTTTGGACAGCCTTAATTGTTAGGAAGTTTTTCCATCTATTGAACTACAATTTGCCTCTCAGTGACTTCCGTCCATTGTTCCTTAGCTGTCCTTTGGGACCAAGTAGAACAAATGCCTTTTCCATGTGATAGTTCAGCACATATTTGAAGAAAGCTATCATAGTCCTTCCCACTCCCATAAGTCTTTTCCTCTCCAGGCCAAATATTCATACTTTCTTCAACCAATCATTTTCTGATATGGATTCCAGTCTCCTCAATCTCCTGTTCATCTTTCTTATCATGCGGTAGGTAGCTAGAACTGAAAATAGCCCTCTGGATATGTTCTGATCAGGTGAGTATGCAGCAAGACTGTTACTTCCTTTGGTCTGGAAATGATGCTTCATTGAAGGCAGACTAAGATTGCATTTTCTTTCTTCCCTCCCTCCTTCTTATTTCTTTTTTCCTTCCTTCCTTCCTTCCTTCCTTCCTTCCTTCCTTCCTTCCTTCCTTCCTTCCTTCCTTCCTTCCTTCCTTCCTTCCTTCCTTCCTTCCTTCCTTCCTTCCTTCCTCCCTTCATCTTTTTTGGCTACCATGTTTCATGTTGACATATGAAGCTTGACTATAATCCTACCTTTTACTTATAAAATCTTGTCTTTTGTTCCCCAATTTAATACGTGATATTTTCAATCCAGGTATAATACTTTACATTTATTCCCATTAAGTTTAATCATATTAACTTTGTTGTTTCTCCAGAGTCTAAATCAATGTCCCAAATTTTCCCTGACACTATTTATGGTTGAAATCTTTGCCTCACACAGATACTAATACATACCAAAGGTATTCTAAATCCAGTCTTCAAAAGCCCAAGTTTTTGTGCCCTCCTCCCCTCAACACACACACACACACACACACACACACACACACATACACACACACATCTTCTGAGACTTCCTGGATCTCCTCGTGCTCCTGTCTCCCATCTGAGCCATAATCTTTTCCTCTCTGTTTGCAGATTCTTGAAGAGTAGCAGTATTTCCAAGTGAGAAGGCTCAATTGCTCAGTTAACAGACATTAATTAACCACTTGCTATATGCTAAATACCAGGAATACAAAGAAAGTGAAGCACAACACCCTACGGTTATGAGACCATAGTTATATCAGAAATTTTCTGGTGAATGTTTAACAAGTGACTTTCTGAAAAGGTAAACATGACATATTTTTAAGTTTAATCTTCATATTAAAATTTCACCTTCACTCTCTTAATTAAAAACAATGAATTCAGTTCTTATCTGCCGCATTTGCCAGTTTCCAAAGTGTTAATATATGCTGGAAATTTGACAACCAGATCTTGAGAGTCATTATGATCCAGTTCCCATCATGGTTTCTCTTCCAGCAAAAAGATGAATTGAGAGAAGTTTTTTGTGGATCATAATCTGAAATCAAGTGTGAAAAGTAGATTGGAGCTAGATCCAAGGCGCCAACACATGCTGCTTCCCGTCTCTCCCCCTCAGGGTGCCTCAGTGCTTCTGCTAGGCCAGCTTGCCTGCCCTGTGGGTGGCATTTGGAAGTGATGAATGGCTCCTTCTTCATAGGAGTTGATTCCCTGGATGATGGCTGTGAAGCTGGGCTGGAAGAAGGATTGAATGCCAGTTGCTCTGCCTATCTGCATGTTGGCAGTTAGGGCCATGATTGTAAAGAGGAAGCTGGATGCCTTCTCTGAAATGTTTTCTCCCCTCAGTGATAGTTGAAAGGCTGTGGTTGGGTGGTGGATACCACTATTCCCAAGGCTTTTAATCTCAGCATTCTGGACTGTCTCCATTAGGGTCTGAGGGGAGAGAGTGGTCAAAGTGAAGGTGGTTGTTTGGTACATGCTTACTCCTTTCTCTCCCCTGAGTGGCTTGATATTTTGTCCAGAACAGCAAGCTGACAGTGAACAGTTCCGAATTTCTATATTAACCATTAACATCAGACAATGCTAAAAAAAATAAATAAATAAAGTTTTTTCTTGCTGCAAGATGGAGATAATGAAATACCAGCTAATTAAATAATTAATTGAATTTTCGACTAGCAAATTCATATAAACGTCAATCAAAAAATTAATCAACAGGGACCAGGGTAAGTCGCACATGCTACGCTATTATCACGCTGCATGAATGGAACTCTACTGGAAGACCATCAAAACATGGATATGCAAATACAGCCTTCACACTTGGTGAGCCTTCACACTTTCTTCCAGGGACTTTCAGAGCACCAGATGATGCTTGCTTATATCAGTGAATATATAAAAGCTTGTACTTTCTTTGCACGTTACCCAGTTACCATGGTTGTAGTGATATGTACACTGGTAAACTTGATACCTGAATCTCACCTACTTCAGGAATATGAGGTGGTGTTAGGAAGAAACACATACAGCAAAGCTGCTCATATTAGAATCAAGAATATAGAGGGAAAATGTCACAGCCAAGCTTGCAAAAGACTTGTGAGGCCTGCTGTAGTTTCTGGCACTTTGAGTGTCCTATAAGACTTTGAAACTTGAATAAGACTGAGCTGTTGTGAACACAACTGGTTCTGCTTGTCAGGTCACACTAGAATACCTCAGTGTCTGGGAAAAGCATATAGCTCATCTTTAGGGCAGCTAGGTGGTGCAGTGGATAGAGCAACAGTGCAGGAATCAGAAGGACCTGAGTTCAAATTTCACCTCTGACATTTGACACTCATTAGCTGCGTGACCTTGGCAAGTTACTTAGCCCCGACTGCCTCATCCTGGGTCATCTCTAGTCACTTTGATGAATATCTGGGCACTGGATTCAGGTGACTCTGGAGAAGAAGTAAGGCTGGTGACCTGTACAGCCCTCCCTCACTCAAAAGTCAAATGCAAGTCATGTCATCATTTCTCTGATAGCCTGGTCTTCTTCGGCAACAAAGGACGAAAACACATAGCTCATCTTTGCTACTGATGTCATTTGCTCTTAAAATTGGACAATTGTCCCTTAAACTCAACTGCATTTAATTCCACCTACTCATGGACTTATAGATTTGAAAAAGTTACCTATTTAATTTTTAATTTATGGAATAAATAAGCACTTCCATAACACTATAATAAAAAGATGATTGCACATGAAATTGCAAAGCTATTATGTATATATAACTCGCTATTCTTTTAAAATATATAATAGTTATATACATTTCTTTGTTTTACTTTTTTCCCTTCTCCCCAGAGATGGCCATCATTACATACAAATATGTACATATACACATATAATATATAAAATCATTCTATACATACTTCTATCTATCAGTTCTTTCTCTGGATGCAGATAATGTCTTCCTTCATATGTCCAGATTGTTATTAATACTGTGATCAAACCAGTTACAAAGGACTCTATATGCTGAAAGCTACATCACTTTTTAAAGAAATCCCCCCTCCACTTCTCCAATCACATAAAATTGGTTAGTATTTTTCCTCATGCATTTTTTTTCCTGGTAAAGGACCTTTCCAGAGTTGGCTTGAAATCCTATAGCAGAGCCAAGATAAGAAAATATAACTCTAACATCCTACAGAGAAATTTGGACAATACAGAGACACTTCTGCAATGATTTGCAAGCAACCCACTACATTTGAATTCAATTGCAGGGGAGAATTCTCGTTTGTTTAGTTAGAAAATATTGTCTGTATACTTTTAGGTGAGTATCCAGTTCAGTTCTCTTATAAATCTAGCCAGTTCTTGTTTAAGAATACAGACACACAGTTGTGTTGCCCACCCTAGGATGTGAGCATAGATTGCCATGCCTTATTGTCGAGTTTCCTACCTACTTGTGTCATCTCCCTCCAGGAGTCTGTAAATACTGTGATGCTAGAAACCCAAGGTTTTACCTTTTTTACGTCTTACGAAGGGCCAGATTTAGTAAAGTCACTTAATGGATGCTTGGTGCCTTGACTGGATTTAACATTTATTACATTTAGTAGATATGAGGTCTTACTTGATTGGTATAATGGACAAATTGTGTTCATTTATCCAAGGAGACTAAATTGACTCTTACAGCATCATAGCATCTTAGCACTAAAAGGGGCCTGAGGGATGAAGCAGCTTGTCCAATCCCTTCATCTCCCATGTGAGAAAACTGAGTCCTGTAGAAAGACAACATGAGTTTCCAGGATCCTATAGCTCATGAATGATGGAGAAAGGTGTATAATGGAGGCCTCCTAAGTCCTGTTCCTATTTTAGCTTTTTTTCCCTCTTCACCAGAGGTATCAAACATGTAGCTCACAACACTCTTGAGTGGGGTCCAAACCAGATTAAAATATAATTGGGAAATATTTGACAAAATAAATAAAAATACAATACAAAATAGATAATATTACATTTTCAGACTGAATCAATATGTGTTCTACAGGGATCTTTAGATTAGTGGTCCAGTTTCTAGTTGTACTGCCTTTCCAAAGGAAATCTCATTTTTAATTTCATATTTGTTTCCCTTTGTTTTCTAGACTGAAGCAATGAATTGATAATCTATAGAACTCATTCATCAGTGTCTGCATTTATATGTACACAAATAATAAAATGATAGAAACATATTTATGATACTATTTTGTAATCAATAGAATGCCTTGTTAAATGACTAGCAGGGTTGTAGAAAGAGGTAAGTTCACATGTAATGTGACCAAGAAACTGACCATATCTGATAGATATAATTGAAAACAATATTAAGAAATCCCTGTTGCCCCATACATATTGCTTTCACTCTGTATATACATATATGTATCTCTCTCTCTGTTTTTGTATTGCCTGCCCAAGATACACCCATATCCATATAAGTAAGCATATGCATATATTTATTTGTGTACACATATACACATATTCATATATATATATATGTATATTTAGATGTGCATATATAAATAACATTATCAAAACCATCTTATCTGTTTGAATGCAGAGATCACAATTTTCCTTCAAATAGTCTAGAAATAATCTCCCCCAAAGTTGCAACCACAATTGTAAAGAATGTGAGTGGAATGTTTAGGAATGGAAACGTTGGTACAACTTTGAAACCTCATGGAACTCCTTTAAAAAAATATTCCTTAATTATACTCTAAATAGAGATGGTGATAACAGGTGATGTACAAATCATATTGCAGTGAAATTTCTAGTAGTTCATGAAAACAGTACCATCTTATGTTGTAAATGCAAAGGTAAAAGCAGTTCCAACAGGGTTGAACATATACACCTAGGCATAGGCGTTATCTTAGGCAGATCCAATAAGTGAGCAAAGCTTGCATAAGATTTAAATAGAAGGAAGAGAGTGTGCTTGATTATTTGGGAAATAACAAAGTTATTTTAGTGACCCTGTGTTTTGTCTAGAAAAAGAAGCCTATGTTTTTATCAGCATACTATTCTGGTGACATTGTAATTATGGAATGAAACATTCTCCAAAGAACTGAAGTTGAGGGTCACCCAGAATGCAATGAGGAGACACATGGTGGATGTGAGCAGGTTGCAACATATTATAAACATACAATTACATAGGGAAGGCACTGTAAGAGAGTTTATCAATTAATTGTGCGATTGAAAAAGATGGTATTGTCAAAGAGCAAGAATGAGGCATAACAGATATTCTGTGTCCCCCATCGACGCCCTTGTGATGCCAAGAGGACTCATGGATGGCCTCCAACTGAGTGGAGTGGAACCCTTGTGGCACATTCATGGCAGGGTATGGAGAAGAATCACCCAACCTAGGCAGATGAAAATACGATCCATATCATTGAAAAGAACATGTACTTCAGTGAGATCTGAGATCCAATGGAGTTTTTGAGTATTCTTTGTAAAACTCTTATTGTCATTTAGATAGAACGAATCCATTAGTGTAACTACTCCTAGTATTGGATAGATTGTGTGTAATGAGGAAAATACACCTGTAGTGTAGGTGAGGTCAGTCATGTGGTACTTAGACTTGCCTTGTAGGAGTACAGGAGATGTAAGTTCATATGGTATGTGATAAACATATGTACATATCTATAAGTTATAATTGTATCATCAAGAAGATCATATTGTCTAATGTATATAAAAAGATGCAGGCATTTTTTGTGAACAAATAAGAAAAAACATGGCAGCATGGTGTAGTAGAAATAACACTTGATGGGAACCTATTTCTACATTTGTGTAATGTGAATTGGTTGGATTAGGAGATCTCTAAAAATATGATTTATTATTATATTAACTCTTTAGAGTATACAAAAGAGATGATGATAACTCATTTTATAGTATTTACTTGAAATAACCCTGTAATGTAGAAAATGCAAAACCTTATTATTGCCCTCATTTTACTGATGAAGAAACTGGGACTTTGTGTGTTTAAGCCAAGGATCATGTTGTTGTGAGTTGCAGAATCAAGAATTTAACTTGGATTTTCTGTTTCCAAAAATTTTGAAGAGCTGAGATGACCCTTCAGTTGTCTAAGAGTTCTTTTAGAAACTTCACTATGATTTCTGATCGTAGTTCTGAAAAAAAAAGACCTCAATTACATTTCTCAGTCTCTATAGATTTGGTTTCTTTATCTGCAAAATCAAGGATGGAAAAGAAAAACAGGTGATAAATCTTACACAATTTCTGCAAGAAATAAGTTTCTTAAATTATAGTTTAAAGCTCTGCTAAATGTAAAGTGCTTTATGGATGTGAATGATGATTATAATAATTTTAATGACCAAATTCATGGGTAAATGTGACTACATACAATGGGATTTCCAAAAAGACTGTAATTGTTCATATAAAAAATTTAGAAAAAAAGGAGAGACATCTCCCATGCAGACAAAAGAGTAAATAATGAGAAGATGGGGAAAGTTATTTGTTATGGGATCAGGAATAACTAATGTGCCAAGAGAGCAAAAACCACAAAGATTATTCTGTAAAATACTGTCAGGCAAGCTGACTTGGCAGCTCTTTACTAATGGTGCTATGGTGCACATCTGCTTACAATGGAAGATATACATATTGTGCAACCAACAGTTTCAGGCACGTTACAAAGAAGGTTTGATTCTCCAGTTATTCATGTTAGGAAAACATCTGCTCTTGCTGGTACTTTGGGTGGCTTGTTTTTTGGCCAGGCAGTCTCATTTCCACCCTTCTCAACTATGGCAAAGTGGGAAACATTGTCAAGGTATGGCAGCATAATCCCAACCTTCCTCCATGGCCCTACGTACCTCCCTCACCTCCTCCCATGCATCCCTCTCAGTCGTGCTATGGTTAAACTCAGTAACTGCTGTTGCTGCTTCCAAAGCAGCATCACTCAGTCCTTTATGACTTTGATTGTGTCAGTTGTTGATAGATGGAGGGTCATTTGCTTATTTCTCTGGGATATTCAGGGGAGGATTTGGGAGGTAAGTAAAGAGAAAGACTTTCTTTGCTTCAAGAATCAGTAAACACAGTTATCAAAATTCTAAAGTCTTTCATGGGATCATAGGATCATGTCTGTAGAACTGGAAGTAACATCAGAAACTCTTTAGTTCATCTCTTTTCATTTTTTACGACTAATAATGCTTATAGTTATGTATATATGTGAGTATATATGCATATAAATATATATTTTCACATGTACAGAGAGAGGAGAAAGGAATGGAGAGGAGAGGGGAGAGAGGCAGAGACAGAGACGGAGAGGGACAGAGACATAGAGACAGAGTGTTCTTAGGTTTGTAAAGAACTTTACATGATATTTAATTTGATCCTCAACAACCTCTGTGAAGTAGGTGCTATTATTGTCACTATTTTAATGAAGAGGGATCTGAGGCAGAGACATTTTAACTGATGTGCCTGGGTCACATGACTATTATCTGAAGTAGAATTTGAACTCACGTTTTCTGGACTCTGGGTCCAGTCCTCTCTGGATGCCACCTCACTGACTCAATAAAGAAACAGAGGCTCAAAGAAATGATGACTTGTTCATACAGGTGATAAGTGGCAGAGCCAGGATTAGAACTCACATCCTCTTGCTTCAGATTCTGTCGTCTCATGTGAGGGGAGCAGAAGACAGAATGTTGCATTTGTTCATCTAGACTTTTGTTCATTATTTCAAAACCTAGATGTTCTCTATTAGTGCCAATCATGAGTTTGTACTACCTAAGTAAGTTGTTTTCATCAGTTGTTGTGAACCAAAGAAAGAAACAAGCAAAAACCCATCACCTGGAAGAGTTTCTCTGAGCTTCATAAGGTTGGTACTCAAGGGACAGAGATACACATCTATTTGCAAGGACTGTGTTGGAACCTTCTAGCTTGGTGCAACCAGCCAGGGCCTGTACTCTTGCTGGCATAGCCTATGAGCCCCCAGGGGACTCTTCCACACTATGGAGCCACAATATGGTTTTGAAGTAGGATTTCAATGTAATTGAAATCCCCAATTACCTTTAAAAATTCTTATGAAAAGCTTAAATGTAGCTAATTCTGCTTCTTAATGAATATTAGAATACCCTCTTGCAAGAAGATTTTAGGGCAATCTCAATCTTGCCATACTCTGGTTGGCCACTCATCAAAGCTGCAAAGGCAGTGTTTTTTTTTTTAATTCCCTCAAAAGGGAAGTTCCTTTAGAGCCCTTTTATATCACATAAAAGTCTTTCTACTTTTTTCCCCAGGGCCTTCACACTTGGCAGCCCCCTGTCCCTGTGCAATCCTGCACTGGATCCAAGTCTTCCCTGCCTCCAGTCACTCAGTTACTCTCCCCGTTTCATATCCAAGTCAACATGTCCAGCCAAGATGGACACAGAGGAACAAACAACTTGAAGCCTACCCCTGCTCAGAGAGTATTTATCTTTGAATCTCTATGATGGGCCCCTAACCTGGGATCCCTGAACTTTAAAAAATACTTTGATAATTGCGATTCAGTACAATTTATCTCTTCGCAATCCTATATACTTTATTTTAAACATTTAAAAATATTCTGAAAAGAGGTCTACAGGCTTCATCCAACTATGAAAGGCATCTGTGGCACCCGAATGTTTAGGATCCTTGAATCTGATGATTGAATGTGCATGACAGATGCTTTTGAGGACCTTCTTGGCATGTCTTGTAATAGCCAACACATGTTATGCAATAAAAAGAACAAGAATTCTTTACTACACATCTCCCTTATGAAAGATTGACACCTCATCTCTTATACCAAAGGTTTAGGATATCACATTGTCTTCATCTTCATCATCATCATCATCATCATCATCATCATCATCATCATCATGGTCATAGGTAGCAATTCTAGAGAACTTTAAGGTTTGTAAAGAGCTTTATCTCATTTATTTGCACAGCAGCCCTGTGCTGTTATTATCCCAATTTTCCAGACAAGGAAACTGAGGCTGAGAAGAGTTCAGTAACTTGACCAGGGTCATAAAACTAGTTAATTTTTAGAGCAGGTTTTGAATTCAAATCTTCCTGATTCCAAGTCCAACACTCTCTCCACTGAATCACCAAGGTGCCCCATCAACGTGTATCCATGGTAACTCATTTTAATAAAAATATATTAAGCCTCAACTACGTGGAGAGTGAGCAGGAGCTTGCTTTAGTTTTTAGTCTGATTTTTTTTTTTTTTTAGTTTTCCCTAAAGTCAGGAAAATATAAGTTCAAGTTTTGTTTCTTACCCAGATTGACTAATTAAGCCTGGTTGAGTTACTTAAATTCTCAGTTGTTCCCCCCACTCTGATCTGTACATTTGGCAGAACAGTTGGAAATCTGCCTTGCTAAAACAAGTTTTCTTATCAGAAGTTCCTTACACTCATGATATCACAAGCACAGAACTCTTCTTCCTTCTCCTCTGGTCCTACCTGTAGCATTCATTCTCCTAGGCACTCGAGGTACAAAAATGATCAATGAGATAATCCCTTAGGACCTTACACTCTAATGAAAGAGGATATGGAACACACACACAAACACATACATACACACACACATGAAATGTAGTAAGTGATAGTACATAGCATGCCTTATAGCAGCAATCTTCAACCTGAAAAATACGTCACCATGTTCTTTCATATTCTGATGAATGAATTTCAATAAGATTGCTTTTCTTGGTCATCCCATGACTTTTATTGTAGATAGTTAAAAGGATTGTTCTGAGAATTGGTTCTTAAGCTTCACCAGACTGCCAATCGAGTCCATGGCACAAAAAAGTTTTAGAATCTTTGCTATAGAGAAAAAAGAGAACCAGGCAAAGTAATCTGATAACTCTGAGGAGAAAGAGGTCACTTTCAATGGGGGTCATCAAGGAAGATTTCACAGGAGAGCTGGCATTTGAGTTTAGCCTTGAAGGAATATTGTTGCTGTACAGTTGCTTTTCAGTCTTGTCCAATTCTTTGAGACCTTATTTGGGATTTTCTGGCAAAGATGCTGGAGTGACTTTCTGTTTCCTTCTCCAACTCATTTTACAGATGAGGAAATTGAGGAAAAATGGCTTGCCCTGGGTCACACAGCTGGTAATTGTCTGAGGCCAGATTTGAACTCAGGAAGAGTCTTCTCAACTCCAGATCCAACACTTTATCCACTGTGCCACCTAGCTGCCATTGAAAGGATAGAGCTAGAATTTGTATGGTGCCATGAGGTTCCAGAGTGCTATACATAGGCCATTTCATTGGATGCTCATTACAACCCTGTAATAAGGACTATTATTCCCATTTTCCAGAAGAGGAAACTGAGTCTGGGAAAGCAACTGGCCCAGAGGCAGCGTATGAACTCCAGTCTTCTGACTCCAAGTCAAGCCTTCTTACTCACTGTAACCCCTATACAACTCTAGTTGTGTGTATGGTGGGGGGAAGGTTACTACTCAAAGCATAGGGAGACCCTGTGAGCAAAGGCACGGAGAGGGTTGGGGTTGTCAGCAAAATATGAAAGAGGGACAGAGAATAGTCCAAGCAATTGATCATGTTGTATTTATGTGTGGCTAAAAGGACAAATTCACATCAAGGAGTCTGCACCCCCTGTCTTTTGGCTGGGTCTGTTTGCTCTTTGTAGGGCCTGGCATGGGCAGAGCTCTGTCTGCTCATGGGCACTTGCCACCCCAAATCTCTGATTACTGTGTGTTATGTCAGTTGATGTGCTGCTGTTTCTTGGCTTTCTCCAACCTATTTCTCTCTCCCTCTGTTGCTCTGGTCTGAATTTAAAGTGCCTCTTTTCCCCTGGCCTGGGCTCAGCACACAATTGCTGCTTAAACATTCTTTCATCCATCACCTTCCTGAGCTCCAACCAACAGAGCTGAGCTGTAGCCATGATGTCGTCAACGTGAAGGGACTGATTCCATTGCAAGAAGTCACTGCTGCTTAGTGTGGCTTTGTGTTTGATCCTGAGTGTTGCTTGTTGGTAACGTTGATGACATGGCTCAGGGAACTGTATGCAATACCTGGGGTGAGGCCAAGTCTTCCTTCCCTGTCACGTATAGATTGAATAACAGAGCACAGTATAGGTTGAGCACTACAATGCTTTGTAATGTTTTATTTAGTTTTTAGCTTTCTGTCTTGCTGATGCTGAAAAGTCTGCAAGCATCTGAAAGACATGCTGATTTTCTTAATTTTTTGTTTCTTTCTTTCAGTGCATCAGTTGACAGCAGAATCTGGAGGCAGATTTCTATCCTGTATTGCCATTAGGAATCTTTGGCTGAATGCAGCTTCCCTATATAATCTTAATCTTTCAGGTTTCAGTGCTATGTTGACTTTGAAAAATGGTTCCTTTTTATTTCCCTACTTGCATGTCCTTCTACATGACAGAGTATAGAATTTGGCCTGTGTAATGGAAAGAATGCTGGAATATGAGTCAGAATCAACCAGCAAGCATTTATGTAATAGTAAGCCTACTATGTGCCAAGCACTGTACTAGGTGCTGGGGATAAAAAGATAGAAGAGGAAGGAAGGAAGGAAGGAAGGAAGGAAGGAAGGAAGGAAGGAAGGAAGGAAGGAAGGAAAGAAGGAAGGAAGGAAGGAAGGAAGAAAGGAAGAGAGGGAGAAAAGAAAAGGAAAGGAAAAGAAAGGAAAGGGAAAGGAAAGGAAAGGAAAGGAAAGAAAAGGAAAGGAAAGGAAAGAAAAGGAAAGGAAAGGAAAGGAAAGGAAAGGAAAGGAAAGGAAAAAAGGAAAGGAAAGGAAAGGAAAGGAAAGGAAAGGAAAAAAGGAAAGGAAAGGAAAGAAAAGGAAAGGAAAGGAAAGGAAGGAAGGAAGGAAAGAAGAAAGGAAAGGAAAGGAAAGGAAAGGAAGGAAAGGAAAGAAGGAAGGAAAGAAGGAGGGAAGGAAGGAAGAAAAAGAACTGTCCTTGCTCTTAAGGGACTTATATTTAGACCTGGGTTTAAATCTTACCTTTGCCACACACAAGCTGTGTGATCTTAGGCAAATCACTTCTCTGTGATTCTCTAGATTCTCTAGACTCTCTAGATCTAGTTTTCTAAACTAAAAAAAAAGAATAGATTAATTCAGTTGATCATTATCTGTTATTAAATAGTATAGAAACAATGACTTATTAGTTTGTGTATTCCTGGCACATAGTGGTTGTTATGGTGGTGGTGGTGGTGGTTTAAGGGTAACACTATGTAGTTCTGTGATTGTGTGTGATGACATTCTCATGGGAGAATAGATTTAGGTTGGAAGGGACTTTAGAGAAGCCACCTACTTTAACCTTCATATTTAATGAGGAGACTAAGACCCTGGCAGCTAGGTGGCATAGAGTGCTGGCCCTGGAGTCAGGAAGACCTGCATTCAGTTTGGACCTCAAACACTTTCTAGCTATATGGCCCTGGGCAAGTCACTTAACCTCTTTCTGCTTCATTTTCTAAAATAGGGATAATAATAGCTCCTACCTCATAAGGTTATTGTGAGTCAAATAAAATAATTTTTTATGCCAGTTCCTGGCATAGAGTTGATGCTTAATGAATGCTTGTTTCTTACCTTCTATGGTCACACAGTGGAAATGCTTGGCACTTGAAAGAGAGCTCTGTTGGATGGAATACTCTTCTCAGTTGTTGTATAATTTCAGTCCAACTAATAGTATATTATTTTTAGATGAAATTTTATTTTTCCAGTTTTCCATCTTCCAACTTGTTTATTTCGAGTTGCCATTCCAACAATTTCCATTGTTGAGCATTACTTTTTTTTCTCTCTTCCATCCCCTTGCTCCATAGGCGGAAAAAAAGAGAAAGAAAAAGAAAATTCTTGTTATAAATAAGAATAGTTTAGCAAAAAAAAAAAATCAAGTGTCTCATTCTTCATATTAATCCATCACCTTTTGTCAAGAGATGAATAGACTGCTTCATCACCACTTCTCTGAGATCATGACTGACATTCATCAGAGTTCCCAAGTCTTTAAATTTCCTTAATTTTTACAGTGCTATTATAGTATAAAAATGTTGCTGACTTTTGTTCACATTATTCCCTATCAGTCCATTCAGTTCTTCCCAGGCTTCTCTGAAACCATTCTTTTTGTCATTTCTTATACCTCGATGGCATTCTATTTACATACCATAATTTTTCAGCCAATCCCTAATTAATAGGCACCCCATTAGTTTCCAGTCCTTTGCCCCTACAAAAAGAGTTACTGCAAATATTTTTGTACTTATAGGAGCTTTCCCTCTTTCTTCTATCTCTTTGGAGTATAGAACTAGTAGTAGTAAAATTGCTCAGAGGAAATATATTGTTCAGTAACTCCTGGGGCTTAGTTCCACATTCCTTTTTTGAAGGGCTTGATTAATCTAAGTTCCATCTAGAGTACATCAATATGCTTGTTTTCCCACACCCCCTTCAACATTTGTAATTTTCCATTTGGGGGTCAACTTTGCTGATCTGATGGGTATGAGGAGAAGATGACAATTTATTTCTTTAAGTATTAGTGATTTAGAACTTTTTTTATGTGCCTATATCAAAAGATGAGTCAACTCTGGCTAGAAGTTTGATTTATCCTTGACAAGTGCTCATTGCTGTATCGCTTACCCCCTTTTAGACTATTTAGAGGAGTGTTTTTCTTCTGCAGTTAGGCCAATTTCATTAATGTTCCTTGTTCATGTTCTCCTCACTCTTTGCTGTGGCTGATCCTGTCCCCAATGTTATCTCCCAACTTCTCCCCAAAATTCAAATTTTCTGCTTTTTTCCAAGGCCCTACTCAAATTCTGCTCTCTTAATGATGCCTTTCCTCCTAGCTGTAAGACAATAGAGTACAGTGGACAGATCCAGTTTGTAACTATGTGACTTTGGCCAACTTATTCAATCTCTCTCTTCCTTATTTTCTTCACCTGTAAACTGAGGGAGGTGGATTAGTTTTTTTTTCCTAGCAAAGTTATAACTTAATTGATTATTGACATTTATCAAAGCTCCTAAGTCTTTAAATTTCATTCATTTTTATGATATTGATATTATGGTATAAATTTGTCTCTTGCTTTTGCTTACATCATTGCAATGAATGGTCTTTTCTCCTCAGTACTTGAAATGTATAACAGCAGAGCTTTTAGTTGTTTTAGGTATGTCATCATTCTACTTAAGTGGAAAGCAAGAACTACTTTTTATTTCATTTGTGCTTCTAATAAAGTATGTGATAACATACTTTGGCCTGACAAATCATAGACTCGCAGGATGTCAGGGTTATAAGAGAACTCATTTTGTACCATTGGTATAGCATCTTTACTCAATGGTCATGTAGCTTCTTCTTGATCTCGGAGGATGGGGAACGGGTGGTCTCCTCAGGCAATCTATCCTGCTTTTAGACAGTTGTAATTCTTAGGAAGTCTTTCTTTATATCAACCTGAATCTATCTCTGGAAATGTCTACCCATTGTTTCTAGTCATGCCCTCTGGGGTTAAGCAGAACAAGCTTAATCCCTCTTCTCACATGACAGCCTTTCAGATACATGAAGACAGCTCTCATGCCCTCCCTCTTTAGGCTTCTTTCCCCAGGCTAAACGTTCCCACTTCCTACAATCCATCTTCATATTGCCATGTTCTCTAGTCTTCTTACCACACTGGTTACCAAAGCACAATGAGACCATGGTAACCCTCATTCTGGATGCTATACCGCTAAGATTTTGCATGTTCTTTTGACTTTTATGTCAAGTTGTTGACTCATACTAAACTACTGTAATCCACTAACCCCCCAGGTCTTTTGCTTTCTCCATGTGAACTGTTGTCTAACCACACCTCCCCATCTTGTATTCATACAGTTTTTGAAACTTAAGTGAAGGAGGTTATAATCAAGCATCCCTACTAATTATCATTTTTTTAGGTTGAGCCCAATTGTCTAGCCCATTGAGTTCATTTTAAGTCCAAATGCTGGCCTCTAAAATGTTAACTATCTCTCTTAGCTTCCTTTCATGAATTTGATTAGTATGCCTTCATCCGAATCATTGGATGGGTCAAGGACAGATTCATAGAGGACTCCACTAGAGTTCTCTCTCCAGGTGAACAATTCCCTCTTTCTGGTAATTCAACCAGCTGTGACTCCACCTGCCAATATTATCACCTAAGCCACAGCTTGTTCCCAGAATTGTCCAATGCTTCTCTGAAGCTTAGGAGTCCTATTATAGTAAACTTGAAAAAAAAGTTTTTTGCTAATCTGGAATTAACTATAATAATGGGAAAGTGGTGGTATAGTAAAAACAACACTGGCTCAGAAATTGGAGGTCTTGGGGCCACATCTCAGCTCTAGTGCGTATTACCTGCATGGCTCTGGGGTCTCAGTTTTCTCAACTATATAATAAAGGAGGTCGAACAAGAAGGCTCCTAAGGTCCTTCCGGCTTTACACCTATAACCTTTTAAAGAATGAAACTCCTATACACTTAAAATACCAGTAGACCACTTGAATGGCACCAATGAGATAGAAAAAAATAAGTAGAGGAAGGATTCCTGCCTGCTGGATAGATACTCTAAGATGACATGGTAAAGCATAGATAAAGTTGAATAAGATGAGAATATGTATGTGCGTTTGTGTGTGTTTCATTCTATTTTAGAGGAAGACATATCCATACCAATAAAATCATAACACACTCAAGGCTTTTAGAGTTCAGAATTGAAGTGATTTGTATTGTATTGATTTTAAACAAATTTTCACATGTTGACTTCTACATTTACTAAAAATATCTGCCTTATCTGGCAGCTTTGTAGGAAATTTTAGCAGTTGTTATGAAATGTTATCTAAAACATGCCCATTCTTTTAGTGCTATTGAGTAATCTAGAAAAACTTTTTCTCCTTTTCAGAACAATG
The DNA here is from genome assembly GCA_023548195.1 of Bettongia penicillata ogilbyi. NCBI lineage: Eukaryota > Metazoa > Chordata > Mammalia > Diprotodontia > Potoroidae > Bettongia > Bettongia penicillata. The sequence continues at coordinate 7,672,762 of JAJHZJ010000008.1, forward strand.
AAAAATGGGGGAGAGGGAAGAAGGATCTTTTTTTCTTTGTCAGAAACTTAGGAATATTCTTTTTCTACCATAAACCTCTTTGAGTTCAAGGCCTAGGACTGTACCTAATCTCTATAAATGACATCTTGGCATTCAGAACTATGCATAATTTATGTGCTAAATATCCTGCATATTAGATGCAAAGTTTACAAGTCAAAACAAGACTGCTTTAACTGCCAAATCTGAGGCTGACTATGCTATGCTCCAACACTCTGTGTCTTTAGACGTCATCACCAATAATGATTTGTGGGTTTGCAGCTCAGCTGGATATTTGGCTGGTGATGTGTGAAGTAGAACAGAATGTGGCTTGCTCCCCATCAGCTCAGTCGACTGAGCATCTCAGAGCAGTGCAAACTTGCCTTTGTGGATGCAAGCATACACCTCTACATAAAGGCAGTCATGAGTCAGAAGATATATAGGGTGTACAGTTAAAAATGACTTTCTTCTTTGCTCATTCCAGACTCCTCTTAGATCCAAACCACCCCTCAGTACTAAAAGAGCGCACACACACACACACACACACATACACACACACACACACACACACACTCACACGCTCACGCGCTCACACTCACACATAGATAATAATTGACTTTAATGGCAGGAAAAATTATGAGATGAAACATCAGATAAATCTAGTCTCAGCATGAAAAGCAAGTTAAGAGTCATCTTTAGTCACTGTGATTTCTAACACAAAGCATGACATTCTAAAGAGTGAAGTCATTTTCTTCTAAGTACAGAAAATACGTGCAGACCTTTGTGCCAACCTCAGATGAAAAAAAAAATAGAAATGGCTGTAGAATCCTTTCCTCCTTGGACCCCCTGTTCCCTATCCAACCATTATTTAACAGGACAAATCTCTCTTGTTGGGTCTTTCAGATGTCCAGGTTATCAAGCCAGTTTTCTGGTTCATGTTAAAATATTTGTCACTATTTTCCTGATTTCATAACATTTAGAATTAGTATATGATATCAAAAAGAACATTTTTTTCTTGACTTTCCCCCATTGTTTCGCTTAGATTGTGCCTCTAGACACATTTCCTCCATCTTATTATGAATTGGGCACTCTTCAGAGATATAGAATGTAATTATAATGACCAAGGATCTGAGGGCTTCAAATGAATCTGTAAAGTTAGACAATCATTCCAAAACAGTTACACGTACTTCATTAAACATTTCATGCATCTTGGAGATAGCAGAGTTGCCTAGAACCTTCCTATGTGAAATGCTCTGCATTAATAAGGCACTGCAGCACTCATCAGGTAAGTGTTTTATCTGTCTCTTCATCTCAAAGTCAGTCAATACCATAGCTTTAAACAGGAATGTTTGAGTTCTCTCTGGGCAAGGAAATTAAGAAAAATACAACTGCCAAGTGTTGTTTGAGGAATAAACAAATATTGCACCTGATTTGTAACAAAAGGGCTTTAGGAAACAAAAATGTGTAGAAAACACATAGCTAGATAATTAATCAGTGACAAACCCTTCACAGAGGATATTCCCAAAATTACGAGGTTGAGTGTTTCTAATTCATAATAATTCATAACGCACATTATATGAAAACCAGCAAAAGCCCTTTCACGTTACACATGGGTGAACGTTCTTTGCGACCATTAAAACATTTTAGCAAAGGATTGAAACTATATTTCTAGCAAATTTAAAGGATCTTTGTTATTGAAAGAGCAGAAATTATGCAAAAAAAAAGGCTTTTTGAAGCCAAATTGGAGTCCGCAGGTAATACTAGCTCTTGGAAATATCAAAAGGCAGAAGTAATTCTTGCATACAACACAAATTCTGCTTTGGTCTTAATTCTAAAATAGGACAAGTCATATTTCAGTGGTTGAGGGATCCATGAACTCATCACAAATTATATCTACATCACCTTATTCTGGTTTATGCCTTTCCATAAATACTCCATAGAATATGTACCTAAAATGCTGGTTCTTTTTATAGTTTGTAGCCACTATTACAGAACTTGAGCTTTCTATTTGTTATGTTTTACTCTTACTTCTCACCGCACCCTGCCCCTAACTGGTTGTACACATGTTCATGATTTTTACACTCCAAGAAGAACAAATAATTCCTGGTAAGACACTTTGTATTGTTTACCTATCATGCATCTTCCCATTATCCTTGGGGTTCCCTAGTTTGAACTTTTTTAGAGATAGTTGTGTTCTATGACATTCGGTCATATATTATTATTAGGAAAATATTAATATTTAGAAATGATATGCACTTGTGGCAAAAAAAGCTGAACCAACATAACAGCTTGAGATTGGTTTCCATATGCAATTTTTCAAATATGATCTAGCCTAGTCTCTTCTTCCTATTCAGTTTTTGGGCCTAACTCATTGTCCATCTGTGGTATCTATCCAAGAGAGATGAGCTGACTCAACTGGCCGTCAATCAAACTGCATTCCATAAACTGAGCCATAAGCATTGTCCAGATGCTTAAAATGATCTTTTTTGAATGACTGTGGATTTCATTAAGAAGGTTCTCCAGTGTTCCAGGATTTGATGTAATCAAAGCAATGTCATCTGTAGAACCATATCATATATTAACTTTGATAGACTAATAGACAGATCAAGAGAACAAATTGTGATTTGTTGCAAGAGAGGAATGGGACACAGATTACCAGCATTTTCAATTTTCTTCTAACAATTTAGCCTTTGTAATTTTTTAAAAACTAAAATTGAGGAATACAATGGGAAGGGAGGAGGGGTTGAAAACTTCATCATGGTTTCAATCAATTCCTTTTCTGTTCAATGAAGTAGATAGAGCCCTGGGAATACTTGCTATATTTGGGGGTGGGAGGTAGGGGTGAGAGGGAAGGTTCTGGTAAGAATTAAAAGCTAAAAATGAATTTTTGGCCATAAGTCAGAGGAAAGTTGAAACAAGGGGGTCAGAAGAGATAACAGAGGAGTTATAGATGACAGTTAGATAACAGAGGGAACATGTGGTGTTAGCCTGATCATTTCTGCCTTCTGGTGCAGCCTGGCTGAGAGGAAAGAGGCTCATAGTTATTGACTAAATGTGTTGAAAGAGTGGCATTCCTCCTGTGACAGAGAAAGGCTTATAAATCACAGCACACCCAAATGGGTGGTATTAAGAGCAACAAAGGGCCCTTGAAAAGTAGCATTTCAGTTGAAGGGGCCCAGTAGCAGGCTACAAAGATTAGATGTAAATAACCACCAAATTCTCCAGTGGATAGTAGTCTGACATGATCCTGAAGCTATAAAGATAAATGAAGACCAGTTAGAATAGAAAATGATGTCCATGTGGAAGCAATAGAAAGTAGTGCCCAGCAGTGATGAAACCCAGCAGAGATGATACTGGCAAAAATCAAGTCATTCTGAAGCACTGGGGGTATTAGCTGTCACTCCATGAATCTGTCTTGGTCACATATTTTTCCTGAGTGCATGGGCTTCCACCTGGTTTTCCTGGGTATATATCCTTCAAATGTATATGTTCCTTATGTGATCATTACACAAGTTTACACGTAGTGTGTATGAGTATTTGTGGGGTAGTGAACTCTAAGCTAACGGGGGATGGGTATGGGGCAAAGAGATTTTCTTTTTCTGTTTTATTTTTTCCTAAACTATTTCTGTAAATGCTTTTACTTAGAACTAAATGTGTGAGCTGGATGGTTAGTACACTAACAGCCAGGTCCACTGCATGGCATGCTAAACTTGGGGAGGGAAAGACCTGGACTCAACTCCTACCTTGGTCACCAACCAGTTATGTGACCCCATGCAGGTCATTGGAGGGAATTCTGGGTGCTACATTAGGAATTTCCTTTTTACTTGGACTTGGCACAGGACATTTTTCATGATACTGATAAATGCCTTTGGTAGGCATGAGAACCAGAGTCATGCTTTATTTGGTTTTAATGCTTAGACAATCCCTGAACCTCAGATGATCCTTGATCCCTGAACAATTCCTGTGGTTACTTCCATCTTGAAATCTTTTGTAGAGGGCATACACTGACAAAAATCAAGTCAAATCTTCTGTTGAGATGGATAGGGAGGCAGCATGAGGTTACCAGGTTTCCAACCACATGGGCATGAGATCAGGTTTTCATCTAACTCAGAAATCTATGCAGCAATACATTGGAGGGTCGGGAAAGTCTCTGAAGGAAGATAAGATTCTAAAAAACAGGCAAAGCAGGACTCCCTTTCATAGATATAGGATAGTTTGTGCATGAAGGCATGGAGACTGGGGAAGAAATGTTGAGAATGGAATCAGAAAGAAGGGTAGTTTCCAGTAAAAGATGAAAGAAATCAAGAGCAAATGATGTAAATCTGGAAGGGTTTGAGTCAGGATATGAATATTAAATAAATAAACAGAATATTCAATACTGAACTGAAGAGTACATACTTTATCCTAAAGACAACAGGGATCAATTGAACATTGCTTGACAGTGGGGTGAAATGGTCAGACTTGTGTTTTAGAAGGATTATTTTGGCAATTATGTGGGGGATGGATTATGTAATGGAGGGTCTGGAAGCTGAGATTCAAATTCAGAAGCCATTGAAATAAATGATGAAGATTTGAACTAGGGAGGTATAGAAGAGAAGGGTACAGAGTAAAGAGGTGATGTGAAAATGAACAATTCATGGCGACTGGTTGGATGTGTGGGGTAAAAAGAGTGAAAAACTCAGATTTCCTGTGAGGTTGCAGACCCGAGTGAATGGAAAGATGGTGGTGCTATTAAGTGATATGGTGAATTTGAGAAATTTAGGGGGATACATAATGAATTCTGTTTCAGACATGTTGACATTAATATGTTTGTGGAACATCCAAGAGAAGATGTGGATGGAGTCAGTAATTGATGATTCAGAATTGGTGTTTAGGAAGAGATTAAATTCTAAAATAGATTTTGGAATCATCTGAATAAAACCAATGGGAATTGATGGGATTGCCACTCAATCATCAACAAGTAAACGTTTATTAAAAGTTTACTACGTACCAGGTACTATGCTAAGTGTTGAGGATACAGCGAGAGGGAAGGGACAGGATGTAGAAAGAGAAGAAAGCCAGGACAGAGGGCACATTAAGGGTAGAGAGGATATAGAGGATAATCCAGCAAAGGAAAATGAGAAAAATCTTTCAGAGGAGGAGAAACAGCAGAGAATAGGAGGAGAACAGAAGCCAAGGAAGGACACAGTATCCATTAGATGATAAAAGTCATTAGAAACTCAGAGAAGTTAAGCAGGGAGTATAGTGATAAAAGGGTATCTTATTTAGCAATTAAGAGATCACTGAGAACCTTGGAGGGAGAATTTTCAGTTGAGTGGTGCAGCTAGAAGTCAGAGTCTAGGGGATTAAGTGAGTGAGAAGTAAGGAAGTGGAATCATTGACTATAGGTGACTATGAGAGGTGGGCTATGAAGGGGAGGAAAGCTATTGAGAAAGACCTTGTGAAGGGTGGTCAGTTCAAATGATTATTATTTTTTTTAAAGAATAAGGAAAATTGAGAAATTTTATGAGCACCAGTGGAGGAATTTGTTGATAAAGATGGAATGAAGATGATATAGAAGGTTTCTAGCAAACTGGGCAAGGATTCTCAAAAGATATAGATAGGTAGACAAGAAAAGAACTGTTTAAATACTGTGGATAAGTTGGTTTTTGTACCACTGAAGTAAGTGCCCTTATTGTTGATTTCATGGGTCCATCGAAGATATGATTTATTAGCTTCCATTTGTCCTTCTCTCTCTGTCAAACATCTCTCCATCACCTTTTAGATATCACTCTTTGCTATATGGGGTACATTTTTCTTTCTTCCATCTTTTCTTTTGCTTTGTCTTTATTCATTTTTTACAAATAAAGTGAGGGAAGAGAAACCAAAAAAGAAAGAGGTCAAGAAGTCACATAGATTAGTTCATATAATTTTTCCTTGTTTCTTGAGATTGAGAAGCAGTGTTGCAGCTGAGCCAAGGGAATAGAAGGAGATAGATTGATATCTCATTTGAAAATCTAGGTCCAATTGCTTGTATGTTTCCAATGAGCAAGTTTTTTATGGCCTTATAATTGAAATACTATAACAGAAATTTTGCCTGTTTGGGTCAGTTGACATCATGGGATAATAAGAAAAAAGCCCCATCATTTAAAATTACTCACTTTTACAGTGTTAAATGCTGAATATCACCCACTCTCCACCACAAATTCCCCATAGGCATGAATATGATTAGATGTATTAATGTTTTCTCACTGCCCGCTAGGATTTGTTGTTTTACTTCATATAATTCTCCTCCCTTCTTATGGGACACTTTGACTATTCTCCAGTGAGATCTAGAGTTTTCCTAATTTCATGACTTCAAGATATAGGCAGTGTAATTTTATAACAAAGTGTTGTCTTGTTTACTGGAGTTCTTGGGAAGTAAAAAGAACCCCATTGAGGTGGTTCCCTGATATTTTGCTTCTAGAGTCATCAAATTGTAGAGCTGAAATAAATCTGACTCATAAGTATCATCTTAGTCACAGAATCATTATATTTTAGAGCTGAGAAAGATCTTTCAGCAAAATGAAACTGAGTCCCAGAGGATGGGTGGCTTACCCAAGGAAAGTCACACAATTATTTAATAATTAGTCCAGTGTCCTGACTTGGATTTCCATATTCCTTGTCAAGGGTTGGAACAAGGGTTCCAAGACGTTGTATCTCTTTCCTGAATCTCCTCTCTATCTCCCCCCTAAGAAATTCTTTTAGGGTCCTAGAGGATCTGATAGAACTCTGTTGTTTTTAGGATAAAGCCTTAACTCCTCTGTCTGGCTTGGAAAATCTTTCACAATATAGCTTTCAGTACACTTTTCCAGGTTTATCACAATTTACTTTTCAAACAATCTCTAGTCCAGCCAAACTGGCCTATTTTCTGTTCCCTGAAGACCAGATTCCATCTGCCATCTCTATGCCTTTGGACATGCTGTCTTCCATCTCTGTAATATAGTCTCTCACCTCTGCAGTTTATAATCCCTAGCTCAGCTCAAGACCTTTTGCCTTTTCCTGTTTTGTATTTTTTTCTTTTCTCTCTCTCTTTCTCTCTCTTTGTTTCTCTCTTTTTTCTCTTTCGTTTTCTTTCTTTCTCTTTTTTCTTTCTCTCTTTCTTTTTCTTCCTTCCTCTCTTTTTTCTTAAAAGAACTTAATTATTAGGAAACACAAACATTTCGCTATACAGAGAACAGTCAAGATGATTGCATATGAACCACAAACATCTATTATGTAATTTTTAAAAAATGTAGTAATGAAATTGCTCTACTCGTTGCCCTGTCTGAAATTCTCTTCATTTTCTTCTGTGTGTTATAGTGTTTTACTGATGCTCCCTGTTTTCAGTAAATCTGTCATTACTCACTATTTCACTCCCTTACCTCCTGAAAAAAAGTCCTCCTTTACAACAAATAATTGTTAGGCGAAACCAATGAATATTTTAGGCATATCTGAAAATGAAAGTTCATTCTGAACCTCTAGCTTGTCATCTTTCTATGAGGAGGTAGGAGCCATATTTCAGCGCTAGTCACCAGAAGTCATGGTTGGCCCCCAGCATTGATTCCAATTCTGAAATATTTTGGAATTGCCTTCCTTTACATTGATATGGTCTTTGAATACATCCTTTTCCCCAGTTCTTCATATTTCACTTTGCATCTGTTCATACAGGTAGTCATGGGTTTCTCTGAATTCTTAATTTTCATTTCTTATAACACAAATGATATTTTACTACATTCCTGTTCCACAATTTATTCAATCATTGCATAACTAGTGGACATGGGACAGCTAGGTGGTGCAGCGGATAGAGCACCAGTGTAGGAGTCAGGAGGACCTGAGTTCAAATCTCACCTCAGACTCTTGGCACTCACTAGCTATGTGACCTTGGACTTAACTCCAATTGACTCATCCTGGGTCCTCTTCAGTCATCCTGATGAATGTCTGGTCACTGGATTCAGATGGCTCTGGAGGAGAAGTGAGGCTGGTGACCTGCACAGCCCTCCTTCACTCAAAACAAAGTCAAGTGCAAGTCACATCATTATTTCTCTGATGGAATGGTCTTCTTCAGGAAAGAGGGACGAACACACACACACACCAAGTAGACATTCATTTTGCTTTCAGTTTTTGCTACAGCATAAAGCACTGCTATAATTGCTTTTGCACATGTGATTCCTTTCCCTCTTTCTTTGACCTCTTTGAGGTTTATACTAGGAATGGTGTCATTTGCTCAAAGAATCATGACGTCTTTTTTGTTGCACTCCCCCTTTTTATTGGATTCTGTATTTGATTATATGTGTATGGTCCCCCTAATAGAATGCATATTCATTGAGGAGAGATGTTCAGTTTTTATCTTTGCAACCTCAGTACCAAGCACTGTTATTTGGCACATAATAGGTGCTTAGTAAATGCTTTTGATTGACCTCTGTGACTCCAAGCTAACTAGACATCTCTACCAGGGCCTAAGACTTCAGCAGTTTTCTTCCATAATCTACATCTTCTCCCATTTCTAAGCAACCTTCAGAATTAAAGCAAACATAAAAAATCATTCAAAAATCCAAGAAAAAAAGATTTCCCTTATATCAACATCCTCAGGATCTAGGCTTAAAGTAACCCTATGAATATCAGTGAGAAGGCATCCTTGAATGCAAGAAGTCCTTAGAAGAGAGGTGATCCCCTGCTTTGGGGATCTATAATATCACAAATATTATCCCTCCCTCCTCAATTTTTAGACAAGGATGTAGAACTAGTGGGTTTCCTCTAATATCAATAGAAAAAAAATCAATATTAATTCTGAGAAGTGCCATGGTGTCAACTCTAGTTGCTGTGACTGCCCAGAGAATCACAGGTATGCCTGAGAAGGGCACAGGGGATTAATTACCTGCATAAATTTACCACACAGAAGTTGCCCTTCCCAGAGGTGTATCCCCAGCTCCAGTTTCCTTGTTGGCAGAGAACAGACCTAGAGTTTTTCAAATGAGCGTCATATTCCCTTTGTCTTCCAAATGCTGTTATGAGTCAGTATAAATATATTGTTCTGTCAAGGTTCTGGCTACGAGAGGCTAAGTAAGGCAAAGAATCTCACTCAAACATTGCAGAACCAAACGTGGGGAATAGTAAATATGATTAAGGATCACAGGCTGCCTCCAGGCCTTTTATTTTTTACCCTGGGATTAAGAGACTCTCAGTAAAATAAATGTGAAAATGCTGGGGAGTCAATGCCCACATAAAAGGGGAGGACAGAGGAAAGGGGAAAGTTAAGTGGTCAGATGAAATTCAGCATGGGGAGAAAAGTCACCTTAAGATAGATTCAGTTTAATGCTATTAATAATTGATGTAGAATAGCAGCCCAATATTATGAATACATGGAGATGTCTACCATGAAGGCCCAAAGTAATGATGCCTGCTTTGCTGTATCCTCCATTTACAAAATCAGAATTAAAAGAAGCACAAAGAAATCAGAAAATATGAAGGAATAATTAAGTTCTCGTGACTCTTGATACTGGGTAAGTTACCTCTGGGCCTCATTTTCTTTTGCTATGAAACATAAGGTTTGAACCCAATGATCTAGTGTGATTTTTGCAGTAATATTCTGTGATGGTAAGAAATTCACTTTGTCAAAACAGCGACTTATTATACACCAGTAACACAGGAAAATGGGTTTGGAGACTGATTTGCTTTTGTAGATTGCCTGCCTTGCTTACAAATGACGCAGGAAGCCTCCATGAAAGCCCAGAAGCTCATATGAGGAATTACTTTAAATTCTGTTGTAGTACGAACACTCATAGTTATAAAGTACTTAGAGATAGAGACTGGACTTGTGATTTCTTTGGTCTGGGGAAACAGGCTCTACCAATTAATTCATCAGCAAGCCTTCATTAACGTGCCAGTCAGCACTTTCTCAGAAATTGGCTTAGAGAGTTTCTTAGAGCATTGAGAGCTTAAATGACTTGCTGAGGGTTACCCAACCACTGTGTTAGAGGTAGGACTTGATTTCAAGACTTTCTGACTCTATGGCCAGTTTCCTATCTACTATGCTATGATTTATATCTGTATCTATCTGTGTGTGTGTGTGTGTGTGTTGCTTGATTTTGTTATTTTTGTTGTCAATTGTATTTTGTTCTCAGGGACACAATTTTCTCATGTATAAAGTGCTGGATTATATGATTTCTTAAGTCACCTTCCACTTCTACATTCAAAGATCTATCATACATCCTAGATATCTTCTTTTATTGAGATTTTTATGCTTGACATTGTAAGAGTCAAAAGTTATTCTAAGCAAAAGAATAGGAATAATTATATACCACCCCTTACAGTGTTTACTTCTCTTTCTATGTATAACATTGGCTTTAGGGGTTAAAAGATTAGGGCAATTCTTACTCAAACCCACAGATTTATTTATGAGTCTTTTGAACTTAGTGTAGTCTAGGTCATTCCAGTGTGTCAAGGTGGTATTTGGGGTAGAGGGGACAGGGCACAAGAAGTTGGGAAGAGACATGGGCTGAACCTAATTGGAGCAGATAATGCCCAAGTTTCTCCAGATGATCCAGTATTCTTGGCTTCCTAAAACTATAGGAAGTCTATCTCTGGGTTCACTGAAAATTTAGATTGCCTAAAGTAAAAAACTCTTGGCAAAGTTGAACTACAAGAAGAGAGTTGGCTAATAATGAACCAGTTATTGTGACAGTTTTCCTGTCTCATACAATCATGGTTTACCAGGCATTTTGCAGGATGCCTAGAGAAAACCCAGTGGGAATGTGGTAGGGATGTTCAAATATTTGAAGGATATTGTGTGAAAGAGAAATTAGAATCATTTTCTTTGGTCCCAGAGCATAGAACCAGAAGTAAGGGGTGGAAATGGTAAAAATGCAAATTTAGGGTTGATAACAGGAAAACAAATAAACAGACAACTTCCTAACAATTAGAGATGCCCAAAGTTAGAAAGGACTGCCTGGGAAATAATTGGAAAATTTGAAAAAGGACTGTCTGGGAAATAATTAAATTAAATTAAATTAATTTTAAAAAATTAAAGGTCTTTATTCAGAGTCACTAGATATATGTGCTGCATTTTTTTGTATATGGGTTGGATGAGCTAGACAGCTGTTGAGGTCCTGTCCACTTTCTGGATTCTGGGATTCTCTGATACAAAGTCTAAGATGTGCCTCTCAAGTCTGAGAAGTTTATGGTCTAAGTAGAGAGCTAAAAGCAATTAGAAACATAAAATTTTATATCCATATGTTATTAACTATCTACACAAGTTCTGAATGGGATAGTTAAGTAATAAAATGGAGTCAAATTATTTCAGAGGAAGTTTCATGGAGAAGACAGGAATCAAGCTGAAACAAGAAGAAGGTATCGTAGTTCAATGGAAGGAAAGATGGAGGGGGACAGAGATATGGTGATGGAAAAGAGAAAAAGAAATCTATGTGAAGAGATTGACGTTTATTGAAGACAGTTTAGGTGCTCAGGAGGTTCAAAACATCATATTGAGTAGATTCGGTCTCCTTAAAATTCAGATGGAAGAAATTGGACACAGTGAAGTAGGCAAAAGAAGCTGCTACAGGTTTTTATAGAGAGGAATATTATATTGTGGTAGAGGGAGCCCTAGACTTTGAGTTAGAGGATTCTGGTCCTGTGTCTGCTCCTTAATAGCTATGTGATGTTGAGAATGTCGTTCAATATCTCTGAGGTGCACGGTTTTTATTTGTGCAGAGATGAGACTGGACGGGATGACCTCTCCCATTCTTCCATTCAATGATTCTATCATGTCAGTGTCATTTTAGAGGTTTCTCTGTCGATGACACTCAGAATCTGGAATGTATTGAAGGAGAAGGTATTATTATTGAAGGTATTATTGAAGGTAAGGCCACAAATTAAGAGCTGCTGCTCTTATTAGCCATAAGATAATTTGGGCTTAGATAAGGCTGATGGGAAGAGATACAAGGAAGCTCAAAAAGCAGCAAGAGTTATCGGACAGAGCACTGGACCTGGAGTCAGGAAGGTCTGGTTCCAAAATCTGCCTCAGATATGACCTTGGGCAATCCCTTAACCTCCTATGTTCTTCATCTATAAAATGGAGGAGTGGGACTGTATAAATTTTTAAATCCTTTCTATCTCAAAATGTAGGCAGCTAGGTAGTTCAGTGGATAGATCACTGGGCTTGGAGTCAGGAAGACCTGAGCTTAAATGTGGCCTCAGACAATCACTGTGTGATCCTGAACAAGTCACTTAACCTCTGTTTGCCCAGTCCGCTGGAGGAAGAAATGGCAAACTATTCCAGCACCTTTGTCAAGAAATCCCCATAAGAGGCTATGAGAAGTTGGACACTACTGAATGACTCCAACAGCAATATCTCTGAAGCTATGATCCTATCAAGTCCTGATGTGAATAGATTATTTAATTCAATACACATCCATTAAAGGGCTTATCTTATGCAAGCTCAGTATTAGGCCAGCAAGATGTGAATACAAGAAAACAGGATCCTTATGAGGAGTTTATAATCTAAGAAGGTAATGTTTGGAAGGGTGTGTGTGCGTGTGTGTGTGTGTGTGTGTGTGTGTGTGTGTGTGACATCAACATGTGTAAGAGGAGATTATGATATGGGAGAAATAGAATCATGCCCTAATATCAATACACACACACACACACATCACATTAAGCTTTATCGAGAGCAAGATGCTATCTTCAAACAAAGCCTGCTTCAACACATCTAAAAATGTAATGTTTAGCCACAATTGCCATCTTTCCATGGAAGTTCCCAAAATATTATCCCAAACAGAGAACACTGAATGGAAAGCTAGAAATAAAACTGTCAAAAATTACTCAGGCACATTCCAAACTGGTTACATGTCATCACCCCAACTTTTTGTGTTCAGAGAAAGGAAGGTTGGAGAGCTTCTTAAAATCCAATCTGATTTGGGAAAACAAATTGGAGGCCTCTAAATTTGGAAAATGCCTTGTCACCTGCTACACATTTAGAAAGCGGGAATTTTTTTTTAACACTATGCACATTTATGCGGAGGAGATGTGAGACGCTAGGATCTGGAGAGAGACCCTGATTTATAACAATATTTGGCACATGGTTAAAAAATGAGAACATCTCAGGATGATTCAGGGTGCAATAAGGGAATTTCCAGTGATTTGGTAACAAATGTAGCAGCCCACCTTCATCTATTTTGCCAGTGAAAATTCCCCAGGAGCATGAGAAATGACAACTGGATAACCAGAGCTGTTAGTAGTCTCATGTTAGTGTTTTCCATCATATGTATCAAGAATAGAGCAGGAGGGGACTCCCACACTAGATTATCTGGTTTAATTAGAACAGGACCTCTAAGTCACAACTTCACAGTGGCCAAAATTCAGCATCTTGAATAGGGGTTCCCAATCTGGAGTCTGTGACCTTGATTTTGTTTTTAAAAAATGCATTTTGATAATTGCATTTCCATATAACTGGTTCTCTTTGACATCCTTTGTATTTTATTTAATTCATTCAAAGACATTATTCTGAGAAGGGTTTCATTGGTTTCACTAGAATGTTAAAGGGAATCCTTGACTCATGTTAAAAAAATAGGTCAAGAAACCCCTTACATCCAGAAGATGTAAAGAATACATCACATCAGGATAATAAAGGACAGAACCGTGGGCAAAGGGCATGAAAGTCTCTTACAAATCAGAATATTAGAATGAGAAGGGACTTCAGAGGCCACCTAATAACGATGCTGATAGAACAATACCACAACTGATGTAAAGCTTTGAGGTATGCAAAATGGTCTAAGGATAATTTCATCTCATCTGTTCAAGTTCAAATATTTTCTACTAATGAAGCCTTTGTTTAGAGCCTAAACTTCTAGATCCTTGGGTGTGACCATTTGACTGAGTCCTAGTTTCACAGAACAAATCCTTTTATTAAGGGGATTTGTTCTGTGAAGTTTGGATTCAGTCAAAGGGCTGAACTTGAGGACCTAGAGGGTCACAGGTGACCTCAAGGCTGCAGGTTCCCCAGCCCTAGTTTACATGGCCTATCCTATAAAGATTATTCCTAGAGGCAAAGTCATCCCTTTCATTTTAGGACAGTTTTAATTCTTAGACTAGGTAATAGATATAGCTATAGCTATAGACATATAGATGTAAATAGAAATGAGAGAAAGAGAGAGACATACACACACAGACAAAGAGAGAGAAAGAAATAGAGAAAGATGGGAAAGGTGTTTAACCTCTTGGTGCCCAGGCCCATCTGTAAGTTGCAGAATGGGTGCCCATCTGCTTTAAGAGAGATGTGGGCGGGGCGGGGAGAGTTGTCTCTTTGGGAGTTCCCTATGCCAATGAAATCATAGGTTTGATCCACTGTATATTCAGACCTGTGATTTCATCCTTGTGGGGGAATTACAAGGTGTGGAAACTCCCATTATCCAATAAAAATCATCACCTCATGTGTAATTCAAGAGTCTGAAAGTTGCTTGGAGGTGCTGAGAGGTTAAGTGATTTTCCCAAGGTAATGAAAGGAGCTTATATTCATGGTGGGACTTGAATCTAGCTCTCCCTGACTCTAAAGTTGGCTATCCACTATGTCATACTGTCTCTGCATGCATGTGTTTGTGTGTGTATGTTTGTATGTATATGGATATATGTGCATGTGTTTGTGTGTGTCTGTGTGTACTGTATGTGTGTATGGGCATGTATAGTATATGTGTATATGTGTGTATGTCCATGTGTGTATGTGTGTGTGATTTGTAGGTAGATAGAAATACAATTAGGCATGTCCCTGTGTCCCTACTTAGACCTGTTTAGTTTTATCCACAGCATCCAAGGACATGGTCTTGCCTCTATCTCCAGTGATCTAGTGAATATGTACACACAATAGCACACAGACATATATACGTACACATCCAGATACACATGCATGTATAAATATATACAATATGTACACAATACATACATAGTTATTTCTCCTGTAATGTGCCTCCTTGTAACTCTCACCTATATGCCCTAGTTTGTGGCCCTGGAGCTCTATGGAAAGCATCGAATCTCTATTGTCCGTGACACCTGTGAATATAGCTCTCTGTTCTCTCCTTTTAAATTTTCTATTCTCACATCTTTGGTCCTTTCCTCTTATACTATGCATTGTACTCCAACTTAGTGTTAGTTTATCTAATAACAATATAGTATTTTATAACCAGCTGGTATGCAACCATATCCTTCTTGTGGGATCATGGAACTAAGTCTTATGATAATGTACAGGGTAGAAGAAAATGAGATCCCGGCATCAACCTGTACACTCACACAAACATACAAAAAGTCTTTCTTGCAGAGGAGTTTCCTAGAGAACATAAAAAGGTCTGTAGTGAGAAAGAGAGAGTGTTTGGTACTAGGAATTAGGAAGACCTGAGTTCAAATCCAGCCTCAGGCACTTTGCTGCTGTATGACTCTGGGCAAGTCACTTCATGTCTTTCAGCCTTAGTTTCTCTATCTCTAAAATGGGAAATAATAGCTCCTACCTCATAGGCAAGGTACGAGGGTCAAATGAGTTAATAGATGTGTAATGCTTTGTAAATTTAAAGTGTTATATAAAAAGTAGCTATTTTTTAGTCTTTTATCCTAAATATATCCTTCCTGTTAGAGCCAAAAACAGTCCTTTTACCTTACTCAAAACACTGTCCTCATTTTCAGTAGCTGCTACTAGCTGACGCTTATATGTCATGTAACATACAACTTTGCGTAAGGTAACTCACTCGAACTTCACAACTATGTGAAGTTATCAGGGAAGGTGTAATCATTTTACTGATAAGGAAACTGAGGTGTGGAGTGGCTTTCCTGTCTTGTCTGAGGTCACACAGATAAATGAGTAAGTAATAGAGTTGCTTATTTTGAGTAAATAGCATTCTTGGGATTAGAACTCATTCTTCTGACTGCAGAAGGCCATACTCTTTCTACCACATACCAGTTGCCTCCTCCCTGTCTTTGTTCCTGTATTCACGCATATCTCCCCGAGTTCAAATCCTATCAAGCATTCCGTCATCTCTAGTCTCAATTATCATGCTGCCCCAGTTGGCTACAGGTTGGGGAATGCAGGATGGAGAGGATGAATCATAGTCTGGCCCAAGGGTTTACCAAATGACCCAGAGAGAAAGAGGGTTTAAAAGCTGTTCAGGGAGAGGAGAAGGATCTCCAGACCTGGCCTGTGTTTGTGTATTTATTTATTCTTAAGAGTCAGATTGTACAGAGTGAGAGAGGGGAAGCACAGAGAGATGTGTCCAGAATGGGCTTTTGTTCACTCAAGGGCTTCTGGGAACCATTTGCTTTTCTAGCCTAGTGTGCCCACACAAGGCTGACAAACATCAGCTGCTCCTGATACCATCTCCCCCGAGAAGTGTTCCTGCTCACTTCAGACGTCATGAATGTCTCCCCATCTCCACTGGCATGGTATTTTCCTTTGAACTATGCCTTTTAATTCTTGGTTATATTCAACTTAACACATTATTTAATGTCTTGTACTTTTCTGACATTATTTCACTAAGTCTTATAAACTCCCTTGGGGCAGGACCTGGTCAATGTTTTGGCATTCCTTATGCCAGGCTCATAACTTGTTCTCAGTGTGTTAATGTTGCTCAGTCATTTCAGTAGTGTGTATGACTCTTTGTAACCCTATTTGGGATTTTCTTGGCAAGGATATTAAAATAGTTTGTCATTTCCTTCTTCAACTCATTTTACAGATGAGGGAACTGAAGCAAACAGAGGTTCAGCGACTTGCCCAGGGTCATACAGCTAGCAAGTGTCTGAAGCCAGATTTGAATTCAGGTCTTCTTGACTCTAGGTCCATTGTGTCACCAGCTGCCATTGAGTAGTCCTATATCCTTGTTGAATTGAACTGGATAGTACAGTGAGAACCAGAAACAAGTGGCACTCATGAGTCAGTGATAAACTTGGTATTTAAGTGACATATTGTGAAGTTATTTTTCAGTTGTGTCAGACTCTTCATGACCCCATTTAGAGTTTTCTTGGTAAAGATACTAGATGGCTTGTCATTTTCTTCTCCAGTTCATTTTACACATGAAGAAACTGAGGCAAACAAGGTTAAGTGAGTTACTGAGGGTTACACAGCTAGTGCCTGAGTCTGCCTTTGAACTCAGGGCTTCCTGACTCTACTGCCCCACCTACCTAAATGACATAGAACTACCATAAATGTTGTCTATGTCTTGGAAAGCCTCAGAATTTCATGACAACATCACCAATTCTCAGTGCCGGAAGAAACCTCAAAGGTTGTCTGATCTAACTTGGAATGGATGTCAAGCTACACTAATGGCAAATTAAATGCCTTCTGGGTTAACCCTTTCCACTTTTGAATAATTCCCAATGTCAGGCATTTTTTTTTCTTCTTGTTTTGAGTCAAAATCTTATTCCCTAATTTCCTCTCTTTCCTACATTTGTATACTTTTTCTGTAAACTAGGTAGCACAATGGATAGAATGCTAGACTTCAAGTCAGGAAGACCCAAGTTCAAATCCAGCCTCAGACACTTAGTAAATGTGTGACCCTAGGAGCTAGGCAAGTTATTTAATCTCTGTCTCCATTTCCTTATCTGTGAAAGGGGGGATAATAATAGCATTACCTCTGAGTTGTTGTCAGGACAAGATAATATATGTAAAGCGATTTTCCAAATATTAAATCATGTTGGATTCCTGATCATTTAAGATCTCTAATTTTCTTGACGATTTTTGGAAGCCAATGCCTGTTGAACGTAGGAAAGCATGGTGAGTAAGGGGAGGGTAGAACCAGGAAAAAGATGAATTGCAAACTTTGACTGGCTGGTAGTTGCCGTGAACTTTGGAAATGAACAGTAGGTTCACCTAAGAATTTAAAATGAATACGAATGTGAATCATGGTACTGGAAATTGTGGCAGGTGAAAGGGAAAGAATGAGGAATAAATCAACAAGCATTTATTAAGTGCCCACTGTATACCAGAGGCAGTGTGTATAGAGAGAGCTATCCCTGAATCCTGGAAATCTTGTTTCGTATCCTGCCTCTGATACCACTTAGGTCTCTAGGCAATTCTCTCAGACTATTAAAAAGTCACAGAAAGGGTACCCAACATAGGTAGTTTCCTCACCTCGGAGTTTTCCATTTTAATGAAGTCATAGGTCCTTATCCCTTTCCTAATCCCCATCCTTACCCCTATACTCACCTCTGTTCTTATCTCTATATTTATCCAATCTGTAACCCCTTCCCTATCCCCATCTCTATCACTATCCTTACCCCTGACTCTATTTCTCCCCTTATCCCTATTCCTATCCCTGTCATCATCCCTATTCCCATCCTTATCCCTCTCCCCATCTCTATTTTCTTATCCCTATCCCAATCACTGCTATGTGCCAGACACTCTCCTCAGCCCTGGGGATACAAAGACAAAATGAGCTTACATTCTATAGAGGGTGACAAGTACACATAAATAAAATGTGTATATAGCAAATAAATCTGTGTAGTCCTAGTCTTGGCTATTTCATATCTATTGTGGCTTAATATTTATTAAGCAATCACACTAGTTATTGAGGAGAACACTATTGGGATCATATACATAAAACAACTCTTCCCATTAGGTGTTTATTATATAATTCCTTATCTCTTTTTTTCCCCTCATAATTGTGCTGTAGCTTTTTTTTGTCATCAAAGAAAGCGCTAGTGAGACTAAAAGTAGGTATTATAGAAGAGAAAAAAAAATACTACCACATTTAGAAAGAATTTTCAACCCTGTCAGTCTATCCAGACATAGAGCTCAGAATAAAAAAAAATACTGGATCATGCTGAGAGCAAATTGTACATCTCTAGAGGAAATAGGTTGTACTTCAGAATTTGACATTTCTTATTTTGGGGACGACCTTGTGGTTAGAACTTAAGTTTTAGGAAACATCCACTAGCATTCTATGTTGTGTTCAGTAGCAGGGTTTTGTTTTGTTGGTTCTTTTTTTTTCGACTGCAATGACATGTGATCTCTTCATGGCGCCATAATTCAGATGTCCTTGGTGGTATTGGTAGGACTCTCAATAAATTCTGGAATTTGTTTACAGTCAAGAGGCAATTTTGAAAATTTTTTTATTTAAAAGTGAGCCACCACTAATTCCAAATCTGGCTAGAGCTCAAGAGGAAAGTTCAAAATGAAGAAATGATGGTGTTGGTAGTAACATCTGGGAGAAAACATTGATCATTGTACATCCCAAGTGTACTGACGAAAACAAAATCCAGCTGCAAAGTTTTCTATGTAGCAAGGTTAGTACTATTGAAATTGACTACCCAAACTTTTTTATGAGACTCTCATACAAATAAAATATGATTGTGTTACCTATAACAAAATACAATGTGATTTTTAAAAACCAATCACAATATTCAAAATATGTTTCTCATTGACATATTGCCAATTAGTATTATAAAATTGAAGCATTATATAAGTCTTTGGGTGCCATAAATATATTTTATTTTTTAATTTTTTAAAACTTTTTATCGAGTTTTAGTTTTCAATTTCCACAAGATTCTGTGTTTCAAATGTTTTCCCCATCTCTCCCCTCTCCCCAAGCTTGAGATGGCATGCATTCCAATTACTCCTTCCCCCAGTCTGCCCTTTCTTTTGTCATCCACCCCCTTATCTCCTTCTCCTTTACTTTCTTGAAGGGCAAGATAGATTTCTGTACCCCATTGCCTGTATATCTTATTTCCCAGTTGCATGTAAAAACAATTTTTTAGCATTTGCTTTCAAAACTCTGAGTTCTAGATTTGTGATTTCTTAGGTATAGTGAACCCCTGGAAAGGAAACATGCTCTATGAATACAAACATACAATCCATTTGCAACTTATCATCTTAGAGAATTGCTTGGGGGTGCTCAAAGTTTGAGTGCCTTACATAGTATCACACAATCAATATATACCAGAGATGGGGTGGGACTTAGATCTAAGTCTTCCTGACCCCTAAGGCTATCCACTAAACCATACTCTTTAGAATCCTAAAATATAAAATCTCAGAGTTGGAAGTTACCTCTGCAGGCAAATAGTTCAACCTGTACTTGGGTCCTTGAGAGACTGTCTTATTTTAGTATTTATATGTCTAGCCCTTAGCACAATGCCTGGCTCAGTAATTATTTCATAGCTTCTTGCTGGTGGATTACACAAGTAGTTATTTCTTCTTTGACATCTCAGACAAGTAAGACTTCCAGGCAACCTATTTAATTTTTGAATAGCTGTAATTTAATTTAATACAGAGACAGCCAGGTAGCTGAGTGGATAGAGCACTGTGTCATGAGTCAAGAAGACCTGGGTTAAAATTCAGCCTCATATACTTACTAGCTGTGTGACCCTGGGAAAGTCACTTAACCTCTATTTGCCTTAATGTCCTCATTTGTAAAATGGGGATAATAAAAACACCTATCTCCCTGGTTTATTGTGAGGATCAATTTAAATAATATTTGCAAAGTGTTTAGAATATAGCAAATGCTACATAAACATTGACTATTAATGTTATTAATTCTTATGAAGTTGCCTCATATGGAACAGAAACCCACTTCTCTTCAGTTTCCACCATTGCTTTGGTTCTGCCCTCTGTGGTAAAGGAAGAAAAAAAAAGAAGAAATTATTCCTTTTATAAGATGTTGTTGTTCTGTAATTTTAGACATGACTCTTTGTGACTCCCATCTGGGTTTTTCCTGCAAAGATACTGGAGTGGTTTGCCATTTTCTCCTGCAGCTTATTTTACAGATGGATTAACTGAGGCAAATAGGGTTAAGTACCTTGACCAGGGTCACATGGTAAGTGTCTGAGGCCAGGTTTGAGCTCAGGAAGATGAGTCTTTCTGACTGGATCTGGCACTCTATCCACTGTGCCATCTAGATGTCCCTTTATAACAAGCCCTAGAGTTTATAAAACTGGTTTGTAGAGAATTTAAAGGTCATCTAATCTACCATCGTCATTTTACAAAGGAAGAGTTTTTTTTGTTGGCTTTCAAAAATTCATTTTGAACCTCAGTCATTTCCAAGCTTTCTGATATTTCCCCAGTATGGTGCTACTATTTTGCATTTATTCCTATTTTTCTGTCTTTGCCTTCACCCTTTTCATATTTATGTACCTCAGTTAGTCTTTTGAAAAATCTTATGCTGGTGCTGGTTTGATGGATTTCTCATGCAACTAAAACCCCTCTTCTTTTCATCCAGATCACTTGTGTTGGTGAAATTTCTTGGGAACAATCCGTTTTGCTTGAGTTGACTCGTCTAGTGGCATTTTAAAACATGGGATGAGCACTGGATTTCAATTGGAGGCCCTGACTACAAACCCAGGGCTTACTTCCTGGGTCTACCTGAAACAATTTGCCAGTCATTTTGCTTCCCAAGGTCTCAGTTTTGTCTTCTAAAATGGTGTTGGTTGAGATCATCTCTAAGGACTTTCCAAACCCTACATCCTAAGATCCCATCAACCCTTTCTACAGAATATTTCCATACTGCTCTCTCAACAACAGAAATGTCCCTTCTTGATCACAAGTATTAAGACTTCCCCCAAAGGTCCTTG
Organism: Bettongia penicillata ogilbyi; assembly: GCA_023548195.1. Lineage (NCBI taxonomy): Eukaryota > Metazoa > Chordata > Mammalia > Diprotodontia > Potoroidae > Bettongia > Bettongia penicillata. The sequence goes on from JAJHZJ010000008.1 coordinate 7,694,308, forward strand.
CCATGCCTAATTCAGCAACTACTTAGATCAAAATTCTGATACGATTTTTTCTTCTTTTTTTGAAAGGCTGATTTAGGGTAGGAGGAGGCAGATTTTTTTTAAAAGGAATTTTCTAATTCTGTACACATTATGCAGTGATTATGTAAGGAGGGAGATTTTCAAACTGAGATCATCACTCAGGTGTAAAATTACATTCGGTTAGTCTTATTTCAAGGTTATCATAACATAGATAACATCTTAGAAGTCTATCACTGAACTATAAAATAAAGGAGAAAAATACAAAGAGTGAAACCCTTGACATTTTTTTTTTAAATAAGAAAGTTTTAGATCGCTTAAAGAGTTTTGTTTTCCTTAGAGAGATAGTAAATATTACAATCCAACTTTGTTTGACTAGAGAATACACAGTAAAAACTAGAAGGTATGCTTAGTGGAAATTTTGTTAATTAACAGCACACGCTAGACTGACATTGATCTCTGTTGGCAGATAAACAGTGTTGTGTAAATAAAAACATCCCTTCTATAGAGATTTACAGGCAATGAGTCCCGATAATGCTGCTCTGCAGCCAACCACTGAACCAACACTGAAAATAAAAATAAAACTGTAAAAAATGGGGACCATGTCAGAAAATAATTTCAGAATTGGAACTTATCACTGAATAAATGTACTATATGTGCTCTAGATTTTTTTTCTGGGTTTAAGTTCTATTGTCACTTATAGACTAGGGAGATGCCACCAAGAAGTTCATCACCCCCATGGACCTGAGTATATCCTGAAAAGCCTGTTCCTCTGTCTCTGCCCATCTTGTCACCTGGATTTCTCCAAGAAAGGCATGAAACAGTTTTTATTTCCTCTACTGCAGAGCCTGTGCAAGATAAGAACTAAAAGATATGAATGAACAAATAGGAAACATGAAAGACTTAGGTTCGTTATAGTACCCTGTACTTTGGATTTGTCCTGCATACACAACTCACAGCAGCTATCATGGGAGATCGACAAGGTCTAGATTTCCTGTCCAGTGAGGATATGACTTTATGTTAGTCGGTTAGGTGCAAAATGATCCTGATGATCTGTAATCTCAACAAAGGGATCCAGGAACTTGTCAGAGAATGAGGGTTCTCTTGATGAACTTCTCTCTGCAGTCTGATTGCGCTCTCCTAGAGGCAGTTTGGGGATTGTAGAGGGACTATAAACCTGAATTAAAGAAGAACTGATTTCAAACCTTTCTTCAGATACTTACTAGTTGTATGATCCTGGGCAAGGATCTTAATTTATGTTTGCCTCAGATTTCTCAACTGTAATAGGGGGATAACAACAGTGCCTACATTTTGGAGTTGTTAAGAGGATCATGAGATAATATCTGTAAAGTGTTTAGTACTTGGTACGTAGTAGGATTTTGCTGGTGTTCAGTTGTGTCTGACTCTTCATGACTCCGTTTGGGGTTTTCTTCATAAAGACAGTGGAGCAGTTTGACATTTCCTTTTTCTGCTTATTTTACAGATGAGAAAACTGAGGCAAACAGGATTAAATGATTTGCCTAGTGTGTCTGAGGGTGGATTTGAACTCTTGCTGACTCCAGGTCTGGTACTGTATTCACAGTTTATTTCCTTCCTATTGCCTCTGACTCAACTTAGAAGGAAAAGTAAGATAGCTTCTAGATTTAAATCTAAATATTTTCTCATGTCCAGATAAAAGTCTGCAAAATAAAATCTCAGAAAATATCTCTTCTAGGTTCTGTGATCTGCTGCAAATGTTTCTCCACCAATCCCAATGAAGTACGATTTGTCTACAGCCAATTCATTTATCAAGCCCCACGCTTCAAAACTGCAAGAACACAGAGGACATTTTTAATGATTCACTCATGTTTTTGGAAACACCCTAAAATATTTCCTTTATTTTCAGCAAGGGCTCTCTGAAACTGGGCAGCGATTGACTGACATTTCTAAAGAGATTATTGCTTGGTCCAAGCCCAATATATCCTGAGGTCAACAATTATAAACCGTGAACACAAAGTCAAATGACTCATATTTACATGTGTGGTAGTTCTTGCTAATGTGGGAGGCAGAAGGGAAAAATACTGTAGGTGTTTGCCTCTTGGTGTGTGGGAATGACAGGCTTTTATTGCCAAGATCATGATGATTACCAAGTTAAAAGGGAAATGTACAGAGTTGTAAAAACCCATCTAAAAATAGAGGCCTAACTACTGTCTTTACACAATTCTATAGGCAACTCTATTGTTACAGTAAGGAGTGTGCTGGCTTTTCATAGGAATAAGGGGTCTTTAGATTAAAACACATAGTCTTTAAAGGAGTTACCATGTGCAAGGCTTTCTTGTTTGTCCTCCTGAGCACCTGAAGGGAAAGGGTCTGAAAGCTTACCATTTCAATTTGAAAGAACAGTTTTCCTTCTGTAATGCCTACTATAGTACTAGAAGCATAATAAGCATTTAATAAACATATTAAATAAATACATATATTGCATTCCACAGACACTTTCAGATTCCTAGAACCTACATGCTTTCACTATTTATTCAAAACCAGTGCTCATGATCCCCTATTTTCTACCAAATCTCTCCTTATCCTGAACACAGAAATAATCACATCATGGTATTGCAAAAATGACCTTGATTTTATCCATATTCATACATATTTATACATAATATATATGAAATGAGAAAATAAAATCATATTCCCACCACCTAGTTTCTTAGTCTATCTTTCACAATAATAATGATATTTAGCATTTATATAGTGCTTTAATTTTTGCAAAATATTTTCCATATATATTATCTCATTTTTATCCTCACAAAATCCTAACAGGGAATGTGACATTATCCACCCCCATTTCATAGATAAGGAAACTGGGGCAGGCAGAAGTTAAGTGACTTGCCCAGGGTCACATAGATAGGAAGAACATGAAGCTTGATGTGAACTCAGACTTTCCTGTATCCAAGTCTAGCATTTTATCCATTTCATCACTTAGCTATTTCTTTTTCTCTGACAGTCCCAAGGGAATGCAAGTTGACTCATTTCTTTCTTGAGCTTCCTCATGAGAAGATGTTGCAAGCTGGGAAGTGTTAAAAAGTCATTAGATGTGGGAAAAATAGGACACTGTTGATGGAGCTATGAACTTATCCAACCATTCTGGAAAGCAATTTTCAACTCTGCCCAAAGGGCTGCTTTACACATGTATGTGTATGTGAAGTGCACACATACACACACACAGATAATATTTTATTTTCTCCAATTACATGTTAAAATTAAAAAAAAAAATTTTTAAGTTCTGAGTTCCACATTTGATTCCTCCCTCTTTCCCTTTCCTGCTCCTTGAGACAGTAAGCAATCTGATATATTTTATACATGCGTGATCCTGTTAAACTTCTCCATATTAGTCAATTTATATAAGAAGATGCAAATAAAAAAAAAGAATGAAAGAAGGAAAGTGAAAGATAGCATGCTTCAGTCTGTATTCAGACAGTATCAGTTCTTTCTCTGGAGGCGCATAACATGCTTTATTATGAGATGAGTCCTTTGGGATTGTCTTGGATCATTTTATTGCTGAGAATAGCCAAGTCATTCACAGTTCTTTCAATATTGCTGTTCTTCTCACTTCACTTTGCCTCAGTTCATGTAAGTCTTTCTATGTTTTTTCTGAAATCATCCTGTTTGTCATTTCTTATATATATATAGTCTATGTGCATACCCTTGACACAGCAATATCACTAGTATGTATCTCCCCATATACATATATATATGTATATACACACATATGGAAAAGGTCTTATAGGTACACAAATATTTGTGGCAGCTAATTTTATGGTGGCAAAGAATTGGAAACTGAGGGGATAATTATCAACTGGGGAATGACTAAACAAGCTATATATAATTGTGATGGAAAGCTGTTGTGTTAATAGGAATGACAATCAGGATCCTTTCAGAAAAAAAAATTAGGAAGACTTATATGAACTGATGTAAGTGAAGTGAGCAGAACTAGGACCAGTATATATAGCAACTGTAATGTTAGATGGTGTTGCACCGTGAATGATGCAGCTATTCTGGACACTGCCATGATCCAAGACAATTCCAAAGGACTTATAATGAAAAATGCTATTCACCTGCAGAGAAAGAACTGATGGAGTCTTAATGTAGCACAAAGCGTTTTCTTTCTTTTTCTCTATTTCTTCCTTCCTTCCTTCCTTCCTTCCTTCCTTCCTTCCTTCCTTCCTTCCTTCCTTCCTTCCTTCCTTCCTTCCTTCCTTCCTTCCTTCCTTCCTTCCTTCCTTCCTTCCTTTCTTCCCTCCCTCATTTCTTCCTTCCTTCCTTTCTCTGTGTTTTCTGTTGCTATGTGTCTAATATGGAAATACTTTGCATGATTGCACATGTGAAATCTATATGAAGTTGCTTGTTTCTCCGGGAAGGGAGAGGGGAAGGAGAGAAAAAATTTAGAACTCAAAAATTAAAAAAAAAAAACGTTAACAATTGTTTTTACATGTAATTGGAAAAAGTAAATGAAACATAAAAAATATAAAAGGTTCATCAGAGATGTCAATGCTTTAAGCATGAGATTTTGCTGACTCTGTAAATTGCCACAGTCCAGTGTCATGCACAGAAGAGGCAAAGCCCCAACATTCAAAATCGATGCCTCTTCAAGATCCAAGAGTGCCAAAACAGAAAGAGTCAAGGGAAGTCAAAGGTGTTGCCATGAAAGAGTGATATACAGAGACACAGCCCAGGAAAAGACTCCCAGCATTGTGGTGGTTTTTTTCCCTCCTTTTTGAATTTCTATTCATGTTGCTTTTGTCTGCCATATGCTTAGAAGGGTTCAAACTCCCTTTTTTTCAAAGCCTGTGAGAACTCAGGAGAGCCCTTGACAAATATTGATGGAGGCAAATCTGACAGATATATATTCTATTTATAGGACTTATCACTTGAAGAGTATCTGGTTGGCAAGGAATAAAGGATAAGGGGCAGGAAAAGCCTTCATTGACAGCAATTATGAAATTAGGGTGTAACTAAATGGTAACATATAGTTTAATTTGCAAAAAGTGGCCTCATATTGATTTAGAAAACCACAAACTAATGTTATCTATGTTGTACTGTATTTTTATTTTTTTAAACATTTCTCAAGTTCACTAAATCTGGTTCAAGGGCATTCAGGAGGGCCTCAGTTTTAACATCCTAGAGTGGTTAACACCCTGGAGTTTTATACCCTAGAGCAATGAGAGTTTGAGTGATTTGCCCAGGGTGGCACAATAAGTTTTTGTGAAAAGTTGAACTTGACTTTCAAAATGTTTCACTATGTTTTTTGTGATGAATATAGGTAGTACAAACCTTAATGTCTCATATATATATATGCGTTATGTATAATATACACACTCATACACATACATATACATACATGCACATATATATATATATATATATACATATATATGAGAAAACTGAGTCTATGTTTATTTCAACAAAAGTATGGAGTATTTTCCTCATTCGGTAGAATGTTATCTAAATGTGAACCAGCAGGGCAAGAGAAGAAGGTGGAAAGGATTTTGTTTGGAGGAGCCCACCTACTTTAAGTACTAATAATAAGATGGTTAGACTGCAGAAGATTTCTCCATTCTAAATATTTCAAAGTTGGTTTGGGAGAGGGGCTACTTCCATCTTTTCCTTCCACATAGCACCTTTTACCAAAAAATATTGTCATCATCTATGGAGTGCCACATAGTTTTCTCATTTCTGTTTCTGTTTTCTCCCTCTCTCTCTTTAGAAGACATTATGACTGACTGCACAGTTAGGGTTTTGTTCCCCAGAAATATATCCACAGTCTTTCATGGAACAGGTAGAATGGGAGAATCTATGCCCAGGAAACCATATTGGGTGGTTTCCGCAAAAGGAGAAGATATTACTCAACTTAGAGACAGGCAGAGATATTCTATGAAGCAATCTCCTTAACAATCAATAAGCAAGCATTTGTGAATCACTCACTATGTGCCAGCGGCTGCGCTAGATTCTGGCCAATCAAATAAAGGAACAAAACAACCTCTCAGGAAACTTACATTCTGTGGGGGAGATGACATATAAATTACATTCTATTGGGGAGATTGACCATACCAAATGCGATAAGGTAGTTAAAACACAATGTAGTTAGGGAGGGAAGCCGCTTGCATTTAGGGGGATGTGATAGTGTTTTAAGAAAGAAAGAGACCTGATAAATGTTGCAGAAGCTGTGGGAGAGTTGGAAGACTAATTCATTGTTGGTGGAGCTGTGAGCTGATCCAACCATTGTGGAGAGCAGTTTGAAACTACGCCAAAGGGCTACAAAAATGTGTGTATCCTTTGACCCAGTAATATCGCTTCTGGGACTGTATCTCAAAGAGATCATAGGAATGGGAAAGGGTCCCACATGTACAAAACTATAGCAGCTCTTTTTGTGGTGATTTACCCCTGTAAATCAAGGTGGTACCCATCAGTTGGTGAATGGCTAAACAAGTTGTGGTATATGAATGTAATGGAATACTATAAGAAATGATGAACACGAAGATGTCAGAGAGGTCTGGAAGGACTTACATGAACTGATGCTGAGTGGAAGGAGCAGGACCAGGAGAACTTTGTACACAGCAACAACCACAGTGTGTGAGGAATTTTTCTGCTAGACTTAGTCCTTCATAGCAATGCAAGGACTTAAAAAATTTCCAATGGACTTTTGAGGCAAAACACCTTCCACATCCAGAGAAAGAACTATGGAATTGGATCACAGAATGAAGCAGATCATTTTCTTTTGTATTTTGTTTTGTTTTACGGTTTCTCTCATTCATTTTAATTCTTCCATTCAACTTGACTATGGTGAAAATGTATTTAATAAGAATGTATGTGTAGAGCCTATACAAGATTACACGCCATCTCATGGAAGGAGTGAGGACAGAAGCGGGAAGAACAAGGAGAGAGGGGAAAAAGTCTAAGATATATGGAAGTGATTATAGAACCTGAAAACAAATAAAATAATAAAAAAAAAGAAAGAGAGAGACCTTATGCCAAAATGAAAGTGAGGAGAGAGAGCATGGGCATAGTGAGAGCAAAAGGTACTTAGAGATTGTGAAATGTACTTCCTGTTTCTTTGGTGGGAAGGCAGAAGTGGAGCTAAAGGACCTGACTTAGTTCTTTATACAATTCTAACTCTTTGTTCTTTTATGGGGCCTTCATAAGGGGCTCTCTTCACCTGATGAGTATACCACCTTGTAGCACAAGTGGTTTCATAGTCATCTCAATTGGTTTCATTATGAGGTACACTATTTTAACACTTTTTTGGTTTTTTTCTCTGCAAAATGCTAGGACTACATCATTTGTTCCATTTTTATGAAAAAAATAGAGCTAAGGCTTGGACTAAAATTAAAAAAAAAAAAAAAAACAACCCTAAACCAGAAACTACACTGTATACTTTCTTCTATGCTTTCACCCCAAAGGAAGAATATTTGAAAGACCTAGTTCAAATACTGGCTTTGCTACTTGCTACATGTGAGACCTTGGGCAAATTTCAACTCTCAACCTAAATATTCCCCTCTTAAAAGTAAGAGGAGTTGAAGTAAATGACGTTTGACATTTCTTTTGGCTTGAAACCAATGATCCTATGAATGGGAGGAAAGAAAGACACCTAAAAAAGGAGCAAAATGCTTTGTTCCTCTCAAACTTAAGCCTTAGCTGCAACAAATAAACAAAACAAAAAAGGAAATACTGAACAAAGATAAAGGACATTTTGAAATAACTGATACTTTAAAATAAGAACAAAGAGAAGGCTGAAGTTAAGCACACATGGTTTTTCTCTCTTGGCTGATTACAATGACCCTGGGAGTGGAAGAACAAGAATTTCTACATTCCTCCTAAGCCAAGTAGCCCTTTCATTAGCCCCTGTGAAACAGGGCAAACTATGACATTGTTAACTTATTTCTGCTCTGGTGTAAAGACTGGGACCTTCCTGTCAAAGTCTAGGGAAGGTGTGTATCAATCGTCGCTTCAGAATGTAACCCATTCACATGGGATGATGACCAGGATTCAGGGTGCTTTCAGTGTAGCAGCTGTAAAGGTGGGGCTAATGGAAAGAGAACTGTATTTCTCTGTCACCCTCATATTCCCCTCCCTACAAAAAAGAGCACAGAAGTTGGTTCATTAACTAGAAGTAAACACCGCTCTTTCCTTCACTTAAGACAGAATCCCCTGGTACAAATCACACTGTAATCTCTGGGAGCTGTGAAGCTGGTGGGGGTTGGGTGTGTGTGTGGTGGTGGTGGTGGATTAGGAGTAAATGGAGAATGAAACGAGAAAGCAGCCAGAGTGAGAAGACTGCACAGTCTTATCTTACTCTTGCACTTGACCAAAACATGGGATCCTGATCATGAAGTCTTTATTTTTCTGCTAATGAAATTAGTCATCAAAAATTCTTTATATAGTTTTTTGAAGAATTTTTTCTCTTTAAAATCCATATAAATTTACTTCAAAGTATTAGGAAAATTAATCTTTTGCTGATTTACTATATTCTATATTTTTCTTTAAACCAATTCCTTTTTTTTGACCAGCTTTATCAACTTTTATTCCATTAAGAATACCTATTTAAAAAACAAACACCTATATACCTATGAGAAAAAAAATACATCAGATAACGGATTTAAAGATGATTTTTCTTATTTGCTACTTTTAACTTATGAGCAAGTAAAGAAAGGACATATAAAGCATAAATTTGCAGAGAGAACCTCCTTTCACTTTGCCTGTCAAATTTAGAAACAATACTGTTCACGTCTCGCCTTCTTCAGTTAAATATGCTTCCTCTACATGCATCTATTTTCAAAGTCAATTGCTGTTAAGAACCAACTCCAATTAGGTGCCACTCTGGAAATATTTCAGCTGGTGGTTATGGCACAAAATAATGAAAAGTTATTAGCTGTAGAAGACATTCAAATCAGGGGGAAAAAACCCAAAAGGTGCCACAGAGAAAACACTGCAATCATTATTGTCTCGCACTTAAATGATTTAACTGGAGGTGAAATATTTTACGGACATGTCTGGGCAGAAGCCTTTTCTTTTATAATCTATATTAAGGGATCTCTTGAGATCCCAAAAGGCAGCTTTCAGGCCAGGCTTTGCTAATGCTATTATTAACATTGGTCTTTATAGTGAAATACAAAGATAATACAGACTTAATTGGTCTTTGAAAACACTTTTCACATGGTAATCCACTTGAAGGCTTGCAGCCTCAGAAGATTGGAAGGCTTTTCTTCTTAATTATAATGGCAATCAGATAGGAGAATTAAATGTTGACTTAATTCATACCATTGAGCAATTACAAAATGGCCCTAGTAGTCATTTGCATTTTGCGTGGGAAACATGCATATTTTAAGAGCTATGTTCAGAAGCTCCAAAGAGATGAATAAAACACTATGTTCTCTTGTTATTTTTCATCCTTACATACAGACATCTTTCATAAAAATTAAAGGTCAATGTATTGAAAATGACTTTGCCAATGTTCCATTGCATCTTCCTTTGCTCAGAACTATCTGATTTTGTGCCATGATTAGCAGGAAACTAGGTCAGGTGTATCCCAAGTTAAAGGTCGTAAAATTTAGTTCCTAGTGAATTTTAGGAAAACTTGACCATCCAAAATTTGAAAGTGAAGGTATTTGTAACGACTCATTCTAACCAGTATTATTGGTACAAAGTGTATAACATGGATGCAACCTCGGCTTCAAGCTGACAGCATTTGCATAAGATTCTCTTCATCGAAGAGGGAATGATGTCTGAGTTCATGTTTATATGAGGGACAGGATTGGTACAAGAGCTTTGGAGAGAGGAGACATTCTTTTTCTTTCCTGTTTTAAGAGAAAACATACATGCTCTAGACTCATGGAGGGAGAGAAACTATCTCCCTGATTTCTTTCTTTCTGTTTCTAGAGACTTAGGGGAATTTTCTCTTGGGTGAGATGAGGGACTCGGTTTTGCTTAAGCTTCAATATCTCACTCCCAATAGGATGTCTTATTCTTTCTAAATATTTTCTGGTATATGGTAATTTTCATAACTTCTCTGGTTACTGTTTATTATCTACTTGGATAAAGAGATTCACTTGCAATTCATTATTTGTGAAGGTCTTTCGTGCCACCAAGAGTATTGGTGGCAAGGGGTTAAGCCTTTGGATATAAACTTGGGACACCCTTCCTTTATAAGCCACAGGCACCAGGAAAGTGACTTGAATGTTAGACAAACTAAAATCCCCAATTATTCCCTAATAGATAAAATTTTAGTCCAGGACATCTTTTCTCTGAGGAAAACAGCAGTCAGCCTTATTGTTTCTCCTCGTGCTTCCTCTCAAGGCAGGAATCAAGTCAGACTTGGAGAAGGATGGGCAAAATTCCAGAGTTATCTATTCAATTTCTTCCCATAATCCATATTTAGACAAATCCATGTGGGTATATCCATAACTTATGTGAGCAACACATATATACACACATCCCTCCCTCCCCATGTTTTCTTCCTTATGAAAGAAAATAGTCTAGAAGAATCTTTTGTATATTTAAAAGCATCAAAGAGGCTACATTTCTATATAGGTGGGGCCCAGAATAAGGTTGGTAAGCATTAGACTGTGGCTCTAGGGTTAGCATGGTGCTAATTATAACACTTCTTGCTCATACTATATATAGAAGAGGTACTCAGCATATTAATGTGGATGGAGGTTGGGAATAAAGTACAACATGCCAAAACTAAGAATCAGGCAAAAAGACCAATGATTTAGAAAGGGCTAGGCATGGGTGGATGGTGGTGCCAGAGATGAAAATGGGGCCACAACTGGAAATTCCCTGTAAGTATAAGAGAAAAACTGGTGAGCATCAATGCCCATATTTCAGTCTGTTAGAGTTTGGCAATGAATGACAGACAGATAAGGAGTTATCTTTCATAGACTACATAGCCTACAAGTTTTAAACTCCATTATCCACAGGTTGACTTGGTTCTCTTGACTTACCCAAACCTTTATTACCTAAAGAATTTTCCGTACTACTGCCACCTTTATTAAATTCTATGAAATTCATGCTACAGTGAACAATATTCCTTTTTTGGGAGTAAGGTCTCCTTGGCCCTGTTGACTTGGTAGAGTGGAAGTGTTCACCTACCCCAAGGTGTTATGGTGGCCAAGGGAATGAAGAGACTGAACAACGGGAGTGAGGTAGGGCTGAATAAGAACCATTTAAAGTCTAGGATGGTGAATGATTAAAATGCTTCTAGTGGCTTACGGGAAGCTATGAAGACAGTTCTCGTTTTACTCCAAACTTTGTCTCATAGGAAATGTGGTGATATTCTATGGATTATTTTCTGGAATAGGCTGTACTTGAAGAAAAAGGAAGAAAGAGACTTGAAGAAATGTAGTGGAAAGGAATTATAGTTATTAATAGGAAAGTGAAGTTGGTATTTGGGAGAAGGAGTGGGGCTAAATTATAAACATTAGCCTTTTCCCCAATGCATGCAGTCTGCACTTGACCCATAGGGGACAATTTTGGTAAGCATTGAGGAGATTCAAATGGGGAATAACAAATGGACAATGGAGGTGCTGTGACAGAAAATTCAGCAACAAATTCAATAATTATCACAAAAACACTGTGTGTTAGACACTGAGGATATGCACACAAAAATGTAAAAAAAAAAAACCACCCACCAATCTCTGCCTTCAAGAAACTTATATTCTGTCGGAGTATGCAATGGTTCCTTAGCTATGTATGCGGTTGATCCCTCCAGTGATTCAGATTGTAATCCCTCCATGTGTACTAATTCTATGCAGCCTTTGCCCAAGTCCTTCAATAAGTTTACCACAAGGAAAATTGAAATGATAGAAATGAAAAAGAGGCATGAGAGAAATGAAAATTAATAGCTAATGATTTGGGGAGATTCAGAGTTCTCCCTTTTCTCCATCCTCATTTCAAGACCTCAGTCTCTGAAGGTAGAGTTAACCTTCTCTATCCTACCCCACCCACAAGGAATCTCTAGTCTAAGGTGAATTCCATTCAGTCAAGCTTGGGTAGGCATACACTTTTGTCTAAATTGCCCAAGGCTGGAGGTGGTCTGGGTATAGAGATAATCTCTCTGTCCAAGGGTGACATTTTGTTACTCTCTGCCCCTCATTGGAGTAAGCCCACTTCTTTTTGTAAAGTCCACTCTCATTAATTGTTAACCAAACAGAGTTGATTGTCACCCTTTGGAACACTCCTCTTCCGAAAGGACATATAAACACTGAGCCTGCCACCATGATGGCCTTTGGTCTGAGAGAGATGACCAAATGACCATCCTTTTGTTAAAATGCTCACATTTTTAATAAAATGATTAAATTACGCAGAAATTATGTCTCCTGAACTTTTTTAAAAACCACAGGCAAAAGACTTTCTGCCTTCAAGGACTTCATGGTCTCATGGGGGAAATAACTTACAAAAGATATCTACAAAGCAAGTTAGATAATGGATAAATCAGAAAGATTAAGACAGGGAAGGCACTGGAAATAAGAGGAGCTTGGGAAGGCTTCTTGTAAAAGGTGGGATTTTACTAGGAACTTAAAGGAAGCCAGGGAGGTCAATAGAGCAGATTATTTACAGGCATGGGGGACAGCAAGATAAAATGACCAGAGACAGACAAGAAATGTCTTCTTTGTGGAACAACCAGAAGGCCAATGTCACTGGACTGAAGAGTAGGGGATATGGTGTAAGGAGACTGGAAAGGGAGGAGGGGGCTAGGTTTTGAAGGGTTTTGAATGCCAAACAGAGCAGTTTGTATTTGTACCTGGAAGCGAAAGGAAGCCACTGGAGTGGTAGGGGGGAGGTGGCAGGATTGAGCATGTGTTTCAGGAAAATCACTTTGGAGAACGTATTGGAGTCAGGAGAGACTGAGGTAGGCTGATCCAGCAACAGGCTACAGCAATAATCAAGGCATTATCTCAGGTGATATGGGGGGAGCCAATGCAGGGAATAAGTAAACATGGGTTTCTAACACTACTGATATGCAATGCAATCCTTTTAAAAGTGGCAACTCAGCAATAAAATTCATCATTACTCATACCCACGGATGCTGAAGGGTTAGGGGATGTATTATTCCAGTGGTTTCTTTATGTTTTTTTTTTAAACACATTCTCTTTAGGGTTGATAAATTGGTTGTCATCATGCCTGGAAAGTGACTGATAGAGTTCTCATGGAGCAGCATAGATACCTATATACTCCAACACCAGAGTATTGTGGCATAGTCTTTCTACTATATATCAAACCTCCACAAAGGGCAACACTCATACTTATAATGTAATATAAAGTTAATGGTGGGTGGGAGGAAGAGTTAAAGATCTTCCCCTCCCATTAACAGGCCTCAAAGCCTTTTGTTAATTTCTATTGAGACACTGAGTCAGAAAAATGTATAAATGCTCTGAGGTGAGATTTTACTTTGGGGCTTAGTCTCTACAGGTGTTTGGCTAGACGAGACTCTGGGTAGCCTCTAAGGAGATCGCTGGGCTTTGAAAACCCGGATGTTGGTGCTTTTCTCTCTTGTAAATATGTACATATATAATGGTCAGACAGTTGGATTCATCTGTTGATCTGCGATGTATGTGTTGCTTATGGTCAGAGAGTTGAAAGCCTTGTCTGTTGTTCTTTCTTTCTCTACTTGTATTTTTTCTGTTGGTGATTGTAATTAAAGAAGATTGTTGACCCCCCAAAAGTTGCTTTCCTTTTAGAAAAGCAGATCTAAGAACTGTGCAGCAGGCCTTCCTGTGCATGCCAGGGTGTTTACTGCTACAGTCACTGTTGGAATAACCTTTTGAATCATCTCATGAATGATCAGAGGAATATCTTTAACTTGGATTTGGATGCTGGGTGACCAAAAGCCATGATCGTGTGGACAAGTTGGATGAGAGACTCTTGCTCTGACTAGAGACTTCATGTGAATATCTCCATGACCTCATTACTGACATGATCCTCTTTGAGAATGAAGGATAAACAGAATTGTTTTTATGCCAGGGATCCCTTTGGCATCCTTGTGAAGTATATGGACCCCATCTCAGAATGCTCATAAAATATGTAGGATTACAGAGGAAGCCAATTATAATGAAACATAGTCATCAGAATATTTTTTAAAAACAGTTCAAGAGCTTCAGATAAAGAACCCCTAGCATAGTTCCTCTGACTTGGACTTCTAGCTGATTATCTCTGCCCACTCCAGCACAATAACAAAGAAACTGCCAGTGCCCATCCTCATCTCTTCCTGACAGATGGAGTTGGTGCAGTCCTAGAGTCAAAGGGAAGGGAAGGAAGGGGGAGGAAGAAAGGAAAAGGGAAGATGAGGAAGAAGAGGAAAGGAAGGGAAAGGGAATAAAAACAAGGGAAAGAAAGTGTGTGGGACAACAGAGAGTAGAACTACAACCCAGCTCTGACCCTTGCTCATCCACTGGTATAACAAAATGGGCCAAACACTTCAAGAAGGATCTATCAGGATAAGAGGCTATGGTAGGAGATGTCCTATAACGATCCCCAGAAACCCTCAGGTGAGCATGTGTACTGCCCTCCTGATTTCTGTACGTTCCAAGCAGTCAAATCCTCCATCCTATCAGTAGAGACCATGGGCACTGGCAGTTTCTTTGTTATTGTGCTGGAGTGGGCAGAGATAATCAGCTAGAAGTCCAAGTCAGAGGAGCTATGCTAGGGGTTCTTTATCTGAAGCTCTTGAACTGTTTTTAAAAAATATTCTGATGACTATGTTTCATTATAATTGGCTTCCTCTGTAATCCTACATATTTTATGAGCATTCTGAGATGGGGTCCATATACTTCACAAGGATGCCAAAGGGATCCCTGGCATAAAAACGATTGTGTGTTTGTCCTTCATTCTCGAAGAGGATCATGACATCAGAGAAATGATGACATGACTTGCAGATGACTTCGATTGGAGTGAGGGAGGACTAGTAAAGGTCACCAGCCTCACTTCTCTTCCAGAACCATCTGGGTCCAGTGGCCAGATATTCATTAGGATGACTGGAGATGGCCCAGGATGCAATGTGAGACCCTGGCCATTTTAGGCTAAGATCTTATCAGATTCTCACTTTGAGTGAGATATATCCATTCAATGAATAGGCTTCTTTTAAGTGAAAAAGATTAAGAACCCCTGATTGTACCAAAATAATCTCTCAAGAGATAATAATAATAATGATTATGATAAACAAATAAATAAAATAGCTAGCACTTATATAGCTCTTTAATTTTGCTAAGGGCTTTACGTATGTTCTCATTTTTTTCCTCACAATAACCCTATTAGGAAGATGGTCTTATTAACTTAGATTTTCTAGATGAGGAATCAGGCTGAAAGAGTGACTTGCCCAGGATCCTACAGATAATAAATGTCAGAAGCAGGATTTAAACTCAGAAGCTTTGATTCCTAAGGGCAATTCTTTAATGGTGGCAGATGCTTTCCTTCCCTTTCTCCATGCATCATCATGTGGATCTGGGCTGCCACTGCAAATGATTCCAGTGTTGACCGTTAGATCAGCTTAGTGAGATCAAGGTGGAATTGCATGGCTATGCAATCCTCTGGACCTGATATTACTTGGGAGGTGGGAAATGATCTGGCTTCCATGACCAGGCATCTGTGCACTGATTTAATGGCTTGGAATATATACTGTGGAGAATTTAACTGGCAGAGGAAAACCACCCACCTGGTCTATTGCTGGTTGAGTTCTGTTCTGCTGGAGGTGACCCAGTTTTTTGTGATCTAACTGTCCATTCTGTGGTGCTCGGACTTTTTCAAGAGATTTCTCTAATACTCAAGAGTACTATGATGACTAGCTGCTTTTTCCCCTCAAATTATTTAGTTTAAAAAATTTGTGGATAGATTTGATGAACAATATACACAAAGACAAAATTTCTTGAGGTGGGTTGGATAATTAGGATTGTTCCTTGTAGCAATGTTGATAGCATCTATCTTCACCTCCAGGGGTTGTCTATCATGTTTATGTTCGTACTCATTGGGGGTGAACTGTGTTTAAATTCCCTGTAAGAACTGTTTTCTTTTCTGCAGCAGGGACTCAAAAATATTTTTGAGTGCTAAAGGAGGTCTGTAATGTAAATTTAGGACAGAAACATGTGCATTTGGATTATCTGAGAAGGAAAGAGCTTCTTAGGGTTCAAGAAAGGATAATGTGAATCCCTAAGTACCTCTACGGTATCTACCCCCTGGTACTGGTCAGAAGAAAAAGAGAATAAAAATTGAGGTTTGTAATTTTCTATCAAGGGCTACTGAGACAGCTGGTGGTATGTTGGAATGATGTGAGTACTAGAGAGATATACAGTAGAACCTCCTTTACAAATTTAATTCATTCCAATATTCTGTTCATCATTCAGTTTGCTTGTATTGCAAAGGAAATTTTCCCACAGAAAATAATGTAAAGTCAGATGATTGGTACCAAATCCCCAAAAATATTCATATAGACATAATTATTTATAATCTTAAATAAGGGTTTTGACCCTAATGTACCTGAAATACAATAGCACACTATATAGATTGAAAATAAAATAAATTAACCTGCACTTTACTTTTGAGAAGAGTCGTGACTGGTGTGATGGAGACAATAGGGAGTAGGAGGAGGACGGGTTATTTGCTTGAAAGGTGAATCTCCTTCTATGAGAAAATCAGGGATTTCAAGTCAGGAGTATTTTCTCTTATGCTACTTTCACTAAAAGTAAGACTAACACTACTGCCTTCACTTATTTTTCATTTTTTAGAATCACTTTCATGGTTTGACTTACTGATTTTTTTTCTTTACATTTGCTTCTGACTAGGAATCTAGTTTTTGACATTTTTTTTGACATTTGTTTTTGACATTTATTTTAGGGTGTAGAACTTTTAACAGCTGCTTTGATTTGGAATTGTACTTTTAAAAAGTGATTAAAGCAAAAAAAAAAAAAACCAAACAAACAAACAAAAAACATTGCCCTAGCTGAGTTTCATCCCTTCTCCAGCAGTTCAAAACCAAACATGGTGCTCGTGCTGGGAATTTTTGTTTGTCCTGCAAGACAAATTTTGTGCAAAATTTTCCTCGGCCTGCGAAGCATACGTAAATCAGGTTACTTTCAAACCGAGGTTCTACTGTAGTAGGTTTTCTCCTTAGGTCATGCCACTGGAACAGTCTTCTAGGGACTCTATGATTATTCATATATAGTGACTCCTGTGGATGCTGCTGCCATAAAGAACTTAGGAAATATTGTTAGGTATTGTGAATTCCTGGGTAAGAAACTCAAGACTTTAGAGGCACATGAAACTTTTTCAAAGATGGCTAATGGAAGGTATAAACTTTGAAGATGTGGAAAATAAAGAATCTATTAAGAAAAAAGTGTCTGAAAATTGTGTTTTGATTTTATAATAGTAGGTTTTCCCTCTAGGAATGATGTATATCTAAAAAGCTCAAGTGAGAATATGTTTATCTGAAGTTTGGGGGAGTCATCTGATCAGCCAAACTTTAAATTGAAACAGGAGATGGTGAGGGGAGAAAATTGGCCACATCTATTTGCCAATCTAAACACTATAGGATTATTAAACTATGAACTTAGGGCCAGAAGGGACCTTGGGGTTTATTGAGTCAAGCCTTCTTATTTTGAAGATAACAAAAGTGAAGCACATAGAGAGGTGGAGCCATTTGCCCTGGGTCAGACAGCTCATAAGGTATCTGAAGTAAAATTTAAACCCAGGCTTTGCTGACTCCATTTCCAGTGCTCTAGCTGCTATGATCTTTCTAGAAAGAAAGAATCACTGCCAATATCAAAAGAAGAATATCAGTAGAGAAGGCAAATGATTCTTATGAGACAATATTCAAAACGGGAAAACAATAAAATCCACACCCTCAGATAGCAATACAGAGTGTACAAATTTGAATACTAAATAAGATGAACAAGAAATCCTAAAGCATGGAGATTCATTTGATCTTACATATGAATTTGCCTGAGATTGTGTAGCCAAATAGTGGCTATGCTAGGGTACATCTTATTAGAACCATGGAGTCTTAGATTTTGGGTCTATCTAGTAAGACTCCTGCATCTTAGAGATGAAACAATTTCCATGGAACAAAATGGACATAGATACAAATAGCAGAGGAGCAATGGACACTAAGAAGATATACTTATGTAAGGAAATCTATACACTGGAAAAGAAAAGCATGGTAGAGAGAGCATAAATATCAATGAAAGGAAAAATAGGACAAATATTGTTGTGGGATTGTATTGTAGCTTCAATAAGGAGGAAATAGATGAGACATTCAGAAAATAGGTCTCCAATCTAGCAGGGATGTGTAGTAGTAATGGGTGTGTGTGTGTGTGTGTGTATGTGTGTGTGTATGAACCACATAGACACTGTTGGAAACCTCTTTTGAGCAAAAGCAGATTAGATGATAAATTCTTGACTTGTCTTAATCATATAATTTATCCAAAGGTTGAACAAAGGATGAAGTCAACTTCTATTCTGGATCTGATTGGGATAGACAATGAAGAGTTCTGTATTGGTGTAAAAATTGTCAGATCCTTGTCTGGTACATAGTAGGTGCTTAACAAATGGCTATTTATTGAATGATTTATTGATGAAATGACTAACCCACGAAGAGGAGAAAGAAGTCAAGTGATGTAGATTTGAGGAGAATAGATTTCATGTAATTTAGAAAAAGAATTACTAGGCTTTTTACAGGGAATTTTACAGGGAATCCTTAAGAACTTAGTAACTTAAAAGAATGAAATTCTTAATATCTAATCCCAAACAATTCTTATAAAAAAAGAAAAAGAAGGCTTTGTCTAAGAAAGCCAATATGGATGAATATGAAATTCATTGATCCATTAAAAAAATCCATATAGAAGATAGAAATGGAGGCATATAACCAGGTATAACTACAAAAGAAAGTATGGAAGGAAGTAATAGTTTGCATGATAAAGAACAAAGATGACTTGGTTGAGCTACTTGACTCTTCTTTTATTTCAGTTTTCTCTACCAAAGAGAATGATCTTTGAGCTCCGAAGGGTAGAAGCACAGAACATTGACTGTAAAGATAAGTAAAGAGATGGTAAGAGAAACTAGCTACTGTAAATGAGTTGAATTCACCATCTGGGACAGATGGACTATATCTCAGGGTGCTGAAAGGACTGGAAATAGGATTGAACTGCTGGAAAATTATGGAGAGAGGCAACCATGCCCCAGGAGTAGACATCAACAAAGGTTGTTCCAATTAAAAAATAAAGGATAAGGGCATAGTCTTCAAATCTTAATCCAGAAAGCTTGTCTTCTATTCCTGGCAAATCCTAGAGTGTATTTTTAAAAGCATTGTTTATAAGCTTTCAAAAAGGGAAGTGGTGGCCACTAAAAGTAAACATGGTTTCATCAAGAATAATTAATGCCAGACTAACTTCATTTCCTTTTATGGAATGGTTACTAGACTGGTAGGGCAAGGGAATGCCATAGACATAGAATACTTGGGGTTCAGCGAAACATTCAACTATTCTATCATCCAATTGTTGTGGATGAAATGAAGCTATGGAGGCTAGGTGATAATACAGTTAAATGTGAAAGTGGTTGGATGTCCAGATGAAAAGAATATAAATTAACAGGTCAGAGTCAATTTGGAAGGAGCAGAATGCCTCAGAAATCTGGACAGACATACCTCAGAGATATTTCCAGTTCAGTTCCAGACTACCACAATAAAGTGAATATTGCAATAAAGACAATCACGTGATTTTTTTTGCTATTCTATTGCATATACAATACCATTATGTCTAAAAAATGTATATACCTTATACTTTATTACTAAAAAGTCAACCATCATCTGAGCTTTCAAGAAATAGAGGGTATTGTCTGAAGTTGAAGGCTGGTGACTGATCAGGGTGGTGGTTGATGAAGGTCAGTGTGACTGTGGTAATTTCTTAAAGTAAGACAACAATGAAATTTGTTACGTCAGTTGACTCTTCCTTTCCTGAAAGATTTTTTCTGTAGCATGTGTTGCTATTTAATATCATTTTACCCATAGTAGAACTTCTTTAAAAATTAAGAGTCAATCCTCTCAAACCATGCTACTGCTTTATTAATTAATTTTATGAAATATTCTTTGATGTTATTGTGTTTCAGAGAATAGAGAGGCCTGAAGAAAGGGAGAGAGATGAGAAATGGCTGGTTGGTGGAGCATCAGAACACACACAACATTTATTGATTAAGTTTGCTATCTTACGTGGGTGCAGTTACTAGTGTCCCAAAGCAATTACATTAGTAACATCAAAGATCACTGGTCACAAATCACCATAACAGACATAATAATAATGAAAAAGTTTGAAATGTTGGGAGAATTACCAAAGTGTGACAGAGAGACACAATGTGAGCACATGTGGTTAGAGAAATGGTGCCAATAGAGTTGCTTGATGAAGAATTGTCACAAACCTTTAATTCATTAAAAAAAATGCAATACTGTGAAGTGCAATAAAGCAAAGTGCAATAAAATGAAGGAGGCTCACATTTGACCTTGTACATTTCCAAATTTTTACCAATGCCTTCAATGAAACACACAAGGCTGGAATGGATAGTCATCAGTGATTACATAAAGGGTCTAGAAACAAGAGGCTGAACTGTATACTAGGAAATTTAAAAGTTATAAATTTTATATCCAATAGCTGGGTTCAGAAAAGGAAAAGCAAAGAACAGGACAGGAGAGGGACAATTGTTCATGGGAAAAAGATCTGGGGATTTTAGTGGCTTACAAGCTTAAGATGAATTAATAATGCTTTGTGAGAATCAAAAAGCTAATGGTATTCACAATGTTTCTTAAACTGTGGGTTCTGACTCCCTATGGGGTCGTGAAAAATTTGGCACCGGTAAAAGGTTGCTGAACGCGCAATGACCAAAAGTTAATTAAAAATCAAATGTGTAATTAATCCGAGGTGTTTCTGGCAGCACTTGCCCATGTTGCATCACTTTATTACAGTACAGTTTTTGAACACAAAGCATGTGCACTTTGCACTGTGCATGCCCTCAGGCCATGCAACACCAACTAATACTATGGTCAGGGGTAGAAAAAGTCTAACTATAGGGTCCAGAAGAAAGAGGTGATGATTTCAATGTACTTTGCCCTGGTCAGACCACATCCAGAATATCACATGCAGCTTGGGGTGCTCCACTTCAGCAAGGACAATGATAAACTGGAGAACACACAGAATGATGAGGGCATTGGAGATTGTACCATAGGAAGACCAAGGAAAGGGGCTGGGGATGTTAGTCTAAGAAAGAAAATTTTAGTTGACTCTGATTATCTGAAACAATATCATGTTACAGAGGCAACAGACTAAATCTGCTTGGCCCTTGAGAGGCAGAACAGGATGCAGAGAGTGAGATTTAAGGCCAATATAAAGAAAAAAAACTTACAATTCAGTTTATTAGCATTTTAGAAGTACCTACTTTGTATCAGACACTGTGCTAGAACCTAGGGAATTGGGATGGGGAGAAGGGAGAAGCATATTAATTAGCATATGCATGTATGCACACATACATACGTACAACTCATTTTCCTGACTTCAGACCTGGTGCTCTATCTGTTGTGTCACCTAGTTACCTCTACCAGGGAATGGAGGGAAAGGGAAGAAAATAAGCATTGATAAGCAGCAAGGATAGAAAAATTAAAATGAAGCAATCTTTGATCTAAAGGATTTTGTGATCCGCCCTGGAGAAAGCACGCTGGAAATGTGGATGGCGATGAGACCAGGAGGTAAGAAGGAATCATTTCTTCTCTGTGGAGGTTTTCAGGTGCAGAAGAGATGGTCACTTTTGGAGGATTTTGGAGAAGGAATTTTGTTCAGGAACAGTAAGGACTAGATGGCTAATGAGTTCCTTTCCAACTCTTAGAATCTCTAATTGCCAAGGATGAAGTGGCTGTAAGAGCCGATAAATTTCAGGACTCTCCAGAGGTTCCAGATTGTAATGGATCACTTTCCCCCTTCCCCAACATCACCTCCATTTTTTTGTGAATACATTTGCGCTACTGCTTCATTGCCTTCAGGACTATAGGTCCACTTGAACCAAACATTGTTTTTCTTCAGTTTGGTCTGCAGGCCACATTTTTTATTTACATGAGAAAGAAATTTACAAGAGTTTGTGGTTCAAAGCATATAAATCAGTTTATTAAAAAATTATTGGTAGTATCTTCTGACTAACAACATGCTTTATTACTATTGGGAGCAAGAGGTCAGTTATTGTTCAGTCTTTCAATGTGCTTGACTCCATGGGCCATCCTATCATGCCAATACCATCCATAGGGTTTTCTTGGCAAGGACACTGGTATGGTTTGTCATTTCATTCTCCCATAGAGTAAGGCAAATGGAGATTAAGTGCTTGCCCAGGGTTACACAGTTAGTAAGCGAGACTGGATTTGAACTCAGGCCTTTCTGATTAGAGGTCCAGTTCTTCATCCACTGAGCCAGCATTGGGGTTAGATGGAGTTCCATAGCACAGGTTGCTTTACTGACAGCTCATCCCCTCTGACCAATCAACAACATGATGAAGTGAAGATATTGCTTAATGTTTCTACTACCCAGGACTTCTCATTTCAGCAAGAAATGAAGGTGGGGAAAATAAAAGAAAGGGAAAGGGATGGATGGAAGACATCTTGGGAAGATGAGTGGAAGTATCAGTCAATCAACCAAGGTACAGAGCTTGGCATATATGCTACTTCTCCAAGCACTGGGGACTGAAATAAAAAGATGAAATAATCCTTGCTCTTAAGGAGTTTACAAACCTTTCCAGTATGAAAATATCCTATAGATTGAAATAGGACAAGGCCCCCCATGGCACTGGGGCAATCTCCAGTTGTCTGGATCTACATCTGGCCACTGGACCCAGATGGCTCCAGAGAGGAGAGTGAGGGTCATGACTTTGCACAACCCTCCCTCGCTTAAATGCAATTCACTTGCAAGGCATGATGACTCCTTCCTAATGTCATGGTCCTCTTTGAGAATGAGAATCAGCAATCTTATAGATCAAGTAAGTGCTAGAGAAATTTCAGGCTTGAATCCCACCCTTCTTCTCCATCAGGTAACAAAGTAATATGCAAAGTAAAAGGCCTGAGTTTACATTCTGGGCAAGCTACTTCCTCTCCTTAAGCCTCAAAATCTGCATCTGTCAGACAAGAAGTTTAAGCTTGATGAGTTTTAACCAAGATCCCTTCCAGTTCTGTTGGCCTATAATGAAAAGGAAGTCTTAAAACAAACAGAACAATCATTTCTCCAAAGCTTTTATCGCCTGTGAAATCTGTGTTTGGAAAACAGTACCATGTCTGATTACCATCCTAAAGATGGTAAATTTAGATGCAAATCTGTTAGTGAATGTGTAAGATTGGTACTTGAGCAGACAGGTTTATAGTTTTCTCCATCAGATCATCAAGGGGAAAAGTAGGGCTACTAGCATCCATTCTCTTTAAAGCTTACAAAGTACTTTTCTCATCACAAGCCTGTAAGGCCAGTCAGCAGTCTACTAAGAAGAAATGACCATTCCAGGATTAGAAAGTCACCAAAAATAGAAGCAAAATTCTAACCAAGATTCCTTGTGGCTCAGACCTCTGCTCTTACAACCTGTTATTTCTCACAATCAGGAAGGTGAAAGTATTTTCTAGTTAGTACTTTTGATCTTAGGAATTTCTCTGTAAACTTTGTCCTTATTACCATGGAACATTTGAATTATGAGGGCTATATTGTTTTTACTTTTTATGAATATTATTTCTACTACAATTTACATAGAATTGTAAGACTGGCAAAGTGCTCTACAAATATTATCTCATTTTACCATTACAACAATCCTGGGAGACTGATGTGGTTAATATTCCCATTTTACAGATAAGCCAACAGAAGCAGGCAGAGATTGAGAGATTTGCCCAGCATTTCAAAACTGTCAGCTGTCAGTTGTCTGAGGCAAGATTTGAAGTAAGGTTTTTCTGATTCCAAGTCCAGTGCTCTATCTTCTGTACCACCTCAAAAATTATTAGTGGTTGCTTCTTTACTTTAAAGACTAAGATTTCTTGACTTTAAAGATCAAGAAATGTAAATATTCATCTGATAGGCTTTTTAAAAAGAGTTTAGTTTCCAAACATCTTTAGCTATTAAGTACAATTTTGGAAAGAATTTGGCAACCTATGATGAAAATTCCAGTTTCTGTCATTTCCTATCACACTGTTACATTACACATTCTTCAGACAGACTGCCCATATCCTTCCATGATTTTGTATGCAGCAATAGGGCAATTGCTTTAACTACCATTTTCCTGTAATGCCGACTAAAGAGGATGCGTCTCATTCAGAGGTCACTCATCCACGGTACCCACTGAAATTCAACATGGAATAATTTTCCTTATATGAGACAAGTCTCAAATACAGAGCCAAGATCACAAGAAAGATGAGGATGTGACAATGCCCTTTCACTCCACCCCCCATCTACAGCTGAAGGATAATTGTCTGGGGGAAGCACAGACTTGACAAGTCACTAATTTTACTTTTTATGCACTGCTCTAGAACACAGTAGGGGAAAATGAAAGGAAACTCCTCTCCCGCACTTCCCCAAACCATCTAACATCCTTACTAGTGTGCCTTGAGGAAAAATTCTTTCCTGATTTTGAATTTCTGAGCCCATTTATAGTCAAAATCTCAAGTCAGTAATACGTGTAGTCATGTATTTGGAAAGGTCCTGTTATTTCCTGCTTTTTTCATACTCTGGACTGCAAAGTAATAAGAACTGTAGAATATAAAACTAATCTGAGATTCAACTGCTTAACATTTTTTGAATGACACTATAAGATCATCAGCACTAAATGGGAGTGGAGAACTGAGGTGATTCTCTAGACAATTCAAATGTTTAAAATGCCCTTTGATTTTGAATTTACTAAAAGTTCCAGGTACAGAGGGATATTGTTTTTGGCAGCAATTTATCTAGACTATTCTGATAATAAAATTTCCATCATTCTCTACTGGAGTTTGCCTGTATGGACACATCCTAGGAATCACAACTGTCTTAGTGCCAAGATGTTGGCCTTCTGAGAGAGTAAATTTAAAGCTCTATTGAGATCCACTGTACAGACTATGAAGTTTTACATTTCCTTTGGGATTGCTAAGCTGAAATAATGTGGTAACAGATCATCTTGAAGGCATGGAAAATGTTATTTGTTCCATTTAGTTTGTTTTAAAAGTCATGCACAACGTATACAGAATATACCAGAAAATAGATGCCAAGAAATTATGAAAAGAGTAAATCTTGGGAATGAGATGTCCCCTTTTGACTAATTTGCTGATGTCTCATCAATGCCATGTGTGATGCCAGGACCATGGCTGTTGTTCAATTGTCTCAGTCATGTCAGACTCTTTGTGACCCCATTTGGGGTTTTCTTGGCAAAGACACAGGACCATGGTATAGATGAGTAAATTACCTTGGACAGGATGTTAGGAAAATTCCACCCTAGAGCAAAATGGATGAAAATGAAGCTCCAGTACAGTAATCAGTTTAAATGTTATTGAATTTACTCATTTGCTATTTAGTATAACTACTGAATTTAAGTTGCGATGCCTACAAAAGCAAATTGAAAGAAAGAATGGGAATAACCTAATTTCCTAAAACACTTTTGCTTGAACTATGTGGATATTTCTGGAAAACATTGTCTTTTGGTCTGATTCTAGCCCATAGAATATGCTTTTTTGAAAATTAAAATAAAAGATGTATTATGAGCCTAACTTTAAGTACCACCAAAACCAAGAGACAAAGTCTGTAATTATTTTGATTTGGATAAATTAACTTCAGCACAGAAAATGCTTATATCAACTTCTGTCACTACTGATTTCCACTATTATATCTATATTTATGTAGAAAATCCTTTATTCTCTGGAATAATACAGATATCTTAAATGAGATAAGAAGGCTGAATTGGGTCAAGACCCACAATGATGGAAGTAGTCACATCGAAAGGAAATGTATTAAAGTACTTTAAAGTCAGCAGTACAGTAAAGTACTTTCCCTGTGGTAGAGTGAATAAAGACTTGACTTTGGAACCCTGAAGACCAGAATTCAAACCCTGCCTGTGACATACATTGCTCATATGATTCTGGGTAACACTTAAGGCTATTATTATCCCTCAGTCTCATCATGGAGCCATCTGACCTCTTTATTTTCTGATCGTGAGTTTCTAAGATGTTGTCTTTGATGTTTATCTTTTAATAGTAGCACCTCCTTCCAGTGTTGTTTTAAAGTCAAATGAGAGATCATACCATATTTCACCACATAATCATTACATATTTTATGTCAATTGTCTTTTTTGCAAAAAGTGGGGTGTGATCATTATATGAATTTTTAAAAAAAGATTTTTGCTAATATTACTTCAAAATCATTTATTATTAAACTGTCTTTGGTGCAAGATTAGGATTCATGGAATACTCATGAATAAATGTTAAAATTGAATGCTGACAATGTGTATGTGCTGAGAATTCTTACTTGAAGCTCATAATATGTAAGAGAGAGAAATTGTATCCATGTGCCATTGGCGAATACATTGCTGCTCTGTTTGCCTTTTAAGCAGTGCGATGAACAGAATTACACCAGGGGATGACTCCATAATGAAAGGTTAAAAACCAATTTTTGGACTAAAAAAAAACAACAGGGTGCAGTGATTATGTGGTGAAATAATATAAAATTCATTGAAAAAATTAAATATATATATGATTATATAAATATATGAAGGAATCATCATTATTATAATATTTTTTCTATTTAAGTCATTTTGGGCACTAAATTCTAGCATACATAAATCTACTATTTCTCTCCATTATCTCCTTTCTCATTCATATTTTTCATTCTTTTGAGATTCCTGTGTTTCATGATTTATAGCTATAGATCATTATTGGAAGAATAATGGCATTAAAAAATGTTTTGTATGTAGGTGTTAGGTTGTTTCTCTACACTTTTCAGTCAGTATATGATTGTGGAGGTGTGATCTGCTATAGAGTCTAGTTCATGAAGGTGCATTTTCTGTTTTCATTAAGCAGAGCTCCAATGCATGGTAGAAAGATTTTATGTAGATTATAAAGCAGGCAAAATACCCCCAAAATGACCAAGTATAATGCTGGAGGGGTTGTAGAGAAGCAAGCACACTCATACATTGTTTCCTAAATCACAAATTGGTAAATTCTTTTGGATAGCAATTTGCCAGTATGTATTATGAGTCACAATATAATTAGACTGTTTTGCCCCAATAGTGCCATTATTGGGAATACACTTCAATATTAAACACATATATGTATGCATTGGTTCAGTTTTGTGAGTATATTGATATAAGGAACTTCAACTGAGGAAATTCTCTCTGACCATGCAGCTCTTACAGAGTTCTTAGGAGCACTGAGATATTAAAGGACAGCCAGTATACGTCACAGGAAGAACTTAAAACTAAACCTTCTTAACTTTCATCATAAAAAACACATTCAGAAATACAAATTATAACATTATATGTGATGGAAAAGAACTGATTATCAAATGATATCCAACTAAATGAAATGGGGTATGTGAATATAATGGAATACTAAAACATTATCAAAATGCTAAATGCTAAAAATGTTGAGATATTTGGAAAGGCATAGGAAGTAATGTAAAGGGAAGAAATCAGGTAAGTAGAATAGTATATACAGAAACAACAATCATATGATAGGAAAAAAATTCATACACAGATAAATAAATGAATGGACCAAAAGTTCATGGAAAGGTGTACAGAGAGAACAACTAATCATCCATCGGACATTTTAAGAAGCAAAGCTGTACAGTTAGCTGTATTTGAGTTCTTATTATTGTTTAAAATTAAGAGCATAATGGACTTAGAAAAAAAAGACTCATGGTATATTAGAATTAGATTTGCCTCTAGAGATAATCTAGGTCCGCTTCCTCTTTTGACAAATAAAACAAAACATGTAAAGTTGTTTGCATATCTCAAAGTGCTCCATTATTATTGTCACCTTTTTGCCTTTGAAGTTCTTAGTTTCTTCCTTTCTTTTCCTTCCTTTCTTCCTTCCTTCCTTCCTTCCTTCCTTCCTTCCTTCCTTCCTTCCTTCCTTCCTTCCTTCCTTCCTTCCTTCATCTCCTCTTTTCCTTCCTTCCTCCTCTTCTTTCTTTCCTTCTCTTTCCCCCTTTTTTCTGTCTCTGTGTTTCTGTCAGGCTTTATCTTTGTCTCTATCACTCTGTCTTTTGCCTGTTTCTTCTCTTTGAGGTAGACAGAATAACCTTGGAGATAGGTTAAAAAAAATCAGCTTCAACCTGGAAACATTTTTATCATTCTCAATATTTTTCGTGAGCTGTTTTCCAATCCTGTCAGCCTCATATTGACTGTTCTCCTGCCCAAAAGACATCTGTGTGGCACAGGGGTTATCATTTCCATTTTTTCCTAATGCTTCATTTCTGCAGTATAATTTCCTAAAGATGAAGCCAAATTTCTCAGATGCTAATTTGTAGAGATGGAGTTGATGGGTATATAGACAGATTGAATGAGTTTTTCAAAATTCAGTGCAAAGGTATGGGATGTGATTTGGAATGTCCTCCATCTTTACTGCACAAATCAGTCGGTATAGTAGCTTTCTCTTCTCCTTTGAACCAAGACTAAGATGGGCCTTGGTAGTCCCATTATAAAAGCAATTGCTTGTTTTATTTAAAAAAAACAAACAAACACTTTTTTTCATTGACCCTCTTTTCTTTTACAACCTTCTGGGCTCAGCTATGAAAATCCACCATAATTCTACTTATTCAATCACTAATAGAGGGGTGGAATGTGATTCCGAAATAACCCCCACCACACACACACACCTTTTATATTCCTCTAAAGTAAATTTGTACCATAGGGGACAAGACTGTTGAATATGTTCAGAGTATAACTCAGATCTTTTGTTCAGAATTCCCAACAAGACTGGGAAGGGAAAACGTCTTAACAGAGTCCCAAGGGCTCCCTGAATAATAACGCCTTTAACTGTTTACTTTCATTAGTCTGCCACTGTGGACCCTGGATCACACATTTATGAATTATGCCTGTTTAGCAGCATAAAATGATGGCCTTGTTCTTTCTGTGTGGATGCAACACGAAGCTGCCTAAATTACTAACGTCTGAGCAAGGCAACATGTGGCCATGTGCAGTCATTTTTCTGTGGATTGAACAGCTCCCTCAG
This sequence comes from Bettongia penicillata ogilbyi, assembly GCA_023548195.1. Taxonomy (NCBI): domain Eukaryota; kingdom Metazoa; phylum Chordata; class Mammalia; order Diprotodontia; family Potoroidae; genus Bettongia; species Bettongia penicillata. The sequence continues at coordinate 7,723,529 of JAJHZJ010000008.1, forward strand.
GTTCTGAGACACAGCATAGGATGAAAATGAACAGTTGGACCCAGGATCAGGAAGGTTGCATTTAAGTTCCAGTTCTGTCATTTAGTAGCAGAGCGATAATTTGTATTTCACTTAACATCATCTCATCCACTTATTACTGTGGAATCTACAGCTTCCATGCAGACTTGGCTCAGGCACCACTTTCTGCCCAAGTCCTTCCCTCATTCTTACCTCTTTAAGTGTCTCCCTTCCCCAATTAACTTCTATATAATTTGTACAGTAGAGGCAGCCTTGGTGTCACGGACAGAGAGGGCCAGGAAAACATGAGATCAAGTCTTGTCTCTGCCACAAACTGTCTGTGTGACAGTATTCTAGGCAATTTTCAGGCTATGACCTGTAGGGAAGGGGCTGATGTATCATCTGAGAGTTACCTATATCAATAAATCACAGGTCCAGCCCCTATTCTTATATTTAGTACATGCTTATATTTGTGTGTGTACATATATGCACATATGTATAAAGATGTATGTATATACACACATAGATTTATGTATCTCTTATATTAGATATATACTTAGATTAGATTATAATATATTAGATATGTATAAAAACAGACAGATGATAGAAGTAAGTTCCCTGAGAGTAGAGAATGTTTCCTTTTTTGTCCTGTATTTCAGGATCACAGTATACTGACTGGCATGGCTTAGGCACACTGATGCTTTGGTAATAGAGTGATTGATTTGGTTAGCCTAGGGTTATTTAGCATCTCTGAGTCTCTATTTTTTCATCTACAAAATAGCGAACCTGGTACTTTGTGAACAAAGTGCTTTATAAAGTTTAAAGGGCTATGGAAATGTGAGCTTTTGTTCTTTACTGAAATTATAAGATGAGATATCATGTAATAATTTACTAAATTAGTGGAGCAAAAAGACAGCAATTGTTGAATTATCCTTGCATTATTATGATGAATTGGACCATCTTTCTTGCCTGGATTATACTCTCAACTTCATCCATTAAAGTATATGGTTTATTTCAAAATTCGATCCAAGTAATATCTTCTACATTAGGCTTTTCTTAATCTGTCTTGCAGATAATGCTTCCCATTACCTTTTATCATACAGACACATATAATACATATATTATATACATATATTCATTCATGCATACATACACACACATATGTATGTGTGTTGTGCTTCCCTTTCCCTGAAGTAAACTCCTTGGGAAAAAGGACAATTTTGCTTCTATCTTCATATTCCTAGCGTCTGGCTTACAATAGATGCTTACTAAGTCCTTATTGGTTGATTATCAAATACGTTCTTTGTGGAAGTGCCGCAAAGCAATTGTTTAATAAATGCTTAATAAATGTTTCATAAATAACAACAGTTATTCAATCATTTTTTCAGTCACATCAAACTCTTTATGGACACAAAGACACATCTGGGGTTCTCTTGGCAAAAATACTGGGGTAATTTGCCATTTCCTTCTCCAGGTCATTTTTTTTGTACAGATGAGGAAACTGAGGGAAACAAGGTTAAGTGACTTGTCCAGGGTCGCACAGCTAGTAAATATCTGAGGCCAGATTTTAATTCAGGTCTTTCTCGCTAATAACAGACCTGGGACTCTATCCACTATGCCACCTAACTGCTCCTGCTTAATAAATATGATTGAATGAAGAAGGTAGAATTTAGAAGAGATCACAGGCTTGCAGATTCTGGACTGGTAGGGACCTTAGAAATGATTGAGTTCACTCTTTCTCATTTCACAAAAGAGGAGATTAAGGTTCATAAAGGGAAAGAAACCTACCCTAGGGCACATAGGCAGCAAGGGAGAGAGGGAGGATTTGAATTCTACTCCTTTGACTCTAAAGCCAACATTCTTTCTATTGCAAGATGCTGTCTCTCATCATACATAAAGCAATCTGAGAAAACAAATAGGTAATAAAGACTAAAAATAAAGAGAAACATGGGAATATTTGGATTAACTGATGTAGAATGAAATAAAAAGGACCAAGGGAACAATTTATGCCATGGCTTCAGTCTTGGAAATGAAAACAGCCTAACAAGAATCCAGAACTTTGACTGATATTGACTCCAGAGGACTGACTGTGAAATAGACTTTCTACCTTCTGCAGGGAAGAGTCAGTCAGTTTGGTCAGCTAGTATTTATGATCTACTATGTGCCAAGCCCTGAACCAATCACTGGGAATGTAAAGAAATGTAAAAGAGTTCCATCTCTCAGTGTAATTGGGGAGACCACATACAGAGAAGATATAGATAGATATACACACACATATACTGCATACTCATATATGTCTATGGAGAGAGAGAGAGAGAGAGAGAGAGAGAGAGAGAGAGAGAGAGAGAGAGAGAGAGAGAGAGAGAGAGAGAGAGAGAGCACAAAGGCAATAGAAATAAGGCAGATTGGTTGGTAAAGTCTTCTTGCAGAAGATGAAAATGAAACTATTTGGAGAAGTGGACTGTAGGTATGGAATGCAGTATATATTGCCAACTTTGTTCAGTATGCTAATTTGCTCTGGCCAGCATCCTTCCTTCCTTCCTTCCTTCCTTCCTTCCTTCCTTCCTTCCTTCCTTCCTTCCTTCCTTCCTTCCTTCCTTCCTTCCTTCCTTCCTTCCTTCCTTCCTTCCTTCCTTCCTTCCTTCTTTCCTTCCTTTCATCCTTCTTTTCTTCCCTCTTTCCTTCCTTCTTTCCATATTAAAACAGTCCACTACCATTAAGAATGTGACTAGTTTAGAGAATCTTCTTTTGATACAAAATACTTCTGTAGATCTTATATTTGAGCATGAATGGACCAGCATCTAACCACATGATGAGCTCAAGCACTTATCCCTCTGAGGAATTATTGATGTGAACTGACTTATATTTTCTCCCTCAATAACTTCATTTTAAGACGACAGCTCATTCATGACTTAGTGTATTAATTCATCTCGTAATGATATTAAGATATTAAGTGTCCACTTCTTTTAGAAGTTCCTCTTTATGATGTCTCATAGTCACAAGGGAGCAATCAAGGGCAATATCTCTATAAAAATCCTGACTACAGCATCCCACAAAATACAAAAATGAGCTATAGTTATATTGAGTATCTAAGAGTTGGCGCAGAGCTTATCTATTTCCATTTAATGTTTTACTGTGAAACATTTATGGCCTTGTTCTCATTTGCCTTCAAAGAAAAATGTAAGGCTACATGTAGGACTTCAACAAACAAAAGTAAATCCATTACCAGTCATCTGCTCTTCGATGCTACAGTTAGAATTAGTATTGAACCTGAAGCTTTATACTTGATCAACAATTTGCCATAAGCAGTACCTGTTTTAGTTGGTTCATAGTACTTTTTACCCTTTCAATAATAGCTTATGCCTTTGCCAGTATATATTTTTTTAATTATGAAAACTATTTTTTAGAATCTTCACTCTTGAAATTAACTAGAAAGTCCCTATATTTGATTTAAAGTGGAACTGGAAATTATAATGATATTTATGTGGATAATTTTGTAACTTGACGAATGATGCTTTTGATACTTCTTGGCTAGATGTTAGGTATTTATTTCATATGGTCATTGATTCAGAACTGTAACAGACTTTGAAAGTGCCTTGGTATAACGCCTTGGTATATTTAAAGTGGAACTGGAAATTATAATGATATTTATGTGGATAATTTTGTAACTTGACGAATGATGCTTTTGATACTTCTTGGCTAGATGTTAGGTATTTATTTCATATGGTCATTGATTCAGAACTGTAAGAGACTTTGAAAGTGCCTTGGTATGACTCCTATTTTGCAGAGGAAACTGAGTCCCAGGGATAGGATAGTTGTCCAAGATGACACAAATAGTTAAGTGGCAAATGTGATATTTGGACTTGAGAACTTCCCATCAAGTTCTCTTTCTGCTATATACATATTTTGGTTTGTATCTCCAACTCCAAAAAATTCTGATTGCATTGGGATGGGGACTATAACCCCTACATGCCTTGGACCTCATAAGTGGCCATCCTAAAAAATATTTCTCATTTGGTGGGTTGCTTTTGGCAATAAACCTCTTGATGCTTACAAAGACTGGCTTATAAATACCAGACAAACATTCTGTTGTCAGACCAATGTTTTCAGCCTGTTTTACTTGGTTAGATATGATTAAGGCTTACATTCTAGGCCATAGACTTTGTACCCAGGGTTACAATCTAAGTTATATTGAAGTAGGGCAACATTCAAGGGATGGACAATGGCCTCTGTTGTTCTCAGTCCCGATTACCCTAGTGCTCTACCTTCCCCTGTTATTCTATGTACATACACACACACACACACATATATATATATATATATATATATATATATATATATATATATGTACATACACATGTGAAGACACACACATGCATTTGTATTTACTTATTTCCTTAGTAAAACGTAAGATCTTTGAAGATAAGGACTGTTTTGTTGATTTGGATTGAACTGTACTACCTCTAGTAGAGTAGTGTACTACCTCTTTATTTAACCTCAGCAAAACCAAGCTAGGTATATCAGCTTGGTCAGCTCTCAATAGGAGCTTCACAGAAATGGAAAGCCTACAACTTCAGAAAAATTCTCATTGTTTCGAGTAGTTCAGTCTGATGAGACTGGCGGTTGCCCATTAGGCTGGCAATTGGAGTCTTCACAAAGAGGAGGTCTAAATGTGACTTGTCCTCATCAAAATGTGTATGCCTTTCTTTCTTCAGTCAGACTGTTTGATATGTCATGCCTCTTGTTATACCAAAAGAAGCTATCAATATATTGGGAAGGGAAAACTAGGGGACTCAATTGACATTTTAAGGCTTCTAAAAAAATTGAATCTGTCACTTTTTCTACCCTTCATTTTTAGAATCATGGCTCTATTAAAGGAAATTTAATCCGTATGTTTCTGATTCCTTTATACTTAACTCATCAAAATGTTGTTTTGTAAGAGCCCTTTGAAGTCAGGGAAGTCTTTTAAGTCTCTCTCTCTCTCTTTTTTTTAATGAGACTTTTCCAAGTCTCTTTTCTTAGAAACAGGAAGTGGCATTTAGCCAATAGTTAATGAACTTAAAGACCAAAAGGTTCAAGTTGGGTTTGCATCTCCAAGCCCATAAGACTTTGAATGGTCTCTGGGGTCAATGGATTTCTTAGTATCTTTACTGTCAGTAGCCATCACAACAGTGCCAATTACCAAGATGACCCTTTAGGATTTTAACAGCCCATTAACTGTCAAGTGCTTGGCTAATCAGACCCATTTTGTGTTAACTTGTGACTCATTGACTAGTTTATCACTGGGTATGCCCAGATTTTTTATGACTTTTCTCTAGGACAGAGTTATTTAAGTTTTCACTCTCAGGCTGCTAGTCAGGCAGTACATTTAAACTCAGTCACCAAGATCACAGTCAAATTCAAGGCCATGAAACAAGAAGATGCTGACACTGCAAAAAGTTATATTGGGGAAAATGTGGAGATGATTTCAGTCCCATAATTGTAAGTGAAATTGATAACTGGGTCTAGGTGCCACAGCATCTTTAGAAAACAAAAACTGTATTATAATAGAGAAGGAAGCATCTGGCTCCAGAAAAGTTCCAGGTTGATTTATACACAACAGTTGGGTAAGTATAAACCAGATCCCATTTTGCTGGAAATTTATAGTCCAAGTGAGGTAGATACTGTCACTTGGAACTTCTTACTACCTAACATATCTGAACTGATTCTACCTGGTAGACTTTGAAATCATCCATTACGTATCAATTCCAGGAGGCTGAAATGATGCAACAATGAACATGCCAAATGGTAATAGCTAATCAATGTGGTTAAAACCTTTAAAGTTAATCTCCAAAGTAGCACTGAAAAGAGTAGTAAGCAATAGTTCTGGGAAAAAGATAGCTTTCAGTAACGACTATTTATGGGGAAAAGTACTGAGGCAGAATAGAGTGTTTTCTCCTTTTTTGGGGGAACTTCTACTCAGTCTTCCCCATCCAGTATTTTAAACCAGGCCAAAGATACCAAGTGTGGTACAGTGGAAAGGGTCCAAGGTTTGAAGTTGGAAGACCCAAGTTCTTATTTTTGCAAGTCTACTTCCTATCTGGGTAGCCTTGGGCAAGTGTTTTAATTTCTTTTGGTGCCATCTGTAATGGCTCTTCTCCTTTTAAGTGCTTTGATCCTATATAGATTTATGGTATAGAGTAAGATGATAAAGTAGATTTCCAGAGAGGTACAAGCCATTGGCAGGTAAGGAAGTGTCACTTAACACAAAAATGTTATTCATCTTGTATTTTTGAAGAGGACAAGTGAATTGGATTCAGGTGAGGCAGAGTTGTGCTAGGCCCTAAGTTGTGCTAAGTCTCACTCTCTTTTCCAGAGCCATTGAAGTCCAGGGGCAAGACACAAGGCATGATGACTTGTGATGGTCCAGGATGCAGTGGACAACCTTGATGACTAAGATGTCTAATCAAACTCTAAGCCTCCACAGTTGCTTTCATGGCAGTTGGAATAAATTGTTCTCATCTATCCATTCTGCCTGGAAAAGTCTTCACATGCTAGGAGTAGACATACCTCTAAGGGACCAAAGAATTTGAGTTTGAGGCCTGTTAGTTGCTGGGGAGTGACTGATGCCAATGTACCCCGTTCACCTCAACGCAGGAATGTAAGCTTGGACTGATAAATAAAATTGCTGGTGGTTAATAGTGCATTGCCTGAGCTTTTTAAAAATCCATTTTATGCATTTTTCCATTTTAACCATTTATCCATTCTATCTATTTTTTCTTATCCATTCTAAACTATCTAGGTTTCTGCTTCTATCCAATGGACTAGAACAGAGCTGAGGTGGTAGTGCGGGGAGAGGACCTTTCATCTTTTCTTGTAAAAGAAATTACAGGGAATACTTCACAAGAATGACCACATTATCACCCACTCTGTAACATAAGTCATATATTATAGCTGCAACTCTAAAAGAGAGAGTAGTCATCTAGAGAATTCAAGTTAAAAAATTTCTTCTAAATTATTCAGATCTTTACTCCAGTTATCCATGTCATTTTGCCAAAGGAACAATGATGAAATACACATTAATCATTTGGATGACAAATTTCCTATGAGATTTCTCCTCTGCTCCATATGGTATTTCCTTTCACTAAATCATGGGGTTATAGACTTAGAGACCTCTGAAGGCCTGGGGTCCAGCTCCTCTCATTTTGCCAAGGAGGGTATGGAGACCCTGGGATGTGATCACTTGCCCAATGTCACACAGTCAATCAGATGGCAGAAGCAGGATTGGAATAGAAGTCCTCTGATATTAGAACCAGTGCTCTAGCCAAACCTTGGACAATGAGTTGTGCCTGTTGTCTTCAGGTCTTCGTAAGTTGGAAGACTATCATCACTGAAGGCTAGCCACCAGGTAATCATCAGCCAGTGACTCTGCTGTTTCCTTTCTGATTTAGAGGAGTTCACACCTGGCAAATGCCAGAGTTCACACTAGGGCACAATCCATTCTCTTCCCATATTTAAAACTTCACTAGGTCCTTAACTTGATTGTGTTCTGTTGAGGTAGAAATGTGGGACATTTCCTTGAATTTAGAATACTATGCATACACTAGTTTATAAGTACTTTTTCATCTGAAAGTGACCAAGATGCCAATAACTACCAACTTTCCCCCAAAGCAGCTACTGAACATCTTTAATCATACCTTCAAACATGGCAAAAGCTTTAAACAAAAGTACTGCATGCTCTAGTTGAAGAGATTTCATAGAGAACTAGGTCAGTTATTATTCTATCTGGTGATCCTTGTACTAACTTGGCATCCATAGCAATTTCCATCCATGAGAATAGTTCCTTTAGAGATCATCTGGAGGAGGAACTTGTCCAGGATTTCAGATGATTCTCTTAGGTCAATTTCATCCCCACTCAGATGCACCGAGATAACCTCAGAGGGACTGGAGACCATGAAAGTAAAGAAACTTTTGTCTCAGCTAAATGTTTCCTACAGTGGGTTTGAAGTCAGGCTTTTCCTACCCAGTGCTACCAGGCAGCAAAACGGGATCACAGCATGATAAGCTATACACACATTTGGGCCATATATTAGTTGCTATTTTTCAATCCTTTTCAGTCATGGCCAACTCTTTGTGAGCCCTTTTAGGGGTTTTCTTGGCAAAGATACTGCAGGGGTTTGCTACATCCTTTTTTAGCTCATTTTATAGATGAGGAAACTGTTACAAAGAGGGTTAAATGACCTGTCCAGAGTCATACAACTAGTATATGAGGCCAGATTTGAACTCAGGCCTAGTACTCTATCCACAGTGCCACCTGACATCTTTAATTTCCAACTGTGAATCATCCATAAATATAGAAAACATGAAGAATACCCATCATTTCAGCTCACAGATTCCCTATATATATCATTTTGACCAATAATCACAATTTTTATCCCAACAATTAAAAAATAAATCTAAAATGATGTACCAGGTTTTGTTTTTGTTTCTGTTTGGAAACATTGGTTATGTTTGCTAAACCATTCCCCTCTCGTTTTTATTCTTTGTTTAAAGGACTTTATAAGAAGAAGAAGAGAAGGGGGTTGGTAGGGGAAAACGGGGAATGTGGATGATAAAAATACAAAAAGAATCAATAAAACATTTTAAAGTTAAAAAAATGTATCTAGAGTGGGCAAAATTGATTATTTTTTCCATCTCCATTTATTTCTACTGCCACCAATGAAATTTCTAATGAAATTGTTAATAAAAAATGAAGTGCTCAAATAAATAAGTGGTGAAGGCACAGAGTAGAACAATGGGTCTGCAAAGATATTAAAAGTTCAATTAGCACCTTATATCCTTGGGCCTACATCTATAGTATTGGATATAGTTGTTTGGGTCCAGAGGTAGAGAACCTTTGCCATCTAGATCCTTAAGAGAGGTCTTTTGATGGTTGAAGGGCCTCACTTAAGGCTCTAGAAGGCCATATGTGGCCTCAAGGCTGCAGGTTCCCCACCTCTATCAGGTCTATAGAATGTTGGATAGTTGCTGTAACTGCCACTATTGGGCAGGTTTTCTGTTTTGGTTTTTGTTCTTTCCAACTTAAATGAAAATGGGGTAAGAAACAGAGTGATGGGCTTGGAGTCAGGAAGACCTGAGCTCAAGTTTTAACTGCCATTTATGAGCTATGTGACCCTGGGAATATCTCTAAAGTCCTGGCACCTTAGACAACTCCTTAGAACTTACCTGTTTAGTCATAGACTAGATTTTGATCTGTGATTTGGGAAGGTGGAGGGAGATCCCATACCCATCTGAGACTTTTTATGAACTTGTTTTTTGGAGAGTGCAGGATACCAGGTCCCTTCTTCCTTCTTTAAAATTAAGTCAATTTATCATTTTTTTTTGTCTTTGCTTCTTAGTAGATTTGTTGCTTAGCACCAGATATTAACATTACAGATCTCCAAAGTAAAACACCTTCAAAATAATCAGTGACAAATTGTCTGTGTTTTGTTAACCATCAAAGTAGAAGAGTGCCACACATACTTCTTAAAGAGAAGAAAGTACACGTGTCATGGCCTTTGAGAGATTTTCCCATGGTTTGTTTACACTGGAATTTTGAGCTGAATTTCAAAAGCCAAGAATATCTTTTCTTGCTTCCTGCTATTTGGTGGAGCTAAAAGCTTCTCATGCAAGTTTCATCATTCCACTTAAAAATATTTATAATGCTTCCTTCTCTCAGGAGCTTTCTTGCAATAGAATTCCGCAGTAGGGTGACTTTCTAAACTTCCTTGTCCAAATGTATTTTTTTCTTAACTTCTACCAAGCCCAACTTGCCTTAACTATCATATAATTTAACTTTATGATCCCTTCCACATTCCTCCAGGAAATCCTCTTTTAAACATGATTATACACTGGCAGAACGGGGCTGCTAATTTTTCTAGGCCTTATATTTTTATGGTTGCTCTACTTCTTCCTGGTGGCATATTTTTGATGACACATCCTTAGCAACAGTTATTTTATTTATGAGTAAACCCAAGAAGAATGGACTTTGGCAAACCCTGCATGTACAAACACAGACTCTGAACGTAATTATAAAGGATGCCCACTAGTGGTCAAGGAGTCACAAGGTCTGTCAAAGAGATTACCTCCTTTCTGAGAAGAGACAATGCTAAGTGCTTTACAGATAGGATCTCATTTGATTCTGACAACAACCCTACAAGAAAGCTGCTGTTATATTTCCATTTTATAATGGAGAAAACTGAGGCAAATCAACATCATGAGACATTAGCTATTTCATGTTTGAGGCTGGATTTGAAGCTGCTCTTTCTGACTTCGGTTCTAGTTTGCTCTTCAATGTGCCACTGGTTAAAACACACACAGACAAATAGGGCTAAATGGCAATGTTAATGGACAAACTGATTTTTTAAAAATATATAAAAACAGACAAAGTAAAAAAAAAATAGACAAAGCATCTGATTTTGTTAGTGTGGGGAACTCTTGGGTTGAGAACTGCCTCAGATTGTGATCCATCAACTGCTTCATAAGTCTTGAGAAAATAGATTTAGAGCCAGAAAGGAACTTAGTGGTCATTTATTCCAGCCTCCTCCTTTTATGAATGACAAAACAGGACCAGTAGAAGTAACTTGCCCAAGGTCATTTAGGGGAAAGTAGCAGAACAGGCTTTGACCATAGGCCCTCTGATTTAAGAACAACTGTTCTTTCTACCATACCAGGATGATGAGTTTGGGAAGAAACAATTAAAATATAGGGACCAACTCATGAGTTTGGGGATGGGGTTTAAAGGAGAAACCAGAATAGGTACAGAGATCAGGGATGAGACTTGAGGAAGGGTCCAATCTATATGCTTTCCTGGAAATAACTGGTCTATAGAAGCTTGGCTTACTGGGGTGGGGGGGGGCAAGAGTGGATGGGGAGGGGCCATGAGTCTACCATAATCCTAGACACTTTCCTTGGATGAGACCTGCAATTTTACTGGCATGGAGAAACTCTTCCTACCAATGCAAATCAACAACTCTGTAACTCAGAGTTTTAAAGAGTGTTCTGGGGGCAATAAGGTGTTAAGTGACTTGATCAGTCACACAGTCACTATATGTCAGAGGCAAGCCTTGAACCCAATTTTTAGACTGGCTCTCTATTCATTATGCCAAGCTGCTACTTCTGGGATACTATCACAGAAAGAGTTATTTATATTGTGGTCACTACATGTCTTAGAGAGTTGCATCAGATACAGAGGAATTGTGATTTGCCCAAGGTTACATAGCCAGTAAATGTCAGAGGCGGGATTTAGACCCAAGTCTTCATTTCTCGGAGCCCAGTTTCCATGATGCCATACTTCCTCTGAGCAAAGCAAACCAAAAATATGAACAAACAAAAAACCCCCTTCTAAGCTGGAGGAGCTATGCTACTAGCTGAGCAAAATGGAGCTTTTCAGAATTGGTCTAATTGTCTGAGCAGACTACTACATGTATTGTGATAAGTGTCAGAAGGTGTCGAGTTTTGATCTAACACCTGCTGTGTGCCACTTACTTATTTTTTGGTAAGAGGATCAAAAGAAGCAAAAAAGCACTGGTTTTTAAGCTTACAATCTCTATTATCTGCACTGTCTGGATTATATCTACATCCATGATGCTGTGAAATTATTATATGAATTCTATGAATTCTTCTCTAAGATTATTGGGGTCATTTCAATAACTTATTTTGAAGTTATGCATCCTGAATCTTTAAAACATTTTGGCCCATCAAACTTAAAACCTAACTTTGTTTTATTTAAATGAAGTAGCTAAGTTCTTTACTTGATATGTGGATCATAAATGCCAGGTGTTTCATTGATTATATTTTAACAAAAGTAAATGCATAGTATTTTCATACTTTAAAATGCAAAGATTCTGTGTTGATTTATTCCCCCCGCAGAGTACTTTAGGCCAGAGATTTCATATATGAGAGTTAGCTCAAACCAGATAAGAATATAATTTGGAAATATTTAACAAAATAGATTTAAAATATAATAGAACACAGATAATGTTAATACATGATTTTCTAAGTGAATAAACGTTGTGTTTGGGCTCCTTATGCACAGTTCAGTGCCTGCCCTGCCTCTTACACCCACCTCTACCCCCAACTCCTACCCCCTGCCCTCTTCTATCTGAGTTTGACGTCAGTGTCCTAGAAAACAGCATAGAAAGTCTCTTTGCTACTGGTGTGTTCGTCCTTCATTGCTGAAGAATCTTATGCCTTCAGAGAAATGATGACATGACTTGCACCTGACTTTGTTTTGAGTGAGTGAGGGCTGTGCAGGTCACCAGTCTCACTTTTCCTTCAGAGCCTTCTGAATCCAGTGACCAGATATTCATCAGGATGATGGGATATGACTCAGGATGGGGCAATTAAGGTTAAGAGACTTGCCCAACATCACACAGAAAGTGAGTGTCAAGTGTCTGAGGTGATATTTGAACTCAGGTCCTCCTGACTCCTGCACTGGTGCTCTATCCACTGTACCACCTAGCTGCCCCATCTTTAATACCAAAAGAAAATCAAAACTATAGAATTCTGGGTGATAAAGACCTCTGGAAATAATAGTACTTGCCACCTTAATTATTGGTGTATATGCACAAAATCTAGCTGGAAACCAACTCATGAGACTTCTTCCAATAGAAATGGAGCTCAGGATATTGAGTAGTTATAGAGGAATGTTCAAAGTACCTTAGGCTCTATGGAGAAGAAGGTTTTTGGTACCTATATCTACACTGATATTTGCATCAGCATCTATCTCTGTATCTATATTTAAACCTAGGGGTGTGTTGTAGCACCAGCCCTTGTTGTTTTCAATGTGAGCATTTGCACTTCAGAAATCATCATGGCTACAAATCATGGCTACAAATCAGGGTGTGATTTACTGTTTTGTTGATTGTCTAGACGTAAGAAAGTATTAATATTGCCGATTAAACTTAAAAGTGTGTGTGCATACATTTCCCTCCAGAACTCATTGTTAAACATTTACCAGCATTCCCCTGTATTGCTCTATAAACACCAAACTCAGCATGAGTGCAGTAGCAGTAGAAGGCAGGGGGAATGAAGTCATCACCAGCCTGGTGACTATTACTAATGGTAATAACTGACATTATGTAGCACTTTAAGGCTTTCAGTGGTCTACATACATCATCTAATTTTAGCTTCACAGCACCGTTGTGTATTGGGTATTCAAGGGCCGATTGTTAAATTTTCATTGTGAGCATTTATACCTTGAATACAGGCAGGCTACAAATGAAAGGCTGATTTGTCATTGTGCTGATTACATAAACTTAAGAAAATGATGGAGATTAATAATTAGCATACATATTTTTATCTTGAAGAACTGTTTGCTAAATATTATTAACACATTCCTGCTTGTGTCGATGTTTATAGCTAATTAATTTTATGTCTCACTCTGTGTCTCTGTTTCTCTCTTCATCTCTGACTCTGTTTTTCTGATTGTCTTTGTTAGTCGTTCAACTTAAACTTGTGTATAGTTAAAATAGAAACAGGATTTTTTTTCCCACCGTGACTCATGCTGGAACATGGATGATCTATTGGAAACTATTCTTCGCAATGTTTGAAGAGGGGGGAAGGGAGGGTGAGATCCCCATCCAGTATCACTGTGGGAGAATTTTCATGAATCACATCAGACTAAAAAATCTAGAATAATATTTAATAGTTCATAGACTATCTTGGAGACTGACTGGATAAATCCTTCATAGTCACTCAACCTGGAGAGAAAGAGACTTCTTCCTGTGTTGGGATGGACTCCAACCTACCTATGAGATTCCTCTGGACCATCATAGGAAGTAAATCAGGAACTAAACGGGGTTCCGGGACTCTAGAATTCCACTGTTTGATTGGCTTTATGTCTAGGAAGTCTGGTGGACCCTAATTATATGTTTTACATTTCCTTCCCCTAGCTTCTACCCTTTGTTCTGATCTAGTGAGCAGAAAAAAATTGGAGAGACTTGGACACTAGTGGGAATTTGTCCTAACAAGACTGAAACTGACAGATAGAATGACTCTATCTGCTAAGGAGGATATTAGACATACTTTACTTAGTTCTTATAAATTAGATAGACTAGCAACGATCAATGAAAATTACAGAGACAGATTTCTGCTCAATGTCAGGAAACCTAACCAAAGCAAAACTTCCTAATGATTTTATCTGTCCTAAAGTGGATTGAATTATTCTGGAATATGGTAGGTTCTTTCTCAGTGGAAGTGAGTGAAAGATAGGTATTGCTAACTGAATGTGTTGTAGATGGGATCTAAGCAGGACATGGGTCATAGTAGGGAGTCTCTGAGGTCCTTTCCATTTCTGAGATTCTGTGGTTCTCTCTCTATTTCACTTTTGCTGTTCAGTCTTTTCAGTCATATCTAACCCTTTGGGGTATTGGAGTGGTTTGCCATGTCCTTCTCCAATTCATTTTATAGATGTGGAACTGAGGCAAACAGGGTTAAGTGACTTTCCCAGAGTCAAACAGCTAGTAAGTGTTGGAGGTGAGATTTGAACTGAAGAAGATGAGTCTTCCTGACTCTAGTTCCAGCACTCTACCCACTGTGCCATCTAACTCCCCATATATTTTACTATCACTTATCAATTTTTAGGAATTTCACCTCAGTAATACCATATGAGAAAACTAGCTCTAATTTACAGGTAAATGATTTCGCACAGATGGGAAAACAGCAAAGGCTAGAATTTCAAATCTTCCACTTTGGTTTCAGGAATAAGACTAATAAAAATCAGTTGTTGACCTAGTGCATTGCAGTTTTCAATGTACTTTGACACGCTCTCTCATTGGCTCACGAACATTCATTTATCTTCCCGTAGTTGTTTCCTCTTAAGTTCGGCTTAGTTGTTTTTTCCATTGGTTTCCTCATTTAAGAGCACAGCCTCATTTTAAGATGAGAGTTTCGCCTCTATGATTTACCTTTTTAATGTCTCGGCAGTGATTAGCAACTTGATGAAATGCTGAAGTAGTTTAGAGTATAACATTAATCAGGAGAGACAAAAAGAAAAAGGAAAGAAACCAATGAGAAAAAGGCATGTGTTTATGTCATATTTTATAATCTTCTAAATTCTTAACATTTTTCTCCTCCCTTTAACCTCTTCCTTTTTATTAGTTCCTTTTTTAATGACTTTTTTCCCTTTTTTTCTCCTTTAAACTTTCAGTTTTTTCTGATCCACATTCCTTTGTTTCTCTCTCATACTTTCCCCCAAACTCACTTCCGTACGCTTTAGTCTTTATATAGTAGCTCAAGAACAGCTGCCTGTTAACACCTGAAATTCAACTGCCTGGTCTGAAGGCTGGATATTACTAGGTAGAGAGTAAGGAAATGGTTTCAGAGAGGGTGTAGCAGTTTGTGAGTCACTGCTGAGTTTGAAGACTAGCTGCACTACTTTCTACCTCTACAGGCATGTGCTAGAGCTTGTTCAAATTACCTTGTAAGAACCAACTGCTAAGTTTTCAGTCTGGGCATTTATACCTTAGAAATCAGCAAATGCTGATTTATTTTTGTTATTTGTTTCTAGGCTTAAGAAAGTGATGGAGAAAATGTTGATTAAACTTAGAAGTGTGTCCTAGGAACATTTTCCCCCTTGAGAAACAGTTGTTTGACATTCACCAACACATTTCTTTACCTATTAAGTCACATAGACCTTGGACAAGTTCGTATCATGGTCAATGTCCTTCATTTTCATCATCTATAAAATTAATATGTTGTTTGCATGATACCTTTATTATATACATAAAAGAAACAGTATGTTTGTACGTAATATATTTGCAGTTTCATGTGCAGTCTTTGTTTTTATCACAATATGTTTGGTTTATTCCGTAAATTAAATATAAAATAAATTAAAATGAAAAAAAATAACATATTAGGCTAGATGGCCTTTGAAGTCCCTGGAGCAATATATTTCTGAGTTTCTCCTCTTCAGGTCTCAGTTTCTTCATGTATAAAATGAGAGCTGCAAAAATCCATATCAACAATGTCTCAAATTTATATAATGTTGGAACAAAGGTCTCATTTAATTCTGGAACTCCTTGTTGATTCAGGTTGCATATGGGGTATTTTGGATAATCAAACTTATGCAAATATGGACTGATATTACATCCAATTTTTTTCTACCAACAGATCAGGTTGGTAACATAAATCAAAGTGCCCAACATTTCATTAGGGCAAGAGAGAAAAGTAAATAATGAGACAAAATCCAGTAGAATGATACACTCCCATCTCCATAAATGGATACAATCTTCCTTACTACTGGCAGTGGGTGCACCTTGTAGACAACTTTATTTCTTGGTGTGGAAGACTAAGATATGTCTGGAACACTTCTTAAGGCTTCAACTTTCTTCATAACCATCTGTCTCATTGAGGCTACATTCTGCCGCTGATACTTCACTTTGTAATTCATTCACTAGACTGTTGCTTTTTCTTGTTGTTATTAACATCTACTGCTTCACTTTCTTCTTTTTGGAGGGTATTTGCACTCTTCTGAGAGATTTCCCCAGGTCATCATGTCTGAGAGCTAATCAACACACTTTTAGCCCTTTTTGTCAGTCAAGCCCACCATATCTAGATGGTGTTGAGGCAGATACACAGACCTTTTAGACTTGACTCCTCTCTCACTCCAGATTGGTTTAGGGTGAGGAAATTCCTTTCAGTTCCAGACATGTTCTGTTAAGTAGCACTCAAGTCATGAAAATTACCTTAAGGCTTTGATAAACCTCAAGGAGGCATTTGGCAACATAGTAGGAGAAGGTATGCAACTGGTGAATTTTTGCCTTGCATTCCTACTGCTAAATTGAATGTTCTTGTCCACTTATAATGATAATAACACTTTTATGTAGTGTTTTATTGCTTATAAAAAGCTTTCCTCTCAATAATTCTATGAGGTAGGTCCTACAAGTTCTCTAAGATAATTTTAAATTCTAAAATAATGTTATACACACATTACACACACACACATGCATACGTATATAACATATATCATAGAGATAGAAAGCATTTTTATTAGGACATTGAAATAAGGCTCAAAGAAATGGTGAAATTTCATATACAAACTGTATTGTTTCACACACACACATAAAAACATACACACACATACACACAAATAAGGGGAGGATGATTAACTCTGCTAAAGATGTTGTGTCTAGTTACTAGGAACTTACTATCAAGTGACAGTGGTAATATCATTAACCCATGGGGATAGTTTTCTTTGGGTTTGAACAACTGAGAAAAAGGAAGGATGTAATACATGATCTTTTTACCTTTGCTTTTTCTAATAAAATCTACTTCTTTATTAATAAAAGACAGAGATTTATGCAATCAAAGAATTGTAAAGCTAGTTGGTAGTAGCAGTCATTTGGTCTAGCCTACAACTGAAAGGAATATTTATTATGGTAGCTAAGATCTTTGTTGTTTCTCTCCCTCTCTCTCCCTTTCTTTTACTCTCTCTCCCTCTCCCTCTCTTTCTTTTTCTCCCTCTCCCTTTCCCTCCCTCCTCTTCCTCTCTTTCTCTCTCCTCTCTCCCTCTGTCCCTCTCTCTCTCTCTCCCTCCCCTCTTTCTCTCTCTGTGTCCCTATCTCTCTCTCCCTTTGCCTCTCCCTCCTCCCCCCCATGTCTCTGTCTCTCTCTCTCCCTGACCCCCAAATTTACTTTTTGAATTTATTTGTTGTTCTCCATTTGCCTTCAACTCTTGGTTTTTTTGGACAAAATACTAGAGTGGTTTGCTATTTCTTTCTCCAGGAAATTAAGGGAAACAGAAGTTAAATGACTTGCCCAGGGTCACAGCTAGCAAGCATCTGAATCTAGTTTTCAGCTGAGGTCTTCCTGACTCCAGGCCCAGTGCATCATCCATTGAGCCACTTAACTACCTGTCAATTTGTACCTATCTTTTCAAACCTGGCTCAGAGGCCACCTTCTCCTCCATTACCCACAGTTTCCCTTCAGACCTCAAGCAGAATTTTGCTTTCTCATCATTTTCTGTGTTTGTTATGATTTTCATTAGTTTTTTGCATATCATATCTTACCCTTCTCCCCCAAGACACATACATGTGACTTCAAGGTCCATGAGGTCAAAGACTATGTGTTCTGTAAATTTTTTCTCTCTTCTAGGAAATAGAATGGGTTTCTGCACAAATCAGAGAACCTAAGGTGTTGACTATTTTGTGTTTGCCTACAACATAGTTTGCTTTATAAGCCTTGAGAGCACCAACAGAACTTGAAGTTTTCCAATGGTGGGAGTGGAGGTGGGAGGAGGGCAGTGGGCAGTAACTCTCCCTCTTCCAATTTTTGGTCCATCTAGTTTGATAAAGTATAATTTACAATGTGTTATCAAAGAGTTCCAAGTTCCTATGTAACCCTATATCTACATACAATGATGGCAGAGTAGGACAAATAATGAATTTAGAGTCAAACTTAGCTTCAATTCCTGGTTACTGCATGTAATGGACAAATCATTTAAAATTCCTTGGCCTCAGTTTCCTCAGCTGTAAAATGAAAGGTTTGAGCTAGGTAACTCCTAAGGTCCTGCCAGTGTTAAATCCCATTTTTACCTCTTTAGTCATGTTCTCTGTGTGTTCATCCTTCATTGCTGAAGAAGACCATGTCGTCAGAGAAATGATGACATGACTTGCACTTGACTTTGTTTTGAGTGAGGGAGGGCTGTACAGTTCACCAGCCTCACTTCTCCTCCAGAGCCATCTGAATCCAGTGACCAGATATTCATCAGGATGACTGGAGATGATCCAGGAAGAGGCAATTGAGGTTAAGTACCTACCCAAGGTCACACAGCTAATGAGTGTCAAATGTCTGAGGTGAGATTTGAACTCATGTCCGCATGACTCCTGCACTGGTGCTGTATCCACTGCACCACCTAGCTGCCCCTACTTATATCCTCTAGACTTATAAGCAATGATAATTTATTTATATTTAGATATTAAGTTTGTGGAAGATTATTTTTATCTGGTTTTTACAAGGAAATCTGGAAGTGTATCTCCTACCAACCCTGATGCCATTTGATGGTAGAAACAAAACGTTGGATTAAACTACCTGCTATGTTGTTTTCAAGGTAGCCCCTCTGGGTCTCATTTTTCTCATCTATAAAATGAAAGAGTTGTATTCTAAGATCTCTCCAGCCACTTTCTATTCTAAATAGATGATCCTTTGATGGGACAATTGTTTAATATTCCTATTACTCTAAACATGGCCCAAGTAGCCCTTTCTGAATGTTTTGGAAATCAGGACCTCTGTCCCTTTTCCCTTCTATTTTTTCCATTCTTTCTTCTTTTCTTTTTTCCTTCCCACCCTCCAAAACCCTAAATGATTCATATACAACTAATTAAATGATGTGCTATATTAAATTATTCCAAAACAGGTATCAGCACGAGACTTATGAATGAAAATGAGTTGTAAGTACTAGGTAAGACACAGGGCATTGACAGGAAAGGTTGGACATGGATTCTTGGCTATGCAAACTTGGGGTTTAGAAGCCAGTTAAGCAACCTGGAGTTGGGACATGTATGGACACCAAGTCAGCAGTTAAAGATACTAAAGGTCAAGGTGAATGGTTAAAAGGCGGAGTAGGCAACCAGAAGGACAGGAACTGAAGGGTCAGGGAAAAAGAGTCTGGGGCAAAGATCCTACAGTGGGGCACAGTTAGTCAGCCAACAAGCATTTATTGAATGCTTACTATGTGCCAAGTACTGTGCTAAATACCTGGGGACAAAGGAGGCCAAAACATTGATCTGTTACATTCTGATGGGAGGGTTAACATGCAAAAACAAAAAAAGACAAAGATAGAGACAATGTCAATGGAAGGCAATCTCAGAGGGAAAGTGTAAGTAGACTGGAGGGTCACTGGTATGAGAGGGTGAATTTGAGTTAAATCTTCTTTTAAAATTTTTTTTAATTACACATAAAATGATTTTAACATTAATTATTTAAGATTTCAAATTCCAGCCTCTCCCTCTCTCCCTCCTCCTCTCCCCTCCCGTTGAAAAAGCAGGCAATTTGATATAGGTTATACAAGTGTAGAACATGACATTGCTATTGTTCAATGATCACTGCTTCATTATCTAAATGTTTACAGCCATTCTTTTAATGACGTGGTATAGGATATTCCTGGAATGGAAATGAATCTCACTGGCCTATAATTTGCAGATTCTACCCTCTTGAGTTTTTTTGTTTTTTTTTTGAATTGGAACATTCGCTTCCTTTCCATGGACTCTCTCTCATTTTTAGGATAATAGATTTCAAATGGAAAAGGACCTCTGAGATCTTCCAGTCCTATTTCTCATTTTACATTTGGGGACACTAAGGCCCAGAGGACTTAAGTGACAATGAAAGTCACACAAATATAGATATCAAAGGAGGGGGAGAATATTTTGGAACCATATACAGATTCAAATACCTCTTATTAGTTGTGCATGTGTGACCCACTGTGCTCACTCCCTTAACCATCCCCAAAGTACCTATGTTTTCATTTGTAAAATAGCGACTTTATTATTTGTGATACGGACCTTACTTGGTTGTTGAGAAGATATGCATGTAAAATGCAACATCCCATCAGCTATTATTACCACCTGAGCACAACAACCAGCAAATGTTGACTCCCTGCCAATCCCCTACTCAGGGGCTTGAGGAAAACTAGTCAAGGTTAAGCCAGTCCATTTAGCCCATGAGTGGGAGCAGCCAGGGGCAGTAGGACATGGTAGAACAGATAATAAGGGCAAAACCTCACAATCACATAGCTAACGGCTACTGAGAATTTGTGGAACAGTAAAAATATTTATAAGTCTGAAGACTGTTCATTGAAACTTATGTAGCTCCGAACACAGATTTGAAAAACGTGATGGTCTAAGAGAGAAGAAAGGGGAGGCTGCATTTTATCAGTGCCTAAGATAGACCAGTGTATAATCCTCCTGCTTTGCTGATGAGACACCACAATTAATGTCTAACCAAACTATCTTAATGGCTGAACTGAGATAGTTTAAAAGGTCTAGGATGGAAATGAATGTAGATAAGTTATTTTTTGTTAAATTCCCTGTCAATCAAGACTCACAATGGTTGATAATTGGTTCCTTCAAAGGAAAGCCTTCCAAAGTACTTTCATATTGCCCCACATATAAAGCTGTCAGAATATTTAAGTAATGGGCTCTCAAGTTCACTTCCAATCAATGTATATCTTAAGTGAAAATGCTGCCTAAACAGACCCTATTTCCCCTCAGAAAGGATGTAACCCCTGCACAGCGGAGAACTGTTTGTATTACAATTAACCCCTCTTGAAATTCTAGCTTAAGAGTCGACCTTAAAGCTGTGCTTAGATACAGTCATTAGAAACACTTCATACAAACTTCAGAAATATCATAATATCCATTGAAATGTTCAATAGGAAATAACCCAGCCTGCACTTTGGTTTGTGAGAAAAGTTCAAACAATTTGTAAAAGTCCCCTCAAAATTTATTTTTGCCATAAATAAGCTCAAGGAGAGACAGAAATATTGAGACAAAGAGATAGAGACAGAGATGAAGTTATAGAGAGAAACAGAGACAAACAGAGACATAGAGAGAGAGAGAGAAAGAGGAGGAATGACAGAGAGAGACAGAGGTAGGGAGAGAGAAGAGTAAAAGAGACAGACAGACATAGTGAGATACACATAGACTGAGATAAAGAGACAGAGATAGAGAGAAACAGACCCAGACAGAGACAGAAGTGGAGAGAGAGAGAGAGAGAGAGAGAGACAGACAGACAGACACAGACAGACAGAGACAGAAGTAAAGAGAGAGACAGAGAGAAACAGAGACAGAGACAGAAGTGAAGAGAGACAGAGAGAGAGAGAGAGAGAGAGAGAGAGAGAGAGAGAGAGAGAGAGAGAGAGAGAGAGAGAGAGAAATGATCGCTGCTCATAGAGCTAAGAAGGTCTCGATTCCAATTTGCTTCTTACACATATTGACCATATGAGGCTAGTCAAATCATTTCATCTCTCAGTGTCCCCAGATAATCTCAACTTCCAATATTGCTAAAGACAGTTTCCCCCTTGAGAGTTCCCTATATTTGTGAAATCATAACTCTGATTGTGGGCACACAGACAGACACACAAACACAAGCACACACACACACACACACACACACACAGGTTAAAGATTTGTTAACCAGGAGAAAAATGCCATCATACTTGTCATGAGGATTATTATGCGTTTGTAGCAACTAGAAATAAACATCAGAAGACAGAACTTTTTAGCTCTAATTTTTTCTTAAAGCCCCAATAATCATCATTAGTCAACACAAGGCCATTGTCATATTCAGAGGATGGTATCCTTCTTCCTTTTCTTTTTTCTTTTTCAACTGCACACTTGTCCACAGTGAAATTGCTGTCAAGAAGTATTTTGTTTTTAGATTTCAATTTTAAGGACTGTCATTTTCAAAATGGCAACAATTTATTGTCAAATAGTCATTTCCATGTTAGGAAAGCTATTAAGATGCTTGAAAAATCATATCCTTGAGCCTGGTTTTACCTAGCTTGTGCAGAACAATTGTTCTGAGAGGTTTTATTTCCTTTTCTTCAATTTATTTTTAAAGACACCAAATGTAGGTTCTGCTACATGGAGAGATCCTGCTAGCTCTAGCTATAGGAGGCTGACGAGAACATAACTGACTTTTTTTGTCAATGAGTTGAAGTTCCCTTTGTTCTCAGACTACAAATGGATAGAGAGGATTTTGCTCTGCAAGGCAGTATTTCATTGCTTGACATGGTTTACAGCATTTGAAGTCACTCAAGAAAAATCATAAGCATGGGAAAACTGGAGCCCTCTGCTATGTGCCTTGTGATAAGAGCATTTCAGAGAACACTGGGGACCAGAATGAGACATCAGACTCCAGACTCTCATTACTTCCCTAGGGGTGCCTATTTTGGGAGCACTTATGAATGATTTAATAAAAATCCAAAGTTTAAACAGTAAGTACTTGGAGAGAGTACATATAATATACCTTCTGGGTCCAGGGGAATGGAGGAGAAAGATCTAGCCAAAAGAGTCCTGCCACTTCTTGAGGAAAAATCAGATTAGGTACTTCATTAGCCTTTCAAATGCTTGGATGTGAGGTCTGACTGAATGGGGTTAAGGGAGGCCAGTGCAAAAAGTCAACAGCACAGGAATTAGTGTTTATCAAGTGGAGTGTGCCTTTTGGGTGATCAGAGCAGTTGAAAAGGCCCCAGAGAATAGTGAGCAACTCTTCAAATCTCCCATTAACCCCTAACGTAACTTTATTTGCGATCTGCAAATCCCAGCTGGCCTTTATCAAACTCAGGGATAATTTGAAAAGAATCCTTTAGTTGCTTGCAAGCAACTAGACTTCCTCCTCTACCCTCAGGCATTTTTCCCCTCTACAAACATTTAACTATCTCTCTCTTTCTCTGTCTCTGTCTCTCTCCTCTCTGTCTCAGCCTTTCTCTCTCTGTCTCTCTCTCCCCCCAAAGCCCAACTCTCCATCCCTTCAACCTTAATGAAAGGGAGGAGTGTTGGGAAGGGTTTGCTGGTTAGGGATTGATTTGAGATTTGATTTGACATTTAATGAACATAGGGAATTGCCAGATGAGGAGTCTCCCTTTTACCAATGCAATTTGCCACCCTATTTTCAAACTATTGTCTGGGAGAGTTGCTATAGAGCCTCTATATTTCACTTAGTGATCTTTTCAGCTCCCATGGTTTCAATTATCCTCTCTATGCAGATGATTTTTTCAGATCTAGTGTCTAGCCCTTATATCTCTCCCAGTTTCCAGTTCCATATCCCCAGCTGCCTATTTGGCATCTCAGATTGGATGCCTGGTAGATAGACATCTTAAACTAAACATATCCAAAATTGATTCATTATCTTTCCCCTAAATCCTCCCCTCTTCCTAAATTCTCTCTCATTTTTGATGGTTCCATCATCCTCCCAGACACTCAGGCTCCCAACCTAGGTGCCATCCTCAGCACCTTTCCTCTTCCCACCACCCACCCCCAGCCATACATCTTGTCATTACTACCTAACATCTCTCATATACACCCCTTTATTTCCTCTGACACTGCCACCACCATATTGTATGGCTTAATCACTCTGTACCTATACTATTACAATAGACTGTTGCTTGGTTTCCAGGCTTCCCTTTGTCCATTGCATTCTTACCCTCCCCCCAGCTCCCCCATACTTAGCTGTCAAATTGATTTTCCTAAATTATACGTCTGTCCATATCATCATTGTCTCTTCCCCAATGAACTCCAGAAACTCCCTGGATTCAATAGTAAATTCTCTGATGTTTAAAACCCTTTAAACTTGACCCTTTCTATCTTTCCAGTGTTCTTACATCTTGCTTTTCTCTCTGTATTCTGTGATCCAGTGACACTGGCCTCCTTGCTGTTCCTTACTCGGAACCCTCTAATGACACACCTTACTCTTGTGTTCTCACTGGTTGTACTCCATGTCTGGAACTCCTTTTTCACCTCTACCTCCCAACTTCCTTCAGCTCTCTGCTAAAGTCTCACCTTTTGCAGGAAACCTTTTCCTATTCCTCTTTAATTTTAGTGTCTTGTCTCTGAGGCTATCCTCAATTTTTCTTTTATATATCTTGTTCATACATTCTTTGTCCTTGTCCCTTCCATTGTATTGTAAATTCCTTGAGAACAGGGACTGATTTTTGCCTTTCTTTGCGTTCCCAGGGCTTGCCACTTTTCTTATTGACCAACTGATGGGTTTAATAAATTCTAAAATCCTACCTCATGTCATTTTGTCATTTTACACAAAAAAAGATAGTTATCTTCCATGCCTTTTATATCCTCTATAAGGTGGTATTTCTTATGTATGAGGAAATGCCCAATATGGAAAATCTCTGAAAGGAGATAAATCACCAATAGCTCGAAGTCAGGGCAGCTAGGTGGCATGGTGGATAGAGCCCCAGCCCTGGAGTCAGGAGGGCCCGTGGACTCAGTCGCTAGACCCTTACTAGCTGGTGACTGTGGACAAATCACTTAATATCAATTTCCTCACATAAATAAAGTCTATAAGGTACCACAAATCTATAGTAAGTCATTATACAGATAAAAAAACAAAGCGATCTATATATTTCGATGTCTACTTTTTGAGGTGAGGACTATGTAACTTTTGCCTTTTCATCTCCAGCAACTGGCCCAGTGCCTAGAATATGGCAATATGTTTAATTAATGCTTGCTGAATGAATGAGTTTAGTGAGTTCCCTTGGGCACTGAAAAGTCACATGATTTGTCCATGGTCTTATAACCAGCATGTTTAAAGGCAGATCTTGAATTTAGGTTTTTTTTCCCCATTCTTAGGTCATCTTTTTATCCATTATACCAAAGTGCTTCTTGTAAATAGAAATAAAAATTGACTTATTACGTGGAATTGTTGTATATAAGGTTAGATGTATGATAGTAAAAACAGCTTGTTACTTTTAAAATGTTACTTACACCAATATATTAAGGTCCCACACTTTAATTGCTTTGGGCATTTTCTTCTTCTCTAATGCAGAGCTAAAATTGTCTGTTACCCTGAGGTATTGTGTGGTACAATAGAGTGAAATCTGACAATTGACTTCTTGGGTTCATATAGAGGCTCTGCTCCTTCTACCTGGATGCCCTTGGATAAGTCACTTTACCTCTTTGGGCCTCAGTTTCCTCAAGAGTAAAATAAAAGACTGGGTTAGATGACTTCCAAGGGTTCTTCCAGCTCTAGAGTTATGCTCCTATGAACCTATAGTTTCAGATAATTGTCTGAAAAACAGAGAGGTGAGGTGATTTTCCTACCATCATCCATCCATCTAGGCTCAGATTTATAAACAGATGAGAGACTGAGAGCTACAAGATATCTTAAAGATTATCTAGTTCAACCCTTTCATTCTACAGATAAAACTGAAAAAGCAAAGAACGAAATAAAACAAAACAGAGGCCTAGACAGAATGAGGCATTTGCCCCAAGTGAGATAGGCAGAAAGTGCCATAGGTGAGATTTGAACTCAGGTCTTTCTCATTCCAAATCAAATACTCTTATCGTTGGACTCTGAACCCCAAACAGCTATTTGTGGCTCCAAATTCTGTACTCCACTGGTTAATTCATGCTGCCTTAAAAAATCTGCATAAATAACGTAATGATAGATAATGTTAAAAGTGGAGGGCTTCTTAGTGGCTATGTTCATGAGGAACATATAGATGTGTATATAGCTAAATGTCTTTAAAAGCAGTTACATTTTGGATGCATAATTTTAAGTGGTAGGTAGAATGTTGTAGTATATCTGTGTGTCTAACACCACAGGTGGGGATCCTGTGGCCTTGAGGCATCTAGGTCCTCAGGTGTGGCCCATTGACTGAATCCAAACTTCAAATGAACAAATCCCCTTAAAAGAACTCTTCTATAAAACTTGGACTCAGTCAAAAGGTGCATGCACCCAAAAACCTAGAAAACCACATATGACCTTGAGGCCACAGGTTTCCCACCCCTGGAACTAACTGCATCAGTTACAATGTGCCCAGCCAAACACAATCCCAAAATGGCAATATATTAAAGTTACTTGGAATGGCAGTTCACTAAACAAATTATTCCCTATTATGTTGTTTAATAGATAATAAACTTTTGTGAAACTACAGAAAATTCCCAAAGATCTAGAAACCTGGATGGTTGAAGAGAAAAATTAGGGATTCATCTCTTTTATCTCCAAGTCACCAGGATGAGTTTTGTTCTAAGCGGTCATGGTAGGAAAGGACCCTTAGATTCTTTACAGCTATTTGACCAATGAGTTGGTGGCTTTAACTCTCTTCCTGAGAGACAAGCATCTATGCCAAAAAACTATTTACACACTTGGCCATCCCCACGCTAAGGTCAATAAGATACTGATTGGCCAGGAAGAGTCTCTGTGGCAACTTGAAGTGGGCAAGCCAATTTTCTCTTTGGACAGTGACAAATTACTCCCAGTTTGAGACACATGGTTCCTTTCAAGAGTACGTCTGTGGTGGGCTTAACATGGCAGTACAAGGAATCTAGATAAGTGTCATCTCAGAAAAATTGGAACAGCTCAAATCCATCTGGAAGTAAATACTCTAGAGATGGAAAGGGAAGTGGGAGGTTAGTTCAGACAACTTGATTTTAATTAAACTGCTTTCAATTTGAGGCTCTTAAAAAAAAAGAGGCAAGCAAAACTGCTAAAGCCTATGTAACATTTCCTTTATTTCTTCAGCACCTGTATAAATGCAGAATTGCAACATCTATTAGTACTGAACTTGATGCCCACATTTCAATCCCATTAGCCAAGAATATCAGTACATTTTGCCAAAGGATAAGTGTTTGATGCTTAAGAATCTCCCTGTTCAAAGAACAGGCCTTAACATTCTTTGACAGCTAGCTAAAAGGAAGGAGAGCAGCACTGGTGGTATTAGCTAATTTGGAATGCTTGAAAGAATGCCCAGCCAGGGAAGCAGTCAGACTTCATGGGAGTGTGAGTCGTATAGGGAGAATAGGACAGATTGACCAGGGAAGTTCCATCACCATGTCTGCAAGTGACTCAGAAAATTCATGCATAATAGTCCAAAGGTGACCAGCCTGAGAGATTATAATGCCAGATGAAGAAATGAGCCCAGGATCTAGGAGCACTCAAGGCTGGCAGTGGAAGTATTTGTTGCTCATCTCCGAGGCTAGGACAAGGCTCACTTTTGTGGAGCACAGGAGAGTAGAGGTCTTCAGCTGCTTTTAACAATCTATGGATAAGGAGGCAGTGGGATACCAGGGGAAATAAATCTAACTTTGGAATAAGAAAGCCTGTGTTCAAATTCTGCTTCTGGACAAGCCATGTGGCCTTAGTTTCATCCTCAATAAATTGTGATTGCTGAACTCAAAGATCTCTGGAATGTCTTTTAGTCCTAGACCTATGATCTGATGACTGGAGCCTCTTTGTGATATCATGTTCTCTACCCTGCTTAAGTGGAGGAAGGGAGAATTTGTTATTTACCATTTGTTTCACACATATTTTTTGTTTTTTTTTAAAAAAAAAAATTATCATGAAATCTAGAGTCTAAAAAGTGAACCCATAGTGCAGGAAGGTTCTTGAGCCATGATTCAGAGACCTGACTCACAGGATTGGGGTTGGGTGTGAGGAGGAGAAAAGACAAAGAGAAGCTGGATGATGGCCCCTGGGCACAGGGCATGTCTGTCCTACTGGAAAAAGAGAACTCAAAACAAGAACCTGAAAGGAATGCTCCCAGAGTACAGATTCTGAATAAAGAATACAATGCAATTGAGGAGGAGACTTCTGATTGGAGCAACATATGGGATTCGGAGGAAGTTTGGGCTAATACAAAGAGTGCTGCATTTGTAGTTAGGAGGCCTTGATCTAAACATGGGCTTTGAGACTGACTGGCATCCTGGGAAAATCATATATCCTCTCTGAGCTCTAGTTTCTTCATTAGGAAGATGGGAATAGGAATACACCTATTATTTGTTATTGGGAAGAAAATGCTTTATAAACTTAAAATTGATATATGATAGCTCACACCACTCAAAGTCTTTGTCACCGTCAGATACCTTAGCATCATAAACAGACATAGTGCTACCAGTGGAAAAGACCTTAAAAAAAAGATGCATTGCCATCTGGTCTACAACTACACCCTAAAGACCATTAAGCCTTTCTATTCTTTCTGCAGCTGCCTCTATTAGAAAGAGACAGCATTAGCTAGTGCATGGAGAACTGGCCTCAGATCCAGGAAAGCCTGAGTTCCAGTCTCCTCTCTGACACAGAGTGGCTGTGTAACTTGGGCCAAGTCTCTAAAGCAGCCCTCTACAAGGATAAGCTTCAGAGATGACAACCTATATTGGTCAGAGTAATTCCTCATTGGAAACTCCCTAGAACAATGAAATCAACGTTTTATTCCCTATCATCCATTCTGTCCCCCTTGAAATCCCCATTAGAATATGAGGTCTTTGAAAGCAGGGATTCTCTTGCTGTTGTATTTCTGACACTTTGCCTATAGTTAAGTGCTTAACGAAAGATTGTTTTTTCCTGTGAATTCAGATATAAGTATAAGTTATTGTCAGCATCCCAGACCATGACATCCTGGGTCCACATTTTAACCCAAGTCCATAGGGTAGAGGAGACAACTTCATGAATGAAATCAATAACTTAAAAGCTAATAGAGAGGATAGGCTAAAGGAAGAGTATTTCTAAGGTCAGAACATTAAGATCACCAAAAGGATTAACTTGAGGCAATAGCAAACCTCTTATGGCCCAGGGGAAAAAATTCTCATGGATTTTGGAGAGGTATGGGGAGGAGGGGATCATTTTTTATTCAGGGATATAAGAGAGAAAAGATGGACTTCTGTTCTAAGCAAAAATGAGAATATTGAGGGGTGTACCAAGAAGGGAGTGAAATAAAAGGGAGCTGAAAGGTATGTATTTGTCATGGACTAGGGCTTCCATATACAGAATTTTGGAGTGAGGAAGTAGATTCTTGAATGGCTGAGCCATGTATAGCTTTGCCAAATCAAATCTATTATTGAGGAATGAGCTACATCTAGCCTAGACACATTCTGAAGTCCAACCACTCACAGGACATAAGTTAGTTGAAACGGGACTGCAATTAGATAGAGAAAGGACATAGTATACGCTATGTCTGGGCCAGCAGGGCCAACAAGTGATATAGCTGATTTAGGACCTGGATGTAGTTAGTATAAAAAAAATTTGTAGGGGACACATTGTGGACTATATTCTTACAGTACTTGGATATGGGTAAGCCTTGCTTATGGGAAAAAAATTCTTTGTGGACTACACATCACAAAAGGCTGTGCAGCAGCCCACAGCACCATAGTACTGCCCAGCATGCACTTCTGTTGGGTAGATGTGCTCCCAGTGTGTGCAGGTTTAAAAAGAGGATGGTTGTCTTGTGGGGTAGCCAATGTGGGGCTACAAAAATTAGAAGTCTAAGTATACCATGAGGGCTGAGACAAATGGGAAATAATAATAACTGATAAAATAAGTAATGCCAATAACAACTGACATTTTATGGGTCTTTAAAGGTTTCAAGCATTCTACAAATATTTTCTCATTTATTTTGATCCTTCAACAGACAACTCGATGCAGTTGATATTCCTTTGTTAATTCCATTTTACCAACAGAGAAACTGAGACCGAGAGAGGGAAAGTAGATTGTCCATGGGGTCACATAAGTGGTAAGTATCATGAATGAAATCAGGTCTTCCTGAGTCCAAATCCTGCTCTCTGTCCATTGTACCATAGTACTTTAATAATGGCTGTATCAAGTCCATGGTAGACATACAGGTGAAGGTTTCCAGAGAGAGGCAAGCTTTTCTGGCTCATGGGCAGAAAAGAATGACACATGGGGAGAAACCTGGGCAGGCACAGTCCTGAGGCTATGATTCTGAAGAGGACAACCCTCTCTTCCTTCCATGAGGAGACTGAGGCAGGCAGTGACTAAGCAGAAACAAGCTCCCAGCTGTGAGCTACAATGGGTTGAATCCTTCATCAGTTCTTTTGGGGATGCAGGGGAGCTGAACAAGGATTTGACTCACAATCTCCCTTGGAAGTGTGGGAGGTGGCAATTATTTGAGAATGGACACAGAGAATGCTTCCTGATTCTGATCTCTCTTCTCTGACTCAGAGATTCCTAGGATGGGGGCTTGGGGCTGTGTAGTAGACTAGTCGAGGGACCCCAACAGAAATGAGGAAACCAGATGTTTGAGTTTGTTTTTTTTCTTTATAACATATCTCTTTCCCAATATTCTCTGCCCCCTGTATCCCCTATAATAAAACAAAAGAAAGTTGAGTGAAGCCCAGACCTTTGTTTGCCCATCCCTTGTGAGGTCGTATTCCTGGTAGTGTTACCTGCCTGACTCACACTACCTAGGAACCCCTCCCAGTGGACTCTTGCTCTCATCTCCACTGCAGGGTTCAGCTCTTGACAATCTTTGTCTCGAACCCTCCTTCACCCTCTCTTGGGTACTCCTTTCCTCTAGGGCAATCCTATTGGGACCACACCCTTTCCTTTTTAGGCTTAATCTTTCCTTCAGAGCCTGTCATTGCAATTAATAAGGAGGTGCCCTCCAAGTGTTCATGGAAAGCCCTGGAATACTGATAAAAACCCTGTAAATGCCGCTGTAATTTTTACTTTGGATTATATACTAACCTCTTATGTGCTTAGTTATAAAAGCCTATAAATCACCTAGATGAAGGGCGGTGTACTGCTTTGTTTCCTGGGAATGCAAGAAGAAAAAGTCCTGTCTCCTAAGCTAATCTGGAGAGCAAGGGGATGTTGCCCAGATAATGGGTTTTCCCAGTGCTGGGGAATCTGGGATGCCATCAAGTAGCTCCAATTTATGTAGTGCTTTAAAATAGGCAAAGAGCTTCACATATTTTCTCAGATAGTTTTCACAATAACCCCATGAGACTGGTGCTATTATCATCCCTGTTTTACAGAGGAGAAAGCTGAGGCTGACTGAGGTTGAGAGACTTGCCCAAGGTCACACAGCTAGTAAGTGTCTGAGGAAAAATTAGAAACTGTCTTCCTGATTCCAAGGCCAGTACTTTATCCACTAGACCACCTAGCTGCCCAGGTGTGAGAAGAAAGGATTGAAGGAAGGAAGAAAAGAAGGAAAGAGGGAGTGAAGGAAGGGAGGAAGGGAGGAAAGGAAGGAGAAAAGTAATGAAGCTGTGTCACCTGATTTCTTAACTCGCTTTTCTCTTTTCCAAATATAATTATCTGAAGATGTTCAGAGGAAATATGTATGCATGTATGAATGCATGGTTTGTACATACATTATAGACATATATGCAAAAATATGTGTATATATTCACATACAAATATGAACAAACATATACAAACTCATGTATGTGTATATATTTATATGGATATATAATATGATTATTGAACATAAGCTTACTGTTTTGAAAGAAATTATGTGTGACTTTCTATACCTTGAATTAATGAGAACTACAAGGTTTCAGGTATATTGGTAAATATTATGTTTCAAATATGGAATGCAAATCACATTAATTTTTTTAAAATAGTTACTAAGCTGGTGGAAACATTGACCTTAGTTCAGGAATAGGAGGGGTGTGGGAGAAGAGTTGGGTCAGATATATTTGACTTTGGAAAATGTAGGTTTATTAGTTGGCATTGTGCCCATGATTCCAGGCATGATTTTCTCCTAAATGTCCCACTTACTCTTTCCTTCTCCCCCTCCAACCTCCCCCCTCCCCGCCCCATTCACACTATTAGCCTAGTTTGAACATCTTCTTAGGCTATTTTGGGAGACTCTAAACTGGCATCTTTGCCTTCTGTCTCTCCTCCATCTGTCCCTATCCTAGAGGCTATTTTGTTATTTCCATGTGTTAGACTTGGAGTTAGGTTCAATTCAGGTTCAAATTCTGCCACAAGGTGTAGCTTTGTGAACATGGGTAAGCCGCTATGAGAGGTTATCTTGCAGCCCCAGGTTCCTCCTCTGTATCACTGGGTTATCAGGTTGTACTTCCTACTGCACAGGGTTGTTGTGAGAATTTAAAAATAATCATTTCTGAAAAGAGTTCTACAAACCTTAAAGCAATATAGAAATATATATTCTCTGTGCTCTCTCCTTCACCAGGACAGATTGTAGGCCCTCCTCCCTTTTCATCTTGTGTGACTGTATAAAATAGGGCTGACCCCAGGGGAAGGGTGTGTCTTAAGAGATGGTCAGTTTCTCCTTCTTAGAGGTCTTCAGTAGAGGCTGGTGGATCACCTGTCAAATATGTTATGGTCGGTGTTCCTTTCCCACCTGAGTTGGACCAGATGGCTGCTAAGGTCCCTTCCAACACTCACACTGTGTCAATCTGATTCTGTGACTCTTATCTGTATCCTCCTCAAAGTCTTTCATATCTACAGAATATTTTTAGAGGTCTTCTTTTGCATTTCTTTATATTTCTTGCATACAGAGCAACCAACAGAATACCAAGTTTGGGCTGTTCATCAGTTATCTTCACTCATTGGTTGTCTGGTTGACTTCCTTTTCTTGTCTCCCATGTCCTTTATTGAGCTTCACTTGGTGCATGTAAATTATCAAGCAGCTAGGCAGTGTAGTAGATAAAGCATTGGTGACATGTGAAAATGCAGAACTCATTCTGTTGTATTGTCTACCACCTCTGCTGGGATGCAGGAGGCTTATTCATCATCAGAGCATGATTGGTCAGAACGATTAAATCTTATTGTCATATGCATTTTTACTGCTCTGGGGTCACTTGTAATTTTGATACCACTGAAAATTTGCTCTTTCATCATTTATAGCTCATGTAGCATCACCAGGAAAACACTGGTGTTAAAAATATATGCTGTAGTGTCAAGAAATATTTTGGAATCCTTGAGAGCACTGCACAATTTATTAAATGCAAGCCAGATCACTGGCAGTAGACTCTTTCTATAATATATATCTTCTCTTGCTCAAGCTTTTAAAGGCTTTCCATCAAGTAGAGTATCAAGTCCAAATTCCTTAGCCTAGTACTTTCAGGAATCCTGTTATCTTCTCCAGTGTACATTTTGAGAACTGTAACCCACTCTTCCCCTGACATAAACTCTCTGTTTCAGCCAAATTGGTATATTTACTGTCCCTTAACCATAACCTGTGCTTCTCCAATACCATCACTTGAAGGCATCGGTCCTTGACATTCATTTGTCCTTCTCATTTTGTCCACCTTTTCCAGTCTTGTTTATTCTTCAAAAAAGGATTCATAGTCTTCCTTCCTTTTTAAAGATTTCCGTGGCTCCTCAAAAATGAAGTAATTTTTCATTCCTCTGAATCCAAGTTGTAATTATTGTGAAAATGATTCATTGGGCAATTCCTCTAGGACTACCTAAAGACTAGTCCCTATTGTAGACAGCAACTATCATGTAACATCTTTTTTTTTTGTTATTTTGTTTCTCTACCTAGATGGAAAATTCTTTAAGGTAAAAACCATGGTTTAAACTTATTGGTATACTCTTAAAGTGTCATCGATTCTCCTGTCACCCAGATAAAATTCCCAAGAAGTTCTGTCTAGACAAAAAGATTTCTAAAGAGTACCAAAATGGTGGAACACCTAGAACCAAGTCATTCAATGGCTATAGTCTCATCTTAAGCAGCTGTCACAGAACTAGAATTAGAAGCGTCCTCAAAGGTCATTCAGACTATCTACTTCATTTTTACCAATGATGGAATTGAGGCCTAGGGAGGCTAAATGATTTGCCCAAAGTCACCCAGTGAAGGTCAGAGGTAAAGTATGAATCCAGATCCCTTGACTCAAGAGTAAATTGTTTTTTTTACAAATACTTAATACTCACAAAGGCTACTAAACACTTTCTGAAACAAATTTTAGTGTGAAAGGAGTCAATTCAAAGAAGCTAGAACATTATGGGATTTGTTAAGCAAAAGGAATTCAGGTCTATATTGGAGGAAAGTCTATTTTAATTAAATTAGCTACAATGATTTCTGAGGCATGGCATATGATGCATATGTTAAAATTATTTTGACAAAATTGATGTAATTAAAATGTGCATAAAAATACTGTTTGCTGAAATTTTGAAAATATTTTTGATAATTCAAGAAATAGCATCACTTCTAGATGGTACTTCCTGAATCCTACTAATTGATGCACATCTTTTATTGTAAGGGAACAGATCTTTAACTAAGCCTTTATCTGAACTTAAATTTAATTATTTTTTGATTATCTAAGTTGTTAGAAGGAGACAGCGTAATAGAAATTGTCTCGAGTCCCTCCCTAATCCAATCCATTTCTCAAACTGTTTTTTCTAAAATCCAAGTATGACCATTCCACCCTTTAAATAATAAATTCAAAGGTTCTAGGGATGTGCTCGAGACAGAGCTGATTGCTGAGTTTTCAGTGTGATCACTTATTTATTGAAAATTGACAAAGACTATAAATCAGATCTTGATTGATTGGTTTTGTTGATTGTTGATGGAGAAAAGGCTAGTTATCCAAATTAAAATGTGGAAAATGCATTACTTCCCTCCACACAGATGGTTGCTAAACATTTACCAGCACACCCCTGTGGGGTTCTCTAGGACCTATCAAATATAATGTCATCTCCATCTCTTGACATCACATGCTTTCTGGGCTACAGGTCTCTAACTCCCCTCAAATACTCCATGATGCAGCCAAACCAACTTTCTTCCTGCTCTTTACAGATGGCACTCTATCTCACATCTTTGAGCTTATGTTCAATCTGTTTCTCAGGCTTGAAATGAACTCTTGTCTTCACCTCCACCTTTGATAGTCTTTTGACTTCTCTCCAGACTCTGTTCAAGCCCCTCCTCCTAAATGGAACCTTTCCTTATCCTCTTGGTTGCTAACACTTCCCTTCTACCCAAAGGTTATGGTATATATTTGATTATGTAGAATGATGTCCCCCTCATTAGAACATAACTTTGATGGTAGAGAGCATTTTTGGTTGTAAATGTAGGACTTGACATGGTGCCTGGTGTATGGTAGGTACTTAATATATGCTTACTGATTGCCACAAGTAAATACAAATAATTTGGGGAAGAACCAGTATCTAGAGGGATTTAGAGTTGCAATAGTCAGCATATTATTCATCATTTAGAGCTGACACTTTTGCTGAGCTTTGAAGGAGCTAGGAGTTCTAAGAGGCAGAAGAGAGGAGGGAAGCAAACATTTGTTATACATTTACTCTGTGCTATGAATTGTACTAAGCACTATACAAATATCTCATTTGATACAACAATCTTGGGAGGTAGATGCTATTATCCCCATTTTACAGTTGAGGAAACTGAGACAAACAGAAGTTAAGTGACTTGCCAAGGTTCAAACAACTAGTGAGTATCTGGGGTCATATTTGAATTTAGGTCTTCTTGACTCCAGACCCAGAACTCTATCCACTGGGCTGTCTAGCTGTACAAGTGAAAAGGCTCTTTTCAAAGTATGGTCAAACTTTTCTGTGAAGTTTGGATTCAAAGAGTCACACTTGAGGACCTAGAGGGCCACAAGGCTGTAGGTTCCCCACTCCTGGCCTACCTTCGCAGATTATTGTTTTATGATTCCCTGTCACACTCTCTACCTTCCACATGAACACAACAATTGCTTGTTTTTGGATTTCAACATCCCATCTCTTGCCTCCCAATTTTTGCATAGGAAGACCCCCATGCCTAGAACCCAGACTGCCCTTACTTCTTGCTTTCAGTTTCCCCATAGTGGTGCAGTACATCACTCTTTTGCTGCCTCTTAGGTGAGGCCTACCCTAATCCATCCAGTTATCGGAACTTTCACCCTACTCAAATTTCTGTGTATTTGCTTTTCAATGTGCATATTTTACGTCTCCCTCCCCCCCAGGAGAATGTAAGTCCCTTGAGGTCAGAAATTGTTGTTTCTATCTTTGTATCTCCCAGTGTCTTGTTCATGTTCATGCATCTACCTAACAGAAAACTCATGTGAGGAAGGCCCGCACATGGTGGTCTCTCAAGAACTTTGGAATCAACTGCATGACAAACGAGACACTGGCATAGGACTTCCCAGCATAGTGTGTCCTCACTAAAGAAGGCACTGTGCTCTATGAGCGAAGCAGAATTGTAGAAGCTCAAAAGAAATGGAAAATGGGAAATTTAGAGACTTTTCCACCCCACATGTTCATGCACACTATTCGTGTCTGAACTATGGTAGAACACTCCAAGCTCCTATTGGTCTGATCAGCCGTGGTCGGACACATTGTACCTTGACTCCAACATAGTGATGTAATTTTGATCCTCTTTGAGAAGGAAGGACAACAATCAATCTTGTTCATGCTAGGCACCTAATAAATATTTCTTTAATTAAGTTCATTAGTTTTATTCAGCTCTGGACCAGATGCTCATTTTAAGTAACTCGATAGGCATTCTGATGATTAGATCAGGAGAAAGAAATCTGTTATTATTATCCTTTCAGTTTATCCCCTTCTGTTTACTTGTATTTCAAATGCTTTCCCTCTGTATAAAGTCATTCCAAATTGATTATTACCTAATTATATACCTGATTAAAAATAATACCTGATTATTACCTGCTTATGTTTCTGACACAAGTCTAATAATATTCTTGGCACTTCATGGAGTTTGCCATCGTTTTCTTTAGTGTAATTAGACTATTTTATCTATCTGTTTTTTGCTATATCACAGATATTTCTTGATAGGTTAGAACTTAGAATTTTGGACCTTAGAGGAAGAAATGTCAGAGATCATTTGGTTCAATCCTCTCATTTTATAGACCTAAGAGGCATTTCATCTACAAGTCAGACCATTTTCTACATTGTAAGGGGGAGGCTAAATGATTTGGCTAAGGTCATACACTTAGCTAAATAAAGGTGAAATTGGTCCTAGCAAAAAAATCCCTTCATTTGTAATCCAATGTCCTTTCCAGTACATCATTCTACATCTTCACTAGTGTTTTCATCAAGTTTCACACAGAGATTACATCTGGGGAATAGATGCTGAAAATCTATACTGTCTGGTCAATGACATCTTCCTACCAAATAACTGAAATCCCTTGTTTGACAATGATCATCTTACATAGTTCAATTCAACTTTCCAAAGAGATTATACTTTATGGATTATCATTAGAGGATCACCTACATTGTGTCTATAAGAAGCAGGGAACAGGACAAAACAGAACAGTGAATTTCTAGCCAGAAGTTAAAATACACTGTACTTATGCTTCAATGTATGATTTGAGTTGCATATTACTATATACATGTAAAAGCAGTAGTGAGATGCTTATTTACCTTAGATAAATGTCTTGGTCAAATAAATATGAAGTGTTGTGTTTGGGACCAACAAACAGGCAGCCATGATAGCTAAGAATCCTCTGGTCATTTTCAGGTTCCTTCACAATGTAATTTTCCATGAAATAACATGAGCTATTGCAAGATCCTCTCCTTCTCGATCAGCCTTTGACCTGGAAGCTCTCCCTTGGTTACTTAGGGAGTCACTTGGCAGTACTCAACAAACTGTACTTTATTCTTTTTTGCTGTTATTTCATATAACACTATTTTTTCCAATTACATGTAAAGATGGTTTTCAACAATTCACGTTTCTAAAATTTTGAGTTCTAAATTTTTCTCCCTCCTCCTTTTCCCTCTCCTTTCCCCAAGAAAACGAGCAAAGTGATATAGGTTATATATTGTACTTTATGCTTAAAGGTATCTAGGTAGTGCAGTGAAACTGATCAGGAAGACCTGAGTTCAAATCTGGCCTCAGACACTAGCTGTGTAATCTCATGCAATTTACTTAACCCTTTTGCTTCAGTTTCCTCATCTGTAAAATGAGCTGGAGAAGGAAATGGCAAACCACTGCAGTATCTTTGCCAAGAAAACCCAAAAAGAAGTCACAAAGCGTCAGTTACAACTGAAAGCTCTCAACCACAATGACTTTAATTTTAAGATTATGGCCATATCCACAGCAACATGGCTGAGTCAGATGAGAATAAATAACATTAGCCTGTGAGAATAACTACAGAGTACTGACTGAATTTAGTTATATCAAGGATGTGTATGCATTTTTCCTTATTGATTCAATAGTCTCTTGGAAGTCACAGTAATGACATTTTATGGTTCTTAAATCAGTTTGTTTGTGCCCTAAAGCCTTTAACTTCAATTGGGCATTTTGCAATTGTATGAAATCTTTTAGACCGCTATAGTTGATTAAGGCTGTTCAATTTGCCTTCTTCTTAAGATTCTATTTTTCTTGAGAAGTGCCTCATGTTGGTTTGGAATTAGTGTGGTATAAGAATAATCTAACGGATGTGAATCAGTCTGTACCCATGGTCATAACACTATGGACTAGACTGATCTTGTCTTTCTAGAGTCTGAAAGATGAGATTTTATAGAGAGGGGGGAGAGTGTGTTGTAAAAAACATTTGATTCAGGACCACAAAAAAAGGGCACCGAAAAAGAGACAGGCTTGGATATCCTTTTCGTTGCTCACTGTCTGTGAGATCTTAGGTAAGTCATTCATACTTCTCAAAGTCTCATTTTTCTCATCTGTAAAATGAGAGACTTCAATCTCTAAGGTCTCTTTCACCTTTGAATCGTATTAAAGTGGAGTCCCTTGGCTCATCTTCACCTCAAGTTAACATGAATTTTAGGCTTCCAGTGAGAACCAGAGCAATCCCAGGTAAATCTTTCTATTTGTTACATCAAGATGCATGTGCTGTATTTGTACAGTTTTGCTCCAGTGCCCTGGATAATATGACAATGCTTTGAGAGGGTTTACATAGCTTCACAGAAGCTTGATACTATTTGATAGCTCAGTCAACCAGTAAGTGAGGGCAGTTGAATGCTGGAGGATGCTTTGGTATCCTCCACCTATCAGGCTCCCCTCTGGATTCAGTTCAAGAAGATGGTCTTGGCAGTAATCAGATGACCCAAGCCACATTTCTCTGCTCTAGAAATGCAGGGTGATAACAAGCACTTCTATCAATAAGTTGACCATTGATGTCTTTTTGGCTACATGCAAATTGGTGGGGACAAGGAGAAAGAAATCTAAAGTTCAGGACTTCTCCAATGGTTATCCTAATGTGGTTATCATCAGAGAGGCAAGAAGGGGGGAAGGCAGTGACAAAAATATATGACCAAAGGGTCATAAGATGAAGGATTCTTATTTTAGGGCCATACTGTAATTTCACTGTATGAAGAATTCTTAGTGAGGAAGCTTCTCTACCAAAGTAGATTAGCATGTTCTTTGGAATTTATAATTTTAGAGAATTGCCTGGAACTCAGAGGTGTTAAGTGACTTTCCCCAGGGTCACACAGCTCTAATAAGTCAGAGGAAGGATGTAAGTTCAGGTCTTTTTGACTTTATTGCTGGCTCCATCCAAAACACTATACTGCCTTTCCAAATAAAGAATGATTATACTCTTTGGAATCTTACATAGAAAGCAACTGAAAACCAGGGAAGGCTGAACAATGAGGAAATAATATCGATAAAGATAGGAATGTGGATATAACTGTTTCTGTAACAAATGGGGTAAGTTAAGTTAGAACCCCATGACTTGTTTGGAATGAAACATAAAAAAATGAAACATACATAAAAACGAAGGAGACAACCACACTAACACAATATGATCTGGCAACCACAGAAATATACCCCAACAGAATGTAAAATGATCCCTCCACCAAGAGCCTGCCACAGCATCTGAAATTCTCATGATGGCTAATTCCTATGTATAGTCATGTGTTTATTACATTCTCATGAGCGGACATGGTAAATATATTACAGCAAATTGGCAATGTTGCATAGGATAGTAGAGACACAGCTAGACAGTAATCCATGCTGTTAACTAGAGGAAGCTTGGTGGAGGATTGAAAAGAGCATTAGACCAGAAGCTAGAAAAACCTGACTCTAAATGTGACATCAGATACTTACTAACTTTGAGGACCTGGGCAAGTCATTTAACCTCTATCTACCTCAGTTTCTTTATCTGTAAAATGGAAATAACAATAACACCTATCTCCCAGGTTGTTGTGAGTCAAATGCACTGATATTTTTAAAGTACCTGACAAACTTTAAAGCACTATAAAATGCTAGATATTATTGTTATTATTAAGACAAAAAATATTGGGGAATGAGGAAGGTACTTTGCTAAAAATTCAGTGATGAGCCCTAGGGTAGCCAAAAACATTAACATAATCTGAGGTTGCATTAAGAGAGACAGCATATGCAGTAAGTAAAAGTGAAAATCTCTTGTCAAACTTGAGTGTTGTATTTAATTCTGGGCACCATGCTTTAGGAAAGATTTGGAGAACATGCAGAGGGATGTTACCAGAATTGTGAATGGTTGTAAGATGATGTCACATAATGACTGGTTGAAGAAATTGAAAGTATTTGACCTGTACATTAAAAGGCTCAAGGAAATTAAAACTGTCTTCAAATATCTCAGAAATGTTAGGGTGTGCTTGACCTTAGAGGGTAACTGGAGTTCTGGCCCTTACTGGGCCTGGAGTCAGGAAGATTTGAGTTTAAATGGGACCCCAGGCACTTACTTGCTCTTTGACCCCGGACAAGTCACGTAACACTATTTGCCTCAGTTTCCTCATCTGTAAATTAACTGGAGAAGGAAATGGCAAGCCCCTTCTGTATCTTTGTCAAGATAGCCCAAATGGGGTCACAAAGAGTTGGATAGGACTCAAAAACAACAAGTTTTATCTATTAAAACAAAAAGTTTTATCTATTAATATTTAATGTATAAGATTTTAAAATGCCTTAATATAACTATTAAAATAGTGTTCATCCCATGGACACCCTGAAAGGATCTTGGGGATTCCCAGAGGTCTCCTCACCATACGTTGAGGTCTATGCTTCATACTGTCTCTCACAAGGGCTG
Organism: Bettongia penicillata ogilbyi; assembly: GCA_023548195.1. NCBI lineage: Eukaryota > Metazoa > Chordata > Mammalia > Diprotodontia > Potoroidae > Bettongia > Bettongia penicillata. The sequence continues at coordinate 7,764,901 of JAJHZJ010000008.1, forward strand.
GATGACCACTTGTTGGAAGTGATATAAAAAGGTTGTATTCGTCTTTCATTTTTGAAGGAAATGATTTCCGAGAAATGATGACATGCCTTGCACTGGACTTGTTCCGAGTGAGGGAGGGCTGTGGAAAATCAACAGCCTCTTTTTCTCCTCCTGAGTCCTTAGAGTGTCAGCTTTTGGCTAAAGTGACCATCAACTCTGTTTCAGTCACATGGCTTTGCCCAAAAGACAGAGTATAATTTGAGAGTTCTTATTATATTGATGATAAAGAAAAAATGCAACTCCTAATTCTTTCCCGAACCCTTTCATAGTTGGGTCAGTCCAACTAGTAGTCTTGAATTCCAGAGATCATTGCCCAGTTCTTCACTAAGTTAAAAATAAAATAAAAATAAATAAAAACATTGAGTAGGATTTATAGCTGAAGAGACTTTGGAGAGCATCACTCCAACATTTTCCAGAGGGGAAAATTGAGACCCAGAGAGGTGAAATAATTTGTCCAGAGTCATAGGTCTAGGGAGTAACAAACTCAAGGTTTGGACCTTGGCCTTCAGATTCTAAACTGGGGAGACATACCACTATACCACACTGTCTTTCAAACAGGACCTATATGTATATAAGAATATATACATTCTCAGAAGTTTTTGTTTTCGTTCAGTCATTTTCAGTTGTGTCTGACTCTTTGTGATCCCATTTGAGGTTTTCTTGGCAAAGATACTGGAGTGGTTTGCCATTTCCTTCTCCAGCTCATTTGCCAGATAAGGGAACTGAGGCAAACAGGATTGAGTGACTTGGCCCAGGGTCACACAGCTCATAAGTGTTAGCTTTCCTGTTATTATCCTTTTTAAAAAATATATAGTTTCAGGCCATCTTTGACATACCTCTTGAATTTTATGTTTTACTTTCCCCAAGACATCTTACCTTTCTCTCTGTTAACTTTGATTTACTTCTTCCAGTTTCCAGGAGTTCATATCACTTTGTTTGACTGAGCTCACATGATGTTCTGAGTAATAACTTTACCATTGTAATTGTCATCCAGGATTAATCCTGTTTGTCCTGGAAAGCTACAAGAGTTTCTTACCAGAGGGGATGTTTTAACAAGTTTGCATTATTCATGTGAAAAGCAAATTGACAAATACTACAGTCAGAAAGAAAGAAAACCAAGAATTTCGTCTAAAGGCCTTTTTCAAGAACCAAGGAAAACAGATGGCTTGGAAGATTTTTGGTGGCAGATCTGAGTTATAATCGACCAAGCAGAGATATTTTCAGAACTGGGTGGTCAAGAAGGCATCCTAAGAATGTTTATCCCTATATTCTTGAGTAAAAGTATCTCTAAAACAAAGATTGATCCCAGGGAAAGCTCATCCTTAAAGTATTTTAATGCAAAATGATGAAATTTAGCAGTAAATTGGAAACAGGACATGCAAAACAATTCCTGAGAAATTATAACACAATGTGCTGCATTTGAGAGGGTCAAGTTGTTGTATTAATATTAATAAAGTTGTTTTTGTTTTTTATCAATGAACATGTGGAATCCCTGGGGAGGCTAAGCCAATTCTGGATTGTCCCACATTGGTGGGTTGAGAATTTGGTGTAATCCAGACCCCCAAGACCTTCTAAGTAACTTACTCCATCCCAACCAATACCAAACCAAATTGAAACATTTCCTTTAGAGAGGAATGGGTCTCATGTGAGGTTTCTTCCATCTCTATGATCCTATAGATGAGACAGGCTCAATAGCTTTGACTGACTCTAGTGACACAAAATAATTTGCATAATTCCTAACATGCCTAATCTTCTGAGTCTTCCATAAAACAACCAAAAAACCCAAACTAGACATCTTTCTTTCAAAATAAAAAATAAAAACTTTGATTAAAATCACAGAGGAAAAGAATTGTTTGGATGGAGTAGGAGGAAAATATGTTCCCTAGCCATGTTTTCCCACTTTGAGTTTGTAGAATTTTTTTTTATTATTTCACTTAACTTTTACTACACAAAATCTTTACTTCTTAAAGCCTATAAATTTTGAAGACACATTCCTCCCTCTTCCAGGATTTTCTTTCTTCCTCTTCCACCTCTGTCTTTCTTCCTGTCTTTTTTTTTTTAATCCCTGCCCCAAGTCTCTAAGAGCTACCATGCTGGTTTGTGGACAGCAGGTGATAGAGTACGCAGATGAGAATTTAAATTATTTGACCTGATCTACAACATAGTTTGTCCTAGGAATACTGTTTTCTAGAAAGTTCAATTGCTTGGTGAGAATAAAGCCATAGTTACATAAAGTGCATGCTGTTGAACAATTTTTCCAGGCAATTGAGGAATGTATTTGGTCACAGAATAGGAGATGGGTTGACACTAACTTTAGATGTATGGGCAATATAGTCACTATTTTCATCCCTTCTTTGATGTACTCTGAGTCCTGGTTATAGAGTACCACAGGGACCATTATTGATTTATGGAATACTTTACTAGCAATTAGAGCTATTCATAGTGCAATTGGTTTCCCTAAAAGGAAATGAGTTCTCCATTGCTGGATATCTTCTCAGGGAGGCTAGATAGCTAACTAGATTGGAAAATATTATAGAGGATATTTTTGTTCATTTATAGACTAGATAACCTCTGAGTTCTCTCCTCACTTTGAAATCTATGTTTCTTGTCCACAATTTAATGTGTGTGTTGTTTGATTCAATGTAAGCTCCCTGAAGGATGGGGCTATTTCATTTTTTTCTTCTTTTAATTCCTAATTTACAGAAGGCACTTAAATGATTGGTGATTGACTGAGTGGTAAGTCCTAAGCAGTTTCTCCAAGCACACAGAGGGTAAGTGACTTGTCCCAGTTAATCATCAGAAAAAGAGGTACATGCAAATATTCCTGATTCAAAGTCTCTCATTGCCCCTGACACCATGTTGCTTCTATAAATGTATCTTTAATTTCTCTTTAATATAGTTATTTGTGTCAAATTCAAAACCAAGCTCATATACTTTAGAAAGTTTTTAGCATGCAAAGAAGAGAGAAATATAGATAAGATGACAGCTTCCATGTGAATGAATATCATTGAATTTTAGCACCCGGACCTAACTAAACTTTATTAAATTGTTAATAAAAACAAATTATTAAATTTTTTAAATATTTTCTGATGGATTAGAGGTTTTCTTCCCTCTACTAAAACTGCTAGATTGTGTGGATCTGTCATTTATAAAATTGCATTGCATTACCTTAATTCTGTTTATAGTTTTAAATTAATGAGATGAGCTTTATTTCTTTCACTCACTCCATTTCCTCGATTGAAACAACGACAGTACTTAGTATTCACATAGCAATTTAAGATTTCAAAATATCATTTTATTTTACCCACAAAACAATCTTGGGAATTAAGTGCTATTTTTAATTTCCATTTTATAGATGAACAAACTGAAGGATAGAGGCTTAACTGACTTATCCAAGATCACATAATAGTTTAATATCTGAGGCCAGATTTGAACTCAGGACTTTCTGACCCCCAAGTCCAACATTTTATTTATTGTGACCTGAGCTGGCGATAAAATCTTATGCTCTCTATTTTTCACATAATTTGCCTCTCATCTCTCAATATTAATTTCAGATATTTGATTCATGAAAACTTCATTGGAAAGTAAAAGGATATTTTCACTACAAGATATCATTTATTAATTAAAGATACATTATTTGAGCCTGCTGTTTAAGATGTTGGACTAAGAATGATTGAAAAAAGTCAAAGTTCAATTGTGTGATGAAACCAAGATATCCTGTTTACCAGATGTTATTGTTATTATCATTCTCTGTCTGGATTTCTGATACACTGGAAATGCCTCATGGGTCAGACCTGTATTACTTTCATATTCTGTGTAATGCTCATAACAGTGCCAGGCATCTACAGGTAATCAACAATTAGTTTATAACTCAGCAATTGCATAGATATTGCCTTCTTGTCACAAATGTTAAATAATTTAAAAAACTCACAATTTATAAGGCAACTTGGAACATTATTCCTAAAGCATTTTGAAGTCTCATTATTCTGGCCACCCAGCTAATAAGAACACAGCCTAGAGAATGAATCTCCAAAGAGAAGGGTAACATCAATTATGTCTGACACTTGTGGAGGAGGGGTAGCCCAGGTAAATGCAGAACAAAACTCTCAATAGCAGCGATCAGAAAACTGAGAATGAGGGCCAAGGCTAGGAGGATGATGACCCCTTCTATGTGGATGGATGTCATGCCTAAACTTTATTTAATTGTCTCTTTTCTGATTGATTAGAGGTTTTCTTCCCCCCTACAAAACTTCTAGGTACTGAATAATCAATGGCTTTCTTCTTGGCTTATCATATGTAACAAACAAATAGTAATATGTCATCGATTATCACAGTTTTAGCTTACTCTATAAACTATGTAAAGCATTTTGTAGATAACGTTTCACTTATTTCTCACAGCAACACTATGCAGTTGTTTGCAAAAGCATCATTCGCCTCAGTTTACCAATGAGAAACTAAGACTCCACGATGTCAAAGGACCAACTTAGTCACAGCAGTAATAAGTTGCAGAGTCAAGAATTAAACCAACATCTTTTAAATCTAAGTCAAATGTTCTTTATACTTGAGAAATTTCTTAACAAAAATTGCCATTCTACCCTGCGTGATCCTATTGGTTGCTCAATGATTAGCCCTATGAATATGCTTGTCTGGGGAGTCAGAGATTAATTCAGAATCCTAACCCTGTTACATTTTGTGTGACCTTGGGAAGGCCTCAGTTCCTCATCTGTAAAATAAGCAGGTTGGATGTGATAGTCTAGACAAGTGTCTATATCTAGATAGCTGCTCCCATGATCCCTCTAGCCTACTAGGCAATGATAACTTGCTAAATACTCCTTTCCTCTTTTCCCAGAAAACACGTGAAAGAGTTTGTCTTAAGTGTGCTATCTATATAAACCTCTGGTCTCCTTGCATTGGAGCCTACCTAGGATCTAGCCACATGATGTCCATCACTCTATGCATGCCATCCTCTTTAGTGTTTAGGAATAAGTTCATGAATATCCGTGTTGTAATATTCTAGAATTACATGTGTACAGAGAACATATATTGAGTATGATCAAGACAGGGAAAGGGGAAGGGAAAAAATTTTTATTGAGCACCTACTCTGCGCCAGCGACAGTGCTAAGCATTTTACAAAGTATTATTTCATTTGTTTAAGTTACCTTAAAATAAATCTTGAATCTTGTCGTAAGATAGGCTAAGCAAGTCTGGGGTAATATAAACCTTAAAGTGATAAAGAAATTCAAATTATGGTGTTCTATACAAAAGTAACATGAAGTTATTATCTCAATTTGGGGTAATGCAAGAATTGTTTGAAACATCAGTGTCAAATTCAAAGCTAAGTTCATATACTTTAGAAAGTTTTTAGCACACAAAGAGAAATCACACAGCTCTGTATTTCCTGGTTTTGACAAGTTCCAGCAGCACGGATACTGATCTATCATGGGAAATGCTATTTTCTGAGCATTTCAAATCTATATGGAAACACAAAATACAATGCAAGCTATTAATACCAATTATTCAAGAATTTCTGATGATTTAATGGGGAATTGAGGTGCCTTAATGACACGGTGGTTAACTCAATAATTTGGCTAGGATGGTGTTTTTTTCCTCCAACTGAATCCATAGGAAACCATTAAGATATTTCAACCTAGGAAAATTAGAGACTTTCTGTCACTCTGCAAGTTTTCTGTTGAAAGATGCTCTGGGGCATTGCAATCAACAGAACTTGGTGATCCTAACTGGCCTAGTGGAATCAATTTAGATGTGGCACTTTTTTTTTCTTTCCTTCTAAATAACCTTGAAGAGATTTTCTGCTAGGGCAAAGACTTTATTCCATGGAGAGCCCAAAGAGGGTCCACGAGGTTAAGACTCACAGTCATGCTCTTTTCACTTCTTTGGAATTAGAAAAGGAATTTAGAGACTGGAAAGATGTCACACACTATAAGGAAGCAGTTTGGGAAATAGAAAGCTGATCGATTATTTGTGTAATACTTAAAAACATCTCACATGTGTCAGCTGTAAAGTGTGTAGTCTATTTCTTGTGAATTTATATCTTGAGATAAGAAAGAAGATCCAATAGACTTGTTTTGCAGTTGCAAATTTACAGTAGCAAATTGAGACAATGGCTTCATATTACTTTTGTGTGGAATACAATAATTGAATTTCTTTATCACTTGAAGGTTTACAAAGCATCTTCCTCCCAACACCCTTGTGAAATAGGTAGGGCTTTTATTGTTGTCACCAATTTACCGATGGGGAAACTGACACTCAGAGAAGTCAAGTGGCTTCCATCATCACATAGCTAATAAGTATTTCATCTGTGGCTTGAATCCAAGTCTCCTGGCATTAATGGGGCCATCTCCAGTCATCCTGATGAATATCTGGCCACTGGACCCAAGTGGCTCTGGAGGAGAAAGTGAATCTGGTGACTTGGTACAGTCCTCCCTCATTTAAATCCTATTCACCTGCAAGTCATGACACCACCTTCCTGATGATATGCGCCTCTTTGAGAATGAAAGACAAATAGCTGCCAGGCATTAAGGTCAATAAACATTCTCTTCATTGTATTGTGACATCAACTTGAGAGAAAAAAATTGAACTAATTTTTTTTTGTTTTAGTTATTCCAATAATTACATCAATTTATTACTTTTCTTCGTGTGTGTGAAATGGGGGTCAGAAGAGAAGATGACTAAGAAACCCACTGAGGAACTTCCACTCTATCTGCTAGTTAGGCAGACAGAACGATTTGGTTGACAAATAAATAGAATGCCATTTAAAAATCATTTAGTAAAGGAATTTCTGATTTTGCGGCTCATTGGTGATTATTATTTGAATCAGAAGAGGCTGTTTAATGTCAAAACACATGATATTTAACCTTCTTGACTTCTGCTTTAATTTCAATTTGTAAAATGCACTTTCCCACTAATTTTGTAATAACTTACACTCTCAATCAGGGAATAAGTTGGCATTTTGTTATGATGATAATGCAGTCCTTTTCAATTTTCATTTGTGCTGAATTCTATTTGTGTTTCCTTTATCTTATCGTGCTTTATCTGACTTGGTGAATCAGAAGACTTCCAATGATCTATTTGCAGATTCCCCTTTAACAAAATCATACCCAAAAATTATTGACATTTATTTCATTTATATATCACCTATACTTCCTAATATACTCCTTGCTCCTGACCTCCCACAGATCAATCCCTGGATTATAATATTTCAAAATGAGGAGGAAATATTTGAGCTGAAATAATCAGATCACAAAAGGAAACTAAAAGAAGGAGGGAGAATAACACTCTAGCCAGAATAAACCTATAAAAAAAAAGGTCTGACATTATATGTGAAATTATATACCTGCCATGTCCCATTTTTTTAAAAAAAAGGAGTGGGGGGAGGAGTAGAGTGACTTCTCCTAGCTTTTCTTTGAGATTATAATTGGTCATTTTAATTATTTCAATTTTTTTGGTAGATTTTTATTTCTTTTTATTGTTTTATTTTTTTTTAGATGTGAATTCTCCCCCTACCTTCCCCTCCCATGCTCACTCATTGGGAAGACAAGAAAAACAAAACTTGTTACAAAAATATATAGTCAAGCAAGCCAAACTCTTGCATCGGTGACATTTAAAGTAAAATAAAAAAAAAACTGCAAACTTTAATTTGCATTTTAAGTCAATTATCTCTTTGTGGAGAAGTTTTATCATGAACTCTCTGGAATCATGGCTGATGAGAAGGTTGATCAGAGTTTCTAATTCTTTCAAAAAAAATTTACATTTATAGTAGTATACAATTTTGTACACATATTTACAATTTTGTATGCAGATTATAATTTTATAACTTTATAATATTGTTGTTATTGTATAAATTATTCTCCTGGTTTTATTCATTTCACTTTGTATCAGATCATGCAAGTTTTCCTAGGTTTTTCTAAAACCATCTCTTTCACCATTTGCTACAGCCCAACAGTATTTCATTACATTCCTATACCATAACATGTTGTCATTCCCCAACTATGCACAACCCCATCCCATCCCCACTTTCCAATTCTTTGTTACCATAAATTTATTATAAATATTTTTATGCATATGACTACCTTTTTTTTCTGTCACTTTGGGGTATAAACTTAGTAGTATCTGTATGCTATAGTAGTATATCTCTGGGTAAAAAGGTGAAAAGATGAATAGCTTTGAGGGCATAATTCCAAATTGTTTTCCAGATTGACTAGACTAGTTCACAGTTCCTTTAATAGTACATTAGTTTACCTATTTTTCCCACATCCCCTCTAGCATTTGTCATTTTCCTTTTTTGGTCACCTTTGCCAATCTGATAAGTGGGAGGTGGCACCTCAGTTTTTGATTTGCATTTTTCTAATTATTAATGATGTAGAACATTTTTATAAGGCTTTCAACAACTTGGATTTCTTCCATTCAGTATTGTCTATTCATATCCTTTCAGTCATTATAATTTCAAAGCATTCCATTTGGAATGTTGGCAGAATCACTTCCAATGGACTCCAAAAATGCACATTTTGCAAAGCTAACAGTGGTGGTTTTCCACAAGAAACATTCCAGCCTGTATTTTTGAGGGGTTTTGAATTAAGAATAACTGAATTTAAATAAAATGAGTGCAGTTACCAGGGGAACCAGTTCAAAGATCTAGGTTAGGGTATAGATACATTATGTTGAATAATTTAATGTTTACCAAAAAAAAGGATATAAAAGACTTCCTAAGACAGTTTTTAAAATATAATTAAGATTAAAAAAAACCCAACATGGTAATAATGTGTATCTAAAACATGGGTTACTGGATAAATTTTTGGAGATCACTTGTTTCTAAATATGATGTCCAGGAATTTCCTTATTGGTCAATCTTCCCACTTTCTAAATGAAATCTTCTGAACAGTACCTGTCAGACATTCACATAAAGTGTCATTTTACTCGTTTAGCTCTCAATCATACACAACTCATCCAATTCTATTAAAAAAAACCCAAAAAACTGACCCATGCAGGTAAAAGAGTGATTGCCTACAACTTGAATTTCCCTGTTTAGTTATGAAGCCATTTTATGATTTCTGATTATAAACTGATACAACCTTGAAGGTGGAAGTTTCTTAGAGGTTATTTTGCTCAAACCTCTAACCGTCAAGGAAATGGTAACAAGAAGCTTGTTCCTGGGATCTGGCTGCACCAATGATTTTTTTCCCCTGTGGAACTGTCTACAAAATATAAATCCCTTCTCATCTCTGGTTGTGTTCTCCTGAGGCAAAAGTCTAACAAAAAAGTAGCCAGTGTGGTAATTTGATAGTTTATGTGTGGTTAGTCAAGTATCCAACTACTAAAACATGTACCAAATATTTCAACTTGACTTTCAACAATGCATTAAATATAATTGCAAAAAAGTACTGTAGGACTACATTCCTTTTGTTTTATTCTATAAACAATATGTAATAATTTGGTTGCTATAATAATGTACCTTTCTACTAGATACTAAAAGTTTCTATAAATTTAATCCTGAAAGAGAAGATATAATGATGCCAACATGAATGAACAATGAATAGGATGTATGGACTTGTTCAATTGTCTTTTCTTTAATTTTCTTACTTCCCATCCAATGGCTATAGTTATTTTTTATTCAAGGTAACTGACAGCCCTGACTTCCTTTTGCAGGTTCTGACTTTTATTTTAAGTGAAATATCTAGTAATAAACAATACAACTCACCTAAGTCCTACCTCATTAATTATAAGTGAGATTTCATAACTGTAATTTTTCATGGTCATTCAAGTGTTGATTCTCAAAAGAATTCATTATCAAGCCATAGTGTTTTTCTTTTCACCACTAACATTTTTTTTGCTTAAAGAACATTTTAATACAAGTTAATACAGTATATTGTTACCCTTAGACTTGTATGAATTTTTCAAGTACTATAAATAAGGATACATTTAGTAATTCTTGCCTTTTTTATTAATAGAAATTTTCTTTGGACCAATTTTTTTTTTCCCTCCTGGAGAATTTGGTACCATAAAATCACAGTCAAAATCAATTGCTTTCATCTTTACTTTGAGTTTATTTCATCAATTTGCAAAAGGCAGAATGATTATATTAGCTTCTGAGATCTGGTTTATTTCAATTTAGATGAGATGAGAATGAAGAAACAGAAGAAATTTAAAACATGTGCTCTTCCCATAAACCCACATTTTCCATCTGAGACAAGGCCCAAGGGATGCTGGTTAAAAGGTAATGGCTTCTTGTTCTACTTTTGGATTTCCAGACATTGTTCCCTTGCTCATGTTCAGCACTGGCACTCTCGTTTTATTCATCTCAGTGGCCATTGTATGAAAGGAACCATCTAATGGATTGGGCATATTGGAAAAAATAGTTTTAAGTTGGATGTAATTAACAAATAGTTGTTGCCATTTTTAGAAGTCTTTCCTCTTCAAAGAAGCACAAATAATTTTTTAAAGAAAATAATTAAAATTTAGGGTTTGTGTTTTCATGTTTGACCTTTGCCATGGAAGTTGTCTGTGCCTTGCCAGAAAGGAGTAGAATTTACTATTTTCAAGACATCCTGCTTTTGGCAGTGATGTGTATTCAGCCTGGAAACGGTGGAAACTTTTAGCTACCATAAAATCCAGGAACTACTGAAATGTGGAAATATGTACTATAGCTAATTATTAATTGGACTCCAATTGTAACCATGTATATTATTCTTTTGTTGTAAATGTTCCCTGTCTTATATGATGACATAAGAGTGTTTTTTAATGCAAGGTCCCTTTAAATGCTGCTCATTCACTCATTAATTTGAGAAACAATTATCGTTTAAAATATTTTGAAATTTTTGTTTTTATATCACCTTAATTTCTGAATATATCCTTTCTCTTCTTCCATATAACAGCAGAAGCAAGATTTTAAAAAAAGCATTTTATCAAAACTGACCTCCTTATATTGATGTTACATCTATAGTCCCACATCTCTGTATAAAAGGTAAGGAGATGAAAAGCAAAAATAGATCTAATTAAAAGAGAAAAAGAAGGCACCATAGACAATGAAGTAATATCATTACTAAACATATAGTTTAGTATCCAAGTGATTTAGCATCCAAATTCTTGGAGAAGTTAAGGGAGTTATAGGAAGAAATAGACAGCAAAACTATACTAGTGGGGGACTTCAAACTCCCCTCTCTGAACTAGAAAAATCTTACTATAAAATTAAGAAAGAAGTTAAGAAGGTGAAAAAGACTTCAGAAAAGTTTGAGTTGATAGATCTATGGAGAAAATTGAATGAGGATAGAAAGGAATATACCTTCCTCTGCAGTACATGGTACATTGACAAAAATTGACCTTGTACTGGGGCATAAAACCCCCACAATCCAATGCAGAAAGACGGAAATATTAAATGCATCCTTTTCAGATCATGATGCAATAAAAACTGCATGTAATAAAGGATCTCAGAAAGACAGACTTAAAATTAATTGGAAACGAAATAATTTAATCCTAAGGCATGAGTGGGTCAACAACAAATCATAGAAACAATCAATAACTTCAACCAAGAGAATGGCAATAATGAGACAACATACCAAAACTTAGGGGATATAGAGAAAACAGTTCTTAGGGGAAGTTTCATATCTCTGAATGCTTATACGAATAAAATAAAGAAGAGATCAATGCATTAGGCATGCAATTAAAAACAATTAGAAAAAGAACAAATTAAAAATCCCCAACAAAATACCAAATTAGAAATACTGAAAACCATAGGAGAGATTAATAACATTGAAATTAATAAAACTATTGATCTAATAAATAAAACTAAGAGATGGTTTTATGAAAAAACAATAAAATAAACTTTTAGTTAATTCGATTTTTTTTGAAAAAGAAGAAATTTTCCAGTAACAAACAAATTATCAGTATGAAAACAAAAAGGGTGAATTCACCCCCAATGAAAAGGAAATTAAAACAACAATTAGGAATTATTTTGCCCTACTGTGTACCAGTAAATTTGTCAATCTTAGTGAAATAAATAAATATTTACAAAATATAAATTGCACAAATTAATAGAAGAAGAAGTCAAATACTTAAATGACCCCTTCTCAGAAAAGGAAATTGAACAAGCCATCAACAACTCCCTAGGAAAAAATCTACAGGGTCAGATATATTTACAAGTGAATTCTATAAAACATTTAAGGAACAATTAATTCAAATATTATGTAGACTATTTTGGAAAACAGGCAAAGAAGAAGTCCTACCAATTTCTTTTTATGATACAAATATGGTATTGAAACTTACACCAGGAAGAGTCAGAACAGAGAAGGAAAATTATGGACCAATTTCCCTAATTAATATAGATGAAAAAATTTTAAACAGAATATTAGCCAACATATTACAGCAACTTATCACGAGAATAATACACTATGATCAGGTAGGATTTATACCAGGAATACAGGGCAGGTTCAATAGTAGGAAAACCATCAGCATAATTGTCATATCAACAACATAAACAACAGAAATCATAGGTTGATCTCAACAGATACAGAAAAAGCTTGTACCAAAATATAACACCAATTTCTACAAGAAGTGATGAGTAGGTGAACTTCAGATAAACCTGGAAAGACTTCTATGAACTGATGCTCAGTGCAGTAAGCAAAACTAGGAGAACATGGTACACAGTAACAGCCACATCGTATGATGACTAACTTTGATAGACTTAGCTATTCTCAGCAATACAATGCTCTAAGACAACTTCAAAAGACTCATGCTGGAAAATGCTATCCACATCCACAGAAAGAACTGTGGAATCTGAATGTAGATTGAAGTATACTATATGATCTCTCAAATCTCTTGACGTTGTTGCTTTGTTTTTCCTTTCTTTCTCATGGTTTCTACCATTTATTCTAATTCTTATTCATGATATGACTAATGTGAAAATATATCTAATAAGAATGTATTCATAGAGCCTCTATCAGATTGGGGAGGGAGGTAGAGAAGGAGGGGGAGAAAATTTAAAACTCAAAAATATATGAATTTGAATGTTGAAAACTAAAATTAAATTAATTAAATAAAAAGAAGGTAAGGAGGTGTTTCCTCAAATGTTTCTCTTTGAGCTCAAGTTTGACCATTATAATTGTACAGTGTTTAGTTTTGACTTTTTTCTGTCCATTTATGTTGCATTTTTTTCTGTATGATATTTCCTCGGTCCTGCTTATTCATTCTCCTCAGTGTATGCAAGTCTTCTATTGCTTCTCTGTATTCATCATATTCTGTTACATCAATGTACTCCAAATTATGTAGCTCTTCCCCAATCAAAGAACATCTATTTTGATTTCAACTTTTAAAATACTTTTAATAATATTTTGATGCTTTCTTTCTGGCATTAACCTTCCTTAGGTACATGCTTAGCAGGGATATCTCTGGACCAAAGCAGTATTGACATTTTAATCACTTTTAAAGCATAATTTCAAAAGGCCTTCTAAAATTGTTGGACAAATTCACAATTCTATCAATGATATATAAATGTGCTTATCTTTTCTCCACCACTGATTATTTGCAACTTATGCAGTCTTTGCCAGTTTGCAAATGAACTTGAGCTGAAACTTTACAGTTCTTTTTATTAGTCAGTCAGACAAGTATTTATTAAGTGTTTACTACATGGAAATACAAAGACAGACAAAGAGAGTCCTTGATCTCAAGGAGCTTATATTTCAGTTGAGGAGAAAACATGTAAATCACTAGGTATATGGATGATATATTACATAGATAGAGGGTTAAGGAAGACTAGAGTCTTCTCTAAGCTAGAGTATGTGAATGAAAGAAGATGGAGGCTTCCCAAATAAATTGGGATTTGAAATGAGTCTTGAAGAAAGCCAAAGAATTAAAAGGCAGAGGTGAAGGGGCAGAGAATTCTTGATGAGGGGACAACTAATGAGAAGGCACAGAGTGGGAGATGGAATATTGTGTAGTAAGAATGTCAGCTTTTGGCTAGACCATAGTGTTTGTGGAAGGAAATAAAGTCTAAGAAGAACAGGAAAGGTTGAACAGGGGCCAAAGTTAAAAGCTGTAAAAGCAAACTGAGGAATTTATATTTGATCTTGGAAGTAAAAGAAAGCCTGTAGAGTTGACTGAGTAGGGGACAGGGGAGTATAATATGGTCAGACTAATGTTTTAGAAAATCATAGGGTGGGTTAGAATGGGGAGATACAAGAGGCTGGGAGACCAATAAGTAGACTATGGGAATAGTGAAAGTAGCAGGTTATGAGAAAGAGATGGCTTTATGTATGGAAAGAAGGAGAGATGGTAAGAATAGTTGAGAAGGAAAAGGCAATAAAATATGGTGACATATTGAATAAGGAGATGGGAGTGATTGACAGATTGCTGGATACATTTCTTTTGTTTTTTAGTTGTTTGGGAGGATCCTTCATATAATACAATAATATATATTTAATATAATAATTCTTTTGAGAACCGTTTGTTCACATTTTTGTATCCATGATTCTTTGCTTTGAATTCATTCATTCAATCAACCAGGATTTATTAAATTTATTAAATTAAATTTATTAAATACCTACTATGTGCCAGATATTGTGCAAAGATAAAAAAAAATGCAACATTCTCTGTCATCAAAGCATTTACATTTGAGGATATGGCTGGTGTGGTAGAGGATGGAGGAGACAACAGCCACCTATGTACATAATTATACAAACATACATACATATAAATATATAAATGAAATTTTGAGTTTTGAAGATAACAAAAGATTTACAAAATGGTAGAGGATATAGGATATATTCAGATATAGGAACTATCAAATATAAATGTATAGAATGGAGAGCTAGTGCCATGTGTGAGGAACTGAATGAAGACTAGTCTGGTTGAATCTCAAGGTGTAGGAAAAAAAAGGGATGTGTAACAAGGTTGGATGATAGGTTGGGGCAAGTTGGGAAAGACTATGACAGTCAAAGTGAGTCCTTATCCTGAAAATAGGAAAAGGCCATTGGAGTTTATTGAGTAGGAGGACAACATGGTCAGAAAAGTACTTTAGGAAAACAGTACTTTGGCAACTATGTTATTGATGGATTACAACAGTATAAAACTTGAAGCAGAGAAACCTCTGAAGACGCCATTGAACTTGTTCAGATCAGAGGTAATAAAGGAATGAGCCAGGGTTGTAAAAACGTGAACCAAGAAGGATGGGAGAGATGGAGTCTATTCATCAAAGACTACAATAAATGAGAGAATTAGGAAGGATGTTAGGGCTTTTTAAATGCAGAAAAGAGAGCTCCTGGTCAATAGTTTTGATTTTCTTAATGAACTATGGAGCATGATCTTCCGCTGAGAAGTGGGAGACGGGGTGAAGAGGATGGATTCAGTAGAAACAGAAGTCTTACATTTGTATTAGTTTCTTATATACAGTGTCTTTAAAGTCTTAGTGCAGTTTAAAATTTTTTAATTGCTTGGATTTTTGAGACAGCACATCTTTTACATATCAGGTCCTTATAAAAGCCATTTGACTCAAAATTTTGTTTTCCCCCATGAATAATTTGTTCCTTTTCTAATCTGTCTTGTATTGATTTTATTCATGCAGAATTTTTTTTCTTCAATTTCATGTAACCAAAATTCATATTTTTATCTGCTTGTTTCAACAAGTATTTATTAGAGAAGATCTATCTTTTTTGATATGAAATCCATCCCCTTCTCCACTTACTGTCATCCTCCATACATTTTCTGTACCCTAACTAGAGGGGAGAAAACTTTTTTCTCCTGCCTTTCCTGTTGATGAGCATGTTTATGTATGAACCATAAATGAAGGCCTCTCACTTTTTCAAGGAAAATTAATTGGCAATAGGCCTTTGGGCTTGAGAGTTTGTCTTTTGTTTCCTGGCTTCATTATTTCCTCTGGCACAAGTTCAGGCATTTTCTTTAGTATCCAGTTCTGTGGCATATCCTGTCTTTGCAGGTAAGAACCATTGGCATCTGGTCTCTAGCCAAATTCTTTAAACAAGGGTGGAATGAGTTAGCATGTGCATCCCGTGTGTTCTTCCCTTAAAGAGGCAGCTCTTAATTCTTCTGATTTTCTGTAGTCTGTGAACTTCAGGGACCATATTAAAAATAAGTGATTAGTCAAGCATGACTATAGGACAGATAATCTGAAAGTAGAGCATAATCTATGACCCATGAAAGGACTTCCAGTCAGATCCTTTCTGTTAAATTGAAAAAAAAAGATTGAATGAAACACATATAAATTAACTTGTGGTCTTGGCCCTCTGAAGTGTTCTCTTCCTCACAAAGACTCAGTGGGAAATATCTGCATCCTAATGCTTCCTGGTCTACCCTGAGTCCTCAAACTAAAATATAGCATTTCATTAATTATCAGTTCAGGAGTGGGAAAAACTTTTCAGTGGAATATCTCTCAGATCATGGCTTTAGAGGGATAGAGACCTCAAAGTCTTTCTAATTCAAATTGTTCATGTTATATATGAGAAAATTGAGGACCAGAAGGGTTTAGTGACTGCCTAAGGTCCTTTAGGCAATGATGAACCCAGGTTCTTTGACTCCTGAGCTAATGTTCTTTCTAAGATCACATTTCCTAGTTTCTCGGTTGAGTTCAGTTCATTTCAAGGAACATATGAGACACCTTATCGGGTTTTTTCTGTGTTGTCTAGAAGCAATATAGTCCACGACTTTAAAAACTCTATAATCTATTAACAGTTATATGACATACAGAAAAATAAATATGGCATAAAATGTGACTGTGATTGGGGCAAAAGAGCATATCAAAGTACTAGGAACAAGTTCAAGAGAGAGTTCATTTTCTTGTGGGAAAAGAGGGGTGACAAGAGGTTTCATGGGAAATTGGTACCTTAGGTATACACATTTCAAACTAAAGTTTGACACATGTGTAGTGCCTTATATTTTACTGGACTGGGAAATTAAGTAGGTTTTCTTGGGTGATATTCTACTTAGAAAGAAAATTAATTAAGCAGATACTCTTTAGGCTTTACCCTCCTGGTAAAATTCTCTTTCCCTGAATAAGCCTTGGTAAAAAGAAAACTGGTCCCTCTTTCTTCAAGTTACTTTCCAAGTCAAAGCATAACTGCATTTGTCACCAATTAAAAACATCCTCTTTCATCTGCTTGTTAGGTTAGTTTGAAGGGTTTCCTCAGTTTGGTAGACTTGCTACCTATTGATGTGTCATGGGTTGATGATGGATGATTTTATGACTGAAAAGGAAGCAGGCTCCCTTCCCTTGTTACAATTGACTTACACTGCAGTAATTTGAAACACTGCAAAGTGGAATGAGATTTTCTCTCTTCCCTCCCTCCCCTGCAAGAGAGAAAGAAAGAAAGAAAGAAAGAAAGAAAGAAAGAAAGAAAGAAAGAAAGAAAGAAAGAAAGGAAGGAAGGAAGGAAGGAAGGAAAGAAGGAAGGAAGGAAGGAAGGAAGGAAGGAAGGAAGGAAGGAAGGAAGGAAGGAAGGAAGGAAGGAAGGAAGGAAAGAAGGAAGGAAGGAAGGAAGGATGTAGGAAGGAAGGAAGGAAGGAAGGAAGGAAGAAAGAAAGAAAGAAAGAAAGAAAAAGAAGGAAGGAAGGAAGGAAGGAAGAAAGAAAGAAAAAGAAAGGAAGAAAGGAAGAGAGAAAGAAAGGAAGGGAGGAAGGAAGAAAGAAGGAAAGAAAGAAGGAAAGAAAGAAAGAAAGAAAAAGAAAGAAAGAAAGAAAAAGGAAGAAAGAAAAGAGGACAGGTATAGTACCCTTCAAAAAAGGGAAGTGAATGTTAAGAATTTTAGATTCATAAAGCATCAGATTCTGGATTTCAAGCCAGGTTTTCAATCTCTTTTGTTGCTTTTGGGTTCCAGAATTTTTTTTTTCATCCATTCAATTCTCAGATACTGAGTGAGGAGGGGCCTATGGAATACTTCACACGCAATTTAAAAAAGATAATAAAAATGGTCTTCATCAAAATAGAAAAATAATATTTAAATGACAATTATCCTGCTAACAGAAGCCAAAGTCTTCAATTTTACTTCCTTTTCTTTTCTTCTCCTAGATTTTTGGCTATTTCATTATTCTTTAGGAACTATATTGGAATCTGTTCAAGAGAAATAACTAGATTATCAGTTTCTCAGGGCCTGGGTTATAGCTTCTACTCTTCTGTATCTCTCATAGGACCTAGTCCAATCTAAGAATATAATAAGTGCTTCTTTTTTGTCCTTTACAAAGATTTTTTTTGTTCAGAACTGTGACTCAGTGATACAAATGGGCAACTTACCTGGGGCATTGAGAGGTTTAAGGGACTTGCCTATGGTCGTGAAAGGCAGTGTCTGTAGAGACAGAGTTAAAACCTGGATTTTCATAACTCTAAGCAATTCATGTCTACACATGTGTATGCATGCAAGTGCACAGGTGCACGCGAACAATGTGAGTGTGTTTTAGCTGTGCAACCCTGGACAAGTCACTTAACTTCTGTTTGCCTAATTCACTGGAGAAGGAAATGACAACCCACCCCCATAACTTTTCCTAGAAAACCCCATATGTACTTACGAAGAGTTGGATGCCACTAAACAACAGCAACAAAGTGAAATTTGCATATCTAAACAGGACATTATCCAGAAACTGTGATATAAGGAAATCCATTATGAGAGACAGAGAGAGAGGGAGAGAGAGAGAGAAGGAGAGATGGTGGACTGGCTCTGGGAGTGTGAGATGGTGATCCATTAACAGGCATAGCTTCTAGGAGTAAGGAGGTCATCATTCCATCATGATCTGGCCTTGTTAGACTGTGTTTCAGTCTGGGTGCCACCATTTAAATAAGACATTGATAATCTAGAGAGAGTTCAGAAGGAGGAAACATGACTGAAGACCCTGAGTCCTTGTCATGTGAACATCATTTGAAGGAACTGGACCAGATTTGAACTCAGGAAGATGAGTCTTCTTGACCTCAGGCCTGGTGCTCTATCCACTGAGCTACCTATCTACCACAAAAGTACTACCACCATAAATATTTTGTATATACATCAGACTTTTTCCCTTTGTCTTTGATGTCCTTGGGATATATGCCTAATAGCGGTATTACTTGATCAAAGGGTAGAGACTTTTACAGCATATTTCCAAATTGTTCTCCAGAATGGTTGGACCGATTCACAACTCTACAAACCATGCAATGTTTTGTCATAGACCCTTCAACTCTGATCATTTTTGTCTTTCATTACCTTTGTTCATTTAATTGGTTTAAAGTGAAGTCTCATACTTGCTTTAATTTTCATTGAAACCATACCTTCTGAATGAAATGTGTAGATTCAGCATTAAAAGGACTCTCCATTCATCTAGTCGGGGATGTCTAACTTAAGTCATAGATTGCTTTGGCAGTCTAGTGGATTCTATAGACCTCTTCTCAGAATAATATTTTAGATGAATAAAATCAAATACATAGAATTCCTTTATAAGGAAACCATGGATATTAAAAAAAAGGTATCAAAACATATTGTAAAAATACAGGTTCACAGACTTCTGGTTAAGAATTCTTGGTTTAATCCAATCAAAAAGGGCCAGTTTATGGTGCAGGAAGAGTTTTAGATTTTGGGATTTGGAATCAGAGACCTCTTCTCAAATTGTGACTTTTCCCATTTACTCCCTGTTTAATCCTGGACCACTCACCTTTTCCTTGGAACTTTCTTTCCTCACTTATAAAATAAGAATATAGGATGATATGATATGTAGTGCTACTTTTTGGCTTCAGATGTCCAAATCCCTTAATTTTACAGTTGAGGAAACCAAGGTCCAGTACTAAGTGACTTGCCTAAGATCCCAGGGCCACAGATAATAAATCCATTCATCTTTTCATTGCAGTTCTCCGGTAACTGAGCTTATGTTGGTTTTCCCTCCGTCTTCATACTACTCCCAACACGGTTGGCTATAAATCAAAACAACAAAAGAAAAAAAAAACCTTGAATGTATGTATATTACCATAACTGGCAATATTTTTGATGGGATAAATATGACAAATAACACTTCCATTCAATGTTAGCTTGCTTTTGCGCAGCTTTGAACCGTTTTATTGTTTCATAATCTATTCACATTTTGGTTTCTGTCTTCTTTACAATGAAAAACCAATTGAGCATTTTAAAAAAAATCTAACATTTTGACTATCATCTCATTTTAAGCAGCCAAGTTAAGAGTTTTAAAAAGTTATAACAATTTTTATAAATCATTATTTCCACAATCCTGAGAGGAAGAAGTAGAAGAAAATTTGTTAACTTTAAAGCAAGCTTCAGATTGACTTGTTTCTGAGATGAAGGTTCTCTGTATAGGCCGGAAGGTTGAAGTTGCTGGCATTTCCACTTGGTTACAACTGAATGGAGTTAATCTTTAATTTGCCATTTAACAGGCACACATAACCTCAGAACTGGGGAAATGCTGAACCAATGAAAGATGGATTTCTCATTTGTTTTGTGAAGAGAAATGGTAAAAGCTAGGGAAAATGTGGCTTAAAAAAGAAAAAAAAAGAATTGTAACAGACTCTATTGGACTATAAAGACTTTTGAAAATAAACTGGTAGTTATATAGTTATGAAGCATGACTGGATCCTCAGGACATTTTAAATTATATATAAGAATTTATAACAAGTTATAACAAGGAATTTTGAACTGATTAGAATGCCTAATAAGGCAGTGGAATTCATTAATAGATACTTTTACAGAAAAAAAATTGGCATTAAGACAATAGTATTTGTGCAAACAGAACATTTTTTTTGGTGGGGGAGGGGTGAGTGGGGAGGAGGGAAGAAAAGGACAGGATAGCTTTAGTCGTACTCATAGAACTGGAGGTGGGAATGAAGCACCTTTACAGAAAAGGAAATAATATTTCAGAAGAATGTGCAAGAATCGAGAGAATGAACTGTGTTAATACTTTAAACTATTCCTAGCTCTCTCTAGAGAAGCTTTGAACTTATGAAAAGTATGTGGCTTGAAAGCTAAGGAGCTAAGTGCTTGACTTCTGAGAGAAAGTTTAAGCATATATACTTGTAACATGAAAGTTAATAAGTAAAGGCATGTTTATACACACATGAACATATACATACATAATACATATATACATATATGTTTGTCAACATAGGTTTCACATGGTATATCCATCTCGATATCTATAGATATGTATATAAATACACATATACATATATGTGGATATACACACATATATATGATGGGCATAGATGGAGATAGATATAGTGATGGATATGAATATGGATGGAGATAGATATAGAATTCATAGATATAGATACAGAAGAGATAGATATAGAAATCAACACAGATACAGATAGAGTTCAATAGAGATATAACTATAGATACATATATCTACATATAAATAAAATAGAGATAAAGTTAGAGATAGATATAGATTTAAATATAGATTGTGGATATAGAGTTCCATATAGATAGAGGAATAGATATAGATACAGATAAAGCTTGATATAGATATGGATATAGTTATAGATATATACTTATACATAGGATAGAAATGGATATAAATATGGATATGGCTATAGAAATGGATATAGATATATAGAGACAGAGGTAGAGAGAGATAGAGATAGAGGTAGAGGTGGAGCTAGAGATAAAAACAGATGGTGTCATAACATAATGGATCATGTAGTGTGTTGGACTTTTGAGTTCAAGAGACCCGGGTTCAAGTTGTGCCTCTGGTTTTGACAAGTCCCTTAACCTATCAGTGCCTTACACAACTCTGTGAAACTTTGCTATTGTATTGTGTTTGTGATTTATTCTTGAAGAGGACCATGACATCAAGATGATGACATGACTTGCAGTTGACTTTGATTTGAGTGAGCTAGGGCTATGCAAGGTCATCAACCTCACTTTAAGTTGCAGAGAAAGTTCAAACTAAATTGGGAGAAGGAGATTTTTTATCAGAGAAATTATATCACTGAAATGATGGGTCTGTGTCCCTTCTCTACAGATAAAAAGATATTTTTTTCTTTTTTAGTTGGTTTTTGGTGGCTTGGGGGGTGTGAAGGAGAAGAATCCATATCTGTGATTCTGTCAGCTTTGAGAACTCTTGGTAAAAATTTCCTCTGCAAATTCAGATCTGTAACTTATACCCTAGAGAGTTCCTAGGTGCACTGGAAGGTTGAGTGAATGGTCACACATCTAGCTAGGCAGAACTGGAAGTCAAGTCTTTCTGACTCCATAGCTAGGCCTATTTCCATGATGTTGCACAGCCTTTCTCAAGAGAATACAAGACATGTCATGAGTTCTGCATTTTAATCTCATCCAAAAAGCCACTTATAAACTCATATCATGCACAAGGAGCTTATGTTCTAGTAGATATGATATAAATCATAGAAAAGCTCAAGACGACATATAATCAGATACCAAAGACTTTGTAATATTTTATTAGTGAGTTCATTGTTCGGAAAAAAATAAAAAGAAGAGATGAGGGAAGATTGGAACAGTTAGAAAAGGTGTGGCAGAAGAAGCAGATCTTGATGCATGCGTACAATTTCAATATAAATCCATTCAGCAAGAACTTGTTTACTACTTACTGCATGCAGAGCAGTATGGTGAGTACCAGGGGACAAATATATTTCAGATAAGATAAAGTCTCTCATCTTATTAAATTGATACTATAGGTATGGAGCAAAAAAAGGGCAATTATAACAGATATTAATGCATGATAAGTGTTCTGTTGAATTACAAAGAGATGTGGTAGGTTCCAGATGGGACAGCACAGTGGATAGAGTAGTAGACCTGAAGTCAGGAAGACTCCTCTTCCTGAGTTCAAATCTGGTCTCAGACACTTAGTATCTGTGTGACCCTGGGCAAGTCACTTAACCCTGTTTGCCTCAGTTTTCTCATCTGTAAAATGAACTGGAGAAGGAAATTGTAGACCAGTTCATTATCTCTGCCAAGAAAACCCCCAAAGGGGGTCACAAAGAGTTGGACATGGCTGAAAAATCAACAGGTCCCCAAGGGAGAATTGTTACCCACAGGCAGGATCAAAGAAGGGAGGAATGAACCTGAGTTTAATTTGAAAGGATCAGTAAGTGAAGTAAGGAAGTAAGGAAGGGGAGGGGAAAAGAACATCCCAGGAAGTAAGAACGGCTTGAAAAGTAAGGTGGAATAAAACACAGAATGTGCATTTGGAGAGCAGAGAACAGTGGAGGTTTACTTCAGTATAAAGCGTATGAGATAAAGCATATGAGATAAGGCTAGACAGGCAGTGTGGTGTCATATTGTGGAAGGACTTGAATTCTAGGAAAGATTGTAAACTTTACTCTGTAGATTACAGGAAGCCACTGGAAATGGTCAAGCAGAGGAGAGACATGACAACACGTATGTGCAAGGAAACAATACTCTGACATCAATATGAAATGATGATTGGAACAGAGAGAGAAAGGAAGCCAGGAGACCCTTTTGAAGGCTTCCAAGTCAAGCTGCCATTTACCATGCACTCCTTATGTTCAAAGTACCTGATGCATATGCTAAGCACCATGGGTAACAAAGAAAGGTGAAAAGGCTGTACCTTTTCTTAAGAAGCTTACTTACTGCAGTAGAGTAATAGCAATGGAAACAGAAAGGAAGGGCCAGATTCAAGAGATCCTGTGAAAGTCTGCAGACTTGCTTGGGGACCATGTGGTCAGCAAAACTCCCAAGTGCCAGAACCCGATTAAATGTAATTGGGGAATTACATCAGAAATGACATAGAGAAAGAGTAGCAAGGAAGGTATGGTCAGAATGGGTAGGAAAACCTGGAGAGTATGACATTATGGAAACCACAGGAAATAGATTGCTTTCAAAAGTAGGAATGATTAAGTTCCATGCCAAATGTGGCATAAAGTTAGATGAGAATGATGATTGAGGAAAGGTCATTGTGTCTGATGGCCCTGGAGAGTGTTATTTCTTTAGAAAGTTGGTTGCAAAAGTCCTATCATCAAGGATTAAGGAGTGAATGAATGGTGAGGAAATGTATGATGGGAGTTCAGGCCACTTGCTCAAGAAGCTTGCCAATAAGAGGAAGGAGAGAGATAGAACAGCCGCATGAGTGAGTAGTAGGATCAAGTGAGGGCTTGTTTAGACTGAGGAGCATTGATATTTGAAGGCGGATGGAAAGGAAACAATAGAGAGGGAGCCACTGAAGAGATTGTATAAATAAATGACAGTGGGGTAGGCATGAGGCACAGGGATGGAGTTCTGGAGTCAGGAAGATCTGGGTTCAAATTTGACCTGTTGCTTACTAGCGATGTGACCCTGAGCAAGTCACTTAACCACAGTTGCCTCAAAACAAACAAATAGATAAATAAATGAACAAGTAAATAAAGATATAAATAGGCAAATAAGTAAATGAATGAATGAATAAACAATCAGATGAATGAATAAAAAAATGAATGAATGAATGACAGAATAGATTCCTGGAAGAAATGGTATTGGGAAGGGTCAAGAGGACAGGGAAAGGGTTAGCTTTGGGAAGGAGGAGGTAAGAGATGACTTCATCTTATTGTTTTCAAAGACTCAGGACTGTATAGCTTTTCTAGAGGTCCCCAGTTCTATTTAATAGCAATTAAGCTTATAACACATAGTTCCTTAGGGACCTTTTCAGTAACAAAAAAAACCCTACTTAACCTATTTATTTCTGTTGCTTAGCTTAATGAGAATTCAGCTTTTTAGTTTATTTCCGGGGAATAAGTATCATTTAATTATGAAATATTTGAAAAAGTAGAATAATAAGACATGCAATAATTTAGGTGGTGCAAAAGTAATTTTCTTGTGGAAAGACCAATTAAATTATCTCCAGTCTAGAGTATAGATAAAATAACTTGGAAATTCATATAACCAACAGGAAGCATTATGAGAGAGGCGAAGTGGTTAGAGTCCATAAAGTATTTTAATTAATTAATCATTCTGGCAATAAGAATTTATTGAAATGAATAACATTAATAATATTGTCTTAATATGTGAGAAAGTGTGGTATAATGGTTAAAGAGCTGGCTTTGGAGCCAGAAATCCTGGGTTCAAGGTCTACTTCTGGTAAATACTGCCTGACTGACCTTGGACAACTCATTTCAACTTTCAGGGTCCCAGGTAACTATGGAAGTCTATAAACTGAAGGGCAGGTAGAGATTTGTAATCATAGGAGTTTCTTCATCAAGAATTTCCTATATTGATGAAATCACAGGTCCAATCTGAAAAAAAAAAAAAAAAAAAAAAAACAAACCAGAAAAATCAGTCTCAAAATTGGTGAAATATTTTACTTTTTTTTTGTAGAGATACCTGATCTTTGATTCTCACAACTCTGTTAAAATACTGGCAATGCTAATATTGTACTTGGTGCATCCGGGTGGTACAATGGATAAAGTGCTGGCATGGAGTTAGGAATATTCATGCTTATGAGTTCAAATGAGGTCTCAGACACTTACTGTGTAACCTTGGGTAAGTCACTTAACCCTGTTTGCCTCAGTTTCCTCATCTGTAAAATGAGCTTGAGAAGGAAATGGCAAACCATACTGGTATCTTTGCCAAGAAAACCCCAGATGGGGTCATGAAGAGTCGGATATGACTGTAAAACAACTGAATTACAATAACGACAGCAACAAAATGAAAACAATGCTAATATTATTTTTCCCATTGTACAGATTAGATAATTGAGTTTCAGAAAGGTTTAACCGTTTGCTTGAGGAAATAGCTAGTGTCACAGTTGTGACTAGAACTTCACTTCTAGTGTACAGCTCTCACCCCTACACCTTGCAATTTTGAAAAATAAAATCTTTCCTAAGGAACCCCATAATTTCATTCCAAGAATATGCTTCCCTTGTCATGAATTATCAAATATCTCCTTGTCTATTATGTCATAACTGATTCAGCTCAGTTAGTGGTAGATAGAATAGATAACAGACAAAGGCAGGTGGTTCACTGTAGGTATCCCCTCCATCTAAGTCCAAGTTCAGGAATGAACATTTTTACTTTTGGATTGGACCCTGTGCAGATCAACGTCTGCTTTGTAATTGTAGTCCTGGAGACACAACAGGAGTTGAACCTGGGTCTCCTGGCTTTAAAACAGCTCTCTCATCACTATGCCTGACTGTCAAGGACAAAAACAAACCAAAACCAAAACAATAAAATACACCGATATCCGCCCTCCTGTAGCCCTAGGTAATTGCAGGTTGGTATTCCTTTAGAACTCCCAGAGATGAAATATGTTGTTTAGGGTCTCGGAATGAACTTGGATAGTTTTATCCAAGTATAGGAAAAAGCCCTATGTATCTGTGGAGATAATAATTAATCTCAGAATCAGAAAAGGATATGCGGAGGAAAGGAAGAGGATTGAATTCTGCCTTCTTACTTGGGCAAAGTCATGGGTAGTGCACTGAATAACCTTTATCTCCATGTTCCTTCCCTTTTTCCTTAGGCTTTCCAAGATGGAACAAGTATCAGTAATTTTCAGGGGAAGATGACTTGTGCTGAGCCACCTTGCTAGATTCTTTCTACAAGGAGGGAATCATGTTTATTTGGAGATGGAATTATTAGTGCCATTTTCAGAGCTCATGTCAACCCCCTGAACCTAGAAGAGACATTGTGTGGGATGGGTGACTCAGAAGGAAAAGCAGAATGGGAGGACTGATGGAAGATGGAGCATCCCAGTTATTCAAGGTAATTGCAACGGACAACTCCCTACCTACAGCTGAGCAAAGGAGCAAAATGTGCTTCCTAACTCTTTCTTTTCTTTTCTCTTATTACCTGTGGTGAATTTTCTGGTGATCAAATAATTAATTAAGCTTTCACGACAGTTGGAAAAGAGAGCAAACACATTCTCTTGAAGAAATAAAGAAGTCAAAGGGTCATGAGGATTTTTAATCTTTTATGTTCCTAAGTAGAAGTGACAGAAACTTGGGCTTTTTCAAAAGGCATAATGTATTTTACTCTAATTTTGCTGAAGTTAGGAAGCATTTCCACTGGAATGGCATTAATAAAATATTCAAGAAAAACTGCCATCAGGAAAACTTGATGAGTGAAAACCTCCTGCTTAGAGACAGTGATTGTTCTTATTTAACATTAATAATCACCGACTGTGTGCCAGATGCTGTACACTCATTTCCAATGTGGCTGAAATAATGAATATCATCATTATGATAGAACATATGAAAGACACTGTTCCTACTGTCCTAGAGAATGAAGTAGAGAGGAAAGAAAAATGACCAGATAAAAGCAGATATGCACTCTCTCCCCTCCCCTCCACCATCTTGACATATTATGGAATAGTCTGGGGAATGGCAGCCAACCTGAAGAATTGAAGTGAAGACTCACACAAAAGGCCATGGGAGACACATGGTGGAACAGGAACAGGCAGCAATAAATTATAATCAGGGACTCATGCAAAAGTGGTGGAAAGGAAATCATTGAGGAAATGTGTGATTGAAAAAGTGGAGATTGTGCTCCTTTGTGTAGATGATGGATTCCAAAGGGATAGCTTCTATGCTCTACTTGAGATTTTAAGGAATTCAAGGAAAGACCCTCTGAAGTAAATCTTTGAAAGAAATGGGGAAGAGTCACACAGGTTCGGCCTAACTGGGTAGGTTGTGATCTATAGAGGAAATATGCACGTTATTGAGATCACTGATCCATTAGCGTCTTGGTACTGGGTCTTGATAGAACTTGGGTTGCTTTTCTTGTTGAGGAAGATGAGCATTTCTTCTTTTTTCTCTTGTTTGGAGGAATTCATGGGGAGTTACCTACACTAAAGAAACTACAAGCTCAGTCCCTATGTCTGTCACTATCTGAGGTAGGGTGGGCAGTGTTATTATTCTTTTTATACAAATGAGGAACCCTAAGCTCAGAGAACTTATATGATCCAAGTTCATAAAGCTTTCAAGTACCAGTGACATTATAAGAGTTCACATCACATTTCCAGGTCTGATACTCTTTCTGCAAGAGACACTGGATAGATTTGAAGAAGTGCATGTTTCAGGAAGACTGATCACAGCAGATTTTTCGGTACTGTAATGTTACTCTGGGGCCTTTGAGGACTCCCTCATGTAGGGAAAGTTTGTGGTAAGACAGTAGTTCCACGTAGGGATGATGGGGTGGTGGCTGATGGCACATCTGTGTTTTCTTGGTGTTAATTGTTAGGTCAAAATTAGCACAGGCAGCAGAGAATCAATCCATACCTTGCTGCATCTCAGCTTCAGAGGTTGCATTAAGTACATAATCATCTGCAAACAGAATATCATGCACCAACACTCCCTCCACTTTGGTCCTGGGTTTTAGTCTTTTCAAATTGAAGAATTTACCATACTGTGGCAGTCAACCATGATTCTATGTTCATCCTCATTGGAAACATTTGACAACATGGCTGAAAAACATCATGCTAAAAAGCATGGGAGTAAGCACACAGCCCTGTTTCACTCCATTGGTGACTGGGAAGGCACAAGAGCATTGTCCACTATCTAGAGCCTGAGCAAGCATACCATCATGAAATTGTCATACAAGAGGGACGAACTTCTCTGGGCAACCAAATGTTGACATAATTTTCCATAAGCCATGACTAATAATGTCAAAGGCCTTGGTCAGATCTACAAACGTGATGCACAGACCTCTGTTCAGCTCCTGGCATTTCTTCTGGAGTTGTCAGGCAGCAAATATCATATTGACTGATTTTTGGCCCTTTCTGAAGCCATAGTGACTCTCAGGCAGATGACTGTCTTCAAGGTGAAGGATCAGCCTATTGAGAAAAGGGCTGGTCCTATTACTCAGTGCACTATGAAGTGATCTATGCTTTAAGGAAAGTCAAAAGACATCTCTTTACCCAAATATTTGTCAATCATTCCAGATAAGGTTTTGACTCAGGGAAAATATTGCTACAGGGGTACTGAAAAGCTGTTAAATTCTTAGTACTTGTGACCCATTTGCAAAACTACTTTAAATAATTAGCAAGTTGCTTATTAGCAAAGTAGGGTTCTGAGAAAGTGGATATAAGACACACATTTGATTGGAGGCAAAGAGGGTATGGTGAAAGTGTAAGAAAGTATGATGGAGGTAAAAGGCATGGCAGTGAGCCATTGTGGTGGGTGGCAAACCTTAAGGGAGTGTTGCTGGGGAGGAATGGTGGAAAGCATAAACTAAGTTGGTTTTAGAAGATAGAAAAATCAGAAGGATGGGGAACAAAAACCCAAAAAGGGGAGGTTGGAGCCTGCTTGGCAGCAAACTTTGCTTGTTCCTCAATTTTGCTTAAGTTTGATCTTTCTGTTATGGAGAAGAGCCATGGTGGATAGCACAGTAGACTTGGAGTCAGAAACACCTGGTCTCAAAATCCTGCCTTAGATATTTACTCTGTGACCTTGGGCAAGTCATTTCACTTCCCTGTGTCTCAGTTTCCCTATCTATAAGAGGAGACATTTAGACTTAGTGACTTCTGAGGTCCTTTGGAAATCTAAATCATTACCTTATGGCCTCAGTTTCCTCATCAATAAAATGAGGTAATTGTACTAGGGGGTCATTAATGAACCTTCTAGCTCAATGACCTTAGGAGCCAAAATATGTAACTTTAGTAAAAGTTCTAATTCTATCAGTTTTATTAACTAATACCTTCCAAGGAGAGCATAAGGTTCCTTTCCTTGCCTACAAAATCACAGAATGTCTCCCACAACAGACACTCTTCAAAAGAATTCCTTGCAAATGCAAAACATGGTACCATAATTAAAAAAAAAATAAGGACACAGAACTGCTCAATAACTGTATTTTTACTGGCAAAAACAACATTTACCATGACAAGGGTTTATCCATAAATGTCCTAATTTTGTGGTTGTTTGTGATCATCTGACATTTTACTAGATGCCAGGTTTCAAGTAGGACGATTAACAATCCCATTTCTTGTGGATTTCAATCTCATTTCACAATGTGAAATTGCTAAGAGATACACATTTATCACGTGGGCTCCATCCTATAACTTGCCTTATGTTGCTTTCCTCTGTATATGTTCTGAACTATAAGGATTGCTTGCTGTTATTTTGTTTTATGATCAATAACAAAGAGTTTTCTCCAGATAAGGAAACTAATCTCCCTCCCTAGTTTTGACAGGGAATGACTCAGAGTCATTAAAAAACCCATCCTTCTGGCTAATTATTTTCCTTCTATATCCTCTTTATTTTTCAGTTCCATTTCATAGTAGGTCTGTATCTATGTTATACAAATAATTATCAAAGCAACTAATTTTTTCCAGGTACTGCCTGTACCAAAAACCTCACTCTCATTTTCACAGGAGAAATTCAACCTTAGATGAACAGTTAACTAGATAATTTTCATGCTGTGCCATAGCAACAAAGCTGCTATTTAAGTTGATAGAAAAAGGGATATGGCAGAAGATTCTATTTTGCCTGTATGTCAGAACCTTTAAGTGGGAGCTGTCCATCACTTAGGGATTGGAAATCAACAACTCTTGGATTAGTTATAAGGAGGCCACAAAGTAAATTAATGCCTGACTCCTGATTGACAGTCGCAACATCCCTATCATGACTAGGAAAGGGGGAATTTTGCATTCTGTAGTTGCAACAGTCTCTGAGTGTTATCAAATCCCATCTAGGATGCAGCTTGCGTTTTTTGCTGTGGTATCTTTTTACATTCTGAATTTCATGTTATGTTATAGCCTCTTACCCACAAATGGATGTTAATAATTTCGAACAAATCTTGAGCTGCATGGGTCCTCAGGGGCCATGTAATCCCACCTTCTAATTTTATATGTGAGGAAACTGAGGACCTGGGAAGTTAAATGACATATCAAAGGTCACTGAAGACGCAAGCTAAATGTCATGGGTGGGATTTGAGCCCAGGATCCATAGCTCCAAGACTAGGAATCTTTCCATTGTAAGATATTAGTTTTTCTCTCTCTGTCTCTTTTATGTGGAATAGGACATAGATCACAAAAGCAAATCCATTGTAGATGGGTTCATAAATTTCAACTTGGTTTGCAAAAGGGCTGCCTCGATGGAAAATTAAATTAAGTAACACAAATGCTGATGTTTCACTGAGGCAGCTACCATAGCGGTACAGAGCTCCCTAGCATGAGGATCTGCTGATTCTGCTCAGTCCAAGACAGTCTTCCTCCTTTGACCTAGACCTCACAGAGCACTTTGTTTTACAACTCAGGTGATATTGTGCAATATTATTATCGATGTTTGTTCTACCCCTGCTCCCACCCCCACCTAGATTCTCATCTAGAACTTGTCTTGTCTAAGGTAGTTAGATACTATGATGATTAAAACCCTGGCCTGAATTTTGAGAAGACCTGAATTTTAATCCTGTCTTAGATACTTACCAGATGGGTGACCCTAGGTTAGTCACTTAACCTCTGTCAGTCTTTCTTCTTTTGTCTCGAAAATAGGGAAAATTAATAACAACTACCTCACAGAATTATTGTGATATAATAAATGTAAAGTTCTTTTTAAAACATAAAGAACTATATAAATGTTAGGTTGAATCATTTCGGCTTCATATGTCCCCCTAATATGGACCTCTGCATATAGTAGGCATTTTATAAATAAACATGGTTTAGTGTTTAGTCTGTAATACTTCACTTAACAGTGGGCTCTGATGACATTTTCAAGTATAGATGACGATAGGATAATAACTTTAGAGCTGGGAGATATAACCTCTGAGAACATACCTGACCCCATTTTACATATAAGGAAATTTGAAGCCTAGGGACATTAAGTGATTTGCGTAAGGTCATATAGAGAGTAAACATTAGAGATAAGCTTTAAACTTGCAATTTGCACTCTAGAGCAAATATCCATTTGATATATGTAGAGTTGTGAGATGCCAACCACTAATTCCCAAGGTAGGTAGCTGGCCCACTGAAAGTAAACCTCTCTCATTCTAGTGGGAATAATAGTCTTTTTTTTTTAAGTGGGGATTTAGAGAACAGTCATTTCTTTCTAAGGCAGCATATCTTATCAGTATTTCCGAGGCAGTAGATTCATCATATTCCCCAGGGAAAAAGTTATGGTCTAGGGAAAATAATAGGATTTTTGGTGTCTGTTTTTATTGAATCTGCTCCTTGTGAAACTGCAGATTTTTTTTTTTTTTTTTTGCATAAAGATTCTTGTATATTTTTCAAGCAGGTACTTAAGGAAATGGTCATGCCAATTCTTTTGCAAAGCTAAGGAAAAGTTCATCCTCTTTTCCTATTGTCTGAGGTAGAGAATGTGTCATAGATCTAGGGAGAAAGTTCATTTTGGACTAGTTATCATTATGACAGTTTTGAAGGGTCTTTTTGAGGATGTCAGCTACTGTTTTGAAAGTTCTTTGAGATCATCTGATGAAAGTACACGGTATTTCTAGTATTACAGAGATGGGGTTCAGATTCTGGGAACTTCCTTGAATTCTCCTTTAATTTCCCCACTTAACCTGGCCTTTCATGCTCAAATTTGTGGCCATTATCTGTTACCTCTTGATTGCCCCACCTGCTTCCACCCAAAGCCTCCATTGTCTGATATCTCCTGATTGCCTCCAGTTGTTTCCAACCTTGACCAGTCTTGACTCCTCCAGACCTTCCCTACACCCCTCCTCCCATCACCCTAGGCTATCAGACCACCCCCAGATCCCTCCTATAGTCTTTTCTGTATTTAAGTTCCATCTTGCCTCCATGAAGGCGCTCAGATTCAATCCAGCTCAGACTCTGTCCAGTTGAGATTCTGTCTGGCCCGCTTGTGAATAGAAGTGTCACAAATGCTTAGGCTCCTTAAGAGCCAACCCAATTTGGCGAATCTTTAATAAAACTTTGTTTCCTTTGGCTTTAAGAAGGCTTGAGTCGAATTCATTTGAGCAGGACCTGGCTTGTTGGTATTTTGGAGTCCCCAGCACCCCTAAACCTCATCAGCAAAACTATTATATTAAGCAAAGATGCATTAGTTCTTTTTAAATTTTATAATATTAAAAAACCAGCCTTAGTGGTTAAGCTGACATTCTTCACAGCTATGAGATTGTGAGAACATCGTGAGATCAGAGAAGACTTTAAAGCTTAATTATGTGTGTATAACAATACCTAATTAAATTCTGATTTTATTTCTTGTTTAAGGCATTTATTTATTATTTAAAGTCTGCAGTAAAACAAGTATGGTGGCAGGAAGCACTGGTCTCATCCTAATTCGATACTTAACAATAATTTCATTTTTGTTCAGTCTCTTCATGGTTCCATTTGGGGTTTTCTTGACTTGCCATTTCCTTCTTAAGCTCATTTTACATATGGGAAAACTGAAGCAAGTAGGGTTAAGTGACTTGCCCAGGGTCACACAGTAAGTATTTGAGGCCAGATTTGAATTCAGGAATATTCTTCTTTACCTCAGGCCTTGCACTCTGTCTCGCATGCCTAGTTGCTAGTAATTTCATTGAATCACTAATATTATCAGCTTCCGCCCTTAAGGCCAAGCAAAGTAGAATCTTTTGCTGTTTTTGTTTAACTAAAAATGCTTCTGAATAATGTGATCAAGGAGGATCTTTCCCACCCTTTGTGGGGCCTGGGAAGATTTGTAGGGAAGCCCACACCTTTGGTTAATGAGGCATTGATTCTCAAGGCATGTGATACCCTCTGGCTCTAAAAAGTATCTAAAGACTCTGAGGTAGGATTTTGTTTGGGGGCTTACTGACTGGAAGTGTTTGTTTGACCAGACAAGGACTCTGAGAAGCTAAGAAGCAACCTTCCCCCCCCAGATGTCCCTGCTTCCCTCTCTGGTCACCAAGGTCACAGTTGGACCTGTCTGTTGATTTATAATATATGCATTGATTGTGGTCAGGCAAAGGAAGTCATGTCATGTGTTCATTTCACAGTATTTTCTTTGAAGTTCAGGGTGCTGACTCCCTGAACTAGGTAAATGATACATGTGCTTGATTAAAGTGATTGTTAACCCCTTGAAAGTTGCCTTTCCTTTTATGAATGCAGATCAAAGAACCTGTGATAGCAGGCCCACTAGTGAATCTAGGGGGCTTACTGATACAGCCCCCCACACTCCCCCCATATGTCCCAAGCCAGTTCAGAATAACTTGAAAATCCAAGCCCAACTTTCAATAATTCTATACACATTTTATCTTTAGTGAAGCAATAAATATGGTGTTATAAAAAGAATGCTGTTCCTGGAGCCAGGTGATCTGGACTTGCATTCTGACTATAACTTCCTTTCTAGGTTGCTCTGGGCAAATCACCCTCTCTAACCTCAATTTTCTTATTTGTAAAATGTGGATAACATATGCACTACATAGCTCACAGGAATATTGGGCAGAATATGCTTTGTAAATTTTAAAGCATGATATAAATGCAAGTTATCTTAGAAGCTGTTGTAAAGTTTTTAGAAAATATTCTGTCTTGTTATTTGTCTGTTAAATGACAGTGCTTGACTCTTTGACTTGAAAAAAAAATCAAAGAATTTCTATATATTTGACTGATTCTAAATTTTCACACTTTTTAAAAGTCCTTTACGTTTCTTTAGGTTTTGTAAACGTGACAATTTATGCTTCTATAGGAAATACCTTGGAAGCCTTAGTGAGATTTTAAGCTTGAATATCTTGATAGCTTCTTAACTTTGGGGACACCCTATATAGGTAACTTACATACAATTCATTTGAACAGAATCCGCAGTTGTGACGGAATCATCAAAGTGGGAGCTATTCATTTTATAGAACTAGAAATACAGGATTTAAATGTACATTAAAAAAAAATCAGACCTGTGATTTCATTGGCATAGGAAATTCTTGGTAAAGGAACCCTTTCTATCCAGGCACTTTTGCCCTGTTGACAAATCTCTGAGAGCTTCATGGGGATGTATTGAGGGCTTAGGTGACTTAGTTATGCCAGGGTAACATAGTCAGCCTGTGTCAGAGGAAGGACTTGAACTCTAGACTTCCTAGTTCTGAGGTCAATTCTCTACCCACCACTCCAACTGCCTCTCTTTTTGTGAGCAGAAGAGGTCCATCAAATGCTTTAAGCTTTTGAACTACAAGTTCCTTAATGATCATCAAGGTTTACTCCTTTATCTAAAAAATAAAACACATCTTTGAATCCCAGAAAGAGTAAGTGAGTTATCCAGGGTTATAGAGTGATTGACACAAATGAGATTGTAACTCAGATATTCAGACAACCAGTCTAGGCTTGTGAGCTGTAAATTTGCTGGTCAAGGGGAAACTAAGTGGGGAGTTAGGAGATTTTTGCACAGGGGAGGAATCACTTGACTCTGGGCACAGTGGAGGAAGGATGCTGAAATGAGAAAATCAATCATGTTTATCAAATGCCTTCTTTGTGCTTACCACTAAGCTTTAGAGAGTACAAGGCAATTCAAGAGAAATAGAAGATAATAGCCAGTGCCTACTGAGTGCTACAAGGGGTGCGAAACACCTTCCATGTCTTCTCATTTAATCCTTGCAACAACCCTGTGAGATTGGTGTTATAGTTTATGCTCATTTATTAGATGGGGAAACTGAGGCTAAGTGACATCTCAAGCTGAATTTGAACTCAAGTCTTCTAGATTCCAAGTTCAGCACTCTGTCCACTATGTCACTGAGGATTCAATAGTTTAGTTAGGGGACATAAGATTAATATGGAGGATACCATTAGGGAATGCTACAAGAAAATAGCTTTTAAAAAAGTGGGTTATTCCAGGTTATGCCTCCTTTCCTTATGACATGGTGGTAATGTCAGTGGAGGTATGGGTTTGGATTCATTGTCTACAGTTCTGTTCTACTGCATACTGCCTTATACTGGTGTTATTAAGGAAGAAATTTATTTGGATGTTGGAAAGGGATGGGACCAATAGCTACGGAAAGCATGAGCAATGCCTTGTCTTTCATCAATGATGGTTCTTAATCTTCTAATACATGGGAGGCTTTCAAATCCTTAAAGGCAATGATCATATCACTTCTCTACCAGGCTGTGAGTCTGGCTGGGGATTTTGCCATCATGCCTCAGCTAGCTTTTAAACTTGGAATTTGGGACTTTTCACCCTGGTAGAGCCCTTCACATTGATAGCCTTTTCTCATTGGTGAATTCCTATTGGGACTTCCATTTTAGGGACACACACAGACCAGTCATGCTTTATTCCCTTCCTGGCTATGTTTCTGACTCTAAGCACTTTACCACCATTTCCCTGCATGGGTAGCTGTCCCCCAACCCTAATTAATTCCATATTATGTGTTATGTCCCCTTATTAGAATAAGGAGTAAGATCCTTGAGGGAAGGGACTATCTTTCCAGCTTCTTCCTGAAGTCTTCCTCTCCCTTCAGGGATGTGAAGAGTGGTTGGAAACTATGAGGCATCTCTTTCAAAGATGTAAACCGGAAGACCAGTATCTGTCTTCTCTTTAACTCTCACCAACTCTACCCTTGCACGGAGCATTGAGTAATCAATCTCCATCAATGAGGAGAGTCTTGTGCAAACAGCTTTTTTTTTTCGATAAAAATTTATTTATTTAACTTTTACATTCATTTTCACAAAATTTTGGGTTCCAAATTTTCTCCCCCTTTATCCCATCCCCCCACCCCAATACAACGAGCAATCTAATTTTCCCTATCTCCAATCTACCCTCTCTTCTATCATCCCTCCCTTCTCTTGTCCCCATCTTCGCTTTTCTCCTGTAGGGCCAGATGACTTTCTATTCCTCATTAACTGTATGTCTTATTTCCTGGTAGCAACAACAATACTAAACAGGTGTTCTGAAAACTTTGAGTTCCAAATTCTTCCCATCCCTCTCTCCCCACCCATTCCCTTTGGGAAGGCAGGTAATTCAATATAGGCCCTACCTGTGTAGTTTTGCAAATGACTTCCATGATAGTCATGTTGTATAAGACTAACTGAATTACCCTCCATCCTATCCTTCCCCTCATTGTTTCTATTCTGTCTTTTGATCCTGTCCCTCCCCAAGTGTTGACTTCACATTACTCCTTCCTCCCATTGCCCTCCCTTCCATCATCCCCCCCACTCCTTCTCCTCCACTTTCCTATGCTGTAAGATAGGTTTTCATACCAAAATGAGTGTACATTTTATTCCTTCCTTTAGTCAAATGTGATATGGGTAAACTTCTTGTTTTTTTTCTCAGCTCTCCTCTTTTTCCCTCCACTAAAAAGTCTCCTGCTTGCCTCTTAAATGACATATAATTTACCCCATTCCATTGCACCTTCTTTCCTCCCCCTACCTTTCTCTCTCACCATTTACCTTAATTTCTTTTAAGATATGGTCCCATCCTATTCAATTCACTCTGTGCTCTCTGTCTCTGTGTGTGCATGCATGTGTGTATGTGTGTGTGCGTGCATGTGTGTACATGTGTGTGTGTGTGTATGAGTGTGTGTGATCCCACCAACTACCCAGATACTGAAAAGTTTTAAGAGTTAAAAATATTGTCTTTCCATGTAGGAATGTAAACAGTTCACTTTTGGTAAGTCCCTTATGACTTCTCTTTGCTGTTTACTTTTTCATACTTCTTCTCATTCTTGTGTTTGAAAGTCAAATTTTCTTTTCAGCTCTGGTCTTTTCGTCAAGAATGCTTGAAAGTCCTCTGTTTCATTGAAAGACCATATTCTCCCCTGAAGTATTATACTCAGTTTAGCTGTGTAGGTGATTCTTGGTTTGAGTCCTAGTTCCTTTGACTTCTGGAATATCCTATTCCACGCCCTTTGATCCCTTAATGTAGAAGCTGCTAGATCTTGAGTTATCCTGATTTTATTTCCACAATACTGGAATTGTTTCTTTCTAGCTGCTTGCAAGATTTTCTCCTTGACCTGGGAGTTCTGGAATTTGGTCACAGTGTTCCTAGGAGTTTCTCTTTTTGGATCTCTTTCAGGTGGTGATCGATGGATTCTTTCAATACTTATTTTGCCCTCTGGTTCTAGAATGTCAGGGCAGTTTTCCTCAATAATTTCATGGAAGATGATGTCTAGGCTCTTTTTTTGATCATGACTTTCAGGTAGTCCCATAATTTTTAAATTGTCTCTCCTGGATCTATTTTCCAGATCAGTTGTTTTTCCCATGAGATATTTCACATTCTCTTCCATTTTTTCATTCTTTTGGTTTTGTTTTGTGATTTCTTGGTTTCTCAGAAAGTCATTAGACTCGATCTGTTCCATTCTAATTTTGAGAGAACTATTCTCTTCAGTGAGTTTTTGAACCTCTTTTTCCATTTGGCTAATTCTGCTTTTGAAAGCATTCTTCTCTTCATTGGCTTTTTGAACCTCTTTTGCCAATTGAGTGAGCCTATTTTTTAAGGTGTTATTTTCTTCAGCATTTTTTTGGGTCTCCTTTAGCAGGGTGTTGACCCATTTTTCATGCTTTTCTTGCATCTCTCTCATTTCTCTTCCCAGTTTTTCCTCCACCTGTCTAACTTGCTTTTTAAAATCCTTTTTGAGCTCTTCCAAGGCCTGAGCCCACCTGACATCCCCCTGGGATGTCTGGGATACAGAGGCCCCAACCTCCACATCTTTCCCTGATGGTAAGAATATTTCCTCATCATCAGAATTGAAAGGTGGGAACATTTGCACCTGCTCAAAGAAGCTCTCTATGGTCTTATTTTTCTTCCCTTTTCTGGGCATTTTCCCAGCCAGTTACTTGACTTCTGAGATTCCTGTCCACCCCTGCCTAGATCGGCCCAGCTAGTGCTTGGGGTCTGAGATTCAAATGGGCTTTCTGCGGCAGGCACGGCTGCTATTCAATGTGAGCTTAAGTTCTGGTGCTAGGGTGGGGGCAGGGCCGCCTCCCAGGCTCAGCTCCCTCAGGGGCTTTATGCAGAGACCTTCAGTAATGGAGTGGGTGGGGACAGGACCACCTCCCAGTCTCAGCTCCTTCAGGTGGTTTATACAGAGACCTTCAGTAATGAAGATCCTGCCTGGTTGGGGAATCCCGGGGGGCCGCCACTGCTGCCGCTGCCCCTGCCTCTGCCTCCGCCGCTTCCTCCCGAGGGGGCCTGAGCCACAGAGACACCCCGCTCCCCTCTTGGCCAGCTCAGACGTCTCTCTCACTGACCTGTAGCGTCTATGGGCAGAGGGACTTTCCCGGCTGCCAGAGATTCCGTCCCTGAAGCCTGCTCGGATCTGCTCCTCTGGGGCCACGGCCAGGGCAGCTCAGGGGTGGACTCCGCTTTCCCGGGCACGATGGACTCTGGGGATGGCTCTCCAGGGCTCTCTGGAATGGAAATCTCTTCCACTGTGTTTCTGCACACCCTGCAGTGATCCAGATCTTGTGGGGAGCTCTTCTTACATTAAATCCATGGGATGTGGGTTCGGAGCAAGCATATGTGAGTCTTTCTACTCTGCCATCTTGACTCCTCCCCGCAAACAGCTTTTGAGACATATGTACAAATGCACTTGCATTATATCCCAGCTGCTTGGCATAGTGCCTGGCACGTGGCATATCATGCTTACTGTCTGCTCATCTCCACCCTTTGAACCTGACATACCTCCTTCCTCACCCAGTGTTCTCATCTTCAGGCTAAGCATCTCTACTTCTTTCACTTGATCCTAACTGAGCATGTCTCCCAATCATCTCTTCTGTATCTTTCCTAAAATGTGTTTGCCAGAAAAGACTAGCCACCTCTCAGTGAAACCTTTAGGCTCCACTTTCACATTTTCACTCAATCTACTGCACAATGACCATGATTCAAAGAGTTGTCTGAGGACAGGCACAAAAGAATGGTTTCTCTGAGGACAAAAATAATTACATTTGGCTGAATTCAGCTGTGAGCCTGCATTTAAAGCAGTCAGGTCTCTAAGTGGCTCCTGCTCACTTGTGATGGGGGTTAAGTAGCAACAGGCAGGTTTCATTACAGCTTTGGTTCCTGGGATAATTTATGACAAATGATAGCTTTTGAGTGTTGGCTCCACAAGGCCACTGTGCCAGCTACCTCCCAGCTTGCTGGCCACACTGATCTCCCAGACCACTATATGCTGCTGGCCTCTGCAGCACTGGACGTATGTTTGTTACTGCTGAGCATGCAAAGACAGTCCTAGGTATTTTCTTCCAAGGGAAGCTATTGGCATGGTTGATTTAAAGTGAAATAAAAGAAGAAATGAGCATAAAAACAGAAAAATAGAATACTGTTCCTCATAGAACAAATATACTTTTATTTATTTAAAAATATGAAGGTTAGTACAGAACAGAAAGTCTTAGGCTGCGTTTACACTGTGGTAAAGGTATCTACATGGTTGAATTTTTCACCATTTCATAGTAATGAGTTGTTATAACATCAACATGATAATAGGCCATTGGCAACTACAAAAAAATGGAATCATACTTATCATGGTCAGGGTAAAATGATATATACATGCCTATATTTATGTATATTTGTTATTCACTCCTTTCAGTCATGCCCAACTTTTTGTCACCTGATTAGGGTTTTCTGGGCAGAGATAGTAGAGTGGTTTGTCATTTCCTTCTCCAGCATGTTTTACAGATGAGGAAACTGAGGCAAACAGGAGTAAATGACTTGCCTAGGGTCACACAGCAAGTAAGTCTCTGAGGGCAGATTTGAACTCAGAAAGAGAAGAGTATTCCTGACTCCAGACCCAGCACTCTATCCACTGCCCCATCTGGCTACCTTATATGTATGTATGTGTGTATGTATGGGTGTGTGTGTGTGTGTGTGTTTATTGACATCAATATTAAATATATCTGTCATGTATTTATTTAATTGTTATATAATTTATACATTTATTGTATATCCACATACCTAAATGTGGAAGTGTGTATATATGTACACATATATGTGTGTGTGTATATATACACATATGTGTGTGTATATGACATTTACATATACATACATACATATAAATACACACACATGCACACACATATATACACATATCTGCAGACATAGATGGACAGGCAGGCAGACAGACAGACAGATAGAGACAGAGAAAGGTGCAATGGCATCAGTCAGGAAAAGTTTTGCTGCCTTCCTAGTTCTGCTACATATTTGCTTTGTGACTCTGGGCAAGTGACTTAAACACATAAACTACAGAGAAGAAATCAGATATTGTTGATCTCCATTGGTAAAGGAAATTCCTTAGTTAATTTCAGTTGTAGTCTAATAATGATATATTTGTATACATAAACTTAACTGGGTATGTAAATATATATTAATCAATAAAAAGTAAAAGCATCCTGTCATTTATTAAATTCAATTTGAAATTAAGAAATTCCCTTTACTGAAGGAGAAATAAATATTATCCAAACTATATATAGTAATGACTGAAGCTGATCAGTGGAAATATTATTTTTCTTTCATATTAATATTTCTCTTCTTGAAATTAAGTGTGATTGTAAGATACAGATGTAGGGTGAGCCACAGATTCATTTCTTTACCTTGATTATATTATTGTCTAAAGCAAAAATGTTGCCTCATGTAGGTCTTTCCATGTCTCTATACTTTTATCTATGTATTCTCATCTGGTATTTTTTTTCCCACATATTCCTAAAAATCTTCTGTGGATGATCCACCCAGCACACTGGAAGCCTTCCTCTGGGTCTTTTGACATACCATGAGTACCAGTGAAGTCCTTAGGCTGTCCATCTGTTATCTTTGTCTCTTATTACATTCCTGGATTACCTCCTTTTTTTGATCATATCTTTATGTTTCCAACAAGGACCAATATCTGGCACAGGGCAGTTGAGCTAAGATATAAAGAAGTAATTATTCCCTCCTTAAGCCAAATATGATGACAATATGAGAGTAAACTTCAATTTTTCCCTCTCACCGCCCCCTTTTCCCTCCATTGAAAAAGCTTTTTCTTGCCTCTTTTATGAGATATAATTTGCCCCATTCCATTTCTTCCTTTCTCCTCTCAATATATTCTTCTGTCACCCCTTAATTTTAATTTTTTATATATCATCCTTTCCTATTCAACTCCCCCTGTGCCCTCTGTCTTTCTGTCTCTCTGTCTCTATGTGTGTGTGTGTGTGTGTGTGTGTAATCCCTCCAACTACCCAAATACTGTGAAAGGTCTCAAGAGTTACAAATATTATCTTTCTATGTGGGAATGTAAACAATTCACTTTAAGTAAGTCCCTTTGGATTTCTCTTTCCCGTTAACCTTTTCATGCTTCTCTTGATTCTTGAGTTTGAAAGTCAAACTTTCTATTCAGCTCTGGTCTTTTCATCAAGAATGCTTGAAAGTCCTCTATTTCGTTGAATGACTATTTTTCCCCTGAAGTATTATACTCAGT
The DNA here is from genome assembly GCA_023548195.1 of Bettongia penicillata ogilbyi. Taxonomy (NCBI): domain Eukaryota; kingdom Metazoa; phylum Chordata; class Mammalia; order Diprotodontia; family Potoroidae; genus Bettongia; species Bettongia penicillata. Next base: position 7,807,110 of record JAJHZJ010000008.1, read on the forward strand.
TTTGCTGGGTGGGTGATTCTTGGTTTGAACCCTAGTTTCTTTGACTTCTGGAATATCACATTCCAAGTCTTTTGATCCCTTAATGTAGGAGCTGCTAGATCTTGTGTTATCCTGATAGTATTTCCATAATACTCAAATTGTTTCTTTCTAACTGCTTGCCATATTTTCTACTTGACCTGGGAATTCTGGAATTTGACTACAATATTCCTAGGAGTTTCTCTTTTCAAAATTCTTACAGGGGGTGATTGGCAGAGTCTTTCAATATTTATTTTTCCCTCTCTAGAATATCAGGGAAGTTTTCCTTGTTAATTTCATGAAAGATGATATCTATGCTTTTTTTTTGATCATGACTTTCAGGTAGTGCCATTATTTTTAAAATTGTCTCTCCTGAATCTATTTTCCAGGTCAGTTGTTTTTCCAATGAGATATTTCACATTGTCTTCTATTTTTTCATTCTTTTGGTTTTCCTTTGTAATTGCTTGGTTTCTCATAAAGTCATTAGCCTCCATCTGTTCCATTCTAATTTAAAAAAAAAAACAAAACTATTTTCTTCAGTGAGCTTTTGAATTTCCTTTTCCATTTGGCTCATTCTAATTTAAAAAACAAAACTATTTTCTTCAGTGAGCTTTTGAATCTCCTTTTCCATTTGGCTAATTTTGCTTTTTAAAGCATTCTTCTCCTCACTGTCTTTTTGGACCTCTTTTTCCAGTTGTGTTAGCCTATTTTTAAAGGTGTTATTTTCTTCAGCATTTTTCTGGGTCTCCTTTAACAAGCTGTCGACTTGCTTTTCAAGATTTTCTTGCATCGCTCTCATTTCTCTTCCCAATTTTTTTTCCACCTCTCTTGCTTGATTTTCAAAATCCTTTTTGAACTCTTCCATGGCCTGAGATCATTGCATATCTATTTTGGAGGTTTTGGATGCAGAAGCCTTGACTTTTGAGTCTTCCTCTGATGGTATGCATTGTTCTTCCTCATTAAAAGGATGGAAGAAAATACCTGTTCACCAAGAAAGTAGCTTCTATAGTATTATTTTTTTCCCTTTTTTGGGTATTTTACCAACCAGTTTATTGACTTTTGAGTCCTTTGTCAAGAGGAGGGTATGCTCTGGGGACCTGTAAGTTCTCAGTTCCTCCAAGGTGGCACAATCAAAGGAGAGGAGTTACTCCTCCTGTGACCTATGATCTGGTCTGGAACCTACTAAAGCTTTTCTGCCCAGAATCTGCAAGTAGAATTCCCTTTCCAGAGCCTCTACCAGCTCCAGCACTCTTTCTCACCCCAGCACTGCCTTTCAGGGCTGAGACCCAGATCAGCGACTCAATTGCCCCAGGGGCTTTACTCCAAAAATTGACAGGCTGCTGCTACCACTGCTGCCTGGGGCCAGGGGTAGGGGAGGACCCTGCTCCCTTCTCACCCAGGTGAAAAAACTTTCTTACTGACCTCTGAAGCTGTCTTTGGTGTTTGTGGGTTGAGGAATCTGGGAACCACAGCTACTGCTGGGGATTCTGCCCCCCTGCTCCCATCCTGTTTCTGTGGGTGCCAAGTGGCCAAGGCTGGGTTGGGCTCTGTGTGCTGTGCTCCACTCAGCGCCCCATGCGATAGACCTTTCTTGTGGGTCTTCCAGGCAACCTTGGGCTGGAAATCTCTTTCACTCTGTCATTTTAGGGCTTCTGCTGCTCTAGAATTTGTTTAGGGTCATTTTTATAGGTATTTTATAGTCTGTGGAGAAAGAGCTAGAGTAACTGCATCTTTCTACTCTGACATCTTAGCTCTGCCCCCCAAAAACTAATTTAATAATGAAAATTAGCCCTTTCATTGTGCATAAATGATCACTGCTCGTATTCTTCATCCTACTGCTACATTGTGTGCTTCTTCATTGTCTTTTAAGTGAAATTTTGATTATCTTGGATCATTAGGAAGGAAAACGTGTTTTCCTCTTTTCTTCTCAGATACTGCCACATTTCCTTGGGGAAGGTACTATAATCTCAGGTCTCAAAATCTGAACAAAATGGTGCCCTGGGTGACTGAATTGAGGTGCAGGGATGAATTGTACTGGGCAACCTCATGAAGGGGTAACCTTATAAGATTTTAAGAAGCATGGATCTTGAGTTTGGACATAGAAGTTTTGTAGCTCAAGGCTGAGAAATGTTGGGCAATATGGAATCATCGCATCCTAGAATGTCAAAGCTAGGAAGGATCTTCCTATTGTATAGTCCATTGAGGTTCAACTCAAATAGAAACAGAAATAGAAAATCTATATATACAGATCCCTGTAGGACCATGTATTGACACATATTTAAAAATTATCTTTGCTATATTACATTTATTTTGTTAGCTATTTCCCAATTACTTTTTACTCCGTTTTGGGCTACATTTTATAATGTAGAGTGCATGCAGCCCATGGGCAGGCAACATATTTGATAACTTTGATCTAGTTTATGCTAATTTTACAGATGGAGAAACTGAGGTCAAAGAAGTGAGTCAACCTGAGGAAGGTCATTTAAGTGGCAGAGCTTTGTTTCGTTTTAGCACAGGATCATAAGCTAATAGATTTTGAACTAGGAGGGAGCTTAGATGTAACTTGATCCAACTCCTTTGTTTTACAGAGGAGGAAACTCTAGTCCAGAGTTGTAAAGTGATTTCCCCAAGGTCATACAACAAATTGCTAGGAATTCATGCCTGCATATACATCCAGAGCACTTCCACTTCCACTTTGATGTAATCATCTCTCTTAGCTGCTACAGCATGAGGACTCTCATATTTCTTACCATACATAGGCTAACACTACTATCTTCTCTCCTTCTCACTAGGGTTCTATTTCTGTCTCCTAAGAGCTCTATAGCCTTCCTTTCATGTACCCAGAGGACAACTTTCTACCATCTTAAACAATCACCAGCATCAAAGGAATGTTTTGATCCTGTCTAATTAACTAGTGAACTATCAGCTATAGGCTGCCACATACAATTCCTTGTTTCAGAGAATTGCCTTTCAACTCAGGCATCCATAGAGTTGAAGAATTGTGGTTTTCCATAATTTGTGGTCATATATCACTACTAATAGAACTATGATATTTAAAAAAATGTATTTTATGCTATTAAGTAGCTTGGTATTAATGGCAAATTGCATGATTTCCCAAAATTAATTCATTAAGCTATCTTTCTGTTCATTTTGGTCTAGGTGACTGTCCTTTAGGAGTGGCTATCCCAGATTATCTATCTATCTATCTATCTATCTATCTATCTATCTATCTATCTATCTCTATTCTCAATCATTTATCACCTTTCTCTATACCAAGATCTACAGAGTCATTGTGCCTCATTTTTGTATTCCTGTGAAACCTGGACAGTCTACCAGTGCCATGCTAGGAAACTGAATCGTTTCCATTTGAGTCATCTTAAAACGATTCTGAAGATCACTTGGCAGAATAAGGTACCAGCTGAGGTCCTTACTTGACCTAAACTGCCAAGCATTCAAATTCTGTTTCAGAGAGCTCAACTTTAATGGCCTGGTCATGTTGTTTGAATGCAAAACATACATACACTTGCCAAAAAGACTATTTTATGGAGAACTCTCACAAAGCAAGCATTCACATGGTGATCAGAAAAAGAGATACGAGGATACTCTTAATCTCTTAAGAACTTTGAAAATGACTGTGGGACATGGGAGACACTAGCACTGGACATGGTGTTCCCACATCAGAGAAGGCTCTATGAGACTGCTCTAAGAGCAAAACAGAATTGAAACAGCTCAAAGGAAACACAGAATGTACAGATTTAGAGTATCTACCCCAAATGTTCATACAGGCTATTTGTGCCTGACCTGTGAGCATTCTGAGTTCATGCTGGCATGATCAGCCGCAGCTGGATACACTGAAACTTGAATCTAGCATACTGATGGCATTTTGGTCCTCTCTGACAACGGACAGCAACCAACATCTACCATCTACAGATCAAACTGTGAACATAACAGTATGTGTTATGAACACCCATATTCTGATATACCAGTTCACAGGAATTTTCATCTAACTGCATATCATAAAATGATCTAGTACTTAGTCTTTTTCTACTTGTTTTTCTTGTGGGATTATTAGAGCTAACTCTTTTCAGTATTTATCAAGGAGGCTCTGTGATATTCTGGGAGTTGATGCAATTAGTACAATGTCATCCTCAAACGTGTATTTGGAGGACCTTTAGATCTGCATGGAATTTTCTTCCATGTGGACTTTTAACAAACATCCTCGGTGAAAATGGTGAATGCCTCTGGGAAATGTGAGAGGAAGTAGAGCCAACAAGTATAGACAAAATTTTCTTTTTATAAAATTTTTTCCAATGAAAAAAATTTCTTTTTTCTCCCTCCTACTCCATTCATAATTCAACAATAAAAAAGAGAAAACCCTTATAAGAAATATGCCTTCTTATGCAAAACAAATTCCCATATTGACCATGTCCAAAAACACATGTCTCATTCTGCATTTTCAATTCATTACTTCTCTGGTAGATGAGTTGCTTCATCTTCAGGCCTGAGGAATCAGAGTTTGTCAGTGCATTGATCTAAGTTCAGAAGTCTTTCAAAGTTGTTTTTGTCACAATGTTATTATTATATAAATTATTTTCCTAGTTTTGTTCATAGCAGTCAGCATCGATTCACAGAGATCTTCCGAATTTCCTCTGAAATTGTCTATTTTATCTAAACAATTTTTTCCAAGAATTTGACTTGAAAAGGGAGGAGAGATATAAGATGAGGCACCGACTGGTCAAGTCACAATTTCTAAGGATAGGGAGGCTTGAGAATATTTATAGGTAGGAGGGTAACAGTAAAGTGAGAAGTGCAAATCATGTCCCAAATTTCTGATCTATTTACTTCACTGAAACACCATTTCTGATACCAGACTGATAGCCAGCAAAACTGATTATATGTAAACAATCATCCTAGATGTACAGATGATAGCAGCATTCATCAGGAAAAAAATCCCTTTACTTTCTTGTTACTATTTAGTCATTTCAGTTGTATCCGACTCTTTATAATCCCATTTTTTTTTTTTTTTTGGCAAAGATACTGTCATTTTCTTCTCCAGCTCAATTTATACAGGAGGAAACTAAGGCAAACAGGGTTAAATGACTTATCCAGGATTACACAGCTAGTAAGTTCTGGGGCAGAATTTGCAGTCAAGAAGATGAGACTTTCTGATTGCAGACCCAGCACTAGTGGGAAATGTGGCCTCAAGTGTCCTTTGTCCTGCCAAACATGGCATGTAACTAGACAGGGCTTCATATAGTAAGCAAATGACTGTTTCTTGACCCTCCAGGCCAGTATAGCACCACAGTACAGCTAGTTCTCAAAGGACATCTGGAATTCCTAAGGTTTTTTGTTCTTGTTATCTTCCTTCCCTTGCATAACACCGCTCTGTCATTTAAATTATTTCACCACGCAGTTTCAAATGAGTTCTGAGTAAGCAAATATTTCCATAAAACTAATCACTTGGAGGAATAAAGTTAAATTTCTTACGGATTATGCTAAAGAAAGATCTGTGTTTGACTTCTCAAAGGTCAAATCTTTCCAAAAGCCACAGATTTGTTTCATAAATGTATAACATCATAAGGGGAATATGAAATAAATAAGTTCATTAGGTATGAGTATAGACATGAAGAAAGAGCTATAAATATATGTATGGATGCATTTGTGTGTATGCGTGTGTACTTGTATATGTGTGTACTGCTCTAAATGAACACAAATACCAGTCAAAATGCAATAAATGAATAAAGTAATTTACAGACCAATGATTAGAAATCGTATTTGTATATGCACACGGACACACATGCAAGTATGTGCATAATATATATACTTGTATGTATCTATACCCATATATGTTTGTATCTATACACATATACATATAATCTAGATAGCTCTTTACTAGGTCCTCCAAGACTTTCTCAGATTGGTTTTAACTATCTCCATGATGCTGTCCTTGATTAAACCCATTTGAATTTGATATATTTCATTTTAATCTCTTATACTACCTAATTTAATCCTCTCTTACTCATTTACTGTGTTCTGACTGGAATTTATGTTCATTTAGAGCGGTGGTTTCCAGTTTTTCTGTTTTGGTATCATCCTCCTCTTAACACAATCCCTAACCTTTCCCCCCAGGGGAGGAGTGATTTACTTAGTGAATGTTGCCAGTGTGTGTTTGTGTGTGTGTGTGTGTGTGTGTGTGTGTGTACGTGTACGTGTGTGTAAAATTCAGGTCTTCCTCATTTAGAGGCATACACATACATACATACATTCACATATATGTTAGGGTGTATAAGCCCTGCATGTATGCATACATGCCTCAAAGTCAGGAAGACCTAGCTTCATATTTCACCTTTGATTTATAATGCCTGTGTGATCTTGGGCAAATAGCTTTAATCTCTTCATATCCTAGAATTACCTAAGATTTTAAGTTGCTAATCAGGTACTGGCTGGCACCAGTAGAAATTTCTCACAGGGGTACTTCTCTCTACCTATGAATCACAAGTCCTGTCAAAAATAAATGATCTTGTTGATGAGGTTTTGTATTTAGAATTACCACCCTGCTAAAATGATTTAGCTTCTTGAATGTATATGGGAACAATAAACTGGCCCCTAAGGTTTACTTGATTCTATTGTCTCCCACTTTAAGGAGTTTATTTTGTATGAAAAATTCTGAGTTTAGTCACAATCACTTCAAGTACCCAGTTTGTAAAATTCTTAATACCAAGGCTGAGGTTTAATTGTCTGCCTACCCTTACATTTATATTTTTATTTAATAATGGCCGAGGCAAAATTCCAGTTCTTAGAAATGTTAGGGAAAAAACAACAAATTACATTATCGACAGGTATCAGGAGGAAAGTTAGGAAAAGGGTTAACTCTTTCTTTGAACATTCCTCAGTCTAGGTCCTGTACTCCAAGATGCTCATATGGCCAATGACTCCTTGAGATTTCCCATTTCTGCCATTACTCAGTCCTTTTCTTTTCATACTTGCTCCAAATTGTGGAATCCACAAACTTAACATCTCTTTTCCCTAAATTCTGAAATAGTTTCTCCCTTTTATGCAAATTGTACAGAGTGTGATTTAGTCTATCTCACAGTGACTTTGGTTGATTCAAGAATATGTTCAAATTCTATTCATATTTTCTTCACATTGTTTAATGGAATCAAAATGTTTGTACATACTTAAGCCTCAGAGGCCAAAGGAGGGTGGATGCAACCCACCTTTACATGTATGTAACCAAAACCTCATCAGCTCTCCACCTGCCCATATCCTAGGTCTTCCAAATAGAGGGAGCAAGGTGTGAAGACATTACCCATGAGGGCCTCTTTCTGATGGACCTTCCTATTTGGAACTTGAGGAGGCTGGAAATTTGGAAACTGAGAATCTTTTGCACTGATGGTTAAGGACTCCTCATTTTTTTCATTCCTCCTTACTTTAATAAAACATTTCCCCATAATACGATGCGTGCTTGTAAGTATAAGCTCATCCTCATGGGTACCAGGCATGGGATTTTTCATGTTTCTGGGGCTGAGGGCGTATAAGAGTCAAAAGAAGGAAAAGAATTTTCTCAAAAGGTACTCAGTCCATTGTCCTATAAGTCCCTAAGGCAGGGGTTTTTAATCCTGGGATACAAAGACTCCAAGGCATCTGTGAACTTGTATTGGGGAAAAAAGCACCAACAAAAACAAACAAGGAAAAACAAAACCCCTAAAAACAATAATCTTTATTTTCCCTAATGTGTATCTGAATTCCAGTTTCCTTCAATTACAAAGGCAGGTAACAACCATCCTGAGAGAGGATCTGTAAGTTTCACCATACTGCCAAAGGAGTCCATCACACACACACACACACACACACACACACACGCACACACATGCACGTACACACACACGCACACAAGAAAGGTTAAGAACTCCTGATTTCAGACAAGGGTGGCTTTCTAAGTTGAAAGCTTTCAGGAATTAAAGAAGTTTATGACCTTCTCCTCTCCTATTCCTTTATCCAAAGCCTGCCAACTTTTGCACAAAGTCAAGCTCCATCCTTCCTGTCCCTGCCTTTTTATATGACCTTTTTTAAAGGGAAAATTATGCTTTTTTTCTTTCCTGAAGGAAAAGAATCCCATCTTTAACCAGCCTCGCTGCCCTGTCCAGCCCCCAACAGCAGTGAATCTGACATCTGTTTCATCAAAATGGAAGAAAAACCAGGTCCTCCAAGGACCTTCTTTGCATGGTGTTTGCTCTGGGGAACATAACTTCTGCATTTTATACAGTAGAAAGTAGTTTCTGTTGCTTTATCAGTTGAACTCCTGGTAAATAACTTAGTGGAGGCTAGTAGGCTGAAGTTCGGAGTGGGATAGAGATTTTGCTCTTGAATTTATGAGCTGAGCTGCCACCGTGTTGGAACTGTAGTGCCTCAGGACTTAAGTCTATGTTTCTAAAATGAACAGAATGATAATCCTTTTTTTAAAAGCATTTCCCTGTTCATAAAATGAATATCTTTTAATAGTATGAGTATCAATACCAGGAAATACTGGTCTAATTGCAGTGATGCTGATGGAAAGTCTTAGTTGTAAGTGGCTGTGGCCATGCTGAATTGCTTTGACTTTGAAAGACCGTGTTTCATAAGACTGTGACCGAGAGAACTCCTGAATCTCTTTGCAGCAAGTGTGATCTCTTTTTAAAAAGTTCACCACCTTCACTGAGCCTTAACCAACTCCATTAAAAATGCTTTTTTGAAGCTCTGCTCATTTTTCCCTTTTGGCCCACTGAAAATTCTCTGCGTCTCTGGAGAAGCAGCAAAGCTCGGGTCAGTGCTAGTACTGGAGAGGCACAGAAGCCCTCAGCTCTAAATCTGACTACTGTTCTTTTGATGCATAGCTGGTTTACCCTCACGGTGCCTTTGCTACACTGAGAAATAAAAGTGATAATAAAATTAAGGTGATAAGAAGAGAGACCTCTCTCAAAGGGATATTTGGTGTCATCGTAGATAAAGTCTGTTACAGATTGAATGTGTAATGCCTGTTTTAAATAATCTCTTGATACACTTTACTTTTAAAAGGCTTCTATCAGGTCTTACATTATCATTTCTTTCTGAGCGTCTGACCTGTGTCTCTGATAGGAAGCATAAATTTCATTTTTAGTCGCTGCGGCACATGGGCCTCTTGCTTTACCTTCTTCATTCTGTTTTTATGGATATGGTTCGCCTGACTTTCAGTTAACTTCCTGACCCTCTAAGGACAATCTTCTGATTTAAAATGATCGGAAGGAGGTTTAAGCCTCTCCTGGCTAAGTTGGACCTAGAGCGTCATTTATGACTATCAATGGCTGCCCTTGTAGAGGTGATGCTGGAGTCACAGAAACTGCCACTATCACTCTCTCTTCCTCTCTCCCTCTCTCTGTCTCTCTCTGTCTCTGTCTCTCTCTTCCTCTCTCCCTCTCTCTGTCTCTATCTCTGTCATCTCTTTCTCACTCTGTGTGTCTCTGTTTCTCTGTAGCTCTCTCTGTCTCTCTCTCTTTTTCTCTGGGAAAGGGAATCATCATGGATTAAGTGCATGCCTATGACATTCTAAGAACTGTGCTAAGAACTTGGCAAATCCTATTGCAGTTGATCCTCACAACAACCCTGTGCTATAATGATGCTCACTGTACTTGTTTAGGAAATTGAGGCAGGTAAAATTTAAGGGTCACATAATCAGTAAGCATCTGAGATTGGATTTGAACTCAGGTCTTCCTAATTCCATGTCCAGTGCCTGTTTCACCTAGTTACCTTACTTACTTTAATCGATCAACAAGCATTTATTAAATGCCTCCTATATCCTATTCTTATAGAGGGTGCTGCCATCTCAGGCTCATAACCTAGGAGTTAGCCTCAGCTTCTCAGGATCTCTTGACCCTCATGTCCAAGCTGTTGCCAAGACCTGTCAATTTTACCTTTGCAACATCTCTCGAATTTGCCCCCACTCCCTTCTCTTATCTGACACTGCCATCCCTCTAGCGCAGGCCCTTATCACCTCACACTTGGACTTACTATTGTAATAACCCACCGATGGATCAGCTTACTTTGAGTCTTTCTCCACTCCAACCCATCTTCCATTTGACCACTCAAGTGATTTTCTTGAAACACAAGTCAGATCATGTCATTTCCCTACTTAATAAATTCCAGTGACTACCTATTGCCCCCAGGAACAAATGCAAAATGCTCCATTTCTCATTTAAAGCCTTTCATAGCCTACTCTCTTCTCATCTTTCCAGTTTTCTTAGATCTTAGCCTTCACCACCCATTCTCCGATCCAATGACACTGGCCTCCTGGCTGTTCCACTAAGAAGACACTCCCTCTCTCAGCTTTGAGCACTCTCTTTGGCTGTCCTCAGCCTGGAATGCATCCTTCCTCTGCTCAGATGACTAACTTCCCTGACTTCCTTTAAGTGTCAACTAAAATCCCATGTTCAACAAGGAGCCTTCCATAATCCCTATTAATTCTAGTGCTTTCCCTCTGTTAATTATTAATTCCCATTTATCTCACGCATTTTTATATATTGGTTTGCAAGTTGTCTCTCCTACAAGATTTTGACCTCCTTGAAGACAGGGGACTGTCCTTTGCCTCTTTTTGTATCCTCAGTGCTTAGTACAGTCCCTGGCACACAGTAGGTGCTTAGTAAATATTCTTGGATTAATTGCAAGACAGGGGCTATATGAGGTGCAGGTGTTGAGGCTACAAAAACCATCTAGTTGCTGTCATTTTATTGAGAGAGACAGAAGTTATGTAAATTAGTGTACAAATAGGATAGGAATTGGATCTCTGGGTTTTTTGACAAAGGGAATTTCTGAATGAGAAAAATCCCTTGACCAGGTTGGCACCTCCCCTGCAAATTATGGTCTTAGAACAGGAGTTCTTAGCCTATATATACTGTGTGTCCTGGATCCCTTTGGAAATCTGGTGAAGCTTATGGATGCCATCTCAGAATATACACTTAAATGTATATATATATATATATATATATATATATATAGATATAGATAGATAGATAGATAGACATACACATACACACATATGTAGGATAAAATATATATGATTATCAAGGACACAAATTATGTTGAAATGCAATTATAAAAATGTTTACATATATATGTATATACACATGATATTTGTTGTTCAGTTGTTTTAGTCATGTCTGACTCTTCAAGACCCCATTTGGAGGTTTTTTGGCAAGGATACTGTAGTAGTTTGTCATTGCCTTCCCCAGATCATTTTACAGATGAGAAAACTGAGGGAAACAGGGTTAAGGGACTTGCCCAGGCTCACACACTAGTGTCTGAGGCTGGATTTGAACTCCGGAAGATGAATCTAGAAGTCTGGCTCTCTATCTACTTTACCATCTAGCATATAGATATACATATATATGTATATAGCATATAGATCCACACATTCCACACATGCACACACACACACCCATGTACAACATATGGCTGGATCTCTCTCTGTCTCTGTCTCTCTCTTTTTCTGTCTCTCCACACTCACAGATTTAGAACCCCTGTCTTTAGCTACTGTAGTATAATATTCTCTATAGAGACATAGGTAATTTATCAGGCAGGCGTTTAGCCCAGATCTTCCTGGATCTGAGTTCGGCACTCAATAGATTGCACCATACAGTCTCCTATATACAAAATAAGTAAGCATATGCAAAAGTTAATACAAAATAGTCATTTGGCGTTACTGAAAGCAGAAGAGTTGACTTTGAAAGGTCCTATATTTTAAAACATTTTCTGAAACCAATCTAGATAGAGGTCATTTTCCTCTCTCTTTTTCTCTCCGGGAAAGGGAATCATCATTGATTAAGTGCTTACCTATGACATTCCAGGACTCTGCTAAGCACTTTGCAAAAATTGTCTCATTTGGAACAAGAACAGGTCCCTGTTTCCAGTCTGGCAATAATGCCTAATGATGGTGTTGCCCCCTCAGCCGTACTCACAGTGCAATGGCCCCATTCTGAAACACTACCCTTGACCACACTATTTTTCCTCCCAGATACTTCCCTGTCTCTGACAGAAGCCATTTCCACCTAAGACTCTTTCACTCCCTATCATACTTACTAGACTTCAGACCTCTTCTTGACTCCTAGGTATTTTAATACTGCTATTTCACTTAATCTGCTAACCTCCTTGTATATACACTTGACTCCTTTCCAACCTCTATCATCTCTGTGTCCTCTTGAGTTTTCCCTGTTGTCCCATGGGGAAAAACACATCTCCTTTCTTCCCACAAAGTAGCCTTGACTGTTTTCTTGATATCATCCCCTCTTTATTGCTCTGAGACGTTGTTCTCTCAGCCAGGCTCAACACCTTCCCTCCTCTCTTCGGCTTTTTCACATGCCTTAGTTTCTTCTGTTGTGCACAGGACAATCTTTTTATTGTTACATGACTCTTCATTGTCCTTATTATAAACCTCTTCTCAATCTTCCCATACTAACCTTCCCCCTCCCTCTCAGCAGAGAAGCTTATTTCATATTTTAATGAGAAAATAGAGGCAATTTGGCTATAACCTCTCCCTTCCCTGCTATGCTCCATCTCAAAATCCCTTCAGTTAGTCCTGGATTGGAACTGGGCTGCGGATGTACTTGAATAATCAACATTGTACATTAACATTGTACATAGCTAGTACTAGACAGGAGTTTTTAACCTAAGATCTGTGAGCATATACGTACATACAAACACACACACACACGTGTGTGTGTATACAGGTATGTACTATATATGTGTATATGTTTATGTATATGTTTTAAAATTTTGATAACTGTATTTCAATGTTATTGCTTTCCTTTGTAATCTTATATATTTTATTTTATGCTTTTAAAAAACATAGGTCTAAAGATCTCTATTTTCCATAAAACTGAGTTTGTGGCAAATAACTTCCTTAACCTGTGACTTTAGGTGGAAGGGACACACACACAAGGTGCTTTGCTTGAATGGACATCTATAGCTTTCTTTTCTATGCTTTGGGAGCTCCTCAAACTTGTCAGAACCATATGTAGGCTGCATTCCCTTGGGATTCCTGAACAGGCCTGAGAAGCTTTATTCTAACTTCCCTAACCTCCAGAATCCCCAAATGAACTATAAAGAAGGCATTACTCTTTGTGTCTCATTTTTTTAAATCTATAAAATATACATTAGTGATTTTTTTCTCTCTCTGTCTATTTCTCATAGGTCATTTTGCAAACTGCTTAGAGTTTCTGGGAAAGGTGAACAAATGTTTACTTTCCTATTTTAATATTAATTTCATGACTGCTTTTATAAAGACACCATCAGTGTCAAAGTAAACTGAGAAACATTTTCTTTTCTTTTCCTGTTTTTTTCAAAGTGAGTTTTAGTTGGGGTGTGGAGGTGACCTTGGGTTCTCAGAGGTATTGACAATGTAGTATAGCTGTGGCAGATCCTAGAAAGCTACGAAAGTGTTATGAATGGGGTCAGTAATTCACTGCCATCTCTCTGTGGTCAGAGGTAAGTTCAGAGTGGTTCATCACCAGTTTGATCTCAGAGTGACTAAGTTGGTTTTTTGTTTTGTTTTGTTTTTTAATTTTAGCACCAGATACTCTTAAGGTAGGCAGCTAGGTGGCTCAGAATCAGGAGTCAGAAGGAGTTGAGTTCAAATCTGAACTCAAATATTCACTAGCTTTGTAACCATGAGCAAGTCAACCTTGTTTGGCTCAGTTTCCTCATCTGAAAAATGAGCTGGTGAAGGAAATGGCAAACTGTAAGGGGTCTGGAACTCTCCGGTTATCAGGGTCATGATGCCCTCGGGAGAAATCTCTTGAGACGACATGTCCTTGCATGACTTACTGATGGACCACCCCTATGCAATTACCAAACTTCACAATTATCTTGAGCTCAGCACACAGTGTATACGAGCTTCTTGCATGCATGGAAGTAGAATGCCTATATATACTCTGAGCTAGCTGAGAATAAATGGAGTGCATACCATCCTTGCTCCCACCTCATTCATTCGGGCCCAGATCTCATGCAGGCATGAGAGTTGGACATGACTGAAAATGTCTTAATAACCACACTCTTGAAGTAGAACTATTGACTTTCAGCGGGGTAGCTTGGTGGTATAGTAGGTAGAGTCCTGGACTTGGAATCAGGGAAGCTTGGGTTCAGTTCTGACCTCTTGGTACTTCCTAGCCCTGTAACTCTTACTGGGAAGAAGAAGATACCTAATATTATAATTATTAATTATATATTATATTATAATATAATATATATAATTAATACAAATCTTAAAGTCATATATAAATACTAGCTATTATTCTAGATTGCTTGCACTGATGGAATTACAGATATATTAAGTAACCAAATTGAATGATAACCTTGTATCTTGTATGAGAAAAAGTATCTTAAGTGAAAAGTCTATGCAAATTATTAATATTTTTGGTTGGTGAGTCTTAAAAGGGCATAATACTAATACAGGTAACATTTAGGTAGTACTTTAAGGTTTGAAAGCACTCTATATATTCTCTCATTTTACCTTTACAATGTGAAGTAGGTGTTTTTATTATTCTTATTTTTCAGATGAAGAATCTGAGGCACCCAGTCATAATGTAACTTGTTCAAGTTCACACAACTAGTAAGTGACTAAGTTTCCAGCATTCTATCTATTAGAACACTTAGTTGCCCCACTCCTACTATGTGGCTGTTATTACTATCCTAATTTATAGATGAGGAAACTGAGGCTGGAAGAGGTTAAGTGATTATTGAGAGTTACACAGTGTCTGATGAGGGATTTAAACTCAATTCTTCCAGACTCAAATTTTAGAACACTATTTACTATACTACTTAACTTCCACTAGAATGTGAAGAATGTGTTTCTTTACGAAAAGGAAACAAAATCTAATCTATGTGTACTCAAGAACCTAACCAATGTTGACTGACTCCTCTCCCAGAATTGACTAATATAGAAGTGTCCCTTTAAAACGACTGTTTACGTGATGTCTTGGAGTTCAAAACCTGATTACATTATTAGAACTGGAAACCAGTTTCTATTGCTATATTTCTTTACAAAAGTGTCCCCCTGGGGGCAATTGACCCATGCACCGCCTCAGTTCTGGGGTTGTAGGGGCAGACTTCAGGGTCACCAGAACACTGGCGCTAAGTAAATGTATGCTTTCCTATTTACCCCTGCAGCCGTGATCATGACAGCTTCCACAGTACTCTCAAATATCAGTATGGACAATGAGTTATGAATTAACTTCTATTTCCAGCTCCCTTTCACAAGGAGATGGGAAGTCTAAAATAAGACTCAACTTCCAGGGTAGCTCTCATCTCAGATCTTTCGTTAGAGCAAAGTTTCTGTCTTTAGGAGGAGCAGAGTACAGGAACTGAATGAAATCTAGAGTCTGTATTGCATTCAAGTATTGTTTCTGCTTTTATTACACAACTATCTGATCAGGTTAAACTGCTTTATAACATGAAAAAAGGAGGGGGGAAAGCAGTGGCAAAAAGAACGATCGAAGCAGAATTACGTCAGCTCGATTTTAAAAGTGTGTTACAGGACAGAAATAGTAGCTGGAATCTATGATAGCCTGTCTCTGCATCAAGAAACGTGACAAAAGCTTTACTCTTTTGTCAATTGAAAAGTCTCGAGATCACCCCCTACATTTTCATAGAGAAGTGGGAGACTACAGGTGGGAAATTTTACATAGATTGCCATATGCTTACATTACAGCAAGTTACTTTTAAATAACGTTTTTCTTTGTTTTGAAGGATCATTTATTTGGTGGTAGTGGCGCTATATTTATGTGTGTGTGCTGTTAACTATTCAACACCTGGCCCTATGAAAACGAAATGTATGCATACTACCTTTCTAAGAATAATCTGCATTATTAACATTTTGTCTATCACTTTCTTAAGTCTAGACAACCAATAAAACAATAAACCAAGCCTTGATTCATAACTTTTTCACATTTCTGAGGTGTAAATGCTTACACTGAAAATTTAACAACTGGCTGTAGCTGGTCCAAGCTGAGTCCAGCAGAGCCCCAGACATATTGATTTGGAAATGACTAGGACAGGGGTGGAGAACCTGCGGTGCTGAGACCACATGTGGCCCTCTAGATCCTCAAGTGCAGCAATGAATAAACCCCTGTAATAGAAGGATTTGTTTTGTAAAATTTGGCCTCTGTCAAAAGGCTGCACCCAAGGTCCTAGAAGGCCACATGTGGCCTTGAGGCTGCAGGTCCACCATCCCTAGACTAGGATATGAAAAATAAAGGACAACTTTTTTTAAAAGAAAAGGTTACATGAGGCTTTGCATCGAGATTTAAATAAGAGACTGAAGATAGCCAGTGGAGCTCAGGGTGCCTAAGGCTTCTCTTTTCTGAGCCTCAGGCTCAGTTGCTGTTATTTTGGGCATATTACCCAATCTCTTTGTCCCTTGGTGTCTTTAATAAGAGGGAATTGTAGCAGACATTATCTAAGGGCCTTTATAGTTCTAACCTCTTATTCTCTGAAGTTTATGTGGCAAATTGTTTAGAAATGTAGAAAATGAAAGATTTCTCCTTATTACCTGAAGGGGAAGGAAAGTTCCTTTACATTCCAAAATAGTCAGAGAAGCATTGGTTTTGTTTTGTTTTGTTTTGTTTTTGGTTGCAGTAGAACAAAAAATGAGACAAACCTAGAGGTAAAAATGGATTAACTGAAGAAATTGCAGCATATGTGTGATGGAAGATGATTGCCCATTAAGAAATGATGACTATGAATAATTAATCATTGAAAGTAACATAGAAGAAAGACATATGAACTGATGCATAGCGAAGGAAGGAGAACCAGGAGAAGAACAGACATTGTGACCACTTTAATGTCAATGAAATCAACCTTAACCGTGACCTGAGATGATTTGCAATGAACACTCTTGGTCCCAGAGAAGACATCAAGAAACTCTCTCCTCTTTTCAACAGAGAGGTGGGGAACCAAAGGAACAGAATGTGATATTTTCCTTGCTTGATTATGATAAACTTTTTCTCTGTTACAAGAGAGAATTCAGTGAAGAGGGTTACTGTCATGTGACATAAGTATCAATAAAACTTAATAAAATAAAATAAAGAACCCTAATCCATTAAAAGTGAAGAGTTATTTGATGTGCACGTGCTATACATTCTGCATCACTTAACGTAAAATCCATTTTGACCTCTTTGTTCTTAGAATTTCAGTCTCCAGAGGTCCTCTAGTCTAATATGCAAATGAACACTAATCCCCACTACAACAACACTTACTGGGAGTCATACAGACTCTGCTTATGGATATCTATGGATAAGGAACTCACTAATGTACAGGAAATCCATTTTGAGACAACTAGATAGTTGTTTCCACTTTACAAGGAGGCAAAATCTTCCTCTGGGCAATTTGTATATTTGCCCTTCAAACAAGAATTATGGGCATCACTGCCGTGATTGAATTTGTCATCATGTGAATTGAGTCTCTAGTCTCTTCTGATATTGTCAACAAGGGAGCTGCTGGTTGCTATTTGGGGTAGCCATATAATGAGGACACCTGTTTGTTAATAGGAGAACTGAGACCATCACAACAGACAGTTTTAAAAACAGCAACAATGCCCTTCATTCTGACCCCTAAGGAGAGGCAAAACTCTCCTAATGCTTTTTCCACATGACAGTTCTTTCCACATGACAATATTCAAAGACAGCAATCATTTCCCTCCCCCAACCCCACCCCAAACCCCCAACCATCTCTTCTCTGGGCTATTGACAATTACATGGTATAATATCTGGTTCTTTTCCCATCCTGGTCACCTTCTGCATTTGTTTAAATTTGTTAATGCATTTCTGAAAATAAGGCATTCAAAACTAAATACAATATTCTGTATGTGGTCTAACCAGGGTGGAATAAAGTAAAATGGCCTTTGAAATGATAGGAAGCAATTGTGACTCGGAAATGATAGGAAGCCACTGGAGTTAAGAAGTGATAGGAAGCCAATGAAAAAGGAGTTGGTGCGGGAGAGGATAGTCAGACCCTTTGCCTTAGGAAGATCAGTTTGACTGCTAAGTGGAGGATGGGTTTGGTGGGAAGACATTTGAGGCAGGGATTCTGGCTATTGCATTAGGCTATTGCAATAGTCTCTAGGCACAAGGTAACGAGGGTATCTATCATCCCAGTGGTAGTATTAGAGGAGAGAATGGGGAATAGAAGAGAAAGGTTAGGTAAAATCAACAGGACGTGGCAAGAGATTAGATATCAAGGGTGAAATTGAAAAGTTGAGGATGTCCTCTAGGTTGGGAGCCTGTGTGACTGAAAGAATATTTTCCCCATTGTACTGTGAGCTCCTTAAGGGAAGGAGTAGTCTTTTGTCTCTTTTTGCATCCCCAGAGTTTAGCACAGTGCCTGCAACATGGTAGCATTTAATCAATATTGATTGATTGATGTTATTGCTCTCCCACTAAGAGAGAACTTTGGAAGAGGGGAGGACTTGGGGACAAAGATAATGAGTTCAGTTTTTGTACATGCTGAGTTTAAGATGTCTACAGAACATCTTATTTGAGTGAACCTATAGGCAGTTGTAGATGTGAGTCAGAAGGTTTAGAAAGAGGTTAGGGTTGGATAAATTGATCTGAGAATCATCAACATTGAGACAATAATTGAATCCATGGTAGTACCAAATAGAGGGAGAAGTGGAGAGAGCACAAGATGAGTAGGTGTGCCTTGAGTGAAGATCCAGCAAAAGAGAGTATAGAGGAATGACCAAATGATAGGAGGAAAGGCAGAATAGAATAATAGAGGATAGTCACAGAAATTTGGAGAGAAACAAGTATCAAGGAAAAGAGAGCGACCAAGTGTCCAAAGGTTACAGAGAGATCAAGAAGGAGAAAGATTAGGAAAAGATAATTTGATTTGGCAATTTATTAATTAATTTGGAGAGAACAACTTCATTCGAATGATGGGGTTAGAATGCAGATTATAAAGAGAGTGAGACAAAAGGGAGTGGAGTCATTGATTGTAGATGACTTTCTCAAGAAATTTAACTACAAAAGAGAAGAGAGTATTGGCATGATGTCTATTGGGGATGAATAGATTTAGTGAGAATTTTTTGAGGATGAGGGAGAAATGCGTGTTTATGTAGGGAGCAGAGAAGTAGCCAGCAGACAGAGAGAGGATGAAAATAAGTGAAAGAGTGGGGATGATGAAGGAGGCAATCTGCTTGAGAAGCTGAGACTGAACTGCTTGTTAAAGGAGAAAAGCCACTGCTGCATGTGATACAGGGGTGAAGGAAGAGATAGCAGTATAGGGCAAGTGAATGATGGAAGTTGAGAAGGAGAGGAGAAGGGGGAGTTCTTGGCAAATAGCTTCAATTTTTTCAGTGAAATATTAGGCAAAGTTTGCCTGATAAAATCAAGAAAACAATATACAAAAATGACTATATTAATGGAAGAAGAAGGGACCACGCAAAAGAAACTGAACAGTATGTCATTATAATGACCAAAATTGGCCCCAGAGATGAACTGAAAATATGTGCCTTTTTCTCCCTTTGCAGGGCTCAGGAACTATGGATGTGGAATACTACAAATACATTTAAAATTAATTTTTAATTTTTATTCCTCACTTCATAAATGGGAATTTGCAAATACATTGCAGAACAGAAAAAATGAGGATTGTACATGAAACTGGAAGTCTCTATTATGTACAGTTTATTTTTCTTTTTCAGTACATAATAAAATCAACTTGTACCTTTTAAAATTATACTGCTTATCTTATCTTTCTTTGGTTCTTTTTTCCATTTTTTTTAAACTCTTTTTCAACGGAGAGAAGGAGGAAAGGCAGTTGGAATTAGGTGTCTTGCACAAGATCACTCAGGTGTCTGAGGTCAGATTGAACTCAGGTCCTTCTGACTCTAGGGCCAGTGTTCTACTCACTATACCACCTACCTGCCCCTTTTTCTTCCTCAATGACTATCTTTGCTTCCTTGCATATGCCTTCAGACACCATTGCTATGTTTGTTGGTTTTGTTGAACTGGATTTTTTTCCACTTTACTTTTAATCTTTGTTACAATGGATGCTTACTGAATAAGTGAGTGGTAAAAAAAATATGTTTGTTACTAGTAGCAAAATAAAAACTAATAAGGAAAAATAAGATAAAAATGTTTCCCACCAGAATGGGAAATTTTGGGATCCCTGAGATTCACAGTTAATGTAGCCCCAAAGCCTTTCTCGTTCTATACTTCTGCCTTTTTTAAGAGGCCTAACTTATTTGGAATTCAGGAAACAAAACCAAAATCCCACTATACTGCTGTAGCTAGAGCTCTCTATATCTGATGGCATTGTCTCTGTTGGTTACTTAGTCACATTTTGAAGCATATATACCTTATTATCCTTGGCAGCTCCTTAGGGCTTTTTCCAACATGAATGGCTATCTGGTCATACCTTGATCCCTATAAAATTACATTCTTTTAGGTTCTGAACTGATAAACAAAGGAAATCAATATCAATTGTGCAGTATGATATAATTAAAGCATGGTCTACATATATAAGTGCATGTATATGTATGCATATTGTTAATTAATATGCTGAAAGAATGTTTTTTTTTATCAGAGGAGAAAAAGAGAAAAAAATAGCTTAGATGTGGCCTGTAAAATATTCCCAAACTTTATTATTCTGCACAGAATCAAACCAGCAATTCCACCTGACAACTAAACAAGTGGATTTTCAAAGGAGAAATGGCAGTAAATTTCACATTTAGCATCAGTGACATAATTTACTGTGAACACTCACAAAGCAATACTCCTGAAAGGTTTACATTAATTGTATGGCTTCTTCCAAGTCCAAACAGAATAGATCTGATAGGCTTCAAGATGGTGACAGTACCTGTTTGAATTTTATGTTCTCTTTTAGAATAACAGTGACTGACAGCAGCCTCGGTATGAGATGAAGGACCTATGGTGGAATAATATTTATTAACACCCTTCTCCCAATTGCCTTATAATTGCCCTCTTGAATTATCCTTACAACATTATCTGTGAAGCAAATATTACTATTATCCCCAATTTCAGAGGGGAAAAATCATGAGACAGATTAAGTAACCTGGGATAGTTTGTGTTAAAAAATGACGATCCACACTCAGCTAACTTGGATACTAAGTCCAGTGAGAAGCACTGTGGCAAAGTGGAAAAAGCGCTGAACTGGGATCAGGAATACCTGAGTTCAAATTCCACCTCAGATACTTGCTAGCTCTGTGACCACTGGCAAGTCACTGAAGCTTTCTGTGACTCAAAGCCCTTCATAACCTAACCGCCTCCTACCTTCCCAGGCTTCTTCCACCTTACTCCCCACCATGATACAGTGACATTAGCTTCCTGGATGCTCTATGAACAAGACACTTCAGCTCTTGGCTCCAGGCATGGTCTCTGTCTGTTCCCTATATGTGGAATGCTCTTCATTTTCTGCTCTGACTACTGACTTTCCTGGCTTCCTTGAAGTCTCAGCTATTATTTTAGTCCCATACTATTTAACACAGGAAGCCTTCTCCAACTTTTCTTAATTCTCAGACCTTCCTTCTGTTCATTACTTCCCATTTAAGCTTGTATATAGCTTGTTCTGTATATATTGGTTTCATCCATTAGATGGTAAGCTTGTTGTAGGCAGAGATATTCTTAAGCCTCTTTTTGTATCTCCAGAGCTGAGTACATCACCAGGCACATAGTAGGTGCTTAGTGTTTCTTGATTGACTCAGTTTCTTCATCTATAAAATGATGGGGCTGGATTTGATAGCCTATAAATTACCTTCCAGTTCTACAATCCTCTGTTTATGGTTTTTTTTAATGTGTCTTTTAAGACTTTTCTATAAATAGTTAAACAGCATGTTTTCCTTTCTCCTTGTTATGGAGGCCAGCTTTCTTTGAAGTATCAAGTGTGTCTTTCCTGTTTTGGTCTGTTATTGGGTTACATTGTTTCCCCCACCCCCTTTGTTTATATCATAGCTATGTATAGCATGATTTCCTGCTTATGTATTATAATCCTTGAGTATAACCAGCATAACTGTCTGTGGAAATATCAATCTAGAACCATTGCTCAGGGACACAGAATTGGTCTTTACTCCTCATGAAAGTCTCCTAAATAAAGCTTCTTCTTTGGTGTAGCCATTAGATCATGGGGCTAATCTTTCCTTTCCAAGCAGAAATTATGGAGAGACCAGTTCATTGATCAAATCTGCCTCCATGTGAATTGAATCTGCAGCCTCTTTGCTGAGATCTTCAACGAGGGAGTCATTTTACCCTATTGGGGGCAGCTGTATTATGAAGACACCTGTTTGTTAATAACTGAACTGAGACCATCCCAACCCATAGCCTTGTAAACAACCACCGCAGCACAGGGACATACCGTAGATCTAAGCAACACAGCTTCACGAATAGCTCATTGCCCACTGATAGCTTAACGGGCCATAGCTTTGCTAAGTGGCCAAATTACCTTACACATTTCCTAGTATTTATTGCATTTAGTTTTAATAAGCAGTTATTCTAGGTAAATAACCAATCACTTTACAACAGTGTAATGAATACCATGAGGCAGTCTTGAGTTGTTTCTATGCCAAGAAGTATTAATTTAAGAGGAGATTTGTAAACATGAAATTAGTAGAGCAAATAGATTTCAGTTTGAGTTAGACTCAGTAGGCCTGATAACAATGGAGGAAGGAAGAAGCAGGGTAATGTAAAATCCAAGACCCAACACCATCAAGCCAAGTGGTGCTGGATGAATGACTGCATCGAGAGGTTGCCGTATTTGTCCTCTGAGCAACTGACTTTTTACTTTTGGAGCATCCCAGCATGGAAGGAGATTTTTTTTTTTCTTTCCAGCTAGCCAGATGCTGTTCCATATGAGACTGAATTCAATGTGAAATTTCTGTGACTGCCTTTAAAGTGATCACATCCTCCAAAGTAGCAAGTAAAAATGCATCACATACAGGAAACAGCTCTTGCTTTTCCAGGAGAGGACTTGACCTGAGTAAATATTTTTACCTTCAAACATAAAACAGATAATACACCATTTTTCTTCAGCTGGGGAGTGTAACTCAACCATTTGCCTTTTAGAAGACCAGAAAGTAAATCAAACCATAACAGGAAGATACTTATTTTTCAATTATATCCATGAACATAAATGCAAGTCTGGAGAACAAAAACTATGTAACCAACCAATCAAAGAACCTAAACCCAAATGCATAAACTTCCAATTGAAGTGGTAATTTAAATAATTCGTTTTAAAGGAGAAGAATTTGGCGAAGCACCTTGAAGATCCCCAAGGTCAATTTCTTCATTTACTGAAGAGGCAAACTGAGGCACAGAGAAATGAAACGTTTTACACAAACTCAAGAATGTATAGAGAGGACTAGAAATCACCAGCTTCTCTAGCTATGAAACTGATATTGTTCCCTATTACATCTCCCTACCTCACCTGTTTGCATAAAGAATAAAATAATTTCTTCACTACTTAAAAAGCAACAACAAAATCAAGTGATAATCACAGCTATTAAATGAAAGTAGCAAATATGCCCAGTCAATGGCTATACTTAAGGCTTATATCACATATTGTTATATGTTATTTTTAGATGGTGGCAGCTTGGTGTCATAGATGGAGGGTTAGGCTTAGAATCAGGAATAACAAGGTTAAAATCTTGCCACTGAGAGCTTTGTACCATGGGTAGAACTCTTGTCCCAAAGGTCATTGGTATAGGATACTCTTCCTGTTAAAGGAGATGAAGGGGCAAGGTGGAATTGGTGAGAGGCAAGAGATTCAATTCTTAGTCAGTTCCCCCTTTGGAGACTCTTCAAGTAGGGGTCCCTGTTTGGGACTTTCTAAACAGGAATTCTTCAAGAGAAGCACTGAGTTGCCAGCTTTGAGAAAAGAGATGGAAGAGGTCACCTCACTTTAAGTTGTTAAAGGAAAAGACTCTGGGAAGACACGAGAGGAGAAGGCGCTCTCCATCATGTCCCTATTCCCAGTTTGCTACTCTGGGGAGTTTCTCCTTGGGTGACATCAAGGACCTTCCCTCTTGGTTGAACTTAGTTACCTTACTCCCAGTGAGAAAACTTCTTTCCTCTCTAGAGTCTTGAATTATATTCTCCCATGTATACCTTCTCTGATTTCTGTTTTTCAATGGTTTGGATAAATAATTTTCTTTGTTATTCTCTATGTGTGTTCATGTGGAACTGGTATTAGGTGAGGATGGAGTCAAGCTTTGGATGTAGAGCTTGGGGGTTTCCCTTCCCCCTCAAAATAACAATGTGATCAAAAATTGGATGGAAACTTATTATATCTCCTAGCCAGGGGTGGGGAACCTGTGGCCTCAAGGCCATATGTGGCCCACTAGGTTCTCAAGTGAGGTCCTTTGACTGGATATAAACTTCACAGAACAAATACCCTTAATAAACATATTCAATCAAAAGGCTATATCTGAGGACCTAGGAGGCCACAGGTTCCCCACCCTTGTCCTAGATGAACAATATTTAAGTGAACGCATAGATATGCTTTCCCCTCTCTCTGAGGAGAGCCTTTGATCCTGACCTCCTATTTCCCGTCTTGATAAGAACAAAAATTTCCCTTAGAGTCCTCTAAGGGAAGGAAAGGCTAGAGATAGGTATTTAAGGTTGGAGCCCCATATAAGGATAGCTCTTTATCACAGATAAAGTCTCACTACACATATGGGGCCCATTCCCTCATCCCCTCTCTTTTTGCTATGTGAATAAGTCACTTAACTTCTCAAGGCTGCAGGCAACTCTATAAACTTTGAGTTAAGTTAAGTTACTGATCTACATCTGTAGGAGAGAATTTTTTCGCAGAGTCCCTCACACTGATGAAATCACAGATATGGAACAATCACCCTCCTCCAAAAGTTTACCTTTTTATATGTTTTATCAAGAGTTTGTATACATTTATCTTATCTGATGGTCCCAAAAAACCTGTGAGGGAGATAGTGAATTACTATCTCCATTTCAATGATGAGAAAACTGATTTGTGATTTCCCAAAGTTATGTGGCTGGTAAATGCATGACTCAAACTTCAGATCTTTTGCTATTTCCATGATACTAGACTAAGATTTATGCTTAGATGTCCTGAAAGAATGGAGGGCGATCACTTTATAGGTAAGGAAAACTTTTTGTGGGTTGACTGGTTACAGACAGAAAGATTCCTCATATGATATAAGAATATCTTGTCTAAGATTACATTGACCAATATATCATAAGAAGCATGATTTATGCATTATTTTCAAGTCCTGACAGTCTGTTTGCATAATGGATTGAGGGCTGACTTTGGAATCAGGAAGACCTAGGTTCAGGGTTCTGACTCTGACATATTCTGTATTCTTTGGGCTTGGGAGTTCTGAGCTATAAGTAGAACTGAAGCCAATCAAGATTGCATTGGAAGTCCAGTTCCAAGATGGGGAGCACTTGAGGGTGGAAGGTCTAAGAAGGGCTGAACTTGTCCAGGTTGGAACTATGGGGCATATTAAATCTCCATGCCTGTCACTCATCTGTGAATGCCCATGGCACTTCCTACTTGGGAGAGATAGGGTGACCCAGTCTTAAACAAACAAATAAAAATAATATAAAATATTAGACAACCAGATGATCATATTTTTATTTCTCTTCTGAAAGTAGTTTATTCAAAACTCCAACTACAGGCTGACCATGATTCTAGTGTATCTCTCTGAACAGTTCAAGGCACTTTATGCCCTCCAAAGCAAAAATGACAACAAAATCACATGGAAATTGCTACTAAAATTGGTTTGAATTCTTGACACATATTTTCCTCTTAGGACTGTCATGAAAAGCAAATTCTATTTGATATTCAGATCAATGTCTGTTACTACTTCACAAGACTGAAAAAGATTTCCAAGATTATGTTACAGAGACCTAGTGTAGCACCACTGGCTCAGAGGGAGTATTAAAAAAAAAAACCAAAAAAAAAACCTTTGACTTAAAAATCAACGGACCAATACAGAAAAGACCCCATTTGCCAAAGAGTTATGTTCCAATTTATAGTAGTGAGATTAAGAATTGCATGACATGATACGCACAATGGTTTTGGGGAGAAGTGGCATGTCATTGCTACTGAAAAAAAATCATTCTTTTTAAATGATATAGTTCATGGACTTTTATGGAAATGTTTTTGAATTATATCAATGGCATAGGAATTTTTCAGCTCATATATTAGTTTCATTTACATTCACTCTGTGCTAAGAGGGCAGGCACCTATTGTTGCCCAATCTAGGATCTCTAAAGTGAATTGATTTAAGGCTTGGTCCCTCAGAAAGAGATCTAGCCAGTAAACCCCAAGGTAATGGGGCAACTTTTAGCCAACAAAAGTACGTCCTTTCAGCAAACTACCCTTACACCGGGAAGAGGAGAGGAGGCTTCTCACAGGTTGCGTTTGTCTTTCATTCTCAAAGAGGACCATGACACCAGGGAAATGATGACATGACTTGCAGTTGACTTTGATTTGAGTGAGTTAGGGTTGTGCAAGGTCACCAGACTCACTTTCTCTTCCAGAGTCATCTGGGTCCAGTGGCCAGATATTCATCAAGAGTGGAAATGGCCAGTAAATATTGTTTCTCTTTTGGCCAGCAACCCTGGAGGGTCTTCCCCTCCTAGTTTGATTTTTTCTTTTAATTTATTGAAGGGGCCATGCCTTGACTCACTTCTCAAAGAAGCCTATTCACTGAACAGGTAGGAATCTGAAAAGACCTTAGACTGAAAGGTCTAGGCTCTCCCATTGCATCCTGGACCATTGTCCTTATGAATACCTAGCTACTGGACCCAGATGCTCTGGAGGAGAAAGTGAAACTGGTGACTTTGCATAGCCCTCCCTCACTCAAATCCAAGACAACTGAAAGTCATGTCATCATTTCCCTGATATCATGGTCCTCTTCAAGAATAAATGACAAACATAACGTATTAATTTCATAGTATAGATAGAATCAGAAACTTAGAATTTTGGAATATAATCCTCTTATTTTACAATTGAGAAGGTAAAATAATAACATCATTTTGTACATAACTTATAAGCATAGTTGTATATAGACTCTCCTGCCTCAGGGTTACTTCCCCAATTTCTACTTACATGGTAGGGCTGGGTCCCCACAATGAGGTTGACTACTTCTTTCAGGATTCTAGGAGTAACACAGAGGGGTTAGGTTTCTAGTACACAGTCATTCACAAGGTTCCAATCCCATTAACAGTCATCTAGGAACTATTAAACTTTTTAGCAAAGGCATTTACTAAGATGGAAAATCAAGAACTATAGAGACAAAAACAATCCTATCAGAAAATCACAGCATACTTTCCAACAATTATTCATAGGGAGAATAGAAACAAATTCAAAGAACAAAGAGGCCTTTAGGAACACATACAGGGAACATATATAGTAAAAGAGGAACTTATGACTCCTAGTAATGGGATATCTTTTAATCCTTTCATCAGATTCTCATGAAGATCCCCCTAGTTAGAGATCTCCCTTAGATTGGAATGTCTGTGTCTTTGAAGAGCCCATAGTCAGTACTGCTCTCTGCCCTGAGGGGTCATCCTCCTTTGAACTGCCTTTCTTCAGAGTGGAGGTGTTGTCTCCTACTGGCTCATTCTCTGACATCAGCCTCATGCTTTGCCTGCCATTGGGTCCAGTTTGTCTTGCTATGGTCAGTGAGGAGGGATTGAGAAAGGAACACTTTCATTCTCTCTCTCTATCCCCCTTACAGTTCCTTCTCAAGGGTTTGGCTCCAACTACCAAATTGGAATCCTTCAAACTAGGACTCTTCTATCACTAGAATGCTTTACTGTTTGATTGAACTTCTGGTTTTTTATTACTAGGCCCAGTGAGATTGACTGATCCTCCTTAGCCAAACACATTGTTTTCTTTCTTGATACAAAGAAGTTCATATCCAGTGAAGATATTACGGGGGATAAACCATTTTTCTCACACGTTCAAAGTTCCCATATTCATTAACTGATTTAATTGATGTTCTTGGGCTTTCTGAATGTGATGGTTAAACCCCACAATTATCTACACATAGAATGTGAATTGGATGTCCCTCTGAGGGGAAGGGAAAGGACAAGGTCTAATGTTAATAATTGCTCTAGTTTGAGCTGGCACACCTGGCCCATGCTCTCTGCATGCCTGATAAGAAAAAAAAGGAATATTCTTCAATATTCTTATGACTCATGATGATATAAAGGTGAATCGCAAGTGTTGAAAATCATGCATCTTAGAATTAAAATCCTTGTAGTCCTTTTCATTAAATTTAAAAGTCTTTGAGTAAGGGTCCCAAGAAGTATAGTATACTTGTCATTTGAAGACTAGCCTACCTTGGAAATTCATCATTTGAGAATTGATTATTGGTTGTTGAATTTTTGTAAGTATAACCACTTAGAAAGACCATCTACTGAGGTATAAAAATAGTTCAAATATATCAGAAGGAGTCTTGACCTGACAAAATCAGTAATTTTCAAACAACTGAAGTTTATTTTTGGTCTTACCTGATCTATTGGGTACATAAACACCTTTATGCATAGCTAATTGGAACATTGAATAACAGTCATATGATTACTTTCTAATATAGCTTCCCTCACTCCCAGTGCCACCATCAAGCTCATTCAGCTAAATGAAATACGATGAATGACTTTTCTTCAAGGTCATTACTTTTCCTAGTAAAAGAGTTCTCAGTTTAACTATGACCATACCTCGGAGAAGGGACATAATTGATTATGATTCACTAGAGAATGCTTCCCAGGGCTGTTTCTATCTAATGCCTTTGGAAGATGCTTTGTAGAATCAAATATTTTCTATGGCCATATTCAATAATGCATTCAGTCAGGCATTTAACAAAATCCCTTTGAGACTGTATTCAGTGATAATACATTTTTGGAAGTTCATTCTGATGAACAATGTTCAGAATATGGTGTAACTCTAAGATCTGTCACATATAGACATCAAAACATTCTTTGACAGGGGCTTTATTTTAGTGAGACAGACTAGGTGTTACCCAACCTATTGTTATACCGGTTTTATCGATTTATTTTATATTTTTTATCTCATGTGACTTTTTAATGCATCATTGGTAGGACTTTAGAATACGTCTGGGAGAAAAGAGAACTTTCATATATATTGCAATCATGTTTCATTTTTATTTCAAGAAAGCTTTTATCTATCCATGGAATTGTCTGTGTTTAAATTTTATAGGAAATCCTTGATTCTTTGCCACTGACTCAGTATGAACTTCCTGTGATGCTGTAATCATTGTAAAGGGTTAAGTTTTCAAAGATTTCATTCATGAATCTGTTTATTTCCTTCTATACTTTGCAATTAAACTATTTTGTCAGTAAATGAGTGATCAAGTCCTCTGCAGGCCTCATGATCCCAACAATAAGGATACACCAAGGTATAATTAACATTATTTCCTTACTATTTCCATTTAATACTTTTTAAAAATCCATAGAGCTTTTATTAGACTATATAACAAAAGTGTTGCCTAGAAAGGCTAATTACTATATTCATAAAATTGATGTAATTTTTGCAAGATTTAAGAAATGCAAAAATCTAAGAACAATTATGTACTTTTCTCATTTATCCCTAACTCTCGTCAATCACTACTTTATCTAACATCTTTATAATTTCAGATTTGAAATGAACAACTTCTTATACTATTCTTTTCAATAAGTATAAGGAAAAATGTCCTTTAGAATAATTAAATAAGTATTTATTAAGTGCTTATTGTGTACTAAGAATTAGGTTTTCTTTGGGAAATTCAAAGTACAGCTCAGAGTCCTCCCTAATCTGTTCCCAACGTTCCCAGTTGAAAATCACCTCTTCCTTCTCAAGTTTCTCTTGATACTTTTTCTAACTCTTTTCTTTGACCTTATTAGTTTCTACCTTGTGTTTTTTTAAAAAATACATGTGATATTTTCACATTGTATTGTAAGCTCCTAATAGACAGAGACCATGGTTTCCTTCATCTTTGTATCCAATGAACCTAGCTAGTGAATAGTTTTTTATTTTATTTTATTTTATTTTTTTTAAATTAATTTATTTATTTAAATTTTTTACATTCATTTTCACAAATTTTTGGGTTCCAAATTTTCTCCCCTTTTATCCCCTCCCCCCACCCCAATACCCCAAGCAATCTAATTTTCCCTATCTCCAATCTGCCCTCTCTTCTGTCATCTCTCCCTTCTCTTGTCTCCATCTTCTCTTTTCTCCTGTAGGGCCAGATGACTTTCTATTTCTCCTTAACTGTATGTCTTCTTTCCTAGTTGCAACAACAATACTAAACAGTTGTTCCTAAAACTTTGAGTTCCAAATTCTCCCCATCCCTCCCTCCCCACCCATTCCCTTTGGGAAGGCAGGCAATTCAATAGAGGCCATATCTGTGTAGTTTTGCAAATGACTTCCCTGATAGTCGTGTTGTGTAAGACTAACTGAATTACCCTCCATCCTACCCTGCCCCTCATTGTTTCTCTTCTGTCTCTTGATCCTGTCCCTCCCCAAGTGTTGACTTCAGATTGCTCCCTCCTCCCTTTGCCCTCCCTTCCATCATCCCCCCCCCTTGCAATATCTCTTTCTCCCCCACTTTCTTATACTGTAAGATAGGTTTTCATAGTGAATAGTTTTTTAAATTGAAGAAAAAAATAGTGCTTACAAGTGCTATTATTATTATATTAAAATTATTTGTTATTATAAAGAGGCTATTGACCAACAGAAATTAGAATACAGCTGAGCACTTAAAACCCAGAGGGAAAAATTAGGCCATAAGTAAAACAAATCTTTAGGAACAGGTTAGAAATCTTTACTTTTAAATGGTTTAAATACATTCATGCTTGGAAGCCAGTGACTAGACAAAATATCCTCTTGATTCTATCATATTTCGCCTCCTTATGGTATAATAAATGTACCACTTATTGAACAGAATTTATATTTTGATATTCCTATTCTTTTGAATTACTCCTAGAAGGCAAAATCAAGGATTCAATGAAAATCTTAGCATATTTGACAATTACATTATCTTTTCTCTAAAAAAAAATATTGACTTTCAGAGAGGTTAAGAAATTTTTCCAGTATCACACAGTTACCTACAGATGCACTCTATGAAATAAAGATACATAATCCCCAAACCTAAGTTTTTATATTTCACTCTCTCATATTTGAAAGGCTATTTTAAGAATTGTAATATTTTCCACATGAATTTTTCTTAATGGATGATGCTTTCCCTTGAATCAATGTTCATAGAATTCTGTAGTTATTCAACTTTCCTTACTTTAAAGGATGGATTTATGATGTGCAATTATTTTTAACCCGTTTAATTGAAGGGTCCAATTGTAGATACTTTATTGTCATCCCTCTAGATTTTTTGCCTCTCCATTGGCCACTCATGTATTCCAACATTTTGGATGGTTCCTAAATTGGTTATGTTGATAGGCTGTATGCCACAGATTCCACAAAGTTTGGATCTAATGCAGCTCCCTGGATAATTTCTGAAAGTTGGCATTTCTGTGTATAATACTCATACATTCTACCAATATGACCTACTGAAACAGTCAGAATGATTTGCAGGTGTCAGAAGGTTGCTGGTTGGCAAAGCCCACAGAATTTTGGTCAGGTTTTGTTAACTTTATCTACACACTAAGGTTTTGATAAGTTCTAAGTTTAGAGAGCTAGTCGGGAAGACCCAAGTTCAAGTTCCCCCTCTGAAACATATTAGTGGTGCATACTTAGGTAAACCCTTTTACCTTTCCATGTGCTAGACAATCCCCAAAGACCCCAAGTTGAAGACTTGCATTGATGGAGTTTCCTCATCAGAAGTTCCCTACACTAAGGAAATCACAAGTTGGAGACCCCAATCCTAAAAACAATAACAAAAAATATTTTAGATATATTTTGATACATTTTTAAGATACATTTTTAGATACATTTTTCGATACAATATTGCTTAAGTATTTAATTTTGATAATTAACTCAGATTTTCATCATCATTCAATCACACTTGGTTTCTTGGAGTTTTTGAATGTCATTTACCAGTGGCAATTATAGTTATCTTGGTTTAAGGAGACAAAATATCTTTTGAGGTCTCTATCAATTCTTAATAGGCTCTATATCCTTGCTCTTCAAAATGTAATACAGAAAAATCTCAGTTATGATTAGCTTGGATATATCAAGTTGACTCATGCTCTTCATTGACACAAATGTATCAAAATATTCTAAGTTCTCAATTTTGATTTCCCATTTTCCATTAGTATTACTGCCTGACTGTTGAACAAATTGTAGGTATTGTGTGTGTGGAAGAATTCCCTCTCTGTATTTAATGCCCTCCTTCTTTTTGCCCCGTAAGCCCC
Source organism: Bettongia penicillata ogilbyi (assembly GCA_023548195.1). Lineage (NCBI taxonomy): Eukaryota > Metazoa > Chordata > Mammalia > Diprotodontia > Potoroidae > Bettongia > Bettongia penicillata. The sequence continues at coordinate 7,839,485 of JAJHZJ010000008.1, forward strand.
CCCACAAGAAAAAATCCAGATGCCTTATGAATTATATATTTTGCATAACAGAAGCCAATTGCCACATGTTCATTTAGATTTTAATAATTCAGGACTAATCTGCTCCAAATGCAATTGGGCTGATCTACCTCACTTTGTAAGAGACATTTAGATGAACTGACTTAATTAGGTTTACCCTTTGAGATACTTTAAGTGTATGTTGCATTCAGATTCAAACAATCTCATTAATCAGTTGACACTATAATTCTAAGGGATATTTTGGCAGTGGCTATAAATAGTAGTCCTTCATTTTCCTTTAGGGCAGAGAATCAGGGGAAAGAAAGGGTTCTCTCTGAGTTTTTACTGTATGGGATTCTATCCATAGGTTCTTTCTATTTTTTTAATAATTCAAGATAATAACAATTTAATAACTGTACTATCATATTTAAGTACAATATTTATTTATTATTAGGCCTAAGGAGAGCCATCCAGATTTTTTAGTCCATTAAATAATCTATTTGGTGATTGGTTAAGCCTAAGTCTAGTCAATGATGTCTTGGGAAGAGGACTTAGCAGCTTTCAACCATGTGACATTTTGAACCACTGTACCATAAGAGGTACATGTTATAATTATAATGATTTATATTATGTCTACTTGGCAGTTGAAACCTCTTATTTCTCACTGTGATGCTAAGGTGACCCAAGGTCCTTGAAGGCTATAGAAATGGAAACAAGTTCTGAGAGGTCCTACCAACCTGGGATGGTTTTGAATATGGGTTTCAGCAATAGAACTTAATCATCTAAGCTTAGTTAAGTTTGTAGAGATTCATGAAGTAGATTGGCTAAAGAAGAATGGAATTTTTGGCCACAGTATCTACAAAGTCATAGAAGATTGAGATCTGCATCAGTGGAGAAAAAGCCATTTTTAGAGATCACAGGTGCTTTAAATATGAAAGTAAACAAATTTTCTATAGTGTCTCCCTCCCAATATCCCTGTAAGATAGACATTTCAGATATGATTTATCCCTATGTTATAGATTAGGAAATTGAGGTTCTGAGGAGGGAAGCAACTTGCTTTAGCTAGTTGAACCCAAGACTTCTGAGTCCAACTTTTGTACTCTTGTGAGTGCAATGTATGCATTTTTCAAAGCATGACTATTTAATGGACTTTTGAAGACCTTGAAGTGCTATATAAATATTTATTAATATTGTTGTTATCAACCTTACCATACTCCTTGCCCTTCAGTCCTTGAGATATTCTTGGCATCATCATTGAGAATAACCTGGTTTTACTTTATGAAATATTATCCATTCCACATTTTCTTTTGTATCTACCCTCTGATTTAGTGTCTATTTGGATAGTGGGGAGATGTTTATTTCCCTTTTAAGGTAGAATGATGGCTTTAAATCCCAAGGGAATAATCTGACCCTTGAGGAAATGTTTGAACTCTGAGGTGGAGGAATCATAGAGCTTCAGATTTGGGGAAGGACTTCAGAGTTTATCTAGTTCAGCTCATATATGACCATGTATTCCCAACTAGTAGTCATAGCCTTTATCTGAAGACCTTCAGTCACTGGGAACTCTACTTCTCAGGAAAACTCATTAGACTTTTGGACAGCTCTAATTTTAAGGAAGTTTTACCTTCTATTGAACTTCTCCACAATTTCTACCCATGATTCCTAGTTCTATCCTTTAGAATCAAACAGAGTAAGTTGCTAAAATACTTGAAAATAGGTATGATTCTCTTATAAGTCTTTCCTTCAAAAGCTAAACATTTGAAGTGCTTCAGTAGATCTGTGCATGGGAAAGTTTCCATTTCTCATTCTCTTGGTTTTCTTCTTTTGGATTTGTTATGTACCATGTTAGTGTCCCTTCTAAAATATCACTCTCTAAAATGGATGGAGCACCAGAGCGCCTTCTGCTAAATATGCCATTCTTTTGATTCTTTAAGTCAGAGATGGTGGGGTTCAGGACGGATCTTGACCCAGTTCCAATATCCAGTTTATATGTGATGGAATTGTTCCTCTATGAGAGCCAGTAGACAAATGAACTGTTAGTTAAGTGGACATTACCCTGTGAACAGTCCAACAAAATGAGAAAAATTCTAAGGTGCATTTGATTAGTATACCAACGAGAAGAAAAGCAAAGGAAATCCAAAGGAAAGAATCTGTCTGACATATATTAGTATTGAGTTCTTTGGATCATTTTGTATTAGAATATGAAGTTGGGATTGATGAAAAAGGAATTGCTAGAATAACACTGTCAATTTTTAAAGTGTAGTTTTCTTGATATCACACTCTTAACTTTATCAAATGGCAAGCTAGAAAAGAGATTATAGATGAGGAATCAAATATTAGGCTGGTTGCAGGTTCACAGTGTAATGATTCAAAGATGACAAGGGGAAAATTCAGCCGCCATCTCACATTCTTCAATGGCCCAGTGGGTGGTAAAATCTACTAAAGAACTTAAAAAGTTTAAATTTACATAGAAGACAAAAACCTATGCTTCTGGTCATTTCTTTATCCTCCCAGCTTTCAGACCTTGCATGTTTAGTTTGCATCGTACGTCTCCTCCAATGTATTCACCATCGTCATGCAGGAGAGCCAGTTGAGAGGGCAAGTGAAAGAATGATTCCTCATAGATATTGACATCTTCCAGATGTTGCTATTTATTGAAGTGGCTCCATCAAGAATTACAATGTTGCAGAATTTCCTGGAAAAGAGCTATACAATATTAAGATAATCATAGTAATTCACATATACAATGTTTGAAGGTTGATAAGTTCTTCTCTCACAATAATCCTGTGAGGGAGGTATGGCAGAAATGGTAATCCCTATTTTACAGATGTTTATAGATGAAACAAAAATTGGTATGACCATATACATGGAAAAACAAAAAAAAAGAAGTGGATAAAGAATGTGTGTTGCCTAGATTATCGTATGTAGCTGAATGGACAATTTATAGAGCTCATCCGTCAGAATATATGTATGTATGTATACATATAGGTATGTATGTATAGATATAGAGATAAAGATAGATATGGAGATAGATATAGATACATAGATATTTATGTTGATAGAGATAGATATGTAAATATAGGTATAGATAGGTAAATAGATATAAATAGATATAGAGGTGTAGATATTGGCATATAGATATATAGATATCAATACTGATAGATATAGATAGATAAATAAACATAGATACATAAATATCAATATATACAGATATTGTATCAGTAAATACCCCAACATACACAGGGGGCCTGCTACCACAGTTTCTTTGATCTGCTTCTCTAAAAGAAAAGTTAACTTTTGAGGGGTTAACAATTACTTTGATCAAAGCACAGGTATCAGAGAAAATCGAAATCTAAATTTCAGAGAAATAAAAAATCAACAGACAGAGCTTCCAAACTGCTTGACCATTAACATACATACATCTTGACCAGAGAAGGAAGTACCAACATCTGGCTTTTCAAAGCCAGGGGGCTGCTTAGCTGCTTCCCAGAGTCCCATCTGGCACACAAACCTTCTTCCAAAACTAAGCCCCAAAGTAAAATCTCACCCTTAGAGTATTTATACACTTTTCAGAGCCAGAGGGTGTGACCCTTCCCAGTGCCTCAATAGGAAAAACAAAAGGTACTTGGGACCCTCCTACAAAACAACTCCCCTAATCAAGCTTCCCTCAGTGGGCAGGCCCATCAATGGGTGGGGAAGTTCTTCTTTAATCATATTCAAATAGAGGCATTGTATTTCTTGATTATACTAAAACAAAAACAGTAAAAGAACCTGCTTTTCTTGGCCTCAAAGATTTATGTATAGATATAGAGATAGATATATAAATTTAGGTATACACACACACACACACACGCATATTTATGTATCTATGTATTTATATTCCAGGTAATAAAAAAGAATAATAAGATGAGATTAGAATTAAACAGGAGGAGGGACATGAGCTGGATTACTTTCAGAAAGTGGAAAGCTCCCAAATCTTTCAGAGAAACAAGGCCCATTTAAAAATACTGATAATTGGCTACTGGTTTCATGGGCATGAGATATGAAATGTAACAGTTTTCAAAGAATTTGTTGTTATTTAGTGATTTCGGTTGTGTCTGACTCTTTGTAACCACACTTGGGGTTCTCTTAGTGAAGATACTAGAGTAGTTTGCCATTTCCTTCTTCAGTTTGTTTTACAGATTAAAGAATTAAGTGTACAGAGTTAAGTGACTTGCCTAGCAAGAATCTGAGGCCAGATTTGAACTCAGGAAGACTTCAGAGCTAGCACTCTATGCACTGCACCACCTAGCTGCCTTCTTTAAAGAAATAGAAATGAGTATCACAAACAAGTCAGAGGAGAGGCACTGGGAGGATATGAGCAAGCTACAGTAAGTAAACATTTATGTTGTTCAATGGAGAGAAGGATTAAAAGCTGTTATTTGGGAGATTCTTGTACGAGCTGCTCAAATGGCAAGATGAGGCATGTTGAGTACACAGCTAGAGTGCTCCATGACCTCCTGACAATGGCAGGAGAAATGGAGAAAGGCCTTTATCATGTTGGGTTGACCCCCAGAGGGAATTTCTGAGAAGACACTGACAAGTATCCCATGAGATGACAGACACAGGTGGGTTGAGATCTGTCCCATCAGAGGGAATATCCAAATTGTTGAGATTACAGTTCCATCAAATTGAATCAATCTGGTCTTCTTAAATATCTTATTTTGTTAGCAAGTCAGGTCAATAGGGGGATCTCAGAGAAGGGACACCTGAAGGTCTGAGTATTACAGTTTAGCAGAAAGTGTTGGACCTACTGACTTGAGTTCTACTCCCAGCCCTGCTTCTAAATTGCTATGTGACCATGAGAAAGTCACATACCTTCTTTGAGTCCTGCTTTCTTTATCAATAAAATGAGACAGTTGAGTTCGATGAGTCAAAACCAAATATAATTCAGCAAATATTTGTTCAGCTTTCATATTCGAAGCAAAATGCAAGGCACTGGGGATATAATGATGGAAATACATCGTTCCTCAAGGAACATCTGGTTTAATGAGGGAATTGTCCTGTATACAGTTCAAGTTGAATGGGATGGGTCAAAGAAGGGGTCCAGAACAAGTGATCCTGAAGGTCCCTCCAAAAGGCTTAAAATCCTGTGATACTGTGGTTATTGAGAGCAAAAAGGTGATCTAGAATATCCTACTGATAGTATTCTGGTTCCTTAAAATAATTTGGAAGCTGAGGTACATCAAATCTGAAATAGGAAGCCACCTAATACTGCCTAACCATCTCATGGAGCTGGAGCATGGAAAATGCTTCAGGAAATGTGGGCTATTCTTACTGTTCTCTTCCTGCTCCCCTGCTCTTTGTCCTCACTCGAGTTTTTAATTTCCCATCATCATCCCCAGATGCCTACCTAATTCAGATATGGATATGGATGGCTCCAGAGACACACTGACTGAAACAGGTGTAACATTAATGAGAATTGCTTGATTAGAGGAGACCCACACCTTTTGTTAATTGTAATGAGGCACTGGGTCACAAGGGCCATTAAAGCCTGTAGCTGTAAAAAGTGTATATATACTCTAATGCAAGGTTTTGCTTTGGGAGCTTACTCAGATGATACTCTGGGTAACTGTTAAGGAGCCCACCTCCTCCTCTGTTTTAGAAAACCCAGATGTTGATGTTTCTCTCTCTGGTAACTATGTAGGTACGTAATAGTCAAACAGTTGGATTTGTCTGTTGATCTGTGACACATGTATTGCTTATGTTCAGGCTGAAGCCCTGTCTGTTGGTCTTTATTTCTCCGTTTGTATTTTCTCTGTTGGTGAATATAATTAAAGTAGATTGTTGACCCCCTTGTAAATTGTTTTTCTTAGAAAAGCAGTTCTAAGAACCTGTGCCAGCAGGTCATCCTGGATATGTCAGGATGCTTGCTGTTACAGTAAGTGGCAAGACCATGCCACAGGCCATGTAAAAGCACAGGAGTAATGAAAGTCATGAAAATATGTATGCAGTATATAGGGATACTATCATTAATTAACCTGCGTGGACTTAGTCAGCTTGACAAAATGGCAAAGGTACTGGATTTGAGTCAGGAAATCTGGATTAAAATCCTGCCTCACTACTAACTTAGATGTATAAACCTGAGAAGTCACTTAATTTCTAAGAGATCTCAGTTTCTTCATCTGAGAAATAGGAATAATAATGTTTATATTGCTTCCCTCACAAGGTTGTTGGGAGGGAAACATTTTGTAAACCTTTGAATATCATATAAATAAGAATTATTATTATAGGCAGTGATGTTAGTGAGGTTGGTTGCTCATGAAAATGGACTGTTTTAGTCATCTTAGCAAGCAGTTATCAGCTTGTCGAACAAAATTGTTCAGTCTGTTGCCTGAAAACTTTTATGGGGAGTTAATTATTTTCCCAAAATGGTTTATTGTTTGATTGGAGAGTTTTCTCATGTGAACATGTTGCTAGGAATAGTGTATGCCTGCCATCTTATTTCTTCTCAAATCTCATTGCATAGACATGGTCTTAAAGGCTGTCAGTCCCTGTCCAAATCACTTGACAGAGGAATTTGAGTTGCTGAAGCCTGAGCTAGTCTGGTTGGTATGGAACGGAAGGGAATTCTTCTGTTTCTCTTTGAAATTATGCCTGGAAGGGATGATAAGTTATGAACAGGTTTTTGCCCAATACAGCTTCCTCTCATCTAAATAATGATGATTTCTTTTCTAGATTCACAGGCTCTTGTGAGTATAACTCTTTGCTCATGATTAAAACCTTCTTAATTAGAAGCTAGAGAATTTGGTCTAATTTAAAACCAATTTAGAATTCTGGGATTGGAATTCTAATCTTTTTGGTGTTTTTGCCCATGTTCCAGGATGCCCTTGGCAAAACATAGCTTCCTCTTTCTAAGAATGAAAATGTTCTTTAAAAGCCCATTAAAGAGGCCCCAAGGAGTTTGCCAACATCAAATAACACTCAAAAGTTGGTATTTTGCAGATTTCAGTTTAAACTAGATAGAAACACATGGGCTACATTTCCCTTGATAAACACAAGATCCTAAAAATTAAGGACATAATTTAGATGGTTTGAAAACTCGTGGGAGGGCATAATAGGCAATCAAAGGATCAAAATTGGAGTCTTTGGGAGAAGGAAGAGGTCCCAGAGGAGAGTAATCAGTGACTGAATTATTAGAGAATAAGAACTATAAAGCATGGTTAAAAGATCTGGAATTGCTGTATTTGGGAAAATAGCTAGAAGATAACTCAATGACAGTGTTCAAGCTGAATACTCAAATGAATCTATAATTTTATTGATGTGGGTACTCCTTCCAGTGATGCAGATGGAAAACCATCCATGCCTGCCCATGCTGTGAGATTATCACTCGTGCCCATAAATGCATCATAAAAGTGGTCAAAGCAATTAATCTCTCTGAGTTTCAGTTTGTAGAATCAGAGGACGAGCCTTTCAAACCTCAGCTTCTATGATGGAAATGGTAAAAAAGCAGATCAAATGGTTTTCTAAACAGACATTGGGTCCTTTCATGAGCTACCTGACTTCCTGATGCCCTTTATCTTTTGAGGATGTGGTCACTGATCTACCACCAACAGATTTAGCCCACACCAAATTCTGGGCCCTTCCTAGTTCATCAGAACTTTTACTTAGGCCATTGATTTAGCTTCAAATCTGACTTCCTTCTGATCCCAATCTGATTTTGTACTTTCTTCCTGATAACTATTTTTCCGTGTTTAATTCCTGTACCTGACTAAATGTTTCTGTTTCCACTAAGATACCCCAGTTGCTTTGTAGCTAAAGTCTTGTCTCAGTCTACTTTATATTTCCAGGAACTAGAATCTTTTCCATTTTCCACACTTCTGATGCCTTATGGGTTTTCTTCCCCAATGCTAAGAGCACGCTGGTTTGCCCGAGATATACTGCTTTGCTGATGCTCCCAATTCAGCCACACTTATCATCCACCAAGCCTCATTTATGATAGTGAATTCTCAGTGATCTTGCAAGTGACAAAATAGCAGAGATGATCAAATGTTTATTTTATATTTGTAACCCCTTCTAACTGCTTTGGAAAGGGAAAAAAAAGTACACACTATTTTTATCCTGCTTTTGAACTTCAGAGATCTCTAAGAACAGAAAATAGAAGTGATTTTTCCAGTCCAGTCAAGAGAATTGTGTTCTAGTTCAAGATCTATCATGTGATCCAGCAAGTTATTTTGCTTCTGTCATCTGTAAAATGAGGATTATTGAAATAATCTCTGCGATCCCTGTCAGATCTAGCATTTTACACAATTCAGAACATACATGACAAAGGAAGAAGCAATCGGGAGTGGAAGAATGAGAATTAACTTGGTGACTAGCTAGTTACTTAACCATAGTCAAGTTATAGTCATATGTCATAGTTATAGTCATAGACAATATTTTATCATTCATGAAATGAGAAGTTAGACCAGTAGGACACTAAGAACCTTTCCCATTCAAGTAAACTATGGCTCCATAGAATAGTGTGTGATATTTAGGAAAACAAATTCACTAAATCATAAAATTATGAAATTTCAAAAATGTTCAGCACATCAGAAGACATCTAGTTCAACCCCTACTTGAAATAGGAATTTCCTTTATAATATCATCAATGAGTGGTCATCTGGTTGAAGCCATGTCTAGGGGGAGAGTTCAGTAAGACTGTTCTTTCCTGTTTTCCATTAATTTCCAAAGATCCTGACAGTGAGTTAGTAATCATATCTGTATTCATGCTGTTCTCTCAATATATGGGACTGTTGATTAAGATTCATTCAGCTAGATATTCTTTTTCCTTCCTCTCAATTCATATTCCTTGTTATGTTTTCCTTAGATTAATGATAGAAATGAATTCATTGTTCTTAACGTACCTCAGATATCATGATCCTCTTTGGGACTCTGGGGAAAGCTATGGACTCTTTAGAATAATATTTTCAATGTGTAAAGTTAAATTAATAGGAATTTAAAATAAATCAAACTGAAGTATATTAAATTAAATTAATTAATAAATAAGAAGTAAAATTAAATATTAAAAATTAAGTCTATGGACGCCCCCAGGTTAAGAGTTCCTGGCCTAGAGAAAAGCACCATTCCCTCACCACCTCTTCAGACATGTATTACATTTGCTCATCCTCCCAGCCAAAAGCAAGCTTAAGGGCAGATGCAGTCTCAGTTTCATATTTTTGTCTAGAATTATGAGTAGTATATATTATATACTTTCTATCTTCAAAAACGTTTTTTGATTGATTAGTCGATATATTACAGACTACAAATCAGTTGCCAATCTAGACTAGTGGAAGGAGTTCCTATATTGAAATTTTTCTTATCATTTGCACATGGTACAGAAGAAAGAGGACTGGCTTGAATTAGAAGAAATTAGTTTCCAGCCCATTTCTGATGAGTGAAGTTGGGCAAATCATCACTTTTCTGGATGTCAATTTCCTTAACTACAAAAGAAGAGAATTGGACTAGAAGGCTTCTGACGGCCTTCCAGGTCTAAGTCTACAATCCTATGATCCTTCATTTGTTACACATCCTCTATGAACCAAAAACTGATTAAAGATTATCTGAGTCCAAACTCATTACCAAGAAACTTGAAGAGAATGAAATCCACCTCTAAAACCCTGAAAGAAAAGTGTTCACTTTCTTGGTGGTTACGGTGTTAGATTTGTTCTCCCTCCTCTTATTATCCCCAGAAAGGAATCCTGAGCTTCCACCTAGAGAGGGAATGAGAATAGAAGATGGGAGAGTCTTTAGCACTCTGGGAAGGAAGATCTGAAATTACTTGTTCTCTAGGCAGCAGAATAAATGTGCTGGCAGTGGTGCCATCCCTTCTGAAAGAGGACCATCCTTTCTTGTTTTCTGAGAGTCTTTTCCAGACTCCAAACAAAATAACATTGTTGATGCACGTTACAGGATCTAGGCAACAAATAATCTCATGTTCACTTCAAGAAGGAAGCAATTATGTTTTCTTAGCACTTAAGGAGAGGTTTTGAAGGCAGGAGTAATTTTCCACAGGAATGAAGAATGTGCCAATCAGGAAGGTGATGACTTATTGCACCAGAAAGAAAGATTAATGATTGCAGTCATTTTATTTTATTTTCTTTCTTCTAAAAATTCTTTCCTTTGTAGAAAATTTCCATTTTGCTTTTAAGTGATCGAGGGGATACATCTATTCTTTTCAATTTAACAGAAGCTCAGTATTTCATGGTTGGAAGGGACCTTAGTGGTGTCTTAATAAACCTGACCAAGAATTATTTCTATGACATGTCTGACAAGTGGTCGACCAGCTTGTTTGGAAACCTCTAATGAGGACAGGGTGCGTTACCTCCAAAGGCATCTCAGTCCACTTGGGATTTTTTCATGAGGCTTTTATCACTGGGAAGGATTTCTTTACACATAACCTAAATTTGCTAAACTCCTTTCTCATCTTCTTGTTTTGATTCATTATGCATGCCTCATAATTATTCTTTGCTGCCCCTAGGAAGGAAGCTTTCTCTTTGTACTGGAGGCAATTGTTATTATAGTAAAGCTAGCTAGATAAAATATTTGTTAAGTACTTACTAAGTATTAAGAATGACTGCTAGGTGGTGTAGTGGATAGAGTGCCAAGTCTGAAGTTAGGAACACTCATCTTCTTGAGTTCAAATACGGTCTTACTTACTAGCTGTATAACTCTTGGTAAGTCACTTAATCCTGTGTGCCTCGGTTTCCTCATTTGTAAAATTAACTGGAAAAGGGAATGGCAAACTACTCCAATATCTTTGCCAAGAAAACTCCAAATGGGACCATGAAGGGTTCGATGTGACTGAAAAGATGTCAAGAATTATACTACATGTTCAGAATATGAATACAAGGGAAAAAGTATCCCTACCCTCAAGGAGATTACAAACTAATGAAGGGATGACAGCACATAAAAAGGAAGCCAGAAGCCAATTATGGAAATATTGAGAGTCAAGAGTGGAGTCAGGTGAGGAGGTGAAGGAGTCTGGCTGGCTTGGACATTTCCCCAAATGAAAGTTGTAAAGAACTTAACATTGGAGAATGGAGCTACAAGGGCAGAAAGACATTCTATCGTTGTAAGACTATAAGGACAGAGGCATTTTCAAGTGTAAGAAAATTGTTGGGGTGAGGTAGAGAGGTTTAGATAGTAGGGAGGAGAGATGCTGCTGCTGTTTGTCCTTTGTTCTCAAAAAGGACCATCAAGAAGATGATGATATGACTTGCAAGTGAATTGGATTTAAGTAAGGGAGGTTCTGGACAAGGTCATTATCCTCATTTTCTCCTCCAGAGTCATTTGGATCCAGTGGCAAGATACAAATAAGGATGACGGAGATGGCACCTGGAGCAGAGATAGGACAGGAAGGAGGGAATGTGGGCACTTGTTCAATAGCATATGGTACCAAGAGAGATGTTTGCTAGAGTGTGTGAGACTCCTATAGTTTTCATTCTGATGCCAGGGGGCAGTTCTGAATCCATGTTAAAACCTGTATAGGAGGCTGTTGCAACTGAAATTCAATGTAAAATCCACTCTAGCATACTACTTCTAGGGGAATACTGTGGTGAAACATTCAGGAAAGAAATTTATAGTCATTTAGGGAGTAGATAAGGTTGATCTCAGCTCCTCCCCACTCTCACCTGTATCTAAGAAATGGTAGTCTAGACGAGATAATATCGTGAACTTCCTTCCAAGGCCTTGATTTTAATGTCCTTTTAGACTATTGCATGGAGAAAATACAAGATTTACAAAAATAATTACAAAGATTTAAACTGATCTAACAACAATCATTTATTAGATGCTAAGTCAGTTAAAAAGTATTTATCAAGCACTCTGGGGATTCAAATAAATGCAAAAAAACCCCAGTTCCTATCCTCAAGAAACTCACAGTCTAGTGGGAGGAGGTAAGATGCAAACAACCCTAAATGCTGGAGGTACAAAAAACCCCAAACAAAATCAGTTCTAATTCTCAAGGAGTTAAGATTCCAGTAGGGGACACAATATATTATCTCTCTCCCTCCCTCCCTCCCTCCCTCCCTCTCTCTCTCTCTGTCTCTCTGTCTCTCTCTGTCTTTCTGTCTCTGTCTCTCTCTCTGTCTCTCTCTCTCTATCTTTCTGTCTCTCTCTCTCTCTCTCTCTCTCTGTCTCTGTCTCTCTCTGTCTCTCTCTCTGTCTCTGTCTCTGTCTCTGTCTCTCTCTCTCTCTCTCTCTCTTTGGAGGGAGGACAGCAAATGACTTGCCCAAGGTAAGTGACTTGCCAGCTAGTAAGTGTAGAGACAATATATTCTTTAATTTGTCCACACAGGATCAGTATAATAGATAGAAGGAGGATAGTGACAACCTCATTAGAATTCAAGTCCTCTAACTCCTAGACTAGTGAACTTTCACCATGTAACACTGTGGCCACAGGTTACCTGATTTTTGTTTGTTTCTCGTACATTTATAAAGTTAATTAAGGGTTTGTAAATCATTTTTCACAGATATGCTTGAATTCGGTCCCCACAATGATTACTATTTGGAGGGTGGGTCCATTAGCCCAAGTTGAGTCTTTAGCCATAATTTCAGAAAGTCTTCCTTCTGTCTTGTAATCATTAGAACTCTAAAAGGATTGCAGAGAACATTTATTACAGCGTGGGCTTGTGGAGGGAATGGCAATTATGGAATCAGAGAACACCAGTTCAAGTCATGCTTCTGCTGTTTACCACCTTGTGTGACTTTGTGTCTGCTCTTTAAACTTCCTGGACCTCAGTTTCTTTTATTTGTAAAATGAGAGGATCAGACTAATGACCTTAGGAAGGTCAGTGCATCTTTGATCTACTCTCTTTATTTGATAGATAGTAAGTTGAGGCCCATATAGGTTAAGTGACACATCCCGAATTTCAAGGCAGTAATGGGCAGAGAAGGAACCAGAGGTTCTGATGCCCGTCTCAGAGCCTTCTAACCATTTTTCTGTGTATTTTTTGCTACTCTTTTTCGCTGTGTATTTCTCACTACTATTTTTCACTGTGAATAGGAATTCTCTTTGTGTAGTGTGTTTAAAAATATACAAGTTTATTTATGCCTCTATATCTAGATTATGTGTTTATATTTCTATACATTCATATGACTTTTAGCAAGCATGTGATTCATATCTATAACATAATATACCCCATATATACATATTTACGCAATATGCATATGCACACATATATACATAAGATATATATATATATATACGTATATATGCATGTGAGAATGATATGATTTAAAAAGGAAGAGGAAATGCTGGCAAGGTCAGTGGAATTAGCTTATTTGCATATAAATATATATATATATGTGTGTGTGTGTGTGTATACATACACACATACTTATTTATATGGTTAAGTCCCATAAAATTACATTTCAAACCAGCCTTAGTAAATTATCAAAATTCTTTTCAAAAACAATCCTTTTCATCTCTTCTTGGCAGGTTTCCTGTGACCCAGAAAGTCAAAATGTACTTAATGAAAGACAGTGTGAAGATCAACATTCCTCTCTAGTCCACCTTCATCTTTATAGCTACCTGGCCTCTTAACTGGAAGGATCAAAGATAATGAACCTGACTCGTGCCCACATCTTATTTTCGCAGTCTACTTCAGAACCCTGTAGTTTCCTTTATTGTATTTTAAGATTTGACCTGGCAGAATCATTTGGTTCTGTGCCCCAGTGTGGGGTCTGTGCCAGGAGATGTAATGTTTCTCAGCATTCTTTTTTGAATGTCTTGGATTCAGAACTTGGACAAGCAGCACAGCCCCTGGGTTTTCATGTCAGATCAGCATATGCTAGCTTCATTGTCTCTCCTAATGCTTGTGATCACAAATATTCTCTTTTCTCTAAAGAGTATATTCACTGGTCTTTCTTATTTTCAGAGATCTAAATAAAAATTCTGATGCATGGGGAATATTTGGTTGGATGGAAGTGAAGGCAAGAAGCCAAATAGTTAGACTGCCACATAATGCCCTGGCTACTGATATTGACAATACCACTTGTATGGGTGTCTAGGCCCAGGAATGCCTGGGCAGTTTGCTCCATTTGGGTCCTATTAATCCAGAATTGTGATAGGGGAATTTAGCCCTGGGGGAGGTTGACTAAGACTGAGACCCTTGGGGGTGGCAACCTTGACAAGGGATAGGAAACTCACTCTTTTCTCATGATGTTTCTTCATGCCTCTTGGTACCGTGGATCACCTCCTGTATTGAGAGAGAAAATGCCACTAATACCACACCTCCCCCACCCAACATAAGTGACTTTCAGGTAGGAAGCATCCATTTCCCCTTACCCTCCATCACACATCAGGGAAAAGCTTTTGTCTCCTCATGCAGCTAGGCGGTGCGCCAGATAGAGTCAGGAAGACCTGAGTTCAAATTTAGCACCAGATGTTTACTAGCTGTGGAATCCTAGGCAAGTCACTCAACTCGGCAAGGGAGCATTACATTACCTGTCTTCAGATACTCACAGGGTTTACATGTAGAAGAAGGAATAGACAGAAGCAATAGATGGAAATGGAGAGGAAGGCAGATTTCAGGTCAGTAGAAGAGAAAACTTTATTTACAATTTTAAGGTGAAGAGCCCAAAGTCTCTTCAGGCTTTGTGGCCCGTACATACACATGAAAGGATAGGAAGCCTCTAGGCCTATGTGATCTTGCCCTCTGGGTTTAGCTTTGTTCCTGGTCTATTAGCTCATCTACTGGGAGAGCAGAAAGGGTTTGGACTTAAGGAATTGAAGGAAGCTGGAAGCATTTTGGAAGCAATTGTGTAACTAGCCTTCCTATTGACTGGTGACCTTTACTACTGAATCTGGAGACATAGAGGATGCTTATTATTAACTATATACCCAAGACCCTGGACTCTGGACCAGGAAGTTGAATAAAGAAAAGACAAGAGTTGAAGGCACTTAATAACCTGACCCTTTTCTGTCTTTCGAGATGATTTACATTTTTCATTATTTTACATTCTACATTATTTATTACCTACCACATAATCTATGATCCAGAAGCACTGGACTGCCTCTGGTTCCATTTCTCCATTTCCAGCTTTCAGACTTTTGCATGGCTGTCTCTCCTTTACCTGGAATGCTTTTCCTCCTCACAGCTGTCTCATAGTTTCCTTTAAGACAGCTCAAATTCCACTTTCTATAGAGGGTGATTTCCTGATTCCCCAGAAACTACTGGTTTCCTCACTCTTCTATTTACTCTGCAGAGTAAATGCATACAAGATGTATCTTTTATCAGTGGTGGGAAATCTGAGGCCTCAAGGCCACATGTGACCCTCTAGGTCCTCAAGTGGGGACCTTTGTCTTAATTTAAACTTCACGGAACAAATACACTTAATAAAAGGATTTGTTTTAAAAAACTTGGACTTGGGCCACAGGCCACACCCAAGGACCCAGAAGGCCATATGTGGTCTGGAGGTCACATGCTCCCCAACCCTGTGTATATATCTAGGGATTTATGTCTTATAACCACCCCTCCCCTTTCCTCTTTCCCTCTTCCCTTCTGCCCCCAGACCCCACAGCTCTTGATTTTAGGGGCTGGCTTTACTTCAATTTATATCTTCAGCACATAGCACAGTTCAGGGCACATTTAGTAAATGCTTACTGACTAATTCCACATTTAGTTAGGTGTGTCTGTACTCTTTGTTTTCTCTCTGCCTGTGTTTCTCCTTTGTTTTCAAAGAAGATCATGACATCAGAGAAATGATGACATGACTTGCACTTGACTTTGTTTCTAGTGAAGGAGGGCTGTGCAAGGTCACCAGCCTCACTTTCCCCTCCTGAGCCATTTGGATCCAGTGACCAGATATTCATCAGGAAGACTAGGATGCAATGGGTTTAACGAGCAAAAGAAAAAAATAAGTAAATTAAGCTGGGAAGAGAAAGAGCAACAGTTACTGTTGATAATCACTCTAAAGACAGGAGGGTCTGGAAGAGAGACATTAAATGGAATTTGGGCAGGGACCTATTGTTGTGCAAAAGGAAATGCTTTAAAGAGTTTAGTGCTTGGGCAGAGACTCTCCAATCAGAAATTAGAAAGCCCCTAAGGAAAAACAAAACAAAACAGAACACAGACAAAAAACTAGGACGACTCTTAGACTCTTCGCCATCTTAGCCAGACAGAATTTTACTGACTCTATGGCTGAGGTAAATATTGCAACTTTTCTAAGAAACCTAATAAAAGTAAAAGACTCAGGATTTTGTGCTGAAAGGACACAGTGGCACCTGCTCTTCTCTTGAAGGAGAACTAACAATATAATAAAGGATTTCAACTCAAGTCAGAAGCTGAAAATAGGAACATCACAACCAAATGTCTAGTGGTACCAGGCCGTGGATCTGGCAGAGACTACTTGACCAGTAAAGTATCATCTAGCACAAACCAGGTATATATCTAGGTATATAGGGTTCAGTGGAACAATATCACTGGGTGAGGACAATGTGAATACAATCTATTTGTGTGAATTTCCCCACTACATGTTCATCTTGTCTGTATTACTACTGTCCTATATATGTGTGCCTTGTCAACATGTATTCCTTATGTATTTACCTCTTCATATGTCTTCCCCACAAATTTCTACTCTTCTCCCTGATGGTGGAAGAGTGTTCTTCAGGTTTAGGAAGGAAACATTTTATTGCTATTTTCCTATCATGATATTCATAAAATGACTTTGCTTGAGACTTTTTGCTTCCCCTGGCTGACTATTAAATGTGAACTCATGGATGAGGACTTACGAATTAGAATCTGGAATTCATAAGGATCCAGAGGGTAACTTGAATCTGGATCAGCCTTCTTTGGAAGACCCAAGTTGTGAGTGGTGGGATGGTGCCTTCAAATGCTACATAATTAGTGCTATATCCTAAAGTGTGGTTGTTAACGGGTTCCCCATTACTGGAGATTTTTCAGAGTAAGCTACATAAGTACTCGTAAAGGATGTTGTACAGATTTCTGTTCACATGTAGTTTGGGATAGATTACTTCCATGATCCCTTCTGAGATCCTAGGATTTTATGACTCTGAGGGGCTAGAACTCGGAGGTACCTTGACTAGTGCAGAACCTCTAAGTAGGTTTATCTTATTTTTAGTGGGATATGCTTCCTCCCCAGTGCCTTTATGCTTGCCTGAACAAACACACCAGAACCATATATTCCCACAGATAGCTCCAGCATTGATAACCAATAAAGATCAGGGAAAAGAGTCCACTTCCGCAAGGATTGGGATGGGGGTTGCTTCCAAGTGAGAAAGAGTTGATTTTTGTCCTGAAGTCAAGTTGCACACATTACACAGAGTAAAAGAGGCAATTAAGCAAATGATCATAGTTGATTAAAAAAGAAAGAATGAGGCTCAGCCCATAATGCCTAAGGTACAATTTGGGCTATTAAAATGATTTCAGGGGAAAAAAAAGTATTGATTTCATTTTAATTAAAAATTTTCAGCAGAGCTCATTTAGTTTTATATATTGAAATAGCTCATTGTTATTCAAGCAATTTTAAATAGTTATTCAACAGGCTCTTCAATTCAGGCAGGGAGATGGTCTCAATTCTCAAATAATAATTTGAAAAATCCCATAAGTGTTAATTTAGAGAGCTTTCCCTTATAAGAAGGCTGCTCACCTACTTAGACCACAATCTATCTATCCACTGTCCTGAAGAAGAAAAGGCATGGTGGAATCCTGGAGAGAATGACTTCTTGCCCTCAACTCCTTTGTATTCAATGGTTTTATTAGAGTTGAATGTCCATGAATTAAAATGCAAAAAGTTGAGCTTCTTGGCTTGCCTTGCTTACTTAACCTTAATAAAATATAAGGGCCTGTTTCATTAATCAGTAACACACCAGACACAGTACATGAATTTTATCTTCTACTTTCTCCTTCACACTTTGGAATGGAAAAAAAAAAAGTATATTGTATGGGTTTGCCAATTTGGATAGGAACCGTAAAATTAAAAAAAATGGAATAGAGATTTAATCCTTCAAAAGACAAAAAAAATCCACCTCTGTGATAACCATTTCTGGAATGTTTTAAAATAGAATAAACTTGCTTTTTTTTTGCGTGTGAGCGAGCATATATGTTTGTGAGAGATTACGCATGTATGTGTTTGTGTATATATGTTTGTGTGTGAGTATATGTGTGAGAGATAGAGACAAATAAAGACAAAGAGACAGACACACAGAGACAGAAAGAGAGACAGAGACAGAAAAACAGTCAGAGAGAGACAGATTATGTGTTGGGGTAGATTAGGCAAACTCTGGCTTTATAGTGCTAGAAGTACTTGAGAGTTTCCTTTAATTCCAATTACTTTAGACATTATTCCTTACTCCTTTATAGTTTTAATTTATTCTTAATAAAATATTTTCTTATTGAAAGATTTAAATACTTTTGGTACCACCCACTTTTCCTCAGCATGACATTTTATTTACAAATCTAAAAAACTACAATTAAACTTGGCACACAGGGTTTCCTCCCCCTCATTATTACTTAAAGATGGTAAGAGACTCCTAATAACCAAATGTAGCACATTTTATAGTTTTCAAAGCATTTTTGAACGCATTATGTTGTTCTTCATTGTCATGATATAGCAGAAAAGACATTGAATTGGGAACCAGGACATCTGGGTTACGGTTTCCCCACTAGTTATATGACATTAGGAGAATCTTTTAACTTCTTCGAGCCTCAGTATCCTTGTTTGTAAAAAAAGGGACTTAGATTAGGCAATCTTAAAAATTCCTTTTGCTCTCCAGCCTGAAATTCTTAAAATGATGGAATCAGACTAGATAATGTCTCCCCTTGCTTTCATCTTGAGGCGTCTATGACTGATAATTTTGTACCCATTCTACAACGAAGAAAATAATTTTCCTAAGGTAATACAGCAGGGAAAGTGAGAATGTTGTAAGCATGTCTTCAGATTTAAAACTTTCTACCCCAAGTCTCTCTCCATTCATATGCATATTCAACAGTGATGCCAAAGCGATATTCCTAAAGCATTAGTCACACTGTGTCACTATGTTCAATAAACTGTATATTATTATGTCTAGGATCCAAAAGATGGATGAGAACAGTTTGTTCCAATGGCCATGTAGGCAGCTGAAGTGGAGCACTTAGAGCTTGGTCAGACATGGACGATGCCAAGGTCATCCGTTGCATCCTGGGTCATTGCCTGTCATCCCGATTTTTGTTTTACCCCTGGACCTAGTTAGCTCTGGAAGAGAAAATGAGGCTGATGACTTTGTGCAACTCTGGCTCACTTAATTAATTAATAACACAAGCTCCTCCGGCATTTACAACTCTTTCCAACCTAACTCCAATCTATTTTTTTTTTTTTTTAGTATTATTTTATTATGTGTTATTCCCCTTCACATACTCAGCAGTCATCTATCTAAACTGGTTGCCTTGCTGTTCCTCACACATAATATTCTATGTCCTGTTTCCATGTATTTATGCAGGCTGTCTTCCCCTCCCCAGAATATATTCCTCACGCCCTGCCCCCCCCCATCTCTACCTCTCAGAATCCATAGCTTCCTTCAAAGCTCAGTTCAATCACTATCCATGAAGCCAAGTAGTCAAAGACTGGCTCAGGTACTAGTGTCAACTTCCTCTTAAATTATGTTGTATTTATTTTGTATAATTTTACCATATATGCATATGTGTTTATGTTACCTTCAATGGTAAATTCCTTGGTGGAATTGACTATTTCGTTTTTCCCACTTCCTGGACACATGACAGACGGTTGTGGGAGCAGTAGGAGGAAAAAGAAGGATTTAAACCAAATAAAAGAGAAAAACCATCTAGCTGACTTAGATGGTCTTGGACTAGTGAAATATGGAATCTGAGAGCCAGAAATATGGTAAAATTTGGAAGAAATATGAAGGGCAATCTTTAGACCCAAATATCACTTCTGCTCCTTTTAGTGGCTCTGGATCCAGGACAGTTAAGGTAGACAAAAAAGGGATTAAGGAAGAATAGGGAATAGATCCAAAAGAGGTCAACTCAAGAAAAAAAAGAGGAGAATTTTGGTGATCAGATAAGACAAGGTCAGTGAGATAAGGTAAATGTAGCAATGAGTAAGTAAAGTAAGTTGATAAAATGTATTGGAGGATGGAGGGGAACTGGGGAAACAGATCTGAGATTGGTGTAAAACTGAAGGGAATTTAGGTTTCTGTGTGTCATTCCTTCTGCCTGGAAGAATGAAGCTGGAGGGATCTTTCGCCCTCTGGGATGCAGTGAGCTAAGCTGATCTGTTGTCTACATAGAGGTTGGCATTAACATTGGGAGCCTCTGGTACCAGATAGCCAGCTTACCTAAGGAGGGTCAAACTATCACAAGTTGGACACATAACAGGTCAAAGGTTGGTAGGATTGGCCACAAGCAGCCTCTGCACTCTTAGTCAGAGTAAAATAAAGAGACTCATTATTTGAAAAAAGAAAGAAATAAAGCGAGTAAAGGGGAATGAGGTATAGATGTAGCAGTGAACACGCTATTAAAACATGGAAATAGATTTGCATGACCTAATCAAATTATGATGAAGTGATAATTGGCTATAAAAAAATTTTATCTATGGGGTTAGTGTTGAGATGTACTTATGCACAAGTAGTTTTAGGAAATCTCACATATGGAGAATTGGGGAAGTTGTTCAGTGACTCGTTATATCTATTCCAAGTGTAGGCTGTTCTTCTCCCCTCCATACAGTGACAGGAGAAAACTATGCATGGCTTCATTGGGGGAAAAGGAGATCTGAGGTGAAGGAAGGGGGACTTTACCCTGCTCAGGATGATGGAGAATGGAAAAGCATTACACAGAAGAGAAAGGGAAGGAAAAGGATTCCATAAAAACATATCTGAGATTCTTCATGAAGGGAAGAGGCTGGATGCTTGGAGATGGAAGAGGCTGCTTGTTCTCTGCAGAATGCAGAGGCACAAAAGCTAGGAGGTGAGAGATTAAGGGGCACAGGAAGAAAAGAGGTGTGGTATTTTGTTATTCCCTGATATCTGGCAATAGAGGGTTGTGTTATTGGGATGTGTATCCTATTGAGAATCTCCTAAGGCTTATAAAAATGGATTATGACCACAATGTCTTGGTGATTCATGTGTCACAGATGATACTACCAGAAGGAACCTATAAAAGTATTGTTAAGGCTTACAGAGTCTTGGGAAAGAAACTTACGACCATAGGGAAATGGATTGTGGGTTTTTTTTGCTCATCATTGTCTATTGATTCAAAAGATATAGAGCAGAACAAAATAATGGAGAATGAATAAACTGGTGAAGAAGGTGGGATTCAAGAAATTGACTTATGTATCTAGATTGTAGCTTAACATTTTGATAGCTTAAAACCACATTAAGTTTTAGAACACCCTGTACTTTGGCAGCTTTGCTCCATCTCTGACTAGGAAACTAATAGCTTAAAATTGAAGTAAGATGGAACATACGCTATTTGTCAGATGCATTCTGATCTGTATGTGTGTTCGTCCTTCATTGCCTAAGACCATGCCATCAGAGAAATAATGACATGATTTGCACTTGACTTTGTTTTGAGTGAGGGAGGACTTTGCAAGGTCACCAGCCTCACTTCTCCTCCAGAGCCATCTGAATCCAGTGACCACATATTCGTTAGGACAACTGGAGATGACTCAGAATGAGGCAATTGGAGTTAAGTGACTTGCCCAAGGTCACACAGCTAGTGAGTGTCAAGTGTCTGAGGTAAGATTTGAACTACAGGTCCTCCTGACTCCTGCACTGATGTTCTATCCACTGCACCACCTAGCTGCCCACCATTGTAAATCTAATGAAAGAAAGAATGAAGGGAAGGAAGGAAAAGAAAGAAAAGTAAGAAATAATGCTTTAACCAGCACTCTGTGTCTGTCAGTTTTTTTTTTTTTGATGTTTCATCATCATTCCATTTTTGGAATTGTGTTTAGACATTTTGATGATAAGAATTCCTGCATTTCAGAACTGATGTTCTTTGTAATATTTTGTTACTTATAAACTATTCTCCTGGTTCTTCTCATTTCACATTGCTTTAGTTCGTATAAGTCTTCCCAGGTTATACAAAAATATTCCTTTCATAATTTCTTATAATAATATTACATTGTATTCATATGCAGTAATATGTTCAACCATTTATTAATTGATGGACATTTCTTTAGTTTCAAATTCTTGACTACCACAAAAAGAGCTGTTATAAATATTTTTGTCAGGTACTAATGTCTTCATTCACTTTTCATCCTTCAAAATATAGATAAATTAATGAAGGAAAATTCTATTTTAAAACTGATTCTCGCTAATAGAGAGAAAATGATGGGTGGGCTGGAAATAAGAACCTTTGAGGGAAGTGATCATTCCATCCTAGAACTTTTAAGAGAGAGAAATAGGGAAACTGGATAGAATTTGATATGTGCTCTATATTTGGGGTAAGTAGATTACAAACATCTCAGAAGAAAGATCAGTAGGATGCCATGAAATAAAATGTATCTGGAAAAGTTAGATCAAGAAAAATGGGAGATGCTCAAGAATGAAAACCTGATGCTACAAAAGGAACTTGTTCCAAGGAGAAGGAAAATGAGATTCTTCAGAATAGACTTAAGTGGATGCACAAGTATCTCAACTTCTAACTTATATTTGAAAAATAAATTTACAGAAGAGAGCACCCAGGATGAGTAACAGAAGTTCAATAAAAGGTATGTGATGTTGGAAAAATCAGTCTAGAACACGACAAGTCAAAATGAGCTGAAGCTGGCAAAGGAAATGAGGGCAACAAAAAGAGCTCACTCTATCTATCTATCTATCTATCTATCGTCTATCTATCTATCTTCCTTCAGAGAAAAGGGTACATTAAAGAAAAAATTGGCCTTTTACTTAAAGCGGATGGGACAATGATAATTCACAAAAAGGAGAAAGAATAGCTGCTTAGCTCTCATTTGGTTTCCATTTTCCCTGGAAAGGACAATGACTTTTATACAGGGCAAGACAGAAAAAATATGACTAAGAGAATTTGATGCCCAAAATAGTAGAACACTTCATTGCCCAAACTACTTTAAGCAGCCTGGCCCAGATAAACTGTATGATTGCGTCTTAAATGAACCAAAAGACATTATTCCTGAGTCATTGTTAGGAATATTTGAAAACTGGAAAATAAGAGAGGTATTACAAGATTGAAGAAGCACAAATACGTCCTGATGTTCTTAAAAGGGAAGAAAATATTATCCTCAAAACATAGGCTAATGAGTTTTACTTTGATTCCTATGAAAATTCTAGAAAGAGTTATTAAAGAGCTCAGTGGCAAATATCCAGAAAGGTAATCCGTCTACAAAGAGTCAAGCTGGCTTCATTAAGGGCAAATCATTTCAGGCTAATTTCATTTCCTTTTTGAAAGAAATATTAAACTGATGGGTGAAGGGAATGCTATGAATAATCTATTTAGATTTCAGCAAAGCTTTTGATAAAGTATCTCACACTAACATTGTGAAGAAGATAGATATGCATTAGATAATAATTACAGCTATAGGGATTCTGAACCTATTGGATGTCTAGAGAGATTGTTCAGTGGTTTATAATGGTTCAGTATCAATGTGGCAAGAAGGCCTCAGTGGAGTGCTCCATGGACCCCCAGTTGGCTCTGTGCTATTTAACACTTTTATTAATGACTTGAATAAAAGCATGACTGTGTCATGCCTATCACATCTGCAGATGTCAGAAAGCTGGGAGAAATAGTTAACATTTTGATGGCAAAGTCATAATCCAAAAGATTAAATTAGAATCTTTTCTGGTTAAGATTCTAACTTGTTAAGCTAGAACATAAGGTTGAATTTAATGAGACAAAAACCAGTAATGATAAGTGTAAGGTCCTGCACTTGGAGAAAAAATTAACCCTATCAATAAAGATGGGGGAAGTATGGATAGACAGCACTTGTCAAAAAAAAAAAAATCTGGGTTATTTTGGTGGAATTTTTGCTCAGTGTGAATCAGTAGTATGATGTGGTAGCCAAAACATCTAAGACAGTCTTCCTTCCTCCCTTCCTCCTTTCCTTTCCTTCCTTCCTCCCTTCCTTCCTTCCTTCCTTCCTTCCTTCCTTCCTCCCTCCCTCCTTCCCTCCCTCCTCCCTCCTTCCTTCTTCCTTCCTTCCTTCCTTCCTTCCTTCCTTCCTTCCTTCCTTCCTCCCTTCCTCTTCCTTCCTTCCTTCCTTCCTTCCTTCCTTCCTTCCTTCCTTCCTTCCTTCCTTCCTTCCTTCTTTCCTTCCTTCCTTCCTTCCTTCCTTCCTTCCTTCCTTCTTCCTTCCTTCCTTCCTTCCGTCCTTCCTTCCTTCCTTCTTTCCTTCCTTCCTTCCTTCTTTCCTTCCTTCCTTCCTTCCTCCCTTCCTCCTCCTTCCCTTCCTTCCTTCCTTCCTTCCTTCCTTCCTTCCTTCCTTCCTTCCTTCCTTCCTTCCTTCCTTCCTTCTTTCTTTCCTTTCTTCCACATGTACTAAGGACTCCCTAGCTTCTTTAAAGATTCATCTCAAATCCCCCCTTCTGTAGGAGCCTTTCCAAGTTGTCCCTAACTGCTGATACCTTCTCTTCTCTGATTACCTTACATTTACTCTGCATGTATTTTGTATTTTAGTTATTTATATGTTTCCCTCATAAGAATGCAAACTCTTTGAGTGCAGGGCTGCTTTTGCCCTTTCCCCCTCCCCATTAGAGAACTTGCCATACAACAATTATCTAATCAAAGTTGTTGGTTAACTTCCTGACTCTCCCTTCCAGCTTTCAGAACCAGTGTGTTCCAAACACGCAGGCTTGCCCTTTGGGGAGGGGGTTTCTCAGCAGAAGCTAAAAAAAGCACAGCAGTTACAAAGAACAATAAAACGTTTCTTCAGTCTCCCTTAATGGCAGAAAGAGAAAACTTGTAGCTTTCCTAGAATGGATCTTTGAGTGAGTCACCTGCCTTCCTTAAGTACTCTGCAAGTATGGGAATGAAACAAGAAAGATGATGTCTGACAAGGATGAGTTACATTGTTAATTAAATTGGCACTGGAGAATTTACTAGCTTTAATTAGTGTAAAGTAAGTCCCAGACAGAAACATAGTTATTAAAGCATGCTAATCAGATTAAAGACGACGTATAGATTTTATGGGCTGCTTGGAATGAAAGCATTGCCAGCTTGAAGCTGGAAACATCCCCAACTTGATTTATTTGAAAAAAATTAAGTGCCATTGAAATCACTTCCATTTCATTAAAATTACTCATTAATCAAGTTACTAATAAATATGATCTTTAATACGTCCAGATCTACACCCCACCCATCCACCGCAGCCACCTCCCAAAAAGGAATCCTTAATAGATGGAGGCGGGATTTCTTGCTGCTAAAACTTTTCCATCTATTTTTTGAGCTTGGTTTGGTGAGTCTTCAGATAAGAGAAATAAAGTCGTACCCTAAGATACGTACGAGAACCCTTTCCAGATGTGAAGGACCTGGGAGAGACACAGTTGCATCTTTGATTCGTGTATTTCACATTCTTACTAAAGAAATGCCTCAAATGTCTGGCCAGCAGTGTCAGGGCACTCAAAGGGTTCTTCAGGAGATTGAAAAAAGAACAAGTGCAGAGATGAGGAAGTAGAAATTGATATATATGTATTGGCAATCTACCCGGTCTTATTCTGATGCTCGGGAGAAGGTTTTGAGAATCTCCGAAGACTGAGCCTCCCAGGGTCATATCTATACCATATAGTGGTATTAGAATAAGATTTCAGTAGCAATCTGACCCTGAAAATACCATGCAATTTCTAATTTATTTTTGGGAAATTCTCATTTGTTGTGGTATTATGGATTTGCAAGAATGTTTTTTAATCAACCCATCAATCAACTATTAAAGCATTACTTAAATACTTACTATGTATATTAGTACTTAGTAAAGTATATTAATACTAATTAAATAATTATTTAATATTTTTAATTTATTAATTAAATTAATTTAAAATCAATTTAAATAATCTAAAATTAAAATAATTTAATTATTAACTCAAAATAATTAAATTATTAAATAATAATAAGCATATTACATACCTACTATGTGTCAGACACTGTGATAAGCACAAGGAATATATATTTAAAAAAGTAAAAAACATTCCTGCCCTCAAGGAGCTTGCATTCTAATGGAAGATATGCTATATGTGTACACAGATATGTACACCTTGTACACAAAGGTGTCCTAGAGCCAGCTTATGGCTGGCTCTCTTTTTCAACATGAGCATTTATAACTTGAGAATTAGCAAATATCAAAGACTGATAAAGGACTGATAAATAGAAGTATGCATAGTATGGTTTTATATTATCTATCTATCCATATCTATTTATCTATCACCCATCCATTTATCTTATCTATCTATCTGTGTCTGTCTGTCTATCTATCTATCTATCTATCTATCTATCTATCTATCTATCTATCTACCTACCATGTTAGATGGTGGCCTTCTCTAGTTCAAAGTGGGAGGGAGGGAGATAGCTTAAAACTTAAAATGTAGCAAAAGCTTTTTTTTTTTTAAATGGCAAGCACTACAGTAATCATGGATTGCTTTATTGTTTTGTTGATTTTCTAGGCTTAAGAAAGTGATGGAGAAAATTTTAATAGAGCAGATTAAATTTAAAAGTATAACCAATTACTCCCTCCCCCCCCCCCCACTACATCTGTTAAATATCTACTGGCACACCTCTGAGTACATACTATGTAGAGAGAAAAGCACTGGCTGCTGGGGGGTCATAGGGATCAGGAAAGCCTTCCTATGGACAGTGCTCTTGAGCTACATTTTTAAGGAAGCCAGGGATTCCAAGGGGCCAAGGAGAGGAAGAAGAACTTTGTGGCTATGGGGAATGACTGTGCAAAAGCAAAGGGGTAACAGATGGAACACTTTGTGTGGGCCAATATGGCTGAACTGCAGAGTGTGAGGAGGAGAGACAAATGTGAAAGATTTTTTTCTTTACCTTTCTTTGAAAACACTGACTTCAAGACTTTGTTGGCAAGTTTTAGTGTGCTTGATTAGTGACTCTAGCAACTGAAGCAGAGGGCCTGGGTCTCTGAATTCTAGCAGCAATTATCAGCCTTTCCACTCATTAGACATGCAGTGTAGAAGAACTTGTGTTATTTATATTTTTACATATGCATTGTCTCCACAAATAGATTTTTTAGCTATAGGCAATCATTGTGGGATCATGGCATATCAGAGAGCAGATGCCAGCCTAGCGGGAAACATTGAGGGATGGGGGAAGGGTAGTGGATTCTTCAAAGCATTGGCTGATTAACTTAATGTTGAATCATGGGGGGAAAATCTAGAATAAATGGTTTATAAGAACAAAAAAGTATAGTGTTGACCGTCACTAGTAAACATGAAGTCACTATCATAAAAATCAAGAAAACATGGGTTTACTATTATGAAAATCATGAAAAGATTATACCAGCTTAACCTCATTTCACTTTTGGACCTGGTTACCATATCAGTGGGTGAGGAAAATTCTGTAGACCTAAGACATAGGGTCTGGATTTTTATGTAGTCTTCTGAAAAACTTTCAGATTGGAAGATATGTCCCTGATGACAGTATTATGATGCTGCAGATCTCAGTGTCAGGAATCCCATAACTGAGTTCAGTTTCAACCTTTGACCTTTACTAGCTAGCTATGTGGCCATGGGGAAATCACTTAATCTCTCTGAGCCTCAAATTTCTTAATTTATCAAGTCTGATATTACTACATGGGAATCAATGTTACGTAGTTGATAGAGAGTCATCCTTGGAGTCAGAAAGACCTGAGTTCATGTCCTTCTTCTAAACATAATGGTTGCATGTTCATGAGCAAATCATCTAAGACTATACATAACAGAGGAGTTGCTCATCTGCCTCAATATCAAGGGTTTCCAAAAAGGATACTTCCCACAGCGATGGAATCCTAAGTCTGGGGACAAAGTAACTAGACAACATGCTTACTATTGTTGGACTGAAGTTAAGAGGAAATGACATATGTAAACTGCTATGCAAAATAAATCTCTATAAAAACTATGGTTATTAATAATTATTATATTCATGCCTAGTTGAAATATTAGATTCAGGGTGTAGCGATTAAGCAATTAATAACAGTCTATAGAGTAGCTAGGTAGTACAGTAAATAGAGCACAGTGCCTGGAGTCAGGAAGTTTCCTCATCTATAAAATGAACTGGAGAAGGAAATGGTAAACCATTGCAATATTTTTGCCAAGAAAATTCCAAATGAGGTCACGGAAAGTCAGACATGACTGAAACGACTGAGATGAAATGGAAAAAAAAAATCTAGTTAAGTGAACCAGACCTTTGTCCCTAGCCTAGTTCTTATAAACTTTTTAAAAACTGGATTGAATTTTAAAAAAAAATCATTTCAGTGCTGACTATGTACTAGGAAGTATGCTATGCATTGTAGATACAAACATAAAAGTAAAATACTCCTTTTCTTCCAAGGGCCTAATTCTCAAAGGGACAAATAGTACATATATGACAGTGATGGTCAGGAAAGGGAATCACAGGAAATGAGAATTGTTATAAGGCAATTAATCGACATACTTTTGGTGGAACAATGACGCTATAGCAGTACAGGGAGAATTAATCCACTCAGAATTGTTATCTTGATGAGTATCCGAATGAGTGAGAACTTAAGTAACCCATAGTATCTATATAATTGTCTGAGAACATCCGAGTAGAACGTATTCCAGATCCATTCCAGTTTTCTTGCCACCCAACCAAGTGTACATTTGCCCCCTTCCCTAAACAGATATATCTACTTTTAAATTCGTGCTCTGGGCTCATCTATCCAGCGAATAATACCACTCCTTTTTTTTTTGTGGTGGTTCAGTCCAGTAGAAGAAGGAGGACCTGGAAAGTATTTACATAGCTAGGACAGATTGCTGAGTGGGTTATGAGCCATGGTACTCCAACGAAAACATAAATGAGCTGCATGCTAAATGTGAGAGTGACTTAAAGCTGAGGGGGAAGCGACACCTGGGGTGAAAGAATTTCCACCTGTGTTATACAAGCTGGAAGATGTTATACAAGGATTATTGTGTCTGAAATCAGAAGAACAGGTTAAAACTATGTTTTGAATAAATAAAAAAAAATTACAGAAATAAATACCTATGTATTTATTTATTACTTGTATAGCCCAGAGTAAAGTCAAATCACCTCCTCCACTTTCAATTTCCTCACCCATAAAATGGGGATAATAAACCTCATGCTGCTGACCTCACAAGGGTGAGCTAAGTATGTTGTAAACCTTAAAGTGCTTTATCAATGTGAGCTATCATTATCTACCTGCCAGTGTGTCAGCTTTGAATATGAAGCAGTCGACTGTGTCTTCTATATTCCATTCAATTCAAAACAACTTTTATTAACCACTCACCATCCTCAAGACACTGAGTTAGCCACTGGGGGTACAATGATGAATAATGCACAGTCTCCTACATCAAGGAGTTTATAATCTAGTAGGGGATATAGTACAGGCACACAAATAACTCGAAGGCAAATTCGAATATGATAAGTATGCAGGACAGATCCAGGCGGTGTGCTGTGCATTTCAAGAAATAATTTCATTGACTCTAATGCAGCACATATCTTAGTATCAAATCATCTCCTAAATACTTTTCAGCATTGATGGCTTTCATTCAGCTCAGACATAGAAATCACTTTTACTTCTGAATATAGAGCAGATAAATGGAAATTTTTCCCTTTTTTTTCTTCTCCCACTACCTTTTCTCTCTCTCGTTCTGTACAATTTCTAGTTATCTCAGGATAGAATGATAACAAGGCAATCCATTTTTTTTTTTCAGTGCGTGTGTGCATGTGTGTGTGTATAAAATCTTGAATTTTTTGACACTTTCGTGATATTCATAAGGTTGTAAACAATGAGGAACTCTAATGGAACTTCAGCATGAAAATAAATCAGGCCTGAGCAAAGCTTTTAGGGGATATTCAATTATAAACCAGAGAAAAATGGTGTAGTTCAGATAATCTGGGGAATCTTTCATTTGGCATTCACTTATTTGCAATTGCTCTTCGGGTCCAAACTTATTGTAAGAATGAGTTTTCCTTCAGAATGCCAAATGCTGGGGGAATAGTCAGAAAGAAATTAGTTTGAAGCACACAGTGTTATGACCATTTGAAATACAATTATTTCAAAGTGGAAATTTTATTGCCTATTTCCTAACATAAATTTTAGCCAAAATGGTGTCAATCAGCCTGCTAAAGCAAATTAGTTGAAAACAATGCTATGTGACTCAGTATGAATTATGCTGGGATAAAACAATCTACTCACCAGGAAAGAAATGTCCCTGAGTGTTAATGCATGAAGCTCAAAACTGACTGACCTAACCCACCTATGTGTCCTCTCAAAGGTAAAATTTCATTTGGAATTTAGAAGAATTTCTTGGGTGTGGAGACTACCTTCATCAATGTATACTTCAAACTTTCCATATGTTCTTGTTTTTTTATGACCCTTGTCTATGCTTTTCCATAGAAGTTCCATGGAGTTTCTATCTAAAATACTGTAGGTTTCTTATTACTCTTCACAGAATTGTCTCTTCTCTCTCAGATTGCCTTCTTTTCAGGTCTCATGTATATTCTCTTAAGGCAGAATGTCTTAGTATGTGGGCTAGGTTTTATTCCTATCTGTGATACATACAAGTGTTACATAAACCCTGGGAAAGTCAGTTATCCTTTCAGAGCCCCAGATACCCTTCTAAGATACCATATTGCAAAAAAGGTGTCCATATATACAGGTAGAGGAAGTTCCCATATTAAGAGGTTCAACACCATTGAAATCATAGGTCCAGTTCAAAATTAAGAATATACAAATTCTATGAACATTTATTAAGTTGTTCAAGTCATTATTCTGGGCATTGGAAATATAAAGACAACTATGAGAAAAAGTTCCTGCCTTCATGGCACATATATTCTACTTGGAGATAACTAAAGATAATAATAACTAGTATTCACATAACACTTTGTGGTTTACATAGCACTTTGCAAGTGTTATCTCACCAGATCCTCACAACTTTATGATGTAAGTACTTTCATTATTACCATTTTGGATATGAAGAAATTGAGATTCAGAGTATAAGGGACTTGCCCATGGTCACATCACTAGCAAGTGTCTGAATCAGGAATTGAATTCAGGTCCCATCTTTTATTCTCTGTATGGCAACATGTAAGCTCTTAGAAATCAAAGGTAATTTAGGGAGAAAGAATGTAAGAATAAACTAGAAGGACTGTGAAAAGATCGATAATCTGCATTTCCTATGTATGACCATTCAGAATCATTAAATTACCTTTTGGATTAACTATAATTTAATTTGTAATTTTTAATCTTATGAGACTAAGGGCATCAGAATTCATATACTAGAGCATCACTGGGGAAGATGATGTTAAACATAAGGATTTTTACAGTGGCATAAAATGTAGAATCATTGAAAGCCATGAGCAATTTAGCCTAGTTTCTTCTTGTTCACCTTGTCCATTTTGTACCACTTGACCAAGTGAATTATTTAGAGGAGCTAGTTATCCTGCTACATGTCAGTCAATCAATCAGCAATCATTTATTAAACACTTTTTTTGTCAGGCATTATGCTAATTGATTAAAATTACAAAAGAAAACAACAATAATCCCTGCTATTCTCTGTCTACACACGCAGAGATAGGGGTATAGCTATATAGATATTTATATTGAGAGACAGAGAGTAAGAGAGGCAGTGAAAGACAAAGACAGAGACGGAGAGAAGACATTAGAGCAGGAGTTGAAAAATCAGATGATGGGAGTTATTAAGGTATAACGTTTCACAGACTCAGAAAAGAAGACCTGGAGAGATGAGGCTAAGGCTTAGGTGTGGGGAACCTGCATCCTCAAGGCCACATATGTCCTTGGGTGTGGTCCTTTGACTGAATTCAGACTTCACAAAACAAAAAAGGATTTGTTCTGTAGAACTTGACTTAGTCAAAAGGCTGCACCCAAAGATCTAGAAGGCCATATGTGTCCTCAAGGTTGCAGGTTCCCTACCTCTGAGCTAGGTTAAAAAACATCCAGGGTAAACTAAGGTTGTGATGGGAGAAAACTTTCAAATTTCTGAATGTTGGAAGTGGTACAATTTTAGGAGATAGTAAATATCCATGCCCTCATGAAGCACAGGGGAAGAGCATTTTTGGTATAGAGGCATGTGAGAAATGGAGAGATCATTTTGTCAGAAGCACATGCCCATGAATATTGAAGTCAATGAATATACAAGACTGAGTTTCTAAAGTCTTTGACATCAGTAGGTAATATCAATAAGAATATGGATAGGGCAGTATGTGCAGATGACTTCAAAGACCCCTAAAGACAAAATATCATTAAGGGATAGTAGTGGAGGAAGCGTTAGACAAGGGTAAGGACTAGACTCATCCTTTCTTCTTGTCTCATACATTGGACAAATTAGAAGAATGAGTGCTCATGAGTGGAATGTTGAAAGGGCTGTGGGATCCTCATGAGTTGGAGCTGGATTTTAGTTAAAGAAAGAAGTCGGAAGAAATGCTGTTTGACAAGTTCGAGGAGGTAAGGGAATCTGTTAAGGACAGAAGTTCTAGAGGGAGCAATGGGATGCACTAACACAGATGAACTAAGTAGAGTGGGCACGAGGAATGGACATAAGAGCTAGGCTGTACCAGCATGGCACTTGCACTTACAATGGAGAGATGAGGCAATAGAGATTGTGGAGGCTACTCCATCCTCCACAGTCAAAGGTTAGGGCTTATCTCCTTCAGAATTTGAAATAGAATTTGGAACACATATTGGCAAATGTCTTTGTGAATTCTCTCTCCCAATGGTGCTACTTAGGCTTTCCCTCCAAGGTGCGATAGATCTTCACAGAGTAGTCAGGCTTTCTGAAATAAAAATCTAATTTAATTGGTATGTTGGTGTGTGTGTGTGTGTGTGTGTGTGTGTGTGTGTGTGTGTGTGTGCGTGTGTGTGTGCGTGTGTGTGTGTGTGAGAGAGAGAGAGAGAGAGCACCTTGCATATATTTTTTTTTAGAATGTAAATGGTTAGAACAATAACTTTCGTAATATAAGGACATCTACCAGTAGGAGAATTTAATGACTCTCAACATCAATAGAAAAATTCTTTTATCAAGTTTATGTTTCATGAGACTAGAAAGTTATTTTGGGTAATGGATTATTGCATCACTTTTCTTGATGTCCGCATTCACTGGATTATTCAACAAAACTATCTTTGTGTTTAAGTCTGAAATGGAAAATGAAAAAAATTGGTGTATCCTTTAAAGTCACATTGCTTAAGGATATTGAAGGCCCCATCTTTCCACTCTGTCAAATGCTTAACATTTCAAATCAACAACCAGTATAGAGGAAGCTTATATTTCCTATTACTCAATTGGTGTGTGACATTAAAATGAATTCTTTTGTAAGGAAAACAAAAAGAAATATGTTTCATCAAGGATTCCCTCAATGTTTTCATAGACCATTCCTGTAAAGATGTAATTAAAACAGCTAGTATTTTTATAGTACTCTAAGATTTCCAAAGTATATACTTTATATACTTTATCTCATATGGTCCTCACAAAAATCTGTGAATTGCATGATTATTATTTCATTTTACAGATTAGGATACTGAGGCTGAGAGATGGTAATATATGGGGTTATACAGCTAAAAAGTGTCTGAAAGAGGATTCACATGCAGATTTTTCTAACTTTAAATCCGTTATCCTATCTACTTCACTACCTAGATTCCAGGTGAGACAGCAAATGCTACTTATGACCATGTCACAGTGCCTCCTCCCTTCAACCATCCTTGGCTAACAACATCATAGTTAACAACTAATACCTTTTAATCCAGGGCCACAAAATAATCTGCTATTTCCTGAATCAACAAAAAAAAATTATTAAATGCCTACTGTGTATCAGGCACTATGCAAGGAGCTACAGACATAAATATAAAAATGATACTGTCCCTGATCTCAAGTATTTTGCATTTTATTGAGGGATACATTAGTAGTCCTTGAACCAGGAGGTGAAGGGACCTAGGGATTCCAAGCAGAAGTGAGAAGGGAGAATGTTCTAAGCATGGGAGACAGCCTATGCAAAGGCAGAAATAAGAAATGGAGTATTTTATAAATGAAACAGCAAGTTGAGCAGTTGGCAGTAATATAGAATGTGTGAGGAGAAGTGAAATAAAATTAAGTCAGAAAAGCAAGGCTCGAGCCAGACTTGGAAAGGTGAGCCTCTCACCCCAGCTGGGGGAAAGTGATGTCACCTGAGAACACCATTGTAGGTGTCTGTACTTTGTTTGAATGTTTATTTGCATTTTACGTTACTTGATACTACTAATACATTACTTAGCCATTTACAACAATTTTAACTGTCTATAAATTTGTAGTCTGAGACTGAAAGAAAGTTTTTCTCGTGGGAGAAGAGATTTCCAGTTTTTTTCTGCGGTTAGGACTAAGGCAATCACACAAAACTTAATTTTTGAAATCAATAAGAATATTGTGGAGATCTTTGTGTGGTCATCCTTTGTTGCCGAAGAAGACCATGTCATCAGATAAATAATGACATGACTTGGACTTGACTTTGTTTTTCAGTGAGGGAGGTCTGTGTCACCAGCCTCACTTCTCCTCCAGAGCCATCTGAATCCAGTGACCAGATATTCATCAGGATGACTGGAGATGACCCGTTGGCGTTAAGTGACTTGCCAAGGTCACACAGCTAGTGAGTATCAAGTGTCTGAGATGAGATTTGAACTCAGGTCCTCCTGACTCCTGCACTGGTGCTCTATCCACTGTACCACCTAACTGCCCTAAAGAGGTCTTTGACCCTAGAGAGAAAGAGGAGATGTATCCAGCAGAGAGGAGGTGATGGTGTTTATGGGGTTAGAGAGGTTGTCCTTTTCTCACACCTCTGTGAAGTCAAGAACTGTTTTTCTTTTCTATTTGTATCCTCAGTGCCACAAGTGATTTAATTGGAGGGAAAAGCTTTGTAATGTGGAATAGGAGGAGTTCATTTGTAGCTAATAGTCCAAGATAGTTGCCTGGAATTATATGATGAAGAAACAGATGAGAATTTAGATGATGGGGGAAATTTTCCCAGTGCTGTGTTCTGGGAAGGCAAAGAAGCCTTTGACTTCCTCTCACTTCCCTGTCATCAGTGGATTGTCATGTCTGCCGATTCAGTCCTGTCTCAGCTCCGTTCCAGTCCTAACACACACTCATCTTATTCTTGGTCCATGACCTTATTGGCATTCTTTTAGTCTAGTCTTTCTATCTCCCCTGTCTGGCATCTCAAGATCACTGAAACACCCACTCTAGCTTTCTTGAATATCCATGAATAATATTTCAGGAAGTATTTTTTGGACTGATTTCTATGTTTCTGCTGAACTAAAAATTTCTCCTTGTAGTCTAAAACTTTGTCAAACCAAAAAGGGATTTTTATTTTGAGGGATATAGCTTTCAGGCAGTCTTGTGGCCAGTGTCTACAAGATCTTGGAGTACTGGTGCCTGGAAGACTTGGCCTGCAAAAAAGGCAGCACATGTCTTCTGGACTGTCTTCTTTTTTTTCTTATTCAGGAAAAGAAACATTTCAAAACCTGTCTGTTCAAAGTCATCTTTTTAAAAAAAAATCCTTAAAATACTGTCCCAGAAGGCTAGTTATGAGTTATGTGGGTCTCTAGTATGATATTTTCTATATACATTTGACTATTTTTCCCATCTTAAGCATCATTTACTATTTTCCCCCTCAAAGAACATTGGGAACTTAAACATCTAAATGTGATACTTTGACTATTATTGTAGATGAGAAGAGATCAATAGAAAAACATTTGTGGGTCTGTTCCATTTCATATGTGCTCGTTGACTCCATCTGTCAGATTTTTGGGACCTCTGGCACATACATACCTGAGAAAGTAGGGAAGGACGAAGCACGTGTTGTTTAGTTCACAGCTGTCACTGAGCTTTTGAAAATAGCATCATCACTATTCAAGTCCTTTGGTGTATGCTGCACCCAGACTCCAAGTAACTTACCATCTAATCTCACAAAATGTCTGAGAATTCAACTGCCTTCGCCAGGTAAACATTCAACCTCTTGACCCAGAAGAGAGAGGGAGATGATAGCTGTGGGAGAGCAGAAGTATAAGCTTTCTTGCAAAACACTGTGGAAGAAGATAATGGAAATATATGATTAGTATCACCTAAC
The DNA here is from genome assembly GCA_023548195.1 of Bettongia penicillata ogilbyi. NCBI lineage: Eukaryota > Metazoa > Chordata > Mammalia > Diprotodontia > Potoroidae > Bettongia > Bettongia penicillata. Next base: position 7,875,709 of record JAJHZJ010000008.1, read on the forward strand.
AATGTTAATACTTCAATATTTCCATGATGTTACTGATAGGGGAACGACTTGGAGGATTTCCTCTTCTTCAATACGTCAAAACCTTCTGTGCCTTCATATCTTTGTACCTTCTCTATCTTTTTTGTTTTTTACTTTTCGGCTACACTCTGAATTTCACTCTGGCCTGATCTTCCTTCTTTCAAACTATCCCCTTCCTTAACTTTCATTTCCCCAGGGGAACAAATCACTGGAAAAATCATCAGTTTTGGCATTCAAGTTTTATCAGAAACCTCAGTAGCCTCTGCCCTATTGATTGGACAGCTGGAGGGCAAGGGGAAAAAAATGCAAAACATAAAAATCCTTTTCACACATTCTCTATAGAAAGACATGGCAGAAATCTAGAAAACTTCATTTCCCTGTCCCTGCACTCTTTGGATTCTAGTCCATGACGCATAATCATGTTCTTGATCCTGTTAGCTTCTCCCTTCCCCTCCCCTCTTAACTTTCTCTTTGTGTGTTGTCTTCTCCATGAGACTATAAGATGCCCAAGGACAGACACTGTCTTTAGCTGAATCTCTCATGCTTAATGCAGTACCCGACACAGGTAAGTAGGTGCTTAATAATGTTCATTGTATTGCATTATGTTTTTATGGTTATTATTATTTTCACAAATTTTTCACAAAGAATCTATCCAATGTACTGGAGGCCTTCCTACATTTCTTTTACTTGATTCAGATGTATCTTATTGTTCATTATTCCCAAGAATACAAACAAGACAGCACAAGGGAAGACAAATACACATATAGGAAAATCTACCCAGGTAACCAGAACCTCCTGATCTATATACTTCTCTGTTTTTTCAGAGCTCTTTCTTAGTTCTATTGCTTTCTCTCCTTGCAAAATAGTTGACTCTGCAATATGAGGATCTGTTTAGAAATGCCTATTTGTGTTCAGGAATTCTGAATTCTGTTACAGTAGTATAGCCTCTAAGTGAGAGAGATCTGGTGAATTGATTAGGGTAACTGAAAATAACAACGACCTTCTTGACTGTTAACGTCATTAATACGTGCATATCTTATTTAGTCATGCTTTATAGATATTGGAATTTTTACAAAGTCAAGGTTTGTGTTAACCTTATGTTGAGCAAGTCTATCTACCATTTTCCCAACAGCTTATGTTCACATCATGTCCATGTGTCAATTTTGGTAATTTTAACAATATTTTAAACTTTTTCATCATTATTATATCTGGTATGGTTATCTGTCATCAGTGATCTTTAATGTTACTATTATAACTGTTTTGGCAAGCCATTAACTGTGAACTTAATAAATAAATGTTGCATGTGTTTTGACTGCTCCACTGACCGCTGTCTCTCTCCTTGGACCTCCCTCTTCCCTGAGGCACAAAGACATTGATATCAGCTCAGTTAATAACCCTAAACTGGCCCTTACCTGTTCAAGTGAAAGAGATGTGGCAGATTTCATTATCTTATTTTAAGACATTGCCACAGCCACTTCAACAACTACCACTTTGATCAATCAGCAGCCACCAACAATGAGGCAAGACCCTCCAGCAGCAAAAATATTACAACTCAGATTGTGATATCTGATTACAAAGCTCAGATGATGATTAGCAGTTTTTTTTGCAATAAAGCATTTTTAATTAAGGTATGTACATTTTTTAGACATCATACTATTGCACACTTAATAGACTATACTATGGTATAAACATAGCTTTTGTATGCACTAGGAAACAAAAAAAAATTGTATGACTCACTTTATTGAGATATTTTCTTTATGGCAGTGGTCTGGAACTGGACCTGCAATATGTCCAAGGTGTGCCTGTAAACACTTTTGGAACGATATGACTTCATAGAATCACAGACTAAGAGCTTGTAGGGGTCTTAATGGTCATCTAGTGAAATTCCATTTAGTAGACAAGGAAACGGAGGCAGAAAGAGGTTAAATAACGTTCGCTAAATTACACAAGTAGTGACCAAGGCAAGATTTTAACCCAGATCTTTGATCTTTAAAATTAATGCTCATTCTGTCATACATTTTGGCTGATTGGAATCAGGTGTTAAACTACTTCTCCAAGATTTTATTTTCTTCGAGTGCCTTTTACTACTTCATTAGGCATTTAAAAGAACCTGGGGGAAGGTCTCCAGTTCATTGGGTAGATACTCTATAAAGAATTTATGAAAATAAATGAACAACACTCACAAATATTGTTATACTGGTATATTTGTGAGGTGATACTTAACATATATTCCCATTATCTTCCTCTATGGAGATTTTCAAGAAAGCTTGTACTCCAAACTAGTACTGTGCCTAGTACTGTGCCTCACACTCATTTCTTTCTGCTTGGCAAAGAAGTTGGATGTTAACTGACAAAGATATTTTCTGAATTCTCAGACTTCTCATTGTGGTAACTGTTTTCTACCAGTTAAGTTCCTTTTGGAAGTAGTAATATTGATAGGAATATATGATTTTTGGTGCCATAACTGTTTCTGCCTTCATTTTTTGGAGTTTGTTCAAATCGAAAAAGTTGAATTTGCAGGCAAATGTTAGGTTTTTGAATTAATTTGATCTGAGTGAACCAGAAAAAAAAAAGCAGGATGGTAGCAAGAAAAAAAAAAAGTTTTGAAGAAATGGAAACCAAAATCCACAGGAAGGAAAATTGTTTCTTCAGGCTTATAGAAATCCCTTTTCATCAAATATATTATTTTAAAGTTCTTAGTTTCTGAAAGAGAAAAGCAGATGAAAATGTTGAGAGTGATAAAAAAATGCTGATGGATGGATGAATTTTTTGAGCCTATCTGCAAACTTGGAGTCATGTGCATTATTTAAATAGACTTCCATTCCCAACTTGTTTCTTTCTTTCTTTTTAAAATAACTGTTGACATTTTTGGTTTTCTGGCTCAGCTACCATGAGAGAGAAAATGCCATTCGTCCTCTTGAGCAATGGCTTTGCTATTGTCCCTACAACTCACTCCTGTCCTACTTCCATAATTCTTACATGGACCAGTGAAGGATAACCCTTCCTCTTTCATGACAGCTATATATTTTACTGGGCAAGGGGAACATTTTAGTCTAAGCTAACAGTGCTCTAGAGACATTTACCTGGCTAATTGTTCTAAGAACTGAATGGATTTTTCTCTTTGATTTTCAAATCTCAAAGAAACTCAGCTCACAGCTTTTCCAATAATGGGAAAGATAAAATAAAAGACGGGGTATGAAAAGTGCTAGTACTATAGAGGGGCTTTATTGGGCCATAATTAGGACCTGTAATCTGCATCTGATTTCTTTTAAGTGTATAAGATATCTTGGTAACCTGATCAAATGATATTTTTATTCTTTATACATCTTCAGTGCTTTAAAAGATACCTACTTTCATGTAGGAGAGACTCTTCTTTCCATAACAGGATTTTCCAGCTTTTATTTGTCATGGCCACTTTGACAGTTTGGTGAAACTTATGGACTCCTTACATAAAAGAATAATGCTTTTAAATGCATAAATTAAAATGTATAGGGGTATAAAAACAATTATGTTGAAAATAGTGTTATCAAATATTTTTTAAGTTCTCAGGAAATGGGTTAAAACCCCCCATTCTTCACTAATGTTGATTGCAGTCCTATTTCCCCATGTCTTAGTAGATGATCTCTATGATGAGCATGACCAAAAAAATAATCCATCACTTGTCAACCAAATTTCTGATGATCAGTTTCACTTGGATTGGTCTATTGTCATGCTTTTGTAGCTGGATGGAACCAATAAGAGTTTTTGGTTTTATTTGCCTAGTTTTTATGAATTTCAATGAATTGATGGAAAAACTGGGCATGGTTAACCCAAAGGAGTGAAATCATAGGGATATAATAGCTGTCTTCAGTTATTTGAAGGACATTTATGTGGAAGTGGGAATGGCCCAAGAGGGTAGAAATGGTTCTAGTGAAAAGATGCTAGGGTGACTCAATGAAAAGTGCACTGGCTGTGGAGTTAGAGAATCTGATTTCAGATCCTGCCTCTGGCACTTATGTAATATTGGGCAAATCACTTAACTGTGTCTCAGTTTCCTTATTTGTAAAATGAATTAACAAAAGCCTTCAGACAGTTTCATCCAAAAAAGATGATTTGCCATTTGCATTAAAACTTATCCATGAGGAAGAAAATAAAATGTGTCTTTTTTTGTAATGTAATAATAATGCTAATGACATTTATGTGGCATATTCATTTTTCCTTATTTGTAAAATCCCATGAATCTTCATGTTTATATTTTGAGTTAACTTTCATATAGAGTTGTAAGGTTTGTAAAGTGTTTTACATGTATCATTTCATTTAATTTTCACAACAACCCTGTGAAGTTGGCACTATTATATCCCCATTTTATAGATGAGGAAACAGGCTGAGTCATCTTAAGTGACTTGCTCTGAGTTGCACAACTAGAAAGCATCTTCCATAAAGAAGGGAGTTCAGACTTGATATAAAGAAATAAGAATTCCAATGAGACTAATTTAACGATGAAATGGATTGCCTTGGAGGGAAGTTCATTTTTCTTCACTTAAGGTCTTCATGCAGAGTCTGGATGACCACTTGTTGGGTGTACTATGGACACATATAGGAATTGGACTAGATGGCTATTGCGGTCCAGTCCAATTCTCACCAGACATTAAAGTGTGACTTCAGTGGAAGATTAGATTTTTTTGATGGTTGGAGATTAGTGAACTTTTGTCACTACGTAGAAAACTATTTAAACTTGAAAATGCCACCTAAATGTCATTAGCGTTATTATTACATTACAAAAAAAGACACATTTTATTTTCTTCCTCATGGATAAGGTTTAATGCAAATGGCAAATCATCTTTTTTGGATGAAACTGTCTGAAGGCTTTTGTTAATTCTGTTGTTTTTATTATGCTCATACTTGATTATTAAACCTTCAGAGAAGGGACTAGAGCAGGCACTAAGCAAGGAGCTGTCCAGTGGCTTTCTGATAAAAAAAAAAGAATATCACCGTTTCAATTGCTGAGTCACTTTTTGTTTTTGGAAAATTCCAATTGTCAAATTAATTGAGATATTCATGTACCAACAATCAAATCTATCATGTGATGGTGGAAAATTACTCATACAATTCACTCAAAGTCACATCTGTCTCAATAGAGGACAGTTGTTTTAATTTCACAATTATGTCCTTAAATTTGAAGAACTCCTTCTGAAAGAACGTAGAACTAGATGATAAATGTAACAGTCTGTATTTTGGCTCTCACTGATTGAGAGACCAAAACTAATAAAATGCATATGAAGAAATTTGATTTTTCATGGCCTTTTGTTAGAGGATACTTTGTGTTTCACATTTTATTTCAATATACTACAGCATGGTTGTGCTTTTCGGTAGTGACCTGGAAGTTAGACATCCTGGGTTCTAGTTTTCACCTGTTATTATTCAGTTATACAATCTTTATCTTATTATTTCCCTCTCTGAGCCTCAGTTTTCTCATTCAAAATTTAATTCACACTTATTACGCCTTTATTATGTGCAAGGTATTATGCTAGGTGCTTGAAATCTAAAGGTTAACAAAATGACATAGTCCTTACCCCTAAGGAGCTTCTAGCCTGATGGGAGAAAATAACAAATACATAGATAAATATAATGCAAGGTAGAATATTATGATGGCAAAGAAGAGATTCAGAGAAAGAATTTAAAGAGGAAAGAAAATATTTCAGCTGGGGGTATCAAAGGTTGTTAAATGATCTATAACATCTTTTCCGATGCTAAAATTATAGAAATCATATAAATCTTTCTTCCCTTTGTTTTCTACTCCAACTGAACAATTTGTGATTTCCATTCATAGACGTCATACTTTTCCATTTCCATTCCTTCCCTGTGCTTGTCCTTATGCCTGATGTCTCCACCTTTACATCATGAAGTAGGATTCATCCTCTAAAGTCTATTGCAGATTCTAACTCCTCTATGAAGCCCTAACTCTTCCTTGTGAAGATCGTTTCATTTTTTTTTGTACTTTTACCCCTAACTTCTAGCATGGAGGTTGGAATATAATAAGCCCTTAATAAATATCTTTTGGTTGATTGACTGAAAAGTGATCTTTCTCACCTATGTATCATATATAATTGTGAATTTTAATTATTCATTTATCTGACATATCTCTATGTCTGATAAATTCACATATTCATTTAAAATATTCATATATCTGGCATGTCCTGTAGCTGACATATTCCTAATGAAAGAGATCATTTGTCATTTCCCCAAGAGCAACACAATGCTTTGTTTTCAGTAGGCACTTAATATTTCCTGAATTTGTTGTAAAATTAAAATAGAGTTCTTGAATGGAGGTAGGGCTGATGATAGGACTGGAACACAGAAAACAAAATTATGGAAATCCTTGATTCTAACCCATTTTAGTGTATAGGTCATTAAAATACTTTGCAACCTGGTTTAAGAATAGTATGTTTTTGAGACTAAAGTTTCTCCTGTCTTCTGCAAGAATCTCTTCCCCTGGGAGAATTAATTCATCTGTTTCCTCTGATTATATCATTATTAAATGAGAGGGAAAAGAGAGAACAACTCTTTGCTGCATGGTGGAAAACTAAGGTTCAGATATATTTATCAACCCACACAATGAATGTAGAATGTATCGAGGACCTGTTTCTCTATGTTTGCCATTAGACACACTAGAAGATTTTTATTTCCAGCAATTACTGCTTAGTTAGTCAATAATTCCAAAAGCAAAACTATGAGCTACATTCTTCTAACATGCAAATCTTCCTTGGGAGTAGTTTCCTTTAAACCTTTGTTGTAGGGATGGTGAAGTGTCATTGCACTGGAGCAGTCATTCATACACTGGTGAATTTGGAGTCATTCTCCAATTTACAGAACTTTGAGTTTTTGAGAATTTATTCTGTAAAACTTTAAGTAGCACATTCCTCATAGCAAAACTAAATTCAATTTATCAAACAAAAGCATTTTTTTCTCCATGGGAACAAAAACAATCAATAAAGTACTTATGATAATTCTTGTAGTTATCCTCACAAGGTTCTCAAATATTCTTTTGTATTGAAGCTAAATTTAATCTTGGCTCTAGTCAGGAAAGTTGGCGGTGTGTCATAAGAAAGTGAAGGGAAAAATTATTCTCCTTGTTTGAAAATAATGGGTTGTACCACACATAGGGGCTGGCTGCGGCAACTTCAGATTACTAGTTCAATATATAGCATTTTTTATTCAATTGAATTCAGGAACCATTTATGAAATGCCTATTATATGCAAGGCATCTGGGTGATACTAAGTCAGGGAAAGGAAAGAAAGGATGTAGTTGGTTTGCAATGATAAACTAGGCCTTTCTAGTGTCAGGGACTAACTACCCAAATCCTTACAAATACTTAAGGTTCCATGAATCAGATATGCCCAGGAGATCAGAGACATCTATCAGTCTCACAAAGTGTCACTTGACATACATAGCCCACTTTTTATTAACTATTCTTTACTTCTCATTGAAAATTAGAAATATTTGTCTGAAGTTAACTTTATGAAATTGAGTGATGCTGGAATACCTTTATTACTTTAAAATCCCCGAATATCAGAATTAGAAGGGACCTCAGAGTCAATCAAGTGCAACCTCAGCCCGAATAGTAACCCTCAATATAACAATCATCAGTACTTCCTTAAGAAGTGGTCATTTAAACTTTCAAGGCAGCTAGGTGGTGCAATGGATAGACCTGAGTTCAAATATATCCACAGACTTCTGTTGTTGTCACTATCTTTGTTACTCTGGGCAAATCAATTAACTTCTTTCTCCATCAATTTCCTCAAATACAAAAGTGGAGATGATAATAATTCCTACCTAAGACTTGTAAAGCCTCTTAGCATACAGGAGATGTTTAATAAATCCTTATTCCATCCTTTCTTTCCCAGTGACTGGTAATGCATCACCTCTAGAAGCAGCCCATTTCACTTTAGGGATGCTCACATCGAATGAATAAGATGTTTGTGCATATATAAGTCAGCTAATCCGTCAGTCAGATAATGTTTATTAAGTGTTTACCTGTGTAATCCACTGTGCCAAGAAACAAAGAAAGGTAAAAAGAAAGCTCTTGCTTGCATTCTAAATGGGGAAAAAGCATGTATACAACTCTCCATAAAAATTGATTTAGGATAAATTTGAGATAACTCACATTGGGAAAAGTTTAATATTAGGGGGGATCCAAAAGCAGATGAGGCTTTAGCTGAAACTTGAAGGAAGCCAAGGAAGCAAGAAAGTAGAGATGAAGAGGTAAGAAATTTTAGGAATTGAGGATAGATAGCAAATAAAAAGTCTTCGAGTCAGGAGATGGAGTGAGGGGACCAGTGTTATGGACTCCCAGAGTACACAAGGAGAGTGGTGAGGGAGGGAGTGTAGGATGTATAAAGAATGGAAAGATAAGCAAGGTCAGGTTATGGAGGCCTTTGTAAGCGAAGCAGAATTTTACATTTCATCCTGGAGGTAATAGGGAATTCTTTGGGTTGATCAAATACAGTAGTGATATGGTCAGATTCATGCTATAAGAAGGAACAGTAATTTGACAGCTGAGTGGAGAATAAACTGGAGTGGGGAAAAGACTGCATGCATGGAGAGCAAGCAGCAGGTTACAGGATATTGTGATAGTTGAGCATGAATTGATAAGGACCTATATCAGGGTGGTTGCAGTGTCAGAGGAGAGAAAGGGTTGTATATTAAGAAATGATTCCTTATTTGGATCAGGGGTCAGGAAAAACAATTTAAACTCTTTGTGCATGACATTCCTTTAAACACTTGAAGGTAAGTCCCTCCAAAGTCATTTCCCCTCTAGTTAAACATCCTGAATTCTTTCATGTTTTCCTCTATCTGCACCCTCGTTGTCAATGTCTTTCCTAAACTGCACCACAAGGAAGACTGATAAAAGGCATTATATATAGCAAAATGTTCTCTGGATGGTAGCAGAAAAAACTAAAACAAATGAAAACAAAAGAAAACAGAAAAAAAGTGGGTACCCATTGACTAGAGAATGACTGAACGAGCTGTGGCATATGAACATAATCGTATATTATTGTACCATTAGAAATGACAAATGTGGAAAAGATAAATGGGAGAATTCATTTGAAGTGTTGTCAAGTGAAGAAAGCAGAAGAGAGAGAAAACTAAGGAGACTATGGTAATATAAGTAATAATAACACTGAAAAGCAGTTGAAGGGCAATGAACTGTAATGAGTTTAGGGTCTAAATAAGTCCTGAAAAGCTAGTAAAAAAACAAATCTTACTCCTTTCAGTGGAGAAATTGGATGTCTTCACTGCCACATGCAGTCCTGTGTCAGTTGGCTCCTCTGAGATTACAATTTGCTATGAGGAAGGGTTAATAGTTGCATTATAAGAACAAAGGACAATAATAAAACTCTTTTAAAATAATATAATTCTCATAACCAAAACCAGAAAAAGTATAATCAGGGTGGAGTACAGTCAGATGATAATGCCCATAATTCTGCCTTTATTTTAATGCACCTACATTTTCATCCACACTTTGAATTGTCATACAAATGATTTCTATTGGTCTTGTAGTCTAAAGTGCCCCCACCATTCAAACTTTTCCATAACAATTACCATTTAGGCACATATTCTCCATTATATACTTATGCAATTGATTATTTAAACACCTACAGGACTTTACATTTCCCCCATTCAGTTCCATCTTGCTAGCTTAGAATACTGTTTTCAAGTTATAATATTAGTTGCTGAAATAATGTACATTTCATTTAAAAAGAATTCCCATATGACAGAAGATAGCTACATTTGATCTAAGGCTGGGAGAAGTTTGAGAAAAAAAACCAAATTACGGCTGACTCTACATGCTTGAAATGATCTCCTCTCAGCATTGCTGAGCTCATCACTTCAGTGGACCTAATGATGGATGGGGATGGCTGCACAATGGATTTGACTCCAGCCACTTGCATTGATTTTGAAGATAAACACAGCGCTCTGCTGTGTGATGTAAATTTGATTCTTTTTTCAAAATTAGACGAGGTCTGTAGGAGATTGGGGAAAAAAATCTTTTGACTTAAAGACTAAAGTCCTTAATAGAACTTAGGGGTCAGAATGTTAGAGCTGAAAGAAATCTGAGACATCAACTTAGCCAACCCTATCATTTTACAGATAAAGAAACTGAGACTCAGAGTAAGTCTATATCAAAGTCATACAGCAGATATACCTAAACCAAGATCTCCCCCCTGAATGAACTCTCCTCTGTAACAGATAACCTTTTATTTTTTCTTTATAATTTCAACATATCCTCAAGATCTACCAAGAACACTGTTTTTTTTTTCTTTTTCCACAATCTCTTTATGTTTATATGGGAAAACTAGCCGAGATGAGATTCCATGAAACTTTGTCCAGTGTAAGCTTAAAGTTAGAATTTTATAATCACAACAGGCTCTTCAGAAGTCATCTTATCAACCTCCCTCATTCTACAGATTAGGACACTGAAGTCTAGAGTGGGGCAGTAACCTTTCTAAGGTCACCCAGTGAGTTACTTACTGAGCAACAATCGAGGTCTCCTCAATCCAATGTTCTTTATTTTACTGCTTGGTATTTTTTGAAGATTTTCCAGAGAATCATGAAAGTTTCTTTAAAGACTCATAGAAAAAGCAGAGCACATTCTCCTTGTTAGGCAGGGGTCTTTGTTAGAAAAGAATTGTAAATACAAAAGGACACTTGGAAAAATACTCTGAAAGAGTGCTTTACTATTAGGAACAAGAGAACATTGTGAACAGTGAGAAAAAAGAAATAGCTTTTAAACTCAAAGTACTTGCAATTTTTTTTTCTGATTCTGCAATTTTCAGTAGACAAACCTTTCTTTCATTTTCTGCCTCCGATATTTCTGTTTCTTTCCTCTGTAAGGATTCCACCTTCAAAGAATAACCCGATACACTGGACTGTGTTAATCCAGCCGCATGGGAAATTGTCTTCAGCTGAGTAATACAGTTCTTAGCACTCATGCAACTCAATCAAAGGTTCTCCCCAGCTTTGAAGAGAAAGCAGCCATTTAAAGTAGGAGTTAAAAAATAACTTTAAAAGTAAAGTTATGAATAATCTTTATAAGGATATTGTTTTATTAGGTCTCCCAAGCACAGATCATGAAGGGGTGTTCTCATGTGTGTGTGTGTGTGTGTGTGTGTGTGTGTATGTGTGTGTTTAATGAATAAAAATCGTCCACAGTTCCAAATGACTTTCATCAATAAGCCCAAATATTATCTATTCAAAAGCACTATGATTTTAGAATTATTTTATTTGTTAGTAATCTTTGAAAAATTACTTTCTTATACATTTGATACCCTCAAAACCATCAAAATAAAAAAGAAAAAACATAATTTTTTTTAACAAACTAAACCATTCTGTCTTCTGCATTTCTGTGTTTCCTTTTAATAACTTTTTCTTCTGGATATTCATAAAATTTGTTCTACTATTTTTTATATAGTCATAGATTTTATGTTGTTGCATTGCTGATTTTTTCCCTCCTGTATTACTTATTGTAGGTCTTTCCCTCAACATATATCTTCTACCTCTTCAAAAAGTACATGACATCTATCATTTCTTTTGGTCTCTGTTGTGTTTAGTCCTGCCTGACTCTTCATGAGTCAAAACCTATTTGCGGTTTTCTTGGGCAAAGATATTGGATTGATTGAACATTTCTTTCTCTAGTTCATTTTACAGATGAGGAAACTGAGGCAAACAGGACTGAATGACTGGTTTGGTGGTATGCAGTTACTATCTGAGGTCAAATTCAAATTCAGACCTTCCTGACTTCAGGCCAGGCATTCTAGTCACTTTACCACCTAGCTGCTAGAGGGTCTCTAGAAACAGTTATAAATCATTCTAACGCAGACCACTGAAAAATAGTAATACCTTGGTACACATACACTTAAATGTTTTTGGATAATAATAATGATGATTCTGATGACTTCTCATATTATTCACTTTTTGTACCATATTTTCTGTTACTTGAACAGGTTTAATTTATCATTTTGGTTTTCACTGTCTAGAACTGTTTCTCAGATTCCTTCCTCAAGTCAAATTTAAAGTTTCAAAGATATGATATCCTGTGTCATCCTCCCTCCCTATCCTAGCCCACCTCCCTCATCCTGAACCCAGAAGACCTCACACCACGTTGAGCATGGAATGAAGTAAAATGTAAAATTTTTATGTGCTCAATGACTACTTATTCAGTCAAGGTTATCTACATTTGAAAAAGCCTTCTCTGATAATACTTACTTTCTAGTGAATATATATGTTTTCAAATTTCATATCATTAAGTAAATGCTTTTATTATTTATTGTTATAGTAGTAGTAGTGGCAATGGCAGAAATAGGGAGAGGATATAATACATAAACAGGTATTTGCATCCAGCTCTCCATGACCCCACTTGGGGTTTTCTTGGAAAAGATACTGGAGTGGCTTGCCATTTCCTTCTCCAGCTCATTTGACAGATGAGGAAACTGAGGCAAACAGGTTTAAGTGACTTGCGCAGGGCCACATAGCTAGTAAGTATCTGAAGCAAGATTTAAACTTAGGAAGATAATTTTCCTGACTCCAGGCCCAGAGCCCAATCTGCTGCACCACCTATCTGCCAAGGTATAGGTATAAAAATATAATAATTATAATTATATATAATAGCTACAATAATAGGTATAATAATATATAATAAAATATAAAATAAAATATAATATATAATAAAATAGATTAGTGAATGAGGCAAGTATAAACCAAGTATGATAATGTTAGAGAGATAATGTTAGGGAGAATCATCACTGACTAGGGGGCGGCAGAGAAATAATTAACCTTTTCATAACTATTGGTTCCTTCTCACGTGCCTTCAAATATAACTATTTCCCTATCCTTAATAACAAATGAAAAATCTTCATTAGATTTACCATCTCCAGTGTCTCTCCTCCTTTTTTTCAGCCAAATATCTAAAAAAGAGGTTTACTTTGCCTCCATTTTTCTCTCCTTTCACTACTCTCTAACCCCTTTCTTTCTGGTTCCTGATTTCATCATTTAACTAGAACTAGTCTTTCTAGAGTCATCAATGAATCCTCTACCTGCTGTATCTTACTGTCCCTTCTCAGTCCCTGTTCTTCTTGATATTTCTACACCTTTAATATTGCTTATGCCTCTACTTTCAGATACTCTTTCCTCATTGGCTTTCATAAAAGTATTCTGCCTTGCTTCTCCTTTTCCCTTTCTGATGCTTCTTTATCTTTTTAAGCCATATTACTTCCCTTAAGTGTGGGTTTCTAAAACCTCTATTTGAGCCCTCTCCTCTCTGCTCTCTTCCTTCTCTCTCTCTCTCTCTCTCTCTCTCTCTCTCTCTCTCTCTCTCTCTCTCTCTCTCTCTCTCTCTCCTCCTCCTCCTCCCTCTCCTCTCTACTTTTCCCTTTCCCTCCCCACCTCTTCCCTATATTTTCCTTCCTCTCTCTGTCCGTCTCTCTGTCAGTCATTTTACCATTTCCCATGGATTTAATTAGCATCTTTATGTTTAATGATTTGCAGATCTATATAACTGATCCAATCTCTTCCCCCTTCAGTCCCATATAATAAGAAGAAATTTCAAATGATATATCCTAGAGATGTCTTGGCTAAAATACAAATTCTCCTGTCTTGCATTTAAAGTTTTATGCAATTTAATTCAAGTCTATCTTTCTTTGTTTATTGAACATTATTTCACTTTATGCACTATATTCTGCCAAAATGATCTATGAAATTATCCCTCAATTTTGGCATCTCACCCTTCTTTTGCATGAAAATTGTATGCAAATAATAACCTTTGACAAAGAATCAAAGTATACAAAAAGTTGGTTTTCAAAAGAAGAAATGCATACTATCAACAACCAAATAAAAGGATACCTCAAAATCACTAATATGAGGAATACTACAAATTAAAATAACTCAAACATTTAACTTTTTGCCTCTGAGTGCAAAAGATTACAAAAGACAAAAATGTTTAACTTTGGAAGTCAGACAGTCTAATGTATTGGTGCTGTGGATTTGTCCAATATATACATGAAATTATATAGGGGTGTGTGTGCGTGTGTGTGTGTATGTATTTAAAAGCCACTGTGTGTGCATATTTTTTGATCCAGAGACACCATAGCTAGGAATTTACTCAAGAAGGTCGAAGATAGGGGAAAGATCTTTCGCGCGCACACACACACACACACATATACACACAAATATAAAGCAGACTTTTTTATAGAAACAACTGAAAGTGGAGGTTGATCTTTTGGGGAAATGACTAAATCAAACATGACATGCAAATACAATGGAATATTATTGCACTATAGATAACAAATATGAAGAAAAGTTTGAGAAGACTGAGTTAATGTAGAATGAAGGAAGCAGAACCAGGGGGACAATTTACATGATGACTAGGAAAGTGTAAAAGAAAACGACAATGAAAAACTTTACAACTCTGAATACAGTGAACAGACATGAGTTCAAAGCAAAAAGATTGTGACCTATGGGTGGAGAAAGAAGATTTACTGTGCTTGTTACACAGAAGGATTCTATTCGTCAGCCAAGAAATCATCAGAGAGTGACAGTGTTGTACAAGAAATAAAGAATATCAAGAAAACATTTAACAAGGAAAAAAATTGAATCATATACCTTGATTTTCCTCTTTTATAATAATCTCAAATTTTATAAAATAGGAATTGTGTCATTTCTGTGGGGCAACTAAGTGGCACAATGGATAGAGTGCCAGATGTGGAGTCAAGAAGACTCATATTCTTGAGTTCAAATCCTGTCTCAGACACTTACTAGCTGTATGACATTGGGCAAGTCACTTCCCCTGTTTGCCTCAGTTTCCTCATATGTAAAATGAAATAGAGAAGGCAATTTTGAACCACTCCAGTATGCTGGCCAAGGAAACACCAAATGGGGTCACAAATAGTTGGACATGATTGAAATGACTGAACAGCAAAAACATAATTTCTTTGGATATGAGTTAATTCAATTGAATTTGATATTTATTTATCGTGACTTCTATGTGTCAGACACTGTGAGAGACATAGGGATTAAAAAAAAAGAATCCCTTCCTTCAAAGAGTTTACATCTTATTAGGTGAAATAATATAAACAAACAAAAAAAAATCACATAAACCAATACAAAATATATACAGAGCAATTTCATGGGTATAAAGAACTAAGTACTAAAGGGATCTGGAAAAGAAGCAGTAGCAGATGACATTTGCTTTCTAAGAGGTAGATTCATATTTTGAATAGAGAGAAGACTTAGATCCCAGTTACCCTGGGTTCTAGTAAATTGTGTGACAATTTATTCACCTGAATAAATTCACCTGAATTCTCTCAGTGGCCCAGGAAACTCACTGACTTTGAAATTATAGATGTATTTCTGACTTTTATTGATGTAAGAAGTTTCCACAGTAGGAGTTCTCTACAATGTTACAATTCATAAGAGTTTACTCAAGACCATTCAATCTATAAGTTTATAAGATTAAATGGAAGACAAGTAAGGACAAATCATCATGAGTCTATATTTATTAAAGAACCAAAAAAAGATAATTTTTATGAAGTTGTCTTTTCCTCCCCTTGACATATTATGCAATATTAACTTGGTTATATTTTTTGAACATTCACTACTACTCATTCAAAATGGTGTCTAACCAAATGTACTTAGACAACATATTAAAATATAAAACACATGCCAGACATGACATTTCATAATGTGATTTCAAAAGTCAGTTTCACCACTTCTTCATTGTGGTAGAGTCATATGTAAACTTGGGTAAGTTCTTCCCGAGTCTCAGTTTTCTTCTTCATAAAGTAGAAATAATAAAACACTGTCTATAAGGTAACTTCATGAGGGGAAGTCTTTGTAACTTTGAAGCATTATACAAATATAAACTAGTATTATATTATCAAAAAGACACACTTTGAAGCAAATTATTTTTCTTTACATGAAACTAAAAGACTAGCTGTCATTTATTTCCGGTTAATAATAGCAGTGATTTATATAACACTTGAAGATATGCAAAGCAATTTACACACATTATCTTTTTTTTGAACTTCACAACTCTGTGACCTAGACATTATAGGTTTTATTATCTTCATTTTATACATGAGGAAGCAAAAGTTTAGAGAGATTAAAGACCTTTCCTATAGATACACAACTAGCATACAACTGGTATACAACTGGTGTTAGAAGAAGAATTCAAAGCAAGGTTTTTCCCTTACTTTCAGAACTTACCTCTCAATATCTTTATTCCTATCAATGTGTTAATTATTGTGAGGAAAGAAAAACTTTATTGATTATTCACTGATATTATCTATGTTAAAATTTGCATTTTTGATAATTTCAAAAAAAAGGTCTATTGGCTATTATTGAGAGTCCATTCATAGTATGGTCATTAATAATATAAATCCTGCCTAATACAAATAAATAGCTAATAAAATAAATTCTTTAACTATAAAACTGAATAGGCCAATCTTGAAGATTTAATGTCTCTGCCTTGTGTATTAAATTTATTTTGCTATAATTTGGACCATTTCAAATGAGAATTTTAGTAAACCCATGAACATCCATCCAATGCAGTAACAGATTTCCTGTTATGCATTAACCCATTTTCAATAGCAATGTGAGAGAGCTCCACATCATGGGAGATTGAGGATCACCTGGAAAAGTTGTGGATAGGTTGAACATGAGTTCCAAAAGGGGATGACATAAAGATTGTGAAATGTCTATAAATCTTTACATTATGTGTATATACACATACATACACACATATATATGCAAATATACATATATGTAAATATACAAAACAAATGAATTACATAGTATAGAGGTTAATGCTCAAGAGATGTGTTTTGTATGTATGTTAAGCATATTGATTAAAACTGCCTGATTAAGCCTCCTGTAAATGTCCTGGAGGCATTAAGCTGAACATATCAAGAATTATTATCTACTTGAGTCTGCTTTTTTAATTTTCCCAAATGCCTCTATTATTTTCCTCTCATTAGTCTTTGAGAGCATCAGAGTGAAGTTGTTTGAACGATTTAAAAAAAGAAATACAGCTAGGATCTCACTAATAAAATGATAAATCTTTTTTCCTTCCAACAATCTGTCCTAACTATACAGCATAGTTAATGGCTATGAACAGATACAGTCAATGTCCAAAAACATGGCAATCACATGGGGTCTAATTTGAAATCTCTTGCTCAGACAAAATTCCCTTTGGCTTTACCACTTGGACCTGTAACTCTGAGAAGCATGCACAGCCAAAGTCTATTTCAGTCAAAGAAAGCATGGCTGTCTGCCATGGTGGAAAGAAACCCATGCTACCCAAAACTTGAGCATTCTGGGAAACAGAAACATGTGCCCACTTGGTGTAAAGCCAGAAGTGTTAAGCAGAAGAAACATTTGCAGTGGGATACACAGCACTGTACATCCACAAAGCTTGGCTTCAATGAAAGGTCAGCCTCCTGTGAAATTCATTAATGCAGTCTATTAACTTCATAGATGAAATGAGGAGATTTAGGATCTGATTGTATTTGATCCACCACAATTGAAATGAATGTCATTTGTCTACATTTTGAGTCCAAGGCTACTTTCTTTTTTACATATTGGCTTGATCCATACAACATAAAATGAAGTGGAACTTGGCAATTAGGCATACACAGAGGATGAAATAATTTGTGTGGTGAAATTCAAGAGAAGTGGAACCAAAGGCCCCAGACATAAACATAAAGGCTCTCCTTTAAGACTTCCATAGCACCTCCTTACTTATGTTGAAATACTCACAATGAAAAAATCTCCTTCATCCTAGGTTTGACGTAAAGGTAGCAATATGATGATGATGGTGAGGAGAAGGATATGAGGAAAATCCTTTGAAAAACTATAAAGAACTATATAAAAGAAGTTGCCTGTTCAACTGGCTTATGTTTGAATTTTTAAAATATTTTGTGATAAAAGAAAATGAATAGACATCTTCATTCTTTAAGGCAGTATTTAAAATTTATTTTCTTTTAATGGATCATAATCATTTCAAAAGAAGCTGTTCTTGTGCTTTATTTGTATATCTACAAATCTTTTAGATTCATAAATCAATCCTGATGGATATTACAGCATTAACATTGTTGCAGAATTCTTGTGTTTGTTACATGTTTAATTGATCATTTTTTATTTTCTGTCAGGCTTTCATGAAGTTCTCATTATTTTAGAATTAAATACATTTTTTAAAGCAAAAAAAATCTTTGAGGAAATTCTTCCATCTTCAAAAGCTTATATTCTCAGAAAAGCTAAAACTCTCCTTGTTGAACTTAAGATAAATGTATGAGAAAAAAAAAGAAAAGCTATGTGTGTAGAATGAATGTTGACAGGGACCTATGAATGCAAACTTTTTGAAGTTTGGGTCTGCTGTTCACTGTGTGGCCTGTGGAATTGTACTTTATCATTTTTGCTTCATTTCACCTGTCGGTAAAGAAGCAATCATTTTTATCCTCATTATCTTGTAAGTGATTTCTTTCTTTCTTTTTTTTTTTATCATGTCAATAATGAACTCATTTTTCCCATGGAAGAACAAGTCTTTGCTTGGAACAAATGATGCTGCTGGGACCAAGGGACAGCCTCTCTCCTATCGTTTGGTTTCCAGCCCTTCAGAAATGGATGGACTTTTCACAGGAGCCTAAGGGTCAACGTCTTGAAGGCTTTGTTGACTCAGTCCCAGTGAAGAGACAAGTTCTAGAGTTTCAGACTCTTTAAGGAAAACGATACCCACTCTCCACTCCTTAGCAAAACTGAAACCTAGACATTTCCAGCAGGAGATGAGAAAAGACAATAATTGTTGTGGAACTGGATAGAATAATGTCTTCATTTAACCAGCTGCCAAAGGCTACAGGGCACCTGTGTTCTAGGATACTCATTTATTGAGGTGTCACCCTAATTACAACACGTGCCAGAGGGACCATGTGTTTCAGAGGGTGGTAGCTAAACTATTGCCTTAGGGACTGGACTCAGATTTAATTCCAGCTGTGTATGAGGGAATTGTGAAAACTGAATCACTTAAAGAGTCAGCCTCCCTGATGTGGCTCTGTTCTTCAGAAAAGTGGAAATTAGGCCAACTACATCACTATGGAATGGATTATCCAGTGTGGGGATTATGGGGCCGCATTGGTTTTCCTCTCCTCCCTTGGCCTTCACACCATGAGTATGTAGAGAAAGAAGAAGAAAAAGTCAGCGAATTCTGCTTTTTAATTGCTAGTAAAAGGTTTGGTAGGGGAAGATGTGAAAACTAACATTTAATGTGAAATTTTTATAATATCTGTTGATGTTATTTGCTGCTTTCTCCCTCGTCATGGCATATGATAGTGATCTATTTCCCACGATGAAACAAAACATAAAAACAAAACCAGCACCTGGATACAATGTAGCATTCAATAATTATCTTACATATATGAAATACAGTAGAATTCTACCTCTACAAAATGAGTTAGGACCAAGATTATTTTCTAAAAAAGGTTGCCTGGTTTGAAAAAATAAAATTGCTGCTTATAGGTTATCTTGTTTTTTTTAAACCCTTTGGTTGAATAATAGTGAAAGATAAGTGCCAAAGCATTATGGTGCAGTGGATAGGGTCTATTGTCTAAATGATATCACTGTTACTTGCTATATGTGTGACTTCAGGCAAATCACTTTACAATTCTGAGTGTCAGTTCCATCTTCTGTAAAAGGAGGCTACCTTTGATGACCTCGGAAGTCCCTTGCAGATCTCTTTTTCCGTTTTTTGTTTGTTCAGTAAAGTTGCCAGGCACAAGTTTAGATAAAATTACACATTACACATGTACCACTCAAACTTTTGACCATACAAAATCTTACTCTTTTCCTGCCTGCCTGATACTTTCCTCTACCCTACTTCCCAACTTCCCACCTTCCTTTCTTCCCACCTTCCTTTCTTCCTTCCTTCCTTCTTTCCTTCCTTCCTTCCTTTTTTCCTTTTCCTTCCTTCCTTCCTTCCTTCCTTCCTTCCTTCCTTCCTTCCTTCCTTCCTTCCTTCCTTCCTTCCTTCCTTCCTTCCTTCCTTCCTTCCTTCCTTTTTTCCTTTTCCTTCCTTCCTTCCTTCCTTCCTTTTTTCCTTTTCCTTCCTTCCTTCCTTCCTTCCTTTTTTCCTTTTCCTTCCTTCCTTCCTTCCTTCCTTCCTTCCTTCCTTCCTTCCTTCCTTCCTTCCTTCCTTCCTTCCTTCCTTCCTTCCTTCCTTCCTTCTTTCCCTTAATTTTTTTTGTTTTCCTAGTCATTTCTGTATATTGTAATTCCCACTTTTTAGGTTAACTTTACCTTTTAAAGAAAAAAAAGTTACACAAAACAAATTGAACCATCAACAACCACAGGTGGTACAAATAGCATCTGAAACCCATTCTTCTCCATCTCTCTGCCAAAACAGGAGAAGATGCATTTATTCATCTTCCTGAGAAGGGGTCAAAATTGGTCATTATAGCTGCAAAGCATAGATCTTCATTTTAATGTTTGTTTTTTCATTTACATTGTAGTAGTCATTTTATTGTTACATGCATTTTCAGAGTTCTGCTTACTTATGTGTGATGTGTTTATTATATTTACATAGATCTTCATCTTTATTCACATTTGAATTTATTTTAATTAATTGGAACCTTTGTTGTAGTCATACCTTCTATTCCTTTCTGTTCATTCTTTTTCTAAAATAAAGTTTATTTTATTTTGAAAGCAAAATATTGTTATTGTCTCTCTTAAAAAAGGAAGTTGTATAGCAATGTAATTTAAAGATATTTTAAAAGCCTATGCATAAAGGAATTCCATCTGCCACAGTGTTCTATTCATTTGAAGACTTAATTAATGTCTTTTGATGATAAAAGGAGATATTGTTTTAACTATTAAATGGGTGGAATTGCCATTTCAAAACAGATCAAGCACATTCCTGAGAGGCTATAGCATGAGATAGATTGCTCCGAGGTAACAGGTCATCCTGCTCCTTGATGTCACAGGATAAAAAAGCAGAGCATAAAAAGTAGTCTCCCCAACAGTCCACTGGGCAAATGCTTAATTGTTCTGTACAGTAGTAGGATGGTTGGTATATTGTAAAACCCAGAATGAATAAGGCAACAAACAGTTCAACTTCTTTCAACCTCTAACCCAAATCACTGATGGGATCAACTTAATTTGCTAACTCATTCTGGCTAAGTTCTATGTAAATGTGGACCTGTCTATGGGAATCAGTATGGCAAAGATTACCCTTTCATCGGAATCTTTGACCCTGAGTGATTAAATGCATGAATGGATGAAAGCAAGTAATATAGCTTCTTGGAGGCTCAGTATCTTTATCCTCAAGATGAGTGGGTTGGAAGTACATGTACAGAAGATGAAAGCAAGGGCATTTAATATGGAGAATGAACACAAAAGTGGAGCTGATCTTGTAAGAATAGTGCTAAAGATCAGAATGAGTTAAGGCTAGCAAGGATGGCGAAGGTCTATAGAAACACATAAGTTATAATGGAGGAAAAGAGAGGTTTGAATAAGGGAATAGATTGTTGCTATGGGTATGTGGGATGAGGTTAAAGGATAACAAAGAGAAAGCATACCTGTTCAACTCCAATTTTGCTTCTATTTTCTCTGCCAGGGAGGATGGTTTTTGGCCAAGAAAGGACATAACAGGCATGATTAATAGGAGGTTAGTCACTGACACAAGTAGAGAGATTATAAAAGCACCTAGGTGCCTAAGATGAGTTCAAGTAAACAAGAAATTGAATAAATGGTGGATGAGATTGTTGAGTCAATGTTGAAGTTCTAAGATAACTGACCTCCAGAAAAAAATCACTAATAACTGGAAAAAAAAGTATTACAACCACAATAGTGCTTCAGTCAAAAAGTTATTAATAAAACAGCTTCACTGTAACAAAAAACAAAAGCACAAAAAAGAATGGCTGCAGAGAATAAGAAAGACTCCCAAAGATTAGATAAGGGCAAACAATCAATCAATCAACCTTTATTAAATATCATGTGCTAGACAACTGGAACTACAAATACGATGAATGAAACTTTAATGCCAATGTCCTGGACTTTTTTTTTTTTATTCAGTGTAGAGGTTTCAACTTGTAGACCAGTGAGCTTCATTTCAATTCTTTGTGAAATTTTGAATAATATCCTCAAAAGAATATTGGAGAACACATAGAAACACATAGGAAAGCAAGCTTACATCCTCAAGGACCAGAATTGCTTCCTCAAGGACCAGAACCACTTCATCAAGAATTGATTTTGATGAACAGCATCCTTTTTCTTGATAAGGTTAATCAACTGCTATATCAGAGGAATATTCTAGATAAGTGCTGTCAGACTTAAATACACAGAGTCATTAATATATGCATAAGGATTGCTGCAGGACACATATCGATTTAGTTTTAAAATGTAACATTACCATTGCTTTGTTGCATTTTCATTTATTTTGTTAAGTAGTCCGTTACATTTTGGGATTTCATCAATTGTCCTAGTAAGGTAAGTCCATTCACTATGGATCGGTATCAACATCATCATTACATCCGGGTTGGAAGAGATGTTTTAAGGTTCTATATAAGGTAATTCTATAACGTTAAAGGTTCTTTCCAACTAGTGCTCCAGGGATTCTTAGCCAGTGCTTTGGGAACTTAAAAAAAAAAACTAACTCTGTTTCAATGTAATTGGTTTCCTTTGTAATTTAATATATTTTATTTTATACTTTTAAACCAGACCTGCACAACTTGTAAACTTCTTCTGGTCAGACACATTAGACTAGAGACAGACTGAAAATAATTGGTTGCCATGGGTCTTGTGACAAACAGGAGAGTGTGCAGTGGCAACTCTACATTTTTCATGGGCAGGCAGAAATCCTTTGTCTGGCAAGGGCCATATGTTATACAGACTTGATTTAAAACATTATTCTAAAGGGAATCCATAGGCTTTACTAGATTGACAAAAGCGCCCATGATGCACATAAGGTAAGAACCTCTGATTAGTATATTAAAAAAATTATCTATGATAAAAGGCAGAATTATTTATTAAAGAATCTCAAGAAGGGAGGTTAATCTATAGACATTATTGTTAACTTCTAGGACAAGTAGGTTCATTTCCATGACTAAACTGCTCTTTCTGCCACACTTTTCTAATCTCTACTACCTTGATTTCCTGCTACTTTTTTCATAGTCCTCTAGTCACATCGCTTCTGGAAGGGGTTGTACTGATTTGAACATTAATAACAAAAAAAAAAAAAACAAACAACTCTTGTAACATCTTGTTCTTACACTATGGTCCAAATTATGCCTTTCTGTCCCATGAGAGAGAAAGGTCTCAGGACCTTTTTCTAGGAATAGAAAACTAGAAGTAAGTTCAGTGAATGTAAGCTTCTTGAGGACAAGGATTGTTTTATTTTATTTTTTTCTCTCCAGGGTCTAGCACAGTGACTGATATATAATTAACCCAATGCATCTGAATTGTATCAGGTACATGTGCCTCTGGAGTAGAATAGCTGTTAGTACAATAAGGAAGGCAACAGAATGTAACTGTGGGAGCAAAAGGGTAGACGCTATCTTTTTTGTGGCTTTCCAACAGCATAGAGAGCCTAGGCATCTGTGTTGGAATTCTTAAAATGTGGTATTAGTAATAGCCATTCCTTATGTAATACTTTAAGTTTTTCATGGTGTGTTATGTATATTATCACACTGATTTTCATTCATAATCATAACAGGTCTATGAGGAGAAAACTGAAGAGGAGAGAGAAAGAGGGAGAGGGAGAGGGAGAGAGAGAGAGAAAGAGAGAGAGAGAGAGAAAGAAGGAGAGGGAGAGGGAGAGAGAGAGAGAAAGAGAGAGAGAGAGAGAGAGAGAGAGAGAGAGAGAGAGAGAGAGAGAGAGAGAGAGAGAGAGAGAGAGAGATTAAATGAATTTGTCTAGTTAAGTGTCTGAGGAAGAATTAGAATTCAAGTCTTATAGTACTTTATCCTCTTGGCCAAGTGACCTCAATGCTTCCGATTTTATACGATGGCTATAAAGCTGATTTTGTTAGAAGGAGCTGAAGTGCCCGGTGATATCTCTTCTTGGCGACTTTCCATCTTTGTCCCTGTTTTCATTCCCCTCTGTGGTGTGTGTTCTCTTGTGCTGTAACATACTTGGAATCTTAACCACAGAATACATTAAAAGGTTAGTCAAAGATTACTCTGTATCACAAAGTGTGTGATAGCTTGACAAGATGTTGTAAGCTCTTTCTCCATTTTCTAAGGTGTGCCTATGTTTTAGGTCATGGGGTCTTGACAAGCAGAATTCTTTGAACCCTAATATTAGCCATTTTGGTGAGTAGCAGTTTTTCCAGTAGTTAGCTCACAAATTTGATGCTTAGAAAACCCCGCTGAGGGTATCTGACCAGTGAAAGCTTCAGGCCAGTCAAGCAACAATATTGAGCTTTTGCAAGCTATATCATGTTGGCTCAAAATAGTTAGCTGATGGCACAAAACCAATTGGGCACATGCTTTCACCGATGGGAAAATTCCATTCCTAGAAGGGATTCAGTGTTGATGTGTCGTTAGGTGCTAGGAAACCTAATGTTGGCAGTTTGATTGTATATGAAACTTGTGGAGGCAAATGTGCTCCAAATGCTCGCTCTACTCTGTCCTTTATTGCTTCATCCCAAAGTGTGACCACCATAGAACTTAAATAGACTTTATAAGGAAAGCTAATGTCTTGAATGCTTCTCTGTCTTTTCTCTTCTGGTGGCAGGATGTTTCCAAGAACAATTTTGAAAGGAACTTGGGTTGCATAAATCATTCGACATCTCTGCCATGGAGATATTAGGAAACAGACTAAGATCTTGGAACGTTTGACTATTATTTTCCTATGGGAAGGAATTTAAAGTTAGCGACGGCATAGGAGAATGATTCTTGGTGCTTCATTTAGAATGAGAGGGCCTGGTTTCAAAAATGAGCTCTTCCACTTAGCATCTAGGACAGGTCACTTCTCTTTGACTCTTGTTTCCTAATTTATAAAATGATGAGGTTAAATTCAGTGATCTCTGAAATTCCTTTTAGCCCTAAAGATGAGATGCTGTAAGTCTATGATTGTGGAGCACAGTGTAATATTTAATCAAAAGCTTCATTTGGAATGATGGTGCCATTGTGTACGCATGCTCTTGCCACACCTCCCTCATACAGTCTGCTCAGATTATTCCTTTCTTTTTGTCTCATGTTCTTGGATCCTGCCCCAAGTTTCTTCTCTAGGAATGGAAAGTCAGGAGTAACTTCAGTGAACATAAGCTCTTTGAGGACAGGGATTCTATTGCATTTTTGTATTTGGATCATGCGTTATTAATGTATTTTTAATGGAATAGGAAGATCTTTCCAATCCATTAATAGGCCAATGTGACTTGCTTAAGTCACAGGGAAGCCCAAGTCACATGAGTTGGAGTCATGTGAAGCCTGTGGTAGGAGAGGCTTACTGAAAGAGTAGAATATGAAGTGGCAGAGCTGGAGTAGAACTGAGAGGAAGTTGGTTAGACTAGTCAGAGCTGGGAAGGACAGAGGAAGCAGGAAGCTAAGATTGTGAGTGTTTGTTTGTGGGAAGGCCTGATAATGTATACAGATTTCTTGTTACTATGATGGGTTTCCTTCCTTGTATTCCCAAAACCTTAAACTCAGTGCACTCTGAAGACCATAGATTGGACAACAATTAGGTCCTTGCCCAAGCTCCACTTAGTGGCTAGCTTAATGATTATCACTACTAACAGTTTTTCTTTCCCTTCCAGTGTGATTTAATTATCTTTTTTCTTTCTTTTGCTCATTAAAAGGGACAATCCCTGAATATTTCTTAATGAGGTCTGTTCACTCAATGGATGTTACTTCCCTCTAAATGAGTACCTGAAAATACCAAGGTCTCCCATTGTGTCCTGGGCCATCACCAGTCATCCTGATGAATATCTGCTCACTGGATCCAGATGGCTCAGGACGAGAAAGTGAGGCTGGTGACCTTGCACAGTCATCCTTCACTCAAATCAAAGTCAAATGCAAGTCATGTCATCATTTCTCTGATGTCATGGTCTTCTTTGAAAACAAAGGAAGCACAAAACCTTGTTGCTATGAAGGATTTGGCTTATAAGTGTTAGGATTTGGCTTTCTGGTATCTGGATAAATGTTTTGGTTCTGTCTTTCATGTGGAGAGTCCATTGTATTTTGTGATTGAGAATTGTGCTGGTATATTCATGGCCACTGTAGGGGCTGGGCTATGCGTATCTCATTGGTACTACAGATCACTAGGGCCTATCACGGTGACTGAAGGAAAACAAACACTTAGTAAATGAATTTGAATTATAACTGACTTCAGGCTTTGCTATCGTCTACTTTGCCAAGTCTGGTAGCATGATTCTCTAGAAAACAAATGGCGGAGGCAGATTTGATATGGTCACCTGTCACTCATGCATAGTGTCTTCTCCTTCCTCATCTTCATCTCCTGGCTTCCTTCAGGTCCCAGCTAAAATCTCACCATCTGCAAGAAGCCTTTCCCTATTGCATTTAAGGCTCAAGTCTTCCTCTCAGGTTTTCTACATTATTTTGTACTAATATCTATATCAGTGTCTTATCTTATAGGCATATGTTTGTTTTTTCTTCTGTTAGACGATAAGATCTTTGATAGAAGGAACTGTTTTATTGGTTTTATTTTGTTTGCACAATTTTTTGTATCCTCTCTCTGTCTGACATATTGAAGGCACTTATTGTTGACTTGGGAAGAGTGAAATATCCTATGACTAAATACTGTGGGCATTCGAGCTACATTTGTTCTTACTATCTCAGCTGATCTCTCTGTACTCCCTCCACTCACTATCCCCATACCTTCTTTCTTACCACTATGCAGAGGACTTTCTCCATGTAAACTCCCATTTCTCCATTTGACTTTCTTAGAGACCTTGGCATACATATCTGTGCAATCATTCACCGCGTTCTTCAGCAGTTCATGGGCATCCAGTCATTTCAAGAGACTCTCTTGAAACTAACACAATACCCTTCTTGTGTCTCCATTTAATGTGCTATCCCGTGGCACTCTGCTTTCTCTTCTACATAGACATTAAATAGTTTGAAAACATTGTCTCTAGAGGTAGCATGTAATGAAGAGGAATTCTTCCCTATTAAATGCATTATAGATTGAAAAGAAATAGTAGTGGCAGGAAGATCTCAGCCCTCACAGCAAGAGCTTTGTGGAATTCTTCTTCTAGAAGGCCTCTGGGATGATTTCCAGGAAAATACAATAAAATTTACTGGCCTAACAGTGGTGCCCTTTCTTTCCCCTTTTCTCCATCTGTACACATCTTTTTTTCTTATTCTTTTTATTATTTATTCTTCAATTATTTGTGGACTAGGAGATTTGCTTTAGTTCACTTGATACCTGTCATCTCCTTTTTTTTTGTGATACAATATTGTCCATAGTTGGAGAGGGCCACTATTTCTTTTCTTTGATGTAAAATCTACACATTTTATTCAGTCTATGCTCTCCAGATCTTTATACCAGCCTATTCCCTCTAGCTCATCTCTGTATTTCATGTTATGTTTCCATTCTATTCTTTTTTTTTATTCTTTGTGTGGTCTCTTTCCTTCATATGGTATCGTAAGTTAAGAGGAAGCAGCACTATATTCAAAATCAGTTCCTAACAGAAGAGAGAGGCCCTCCATGTACCAAGAAAACACTTTCAGAGTTTAACAACATGTACAAGACCATTAATTAGTCTTCACTCATAAGTAAATAGTGTCAAAAGGTAGAGTGCTTGAGGAGTTTCTTCCAAAGATACCACTCATATATACACACACAATCATACTTTATCCAGACAAACCTATTAAGTACATTGTCTTCCAGCAACTGGATATAACAAATGACAGGCAAATGATGTGGTAGAAAGAGATATCCAAAGAGCCCTTGTTTGAAGGAACAAAAGAAGAACTTTGCTATGCTCTGGCATTATGGTCCTATTTGAGGAAATGCAAAGTATATAGAAGGTAAACATTAAATACAAGCATCAGATGACTTTGAGGACCATTTGATATCAACATTCTGCATTGAAATGATTTGTTTATCACTTTAAGGCCCCAAACGTATCATAGTACTAAAAATGACTTTGTTAAACCATTTTAATGAATGTTCTTTCTGATGTTGTGATTAACAAAAAAGTATAATCCATTAATAAAGAGGAAAAATGAAGACAAAAAGGAATAAAAAGTTATTTGATTCCCATTGCTTGTCTAATTCAATTAAACAAGCATGTATTAATCATCTATGATATGCTTGGCACTGTGCTAGGCATTGGGATCACAATGATGTAAGACAATACAGTCTTCATCCTCAAGGGCGTATAGAATTCAAGATTTGGAATTTCAGACATCATTTAATCTAACCCCTACTTGAGCAGGAAGTTTGTGTAGAACATTCCTGGCAAGTGGACATCTAGCCTCTGAGTATTTCCAGGAATGGAAAAATCACCCCCTCTTAAGGTACCCCATTTAAATTTTGGACTTCTTTAATAGTAATGAATATTTCCCTTATATTTATCTATAAATTCCACAAAGTTATTTCTATTTTCACTCTGGCAGTGATAAGTAAGATAAATTCAATCCCTCTTCCACATGAGAGAAGGTGGGGGTCCACCATCTCTTCTCTAGGCTAAACATCCCAAATTCATATAATTGATTCCCATAGAGGATTGATTTGTTCCTCCTTACAATGAAGACCCTCTTCTAGATACACCTCATTTAATCAATCCAGTAGTAGGTGTGAGATACAAATAATTATAATATAAAATGAGTTATGATTAAGTGCTCAGGAGTGGTAATAGTGAGTCATATAAATCTGGGATGGTAACTATCCCACTTCCTCCTTGGGCAATCATGGGAGGCATCATGATGTGGATAGGATATGAGTTTTTCCTTAAAGGAAAGTCTCAATAAATGGAGGTGAGTGGGTAAGGAAACCATGGAAGTAGGAGAGGACAAAATGAGATTCTTAGCTCTCCGCTTTTGCCTCTATGAATTCACAAAGCTATCTGCTATGCCTGTGATGTAATAGTAATACTAACAATGGTATTGATGATATTTATAATAACTAGCCTTGATCTAGCATTTTAAGGTCTGAAAAGCCTTGTACATGATATCTTCTTTGATCATTCCTCATCTCTACCTCTCAGAATCCCTGTTTTTCTTTGAAGACTTATTTTTTGCCAGATTTTCTCTAATTGAATCAATAATGAATGAATACTTCTTTTGCTGGAAGTTCAGCCGTAGAGAGCAGAGAAATGCAATGATAACTTTGAGTTAGTAGTAAGATAAATGGAAAAGTTTCTATACTTGTTTGTAAAGAGAGAGGGAGCCTATAGAGAGGGAGAGGATCAGAGGGTCAGAGGTCAGAGGGACAAAAAAGGAGGCTGATTGCGTCAGTCCTGACCAGAATCCACCCTTCCCCCTACCTGCATTCCAAGTAGGTAAGTCTAGTTCTTTTCCTAAAAAGAAAAGATGCTGTTTCCAAAGACCTGAATGACCCAGGGAGCTATGGCTTCCTAGTCACAGATTCTTAAAGACATTAAAAGATCCATTCACAATGAGTCTGTACCTTTTCAGCTTGGTGACTATCTTGAGACTGTGGGAGTGAATCATCACAAGGACTAGATGTGTTTCTGTTTGGAGCTGGGGCAAGGAGAGAGGTAGTATGTCTGTCTGAGCTGAGTTCTAAATCAACAAGGGTTGAGTAACCATTCTACGTTATGGGAAAGAACCCCTTTTAACTATCAAATAACCTAGTGTCTTTTTCGTTCCAGTATGAGACCTGAACTTCCAGGGGCCCAGTTTCAGTTCTGTTTTTTAATTCAACAGAACATTTCATCAAATATATGTCACATGGGACTGGATTAGGAAAAATTTCTTCTGCAAGGGTTCCCACCCTTTCATACTTCCATTCCCCAGTAGAATGCCTCCAGAGCATTCCTTCAGTATAGGCCACCTTGTGGCTAGGTGACGTCTTCTCTGGACAAGGCATTCATTATTACTTCACTTAAATTGGGAGGTCTTTTAAAGCATGAATAAAGAGAAAAAGATTAAGACCCTCAAGTCCCCAGTGCTAACTCAGCTTCAATAACTGGTAGTGACAGATATCCTTATTTTGTCCTACAGGTAACTAATATAGTTTAACAAGTTAAATCTCCAAATATGCAGATATGAGAGCTTTATCCCTCCTAGCTCCCACAAGCACAATCAACAAATAAATACGTTACAAGTAATTCCAGAATGAAAAACCTCAGTTATCCCTTGTAGATAAATAAATGCAAACATCCACAGATGGCTCTTCTTTCCCTGCTTAAACTAAAATATCATTAAAGCAAGTATCATATATTTCTGGTACCTGGGTACCAATTTTTAGTTTATATTTTATTAATTTACATTCATTATTTTTCCCATTTCTACCCTTTTACTTTTTTTAAAAAAGTAGGCATTAATTATTTTATGTCATACCTATCTCTTTGAAAAAGTGCTCTCTGAGAATACTGCACAAAACAAACTTTCTGCTTATGTAGCCTATCAGCGGGGCAAAACCTCATTTTCTTCTCCGCTTTCCCCCAACACGTCCAAAGGGAACATGAAATTGTTGGGATTTATGGAGGGAGATCTGTCAGACTTTTCTTATTTACTTGGACTATGAGACATAAATTGAATTTGGGACTCTCTCCTTAAGAATAAGTTACTTGTTATCAAATAAATTCATGTTAGTGGATCAGACATGGATAAGGTGTTGCTATTGTAACCTTGTTAGGTTGCTTAGAGTGTTCTGAATCCTTCTATAATGGTTTGCTCTCTGCGTAAACTTGGGCAATGGCTTTCATTTTTGATTATCTCATTTGTGTTATTTGCCATTTGCTGGATAATAGCTGCCTCTTCAAAGAGAATGAATAGTCTTTTATTCAGCAGATGCACAAGTTTTGGCTATCAACAATAGACAGAAGCTGGTATGTGCTCCATTTGCCGATGGCAATCAATTGCTGTTAATTGAGAAGATAATTTAATCATAGATTTATAGAGCTGTAAGGGACCTCAGAAGCCATCTAGTCTAATCACTTAATTTCCAAGATGAGTCAACTGGGGACCAGAAAGGTTGTGACTTGTCCATGATTCTGCAAGTTAATAAGTGGCAGATCCAGGATTCCAAACCAGGTCCTCTGATTCCAAATACAGTGCCATTCCTGTCATTCTTTTGTTCAGGATATATTTGGACATGAATGTAATATAAAAATAAAAGATATCAACTTAAAAACACATTAAAATGAGGAAACACAGCATAACGGATAAAGTTTTTGGGTCAGGAAGAATTGAGTTATCCTACCTTTGGCTCATATGGACCGAGTGACTCTGGGCAAGTCAGGAAAAAACTTAGTGCTTCAGACAGCTAGCTAAGATTATGAAATACAGAGCAAGAGCTAATCTATATTTATAAAGGTAATTTCCTCAGGCAAATTCCTTTTATCAATGAAATTGTAGATTTGGACCTGTATCCACTTCTCAAATGAATATAAAACTGAAAAATTTAAACATGTTAATTTATAAAGATAATAATAAATGTGCATATTTTCTTTTTCATTCCTTACAACTCTTATTATCCCTGTTTTACAAATGAAGGAACTGAGTGGTGTGTTGAGTGCACTTCAGATGTGAGGGATTGAGGAGCCCTTTTCAGGGCTGCTTCTCCATCTCAGTTGTTCACTTTTCACTCAGTTCGCACTGTGACTCCAAGGAAGCGTAGCACGTTCAGTGGCCAGACCCTGGTAAAACCATCTCAGCAGATGGGATAAACCAGGTTGAGGTTAAGCAACAGAGCTCAAACCCAGTGGTGAGTTAGAGAGAGGTCTGCCCCAAGAATGTGAAGACTTCCACTGCAGAACACGTGAGCCATGAGGATGGCTGAAGCGGGCACTGTGGAACACTTAGAGCTTGGTTAGACAACAAAGATGCTAAGGGCATGCGCTGAATTCTAGGCTGGTCACCATTCATCTTAACCTTTGTGCTGAAGCAAGGACTCTGATGACTGGGAGAAAGTGCAACTCTGCCTCACTAAGATCCAATTCATTAACAAATCAAGACATCACCCTGCGATGTCACTGGTCCTCTTCAAAATGGAAGATGAACAGTTGAGACGGACAGAGGTCGAGCAACTTACCCAGGGCATAGTGCTAGTAAGAGTATGAAGTAAGATTTGAACTCAGGTTTTCCTGTCTCCAAGTCCATTGCTCTTACCCAGTGTACCACCTACTGCTCAGTCCTACCTCACTCAAGTCAAAGTCAACTGCAAGTCATGTCATTATCTTGATGTCATGGTCTTCCTTGAGAACAAAGGACAAACGCAACTGCCTACTTTCAATGTGCTTTGTTTCACATTACTTCATTTACCCAAGAGCGGTTGTATAGAAATATAGAAACATCTCCACTTCTCTTTCTCTTTTCATTTGAAGAGTCATTTCTGACAACTGTAGTCAGATTTTGGATTGTGGAAGTTGCTTGCTATGATCACCAATATGCTATACTGCTTTCTGCTAGAGCCTCAATGTAGCATGGTACAGTGGATAGAGCACCAGTGCAGGAGTCAGGAGGACCTTAGTTCAAATGTCACTTCAGACACTTGACACTCACTAGCTGTGTGACGTTGGGCAAGTCACTTAACCCCAGTTGCCTCATCCTGGGTCATCTCCAGTCATCCTGATGAATATCTGGTCACTGGATTCAGATGGCTCTGGAGAAGAGGTGAGGATAGTGACCTTGAACCCTCACTCAAAACAAAGTCAAGTGCAAGTCATGTCATCATTTCTCTCATGACATGGTCTTCTTTGGCAATGAAGGATGAACAGACACATACATATATATGTGTATATCTACATATATATATATATTTTTCCCCTTCCACTCAATGAGTCTTCCTTTGTGCTCCCAAAACAAAACAACTGAAAGAATCACTTCATATGACAACATGTGCAATACTATGGATCTTTAGCTGAACCACCTTTCTAAGAAAAGATGGGAAATGTGTTTCTAATGCCTTACATCTTTTTATTTATTTATTTATTCGTCCATTCATTTATTTGTTTATTTATATATTTATTTTTTATTTAGCTTTTTACATTCATTTTCACAAAATTTTGGGTTCCAAATTTTCTCCCAATTTATATTATGCTCCCCCCACCCCGAGCAATCTAATTTTCCCTATCACCAATCTGCCCTCTCTTCTATCATCCCTCCCTTCTCTTGTCCCCATCTTCTCTTTTGTCCTGTAGGGCCAGATGACTTTCTATTCCCCATTAACTGCATTTCTTATTTCCTAGTAGCAACAACAATACTAAACAGTTGTTCCTAAAACTTTGAGTTCGAAATTCTCCCCATCCCTCCCTCCCCACCCGTTCCCTTTGGGAAGGCAGGCAATTCAATATAGGCCATATCTGTGTAGTTTTGCAAATGACTTTGATAATAGTCGTGTTGTGTAAGACTAACTGTATTCCCTCCATCCTATCCTGCCCCCCATTGTTTCTATTCTGTCTTTTGATCCTGTCCCTCCCCAAGAGAATTGACTTCAAATTGGTCCCTCCTCCCATTGCCCTCCCTACCATCACCCCCCCCCTTGCTTGTCTCCTTCTCCCCCACTTTCCTGTGTTGTAAAATAGGTTTTCATATCAAAATGAGTGTGCATTTTATTCCTTCCTTTAGTCGAATGTGATGAGGGTAAACTTCTTGTTTTTTTTTCTCAGCTCTCCTCTTTTTCTCTCCACTAAAAAGTCTCCTGCTTGCCTCTTGAATGAGAGATAATTTACCCCATTCCATTTCACCCTCTTTCCTCCCAATACATTTCCCGCTCCCCATTTACCTTAATTTCTTTTAAGATATGGTCCCATCCTATTCAATTTACTCTGTGCTCTCTGTCTCTGTATGTGCGTGCATGTGTGTATGTGTGTGTGCATGCACACCTGTACATGTGTGCGTGTGTGTATGTGTGTGTGTATAATCCCACCAACTACCCAGATACTGAAAAGTTTTAAGAGTTACAAATATTGTCTTTCCATGTAGGAATGTAAACAGTTCACCTTTGGTAAGTCCCTTATGACTTCTCTTTGCTGTTTACTTTTTCATGCTTCTTCTCATTCTTGTGTTTGGAAGTCACATTTTCTTTTCAGCTCTGGTCTTTTCATCAAGAATGATTGAAAGTCCTCTGTTTCATTGAAAGACCATATTTTCCCCTGAAGTATTATACTCAGTTTTGCTGGGTAGGTGATTCTTGGTTTGAGTCCTAGCTCCTTTGACTTCTGGAATATCCTATTCCATGCCCTTTGATCCTTTAATGTAGAAGCTGCTAGAACTTTAGTTATCATGATTGTATTTCCACAATACTGGAATTGTTTCTTTCTAGCTGCTTGCAATATTTTCTCCTTGACCTGGGAATTCTGGAATTTGGCCACAATGGTCCTAGGAGTTTCTCTTTTTGGATGTCTTTCAGATGGTGATTGATGGATTCTTTCAATACTTATTTTGCCCTCTGGTTGTAGAATATCAGGGTAGTTTTCCTCAATAATTTCATGGAAGATGATGTCTAGGCTCTTTTTTTGATCATGGCTTTCAGGTAGTCCCATAATTTTTAAATTATCTCTCCTGGATCTATTTTCCAGGTCAGTTGTTTTTCCCATGAGATATTTCACATTCTCTTCCATTTTTTCATTCTTTTGGTTTTGTTTTGTGATTTCTTGGTTTCTCAGAAAGTCATTAGACTCCATTTGTTCCATTCTAATTTTGAGAGAACTATTATCTTCAGTGAGCTTTTGAACCTCTTTTTCCATTTGGCTCATTCTGCTTTTGAAAGCATTCTTCTCTTTGTTGGCTTTTTGAACCTCTTTTGCCAATTGAGTGAGGCTATTTTTCTTATTTTTAAAAATTTATTTATTTATTTAACTTTTTACATTCATTTTCACAAATTTATGGGTTCCAAATTTTCTCCCCTTTTATCCTCTCCCCCCACCCCAATACCCCAAGCAATCTAATTTTCCCTATCTCCAATCTGTCCTCTCTTCTGTCATCCCTCCCTTCTCTTGTCTCCATCTTCTCTTTTCTCCTGTAGGGCCAGATGACTTTCTATTCCTCCTTAACTGTATGTCTTTTTTCCTAGTTGCAACAACAATACTAAACAGTTGTTCCTAAACCTTTGAGTTCCAAATTCTCCCCATCCCTCCCTCCCCATCCATTCCCTTTGGGACGGCAGGCAATTCAATATAGG
The DNA here is from genome assembly GCA_023548195.1 of Bettongia penicillata ogilbyi. Classification (NCBI taxonomy): domain Eukaryota; kingdom Metazoa; phylum Chordata; class Mammalia; order Diprotodontia; family Potoroidae; genus Bettongia; species Bettongia penicillata. Next base: position 7,911,024 of record JAJHZJ010000008.1, read on the forward strand.
CCCTATCTGTGTAGTTTTGCAAATGACCTCCCTGATAGTCGTGTTGTGTAAGACTAACTGGATTACCATCCCTCCTAACCTGCCCCTCATTGTTTCTCTTCTGTCTTTTGATCCTGTCCCTCCCCAAGTGTTGACTTCAAATTGCTCCCTCCTCCCTTTGCCCTTCCTTCCATCATCCCCCCCCTTGCAATATCTCCTTATCCCCCCCTTTCTTATACTGTAAAATAGGTTTTCATTACCAAAATGAGTGTGCATTTCCCTCCTTCGTTTAGTCATATGTGATGAGGGTAAACTTCTTGCTTTTTGTTTCTTTTTTTTTTTTCTCAGCCCTCCTCTTTTTCCCTCCACTAAAAAAAACTCCTACCTGCCTCTTAAATGACATATAGTTACCCCCTTCCATTTCCCCCTCTTTCCTCCCACTACATTTCTCTCTCACCATTTACCTTAATTTCTTTTAAGGTATGGTCCCATCCTATTCAGTTCAATCTGTGCTCTCTATATCTGTATGTGTGTGCATGTGTGTATGTGTGTGCATGCGTGTACATGTGTATGTGTGGTCCCACCAACTACCCAGATACTGAAAAGTTTTAAGAGTTAGAAATATTGTCTTTCCCTGTATGAATGTAAACAGTTCACTTCTGGTAAGTCCCTTAAGACTTTGCTGTTACCTTTTTCATGCTTCTTCTCATTCTTGTGTTTGAAAGTCAAATTTTCTTTTCAGCTCTGGTTTTTTCATTAAGAATGATTGAAAGTCCTCTGTTTAATTGAAAGACCATATTTTCCCTTGAAGTATTATACTCAGTTTAGCTGGGTAGGTGATTCTTGGTTTGAGTCCTAGTTCCTTTGCCTTCTGGAATATCCTATTCCATGCCCTTCGATCCCTTATTGTAGAAGCTGCTAGATCTTGGGTTATCCTGGTTGTATTACCACAGTACTGGAATTTTTTCTTTCTAGCTGCTTGCAAGATTTTTTCCTTGAGCTGGGAATTCTGGAATTTGGCCACAATGTTCCTAAGAGTTTCTCTTTTTGGATCTCTTTCAGGTGGTGATCGATGGATTCTTTCAATACTTACTTTGCCCTCTGTTTCTAGAATGTCAGGGCAGTTTTCCTTGATAATTTCATGCAAGATGATGTCTAGGCTCTTTTTTTGATCATGAGTTTCAGGTAGTCCCATAATTTTTAAATTGTCTCTCCTGGATCTATTTTCCAGGTCAGTTGTTTTTCCCATGAGATATTTCACATTCTCTTCCATTTTTTAATTCTTTTGGTTTTGTTTTGTGATTTCTTGGTTTCTCGTAAAGTCATTAGACTCCATCTGTTCCATTCTAATTTTGAGAGAACTATTAAATTCAGTGAGCTTTTGAGCCTATTTTTCCATTTGGCTAATTCTGCTTTTGAAAGCATTGTTCTCCTCATTGGCTTTTTGAACCTCTTTTGCCAATTGAGTGAGCCTATTTTTCAAGGTGTTAATTTCCTCAGCATTTTTTTGGGTCTCATTTACCAAGGTATTGACCCGTTTTTCATACTTTTCTTGCATCTCTGTCATTTCTCTTCCCAGTTTTTCCTCCACCTGTCTAACTTGCTTTTCAAAATCCTTTTTGAGCTCTTCCAAGGCCTGAGCCCACCCGCCACCCCCCCTGGGGTGTCTGGGGTACTGAGGCCCCGCCCTCCATGTCTTTCCCTGATGGCAGGAATACGTCCTCGTCATCAGATCCGAAGGTTGGGATCATTTGCATTTGTTGGAAAAAACTCTCTATATTCTTATTTTTCTTCCCTTTTCTAGGCATTTTCCCAGCCAGTTACTTGACTTCTGAGATTCCTATCCACCCCCGCCTAGATCCGCCCAGCTAGTGCTTGGAGTCTGAGATTCAAATGGACTTTCTGTGGCAGGAGCAGCTGCTATTCAATGTGAGCTTAAGTTTTGGTGCTCAGGTGGGGGCAGGGCTGCCTCCCAGGCTCAGTTCCCTTAGTGGCTTTATGCAGAGACCTTCAGTAATGGGGCAGGTGGGGGCAGGGCCGTCTCCCAGGCTCAGTTCCCTCAGGAGGTTTATGCAGAGACCTTCAGTAATGGAGCCTCTGCCTGCTTCTTGGGGAGTCCTGGGCCACCGCCACTCCCTCTGCTGCTGCCTCTGCCGCTTCCTCCGCCACTGCCTCCTGAGGGGGCCCAAATCACGGAGACACCCCGCTCCCCTCTCGGCAGCTCAGACGTCTCTCTCACTGACCTGCAGCATCTGTAGACGGAGGGACCTTCCTGGCCACCGGAGAAGGCTGCTCGGATCCGCTCCTCTTGGGCTGCGCAGCCAGGGCAGCACAGGAGTGGGGTCCACTGTCCGGAGCGCGACGGACCTTTGGGGTTGGCTTTCCAGGGCTCTCTGGAACGGAAATCGTTTCCACTGTGTTTCTGCACGCCTTGCAGTGCTCCAGAATTCATGGAGAGTTCTTCTTGCAGGAAATATATGGGCTGTGGTTTCGGAGCTAGCATACGTGAGTCTTTCTACTCCGCCATCTTGGCTCCACCCCTCCTAATGTCTTACCTTTTCTTTGGGTCAAAATCAGTAATTACAATTATTCAGTATTTAACTTCACTTCTATTTACTTTTCACTTTCATTATTGTGGTCATCTTGTATTTTGTCTCCCTTTTACTATTTAACTCACTTTCCATTAGTTTATTACATCTTTTCATATTTCTTTGTATTTTTCATATTCATTTTTTAAAATAGCAATAATGTTTTGTCATATTCATAACTGGCAATTTGTTCAGCCATTACCCAGTTTATGGAAATTTACATTGTTTCCAGGTTTTTGTTCCCACAGAACGACTGTTATGAATATTTTGCTCTGCATAGGACCTTCTATCTTTCAGTTCTTTGGTACACATACCCAATAGTAAGATCACTGGGTCAAAGCGTAGGAATAGTTTAGTAACTATTTTCACACTGTTCCAAAACACATTCCAGAATGAATGGGCTGAATCAGTTTTAAAATTGCTAATTAATGTCCCTGTCTCACAGCTATATGCCAATAAAACTGACAGTCTAAATGAAATGAATATTTCCATATTTATATATGTGTGTATATATATACACATATACACATACATATAGATAGATAGATAGTCCAGATCAGCTGAGAAAATACTGAGAAAATAGCTGAGAAAATACTTGACATATCTTAGAAAAATAAATTGGAGAAGCAATAACTAAATAGAGGATGTGTTCAAGACTAACCAGGAGAGAAAACGATTCATGGGAGGTAAAATGGATAACTTTGAGTATAAAAAAAATAAAAGTTTTGCACAAATAAAAATGACACAGCCAAAATTAAGAGAAAAAACAGGTAACTGGGAAAAATCTGCAGTATATTTCCCTGAAAAAGTTCTCATTTTTCAAATATACAGGGACGCAGATGATATGGGAAAATAGGTGTATTCATTTACCTATTAATGTTTGTGGAGTTGTGAATAAACCTAATCATTCTGGAGAGTGATATGAACTATGTTCCTCAAGCTATAAAACTGTGAATAACCTTTCACCCAGAAATGCTACATCTATGCCCCAAAGATATCAAAGAAAAATGAGAACAAAAATATTTAGAGTAGTTCTTTTTGTGGAGGCCAAGAACTAGAAATTGAGGGGATTCTCATCTATTGGGGAATGGCTGTATAAGTTATGATATATGAATGCTATGGAATGCTATTTGGCTGTAAGAAATGATGAAGGGGATGGTTTAAAAAAAACTGGACAGACAAATGAACTGATGAAAAGTTAATTGAGCAGAACTAGTAGAACTATATACATAGCAAGAGCAATATTGTAATGATAATCAACTGTGAAAGATTTAACAGTTCTGAACAATACAATGATCCCCCATGATTCCAAATGATTATGAGGAAAAATGATATGTGCTTCCAAATAGAGAATTAATGGATTCAGTGCAGATTGAAGCATATTGTTGTGTTATTTTTCTTGCCCTCCTTCCCTTCCTTCCTTCGTTCCTTCGTTCATTCATTCGTTCCTTCCTTCCTTCTTTCCTTTTATTTTTGTTTTCTTCCCTCCCCCTTTTTGGATCATGAACAATGTAAAATACATATTATGCATGACTTAAACTGTAATAACTATTGCATTTTTTTGCCCTCTTTGTAATACAGAAAAAGGTAGAGGAAGGGAGAGAATTCAGAATTGAAAATAAAATAAAATTGAATTTAAAATTTTTTCTTGTCTTCTTGCAGACCCCTAGCAATAAAATACAATATAAGTTTTGTAGGACTTTAAAAAAAAAATTACTTGTGGATAGCTGTAGGGCCAACAAGATATTCATAGCATCTACTGCAGCCATGAATATGCCAGTGCAATTCTGAATTAGAAAATACAATAGACTCTTCACATGGAAGACAGAATCAAAATATTTATTCAGATACCAGAAAGCCAAATCCCAGCACCAGAAAGCCAAAATCATCATAGCAACAAAGAGATCCATCATAGTAACTAAGAAGTCTATACATAGTATCAGGCCTTCCCAGAAACAAACACTCAGTCTACTTGTCTGCTTCCTCTCTCCCTCAGTTCTGACTGCTCTGACCAATTTCCTTCCAGCTCTGCTCTAGTCCCGCCTCTTCCTGCTCCACCTCTTCTTATTCCATGTGACTTCACTCATGAGATTCAGGCTTCCCTGAGACTGAAGCAGGTCACATAAACCTATTAATGGATGGGAAAGATTTTCCCATTAAGAAGCAAAATTACTTCAACAATAAGCAAAAGTGCATTATCAATACAATAGCTTACAATTCTTTTCAAAACTTTTCATATCCTTTAACCATTTATGTATTTCAGGATAGTGAATGATCTAGCATTTGTGTTATTAGTTTTCTATTGTCTTGAATATGAGACATTAATTAGCGATATTTGATGGTAAGATTCTTTTCCTCCTATCAACTATGCCCCTTCAAAATCAAATATATTTACTTTTTACCTCAGAACACAGAGAAGAAGAAGTTGTAGTGGGCTACATGTATAGAACTGATGAAGGTCCTGATCCCCATCTGTCCTCTTGAGGCATTGCACCTATGTGGTCCAGAGAAGACACCTCACTGATATGCCTCCTCAGATGTGGTCCCTCTTCTGGAAGAGACAGTGCTATGACTTCTACATGGATGTGTAAACAGCTATTCCCTCTGTTCCTTTGGTATTGAAAGTCACACTCTCTTGTCTAGTGGATTACTATGGGAACCTGATTCATGCCTATGACTGAGAAAACAAAGCTGATGTGGAACACACACACCAACAAATGGCATCATTGATTGGAGCAGACTTTAACGGGGGTGATCTTCACCAGCAGAGCCATTGAATCTAACATTTTAGCAATTAAGGGGATGGTCAGGTTCTATAAGTTATGGAAAAAGCAGGTGATTAAAACAAAGAGCCTAAATGTATGGTGGACTCATGTCAGTTTGTGGAAGCTGGTTACTTGCTACTCAGGGCAGAAGAGTGAGATTCTTGATCTGAAGGAACTGGAGTCAGCAATCCAGCCAGACAAAAGCCATATCTCTGTTATGACTGTAAGCAATGATACTGGAATGCAGCAACCCATTAAAGACAATGGGAAGATATGCATTTCCTGAAAAGTATATTTCCACACAGATGGAGCCCAGGCAGTTGGAAAAATTCTACTCAACTTGAATGACATGAAAGTTGATGTCATAAATATTAGTGGTCATACTTTATGACCCAGAAGGAGTATTAGTGGTCATACTTTATGACCCAGAAGGAGTTGGTACAGTCTACATCTGCTGTAGACACCAGTGTATTTGAAGGTCTTGCAGAATGGAATGTGGGCAGGAACATGGTATGCACCTAGGATGGTTACCTCACCCTTCAAGGTTGAGCTGGGAACTGCCTATTAAGTGATACAAGAAACTGGAGGTAAAGAGGTTGGTGCAAAAGTTAATGAGCATTTTTCCTGATGTGGTAATGAATGAGAGCCCTTGGCCGTATTATTCAGGCTGCATTTATTTGTCCTTTGTCTGTGTAGAAGAGGAGCATCTACTGATGCCATTCAGTGGTGTAACTTCATCTCCAGGAAGTACCCAATGTTCTGCATCTCTGGAACTGTCCAATATGCTTAGAGTCATTGGCACAGATGAAGACCTGGCTCACTCCTTTATCAGTTTTGACACTGGCCATTTTTCCACAGAGGAGGACATGCACCACACGATTGAGAAGGTCAGCAACCATGTTGAAAGGCATTGAGAAAGGAGTCCACTGTGGGAAATGGTACATGTCACAATTGGTTGTAAAACCTTCCAGTGGCCATAGCATTAAAGTGAACATCTGTACTGTCCTTGCTCCTTCCCACTTCACTGGCCAGACAACCACCAGGCAGCTGAGTCCCTTCTGTTACAAAACTATAGCAGCCCATGCAATTCATTCCAATCCAGTAGACCTCAAAATTCCACTGTTTCTAGGATATGGACATAACACAACTATCTGATCCTGGATTCATCTTAATGCTTTGTAGAAAGTGTCTCAAGACTTCTGAAAGTGGACTTCCATATCCTAAGCCAGAGGTAGGGAACCTCTGGTCTCAAGGCCACATGTGACCATCTAGGTCCTTGGATGTGGTCCTTTGACAGAATCAAAACTTCATGGAACAAATCCCTTTAATAAAATTATTTGTTCTGTAAAACTTGGACTCGATCAAAAGGCTGCATCCAAGGACCTAAAGTCTACATGTGCCATCAAGGACATCAGTTCCCCATCCCTGCCCTAAATCATCAAAAACACTTGGAGAGGAGAAATTATGTTGCTGATATGTTACATCTGGATAGACTTGGAGAAAGGAAGAGCGCCTATCATCATGACCCTCAGGCTAACACCGTTCTGGTTTCTTAAGATCAAGCTAGATTTCTGTGCATGACAAAGTGACAATCACCCTGCACTGACAATCAAACAAATGGTTAGTTCCTCAGAACTCACTCATGAACCCTGTCTCCACCATTTTTCTGCTAATAATGTATAGCTGTAAATATCTATATTGCCCCATATTATTCTAATTTGTGTTTCCTTATATGAAACCCATTGATTTCCAAATTAGAGAAATAACCCCCTCATATTAGTTCCTCAGTGTTGGGCTTAGAGAAAACTGAGAATATTAAGCAATGGTTTTGAGCTGCAGGACAATTCATAGCGGACCTCCATCATTGCAAAGGTCTACATGTGTTTATGCCAGCCTATATCAGTTCTCTTTTTTAAAATTCACTTTTATGGAATAAATTTTCTACTCTAAGTACTTTGCCCATAGTGAACCCTTAAGTACTTTTTTCATAAAAAACCAAACAGAATCAATGGCGTTGGTTTTGTTTCTACAAAAAAAATTACATATTTTTATTCTTATCATTGTTTTCCCTTGTTTAGTTGTAAAAGGTACCTTTTTCCATTTCTTCTATTTTTTTTAATGTGGCAGGCCACTTACTGTGCAACCTTGGACAAGTCTCCTCATACCTCCAAGACTCAGTATGTTCATATAAAAAGAGATTGACCTGGTTGTTATATAAAATTCTTTCCAATTATAAACCACTTCAATTGATTTTGCTTCAGTATGGTTTCCAGTTTCTTTATCTTTCTGGCCTTCCTCTTTCCGCTACAACACTGTTCTTAAAATACAGCACTCAGAAGTGAATCTAGTATGGCAGATACTGTCTGATGAGAGCAAGGTAAGAGGAACAGTTGCTTCCCTACTTTGGCTCTACTCATTAGCCCAACATCCTGTTAGACTTTGTTTTCTTGCCTCCCACCTCCATTAAATGATATTAAATTGATAATTCATTAAAACACCATATCTTGAAACCATTTAGGGTATTATAGAAAAAGATGCATCATTGAAAGAAGTATATATCTGGATGAAAGCAACATAATTCTCAGAGTTTTTAAGTAGTCTGCTTTCCTTTCAAAGCCTGAATGAAAGGATAGGTAGCATTTTTGAAATCTTAATCTTGGTGTAGTAATAAATTGGTTTGTCCTTATCTTGCATACACTTTGACCCCCTAACTTTGAATTCTGGATTCCATGAGTCAATAATATGAGGCCACTGAATAATTAAAGTTGGTTTATCCTTTTACCACTTTCAACCAAACAACGAAATAATAAAGGGCTGCAGAGTTATCAAGGAACACGTTTTTGTCTTAGCTGTTTGCAGTGACATTTTAAGTCCAGAAGAAATCTTATGTGGTCATATGTCTGCTTTCATGGAGGACTGCATCGTAATGATAACTACAGATAAGGGAATGGTTAAGAAATTCCTAAGCACCATATTCACACTTAGTGTCTATTCATGTAGCATCTACAAAGTTGTGTGCCATCTTTGAACTAGGCTCTCCTTTTGAGCCTAGAGGTCATAGAGAAAGGACTCTCTTCATTCATATCTCTAGTTCTCCATTCTGAGAAATAAGGATCCCAGGATTTCTTACCACCACTGCCCTGGTACAAGGATACCAGGAGAGAAGCATTAGGTGTTCTCTACACTAAGTACTTGGCAGCAGGCCTGAACAAATGACACATTACCCACCACCTCATTGACCCGTACAGACTTTGGAGGGGAGTGGAGGAGAAGCAAGAAGATAGTAGAAGGAAATGGAAGATAAGAGGAGAGGAATTAAAATAATAAAAATAACACTGTTGTCTAAAGCATAGAAATTTTTGTTAATTACAAAGGCATTTATAAAAAATTAAAAACAAAAACAAACAACATTCCAGATTTACATATAATGAAATTGGGAAAGAAGATGAGACTTCTTTAACGTCATTTGAAAGAAGGTTAGATTAGAACCCAGGGAGTGTTTATTATAGACTAGTAAGACCATGTTTTTCATAAATTCTTTTACAATTATGTTTCTCAAAACATAGATGAAATAACTGTAATTTAAAGAAATTTTTAGTCATTACTGGAAAGCAAAGTTAAGCTTCCAAGTTCATATTTTAGGCAGTGAGAGTACTGAATTTTGAAGTGTCTCATTACCAACTTGACAGCTGTTAATAGCTAGGATGATTTGCTTAAAAAGAAGCAACATTGCACATTCTTATTTATAGATGCATAAGAGACTTAAAGACATCTAGCTCAGCTGTCTCATTTTATGAGATGAGGACATTAAGACTCAGATTAAATGAGTTGTCCAAGGTTACACAGAATTAAGGGGAAGAAATTTGTGTGTATCTCGTGTTACATTCTAAACTATAAGATTCATGAGGACAGGGATTGGCTGTTTATCTAACATTTCTATTTTTTTCATTGCTTAGTATATTATTTAATAGTGTTTTGAATATTCATTTTGATTAACTCAGGCATGAAATTACATTCTAATAAACAGCTATGTTGCATAAATGCATCAATATCACGTGAGCTAATATATAATATGCGTACAAGAACAACCATGAAGCCAAAGGAAGGAAAAGTTGTTGGCTGGGGTGAGTGATGCTGTGCCATTGGGATCATATTCATTCCCTTTTCATTATTGTAGATACAAGATCATCATCATATTTCATCACTCTTAGCTTTGCGTCCAGGGCCAAATAGAACAAATGTAAGATCTCTTCCGTGTGACATCCTTTGTGAAGAAGTAAAAATCACCCTAGAGAAAATAAAGATGGGGAGCAGAGTTGGAAGAGATAAAGCATAAATAGAAGGGATCCATGTTGAAAGCAACATAATTTTGATGGATTCTCAATATTTCTAAAGGAAGGGAACATATTGCAAAGGCCTGGGGGAAAAAACTTGGATCTTACTATTGACAATAAAAGGCAACCAAAATGTAAACAACCGCTGATCAATCTCTGTAGCATCTTTATGAAGGCAATCTTACACAGGCATCAAAGATCAGAGGAGGACACAAAATTTTACCAATGCATATCAGGCTGCATCTTTGCAGTCATTCAGTGGACTGAAAGGTAAAGAAAGCACAAAATTTTAGTTGGCTTGATGTTTGTTGACTACAAAGAAAGCATTTGATTTGGTAGAGTAAGGTGTCACCTTTAAGGCTGTCTTCTCAAAAGAGAGACATGCGTGTTGCATATGTTAAAAATCATTCAGGATTCTTCAGAATGTGTAACTGCAGTTATTTGATTATTATCAAGTGAGGAACAAATCATACTGATGTCTGCTTACCAAAGGTCTTTGCCAATATAGTGGAATATGTCCATTATATTCCCAGAGTGCAAATGGAAGGAGGGATTTCCTGTAGATGGCAAGGTTCTCCAGATGCTTCCGTTTGTTGATGATTGCAGCAGAATCTGGGACATAACACTTCCTAAATGATATCCAAATTTACTCTAGAGACTTCAGCCTAACTGTTCATGCAGACAAATTCAAGTTAAGGAAGAATAACCCTTTTTTCTGATTGTGATATGCAATCAGATGTCTGGTCCACAATGCTAATTCACCAGTATATCAGACATCGCAAATGGACAATTAACTAGGCCTGGAATTAAAGAGAAGAAAATAGGGCCTAGATTGCCTATGGGAAATTATATGATATCTTTTTTTATTTCAAATATTTCTCTGAAACAAAAGCACATAATTTTATTTTATTTTTTTTTGAAGTTTCATAACTATTATGACTATGTTACTCAAGAGGAAACTCAGGAGGAAATGGAAATGTAAAGAACTAAAAACTATCACCACAGGTGATAATTAAAGTTGATTTGTCCCTTTATCACTTTCAACCAATAAAAAATAATAAACGACCATAGAGTTGTCAAGGAACACTGTTTTTGTCTTTGCTGTTTGCAGCGACATTTTAAATCCTTTAGAAATCTTATGAGATTAAATGCATACACACACACAGACCAACTGACTACATTTTTAGATGGCTAAATCTGTATAATATTTTTATTAATGTTTTCCAGTGATCAAGTATTTATTTTTCTTCCTCTCCCATTCCTATATGTTAGAGGAGAAGAAAAGCAAAACCTCTATAACAAATATGCATAAGAAGAAAAACAAATCCCTACATTAGGTAGGTACAAAAATGAAAATCAAATAATTTTGTCATCAATATTTTTAAAGTGATACTGTATAGCTTGTGTGCCATGCAACAAAATGGAGGCCAAAGAATTAAAGTTTTAGGTCATGGATAGGACAACTGAAGGGCACATGATGGGCTTGAGTAGACAGCAATATTATCAACAAAGAGTTTTGTAAAAGAAGCAGCATGAAAAATATCTTTGGAGGTATGAATGGAAAAGGAAATGTCTAGGTCATGTAGTAAGTGCCAGGGATAACTGTATAGCTTGTGTGCTCCACTGGTATCCAGATAGCATCAGAATCCTAGAAGAAGGCTCCCAGGATGAAGGGTGCTCAGAGTGTGGTGGATATAAGGCAGAGCATTACTAAGAGATGCAGGGGTGAGAAGGTTTGGATGCGTTTCAATTTGTATTATTCGAGGGAGTCAGAGGACCTGATTCTAAATCACCCCTGATATTTATTTCCTTTGTGTCTTTGGATAAATCATATTATATTTCCAGAGTCCCACTTTTCTCATCTATATGATGAGAAAGCATCTGAGATCTCTTTAAGCTCTATAGCTATGATTTTGTAACATTAGGGGCATGGGTCGTGTTTTCATGTCTGCTGCTCATCAAAGGCTGAAGAGAACTGCAGATTCTAAGAAGACGGCACTGGAGAAAAGATTTTATATTTGGGGATTATGTCTGAAAGCATAGCCCTCTAAACTAATGGAGTATACCTAATTATAACTGGTAAGAAAAAAATTTACCTGGAGCCTTGCAATATAATAAAAACATAAAATTCAAAAGATGGATAATTATAGCATGTACTTCCCAGGATTGTCGTATCCCAGAATTTATTCCACTGACTGGAATATAGTAGGCATTTAATAAATTTTTGCTGACTGATAGACTGACTGACTCAATACCTGCCCAAACTATGAGTCCCATCTGTAACTTTTCTGAAAAAGTTATGCTGTATCTGCTATAATCTTCAATGACAGTGAACTCAGTACTTTTCATGATATCTTGTTCTTTTTGGCTGCCTTAATTATTTGAAATATTTCCTTACATTAAGCCTCAAGTGCCTAAAGGTAACTTCCACCTATTACAAAGGCATCATTGTGTGTGTAGAGCATTGGGATTATAATAAGAACTGGATCTGAATTCCAACTTAGACAATACTCAAGGCAAAACATTGCCTCTTCTTTCAATTCTCCCCAATCTTCCTCTGAGATATACATCTTCCACTCTATCAACATACTTTCTAAAATGTATGTCCAGATGTGAATGCAATACTCCAGATGTGTGATCTGACTGTGACTGAGTAAAACATGAGTACCATCTCTCTTTTTCTCTTAGTCTAGATATGATATATGACATAAATCCTACAATCATAAGCATTTTTGACCATCATACTGAATCACATTAAGCTTGGACTACAGTGAAACTATTTTCTAGTTAGGCCATCCATAACCTGTCCTTATGTATTTGATACTTTAAACCAGTCTTTAAATTTTCATTTCTTCTCATTTATTTTTATTTCAATAAAAGCAGTCTACCATTTTTATTTGTTGAGGAATGTTGGGAAATCATTTTTTGTCATATAGTTATTAATATGTTCTTGTTTCCTGACATTCAAATATATGAGAATAATATCTACCTTTTTCTATCCCTTCATAAATGTATGAAAAAACAGGTTGAGGCTGACTTCTAGAGACATCCTTACAAGTTGACTTCAGTCAACCCACTTTGGTTCTGAGTCAAGTAAATAGGAACAAACAAAACTATAATTATTCAAGGAATTGAAATGATGATGATGATGAAGAAGAAGAAGAAACAACACAACACCAAGAACAGATCCCTCCTGAGGCATTACATTAAAGACTCTTTCCAAGTAGATGAACAACCATTAATAACTATTATTTGGGGTCCATTTAACCACAATTTGTGAATTCATTTAATTGTACTTTCATGAAGCCCACAGTTCTCCATCTGTTTCTGCGAGCTTTATTCTAATTGAACAGTGCGGCAGCCAAGTGAATGAATAACTGACTGGGCTGGGATGTGTAGCCCAGTTATAGCCACTTTGATGAGTGTGGCAGTTCTCTGTCTTAAAGAGAACTGTTTTTAGCACTAGTGTTTTATGAACATCATTTTTTTAAAAGGTAGATGGTTAATGGAAAGAACCTTAAAAGCTATGTTCTAGTAAAGAAGAGAAGAGATTTCCCCTTCTTATGAATGAGTCAAAACACTGCCTCTTCTTTCAGTTCTCTTCAATTCTCCTCTGGGATATGCACCTTCCAGACTATCAATATCTTTTCTAAAATGTATATCTAGACATGAATACAATGCTCCAGATGTGATCTGACTGTGACTGAGTAAAGGAATTCCTCACTGCCACGCAGTGAGCAGAGAAGAAATTTTATGCAGTTCAGTTATTCTTGAATATACAAATGAAATTGAAACCTAAAGAATAAAGTTATGAGATCCCCTAAGCTGAAGTTTTTCTTTCTTCTATTTTAGTGCCAGGATCCTGTCAAGTTTGTTTCTAGTATTTACTTTTTCACCATAGCTACTGAGACATTGAGGAAAGAATGTGACCTGGGTTTGTATATATATTATAATATTCTGATTATTAATATATTTTATTTAACAAATTAGTATTATTTTATTTTTTCTTTATTATAAAGTCAGTTATATTTAAGATCTAATGGTGTAATAATTGTAACTCACTTGTTTAAAATAACTTTCACTTTGTCTATACCTTGTGAGAGATTGGTTGTGTAGACAGAAAACATATTAGATTGGGTCTCAAGAGCTGAAGTGGTGAAAGGGACGCTTATATTTCTGCTTAACAAGATTATCCCCTAGGAACCTGGGAGAGTTTGAATGCAAGTATGTGTTGATGATCTGTTTTAGGGAATTTGAACTAGACAGTATGAGAGCAGGGCAGAGGAGTGAGCAAAACGTAGATTCTTATAGGGACTCTCATAGGCCTAGGTGAGAGGTTGAGTCATGGGTGGCATGGAAATTAAAACCCCATTATGTGAGATCACCCTACTATTGTATGGTATGTATAATGAAAAGGCATGAAAAATTATGAAAGGAATATTATCAGAGAAACCTGGAGAGATTTGTATGAACTGATACAGAGTCAAATGACAATAATATTGTTTTTTTAAAAGAAGGAACAACTGTGAAATACCTCAGATCTCAAATCACTTGTATGCCAACCATAATTCTAGAGTACCAAAAATAAAGGATATTACTCACCTTCTGACAGTGAGATTATGGACTCAATATATGGAATGTGACATTTTTTTTGGAATGGCCAATGTGGGATTTTGTTGGGCTTCTCTGTGCATATTTGTTGTAAGGGTTTTGTTTTTCCTTTTCTAAAACAAAATTCCTGTAGGAATTCAAAGAATACAAAAATAGTCTCTGTTATCAAGGAAGCTTACAATCTAAGGGAGAGACCCAATGCAAATAATTACATACAGATAAGTTATATATAGGATAAAATGGAAATGATGCATAGTGGGAAGGCACTAGAATTAAGGGGGATCAGGGAAGAATTCCTATAGAAGGCAGAATTTTAGGGACTTGAAGAAAACCAGGGGAACCAGGAGGAGAGAGTGCATTACAGATATTTCAGTCAGTGAAAATGCATGGAATTGGGAGATGATGTCTCTGATGTGCGTCACAGCAAGTAGGTCAGTATTCATTTGTGACTAAGATAGACTTTTGATTCTGGAAAAATTGGGCAGTCACTGTAGTTGGTTGAGATGTATTTGTGTGGAGTAACATTATTGAACTAGATGAACTCAGGGTTTTATTTATTTGGTATTTTATTTTTCATCAGTTACATGTAAATGCAATTTTTAACATTCATTTTTTAAAAGATTGACTTCCAAATTCTCTTTCTTCCTCCCTCCAAATCCCTCCTAACCATGCCCATTGAGAAGGCAAGCAATTTGATGTAGGTCATACATGCATAGCCATGCAACATATTTCTATAATAGTCATGTTATGAAAGAAAACATAGCCAAAACATTTCAAGAAAATAGAGTAAAAATGTATTCTTCATTCTGTATTCAGACACCATCATTTCTTATATAGTAAAATGATATTCCATCATAATCACATTCCATTATTGTGGAATAGTTCAGCCTTTTCCAGATTGGTTGGCATTCTCTCAATTTTTAATTCTTTGCCACCAGAAAAGAACTGCTATAAATATTTTTGTAGATATAGATAGGTCCTTTTTCTTTTTTTAAAAAATCTCTGTTGGAATCAGTCTTAGTAGTGGAATTTCTAAGTAAAAGGTATGCATGGTTTATAGTTCTTTGGACATAGTTTGATATTGCTCTACAGAATGGTTGAAGTGGTTCACAACTTCATCAGCAATGCATTAATGTTCCACTCCTCCCACATACCCTCCAACATTTGTCATTTTCCTTTTCTGTCCTATTACTCAATCTAATAGACATGTGGCAGTGCCTTAGAACTGTGTTAATTTCCATTTCTCTAATCAATAGTAAGTTAGAGCATTTTTTTTTTCATATGGTCAGAGATAGCTTTGATTATTTCATCTGAAAACTTTTTATATCTCTTGACCATTTACCAGTTGGGGAATGGCTCTCATTTTTATAAATCTGAGTCTGTTCTCTATATGTTTGAGAAATGAGGCATTTTATCAGAGAAACTTGCTTCAAAATTTTTCAGTTACTATGCTAACTGTATTTCCCTCTGTCCTATTTCTCCCCCACTCAATTTATTCTATTCTCTCTGTCTTTTCAACCTATCTCTTCTCAAAAGTGTTTTGCTTTTGACTACCCCTTCCTCTAATCTGCCATGACGTCTCCCACCCATACCCCGTCCCCTCCTACTTTCCTGTAGGGTAAAATAGATTTTTATACCCAATTGAGTGTGTATTCAATTCTCTCTTTGAGCCAATTTTAATGAGAGCAAAGTTCACTCACTTTCCCCCCACATTCCCCATCTTCCTCTCTACTGTACAAGCTTTTTCCTGCCTCTTTGATATGAGATAATTTGCCCTATTCTACTTCTCCCTTTCACTTTTCCCCATTACACCCCTCTCTTGCCCCTTAATTTTATTTTTTAGATATCATCTTTCATATTCAACTCACACCTGTGCCCTCTGTCTATATACACTCCTTCTAAATACTCTAATAATGAGAAAGGTCTTACGAGTTACAAATATCATCTTCCCATATAGCAATGCAACAGTTCAGTTCTTAACAAATTCCTTATGATTTCTCTTTCCTGTTTACCTTTTTATGTTTCTCTTGAGTCTTGTATTTATTTATTTTTTTTGCCTTTTTTTCTTTTAATTTTATTTATTTATTTAATTTTTTACATTTATTTTCACAAATTTTTGGGTTCCAAATTTTCTCCCCTTTTCTCCCCTCCCCCCACCCCAATACCCCAAGAAATCTAATTTTCCCTATCTCCAATCTGCCCTCTCTTCTCTCATCCCTCCCTTCTCTTGTCTCCATCTCCTCTTTTCTCCTGTAGGGCCAGATGACTTTCTATTCCTCATTAACTGTATGTCTTCTTTCCTAGTTGCGACAACAATACTAAACAGTTGTTCCTAAAACTTTGAGTTCCAAATTCTTCCCATCGCTCCCTCCCCACCCATTCCCTTTGGGACGGCAGGCAATTCAATATAGGCCATATCTGTGTAGTTTTGCAAATGACTTCCCTGATAGTCGTGTTGTGTAAGACTAACTGGATTACCATCCCTCCTAATCTGCCCCTCATTGTTTCTCTTCTGTCTCTTGATCCTGTCCCTCCCCAAGTGTTGACTTCAAATTGCTCCCTCCTCCCTTTGCCCTCCCTTCCATCATCCCCGCCCCCCCCCCCGCAATATCTCCTTCTCCCCCACTTTCTTATACTGTAAGATAGGTTTTCATACCAAAATGAGTGTGCATTTCACTCCTTCGTTTAGTCAAATGTGATGAGGGTAAACTTCTTGCTTTTTTTTTTTTTTTCCTCAGCTCTCCTCTTTTTCCCTCCACTAAAAACATCTCCTACTTGTCTCTTAAATGACATATAGTTACCCACTTCCCTTTCCTTCTCTTTCCTCCCCCTACATTTCTCTCTCACCATTTACCTTAATTTCTTTTAAGGTATGGTCCCATCCTATTCAGTTCAATCTGTGCTCTCTGTCTCTATATGTGTGCGCATGTGTGTATGTGTGTGCATGCGTGTACATGTGTATGTGTGGTCCCACCAACTATCCATATACTGAAAAGTTTTAAGAGTTAGAAATATTGTCTTTCCCTGTAGGAATGTGAACAGTTCACTTCTGGTAAGTCCCTTAAGACTTCTCTTTGCTGTTTACTTTTTCATGCTTCTTCTCATTCTTGTGTTAGAAAGTCAAATTTTCTTTTCAGCTCTGGTCTTTTCATTAAGAATGATTGAAAGTCCTCTGTTTAATTGAAAGACCATATTTTCCCTTGAAGTATTATACTCAGTTTAGCTGGGTAGGTGATTCTTGGTTTGAGTCCTAGTTCCTTTGCCTTCTGGAATATCCTATGCCACGCCCTTCGATCCCTTAATGTAGAAGCTGCTAGATCTTGATATCCTGATTGTATTTCCACAGTATTGGAATTGTTTCTTTCTAGCTGCTTGCAAGATTTTTTCCTTGAGCTGGGAGTTCTGGAATTTGGCCACAATGTTCCTAGGAGTTTCTCTTTTTGGATCTCTTTCAGGTGGTGATCGATGGATTCTTTCAATACTTACTTTGCCCTCTGGTTCTAGAATGTCAGGGCAGTTTTCCTTGATAATGTCATGGAAGATGATGTCTAGGCTCTTTTTATGATCATGAGTTTCAGGTAGTCCCATAATTTTTAAATTGTCTCTCCTGGATCTATTTTCCAGGTCAGTTGTTTTTCCCATGAGATATTTCACATTCTCTTCCATTTTTTCGTTCTTTTGGTTTTGTTTGGTGATTTCTTGGTTTCTCGTAAAGTCATTAGACTCCATCTGTTCCATTCTAATTTTGAGAGAACTATGAAATTCAGTGAGCTTTTGAGCCTCTTTTTCCATTTGGCTCATTCTGCTTTTGAAAGCATTCTTCTCCTCATTGGCTTTTTGAACCTCTTTTGCCAATTGAGTGAGCCTATTTTTCAAGGTGTTAATTTCCTCAGCATTTTTTTGGGTCTCCTTTACCAAGGTATTGACCCGTTTTTCATACTTTTCTTGGATCTCTCTCATTTCTCTTCCCAGTTTTTCCTCCACTTGTCTAACTTGCTTTTCAAAATCCTTTTTGAGCTCTTCCAAGGCCTGAGCCCACCCGCCACTCCCCTGGGGTGTCTGGGGTACTGAGGCCCCGCCCTCCACGTCTTTTCCTGATGGCAAGAATACATCCTCGTCCTCGCCATCAGATCCGAAGGTCGGGATCATTTGCATTTGTTGTAAAAAACTCTATATAGTCTTATTTTTCTTCCCTTTTCTAGGCATTTTCCCAGCCAGTTACTTGACTTCTGAGATTCCTTTCCACCCCCGCCTGGATCCGCCCAGCTAGTGCTTGGCCTCTGAGATTGAAATTGGCGCTGGGGTGGGGGCAAAGCTGCCTCCCAGGCTGAGTTTCCTCGGGGGCTTTATGCAGAGACTTTCAGGAACGGAGCGGGTGGGGGCGGGGTGGGGGGCCGCCTCCTAGGCTAAGTTCCGTCAGGGGCTTAATACAGCGGCCTTCAGTAATAGAGCGGGGTTGGGGCAGGGACGTCTCCCAGGCTCAGCTCCCTCAGGTTGCAAAGACTTTCAGTAATGAAGATCCTGCCTGCTGCCACTGCTGCCTCACCCTCTGCCCACTCCTCTGCCTCCTCCGCTTCCTGCCCCCGTCTCTGCCACCACTGCTTCCTCCTGAGGGGGGCAGGGTCATGGAGACGCTCCGCTCCCCTCTCCTAGCCGAGCTTTCTCTCTCATTGACCTGTAGCTTC
The DNA here is from genome assembly GCA_023548195.1 of Bettongia penicillata ogilbyi. Lineage (NCBI taxonomy): Eukaryota > Metazoa > Chordata > Mammalia > Diprotodontia > Potoroidae > Bettongia > Bettongia penicillata. The sequence goes on from JAJHZJ010000008.1 coordinate 7,929,986, forward strand.
TGTGGGCGGAGGGACTTTCCCTGCTGCCAGAGCTTCTGTCCCTGAAGCCTGCTTGGGTCAGCTTCTCTGGGGCCGCGGCCAGGGCAGCGTTGGGGTGGGGTCCGCTTTCCGGAGCACGACGGATCCCAGGACGGCTCTCCAGGGCTCACTGGAATGGAAATCTCTTCCCCTATATTTATGCACCCCCTGCAGTGATTCAGAATTTATAGGGATCTCTTTTTACCTTAATTCTATGGGTTGTGGGTTCGGAGCTAGCATACATGAGTCTTTCTACTCTGCCATCTTGGCTCCACCCCCCTTGATAATGTTTTGAAAGATGAAGTCTAAAGTTCTAATTTTTTTTTCTTTTTAATCATGACTTTTAGGTAGTTCAATAATTTTTAAATTATCTCTCCTGGACCTATTTTTCAGGCCAGTGATTTTCTTTTTAATTGAGATATTTCATATTGTTTTCTATTTTTTCATTCTTTTGACTTTGTTTTGTTTCACAATTACTCCTAAAATCATTAGCTTTTATTTGCTCCATTCTAATTTTAAAGGAATTCTAAGGAATTATTTTCTTCATATGTAAAATTTTATTCATAAGGAATTATGCTCTTCGTACCTCCTTTTCCATTTGACCAATTTGACTTTTTTGAGGCATTTTTCTCCTCATTGGCATTTTGGACTTCTTTTTATCATTTGGCCTAATATGGTTTTTACAGCATTATTTTCTTCATTTTTGCGTGTGTCTATACCAAGTTGTTGACTCATTTTTCATGATTTTCTCACATGACTCATTTCTCTTCTTTATTTTTCCTCTACCTTTCTTACTTGATGGTCAAAAACCTTTTCTGAGTTCTTCCATGGCCTGAGACCAATTCATTTTTTTTTTTTTCTGGAGGCTTTGGATATAGGAGCTTTGATTTTGTTATCTACTTCTGAGTGTTGTTTTTATCTTCCTTGTCACCATAGTAACTTTCTGTTGTCAGAATGTTTTCCATTGTTTGCTTACTTTCACAGTCTATTATTTGACTTTTAACTCTTTGTAAAAGGAGGGCTCTGACTCCAGGGTAGACCATGTACTCCCCAAGCTTCAGGGGCTTTGTGCCTCTGTTTTCAGAGATACTTCTAGGGATCTGTAAGTTTTCAGTTCTTCCAACGTGCTATGATCAAAGGAGAATTGTTTACTCATTCCCTGGTCTGTGCTCTGGTATGTGAGTGACCACAAGATCTCTTTTATTGCCATGGAATTGTGAACAGAGCACCTGCTCCATGGCCACAAACTCTGGTGTGCTAGTGCTCCTCCTTGACTTGGAACTGCCACTCAAGACTGCCACCCAGATCTGAGTATGGGCAAAGCAACAAAGTCCTGCTTTGGTACTATCAAAGAAACCCTTGTAGTTTCCTTCTAACCAGTTATTCAACCCCCTTTTCCATCCTCCATTGCCATCTGTGGGCTGATAGCTTAGGAATCAGCTGCTGCCATTCCTGATTCAGTGACTCCCCTGATGTGTTCCTGATTCACTGAAGCCAGGACTAACTTGCACTGGACTGTACTCCACTCTCACCCAGGTGCAATAGACCTTTCCTGCCAACCTTGTAAGCTGTGTTTGGCACCTGTGAACTGAGAGTTTTGAAAACTACCACTGCTGTTACTAATTCAGTTGTCCCAAGGCCCGCTCTGGGTTTGCTGGAACTTAGTCTGCACTGGCCCAATCTGTGCTGAACTGTGCTCCTCTCTCACCCTCTTATGACAGACACTTTCTGCTGAGCTGGAAAACCATTTCACTTCATCTTTTTGTGGGTTCTGCTGATCTAGAATTTGGAGTCATTATTCAAAGGTATTTGGAGGGGCTTGGTGGAAATCTCAGACTGTCTTTACTCTGTCACCTTGGCTCTGCCTACCCTGGGTTGTTTATAAAAGTATAATTCTAGGATTTTATAATTTATGATATTTTAAGTTTTTGTCTTTTCTTTTAGATCCCTTCATGAAATATACGGAACATCTATGTCTTATCAGAACTATCCTTGTAAGTCATCTCTTAGAAATGAGTGGTAGGGCATGCTACTACATATCATTAACGTCATGTTAATGTTAATTTTCATTAGTTTCGCTTTTAAAGAGATTCCTGCTGTTGCTGTATTTCAGTTTTTTACTGGGATATTTTATTAAAGAAGAAATTTTTAAAAGTGTTTTTTTAATAAAATTTCACCTGACAGAAGGTACTTCCTATAACTGCCTGCCACTTATGACATGTTTTTTTCACTTGCTTCGGTTATTCATTCATTAATTTGGTTTATAAGTTTCTTTTTCACTCTAATATATATTAAGTTATTCACTAGAAGGAATAGCAGCTCTTCTAAAAAGTGGAATGGGAAGAAAGAATGAATTTGGTAGAAAAATCAATTCATAAAATATGTTGAATATTGGATAGATGCCAAAGAAGTTAATAAATGCTCAGTAGTTATTTGAGTTGAAATGTTGCTGTTTAATGGATTGCCTTACCAAGAAAATCAGCTATCATTTTAGGAAAATAGAACATAAATTGAACACTGAAGTATAGCAGATTGATTCTAAAATATGTGAGATGATCATAAAAAGTTATTAAGTGTTGATATAATACATAAAAAAGATACTTAAATTATCATATGCATTTTTTGTTTTTACTCTGTTAGAATATTGCATATAGTGAAATAATAACCAAAGAAAGTATGACCCATGACACTGGCAATGAGAGTTAATGAACTGGAATTTTCTCTTTATTATGTTGTAGGAGAAACCAAATTCCTCCATAATCTATGCATTATAGACAAAAGTATTGCTGACTCAAACCATCGATGTTTAGGCTCCACACAGAATGAGCTTCAGGAAAGAGAAAGCCTTTCTTCCCTGATTCTCACACACACAAAGAAAATGGCTCACAAAAATCACTCAGTGGAAGAGTAATGCAAAAATGAATTATCTTTTCTGGCAAGGGGGTTTGTTGCCATATATCTACTTCATATAAGTAAGACAGTAAGTTCTAAGGGGGATCAGGGTTGTCTATCTAAGTGCTTATCACAGATCAGACACTTAACAGACACTTATTAAATTGAATTAAATGAGATTCTAGCACTCTAACCTTTTTCTCATCAATAACCATACTTCATCTTACAACTACACAGATACCTAGCAGGGTAAGACTCAGGATGACTATTACCTTCCTTGTTCTGAACACAAATGGTTTTATAAATGTAGCCAAATATTACTTTATAATTATTGCTATCACTATTTATCATCAGTGTCAGCATCATTATTTTTGACAGTCACAAGAAGACAATTGAGCATCCTATCTCAAAAGAAGGAAAAGAGTTCAATAAATGAGATATTTCTCATTTAAGAGCATTCAGCAGTTGAGCCAACAGTGATGTGAACACAGGTCACATATAGGCATTTACCCAAATATTTAACTGTAAGGGCTGACCAGAAGAACAATCAACAGGAATGACAAAGGACTGAAGAGTTGCTTTATGTCAAGTATGGAAGGCAAAGACTATTTTACACACATAGTGAGTGATTATGTTTTTCCATCAGCAAGTATGAGATCTGAGGGTGATAACTACAACTTGGTCCCTGTGCTAGAGGAAGTTTGCATGGCAGAGGGTGGCATCTCTCTTTTTAAAGTTATCAGGAAAATAAAGTTCTCCTTGAAACAATGGAATAAAATATTTAAAGGCAGCACAATGAAGAAAAAAGGAGTTGAAGAAGGAGAGGAAGATCCTAATCTATGTTAAGAGGGCATAGAGTGAGAGGCAGCTAAGTGGCATGTGGATGGAGTGTTGGAATCTAGAGGACCTCAGTTTGAGTCTTGCTTCAGATTCTTACCAGCTGTGTGACCTTGGCCAAATCATTCACCATCTTAACCTCAGTTTGTTCGTTTGTAAATCAGGAATTTTCAAATTGTAAAGTACTATGTAAATGTCAGCTTTTAACAAACAATATGTCATGGACAGCAAAGTAATATGTATATCTTTTCCCACAAATTGGGAAAATGACCATCCTGAGGAATATTCTTATTGTAAAGAGGGAACTTTAAATACATAGGTGTTATTAAGAGAATGTAATGATAAACATAACTGGAATATAGTTTTGCAAGTATGTATCTTTTTTAAAAGGAACAGAATATTTAACATAGTTTTTAGAACATGTGATTTCCTGAGAAAATTTGCTCATCTGAGAAAATCTAGGAACAAAGGGATGAAGTCTGGTAAAGAAGAGTTTGATTGAAGTTAAAAGAGAAACAGAAATGCTTTTCATGTATGTTTCCTACATATCATGTGGTTAAATAGAGAAATTATATCTTTTTTGGAAACTGATCACAAAACATGTGGAGGCATCATGAGGTACTTGCTGGTGAGGAAGGGGGCAGTTCAACCATCCAGATATCTAGTAGCGTTTTCAGTCTACCAAAAGCAGATTATCAGATACATTATTTATGTATATCAGCTCAAGAGGGACTGGAATGCTCTGAAAAAATGATATTCTAAGGATATAACCGTGTTTCTAGTGTGGAAGAAGAGAAAAATTAAAGAGATTAAAGTGGCTTCAGAAAGTTCATCAACCAATTATTTAAAATATTTATTTATTAAATAAACTATTAAATTATTTTTATTCATTTAAATAAATACATTTATTTAAATAAAATCATTAAATAAATAATTTGTTAAGATATTTACAAGGCACAAACAGAAATTAAAATTTAGATTGTTTCAGAAAATGAATACAAAAGAGGAAATGGTCCTGCAAAAATCGTGTTAGGAGTATTAAAAGCCTAGAGTGAGCTGAGGCTGGTGACAAATATTAAGAACAATAAAACTGATCCTTTAAAGCCATGTTGGGGGCAAGAAAATCATAGAAGAGATAGGATTGCTGATTAATATGGATAAGATAATGATAACAGATGAAATTTGGAAGAAAAAATTTCCCTCCTTTGTTTTTTGCTTCTGTTTAACTTTCTAAGGAGAATCACTAAGGATAGAACTAAAATGGTTAAGGAGTTACCCAATATAAGTAGAGAAATAGTTGAAGAAAGCACCTCTGATATCAATGAATTTAACTCATTGTAGTATACACAAATGACAATGTAATCCAGGCTATAGGCCTACTATTTCTTCCTTCTCTTTCCCCTCCTCCTCCTCCTTCTTCTTCTTCCTATTCTTCTCCTTCTTCTTCTTCTTCCTCTTCTTCTCCTTCTTCTTCTTCTTCCTCTTCTTCTTCTTCCTCTTCTCCTTCTTCTTCCTCTTCTTCCTCTTCATCTTCTTCTTCTTCCCCTTCTTCCTCTTCTCCTTCCTCTTCTCCTTCTCCTTCTCCTTCTTCTTCTTCTTCTTCTTCTTCTTCTTCTTCTTCTTCTTCTTCTTCTTCTTCTTCTCCTCCTCCTCCTCCTCCTCCTTCTTCTTCTTCTTCTTCTTCTTCTTCTTCTTCTTCTTCTTCTTCTTCTTCTTCTCCTCCTCCTCCTCCTCTTCCTCCTCCTCCTCCTTCTTCTTCTTCTTCTTCTTCTTCTTTGCCATAGTCATTATCATCTAACCTGGGCCTCATGGGGACCAATATTTTTTCAGTTTTTCAGCAAGTTTTCTTTTAAATTTAAAAAAAAAAACTCATTTATGGAATGAAACAAGCATTTCTATGCATAATATTATAAGAAAAAGACTATTGCACATGAAACTGCAAATCTAAAAAATGACAATTTTACTCAAGTTAATTTGTATATTGAATGACATCCCACGTATTTTACCAACACTTTTTTGCTTAATTAGAAAAAATAATAATTCCTTTGGAATAACAAAAGTCAAGAATATCCAAGGGAATAATAATATATATATATATATATATATATATATATATATATATATATATATATATATAAAGAAAGGTTTATATAAAATATATATATAAAGAAAGGTTTAGCAGTACCAAATCTTAAACCAGGGGTAGGAAATTTGTGGCTTTCTAGGTCCTTGGATGTGACCTTTAGACTGAGTCCAAGTTTTACAGAACAAATCTTTTTCTTAAGAGGATTATTATTCAGTCAAAGGGCCACACTTGAGGACCTAGAAGACCACATGTGGCCTCAGGGCAACAGGTGCCCCACCCTTCTAAATTATATTTTAAGGCAGTAATTATCACAACCATCTTGTCCAGGTTAAGAAGTAGGTTTACTCTTCTAAGCCTCCATTTGTCTTGTCAGACCAGATCCTTAGATGCCAACTACTCTATCCTCCCTCAGGGTAGTGTTTTTTTTAACACTAAAAGGACCAGGATTGTCAATTGTATAGATTGCTGGAAGAAATTTTAATAATTGTTTATAATTATTATAATTTTTAAATAATGCCTCCTAGCTGCACATCAGTTTAAATACAAACAAAAAACAAGCAGATATTATAATTTTTATTTTGAAATAAATATGTTGATCTTATTATCTCTAATATGTGTAAATGAATTGTAGCGATTGACACAACTTGATAATCTGAGGTATTAAATTCAGATACATTTAGTATAGCTCATGAGCCCACACCAGTGTGTTTCCTCTCATGATTACATCTGATATCAGGCAATCACACTTAATTAGCTTTTAAAGGAGGTAAATAGTAAATCAACATAATAGGAAAAATTGGTACAAACCCACTCCCCCCTTCCAAAATCAAAGTCTGTAAGGGCAGCATTCTTTCCTCCCTCTCTCTCCTCCTCAAGATGCAGGTTTTCACCACAATGCTACTTGATAGTCTAACGTCTGATTTCCAAATTAGCGTACTATTTCATAGACCACCCACAGGGCATGACTAAATTTCTTCAGTCAATACAGGTACATTTTCAGTGCAACAAAACTCCCTTTTATCCAATGGCTCTTAAGGGCTTCCAAATTAACAAATAATTTTTTCTTACTTTAGTCTGAAGTTTGTTATTCATTGATTTAATATGAATGTTTGGGTCTTTTTCACACCTAATTTATAACCCTGGTTGATTGAATATAGTCCCCAAACAAATGGATCAGGGAATAGCATCTTAAGAGAATGTGAGGGAATTGATTGACTCCAACCTTTAGGTCTGGAAAACCGAGACAAATAATTGCTGAACTTCTATAGATGATTTATTCAGGATTAGGGAGAGTGGAAAATGTATGATGGTAGTGTCCAGTGGGCAAAATTGCTCATATTTTGAAATTAGGGAAGATGGTAGAATATTCAATCTATAGGCCTGTGAGCTTGACTTTGATTCTTGGCAAACTCCTTTAAGTTATTACTAATATGATTGTTTCCAAGACTTTTGAAAAGAAAATAAAGATTACTAAGACTCAGTATAGTACTATAAAGAGCAGTTAATACTAAACAATCTCATTTCTTTTTATAATAAGTTTAATAGACTGGTAGAGAAAGAAAATCCTAGGGCACATCTGAAATAAAGTAAGGCATTTGACATAGTCATGCTGGTTGATAATAAAGATACATGTAGTCTTCTTGATATCATAGTCCAGTAGATTTGAAACTCGTTGGATTACTAAACACAAAGAGTAGTGATAAACGAATCTACATCAATCTGTATGGAAGCCTCCATGGGAGTGTAGTGCCAATGTGATATTAATGATAGTCATAGTACCTAAGGTGCTTATGAGTATGCTGGTGTAATTCTGAATTGCAAAATATAGTAGACTCTCCACATGGAAGACAGAACCAAAACATTTATTTAAACATCAGAAAGCCAAATCCATCATAGCAACCAAAGAAATCTATACACAAAAACAATTGAAGGGGCACCACCATCCTCAAGCCTTCCCTCTGCTAGGGCCTTCCCACAAATGAACACTCATAGCTCTCTCTCTAATTCCTCTCTCTCTCTCAGCTCTAACTGAGCTGTGACCAACATCCTCTCAGCTCTGCTCCACCTTTTCTGCTCCACTCCTTCCTGTTCCATTCATTGGGCAAATTCCTCATGCATACATATATATGCACCTACCCTTATAATGAGAAAGGTCTTATGAATTACAAATATCTTTCCATGTAGGAATGTACTTTAATGAGTTCCTTATGCCTTCTCTTTCCCATTTACCTTTTCATATTTCTCTTGATTCTTGTATTTGAAAGTCAAATTTTCAATTCAGCTCTGGTCTTTATAACAAGAATGCTTGGGAGTCCTCCATTTCATTGGAATTTCATTTTTTTCCCCTGAAGTATGATACTCAGTGTTGCTAGGTAGGTGATTCTTGGTTTTGATCCTACCTCCTTTGACCTCTGGAAGATCATATTCCTGATTACATTAACAATACAGGTAGTACCTCAGGGATCTGCCATTAAATTCTACTCATTCAAAGTTTTTATCAATGACTTGGTCTTGGGCAAACTAATATGGTATACATGTACTTTCGATGCTTATTATATTTGCAGATAAAATAAATTTGATTTCATATGTAAATTGTTGGATGAGAAAGTAAGCATCCATAAAGATCTTGAAAGGAAAGATCTAATAAGAAAATGTTTAACTTGAGTTTAATAAAATCATCTACATAGACAATGAAAACAGAGTGATGTTGCTATATTGTGGTTATTTGTAAATCACTGTTGGATTGTTGATTAAGATCTTTAAGTACTTTAACTATCATCTAGGCCCAATCCCCCTATTTTACAGGCTGGTATTATTTAACCAGGCAGGTTAAATGACCTCCTCCTGTATTATTTCCAAATCCTCTGATTCAGAGACTGAATCAAAATCCTTCTGCCGAATGATCAAAGAGAGGGCTTTTTGAGAACTAAACATTTACTATAAATTAACCTTTTAACAAAGCATCCAAAAGTCTAATATTTTACGATGCATTGGGAGACTTGGTATCTACAAAAAGAGAGGATATAGTCTCACTCTATTCTGATCTGGTTAATACGTATTTGGAGCATCTTATATTGTTCTACACATCATGTTTTAGGAAAAATATTAACAAATTTTAGCATGTCTATAGAAGGGTAAGCAATATGAAGGGAGTACCAGAAAATATTCCATATGAGGGTCATGAGAATGAATAGGTGATGTCTACTCTAGAGAAGTCTTAGTGGTACATAAGGTCTCACTTTAAATATTTCAAAGACTGCCATTTGGAACTGGAGATGTAATTCCTCTCATTGCCCCTTATAATAGAATTCTAAGCAATATGTGCAAGTAACAAAGATACAGATTTCATGGGGGAGGGCTTTCTAACAATTGTTACTGAACTGAAGCAGAAAGGATTACCTCAGTGGTTGATGAGTTCCCTTTCATTACAATTTTCAAAGTGGAGGATGAATGGTCACTGGTTGGGATTTTGTAGCAGAGTCCTATTTGGGTATGGGTTCAATTAAATTACTTTAGAGGTATGTGAATTTTAAGAACTACCTAGATAGACTGTGATTTTCTACTAATCACCAATGTCTCTAGTGAGATTGGGGAATAAACTATAAATTAATGTTTGAGATAAGTACATGCAAACACATATATGTATATATGTACATATATACATATACAGACACATAAATCTATATATCTATCTTTATGGACTCAAAAAACTATTGTAGCACAGTACAGCTGATTTGTCTGGTGTCATATTGGTACATGAGGGCTCTTATCGATTATGTCATGATTGCCTTTTACTAAGGCAGAAAAACAGTGTATCAGTATAGGTAAATTCAGTACCTACATATAGACATGACCATTACCACATTTCTACTAACCTAATTCTTTTCTGCAAAACTTCTTTTTTTTTTGTAGAATTCTTTCTTCATGTTTGTTCAAGCTAGCAATTATTATTCTTTTGGGAACAAATGAAAAGTGGTTTAATTTAAGCCAAATACATCTTAATTTGTTTTTGAAAAGCCCTGGTACATAGGGACTGCGAGATATAAGAAATTCTTACTGGGAAAAATGTTTACTGGTATTTTTTAGAATTTTTTTCTTTTTTTAGATTTCATTAAATACAGTTTGTTTATGAATAGGGATTGACCTGAGCTTCCTTTCCATGTGATCATGCAGCATCATGTGATTTGTTTTAACCATTTCTTTCCAAAATGCATGTCTTTGCAGTGTTTACCATGTCTTATTTCAAAAATTGATTCATATTGAAACTCATTACAAATTTTACACAGAAGACTAGAGCAGCATTTGTTTCTGATGGATGATTGATTGCCTGATGACTACATTACATAGATTGCTCAATCAACCAAGTATTTCATTACACTAATTACTCTATCCATAGGACCTTCTAGCATGCAAAGACGGAAGTAGTGGAAAAGATTTGGAAGTATCCAAAAAGAATTGGAGATTGTCTATCAGGAGTTTAAAACTGGGTACTTTGAAATGTTTTCCTCATATTTTGATAGTTTTATTTTAATATTACTGGTTTCCTTTACAATTTTATGTACTTTGTTATTTCGCATTTAATTATATTTTATAATTATATATATAGTTGCATATAAAATATATAGTTGAATATATGTATGTATATATAGTATCCATAGGTTTCATTAGATTGCCAAAAGTGTCTATTACCCAATAAAAATTAAATACCTCTGTTCTACATCATTCAGTGGTGTCAGATATTTCTCGTTAATTAAAGCAGTTTCTAGGGAATCATAACTAGGAGAATTGGGAGCAGTATAGGGGGTCATTAATTCCAAGAAGTCACTAATACTTTGTCAAAATCTTGAGATCAATGGTTGCATTATAATTCAAATGTCCTAAAAAATTACACTTCTACTGTTACTTATATTCTTGTGGTAGGAGATATATGTTTGGATGACTTCCTCAAACCTCCATGAAGTACCTATGATCAGATAGTCAATCAGGTTTTATGATTTCATGGAAGCTTTTAAAGTGTTCTTATTACTGACAGTGCATTTCTCTCCAGTGAGAGAAGTCAATGATCTTTTATTTCTTGAATCATTAATATCTAGACTATTTGCAATCTTGAAAACACATGAATATTTACTACTTATGATAAAAATACTCAATATGTTGATAAAGATATAAATAGAAAAATTATTCTTTTTTGTCCTTTTTATCTCTGTTGACTTTCTGAGCCTTATTTATGTTCATAAATAAAATACTATTGAACTTCTTAAAGTGTCGCTTGATTTTTTTTCATTCTTTTCTTTAGCAAAGGGCAACATGGAATCCTGTTATGTCTTTTTGAACTTTAATGGCATCCTCCAGGAAGTCCTGTTTCAATGCCCTCTTATGACCCTGGGTATCTACAAAATATGTCAAAGATATGTTACAATTTCTAGAAAGTTCTACTATATTGAAAAAGCTTTGAGTATAGTTACAACCACAGACTATGCTTTTTAAGAATTAGCTGACCTAAGTACTAGCTAGTCCTCAGTCATTGTCTACATATATATATATATATATATATATATATATATATATATATATATATATGTATTTAACATTTACTTAATAATGGACTGTCTTTAAGGGTTATACATCCAATTACAACTTTTGACAGGTATTCCTCATCCATTAAGATTTTTTTTTATTTGTTTTTTGCATGGTTAGGTTGAGTATGCTTCCAGCATCAGACTTTGCTCCCTAAAGATAGAGAACCTCATCACCAACAAACTGGCCCTTGTTGAAAATGAATTCTCTGTTTTAGCTAGGGAAATCTACATAGCAAAGAGAAATTCAAAATGGTCCTCAGTCTTGGGTATTCACCTGCACTTCAACAGAGAGAGTTCTACCAGCAGACTGGTAGAAAAATGACATACTTTTGAACCACCGCTGTACCTGAACTCAGATACTATACTGTAAATGTGAAATAGTTGACTAATGATCAATGAGTGGATATATTGTTGGAGGAAATGAATCCTTAGTGTTCATGCTAAAACAAACAAAAAAACCCAAACAAGACACAAAAGAAAATTGCAGTCAAATGAAAGGATGGTTCATAGATTCTTTAATGGCCTGAGAGTAGACAAAGCTAGTTTTTATTATGCATTAAAAATGAGAAATGTTATTTCACAGTATGCTTGATCTACTTGCATGACAGTGTGTTCATGAAGATCACGGAGGTGAAGATAATTACAGTTATTGCAGGACGTGGCAAGGTAGGAAAATTCTATGGAGAAGTTTATATCTCTCCAAAAGTAAAACAACATATATTTTGATCTTTGGTGGCTTAAGGAGAATGACAAAAAATAGTATGTTGGAAAACTGGATCAGAAATAAGAAACTGAAATTATAAACTATACAGAAAATGATAAACTATACATTATTTCTATATCTAATGAGTATTTTCTTTGAGTGGAGGTAAGGGAGGTGTTGGGCATGGTGAGTACCAAATAGCATTACAAAAAATGAAATTTATTATGTTTTAATATGATTACAAATAGGCGATTTAGTTCTGAATTGGTTCATTGTTAGAAAGATCAGGACTTGTTACACAATTAACTTGTTAGAAAGAGCAGATCAAAGATCAAAAGCAATTCTAACTTAGAAGAGTAAAAGTGAGAAAATATGACATGCAATTGAGGTGATTCAGACCTGACATGTAAGTAATAGTTGTTTCCAAAGGATGGAAAATGGAGTTAAAAATGTACATCCCAATAATCATACCATATAAATGATCATTGCTTGATAGGCAAGTTCAGTTAAGGTAAAGTAGTTGACAGAACAAGTAGATCAAAGGAATCTTGAAAGTACCTTAGCATGAAAACACTTAATCTTACAAAGGATAGATATGTCAAGAGAAATACCAGTCTAGAATATAAACTTGTTTGCAAAATATTATGGAAGTAGAAAGTAATGAGTTATCTTCTTAAAAATGGGAAATAGTGGATGGAGGGAGGGAAGTTTACAAAAAGTTTGATGTGAAACACAATTTAATTTAACCTTTGAATGTTTAAGTATGAAAAGAGGAAAACTAACATGTGAAAAATGGGAGGAAAGGTCTATGAATATGTCTGCAATAAAGTTACCATTATTAAACTTTTTATTGTTAGCATTATGAAGCCTTGATAACTAAAACCTCAGGCAGCTTGCAACACAGTCTAATGCACCAGACTTCTTCATAGACAAAGATGAACAGATAAAGATACCTAGGAAACACCACTTTCCTTGAGACCAGCCTGCCCAGAGTACCTGACAGGTACTCTGATCTGTCATGAAGAAGGTTTCTTTGGCTTTTTTGCTCTCTCCGACAAAAGAGTCCTCTCTTCAGCCACAGAATAAGGGCAATTTCTTAGAACATCCCTTAGAGTTTCTAGGTCTCTGATTTTATTTGTAGTCTATAAGTAGCTTCAGATTGAGAAAAAAGCTAGTGCTTTCATTCAGATTATTGGCAATTACTATCTTATTGTTCCCCTAATTGAACTATTCTTACTCTCTTTGATAACATACATGTTATACACACACACATCATATATATATATATATATATATATAGATAGATAGATAGATAGATAGATAGAGAAATAGATTTTTCTTTGAGTGACAGAGAATAGATGATCTAGGAAAGAGAGATTCAGCATTTATACAGCTCTGACATTGACTTGAACATTAAAACATCATATTATTACAATGTACCTATATTTTACATATTAATACCAAAGCACAAAGTAAAATTCCAAGGATTCTTACTGGCTGAAGGCAGGAAAGTTGTGCCTGATTTTCTATGCTGCCCAAAGGGTAACTAGATGGTGCAGTAGAGTGCCAGGTCTAGAGTCAGGAAGACTCATCTTCCTGAGTTCAAATCTGGTCTCAGATACTGGCTAGCTATGTGATCCTGGGCAAGTCACTGTTTGCCTCAGTTTCCTCATCTTTAAAATGAACTATAGAGTGACAAACCACTCCAGCATCTTTGTCAAGAAAACCCCAAATGGGATCATGGAGAGTTGGACACGACTGAGCAGCAGTAGCATGAATTCCAAAGAGGATATATTTTTGTGTCTACAGACATAGCAAGTTTTCCAATTTGTTAAAGAAACTTGTGAGGCTAAAGTTGTATTTCACCTAAAACTGTGACATTTCAAGGATCGAATGAGATTCAGCTTAAATAATTAAAAATGGGTGTGAAAACAGAGTGCTAGTCTGCTCCACTGATGTGTGCTTTGGTACTGGGGATGAGGTGATAAAAACAACCTGCTTGCTCTTTCTGCTAGGTTTGTGGGACCATAGTTTCTTTGACTCATGGGTGGCACTTATCAGCAAGACGCCTGAGCTAGAAACATTCTGCCTTGGGGGCTTCACGAAATGGAAAACAAGTTTTTTGTGTCCTCCCATCTCCCCACACCATTAGCAGGAACAGTAAAACAAGGGAAAATTTGGCTTTGGGGAAGCAGTTTATGCTAGCCAGCCACCTCTGAGACCTTTTCCTAATTATACTGCAGTGTTTCTTTGATTAAAAGTTCTTGTTACAACCCCTCCTTTGGCCGTCTTGTGGTTAAAACTATATATTTCATTGCCTCCTAAATATTGTTGGGTCAGACCAGGGAAGTGGATTACCAAGGGTGAAAAGTTCCATAACTTGCTTTCCCCTTCACAGAAATGAACTTTCTTAACTTCATAGCCCCCAGGGCAGACAGCTGTTGTATATTGGCTGAGCAAAGGTCATGAGGAGGTGAACAGTGTTTAGAGAAACCACTTAATAAATATTTTCGACATTTCAGATCATCAATGGGACTTACACAAACATATCAATTTGGACATCTACCCTCAAGGCTACTTTTCCATTGACGGTTCAAAGGTAATTTTAAGACTAGGAAGAGAAAGATGAAGTTCTTATATTAAATGTACCTGACATACAAGAGGCACGTTTTGCCAAGTTTGGCATGGTTATATCTGTTGAAAGAAAATACAACCAAACTGTGGCCATAAGTAGATGATCAAGATTGCACACACACACATGCATGCATGCATGCATATATGTGTGTGCATTTATATGTATATATGTATATATATATATATATATAATACAGAATAGATTTTTTTCCTTTGAGTACAGAGATTAGATGATCTAAGAAACAGAAATTTGGCACTTACACAGTTAAGACAATAGCATTAAAACATTATGTTATTGCAATCAAGCTATATTTCATATATTAATACTAAAGCACAATGAGGAAATATTCTAAACAGCCCCACACACATATGCATTCACACATACATAGAGACAGATAGACAGACAGACAGATAGACAGATGGATTTTTTCTTTGATTAACAGAGAGTAGACGATCTAAGAGAGATTTGACACTCAGCTGTGACATTGGCTTTATCATTAAAACAGTATATTTTTACAATGAAGCTACATTTTATATATCAATACCAGAGCACAAAGAACTATTTTCTCTCTCATATAGAATATATAATAGATTCATATAAATATTGATATTGATAAAGATAAAAATATATCTAGCTGTGAAGTATGTACAAGGAAAAGAGCATTCATGTTAGAGAAATTGAGTTCAAATCCTGCCTTTGGTAATTTAGTATCTATGGGGCTCTGGACAAATCATTTAATATCCTCAAGGCCCAGTTTATTTCTTGTCACTTCCTGGCTATTTCTGGATCAAGTTTTCTCCTTTATGATCATGCTTCTCAACCACATTTCAGTGGAATCATCTGGATTCTTTTCAAGGGTGTCTGGGCTAAGATAGGTGAGCTTCTCATTTCACCACTTCATTTCCTGGCTATTTCCAAACCATGACACCTCTATTATCTCCCTTTCCTCATTCTGCCTTTTCCCCGCCTATTTTTTCTTATATGCTATTTTGGTCTATTAGAATCAAAGTTTCTTGAGGACAATGACGATCTTTTTTGAATTTCTATTCTGAGAGCTTAGTATAGGACCCAGAATGTCAATTCAGTTGTCACGACCCCATTTGGGGTTTTCATGGCAAAGATATTTGAGTGTTTTCCTATTTCTTTCTCCAGCTTATTTTACAGATGCAGGACTGAGACAGAGGGTTAAGTGACTTGCCCAGGGTCACACAAGGTGCTTAATATATGCTTTCTCATCCTTTCATCACCTGGAAAACACAGGTGCTAGGACCAGATGACTTTTGAGTCATCTTCCCATTTTTGATTTGTGAACCAGACATCCTATCCATTAAGTATATCTGTGTGTATGTGGCTGAATAGATCGACTTTTTGCATGCTTAAAAATGTGAATGTTTTAAATATAGTGTAAACATTGCCATCTTGACCAAAGAATGAATTTCTATTTAAGCTACCTCCTTCTGAGTATTTTTCTATTCTCTCCTTGTCCTATCCATACTTTACAGAGCTCCTTTCAGAACAAAGCCTGAATAACTCTTAGAAGCCAATAGAACTGAAAGGATTATAAAGTACTGCATCACAAATGAAACAACAAATCTTTGTAGCGAGAATTAACTGAAACTCATCAATAAAAGGAACTTTGGTGATTTTCAGTCTTGAAGAGTATATGCAGTCACTCCAGTGCAGTGCATTATTATGCATACTGAGCTTAGGAGTGCCCTGGTATTCAATTGGGAGCAACATGTTAGATTGAAATCCATACACCCTGGGACATATTAGTATGTTTGAAAAGATGAGATGGAATAATGTTGTGGCATCAGAAAAGTTAGTGACAGAATATATGAATACATATGTATATGAGAGAGAGAGAGACCGACAGAGACAGAGAGACACAGAGAGACAAAGAGAGAGAGAGTCAGAGAGATTCAAGAAACAGACTTGAAGGAGGATACTTACAAATTTTATACACAATACAAGCATATATATATATATTCACTTAAAAAATTAATCGTTCAGAAAATGAATAATCACAAGGATATATATTACCAACAAAATCCAACAGTAAGATTTGAGAAATTCCATTTAAAAAATTGAAGACATCATAAAATACTTGAGGGTCTAATTGACAAAACACTCAGAAGCTATATAAAAGCAATTGCAAAACATTTTTCATGCAAATAGATGTAAATAATTGGAGAAATATTAGTTGCTCAAGGGTAGGCTGAGTCAATGTACTAAAAATGACAATACCATCTTAATTAATGTACTTATTAAATTGTCATACTAATCAGTCTAACCAGAGAATTACTTTATAAAGCTTAAAAAAATCATTTGGAAGAACAAAAAGTTTTACAAGAGATCAATAAAAAAATCTAAAAAAAGGAAGCTTAGTAGTACAAGATGATAAATTGTTGGTAATATTACAAAGTGGTAATATTAAAACAATTTGGTCCTGTATAAGAAACACAATGGTTGATCAATTGAATAGATTAGGGACACAACATGCAGATGCAAATGAGTACAGTAGCTTAGTATTTGATAAACCCAAAGGTCCCAGCTACTGGGGCAAGAACTTACTATTTAATAAAAAAAAATGGGTAAAGCTGTAAAATATTCTGTTAGAAACTAGGCATTGGCTAACCTCTCACACCATTTATTAATACAAGCTCAACATGGGTACATGATTTAAACATAAAGGATAATATGACAAACAAATTAGGGTATTATTAAAGAAATTATCTGTCAGATCTCTGGATAATAGAAGAGTTCATGACCAAACAGCAGATAGAAGGGTTCACAGGAGGTAAAATGGAACTTTTTGATAAGTTAAAATTAAAAAGCTTTCACAAACAAAACCAATGCAGTCAAAATTTAGGGGGGGGGAAGGCAAGGAAATGTGGGAAAATAAATCTTTTAGAGTGAATTTCTTTTGTAAAGGACTCATTTCTCAAATCTATAAAGACTAAACCATTTTTTCTAGTGACTCCCTTCTCCCATTTGCCCTCCCTTCTCACATTCCCCTCGATCCACTTGTCGCCTACTCTCCTACTTTCCTGTGGTGTATATAAACTTTCATATCAAATTTAGTGAGCATGTTATTCCCTCCTTCAGCCACATGTAGGGAGAGAAGTTTTATCCCCCCCCCTTTTCTCCCTTATCTCCTCCATTGAATAAGATTTTTATCTCTTTTCTGAGGTATAGCCTGCCCCATTCCATTACTCCTTTTCTCTTCCCAGAATTTACCTCCTTCACCCCTTAATTTTTATTTTATTTTATTTTATTTTATTTCTATTTGTACTTTTTGTGTGTGTGTGTGTATCATCTCTTCTGATATAACACACCCTGTACTCTCTATCCATTTGTATATGTGCGCATGTGTGTACAATCTCTCCAACTACCCAAACACTGAGAAAAGATTCAAGAGTTAAAAATATTTTCTTTCCATGTATTAATGTAAACAGTTCAGTTTTAGAGAGTCTTTTATGATTTTTCTTTTCTGTTCACCTTTTCATACTTCTCTTGATTCTTGTCTCGGGAAGTCAAATTTTTAAAGACAGATCTGGGCTTTTCCTCAACATGAGCTGTGGGGTAAGAGCTAAGTGTCTGTGTATCTTTCCACTCCACCATCTTGACTCTAAACCATTATAAAAGAAAAGTCATTGCCCAATTAATAAATGGTGAAAGGATATAAACAGGCAATTTTCAGAGGAAGAAACAGCAACTATCAATAGTCCTATGAAAAAATGCTCTAAATCATTAATAATTAAAGAAACGCAAATTAAAAGAACACCGAGGTACCACCTCTCACCGTTTAGTTTGGATAAGATAACAGAAAAGGAAAATCACAAATGCCAGAAGTGATTTGGGAAATGGGAGATTTTAACACACTGTTGATGGAGCTGTGAACTAATCCCGTTATTCTGAAAAGTAATTTCAAACTATGCTTCCAAAACCATAAAACTTGCCTTTGACCCAGCAATACCACTACTAGGTCTATATGCCAAAGAAATAAGAGGGCATGCACAAAAATACTTAAGTCAGATCTTTTTTGTTGTGGCCAAAAATTAGAAACTGTGCCATCTAATTAGGGAATGGTTATACAAGTTATGGTCTCTGAATGCTATGGGATACCATCATGCTGTAAGACATGATGATGAAGGGGATGATTTCATAAAACCTGAGAAGACTTATTTGAAGTGATGCAAAGTAAAATGAGCAGTACATAGTAACTGCAATCTTGTAATGATAACCAACTATCAACCTATACAATAATCCACCACAATTTCAAAGGTCTTATGATAAAAAAATGCTATCTACCTGTAGATAGAGAACTGATGAACTCAGTGCAGATTGAACCATATTGTTTCTCTTTCTTTTTTCATTCTACCCACCCCTTCAAAACATGGGTAGTATGAAAATGTTTTGCATGACTTAGTGTGTTCAATGGGTATTGCAGAAATGCAATTAAAAGAAATTACCTTCTTTATTGTGAAGAAAGGTGTGGAAGAAGAGAGAAAATTCAGAACTGAAAATTCAAAATAAAATTCAAAAAGAAAGGAAAAGAAAAAAAAAAGATCCTGGAGTGCATCAAAATCTCCTTTATTCTGACTGTCATTCATTGTACTATCCATACCTCCTGTTAAGCGTTATGCCCAACTTTGAGGAGCCTCATATCTGTATGAAATAGTACAAAACTAAGCATAGTTCCCTGGAAAATTTCCTTATAATTTTTTAGCCAAGCTGATATTGAACCGTTAATGGACACTGAGTTTAGCCATTCAACCAACTGTAAATTTATCTGCCTTATTATCTAGTTCATATCTTTCCATCTTTTCCACAAGAAGAAGATTCTATACTTCATCAGCACTTTGCTAGCATGTAGGTAAGCTATACTTGCATTATTCTCCTGATCTATCAATTTAATATCATCCTGAAAGGCAATAATTACCCTCTTCTCAAGGAAGCCATGGCGACAATTTGAAATTGACACATATCTTTTAGATGTTTATGAACTTTCTCTGTAGAGATCCGTTCTAGGATTTTCCTAGGAATCAAAGTGAAGGTCAGTGTTCTCCAGTCTTGGTTTTCTTGTCATTTTTGAAAACTGATTAAGAAAACTTCTAGTCCATCAAAATTTCCTTATTATATTCTGACTATTATTCATTATATTAGCCATACTTCCTGTAGTATGTCATCCTTAAATTTGATGAGTACACTGTATATTATCAAATAGCACAAAAACAAGTACAAATCCTTGGGAAATTCCTCTGTAGACCATCAGCCAGGTTGATATTGAACCATTAATGGAAATTCTGAGTCTGATCATTTGATCTCTCTAGACTCTCCAGGACTGTCACCATCTCAATTAAACATCCAGCTTTGGTCCTTAATTCTCTTACATGAAGCTTGTGGCTTTTGTCTCCACTGCCCCCTGCCTGAAAGACATCCTTGTGTATTATTGGGGATATACAGAGGGCAGTTTTTCTCTTTATTCTCACCAAGTTATTCTCTTGGGGAAGCTGCTCTCCAGAATGGTTGGCTTAGTTCAAGGGTGGGGAATCTGCTGCCTTGAAGTCATGTGTGGGCTTCTAGGTCCTTGGCTGCGGCCTTTGACTGAATCTCAGTTTTATAGTACAAAACTGTTCTTAAGGGAATTCATTCTGTGAAGTTTGGATTCAGTCAATGGGTCACATTTGTGGACCTAGAGGGCTGCATGTGGCCTTGAAGCTGCAGGTTCCGCACCCTTGGTTTAGTTCATTGCTCCACCAACAGTGCATTAGTGTTCCTATTTTTCCACACCCCCTCTAGTATCTGTCATTTTCCTTTTCTGTCATCTTAGCCAATTTCCTTTGTCTCATTAAAAGGCCATGCCCTTTTTAAACAGGCTTATTCAATGAATGGGCATTATCTCATCCTAAGTGAGCACTTGAATAGACCTTGGCCTAAAGGCTTTGGGCCAAGGTCTCTCAGTGCATCCTGGGTCATCTCCAGTCATCCTGATGAATATCTGGTCACAAGATTCAGATGACTCTGGAGGAGAAGGGAGGCTGGTGACCTGCACAGCCCTCCCTCACTCAAAACAAAGTCAAGGGCAAGTTATGTCATCATTCTTCTGATGGCATGATCTTATTTGGCAACGAAGGACAAACACAACAACATCTTAGCCCAACTGGTGGATGAGAGGTGGTACCTGAGAGTTATTTTAATTTTTATTTATCTAATTATCAGTGATCTAGATAAATTTTAATTTAAATTACTAAATCAAATCATCTTACTGTCCACTCCACATCTTTGCATCTTTTTCTACAAGAAGAGGCTCAGATATTGCTCTTTTCCAGACCTCTGGCACCTTCCTCTTTTGCTATTGTGTTTCATATACTGTTGACAGTAGTTTGTTAATCATATCTGATCATTCTTTCACTACCTTAGAATATGGTTCTTCTGAAGCAGGTGACTTGAATTCATCAAGAACACCCTGATGCTTCCTTCCTTTTACCTTACCATATGATGGATATCAACTTTCTGTTAGCTCTGCCTATTCTGTCATGTCTAAGGCAAAACCTCTTCTCCCTAGCAGTTCCAAAAGAAGCAATACACACATGGAGCCTGCTTTTTCCCTGATATCAGTTATCAGCATCCCATTCCCCAGCAGCAATGGTGTTACCCTTTTTTTGAAGCTGACACTTTCCCTAATATAGCAAGGAAAACCTTTGCAACTCTGCTTAACTTTCCCTACTAGTATCAGCTGATTAGACATACTATCACTACTGATGCTCTTTTTCCGGACCATGATCATCTATTCGTTCTCTGTTATTCACACTTTCCTTCATACTTATGCTTTTAAAGAAAATTGTAAGTTAAGAAAGTAGATGTGCTGCATTGGTGACAAATGCTTAAAAAAACCCACCACCAACAAAAAAATCCTTAATTAGTTGAGTGGTTCAAGGCAGATCAAGGGCCATGTTCATCTAGCAGAATTCCATCCATTTGTTTGGTACTAGTCAGAACACATCATTTCCCAGTGACTAGAAAGGCTATTAAAAAGGGAATCATGAAGACTGTCATCCTTAATATTAAACACGTGACTTTGACCCTTAAGCCTCTCAGATGAAGCTTTTGGCTTCTGTTCCTACTGGCTCCCTCTTTGTGTCTGAAAGCTATTCTTGTGCATTATTGGGGGTCTACCCCAACCGAGGGTAGTTTTCTCCTTATTTTGCCCTTGCTTGCAAAAGACAAAATTGCACTTATCCAGAGCTCTCTTTCAAACCTCACCTCTTTACTTTCTCCTGTCCACCCCCTCTTCTAATCAGGTTCCTAAAAGGTCTTTGCTTCCAAACCTCGTCTGAGATTTCCTGCTTTATCATTCAATTTGGTGTCTGCTCTATTATGAGATTTTGATGTAGAACCCATTACATTATAAATAAAAGAGATTTCCCAGGGGTAGGGGAATCCTACTGTGCATATGTTCTATGGCAAAATGATTTCAGTGCAAAAATATTAGACTTCCATTTGCAATATAATAATAACAATAATGTACCTCCTTCAAAAATGGGATACCTGGCATCACACAAATATTAAAAATGAAGTTCGTATTTAAAGAAAGCAATTGAAAGGAGAGAATATTAAAATCTACTTAGATGTTAAAAATAAATCCACAAAAGAAATTCTCAGTTGAAGCTTTTGCTCTGCCTTAGAACTGGGAGCCAATACTGGGTATGTTTCATGATATTTCCCAATATAATTTTTTATCTGATTGGCAGAGATTGACTTATTTTAACTTGTTCCTGTTATGAGGACGTATAGTACAGGAGGAAGGATGGAGGACTGACAATCAGAGTAAGGGATACTACTCCCATTTATGCCATAATTCTAAGTGGAACATTGGGAAAGTCACTTCATATTTTGGAATTTCAATCTCCTTATCTCTAAAATTAATAGGTGGAACTGGATGATGTCTGCATTCTCTTTTAGATTTAAAATGCAATGGCTGAAGAAAAAAAGTGAGAGAGAAAAAAGGAGAGAAAGAAAGGAAGAAAGGAAGGAAGGATAAAGAAAGAAATAAACAAGGAAAGAAGAAATAAAAGAGGGAGTGAGAGAGGGAAAGAAGGGGAGAGGGAAAGAAAGAACAAAAAATTGTAAGGGTGGAAAGAAAAAAGAAAAAGAAACTAAACTCTTGCTTTCATAATAATCAAACCTGGTCCTAAAAATAGAGGAAAAAATGATCCTTCCTCCCTTCTTTGCAGGTCTGGAACATTTCACACACTGTGAGATTAGGTTAATATTCTGGTTATTTTGCTAAACAGTTTTTTTCTCCTCTTTCTTTTGTATTCTTTATCACAAGAGTCTGAATTTTGAGAGGATAGAGTGAAAAGGTATATATTTGGAAATGAAAATGATATAAATATTAAAGATCTCAACACAAATTTTAAAAAGATACTTGTAATAGAAACATGAAGCTTTTTTTGTCTGTCAGCTATTGGCTGTAATGTTCTGATAAAATGGGCAGGTGTAATTAATTCCATTGTACAATGGAAGGAAATTTGATGTTATGTGGCATGGCTAAGAGCATAGAGTAACTTGATGATAAAACTGTAATTGGAATTTAGACTGTTTCATCCAACAAGGAGGTAAGTAGGTTTCTGGGTCACAGGGAAGAAAGAGTCATAAAATCAGAAAATTTTCCATCTAGAAGAGACCTTAGAGACTGTCTAATAATAGTAGCTGGCACTCATTACAGCATTGTAAGGCTTGTGAAGCATTGTATACACAATTTCATTTGATCTCCATAATAGCTTTGTGTGATAAAATAGGTCAGTGCTGACAATCATTCACAGTCCGTCTATCTTTAGGAGTGAAGTCTCAGAAAAGTTAAAAGTCTTGAACATGATCATATACATCAGAATGTTGACTTTAGTCAGAAGACTTGAGTTTGAATCTTAACTCTACAACTCACTACCTACATGACATAGATTAAATCACTCAGCCTCAGGTTTCTTCTTTGTAAAATGCCAGAGTCACTCGAGATGACCTCAAAGGTCCCTTTTTGTCTGATATCTATGGTCTTATAATTCTGAATCCAAATCTAGCACACAAGTGTGTGATGCTGCCTTTCAATGGCATAATTATTTGTCTGCTATTCAGCTAAGGAAACAGATTCAGAGAGGTGAAGTAATTTGCCCATTGTCACACAGCTAATCAATATCTCTGCCAAGACTCTCCTGATTCCTATAACCAAAAGTTTTTTTTTCCCAATCACCAAGGTGGTGCCTCCTAGAGCCAAGAGCTAGAGGGCTAGACTTGGAAGTAGGAAGAAATGCATTCTAATTTACTCTTATTCAGTTATTAGCGATGTGACTTTGGGCAAGTCACTTAACCTCTCTTTACCTCTGTCTTCTCATTTGTAAAATGGGTGTAACAAGGGCCGTTGTGAGAATAACATGAGATAACATATGTACAGTGCTTCAAAAAACTTAAAGCATCATGTAAACGATAGCTATTACTATTTTTTCCACCTTCTATATCTTGGTACCTAAGTCCACCACTCTCATTATTTTATTGGTGGATAAAAGGAAGCCTAAAGGGCTGAGATGACTTATCCAAGGTCACATAGGGTATTAGTAGATTAGTAGACTGGTCTAAAACTAATTTCCCTTTTAAATATAAATAATTCAAATTCTGAATGGAAGGTACTATATTTTAAATTATACTTTCCTTTGGAGTATGTCTCTTGCAATTCTCCTTTGTTTTGTTCAAATCTGCAACCTGAGAGAATCCCATTTTCACCTGTATTTTAGATACTAAAATTCTGCTACCTGTAGGCATTTCCATGCCCAAAGAATGACTGATTCTCATCTTCCTGACTCCAAACTTTGCAGCTTTCTTTACGATGTGATGCATTAGGGAATGAAATGAACTTTTTTGACGTGACAGATGCCCTTTGAAGAAGTGATAGGTGTTCCTCTGACTCATTACTGAGATATTACAGGAAAAACCAAAAAGGAAGGAAATGGGTTTTAATTTCCCACTAGGAAAGATAGTTAGTCAGACTAGCAGACAGACAAACAGATCATAGAAGAAACTGGAGCTTCAGCTCAGTGATGAACAGTGCAAGTTTTTGTTCTATGTTGACCTCAAAGTATAGTACTGAATGTAAAGTGGCCTGACTTTTCCAAGGTGGAATTCTGGTTGGAAGGTCAAAAGAAAAGAAATCACATTTTTAAGTATACTTTTCATTCATTTCCTAACTATTTGAAAGTAGTGTAGTATGGGGGAAAGAGCAGGAAAATGGAAATTTGGAGAACTGGGTTTTAATCTTGGTTGTTTTTTTTTTTAAATTTTATTGTTGTGATCTTGAGTAAATCCATTTTTTCCTTTTAGAACTCCTTTGTCTTTTCTGGAAAATGAATATGTTGGCCTAGATTATCTTCATGGTTCTTCCTAGCCAGAGGAATGTTGGAACTGGCTTGTAAAAGTTTTACTGTGAGGATTTATAATTCAATTTACTTCAATAAATAGTTATTAAGTGCCTACTATATGCCATCTCCTAAGTGCTGGGGATACAGTAGCACATATATAGGGTCAAAGGCAGAGAATAGTGGGAGTGATCCAAGGCTGAGGTTTGGTTG
Source organism: Bettongia penicillata ogilbyi (assembly GCA_023548195.1). Classification (NCBI taxonomy): domain Eukaryota; kingdom Metazoa; phylum Chordata; class Mammalia; order Diprotodontia; family Potoroidae; genus Bettongia; species Bettongia penicillata. Next base: position 7,955,358 of record JAJHZJ010000008.1, read on the forward strand.
GATATAATTAGTGACATAATAAGAGGGCTAGTGATTCAAGAGAAGACAACAGTGTAGAGCTGAATTGGTTCATCAAAGGGTCAAGATGGAGAAAATGGAGATGGCGTGTCTAGTGCAGGGGAGATGACTTGGGAGAGAATAGAGGGGATTAATGAATGGAGGTCATGGTGCATATGAAAACCAGAGTTTTGTAACGGAAGGGAGAAAAAGAGAAAGAGATGAAAAGTCAATAGATTATGGTAGGATAAGGGGATTTCAGAATTCTTGACCATGGAGATAGTACACTTGTGAGTTATGGCAAGGTCAAGGATATGACCATCTTTAAGTGTATGCCTAGATTGGTGGAGGAATAGGGGATAGGAAGTGAGTAGGAATTGAATGCTAAGTGTATTTCTAAGAGAATCAATATATATGTTGAAGTTTCCTAGTATGAGCATAGGAACTGAGGGAGAAAGAAAAATTATGAGACAAGTATTGAACTCATTGAAGAAGGAAGGGAGTGACTTGGGGGTCTCCAAGCAATAGCTACTAAGATTTTTATTGGATGGTAGATATGAATAGTGTGAATCTCAAAGAAAGAGAAGCTACTTAGAACAATCTCAGATGATAGATACATATAAAAGTTGAAAAAGATTCTGAGATTATAATCCTGGTCCTCAGCATGAACTATTGGACTTTTGACACACTTGGGATCACCTTTCCTTCCCCACACCCAGCCTACAGGTAATTGCCTTCTACTTGGGCTTAACTTTGCTTCAATCTTGATGTGGATTTAGTTGTCCATGGCTTTCATTTTTCATTTCTCAAAAATTGTCTTCTCCAGCCTTCAATTATAGAATGTGATAATTCAGATTTAAATAGACCCCCTCATCACATGCAATCTGTAATCAACCAATAAGTTCCACGACTATAGGCAAACCTCAGTTTTTCTCATCTGTAAATTGAAGGTATTGATGAGAAGGCTACTTTTCTTTTCTAAGACTGTTGTGATGAAAATGCTTGATGAGCCTTAAAAAAGAACTGTACAAATATGGATTATCATTAAAGGAATTTATAAAAAACTATAAAAGGCACCTACTTTAGAATTAGAGAAGAGAACTTCCATCATTAATTTTAATTCTGTGCTTTTGTTGGCTTGTAAAATGCTATTCCCTCCTTTTCAAACTAGAGTTTTAAAGATTTCACATTGTGAAATAGTAACAGATGCTATGTTTGATCTTATGAATCTTTTCCTAATAAATTCCCAAATGGCATATATGTATATATTTGTGTGTGCATGTACCTCCATATCTATCTATATCATATATATATAGTTGCTGTAAAAGGGGGGTATATACACCCAGCTTCGTGTACTAAATATTAATCAATGAAAGAGATTTAAAAAAAAATAAAAACTGCACCTCCTGCTTCTATGGATGCATGGACATTCATTTCTTCAGTCACAGATCATATTTAAGTCAGGGTTATCAGCAGAACAACCTGGGAACTGGTTTGTAAGAATTGAGCAAAAGAAATCTGCCACAGTAAATAAAGCATTAGCAGTTGACTTTACTTACAACACTTTTCCCACCTATTCATAATTAGCTTGAAATAAGACCTGTGTGATAATTTCAAATATCAGTGTATAAAGCATACTCTACAGGAAACACAAAAGACAAAGCAGTGGGGCAATAACTTTGCTGTCAGGGAAAACCACAATTTTGATGGGTTGTGGGAAATATCAAATTAGACTTGGTTCTTGGCATCTGCTCAGCGAACAGGTTTCTCCCATCTTTCTGGCAGGTTAAATTTTCTGTTAATTCCCTAGAGTGAGAGGTTTACTTCTGAGGCACCCAGACAATGAGGAGTCCAGCAGGTTCTAGCTTTAGAGGAAACTCATAACTACTAATTTGGAAGTAGTTTCTGTGCAGAAAAATGCTTAAGGAAAACAAATCACCAAGATAATTTTGTGAATGAATTCACTGAGATGTTAAATTTGGAAAGTTTCTGTAGTTCTTATTAATGGGCTTTATTGTGAGGCTATTTGGAGACCTTCCTGAACTCTTTCCTCCCTCAATACTGTCCAGTCCCCTTAGTCAACCCTTTCTCTTCATCTCTAGTTCTCTTTATTTTATATGTGCACACATACATATAAATACATGTATGTAAAGTACATATAGAACATACAAATATGTGTGTATATGCTCATATATGTATATATAAAATATACAAGCAAATATATGTAACACATATAAACACACAACCAAAATATGTATGTATACACACTCATATATGTATCATATGTACACACATATATACATGCAATACATATATGTAATATATATAACACATGAATATGTGTATGTGTATATGTATCCACATATATATGTAAAATATGTGTATGTATTATATATAGACACATAAATATATACTCATGCATATATGTAAACACATATATACACATCTAAATATATATTTGTTTATATATGTGTACACATACAAATATATGTAGAATGTATGTGTATAATATGCATGGTACACATACATTTATACATATACATTGCTTACACATATATGTGTATAGGTATGCATATAGATACATAATATGTATATATATACACATGCGCACACACACATATATATACATACACACATATAATCACCTTGAGGGATGAAAAATACTTTAAATAAGCTATCTCATTTGATCCTCACAACAATGATGTGAATTTTTTTTATGCAGTTTTATCAATGTTGAGGGGGAACCAGTGAGAAAAATCTACTGATGTTGATTGGAACCTACCCCAGCATACAGTCTTAAAGAGTTCCCTGGGACATTAAGAGATTAAATGAACTGCCCATGGCCATACAGCCAGTATATATCAAGAGAGTCACTCAGGTCTTCTTTAATCTAAGACTATTCCCTCTGTCCACTGAGTCACTTTTATGAGATACTATTATCACTCCCCCATTTTATTTTATTATTTTATCTTTTTTATTTTAGACTTAAATACTAGAACTTAAATGCATAAAAAGAAGAAACATGTTCTAAACTTAAATATTATAACAAATAAAAAATAAGAAAACAAAAAAAGTCATGTGCATAGCAGAACGTAAGAGAAGATTCAAAACATATGACAATAAATTTTCATTTCAACAAAACCTAGGTAATAAATACTACGTATGGGGTTGAAAACTGTCCATCTTTTCTTTGATTTTGTAAGTTTTCTTTTGTTCTCTTCTGTGTACATTTAAAAAAAATTATTTATTTTTAGTTTTTAACATTTATTTCCACAAGATTTTGAGTTCCAAATTTTTCCCCATCTCCCCTCCACCTACCCTGAGACATTGTGCATTCTGATTATCCCTTTCCCCAATCTGCCCTCACTTCCATCACACCCCTCTCTTCCCGTATCCCCATCTTCTCTCTTTTCTTTTAGGGCAGGATAGATTTCTACACTCCAGTACTTGTATTTCTTATTTCTCAGTTGCATGCAGAAGCAATTCTCAATAGTCGTTCGTAAAATTTTGAGTTCCAACTTCTCTCACTTTCTCGCATCCCCACTGAGAAGGCAAGCATTTCAATATAGGCAATATATGTGTTGTTATGCAAAAGACTTCCATATTAGTCACGTTGTGAAAGACTATCTATATTTCCCTCAATTCTATTCTGACCCTCCCATTTACTTTATTCTCTCTTTTGACTTTGTCCTTCCCCAAGTTTACTTCTATTTACTCCCTCTTCCCATTTGCCTTCTCTTCTATCATCCCTGCCCCCATATCCCACTTATCCCCTTCTCTCCTACTTTTCTGTAGTGTAAGAAAGATTTTTCAGGCCAAATTGAGTGTGCAAATTATTCCCTCCTTAAGCCAAAAGTGAAGAGAGTAAGCTTCACTTTTTCCCTCTTACCTCCCTTCTTTTCCCCTCCATTAAAAAGGCTTTCTCTTGCCTCTTTTATGAGAGATAATTTGCCCCATTCCATTTCTCCCTTTCTCTTCCCAATATATTCCTCTCTCACCCCTTAATTTTATTATTTTAGATATCATTCTTTCCTATTCAACTCACCCTGTGCCCTCTGTCTATAATCCCTCTAACTGCCCAAGTACTGAGAAAAGTTTCAAGAGTTACAAATATTATCTTTCCATGTAGGAATGTAAACAGTTCAGTTTTTGTAAATCCCTTATGATTTCTCTTTCCTGTTTACCTTTGCATCCTTCTCTTGATTCTTGTGCCTGAAAGTCAAATTTTCTATTCAGCTTTAGTCTTTTCATCAAGAATGCTTGAAACTTCTCTATTTCATTTAATGACCATTTTTTCCCCCTGAAGTATTACGCTCAGTTTTGCTGGATAAGTGATTCTTGGTTTTAATCCTTGTTTCTTTGACTTCCAGAATACCATATTCCAAGCCTTGAAAGTGTGATGGTTCATTAAATGTCTTTTTTTTTAAATTCAGGATTTTGCTGGGTATGATATTTTTGACTGAAAACCCAGTTCTTTTCTTTTCCACATATAGTGTTCTTAGACTTCTACTCTTTTAGTGCTGCTGCTGCTGGGTTTTGTGTGATTCTAACCATGGCCCTGCCATACCTAATTTTTTTCTTATTGCTCTTAATATTTTATCCTTGATCTGGGGGGTTTGGATTTTCGGGTGGATTTTCCTTGTAGCTTCCCTTTTACGTGGTGATTGGTGGATTTTTTTTTCAATTTCTACTTTCTCCTCTTGTTTTAATGCTTCAGGAAAATTTCTTTTAATTATATCTTGTATTATTGTATCAATTCTTTTTTTAATTATAGTTTTTAGGTAGTCACTGATTATTCTTATTCTTTTTTTTTTCTTGATCAGTTCTCTAGATCAGTCACTTTTCTTACGAGATGTTTCACATTCTCTTCCATTTTTTGATTCTTTATATTTTGAGTCCTTTTCTTCCTTAAGATTCTGGATCTCCTTTTGTAATTGGTTAACTTTTTTTCATTATCTTGTTTTTCTTGGATTTTTTTAAATTTTGTTTTTAGTTTTTCCTCAATCTCTTTCATTGATTTTTAAAGACTTTTTAAAATTCTTCTTTGAATTCTTTATGAATAGGTGACAATTTGACATTATTTTGGGGCATAAGAGGATTTCTTTGGTTCAGTGTCCTCCTCTGAAGATAAAACTCAGTCTTCTCTATTCCCATAGTAACTCTCTATGACTGTATTCTTTCTTCTTTGCTTATGTATTTTTTTTTTCAATTTGTAGTATCTTAGTTTTTGTGATCACCTCTAGCTCTGGGGTATGGGAGATGGTGCATCTGGCCTCAGATACTCCTTTAGTTCTCCCCCCTGACCTGGAACCAGAGCCGTGGCCTCTAGACTCTTATTAAGTGCCCATGGCCAGCAGCATCCCCACCCCACTGCTTCTGCACTCACTGGTCATGTGCTGGTTTCTTCTCTTCTCTGGTTATGTCTTCACAGAAAAGCTGGGTCTGATGTTCCTTGTCAGCAGAGGTGCCCTTGATCTTCCCCAGCTCAGATGCTCAACTCCCCTCACTCTTCCAGGGGTAAAAGTTCCAGTGGCTGCTCCTGAGGCAGCCTCCCAATCCAGTTAACTCCAGGGCTCACCTTTTTTTTTTTTGTTTGTTTAAGGGGAATCTAATCTGGAGACGTTTACTCTTCACAGGGACCAAACTTATCTTGGGATTTTCCTTCTGATCTTCTCAAATTGTCCTATGAGGACTCATGTTCTGCCCTTACTCTTATTTATTTTTTTACCATTTTATATTCACCCTGAGGTGCTTTTTTATCTTTTTTTGTGGGGGGAAATCTTGAGAGTGTGGAATTTTCTGACGGATTGCACCATCTTCACAAAATTCTCTCCCCAATTTTATAAATGAGGAATCTGAGGCTCAGAGAGGTTGTATGATTTGCTTAGAGTCACATCATTTGTGAGTGTCTGAGATTAAATCTGAACCCTGATGTTTCTGTGTTCAAGTTAAGTGAGAACATAAGAACATCTATTATGCTATGCTGCTTCTACCTTTCTGATTTCTAGACAACTCTGGACAATGCATAAGTGCTATCTCACAGGATTTTTTTTTCTAAAGGCATGGTGAGTAATATATACTCCATCTTCCACTCTTTACTATAGAATCACAACTTGAAGGGATCCCAGAAGCTGTTTGGTTAAGCCTGTCTATTTCACATATGAAAGGACAAGGGGCCAGGGAGTCTGAATAATTTACCTAATATCACTCAAGCAGTAATCATCAAAGGTGGGATATGAATCCAGGACCTCTGCCACCAACATCCAAAATTAATATTCTCTGCCTCTTATTGTAACATAATTCCCAAATTATAGAATTTTGAATGTTGTCTAGTGGTACCTATACCATATTTCCAACATGGGGATCACTACGTTCAAATCAAGTCAATTAGAATTTATTACATCGTGCTAAGCTCAGGGTTTATGTCCTCTAAAATGCCCCGGTAGCCCAGTGTCTTACCATGAATGTAACAACTTAAAAAAACACATCACATGCCTAATGTATACAGAGCACTGAACAGGAAGTATGGATTATAGTGGAAAGAGTGGAAGATTTGTAGTCAGATGAAGATGGTTTAAACCTCTCTTGTGCTACTTTTTTCATTGTGACCTTAAACAAGTAACACATAATCAGTGCCTCAGATTCCTTTTCTGTCAATTAGGGAGTTGGACTAGATGTTCTCTAGTGTTATTTTAAATACCAAATCTCATGCATATATCAGCTAAAAAGAATAGATAAGGAATGGCTTTTGACCTGATGGAGTTTATAGTCTACAAACAAACAAAACCTGTTATGTATAATGACATCTTAGGACTGCATTAAAGAAATAAAGAACAAAGCGCTAAGTGAGGTCCAAGGGGAAAGGCTATTGTTACCAACAATTAGAAAAGAAGGAAGGCTATAGGGAGGATGCCTTGTTCAAATTGTTCTTAAAAGGATAGGTAAGAAGTCATCAGGCAAAGAGATTGAGGAAGGCAATCCAGACATAGTGAAAATAGTAGGGAATAAAGACACAGAGGTGGGGAAAACACAGAGCATGCTCAGATAGAGAGTAGTCTAGGTTGGCTAAGTCAGAGGTAGGATGAGATCAGATTAAAAAGATTGAGGGGCATCACATTGTGGAGGGCATGGCATGGATGCCAAGCAAAAGAGTTTGAACTTTTCTTAATGGGCAATGAGAAATCAACGAAGATTTTTAAAGCGTGATCTGTCTGAATCTATGCACAAGAAAAATGGTATGATGGGTAGATTGGAGACAGAGAAATATTGGAATAAATGACAACTAGGATCTTTTTTTGCTCTGTAATTCTCACATTTTATGAATACTTTGCAGTTCTAAAGATATCTTCAGAACTTAGAAAACTGTGGTGACATTGCATTTGTCATTTTTTAGTATCTACTATATATAACTCCTTCTTCCAGGCATTTTAGGGGGATATAAAGGCATAAAAGACAGAGTACTTCCCTTTAGGAATTTACAGTGTAGTAATAGAGGATAAGACTCAGTACATTGTCTTGTATTGCTGTTGTGTGTGTGTGTGTGTTTGTGTGAATGATAAATGATAAATCACATGAAGTGCATAGACTAGGTACTTAATGAATGTGAGTTCAAGCTGAAAACATTTCTTCAGTAGTTCAGTGGATATTTCATTGCTTTTGGTATTATCTTCAACAATACAGATCAAAGCAATCCAAGTTTTCTTATCTTACTCTGCTCTTGTCCACATCCTCCCATAAATCTTTTACAGGGAGTTCAAGCAACTTGCTAAGAACCTCCCATTAGTTCTTGTAACATTGCTTGGGTACCAAGCGGCACCCAATCTATCCATCCGTTATTTCACCCTCACTACATGAATGACCTATCTCCATTTCTCTACATACATCTCTTTTTCATACATCCTTTTCCCCTGTACTTGTGTGCCAGTTGTCATTGGTAATATACTACAACCTACTGATATTCATTTATGTATCTCTCTGTTCCTTTCAATGACCTGCAATTTTGAAACTCTAGTGTTCTATGATTCATGATCATATAGCATTAATGAAAAGTAGTTATTTTAAAAATGGATTTTTTCAAGAAGTTAGAGGTCCCTGAAAGTTTTGCTGACTCTCTGAAATTCAATCCATTCCTTCCCCCTTTATTTCTGAAACTTCTTGTCAGTCTGTCAAAATTTTATATATCAATGGACCACTAGCATCTCACTTGTCCACCAATATCACATATGTTTGTGTACTTATCTTCCCACAGTCCTTCTGACACTGTCTGTTTCTGTCTTCCTTGTTAATTCAGTGGGAGATAAATTTGTGGAGTTATTTTAATTTGCAGTTCTCTTATTATAGGTAATTTAAAACATTTAAAAAAATATTGTTGAGTATTCATTTCACCAGGCAGTGGGTGGTAGAGTAGATAGAACCCTGGAGTCAGGAGGATCTGAGTTCAAGTTTGACCTTGGACACTTACTACTTGTGTGAGCCTGGGCAAATCGCTTAATCTATGCCTCAGTTTCCTCAATTAGAAAATGGGGATAATTACAGCCCCTACCTCCAGGATTGTTGTAAGGATCAAATGAGATAATAATTATAGAAAACTCTTAGCCCAGTGCTTGGCATATTGTAAGTGCTATTAAAATGTACCTATTCTCAAATTATTCTTTCTTTTTTGGTTATTTTGGAAACTTTATCCATATCCTTTGACCATTTATCTGCTCTTCATCTATTGCTCACTTTCTTTGATGGTAATTTCCCTAGTGCCTTGACTCAAAGTGTCTCAGTTCCCCATCATATTAGGCATGTGGTAGTTCATCTGACTTAAGCCTCTGTGCCATGTGATTTCTGGGGAGGTGGGGGTCGGGCAGAGACAGAACTGGCCCAAGTTGAATGCTCTTTTCCTCAGGTTTAGTGCAGTGTCATAATCCCTACCCTGTACACCCCACCACAAACATAGAAACATGTGTCGTACTCCCATTCCTTCTGATCTCTAGCACATCGGCACAGAATCCTTCCATCATCTTATCACAACCTCAGCAAATTCCGGTTATTTGGAGTTTGGATCTCCAGAGAGAGTTAGGAAGGATGCAGTTGAATTTTATCGCAATCTATTAGTCCATTTGTGCAACCCTGATGTAGGGAGCTTGGTGGGTGGTAGAGAAAGGTTGTTAAGTTAGTGCATTAAGGGTTAAAGATTCTTTTCAGCTCTTAGGTCTTCAAGATTTTATCTTGTTTGGGTTCTGAGTGTCCTAGATCTTGAAGAGAGCTAAAATTGTTTTATCTCTGGCACATAATTCCTATTTTGGAGAGATCTGAGAGTTACTGAGAATTAGAGAAAATATCCAGTCCTATATTTAACTGATAAAATAACCTGGAACTTTACCCAATTGTCTAATGAGGGAAGCTTTTCTTTATATATTTATTTCATTTCTTCTTATTTATGTCTTACATATTAGACTTTTATTAGAAATATTAGATGAAAAGATTTTCCCCTATTCAGTTGCTTTCCTTTGGTTGCATTGATTTTCTTTGTGTGAAAGCTTTTAAGTTTCACGTAACTAAAATTATTAATTTTATTCCTTCCTCTTTATCTTACTTTCCTTCCTTCCATCTTTCCAGTCTTCCTCTTTCTTTTCTTTCTTCCTCCCTCGCTTCATGCCCATCATTTCAAATATATTGCTGTTCTCTTCATAATGAAAGTGTTCATAATATATTGGTATGATGCTTCCAAATTTTGTACAAAATTTACTTTTTATTTCTTTTTATCATTCTCAACTTATAAATGAGGAAAAGGCATGGCTATATTCATACACACACAACTAGTGAATTTCAGACACAGGAATCTAAACCCAGTCTATTGTTAATCTAAGTCCATTGTCCATCACATAGTGTTGTGTTGCTTTGTTTCAGCAAGTGCCTCATTGGTACTGTTGTTGTTCAGGTATTTCAGTCTGTGTTACTCTTTTCTTGGTAGAGATACTGGATTGGTTTACCATTTCAATCTTCACTTCCTTTTACAGATGAGGAACTGAGGCAAACAGGGTTAAATGACTTGCCCAGGGTCACACAGTCAATAAATATCTGAGGTCAGATTTGAATTCACGAAGATGAATCTTCCTAATTCCAAGCCCAGTGCTCTATCCATTGTATTACAAATATAAGTAATACGATACAAAAACATTAGGATGTATCTTAAAGTGCTTGCGATCTAAAGGGAAAATATTATATAATAAGTCTAACTTTCTATGAAAATTTACTGAAAATAAGGAAGTTAGAAGCTCATATCAAAATATAAGATATTTCTTCAAAATAATCAGATTGGTTTTCATAAGCTGCTATATATAGTATTAATTTCAAATTAATGACAAATAGTGATTAATGATACTAATAAATGCCAAATAATGAGAACATACCTTTATTAATAGAGGCAACTCTCTAGGAGTAGATATTACAGAGAAGATGCTGAGCAGTACCTTGTTGACATTCTGGAGTTTGCTATATTAATAAAATTGTAAATCCTGCCCTATCCCTAATTTACTCTCCATGCTTATATGTTAGTCCTTCATGTAGAAAATAAGAGCAGGGCAAGCAGAGTTGCATGGGATGGCAAAGGACTGATGAGTTAACAATATGCATCATCAAGGGAATAATGAAATGGATGAAGTCACAGACCCATCTGAAATTGATGTATAGTTGTGACCCATCTTTTACAGATGGAATCAAGTAGGAGAGAGCATTGGATTTTGAGTCAAGAACTTGGGTGGTGTTGAGATAGCTAACCTATTTGGGATTATCCATTTACCCAATTTTCAAAACAGAAATATTAGTATTTGCAACTCGCAAGCATTTTTCTCTAATGTGGCTTGTAACCTGGAAGAGGTATATAAATGTGCATTAGTGAGAGTGGAGATTGTTTCCTTCTATGTCTTTGTAACCTCAAAGCCTAGCAGAGAGTCTGCTGTGTGTTATTGAGGCATATGATTATGCATATAGTGTGTGTATATGTTTATATTAAGTAAGTATATACAAGCATATGTGTATATACATATACGCACACATGAGTACACACATACATGAGTAATAAGCTAGTTAGTACAGTAGTTATAGTGCTAGACTTGCATTCAGGAAGACCCGAGTTCAAATCCTACCAAGACTGTATGAGTCTTGGCAAGTCACGTAGCCTTTGTTAGTCTCAATTTCCTCATATTTAAAATGGAGATAATAATAATACCCACTTAAAAAAGTTGCTGTGAGAATCAAATGAAGAAGCATCTGTAAAGCATTTTGCAATTTTTAAGAACTTTACAAATGCTAATTATCATTATTCTTATAAAGATGCTTCTGAATACACACATGTACATGTGTACTATATGATTATATGTTAGGTTATACATATAAATAGGAACATAAATATGTATACTTGAATATGCTTGTGTAGTAAAACTCTTGTGTGTATATATTTTTATATTTGAACTTTACAGTTCAATTTAGTTTATCAAAAGGAAAATCAGCAAAATTTTAAGGACTCTTGATTATCTATTTCTTTAAGTAAAGGCCCTTTATATCTTAGAATATTAGATTTAATAAAAGGCCCCTTAGAAATTGTCTGGTCAACTGTCTTCACTTTGAACATAAGGTACTATGAGGCCAAGTAAATTGCTCAGTCATATAACCAGCTGCTAAAGAACTGAGCCTAGGATTCAAGTTGTCCTGCTTTGCAAAAGTTTCATTTCAATGCTTCTAGTTTTGATTCCTGTAAAATCTTTTTTTCTATGAATTTCAAAGATAATTTGATTCACAGAAACTTAATTTTACTAATCTCATTCCCTCTATCAGTGAAACCACAGGTCCTCTCTCTCTCTCTCTCTCTCTCTCTCTCTCTCTCTCTCTCTCTCTCTCTGTCTCTCTCTGTCTCTCTGTCTCTGTCTTTCTGTCTGTTTCTGTTTGTCTCTGTCTCTGACTCTACCTCTATCTGTCTGTCTGTCTGTCTCCCTATTCAATTGCACAATAGTCTGAGAGAGAATGCTCATTCATTTGGCTGACCTCAAATCCCCCAAATTTATGCAGTTATATTCTGGAAAGATTAAAAACAAGCCAATATGATTTAGTTCAACCAACACTTATCAAGTACCTATTATGTGACAGACAGTAGGTCACACCACAAACACTGCATATACCTTGACATTTTATGAAAACAAACAAACAAAAAAGGAAATCAGGAGGTGTCTTAACTAGTATTCTAAAAAATCTGCTTTTGGAACTCAAATCACACAAACAGTTTTCACTTTATCCAACAACATAAAAAATATTACTTACGTTATCTTTCATGTATTCCTTGACACCTTGCCAAATGGCTTGCCAGGCATATATTTTCTAAACAGTGAAGTTTGAGAGCAATTGTTTATGTTTAAATGCTGTTTGCTTAAAAATCCTTTGTTTCCACTCTTTCTTCCTTTAATGCATTTTAATTAAAGGTATGAAGAAAATAAAAATGTGATGGGGAAAACCAAAGGCAGCTGTAATGTGTGGGTGGAAGATGCTGTATGTAGTTTCTACTCAGTTTGAAAAGAGAAAAACAGTGATTACAGATATATTTCTAAATGAGATTTCACATAAATCTAGCTTTGAACATGTGACAGCATTAGTCAGAAAGGCGATGACTTCTCAGGCATATGCCCTGAGTTTTTCTGAAATTTAATTAATTCTAATGATCTGAGTCTAGTATGTGAACACATATGTAAGGGACACACCAGTGTGACATCGGGGGGAAGAAGACAAAACACTGTGCAAATAAGGTCCATATAAATGCTTATAATTATAAATAGTGTCAACAGTTTAGACAATGGAAAAACAAGGGTTTTGAGTCCCTTACCGTATGCAAAAAAGAGGATGGTGAAGTTGAACCAAAACCATCCAAAAAAAGGCAGTAAAGGAGGTCCTAGCTGTTCTCAGTGAGTTCAGGTGTCTCTGGCAGGGAGGAACTACATGGTAGGGTTTTGAAAAAACTTGCAGGTGGTATTGCTAAGCTGCTGGAGGTGATGTTAAATTTTACAGAGAATGGGAGAAGTATTGCAAGACAAGATGTTAGCAAATATTCTCATTTTGACAAAAGTGAAGATGGACTTTTGAAGTTATAGGTCAGAGAGCTTCCCTGAAATTCTGGGATCATTTTAGAGCCTGCTACTGAAGGGATGGTTTTTGAACCCTTGAGATGCAGAGATCAACAAAGAGCCAGGGTGGCTAAATCAAGAACAGATTAGGTCAGGCTAACGCCATTTCTCTTTTTGACAGTTACTAGACAGATGATATTACATGGGAATCCCAGAGACGTAATATGCCAAGATTTCAGCAAGTCATGGGATAAAAGTCACAATATTTAGGTATGAAAAGTAGGTCAGATGATAGAACAGTTAAATGGATTTAAAAATGATTGATTCATTAGACCCAAAGGTGTCAACTCTGAAGAAGTGTTCTTGCTCCAAAAATTTGCCTTTGGCATGGTAGTTGATCTGGGTTTTTAATGGTGTATATACTACCGTCACTGGTTCAGATTGCAACGATCCACATCTCATCCTGGGGGATTCTTATTGGTGCTTTCCTACAAAGCTCTTACAGTGCATCTACTCAGCGTACTGAAGAGAATGCTTTGTTTTTTCCCCCATTTCAGAGTTCCCATCTATCATGTTTCATTCTTGATACTTTATAGACAGGCTACATTTTACAGGCATACGTGTCTTATAGTTTAGTCGATTTCATGGAAGAGGTGATTGTTGCTAATACGCTGTGACTAATTTATATCCACTGTAGCTCTTTCCATTTCTCTTCAGGATGCTTACACTTTAACAAAAAGATATCATGGTCTTCCAAGATTTGTAACTTGTAACCTAGACTGTAATGGAATACACCATAGTAGGTAGGATGCAGAACTCATCATGGAATCAGGAAAACCTGGGTTCAAGTCCTACTTATGACATATATTGACTAAATAATCCTGTCTAGGCTACCTAATCTCAAAATGCCACAGGAAATTCTCTAAGACTGTCTATGTCATCGAAAGTAGCAATTTTAACTGGGAGAAATTCCTCACCATAATGGTGAAATCACAGTCATGTTTAGAAAAAAAAGAAAGAGTTTCAACTGACATAAAGCACTAGCTACTTACATTTCTGCTCTGGCATAAGGAGTGATTTGGTCATGACAGGGAAGGGGAAGCAAAAAAATGCTTCTATGTAAAGAAAAAAGAATTGAATTAACTAGCAAAGGATGTAAGATACTGTCTCTCTCATAAATGAACATGCCTGACAGAGGAAAAAAAGAACTTTGGCTTAATAAAAGCTGCTAAAATATGTATCTAAAGAAACATAGCATTTACAAAGGATTTGAGATGCTTGGGACAGAAAATGAATTGTGGCACCAATATAAATACTTAAATTTATGTATGCATATGAATTATGCTTTAAAAAGTCAAAGAAAATTTATTTAAAAACTCATAATATATAAATATGAGGAAACAGTTTTAAGAATGCAGAGTATGATGGAAGATAATTTTGAGAACTGATTAATGGTTGAAGTTATAGGGTGTGATCCTTCATAAGAAACTACATTAAATTTCTATAGGATAAGACAAAAATGAAAAATAATATAATTTATTGGAGACTAAGAGAATTAAATACTGTTGATTTCATGGGGTGAAATTTGGTCATTTCTGTAAACTTATAGTGAAAGATGAGTCACTGAGTACCAGTAAACTCTAATTAACTGAAAGTAGGTTGAAGAGTCTGACGTTTAAGTTTATGTTAAACATTGAAGAATCTGCCAAGAGGAGAAAGACTGGGGACAAGGAGGAGTGTCTAAAATCAGCTTTGTTGGAGCTATATGAAAAGAACAGCAGCAGGGACAATTAGCTGAGAAGTTTTGGGCAGCCAGCTAGCTAACTGACTGATCAAAGCTGGAGGTATATTGGAAGATATCTTCAGTTCACAAGTTCAGAGTCTCAGTTGAACCCATTGCCTTGATTGCCTCTTGTGGTTTCAGAGAGAAAAGCAAAAAGGAGGAAGATTTTTACATCCCTTCAGTACATTGAAAGAGATGCTGAGACCTAATTGTACAGCACATTATCCTGGGAGCTGAAAAGCTGGCCAGGGTGGTTTTTATTACCCACAGAGTTAGCCTGAACCTTTTTTCTGTAAATTCTGTTTACCACAAACTGAAGATGATCCAATCATGGTGCAAAGTCCAGGTGAGTAGAGAGTTGGACTCCTGCGTATAGTCCATAGATAAATAGGTGGGGTTTGAAGTTCACTGGATTCTCTGGTTTTGTTGTCTGTCTTTTTGTTTTTAATTCTTACCTTTATTGAATTTATCCACCAGAGTGAAAATAAGTTAGTACTAAATTAAATATTTGTTATCATAGATTTTGCATCACAATTAAAATCTAAATAGATTAAAAAAAATAATCAACTTAGTCAAATCTAATACTTAAGAATCAATAGCTTCTTGGAAGCCACAGTAACATTTAAACCCTTAAGAGTTCAGCGCAGAACTTTAATTGGAAAGATAAGTAAGCTTTCAACTTGATCAAAATGGAAATACAAAGGGGCGAGATTACACTTTTTCACAGCGATGTAGTAGCCTGGAAACCACCTACACTTGACAGTTGTTAGAGTATTTATGGAATCCAACCATCTTTTAAATAGCCTACTGTTGTTGATTTGTTCAAATCAGAGATTTATTGATGTGTGAAACCCCACCACCACTAGCAATCATTCCTTTAATAAGAGAGTCCGATTACTTTATCACCATTCATGCTGTAGGTGACAAAGAGTAATGTACTTCACCTTTAAGTCTTTTGATAGATTTCCTGCCAGTCTGAGTACCTCTGTAGTTAGGCATTCCAGGATATAGTGTATGTAGTTGCTTCCACACATCCATGGCTCATTTTCCTCGACTTCAGATGACGGTGGAGATAGTTATTTAAAAACTATGAGCCAACTCTCTGCCAGTAGAGTTCTGCCATTATCTTGGCCTTTTTGCAGTACATTCTAGTCTTACTACCAGTTATTTTGAGTTGTGTGTGAATTATTCTTTCTTTCCCATGCTCATAGCAGAAAGTAGACTAAGCAAACACTCAGATGAGATCCTGCTGGCTACTGGTCTTGCATATTGAAATTTCAGTGCCAAACTGTTATCCAAATGAAGATGTGACACTTTCTCAACGCTCTTCTATGGGGAGATGCTTTGGTGGTTTGAGAATAGAAGGGAAGGGGATTTACATAGTTGGAAGGCAATAAGGACCAGCAGACAAACAAGGAACAAGCAAGAAAGTAATAGGTTGCCAATGTGACAGGTGTGAGCTGCTACATGCTGAGAGACTCTCTCTACATGTACTGCCCTAGCCTTGGGGGAAAAGGAGTTCGGTACTAGGGTATTTGGGGGTATTTTCTCAGGGACTTTGGTTCTAGCACTTCACCTTATGTCTTCTTCATGTGTCTTCTTTGATGACCTGCACCTGCTGCTCAGGATAGCTGCTACCTCTTGGGTGCCCATCGCCCAGTCCCCACTCCCTTTCTAACTCCTGAGGGGCAAGGCCAGATGACCAACTTCTATTGGTGCTACTGCACCCACTGTAAGATTGTCCTTTGTAATGCCAACAAATTCTCCCCTCCCAATTATTTTTTCTTAGGATGAGAAGCTTTCTGGTTATGGTCCTACATAAAACATTACAGGGAGTATGTCGGTTATTAAAAGATTGTCTTTTGCACTAGTGAATAGCTTGGTATAATTGAAAGTACTTTGTAATTTCCAAAATGCAATTCAACTTGATCTCTTCTGCCTAATCAGTTGCAAGAGGTGTAAAGAATATAAATTGATCCTGCTGTGTTCTCTTTTTTTGATAATTACAAAAGAACATTTAACTTGGTAAAGCAAAATATAACCTTAAAGTTTTTCCTCAAACAAGAAGTAATTGGTAATATCATGCAAGTCTCCATGACACTTAGGATTGATGACCCAATCAAGCAAGTTATTGAATAAACATAGAAGGGATTCTGAAAGTATTTGCAGATATCATGGAGGATGCTCCTTGGAAAGTACAAAGGAGAAGAGAGATTATCTATTGAAGGGGGTTCTATAGTAATTTAAAATTTTGATATTCAATTTTCACATAAAAACAGCAGACTATATGAGGTCTGAAGTTACTTCTGTGTGATCCTATGGTTCAAGAGCAGCTTTTGTTTGAAAATGGCCTTGTGTTATTAGAGTCCTAGAAAACTGCAAGAATACACAAGGATACACTCAAAGGAAACTAGTTTAGTTATCTACATGACAAACACAAAGTGGCAGAAGGATATGTGTTGCAGAGATTATGACATGCAATTCGTTATTACTCAGTCAGATTGCATCATGGACATAGTTGAAGACTCTTGCTTGATTACTTGTAGTGTAGAGTTTTACACTTTATAGAAATTGGAAACAGTTGGAATTTACCTGAAACAGAAGTTTTTACCCTGGGGTACATGAATTTGTTGTTATTTTTTAAAAAAATATTTTGGTAACATTTCAATATAATTGTCATCTTCCATAATGCTCTGTGTGTGTGCATGTGTGTGTGTGTGTGTGTGTGTGTGTGTATTATCGCAGATCTGTAAATATAAATCTAGCTGTCTGTCTATGCATCTATGTATGTATGTATGTATGTATTTATCTACCAATTAGTCTATCTATCTATCTATCTATCCAACTATTGAATTTTTTGACATGTTGTTCTAAGGAGTCCAGAGTCTTCACTGCATTGCCAATGGGGTCCATGAAAGATGATACGATGGGTCCCAAGTTCATCCAAAAGTAAAAGGTTATCAATAAGACCTATTTAAGGAATGCACACTGACTTTCTAACAAGGCAGTTCTAACCACTGTAAAAATAGCATATTTAGGGAACTAAACTGACTCAAGCAAAAGAGGGTTAGTTTAGGACTACTTTGGAAAAAAAATCTTGGTTTATTGGTTTCATTCAATTTAGAATACATAGAAAGTAATTTTTGCTGAAGGAAATGCAAGTTTGTTGCCAGTTTTTTAAATAAAAATTTTTATTCAGTGAAAAAAAAATTCTATGTATGTGATTATTTTGCAGCAAATTGTTGTCATTTCAATTTTTGTTTCATGCTTCAGCAGCTACATGTAGACTCCCTCCCTCCTTCCTCCACTCTGATTGGCAATGCAGTGAAGACTCTGGACTCCTTAGAACAACATGTCAAAAAATTCAATAGTTGGATAGATAGATAGATAGACTGATTGGTAGATACATACATACATACATACATACATAGACAGTCCTCATTGGCTGTTCAAATCCAAGCTAAATTCTGTCTTTTACTTAAAGCCTTACCTATCCTCTATAAATTTTAATAGATTCCATATTTATATTTCTAATTTATTCTGTGTATATTTTGCATTGTATATGTTTGGTTGCTTGTCTCCTCCCATTAGATTGTAAGCTCCTTTAGGGCAGGGTCTTTTACCTCTGTTTTGTATCTCCAACACTAAGCACAGTACTTTAGCATATAGTAGGCTCTTAATATTGATTGAGGCAGAAATTCAGTGTTCTTTTACACATTTTAAATGTACCCCCAACCTCTCTGGTGTTTTCTCTAACTTCCACTAGTTTTCTAAAGAGTGGATCTTAGACAGGACTCTAAGGGTCTTGGTTTCTAGTACCATCATTCGGAAGGTCCTAGTATACGCCTTCCATTGCCACTTATCGTCAGTTTTAATTAACTTTCAGAAAATTAATTTAGTGAGAAATTATTGAAAAAATAGTGGTTACTAAAAACATTCCCCCAAACTAGGGGCCTGCTTTCCCTTCATACATACAAAGTCGCTGGGCTCAAATTTAAAGTATAAAATTTTAAGGCACATGTGTAGGGAATGAACATGACGAAAAGGTATGTCATAGCTGCTTGTTACTTGTAATTCTTTTCTCCCTTTATAGATATTCCTTATGGCATTTCTCTAAGGTAGAATTTTCCTCTGGGCCATGAGGTTGTATGTCATTGGCTGAGTCCATCACCTGTGTTTCTTTCATGTATAAGGGATTCTGCTCTTTGAATTTCCTTCCTCCCTTAAGATTTCCTCTTAAATCCATCTGTTTATGTGTTTGACTTTGTAGGTCCTACTTGTATCCCTCTTTGCTCTTGGCTAGTGCCTTGTCTCCTTCTAGTTTGTTCTCTCTAATGACAGAGTCAGGGAAGCAATTTCTTCTAGGGCCTTGGAATGTTTAGCTCCTAGATTTGGAGTCTTCTACCTATGGAATGGTTTTTCACTTGGACAGCTGCTGGAAATTTTTAATGCTATAGAAAGTCGCCAATAACATAGTTTAGGTTGTTTGGTTAGTCAATCACATTGTTTCTTTCTTGACTGAATTGAAGAAGACTCTGCATATAATAAAGTGATCACAGAGTATAGATATTCTTATTTTTAAAACCTCATCATGTCAGTAGATGAACTGATTGAATGAACTGGTTATGATAAAACCAAGTATTTTTGTAAGTGATTAGCCACAAGATTGAGATAAATGTATAAAATTTACTATTGGAACCAAATAGATTTTAAAAGTTAACAATGATATTAATTTGGCACTTGGATGTGCTACATGCAAATTAAGTGTAAAATATTCCCTATAACATACATTTAGAAAGTTAACTGCAGTTTTTCTCCAGGTGATTCCTAAATGATTATTCCTGGACTTCTTTGCAATCAAAGTGATTGCTATTGCTTATTTCTCTGAAAGATTTTGTTCAGGAAAACTTATCTCTTAAATTACATGAGATCATTAGAATTTCAGAAAAATCAGTATTAATTAATACCATATATATGCTAGATCTGTGCACAGAAAAGATGGATGGAGGAAAAGAACTGGTTGCCTTCAAGTTGAATTTGCAGATGATTCTCTGGAAGTCGTAAGACATTAAAGATCTAGAGAGAAGTCTCCAGACCATTAAATAGAGGCTCTTGCCTCATGTATCATCAAAACAAAATAGCCAAAAAAACAAAAATAGAATGAACCAAACCAAACAAAAACCCTCTCCTTATTACCACATGGAAATTTGTTTGGTCAATAGGTGAGCCACTCGTGGTTTTCAGAAATCCACCCAACTCCACATGGTCAGGACTTTTTATGCCCTTAGGGAACAGGAAATTATCTCAAGGGAGGTAGGGGCCAATCAAATCCCAGGGATAGTTTTGTTATCTTTTAGGGAAAACTAATTCCTGGAATGACAATGTTTGAGGTATTTGGCAGAGTGGATAGGTGGTTGGAACTGGAGTCAGGAAGATACTCTGCTTCAGACACTTAGCAGCTGTGTGGCCATTAATTAGCAAGTCACTTAACTATTCTTGGACTCAATAACTCAGCTGTAAAATGGAGATAATAATAGCACTTATGCCTGAGTTGTGAGCATCAGATAAGATAATATTCACAAGAAGTTTGCAAACCTTAAGATTAGGGAGATGCTAGCTATTATCTAGTCCTGTACTCTTAATTTAATGAGGAAACTAAATTGTAGAGAGGAAATCTGAGGGGAAATTGACTTGTCCAAGGTAACATCTCCTTACTGGTAGGTCCAATACTGGAACCTATGTTTCTGGAATCCAATTCTTTGGCTCCATATACTCCATTCTGCTATGTAATGAGTAAATAGTTATTTACTGCTAATTTTCAATAGAGATGGCTGCATTTAATTGTTTTTCTAAAAGTAAAATAAGATAATACTGTGTATGATGAATGATGGATGAAGAATCATGTGACAGGTGAATGGCACTTGTGTAGGTTTTCTTTCTGTCTGGCCCCAATGTACCTTTGAATAAATAAAATTTGAATGAAAGACAAAAATATACATAGATATATTCTGCTATGTAATCATTCACACTGTTTGATAGCAGACGTGTTATGTGTATATTAATTTCAGGAATGAAAATACACATTTGAGATCAATTCTCATTTGGTAAACAATGATAATTAAAGTATAAGAAATAATGAGTGGTTGCTGTAGAATAATCAATGTTTTGTATGGGAGGACTTTTTTTTAATATTAAGACTCCATTTTAGTCCTTTCAAACTACTGCTATTGGAGAATGAAAGCTAAACAAGTAAGAGAATGTAAACAATTTGATTCTCCTTTAGGTTCATGCAGTCCATGGTTTGCAGATTTTCCGATGAGCCCAAATCTGCCTTTTAACAGATTAGGGAAATTTACTGGTGTTTCGAATAATGTTCAGAAAAATCCCAGGAATCACTTTTCTGAATTCATTCCCCTCTCAGTATTTTATAGTTTAATATGCATAGAATTTCTATGCTATGTTCACTCATGGTTCAGTGCATGAATTTGATTAACGTGAATGCTTAGTAATCTCAATTTTTGTTCCCCTTAATGAAATAAATTAGTGGTGTAAATATAAAGGCAAATATAGTAGAGGAAGTTCATCTATCTATCTATCTATATATATCTTAGATTATCTGCACTGCTTTTAAATGTGTTTCTTCTCATTAATTAAATTAAATCTCCTTTCTCTGTAATTGAATTCAAATGGGATATACCTGAATAATTAAATTTACCTAATAGATGAATTTCTGAAGTAACAATTGAAATATATAGGGCAGTACTTAAAGTCTGAGTGAGTTGGAACCTTTTGAGAACAATAGTGACATTGCCTATTCCCACAATTTTAGAATAACATGAAATATAGTTAAATGATCTAAGAACATGATTTCAAAGTTGTCTAATATTCTTTTAAAGCAATATCTATGGGATAAGTTCATACTAATCTCGGGGATCATAGAATTGTTGATATAGAGCTGTTAGGGTTCTTTGAGACCATCTGATCTGATTCCCTCACTTTTTATAATGAGGAAACTGAGGCCCAGTGAGATAAAGTGAATTTTTTCAAGATTTTATGACTTCAGTGATAAAGAATATTCCCTCCACTATTACTGGGAGAAACCTCAGCACTTCCTATGTAATTTAGAGTCTCAGAAAGTCCCTGAGAGGTTAAGTGACTTATTCTTGGTCCCACAGCTAGTACATCAAAGTAAAGACTTAGAATTGGCTATTATTTCTGACTCTGAGGCTGTCCTTTTGTCAGATATACCATGTGCTTCTCAGAGAAGGTGCATATATGCAAATACTACAAATATGGCATTTTATACAGGAAACATTTGAAGTAGCTCCTGCCCAGATAGTTTCTGATTCATCTGGTAGCAGCGGATGTCCATTCTATGACTAGGGTAGAAATATACACTTTTAGAAATGGAGTCCAACTCTGCTTTGAGAAAGCCATTTGAATCTCTTGTTAGTTGGAGAATTCTTTTTTGACTATAATTCACCCCTATTTCTGTATTCCTCTAAACTCATCAAACAAAATTAATCCCAGAGTCAGGTAGATCACCCAGTATAACTATATTTCTCTCTACCTCATTTTGGACCTTCCAAAAGCATATAAATACAACTGCTTTGTGAGAATATCCCGATTTTGTCATGACAAATTTATTTTTAAGTTAGGAAATACTGTTTTGGATTTTGTTATTATAAAAAATAACTGATAGAACCAATCAGTCAGCCAGTATTTATTGATTACCTTCTATGTGCAAGGCATTGTGTTAGGCACCAAGCATTATACCAATAACTACTGACCTATATGTATACTTTCTCATTAATCTAAAATTGTTTAAGAAAATAATCTAGCCATGTGCCAAGGACATCCTTGGTAAGAATATTAGAAGGAAAGAGGAAGTTTTTTCTAGACTATCTTTACCACCACAAAAGTGATTTTAAAAAAATAGAGAATATAAATGCTCCCACATTGTTTGCTAATTATTAATAAATATAAACTGAGAAAAATTGTATCTTAAAAGTTCTTTTGCAATGAAGATCTCCCAAGCATATGTCAAAATCATACAAATTTCCTTGTAAGACTAATAGATAACCTTGTCCAATATCCCTTTATGCATTAATATCCAGAAAAGCTTAAAAATGGAGATGTTCACCAAATATGGTTGACTCTATCTGAGAGTCTGTCCTGCCAAGTATACTGTGCAAAGTCCTCCAGATGTGCCTGTTTGTTGACAACATTATACTTATTGTATCAATTTTCAGAACCCTGCAGAACTCTTAAATGAGATGCAGAATCAGACAGAAAAGTCTGGCCTAACTATCCTTCCAAAAAAAAGCAAAGCAGATAAAAATGCTTTTGTCTAGACTATGATATGTATTTGGATGGACCTTGCATATTAATGCGTATATCTCAGATGGTCCCCTGCAAACGAACAAATAGTTAACCCAGAAATGAAGAGAAAGAAAGCAGGCTGGATAGTATTGGGGAAACTTCAAAGTTCTTTTACTAAAGCTAGTATTCTTCCTGATAAAAAGATCCAAGAAGTTAAAAAAATGCTTTAAAATTTAAAATGTTTTTAATTTTGTCTTTTTCCAGGGATGCCATATGACTGGGAATTATGAAATATTGAAATCTCTTAAGAATCTTCAACTTGAGGATTGTCCGCAGAGCAATGAAGAGGCTAGTGGTGCATGTGGGCATATTTTAATACATTATAAATAAATAAGAATGAAAAAATGGTTCAAATAAATCTATGAAGGAAAGAGAGGTTGGGGTGACCATGTGGTGAGAGTGAGAGATCATTGGTAGACAGCCTGTATGTTCCACCAGTGTTAGTTCAATTTCAGGAAAATTTGTTAAGGTCAATGAAAAATTTGTGAGGTTATGGACAAGATTCACACAGGATTGATAGGTATGGGGAAGATGTGATCTGTATCATTTAAGGGAATACCTGCATAAGATAAAGTCATAGCTCCATGGAAGTTTTGGAACAACAGAAAAACTCTTGAACTAGAATATTTCAGAAAGAAGTCTCACTTGTCACATATAATTCTACGTACATCTATAATCTGTTTTTGCTTCCTTCATAGTCATATTATGATAACTATATAGACTAATTAATAAGATAGCTGGGCTACATTGAAGTGGTCTTGGTCATGTGAACATATTCTACTCAAATATTTAAAAAAAAATAATTCATGCTTAGTTAACCAAGGTTCCTTATCTAGTTCTATCTATTTATATCCTCAATTTCATTGAAAGACTGGAATGTGAATAAATGTTGAGACTAATGGTGACTTTATCCTGCATATGGAGGCTTTTCAAATAAGATGTGCTACAAAGTGACACAAAATATATTCAGAAAAGAAGGAGGGGCAAAATGGAAATTTTACAGCTAAAAAATTAGCAGTATAATGTAAATGCCATGTATCAACTTTTTTCTTTCATTTATCAGACATTCATTTTTCTCTCCACTATCTACCTCTATCCACTGAAGAAAGAAAGAAATAAAAAAAAAAATCACCATATACCTTAATACTTCAGTGTATTCAATTCTACAAGCTTTTATCAGTTCTATAGACTGCCAGGAGCTGTCATTCCCTGGAGACACAAAGACAAGAGTGAAACAGTCCCTGACCTCAATATGCTTAAAATCTAGGGAGGAAAGATAATATGTGTATATGTATGTATGTAATGTGTGTGTATACACACACACATTTTATGTATATATGATCCTACATATACTACACATGCACATACACAGTAATTTGGGGGACACACACTATTATCTTATAGATACTAATGGAAAGAGAGCATTACATATAAATATTATGGACTTTAGAAATGAATGGATATTTTAGGTTGGAGGTAAAGCAATGGTCTGAAAATTGGAATGGATAGGAAGGAATATTACCTCTGTCTCCACCCCCATACTCCCAATCTGCTCTTATGAGTTAAGATGTGCAGATGGAGTAAAGAAAATTAGAGGCACTGTAGTGTCCTTGGGGGTGGGGTGAGAAGATTTCTACTAAAGTGAGAAAGTATAAGCTATGTTGGCTCAAGACTTTGGGGATATGAAAAAATATTGAAAGCAGAGGTGGTATTCCAGAGATCACAGTGAGATGTGTTATGTGATAATCTATGGAGATGAGTATTGAAGAAATATGGATGATTAGAATATTAATGAATGAAGGCTGGGGAGGAAGGAATATGACTGTGCCTAAAGTTGTCTTTGTCAAAATGTGTTGTTGCAGAATTTAGAGAAGCTTTTAATCGCATCTAAAATTGCTTTTTTTTTTTTTAAAAGGCATTGAGTTTATGGGTCTTTCCAATGTAAAAGGTGTTTCAACATTACAAATTCAATTTGTAATATTGAATTATAAATTTTGTTAAACATTATACCACATGGAATGGCAGGGAAGATAACAACATTTTTATCACACTTCCTGCCTTCATAGAACTTACCTGCTAGGAATAAGAATTTGTTAGGACCAATTTAAATTAGCATGAGAAAGCATTTATGAGCATTGATACCTTCGAAATTGGCAAACTCTACAAATGAGGATTTGGAAAAAATGAATACTGCACATGCTCAACTTAAAAATGTGTGCTGCATATTTTTCCTTTCATAGAACTGATTACTGAACAATATCTAGCATACTTTTGCTAGTAGGAAATACAAAGGCTATGAAGATAGCTTTAATATGAAATTATAAGTGAATAAAAATTGTAAGGAAAGTATTATGTGAAATTAGAGTGATGGAAAGGGGGTGCTTCTGTTAAGATAGGGAATTCACCACTAGTATTATTTCAATTTCTATCTTCAAGTAATATTGTACTGTGTTGTTCTGTACTGTACTATACTATACCATGTTATGTTACATCACATCACATCATGTCACATCATATTATATATCATATATTATATTACTTATGCAAAATATAATTATGTATATTTTATATTGTCATGTTATATTACATTATGTTACATTACATTATGTTACATTGTATTGTATTGCATTCCATTGCATTATATTACATTATATTATATTAATTATATTATATTTCCTAAACAGTATCTTCACAATGATAACTCTGCCTATTTCCTTTGACCATATCCTCATGGTCACTGGCTTTCTCTGGACATGTTGCAGCATGATAATATGCTGCCCAAATTTTGAAGTCCATACTTCCAAAGTATTCTGTGTATGTTCTGAATGGAGCCAAGTAGTGGGATCATAACCTGCTTCATTTTGTGCACTTTGCCCCTATTAATGCTGCCTAGGCTTAGCTGGAGAGACAGAATGCCATAATAGATGGAAGACTGACCTTAGAGTTTGGAAAAACTGTTTTTAAGTTCTTTCTTTGTTATCCAGTGACTTTGTGATCCTGATTAAGTCACATAACATTTTCATTCCCCCAGACAGTGCTCTAAGACAGAAAATCATGGAAGAGAAGCAGACGTATCCATGGAAGAAGTTTCATATTTGTACATCAATTTTCCACATGTGACAAAAATCTTAGTTCTGGACCTCCTCCCTACACCTCCCCCAAAAAACATGTAAGTTTTTTTTGGCTGCTCTACTCTACTTTTGACTCATATTGAGTCACATGAAATCCCCAAATATTTTTCCAATGAGGTGTTGACCAGTAACGCCTCTCCCTAGCCTCCATTTGTATATTTGTTCACCAGAATCAAGTGAAAGACTTTATGTTTATTAGTATGGGGTAGATGTATTATATTAAGCCAGAAATTTTAACCTAGGGTCCTGTGGATAAATTCCAGGGAGTTCATAGACAAGGATAGAAAACATCCTTTCTATTTTTGTCAACCTTTTGTTTCTTTTGTAATTCTGTGTGTTTTATCTTATGCATCTACAATATTATTCTAAGAAAAAGTCTGCTGATGCAGGCTTTACCAGGTTATAACAAGGGACCATGAACTGAAAAAGGTTAAGAAGCCATCCTCTAGATTATCAATATCTTTTTGGAACATTACTGTCATCTGACAGATTATTCATTCCATCATTATGTCTGCACATTTAATAACTATTCAGTTTATGCTCACTTCCAAATGTTTGATAAAAATGTTGCATAATATACTAATAATTAACATTTATATAACACTTTACTAAATGCTTTACATATGTAACCTCCTTGGGATACTTCATTAGAGACCTCTTGTAAATTGATTTCATTTCATTAATCACTACTTGGTGAGGCAACTCATTAAATCAGTTCTGAGTCTACCTACCTCTCCCACATCTCTTTATGTTGTCAACAACATGAAAGACTATGTTAAATGTCTTGCTAAAATTCAGGCATATTATCTAAAGTAATCTCTGATTTAACAGCCTAGAACCCTGCCAAGAAAGTAATGAGATTAATCTCATAGGAATTATGCTTGATGAAGCTAAAAATGGCTCTTAGCAATCACTATTTACTTTTCTAAAGGCTAATTCTGCTTTTGAAAGCGTTCTTCTCCTCATTGGCTTTTTGAACCTCTTTTGTCAATTAAGTGAGACTATTTTTCAAGGTGTTATTTTCTTCAGCATTTTTTTGGGTCTCCTTTAGCAGGGTATTGACCCGTTTTTCATGCTTTTCTTGCATCTCTCTCATTTCTCTTCCCAGTTTTTCCTCCACCTGTGTAACTTGATTTTCAAAATTCTTTTTGAGCTATTCCATGGCCTGAGCCCACCGGACATCCACCTCGGATGTCTGGGATACAGAGACCCTGACCTCCACATCTTTCCCTGATGGTAATCATTGTTGCTTGTCATCAGAAATGAAAGGCAGGAACATCTGTTCCCCAAGAAAATAGCTTTCTATGGTCTTATTTTTCTTCCCTTTTCTGGGCATTTTCCCAGTCAGTTACTTGAGTTCTGAGATTCCTCTCCACCCCTGCCTAGATCTGCCCAGCTAGTGCTTTGGGTCTGAGATTCAAATGCTGCTCCCCAGCCTTAGGGCTTTCAGTGGCAGGTGCGGCTGCTACTCAATGTGAGCTTAAGTTCTGGTGCTCAAGTGGGGGCGGGGACACCTCCCAGGTTCAGTTCCCTCAGGGAGTTTATGCAGAGACCTTCAGTAATGGAACTGAGCTCCTGTCTGCTTCCGGGCTGCCGCTGCCTCTGCCGCTCCCTCTGCTGCTGCCTCCCGAGGGGGCCTGAGTCACGGAGACACCCTGCTCCCCTCTAGGCCAGCTCAGAAGTCTCTCTCGCTGACCTGTAGCGCCTGTGGGTGGAGGGACCTTCGCGGCTACCGAAGATTCCGTCCCTGCTCTGATCTGCTCCTCTGGGTCCGCGTGGCCAGGGCAGCGCAGGGGTGGGCTCCGCTGTCTGGTGCACAATGGACCCCTGGGGACGGCTTTCCAGGGCTCTCTGGAACAGAAATCTCCTCCAGTGCATTGCTGCGTGGTTTGCTCTGCTCCAGAATTTGTGGGCAGTTCTTTTTACAGAAAATTTATGGGCTGTGGATTCGGAGCTAGCATACGTGAGTCTGTCTACTCCGCCATCTTGGCTCATCCCCCTTCAATGAACAATTAAAAAAAAAGAAAGAGTAAAACTTTAGAACACATATGTATTGTCAAACAAAACAGATTCCTACAGTAGTAATGTTAAAAAAAAAAAAGCATGTCTCATTCTACATTTTAAGCCCTTTCATTTTCTGTAATGAAGTCATTAGTGCTCTTCATCTGAAGTCCTCTGGAATCACAGAATCAATCCTTGAGTGATCAGAGTTCTAGAATGCTGCGAAGTTGATTTTCTTATCATGTAAATTATTGTCCCTTAGTTCATTTCATTCTGTATCAGTTTATAAAGGAGTTCATCTCAGTTTCCCCTGCAAATGGCCTTTTCTTATGGCATATTAATATCCCATTACATTCATATCTCATAATTTGTTTATGCATTCCTGAATAAATGATTACTTCATTAGTTTCCTGTTTACTTAAAATTTAAGGTTTTTTTGCCATTATGGAAGAGTTACTCTGTGTATCTACATTATCTATGTATCTATGTATCTATGTATCTATCTATCTATGTATCTATCTATCTATCTATCTATCTATCTATCTATCTATCTATCTGTCTGTCTGTCTGTCTGTTTGTCTACCTATGTGTATGTGTATCCATTTGTACATATGAATCCTTTTCCTATTTGTGAATATATGGCATAGTGAGATTATGAGTCCAAAGGTATGCACAGCTTAGTGATTTGGGGGTGGGGAAGGTGTCATTCCAAATTGCTTTCCAGAATTGCTGGGCCAAGAATTCCAACAACAGTGCATTAATATGCCTGTTTTTCTGTAGCATTTCCAACATTTGGCAGTTTTCGTTAGTATTGCTAGTCATCTGATGGTCATGAGGAAGAATCTCAGAGTTGATTTCATTTGAATTTCCCTATTTGTAATTTGACATATTTCTTCCTATGGTTGTTGATAGCTTGAATATCTTCCTTTGAAAACTGTATTTTCATATCCTTTGGCCATCTATCTATCTGTCTATCAGGAATGGCTCTTATTTTTTCATATTTGAATCAATTCCTAATATATATTGAATGCAAGATTTATTACAGAAACTTACTGCAATGTTTTTCCTCCCAGGCATCTGCTTACTTTTTAATTTTAACTCTATTGTTTTTATTTGTGCAAAGCCTTTTTTAATTCTGAGTAATTAAAATTTCTTTATCTTCAGTGATCTTCTTGTTTGGAACTTGTTTGATCATGACTTCTCCTATTCAGAGAGCAGAAAAATGCTTTCTTCTTTGCTTCTCTATCATGCATTTTATGTCACTTTAAAGTCATGTAGCAATTTAGACTTTGTCTTGGTAAATATTGTGAGATGTTTTGCTATAAATAATTTTTTACCTAACAGTTTCCCAGGAATTCTTGTCAGATAATGAGTTCTTACCTTACTAACTGTAATATTTGGCTTTATCTAACTCGAAGCTTCTGGGTTCATTCATATCTGTATGTTGTATATGAAATGTATTTCACTGATCAGTTTCTTTTTTTTCTGTTTTTTTTAACCAGTATCAAATCATTTTGATGATAACTTCTTTGTAGTCTAGTTTGATACCTGGTATTGCTTAGACCCTCCTCTTTTCCATCTTTTTCATTAAACACTTTGAGTTTCTTGGGAAAAATAAAGTTTCCAGAAATGAAATCTGTTAGTACCTGTTGTTAATACCTCTCACACTTTTTCATACTTTAAATTATTTTCTAGTTATATTCTCATAGCAATTATAGACTGTAAGGTCTTGAAAGACAAGGGTAGTCTTAATTTGCTGTAATTCTCAATGCTTTGAAGAATGTGCAACAGAAGGCATTCAGCATGTGTTTGTTAAATTGAAAATCAGGAAAAATAAACTGAGGTTGCTTGATTTAAGTGTCAAAGTTTGTCTCTCCCTTTAGTTTCCTCATCATGCCTTACTCTCAGACATCTTCAGCTCTCTAGAAATTTCCACTCCATTCATGGCTTCCCATGACTCTCACAGGTGAAGCATTCAGCATATCAAAACATGGACCAGGTGACCTTGCCCTTGAACAAGCATCTTTTCCCCATTTTCTCCCTTTCTAGGATGTCTTTATATTCTGTCTTTCATACTTAGAATGTAATATCCTTGCAGGAAGAAACTATCTTGTTTGTTTTTACATGTATCCCTGGGAACTTAGCACAGTGCTTGGCACATAGTAAGCAATTAATCATTGTTTTAGCTCTATATGTCAATTTCTACTTTGCTTTTTGGACAGGCACAATATAAAAATTCTTGATTTTATTCTCTGTTTTTCTCCTTATGTGAACATTTTTCAAAGTCTTCACTGTCTTAGTTTCTGAAATTTTCTTGTTACACAAGACAAAAAGTGTTCCATGAGAAAACTTTGTTACTCTCTCTAAAGTATTTAATATAAAATTTCATATGCATTCAATATAGAAAATAGCATAACTTCCTCTAATTTTGCTCCAAAATACCCCTTGTTCTCCTTTATCAAGGGTGTATTCTTCACTTCCAGACCCTCTGAACCAGCATTTGTGCATTGCATTAATATTTGGAGCTCAAAAGTATTCTCTAGCCAAATTAGTAGACGAAAAGCTATTCTGTGGAATGCCAGTGGAATCTTGCCTTGGAAATGACACAAAACCTAACATGAAAGGGAATGAATGCTAGGCAAAGCTTGAGGAAAAGACTGATAACAGAAACAATCACCTCTCATGCATGGCTAGGATGCTGTCCATGGAATGGAGCTGCACCATATGGTTTTCAAGTTGGATCATTGAAAACTCAGATAATCATAAGAATACTGTCAGAACTGAAACCTTCAAAAGAGGATCCAAAGAAATCTTACATCATAAGGTGTTTTTAGTACCTCAAGTTTAGTCAAAGTAGTTACATGACTCTATGCAAAATAACAAATAAATGTTTAAGTTCTTTGAGAAATATGGCTACATTTTCTTAGATTTAAAGAAAAAGGCAAGTAACAACACTCAACAATCTTACTTACACAAGCTGCCTAGAAATATTTAACACGTAGTAGAGGTCCGTAGCTTCATCATGCTTTCAAACAGTTCCAAGTCCTGTTCAGTTCAAGTATGGGGTTAGGGATGAAAAAAGTGATTTCATTTGAATAAAAAATTCCCTGGTGAGGAATCCTTCTCTTTTAAAAAAACCCATTTATTTCATTCTTAACTTAAGAAATAATACAAGCATTTCCAAAATATAGAATGAAAAAAAAAAGATGATTTTGCATGAAAGAAACTCCAAATCTAGTACGTGCAACTAGCTAATCCTTTTAAGCATGTAATGAAGAAATTATATAACTTCCTTTTTCCTTTATTCCTCTCCCCCCATGCCAGAGATGGATACCATTAGACACAAATGTGTTTGTGTGTGTGTATATGTGTGTAAAACTATTTCATACATATTTATGTTTATTTGTTCTTTCTCTGGATACAGATATAGTTTTATGAACAACTTCAAGTGATTAAATCATTTTGACTATTGTAAACACACAGATTAACTAGAAAGGACCTATGAAGGAAGAAATCAGTAGTCAGAGAAAGAAATCCCCTCTTCCAAAGCATGTTGGCACTTTCTCTGCTACTTAGAGCCTTTGAGTATTGCTTAGAACAGTGATGTTGAAAACACAGCCAGCAGCATTAGGCTGACAGAATTCTCAAGTGTGACCTGAACCAGATTAAAACCTATTTTGGGAATCTAAATTGGGAAATATTTAATAAAACAGGGATAATGATATGTTTTGTTTTCTAACTCTACATGCAGAGATCCTTATATGTGGTTTAGTGGCCCCCATTTCTATTTGGGTTGGATATCTGGCCAAGAGCTCTGAGAGGTTTAAGACCTTGTCCAGAGTCACAGAGGCAACATTGTGGATGTGAGGACTTTAACCTAGATATTTCTGCCTCTGAGACTGGCTTACATCGCACTGTTTCTTTAGGACAAATATGACTGCACAGAAATGTATGCCATTTTAAGAGATAATTCACTAGACTTTTAGTGATTCTAAGTAGGATATAAACATGGATATTTTAATCAATCAGTCAAAAAATATTAAGTTACATGGAGCAGCTAGATGGTGCATTGGATAGGGGGCTGGACCTAAGGTCAAGAAGACCTGAGTTTTAATCCATCCTTAGACACTTAATAGCTGTGTGACTCTGGACAAGTCAGGTAAATCTGTTTGCCTCAGTTTACTCATCTATCAAATGAAATGGAGAGGAAATGAGAAACCACTCCCATTTTTCTGCCAAGAAAACCCCAAATAGGGTCTCAAAGAGTCAGAAATAACAAGAAGAAATATTCCAGGTACAAAAAACACAAAAAAGAGACAAGTGACAGTCGATGCCCTTGAGGAGCTCTCAGTGTAGTGAGTAAGACAATATGTAAATACATATATGCCAACAAACATATTGCAAGATAAATAGGAAATAATTAAAAGAGGGAAGGCATCAGAATTAAAGTGATTGAGGAAGGCTACATTTCAATCTTCTCATATGAATATTTCAACAATTTCTCTGTTTTGAATTAAATAGTTCAAAGAAAGCAGTAGGGTAGTGAGAATTGTTCTCAGACACAGAAAGACCTGGGTTCAGTTCTTGCCTCTGAGACGTGGAAGCTGTATGACCCAAAGGAAGTCATTTAATTTCTCATGACGATGTCTTTGTAATTATATATTACAGAGCAGTTCTTATCTGCAATGGTCAAAAGGAATTCTTCATAGAGAATTCTGATAATATGACATCAAAGGTCTAGTAAAAACATATACAAGATAATTTGGCTGTGGATCAGAGTCAATGTTGAGTATCTATAGTAACAACCGTTTGAGTTGCAATAGGTGCCAGTCACCTATTGTAGAAAACAGTCCTAGTGTGGTAATAATAGCAATGGCTTTGGAATTAGAAGACCTGAGTTTAAATCTTGGATTGATTACCTGCTCCCAGTAATGCTTTGGTTAAGTCACTTTTCTCAGAGACTCAATTTTTTTTCATTCTTGAAATGAAGGTGTTAGACTACATTCATCTCAAAGCTTATTCCATCTGAAAATTACTTGATGCATCTCTTGGCTCCAGGCATTTTCAAATATATGACATTTTATTTTCCCCCAATTACATGTTAAAATAATAGATAATGGTAAAAGTTTTTTTTAAAGTTTTGAGTTCCAAATTCTGTCCTTTCTCTCTCTCTCTCCTCCCCTCTCTGAGACAGTAACCGATCAGATATAGGTTATACATGTGCAATCCTGTAAAAACATTTCCATATAGTCTAGGCATTCTTTCTGGCTGTCCCCCATGCCTGGAATGCTCTCTTTCCCTGAATTCCTTTAAATCCAAGTTAAAATCCTATCTTCTGCAGGAAGCCTTCCTCAGCCCCTCTGAATTCCAGCACTTTTCCTCTTTTAATTATTTCCTATCTACCTTGTGTATTACTTGCTTTGTACATATTTGCATGATGTCTCTCCTATTCAACTGTTAAATTCCTTGAGGACAGAGACTGTCTTTTGCCTCTTAGCAAAGTGTCTGGAACATGGTAGGTACTTAATAAATCTTTATTGAATTGAATTGAAAATTGAGTTGTTCCTATGAGTCATAGGCTAGTACAGACCTTGAAAAATTATTGTGAGACAAATCAGACTCTGATCATCTCCTAAATTCCACATTGCTGTTGCAAATTTGTCAACTTTTGCATGGGGAGTCAAAATATGTGCTTTAATTTAATACTTTCCATGATGCTGAGAGTGATCATATTAACATGGAGATCAGGATCTCTTTAAAGAACTTCCTATTCAGAACTTACTTGGACTGTCATACTTTCCGCCACCCTTTTATTGCTTATGTGACTAAGGACAAGTCACCCTTCCTCTATTTTCCTTGACTTCTTCATCAGCAAAATAAGGTTTGACTTATGGTCTCTTCTAGCTTTAAATCTATGATCTAGTGATGGCCTGATGGACTAGTCCTGAATGTCAGTTTCGACTGCTATTGCTCTTTTTAAAAAAATCATTGAATTTCACAACTAATGAGAAACAGTGACGTCTTATCCATATGACTTTTATTCAAAATATTTGATTCCTCTTTTTCTTTGCACAGAATCCTGGTATCTATCTTCTATAAAGAGTATACTTTTGTATCTCAGAGGTAGTAAAACTGTCCCACATTATAGCAATTGTTGTAAGTCTATGTTTCTTAGTGAATAGCAGACAAGAGTTGTATGTCTTATGTAACTTGATGTTGTCTAAATGTTACCCTGGGGTTGCTCTATGCTACACTTTGTCTTTTATATAAGTTATATTTATTTTTCATAAATACAAATGCCATGTGTTATGCCCTAATGCGAGGCAATAGTCATTTATGTCTGACTTGATGCTTTCTTGAGATGAACAAGAATGCTGGAAAGAAAGAAAGGGACTAGGTCTTGATGAATTTTATGCTAGAGTAGTTTACAGAGGAATGAAAACAAAACCCAAAACAAAACCAATGAACTCACAAGGAAAAAGAAAAGATCCTAACAAAAAACTTTGGAAATAATTGTTTTCATCTTTATCTTTGTGGGGGAAAAATGTTCAAAGAATGTCATATCTTTTTCTGATAATTTAAAGTACTTTTATTTCCTTTATCTAAAACAAAATATAATGTAATGACACAGTGACTCTCTCTTGTATGTTATAATATGAAGTCAAAATGGTTACATAACTTAAATTGTCACATATCCGCTAAAGACCTCAAAATTAATTTCTAACATTAAAATCATCCTTTCCACCCCAATTGCCTTCCACTCCCAATGTCTGCATGCATTTCAGTGGCATCAATATTCTCCTAGTCACTCAAGGTAAAAATTTAGGTGTCATCTCATGAATGCAATTAGTAAGCAATTTTTGAGTGTTTTTTGCAATGAAGATTCTCACAGATTTAAATTTTCTTCTCTAGTCCCTCTACCACAACCCTGGCAGCCACAAATGTAATGGTATTCTAACGTGTAAGGACTTTTGCTATACTTGGGTTATAGCCAGAAGAATGAGCTACATACCCCCTCCCTCCCACATATCATTCACACACACACACATGCACATACACACACACACATGCACATACACCATGGCACTACTTGAATTACCATTTACACATCCTCCTGAATACTGCCATAGATTCTGCCTTTGCATCTCACATTTCTCAGCTCTGAGAATTCTTTCCTAGAAGTTTTGCTAGAATTTGGTCCTCTACTCCACTCCAGATCCACACCTTGCAACTTCATGTATGCTGCCCCTTCAACCTCTCTTTCATGTATCATCTTCTTCCATTTGAAAAGAAGTATCTTGAGGGCTGGAACTGAGGGCTGGAACTGTCTTTGTTTGTATTTCTATGTCCAGGGCTTAGCATAGAGGCTGTCAGTTAATAAATTTTTATAAATGCTTTTCCTCTCTTTCAATTTCTTTCCCTCTTTGTCCCCCTTCTTCTGTCTCTGTCTTTGTTTCTCATCATCCTCGTCACCATCCATACTATTACAGTACTGTTTCTACCAGTTATTCTTCACTTTCAGGATCTGAGCAGTTATTTCCTTTCTGGTTGTATATTTGGAGGACATATGGCTCACTGGAATTCAAAGGGTGTGTGTTTGTGTGTGTGTGTGTGTGTGTGTGTGTGTAAAAGATCATCTCCGACGTAAGTACTTTGTACATAGTAGGTATTTAAATGGTCATTGACTCCTTGGTTACTACTTGTTTTTGTTTGACAAATCATTATTCTCTCTAGGTCAGAATTTCCTCATCTGCAAACTGGAAGAAGGTTAAGCTACTTAGACTCTCTCTGATTCTTTTCCAGGTCTATAGCTGATGAACAATCCTTTACCTGTGACATTGCTATTTATGCAAATTCTTATGAATAAGACATAGTTGGAATATATGCAAGCCTACTTATACTACACTGTATCCTTTCATTGACCTTTGGATCACCCACAATTTTGATTCCTTTAAAAGAATGATATTCCATTGAGGCAGTAAAATATTCACTCAACTTGTCTGCCAGTAACATGTTTTATATTCTGCACAAAGTCAAAATAGAATTAGGATTCTCTATTAATGGAGAAATTCTACACATGATACTATTTCTGGATAACTTTTTGCTAAGTGTACTGAGTGCTGGAACAGTATGGTCTGGAACAATTTCTTTTTTTCAGTGATGTACACAAAAATTTCTCTAGTAATTCACATGTTCAAAACAAAGTGGATGAGCAAAACATTGTCTAGATGATGAAATTACTTTGAAATGAAATGTCCAGTCTGTTGAACTAATTGTAAATATATGTGTATGAATGGGTTAGAATTGCTAACCCTAACCCTAAATGCATAAAATTATCTATTTTATATCTATCTATCAATCTATCATCTATCTCTATATCTTAGATATGTATTATAGATGACTAAAGAGGCATGGCCAATATTTCAGAAAAGAATGAAGGCAAGCTAGAGTACATTTGAAAAAATTAAATAAATTCAATGTTTATTTTAAGATAACTTTTAAATTTCCAATTCCCTCCCTCTCTCCTACTCTTCCTTCTGCCACTGAGAAGGAAAGTAAAATGATATCAGTCATACATATGGAATCATGCAGATATATTTCCTTTTGGCCATTTTTTTTTAAAAAGCAGGAAAAATAAAGAATATCAGAAAGTTATAATTTAGTTTGTGCTCAGAGTTCATTAGTTCTCTATCTGGAGGTGAATAGCTTTTTTTTTTTTTTCATCATGAGTCTTTTGGAATTTTCTTGCTTTTGATAGACCCTGGTACTCAGTTCTGAAAATCTTTAAATAGAAATCTTGTCCTTGTGATGCTCTGTGGAAATAAAGTATGAAACGCCTTTACCTCCAATAATATTGTGGGCTTTTTAAAGAGAAGTATGGTGTCCAAAATGAAGATGGTTATAGACCTGGGATAATTTTGTCATGACAAGTTCTCATTCTAACTGATTCGTGGGAACCAATTTTCATGAGGGAGAGTGGCAAGCTGAACTGTGTTCAGAGGATGATGAGATGGTCATGGAACCAAAATCATATTGTATAAAAATTGTTTGAAGAAACTGGGGAATTAAGCTTAGAAAAAAAGTGTTTTGTTTTTTTAAAGGGGGATGGATCACGACTGTCTTTAAACATTTGTAGGGCAATAAGATTTGCTTTGTTTGGAGAGGAAGATTTTATTTCAGTATAAATTAGTTCCTAACAATTAGACGTATCCAAATATAGAATGAACTGACTCAAGTGCCCTGAGTTCCTATCCATTGTAGATCTTCAGGGAAGGAGTGGAGACAGTTTGACATCGATGTTATAGACTGCAGTGTTTCTATGGGTCATGAAAAATTTGGCAACAGTAAGAAGTCTCTGAACATACAACAACCAATAATTAAAGTAAATAAAATTAAACCCAACTTGTCCATGTTGCATTACACCTTGACTGCACCCTTGCTTCTGAACACAAAGCATGTGCACCTTGCGCTGTGTATGGCCTCAGACTATGAAACACTAACAGCGATAGAGAGTGGAAAAAGTTTAAGAAGCCCTATTATAGAGGGATCCAAGGTCAGGTAGAGATTGAATAGTATAATGGAGCAGATCCAACAGCTCTGCAGTCAGAACAACTAGGCTGAAATTCCAGCTGCCACTTAATACCTAGGTAACTATTGTTTCGACAATTGTAAAATAAAGAGGTTGGACTCCATGACCTCTAAGGTCCCTTCTGTGACAAAAACTATGTACCTTTGAGATTCTTTCCAGTTCTGACATTCCATGGTTTTAGTGAATACTCACTAAATACATGTATTTATTGCATAATCAAATTTTGCTTAATATTTTTCTCTCATTCCTCACTCTCTATTTTAATAGCAGCTCAAAATTACATAGTGTTTTGTGAGTTATAAATCACTTCGCCACTACCTCCTATCTGGTAGTAGCAAAACTATTGTTATTTCCATTTTGCAAATGGGTAAACTGAGACTCTCAGATTAAGTGTGCTATCCATGTACAGCATAGTAAGTACTAGAGTTAGAACTAGAATCAAAGTCTACTTGGTTCCATGTTCAGTGTTCTTTTCACTCAACTATACCACAGGCTTGAACATTAAACGTACAATGGCCCATGGCTCAGTCTCGGTTTTTCTTGTAACAAGCAAGAATTGACCACAGAACCACAAGTTCATGAGTCTGCTTTTTCTTTTTCAGCATCACTTCTCCACTTTTTCTTCTTTTAGTTTTGGTTGAACTCCAAAAATCAAAACTATTATTATTTCTATTTTGCAAGTGGGTAAACTGAGACTCTCAGATTAAGTGAGTTACCCATGTACAGTATAGTAAGTGCTAGAGTTAGAATCAAAGTCTACTTGGTTCCATGTTCAGTGTTCTTTTCACTAAACTATACCACAGGCTTGACTATTAAAAGTATAATGGCCCATGGTTCAATCCAGGTCTTTTAATATCCCTTCTCCACTTTTTCTTCTTTTAGTTTTTGCTGAACTCCTTCCTTCATTCACACAGTTGAGGGAGAAGGCAGGGAAGCTGAAAATGCATGGCTTCTGGAAGCTGAGGGAAATAAAACATTGATTTCCTTGCCCTGCATCTCCTGATCTATCCCACTTTCCCTGATTACACTTATCACCAATTGGATAGCAAAGATTTTCTGACAGAAATGTTTCATGGAAGGCTGGCCTTGGATAGTTTTTTTGTGAAGCAGACTCTACTACTTACATTATTTCTTATAGAATTTCCCTTAATTAACATGTTTTTTAAAATAAGCATAAAACATTTTTATAGTCTGAGATTTTCATGTCTATAAGTCAAAACTTTCTAGGAAATGATGAAATGGAGAATTCCTTTCCTTTTTTATGGCTTGGAAAACAAATTGGAATAATACATCTGCACACACTATGCTTCTCTGGCCAGAAAGTACAGGAAAGTGCTTTTAGTTTCTGATAGACTTGTTGCGTTTTTGAAGTCAGACATTCCCCTAGGAATTTACACTTTTCCAACATTAATTTTAGTAGAAAAATTAATTTTGTCAACTGTTGACTGGAAGCACTCCTAGCATCCCAGCAATTCTCTCTCTCTCTCTCTCTCTCTCTCTCTCTCTCTGTATGTGCATATGTGTGGGTATATATAAACATATATATACACATACACATATGCATACGTTTGTACATGTATATGTATATATGTGTGTGTGTGTATATATATATATATATATATATATATATATATATATATATACATGAGTGAAACATTTCCTAAGGGGCCACCAGACTCCTTCATGGTATTTCCGAGTATAGGCCAATCATGGAACAGATTAGTAAACAATTGCTCAAGACTTAGATGACTCTCTGAATATTGATATCATTTATTTGTCTTCTTAGTAGTAAAGACTGTAGAGATGTGCTAGCAAGTAGCAAGGAAGAAAGCACAGACTCCTAAACAAACCCCTCCCCACCTTTCAGCCTTATTAGAACTATAGGGAAAAGAGAGAGACACAGAGAGAGACAAGAGAGAGAGAGACAGAGACATAGAGACAGAGAGAGAGACAGAGAAAGAGAGACATACACTCACACACACACGCAGGGTCAGGTAAAAGGAGAAGGATAGGAAAGAGGGAAGGAGGAAATAGAAGGGAGAGAGAGGAAAAAAATAGAAGTAGCAATGAGAGGACTCTATAAGTAAACTTGCATAATTTGGAGATATCAGGCTTAATACCAAATTTCTGACCTGTAATTATCTAAGTGACATTAGATAATTTGCAGCCATCATAAAATCTCATGGAGCCTCCTTTGCCTGAATTTCAGGCTAGGTTTACCTGATACCAAAATAGCTAGATTCTTCATGAAAAGGGAAAAAATTCAGGCAATGAACCAACTCTTAGACCCATGTGATCAAAACTAAGAATTTAGCAAATTCAAATTGTTGAAACAAAAAACACCAAAGCATTGGGTATCAAGTAATTTGTTTTGTGTGGAATTTATATCTTCCTCCAATATCGTGCTTTTTCCTTTGGTTGTGGAGTAGACATGGGCTATAATACAGAAACCAGAATTTTACAACGGTGACTTTATGTTCTACTTCCGGGATGTTTTATTTGTGTTGGTAAGAAATAAGACTAAAGAATTATTGGAATCCAATACAAATTAACTCGCGTTTATCATATACCTACTTTAGGTAAATCCTTGCAATAAGTGCTAAAATAAGGAAAACAAAACAAATCAGAGCACGCAACAAAACAAGTCCCTGTCAAGGAATTTATATCACATTGAGTCAAGTTTCAGGGGAAGAAAAACAAGTCTTGGTTCTCAAATGTTTTCCACTATTCTACCATGATAACGGATTTTCTCTTTTCTCTTAAAGATCTCAGTGCCCAAGTGTGAGTCTGACTTTCAGGGCCCAAAGATAAAGGGGCTGAGTTGGAAAGAGGAAAGGTTACAGGGATACCAGGTCTATGCCATGATCCTTTTGTTATGACCTAAGGATAAATTACAGGCCATGCTTAAGGATTTTTTTTTAGAGAGCTTTAAATAGTGTATATAGGGATCTGAGTCTGACACATTCTCAAGAGTGAGTTTCTTGTTTGTATAGTATAGAGAGATTCTCATGGCCACCCCAAAGTGCAGCTAAAGTCACAACTTGTGTTTGGAGAGGCAAAATCATGGAGTTAAGTGTGCTGGTGTGATGTGGCCCTTCAACAGGTGCTGCTCTCTTTTGTGCTTGGATGAGCAAAGGATAAGACATGAAACGACCAGGGACAGTCCGAGAGACCAAAGTGGAAGTTGTGCTGTTGCTCACACTGGAGAATTGGGGGGCCTCAAAGTGAGTAATGAGGTCAGCCTTGTAGACTAGACATTGGCCAGAGAAAAACTGAAACAAAACAGGGAAAGGATGAGTGCTTATGGAATGCAAGACTGTTTTGTTTCTCTCTAATAGAAACACATACAAATTCTTATGCAATACATATACACAGATAGACCATAGGCAATATTTGGCCAAAAGAACGAATTAGACACAAATAGCATGAGATGAAACTAAAAGAGTGAAAAGAAACCAAAAGACATTGATCAATCCTTCAGTTGTTCACATCAGATGAAACCCAGACAAGTGGAGACATTGATGAAAAGCTACTGCCAGACGCTTCATGTGATAATTCCAATGATCATTCATCGTTACAGTCAGGTAATTTCCTGCTTAAAAATAAGGGAAAGAAGCAGTGCTATCATTATTCTATCTGACTCATGCTTTTTCAAAGACTCAGACTTATGGTCTAAATTCATCATGAAACCTCTCTTTGGAAAGAAAAAAAGTGTTCTATTGCATCTAAAGTCATGACTTTTGAAGTATATATAAGAGCTGGAAAAACCAATTAGTCTATTTAGAAAATGCAACCATGTTGGTATTATAGAACAAAAATCAAAGATGTTTAAAAAATACTGAAAATACTATTAATCATATCAACAACTCTAA
This sequence comes from Bettongia penicillata ogilbyi, assembly GCA_023548195.1. NCBI lineage: Eukaryota > Metazoa > Chordata > Mammalia > Diprotodontia > Potoroidae > Bettongia > Bettongia penicillata. Next base: position 7,997,210 of record JAJHZJ010000008.1, read on the forward strand.
AATTATTTTTCAATGCTATGTGGAATTTAAATGCAGAACTAAAATGGAAACTATTAATAGAATAGAATTAATAAATGAAACAATATGGTAGAATAGATAGAGAATTTTAATCTTGACACTGGGATGACACATTCAAATAATAACTGTAATATACTGCCTTGGTGACCTTGGACAAGTCATTTGATTTTTCAGTGCTCTGTATAACTCTCTAAGGCTATAAATTGCAGAGAAGTTGCTGACCTACATTAATAAAGAAAGTTTCCTCACTTAGTAATTCCCTATACAATAAAATCATAAATCCAGTACCTTTCTTTACCCCTAATAGAATCATATCAAGACCAAAAATCTAAGCCAACCAGTACATGAATTGTGAATAATGATAACTTTTATAAGGTATTTGTGCTAGACATTTTGCTAATTGCTTTACAAATATGATCTCATTTGGTTCTCGCAACAACCCTGTGAGTCAGGAGCTGTTATTGTCCCCATTTAACAGCTGAGGAAAATGAGGTAAAATCACTTGCCCAGGGATCACACAACCAGAAAGTGTCTGAGGCCAGATTTGAACTCCAGTCTTCTGGCGCAGGCTCTTTATCCACTGAACCAACGAGCTGGTTCAACTATATGCCTGACAATTGGCTCTCTGATATCTGCTTGAAAATTGCCAGCGACTAAAAGCTTTCTGCAGCCACCCATTCTTTTTTTGGTCAGCTCTAATTAAATCCCCCACCCCTTATATCAAATTTAAATCTGTTCCTCATTTACTTCAATTAATTACTTCTAGTCCTACCCAATGTGGCCAAGCAGAACACAGGTAATCCTTGTTCCATATGATTTGAATGCTATTATTATGTCTCCCTATATTTTCTAAGCATCCCTATTTGTTTCACCTGTTCTTCCCATAGCATGGTTTCTATACTCCCTTTTATTTTCCTGGTAACACTCTTCAGGAATTCCAACATGTTGATGTCGTACCAAAAATGTGTAACCAAGAACTTAACATCATGCTTTAAATGGAGTCCAGATGTGACCAGGATGGAGTATGGTGGAATTCTTATCTCTCTTATTTTGGACATGTCCCTTTTCATTCATATTAAGACTACATGTTACTTTTTTGCCTGCTATGTCATTCTCTTGTTATATTTAACTTGCAGGTCATTAAAAGTCTTGTTTGTTTTTTATATGAATTGTGATCTAACTATGGTTCCTCTATCCTATACTTACATAGGTGATGTTTGTGAACCAAGTACATGACTTTACCTTTATTCCTATTAAATATCATTTTGGATTCCATCCAAACTTCTAAGTTATCAAGATTTTTGGATCCTGTCTCTGACATCCAACATATTAAGTATCCCTCCTAGCTTTGTATTATCTGAAAATTTGACAAGCATGTCATGTTTGCCTTCCCACAACAGATTGATGAAAATGTTGGCTAGCACCAAATCAAAGATGTATTCTTGGAGTACTCCATTTTCTCCTGTCAGGTACTGATCCATTAATGACTTTGCACCTAGTCACCCAAGAGGTTGGGAGTTCACCTAACTGTATCATCATTGAACCCACATGTCTCCAACTTATTCAGAAAAATAATATAGCAGACTTTGTCAAATGCCTTTCTGAAATCTAAGTATTCCATTTGTACAGCGTAACTGGATCTGGAGTAACACTAATAACAAAGAAAATGAAGTTAGTCTATTAAAACCTGTTCATATTAATTAAACAAATATTTATTAAATACTGTGTGCAAAGCATTTTTCTCAGTATTTGGAAAACACAGAATATGAAAAAATAGATACATCCTGCTTTTGAGGGAACTTCTACCATACTGGGAAGCATGAGATTATAAAGAAGGATATGTGAGTAATTTCAGGAAGAGAAAACACCATCTATTTAGTGGTATCCTCAATAGAAATGAGGAATTATGAAAGAATAAAATGTTTTGGTGATATTTCCAGAGATGGGTTGAAAATGGACACTTTTTTAAAAAGCAATAATACTTTGAAGTCAGTGTTATATGATAACCTAGTTATCAACTCCTGCAGGGAAGAGACATAAAAGATAATTTTTGCATAATTATCCTGTGGTATCAAAAATAATTATGTACCTTGTTAATTTAATTGAATTACTGAGAAAAATTAGGTTAAATTACATTTCTGTTAAAAGAATTATTTGCAGTCATGAATCAGTTTTTGCTTTATATAAAATATACTAAGGAAATTTTAGATTTACAAACTTTCGATGCTGGTTCTAAGAAAAGCTTATAAAAACAGCTTATTTGAGAGAAACCTTACATATTATAATCGAGATCTTTGAAGAAACAGGAGCTCACACACTACAGAATTTATTTCACATTATCTTTGAGACATTTATGAAACTTAAAGTGTTTTTTCTTAAAATTACTAATTATAACAGATATATCATATATACTTTGACTATTTAAAACTAAGCCAATAAAATATTAAAACATTTCTTTCCCAGTTTATTCTCTAGTCAACTTCATAAATAAATGTGTGTCTGTGTGTTTTTTTCAATGAAAAACATTGCATTGAACCAATTTGGAAATATTAGAACTTTAGGAAACCTACCATATATGGTTAATAAGAGATCTTTTTACTTTAGATAAAGGAACAAATGTATATATATAACTTACATGTCTTATACATAATGTACATATGAATAAGATTATATATGCATGAGTATGTGTATATATATGTCTATTTTATATTCATGAAATAATTCTCATTTTTAAATGCTACTAATGCATTACATGTAGTAATTGACCGAAAAAGTTACGAGATGATATAGAAAATAGATAAGATGCAGCCCTTTATCTCATAGAGGGGAGTGAAGCATCATTATACAATATCCTTTGGGGAGCTGGTCCTGTAGTCAGAGGATTGGTGAACCAAATGAATCCGAAGAATGCTTTTAATGCTCTGTGACCTGAATCAAGTCACTTAACTTTCCTGGTCTCAGTTTTCTTATTTGTAAAATGAGGGAGTTGGATTACATGCTCTGTTAGATGTTTTCTATTTCTAGATCTATTATAATCCTCCAAATGCTGATTTATAAGCATAGCAGAAAGGCTATGTGAATTACAGGGATTAAAAGGTATGGGAATCAGAAAAAGAAAGCTTCTTGGAGGATATGACATCTGAGTGTAATTCTAAAGGGTAGGATTTTAATATGAGGAAATTAGGAAGTGGTGTGTATGTATGTATGTATGTATATATGTATGTATGTATGTTGTATTATGTTCGTCCTTCATTGCCAAAGAAGACCGTGCCATCAGATAAATGATGACATGATTTGCACTGAGGGAGGGCAGGGCAGGTCACCAGCCTCACTTCTCCTCCAGAGTCATCTGAATCCAGTGCTTCATCAGGATGACTGGAGATGACCCATGATGCAGGGAGGAGTGAATAGTGAGAAATACTTTTTGTGTTTAGGTTAAAGGAATGGGAAGGAATAGCTTGAAATAAGCCTGGAAAGTCATTATCAGATTGAGGAGATCTTTGAATGCCTGAATAAGGAGTCTGAATTTTATTCACCAAGCAACAGTGATTCATTGAAGGGTTTTGAGCAATGGAATGAGATGACCAAACGTACACCTTGAGAAGATTCATATGGTAGCAATTTGAAAGGTAGATTAGTGCGAGAAGACAATGGAAACTTGAGGATTAGTAAAGAGTGTATTGATAATATGGTGAGAGTCTAAATTGCAGATGGTTGTAGAAGAAAGAGTGGGAGAGATTAAACTGCCATATCAATGCAAAAGGAATTTTTGGAATGGAAGGAAAAAAAGTATTAAGCATCTAAAATGTGCCAAGCATTGTGCTAAGCATTGGCAATACAAATAGAAATGCAGACAGTTTCTAACTGAAGGAGATAGCACCTATAAAAAGACATGTAGACAATTCCACTAATGCTTTAGTTGGATCGGTCTACATGCTAAGCCCAAGCCTCCTGAGATCATATTTTTTAAGAAACTTGGACCATTGATGGACAAATATAAAAGTGCAGCTACAGTATTAATTTTTTCCCAAGGAATTAATATAGATTGCAAATTAAAAATTTTGCAGCAAATAAAAGAGATCGATATGAGTGAACATATATGGCAGACTGCTTCAGTGGTAGAAGCCACATAGGAAAGGGTAAGGACTGAGAGATGGTAAGAATGGCAGTAGCATGCTCAAATCAGAAGGAGGAACTGTTTTTTTGGAGGGGAGGGGGGAAGATATCATACTTTGTTTGAAAGATTGTGATAGGGTGAGTTATTAGAGTGTGTAGATTTAGATGTCCTTCAAGTTGTTAGAGGTGTAGATATAGAACCTGGGAAAAGAAACAAAGCTAGAGATTGAGATTTGATAATGAACTTCATGTTGTTGATAGTAGAAGCCATAGAAGTGGATGAGGCTATAGTTTATTGAGAGAACAGAACCAAGGACAGACATTTCAGGAGCAAGTACCATAAATGCAAAAGAAGAAACGGATTAGATCTCAAAATGACAGGACTACAACTCTAAGTGAGAAGTAAACAGAGACCAAGGGAGATGGCATTATCCAGAAGAAGAGAATGATAAAAATATCAAACTACAGAGGTAAAGCAAATGTCCTAAAGCTGGAAATTATCAGGTCATTGATGATAGATGGATTGAACTAGAAGCCCTCTTTCTAGAAGCTGAGGAAAATTTGGATTAAACTTAGAGAGAAAATGTATCTGTAAGAAAAAGACATATAGTGCATATAGTTCATAAAGATAAATAGTTCAATTAATGAGGTGAGGATAAGAGATGCAGATTGAAGGAAAAGATCAACAGTTTAAAAGCTGAGAAAGATTTCTACATGAAATAGGATTAGAAAAACACAATGGAAAACTGCTCAAGCAAGAGGCCATGGAGGGATTGTTCCAGGCAAATTCTCCTTAGGAGATACTATTATTATAGCAGTGTACTAACTTCACCTGTTCCTCTATTGCCTTGTCATCCTGATGGATTCAAAAAGTAAGAATAAAAGGTGAAGAACAGTTTCTACATAACCAAAAATAATGAAATACGAAAAAAGGTGATTCGATCATTTCATGAATTGCATTTCCTGTTCTGTTTGGAATAGGTCACGTTTCAGCTCAATACTCACAAGAGAAGTGTGATCTAATCTGTGTGGCTATTCCTTACAATGATGCCAGTCATTGCTCATCCATGTTTGTCTATCCTATTTTATCTATGTCCTCCCATATGTCTACCTTCTGGAAATCTACCCAATATGTAAGATACTTCTCCATTTTCTATTGATATCATGAGAATATAAGAGGAATATATGAGCTCAGCTATTTCTTGATCTCATCAGTGATCAGTCCACATTTTTCATTCACATGAAATCTTCAATGGTATCTCTTATTCCATTTATCCCTAATAGTTTACTTAGAATGCATTGCAGTCTTCTTGCATCCATCATTTTTCTATAACTTTCTGAGTGATACTTTAGAGACTGTTCTGTTTTATTACTTATAGCAATACAAAGCAAATAATAGAAAATCTTATTCAAAAGGTGGGTTCAAATCAGCTGTATGCTGGTAATGGTTTAACAACTAGATTCTCAAAAATAGGCAATTCACTTTTAATTTTAATGTGCATTATTAATATTTTCTTAAGTCAAGACAATCACTGAAACAATAAATCAAATTTTCATTTCTAGTGATTGCTGACTTCTGAGTAAATCAAATGAGGACGAAATGAGATAATATTCATAAACTATTTTAGCTAGTATTGGCTCATAGTAGGAGATTAATAAATATTTATTCCCTCTCCTGCCTTAAATGCTCAAACTAAAAATTTAACAGTTGGTTCTTGTAAACTGTTTAGAGCTGATTCCAGCACATCCCTGGATGAGTTTTTACATCAAGAAGATGCATGGGGTCACTAAAAGAATGTCGCAATTTTCCAAAGATAATTCAGTTCAGTCTACTTCTCCCATTCAAATCTAATCTTATACTATTGTCCCTTTGCAGTAGCTTTTACACACACACACACACACACACACACACACACACACACACACACCCTGAGGAATGAGCTCAGTTGTCTCTTTAAATATCCATACCATACTGTGAAAAATAATTTCTCTTCATTCATTTGGTCTCTTCTGTGTGGACAGGTAGGGAATGCGCTCCTGAGTTTTTTCAGCTGAGCTGATGTTTTTATGCACCCTAAAATCCTCTACTAAATTTCTTCTGGTTATTCATCCATGAAATGAAGGTGACTCTGGGTTCTTGAAGATTTTGCCAACACAACACAAGCTCTGGAAAGTCTGTTCAAGTGGGAAATATTTTTGAGAATGGCCTCAGGTAGGTACTGACTGTCTCATTTGAAGGACCACATTAGTTAATTTTAGAGGGAAGTGTCACAAACAAGTTAACTACCACATGGTGATTTTCTTTTTTTGCCACAATAATTTCCAAAAGCAGTCCTTTCATCAGTGGAGTCATGAGAGTCAGAAGAAAAAACACTGAAGAAAAGAAAAAGTAAATTCTTTAGGTGAGGAATCTCTTAAATACATTTAAATGATTACAAATTTTTTTGCCCTTGACATACATCAGACTTGTAGAGTTTAAAAGTAACATTCAGTAAAGAGTATTCTAGCTATGAGACGACCTCAGTTTATGGAAAGAAATGAAATTACAGCTGTATCTCTTTTAGGGCAGCTAGGTGGTTGTATGTAAAGTAGATGTTAGTGTGTTTAAGGTTGATTTTTGTTATTAATTCTTACAGTTTAGTTTCCCAGTCTCCATGGCCATGACAATCTCTAGTTTCCAGGTATTAGATAATAATTTCCAGGCTCATGACTTGTAAACATCTCCACCATGGTTGCTCAATGAGATGTGGGGAACCCACAGGAAAATAGGACAGTGTAATACTGTGTGTACCTGGATCAGCTACCATCAAGGTTTAGGGGGAAACCCATAGAGAAATATAACACTGTAATGCTTTGTGCATCTCAACTGGCCCCCAGCGAGGCTTGAAGGTCTTTAGTGGAGTGCACAAGCTGTAATGCTGTACCTGTCTCGACTGACCCCTTGAGACATAGGGATAGTTTCCCCTCCTTCTTGCCCACCCCAATGAGAAGGGTGATTAGGTGAAGCTGTAGGATTTGGGGCTTCCATTATCAGGAATCCATTTGAGCGGACTAGACTGGAATAAGTAAAGGTAGCTTATTTAACCCCTTATCTTAATTCAGTTCTTATCTTCCTGTCTGCCTGAATCAAGAGTGAACCTGGGGGGGGAGGAGCCAAGATGGCAGATTCACATATGCTAGCTCCAACCCACAGGTATAAAATATCTGTAAAGAAGAACTCCCAACAAATTCTGCAGCAGCAGAAGCCACACAACAATGGAGTGGAGGAGATTTCTGTTCCAGAGAGCCCCGAAAAACTGACACCAAAGGTCCATCATGCACTGGACCAGGGCAGAGCCCAGCCCTACCTTGGCCGTGTGGCACCAAAAGCAGCAGATCTGAGCAGGCTTCAGGGACAAAATCTCCAGCGACCACACAGGTCCCTCCACCCACAGATGCCAAAGGTCAGTGAGAGAGCCTGTTTGGCTGGCCAAGAGTGGAGCAGGGTGTCTCCATAACTCAGGCCCCCTCAGGAGACAGCAGCAGGGGAAGCAGCAGACAGGAGCTCCCAGGCAGGCAGGAGATCAGATCCATTGTTGAAAATCTCCACATAAACCCCCTGAGGGAACTCAGCCCTGCCCTCCGCCTCGCAGTAGCCCTGCCCCCACACAAGCAGCTGAGCTTAATCTCACACTGAATAGCAGCCCCACACTGCACTGAAAGCCCTGAGGCTGGGGAGCAGCATTTGAATCTCAGACCTCAAGTACTAGCTAGGCAGATCTGGAGGCAAGGCAGGGGTGGAGAGGAATCTCAGAAATCAAGTAACTGGCTGGGAAAATGCCCAGAAAAGGGAAGAAAAATAAGACCATAGAAGGTTACTTTCTCGGTGAACAGATATCTCCTCCCTTACTTTCACATGAGGAATAACAATGCTTACCATCAGGGAAAGACATACAAGTCAAAGCTTCTGTATCCCAAACATCCAAAATAAATACTCAATGGGCTCAGGCCATGGAAGAGCTCAAAAAGGATTTTGAAAATCAAGTTAGACAGGTGGAGGAAAAACTGGGAAGAGAAATGAGAGAGATGCAAGAAAAGCATGAAAAGCAGTTCAACATCTTGCTAAAGGAGACTCAGAAAAAATACTGAAGAAAATAACACCTTGAAAAATAGGCTAACTCAATTGGCAAAAGAGGTTCAAAAAGCCAATGAGGAGAAGAATGCTTTCAAAAGCAGAATGAGCCAAATGGAAAAAGAGGTTCAAAAGCTCACTGAAGAGAATAGTTCTCTCAAAATTAGAATGGAACAGATGGAGGCTAATGACTTTCTGAGAAACCAAGAAATCACCATACAAAATCAAAAGAATGAAAAAATGGAAGAGAATGTGAAATATCTCTTTGGAAAAACAACTGACCTGGAAAATAAATGCAGGAGAGACAATTTAAAAATTATGGGACTACCTGAAAACCATGATCAAAAAAAGAGCCTAGCCATCATCTTTCATGAAATTATCAAGGAAAACTGCCCTGATATTCTAGAACCAGAGGGCAAAATAAATATTCAAGGAATCCACTGGTCACCACTTGAAAGAGATCCAAAAAGAGAAACTCCCAGGAACATTGTGGCCAAATTCCTGAGTTCCCAGATCAAGGAGAAAATATTGCAAGCAGCTAGAAAGAAACAATTCAAGTAGTGTAGAAATACAATCAGGATAACACAAGATCTAGCAGCTTCTACATTAAGAGATCGAAGGGTGAGAAATAGGATATTCCAGAAGTCAAAGGAACTAGGACTCAAACCAAGAATCACCTACCCAGCAAAACTGAGTATAATACTTCAGGGGAAAAAATGGTGTTTCAGTGAAACAGAGGACTTTCAGGCATTCTTGATGAAAAAACCAGAGCTGAAAAGAAAATTTGACTTTCAAACACAAGAATGAGAAGAAGCATGAAAAAGTAAACAGCAAAGAGAAGTCTTAAGGGACTTACCAGAAGTGAACTGTTTACATTCCTACATGGAAAGACAATATTTGTAATTCTTGAAACTTTTCAGTATCTGGGTAGTTGGTGTGATTACACACATACACGCACACACAGAGACAGAGAGCACAGAGTGAATTGAATAGGATGGGATTATATCTTAAAAAATGAAGTTAAGTGGTGAGAGAGAAATGTATTGGAAGGAGAGAGGGAGAAATGGAATGGGGCAAATTGTCTCTCAGAGAAGAGGCAGGTAGGAGACTTTTTAGTGGAGGGAAAAGGAAGGGAGCTGAGAAAACATGAAGTTCACTGATCACATTTGACTAAAGGAAGGAATAAAATGCACACTCATTTTGGTTTGAAAACCATCTTACAATACAGGAAAGTGGGGGAGAAGGGGATAAGCTGGGTGGAGGGATGATGGTACGGAGGGCAATGGGAGGAATGAGCAATTTGAAATCAACACTCTTGGGGGGGGACAGGATCAAAAGAGAGAATAGAAGCAATGGGGGACAGGATAGGATGGAGGGAAGTATAGTTAGTCTTACATAACATAACTATTATAGAAGTCATTTGCAAAACTATACAGATATGGCCCATATTGACTTGCCTGCCTTCCCAAAGGGAATGGGTGGGGAGGGAGGGATGAGGAGAAGTTGGAACTCAAAGCTTCAGGAACAACTGTTGAGTATTGTTCTTGCTACTAGGAAATAAGAAATACAGGTAATGGGGAATAGAAAGTTATCTGGCCCTACGGGATAAAAGAAAAGATGGGGACAAGGGAAGGGAAGGATGATAGAAGAGAGGGCAGATTGGTGATAGGGGAAATTAGAATGTTCAGTGTATTGGGGTGCAGGGAGGGGACAAATGGGGAGAAAATTTGGAACCCACAATTTTGTGAAAATGAGTGACAAAAGTTAAAAAAATGAATGAAAGAAAGAAAGAAAGAAAGAAAGAAAGAAAGAAAGAAAGAAAGAAAGAAAGAAAAGTGAACCTGGGCTAGAGAAAGAGAGGCTGTTAGTCTTACCGTGGTGCAGTGGATAAAACACCAGACCTGGAAGCAGAAAAATTTATCTTCCAGAGTTCACATCTGACCTCAGAAACTTACTAGTTGTATGACCTGTCAAAGTTCCCTCATCTATAAATTAAGCTGGAAAAGGATATGGTAAAACACTCCAGTACCTTTACCAAGAAAAGCCCAAATAGATCACAAAGACTGAAACAACTCAAAGGAAAACAACCTTCAAAAGTACAGCCTAGGTTTCTGTATCATAGTTTATTGACCCCTATATTCTAGAGATTAGAGGATAAGATTTATTGTCCAACTTTGTAAAATTAAATTTTACAGAAATTGAAGTTTTATTTCTTATACATTTTCACACAGAATTTGGCCATAAATAAACTTATACTTCTGGTTTGAGAGAAATATTTTCAAGTACAGAATGGCTTATATTTACCTTTTTAGAGAAAATGAAAAGTTTTATAGTGAGACCTGGGAAAGACTTGATTGTGATGCATCACTGGGGGAAAATGGGACAAAGGTCACCAGTCTGGTTGGCCTTCACAGCCACTGCTATTTGAACAGAACAGAGGAACATGATAAAGGGAGTTCTGGAAAGTTTTGTCATTATAGTGTTACCGAGCTCCTTTTCAATTTGAGGAAGTAGAGCCCTGAGTATATCTGCCTTGCCAAATGGATAATAATGGATAGCCTTTCTATAGCATTGTAAGGTTTGTAAAGCATTTGATAAGTCTTATCTCATTTGATCCTCAGGTAACTTGGGTGTCTCTGGACAGGCTCAATTTTCCTAAGATGGAGATGCTCCTGAGGGACCTTTTGAACATGCCCAGTTTGTCTAAAATGGAGTCTGCTGAAAGACTCTACCACATGAGTAGAGAGGTCTTTCGACTGGCTGCCTACGTCTTTAAATCCAGAAGAATTGAGCCAGCCCTTTGTGTGTCTGCTAGACACTGTTTGGGAACTCCTATCAGTTTAGTCCAGAGGATGAAGATCATAGTTTACCCACAGCTTAGGGTGAACTGAATCTGTGAGAGTTAAAGGATTTTCCTTTCCCTGCTCTCACTTTTCCTTCCTGCTCTAAGAAATGGGTTTGGAGGTGTTGGTTTCTTTTCCATGCTGTTTGTCTTCCCTGATTTCCTTTCAGACTCAGCTCAAAATTCACCTTTCCCCTCTCCTCTCAGCTGCTAAAGCTTCGCTTTTTTCTGATTACTTTCATCTACAAATCTGTATATTTCTTCTGTGTATCTAGTCATTTACATGTTGTCTCTGTCATTAGAATATCCTTAAGGTCAGGAATTGTATTTTTGTTTGTTTGATTTTGGTTCATTTATTTATTTATTTTGTCTTTCTTTGTATCTGCGTTGTGTAGCACAGTAGCTGGTCCATAGTAAGGAAGTGCTTAATAAATGATTATTGATTAAATGATTGACCAGGCAAAGTGCATAGGGACTATATTACTGTGGGATTTTCCAACTCTAACACTGAGTGATTCTCTGATTTTTACATGCAGAATTTTATAGTTGTACAGAGACAGAATTTACCCTCACTGCCAGGAAAGAATGTGATCTAATTTGGACATCCATTTTTGTTGATCCTACTTAAATCATTCCTGCTACTTATTTAGCTGCCAATCTAATATTTTCCAAAAACTCCTTCCTCTCTGACCAAATCTGTCTTAAACTTTTCCTTATTTTCTGCTATTTCCTTTCAGTCCTGGACTTAACACAAATCCAAATCTTCTAACAAGTTTTCTTGGCTCTGCAGCAGTTTCTGAGGAATTCCATTCTGCCTCTCTTGGCTTAAAGTTGTGGAAAGAAAAAAAAGGAGATTTAGGAAGTGTATCTGAGCATGCCAATGGCCACATCATGTCTGCTAGGTTCTGTCCCCACATGTAGAGGAAAAGGAACATGTAAAGTAAGAATTCAGTCTCTAAAATGTCTTCTTGCTTTGGTTTTCTCTTGCTTTTTTGCTTGGATAGATACAGCTTATTGGGCAACCACTTAACCATGCCCACTGTGGGCAGGGCGTCCTGCCCTTGATGTTATGGAAAGGATAAAAGGAAATAAATAAGGTGACAGGTCCTGTCGAGCAATCCTATGATCCTGGTAGATCTTTAAAGAGTGGGTTGTGGAGAGTGTCTATTTCCATGTAGAGTGAAGTGGAATAAATTTCTATTCCATTTGTTACATATATCTAAAAGTTCTTCCTTGAAGAGTCAGCCTCATAGACTGAAAGCTGGAAGGGGCCGTGGAGGCCATCTGAGCCCACTCATTCATTTTCTAAATGAAGATTCCAAGGACCAGACAGATTTTGTGACTTGCCCATAGTCACACAGGTAGTAAGTATACAAGATATGTTGAACCTGGGTCGTCTGACTTCAAATCCAATGCTCTTTCCCTTGTATTATCCTAGCTCTTATTAGACCATTGGAATCAAGCTTCTGGTTCTTATCATGTACTCATATTGTTATATTGCCTTTTGACAGTGCAATGCTTTTCATATAAAATTATTCTTCATTGTCTACACATCTACTCTAGTGTGTATTGTTATACACAGGATAAGGGAGACAATTATGATGATAAAATTGAAAATAATTGAGAAGACCTACCCTTGATTTCAACTTTTAGAAGCTATGTTTAATCATCTTTTTTGTCAGTTAATAAAAAATCTCTGGCTATAGGAAAAAGAAAACAACAGTTTTCCATCATTTAGAGCAGATGAACAGATTTTTAAATCATGTGGGTAACAAAAGAATAAGGGGAACCTTCCAAGTACATTAGGAGAAAAAACAGATTTGTTTTACACAATCAGTTTTCAAAGAGAAAAAGATGCAGGAAGAGACACTTTCCCCAGAGACTTCAAAGGTATGTGCTGCTAAATGGAAAACAAGAGACTCTTATTGGGGAAATGCACTTAACCATCTTTTAATGCAATAAACAGACAAGGATGTTTGAGCTTTGTTCATAAGAAAAGTAAGTAAACATCATAGTGCCCTAATCTGTAACCTGAGCTTGCTTAGCCCAGGTAAGATTTGCCTATGCCAGCAGAGACTGAAAGAGAGCAAAGGAATCACTCTAAAATGAGAACCAAATAAGAGCAGGATGGCAAGTCTGGGAAAATAAATATAAATACTGAAACACTTGGCAAATGAGGATTACGCTTATATATTCTCCAAGAAATCAGGCGTGCATATTAAATCAGGGTTGAGGATTGAGAAAGTGTTCTCTAAATGTACATTTTATCCTATGGATACTTTCCCTCCCTTCCTTCCTTCCTTCCTTCCTTCCTTCCTTCCTTCCTTCCTTCCTTCCTTCCTTCCTTCCTTCCTTCCTCCTTCCTTCCTTCCTCCCTCCCTCCTTCCCTCCCTCCCTTCCTGCCTTCCTCCCTCCCTTCCTTCCTTCCTTCCTGCCTTCCTTCCTTCCTTCCTTCCTTCCTTCCTTCCTTCCTTCCCTCCTTCCCCCTCCTTCCTTCCTTCCGTCCTTCCTTCCTTCCTTCCTTCCTTCCTTCCTTCCTTCCTTCCTTCCTTCCTTCCTTCCCTCCTTCCTTCGTTCCGTCCTTCCTTCCTTCCTTCCTTCCTTTGTTCCCTCCTTCCTTCCTTCCTTCCCTCCTTCCTTCCTTCCTTCCTTCCTTCCTTCCTTCTTCCTTCCTTCCTTCTTCCTTCCTTCCTTCTTCTTCCTTCCTTCCTTCCTTCCTTCCTTCCTTCCTTCCTTCCTTCCTTCCTCCCTTCCTTCCTTCCTTCCTTCCTTCCTTCCTCCTTCCTCCCTCCCTCCCTTCCTTCCTTCCTTCCTTCCTTCCTTCCTTCCTTCCTTCCTTCCTTCCTTCCTTCCTTCCTTTCTTCTTCCCTCCCTACATCCCTTCCGCATTAGAATCATAAAGAATAAATAGTGTTATTTACCACTTTGTAGAATCAGACATAATTAACTTAGTTTCTACTAGCAGAGCACACATTAGGAAAGTGGATAGTGAAATGGAAAATTACATAATAATTATGATAATTCAAACATTTTACCTCAATTTAATGGATAAAGCTTTTCGATTACTTATTCAGCTATTTATCTCAGTTTTACCCATCACTTCGTCAGTGAAACTTGAATACTTCCAATCCATATTACTAATCAGTTTTTATGTTTCATTTAAAAACAAAGAAAGAATTTTCCCTAGAAATTCAACCATGGTCATTAAATGATACTTTGGTTGGTGAGATCATTGATTTAGAGATGAAAGGAGTCTCAGAGGTCAACTATTCCAGCCCTGCCCCCATTTAGAGAAAAGGAAACTGAGGATCCAAGTAGCAAAGTGAATTGTACTACATCATACAGATAGTGGCAGGGTCAGGGTATAAGCCCAGGTCATTTTCCTCCAAGTCTACCACTCTTTCTGTGGTACTAGAGGATAACTTCTCTGTCTTTAGCTTGCTTTCTTTTTCATGCCTTTTAAATAACTTTTTTTTTTTACAACTGAGCAACAGTAATAGAAATTGAATTCCTTGCCCTTTTCTTTTTCCCCTTCCACTTTTTATTTTTTTCCCCTTTTCCTATGTGTTATCTCTTCTGTGTTGCATCAGTTGGTTGAAATGAAATGAAATGAATAAGCAAATGTATGAATTCAAGGAGCACACAGGAAAAAAAAAGCCTGTGAGTTCCACCCTTGCCTCACAATAAGGAGATTAAAAAGAGGCTCCCCAAAGCACAAATATGTGTAACTGAAAGACTACTGCCAATACTGTGCTCTGTACAGTATCTCCATCTTGTTCTAAATTAACTATAGTTAAAAGAAATTTCAGCTCTTGATGTGATACAAAACAAAACAAAACAAAATATACCTTCAAAATTCCCTCAATTAAAGTTTTCCAGAAAGAATCTTGAAAGAAAATAAAAATAGTTTGTTTATAATTAATGATTAGCTGGAATTCTCCAAGGTTATTGACCAAAAAATAACAGCTCACAGCACCTGAAAAACACCCTGTAGAATATGTTCTCCCTCCCTTTATTTAGCTCAGCATTGAGGCTTTTCTGTATTTGACACCTATAGTGGCCCTTTCTTTTCTCCTTGATTCTTTCTTTTTCCTGGTTTTCCTCCAACCTCTGTGACAGCTCTATTTCAATCCTCATTGTTAATTCATTATCTTTCTCATTTTTTTCCCTGTGTTTGGGTGTCCACCATAGCTCTCTCTTGAGTCCCTTTCTTTGTTGCATCTATTCTTTCCCACCCTTGGCAATGTCCTCCACACCCATTGATTCAATTGACACCTCTGTGTGGCTATGAAAGAGTATGAAGTATGTGGACAAACTCCCTGACTTGGAGTAGGGTAGCTCTGGGTTTGAACCCTGCCTCAGGCATTTAATTTACGCATCATTATTCAGGCATTTGTCATGTCCAACTCTTTGTTACCCAGGTAGACTGCACCCATTGGGCTTTCTTGCCAAAGATATTGGTTTGCCATTTTCTTCTCCAGTGGAATAAGGCAAACAGATGTTAAGAGACTTGCCCAAGGTAACACATCTAGTAGGTGTCACACAACTAGTAAGTATATAAGGCCAGATTTGAACTCAGGTTTTCCTGACTCCAGACCTAGATCTCTATCCACTGAGTCATCTAGCTGATACCAACTTCTCTGTGACCTTGGGCAAATTACTTAACTTTTCTGGGCCCTAGTTTCCTCATCTGCAAAACGTGGGAATTGGAGTTGATGACATCCAGCTAGATTTCCATGACTCCCATTTCCAATTTCTACTGTAAACTCCAATATTAGAATACCAAAATCTGGGTGTCATTTTCACCTGCACATCTCACTGGCACGACAAATTCAAAATGTTTTAAAAGAAACTTATCATCTACTCAAAAACTTACCTCCTAGCTTTTCTATCTATTTCTGTTATAACAGTGCCATCCTCCAAATCACCAGTGTTCAAAAATATCAAGTATCTTTGGCATTTCACTCTTCCTCAGCAACTATAACCAATTTCATTTAATTCTTCCTCCAAAATCTTCCTCCCATCTATATCCTATATTTAATTTCCATTGCTGACACCTTTTTTCAGGTTTTTATTGCATCTTATCATAGCAGTCCACAACTAGTCTTCCAACCTTTTCTCTTAGGAACATAGGTCTAAAGCTAGAAAGATCTTTGGAAACTATTTATCCCAATGTCCTTATTTTATAATTAAGGTTTCTGATTCCCAGAGAAATTGTTATTTTCCCAAAGTCATCAGGTACAATTATAAGTGGGATTTGAACCCACATTCTCTGACTCCAGAGACAATTAAAAAAAACAACTTTGTATCACACTTTCTCTTCCATCTGCAATCTAACCTTTATAGAACCACTAAAGCAAAGTTCATAATCATATCACCCTCCTCCCTTTAGAAAAAGTTTTTGTGACTCATCATTACCTACATGATAAAATACAAAGAACTTTGCCTAGAATTTATGACCCCCCAAAGCCTGATTGCAGCATATCTTTTTTCAGCTGTTATATCTGGGTCTTACAATACATCCTGAGGGCAACATATCATACAAATGTCATTGCAGAAATATAGCATTTATAGGATGAATATGCATCCATGAATGAATGAAAAACACTTATTATACATTTGCAATGTATCACTGGGGAAGCAAATATAAAAATGGGATAGACTTTGCCCTAGAGATATTTACATTCTAATGAATGAAACAAAATACACAGGAATATTGTTATCTTTTCTTTCTTTCTTTTACATGAGCACATACTTGAATAGTTACTAAAAAGGCCATATTATGCCAGATTCACTAACATAACTAATTCCCTTCTAAATAAAGGACAGAAATACCTGTGTTGTTTGTATAATGGCACACAGGTGAATGAGTATCCATGTCATCCATCTATTAGGCTGTATATCAAGCACAGGTGATACAGATGGGCAGTAAGCCAGGCTCCAAATTGATGAGAAAGAACAGAATGTGTTTGATTATATTTGGGAATTTTTTAAAGATTCTGAAGATCAAGGCAATGGTGGTATGGCAATGAGTTCAAGTAGGTGGCAGCATTGTTCCCATGATGACCTATATTCAGAAAATGTTATAAGTGATAACGTTACATATTATAAAAGAAAGTGGGACTTACTGCTAGTTAGAGGGAATTCTTTATTGAGGGTATATTGAAGAAAATGGGTCCTCACTGGATAGGAAGGATGGATGGGATGTGGTCTGAAATAATGGAGAGGGTACGTAATTAATGAGATTATAGACCTACCGGAACATCAGTTCCCTCCAGATCCTTTGCTACCCCTCCCTCCCATATACTAGTGCCTTCTTACTCCCCTAAGGTACATGGATTTTTAAATATGCTTATCAATGGATATGCTGTTTCCTTCAAATGAACACAAACTCTTCGAGGGCCAGGATTGTTCAATTTTCATTTTTGTATTCCCAGCATCTAACACGCCTTTCATGAGATAAGAGTTCCATGAATTTTGTAAAGGGATGAATGAATTCAACACTTTGTTTCTTCTCTCTTATTGGATAAGTATTAAGCACTAATAAAAGTTCATAAGTATTCTAAACTGCATAACTCTAGAGCCTACATTTTATCATTTAATTTAGTTCAGGTAACAGGATATACTATACACTATTGATTAAGTATCATGACGCAGATCTCTTCATTGCTTTTCACCGAATCCAGAAAAAGAAAAAAAATCTGATTAGATATCCTGTTAGAGTCTCCTTCTAATACAGAAATAACTTCCAGGATTTAAAGTCTTAAATGAGCTTTACTATATGTGCAAAGCAAGGATATACATTACTTTTCTTCAGAGATAGCAGATCAGGTCCCATGCTGTGGTCCAGTACCAACTTTTTAAACTTCTGTCCCTCCATAGAATCTGTTACATATTATAAAAATGCTTCGAATATTGAAATGAAAAAAAAAAACTAGTCATTTTGGAAAATCATTTTAATTCAGAACATTATCACTAGGAAAGAGTTTATGACATGGCTATTATGGCATCATATTAGATAGTTTCTGATGGGTTCAACACAATGAACTACTTCTAATTATTGAAAAGAAATGGCTGATCACATTTCCAAATGAAAGAAATGAAATTAAAGAAAAAAAAATCTCCAACAGTTCTTAGAGTAATCAGCTGATTTATAAAGAAAAAAAACCACTTTTAATTTCCCAGAGCTTTTACCTCTGAACCATATTCCCTCATAAAATGTCACAACAAACTGTCATGTAGGGCAGAGTTCATTTCCCCCAGAATGGGGGGATTGAGTGAAGTGGTTTATTTCTTGAAATATATGATGGAATTTAAACTGGCACTGGAAGACATATAATCCTAAGAAACATGTATCTTTTTCTCCTTTATCTCACCTCCATGCTTAAGGTTTGGTTAAAATAGGTCAGGATGGCCCCAGGGACTGAACCAAACCTCACAGATCACTAAATAGTAACCTCATCTCCCAGGGGTACTCTGTAATTTGTTTTCTGGGACTCCCTCTAATACCCAAGGGCAGCTGCCAACATGAGAAGATCTCCAAAGAGAACTCAGGCTAGTCTATTCTGGACTAGAAATCAAAGACAATCCAGAACAGAAGCACCCACAGGAATGCATCAAACAATGTGATTGTTCATCTTGCTTTATTTGAGTCCATCAATCAGCAGTTCAGCAGAAATTTCTTTAGCCATACCCTTGCCAAAATCTTGAAGTGGGGGCATCATTACTAATATGATGTTATTGATATGATATTGTAAGTTTCCTAGTTATTCATTAATATTAATTTTATCCTTCAGTCACCATCATTTGGTCTATCTTGTGCCTGAATTATATTAGATACACTTCACCCTAAGAATTTCTTGGGATGTTTGTTCACACTCCACACAACTCATGACTAAAGAATGTTCACAGGGGATGGAAAACACACAGTGACAGTTCATTGAGTTTCTCAAGAAAGAAAAAAAAAAGAGAACCTAGAGTCAAGGCAAAGGGAGATTTTTTAAAAAGATTTTTTTAAAGTGCAATTTTTTTCACATGAAGTATAATGCCTGCAAATGATTTCACTCAAAATATGTGTCAGTGTCATGCAGAGAATCCTGTATAAAATTTGATGAAAAAGGTATTTTTTATTAGTCATATGTTCCTCCAGATGATACTCATCTCAAATAATAATACATAGATAGTGCTGTGTCTTAGAACTTTTGAAATCCTCTACAAGAGATTAGATTATGCCATTCACATTGAAAAACCAAAATGAATAAAAATATTTATTATTGACATTATAATAGCTATCTCTATGGAGTCCCTTGATCTGATTTGCAAGTATTTTTACAAACAAACAAACAAAAGGCACTATTCTATAGAACAAAGAGGACTGGATTTAAAATCAGGAGAGGTTGATTTAAATACCACTTTGAGAGAAGTTCTAAGAGAAGGTCTCTTAGCCTGTCTCTTAGCCTCCAATAGTTAATGTATAAACTGAGGAAAATAATATTTGCATTGCCTACACTAGAGAGTGGGGATAAAGACTGCAGTAATATATACATATATGTGTATAGAATATGTATATATTAGATGTTATATTTCATCTTCATCATTACAATCATCCTCATCATAATCACCTGGATAGGTTCGAGAGGTGGGAAAAGGTTTCAATTCAGAATTTAAGAAGGAAACTAAGTCCATGGGACTGCATGGCAAATTGATCACAGCATTTTTAATGATGTCCAGATGCTTAGGACCAGAGAAGTCCATCTTTTTAGCACAAATATTTTTTTCAAGTGATATTATGTGGCTTAAACTCATGAAAAACAGTGGTCTTAGAAAAATCATAATTACAGGTGATACCATGAGCTGTGAAAAGACCCATGTTAGCTGTAAGTTAGCAATATAACTAACAATGAGGTTTCTATAAGAAGTGGTATAGGGACTCATCAATGAAATAGTGGGCATTGAAAGGTCATGTAATACAATTCAAGTATCATGGAGACAAAGTCAGGATAGCACAAGATTTAACAGGTTCTGTGTTAACAGACAGGAGGGTTTGGAATATGATATTCTGGAGGGTCAAGGAGCTAGGATTGCAATCAAGAGTAACTTTTCCAGCAAAACTGAGTAAAATCCTTCAGGGGGGGGGATGGATATATGAGATAAAGGATATAGAAGACTTTCAAGCCAAATAGTAAATTTGACTTTCAAAAACAAGACTCAAAAGAAGTATAAAAAGGTAAACAGGAAAGGAAAATCATAAGGGACTTAATATGATTAAACTGTTGACATTCCTACATGGGAAGAGGATATTTGTAACTCATAAGATCTGTCTCATTGTTAGGGTAGTAAGAGGGAGCATATATAGACAGAGGGTACAGGTGTGAATTGAATATGAAGGTGTGATATTAAAAAAATAAAATTAAGTGTTGAGAGAGATATGAACTGGGAGAAAGGGAGAGGTAAAATGGGACAAATTTCCCACATAAAAGAGGCAAGAAAAAGCTTTTACACTGGAGGGGAAGAGAGGGGGAATGAATTAACCTTTTTTCATCAGAATTTGCTCAAAGAGGGAATGACATACACACTCAATTGTATATAGAAATCTATCATACTTTACAGGAAAGGAGTACAGGAAGGAGACAAGAGAAGGGGGTAGGGGATTGAGATAGAAGGGAAGACAAATTGGAGGAGGGGTTGATCAGAAACACTTTTGAGGATGGACAGGGTGAAAGGAGAGAGAGAATAGAATAAATGGGATGGGGATAGAATGGAGAGAAATACAATTAGCAATAGTAACTGAAAAAACATTAAAGCAATTTTCTCTGAAAAAAGATCTCATTTCTCAAACATAGAAAACAGAGTCAAATTTATAGAAATGAGAGCCACTGCTTAACTAATAAATGATCAAAAGATATGTATAGTTTTTAGACTAAGTAATCTAAGTATCTGTAGATATATAGAAAGTTTTTAATTTTCTAATTCACCATTGATTGGAAAATGCAATTTAAAACAATTCTGAGGTACTGCCTCATTCCTGTTAGATTGACTAATAGGACAGAAAAGGTAAATGACAAATGTTGGTGAGAAAGTGGGAAAAATGAGACATTAATGCATTGGAGGAGTTGGGAACTGATTCAACCATTCTGCAGAGAAATTTGGAACTATGACCAAAGGTCTACAAAACCATGAATACCCTTTATTCAAGCAATATCGCTACTATGTCTGTATCCAAAAAGAGGTAGAAAACAAAAATATATGTGAAAAGCAGCTCATTTCTGGGAGCAATGAATTAGGAATTAAGGACATGATCATCAACTGAGGAATGCGTAAACAATTTGTGGTATGTGATTATGATAGAATACTATTGTACTATAAGAAATGACGAGCAAGACTTTTTCATAAAAAACAGAAAAGACTTGTATGGGCTCATGCATAATGAAATGTACAAAGTAACAGCAATATTATGGGATGATCAGCTATGAATGACAGCTATTCTCAGCAATACAACGATCCAAGAAAACTCTGAAAGACTTATGATGAGAAATGCTATCCATCCCCAGAGAAAAAGCTGATGGTGTCCAAATATGAACAGAATCATACTTTTTTAAACTTTATTTTCATTGAGTATTTTGTCCATGTTTTCTTTTGCAATATGATGAATATAGATATGTTTTGCACAACTACATGTGTATAACATATCAAATTTCTTGCTTTCTCAATGAAAAATTAAAATAAAATACTTTTCAAATTTAAAGATTATATTAAAATATTAAAACATAATAGGTGCCATGCTTGAGTGGAACATTTATACCCATGCAATAGCCATAGAAAAATATGAAGATCTCTAGCATATCTGAGTGGAGGTACTATGGAGGACTTTGAGGCAGCATGGAATGGTGATTAGAATACTTGACAAAGTCAAGAAGACATGAATTTATATCCTCAGACACATGCTAGCTGTGGGACCTTGTCAAAGTCACTTCTCATGGCTTCAGTTTTCCATCTGTAAAATTACAGGATTGGGCTAGATAGCCTCTAACATCCCTTCTAACTAAAGTCTATGATCTTACGACTTTTACAAAGGTATTGATAAGGATTACAAATAGCAAAAAGGCATGAATATGTTTCAACCTGTACCAGTGGTAGGAGTATCAGCAGTGCTGAAATCTATGCAAATGGAGAAGATACAAATACACTACCGTAAAGCTGAATTACTTCCTAAAGAACCAATTCTTCCAGTGGGTGGCTTGTTCAGGGAAATATAGCATGGTGGTGACTGATTATGGTTTTTCATGTTGTCGTCTTAGAAGACCAACTTTGTGAGGTCATAGTTAACAAAGAATCCATTTGTCTGATCTAAATTCGAGTTCACCACAAGATTCTGTTACCCAACATTTTCTCATTACCACAACCATAGTTTGGGTATGCATTTCCTGAGTTCAGTGACTTTAGTTCCCAAATATGATACCAGAATAAAAATATATGAGGGCAGAGGAAGGGAGAGAGGAGGGAATAAGAAAAATAACAACCCAATACTTCCCACACATGAAGCATCATCACAAAATACACAGGCAAAAGAGGAGTCCTGCTTATCCAGCACATGACATTCCAGGAACCACAAAAGCTTGAAAATACTAATTTTTACATTAAAGCATCCCCCCAAACCCCAAACCAACAGTTTCAAACTGTGGTTTTCATATACTATTAAATGTTCTATAATAAGTAACATTCAGAATCAGCACAAAGCCTAATTATAGAATGTCTTTGCCGGAGCTGCTTCTATTTACATCTTCTAAACCACAGAAGCAAATACTGTAGACATTCCCAAGGCGTCAGCATCTTCTTGCCCATTTTCTTAACTTTCTGACTACCTTTGAACTTTCTGTGAAATCTTCCTTTTGAAAACATAGTGGTTGAATGTTTTCAGTTTGAGGGCAATTTTGGTTTATAACATTGATCCCACCAGTCAACGATGCATTTCCTAAAATACTGAGCATCAGAAACATAAATTCATATGTAAAAACAAAAAAAGGAGCTATTCTATAAATATAATAAGCAGCATTCAGTCTGTTTTGGGTGAGTTCATTCTTCTTAGGAAACAATAAGAGATTTCTTGTGTCTTTCTTATTCAGGAAAATAGGAAAAGAATTCAGGGTAACAAAAGACATATATTAGGCCGTTCTCTCTATCCCCTCATAGACTGGGGCCAAATCACTGAATCTCAGAGTTGGAAGAGATAATAGCAGAAACCATTTAGCACAGACAATATATAGACCAAAAGAATCCTCTAAGACAAGGGTTCTTAACTTGATGGGAGTCTGGTGAAACCTGTGGATCCCTTCACAGAAATGTTTTTAAATGAATAACATACAATATACGGCATTACAAAAGGAAGCCAATTTTATTCAAACGTAGTTTTAAAAAATGTTTACAGACCCCAGGTTAAGAGCTCCTGTTTTGGGAAGTAGTCAGTTTGTGTGGTTGTGTTGTGTGTGCGCTTTGTCCTTCACTTTTGAAGAGGACCTTGACATCAGGGAGGCAATGCTTGACTCCACTTAAACATGGTAAGAAAGATGACTTACTATCTCCCTACACAGCCCACTGCACATTTTAATGGTTCTAAGTGCTAGAAAGCTCATCCTTATCTTCAGTCTAAACATAATTCTGATCTGATTCTCCTAGTTCTGATCTCTTTGACCAAAAGGGAACAAATACAGTCTGTCTTCCACATGAGAGCCATCTAAGTACTTAAAGAAAGCTATCATGTTTCTCTCCTCCACCTTAAACATGTTCTAATCCATTGAATGATAATCCTGTGGCATGTTATCCAATTTTTTTGTCATCTTGATTTCACTCTTCTGGGTACTCAAATTTAACAATGCCACTTTTAAAATGTGGCATCCAATAACAAATGGGAGATTTTTGATATGATCTTCCTAGAAATATTCTATCAAAGATCCGATGTTCTCAGGGACCTTCTCTGACTCTTTCCAACATCACCCATGAGAAGAAAGATCTACCGTTATATAGAATGCCATTTCACTTGAAGGATGACTGATAATTGGCTAAAAAAACAGGTGCAGCTCAAAATTACAGAGAATATCATGGTTTTTAAATTTCACCAAAAAGTCAATCATAAATAAGAATTTATTTAGCACCTACTGTATGCCAGGTACTATACTAGGCATTGGGAATACTAGCAGAAATTAAGTAGACTCTATCCTCATGTAGCCTATGCTTCTTGGGGGAGGGGACACAAATGGGGTAGCATATTCACAAACAATAAAAAATATATAGACACAGATATAGATAGATCTGAAGCAGCTGGGTAGTGTGGTAGATAGGAAGTTCTGAGTTCAAATTTGGACTCAGACACTGGGGAAGTAACTTAGCCCCTATTTTCCTCAGTTCCTCACCTGAAAAAATCAGGACATTCTGGTGAGGGAAATGGCAAACTACTTCAGTATCTTTGCCAAGAAAATGTCATGGACAAGCCAATGGGATCAGGAAGAGTTAGACACGACTGAAAAACCTCTCTCTCTCTCTCTCTCTCTCTCTCTCTCTCTCTCTATATATAGTATATATATATATATATATATATATACATATATATACATATATATGTATATATATACACACACACAAATTTGTGTGTGTATATATGTATATGTTTGTATATATGTATATATGCATATGTGTATATATATACATACACATATACATGCATACATACATGCATAGTTTTTACTCTAGGAATAAAGGCTACTGAATTAATCAAGAGGGGTTTCCCACAGAGAACTGCACTTGGCTTAAGCTTCAAAGGGAGCTAGTGATTCCATGAGGTTGGGGACACATTCCAGAACTAGGAAGTAGCATATTGAGAGGCACAGGGGTACAAGATGAAATGTTGCATGTGAGAAAAATCAAGTATGTCAGTTTGATTAGAACATATATAGTGCATGAAGTGGTAATACAATAATCTTTGAAAGATTCTCTTCTGTCAGATTGTGAAATGTTTGAAATGCTAAAGTAAGGATTTAATCTCAGAGCTAATAGGAAGCCTAAGTTTCAGGGTTTTTTTAATTTGCTTTTTTTTTTAAGTGATAAGTTAATCGACAAATAGTGGTAGGAATTTTTGCCTTTACTTAACCAAACTGGAAGTAGAACATAATCATCTACAAATAGATATTTCAGAAGTTTGCTCTTTTGTGGGTAATTTTGCTTTTAGAAAACAGGATTTTTTTTTAAATCATTGAAAGGAATTAGCATTGGAACTTTTATCATTAAGACTCTTTGAGAGATCTGGGACAGTTAAGATGGCTGGGTAAAATTTTTCACTTATTCATTTATTCATTCATTCAACACATTTGTTAAGCAGTTCCTACGGGTGAAGTACTATGTTGGTAAAGGAGAAAGTTCAAGTTGATATTAAGCCATACCATCTGCCCCATCAAGCTCACTGCCTGGTACGAGGTTAAAAGGTGCAAACACAGAAGGCTAGATCATATAATATACACACAGCATCATATTATAATTGAATCAGGAAGCCTTGAACAAAGAGCTTTATTAGGCATGAGGAGAAAGGCTGTTATCTAGGAGTGTTGTGGAAGACTTATTGGAAAAGATAACATTTTAGTTGAACTTTAAGGGATATATAGGAATCCAGCAAATGGAGAAATTAAGAAAGAGAGGACATTCCAGACACAATATCAATGTTTTAGAACCTCAGAGAGCCTTAGATGACTTTGGCCATTGAGATCACTCCCCCATTTTCTAGATGAGGAGTATAGGGCACAG
This sequence comes from Bettongia penicillata ogilbyi, assembly GCA_023548195.1. Classification (NCBI taxonomy): domain Eukaryota; kingdom Metazoa; phylum Chordata; class Mammalia; order Diprotodontia; family Potoroidae; genus Bettongia; species Bettongia penicillata. The sequence goes on from JAJHZJ010000008.1 coordinate 8,023,084, forward strand.
GGAGGTTAAATGGCTTACCAAAATCATATAACTAATAAACATCAGAGCTGAGAGAGTCCAGAGCCTGTTCAGAAGGTAGAGAGCAACCTAGCCCCAAGGGTGGGAAATAAAGATAAATCTCTAAAGATAGTGCGGCACCAAATTTTAGAGGATCTTGAATGACAGACTAGTTTGAATTTTCCTTTGATCAAAACCCTTCAATGATTTCTTGTTATCTACTAAGTTCTTCCTGGCCATGTCTGTGAAGTAAAAAAGTCCTGATAGTGACATGAAGGAAATATTGGAGTGGGCATTGTAGATCAGAAGATGAAGCCAAGAATAATTCTAGACACACACTTGCCCTTTCTCCCTGTAGGTTAGGGATGACATCCTGAGTTGTCAAAGAGATAGCATGGGAGCAAGTGATGGGGATCAGTTCTTCTTGATTTGCTTTTAGCCCAGGTCCACACGAGGACTTCCTGTTACTAACGCCAAACTAAACCAAAACGAAACAACACAGCACCTACACAACTGAATAAACAAAAGGAAGCGGCTCAGTGGAAGGCTCTCGGCATGGCCGTCCAAACTGTCCTTTCTAGCCTTATCATGCATTGTTCCCCTAACACACACTATGTACAGTCCAGGTCAACTGAAGACCTTCAAAAACCTGGTTCCAAACTTCATTTCCAAGGATATTACTAATGACTTTCTTTTCAGTCTTTTGAGGTCCCACTGGACTGGGCTTCTTGCTAATTCTTCGCACTTAACCTCTCATCTCTTTGTCTTTGTGCTGGCAGTCACTCATGCCTGGAAAGCATTTCTTCCTTACCCTGATCCTTAGAATCCTTAGTTTCCTTCAAAGCTCGGTTCAGGTACCATGTCGTAAAGTAACCTTTATTCTCGCCCCCAGCAGCTAGTATCTTCTCCCAAAATTATTTCCATATCCTTTTTTTACATAACTATAATAATTATATATGTGTAAATGTACATATATGTATATACTTATTAATGTACATGTATATGAATTTTTATACAAACACACATTTCTATCTCTATCTATATATTGCTTCCTCTGGCTAGCAAGTCAATTCTACTAGAGCAGGCAATGTTGTGGCCATTATTTCCAAGTAACTGGTGTCTAGTAGGTGCCTAATTGATTCTTGCTTATGGATTTATTGATTGATGAATGGAACAGGCATGACTTAGAACTTGATCTTTCTAAAGGAAGAAAAATAAAGCATATTTTTATAGGCTCCTCTTTATGGCTAGAAAATGCATATGCAGTATGTCAATTCATGTGTGTGAATTTAATACCACATCCCTTTCTATAAAAGGGGAGAGGAAGAATGTGTTCATCTGATATGGATAAAATGTTAAAATCCACTTTTGTTGTCATGAAGCCCATAGTAAAGCCCTGAGGAACCTCCTGGGTAACGTATTTTCCTTCCCTCCCAAACCTCTGCACTTTTGGTTCCTGGCTTCTAAACTTCTAGCATTTGGTCAATCCTCAATAGTTTTACACTGCAAACAGCACAGGATTAGAGTTCATGATTAACCCTAAACTGGATTTAATTTTAATTTACTGAATTGTTGAAGATCTTTGTACTGATGGGAAAGCCTTCTCTACTATTAGTAGATAGAACATTTCTTTACTGTGAATACAGGCAGGGAGCAGCTGGGAAAGGGTGACTAGATTGTGGCTTCTATTGTTGATGGGTTTTCAGCTTTATTGGCAAACAAGCTGGCAATGTTTATAAAATCTATATTGGGCTGATGGTCTGAATATTGTGCATAAAAAAAGTGCCAAGTCGGTGGAGGCCCAGCTGGGCATACAGAAGGTACCACATGTTAAAACAGGCGCACATTTAATGAATGCTCCATTAAATGCTGTTTATTTCAATGAGCCTCCTAAAGAATTTCCTATGTAATAAGAGTAAAATTGGTGCAATCAACACAATGCCATTGGGAGATGGTGGGTTTAAATAGCTTGCTGAATATCACCAATGATAAATGAAGAAGAGGCAAGGTAAGTGCTATCAGTCCTGAAACAAATGACTAGAATAGGAAGTAGGTTAATCATACTAGAGAAGTGAGGAATAGCAGATGAACAGCCCACCTGGTATATTGGTACCTATAGGATGTTGAAAGACATACATAAAGGAAGTTCTCTGATATGTCAAGGTGGAACCCTGTGAAGGATTTACAAGAAGATATGGACAGAAAAGTCACTTGAGATGAGGAAGGGTAGATGAGCTACTGTCTGCTGTATTAAAAAGAGTGAACACATTGAAGAAATAGCAGATGCTCTGCAGTAGTTAAAAGAAAAGAACACTGGGAAGAAATAATTATTAAGCATCAACTATGCACCAAGAACTGTGCCAAGTGCTTTAAAGATATAATCTCATTTTAGTCTCACAATAACTGTGATGTAGGGGCTAATTTTACAGTTAAAGAAGTTGAAGGAAACAGAGGTTAAGTGACTTGTCCAGGGTCACACAGTCTGTTTGAGGCCAGATTTGAATTCCAATCTTTCATCAGGAATGCTCCGGCATTCTATTCATGTTACCACCATGTTTTTGAATAAAATTCGCCTTCTGAAATGAATAATTGTACTTAAATCTTTCAGAAAACAGTGTCCTAGATGCCATTGGAGGACTGTGATGAAGACAGGACTGGTCCAATCTGACGGTGTGGATTTCCCAACAATAACAGAAAGCTGCCTTTCCATGAATATACTACATCATTGTCAACATGTTATATTAGTGATTGCTCTTAAACCATTTCTCCATGGCACTCAGGCAATGTGAATATTCTTCTCTCAACCTGTACTAATTTGATCCCAGGTCAGGTCTTTATCAACTCTCATCCGACAGATTTTAAGAGCTCTCTTATTTCAACTTCTCCCCTCTCCAAATTGTTCTCAACACTGCTGCCAAAGTAATCATACCAAAGAACAGGTCTACATCACTGCTCTGTTCCAAATCATCAGTGGCTCCCTATTGCTTATAGAATAAATAATCCCTACCATATCATTGAAGCAACTTGGGAGTCTGCTTTCCTTTATCTACTTTTATTGACTGATGTATACTACTATCCTTCAGAAATTCTGTGTCAAGGGTAAAATGAAATATTGATTATTCCCTGAACTGAATAAAACATCTGAATACTCCAACTGATGTTTCTGTGAACTCACACAAGCTGTCATCTGTTCCTCACAAATCAATGCATGCTCTCCTCTCTTCTGATGCTCAATATCATTCTCTCCATAGTTTTACTCAATTTCCACTTTCTCTATGGTGCCTTCAATGATTTCTTCAATTTTAGTATTCTTTTCTTCAATTTTTCTTATAATTTAGTTATTTGTACAATTGTATCTTTCCCTTAGAATAGAATCTCCTTGAGGGTAGTGGCTGCATGTTTTTAGCAATGACTGCAATACCTCATTTGTAATAGGTTTATTAAATAAGTGTTTAATTGAGTGGAAGAAATTCAGGTCTTTTGTGGTTGTTTGTTTTTAATATGCTATTTAAGTAGCTTCCAAACTGGTTTTCCTGAATAAGAAGGATTTTTATGAGTCTATCATGATTTCAATAGACTAAGTGAATGCATACGACCTCATGGCATTTCAGAAGCTTTGAAAAAGAGAACTAGGAAGAGTACACATGTTTGATGACAAAGAAGATAGCCACTAATCAGTAATACTCTATGATTCATGCTCTACCACACTGTCATTCCCCTCTCTCCATGCCAGTCCTAGGGTTCTTGGTATTTACAGGGACATATGATATTCCTCTGTGACTTTTGCCCTTTCCATGCTAGGACAGTATCTTACTTTTTATCCATAGCTATCTATTCATTGAGCTTTGAAATCTTAGAGTCAGTCTAGAGGAGTGACTCTTAACCCACATGTCAAATTCTTTTCTGAATCTTGTCAAATCCATTTGAGCACCACCTCTCACATCTGACCCTTTCTCTCTATTAATAGGGCTGCCAGTCTAGTTCATAACGTCATCTTTTCTTGCCTGGATTATTGCAATAGCTTTTTGATCGAGCATCTGAAGTCTGCTCCTCCAAATTCATCTTCCACACAGTTACCAAAAAACAACCATGAGACTCTCTTGGTCAATAAACTTCAAGGCTTCCTTTTACTTCTAGGATCAAATACCAATTTTTATTTTGTATTTTAAGGTCTTCACAAGCTGGTGTCATTTTCCTTTTCCAGGTGTATTATTATATTGATAATGAATTTTCTTAAATGCCTCTAATTGAATAAGGTGATTAAAGAAGATCCTCCCCATCCATTAATGGGTCTGGGATGATTTGTAGGAAGATTCACACCTTTTGTTAATGAGGCACTGGTTCTCAAAGGTTGTGATGCCCTCTGGCTCTGAAAAATGTATTAATAATCTGAGGTAAGGGTTTACTTTGTGGCTTCATTTTTTGGAAGAAGGTTTGTGTGCTGGATGGGACTCTGAGAAGTCACTAAGAAACCCTCAGCTTTGAAAACCCACAAGTTGTTGCCTCTTGGGTAGAATAACAGTCAGACAGTTGCATCTGTCTACTGATCTGTGATGTATGTATTGCTTATGTCAGGCAGCTGGAAGCACTGTCTGTTGATCTTGATTTCTCTGTATTTTTACTGAAGTTCAGGCTGCTGACTTTTTCCCCTGAAGTAAGTGAATGATACATGTGCTTGATTAAAGTGATTGTTGACCCCTCAAAAGTCACTTTCCTTTTAGAAAAGTAGATCTAAGAACTTATACAGCAGGCCATTCCTGTGTGTGTGTCGGGGTCCTTGCTGTTACAATGATGTACTCTTTCTCTTCATTCACTCTATAGTTCAGCCAAACTGGCTTTTCTGCTGCTCTTATAAATCATATCCCATAGTCTGCTTCAATGTCTTTGTACAGGCTGCCCCTTATGCCCAGCATGCATATTCCTTCCTCCGGTCTGGTTTTCAGAACCACTAGCTACCTTCAAAAGTAGGCTCAAGAACTACCTGATATATGAAAACTTTCCTTATCCTCCTTTCTCTGCCCCCAAGCACTGGCTTGGTTTGGCCCTGAGTTCCTCAGAAAAATGCACAGAAATGCACATTACATATATATGCATATATATATAAATATATTTTCATTATCATACAAATATAATAGGTTCCTCTTTATAATATGTTCATATCTCTATATGCATATGCACATAATACATATATATGTGAAGATATACAACATACTACACATACTATTCATGCAGTATGTAGCCTGTATGGGTATAATGTACATACATGCATAGATACGTAGAAATAAGCATGCATAGGAATATACCATAGAGCATATATCCATATGTACATGTGTATAAATGAGAATATATTTTTCTATCTATAAGCAAATATATGTTGTCTTCCATGTAGAGTATGAGCTCAGTCTGGCACTGTCTGATGGTTCAACTTCAGAAAAAAATATGACATTTTCTGGAGAAACTGAAATGAAAGATTATGCATTGCCCTCTATTTTGTCACTACCCTTTATGGATCATGAAACTTTTCCATTGGATTAGCAGCTAAAACCTTTTATATGTGTACTTTTCCCTCATTAGAATATGAGTTCCTCAAGGACAGGGACTGTCATTTTTTTTCCCTTTCTATTGTATCCCCAGTGCTTAGGACAGTACTTTACACATAGTAAATACGTAATACATTTTTATTCACTCATTTATTCAACTATCAGACACTTAATAAATCTTTTTGATTGATTTAAATTCAGTGGGAGATAGCCAAAAGTTTCTAAAACCAAAAGGGAGACATTATCAGTAGAAGAGATAGAACTTGAGTTTTTCTCTACCTAGATGCCATGTCAAGGAGAAATGATAAAGCTCTTTATAATACTCCTAAATTCCCATCCTAGCACTGAGTAGTGAATAATTTATCTGGTCATGCTGTGCTAAATCCAGTGCTTCCATGGAATATCTGTGGCTTGGGAAACTAAGGCTATATTTTGTACTATTTGTCAATAGATTCTTTCTTGTTTTGCAATGCTTGATATTCTAAGTAAATTTTTCTTGTTCTTACTATGTGATAAAAACTGATTGAATCTAAAACTGGAGAGAGTCAATGAGTATTAGGACACTAAGGCATTTTGTGTGTGATTCAAATCCCGTCCCCAAAAAACCCACAAATAAATTATTAGTATAAAAGCAACAAAATTTTAAATCTGCATTCTATAGACCATTATCAAATTAATTATCATTATATACAGTTCTACTTATGTTATTCCACTGAAAAAAAAAGTGATCTACCTTTGCTGATAAAATAAAGTCCAGACTGTAGTTTAGAATGGGATTCTCATCTTTGAGATCTACTCAAATTACTAAGTTACCAAGCTAACTTTCTTTAAAATAAAATCTTTTAAAATCATTATTAATATGACAAATATGAACGTTTCTCTACACAAAGAAGAGTAGCAAGCTGTGAATCTTCACTATGCACAATTTTTTATATATTTTTAATTCATTTCTAATTAAACCTGGTAGTTTCAATTATCCTATACTTTGTGTGTCCTATTGGATTTACTGTTTTTTGTTAAAAAAGTAATAATTCAGCACTCCTTTGCATCTTTCCTTCATTTTGAATCACTATCATAACCCCCATTCTCTCACCTATTCTCCCTTTAAAAAAATCTCCCCACTGCATAAAAAATATAATAACACAAAATAAACCTACACATCGATCATATCTAAAAATGTCTTTTAAGGTTGTTTACTCTGTGTGTATTTTGTACATACTGAGTTATTTTATATGCTCTTTCCTTCCTTAGAGTATGGACTTTTTAAGAACAGGGACTATATTTTCTTTTCCTCTCCGGTGCTTTGTATAGTGCCTGGCATGTGGTAGATACATAATAAATATTTTTAAAAATTGTTAATAAAAGCTCACATTTATATAATACTTTAAATTATGTAACTAACATTATTTTATCCTTATGACAACCCTAGATGGGATGCTATTATTAACTCTATTTTTTTTTTTTTTTTACAAATGAGGAAAATGAGGTTAAGTAATTTGCCCGATTAGTAAGTGTCTGAGGCAGGATTTGAACTCAAGTCTTTCTGACTCTTGCGTCTCTTAGCAATCCAGTCTATCTCCTCTCTGCCAATAGAAGGGAATCAGACTTAATAATCAGTCTTACAGAGTCATGATCTGTCATTTTCTTATTCATAGATCTTAAGTCTTTCAGCGTATTTCTGCTTCTGTTTTCTTCATGCAAATTTTCAAAAGTTTTCTCTGCCACATTTTGTGCCATATTTTATGGCACAAAAATGTTCCATTACATTTGTATGCCTAAATTTTACATATTTTAACCTAATTTAAAATTAATTTGAATTTAAATGATCCAGCTGAATTTGTTCATGATTTCCAAGTTAATCCAGCTGAATTTGTTCATGATTTCCAAGTTAATCCAATTATTCAATAAACAATTCCTAATTGCCAGTAATTGTCAGACACTTGATAAATTAACGGGGATGCTATTAATAAAGACAGTCACTGCCTTCAAGAAACTTACAATCTAAATGGGGAGAGAACACACAAAAGGAGACAGAAAGGGGAGTAGGAGAGACACAATAAAGGGCTTCTTCTTCCTCTGGATTAGAGATATCTGACTGAAACCAGACAGACCAGCAGATGCAAAGTGGAGTAAGCTGAATGCCCATTTTCTGCCCTTTACAAAGGAAGACTTTGAGGGAAATTTGTTATGCCCTTTAGAAGTCCAATTAGATGGGAAAGGGGGCTGAGGTAAATGGTGTCCATCAAGGCTTATATTAGCAGCATGAGGGTGGGATCAGAAGTGATAAGCTTGTCCAAAGGGGGCATCTTGCTTCACAGAATTGAAACCAGATTTATTGGAAAGACTTCAAGTAAGGGTCATAGGATGGGAAGTCCTTTATCTGAGGACTGAATTAGATAAATGAAGAACATCTTATCTAACATGACTAAAAATGATTACAAAAATTAACCATAGCAACTAATAAATACCACCTACTGGGGCATAAAGAGGTTTCCATCAGTGGCAAGAGGGTAACCTTGAAAGAAATCACATTTTTTTCCAACTGGCATTGCCACTTGTGCTGAATGAACAAATGTTTAATCTAATTTTAAAAGTATTAACATTTTTGTTGCTGGAGAAGTGCAATAAAAAGATTTGCTGATAATATTTGTATGAATTTGTTTATTTTTCTAAATTAAACTTTATTTTGCAATTGAGAAGTGTTTGTATTCTCTCCTTTTTGTCTCCTCTCTACCATTAGGAAAGAAAAAGGAAAATTCAAGCAGAGTTCTTGTGTGCATATGTATGTTTAAAATGGGGAAAAACACACAAACAAAAAAACCAGAAGCATTCTCTTTTTTTTTTCTTGCTAAGTTTATGTGAAATGATAGGATTGATGGGAATGAGGGAAGTTCAAAGACAGAAGGTAAACCATTCTCATCCTTGTGTTTGCCATGAACTGAGCAATCTCTTAGCGTAGCATTCTCTTATCTTGAGAGGAAATGTCCAGGAATGGAGAGATGCTTCTGTCATCTGCAAGCAATTATCATTTGAATAAAAACATAGTGTTTTTTTTTTCATCCCACATGCTATTTCATAATTATAAAGGGAAGAAGAAGGGGCAAGGGCTAGAACCTGAGGTTGGGTTTGGAATTATAGAGAAATAAAAATTCAAAGTCTAGCTGTTTTCAAACCAGGATGAATGCAAAATGCTGAGATCTAAGGACTGAAAAGGGTGTAAAGACCATGAGGCAGATAGAGATTCAGATAAAGGGGAATCTAAACAATATTAGGAGGATGAACTATAGTATGTGCCGGGAAGTTAACCATTTTCTGATTCACTATGGTCCCACAAAGCTTCAGTCTTTTTGATGAAAAAGCTTATGCTTCCCTCTCTGGGCTTTTACTGTTGTATCAATTTGGCTCATTAAATCTGTCTTTAACCAATCCCATGTGTCCATACACACCTTTCTAGCCCTTGAAGCTATGGTTTTACTGGTGATGGGGTAGGAGAATTGGACACAAACTTGCATTAATTCTAAGACTTGTGCCCAGTGATTTAACTCCTAGGCACATTTCTTAGATGTATGTGCCTTCCAGTACTCTAGGTATGGGAAGAAAAATGAAATACATGAAATAAGGAAATCTTGAATGATGTATTTTTTTTTCTTTTAGAAACATGTATAGTCAAAGAAAATATATTCCCCCACCATCCATGTCCAAAAATATCTATTTCAGTCTCTGCTCAGTGTCTATCACCTCCCTGTCAGAAGGTGAGTTGCATCTTTTATCATGGATTTTCTGGAATTATAGTTGGTCATTGTGTTGAATGGTCTTGTAAAATATTTTAATATTGTTTGTATTTACAATGCAGTTGGTATCATATAGATTTTTCTTCTCTTACTCATTCTTTCTACATCAGTTCATACAAACCTTTCCAGTTTTTCTGAAACCATCTTTTTAATCATTTTGCTTATGATAATTGTATTTTATCACTTTAATAACTTGTTCAGCCACTCCACATTTCATACATACCCTATCAGTTTGTAATTTTTTTGTCACAGAAAAAGGTTTTTAATTTTTTTTTAATATGTGAGTCCCTTTCACCTTTCTTTAAAACTCTTTTGAATATATAGGCCTAATTTTGATATCACTGGGTTGAAGGGTATGTATGCACAGTTTAATAACTTTGGGGGACATAGTTTATTTACAATTATTTCCTAGAGTGGCTTGATCAATTTATAGTTCTCCTGAAAATGCATTAATGCACCTGTTTTCCCACAGTTCCTCCAGCATTTTCCGTCTTCATTTATCAACTATATCACTGAGAGTATGAGATAGAATATTCATTAGGGACATAGTGTTATAATTTTCTTTCCATAGTTTGGAAATTTCCTTTCTGTGATTTGCATATCAATACGTATTGGTTTGCAGATTTACATGTCATATTTTTATGGAGGCTGTGCTGTTCAAGTTTTTGTTTTCTGTATCAGTTCAAGGTTCAGTATATATGCTACCAACAGGAGCATAAATAATGTATTTCTCCAACACCCACTAAAAGTAGAGGTGGGAGACAAAGCTATAGTTTGGGCAAAGTTAAGTGGGCACCATTTATTTTGGTATTATGACCAAGTAACTGATTTGTGTCCAAAATGCAGACTGTTCTACCTCCAAGAAAATAAAGGAAAGAGGAATGATTCCATTCTTCAGTTTATCTGAGAGAAAGAGATGCTTCTTAAGACAGAAGTGTGCCAGTCTGAAAACAAAAATGAAAATGAATCTGGAGAGAAACAGGAAAATTTTAACCACTTTCGGGAGGTTGGAGGGTGAAGAAATGAAGGTAAGTAATTTATTCTTTCCTAAAGATAAAGAATGTGGACTGAATAAAGAGGAAGCAGTAATTTTTCAATCAGGAAGTCACTGAATCACTCATTCAAAAACCACTTATTAAATACTTTATGTATTTGAGACTAGATTCTTACTATATTTTGCCTTGGTAAGAGGGAGAGAAGGGGGGGAGGAGAGAGAGAGAGACAGAGAGAGAGAGAGACAGAGAGAGAGAGAGAGACAGAGAGAGAGAGAGAGAGAGAGAGAGAGAGAGAGAGAGAGACAGAGAGAGAGAGAGAGAGACAGAGAGACAGAGAGAGAGAGACAGAGAGAGACAGACAGACAGAAAGACAGACAGACAGAGCAGAGAGAGAGACAGAGATAGAGACAGAGACACAGAGAAAGGCAGAGACAGAGGGGGAGAAACAGAACACAAAACAAAACAAAGAAAAAATATTATAAAGTCCCTGCCATCAAGAAGCTTATAGTCTAATGGGGGAAGGAACTTATAAATAGTGGGGTATATACAAGATATATATATATATACAGTAGATGGGATGTAATCTCAGAAAGGAAGACAATGGAAGCTGGGGGACTTGGGAAGATGTTGTGGATAATAGGAACTACTAAGTGAGAAATCATCCACTAATATTAGAGGAAGAAGCACTTAACAACGACTGCTTCTTTGCTGAAGGATACCGAATAAGGAAGCTATTTGTTGACTTGAGAGCAACAATAGGTAGGTTTCCTTTCTCTCTAGGGTACATATTCAAAATGGGGCAGAGGACATTTGCAGAATTGTCACACCAGATCACTCTTGCTTCTGGTAATTCATGTGGTGCAGATAGTACTTCCAGAAGGAATCTAAAAAGCATTTCAAAAAAGCACAGTCTTGGGCAAGAAATTGAGGCACTGAGACACAGGTAAAGTTTTTAACATTTGCCTTTTGAAGACACGAGTATTGCAAGAGAAAGGCAGAATGGAACAGGGAGCAAAGACTTTGAACTTTGGGAATTTTCCAAATATGTTTTTGTTTTGGGAGTAGGAGGAAGGAAGATAGCAGGGAGCAAAGAATGATGCTAGGTTGGGCCTGAAGTAGTATGCCTATGAATGTGTGTGTGTGTGTGTGTGTGTGTGTGTGTGTGTGCACGATGGTGGTGGTGGAGGGGATAGGGATATCTGAATTGGAGGAACAAACTTAAACCCCAGAACCAGCCCTAGAGCATCTATGTATGGAATGAAGTCTAAGAACTAAGAAGAATCAGGAAGAATTAAATATGGTACAAAAGATTCAGAATCAAAAGAGCCCAAATGAGTTATGGAACATGAAATGCAAGTCTCTCAAGGAGCTGAATTTTTGTACAGCTCAGGTTGATTCCAGGCTGAATCAACCTTTTTGAAATAGCTAGGTATATGTGTTGTATATGTATATGTGTTGCAGTTTCAAGTTGAGGCTGATAGGTCACCTTGGTCGAGCATTAAATAAGTTAATCTTCCTTCTGACTCAATCTTCCTCATAGGCAATGGGCATATACACAGAATTTGAGAGGAAACAAAAACATACTGAAGAAAAACAATCAAGACAAATCAAAACAATCAAGAAAAACAGTCAGGAAACACATCTTTCTATGTCTGATGAAAATAGTACATGAAACTTGGAAAGTTCATAAATAAATCTGCAGAAATGTGATTAGGCATGTCATATTCTATTTCTATCATTTTAAAGTCTTATTTATCTGAACAAAAAGTATATTCAGCATATTCTAAAGTTGGGACCAAAAGAATGAGAAGTCCAAGGGATAGACAATTTCCCCCCTTTTTTCTTATAATACAACTTCCTAGGAGAGATATTGGGGAAGATGTTGAAAGATAATAAAATGAAAATGATTACACTTGACTCTGTGAGCTACCAGAAATTGATTAGAATGTCAAAGAGAATATTGATTTAACAATAAAGATTGTTTATTATAATAGAAATCAGAGCCTGAATTTTGTCAACCAGCAAAATCAGTAGATTATGGTCTTGTTTAACGAAAGCTATTATTTATAATAAAATTTTTGGGTGTGAAAATGTTTGACACCATTGCCATACTTACCAATGGTCACCCAGAAAAGCAATGGTGAGAAGAAACAGCCCTCCTCCTGCTCCCCTCAAGGCAAAAATCACAATTTCTGTAGAAAGAGATGGAACAGATTCTAGATATGTCTAGATATACCTTACATAGATATATCTATATGATATATCTGTCTGGTGGCATAGAGCTATATCTATATATTTAGACATCCACTATGTATGTGCGTGCATATAATGTGTGTACATATGTATATATGTGTGTATTACATAAATACATATATATTGCATAGACATGAAAGTGAAGAAGGGGTTAGTTATCAGTTTCCTTTGATAAGAAATCCCAATGTAGAAATAGTTTCAGTAAAATGTTATTTGTCTTGTGTTGTCTCTTATCTATTGATTATAGGAATGCCTTGATGTCTTAATATGCTATGATTGTGACTCTAAATCTCCACAGAACATAAGCTTTGGGATTTTCTAATGAGCTAGAAAGTTTTCATGTGTGGATTTAGTGATAAAATGAGTTGAGGACTAGTCTATGGAGAGTACTATTGCCAGCAGGTTGACTTCTGGGTGATCAATCAATCAGTTGGTTTTTAAATTTCTACAATATGGCGGACACTATGCTAGCCACTAGATATATAAATAATAATTTAAAAAAAAACAATCCTTACTCTCAAGAAGCTTATAATCTACTAGTATAGACAATATAAGTATATACAGAATAAATGCAAGAAAATACGAATAATTAAATACAAGATAGGAAATAAATAAGCATTTAGGGGTGGGGTAAGGATCAAGCAGAAGGTGGTGTTTGAATTGTGTGTTGAAAGAGAGGGATTTCATGAGGTGGAAATTCAGAAAACACATTCCATACTTGGGATACATCCTGTGTATGACCACCAATACTGTTGATAAATTGTGTCAGAAACCATAATTCATAAAAACTACTAAAACTTGGAGGGTTGCAATTTGCTACAGTGAAGGCATTATTGAAATTGATGAAATTTTGTATCTTTGAAGCACTGAATTAGTATGTAAAATATTATTGCTTACCAAAAGAGTTCAGCCAGTAAAATATGGCCCATTCCTCTAAAAGAACTAATGTGCAAATGGAGAAAGACTTCCCCCCCCCCATCACTGACTTAACTGAGTTAGTTGAAAGGCTATCATCACCATGGCATTTGACAATGCTTAAGGGATACTGGGGAGAATGGTGGAAGGCAATGCCAATGCCTTGAAATAAGACCTGCATTGTGAAAAGGATAAAAACAAACAACTGCAGCTGAAATGATGGTTGAGAGCAAAGCTGAGCTTACAAAGAATAACAAGATGCAAATGCTCATAATTAATTTATGTGAGTTTTCAAACCCAGGTTTGTGCAGGAATGGACAGTGGTGAATAAGCAGAGATTAGATTTCAGGATAAGACTAAGTTTCATTTCAGTAATTTTCTTTGCCTCCCCACCCTGCTACTCTCCACCTATCCCTCTTCCCCAACCCTCCCTCCCTGCCTTTTTTTTTTTTTTAATACAAAGAACCCTTTAAACTGTGTTCAGACTAGTTAGAAGCTCTGTTCCACAGAGATAGAAAGTAGAGCTATCAACAGAAAAGGAATTACAGTGCGTTTAGTTTCCTGATAGCTAATTTTCACTTTCTGAATGTAACATGCCCTCTGGGTCAAGTTAGCCTGATAATTCCCCTCCCTTACCGTCTCTTAGGCTCACAAGAGTGGGCAGATCATTAGCTAAAATCTCAGGGACTTGCTATTTTTGCCCAGAGGTAGTGAGTTTAGCTAAAGGTTGGGCCACTCATTCTGACCCAGGAGGAGATAGTCTTGAACCAGAGAACATTACACTTTGAAACGGCTCCAATGATAGGATACTTTTCCATGAATGATAATTATCTATGTGACATTAAACTTATGTCTAAATAGCCCCAAGTAAAGGGGCAACTTTAGAAATTAACAGAGGCTCACAATGTTAGGTTAGGAAGGACCTTAATAATTAGTTAATACAGCCCTTCATTTTTGAAATGAGGACACTGAGAGGGGATTTTACTAATTTAGTGGTTTGCTAACAGTTAAACAAATAGTTGCAGAACCAGGACTAGAAAAATTTAATCAAGAGGTAACCAGATTGTAATCCTTAGAGATACAATTCTGGCTTCTAGTTGTGACCAGGGCTTCACTGGCGAAGAGAATTAAATCTACACTCACTAATCCAAGTCAGCTCTGAAAGGCTCAAGAAACATCCCCAGAGAAGATTCATCCTTTGACCTTTTCTAAGGTGACAGTTAGTTGGGAATGATAATATGGGGTTCACTAAATGAGGAGGGAATGAATGCTAACAGCTGAGAAGTCAGGGGGGGCAATAGGTGGATGTGGAACCTATCTTCGATTTTGTGGGAAGGGAAGGAATCTGAAAGAGAGATCAGGAGGAAGTACATTCAAGTTATGGGGAATTAGTTGTGTACACTCCAGGAGGTGATTATCTTGGTGTAATCTAATCTTATTAAAAGTTAGAAGATCCAAGTGGACGATGAAATGAGTGGGCAGGCTGATACGCAACAAGATGATGACTAGGCAAAGGCCGAGTAGCCTTGGCCACGGGAACAGAGATGGAGTGCTAGGTTCGTCCTTATACCTGGATAAAATCTTTGGGAGATATTATCTGATAGAAGACTTTTCTGTCTCTCCTACCTTATCCAAAATTCATGTCTACCATATGATATAATATTCTCACAACCTACTGACTTCTCCAGGATGAAAGAAGGAATTCCATTTTTTATTGCAAGCTCTCCCTGCCTGAAATCAACTCACTTAGTTGTATACCATGAACTCTCTTGATGCTTAGAATTAGCTGTCTTTGTGGTCAAATTTATCACTTTGTGTGCTACATCTCTTTGTTGTTTTTAATTCCAAAAACACAAATTTAAGGATATAGAATGTTGCATTTAGGAAAAAAGCAAGTAGTTTATTTTGGATAGAATATAAAAACAGATGAAAGAGAATTTCTAGGTTAAAGAGTAGCAACGTTTTCATTACTTTTCTCACATAATTCTAAATTGATTTCTGTAATAGTTAGACCAATTCACATTTCCACCAAGAGTAAGTTAGTGTGCCTGTCTTCTGATAGTTCATCCAACACTGATTATTTCCAACTTTTATCATCTTCATAAATTTGCTAGCGTGAGGTGAAACTTAAAGAGTTATTTTAAATTTTATTTCTCTTATTATTAGTGATATGGAACATTGTGGAGTATGGCTTTTGACAGTTTCTCTTTCTTCTTTTGAAATCTGCATGTTAATATTCTTCGTTAACTTATTCATACATGGAAGGTTTTTGAGCAAGGAGACCTGTGCTTTAGGAAAGTGGTTTTGACTGCTATGTGGAGGTTGGGGAAAATGAAGGCTGGATTTAGAGAGAAAAAAATAGAAGAATACGACAATATTCTAGGTGAATGCTAATGAGAACCTGAAAGAAAGGATGACCATATGAGTAGAAAGAAAGGGACGAGCAGGCAATGTTGTGAGGGCATAATATGTAGGATTTGGCAACTGATTAGATAAAATGGATAGAGGGGAGTAAGGGCAATGGAGCATCAAAGATATCTCTGAGGATACAAATTTGCATGACTGGGAAGATTATATCATCAGCATAAACAGAGGTGTTATGAGGGGATATTCAACAAGCAATCGGAAATGGAAGATTAAAGATAGGTCTAGAGATACAAATTTTGGAGTGATTTATAGAGAAGGCATATTTTAACTTGAGAGAGCAGATGAGATGATGAAAATAGAAAGCATGGAAATTGGGACGAAAAGGCCCAGGGCAGAATTTTGGATGGAAACACTCACATTTTGTGGGCATGAAATACATGAAGAACTGGCATTGGACATTTGGAAGAAGTCAGATAAACAAGAGAACCAGGAGACAGCAGAAATTTTGAAGTCAAGAAAGGAGAGAGTATAAAACAGGCACAGATAATCTACAGTAAAAGCATGCAGAAATGCCAAGGACCACAAATGAAGAAAAGGTAATCAGATTTAGCAAATAATAGATAATTGCTAATTTGTTAGAGATACTTCAGTGTCTCTACAGCTTCAGTACACTGTATGACAAAGCTTAAATGTGGTAAGGAAATGAAGGCAATGATCTGTCAGTGAAAGGGATGGAAGATCCAGCATGATAGTCTGAGAGGATGGCAGGGTTTTGGTGGGAGTGGGGTTGAAATAGAGCTAGGACTGTGCTGGCATCAGCTCTGATCAGCCTATGAAAGCCCATAGTTAAAATTTCAGTATGAGTACTTATATCTCAGAAATCTGCAAGCTACAATTCAGGCCTTGGTTTACTGTTTTTTTGGCTGTATGAACTTAAGAAAACATTAGCCACGCAGATTAAACTAAAAATATGTGGGCTTTATATATAATGTATACACAATTTAAGGTATAAAATATGAACATATATAATACATAGATACACATACATGCATATGTATGCACATGTACATATATGTGTGTCTATGTTTCTATACCTACATAGACACATATGTAGGCATACATACATACATGCACACACACACACATATATATATGTATATATACATATATCAGAGTTCATGTCGTCCTCTTACCAACACACTTCTTTATTGCTCTATAAACATTGCTTAAGCTTAGCAAGTAGGAAACTCAGGAAATGGCATTATCACCAGACTGGAGGACTTGGGACTAGAGGCTAATACCAGCAGTAATAATAATAAAAAAAAATAAGAATTAGAGTTTATACAATGCTTTAGGGTTTGCAAACTGCTTTACATTTAAACCTTACAATGCCCCTGTTCACACAACTGTATAGATGTAGTAAAAGAGGGAAAAAATCGAGAAAGACTGAAGATAAAGACAGAAGAGGAAAGGCAGATGGATGAAAAGGGTCCACTACCCAAGGAAGTTGGAAGATATGGGATTAAGACCCAAAATAGAGCGGTTAGCTTTGAAAATGATATGGTCTATCTCATTTTCTGAGACTAAGCCAAAGATGGTCAGGACAGATACAGACAAGAGAGAGACAAAGAGACAAAAAGAAATGAATGAAAGTGCACAGAAGTGTTTAGGAGGTCATGGCTCTGGAGGAGAATATTGGGAGGGCAGAGTATTAAAATAAATATCTATGTTCCTTTAATATTAAATATTAATATGAATACTTTAAGCAAGGTGAGAGTAGAGGTTGAGTCAAGGGGAATATTTCAAGAAAGGGAGAATGACATGGAGTTTGGTCCTTCACAGAAACAAGGACGTAGCTAGGACAACATGGAGTATAATTGAAATGAGGCTATGTTGAGCAATAGCACCAAAGGAAGGACCTCAAAGCAACTATGGGGAACAAGGAGCAAACCAGCTCTTTGCCTCATCACATTGTGTTGGAGGCATGAGAAAAGGACTTTCTGGCACTTGAGAAGATGGGAAGTTATAATTATTTCATCTAGAGAAAGCTTGCTTTCAATGAGCTCAAACTGGAAAGCATATTAGGAAAGAAAGATAGTCTGAGTGGGGGATGAGAGAATTGATTATAATGGTGGTCCAAAGGTCAAGAGTCTGAAGATTGACCTACATTTAGGGGATGGGAGGTGAAAGTAGAATTAACTAAAGAAACAAAGAAAGAACTAGAGAAGTTAGAACTGTGTCAAGATGATTAATTGGAAGGAGCTTTAATAGGAATAGTGTTATAAAATCATAGTATTCTAGATTTCAAGAGGAAGAGAACTCAGAGGTAATCTCATCCAACCCTTCATTTTACAGATGGAAAAACTGAGACCCAGGGAAATAAAGTGACTCATCCAAAGTCACAGAGGGAATATTCACAGTGATGGGGAAAAATGGTGAAAAAATAATCAAGGAAAGCTCCTTGAGTGAAAGGAATGCTTCATTTTTGTCTTTGAATACTTAGCACTCAATATTTTGTTCTTGCTCATATGGTCAGTCATGTCTGACTCTTCATGATCCCATGGACACAACTATCCTCTCTCCCTCTCCCTCTCTGTCTCTGTCTCTGTCTCTGTCTCTGTCTCTGTATCTCTGTCTCTCTCTTTCTCTCTGTCTCTGTCTCTCTGTCTCTCTGTCTCTGTCTCTGTCTCTGTCTCTCTCTCTCTCTCTCTCTTTCTCTCTCTTTCTCTCTCTCTCTTCCTATCTATCCTTCAGTGTCTCCCAAAACCTGTCCAAGCTCATGTTCATTGTTTCCTTGAAACTATTCACCTCATCCTCTTCTACTTCCTTTTTTTCCATCTCAAAATCTCCCAACATCAGGGTATTTTCCAGTGAGTCCCATCTTCTCATTGTGCAGTCAGAATATTTAAGCATCAGCTTAAGTATTTGACCTTTCAATGAATAGCCCAAATTAATTTCTTCAAGTATTGACTGATTTGACCTCCTTGCTATCCAAGAGATTCTCAAAAGTCTTCTACAGCACCATAATTAAAAAAAATGTTGATTCTATGGTGTTCAGTTTTCCTTATAGTCCAACTTTCAAGACATACAGTACTACTGGAAATAAAAACATAGCTTTGGCAATTCAGTCCTTTGTTGACAAGATTTCTCTTCATTTTAGCATACTGTCCATTCAATATAATAACCTTCTTACTCAATCCATGATGAATTGAATTAAAAAAAAAGCCATGAAAATTAAAGTTAAAAGGTCATTAATGGAGAAAGAATTTCAAATATAGGCATAAAATTGATGTCATAGTTTTAGGGGCTGCCCCATAAGTTAAAGTGCTGACTGAGTCACAGCCAAGTACTGGGTTTTGGGAAAAGCTCTCAGATACATGGGAACTGAAGACTATCTCTTGAAAGTCAAGGCTCCCCTTACAGACAAGTTTCACTCCCTCCTCTTTCTGAAGGTTCAGGAAACACATGAGCTTCTGTGGTTAGTGCTTGAAGGGATTTTATTTTTTTTTATTTTATTTTTTACAGTTATGATTTTATTTTTTTTGCCATTTTAAAATTTATTGTATTTGTTTTCAGTGTTTGACAATCACTTCCATATATCTTAGATTTTTTTCCCTCCTTCCCTCTCATTCTCCCCTTCCCTCCTCACTCCCTCTCTGAGATGCTGTACAATCTTATATAGGTTCTACATGAACATTCCTATTAAATACCTGTTGCATAGAAGAATTAAAATGAGTGGGAGAAGCCATAAAACAAAACAAAACATAATACAAAAGAAAATGGTCTGTTTTTATCTGCAATCCAATTCCGTAGTTCTTTCTCTGGATGTGGAAGGCATTTTGCTACAAGAGTCCACAGAAAATTTTTTTTTAAGTCCATTCATTACAACGAAGCACTAAGTCTTACCAGAAAAGTTCCTTGCATGCTGTGGTTGTTGCTGTGTACAAATATTTTTTCTTAAACATTCAGAAATATATTACTATGTATTACATTATATTATTTTGGCACATAGCCAAAGTAAAATTTGGAATTCTTGCCCCTCAGGCTCAGGGCTCCCATTTATTCCATTGCCTAATGAAATATGCAATGGCACTTCTGAAAATTAGTAGTTTTTCCTGGTGTCTTAGGAAACATCTCTCTGTATCTGTCTCTCTCTCTTCCTCTCTCTCTCCCTCTCTAATACAAAGACCACGACAACTCAGGCTGTGTGTATGCCATCCCTGGTTGTTTAACAGAGATCTCCCCTTTGCCAGCTGAATTACTAGTTTCTAAAGTAATTTGTAAACATTCAAATTGTGTGCTTTATAAGCCAAAGCTATTTGGTTTCAAAGAGAACAGTTCAAAATGAAAACTTCTTTAAGAGATACATTATTTCTTTTTCCAAGAGAGTTTGATGTATTCTTTGCCTTGCTAATGATCTCATACTTAGCATACTTTTTAAAGTCTTTACTATTTAGAACTAGATACAAGAAGAGGCCATCCACTTCTCTTAGCAAGAGCTCTGGGCTGCTCTCTGAGCCATTAAAGACACTTGTTCTTGTTGTTTGTCCTGCATTTTTGAAGAAGATCAGTGACATCATGGAGTGATTTCTTCACTTGCCATGCATTGGATTTAAAAGAATCAGAATATATTAGAACACAATAGAATGCATCAAACTCTCTTGGAAAAAACATAATGCATCTTTTAAAGAAGTTTTGCTCAAAGTCATCAGCCTCCCTCTCTATTTCAGAGTCATTGAAATCCAGGGGCAAGATGGCAAGTGGCAAAAGTCAAGTTGAACAATGGCCTGGAATGTAGTGGAATATTTTGGTGTCCGACCCAACACTAACTGCTGCATGGTGCCTGTTTCAGCCACCTTCACGGTTGTTGGAATAAATTATTCTTATCTGCCCATTCCACCACTGAAAGTCTTCACATGCTTGGGGTAAACACCACCCTAATTCATTGATGGGTGTGATGCTTGTCAGACACCTTCAGCCTGGTTTAGCCTGACTACCAAGATCATTTACTGGGGTGTGGCTGCTATACATGCTACAGCTTCTTAGAGCTACAGATTATAGTTGAGTGGTAGGGGGACACCAGAGGTAGAGAAGTAGCCCTGAAAAGGGCTTGGCAAGTCCCTGCACTGAATGTATTAGTCCCCTCTGAACATCCCTTAAAACTTAAAGAAAGTTAAAGAAAGCTCATTATATACTTCTATGGAAGTGGGAGTAGCAGAAGTAGTATAAAGTCTGTGTTTTGCTGCTCCAGCAATATGCAGAGAGAATAAAGATTAGGGGAGCCTCTGAAAATACTACAAGGAATGAAAGAGTGGCTATGAACTATTTTCTATACACTATTTTATTGAGAACCCTCATGGACTTCTGTAATTTAGGCATTAGTTCTGTCTAAGCAAAGGATCAGGAGATAGGGGCCATCTGCAAAAGTCCAGTCATATCTCGCACTGCTCTGCAGTGCCCATATTGGTTGAAGCGAATAATATTAAATAAAATCTTGAAAGATATTAAGAATAACAGCTTCTTGGACTTTGAACAGTCTATTTACTCTCACTCTTCCTGAGTCTTCAGTCAACCAAGATTAATTGCCATTTGAAGAATAATTTGTGATTTCCTCTTTTCCTACCTTTGCTTGACCCATCATTACCTGAAATGTCATTACCACTTCTGTCTACGAATATCCTATGCTACATCCAAGATCACCTTTAATAATATCTTCCCTTTTGACCCCATTCAAACATTACTCTATCCTCTTCTATATTGCAGAAGTCCTCAGTATATATGCATGTCATATTTCACTAGCCTAGTATATGTGAGCTCTGTTAGATCCTGATTTGGAGACAAAAGATCTATGTTCAAATCTCCAGACTGCTACTTAGTAACTTTAAAACTGAGCAAGTCCCTTTATGTCTCTGTGGTTGTTTTTACATCTGTAAAATAAAGATTTTTGCATATAAAATAAAATGTTTTCGGGGGTGAGGTGGAGGCCACTTTGGTGTAGTAGGAGTACTAGATTTGGTCAAGGGACTAAATACCAGTTCCGCTATTTACTAGTAATGTGTCTCCAAAACAAGTCATTTACTTCTTTTTGCTTCCATTTTCTCATCTATAAAACAAGGATAATAACATCTGAATTCTCTCTCTACATGACTCACATACATTTCACTGATGGCATCCTTTACTGTAGTTCTTTTCAAAATTCCTTATTTGTTATCGTAACAGTAATCACTCCAACATAAACAGGGGGGCCTGCTATCACAGGCTCTTAGATCTGCATTTATAAAAGGAAAGGCAACTTTTGAGGGGTTAGCAATTACTTTAATGAAGCACATATATCATTCAGTTATTTCATGGAAAAAAGTCAGCACCCTAGACTTCAGAGAAATCTATATCAGAAGATAGTGCTTCCAAACTGTCTAACAGTTAGCAATACATACACACAATTCAATAGACAGGTCCATCTGTCTGACCACAGTTACCAGAGAGAGAAGCACCAACATCTGGGTTTTCAAAGCTGGGGGGCTGCTTAGTGGCTTCCCAGAGTCCTATCTGATATACAAACCTTCTTCCAAAAACTAAGCCCCAAAGTAAAACCCCACCCTCAGAGTATTTATGCACTTTTCAGAGCCAGAGGGCATGACCCTCTGATTAAGTGTCTCAATAGAAAAAAGCGAAAAGTACTTGGAACCCTCCTACAAAAAACAAAACAAAACAAAAAACTCCCCTATTTAAGCTTCCCTCAATGGGCAGGTCCATCAATGGATGGGGAAGAGCCTCCTTAATCATATTATTCAGAAGCATTATACTTCTTGATTATACTAAAACAAAAACAGCAAAAGATCCTACTTAACTTGATCTCACTGTTATATGTTGTAGCCTGCTCATAATCACCATGCACCTCTCCATAGTCCTCTGCCTGATATGCATATTCAATTAGGATGATCAGATTATAGATTTACAATTAGAAGGAATCTTAGAAGTCATCAACCCTCTTTTTACAGTTGAGGAAACAAACATGGAGAAGTTCAGAACATAGACACATGACTAGCGAGTATCCAAGGCAGCATTTGAGTACAAAATTTCCCACTTACAAGTCCAGCGCCTGCAACCATACAGAAGTTAGGGATAACAGATAAGTCGCCCAGGTTCCTCCTGTAATGTCAGGCGAAAGCAAGGATCACCTGTATTGTTGGATGGACTCATAATTTTTTTCTTTGAAGCGATGAGAAAAAGATACTTAGGGCAGGAGTCAAATTAAAAAGAAGATAAGAACCCAGTCAGAGATAATTATGTACCCAAATAATTTGTGACAAAAGGCGCAATCAAACTCACCAAAGACAGAATAACCAGGCTTGGCAGTTTGATATTAGAGAATGTGAAACAGAAGGAGCCAAAGCTTCAGGCAACTTTAGCAGAAAGAAAATGCATTTTAATATATTAAACAGTGTCCTTATTCGAAAATTTCCATTCAATCTCTTGCCAAAAGGAAAATGTACTGCTGCATATCAGCTACAATATGGCTTTCTTTTTTTACATACAGCAATCGCCAGACCACTGTAGGCTAAGATAGGGAGGTTTGGACCACAATGTTGGCACTTTAAGCTTAATATATGTTCAGAGGGTTAATAATCTGTTCAAGTAAAGGGTGATATCCAGATAAATAGTCAAAATAAAAATAATGGAAAATAGATTTGCCAGGCACATTCAGATTACATTTCTACTATTATTTTTCTCTTCGGGCTGTACTTCTGAAAATATCTTTCCAGCACAGCAGTCAGTCAGTCCAATTATATATTTTTAGACACTAGTAAAAGGCTTTTCTTTCCTTTTTCCTCTCCCCTTCATCTACACATCTGGAAAGAACAGAGTTGATGACCAGGAATTGGCATATACCATTCATACCCAGTGTGCTTAGCTTAATTTCCTTCATTTTTATAACACTTTCCTATACTGCTGCTCTAGAATTCAATAAAATGTCTCATTATGTAAAAAGTAGCAGGAAAAAAAGAAAATCCAGACCAGAAAGCAAACCTGACTGAAGTTCCAAGTTTCTTATCACTGCATTGATCAGAAATGAGAAACAGAAGTAGAGAGGTGGGCCTTTAATGCCAACATCCCTTATGGGTCATTTTCTCTCCTTTATCCCTGTCTGTAAATTGCCTTTGTTAGTTTCTATTTCTACTTTTTTGAAAGACTCACTTTTCTTTTTATATCTTCCTATTATCTTCTGATAATCTTTTTGAAATACTATGATGGTTTTCACTATTTATTTTGTGGTTGTTTTTAGACATATCCTTGATTTCATTGTTGGGAATTCCCAATGAGGAAACTCTTTAAATTGTTTAAATTTTGTTTTATTTTTAACTAATAGAATAAAACAAGCATTTTCGTAGTATAATATAAAAAGATGATTGCACATGAAACTGCAAATCTATTATTGTACAACTTCTTATTCTTTTAAAATATATAATATAATATCATGTATATTTCTTTCCCCCCTTTTATCTCCTCTCCCCTAGAGATGATTACTATTAGACATAAATATGTATATATGTATATGTATAATCATTCTAAACATACTTGTGTTTATCAGTTCTTTCTCAGGATGCAGACAGTGTCTTTCATTGTAATTGATCTGAGTATTTATAATAGCTAGCATGACTTATTTGGTCAAATTCATTTTTAAAACAATGTTGCTGTCACTGTGTACAATATTCTCTTGGTTTTGCTTATTTCATTCTTCATAATTTTGTGCAAATCGATTCATGTTTTTCTACGATCATCAAGCTCACATTTTTTTTATAGAGCAGTAGTATTCCATCAAAATCATATACCACAACTTATTAAACTTTTCCCCAATTGATGGGTATCCCCACAACTTGTGACAGTTTAATAGTTCGTTGGCTATAATTCTAGATGTTTCTCCAAAATAGTTATGTCAGTTTGCAATTCCACCAAGCAATAAATTTTTGTCACATCCTCTCCAACTTTTGTCATTTTCCCCCTCAATCATTTTGGCCAATAAATACGAAATGGTATCCCAAGGTTGTTTAAATTTGCATTTCTCTAATTAATAATGATTAAAAGTATCTTTATATGACAATAAATTCTTTCGATTTCTTTATCTAAAAATTGCTTGTTCAACTCTTTCCAAGTTAGTGACCATTTTGCCATTTAGAGTCTGATGGATCTGGGTCAGTGAGAGGTTAACTGATTTATCCAGGTTAAAGTCCCACAACCAATATCAGAGGTGGGTGAACTTGAACCTGGACCTTCCTCATTTGAAGGCTTGTCCTATCTGCATATTGCCTGTATTCATACTACTTCTTTCATTATAACACACACACACACACACACACACACACACACACACAATTTTTATCGTTTAACTCTTTAACCCTTTTAAATGCTTGGTCTATCATTATTTACATGAGTTCTTTAATTTGTTCCTTCCAATTTCCCTTCTGCAAAGCTGATATGGTCATATGGTATAACCTAAGCAGAACCCCACTTTTCTGGGGATAAAGGTTTTGATAGAGGATGGAAGGGAACCCTTTGGTGGGCCTTGACAAGAAAAACAAAACAGAACAGTGTAAGATGTTATCAATCATTTGAACTACAGTATAAATGAGTTTCTGTATTCTTTTTTGAAAATAGATTTTAGTTGGTAGAAACCCATGAAAGTGTTTGCCCTGTTATATTTCTAAGGGCTTCTACTGAGTGAGAAAGTTGAGACTTGGAAGATAAATTTTGATACATTTAACAATTTTGTCGAACCATGACCTTTATCCCATTATGAGACGTATTTCCAACCTCCCTCTGCCTTTTTCATAGCTGAAGTGTGAAGAAACTCCCTCTTTACTGTTTCGTGGGAATAAGAGATTATTTCTACTATCTGCTAAGAAACGATGTGTTATAACTTTACCCTTCTAACCTGATAATGAGGAAATGAACACTGGTTACTGAGATGTTAGCATAATAAAAGAATCAATGTAAATAAATAATATAACAAGATAGACAAAAATCAACTCTCCTTGTGGGATATATTAATAAAATTATAGTTTCCAGAATGATAGCGGTGACAGCTATGCTGTGGTCTTCCCTAGTCAGATCACATTTGAGAATTTGTTTCCAATCTGAGCATGTCATTTTGAGAAGTCAGAGCATTCAGAAAAGGGGAACCAGCGTGGTGAGGATACTTGAAACTGGTTCATTTGGATGGTCACTTGAAAGAACTGGGGATCTGTAACCTGGACAAAAGATGAGTAATAGGCACTACAATATCTATCTTCAAATGTTTAAAGGGCTCCCTTCTAGTCCTAGATCCTTTTATGCTACATGAAGAATTGTTCTGCTTGACTCCAGAGAACAGGACTGGATTCAATGAAGAGAAGTTACAGAAAGACAGACTTTAACTCTTTGGAGATATATAAAAATTCTAATAATTTGAGCCATGCAAAAGTTGATTGACCCTTGGAGCCACTCATTGGCATGTGCCAAGTTGTACTTATTAGAAGATTCCTGTTTAGGTAAGGATTGGACCTTTGAAGGCCTTCAAGTTTGGGGGCATCATAATTTTGTACTCATCACTGTTGCTATTACAGAACTATGTTTTCATTGGTATAATTTTCATAATGACAAAAATACCTCTCCTAAAGCAAATGAGTTCTAGTCTCAGAGAGTTCCTTGGACCACTGAGAGGTTAAATGACTTTCCCAGGGTGACACAGTCAGTGGGACCTGAGCCCCACTGCATTCAAGTCCTACCTCAGATACTCCTTAAGTCCACGATCCTGGGGAAGTTATTTAACTTGTAAGTGTCCAAGTTATCTCATTTGTAAAATGTAGATAATAGTACAGTACCTACTTAACCAAGTTGTTGGGAAGATCAAATGAGTTAATACATGCAAAAGGCACTTTGAAAATCTCAGAATGCTTATATAAATTCTAGCTAGTTTTCATCACCACCACCATCATCATCATGCCTGCCATACAGTAGATAATAAGTGCTAATGGACTAATAGATAAAGTATCCCTCAATAATTTAGGGGTCTGTAATGATAATTTTCTATATAAAAGTGCTTTACACAATAGTGTTATCAGGGCTTGGAGCAAGCCCAGATCACCTAAAATGGAGGCACCCAAATGGAAGACTACAGGGCTATGTATTCTCTCTTGTGGTTGGGAATAATCTCTTTATATTGGCTTCATAGTTTTAACTGTCTTCATCTTTAAAACAACCCCTGATAGAGGTTAAAGGTTTATTCAAATCAAAAGTACTACATGGGTACTACACAGTAGGTGGGGAAGGATCTGAGGACCACCTAACATTCCCCTTAGTTTCTGTGATTCTTAGAAAAATGTTTAAACTTTTGATCGTTTCCTTTGTTATTTTCAGTTCCAGAGTCCTGGAGCTTAAATCATATGGACTGTGGAGCACAGGGTTCTGGGCTAGATGCTGTAATTAGCCTAGTAAGGAAGCCTTGAGATGCTAGAACCCTACAACCCAAGAACCAAGACCAAGAGGCTATGGATTTGGAACTGGAATTGATGTCATATGGCAGCTGAGTTAAACTATGAAGATGATTACCTTCCTGTCCTATGACAGGAGTAGATATTGATCCTATTATGTCCTCAGGCTTGGGAGTGAAAGATTTGTATAATTTTTTTCTGGCTGTACCTTTGAAGTAAACATTGTTTTAAAAGAGTTAATAGGAATGTTAAGTGGTTAAGTGAAAATGGATTCTTTGGGCCACCCAAACTGGGAGAACACAGTTTATGTACTTGAACCAGTTCTGGAGAACACTGGGGGAGGAGTGAAATGAAACATACAAACATAGAGACAGACACACAGAGTTAAAATAAAAAGAAAGAGGCAGAAACAGAATCTATTGTGCTTCATCTGAAATAAAAAAAATAAAAGCAATCATGATTTTAGACAAAGCAAAAACAAAACAAATAGATCCAGCTAAAAAGGATAGTCAGGGAAACTACATTTTTCTAAGATGTTCTATAGACAAAGAAGTAATACAAAACAAATACAAGTTTTTTTTCCCATAAAAGCCACATTTCTTAAATATATTAGTATCTGAGGCAAATTTATAAATACAAGAGTCATTACTCAGTTGATAAAAGATCAAGGGATATGAACAGGGAATATTTCAGAAGAAGAAATCAAGGCTACCTATAATCATGTGAAAAAATGTTCTAGATTACTATTGATTAGAGAAATGAAAATTAAAAGTCTCTTCATAATTATCAGGTTGGCAACCATAACAGAAAAAGAAAATAACAAATACTGAAGGGGATGTGAAAAGCAGGCACACAAATATATTGTTGGCTGAGTTGTGAACTGGTTTATCTTGATCAGTTTGGAATTATGTCCAAAGGAGTATAAGAATGCACATAACCTTTGACTCAGCAATACCACTACTAGGTTTGTATCTTCAGTAGTTTTTTTTAATGGATCTATACATACAAAAATATTTATATCAGCTTCTTTTCTGCTAGCAAGGAATTGGAAATTGAGGGTATGTCCATTAATTAGGGAATAGGTGAACAAGTGATGGTATATGATTGTGATGGAATACTATTGTACAATAAGAAATGATGATCAGGATGGTTTCAGAAAGCCCTGGGGAATCTCATATGAAGTAAAACAAAGTGAAGTGAACAGACCCAGGAGAACATTATACATTGTGATGGTAATATTGTAATCATAATCAAATGTGAAAGACTCAGATATCTATCTGATCAATATGATGATCCAAAACAACTCCGAAGGAACCATGATGAAATATGCTATTTCCGGTTGACCAAGTTGGTGAGCTCTTGAATGCAAATTTTAGGATAATTTTTAACTTTATTTTTATTACTTTTCATGACATTGTTAATATGAAATATGTTTTGTATGATTTAATAGGCATAATTGATTCCATACTATCTTACTTCTCAGAGGGTGAGGGATGGGTTCTAGGAAGAGAGAGAATTTGAAACTCAAAATTAAAAAAAAGAACATTAAAAATAAATACATAATAAAAAATAAAAAAATGTTGCATGCCTCAACTTCAGGCAATGAGGTCTAGAGAAAAACTGATATAACAATGATCCAATGACTCTTTAAAAGCAAAAGATACAGCCAAACTTTGATATGTCAGTGAGGGACAGTGAAATAAGTAGAGCTGTATGCTCTCTGTATCTATTACCAAGCATATTATTTCTAGAGAGAATATTATGCTTTTTAAAGGAAAATTCATCAATAAGGTAATGGTCTATCAGCAAGGTAATCAAGGTGATTGTTATCTTCCCTTTGAAGTGAAATCCAATTGGCTACTAATGTAGTGGTAGACCCCAGTCTGGTAGTTTTTTCCCAGTGCAAAGATAATGCATGTTTTAAAAGAGAAATAGCCCAGAAAAAATAATTTCATAGTTATTTATACCAATATAGCAGTAGATAGTCCTTGCATCTTTTACTAAGCATGAAATCTTTAGAAATAAAAGAAATCAAATCAGAGGGTAACTCTCCATTTCAGAGTAGAAAAAAAGATATATTTCCTATTTTTTTCACTCCAAAAATAATCATCATTACCATCACAAAAATAATGATAAAACTTGAATCTTATGATTCGCCACTTCTCATGCACTGTTTTTCCTTTCAAGAGCTCTCATGTATTTGACAAGGGAGCTAACTCACTGAAACCCACAACCAAATAGAAGCTTTATCCGAACCCCCACTCTATTTGGCCTTCTGTACTTTAAAGCCTTCCTCCCCTCTCCTTCCTTGACCTTGATATCCATTCAAATCCTTCTCAGATTGCCCTCTTCTCTTTCACTTTCAAACTATGTGAAAAAAAAATGTTTCCCCACGACTCACTGACAACTCAAACACTTGCAATCTGACTTTTGATGATACCTCTCTCCTGTAACTGTTTCATTCAGTCACCAATAACAGTTAGATTACTTAAAGCAATAAACTTTTTTCTTTGATCTTGTCTTTGATGAGAGTTTGACAACATTCAACAAACTCTGATGAGTTTGATAACATGCATCTTTATTGATAAAGACCATACTTACTACCCTTAGCTTCTGTAGCACAACATTCTTAGGTTTTTTCTTCTCTTTCTCTCTCTCTGATTATTCCTTTTATGTGTCATTTTATTTTTGGTCCAATAGTTGCTTTTCCCTTTTTGAGAGCTAGTGAGGTCATTCATGCCACAGTTCTCAGATCACCCTTCTGTGCTATTGGAAGTGGGGGTCAATATCGAGGTTAGGGGTGGCAGTAGTAAGAAACTCAGGAGACAGGATTGACTCTGAATGGTAAAACTTTTTCCTTTCACAGTTCTGTTGAAGGAATTCAACTGTGATCCTCTCTCCACCCAGTTTATAATTCATTTCTCATTAATAGGACCATATGTAAGAGTCCAAACCTTCTTCCTAGTGAAATGGTGAGATTTAGGGTAAGTCTGGCCTCTCAGCCCTGTAGTTACCATTACGTATTTTCTTTTCTTTGTCCTTAAACTTCCTTTTCTCTAGTCCACAGCAACTTTTGCTTCCTTCTAACTGGCCCTATTCCACAGATCACCCCCAATGCTGATGGCTGCAACTTATATAAGCTGCCACTTGGTGGGTGGTGATTCTTGGGTAATAAAAAGTCTGACTTATTCCATGAACTATAGTCCAAAGAATCCTACTTTCCACAGCTGTGGCTTACTGAGAATTTTACAAAAATGCTTGTCTAATCATTTTTAATTAAAAATGTTACTTTGCTAATACAACTAAGCATTTCCTTTTCTAGAATTACTCATCACTGAGTTTAAATAGCTTAAATAATTTAGAGAAATATTTAAGGCAAGATAAACCCTGCATTAAGCCTGGAGCCAGCTACCTACTTCCCAACCTCCGTTTTTTGTGCCCAGACTTAGTCCAGTGATGTGGATGCCACCCTCTCCTCAAAACATACACCCGCCAAATTCACTTCATACCACTCCCAACATGTCCTCTCTTAAAAAGACCTCTCTAACAATTGAGTGTTCTGCTTGAATTTATTCCTCAATGATCAGCCTCCTCTCATAACCACATACAATTCCTATTCCAGTGATTCTGATGTTCCAGTTATTAATGTACAAACCTTGCCTTCCTTCCACCAACTCCTACCCCTAATCTCACCCCATCAGTATCTTGATGTCTTACTACAGATGTACTCACCCTTTTCACAGTGCTGTCTGAAATGCCTGTTCTATAGGCAACCAACTTGCTTTTATCTTAAACCTTTTTCTCATTTCTTCCATTTTCTGGCATTCATGGATGCCATGCTCCCTCTCAATGTCACTGCACCCATAGACATACTTTCTAATACTAATTTCACTTTTAATCATATCTCTTAACTCATTGCTCATGGTGAGGGAATTGTAAAAATTCCTGCTCCTCATCAACAATTTCATACTCTTATTCTACCCACTGTCACTCAGCAACATTTTGACCATTGAGATTTATAATTTTCACATTTATCATCCAGTACAAATATTGGTGGCCATTATCTATTGATTGCTGAGACATTATCCTTCTATCTTCATTGAGTTCAGCTCTTGGCTCACAGTCTTTCTCTCTGCCCTTACTCCTACCCTCATATTTCATGACTTCAACATAAATATTGATGTCCCCAAAATTGATTTCCATTGCTACTCCTCTACTTTATCTCAATTACATATACAGTGGTCAACCTTTGACCTTGCCATCACTAATGTATTTCATTTCTATATTCATGAGCTCTGAAATTCATAATTTCTGATATTAATCTTTCATTATCCCATCTTTCTCCAAAAAACTGTAATCCTTTATCTTATTCTTAATTTTCTTTGTGACCTCCATTCTTTCCATGCCTCTGTTTTTTCACAGACTAATCTTGACCACTTACTGAACCACCTTCAATTTTCTTTCCCCTTTGTACTATCTGCTGATCAGAACTTTCATTTCTTAATATAGTCAGCATACTTGTAATTTCAAATATATGTGTGTGTAAATATATGTATATAACACGTCCTTTATTGCCACAGTTAATATTTCTTTGATTATTTCTCTTTCACTGGATGTTTAAATTGCATCTATTTCTTCACTGTGATAAAAGTACTTTCTTTGCAAACTCAGTATCTCTTCTTGTGTCCCTAATTCTGCTTAGGAAACCACTGTCTTTCCATTCATTCAGGCTGACCATTTTGGACTTATGCTTTACTGCTCACTCTCCTTTACCACAAAAAATCAATCACTTGTCATGTTTTGTTGATTTTACCTTTTGTTATCTCTCATATTTGTGTTTTTCTCCCTATTAATGTGATCACTATTCTAATTGAGATTTTTATCATCTCTCAGTGGGATTATTATCCTGGTCTCCTGACTCCTGGTCTAGTATTTTTCTCCTCTCTCCAGTCTATCAATTTTCTGGCTCTGTATTTTTCACAGGCTTTCTCCCTATGTCTGGATTACATTTCCACTTCACTTC
The DNA here is from genome assembly GCA_023548195.1 of Bettongia penicillata ogilbyi. Taxonomy (NCBI): domain Eukaryota; kingdom Metazoa; phylum Chordata; class Mammalia; order Diprotodontia; family Potoroidae; genus Bettongia; species Bettongia penicillata. The sequence continues at coordinate 8,055,433 of JAJHZJ010000008.1, forward strand.
CTCCTCTTAGAGACTTTGGTTTCCTTTAAAACACATTTCAAGTACCATCTACCAAATGAAACACTTTCTGATTCCCCCAGCTAATAGTGTTCTCTCACCCCAACAAATTCCTATTATCAACTTTGCCTGTATTATTTATTTATATGTGCTATTTCTCACTACCCTTCTCTATAGCCCAATCGATGTTGGGATTTATTATCACTTTTAATTTATTTTTGCCAACTTGTTTGTATATAATGAGACTTTAAATTTAAAATAATTGCTGACATCTATGTAGTATTAAGTTTCTAAAATGACTTTATATATGTTATCTGATTTAATACATCCATCAGTAATATGAGGTAAGTGCTACTGGTACTGAGATTCTCATTTACAAGAGAGGATAGTAATAACACTATTAATACCACCCACAGCACTAATAATAACACACAAATAATAGTAATATATAATTTACTAATTGCCAGGCATTGTGCTAAGCACTTTATAAATAATATCTCATTTGCTCCTCCCAAATAGCCATGGGAGGCAAGTGCTCTTATCATCCCCATTCTTTATAGTTGAGGAAACTGATGCAAATATTTACATGACTTTCCCAAGTGACACATAGTAAGTGTATGAGGTTGGATTTCAATTTAGGTCTTCCTGACTCCAGGCTCAGGGCTCTACCACTGCATCAATGAGGATTAGAAAGGTCTAAGTTTTATATGGTCACACTAATAAATGTTAGAGGGAAAAAAATCGATTCAGTTCTCTCCAAATCCTTCCTTCTATTCTTTTCCCATTATACCATGACTAAGAAACATGCACATGCCAAGGGAACATGCACTGTTGGTACAACAGAATTCTGCTAGCAGAAGATGTATTATTGTCTGCCTTTCCATACATGTAAACTGTTTATCTCTGACTACCAATTGAGAAGAATCCAAGAGTTGACTCATCCTATTTGTGCCAATTCTTGACTTGTTTGGCTCAGGAAACTAAGGCTATTGATGTAGTATCTTGGTCACCTGAGTAGAAAAGCCTACTTTCAAGGAGTCAGGGATTCCTCTGTGAGGTTTCAGACTCGTAGAGTAATAATATAACAGACACAGTGAAAATGTACTCAACTGGTTCTCCACAATGAGTATCATTTTGCTTTTCTAAATATCCTTTTGCTATGACTAAATAAACCTCCTTCTGTTACTGATAGACTACAAATGTCTTATATGATTTCATTTTTGAAGCTAAAGTATCAATCTGACCTGTGCCAAGCCTTATCTACTAGAGCAGGACCTCCTCCAGGCCCTGATAAGCTATCACAATAGACCCTGGGCAGAAGTGTTTTCAACATCTTCCAAGTGATATTTTCTCTTAATATTGGTAATTTGTGCTTAGTTGATATTATTATAATTGAATGAAACCAGGATCTCATTTATGTAGACAGCTCTTTTCACAATGTAAGAGCCCCTTATTTTTCCTTATATTATGACATTTTGTCCATACCCCTCTAAAAATCTCTCACTCAGTATCTGAGGTTTTTCTCTAGATATTTTAATATTTAATATTTTATTAAAACTCCATATATGGGGAGAGAGAGAGAGAGAAGAGAGAGAGAGAGGAGAGAGAGAGAGAGAGAGAGAAGAAGAGAGAGAGGAGAGAGAGGAGAGAGAGAGAGAGAGAGAGAGAGAGAGAGAGAGAGAGAGAGAGAGAGAGAGAGAGAGAGAGAGAGAGAGAGATAGATGAGCTTGGAATTGCAAAGACCAGAATTCAAACCTATTTTGGATACTTATTTAGCTGAGTGGAAAATCACTTAACCTTTCTCAGCTTCAGTTTCCTCATTTGTAAATGGAAATAATAATAGAGCTACAGCTCAAAGTGTTGTGATGATAAAATGAGAAAAAATGTTAAATACCATGCAAATCCTTAAGCACTATATCAATATTAACTATCATTATTATTTATAGATACTGGCTGCACAGGTGAAATCTGTTATCAATCCTTTTTGACTGATATTTCTCCATGTCTGGTCATGCACATCTTTGTAATCTTAAATATTGTTTCTTATTGGTATATTAAAAGATTACATATGTTACAACCTATTTATACTACCTACATTGAAAAACTCCATTCATTACCCTTTGAATTGCCTGCAATTCTGAATACTCTGAGATCATAATGTTCCATAATTTGCAGCCGTTTTGTGGCAGAGAACTGATAGGGATAATTAAAGTACTTCAAAATCTCTCAAATGTGATACAACTCACACTTTCCCATTCAGTTTTGTTTTCATCTGTATTGCGTCTGAGATAAACACATTCATGGACTGAGGTGTTTGCCATAACCTTTCTTGTTTTTTTCCACTAAAAAAACCTATACCATCAAAAACCAATTTGATCTTTTCCGAGTGTCCATAGATCTAATTAAGGAGCCCCTGCAGTATTATGTAGTATATTATATCATACACATAATTAATTGTAAAATATCATTTCAAGGAAACATTGTTTTCTATAAGGAATATTCTTATATCTGGATTTTCTTCTTATATTTGGATGAGACATCCTCCATGCCATTATATTATGAGACTATATGTTGGCAGGGAGCTGTGGCAACTCAACTAGACCCACACATTTCATTTAAACATTGGAAAGTGCCTGATACTTGAACTAAGGCTAGAGAAAACACTGAGAGTTATACATTACCTGAAATATATTGAACTTGTGCCGGATCTCTGCTTTTTCTCTAAACCCATGTCACATGTTACCTTGTCTAGAGTCCAAAATGAGATATACACAACTCACACCTCCCAAAGTGGGGTTCTCTGGTTCCAGTCTCTAGATGTGATTACATTTATAGGACTAAGCACAACTCTGTTGAAAAAGAAATCATGGCTCCTAAGTTCATGTTGAGCCAGCTAATATCATCACTCTGTAAGCTTAAATAGTATCTACACAAACAAAACAACCATGTCCACTTCATAGACACCTGGAGTTCTTTGAACCCAGGGAGCTCAGACTCAGATATAATGACAAAAAAATGTTGATATTTCTATTTCTCCTTATTCAGTGCCTCACTTGCTTCCAATATTCAGGAAATCATTGAATGTAACTATTATCTCTGTGGGTGCTTTTTTCAAATGATTTCATGTTATCTTGACATATGCAAGGAAAATCATGTTGATCTTGCAAATGCTCAAGCAAGGAGATCCTGCAAACAATGAAATCCTTTTCAATGTTGCATTAGAGCAAAAATTTTAAAAATGTGAAGTAGAATGGTGCAAAATTCCAAGATACATTGCCTTATAAAATAGCAGAGAGTTATAAAGGGGAAAATGAATCTCCAAAGGGCTTAACTTCAAACTCAAATAAGTCAAGCTATCCTAAAAGTATTATTAGATGAGACAAGAACTAATAATCAGCATTAAACAAATAGGCCATCATTTTTACATTGCCCTGTTTCCATTATCATCATTGGAACAACTACATTTGGACTTTAACAATTCAATAATTTGATGAGTTATGTGAGGAAGAAGTCACTTATTTTGGAAAAACAACTGAACCACTTCAAGTATACATTAAGGAGACACATGCTACGGGCAGTGCAATTTTGAAAGGAAAGAGAGATCAATTTATACTATATTTGAAAAGGAAAGGATACTGTTTGGAAAATATTCCAGGAATAAAGAGAGGTGATTCAAAAGGACATCAAGAACTACTGAACCATATATCTACTTTCTTATGTCTAAAAGCCATATATACCTCTGGTCTACATATATATTGAGGATATCCTTGATGAAAATATCAGGGGAAAACAGAAGACTTTCAAAAATTACTGACTACATCACATTACATCTTTGCAAACATACCAAGGTCAATCGTAGATGTGAATTTACTGTAGCTTATCATGGACTTTGATCACAAGACATTTTTTCAGGAAATATATGATGAAGGTGATGGAAGCAAGTGACAAGAGATAGACAAATTCTACACTACATTCAAGAAATGTTAAAATATATACATTTGCATATTTCTAGAGGGATACATCTACTTCCATATATATAAGTTGGTATCCTTCCTTCCATAAGTCTTTTACTGCATACATGCATATGTGTGTATATATATGCATGTGTGTGCATATGTGTATATTTATGTGAATATATGCAAATGTGCATGTGTATGTGTACATGTGCATGCATATATATGAATACATGTATATATGAGTATATATGTGTATGCATGGGTATATGTGTGTAGGTATGTGTGAATATATATGTGGATATGTGTTGATAGATAGATAGATAGATATCTTACAACTTTATCCTACTAATCTGTGACACTTTATGTTATGTATAAGATTTATATAAGAAGGTCATAAACAAGGAAATCCAATCTGTGTAAGGTACCATTATTCAAAGGTCCATAAAGGAATCAAGGAAAAGCATCATGTGTGTGTATACATATACATATATTCGAATACATATGTGTATATATATATATACTCACATACACACACTACATATATAAACATACAAACATGTATATGCACACATATGTTCTATGTATCACGAGAAGGAATAAAAGTATAACTATATATGTGTATATATGTATATATACAGATACATGTGTATGTACCTATCTATCTAGAGACAAGTACCTATCTATCTAGAGACAAGGAATGTATAACTTGTCATATTAAGTACTGGAGATAATACCCACATTAATGAGATCCACTGAAATCTTGTGAGTGAGACATTGTTGAGATACAGCCTTTCATCTTTGATAAAGCTTTGTTTTTTTATAAAAAACAAAGTCATGTATCTGGAACTTGTCACTGTTGCTGATCGTTTTAGTTCTTTAGGATGGGAATATATCTTTAGTGCCCATGGGTCCTAAATACCTTTACTGGCACATAGTAGAAGCTCCCACATGATTACAGACATGGATTCTCAGGAGTAAATATCAGTCTTTCCAGGGAAGGTACTTAGCAAGACCAAGCTGTTTTCATGATAAAAAATTTCACTGAGCTTTTCCTATTTTGTGAAAATTAGCCTAAAAGTTAAGCATGTTTAAAAGTAATTAAATGAGATATTTAAGGAGAAATGTAACATGATTTCTCATTACCAAGAGTTCTGGAAATTGTCAATTTTCATCTCACCATAAGAGTATTCTTTAATGACATTTGAAACCAACAAAGATTTGAGAATACTTGTGTATACTAGCACTGCTGAGGCACCATTGTATATCATTAAATGTTTTGTTTCTAATCACCATAACCTATCTATACCATTGTACAATTGTTGTGGAACCCTATTAATATGTTTGTGAGACTAGTGGAGCTCAAAGAAACTCATTAGGGTTCAATATTTCCCTGTGTTTGGGTATTTCCTAGACTTTACTACCCAGATGTTTATAGGGCAAAATTTAATTCACACCAAATGTTGTGATAATCAGTTGGAGTGTGTTAATGATCTTCTATAATGTGTAGATCCATGTCCTGGCTTTAGTAAATAAAATATAGTATAAATGATTTAACAAATGAAGATCTTGTAGAAATTCAGACCCAACAATATACAGGGGTGCCTTAGAGCCGGTCTGTACCAGTTCAACATAGCTGAGAGTAGTGAAGTTTTAATTATGAGCATTTGCACTAGGAAAATCATCAAATGTTTTTGTTTTTATTTTTGGTTTTGTTTCTGATTGCCTAGATTTAGGAAAGTGATACAGAAAATTTTACAAATACAGATTAAATCTTAAAGCTTCTGTATTGATAATGCATATTTGCTTATTGTTAATATAATGCTGCTTCTTAATGGGAAGATATTTCTCATCCATTAATAGTCCTGTGTGACCTGCTTGGGGCACATAGAAACCTGAATCACTTAAGTCAAGTCACATGGAACAGGAAGGAGTGGAGCAGGAAGAGGCAGAGCTCAAACAGAGCTGAGAGGAAATTAATCAGAGGGTAACCAGAGTTGGGGAAGGTACAGCAACTAGCGTGAGTGGGAGAGGTTATTTGTGATTTTGTGTAAGGAAGTTGGTTTGTAGGAAGCCTAACAGAGGGAAGGCTTGAGGATGGTAGTGCCCCTGCATTATTATTGTGTATGGATTTCTTTGCTGCTATGACAGATTTACTTTCTGATGTTGGGATTTGGCTTTCTGGTGTCTGAATGAATGCTTTGGTTTTGTCTTCCATGTGGAGAGTCTGTTGTATTTTGTGATTCAGAACTGTGCCAGCATATTCATGGCTGCCAAAGGCTCTGTGAATATTATGCTGGCGCTACAGCTTATCGTATGTTTTGGAAGAGCAAGCTGTTGAACATTTACTAGTTAACCTCTGATAATAGAGATATATTCATTATTGAACTAAGTGTATCCTGATGCTAGGTTACACCTATTTAAAGAGATAAATGCTAAATCACTACCAATTTATTTTCTCATAAATGGTAAATTGATATTATTTTGGGGGTGATTTGATTAAATGGATTTTTAATGTATATATTTACATGTTTCTTATATTCAAATCTAGACTTGGGTATGAACCAATAACTAGGACTATCTATGAAATGTAGAATGGACTCAACACACAAGGGAAAAATGTACTTCTCTAGGAAGGAAAACAGAATGAATAGAAATTTGGAAGCATCACATGCTAGAAAGAACACTGGATTGGGAGATGGAGGACCTGGGTTTTAATCTAGCTCTGTAAAGTCACTCCTATGTGACCTTAAGCGCTTTAATCTCCTTGGGCCTCAGTTTTCTCATTTGTAAAATGAAATATCTGACTAGATAACCTAGAAGTTTTCTTTCAGTTTTGCCTCTATCTCTTTTATGAATATAGGAAATTTATTTATAAGTAAAAGCAATTTGAATTTAATTCTCCTTCTATTCTTTTCTTAAGTCCTCATGCCCCACCTTTATTCAGACCTTTAATTTGTTCCCTCTCTCCTGAAACATGGAATGTGCTTTTTCAGACACAATGAAAATTACATTTCAGCCTATCAAGATATCATTCATTTCTCCTAATACATGAAAAATTCAATTCAGCAGATTTGACCTACTATGTTCTTACTATACAAATTTTAGTAGAGAATACATATCCTCATTGGAGGGAGTGCTATTGAAGCCCTATAGATTTCTGAGATTCTTATTTTTACTGCTACATTAATTCATTTTACATCATTGATCCAGAACCAGGAGATGTCCTGGAGGCCATCTGTTCTAACTTCCTCATGTACAAACGCATTACAGAACTGAGGCCCCCAAACCCAAGTTTTTACAGGTAACCATCAGAGATAGGATTTGAACTTAGGGCCTTTGATTGCAGAACCAGTTTTTCTTTCCATGGTACCATGTTGTCTCATCAGCACATTCAAGGAATTCCCATGTTTACATCTAAAATTCCTCTCTCACTGTCATTTTTCCTCTCCCTTCTGTACCCTTACATTTGGTGAAAGAAATACAAGGATATTTTTCTACTCTTCATAATTTTCTCCATGACAGGACACAGTTTGTCAGAACCAGCAGCACTGAAGCTCAGACGGCTTGATAAATGTAGTTTGAGGGGATTAAAACATATTTCAGGAAACTCTGTTTGCTGTAAATAAACGGACAAGTGCTTATCCCCTCTTCAACGGTCTCCGCCTTCAGAATCTTCTTCCAAAGTCAATTTCTGCTGCAGGGAGTTATTGCAGTGAAAAACAGGTGCCATACACAGTGCACCTGAAAGTTGGGGTTCACAGATGTTGACAGCAGCTACAGGTCATACCTTCATGACTGTTTGGAATTGTAATATCCTCCTATATTACAAACTTTTTTCTCTCCTTTGCAAGTTATTTGAAAGGATGTGTAATCTGTGCTGAGAAAAATAATTGTTCCACAGGAGTTACAACATATATGGAGTTTTTCTTACTAAGATTTGTGCAAAGTGTCTATATCCCATGAACTATGATATTGATAGGAAAATGATATATTTCCTCAGAAAATCCATAAGGAGTTATGGCTGAGCAATTCTGGCTTTAAGAAAAAATTGGAAAGAACTTGGATGACTGATTCTTTTTTATTCCCTCATTGTTAAATATGCATTTTTAAATGTTTATTTATTTTTATTTTTCAACATTCAATTCCACAAAATTTTGAGTTCCAAATTTTCTCCCCATCTCTCTCCTTCCTCCACCCCATAATGCCTTGTATTCTGTATTCTGATTACTCCTTCCCTCAATATCTCTCCCATCTATCACACCCTTCCCTTCCCTTATCCCCATCTTCTCTCTTTTCTTGTAGGGCAAGATAGATTTCTGTACCCCATTACCTGTATTTCTTATTTCCCAGGTGTATGCAAAAACAATTCTCAGCATCTGTTCATAAACTTTGAATTCTTACTTCTCTCCCTTCCTCTCTCCCCACCCATCATCACTGAGAAGGTAAGCAATCTAATATAGGCTATATATGTGTAATTTTGCAAAAGACTTCCATAATATTCATGTTGTGTAAGACTAACTATATTTTCCTCCATTCTATCCTGCCCCTCTCCTTATTCTACTCTCTCTTTTGACCTTGTCCCTCCCCAAAAGTGTTTACTTCTAATTACTCCATTCTCCCATTTGCCCTCCCTTCTATCATCCCCCTCACCCCACTTGCCCCTTCTCCCCTACTTTCCTGTAGTGTAAGATAGATTTTTGTACCAAATTGAGAGACCATGTGATTACTTCCTTAAGTCAAGTGTGAAGACAGTAAGCTTCACTTTTTCCCTCTACCTCCTCTCTTTTCTCCTCCATTGAAAAATTTTTTCTTGCCTCTTTTATGAGTGATAATTTGCCCCATTTCATTGCTTCCTTTCTCCTCCCACTATATTCCTCTCTCATCCCTTAATTTTATTATTTTTTAGGTATCATCCCTTTTTACTGAACTCACCCTGTGCTCTCTGTCTATATGTGTGTGTGTGTGTGTGTGTGTGTGTGTGTGTGTGTGTGTACAATCCCTCCAACAACCCAAATACTGAGAAAAGTCTCGAGTTACAAATATTATCTTTCCATGTAGGAATGGAAACAGTTCACTTTTAGTAAGTGCCTTATGATTTCTCTTTCCTGCTTACCTTTTCATGCTTCTCTTGATTCTTGTGTTTGAAATTCAAATTTTCTATTTAGTTCTGGTCTCTTCATCAATGCTTGAAAGTCCTTTATTTCATTGAATGACCACTTTTTCCCCCTGAAGTATTATACTCAGTTTTGCTGCGTAGGTGTTTCTTTGTTTTAATTGTAGTTCCTATGACTTCTGGAATCTCTTATTCCATGCCCTTTGATTCCTTAATGTAGAAACTTCCAGATCTTGTGTTATCCTGAATGTATTTCTACAATACTCAAATTGTTTTTTTTCTAGCTGCTTGCAATATTTTCTCCTTGACCTGGGAATTTTGGAATTTGGCTGCAATATTCCTAAGATGTTCTCCTTTTGGATCTTTTTCAAGAGGTGATTGGTGAATTCTTTTGATGTTTATTTTGCCCTCTAGTTCTAGAATATTCAGGCAGTTTTCTTGATAATTTCATGAAAGATGATGGCTAGGCTCTTTTTTTTGATCATGGCTTTCAGGTAATCCCATAATTTTTAAATTGTCTCTCCTGGATTTATCTTCCAGGTAAGTTGTTTTTCTGGTGTGATGTTTCATATTATCTTTATTTTTTCATTCTTTTCATTTTGTTTTGTAATTTCTTAGTTTCTCATACAGTCATTAGATTCCATCTGTTCCATTCTGATTTTTAAAGAACTATTTTCTTCAGTGAGCTTTTGAACCTTCTTTTCCATTTGGCTAATTCTGCTTTTAAAGCATTCTTGTCCTCATTGGCTTTTTGGACCTCTTTTGTCAATTGAGTGAGCCTATTTTTCAAGGTGTTGTTTTCTTCAACATTTTTTTGGGTCTCCTTTAGCAAGCTGTTGACTCACTCTTCATGATTTTCTTGCATCACTCTCATTTCTCTTCTCAATTTTTCCTTCACCTCTCTTATTTGATTTTTAAAATCCTTTTTGAGCTCTTCCATGGCCTGAGACCCCTGAATATTTATTTTGAATGCAGAAACCTTGACTTCCTCTAATATTAGGCTTTGTTCTTCCTCATTCAAAAGGTTGGAAGAAAATCCCTCTTTACCAAAAAAGTGACCTTCTATAGTCTTATTTCTTCTCCATTTTTTGGGCATCTTTCCAGCCAGTTACTTGACTTTTGAGTCCTTTGTCAAGAGGAGGCTATAATCTGGGAATCTCTAAGTTCTCAGTTCCTCTAAGGTGGCATAATAAAGGGAGAGGAGTTTACTCTTCTCCTGGCCTGCATACTGGTCTGGAAGCAATGAAAAACTTTTCTGCCTAGAATCTGAAACTAGAATTCCCTCACCACAATTGCCTCTAGTTCCACCACACCAGAGCTCCTCCTCAACCCTGGGTCTGCGTTCAGGGCTGATATTCAGATCAATGGCTCAATGTCCCCAGGGGCACTATATGGAGGTCTCCAAAACTGGAAGCTGCTGGTGGTCCAGACCCCACTCCTCTCCTGAGTGAAGTACTCCTACCACTGTCCTTTGAAGTTGCCTGTGGCATTTGTGGATTGAACAATCTGGGATCTGCTGCTGCCAGTGGCTCCCTGAAGCCTGTTGCAGATCTTATCCCTGCTCTCTGCTGGGCTGTGCTCCACTGGGCTAGGTTGTCCTCCTCACTCTGGGCTGGGCTGCCTGGATGACAGATTCTTTAAGATTCTTATCCAAATAAATTGGATGAAGCAATAATTCTTTGATTCTGTGAGGTGGAGGGGAAGAGAACAAACATTATTATATTAAAAAGTATAGAGGTGGCATATATTCCTAAGATTAATTGGATAAATGGATTAAATCCACCATATTGTGCAATATATAGATACAATCAAACTGAGAATTACTGCATTGTAACATTATTTCAACTCATTTGAGTTAAAAAATTCATCTTCTGATATATTTTAGTAGCAATGTCAATGGACTGGATGTCAGAAAGCTTGGATTAATCAGCTATATGATCTTGGGAAAGTCATTTAAGTTATTTTACTACTCTCTACCTAATTTTGCCCCTCTGTAAGATGGTGTTAAAATTTCTTGTACTACATACCTTATAAATTTGTGACAATTGCTTTGTAAATTTCCATATAAATATTAGCTGTAGTTAAAATTATAGTACTTCATTTTCATTGGTTGAACTCATTATTTTGCCTCTCAAATCCTAACTTCTTCCTAACTTTTCTATTGCTTTTGAGGGAGCCACCATTTTCCCAGTTCTCAGGTTCTTAACTTAGATATCATTATAAGATCCTAATTCACCCCCTGTATCCAATATGTTGAAATGACCCATTGATTTTATCTTCATAATTTCTCTTGAATATACTTCTTTCTCTCCTTCAACACAACGCTTACCCTGGTACAGGCTATTATCAACTGAAATTAGAACAATTTCAATAGTTTTGCATAGGGGCAGCTAGGAGGCTGAGTGGATAGAAGGCTGAGCCTAGAGTCTGGAGGATCTAAGTTCCAATCCAGCCTCAGATTCTTTCTATCTGTGTAGCCCTCAGCAAGTCACTTAACCCAGTTTGTCTCAATTTCCTCATCTGTAAAATGTGCTGGAGAAGGAAATGGCAAGCTAGTATCTTTGCTGAGAAAATACCAAATAGCATCAGAAATAGTTAGACATGACTGAAAAAACAAAACAACTGTTTGTTTATATTTTTCCTCATTAGATCATGAACCCTTCAGATCAGAGACTGTTTTTCTTTTTCCTTTTTTATTCCTAGTCATTTAGTAAAGTGACTGCTGTATAGTAGGCACTTAATCAATGTTTATTGACTGATTGGTATTTGTTATTTTATTTTTATGGTGCTGAAATTTCACAGTTTATATTTTCCCCATGTTTTGGACCTTAATATTCTCAAAATTTTCTAAATTCCTATTTAATTCTCTGAAACTACTCTTCTTAATGAAATACACTTTTCTCCAACTTCTTCCCCCCTCAGGAAGAAAATGAACTATCAGTACTGAAGAAGGATATTCCTAGAGTTCTTTCCACTGGAAAGAGAACACTTTCAAGTTATTAGAGTAACATCATGAATCCAAAGAACAATATTCTCTTTCATTAGGAGAAATTTGATAGAAAGACAAAAAATAAAGAGATGTATCCCTTCTATGTGTATAACTGCCTTATCAGATTGGAGGCTTGGGTCAAAGTTATTATTGCAGAATTGTTCATCTTTGACTAAGCTTTTATGTTTTTTAGATCACTTATCTGTTTAAGGGCAGTCATCTGAAACTCTTCTATTTTCTTCCATGCTTGTCTCTTCATATTTTTTTTTCCTAAATTGCCATAAACCATATTTTCAAGCATAGAAAGCTCATTTGAAACTCATTTTTAGTTTTCTTAACTTTATCTCACCGACTCAGAATGAGGGAGATAGTATTATACTATTTTAGATATCAGGAAGAAATATATAGGTAGGTTTTCTGAGTTGCATATGTGTGTGTTTAATTCTAGAAGCAAAGAAGCATTTGATCACTTAGTGGGTACCAGGAACACAAAGACAAATATGCAACAATCCTTATCCTCAAGAAACTTGCATTCCATGTGGAGAAACTTACATGACAGATGGATCAACTGGTCATTGGATGTGATTCATTATAAACAAGAATGACTTTTGAAATACCCCATTCATGTTCCTCTGTGACAATGCTTTAAAAACATTCTTTCACATCTAATTTAACTCATGGCTTACCAGTAAACCATACCACACCCTTTGAAAAATCTCTGCTCTATGGAGAAACACCAGCCAAGAGAAATTAGTGGTGAGGATGACTTAGCTGGTTCAGAGATTATCTAATATTTATAAAATACTTGTCATTGTCTGGCAATAATAGACTAACTGCTGTTTCTTTCTTTTTCCCTCTACCCCCACACTGGCTCTCACTCCCTTAATGAAGTCTCATAGCCTGCCCCTTTCTTCTCTAAAAAACAAAATATATTTCAATGTTCAGTCTCTTATAAAAGACATGTATCATTTTGTTCTCTTACATTGCATCAGACCTTAACTCACAATCAAAACATGTTAAAATGAAACCAACTCATGTTACTAGATTAATCAAGCTTTATTCTTCTTATATTTTATTAATTGGGAATCTCTATTAATGAACCTTTCTGTGTTCTGAACAGAAGAAAGACTTAAGTCAATGAAAATGGGCAAAATCTTAATAAATGTTTCCTTGTTATTTGATTGTACTGATGACCTGGGGGCAATGACTGATTCTGAGTCCTTTAAATCATCAAAGAGTGATTAAATTAGGTTTAGCATAATCTAATTGAAGGGGCAGCTGGAGAACTAATCTCAGATTTAGCAAGACATGAATTCAAGTCCCACCGGCTATGGGAGCCTGGAAAAGTACTTTTAAGCTCTTGATGCCTAAGTCACTACTTTAAAACTGTAGGCTGGTATGAATGTATTGATTTCCATTGGTGAAGAAAATTTCTCCATTGAGGGTTTCAAGGTAGGACTGAATGGCAAAACCTAAATGAACCGCCAGTCAGATGGACACTATGCAATATAGACTGAGTCATTGACTTCTTAACATGATTGTGGGAGGCTCATTTGTCTGTTCAACTGGAGTTGGGAGGAAAGAGTAGAAGCTTACTATAAGGCCTATGTGGCACCTAATGAGGATTCCTAAGAGGAAAATTATTTTTAAAAATCATAATTAATGATTAAGTAAAACCTTGTTGAAAGCTAGTTTATTTTTAAACAATCTTTTTCTTCAAGGATAGCTTAGAAAAAAAACCATTGATTTGGTAGTAGAGCATGTCACACACACATTCACACACACACACACACATACACATACACATCTCAGACCAAAATATGCTAATCATGCTTAACTGCTTTATAAAGAATTTCAGAGCAGAGGCAACAAATGTTGTCAATTTAAAAAGCACATATGCCCATGATTTATCCATCCTAATATTTTTTTCCCAAAACCAGGAAAAGAAATTGTTGATGAAAAGCCCCTGAAGGTCTGCCTATCATTTAGAGATGGCACAAAAACATCCAATAGTGGGTCAACATGTCCTAGAGGACCAAAGGATGCTAGAGAAACCAGAAAATCTGGGCAGAAATTCATGACTACTTCATCGCCAGCATCACTGAAGGGGGGAGAAATAAACTCTGTTAGATTACATGAGGGAGTAGTTCGATGCAGAGAGAAAACAGTACTAAATGCTCATTACTTTTAACTGTGCATTAATGGTGCAATTTAAATACTCAAGTACATGGATAGAGAAGAGATTTAAATAGCAACCTTCCCTTAAAAGAAAAAGAATCCGGCTGATGGGTGCGTTTTGTTAAAAGACCTAGGGGATCAAATGCAATCTTGCACTTTGAGTAGAAGAGGGAGTAGGGGAAAAACAAATTGTGAACAATACGACAATGGGGTTTTCTTCCATCCTTTACTCTTGGTATGGGAATGATGCACAGTTTTGTCTTTGTTACTTAATAAATAAAAAAGCTCAAGTATAGGGTCTATCTGCTTGAGATCTGATTCACCTAAGGCCCCTTGTGTTGTCTTGTGCAAGTGTACTCACAAAATAGAGAATTTAGGATCATGATGGTAATTTTGCCAGAGGACTTTTATAACTTCGCATGATAATTTTGGTGAACCTGTTTGAATTATGCAGTTATTTGTCATTTTTATGCACCTAGATTGAATGCAATGAAATTCCCTACTTTGAATACATTTGTCCATGATTTTCTCCTTACTCTTAGCTTTTATTCCTTTCAGGGAAGTATAGGCTCCACAGTATGCTGAATGTTTCTTTTTCCCCCTCAACCCACCTACCAATTTTTATTTGCTGTACTCTCTACCACTCTGGCTTCTCACCATTTCTAACTCTATGCTAGACCCTATCTTATAATTTCTCTCAATTCAATTCCATTGTCTGTGGCACAGACAGATAGTGACAGCTGACACAGTCCAGGCAATAGAACATAACTGTATTTTCTAGAAATAGGAGCAAAACACTGGGAGAGGTATAAAAATGGAAAATGAAAGGCCACATGCAGTCTTTCTGGGGACCAGAAAAGCACTGAAAGAAAAATGGTGTTGGAGGTAGAAGAGACAAGGATGAGAAGAAATTCAGCATACACATATACATCTGTATACACACACACACACACATATACATACACACACATACACACAGAAAGGAGGATCATTATGAAGGAGGAAATCCAGTTTGATTTAATGATAAGTGGGCCATGCTAGCAGGGGACATGGTAATACTAGGACTGTTTACTGGAAGAAACAAATAGAGGCAAATATTTGAGAGCAACTCAAATGTGAAACCACTTCAAGTTGTGTGGAAAACTGCCAAAGTGGAAATAGTCACATATTAGGCCAGGGAAATTTCTGTGACACTTTGTAACTGACCAGAGATGAAAGGACTCAAAGAGATAGACTTCTGAAGACAGGGCATCAGGATTTTGTGGTGGTATACTTAATATCACTGGGGACATAGCAGATGTGAAGACAGCAGCCTCTCCTAGAAAAGGCCAATCTACTCCATCAGCCCTTGGGAAATTTCCTAAACTTCATTACTTGTATCCTGACCCTAGAAAGAAAAAGGTTAGAATGCTGAGAAATGAGTCTTTTTTCCCCATTTCTTTTGTTTTCTTTTCTTCCCCTTTCTTCCCTTTCCTCCTCTTCTTTTTTCCCTTTTCATTTGTTTTCTTCTTTCTAGCAGCATTCTCTGTCATCAAAACATATTGGTCATATTTAAAAAAAATTACAATATATTGACTTGAATAACACAGTGCAGATAATCTGGTCACTGAAAAATTTCAAAATGTCACAATTGCCTGACCACCAAATAACCAAGGACCCAAAATTATGGCATGTTATTTCAGTAGGATGTAGGAGTGAAAATGACATCAGCCAGTGTCATTGGATGGGCAACACTAGGCTGGATTGATAATGCAATGTACGTTCATCATAGCTTACTCCCAGTGCTGTTCACTGTGTTTAGTCCTGAGGCCAACAAAGACTCCCAGATGAACTTCACAACTCATTCTTCAACCTATATTTCATTCACCTGCAAGTCATCAGGTAGTGTGGTGCAATAGGAAAAGTATTAAATTTGGGGATATAAAACCTGAGTGTGAATCCTGGCTCATGTTTGATCTTGGGCAAATCTTTTGATTTTTCTCTAGTCCTGAATTTCCTCAAGATTAAAATGAGTCTTGAAAAATATGACCTTCCTTCTTTAAATCTGTAATTCTATCATATGACCAGTGAGGCACTATTCTATTCCAGTGTTCTTCTCTCCCCAAACCTTGTAACTCACAGCAGATATAGTAATATAATTAGTGTCCAACTTGACCCAACTCTTCACTACTTAGAGTGTAGGACTCTTGGGAGAGTATACTTATACATTAGAGGGTGCTGTCTACACTTTCTTCCTGAGAAGATCACTGAATTTTGCAAATTGAAGATTTTCAGAGGTGAACTAGTTTCATGTTCTGATTTTGCAAATGAGAAAACAAGAAGATTAAGTGACTTGCCCAAGGTCACACAGATAATAGGCAGCAGGGTCTATTCTAGGGCTTTTGACTGTAAGTCTCACATGGTTTCCACTACGCCACATCATGGATCACATTATAAGGCATCTATCCATGCTAATATTCTCTCAGGATGTTTTAAAGAAAAATTAAAGGAGAAAGGAGAGGGAAACATATGTACCAGATTTGGAGTCTAAAATAGGTCTTTTTTAAAGGTAGAACCTAGCATTTATTTAGATCTTCCATAAACTGTTGGAATTGAGAACCAGACATATATAATAAACCTCCCTTCCAAAAAGTAGACCCTGAAAGGCACTTTCTACTTAGAGCAATAATAATGAACTAAACATGGAAACAAGCTGGTTTTTCTATCCCACACTAGCCAACTCATCTTCCTCCATGGCCAGCTGCACCAGTTATACATTTTCTTCTATTAACACCAGCCAGATCCCTTTATAGGGGTAACCTAAGTTTCTTCTGTAGAATATGTTGTAGCACCAACAAAATATTCAAAGCACCTATAGAAGCTATGAATATGCTGGTGTAATTCTGAATGTCAAAATGTAACAGACTCTCCACATGGAAGACAGAACCAAAATATTTATTTAAATACCAGAAAGCCAAATTCATCATAGCAACCAAGAAATTACACACAATAATAACGTAGGAGGCACTGCTATCCCCAAGCCTTCCCTCTGGTAGGGCCTTCACACAAACAACTCTTCACAGCTCACTGCCTGCTTTTTCTCTCTCCTTTAACTCTAACTGCTGTGTCCAACTCCTTCTCATCCCCTGTTCAGCAAGCTCTTCTCACCACAGACTCATGTGAATCAGGCTTCCATGTGAATCAAGCAGGTCACATGAGCCTGTTAATGGATAGAAAAGATCTTCCTATAAGGCAAAAATACAAAAATACAAAAACACATGTATGCCTACCTGAGAATGCTGAAAACAAAAGAATCATGGCAAAGTTAACATTTAGTCCCAAGGACTAACTCAGAATTTAATTAGCTTTTGCCTCTCCATAACACACTGATTCATTGTTCTTTCCCCCATTTATTCTATCTACCATTCAGGCACAGAAAAGTAGGAATATGGTTGTCAGTACACATATGCAAAGAAAACTGCTCCCAATATGCTGCTTGATTTATCTCTCCCACCCATGCTAGATTAACATTTATAAATTTCTTTAATAATTCCCTTTCTAAATATTTCCTTTTAAAATTCAAACAGCCATGGGAAGGGTAGTATCATATTTAACTGTATGTAAGTCAGTAATAATGTTTTATTGAAGTATTTTGTTTTAACATAATAATCACTACCAAAAAAAATCTTTCCCCAGATTACTTTCCCTTACTAAAAAAAAAAAAACAGAATAACAAATCTTTAGCCAAAAATACCTGATACAGTAAATGCAACTGTCAGAGTATCTAACACTTTGCATTTGTGGTTTACTATTTCTTTTTCTTCTTTCTTAAGAGAATGGAAGGATTTACTTACTATCAATCTTCTGGAAAAACATTACTTATTGTATTTGAACTGGACTTTATTTTTTGTGTTGTCTTTAGGTTGTTTTTGTCTTTATGTGGTTCTATTTTGTTTGCATTTTATCTGTTCTTGGAAAGTCTTTCCATGTTTTTTCTTTCTGAATTTTTCATACTAGTCATTCCTGGAACTACAATATTGCATTGCAATCATATATTATAACTTTATCAGCTATACATTCATCCATGGATAAATACTTCATTCTTAGCTTTTTGCTACTACAAAAGTACAGATAAAACATTTTTGCATATCTGGAACCTTTCTGTTATTAACCTTCTAATGCATATACTTTTAATTTAATAGAAATGAAGCATTCCATTTTCCAATCTCTCCTCTACTAATTCATACAACTGTCCATTCATCATTGCTTTGTTTTTCTTTGGAATTACATGTACTTTTATATGTAGATCATTAACCCACTTGGAACTAAGTGCAATGTATATTCTAAAATACTGATATAAACCTATTTTCTACTAAACTGCTTTTCAGTTTTTATTATAAGTTCTTGGATTAGTTGAAACCGAACACTTATGTTCATTTTCCTTCAATTTCCTCTTGTTTTACCTAGTTATGCCAATGTTCTTTTCTATTCTTCAGTAGAAAATAATTTTTACTTTAACTGCTTGTAATATAAATTGAAATTTGATAATTTTAGATCCCCTTGATTTATATTTTTCTCTTGAATTTTTAATCTTTTTGCAACACAAATGAATTTTGTGTTGCTTTATGTAATTAAAATTATTCTGTGATAATTTGATTAGCCTGAAATCTGTAGAGAAATGGATAATACAGTCATTTTTGCTATGTTGACTATTTACATCTTTTATTTCTAAAAGTAATGATTTACAGTTATATTTATCCAAGTTCTCTATGGGTTTTTGTATGTCTATACCGAGCTCCTTGAGAGTGGACAAAGTATTCAAATGCAGTAGAGAGAATGATGCAGAAAGGTAAAACAGAGTGCTGAAGATAAATATTTCAGTTATTTTGAATGGAATTTCCATTTCAATTTTTTTCCTTGGCTCTTGTTAGCAGCACACAAAAATGCTTGTGTTTTCTGTATATTTATTTTGTTACCTATAATTTTATTGAAATTACTAATTATCTTGATTAGCATCTTTCCTGCTTCATCAGTGTTTTATTTAATGATAGCAATAATTTTGCATGCCTTTTACAAAATTTTACTTCCTTAGTTTATTGGTAGAGCTAGACTTTCATGCACTATATCTACTAACACTGAAAATTCTGACTCGACTTACCATGACAGTTTTTGATGAATTAAAATTTGAATTTTTTTTGTAATATCTGGAATTTTTAAAAAGTATACCTTGCCTTTTGTCCCGAAATCTTCATGAAAATTTGTTTTGTGATTGCATGTCTTATGATATTCTGGATTTTTTTTTAAAAATTCATTATGGTCTTATAAATATATCTTATTATGTATAGTTTTTCTATGTAACTGATCAGTTTTACATATCCTTTTAATTTCATTTTATTTTTTTACTTTTCTTCTATATCTGAATTCTTATTTTAAAATCTTTTATTCTCTTTTCCAGACAATTTGCTATGTTTTGTTCTAAATTATAAGCTCTTTTGTTTGATGCATATTTTTTACTTCTAGTTGTTTCACTATAATTTCTAGAGGATTAATAATAATTATTCTAGAACTTTCTCAACAGAAGTTTTCAACTTGATTTATATTATGTCACAGTATTCATTAAATGTATTGGATTAGTTAAAATTACTCTTTCTACTGTTTTTCCTTCTTGTGGGGTTTTTCTTGTGATTATTTCTCTCCTCTCTCCTTTTGACTATTTTTTGTTGTATATTTTCTTTATTTGGTGTATTTTCTCTTGGCATAACAGGTTTAGCATGAAAACACCAATATGTATTATATGTGCATGTCGTGTGCATGCATTAGTTGATAACAAAACAAAATCTCTACATTTAAAACTGCTACTTTATTCTTTACCTTATTTTTACCACTGATTCTAAGGCAGCTAAATGAGACTTTTGTCACTCCTTCATATACCAACTGAATGCACAATTTCTCTTATTACATAATTAGTTAAGAGCTTATACTAAGGTTATTGATCACTAGTTGCTAAGCTAGAAAATCTCTTATACAATAATTTTCAATAATTTCTCTTAGTATGTCACAGTCTCTACTCTCATGGTTTTAAAATTAACAGCAATTTAATTATGATTTAGTTATTGTAATAAAAATACCATGAGAAATAAACATAAAAAATCATCAATATACCTCAGCAAGATAGATCACCAATTATGATTTAGTAATTCAGCTCTCTCAGATTGTCAGGAAAAGTTCTTCTTCAAGAATTCTCTTATGATGCCTTCATAAGTTAAGAAATACCTTGTGCTCTCTCAGGAAAGAATTACTTGTAGTCCTTTCATGCCTTAAGCAATCTCTCTTAAGGGAAAAAATACACACACATACTATCTCAGTCCTTATCTCTATGCTCAAATCATTTTTCTTTAGCTGTGATGGTTTACAGTATCTCCAGAATAATAAGCAAATGGTTAAACTGCCAATATTTCCACAGACTTCTAACAGATCACAAACTGTAGTTCCCCAAGACACCCTTGTTAAAAATGCAGTGACAATAACTATACATAGTTCCTGTAAGAAGGGCTATTGCATCTTACTTTACATTATTTTTACTCTTTGCAGATGAGATGATGATATACTTAGAGAATACTAGAGAATCAAGTAAAAAACTACATGGAATAATAAACAGCTTTGACAGAGTTGGAGGTTACACAATAAACCCACATAAATCATCTGCATATCTATATATTACTAACAAAACCCAACAAGAGATAGAAAGAGAAATTCCATTTAAAGTCATTATAGACACTATAACATATCTGGGAGTCTACCTGCCAAAACAAAACCAGGGACTGTATGAACAAAATTATAAAACACTTTTTGCACCAAAAAGTCAGATCTAAGTAATTGGAAAAACATCAGTTGCTCATGGGTAGGCTGAGCTAATATAATAAAATTGACTATTCTATTTAATTTACTTATTCAGTGCCATACCAATCAAACTACCAGAAAATTATTTTCTAGAGCTAGAAAAATAATGTCTAAATTCATCTGGAAGTTCAAAAGACCCAGAATATCAAGAGAATTAATGAAAAGAAATGCTAAGGAAAGTGACCTAGCTATGCCAGATCTCAAATTATATTTTAAAGCAGCAGTCATTACATTATTTTAAGAAGGTAGAGGGGAATTATGCTAGCATAAAGTCTCACTCAATCATCTTGTTAGAAGTTCCCCATCCTCATTTTTTTTAGATTATTTTCTTTGATTGAGGAGTGACCTTCTTGCTGAAAGTTTCTTTCTCTTCTGTTCTAGGAGCACAGGAGTAGGACAAGAAATATTAGACCACTCCCCCATCAAAGGACCCCTGCTTTCTCTTATGTAGACCAGTAGGATGAATTTAAACATCGCCACTGGATAAGCATGAAAATATTGGCTAAAACATTAACAGGCAGAGACTGATTGTGACCACTACCTTGAAATTTAGACTTGGGCAGTGAACTTGGGATATAAATAGGGATAGTGAGCTGGTAACTTGTTTCTCTGTTTTTGGTTTTTTTTATGGGTTTCTTCCCTTGTAAAATTACCTCCTGTGAAAATTGTTTACCTTTTACTCTTTTTGTTGTTATTTTATTACTTTATTTGGGATATTTTCCTCATATTTCTAGTTGCGAATGGGAAACAGGGTTTAGATACAACCTCATATTCAACTATCTTGCTTCAAGTCTCCTTATTTTCTTTTGACAAATGGTAACTGCGAGTAGTGAACAATTGCTCAAAGGTGGACAAAACATTAAAATATAGTGGAGAGAATGAAGCAGAGAAGTAAAACAGAAGGCACTGAAGATATTTTAATCTAATAATTGCTAACAATTTTAGAGTCCTTTAAATACTTGTAAAGTGCTTTAGTTACATGGTCTCACTTGATTCTTACAACCAACTTATGAGTTGGGTGCTATCATCACCAATCTGAAGATGTAGTATAACTCTATCATTTACAGATGAGGACACTGAAGTTGAGAGAAGTTGAGTGACTTATGTAGAGTCAAATAGCTCGTAAGTGTCTGGAATAGGATTTGAACTCATCTTCTTGACTCTTATCCTAGAACTTTAGTATAGCAAAAAGAAATACTGTAGTATCCTCTATACCACCTTGATGCTTACTTTTCTCATATAACTCTTGGTCTTCAAAGAGTTCTCATGGAATCGAAGAATTATTTTAGAGGAACTGACATTAGAAATCACTTAGTCAAACTCTTCTCATATAATTTTTTCAAATGAGAAAATGGAGGCCCAGAAAGATCAAGAGACTTGACCAAGGTGACACCTCCAGAAAGTAGCCATAAGGGTACCATTAAGCCATAGGGAAATGATCAAAGAAACAATGTCAAGGAACATAAAATTAATGTGAAAACAACCCATATTTTTGCTACCATCATTGGAAGTAGATATTATTTGCCTCCCAAGAGGGTTTTCCCCTAAAATCAAATGCTTCCACTTGCTACTTGAGTGTCTCAGTCCCCCAATTTTGTAAGGTTAAACACTTCTGTGATGGCAGGTCAGAGTGTAGATGTTGTTCTCCAAAGTCTGGGTAGTCCAAATTCCAACACTCATGTCTATTTGCATTTTTTCCCATCACATAAAATTTTCATTAAATTTAATACAAGGTGCTGTATTTAGACATATCATACTCATCTTGTTGTAGATACATTTAGTTCATCTGTTTCTTGGATAATTTATCCTTGGTGGATCTGTAATTAACCAAATTATCAAGGATTAGATTTTATTTATTTAGTGAGGAAAGAGGAAACAGGATCTCTCTCTCTCGATCTCTCTCTCTTTCTTTCTCTCCCTCGTCCTAGGTGCTTTTTTCTTTTCCTCTTTTTTTCTATCTTTCTTTGAGGGCAATTCATATCAATTCACTTCTCAATACTTTAAACATTTTATGTAAATAAATTCTGAAAGCCAAGGTAGAGTTGGGGAGAATACATTCCTTCTCTATTATCATTTTAGCTATATCATCATATCAAATATACATTAATTTTTTTAAAAAAAATCAGGAATTCTTCACTATATTAATCAGTCAAAAACTATTTACTGAGCATTCACCATGTCATGTACTTAAATAAATATTGAGGATAAAAAGAAAGGCAGAAACATGGTTCATTCCCTAAAGAAGTTCATGTTCTGTGAGGAGAGGTATTATGCAAATAATTGTGTGTGTTCATCCTTCGTTGCTGAAGAAGACCATGTCATCGGAAAAATACTGACATGACTTGCATTTAACTTTCTTTTGAGTGAGGGAGGGCTGTGCAGGTCACCAGCCTCACTTCTCCTCTAGAGCCATCTGAATCCAGTGACCAGATATTCATCAAGATGCCTGTAGATGACGCAGGATGAGGCAATTGGGGTTAAGTGACTTGCCCCAGGGCACATAGCTTGTGAATATCAAGTGTCTGAGGGAAGATTTGAATTCATGTTCTCCTGACTCCTGCACTGGTACTCTATTTACTGCACCACCCAGCTGCCCCAGGCAAATAATTATAGATATATGAAAGACACAATTGCAGATAAAACACTGAAGATAACCTTGGAGTGAAGGCGCTAGCTAGGGAAGTAAGGCCTCCAGCAGAATGTGGAATTTGAGTTGTGCTGAAAGAAATTAGGGAAGTCAAGAGGAGTACGTAAGGAGGGAGAGTATTGCAGGGATGGAGGTGATGGGTAGCAGATGAAAAAGTACAAAGCGTAGAGATGGAGTATTGTGTAGGCCAATATATCAAAGAGTTCCCAACATCTACCCTAGAGTTCCAACTTTACTGCAGGCAATGACATATACTAAGAGGACTTTAAGAATTTCTGGACAATCCTTCAAGTGAGCCTCTTATTGCTCTGGTTGGTAGTTTCATGAATTCCTATCTGAAAAATCAAAATACTATTAATGGGGCATTCAACATGGTGATGAACTTTTCTGAACTGAGTTAGGCTGACCCTCATTGGATAGATAAACAGTCCATCATCTATCCTTTATTTGAACCCTTTCTTTCTTGGTAGGACCTTAAGTTCTTCAAAATTTCAAAATCGCTCTCTCCCCACCATGAAATATGAAGTTAGGAATACAATGTGAGCTACCTAGCACATTATATAGGGAAAGATTATTTAGTGAAAATGAGAATATTGAGAGCTTTGAGGTAATGACCTCAACACATTGATTGAATGAATGTCATTTTAGCTTTTCTGGGAGAAATGGCTAGTATGGAGTTACTATCAAGGCATCACATGCTATAAGAAGCCCTAAAAAGAGTACTAATTACTTCTGGGGATTTTGTCTTTTGTACCAATTGAGCTTATTTTTCATTGCCAGTTCCAGGATTTTCATGCAAACATGAGTTTGAAAAGACTATTTATGGTTTAGAAATAAAATAAAAGGCTTTTAGTTCTAAAATGTCATGAGATCAATGAAATGTAAGTTAATACTAAGTTCCAATGATGAATAGTAACTTTAGCTTAGGTCTATGCTACAACTAGTGGAACTTGGATATGAATCAAATATGTGAGGATATCCTGCCACTTTTAAGTCAGTATTCCCAAATACTAGAAGAGAAATATGGCTTTGTTTCTTCTTTTGTCAACAGTAAGTGCACCCTTGCCACTTTTGAGTAGGCTAAATCAGGAGTGACAGCACTGAGAATCAAATCTAACTGCTCTATGTGACCTTAGACAACTCCTGTCATATCTCTGATTTCCCAAGCTGAGAGGGGTGGGTAATTGAAAACCCAGCATTTGATCATCATTGCATTATGGACTGATTTTAGGGTCCCAACATCTCCACAAAGACACAGTTAGGAGAATAGGACACCTTTGAATAGATGCCACACAAAACAAAGCTGACACTGACTTAGTTATACAGACTTAATGTTGCTTAATTCTTGGGTGTTTTCTGGGACCTCAAGCAACGTACAAGTCAGTCTTTGCCAGGGTCTCATATAGCAAAGAGTTACACAAACACAAAAGAAAATGGTTGACTTGTAGCAGATTTAAGAGTAGAAGAACCCTCATTCTTGTATTGTTAAGCTCCACCATGGAGCACCACAGCCATTGAAAATTCTGCTTCTCTGCAATAAAATGTCTAATTTGGATCTCTTGCTTTTTCTCCTTCTAATATACATCAAAGCAACAGCATAAAAGGCCAGTAAAATACTAAATTGAAGAGTATTGTTCTTCTGGTTCTTAAATATTGTCTAAATGCAGCCTAAGAGAACCTCAGGACCATTGTCTATTGACTCCATATCTTTCCTATGATGGTAACATTTATTTTAGTGTACAGTCTGTGATATAATATCGTAAAATGTATAG
Organism: Bettongia penicillata ogilbyi; assembly: GCA_023548195.1. Classification (NCBI taxonomy): domain Eukaryota; kingdom Metazoa; phylum Chordata; class Mammalia; order Diprotodontia; family Potoroidae; genus Bettongia; species Bettongia penicillata. The sequence continues at coordinate 8,080,964 of JAJHZJ010000008.1, forward strand.
CTAAAGTATACCTCTATTGCCATCTAGTCTGGCCCATCATTTTATGAAATAAGAAACTAAAATATCTAAAAAACCTGAAATGACTTGTCTGAGGTTACTTAGGTAAAAAACAGCAAAACCAAGACTAGAATCCAGGTCCATTGGCTCTAAATCCAACATTCTGACACTACTTCATGCTATTTCCTCCAGACTACATGTGCAATAGAATGCGACAGAGAGAAAGTAAGATTCCAGGAAATGGTGCCGTGTTAGGGTCCAGAGAACTCCCAGATCTCCCTTCAATAATCCGATAAATTTCTCTAAATATTTCATAACCAACAATGATAAACAAAACCAAAGTAAACCAGGTATAAACTCCTCTCAGTTTAGGACTGTATGAATTGATTTTCCAAATTCTGTTGAAACTCTGAATGAAGACAAATGAACGCAGTTGGAAGATTCAGTGTGGAACAGCCCAATCCCACATGAAGGGCAGCCTTATTGCTTTAGATCTATTGACAGTTCCTAGTCCCTGAGAAGTGTCCAGCACATGGTGGCCCTGACACAGTGGCTCTAGAAGATGATAGTACCAAAGAAGCATCTGGTTAGCAAATCCAGGATCCAGGCAGATCCTGCTAAAATCTTGACCAAGATAGAATTGGCCTGAATCACTGTAGAAAGTAAGATGAGAAAATTCTTGCTGAAGTTGGGACAAGTTTTAGCCAAGGAAGGAACAGGATCTGTTCACAGCATTCAGGAATATAAGAATGGAGTTTGAATCAAGCATAGACCCTTAAATTAGAAACTGAAGCTATAGATATGAGTAAACAGGAAAAAATAGAAAAACACCAAACACAATGAAGAAATGCCCTGGACAATGCCTAAGGGATTTACTTCATAAGAGGAATATAACTACAAACCAAGTCCAAGAAGAGTCTTGGCAAAGGGATACGTTAGCCATAAAGATTTCAGGAATACCTGGAAGAAATAAGACAGGAGGTATAAAATGGAATAAATAGGGAGAAATGAAAAGGAATATGATTACCTTAGAATAAATAGCAGTAACCTAATCCCCAAACTAAAGTCCCTGAAAAGTATAATAGATTAAACATAAAATAAGAAATATTTAAGGATAAATGAAATAAGGAATAAATAAAGAAAATGTAAATAATATAAAAATATATTATGAAAAAAATAAAAAAAAACAGTAGAAATCACTGTCAAGGAATGATAATCAAAGAATCACCAGACTACCTGAAAATCATAACCAAAGGAAAGAGATCTCATGGAAAGAAGAATTTACAGGGGAGGGAGCCTGGTCTAGGGTTTGAAGGATGTGGAGAATTTAGAATATTGTAGGACAACAGGCCATTCCAAGTGGGAGGGGTGTGAATCAAAGCATAAAATAAGGGTTAACTTAGTGGATTTGAAAAATCCATTAGTTGGAGTAAATCAGTCTGGGGAGTGGATTCAGGGAAGTAATATAATATTCAGTTGGAAATCATTGCTAGTCCTTGATTATACAAGGCAGTTATAACCAAGCAATGTGCTTAGATTTTACATGGCCAGAAATGAGAATCAACTGAAGGTCTTTGATCAGAGAAGTAATGTTATAAGTGATGTGTAAAGAGAATTCATGGAGAAGGGGTCAGAGCCAATATACCAGAGTAGAAGCAGTGACCTGTCTGATCTCTCCACCCAAGGACCTCAAAATATCTGTAAAAATCACTGAACAAATTCTGGGGGAGTAGATCCAGTCCAACAAAATCTGGAAGTCCAACAGAAGCTATTGCGCTGGTTGCAGAGCAGACCATAGCCGAGCTTGGGCTGCAGGCACAGATGGGACTAGAGCTTAAGGTCAGTGGGAAAGCTCTTTCACCTGAGTGAGCAAGAAACATGGTCTGGCCCTAGCCCCAGGCCTAGCCCCACTGCTGCAATGGCTGGCTGATTCTGGATCTCTGGGCCTGCAGATGGCAGGGAAATTGAACAGTTGATGTGAAACACAGTCCTGGGGAAAAGAGGAGCTCTGGCATAGCAGAGGTGGTGGTGGCTGTCAAGAGGGAATCCTACTCACATATCCAGGGCAGAAAAAGAGCTTATGGTTGCTCACAGACAAGACTACAGGCCAGGAGAGGAGTAAACATCTCTCTTTTGATCCTACCATTGCAGAGGAGCTGTGAATTCACAGGTCCCTTGAGATATCTGTGAAAGCAGCTGCACAAAGCCCCTAAAACTTAGAACAGTACACTCTCCAAGGAGCTCAGAGGTCAAGTAACTGGCTGAGAATATGAATGTTACTTCCTTGGTGGGAAGGTATTTTCTTATGATGAGGATGGTCAGGATGATGGCATATAGACAGAAGAAGACAGCAATGTCAAGGCTTCTACATCCACAGACTCCAAGGAAACTATGAAATGGTTTCAGGCCATGGAAAAGCTCAAAAAAATTTTGAAAATCAAGTAAGAGAAGTAGAGTAAAAATGGGAACAATGAGAGTGATGCAAGAAAATCACGAAAAATGAGTCAACAAATTGCTAAAGGAGACTCAAAAAATGCTAAAGAAAATAACACCTTTAAAAATAGGCTAAACCAAATGGCAAAAAGAGGTCCAAAAAGCCAGTGAGGAGAAAAATGCCTTAAAAGGTAGAATTGACCAAATGGAAAGGAGGCCCAAAACCTCACTGAAGAAAATTTCTTCAAAATTAGAATGGAAGAAATGGAAGCTAATGACTTTATGAGAAATTAAAAAATTGTAAAACAAAACCAAACAAATGAAGAAATAGAAGACATTGTGAAATATCTCAATGGAAAAACAATGAACTGGAAAATAGGTCCAGGAGAAATAGGATAAAAATTATTGGTCTACCTGAAAACCATGATTAAAAAAGAGCCTCGACATGATCTTGCAAGACATTATCAAGGAAAACTGCCCTGATATTCTAGAACCAGAAAGGTAAGATAGAAATGGGAAGAATCCACTGATCACCTCCTGAAAAAGATCACCAAAGGAAAGCTTCTAGGAATATTGAAGCCAAATTCAAGAAATCCCAGGTTAAGGAGAAACTATGGCAAGCAGTCAGAAAGAAACATTTCGAATATTGTGAAAATACAATCAGGATGACACTGGATTTAGCAGCTACTACACTTAGGGATCAAAGAGCTTGAAATATGACATTCCAGAGGTCAAAGAAGTTAGGACTAAAACCAAGAATTATCTATCCAGCAAAACTGAGTATAATACTTTGGAGGAAAAATGGAATTTCAATTAAATAGAGGACTTTCAAAAATTCTTGTTGAAAAGACCATAGCTGAATCGAAAATTTTACTTTCAAATACAAGAATCAAGAGAAACATGAAAAGGTAAACAGGAAAGAGAAGCCATAAGGGATTCATTGAAGTTCAACTGTTTCATTACTACATGGAAAGATATTTGTAACTTATGAGTCTTTTCTCAGTCTTAGGATAGTTTCAGGGAATATACACATATACATATTTGTATATCTATCTATCTATATCTATATAGACATATGCACACACATATATACACACACATATACATGCATATATACATGTGCATACATGTTAATTATATATATGTGTGTACATATATATGTATATATGAACAGAGAGCACAAGGTGAGTTGAATAGGAAGTAAGCATGTATAAAAATTAAAATTGAGTGTTCAGAGGAATGTACTGGGAGACAGAGAAAAGGAGAGGTAGAATGTAATAAAGCATCTCACATAAAAGAGGCAAGAAAGAATTTTTACAAAGGAAGGGAAGAGGGGGGAGGTAAAAGGCAATAAGTAACCCTTAATCTCACTGGATTTAAGGAGGGAATAATACACATTCAATCGTGTATGGAAATCTATCTTACCCTACAGGAACGCAGGATCAGGGAGGAGATAGGAGAGGGAGGATAATAGAAGGAACAACAGATTGGGGACAGGGGTAATAAGAAGCAAGCAGTATTGTGCAAGACAGGTCAAGGGAAAGAATGGAGTAAATAGAAGGCAGGACAGGCTAGAGGGAAATGTAGTTAGTCTTTTGTAACAGAACTGTTATGGAAGTGTTTTGCATGACTACATATGTATGACATATATCAAATCCCTTTGCTGTTTCAATAGAGAGGGAGGGAGAGAATGTGTAACTCAAAGCTTTAAAAATGAATATTAAAATTGTTCTTTACACAATTTGGAAATAAGTTCTACAGCAAATTGGGTATAGAAATCTTTCTTGCCTTACAGGAAAATAGAAGGGACGGAGATGGGAGAGGGGGGTGGAGGAAGGGAGAGCAGATTGGGGAAGGGGGTGGTTGGGGTGCACCATGCCCTAAGGTAATGGGAGGGGAGAGATGAGAAGAAAATTTGGAACTCAAAATCTTATGGAAGTGAATGTGGAAAACTGAAATTATATTTTAAAAATTAAATTAAAAAAAGAGAATTCATGTCATAGATGGATTGGGAAAGAGAGGCCCTGAAATCAGGGTGATCACCTAAGAGAAATTTGTATGAAATGTTGAGGCACTGACAGTGGAAATATACAGAAAAGGATAATATAAATATATATATATATATATATATATATATATATATATATATATATATATATATGTATGTATGTATGTGTGTGTATATGTGTGTGTGTGTGTTTGTCCTTTGTTGCCAAAGAAGACCATGCCATCAGAGAAATAATGACATGACTTGCATTTGACTTTGTTTTGAGTGAGGGAGAGCTGTGCAGGTCACCAGCCTCACTTCTCCTCCAGAGCCATCTGAATCCAGTGACCAGATACTCATCAGAATGACTGGAGATGATCTAGCAAGAGGCAATTGGAGCTAAGTGATTTGCCCGAAGTCACAAAGTTAGTGAGTGTTAAGTGTCTAAGGTGAGATTTGAACTCAGATCCTCCTGACTCCTTCTCTATCCACAGCACCACCTAGTTCCCCAGGAATCTATACATACATACATACATACATATATATATATATATATATATATATATATATATATATATGGGTGTGTGTGTGTGTGTGTGTGTGTATGTGTGTGTGTGTGTTTGTCCTTCATTGCCGAAGAAGACCATGCCATCAGAGAAATAATGACATGACTTGCATTTGACTTTGTTCTGAGTGAGGGAGGGCTGTGCAGGTCACCAGCCTCACTTCTCCTCCAGAGCCATCTGAATCCAGTGACCAGATACTCATCAGGATGACTGGAGATGATCCAGGATGAGGCAATTGAAGTTAAGTGACTTGCCCAAGGTCACACAGTTAAGTCAAGTGTTTAAGGTGAGATTTGAACTCAGTTCCTCCTGCACTGATGCTCTATCTACAGCACTACCTAGCTCCCGAAGAATATATATATATATATGTGTGTGTGTGTGTGTGTGTGTGTGTGTGTGTGCTTGTATGTGTGTGTATACACACCCACATACACACTATATATGTATATGTGTGTACACATATATGCACATGTATATACACACATACATATATATATACACACAGCTATACATATATTCATATGTGTATTTAACTATAAATGGTAAAATGTAATGGGAATTTCAGTTACTGATGAGATACAGGGACAAGGGAGAAAGATTAATCAAATGTGATTGTCATTTTAAAATCTAAGTCACTAAGAAGAAAATAGAACAAGGGAGATTTGGAACAAGAATTGGATTAGAGATGGAAGGGAAAGAAGAACATGAGATGATGAATTGAATTTTAGACATGTTTAGCTTCAGATGACATTGAAATGAAGGCATCCCTCTGGCAACTGGAAATTCACAACAGGAGTATGACTAAAAGGAATAGAGAATTCTTTGTCATTCCTGTAGTGGGGACAGTTAAATATATGAGAACAGATGAGTCCTTTGAAACCAGAAGTGGAAAAATACTCTGAGATAAAGTTTCCAATTTTATCAGACAGGAAAAAGATGGAAAAAACTCCGACTATAAAATGGAAATATCTGTGATTTATGAATTTTGGGTCTGAGAAAGTAAAATGTAATAATCCCCTTCCTAAATAATTTCAAAATTATTATTTCAAAATAATATATTTTCATTAAGAAATGTTTGTTTTTAATCTGTGCTGCTACACGACAACAAGGAAAACAGAAAAGAGACTTCTCCCTCACCTCCCCACCTTTGGATGAAAACTAGTGTGTTGTGAAGCCATTCTGCTTGTAAACTTTCAACATATCCAAACATTTATAATTTGAGAAACTTCAAACAAGTTTAGTCAAAGACCAGAAAATTAAAACCAGAGACCCTATCCATCAACTTAACTTACCCACATGTATTCATGCCTAGAATCTTTAAAGTCTCTTCTGTCATATTACACAACTCTTCCTTAAAGTCTGTTACACCCATAGAATTGAAATAATTTTAATGGCCCCACCACATAAGTCAAAGTTGTATCTGCATGGACATATTTTCATGTTGTTCATTTTGCGTGTGTTTCAATGAAGACTCTTCTATAGCTTTTGCAAATGCTCAGAAGCATTTACCAAAATATTCCAAATGGGCTTCAAAGATAATTCTCTCCTTTTTATAATGAAGGAACCAAAAGGTCTCAAGTAGAAGTACAGAACAGGTCACATTTTTCTCTTCTTCCTGAATACTGAAGAATCTATAACAGTGGAGTGCAAAATGAACTATGATCACTGCTAATTACAAGTTTATATTCCTAAAACACAATACTACATTTCTAAACAAACATTTCAAAGGTCCATCATAAAAAATATGCACTTTGGGACTTTATAATAGTTTAGCTTCTTGAAAGAGATTCACCATCATAAAATTAACTTCAAATGTTCAAGTGAAGTCGTATCCACGGCTTATAGGAAATTTACAGTGAGGTCTTAAAAGTAAGAAGTACATAAAGACTAAGCTTTTGACTATTATTTTCCAGAAATACACATGAAGGTAATTTTTAGCAATTGTTTGATCTATATCCGCTTTTTATTATTGGTCATGACCTATAACATATTCTGCAAAAAGAGACAATTTCATTCCAAATAGGCAAATCCATCAACTGATTTGCCAGTAAAATCCCATTTGGCATGTTAAAAATAAACAGACATTTGTTAAATATTAAAATGAAAACATTGTTTCCTCTGTACCAATGATCATTAAAAAAAATCCTAAAGATTTTGAATTCAAATGTCATCAAGTATGCATCTTAATTACATAATTACTTGGAGTAACCATTCCAATCCATCTTATTCTTGTTACACCTTATTAAAAAAAAACTCAAACAAACTAATTATAGCTATACTCTGAAGAGGAAAAAATCAGCGCTGTGGTTTATGGGGTTCATTCACTCCTGAAAACTCCTTTGCTCTGAATAGGTTATAAGGAAGAAAAACAAAGGCCGTCATAAATTGATATTTTTTGTGTTCCAAAAAAACCCAGACACTGAAGAGATAGCAGAATATGTAGAAAAAGAAGGTATCTACTGCTGCCTATCTCTCTCTCTCTCTCTCTCTCTCTAAATATATATATATGTATATAAATATAAAATATAAATATATAGATATCTATATATATTTCAATATATATTAAAAAAGAGATGCATATTTTATTTCAAAGATATTTGAGAATCAAATGAGACGTAAAATGTTTGGCAAGCTTAAAGTGCTATATACATACATGTATTATATATATAGTGTTATTATAGCTATTATAATTATTGTTATTTTTGGAGGTGGTATTTTGGAAAGGGAACCTTTTAACTAGTGGTGAGTGGTATAGCAGAAAGTTAACTAAGCTAGGGACCAAAATGCCTGAGGTTGAAAGTTAGCTTTGATACTTGTAAAAATAACATGAGCCAGTCACATAGTCTCTCCAAGTTTCAGTTTCTTTGTCTGTAAAATGAATAAAATAAAATCTGTAGGAGTGTTGTTAATAAAGCTCTTTCAAAAAATGTAAAGTGCTAAATAAATTGTGAGTGACTGTTCATGTTAATTGGACAGCATGGAGAAAGCAAGAAAAGGGAAATTTGAGTCAAGTCAATGAGATCCTACACAAACTGGAGAGAGGCTCAAACCAGAAGGGGAAACTGACTAAAAGTTTGGAGTTGGAAAGCCATTGAAAGGCTTCATCTCATTTAATGTGCTCTGATGCACAATGCAATTTAAACATATTAAGCACCCCCTGAAACAAAGCCTTTCTAAAATGGGAACTAACTCAGAAATTACCTGGTCTGACATGTAATTGAATAAGAGCCCCTATTTAGAAAATTCCCAAGTAGTGACCATTGCTTGAACTCCACCAGGGATGAGGACTCCACTAGTACTCAGAGCAGCTCATTTGATTTTTGTAAAGAACTAGCTTACAACATAGAGCATCAGTCCTGGAGTCAGGAAGACTCATCTTCCTGAGTTCAAATAAGATTTCAGACATTTATTAGTTGTATAAATTTGACCTTTGGCAAGTCACTTAATCGTATTTGCCTTAGTTTCCTTTTCTGTAAAATGAGGTGGAAAAGGAAATGGCAAACCACTACAGTATCTTTGCCAAGAAAACTCCAAATGGGGTCACAAAGAGTCAGACACAACTGAACACCAGCCACAACAGCTACAGAAAACTTTTCCTTACATCCGGCCAAAATGATCTTCCTCTGACTTCTACCTATTGTTTTAAATTCTCCTAGGAATGACTTTCAACTTTTGACTTTATCTCTCTATCGCTGGGACCTAGCATAATGACTTGCATGTAGTTAGTGGTTAACATATGTTTGTTGCTTTTAATTGAGACAGATAGGTGGAATACTAGCAGAACACTGAAGGAACCCACATGTATGGAAGGTAGACCCAGAGTCAAGAAAACCAAGTTCAAATCAATGTCTCAGACACTTACTGACTGTAACCCTAGCCAAATCAGTTTACCTATCCCAATCTCAGTCTCTTTATCTGTAAAATTAGGAAGGCACAGGGTCATTGTGAAGATCAAATTAAATAATGAATATGATATCTTAATGCTAGCTGACAATTATCAAGTACTATTAAGGATTCAAATCTACTACTGTGCTGATACAGGAAGCATATGATAGGTTGATAAAGATGCCTGCCACATGCCCAGGCTCCTCTGTAAGAAGAGGAAGCTGAGAGCAAACAATCCCCAGTTTTCTAAACACAGCTTTTATCACTGGAGGAGAACTGGTCATATTTTTAATTCAAGAGTCAAAGCTTCAAGTAGCATCATTTCCAGGACTGAACTGTAAATGGTTACTTAAGATCTGATTTAACATGTGTATACTCTACATGATACTTTACAAACCTACCAAATTGAGAGTAGAAATGTTGGAGTTATTCCAGTCACTTGATTAAATATTATAGGATTATTTGTGTCATATTCTAGCAATTACATATTTTTAAGCTAGAGACTGATTACATATTTATCTGATGAAATCTGAAACAGTTTCTAGGATAAATATATGTCATAATTTTTCACTCTAATGACATCTTTATTAATTTTAATTCTGCCAAAACAAATATAGTTTTACAGAACATATTTTTTTATCTTTTCTTATTTAATACTAAATAAAATATAATGACAGTAGTATTCTTCTATCTCTATCTTCAAATTTCTTTATTTTAAGGAAATAGGGTGGTAAAAACCACCCTATTAATTTTCCTGCTTTCCCTCACTTTCTTTCCTTTCTTTCATTGCGAGACAACCCTAAGATGTCAATGACTTAGTTTTGAGCTTTGATGTTCCCTCAGTTTATTCCTTCGTTGTTTTCTCTTCTGTGTTAGACAAACTTATCGGGCTTCAATGAGTGATGCTGCAGGTTTTAGAAGTCACTGATGCTTGTTCTGACTATGTACACAGTGGATATGGGACAAGTGTTACCCAAATAATCAAACAATGAATAATTAAATAAACATTTATTAAGTGTCCAGTATATGTTGGTCATTGTGTTAAGAGCTGAATATATAAATGATATTTACAAACAATGAACAAGTAGAAGGGGACTTAAGGAAGTAAATAGGGTCATGCAAAAGGGTTAGTTTTTATATGTGGGGAAGGTGAAGTAGAGTTTTATTACAGCGAGTATGTCAAGTTTTATTTATTAGTGCACATACTTTGCTCACTTCTGCCAATGCATATCTTCCTTCCTATGTGCACTGCAATCTAAAGATATTTGCTTCCTTTGTGTCTCCTGGACAAGACACTCCATCTCCTAATTTAGTGAATTTTCAGTGATTGTTTCCCATTTCTGGAATTGTTTTCATTCTCAGCTCTACTTCCTGGCTTTCTTGACTTACCTCAGATCTCAACTAAAATTTCACCTTTTTCATGAAGCTTTTCCCATCCTCCATAATCTTAGTATCTTTCTTCTGAAATCACCACCAATATATAGCCTATTTCTATACCTATGTCTATCACTTTCTGTCTCTATTTATCTTGTTTGTACATAGTTTGCATTTTGCCTCCCTCATTAAACTGGGAGTTCTTGAAGAGATAGAACTTACCTCGCTTCTCCCCCACCCCTTTCTTTGCTTTCTCTAGCAGTTAGCACAATGCTTTGCACAAGGTAGCTGCTTAATAAATAATAATTGACTGAATGACACAGAGTCCTTATTTCCCACAGAACAAAAAGATATGTGCTATGTGTTTATACATGTTTATACAGGACCATAACACTTGGAGGTAAGAAACTCATACTTACCTACTTCTGGTCAGGAATCAAAAAAATTGGGACACTTTAGAAAGTGAGTAAAATAGTCTCATCTTGTCGACAGGTTCTTTGCTAGATTAAAAACCATTGTTGAAGGGGAAATACATACAAAAGACACAACTTTAGGCTCTTGATTTTCATAACTACCATGATAACTAATATGCCTTTGGTCCTTTTAAGTTTCTACAGACCTTTGCATATATCATTTCATTTGATCCTTGCAATGGCACTTTGAGATAGATACTAACAGTGGGATTATCTCCATTTTACAAATGAAGAAAATTCAGTTTAAAGAGGCAAAGTGGCTTGGAAAAAGGGCTCAAAAGATAAATTCTCCCCACTTCAAAAATGGACAGATCCTTCTACAACTCTTAGTAACCACAGGGAGGCTGACAACCCCTGAACACAGACCATCTTCCACTAATGATTCCAGTCGATAATCAGTTCCAGTGCACCCAAAGTTAATGGGAACCAATAAGTAATGATTGATGGCACCCCAGCAAGGCTCTTGTTGCTTAGCAAGAGGTCAGCACAAACATCCAGCTCTGCGAGAGGTGGCTCAGACCAATAAACCCCTGATTACCTCTTTTACTCTAATATTGCAAAGCACTTAAGCTAGTTAGTCAATATTCATTGATTCCTCTAAGTGTTATAGACACTGCAGAAACACACACACATCACACTCACATATATCATTTCCCTCCCTCACTAATGAATTTAACCAACTCTTTTGATGGAGAATGACAACTCTTTTAAATAAATCACAATTTGCAGTTATAATACTTTTTCAAACACTAAAACTTATGAAGAGGTGTTGCTGAGTGTGAGTTTTCAAGGTTTTCTGGATGATATTTAAGCACAGATATGCCATTTCTTAGATTCACTTCTTCCTAAAGGCAAATTCTGAAGGATGATTATATTACACAAAGAACAATGGATTAGTTTCAAGGAAGAAAACTATTGGGTTTGGTAAATCCATATTTCCCCACATTTCTCTACTTTCCATAAAAAAATACAATCCTAAGTCTGAGAAGAAACCCACTTATTTACTATAGTATTTCCAGCTGTAATTTTTTGTTCAGATGGGGAAAAAGTGAATCAAACAGACCTTCATTACTTCGAATTAAAAAAAAAAAAACTACTGCAAGACTCTTTACCAAGGAAAATATATTTGAGCTGAAAGATGATGTTTTTTATCTTGTGTTTTTCAGTTTTAAAATATACAGAAGAAATTCAATGTGTTATATCCCTTCACTAGAGCAATGATATCTATTATGAAGGGTAATAAGATACAGTGTGCTCAACATTTTGTGGGTACTTCCATTGCTACTTTGCTTTTTAAAAAAGCAGATAAGTTCAATGTTTCAGAGAAAAAGGTTTTGAAGTGCATTATTTTCTCAAAACTTTATCCATAAAGCAAGGTAATGGCCTCTGTATTGTATAATACTTAAGTATACCTCCTTATCATTCAATATACTTTAGCTAAATACTTATTTTACTGGGTAGTCCCAAGTTTTCCCACTTTCTGATTTATTCATATTTCCCACAATTTCAAAATCTAGAATATGTGACAGAAAATGATTTTAACACATGTAGTCAATATGATAAAATAAAAACATGAATTACAACTTCTTACTGCCTTTATCTTAGTATGATGGGTTTTTATAAGAAGCTGCTTATATGAAAGAAAAAGAAAGGGAATAAACATTTATCTAAAGCTGCCTGTGATCCAGGTCCTATGCTAAGGGTCTTTACAAATATGTCATTTGATCCTCAGAACAATCCTCTGAAGTAGGTGTTATCATTTTTAATTTACAGATGAGGAAACTGAGGCAAAGAGAGATTGCATGACTTGTCCAGACTGACACAGCCAGTAAGTGTCTGCAGTCACATTGGAACTCAGGTCTTTCTAAATCCAGAATCAGTGCTCTCTATGTACTACAACACCAGTTGCCTCTATGAGATCTAAGATATTGAATTCATTTCTGGGATTTGCTTTATTTGGGTTCGTTGATGGATCTATGATTCCACTGGTGTAAATATGTGAACATTCTCTTGGTGTAAATATGTAAATTTGAAGAGAATGACCATTATATGCCTTCTTAGTCTTTGATTCAGGTCCATATTTTGTAGAATAGCGGTAACAGAGAAAAATTCTACGTTCTTTTAATATCTTAGGGATCAAAAATATCTTATAATAATACATTAGTAAGAGAAAATGTTAGAATTTCATGTATAAATGGAAAACCATTCCTTATTTGAAACACACCACCATCACATCAAGAAAAAATGATGAAAATGTGACATTTTTTCTTTGTCCTTTATAAAAAATTTAAATTTATTTTTAGTTTTCAACATTCACTTCCGTAGAATTTTGAGTTTCAAATTTTCTCCCCTTTTCTCCACTCCCACTCAAGATGGCTTGCAATATGATATAGCCCCTACATATGCATTCATATGAAATATATATTTACATTAGTCATGTTGTAAGGAAGAATTAGAACCAATGGGAGGAACCATGAGAAAGATGAAACAGAAAAGAGAGAGAGAGCAAATTGTCTGCTTCAATCTGCGTTCAGACTTCATAGTTCTGGATGGGGAAAGCATTTTCCATCACAAGTCCTTTGGAGTTGTCTTAGATCCTAGCATTGTTTTTTTTTTTTTAAATTTATTTATTTATTTAACTTTTTACATTCATTTTCACAAAATTTTGGGTTCCAAATTTTCTCCCCTTTTATCCCCTCCCCCAACCCCAATACACCAAGCAATCTAATTTTCCCTATCTCCAATCTGCCCTCTCTTCTGTCATCCCTCCCTTCTCTTGTCTCCATCTTCTCTTTTCTCCTGTAGGGCCAGATGACTTTCTATTCCTCATTAACTGTATGTCTTCTTTCCTAGTAGCAACAACAGTACTAAACAGTTGTTCCTAAAACCTTGAGTTCCAAATTCTCCCCATCCCTCCCTCCCCACCCATTCCCTTTGGGAAGGCAGGCAATTCAATATATGCCATATCTGTGTAGTTTTGCAAATGACTTCCCTGATAGTCGTGTTGTGTAAGACTAACTGAATTACCCTCCATCCTATCCTGCCCCTCATTGTTTCTCTTCTGTCTTTTGATCCTGTCCCTCCCCAAGTGTTGACTTCAAATTGCTCCCTCCTCCCTTTGTCCTCCCTTCCACCATCCCCCCCCCTTGCTTATCTCCTTCTCCCCCACTTTCCTATACTGTAAGATAGGTTTTCATACCAAAATGAGTGTGCATTTTATTCCTTCCTTTAGTCAAATGTGATGAGGTTAACTTCTTGTTTTTCTTTTTCTCAGCTCTCCTCTTTTTCCCTCCACTAAAAAGTCTCCTACTTGCCTCTTAAATGACATATAATTACCCCATTCCATTTCACCCTCTTTCCTCCCACTACAGTTCTCTCTCACCATTTACCTTAATTTCTTTTAAGATATGGTCCCATCCTATTCAATTCACTCTGTGCTCTCTGTCTCTGTATGTGTGTGCATGTGTGTATGTGTGTGTGCGTGCATGCGTGTACATGTGTGTGTGGTCCCACCAACTACCCAGACACTGAAAGCTTTTAAGAGTTACAAATATTGTCTTTCCAGGTAGGAATGTAAACAGTTCCCTTATGGTAAGTCCCTTAAGACTTCTCTTTGCTGTTTACTTTTTCATGCTTCTTCTCATTCTTGTGTTTGAAAGTCAAATTTTCTTTTCAGCTCTGGTCTTTTCATCAAGAATGTTTGAAAGTCCTCTGTTTCATTGAAAGACCATATTTTCCCCTGAAGTATTATACTCAGTTTTGCTGGGTAGGTGATTCTTGGTTTGAGTCCTAGTTCCACTGACTTCTGGAATATCCTATTCCACACCCTTCGATCCCTTAATGTAGAAGCTGCTAGATCTTATGTTTTCCTGATTGTATTTCCACAATACTGGAATTGTTTCTTTCTAGCTGCTTGTAATATTTTCTCCTTGATCTGGGAGTTCTGGAATTTGGCCATAATGTTCCTAGGAGTTTCTCTTTTTGGATCTCTTTCAGGTGGTGATCGATGGATTCTTTCAATACTTATTTTGCCCTCTGGTTGTAGAATGTAGAATATCGAGTTTTCCTCGATAATTTCAGGGAAGATGATATGTAGGCTCTTTTTTTGGTCATGACTTTCAGGTAGTCCCATAATTTTTAAATTGTCTCTCCTGGATCTATTTTCCAGGTCAGTTGTTTTTCCCATGAGATATTTCACATTCTCTTCCATTTTTTCATTCTTTTGGTTTTGTTTGGTGATTTCTTGGTTTCTCGTAAAGTCATTAGACTCCATCTGTTCCATTCTAATTTTGAGAGAACTATTATCTTCAGTGAGCTTTTGAACCTCTTTTTCCATTTGGCTAATTCTGCTTTTGAAAGCATACTTCTCCTCATTGGCTTTTTGAACCTCTTTTGCCAATTGAGTTAGTCTATTTTTCAAGGTGTTATCTTCTTCAGCATTTTTTTGGGTCTCCTTTACCAAGGTATTGACCTGTTTTTCATACTTTTCTTGCATCTCTCTCATTTCTCTTCCCAGTTTTTCCTCCACCTGTCTAACTTGCTTTTCAAAATCCTTTTTGAGCTCTTCCAAGGCCTGAGCCCACCCAACATCCCCCTGGGATGTCTGGGGTACCGAGGTCCTGCCCTTCACGTCTTTCCCTGATGGCAAGAATATGTCCTCGTCATCAGATCCGAAAGTCGGGATCATTTGCATCTGTTCAAAAAAACTCTCTATAGTTTTATTTTTCTTCCCTTTTCTGGGCATTTTCCCAGCCAGTTACTTGACTTCTGAGATTCCTGTCCACCCCTGCCTGGATCCGCCCAGTTAGTGCTTGGGGTCTGAGATTCAAATGGGCTTTCCACGGCAGGTGGGGCTGCTATTCAATGTGAACTTTAGTTCTGGTGCTAGGGTGGGGCCCGGACCACCTCCTAGGCTCAGTTCCCTCAGGGGTTTTATGCAGAGACCTTCAGTAATGGAGCAGGTGGGGCAGGGCCACCTCCCAGGCTCAGTTCCCTCAGGGGCTTTATGCAGAGACCTTCAGTAATGGAGCAGGTGGGGCAGGGCCGTCTCCCAGGCTCAGCTCCTTCAGGTGGTTTATGCAGAGACTTTCAGTAATGAAGATCCTGCCTGCTGCTGGGGGTGTCCTGGGCCGCCCCTGCCTCTGCCTCTGCCGCTTCCTCCCGAGAGGGCTCGAGTCATGAAGACACCCCGCTCCCCTCTTAGCCAGCCTAGCCGTCTCTCTCACTGACCTGTAGCTTCTGTGGGCGGAGGGACCTTCCCAGCCGCCGGAGCCTCCGTCCCTGAAGCCTGCTCGGATCAGCTTCTCTGGGGCCGCGGCCAGGGCAGTGCTGGGGTGGGGTCTGCTTTCTGGAGCACGACGGACCCTGGGGACAGCTCTCCAGGGCTCTCTGGAACAGAAATCTCTTCTACTATGTTTCTGCACACCCTGCAGTGATCCAGAACTTATGGGGAGCTCATCTTACATTAAATGCATGGGCTGTGGGTTTGGAGCTCGCATACATGCGTCTTTCTACTCCGCCATCTTGACTCCACCCCCGATCCTAGCACTGTTAAGGAGAGGTAAGTCTATCATAGCTATTCATCATGTAATACTGCTGTTATTGTATACAACGTTGTCCTGGTTCTGCTCATTTGATTCAGTATCAGTTCATTCAAGTTTTTCCTGGTTTTTCTGAAGTCTGTGTATTCATCATTTCTTATGGAAAAAGAGTATTCCACTATATTCATATAGCAAACTTGTTCAACCATTCCCCAATTGATGGGCATCCCTTCAGTTTCCAATTCTTGACCACTACAAAAAGAGCTGCTATAAATATTTTTGTATACGTGGGTCCTTCCCCCATTTTTATGATCTCTTTGGGATATAGTCCTAGAACTGGTATTTCTGGGTCAAAGGGTATGCACAGTTTTATAACTCTTTGTTCAAAGCTCCAAATTGCTCTCTAGAATGGATCAGCTCACAACTCCACCAACAGTTCACTAGTGCTCCAATTTCCCCACATCTTCTCCAACACTTATCAGAAAATTTGACACATTTTTTCCAGGGAGGTAGTTAAAGCCCATTATGGCTTTGCTTAGACTTAAATTTATTATCAGATTTCCTAAATAGAACTAAATACAACTTTAAAATTAAAAAGAGTGAAAAAGATCTAATCAATCATTTGACGTACAGTGATAATGTCAAACTATGTGGTGCCACCACAAAACATGTTAAATAAAATTTTCATTTTGTGACTAGTTTCTCTAGGTATATCAAAATGTCAAGGTATTTTTTTTTTTAACAAACTACAATGAAATATGGAGGATAAATATTTTGACCTTGAATCTGTAGAACACATTGAACCACTGAATGAAGGTGATACGTATGAATACTTTGACCTACCACAGGCAAGACATAATGAATGTAAAGATATCAAAGCTGTTGCTGACTCCAGTAAGAGACTTACTGACTGGCACACATTTAGTGCAATTAACACCTCCACAATCCTAGTTTTAATGTACAATTTAAGAATTACAAAATGAACCATAAAAAATTTAGAAAGTACCCTAACAAAAACTGATAAATTAATGAAAAGACCCAACACCCCAAGGCAGTTAAAGAAAGATGAATAAGTTCTCACCAAAAAATAAGAGGGATGGGTAACATTTTAAAATGTCTGATAATTTTTAAAAAAATAAACAAAATGATTTTGTAAAGTAGATCTCATTCTAGCAAGCAATAATAAAAGCTGCTAATAGGCACATCCCATTTAATTTATCAAATAAAATGGTTTAACTCTGGATAGGGACTTTAAAATAGCTAAGATCCAAAAATGGAAGACCACAAATGGTTGACAGTCTTATGAACCCAAGCAGGGATTATTGACAAAGAAGTGGTAAGCAAAATGGCGGAGGCTGTTTATGACAATGGAAAGGTTTATGATAGCAATTCGGACCTGAGTAGCTGACATCAGAAAGTACAGAAGAAATTGTCATCTTTAAGAAATTTATACTCATTTATAGATAGAAACCATATAGTGAAGTGTTGGAAATTGTGCAACATAGCATTGAAAGTTGCAAAAAAAATCCATGTACTTGATAACTAGAAAGATACAAACATTTGTATAGCATAGGAGACTCTCATAGCCTTATTAACTGACAGGTAACAAATTCCCATACTATAAATGCAAACACCAATCATCCTTGAGAGTCAGTAAATTAGTTGTATTGTGATCAGAGAAACAGTACAGAAAAAAAACAATGCTGCCCACAACTATATAGATATCAAATCCATTCATTCATATATATGAGTGTGTGTGTGTGTGTGAACATACTGAATGTTCTCAATCTCCAAAATACATGGAATTAAAAGCTTTCAAAATATAAAGACCTAATAGAAGAAATTGAAGCATGTAGCTATAGGACAAGGTATATGTCATCTCTCTTGTCCTATCTGCCACCAGAGACTTTCATTGTGTGTTCTTGTGTCATCATTCTTCTGTCATTTCAGTAATGTCTGATTCTTTATTACTTCAGTTCTGGGATTCTCTTTGCAAAGTACTTTAGTTGTTTGCCTTTTTCTTCTCCAGGTTATTTTATAGATGAGGAAAAGAGGCAAACTGACTTAAATAACTTGCCCAGGGTCACTCAGCTAGCACATTCTTACACTGTTAATCAAATTATGAGATAATCATTGTATCCACCTGTGCAATGGTATATAAAACAATAAAAAAGTGCTGCAATAATAATAGCAGCATACTGACTTGCCTTTGACCCATTTCCATCCGAATTTCATTGAAAAGGATAAGAAAAAATGAGATAACAGTACTGATGATGGCATAAATGTCACAATATCCTTGATATATTGGTAATAATAGTTGGAATTTGAATAAGCTCAATAGTTCATTTATTTAGCACTTGGAGGGTTTTAAAGTTGTTCATTTCTTTTTTTAATCCTCAAAATGACACTCACATTTGTCTCCTTGGTTTCAGATGAGCAAATTTTTTGAAATTCTTATTATCTCAAAGGAAATTTTCAAGACCCTAAGGATCAGAGATAAAAGGTAACATAGATTGTAATTACAAAGACTAAACAGTTAAATTTAATAAATATCTATTAAACATCTATGCATGTGGAAAGAATATTGTAGCTTGGATTAGTACATACAACACTGAGATTGAGATCGGGAAGATTTGGGATCAAATTTCACCTCTAACACTTAATAGTGAGGTGACCATTGGGATAGCATCACCAGTATGAACTGCCAGCAAGTGTTTTAGTTGTATCCAGTTATTGGCATTTTTGTGGTCTTTACTGGTGTCTACTGATTTAATCGCTGATCCTCAATGTAGGTCAAAGATGTACAAAAGACAAAAAATGTCCTCAATAATAAGTGGTCCCTGTCGTCAATCATCTCATACCTTACTGGTGGCCAGAGGAGGATATGCAACATGTGTACAAATCAGTGCGTACTGATATGGAAGGAGCAATTATTGAGGGGGAATCCACAGATGACTGATGGTGGAGAAGAATCTGAGAAGATTTTAGAGTAAATGTCGTCTAGGCTGAACTTTGGTGGAAAACACCAACTTTGAGAAGTAGAGATGAGGAACAAATATATTCCTAAAGTAGGGAATGATCTGTGTGAATTTTTAGAGTTAGGAGATGAAGAGATGACTTTATGAATTAGCTAGTAGAACAGTTAGTGTAAAACATAGAGCTTGTGGAATAATGATGAGTTAGCATTTATGTGGTGTTTTTAAGATTTGCAAAGGACTTTACAAATATTCTCATTTTATTCATACTGTCAGGTAGGTGCATTATTAACCTTATTTTACAGATGAAGAAATGGAGGCAGACAAAGATTAAATGACTTCTTAGGGTCACACAACTAGTTAGTATCTCAGACTGGATTTGAACTCAGGTCTTCCTGACATTCTGAATCCAGGTCCAGCCTGTCTTTAAAATGGAATAGTATGGCATAGTGTGCACAAGTTAGACAGAAGCCAGATTGTTAGGGACATCAGATGCCAGTATAAGAAGTTTGCAAATTACTCTTTCAAAAAAGGGGAGCACTGAAGGTCTTCTACATAAGCTGTGCCTTAGGAAGATTTCTGGGACAAATATGGAGGAGAAATTAAAAGAGCAGAGACCAATTAGGAGGTTGCTACAGTGTATGTGTTCGTCCTCCATTGCCCAAGGTGACCATGCCATCAGAGAAATGAGGACATAACTTGCACTTGACTTTGTTTTGAGTGAGGGAGGACTGTGCAGGTCACCAGCCTCACTTCTCCTCCAGAGCCATCTGAATCCAGTGACCATATATCCATCAGGATGACTGGAGATGACCCAGCATGAGGCAATTGGGGTTAAGTGACTTGCCCAATGTCACACAGCTAGTGTCAAGTGTCCAAGGTAAGATTTGAACTCAGATCCTCGTGACTCCTGCACGTGCTCTATCCACTGCACCACCTAGTTACCCCAGCTACTACAGTAGCCCAAGGGAGAGGTGATAATATCTTAGACTAGGGTGGTTGTGTATTGTGTAAATAGAGCAAAAAGGAGGTATGAGAGTGATACTATGGAGGCAGAATCAAGAAAACATAGCAACTGAGTAGATGTGAGAAGTGAGGGAAATTGATTTGTCAAGCATGACTTTGAGGTTACAAATGGAGTCTTCAGTGGGAAGATTGCTCTCAATATGAATAGGTGAGTATGGAGGAGTGACAGCCACTTAACCTGTCTGATTCATTTGCCTTATCTATAAAATGAGGATATTTGGATAGTAATAGCACCTACCTCTCAAGGCTGTTGTGAGGGTGAAGTGAGAGACTATCATAAAGTACTTTGTCAATCTTAAAGTGATCTATAAATGCTGTTATTATCATTCCTATTACTGTTATTATTGTAGCTATTAAATAGAGCCTGATTACATCCATCTTGTATCTTTCTAGAATCCAATCACTTATTTGTAGTTCTGGGATTGCCAAAGATCATGAATTGAATGTTGTTGCTAAAGATATGGGATTTTGCAGCAGGGAACAACTTGAGATGATGGCAAACTTCCAATTTCTCAATGATATCATGTCCAATCACTTTCTACCATATAATTTTGGATCTAACTCATTAACCATATGGCAATCTGCAACTTTCACCTTTTTTTCCATTGTAGATAGAAAATAGACATCTCCTACTAGACTGTACTACTTGGATCTTTGTCATGTTCTCCAGAATGTCATCATACTGCAAGATCATATCATCCCTAAAACTCATATCTTCTAAGTGGTCCTTACTCCTAGGACTCCACCTTCCCTGATCAGAAAGAGGGGAGGGTGGGCAGTGGAGAGTTCTTCCTAGATTTGCCAGTAAAGGAGCACTCTCAGGGCAACCATATCTTCATTTCTCACAATTAAAATGAATTGTAGTAACCAATCCTGGTCCCTTAGTATATGATGAAACATGCTTGCTAAACCTATGAGAAGATGTGAATGGCTACAGGTACAAAATGTCACATATGCTCTTATATGTGTTGATTGTATAGGTTGGTTTGACTTCATTGCTTTAGCTATTTGATATAGTGTTTGTTTTTATTAAAAAAAACTTCTGAGTAGAACATATTGGTAAGTGACTTATAACATAATAAACACAAGGCATCAAATAAATCTTTAAAAAGAAGAAAAGCAGAGGTCTATAAAATTTTAAAATCAGAGCATCAAAAAAAAAGAACCTTGAATATCTTTAAAATCATATACAGAACACATTTTAACTCTCTGTTCTTGATCTGACCATCATTACTGTTCCTTACGTCATCTTTCAAAAAGGCCATTGTCACTTTCTCACTTGGGGATCATAAGGTGGCACATCATTTTGGTGATTCCATCATTGTTTCAAATGAGATTTACTTTTTACTCTACCTAGACCTGTGAGCTCATTCATGTTGAGTTTTCCTAGAGGAACTTTCTTTACCTATCCTTATCAGCATCTTCTCTATAGTGTCTAGTCTTGGATAATTAACTGGGATAGTACTCTACCTACTGCACAACACTAGTGATGAGAATAGATTGTAAATGGTGAAAAGACCAATAAAATGATGATTCAGCAGGATTTCAAGAAATATGAGAAGATGTTTATTTGATGCACAAAGATGAAAGCAAAACAGCGTACACATGGACAGTGACATCATAAATGAGACAACTTTAAAAAATAGTGAAATAAATCTTTAAAAGGGACAATATTTCCATGAAGTTGTGAAAGTTAAAACACACTCTTTCTTTCTGCTAACAAATGGTAAACTCCCACAAAAGTTTTCAAATACTATCTATCAAAATTACCTTTTTACATACCTCTTTACTTCATTAACTTCGCTGATTGTTTATGCTGTGTGATTTGGAGAGGGAGGTAGAATGTAATTGTGAATGAGTTGGGATTTGTATAAAGTGTAGAAAGAAAATTTTTCAGTAAAACAATAAATGATAATAACATATATATTATATTTCATGTCTATTTCTTGTTCTTAAAACTTTATTAGCCGATGTTGCTAAGATAATTTCACTTAGGTAGAACTCAAGTCAAACCCTTTTAAGTTTCATTTTTTTCCTCAGCTCCCTTTTGCTATTTCTTTTTTGGTGGCAGGATGGTCATTACATTCTACTTTTCTACATTATAATTTGCAAATGAGGTTATACTGTAAAGTAGTTTTGCCTTGGCTGCCATATTTATTTACTGAGGCTCTCTCTCTCTCTCTCTCTCTCTCTCTCTCTCTCTCTCTCTCTAACACACACACACAAACTCACATTCATGCTCTTTCTCTCTCTCACACACACACACACACACACACACACTCCTCTTTCTTTTTCACACACTCACTTTCTCTTGTAAATTGTTTAGGTCAGTTTAGAATCTCTTGGGACAAACACTTTATTGTTGAGTAGCTTTCAGTTGTGTGTGACCCTTTGCGATCCCATTTGGAATTTTCTGGACAAAGATCAAGAAGTGGTTTGTCTTCTCCATGTCATTTTATAGATGAGGAAAGTAAGGCAAGAAGGGCAAGATGACTTGTCCAGAGTAACATAGCTAGTAAGTGTCTGAGGCCAGATTTGAACCCAGGAAGATGAGTCTTCTTATTTCAAGCCTGGTTCTCTATCCAATGCATCACCGGTCATACTCAATATCTTTCCTTTTATCTGATTCCTATTTTTTTGACTGGGTAATTTATTCTTGCAGGCTAAATTGGATATACTGCTTTCTCATTTTTAGCAATTCTTCTAGTGTTTACTTTGGTCTAACTGCACATAGATAGTGAATTCTGAAATGGTTATTATGTAATTAGGTTATTATGCAATTTTTTTAAGGATATTGTAATTCCATTTATTTTTCTTTTTGATGACAGGTAGACCAGATTACCAAACAATCAGCAAGCATTTATTAAGCAATTATCATGTGCCACATATCATGCTAAACACCAAGATACAAAGAAAGGCAAAAGCACCTGTCTTTAAGGATTTATATTCTAGTAGGGTCTAGTAAATAGAGAAATGCCTTTAGACTCTTGAATGCCAGGGTCCTAGTTCTGCCTTGGATTTATACTAGCAACACAACCTTGGGCAACTCCCTTAAATTCTCAGTGCCCTAATCAAGTACCTATAAATATAAATTGCAGAAGAGGTGCTGGTAGAAAGTGATAGTTTCATCATCAGGAGTTCTCTTCACCAATGAAATCCCTTATCTAGTCCAAAGTGAGAATAAATTCAGGTCTCATCTCATCATTACCTTTTATCTGTCTTCCTGAAGCAAATATTTATGTTTGACAGATGTGATGTTACCAAGCAAATTGCAAGACTTTGGTATCTTTCATCTTTTGTTCTTGAGTTACCAAGAATTTTGTACTAATTAGTCATAAATAAGTATTTATTAGGAGCTTACTATGTGTCAGGCATTGTACAAGCACTGGAGATACAAAGAAAACCGAAATGAGAGTTCCTGCCCTCAAGGAACTGAGAATCCAATGGGGAAGCCAGTCTGAAAATAACTGTGTGCAAATAAGCCAAATATAGGATAAACTGGAGATGATCAACAGAGAGAAGGCAGAAGAATTAAAGAAGATTGAGAAAGATTTTCTAGAGAAAGTGGGATTTTATCTGAGACTTCAAGCATGCCAGGGAAGCTGTAACAGCAAGCACCCCAGCATACTTAGGAAGGCCTGCTACACAGGTTCTTGGATTTGCATTTCTAAAAAGAAAGCAACTTTTGAGGGGATAACAATCTACTTTAATTACATTCACCAATAGAGAAAATACAAGCAGAGAAACAAAGACCAACAGACAGTGTTTCTAACTATCTGACCATATGAAATACATATAGCACAGATCAACAGACAAATTCAACTCTCCAACCATTGCATATGTACATAGTTACCAGAGAATCACCAATATCTGGGTTTTCAACGTTGGAGGGTCTTCTTAACTGCTACCCAGAGACTAATCTAGCACGTGAATCTTCTTCCAAAGAATAAGCCCCCAAAGCAAAAACCTCACCAACCTGGAAGATGTTTGTCTATAATTAACATTGCAGAAATCAAGACTAATTCACTAAATCTCTTTCTGGTGCCTTCCTATTTTTCCATTTTAATTACATTTTCCTGGCTTATTTTCTTCATTTCACTATCCTCCACAGACTTTGTAGTCCAGGAGTACTGCTATATTTCCTGTTCCTCACATACAGTGCTCCATCTTTGTTTCTGTATCTTTACAAAAAACAACCTCCATGAGAGGAAAACACTCTCTTTCCTCACTTCTGACTCTTGGAGTCCCTGGATTTTTTCAAGACCTGACATAAATGCTCCTTTTATATGAGGTCCTTCTGGGTCCCCCGGCTATTATTGTATTCCACCCTGTTTCCTTTAGGATTTTCTATATGTATCTCTTCACATATATGTTTTCTCTACCATTAGAATATGAGCCCCTTGAATATATATATATATATATATATATATATATATATATATATATATATATATATGTTTTCTCTACCATAGAATATAAGCCCCTTTACTAAACCCTAGTATAACTCCTTAAGGAGGGTAGGGGCTGTCTTTATTTTTTCCTTGTATCTCCAGTGCTTGGCATAATACTTGGCACATAGTAAAGGCTAGATGAATGATGGCATTTGAGATCTGCATGCCTATAGGGAGTGCTCTCAGCAATGAATTCATACACCTTTTGAAATGTTCAAATATTAAAATCAAAAGGGAATTTGAGTTTGAGATCACTGGTACCGAGAAAAGATATGCTGCTCTTACACCAGATAAGCCTACAATTGCTCTTTAAATATATTTTAGGGCCAAAATAAATGGTTGATAAGAAGACATGTGTTTTGTGTGAAGGATGGGGCCAGAGGACAGATTGCTTCTAAAAAGACAAGTGAAAAGCGATAAAGAGATCAGACCTTGCTAACAGCTACTGAGGAGCAGGTCTGAGAAGAAAACAAAAGATTCTTGGAATTGTCAACATCAGATTCTACTTCTTATTAGGGAAAATGATGTGCCTATGTGGTAGGGTAGCTGGAGGTGAAATGAACCTGTTCTTTTCCCCACTTGGCTCTTCCAATTTTGATGATCTTTCCTTCCGCAATAAGAGAAATATGTTGTGTCCTACACTTAGAAAGAGACAGGCCAAGCAAAAATAAATAAGCTTGCAGGCAATTCAGCTACCAAACAGGGAGGGGTCTGGGGAAGAAAAGGAATGAGGACACATTAAGCACGGAGAGTGGTAATGGTTTAGTGACTACTCAGTCAGCTAATCATTTGACCTTCTCGCTTCCCTGCTGCAAAAATTGCAGGGCTGAATGGCTCCACAATAATTTTCTAGGATAAAAATAATGGAGTATTAAACATGGTACATTGGTGGATTTTTTTCTATTTTGTGAGCTTAAAAGTTAGCCACTGGAAACATTAGTGTACAAATTGTTTAAACTACTTCAGGTTCTCCCTATAAGAAAGCTTTTCTATCTATGTAGACAGATGAGACCTGGTCATGCTGCTATGTCTACCTGGTTGTCATTTTACTGATGATCTAGAAGCAGTTAAGTGACATATTATATTAGGAAGATAATTGGAAACCTGCTTGCCTCAGATATGAACTAGTTGGATGATTCTCAGTTTCTGCCTCAGTTTCTTCATCTGTAAAATGGGGCCAAGAATATCAGCTTCCCTTCATTATTTTAAGGATAAAATATTTGTAAAATGCTTTACAAATTTTAAAATCCTATGCAAATTTTAGTTATTATTATCATGTATTAGAATTTTGATGGATGATAGTTTGGCCTACTCTATTCCATATTTGGAGCTAGGAGGTATAAGCCCCATATAATATAACCATATATTTCTTGCAATTTACATGAAAGAATTTACATGAAAGAATAAGGTCAGAATTCCTGACCTTATGTTGGGGTCAGTAGTATCTTCCTATATCCTCACTATGACACAGTTATCTGGGCACTCTCCCAAAAGCAGACATTCTCAGAGAAATGGCTGGTGTGGAGGTTACTTGGCATATTTTTTTGGTAGATGTGATGTGGTAGTTCTCTCTCTCTCTCTCTCTCTCTCTCTCTCTCTCTCTCTCTCTCTCTCTCTCTCCCCCAGTGATCAATCTCATAAGGAATCATGCCATACTCAACAAAGAGATATTTCCCAGGAAGTCCAGCTTCCAGACCCATTATCAGAATCCTAGAATTCCTGTACTGCTCTTTCTCTCCATCCCATCCCTCCCCAACTTTCTTCTTTCTTTTTCATTTCTTCAGTACTCATTTAAGTGTCTCCTGGGAATGAGTTACTATTTGATTTTCCCAAAGCCAAACCAGAAAGATCAAGCAGCAAAATTCAGGTGGGATCAGTAACGTGAAAGTCTTGAAAGACAGAGAATAATTTTGTGCCACCTAGCAATACTGGAGTACTCCTTCATACTTCTACTTCCATTCCTGATTCTCCAGTATATCTCAACTGCCTTCTCACCATGGAAAATGCCTTTGCACCTATGGCCTACCCTCATCAATGAGTTCTGCCCATTTTGAGGGAAGCACCTTGCCATGCTCACTCCACTCCTCCACCAGCTTAACTCCTGACTCTCTGGACTTCTCCACAATTTTTAACTTTCTTTTAGGATTTAACATCATATTAATTATGTAACTTGTAAATATAAGCTCCTTGAGGACAGAGTCTATCTTTCTTATTGCTTTTGTGTGTATACAATAGGCACAGTAAATACTTGTTGACTTGGGTTGACAAGAAGGGGTACTGGTATATCCATTGAGGACCATGACTCTGTCTTGTGGTAGGATGCGAGGAATTAGGGCTGAATGTCTGCGGCTGCTTTCCTTCAAGTCTTTCAGGTCCTGTGATTGTCCTCATTTCTTCTGTATTGTCTTTACAGATGTACGGATTTGGAAGGTGATGTTAGGGCAGAGGAGCTTCATAGAAGGCCTGTCTGTACTTGCCAATGTTATTGCTACTCATCACAACACATTTTATTTCTGGAGATGAGATCCTGTTAAAACTGGAGAGCAAGAGCCAGTATAAATTCACTCCAGGATTCCAGGTAAACAACTGAACACTGGCTCTACCTTAGAGCTTCAAGAGAAACTGTACTAAAATTGATGCATACATACATACGTACATATAAATATATGTATATAGAGAGAATATAGAATGATGTATATAATATACAAACATATTTAAATGAAGATAAATTAAGTAAATATTACATATGCAATTTACTTAATTTATATTTAAATATATATTAAGCATATTTTATAATATTAATTTATATTAAAAATATACATATACACATGTGTATACATATATACATGCATACATATGTGCATATATATATATATACATATTTAATTTGACTTAGAAATCATAATGCTGAGCATATATTCCCAAAACAGAAAAAAATATCATCTATATAAAAATGTTTCTAATGGCATGTTTTCATAGTAGTGAAAACTGAATTAAAGTGGATGTTCATTGACTATGTGAATAACTAAGAGAAAGATTGTGGCAGCGAAATCTAAAGAATTTTTTTTTCACAACATGAAATGATGAATAGAAGGAATTCTGAGAAAGAGGAGAAGACATAAGTGACGTGAGCACAACCAGAAGGTCAAATGCCCAATGACTGCAATAATGGGAATTCAAATAACTAAGTGGAGGCCAAATGTTTTGTCACCGGAAGCACTAACCTTGATACCAGACAAAAGAGAATGTAATCCATATCTTTTTCCTTGGAGAGGTAGGAGACTCATGGGTGTATAATTAGGCTATGCTGTCAGATCTACTCACTGTTTTAGATTATTTTACTTAGCTGTTTTAATTTGTTCCAAAGGAAGGTTCACTAGCTGCATTATTGTATGCTGTATCTAGAAATGATTGCGATGTAAAAGCAATAAGCATTAATAGTTATGCTAATGTGTATGTGTTTGTCCTCTGTTGCTGAAGAAGACCATGCTGTTAGAGAAATATTGACATGACTTGTACTTCACTTTGTTTTCACTGAGGGGGGGTTGTGCAGGTCACTAGCCTCACTTCTCCTCCAGAGCCATCAGAATCCAGCGACCAGATATTCAAGATGACAATTGGGATTAAGTGACTTGCCCAAGGTCACACAGCTAGTGAGTGTCAAGCGTCTGAGGTGAGATTTGAACTCACGTCCTCCTGACTCCTGCACTGGTGCTCTATCCACTGAGCCACCTACCTGCCTCAATGCTAATATGCAAATGGAAGTTGGATGACAGGCTGCATTCTGAGATTCCTATTCACAGAAATCCATCCTTCTTTGAAACAAGTTACATAGCACATTCTATTCTAAAATCACAGTAGAGTGCCAAGGCTTGAGTCAGAAAGAATCGTTCATTTTCTTGAATTTAAACCTGGCCTCAGACATTTATTAGCTGCATGACCATGGGCTAGTTACTTGCCACTGTTTGCCTCAGTTTCCTCATCTGTAAAATGAACTTGAGAAAGAAAAGGAAATGGAAAAGGAATGGAAAACCATTTCAGTATCTTTGTTAAGAAAACTCTGAATGGGGTAACAAGGACTCAGATCCAACTGAAAACAATTGAACAACAAAATATTGTCACTTTACCAGGCCTAAATAGATATGATAATTAGGACTATTGTTAACTACTCCTGAACCCAAAACTAAGGAATAGGTGAATTCTGAATATTTTTGGAAATATACCTCATCATTATTAGGAGTCATTGTTCAAAAATTTAAATTTCCTGAGTGGACATATTCTTGTGAGGTATATTGCTTTATTGTGTTTTTATATTATTAGACTGATGTATTTTGAAGCTGTATATCACACAGATTTCTCGATATGACCCCATTCTTCACCCTTCTTGTGTTACAGGGACCCTTCTCTTATAATAAATACAGAAAAGGGAAAAGGTAATTAATTAAAACCAATCAACACATCTACTATATCTGAATGTATGTGCCACAGTCCACACACCAAAGCCTTCTCTTTCCATGTAGTAGGTAGAAAATTGGTCTCAGAGTCAGAGAAACATGAATTCATGTATCACCCGCAAGCCATACTGACTCTGGGCAGGTCACTCAGCTCCTTGATGTTTTTGGCAACTAAGAAAGTTGTAGGGAACTTACATTAGTGAAGGGGCTTCCTTCATGGAAGTTCTTTGCACCAATGAAATCAGAGTTCAAATCCCTAACCTTATCCTTTTCCCCTCAGATAAGCAGGGTCCCTCCGGGGCTGGTTTATTAAAGTATGAAATGGGTGGAATAGGTTTTTGATTTCCCAGAGCCATACATGGGCTTAGAATGAGAAGTGGCCAAAATAGATCCAAGTTTGGCAGGGATTGGGGAACAGAGGGGGTGATAATGTTGATATGGTAAGCAATTGGATCAAGAAAATAAAGACAGAAATCAGATTTGATGGGTAAGGGAAATATGCGAAAATCAGCACTGGCAATTAACAGATAATAAATGAGTATTGATTGATTAATTGAAATTAGAAAACTAAAGATCACAGTGAAAAAGAACAGGTTCTGGAAGCTGCTGTTGATTTTAGAATGAGGAAAAGCTGAGTTCAAGTTCTGATTCACATACTTCTTAGTTGTACAAATTTAGGCAAGTCAATCTCTGTTCCTCGGTTTACACTCTGTAAAATGAGGGATTTGTGCTTGACAGCTTTTAAGCTCCTAATCAATAGTATAAATCTACAATTCTATGAATTGAGGAACAGGAGAGATGAAAATGCATGAGATACCATGTTTGGGGGAAAAATATTATTTTTGAGTTCATGGTGATGAATGGGATGGTTTTGAGACATCAAGAGGTTCATTTAGGATTTTGTGCCTTCTGTATATGATCCACACATTTTAACACAAGAAATAATCTTTGAAAATACCTATGAAACAAGACTAAGGGGTCTTTCTGCCATTTTGATTGAGTTTGTAAGGCTTATAACACAGAAGACCCAGAGTACAGATATCCTGGTGTGGCATTCTAGTGGAGATTATCCTATGGTATGGTCTTCTTCAGCAAAGAAGGATGAACAAAATCCTGTGAGTAGATGCAGCTGGCTGGATGGGGTCCCAGTAGGTGGAGGAACTCAACTCCTCCTCTCCTGTGTGCCTCCCCCTCCCCTTCCTTCCCTTCTCCAAAGGAAGGTAAATTTGGATGGCCAAAATATACCCAGTTGACTTGGGTTTTACTGGTCCCTTCTCTTCCCTCCCCTTCCCTCCCTTCCCTTTCCTTCCCTTTCCCCTTAAACCTA
This sequence comes from Bettongia penicillata ogilbyi, assembly GCA_023548195.1. NCBI lineage: Eukaryota > Metazoa > Chordata > Mammalia > Diprotodontia > Potoroidae > Bettongia > Bettongia penicillata. The sequence goes on from JAJHZJ010000008.1 coordinate 8,111,452, forward strand.
CTGCACTCTGAAACTCGGACTCCAATGGACCCCTGCCTAAGTACTCCTAGCTTTACAGTAGTTATCAATAGTAACTGTTGCTGCTTCCCACTCAGCCTGATGTCTTTCTTTTTCTTGACCTCATTAAAGGGGATGGGTCCTGGCTCCCTTTTAAACAGGCCTATTCAATGAATGAGCGTTGCCTCACCCTAAGTGAGTACCTGCAAAGATCTTGGCCTAAAAGGCCCAAGGCCTCCCACTGCATCCTGGGTCATCTTCATTCATCCTGAGAAATATCAGGTCACTGGATTCAGATGGCTCCGGAGGAGAAGTGAGGCTGGTGACCTGCACAGCCCTCCCTCACTCCATCCAGTCAAGTACAATTCATTTCTCTGATGACATGGTCTTCTTCAGCAATGAAGGATGAACCCAATCCCTATATGGATGATGCACAAATTTGTAAAGTGTCCTATGAATTTCAGCAGAACCTGCTTTTTCCCCTTATTTAAATGTTCTTACTGTTCTTGATCTAGATCTCTCTTTGACTTTATGACATTTTACCTTGCTTATCTGGGTAATTATCATATCTCTCCATTTTCCTAACAACTATCGGGTCATAAATCTGAATCTAAGGAATTCTTATTTGGTCCCAAGAAGCCAGCAAGCATGCTATATTGACTACATTGTGGCGCTCCTTGATGTTAACTCAAGCTTATCCACTGGTATACTTTTTAATACAGATAGCATCCTATTTTGGGCCACTCTTGTCAATGACTTCCTCTAAATTGAAATCAAACAACTACAAAAAGTTTTATTTAATACTTTAAGGCTTTCACAGTGCCTTATAAATATTGCTCATAATAACCCTAGGAGTAAAGTACAATTACTATATGCATTTTACATATAAGAAAACTAAGGAAGAAAGAATATGTGACTTACCCAGGTTCATACCACTAGTAAGCACCGAGGCCAGATTTTAACTTGGGTCTTCTGACTCAGGGCCAATATTCTATTGATTATGCCACCTAACTTTTCCTTTAAAAAGGGAATTATCCCTCCCCCCAAAAAATTGCTTGATTTCTTTCTGTAGATCAAGGATTATTGATCGTTTTTGTGTGTGTCATGAACTATTTTGGTGATGAAGCCTATGAAACCTAGAGAATTCTCTTACATGCATAAAATAAAATTAGGATAACAGAAAAATACATTATGCTGAAATATAATTATCTTCTTATCTTTATGTCATTATATCTATACACTTATCAATTATCTATACACATAGGTATTTTGTGTACATACATAAATAATTACAAATCACATGTGGATATACAGTTGGAGCTATAGGCAAGAAGATCTGAATTCAAATCCAGCACCAACACTTCCTGATTGTGTGACCTTAGGTAAGTCAGTTAACCTCTATCTGCTTCAATTTATTCCTATAAAAAACTGTAATAAAAGCACATTTCTCCTAGGATTGCTGTGGAGATAAAATTCCATATCATTTGTAAAGCACTTTGCAAACTTTAAAGTGCTATATAACTGTGACATTATTATTATAGCCCAGGTTAATTAAGAATCTCTGAGTGCATACAATTACTAAGATTCTGTTCTTCCAGTATTGTATCGACAAGTTCCTGGTCATTGAACAAAAATTTTGCATTTTGCATTTGGAATGCCACCAGGAAAAAGGAAGTAAGCATTTACCAAGTACCTACTATGTGTCACTCGCTATAGTAAATACTTTACAAACATTGTCTCATTTAATTCTCCCAACAGAGATTAAGTGATTTGTCCAGGGGCACACAGCTAGTATGTATCTGAGGACAGATTTGAGGTCTTTTGGACTTTAGATCCAGGGCTATATCCACTTTGAGAGCTGGCTGCTCTCTAATATCAAGGTTATCAGGATGATGTAAGCTAGCATTTACTGGCAGTCTAAGAATTGAATTCTTAGAAGCCTTTGTCACCTTGTCTTGCATTGAGTCCCCATCCTTGCAGAAGCAAGGCTGAATTCTATTTTATAATTGTCTTTGGTTCATATAGTATATACTAAATAAGCAATTCTTGAACTAAATTGAAAGTATTTCTCCTATAGTGTCTAGAAAACAATATAACATCTACAGCATCTCTCCAGGGCTGCCTAGAGTTGATTTTTTTTCCTGTTCCCTTCTCTGAAGACTCACCAGAGCCACAGAGTATAAAAAGGCATGTTTCTTCGCTGAGTTTTGCCAACTGCTAAAATGAAATCTGTTGCAAAGAGCTCCATCCTAGCTGATGAACAATGATGTTAGTAAGAGGGAAAGGACAGTATGAATTTGGGCCAGGGGGTTTTATGGTTTAGTGAAATTTGGATTTACTATGAAGTGAAGGTTGTAATACCCACTGGGGATTTGTAGCAATAAAGAAATGCTTTTTTGTGGACTTATTTTTCCCTCCATTGGTTACGGATATCTACCACAAGAGTTTCAAAAGAACACAGAACTGAATTTTTTTTGAAATTGAACATTTTCTTAGGTTACCCTACCTTCATACTTAGCTTAATTGCAATGATAGGTCAATATGGTGCGATTAGTAATCTAAAGGTGGATTTCTTTCTATAGCCCAGTTAGCTCTTTGCCAACTGAATACGCAAAACATATTTACTCCAACAATGTTGTGCTATCATTGATTGTTAGAGTTGGGATGAGCTTTAGATCTCTTCCCTAACTCTTTCATTTGACAGATGGTGAAACTGAGGCTGAGGGAGGGAAAGTGACTTGCTGTAAATCACACAGTTAGAGAGAGAAATTCTTTTCTCAGTTGGGTCATATTCATAATTAAATATTCTCAAAGCGTGGTAATGTGTCACACTTGATAGAGAAATTTTTGTAAATAAGAAATGGAATTCAAACCCTTATAATGACACACATTGGCTCTGTGATCTGGGGAAAGTCTTCATTTCTTAACCCCCCAAAGCTGTAAGGTTCAGAACAGTTGTAGGTCTCCCATAGTAGATGGAGTTCTCTAATCTATTCCAATGAAATCACAGGTCTACTCTCCTTGTTTTTTGAAGTATCCTAAATTCTGCCCCCATTTTCAATTTTTAAACTTAAATTATATTTTTATCATGAAATTAAAATATCCATAAGTATGAATATTTCAATATAAAAGCCATAGAAGGTTGCATATGAAACTATGACATTTTACTTTATAGTTGTTTTAAAGTGAATATTAAATCTAACATAATGGTAACAACACTGCCTTACCTGTTTATTTTCCCTTCTGAACTTCCTACTGTTATAGTTCAGTCCCTTGCTCTTTTCCCATAGCACTTCTCCATACATACCTGGATCCCATATACAGAACATTACAGATTTTTATTTAGCATGAAGAAATTCTTCCATGGTTGTTAATTTGCTTTAATCCATCTAGCTGCCCTCCTAGTATCTATGGTCATTTGTCTTGTAATGGCTAAATGAATACAAGTTACAAATACCAAGATCAATAAATAGACACTCGGAAATAAAGGTTTTCCAATATTCTGGACCTACAAAAAATTGTTTCTCTCCAGTGTATGCAGTCTTGAATCTGAAAATCTACTTTAATTTTTTTTTAACAATATGTCAGAATCTCTGGTGCTGGCTTCTAGGGGACACAGAGACACAGAGAACACATAGTTTATTAATATATAAACAACTCTTCCTTTACAATTGGTAAACCATTCTTTGCTTGAAAACCCCTCTGGTTGAGGGAAAACCCTCCACTTCCCTTGGAAACTCATTTGACTTTGGAATAGCTTTGTTTTGTAGGAACACTTTCTTTGCATATAATTCTCTAAGGTTTACAGATCACCTTCTTCAGAACAAACTCAATGGAACTGACAGATACAGATGGGGAAACTGAGGTTAATTGAATTCATTTGTCCATCAGCACATAGCCAGGAAGCAACAAGGATGACATCGAGATGGTATTTGATTCTAGGGTCTCTGTCTCCAAATGTAAATTGCTCCTCCCTTCATAGCACATACTCCTGACATTTCCCCTGGCTGTCCCCCATGCCAGCAATGCCTTTCTTATTCATATCTGCTTCCTGGCTTGCTTCAGATTCCAATGAAAATTCCACCTTCTTTTATAAGGAACCTATCCCAATTTCTGAGAATTCCACAGGTTATACCTGCAGGATAGTACATCCACCTCTAAGAAGGCAGCATTTAGTTCCACCAAAACCAAAGTACAAGCAAAGCTTAGAGAGATGCAGGATTTCTGGCTCAGTGAGAAGGCAGATGAAATTCAGTTTTATGCTAATAGTAACAATCCAAAGCACTTTTATGATTTCCTGAAAGTTATTTACAGAACAAAAACCTATGGTGCATCACAACTACTCAGTGCTGGTGGAGCCACAATGGTTAGTGATAAGGACATGATCCTAGAGAGGCTGAACTTCCATAGTGTTTTCAACAGACCATCATCAATCAATGCTGAGGTCTTTGACCATTTACCTCAGGTTGAAGTCAATCCCTCCTTAGCTGAACTTCCAACTGAAGAAGAGGTTTTCAGGGCCATTAGTCTTCTTTCATGTGGCAAAGCACCTAGTGCTGATTCTATTCCAGCTGAGATTTACAAGGTAGGGGATCATTGTCCATAGAAAAGCTGACAAAAGTTTTCCAGGTTATATGGCAAGAGGAAGTTATCCCCCAGGAGTTCAAGGATGCCTCCATTATCCATCTCTATAAAGGTAAAGGGAATAGATTGTCTTGCAACAATCACAGGGGGGTCTCTCTCTTAGTCACTGCTGGCGAAATTCTTGCTAGAGTCTTTCACCTGGAAGATGGTCATATACCTCAGAGCCATATGCCTCAGAAAGAAGGAGCAATCAAATATGATGTTTGCTGCCCATCAACTATAGGAGAAATGCCAGAAGCAGAACAGTGGTCTGTACACGTTTGTAGATGTGAACAAGGTCTTTGACACTGACAGTCTTGAGGGCTTATGGAAAATTATGTCAAAATTTGATTGCCTGGAGAAGTTCATCAATTTTGTATGTCAATTTCATGATGGCATGATTGCCTGAGTTCTAGACAGTGGACAATGCTCTCATGTCTTCCCAGTTACCAATGAAGTGAAACAAGGCTGTATGCTTGCTCCCATGGGGTATTTTCAGCCATGTTGCCAAATGCTTTCAATAAGGATGAACACAGCCTCAAGGTCAACTACCATACTGATGGTAAGTTCTCCAATTTGGAAAAGGCTACAATCTAAGACCAAAGTAGAGAGGGTGTTGGTGCATGATTTTCTGTTTGCAGATGATTGTGCACTCAATGCAGCCTCTGAAGCTGACATGCAACAAAGCATGGATCAGTTCTCTGCTGCTTGTGCTAATTTTGGCCTAATAATTAATACCAAGAAAACACAAGTGCTCCATCAGCCACAACCACACCATCCATACATGGAACCCTTGGTTACAACAAATGGAGAAGTTTTGAATGCTGTGGATAAGTTCATTTACCTTGGTAATGCACTTTCCAGGGAGGTACACATTTACAATGAGTTTGATGCGTGCATTGCCAGAGCTAGCTCAGTGTTTGGGAGGCTCCAAAGAAAAGTTTGGAAGAGAAGAGATATTAGACTGACTTCCAAGCTGAAGATCTACAGAGTCATTGTGCTGACCTCATTGTTGTATGCCTGTGAAATATGGACAGTCTACCAGTGCCATGCCAGGAAACTGAGTTGTTTCCATTTGAACTGTCTTGGGAAGATTCTGAGGATCACCTGGCAAGGTAAGGTAGGAGGCACTGAAGTGCGTGCTCAAGCTGAACTGCCAAGCACTCAAACTGTACTTCAGAGAGCACAACTCAGATGGACTGGGCACATTGTTTGAATGCAAAATGTACACTTGCCAAAAAGACTGTTTTATGGAGAATTCACATGGGGTAGGCAATCACATGTGGTGAGGAGAAGTGATACAAGGACACTCTCAAGCTCTCTCTCAAGAACTTTGGATTTGACTGTGCAACATGGGAGACACTGGCACAAGACCCACATCAGAAAGGGTACTGTGCTCTTTTAGCAAAGCAGAACTGAGATAGCACAAAGGAAATGCAGGACGTGCAAATTTGGGATATCTATTTCAAATATTCACCCAGACTATCTGTGCTCAACCTGTGGTAGAGTATTCTGAGCTTGTATTGGTCTGATCATGGCCAAGTCAGTCACCCTGAAGTTTCACTTTATCATGGTAATGTCATTTTGGTCCTCTTTGAAAGCAAAGGACAACAACCAACCAATCCCAATTTCCCTAATTTCTTTAATTCTTTCCAAAGCATTCTATGCATAGCTTGTTTGTACACAGTTGTTTGAGTTGTTTACCCCTCTGGACTTTGAACTGCTTAAGAGAAAGAACTGTCTTTCGCCTTTCTTTGTATCCCTAGGACTTAGCACAGTGCCTGGAACACAGCAGGTCTAACTATCTCGCAGTAGAACCTCTATACTTTCTCTGCCCATTTTCTCTACCCCTCCCTCTAAGACCTTTTCAGATTGTTCAGTCTATTTTTAAAAGGAAAATATTTAGAATCAATTGGTAAGTGATTATAAGCCATTAGCTTCTTGTCATGCTAATTAGAAGTCATTACCAGCTGGCCACCTTAAAAGCGTTATCTTGGGCATATGAAATAACCTTGTGTTTCTGAACTCAATCCAACAGATGAAAGGAAATGCATCTTAGTTGAATACATATAATAAGAGCTAAAATCCCGTAAAACTAAAGTGGGAATAAAACCCTATAATTTGAAATGCAGTAGGCAGCCATCAGTATTAGACTGTCACTACAAAGCTGGCTGGCAAAATTCCAGTAATGCCAAATCACTAGGCAGAGTTTCCAAGGGAACAGGCCAAGGCTACTATATTTTGCAAATCTTAGAAAAATTCCGGTTACTGGATAGATTACAAGACACTACACTGCGAGTTAGATCAATCCCACCTGTCAAGTCAACACACAGAGCCAGACTTGCTCTGTCATTTACTAGCCCTAGAATACAAAGTTAGATAGGGCAAGGGAAAGAAAGTCTGGCTTTGAGTAGAGCTGTCTTTAAGTATTTAACACCTGCACTTAACACTTGATAAGTGAAGCACTGAACTGGGATTACCATCATTCCTTTGCCTTTGTTTGGAAAAGGAGAGGATTATTTTCAACCACTCTTCCTTTCACCTTTCTCTTGACTAGAAGGAAAAATGTCACTCTAAGAACTTTTCACCAGCTCTGGCATGCAAGGTATTTGTAGCATTTTTGAGATGTGGTGTAGTTCTCCTGTGCCTCAGATATATATCCTGAGGATTTAACTAATCTTAATTGTAACCTGTGGATGGATGAATGAAAGAGTGAATGAAAAATCAGTTTTTAAATACTTAGAAATTATCAGGCACCATACTAAGTTCTGGCTATACAAATATGGAAGAAAAACAGTTCTTATCTTCAGAGAGCTTACATTTTATTTTTCAGATTCATTTTACTGTTCAATTCAGGGAACAAAATGCACATTTCTATAACAGTACAATAAAAATGATGATTGCATATGAAATTGCAAATCTACCATGTACAACTTACTATTCCCTCAAATATACAAGTTAGTGTATAAATTTGTTTTCTTCCTTGTTGCTTCCCTCTCCTCCCCTAGAGATGGCTACCATTATATACCAATAAGGATAGATATCTAAAATTATTTTATACATACTTCTATTTATCAGTTCTTTTTTCTGGATGCAAACAGCATCTCTATATGTTCTTTACTTTTGTGTATAAAATAACTTAGTTGCTTAAAGTCTTAATATAATATTGCTATTGTTGTATAAATAACATTTTCTTAATTCTACTCACTGCGTCCTTCATCAGTTTGTGCAAGTCTTTCCATATCTTTCTAAGATCAATGAGTTTATCGTTACAGTGCACTCATATACTTAATGGAGGAGACATGGTGGGCAGAGAAGAAAACTGTGTTGGGGTTTTACAGGAATGGGCAAATGAAGTCACAGTGCATTAGCTTGACCAACCCTAGAAACAATGGTACCATTGATTTGATGATTATTGGGAGAGATAGTGTCAGAGACTGAGACTGTTTCTATGAGGTATCCTGGTTAATTTTGTATAGTGACCTATTAACTTTCCTTAAATTTCTACCTGTCCTTAATTTCATACTGTTCACAGTAAAACAAGAATTCAAAACAAATTACATACTCTTTAAGTATGTACCTCTACCTCCTACAAAGTCCTTGGATATTACCCAGTGTAACTTAAGCCCTTCATATAGGTTTCCTCTTACAACTGTAGTATACATGCAGATACACACACAAATATAGACACACAGATATAAATATATGTGCATGTATATATACACATGTACATATACATACATATATACATATATATGTATGCATGTGGTATGTGTATATATATATATATTTATGTATATACTACTACTATGTTTACAATTATCTCTCTTGGATAGTCTTTCTCTAGATATCCTTATGGAAAAGATAGAGATTTATTTATTTATTGTAGTTCAGACTTTATGGAATGGTCAGACACAAAAAGTAGTCATATTCTGTCTTACTTCTTTGTGTACATGTTGTTATCCCTCTGTAGAATATAATTTCCTTGAGGAGAAGAATTTTGCTTTTGTTTTTGTCTAGGCCATACAGCTGCTGACATAGAGCAGCAGAAAGAGCCCTTGGCCTGATGTAAGAAAGATCAGAATTCTAGCATGGCCTTAGATGTTTACTAGTTATGGGATCGTGGGCAAGTCAGTTAACCTAAGTTTGCCCCACCATAGGGCACGGACTATGAACGTTAACTGAACTGAATTGTTGAGAAGATCTAGTTCCAGAGATCTTTGCTTCTCTTGGGCTGTTGAACAATTATCAGTAAAGTAGAAAAAGGCAATAGATAGCAATCTTATGATATTTTCAAATGACACATAGGTGTAAGGGATAGCTAACACTGTTGGACTATGATCAGTTAATAAATTTTATTACTCTTGTGCCAGGTCCTGTGCCAGAAGATGAGGATACAAAGAAAGGATTATATGAAAGATCTTTATAGGCTGAATAAGACTCAATCTGAAAAGACGAAATTTAATTTGGAAAAATACAAAGTCATAGGTCCATGTTTCAAAAATCTATTTCTTAAGTCAAAGATAGAAGCAACATGGCTAGACAACACTTTATCTGAAAAGCTTCTAGGGTTTTAGTGGGTTGCAAATGGTTTTTGAGGATTTAGTGACACAGTGTGAGTCAATATTGTGATAGAGGGCCAAAAAAAAAAAAAATGAATTTAGGCTGTGTTAAGATTGGACATGTGGCTCCCTAGTTAGGATTAAAGAGGTCATTGTCTCACTGTACACTCCTTTGTTCAGACTATAACCACCAGGTGTTTAGTTCTCCATTTCACATTTTAAGAAGGGCATTGATAAACAGAAGCATGTCCAGAGGGCAACAAACATAAGGCAATAGGACATAGAGGGCATACAGTTGAGTCTCTACCGGAGATACAGGAATACCTGGCTTGGAGAAGAGAGAATTTAGGGGAGCTGTTATAGTTGTTTTTGAACATTAGAAAAGTATTCAAATGAAAGAGTGATTCTGCATGTCTGGATTGATTCCAGTGGTCAGGTCTCTGAGCAATGAGAGTTGAAGGTAGGTAGATTTCCTTCCATGTCAGAAACCATCTCAGGGAGCAAACATTTAATTTTCTTAGCTAGAAAAGAGGTGTAATGGCCAGAGGAATTATTGGTTTAGAAGAGAAACTAATTTGTGAAATTTTATAGAGGATTGTCAAGGAAGATAATGAGCTGGGCCCTAAGCCAGTGTCATGTGAGGTACAGCTCAGTGAGGTTGAAGGTTTAGCTTGCAAAAAGACGATTCATAGTGAACATGGGTGGAAGTCATAAAGAGGCAAATTAAAACATGAAGTCAGAAAGCAAACTAAAAAAAAACAAAATGAAACAAAACAAAAACCTTCTAATCATTAGAGGAGAGGTTCCCAAACTTATTTGGACTACTGATCGTTTCCCCCCCAAAAAAATAACAATCAGTGCTCCCTTGGAAATCTGCTCTCTTTAACATTTTTAAAAAAATTTGCACCATTTCAAAAAAAAAAATTAATGATGCATTTTAAATTTAATAATTTATTATAAATGTGTGTTTTCCCTACATTAAAATTTTTATGATACAATATTGCATCATGTAACTGTAAAGTATTGTATTATAATTGTCATCACATATACATATTCCTACAGATGCATGCTGGACTTCCTGACAATGCAGGACATACTTGTCTGCCAACACTTGTTTGTTAAGACCTGTCAGCAGACTTGACCACTGAAAAGCTTTAACTTGTCTTTTGTGCATTTATTTGGAAAATAATGCAATCATTATGACTTTAATTCTGTTACATAACAGATGAACCATGTGCCAATGGCTTTCAAACTTTTCTTCTCTTTTCTTCTTTCCTTATACTTCTACTACCACCTTATTTTTATTCAACATCCCCTTGGATTGTTCCAGTGCCCTCACAGTGGGTGGTATCATTTATTTGAGGAACTTCTGCTTTAAAGGAACAGTATTTTCAGAGATGGATTCCCTCTTCTTGGATGGCTTCAATCAGAGTCCGGGTGACCCCTTGTTGAACATAAGGAAGTAGGAATGTCTTTCTGGTATGACAACTAGGTGGACATGAGATCTTTTCTAAAACTCAATTTCTGTGATCCTGGGATTCATTATTGATGAAGATTTGGCATGAATCCTAATTATCCTATCCAAATTATCCTAAGAACAGTTCAAGACAAAAGTAGACAATATTATAAATAAGTAAACACAAATAAGAAAGAATTGTCAGCATTTCTATAACCAGCTATTTTCATTGGAAATGGCACTATAACAGTGGAGTCTCCACAATCGGACTCAGTTTCCAATGTAAGGAAATAAAAATAGCACTAAAAGATGCAATGATAGAGAAAGCAGCTGAATTCAATAAAATATAATTTGAAGAAACTTGTTAGAAGTTAAACAATTTTGGAAGTATCAAGGGATTTATTCTCAATGTATCTAAAAGGGGAGAATTTATATAGATGCTTACAACTCTGTGAGGTGTTATTATTAACCTCAATTTATAGTTGAGGAAACTGAGTCACACAGAGGTTAAATGACTTGCCCAGGTTCACACAGCTAGTAAATATCTAAGGTCAGTTTTGAACTCCTAGCTGCCCCTGAAAAGAAGGAAAGGAAAGGAAGAAAAGGAAGAGATTAAATGCTTGGAAAAGTGTGTGGATAGTATTATGGTTGAAAAAAATAGAAATCAAGAGGTGATTGGTAATTATTGATCCACATATCTATTTGCTCATCTCTATAGCAATTTTATAAGAATAGTCTATTCACATCCATATCAAGGGCATCTTTGATTTAAAAAAATGATGATAGGCAGGCTTTTTCAAATGATTTTACATGATAAATCTTGATAAGAAATGAGTGCTTTGATCTCATAATGCCATTTACATATCATAATAGGCTTTTTGAGCCGGACAGATTTTCCTCTGGATATGGGGGGAAGAGGTACGGGAACATGGCAAGATGTCAGTGACTTAGGCCATCTTTTAAAATTGTTACCCAATATAGTACTTGTGAATGGAACCAGACTTATATGACTGTTTTATGTACCATTTCTTTTGGTTGACTTGTTATTAGTAACATGTGTGGACTGCCATCAAGGAATTGCTTTTCTTGAGAGCTTGGGGACATTATATTGTTACTTAAGATGCTCCACAATTGATGCTGAAATAAAATAATAATAACTTGGCATTTGCAAATATTCAGATCTTCCTTTAAGTTTTCCATGTAATCCTGGAAATCTCAGTGAAAAGCAACAGAGATCTGACTAACCACCTGACAGCTTTTCAACACTTTGTGTGTTAAAAAAAAAAAAAACAAAAAAAACCAGAAAAACAAACCATAAAACAAACATTCATAGTAAACTATTATTTTTAATCCATATGGACTGTTTTAGTCATGGGCAAGCATGAAAGTAATACCCAATACTGAAGCTCTAAATAGATTTTGCTGACCTAATAGTTAATAATATTTCTTTCTGTTGACATAGGATCTTCCTTCCACAGACTTTGGGGTGTGGAGGCGGGGGAAACAAATAGCTTACCATATTTGTCTGGATGCAGGCTGCTCCTGAATATAGGCAATATCTCAAAATATATCATAACAGAAAACATGGTGATATATACTAAAAAGTAACATCTAATTTTGATTATATACTATGTCCAGGTTTTATATGTTTGACATTTTGGGGGAGAGGAGAACTGGAAGAAAAGGAATAAATCCTTTATTTATTTAAACATTTCGTTTTGGACTAGGCTTGCAATTTTACTTGAGTAGGTTATAAACTTCCTTTATACTAAATGTTCTTTCTGTTCTTTTTTCTTAAATTTAGTACTTAATTTTCCCCAGTAACATCTAAAAAACAATTTTTAACATTTGTTTCTAAAACGTTGAGTTCCAAATTCTCTGCTTTCCTCTCCACCCATTTGAGAAGACAAGCAATTCAATATAGATTGTACGTGCAAAACATTTCCATATTAGTTGCATTTACACTAAATATTCTTACTCTTTTTTTGTGTCATGGATCCCACTGAAAGTATGCTGAAGCCAGTGGACCCGTTTTTAGAAGAATTTGGAAATGCATAAAATCAAATATATAGGCTTACAAAAGAAAATCAATTATAGTGTAATATAGTCAACTTTATAAGGATAGTCTATTCAAATGAAACTCAGACTCCAGGTTGAGGACATCTGCTCTATTCCAATATGCTTTGGAATTTATAGTTTTAGAGAGTGATCTGGAGACACAGAGAGGATGTACTTGCTTAAGGTCCCAGGGCTACTCTGATGACGATGGAACCTGAATCCAGCTCTTCTTGTCTCTGGCTATAATTCTATTAATTACTTCCTCACATTTTGACCAACATGGCACTTACCTTTGACTAATATCCTTTTAAGTTACTTTTCTTGGAGGGAGATAAGGATGGGCAATTAATTACTGATTCACTCAATAATAAACATAATGAGGAAATCTACGTCACTTTTTAAATTAATTCACAACAAAGGAGCAATTAAAATGATGGTTTTAGAAAACATAACTCCTTTTTTTCATGTTTCACTCTCGTGGAATATTCTAGAGAACTTATTAATATTTGCATTAAAATTATCAGTGTCTTCTTCCTCTTAACCTGTAGAAACTGCACGAAAGCAACTACTGTAGCATATTTTCACTTTTTATCTCCCTCAGACCCTAGGGTCAAGTTCTCTCTACCACCTTGGTGCCTAATATATACATTATTATATGTTGTTGAATCAATATCTCAATGTAGGGAAAATGACTCCTCTATTTCTATAACTCCTTCCAGTCATTCTAACTCTAGTACATTTAATTGCGTTCAGGTAGGAATCTCTGCCCAGAGCTACTCTAAATGGTGTTAGCTGTTTAAGAGTGTCTGCCAATTCTGTCTCAGACTATATAAAAAGGTCTTATATAAAGCTGTTAGACAGGCAAAATGTAATTTAAAAAACTGAGGTAAGGTGGGGCTTCCTGAACACCATAACACACTTACTTCTCCAAAAATAGCAAAGGATTTTTTAAAGTTGGGAGTGGAAAAAAATGAAAAGATCACTGGATTTGTAATCAGAAGACCAGGCCTTGAATCTCAGTCTCAAAATTTACTACCTGTGCACCTTTGGCCAAATCACTCAGTACATACACATTTATTAAGACATTTACTTTGAGCCTGGCACTTAACCTTATTAAATCTATTTGCCCATCAGTAAAATGAAGGACTTTGATTAAATAGAATAATGTTTAAGGTCTTTGTTATCTTTAGGTAATAGTATTATTATCTAAATTATGGAGATGGGGGAAATAATATGTAATTTTATTTTTTCCTACACTGAAGGTTCATCATGGCACAAAGATGTTACTCTGGTCTCCTGAAAGACCCACTAGGCTTAAACTACTTTTGGTACAGAGACACTGAAAGATTTTAAAATGAATGTATCAGATACTCTCTAATGAATTCCTTAAACCACCAAGGGATGGAATTTTTTTGTTTCAACTCCTAATGAACTTCTTTAAAAGAAAGGGAAGTCACCATTTGCTTGGGTAGAAGGAGGACCTACAATAGCAAATTAACAGGTCCTTAAATATTGACAGATTTGTTTAAGGAAACAAAACAATATGTGAAAAGAGTTAGAACTTTGAAACTCTGGGTAGTGGTTAGATCTCTGGGCCTGCAGTCAGGAAAATCTGAGTTCAAACAATTCTGACCTCAGACACATATTAGCTGTGTGACCCTGGGCAAGTCGTTTAACCTCTGTTTCATTTTCCTCATCTGGAAAATGTAGATAATAATACCACTTACAGGATTAATATGAGGATCCAATGAGGCCATAGTGCTTAGCCTGTAAAAAGCCTGGAATACACACACAAACATACACACACACACAAACACACGCACAAACACACTCACACAATCACACACTCACACAAACTCACACATACAAATGCACACACAAACGCACACACATACAAACTCACACATGCAAACACACACACTCACACACACACACACACACACACACACACTTATTCCTTTCCCATTAATGTTGTTTACCTGCTATTCTCAATGGTTGAATCTGTCTGAGGAACAGGGTCACTGAAAGGAAAGGCCAATATCTTTTTCCTGCCCTACTACTTTTCAGTCTGTTCATGTCTCATGACTACATTATGCCATCTTTTAAATTAGAATAGATCTGAGAAGACTGGGCATCAGACTTACTTTTTTCCCCGTGCTGGAAAACAAACAAACAAAAGAAACATCCATGAATTGTTTTGACACCCAAGAGACGTAAGAGGATGATTTCCAAGAGCTGTGCTATCAGCAAACTGAGGACTGAAAAATTAGGCCCTTTCAGAAGAAATTCCTTAATTTGGTTGCTTCTTTTGGACTTTTAGACTTATCACATACACACCAGCAGCACTGGCCTATGAGAAAGCTTAATTTCTTGGTTATGCTGATTGACAGTAATCTTATCTGAAGAAAAAAAAAAGCATTTAAAATTATTCCAGGCTTCAAAGAGGTCATGTTGAATTGAAGGTCCCTCTGTCAAGGTCTATTGGCTTATGTGGAAATTATTCTTTGGAAAATCAGTTCTCTAATTTCCATTCAAATGACCACTGCCATTTTTCATGTTTTAAGTTACAGGAGTTATAAGTGAAGAATTATCAAATGAGTGATATGAGAAAAAAACCAATAAATGTTAGAAATGTTGGGCATTTTCTGGTGATGAATACTTTATCTTAGGCAGCTGCCCACATCTGGCCTGTTTAAGAAAACCACATGTACATATTACCTATGAGCTTGTGGCATTTCAGGTTAAACCCACGTACATGCACAACATGCACATACACACCCACATGCACATTGGCGCATACGTGCCTGGGCATATACAGAAGTTCTCCAAAAGTTTGAGCATATGTTTTCCTCCTAATTTTTCTAATAGCACTCCTCAGACTCCTTTAGAAAGGGCATTGGCAAGATAACTTGGACCATTACTTGACATACTCTGTTTATTGGCAAGTTCTATCTAACTCCTTTCACGCATTGTTTTGTTTCCTTAAACAAATCTGTCAACATTCATACACTTCAGCAAATTAGAGCTGGGAAAGAGCCTGGTTTGCTTCATCCAGATTTTCCTTACTTCTTTGCCAAATCACTGCGTACCACCTCCCGCATGCTACTTTGCCCAATTTTTCCTTCACTATTAAGAACAGAGTGTATTGGGGTGTTTATATACAAAATCACTGTCCTCAAGCAGTGTTGCTAATTTTCTAGGAGGCCCTTGTCAAACTTCAGTATTTTCTAATTTAGTTTTTTTTTAAGTTTTCCATTTAACAGGAATTAATAAGTATATCCTGTGTTCTAGGCACTTAACTACATGCTGGAGAAACAAAAATAATAAATAAAATTCATTGCTTTCAGAGTTGACATTCTACCAGAGAGTGGGGGAGGAGAATAAAGTCTCTAGATTTTTATACTATTGAACTGTAACTATCAAACTGATTTTCCTTCAATTTACCAGCTTGAAGATTTCAAAACAGGGTTCAGGGAAGACCCTGGCTATGTTGAAGCCTATCCAAGGCACTCTAAAATCCTTAAATGCAAACTCAGAAAGGCTCATCTTTCTAAATTCAAATCTGGCCTCTGCCATTTACTAGCTGTGTGACCTTGGGCAAGTCATTTAACTCTGTTTGCCTTAGTTCCTTGCCTGTGAAATGAGCTGGAAAAGGAAATGGCAAATCACTCCAGTATTTTTGCCAAGAAAATCCCAAATGAGGATTATAGAGAATTGGGCACCACTGAAAAAAACTACAATAATATACTTTTTGAAACTTTTGAAGAACTTTGTGGTAAGGCAATAACCTCAACCATGAGGTTATTCTTAAGACATCAACATACTCAAAATTGAGAATATATACATATGCATATATATATGTATGTATATATGTATGTATGTATGTGTGTATATATATATATATATTTATGTATATATATGTATATGTATAATCCAGAGCCCAAGCCCTCCAAAGATCTCAGGGCAAAGAAAATAATTTTCTTTCTAGCTTATTGACTTGAGTCATAGCATAATGTAAGATTTTCACAAATGTGGATAACAGGGTTTCTAATTCATATTCTATCTATCTCTGCCTCTCTCTGTGTCTCTCTCTGTCTGTCGGTCTGTCTGTCTGTCTCTGTCTCTCCCCTTACCCCTCCCTCCTTCTCTCTCCTAAATGTAACACTTGGAGGTTTTCAAAGTATTTTATATATAATATTTCATTTGATCCTTACAAGAATGCTGTGAAGTGGATGTGGTTTCCTCATTTTACAAAAAGAAACTAAGTTTAGAGAGAGGTATGTGATTCATCCAGGATCACACAGGTAGTCAGTGCCTGAAGCAAAGTCAAAGTCAAGTCTTTTTGACTTCAAGTCCAAAGTTGATCCATTATGATATTCCTAAATCTTTTTCTGTCTCTGTCTCTTCATATATATGTAGACATATGAACATATATGTAGATATGCATACAAATGCAGGCATATAGATATTATATAATATATTATAAAATATAATAATATATAATCACATAATATATAGTAAAATACATTAATATATAGTTATATAATATAATAAAATATATAATATATTTATATATTTATTTGTACACATGCCTACATATAAATAAATAAATATTTACAAATATATTTTTAAGCTCCTTGAGAGCTGGGTTTTTTTTCCCACCTTTGTCTTTGTATCAACCACTTCTTAGCACTGTGACTAACACACATTAGGTCCTTAATAAATGTTTGCTGATCAGTTTAAATTAGCTTTTTTTTTTAATGATTATCGTATCAGCAATACCATTTCTGCTAGATCTTCACTGTTAATTAACCCACTGGCTTTACTCTTTAAGTAGAATGGTATGAAGAAAATAAAGACGATTGTTTCCTTTCTTGAAAGAATATGTTGTTTCAGGAAATCTCTCTCTGGAAGGCCTGGTTCCTTAACTCAGCAACTCCAACTTGGCATTATCTAAGAGGCAAACCCCAAGCTGGGACTGCCTTCTTGGGCAGAATGGGCAAATGTGTGTTTGATTTTTTTATCATGTATTTCTGAAGGAAACCTCTTGGTGCCCTGACTGCTACTCTCCATTAAGCTACAAAAGCTTCCTCTCATATTGTCTCATCTCAAGCCACATAGGCACATACATCTCCCACTGTCAGACAAAAAATCATCCCTGCTCTCAAGGATCCTACTACCTAATGGGGGATATTACATGAAAATAATTATGTACATTAAGATATATTCAGGACAAATTGGAGAAAATCAACAGGGGGAAGGCACTATCTTTAAGAGTGATGGGGAATGGTTACTTATAGAAGATGGGATTTTAGTGGTGACCTGAAGGAATCCAGGGAAGCTAGGAGATGGGATGAAGATGAGAAGGGAGGGATTCGATCTTACAAATGATAGGGAGGGAATAGAATTTATTGAATGTGCAGCAAGTTTAGGGTGGAGTTTAAGACATGGTCAGACCTGAATGTTAGGAAGATAATTTTGACAACTGAGTGAAGGAAGGATGTCAGTTGCCTATAAGTTATGTTCAATAACCTATAATCTCATTCAGTTGATAGTCAAACTTACTGGTTGGTCCTGATTACCCTTTCTCATTGTAAAGGTCATAGTATAAGTGTTAAATCTCTTCCCACACTGAAATTTTTTCACCACATAGGCAAATCACAGAATAACTTATCTTGTAAACAGAAGGATCTTCAGAGGTCATCTAATGAAATCTCTGTCCAGACTGGAATTTATTCTCCAGAACCCCCAGAGTGATTATTTTGTCTTTCTTTGAAGATAACTAAAGTGGGGGAGATCACATATTCCTAAGATTGCTGTCCACTTTTAGACAACCTTTCATTATTGGAAATATTCCTTCACAACAAACCTAAATGTGTCTTTCTGGATCAAAATCACATTTATCCTATTCCAAAGTAAATTTGGAATTTTATCATTTTTGCTGTTACTTTTATTTAACAATATTTTCAATAACAAGATACAGCTTGATATAGGACCAGAGCCAAGATGACCTGAGATCAAGTTCACCTTCTGAAACATACTAGCCATGTGACCATTGGTAAGTCACTTGAACACTCAGTGCTTTAGGATGACAACTCTGCAAAATTCCAAGTTAGAGATGATTTCCCAACCTACATGGTTGCAGAGAGTTTTCATGCAAGAACTTTCCCACACAGATGATAGAAGGTCTAGAAAATGGCCTCCACCTTGAAATGATTCTGATGGAATTCTGATCTATGCATTTCATATTTGTATTTCAGGTATTTGTATTCAGCTTACAAGATCCCTAAGCAAGGCCTGTCAAATTCCCTGGTTGATATAAAACCTACTTTGAGGTTGAAAGTTAATATTCTAATATTTTTCAGAATTATTCCACAATATCTTATGTATCTATTTCAATTTTTCCATAAAGCTATTTATTTCAATTACTTCTTTAAAAAATTGAAGGGATAAATATTGATGTTTGGATCTATCATACTGAAAGGTCTTCCTTTTAATAATAGATTTTTGAAGATTGACTCAAGAGTAGCAAAACCTGTCTTTTTTCAAAGTGATCGTCCTATGGAGTAACTGAAACTGACCACCCTCCATGTTGTCACATGAGTCTATCATCAATGGCCATTTTTTGATGTTTTGTGTGGGCTAAAAGTAGATGTTCAAATTCTTGTTGCTGACATCCTTTACCAAAAGAAATGTGTACTCTTGGAGCTCAGTTATAAACTGATGCTTGCTGCTTATACTGTGTGCCCTTTCTTTTTTGCACAGAAGATTAAGCCTGCAATAAATTATTTTTTTGTTTGCTTGTTTTACAGAACTCTGCAGTCAATTGCACACAACTTCTCTTTATCTTCTATGGTGACGAATATTTGCTTCAGTCAGCACACATTATGGACTGAGAGAGAAGAAAGGACACAACACTATCACTTGAGGACTTGGGTCTTCTGTGTGGAAACCATATTCTGTTTACTCTTTTTTATCCTACATATTTAACCTCCTTCTGTTAATTCATCAGTATTTTGTGAGACCATAAACGTGTAGAAGACATGAGCCTGCTTTTAAAGTTGTTTACCATTTGGTAATGACATTGAGAAATGAATGGAAATATTTTTAATATAATATGTTGATTATCTGTGTCCATATCTGTATATGCATCTATAAGGATATCACATACTATAATTATATCACATACACATATATGTATATATATATAAAATATCATATGTATACAGACACAGAATTCAGGTTAGGTGTCAGTTTATTTTCAAAGTACCAGTCCAACTTGGCAGTGGAGCAACTGTCACCAATGTCATGCTCCACAATGAACTCAGTGAGGACTCTATAAAGAGAGAAAAAGATCTCCAGGTACAGAAGTTGGGAGAAATGTCTCTGTCACACATGTTCTCAACAAAAATACCCTACATTTATACTTTAAGTTTTAGTATGCTCTAAAACTTGAATTGAATACAGATAAGAAATTAATTTATTCACCTAGAATCTATACTCAGGAAATTAATCATCTGAATGAATAGTTTCACTAATATAGAGATCTCATGGTTGACAATATCCCTATAGTGAAGCTGGTCAGCAATATATCTAAAATATAGAGTCTTGGAGTGTTTTGATTTCATATATAGTGTGTATGAGAGGTAAAATTCAAACCAATTCAAACTCATTCCAAGGTGGTCCCATCTAGCCACTATTCAATGATACATATCTCAAACACGAATGACCTTTTGAAAGAAATAAACTATAGCTAATGCATAGGTTAGTTTTGCTGAATTTCTTTCCTTCCTTCCCTCCTTTCCTTCCTTCCTTCCTTCTTTCTTTCTTTCCTTCTTTCTTTCTTTCTTTCTTTCTTTCTTTCTTTCTTTCTTTTCTCTTTCTTTCTTTCTTTCTTCCTTCTTTCCTTCTTTCCTTCTTTCTTTCTTTCTTTCTTTCTTTCTTTCTTTCTTTCTTTCTTTCTTTCTTTCTTTCTTTCTTTCTTTCTTTCTTCCTTCTTTCCTTCTTCCTTCCTTCTTTCTTTCTTTCTTTCTTTCTTTCTTTCTTTTCTTCTTTCTTTCTTTCTTTCTTTCTTTCTTCTTCTTTCTTTCTTTCTTTCTTTCCTTTCTTTCTTTCTTTCTTTCTTTCTTTCTTCTTCCTTCCTTCCTTCCTTCCTTTCCTTCTTTCCTTCTTTCCTTCTTTCCCTTCTTTCCTTCTTTCTTTCTTTCTTTCTTTCTTTCTTTCTCTCTTCTTTCTTTTCTTTCTTTCTTTCTTTCTTTTCTTTCTTTCTTTCTTTCTTTCTTTCTTTCTTTCTTTCTTTCTTTCTTTCTTTCTTCCTTCCTTTCTTTCTCTTTCCTTTCTCATTATTGGTTACAAAGTATGGATAATTAGATAGGGGAATAAGTAGGATGTGTTCAGGAATATCGTACTAAAATAAGTGGAATTGTTTATAAACATAAATGAAGGGTATATTTTTTTCTACTTTCACTGAATTATTATTTCAGTGGACCTCTTATCTCAGTGAGGGACACCCCACTGGTGCAGATTACAATCTATCCATCCCTGCCTTCTCAACTATTTGTCTACATCCTCCCTAAATCTTCTGTGCAATGTGCTGGGCATTTCTCTTGGTATCTCAACATTGTGGGGTATGAATGGAGCATGTGAATTGTCTAGCTATCATTCCTTATTCTCATTACATGCCAGACCCACCTCCTTTCCTTACTATATATGTCATTGATTATACCTTTTACACTGCTTCTTGTGTAGTATGGTAAAAACACATGGCAGCCTATTTGTTCCCATTACACAAGATTTAATTCTTACTATGGGAAAAAAAAGTGTGTGTGTGTGTGTGTGTGTGTGTGTGTGTGTGTGAAATGCTATTTAAGCCCTAGGATATCCAGGAAAAAGGTCAGGATGAGTGATTTTTCCCTCTGAGGTCTGCATAGGGAGGCAGATACAGAAGTCTGTGTAATACAGTCAGGGTTTTGTGGAGCATTCCAGCATAGAGAGAGATCATGTACCAGGGCAAAAGAAGTTCTCTGACCCATAGAATGACATCATGTTCATTGTGAAGGAACAGGTGCCAGCTGGAAGCTTAGTTTCCTATTACCCAGTTTCAGGTCACCAATCCAGGGTGGACTGAGGAAAGAGTAGAATTCAGGGAGTAGGAAGTGGTCCAAAGCCCTAGAATAACCCTGCTTCCTCAAGTTCTCTTGAGGCTCTTATTTTGATCTTTTACTTTCTTTTGACTTTCTCAGAACCCGTCTTACTGAACTTTGGCTCTGAGCCACCTCAATGATTAGTAGCATTTAGAGAACTAACAAAGCTAACAGCTTCCTTTAGAAAAGAGGACATAAGAAGTCTTGAGTCCAGAATCGGTGCTGTTTGGAAGATGAATGCACCTTGAGATTCATTTGTTGTGACCCCATTGCATCCCAGGGGACAGCCAGAAAGCTCTCCTCTTAGACTCTGGTTCATACATTTTAAAGGCAGAAGTAGTGCTTTATGTGAGGTGTAACCTGCATTACTTTACCAGGAGAAAATAGTCTAAACCCCTCAGGAATACTGTAGGGATAATAACTGGAGCATTATAACTAATCCACTTAGAAAATATAATTTCTAAAGACAGTTTACAATAAAAAAAAACAACACAGTATTTTCCCAGTGAAGGCAGCCAGAGTAAGAAGGTATATAAGGTATTCCTACGAGATTATATCCTGTACTTTGTTAGAAGACACAACTTTTTCCTTCATTTCATAAGTTCTCTGTCACAAAGACACAGTTCCTTCCTTCCTTCCTTCCTTCCTTCCTTCCTTCCTTCCTTCCTTCCTTCCTTCCTTCCTTCCTTCCTTCCTTCCTTCCTTTCTTCCATCCTCTTTTGTAGTTGTACTCTAGAGGTTTTAGGAATGGGAGAGGTTTCCGAGACACTCTTACATTCAGCAGATCAATATTATGATATGTTCTTATTTGAAGTGTATAGTACTTTTTAACAGTACTGATCTCTTGGCTAGAAGCCCAGAGGAAGTTTCAGAGAGCGGGAGTAGGGTGTCTTGATTCATTCTATCAAATAAAACCCTTTGTCTTTTTTTTTTTTTTACAAAAAAATCTCATAGACCTTCTTAACAGACTAGCAGATTATTAGATATCCCTGAGGCACAGTCCAGTGACAAGCCATGAATGATATTCTATCTAAGTAAACATTGTCATTAGAATGAGCTGGAGTTGAATTGCTATTAACAGCTGTACAGCTGTCCTACACCATTTGACATCTACCCAAGAAATGCATCTTGGCGCCAGTGAGAATTCTTTACCAGGCAGATTAATATCTAAAATGTGTGTGAAATGCAGTGGAATCACTGCATCATTGTACCCATTCATAATATTTACAAAATGAGTATTGAGTTTCCATTTCAAATGCTGGGATTGATTTTTTCCCCCTATGTCTCCCATCCCCACTCCCCTTTTTTAACAACTATAAATAAGTTGCAGAGAGATTTCTCTTCTGCTGTTTCATAGGGCTCTTATCAGATCAATACAGCTTTTGCATACCTAAATGTTTTTAGCTTTTCTGTCCATTGCCAGAAATATTAATGCTTCTGTTATGAAATAGTTGAGGCATTGTACTGTTTGATGTAATGCTTAAAGAAGGTAAATGACTTTGTCCCCTTTGCTCTACATCATGAGTGCATAGTTGTCTAAGAGACTTATCAAAATAAGTAGCTTCATCAAATTTCTGTTGGAAAAACTCTGAACGCTCATCAACTCCAAGATCTTAACAGCAGCCTAATGATCTGGGTCAACATCCCTACTAGAAGGGTAATTAAATATTTACTTGAAATGTTCTAGCCATAGGGATCTTCCCAATTAATTTTGATTTTGGGAGAATTTTCATAGCTAGACTATTCCCTTTTAAATTCGGAGCATTGCTGCTGTTGATGTTCATGTTGATGATGATGATAACATTTGCATGGTGCTTTATGGTTTGGAAATCATTTTAAAATATCATTTCATTTTATTCTGACACCCATCCCTGGGAGGTAGGTGCTATGAGTGTCTTAATTTTATAGATGAGAAAACCAAGGCAGATTGCTATGAAATTACTTGTCCAGGGACACACAGCTCAGATGTGAATTCAGGATTTCAGTATTTTATTCATAGTGCCACCTAGGTGCTCAGAAACCTGGATTATGTTGGTTTGAATCCCTGCCCCCAACCTCATTTACTCAAATCTCAATCTCTGTGATTCAGACACTGGACCTAGAAAGTTAGCAAGTATCCTGGTGATAAGTGTCTCTGAACTCATGTCTTATCATGAGTCCTTTTTCTAAGTGTTTTCAGCTCAGGAGAACCTTTAAGCACAAATCCAAACTTGTTCTCCTGTATGTTAGCCATTGGAGAATCCAGTGTCACTCCTATGTCATGATGAAGCATCAAAGTAAGAGTTTAATGGAAATCTTACATAGAGTCATAATTGTCCGTTCAAACCAACTAGGGTAACTAGTTGGCCAACTAGTCAGCTGGTCAAACAGGATAAAGTTATTTCCTCTTTAAAAAATTGATTATCTATGTGAGATGGCTTTGTCACCTTCTATCCTCCGTTTGCGTCATCCTCCGATAGTGCCAGTTTACTAAAGCCTTTCATAAAATGTGCTACTTCAGTCTGAATACAATGTTCCAGCTATGCTCTGAATCTGATCAGAGCAATTAATAGAGAATGATAGCATTATTTCATTGCTAATATTATTCAAGAGAAAAATTAAAACTCAGACTTTAGTAAAATAATTTTATTTCAATAATTTATATTTTAACATGTCATTTTTCTAATTGAGAATCAATAAAATGGTGCTGGTTAGCTTCAATTCTGATAATTAAGTTTTTTTTCATTGTGATACAATAATATATTAATGATATGCAGTAATTCTTACATACACTGATATGGCTTCAGTCTTCACAATTTGAAGGGCTTTATTAATTCATTTTGATGCTCCACTGAAAATTCAGAGTCTAAAGCAATCTGAATGAAAAATTTAGTTAAGTTTTTTAACAAAATATTCATTCTTTCTGTTCATAATTCATAATTACCTGGATTTAGAATTAGAAAAGGCATTCAAAGTCATTGAGTTCAGTTCTGTCATTTACTGATGAGGATACCAACGCCCAAAAAGTTAGCTGTTTGAGTTTATGCGGGTTCCAAATGGGAGAGGCAGGGATTGAATTGTCCCAAATCATTGCTCTTACTAATTTGTGGTTTCCATACTCCACAGCACCCTAAATATCCATGACAGGTCAACCCAAAGAACATGATCATTTTGAAATTTCCCTTTTATACCAATAATAAGAATTAGAACTAGACTCCAAGTAATACATACTTGTTCTAAGGAATTAGATAGTATAGACTAAGAAAAGAATGGCAAAAATGCAGTTGATATCCTGGTACATGTTTTATCCACATGCATTCATTCATACATAGATACACACGCACACACACACACACACACACATATATATATATATATACACATATATGCATGCATCTCACATATGCATGTGTTTATTCCTTGTGATGGCATTTGGTAGAAAGATATAGTCTTTAGCAAGGACATTTTTTAAAAATGAGGATAGTCAATTTACACCAACTTATATATCACACAAAGAAAACCATCAGATGGAAGAAAACTATTCATTTGAACTTAAAAATGTCAATAAAATTCTCTGAAGTCAAAATCTATCCACACAAACCTAGTTAATATTGATATGCTACCTCAAGGTTTACAGAGTTCTTCATATATATTTACACATTTGATTTTCACAATAAGTTATGGAGAGAGTTGCTATTATCATCATTCTATAGGTGAGGGAACTGAGGCTGACAGAGAGGTTAAATGTTATTTTTACGGTATCTCGTAAGTGTCTGGAGGATTCTAACACACAAAGGTAAATGAGAAGATTCTCTTCATTTTCTTTCATCTCTCTCTCAGCTCCTTCATACTCTAGGACTGTTCCACCTCCTCAACTTTGTGAAAAACTTTCCCTTGCCCTACTTTCCAACTTCCCTTTGGATCTTGCCTTTTCCCATTTTTGAGAGGCGTTATTTTTATGTCTTGTATTTTTATCCCAAGTTCTTAGTATAATACTTGGCACATGATGGTAAGCCTTTAATTAATGTTCTCTCTCTCTCTCTCTCTCTCTCTCTCTCTCTCTCTCTCTCTCTCTCTCTCTCTCTTTCTCTCTCTCTCTCTCTCTCTCCCCTCTCACATCTATCTCTGTCAGTAATTTAAGGAAACTACATAGGCAATTTGGATAATTTTAGTCAAACTCAGTTTTTTTGGCATAATTGTTTTGGGTGAGGGCTGTTATTAATTTTTCTTATTGTTATTATTTCTTATTATTATGCAGTTGCCTGGATATAATTATCAGCTCTGCACTTTTTTGCCAATTCAAACTGGCTGATATGAACATGTTCCTAACATTTTAGTTTCACACTTTGGTAAGAATGAGTGTTCATTTTCACCTACAGTAGACATGTCTAGCAGATTTAGAATAAAATCTTCAAAATTTACCACTTATGATCAGAGATTGCTTCTGTTTGAGTCTGTCATCATGTATGGAGTATGCATTGAACAAAGAACCTTTGTACTAAATAAATACTGGAGAAACTTAAATTCCTATCCTCAAGGAGTTTATTATAATCTAGGTGGGTGGATCAAAACAATGGGAAAAAATATTTATGTGCAAACTGGGAAGGCACTTAGGAATGTCTAAGTAAGCACATAGACAGAATGGATATATGAAAAAAGTCAGATAACAAATCTAGAAATCAAGGTTATTTTCCTAATGCACAGCTGTGATGGTTGAAGAGCAGATGCTGACTATTAATCCAAAGACTTCCTGATGAGGAATTTGCCTTGTTTGAGTGAGCCTGAAACTGAAACCTGGATGAATAAGCATGAGCCACAGTACCTGGATAGGCCAATCCCAAATCAAAGAAGAAAAGAGTGGAGCCTGGGATAGAAGTGAAAAGAAGGGAATCATTACAGGAAGAAAGAAATGAGTCTTTTGTTATCAGAGGTTAAAATAAACGATCTAGGGCATTGGTTGTGAAATGTTATATTTTAAAAGATAATTTTATCCACTTTCTGGTCATCTCTTCTAATTGCTACTTCCTTCTTGAAGTCCTTTGGATATGCTGAATGGTTCTCTGTCTTAATTTTCGAAGTAATTTTTTTCTTCTCTTAGTAAATGGGGATGGAGAGGAAGTTGTGGACTGAGTGATGAATTTAGAGTTGGAAAGAAGTCTGATTATCACTCAAGGCACTTAAATATGATGAAGGTGGATGCACGTGAAACTTCAAGGTGAGAATAGCAGAATATAGGAATACAGTATAGGTATATTTTTGTTTCAATGGCATGGATTAAGAAATGCCAGTTTTTATCTTTAACATGAAGAGGAAAACCTTAGATAATCTGAGGTTCCTGATAAGCCGACATCTGAAGTGTCACGGTGTGGGGAAGATTCAATAGCAGTAAAATCTCACTCTCATGATCTCCTTCCACCTAAAGTACAAATATGCTAAATTATGAGACCCTCAAGGAAATTTCAGACAATTTTAGATTGATCCATTTCAATATAATAAGTGTTGTAAAATATCTATTGCGCTTTTGTCTCTTCCCTTCCACCTCTTAGAATCTTTCACTGCCTTCCAAGCTTAGAGTCATACTTCTTACACAGATTTTAAAAAAAATGTTCCTTGCTTATTATGATTTTTTGATACTTTTCTCTGAAGTTACATTGAATTTACTTTGGAAACATTAATATTGACTAATCTGTTATGTCCTGCATTCTTTCAATAGAAGGAAGGACTCCTTGACAACAAAAACTGCTTTGTTTCTATCTTTTTATGCCCAACATCTAATAGCACCTTCCACGTAGTAAGTCCTTTATGAGCACATATAAATGTAGTGGGTACCGTGCATAGAACCTGATTACTGGGTCAAAGATTCTGAGGTAGAATTCTGACTCTACCTCCTAATACTTGTGAGACCTTAGGAAATCCATTTTACTGTTCTCTCTCTCTCTTTTTCCTCACCTACAAAATGTTAAATTTGGAGTCTTTGATCTTAGATGTCATTTCTAGGACTAAGTCTACGATCCACTGAAGAAGAAATAATTGCTGAATCACTGAATGAAAGTCCCTAGGAGTTTGTAATTTACCAGGCGGGGGAAGGATACAATGTATAAACAGGGAATACACTTGTGATGTGAATAGGAGACCAGTGATTATCTCCTTTATAACATTCATTATGCATTTCAATCAACATTAATTCTACAGTAGCAAAAAAGTGAAGTGATTTTTTTTTCTTGAGTTAGAACATTATTTTTATTTCTCAAAAGCTGGAGTATCATGATTCAGATATTACTCTACTTCAGGGAATAAAATGCAAGGACATTTCTTTAACGACTTTCAAGTAGAATGTGTTATATTTAGGAACATGAAATGAGATCAATACATGTACCTCCTGTGCAGAGATCTCCACAAAGTACATGAAGGTATGAATAAATATTAGACAATTCTCATGGACTCTTTAAAGAAAGACAAAAAAATAAATCAAACAGAGCCTAAATATTGAACAAGTTTTTCTGATAGACTAAACACTCCTTGAAGACAGGCACTGTTTGACTTTATTTCTTTGCTTCTCTAGTACCTAGCACCATACCTGGGACATAGGAGAGACTTAAAAAATTCTCATTCGTTGATTTGCCTTAGTGGTATAAAATCTACAGGTATGAGTATTTGATCTATACAAAAGCTAATGTTTGTTTCATTGAATGAGAAATTAGGATAGGCCACTTGTTCTCTTCTGATTATAATCTGACTAAGTATTCCAGTTTGGAATTTTTTTAATTCCCAATTTCTTTTAACTTCTCTGCTTTTGCTTTTCTTTTTGCATGAAATAACATGTGTCTGGAATACTAGATGCCTCTCAGCTCTTGGAGCCCAATGCTCAATTTCAAAATTTTTGGAGTATTGGCAAGAAATGTGAAGTTTTCACCTTTCCAACTTTTCCCAGCTGTAATTTCAAGTTAACTTATAAACTATGAATAAACTGCCAGGGTGTATAAAGCACAAAATTATGAAATTCATTTACAATTATTCTTTTCCAGAATAGTCTAACCTGGTTTACTTTCATAGAAAATGATTCCCCCAATCAAATTCATGCTGCTTTTTAAAATTTTCCCACCATATACACTTGGCCTCACCCATGAAAAATTTCATTTTTTCTCACATCTATCAGCAGTCGTTATTTGTGGAGGAAAAGAGAGAAGGGTTCTAGACTATTCCTCTCCAGTCATGAGTGATTACATAAACTAGCTTCTATTTCAGTGTAAAATGTTTCCTTCTCAGAAAATTATCAGGGACTGTCCCTGATAATTCAATCACCTAATTACCTGTACCAACATATTGGGAACTCTAGAACCAAGAAATTTTCTCTTATCAATCAGATTGCTATTTTTGCAACTCTTAGTCTTAAAGGCTATCTATACATTGCCAAACCCACTGCATTTCCTATTCCCAGGGTCCCCTAACCATAGACTGAAACAAAGTTTCCTTGCTCTGAACCTCCAAGGTCAGCAACAGCTTAATTTACTAGTCTTACTAGTCCTAACTAGTCTAGGGTCAGTTATAGACCTGACTTGACTGCCACATCCTTTTCCCTCATTTTCTGCATCCTATATGAAGCATATATTTTTGAGAATTTGTGTTTAGAGCTCACATGATTGAAAAAGGAAATTCTGTCATGCAATGAATCTTTCCCTATCATGTCTTAGAATAAAAATAATGTTTATTTAACAGTGATATACTCTAAAATTGTTTATTGTAGTCATTTTATCATGAAACTGTCACACTCTTGCTTGTGGTTTCATGAATGAATACTTTTTGTTGATCTCTCCTCAGATTTTCTTTGACCCTGCTCTCCTCTACACCTACTTTTTGGCTTACTGTCATTTTTCTATACTAAATGATCTCAGAATCATCTCAAGAAAAATTAGTGTGGCAATGGATTCTGACATGTATGGGAACAGTGTGAAGGGGGAAATGGAAAGCTTGGAGGGTTTGTGAAACAGAGGCAGGAAGCTAAAGAGAAAGTAAATCATAGGAACCAGACAAAAGATACCATGGGAAAAGAAGAGAAGAAAATGGTTTCTACATTTCCTGCATGACCCAAAATCAAGGCTCCCAGGGAATTTCAGGGTAATTCTTTCCCTAAATCCCATTTCTGTTCCATGTTTTGCCAAATTTCCATATCATACCACCAATATTCCACGTAGGTTCTCCAAACATAAAGGTGAACACTAATTTTCATATCTGGCCAAATGGGTAAAACCAGACTTTACACTCATATTCATTAATCATTAATTGTTTCATCTCCTACCTCCTTGCCTTACCATAGATTATTCTCTCTGTGTTCAATGTACTCCTTCCTAATGCTAGGCTCATAAAATTCCTAGTTTCCTTTAAGACTTAGTTTAACCACCACCTTGTGCCAGAAGTTATTTAAAAATATATTTTATTGCTTAATTAATTTTTAGTTTTCAGCATTGATTTCTATAAGATTTTGAGTTCTGAACTTTCTCTGCCTCTCTACTCTCTCCAGCCAATTTTGTTCCTATGTACTGTTACCTCCTTCTCACAAAAGTAGAGTCAGGGACTGGGCCTGACATTTCAATGACCTATATACTTATATCATTGTACAGGGAAGTCTAGGATCAAGAAACTTTCTCTATCAAATCAAGTTGATATCTTTGCAACTTTTAGTGTTCAGAGCTGTCTGCAACATAGGTGCCAAAAATCACAAGCTCAGGGTCTCATGTCACAACTCCTGAGTGAGGCCAAGACCAAAATAAATGCAATTGGAAAATGTTTAACAAAATAAACAAAAATGTAATAAAATAGAGATAATGTTAGTTTTTTTAAAAAGTCAACATGTGGCCCACATATTGACTTTCTATTTGAGTTTGATAGCACTGGTCTAGAGCATTCCAGCTAATTGATATTCCTAGGATCACATAGTCAGTAGGTTATCAGAGGAAGAATTTTAGCCTAGGTCTTTCTGGCTTCAAGGCCTCACTGTCTCCTTCATCATGGCACTCCTCCTTCTCTCCCTCCTTCCTAATAATTAGGAATATATTTTATGCAAATGCATGTGTGTATATTATTTTTCCTGACTTCATTGTAAGTTCCACAAAGACAAGAAATGTTTCATTTTTTTTCTTCGCATAACCAACATCTAGCACAATGCCTGTCATATATGAGGTATTTTATAAATAACTGCTGATTGACTGACTTGCCTTGAAGTGGCTTAGGATGTTTTCCCAGCAGTAGAGAGGAATTAACAATGGCTATAATGAAAATGGTATAATGTTTATAGGATTGTGACTATTTCTTACCACCACAAGAAATAGTCAAGTCATTGATTGAATGTATCACTTTGGAGATTGAATTTAGCCCAGTGGAGATATTGGAAAGAAGACAGGTTCTGAATATGATTGGTATGCTCCTTCTGAATATATATTGATGTGTTTAGTAGAGATACCTCTGTCCTTGGCGGAGGGGGCAGTTTCTTGGCTCTCCATTAGTAAAGGTCAAGGCTTTCCTTTACTCTCTGGATCCAACTCATGAAGGTTGCAGATGGGAAGGTAACCTTTGCCAGTAGTCTCATCTATAACTCAGACATTTTATTTTCCCCAAGAAAGATCCTCTTGAGAAACATAACTAACTCATTATGCAGATACCATCAAAGTCAATTTGACAGTGTACAAAGAAAGGCTTAGAGAGAGGTAGAGGAAAGCTGCCTCCAATATCTGTGTTACCTATGGAAATAATCACATTATTTAAACACAACCTGAAAGTGTTCTGGTTCCAATACATATGCTCTTTGATAAGATGAAAGGATACCTTTTGTGACCATCAGATTGCATTCCAGAAGGGGAATTCAGTGATAAAGTAGAAAATAAAATGAAAGCTGCAGGTTAATTGCTAAAGAAAAGCATATGGAAGACTCGTAAATGCTAGCAAATGTTGTCCTAACATGCTTGAAATTGTATTGTGAATAATCATTTCTTTATTACCAAAGACTATCTCATTTTTACATCTTGTGGTTTATTTTAAGCCATTGTGATATTTTACAAAGCGTTTAGATCCTGCTAACGGGTACACATGCTACTTTAATTTTCACATTAAAAACTGAAGTAATTAAAATTCAAAAAGCCTCCCCTCTCAATTAAAAGCTGATAGTTACATCCAAGATCCCATAAATAATAGACAAAATGTCTTTTACCCCCTACTGTGTAGTTGCATTTATTGTTGATTTATTTTAATATTTTCAGTAGTTAAACTCTTCAGTGTTGATAGCCTTTTTTCTCTCAACTTACTATTCAACCACGAATGTTCTATTCTGTTACCGCTTTTCTTCAAGGAGGTCACCATGGGCTCCTTCAGGCTGCTATACTATGCTGCAGAAGGCAAGGTCAGTTGGTTCCTCCCAAACTGAGGAGGTTTTAAATAAAGACCCTCTAATGGACTATGACTATCATCTAAGGACCTATAGAGGAAAGTATAGAGATGCTTAGTTATGGAGGCAATTTTTTTTTATATCATAATGGTTTAAAATAAAATCTCAAGATGTAAAAATAAGATATTCCTTGGTAATAAAGAAATGACTATTCACAATACAATTTCAAGCATGTTAGGACAACATATGAATCTTCCACATAACATTTTCTACAAAGATAGGAAGGTATCATTTGGTCAATGATCATTTTTTGAGCATTTGCTATAAGTGAAATGCCATGTGCTCAGGGCTGGGGACAGAAAGAAAGGGGAACAAAAACCTACAGCAACAGTGCCTGACTTCAGGGAACTTAAATTCTAATATAGTAGACAACTAGTATTTAAGATATTCATAGAGTAGATCAAAGGTCATTTCAGAAGCTAAGGCACTAGAATCTGGGGGTGAGGTGGACTAGATAAGAGACTTAAAGGAAGTCAGGGAAATTAAGAGACAGAGGTGAAGACACAGAGCACTCCAGGCATGAGGTTCAACCATTGTAAAGGTGTGGACATGAGACAGAAGACATTGACAAAGGACCACCCAGTGTGGCAAGTCTACATCCAAGAAAGCTCCGTGTTTTATGAGCAAAGTAGAATTGCAGTAACTTAAAAACAAAATGTGAGATGCACACATTTAGAGACGTCACCACCCCAAATGTTCACATGGACTATTTGTGTCCGACCTGTGGTAGAACCTTTCAAGTTTGTATTGGTGCGATCAGTCGCAGTTGGACACACTGTCACCTGGCTCCCATACGGTGATGCCATTTTGACACTCTTGGAGAATGGAGCACGACAATCAACTATGGAGATGAAAGATGGGAGTGTTATGGAAAAGCAAATCAGCTAGTGAAGCTGGATCTTAGAGTAGGTACATGAAGGCAAAGTGCAAGAAGACTGGAAAAGGAGGAACATTCCAGGTAATGAACAGTTTTAAATGAAAAACAGGGGACTTTACATTTGACCTTACAGGTAATAGTTGAGAGGCTGACTGATATTCCCAGGACCTCAAAACCAGTGCAAGGTATCAGGAACAGCACTTAAAAACAGCCTTCAAGGCTAGCTCATTCTTTCCTTCATTATGACCCCTATCCACTCCTTCTCACAAATTATTATGAATATATTTTGTAGAAACATATATATATATATATATATATATATATATATGCCATCTCCCCTGATTAGAATGCAATGTTTTATTTTTTTTTTAAAGAAAAGTGGAGATGGAGGAGTGACATAGTCATACATTAAGTTTAGGAAAATCAAGTAGGCTATTCCATGGGGGATGAGTTGTGCCGAGGAACAACTTAGGGCTGTAAAATTGATTATAAGCTTATTGTTATAATCCAGGTACAAGTCAGGAAGCACCCAGGACTGTGTGGGTGGAAAGAAGTGGATAGATATGAGAAATGCTCTGAAGGTAGAAACGATAAGAGTTAAGAAATTTGATATAGAAGGTGAGTGAAAGAAATTTGGTATAGAAGGTGAGTGAGTGTGAGGAGTGAAGAACGATACTTACGTTGAAAGCCTGAGTGACTGGGAAGATGGTAGTACACTCCATAGAAATAGAGAAGTTAGGGAGAGGGGTTTATTATAATGCATATGGGAGTAGAACATGTATACATTCATCAAATAACAGCTCTGTTAAATTATATGGAGATTTTCCTTCAAAGTTTATAGGATCATAAGATCATAGATTTGGAGCTAGAAGGGCTCAGATATCAATTATGAAAATTCTAACATTTTACAAATGAAGAAATGGAGACCCAGGGAAGTTAAGCAAATTTACTCTGAACTTAGGTTGTTCTGAGCACTGGAGAAAAATAAGGAGTAACAGTAACACAAAGAAGATGGGAAATAATAGGAAGGGAGGAAAGAGGAAGGAGAAAAGGAGGAAATGGAAGGGAGAAGAAAGAAGAGAACAGAAAGGGGAGAAAGAGAAAAAGCTAGAGAATTAGAAAAGGGAAATGGAGACAAAAGAAGATGAAGAGAAATAATTCTCAAACTAAATGGAAACCACCAGACATTCTGAATCAGTTGGGTCTATATTGCCATGACCAAATTGAATTTGGTGGAAACATTTTTTTTGTTCATTTTACAGTAAATTATCTAAGTAGACCTACAGAATGAGTGAATGATGGCATTAATGAATGAAAAAGCATTTATTAAGTGCTTACTGTATACCAGACACTGTGCTAAGTGCTGGGGATAAAAATACAAAAAAGAATGTTCCTGTCCCCAAGGAATTTAGATTAGTATGGTTAATGACATGGAACAGGGTGTCTGGAGCATTAAAAGTAGTTAATTGACACACAGTATTAGCTTGAGCAATTTCTGCATGAAAATAGATTGCATACTGTATATTTTAGCAGATGACATTTATTAGTTGTTAAAAATGAAAAGTGTTATTCAGCGTCCATCCTTGTGTTGTGAAGCTTCTCCACATTTGGGATGATTCCTGGACAATGAATGATCTATTATGTAACCAATACTGAGAACCTTAGAGATTTTTTGGCATAGTCCTTGAGAACACAGGGTCACACATTTTTTGCCATGAATATTGGAGTTGAACTAGCAGATGATAATAAATAATATTAATTTTGAAATTCCAGCTCAAAATGAAAGAAATATTCATTTTAAATTGTGTGACAGAATGTTTTGATCATCAGCTATGGCACAAACCTTGTAAAAAGTCAGCGAACCTACAAGTGTTTATTGTCTGTCTACCATGTGTCAGATAATTTATTGGGCATTGGAGATAAAAATACAAAATTAAAAAAAGGAAATAATCCCTTCTCTCAAGAACCTTATGTAACATAATATCAGAACATCTCCAGTTGACCTGTATTTATCGTCTTTAGTTCAATAATGGCGTTTTTTTCTGTAATTTAAATTATCTTCTCAACATGATTGATTAGCCTAGCAAAAATGAAAGAATATTACTTCATCAACAAAAGCTATTGAATATTTTTCAACCTAATAACTTCATAAGTCACTAAAGGAAAACATACTTTTCTCTAATAATGAAAACATTTTTTTCTTCATTGATACAGAGAAGTAAACATCGTAGGACCTTAAAATAGAAGATAGTATCATTATAATGATGGACTACTAAAATTTTCTTTTTTATCTGAATTAAATAAGCACTAAGAAAATGAGCATTTCAATATGTACAGTAGAAAAGAAAAATAAAATTGTACATAAAATTTTAGAATTACTATATATATCTATATCTATATCTATATATAGATATACACAGCTTGCTTTTCTTTTTTATTAGATAATAAATTCAAACTGTTGTTTCCTAACCTGTCCTGCCTGTCTTTCTGGCCTTTCTTTTACTATCTTCTCTGATTAGAAAAAAAACTGCTTCAATGACCCTTTTTTTCTTCTCTACTTTTCTCTCTTTTCCTATCATATTATCACAAAGCCATTGTAACAGACATGCATATCTTCACATTAGCTCAGTTCAAAAAAAATTGTGTCTTATTCTGTATCTCAACTCAATCATCAGTCTGTCAAGAGATGGGTAATATGTTTTAATTTAATTTAATTTTTTATTTTTTGCAGTCCTCTAGACAGTCACGTAGATCAGAATTTTCAAGTCTTTCAAAGTTGTTTTTCTTTATAAGATTATGGTTATCCTAAAAAATTATTGTCTTGGTTCTGCCCAATTTACTTTGCATTAATTGGATAAGATCTGAGGTATCTCTAAAAATGTCCAGTTCATCATTTTTTTATTGCACAATAATCCTTTACATTTTTATACCATAATTTGTTTATCCATTTCTCAATAAGTGAACATCTTCTACTTTTTCCTCCATCTTTTGATATTACAAAAAGGAGTTACAGTGGATATAAAATGATGCCTCTTGCAATACTTTCAATTACCAACATAAGGTGGGTCAATACTGTTTAACAAAAGAGTAATGGTTTTGAGATACATGAAAGTGATTTAAAAAAAAAAAGAAATGAGTGTGTAATGGAAATTATTGTCTGATAAAAACTGAATATATTTTAGGGTTGGGAATGTTTCACTGTTGTCTGTTTTTATGAAATGCTAAAAGAACCTAAATCTGGGCATTAAAACTGTAATGATTTTCAAATAAATGGAAAATTATAGCATTTTATAAATTTTATAATCACTTTTTCTTTTAGCTGCTAATAATTAGTAACTGATTAAATATGAAAGTTAGGAAATTCATTTTGAGAAGTAGATAATTCCTTTTATTAACTATAAATTTTGCTACTCTTGAAAGGAAGAGAAAGAGTAATCCTACTATCTAGAGCCCAGGCTTAGTGCAATCAAATATTGTAAAAATTTTCTTTCCACAAATTTGCTAAAGTACTCTTTCTCTGAGGATCCATTATAATGCTGTTACTTTAACTATCCTGGGCCTTGTTCCAAAGAGATAGTGCCAGTTCCTTCTGAAGTAAGCCAAATCAGGTGGTAGCTTTGTTTCATATGGACAGATTGCTTCTCTGGACATAGAAAGAGCATCGTTTTCTTTTTTTATGAGTTTGGTAAAGATTTTGTCTCAAGATGCACCTATTGCTACTGTGAACAACCACCAAATAAAAAAAAATGAAGCATCTGGAAAGGAGCTATATGCAATAATTTCTTGTTTAATACAAAAGATCTGTGATGTTAACTGCTGGTGTTACCAAGATAAAAAAAAATGAAACAGTGTCTTTCCACAAGTAGCTTATGCTCTACTGGGGAGGTATATGACATGCAAATAGTTAAGAAAATGCAAAGTATATGCAACCAAAGCTAATCTTATACCTGTCATGAGTTTAAATTCAAATTTAGTCCTTATTTCCATGACTATAATTGAATCAAGTTGCATCAAAAAATCTACTGGTGATAATCACTGATGTATAAAATAATTGGATTAGTGCTTCCAGATCCTCATTATAGAACAGATAACTCACCTGTTATAGATGAGCCATAATCAAGTACAATCAAGCAGTACAGCTTTATCAGATTTTTTTTGGCCAAGACCCTACAGGCCTGGTCCTTATGTTCATAACAGCTGTTTCCTATTCAATCTATCTGTGTTTGTTCTATTATGTTTGCTCTCTATGGTACTATTTTGCCTGAAACAAGTAAAACTATATATGTGTATGTGTGTGTGTGTGTGTGTGTAAAATGTGTGTGTACATATGTACACACATATATAGATATGTGTGTATTATATATGTATATATTTATGCAAATATATAGTGTATATGTATGTGTGTATTATATACATACGCATATATGCATATATGTATATTGTGTGTATATAAGTGCATATAATGTATTTTGTGAAGTACACAACTGTTTTTAAACTATAAATTTTTTTTACTCGTAAGAGAAAGAGTAATTTTACTGTTTAGAACCCAGGCTTAGTTAGAGTAAATACTGTAAAAAATTTTTTTTCTTGTATACACATACGCTATCTATCTATCTCATTTTAAACATGTATAGTATGTCAACAATTGCATTTCCATGGAGGCATAACAGTGTTTTGTTTTGTTTAGAAGGCAGATAGCATAGCCATGCATAACATGTATTGTTCAAATTCCTGCAACGTGTAAATGGTTCACGAAACATCACAGAACAGTCTAAAATGTTGAAATGAATTTAATTTTAAAATTTGTTTTGTCCTGTTCAAATCTTGACCATATCATTTATATACTTTAATGTATTTATTGAGGAGAAATATGGCCTCTAATTTTTCAGTTTATATTTAGGATTCACAGAGAAAATAGTTCTGAACATAATAAAAATAGGGAAACTTTTCTACTGTAATGCATAGTGAAACATAATAGGGTAAATTTCTTTGTTCCTCAAGGTTTCAGTAGAAAGAAACACATGTTATCAGAGCAATGTAAAAGTGGAATGGATGGTCAACTTCATGAGGCAGTGGTTTCATCATCAGAGATCTTCAAGAAAATGCCTGATATTCACCCATGGAGTAATAAGAATAAGCGTTCAGTTAAGGATTTCATCAAAGCTGTTTCAAACTGATGAGTTAATTTTACATCATGATAAAGCAGGTTGCCCTGCTAATAAATAGCAATCTACTTCTTCAATCTGTTGCTTCAATCATTTTCCATTTATAGAACATTGTAGTTAGATCTGAGTTGGGGAGGGCTGAATCCTAAATTTTCCTGCCTCCTCTCTCTATTTCAAAGAGTTACATAGTCAGAGCATATGCATTGATAATTATGTTATTGTCAAGGATATAAGATACAGGACTGTAGCATTGTGTTGCTGGGAGGATAGTGGTACCTTTGACAGTTCTAGAGAATTTAAGAAGCAGGGAGGGTTTTGATTGACCTCAATTTTAGGCACATAGACTTTAAGATGTCTATAGGGTATTCAATTGGAGACATTCAGTAGGAAATTAGGTGACCTTGGAGGACAGGAGAGAGGTTAGGACTGGTTTAGCAGATTTGGAAATCATCAGTATAGAGATACTAATTGAACCAATGGGAAGTAATGAGATAACCCAATAAAATAAAAGAGAGAGGGAGAAAAGAAGAGAGCCTAGGGCAATCTTTGTGGGACACACAATTAATGGGAGTGAATAAAGATTCAGGGAAGACTACCAAAGAGTGATTAGATAGGCAGGAAGAGAGGAGATAGGAATAATGCCATAAAAACCTAGAGAGAAAAGAGTATCAAGGAGCAGACGGGTAATCCACCATGTCAAAGGCTAACGAAAGGCCAGGGAGAATGAAGATGGAGAAAGGGTTTAAAAAACTGGCAATTAAAAGGTCATTGGTAACTAGTGAAAGCTCTTCTAGCTGGATGATGAAGTCAGAATCTGAAACACAGGGAATTAATATAAGATGGAAAGGAAGAGAACAGGAGAATCAATTATAATCTGCTTCCTTAAGGAATTTAACCACAAATAGAAAGGATGAGGAAAATAATGCTCAGAGAGGTTCGGTGACTGAGATCAATAAATAGCTATAGATATAATGCTTTTATACATATATGTACTTATACATATATGGCTTCTGCTTAAGGGTATATATCAGGCCTGCATAACTTGGTGGGTAAGGGCCAAAATTAAAATAGGATAAACTTCTTCAGGCTGCAGATAGGTTAGCAGCTCCCTTTCCAAGTAAAGGTACAATCAATGGTTAATATATTTTGCAAATAAACCATAATTAAAAGGGGAAATTTCAATTAAAATAAATTAATTACACTTATTGCTTAACATTTTTATTTATCTTGAAATTTGTCCTCTCAGACTAGAGACAGACTGATGATGGGTGATTGCTATGGGTCACAGGACAAACAGGAGAGAGTGTGCAGTGGCCACCCACTTGCCAAGTTACACGATGGATACAACAGTGAATAATGAAAAGAGGGTTAAGTAGGGCATGGACAAAGCGCTTTGCTTTCTTTAATAACCTCTACATTTTTCTTGGGCTACCCAAAATCCTTTGATGGGCCATGAGCAGCCCATGGGCTATATGTTGTGTAGTTGTAGTCCAAACACACATATCTGAGGCAAAAGTCTAAGAGATATTCAAACCGTTGAATAAAATTAACAAAGTAAAACTTTGACACTCTAGAGGGGCTCATACTCTGGAGCTCTGACTTACAAAATTTAAAAATACCCTACAAATAACACCAAAAATACAGCAGATGCAGTCCCTGACCAATCAAGGATGAAGAAATCCAAATTTCAAGATGGAACCCCAGAGCAATAGATGAGGCCATGGGGTAGAAAAGGATAGTGGATCATGAGGGGGTGATTCCAATCCATTTCTGCTTATACTTGGTCTACAATAGGGAGAATACTTTAATATTGACATTTTTCAGGGTATGTTATCTAGCCAACACGTAAGTCATGGAGCACTATAGTTTCTGAAGAATAAAAATTGAAGGGTGACAAGGACCTAAAGAACAATGAGGAGATGCATTATGAATGTCAACAGCTACAGCATGTCACCATTGATCGCTTGTTTTTCAGTTTTTCATATATCTCTCAGGAGATCTATGATGGGGAAAAAATACCTGAGCTGGGTCAGACTTTGTGTTGAGTAAAGGAAAACAATTAGTCTGAGAATGATAATAAGCAGAATTACTAGAGTTTAGACGCAGCAGCATGGCAACAGAGGTGCACCGATGCCAGAAACATGGATGGGTATTGATTTTCTAAGTGACCAAACTGTAAAAGCCAAATCATCTAGCACAGAATAATTCTGC
The DNA here is from genome assembly GCA_023548195.1 of Bettongia penicillata ogilbyi. NCBI lineage: Eukaryota > Metazoa > Chordata > Mammalia > Diprotodontia > Potoroidae > Bettongia > Bettongia penicillata. Next base: position 8,151,958 of record JAJHZJ010000008.1, read on the forward strand.
CCTCTGGAAGGAAGCTGCTTCCTGTCCCTCCAGAGCAGCTCTTCTCTGCTGGAGACCTGCTGCCCAAGGTCAGAGTTACAGAGTAACACCTTGCCCATTAGCATACTGTCAAGCCAAGCCAATCAGTGCTCTTTGCCCTCATCTTCAATAGCTACAGTCATTGCACAAAACAATTTGAAAGAGCAGGGAGACATTTTAGCAACAGTTTCATGGAGAAGCAGTTCAAATTCATTTCAAGAAATGCATATTAACTCCCTGCCACACACTAGACCTTATTTCCAGGATTGAGGATTTCAAGAAAAACTGAGAGAAGTTCCTACCCTTGAGGGGTTTATATTTTATTGATGAAGATGGGGACAACATGGATAGAGATAAATAAACCCTAACCTAAGAGGCTGTCTGACTTTGGACTCACAGGTAACAGCATTTTCATATCTTCCTGACTCTGTGTTTCCCTAGCTCATTGTCCCTGACTTGAAGGTAGCATTTCAGTCATCTCTAAAGGAAAATTTAGCTATGGTTCATGTCTAGGTTGTCCCTAAAACGTGGGTGACAACCCCTCTAGAAAACATACTCAATATGCAACATGGTTATGAGATATAGTTTATTTTTTCTATCATAAAAATTGCTTGACCAAAGAGTTTCACAGGAGCACATTAAAATACAAAAAAAACCCAAAATAGCAAAACAACACAAAAGCAAAATCATAACACAACTCAGATGTTCATTATACCCCCTTACCCTTTACTCAGCAGGTAAAGAGAAATTTGTGAGACTGTAGGACAGATATTTGATTTTTACCTCAGACTTATACTGTCATAAGAATAAAAATGTTGAGCTTTCTTGGCTAGTAAGGCTATAGCTTTAATCTCTAATCCTTCCTTTGGAGCATGATACTGGTGGCTGTAATCTGCTCCAAAAATTTCTGTTCTCTCCTCTTGGATATTCCCAGAATCCAGAATTCTGTAACTCATGAATTATGAGAAATCTCCCCTACTTACCTTCTCTCCTGGACCCCTGCCACTTTCTTGGAAATCCAATGGAGAAAAAGTGACTGATAATAAATGACTCACCCTCTCCTAAACAAACAAGTCAGTAAGCGAACAAATAAATATATAAAGAAGTAAACCATTTCTCTACCTCTCTAGCCTGCCTATTCAGTCTAGATTCCATCCTCGTACCAGAACACAATCCTTTTTGACATAACCCCTTGGCACTGAGTACCAATCTACAGTTGGTTATGTTAAGAGTGCATGTAGAGCTCTATAGGCAGTAAACTTTTCTGATAAATATCCAAAACTTATAACTTCTTTGAATGATTTGTGGGAGACCCTAATCTATCCCCTCCCACTTTTGCTACATAGATGCTGTATAAAAGGTGTCCTAAAAGTCTTATAGCATTGATCATTTTAAATTGAATGAACCCTTTTGGGGTACTTTGTATGGATGTGAAGTAAAAAAAATGTTAGCACTGGGAGGTTAATACTCAGTGCTCTGGGATGCTCATCTATTGAAAACCCCTAATTAACCCTCCTAAGTCAACCTCAGTGTAAGAAATGACACTGCTTTTATTGCTATTTGCTTTTCAAATGATGGTACATTTTTGACCACTACAACTTTACTCTTTCTCCTGAGAATAAAAAAAAATACTCTCTTTTAATATTCATAAGCTATAATACCCTCAGGCTGGATCCAGATTAATAGAGATGACCTCTCTTCCATGTTTCCCTGAAAGATACCAAAAAAGAGACAGTCATTCATTTCATTTGTAATTACAGACCTACTTTGGAGAAACCCACAGGATCTTGTCTGCAAGCAAACCCACACAGATTGATACAGTTTGTGGCCAATTATTCATATCACACATCCGTCATATCAACTCATCTTAGTCTGGGGCAACATCTTCTCAAAAATGCTTTTGAAAATAGTAGCAAGAGTTTTGGATGGGCCACAGAGGCAGAAATGCAGTAGCCTAATGATGCTCTGGGTTCATTCCAAGCCACTACTGGGCTTCAGAAATGTCAGAAAAATAATTGCTATCTCCAGTACCCTGATCTAAGGCTGCAGAAATAAGTCCATGAGTGTTCCCCTCCTGTTCCTCCTGGCAAAGAACCCTTTTAAGTGAATGCCTACCTCTAATTGATTCATGTACCTTTACATACATGTCCCTGTCTTTCATTGTGCTCCTGTTTCCCACTTTTTCTAGTATGGGAAGATAGAAAACTGGAATGTAGTGACACGTTATCTGTGGGAATATCAACTATTACAAGAGTATAGCTCTCAAGGTCTGGCAGGACTTACAAGGTGACCCTAAAGCCAAAAGAATTGTTTTCTTTTGTTGTATAATGTATAGCTATGGTTTTATAGGTTCAAGGAATGACTCTTGAAATTACTGACCTAATATTTAGCTTCTATACCTAAGAAAATGTGGAGGAAAGTAACAGATACAGTATAGAATCTATTTAGGAAATACTGCAAATGAGAATAAGGAATGAGGCAGTAACTATCGTGTTTTAATATCTTCATTTTTGTTTCTGACTCCCTGGACTTTTCCCCCATTCCTCAATTGTCTTAGGTCTTCTCACGTTAGAAAATCCCTCTACCCTGGTGGCCCTTTCTCCCACTGGTGTGCTTCTCCCTGAATCTCCACATTGAGGAAGGGTCCAGGGCAGCCATCTTTCTTTTGTCTGGCTCTGCTTCTGACTCTATGGACTTTGTCACCATACCCCCAATGAGGGCACTCACTCTCCCTTTTCTCAGCTTTTTTTTATGTATTATCTTCTCCATTATAACGTAAGAATGCAAGCTCCCTCAGTGTAAAGACTACCTTTCTGTTTGTATTATGTATTACCATAGTTAGAATAGTATCTAACATATATTAATACTATGTTTTTAGTAAACACTTCTTGATTTGACTCAAGTTATTTAGGGTGAAAAGTTTTGAATCTTAAGAAATTCATTTTGTTGAAATATTTTTGGAATGGAGTCAGTGATAATAAAAAGTCGTTTACCCCAGGATTAATAGTTCCTTTTGGGGCAGCTAGGTGGTACATTGGAATAGAGCACCAACGCAGAGTCAGAAGGACCTGAGTTCAAATCTCACCTCAGACCCCTGACTCTCACTAGCTGTCCTTGGCCAAGGTCTTTAACCCCAGTTGACTCATCCTGGGTCATCTCCAGTCATCCTGATGAATATCTGATCACTGGATTCAGATGACTGGAGGAGAAGTGAGGCTGGTGACCTGCACAGCACCCTCCCTCACTCAAAACAAAGTCAAGTGCAAATCATGTTATTATTTCTCTGATGGCATTGTCTTCTTCAACAATGAAGGATGAACACACTCCCTTATGCTTGGATGGCATCAACTTCCCCTCTTACTCACTTTCAGAATTTGTTAAGTGTATTCTGTAGAGGGACTACCTTGAAGTCAGGAAAGCCTGAGTTCATGTTCTGCCTTTGACACATACAAACTATTTGAAGAGGGGCAACTAAAAATATCTCAGTGCCCCAGGCATTTCCCTAAAACTGAGAAGACACAAAGGTGGGTATACTCTGAGAGAGGTTCCAATTTTCCAATTTTTTAGAGGTCCATAAGGGAGAAAAAGAAATTAAATGTCCCAAAGAATATAGAAACAATCTTTTTTTTTTCCTACATAAGCTATGTGTTACTAACGTATATTTCAATAGTGATTCCTTTTCCAGGCATCAGAAGTAAAAGAATTAGCATTTATTGTTATAGATTGAATGTCTGAGGCAATGTTTCTTTCAATAGGCTTTGAAAAAGATTATCTTCTCCACTTCTGCTAAGGTCTAAAATGAATTTAGTCAGTGGATTGGAGGGTTTATTCCTTTGAGAATCACAATTTAAATTTTCATTGGTCATGTGAAAATTCCCTTGAGGGAATCTGATAATGAAGCAATTTGAGAATTCAAAAGTAATTAAAGTGCCTAATTGAATGCAATAGTGAAAATGCAATGGCAAAACAAGGGACAAAAATGAGGAGCTAAGTCTTGATTTTCCTTGCTGAAGGATTTTGCTTTTGTTACAAATGCTGATATTATTCAATCAGCTGTGTTCAGAGATAGATTATAAATTATAGATATTCTGAGTAGATGCCACCTCACAGAAGACCATCTGTTAAGGCATAGGGGACTACGACTGTACATTGATGCAAGGTGTGCCCAAATGAATGAAATCATGCATACTTGAATTAATGAAGCAATATAATTATAATTATTGTTAGTATTTTAGAAGTCATCCAGATAACTACATTCTGCTGAAGATCTCAGTGAGGTCATGTTTGTAAATAACTTTAGCAGGGTGCTATCATGAATATTAATCATAATTCATATGTCATTACAATAATATAATTATAATTAATAGCTCACAATTTGCATAGCATGTTAAAGTTTGCATATACTTTCTTTAGAACAACCCTGTGAAGTAGACAGCAAAAAGCTAATTATACTTATTTTAATGCTTAAAAAATGAAGATTAGAATAATGAAAAGTTAAAATAGCTAATAAGTAGTACACTCACAATTAGTCTTTGTGTATATGATTTTTATACATAGGTGTGTGCATGTGAACATCTACTAAAATCCTACACTACTACTTCATCATGAACTCAATCTTAGCTTCCCAAAGGCTGTGTCAGCAAATGGAAACTCAACAGACCTGCTAAATTAAAAAGGCTTTGGGATTAACCTGGCTGCAAACTGTCATCTGAGGACCAACCTAGAGAGATTTATCACCAGAGGATTACTGTAGGTGCTGAAGTCTTTTGGCTACAACCAATTCAATAAGACTGTCATCTACAATGAAGAAGGCTTGCTATCTGCATCCAAGGAGGGAGATGAGAAGTTCCCATGTAAATACCTCCCCACTCAATTACAACTCTAAGTGAAATTCTTCCTTATAGCCAATCTTTGGAATTGACTGTTTCTGGACATAGTGGTATGGTTCCTGGGAGAAGGACTTTACCTGGTTAGAATGATTTATATCCACTGTTAAAAAACAGCACAGATGAATTTATCATCTAGTTGTCTCACAGCTGAGAGCAAAGTTAGTCCTAGGAGAATGCTACACAGGGCAGTTAAGCTTTGATACAGAGACAGAATATTGAAAATTAGGCTACTCAATGTGAAAAGAATCTTGGGTTTCCAGTGGACTGCAAGCTCAAGGGTGATTTGCTTTTTTTTTTTTTTCTGACCAAAACTTCACAACATCAGGAGTGCTGTCCTGTGTTGTGCTTGGGGTACCAGATATTTGAAAGGGCATAAATAAACTGGATTTCATAGAGATTGTTTGGGAAGAGTCTGGAGACAAAACTCCTTTAGGATCCACTTATAAATACCTAGAACTATCTACTCAAGATAAGAAGATATTTAAGGGGAGTCTGGTTGCTAATTTTAACTATCTAAAATATGGGTCAAAAAACACTAGATTTTAGGCAGCAAGACGAGGAGCAGATATAGCACTGGCACGAAAGTAAGAAAGACTTGATTTCCAATCTTGACTGCTGTTCAATCTTGTCCAACTCTTTGTGACCCCATTTGGGGTTTCCTTGGCAAAGATACTGGAGTGATTTGCCATTTCCTTCTCCAGATCATTTTACAGATGAGTAAACTGAGACAAAGAGGGCTAAATCATTGTCCAGGGTCACACAGCTAGGAAGTTTCTGAGGCTGGATTTGAACTCAGGTCTTTCTGATTTTAGACTTGGGACTCTAACCTCTGTGCCATTTAACTGTGGTAAATCTTAAAACATTCCACATCAATGGACCATGAGCAAATCACTTAATCCTTTTCAACCTCTGTTTCCTGTCCTTTAAAATAATAGCACCTAACTTAAGGTGTTATTGTGAGAACCAAATGAGGTAACTTAAGTAAAAGCCCTTTGAAAGTCTTAAATTCTAACTGTTGATGTTGCTTTGCTATTATTCTACTTGACCTTAGAAGACAAAGTTAGACTGACTTGTTGGGAGAGGTAATTTTTGGTTCAACTTTAGAAAAGAAAACTTATCAATTAGATTTGTCAGGAAGTGAGATGGTCTAACTGTCAAAATATAATAGGGAAGGGGGTGGGGTCTTCCCTTGAGATCCTCAAGCAAAGACCAGAGGACTGCTCTTTCTCTGAAGATGGCACACTGGATTCTTAGGTATGGATTGAGCTAAGTGACATATGATCTTTCTTCCAATGGTGAGAAAATATAATCCTTTGTCTAGAAAATTCTGGAATCTAAATCATGGAGTTCTGGGTGTATAGTGGGACATACTGGTTGATTCTGTATAACCAACAGGTAATTAGAAGGCTCTAGTTTTCTAGGAGAAAGGCACCAAAAGGCAGAAGGAGGAAACAGAGTAAGCTATTCTGAGTCACTTGTTCATTCGAACTTGGTCAGACAGCAGAGTAGACATAAAACTGGCCCTACTTTAAAACTCCAAATGTAATCAGAAACTGAGAATAAGAACACATTCTGACTACATTGTTATACCATTGCACGATATTGAAAAGCAGTCACTGTCTAAAAGACTTTGGCTATCACTTTTATTCATATTTCTAATAGGAACAGAGCATTTACAATGCTCTTAGAAACCTTTGGATTACTTGATAACCATGCATTATTCAAAATGCGCTCCATGCTTCTGAGAATTTTGCTTTCAGGAAAAAGAATACAGATTCTTAACACTGGGTCATTAACTAACAGAATCACTAAAAAATGGACCTGGGAAGAATGTAGTCATCTGTCCCAATCCCCTACTTAAATATAGTACCAGGAAAATATAAATTCATTCAGTTATTCACATTATTACAAATGGTTACCTAATAGTCTATCTAGAAAAGCTTGTATATATCTGAATATAACAGTATGTTTCTTCTGACATTTTAAAAAAGAAAATCTATCCTCTCTAATCCCCCCTCCTTAGAAGGAAAACAAAAAAACGAATAAACAAAGACATCTCATGACAAAGTATGCATAATCAAGTAAAAGGAATCCAAACATTGAACATTGATCAACCCACATGCACAAATAGGCTTGTATCTATATCTATCATCTATCTCTGTATCGCTGTATCTATATATCTATGTATCTTTGTATGTATGTATGTCTCTATCTGTCTGTCTATCTATCTATCTATCTATCTATCTATCTATCTATCTATCTATCTATCTATCTATCTATCTATCGATCATCTTTCTGTATATTGAGTCCATTACCTCTCTTTTAGGAGTTGGGTAGTGCATTTCATCAGTGGCCCTCTGGAATTACGGACAGTCATTGTGTTGATCAAAGTTCTTAAGACTTTTAAGGTATTTTGTCTTTACAATATTGTAATTGTAAATAACAAATTTTTCCTAATTCTACTCACTTCACTCCGCACTAGGAGATACGTTTTCCCAAGTTGCTCTGAAACCATTCCTTTCGTTATTTGTTCTAGTATAGCAATGTTCTATTACCTTGATGTACCACAGTTTCTTGAACCAGTCTCTAGGTCAGTGCTTCTTAAACTGTGGACCATGAACAATAAAAGGTTTCTGAGCACACAACTACCAAAACTTAATTAAAAACCAAATATGAAATGAATCTGAGGTGTTTCTGGCAGAGCTTGCCTGGTGCATTGTGCAACTTCACTGCAGCCTTGGTTCTGAATACAAAGTGTACCTTTTGTACTGTGCATGCCCTCAGGCCATGCAGCTCAAAAGTATGAAAAGGGGTCACAGGTGGAAATAATTTAAGGACCCTTGTAATGATGGGGTAACCTGTTAATTTCCAGTTCTCTGTCCCCATAAAAACAATAACAAAAACAATGGTTTATATATATATATATATATATATATATATATATATATATATATATACACATATCTATATCTATATATGTATGTGTGTGTGTATGCATATGTGAGTATGTTTGGTACAAATGAGTCCCAAAGGACTTTTTAATTATATCTTATTCAGATGTCTTATCATGTCATTAAAACTCTTTTACACTATGAGAGAAGACAATTACAAGTTCTGAAAGCACTTAATAAGTTGGCAAAGTCATTGAGTACAGCCTCAGATATAGACACAGACTTAGAAGTCTTTAATCATGCGCTGGACTTTTCACCTGAATTGTCAAGTATACTGATGGTCATTGTCATAAAAGTATCTACTAGGCAATCATCCTTTGTGTATGCGTGTGTGTGTGTGTGTGTGTGTGTGTTATTCAGCATCCCCAAAGTTTGCTCAAGAAGGAATTAGTAAATCTATGTGCATCAAAGCAATTTCCATACTTCTGCACTGATAAAATCACAAGTCCTTGAATTAATGGAGAATATTAGTTAAAATACTACATGTGATTTTTAAAAAGTAACCAAATAGAATCTAAAACACAACCTCAAGCTCATATAACACTATGAAAAGTTGTGTAACAACATATATTACTCAGAAAACCCAAGAAATTCCCCCCCATTATTTGCTTATCTTTCCCTTCAGCAATTGCATCATATTTCAATTAATTTCATTGTTCATTTAACTTCCCTATTTTAAATATTTTCCTCTTTTCATATTTTAAGCTATATCCCTGTGGCTTTTAAAATTTAGTACATTATCTGTACTATAAATATTACTGACCTTGGGGGAAAAATTACTAACCATCTTATTCTCAGTTATGATCACTTATTCATTTTAATAAAAAAAAAAAAAAGCAGAACATCCCGAGATATACAAATAGCAGTAGGTTGTGTGTTAGTATATAAGTACTAATTCCTTCCTGATCTCTACAAATGATAAGCATGTGCCTTACAGCTTGAGGAGATCTGTCTACTTTTATCTCAATTTCTAAATATTCACTGTTGTGGGGTTTTCTAATTTTTAATTTTCATTCAGTTATGGTATTTGAAGGTTTCACATTTTTTTTCTTTTTTTTAAACTTAATGATCATTAAATTTCTCCCCTAGTTGTCTTCTCATTGTGAAGGAAAAAAGCAAAAACAGAACCCATAAGAAAAATGCAAATATGCATATTCAAGCAGAACAAACTTCCTCATTGCCAAGTTTTTAAAAAATTCCTTTGAATGCCCCTTAGATACATCACCAATCTATCAATTCATCAACATAGCTCATCATCAGACTTTTGGAATCTCAATCGGTCATTTCATTGATCAGAATTCTTAAATCTTTCCAAGGTGCCTGTCTTTACAATACTGTTGTTTCTATATATAATGTTCTGCTTTTGATTCCTCCACTCTGAATCATTTTGTATAAATTTTAGTCTCCTTTGAACATATTTCCTTTGTTCTTCCTTACAGCATAAGGTTATTCCACTACATTCATATGGCGGAACTTGTTCAGTCACTCTCCAATTGATGGGTACTCCCTTAGTTTCAATTTCATTGGCACAACAAAAAAGCTGCTATGGCTGCTTTCATACATTCTAATCCTTTGGTATTTGGATTAATGGCATCCTCTGAAGCTGATCTGTACAGTTTACTTGTACAACATGACACTTAATTCTCTTAATTTTTTTCTCTTTTCATTGAAAAGTTGTAAACATATGAATTTCAGCTATGGTGATCATATCTGGAATGATAAAATATGAGTTTTACTTTTGGTTCCCATTAGCCACCACTCAAGTTGAAATTCTGGTAATTCACCTTTAAAAATGATTTCATTGGTTAATACCTCAGAAATTGAGTTATTTCTTAATTGTCTCTTCTTCTATTGCATCTCATTAAGTTGATTAGCTGATGACACACTAAATATAATGAAGATTAGGAATCTCACTAGTTTTTTTATCTGTGTTAAGGAAGCATGTTGAGTCATCCCTAGAAATTACAATAAAATAAAATATTTTCCCGTTAATTACATTAATTTAAAAAACAAAACATGGTGGGTCCTTCTATATGGGGACAAGTCAAGAGGTTATGTTTTAAATAGGCTATTTTCAATTTCACTTCTTTCTATCCCCTCTTAATAATTTAAGAGCTTTAATTAATTAACACCACTCCTCCTAAAATAAAGTTGTACATGTGCAAAAAAAATGTATTTTCTTTTCCAGATCTTTGGTGTAATACAAGAATGATTTTGAACAACAAATTGTACTGACAAGAAAAAGAAAAGAAAAATCTGTACTTGTTCCATTGTAAGAAATGATAAAGTACTGTCTAATATTCCTTAATCTTGTAATTATTTTAAATTTTGCCTTTTAGTAAATAATATGTAAGGTTTCAGTACTTATTTCATGTTAAATAGTTTCTTGAAACTCAAAGTGTTAAAACTGTAGCATTCATTTATTTATCTGCCCATTTATTCATTTCTTTAATTATATATTTATAGCAATATTATTTTTTTATGAGAATTAGCTGGGAAGGGGCAGGGAAGTCTGCAATATGTCAGAGAGAGTTCTCAGATTGTCTCTTCAAGGCTTTTTCACCTGTCATTCATCCAATCTTCAAAACAATACTGAAGTTTAAGAACATGGATATTATTTTTCCCAATTTATAAATAATACCCAAAGAGGTTGTAACTCATTTGACATTCCATAAATCTAACTCACACCTTAGTGCTCTCGGCTATTGCTAATTATTTGATGATAGTAACTTGCTTTATCAAACTTCTTTCTTAAGTATAACCTTAGCTATGTAGCTTGTCCTGTTCAGAGAGTCTAATCAGAAGGAAAGAAGTGGCCAAGCATGTATGAGTATTCACATGTTGTAATCTTTTTAAACCATGGGAGACACAGATACGTACAACTGGGCATTGGGATCTTGTTTCTTACAGAGATAAGTTATTAAAATAAATTTCCCAGTGAAAGCAGATAAATGTAGAACACCACAGGATGGGGGTTTGGCTTGAGACCTCTGAAGCCCAGAAAGGAAAGTTTTGCTTCTCTGCTTTCTCGTCATGTATCCAGTCCCACAAGTCTATTGAGTCTGTTGTCCCTTTTAACTGGACCTGGTATGTCTTTGAACTGTGCATGGGCTCCTTCCTTCCACAGATGCATGCTCCCCTTCCTGTCTCCTTCCATCCTTCCTTCCCCACATCCCCAGATAAATTCATATTACATAAAAAAATCACTTTATATAGAGATCTGGGCATGATCCCCTTGCATAAAGTGAGAACTGTCTGTAACACTGGCACTCCTACATGTAGGTGAGTTTTCATATTGGAGAATCTCCATTAAAGATTCTTGAAGGGAGGAGATATTATAAACGTGTAATGGGGAGGAGGTTAGATTATGCTCACCAAATACAGCCTAAATACTCCATATACCCAAGTATATTTCCTTCTTTAGGTGAATCTGTACCACCACTGCTTAAGGCCATTAGCCCTTACCATCTTGTCACTATGTCTTGTCACTATGGCCAACAGATCCTTAAGTGTTTTAATCTGACCTGCTAATTCACCCAAAATACCCCTTTGGCTCTTCCAACTGTCAGGCAGCTAAAATCTTCCCTAATTAGAATATGAAGTCCTAGGGAACTGAGGCTATCTCACTTTTCAGTTTGCATCCCTAGCAATCAATACAATGTTTGTCATATTTTCAATTCATTTATTAATTTATTTTTTTTCAATTAAGCACAAACCATAAGTATGGGATTAAGAATATTTTTAAAACATAACTGAACAGCCAGATGGTAATCTCTGGAATGGAGAGACTGTTATAAAAACAAAAAATTAATAGATTAGGCCCAATCCCTTCTACATATAAATTACATTTAAAATAAAAGCCACACAATTTGAAAAGCCTTGTACCTTAATGCTTCCAAAGACCCTTGATCTCAACAGTGTAGATGTTCAATGGGACAAATCACAACTCATCCATGACTTCCCATCCTGTGGGATTATCTTCATGTCTTTCCATGATTCTTTCACTAAGGATCAACATAAAGTACTGATATCTTTCTTTTAGGGAAATTAATATTTCATGAGAGACTCTTGTTTTTGCTACTTTACAAATTACTATATTTTCCCAATTGTGCATTTTCTGAAAAATAGCTTTTAGAGTGAAATACTTTTGCACACTAGTCATTCCTGGTGATATGCTGCAGCTACGCATAACAGTTATGAAGTGTTCTGTTGTCTTTGGGCATATTTACTGCTTTGAATCTTTGGAGATTGTTGTTTTTCATGATATGAAGCCACATGGTATAAAACATATTGCTATTTTCTATGAGAGAGAACCAGGATTAGAAAGAAAGAGAGGCATACACACACACACACACACACACACACACACACATACAGATATGTATATGGACAGGAAGACAGAGAGAGAGAGAGAGAGACAGAGAGAGACAGAAAGAGAGAGACAGACAGACAGAGACAGAGAGAGATGGAGAGACAGAGAGAGACAGAGAAACACAGAGAGACAGAGAGACAGAGAGAGATAAAGAGAGAGCTATGAGAATTTAGCAGAAAAAAGAATAATTCATCCAAATGTAATCTTGCTAAATTTCTTTCTGTTGTTTAAATCTGTGTTCAGAATCTCATCCATTTACAAGGTCTTTCCATGATTTAGCATAATCCTAACTCAGTGGAAAGATCTTCAAACTGTTTATCTGGAAAATAGTTCTTGTTCTTCTGTTTGGATTTTTCTTTGGGAATTGTTGGGCTGAACTTTTTTGAGTGGCCATGGATGTCACTGAGAGGACCCTGAAGTATTCTGGGGCTTTATTCAATCACCACAATTTCACCCATCAGTTGGCACATCGAGAGAATATCTATAGGGTACTACTTTTTTTTTAATACTAATTCTGTTCTGGACATTATGCAAGACAGTAAACTTATTTATGAGTAAATAATATTTTAAACTACCTCCCACAATGAAGGTAAATGTAGTCAACCAAGTCAAAAAGCAAACATTCTTTATCTCCAGAGAATCAGAATCATCTGTTTAAAATTTTTAGAATTAGCTTTTTAGAAGAATAGCTCTCAGTGATTTACATACTACTTGATGTAGATAATCAAAGGTCATAGAAAAATTATCTCCATGTTTGCATTTGTTAAAAAATTATACAAAACATAGCAGGAACCTAATTAGAGAACAGTCTTTGAGGTTGCATTTGGCTCTACTGAGTCAAATGACTTTTTTTAATCAACAATCAACAGAGTAGAATCTTGTATTCTCTGCACATTTCAGGGAAATTAAGTGTAAAGAAATAGTTTGCAATAGAAATATGAAAAAAAATTTCCCCTTCTCATATTTTTCATCAAGGATGTTCTTGATTTGTTTGTTAAGCATTCTCATAAAGATATTATAGGGGGAAAAGTATGTATAAATACCAGAATTTTTTTTTTATTTCATAAAGATTACTCTTTATTTCATAAAGGAATGTCTTTGTGGGGGAATAATGCCACACGTGGCTTTTGCCATTTAGAAATAACATTCTTTTCCCCAAATGTCATCTCTTCCTTTCCTGGATTGCTGGTAACACTTAGCACAAATCCCATCTTCTTTAGGACGCCATTCCTATTTCCACTCCGAAGCGCACTCATGAGTCTCATCCCCTCTGAGATGAACTTTAGCCAACTCTTTGTATAATGTCAATCTTTCTAGTTATTTAAATGATATCTCCCCCATTAAAATGTGAACTCATGAAGCATAAGGAATGCAAGAAATTTTATAGCAAGCGTCAGTCCAAAATTAGAACTCCTCAACCCAGAATGTAGGTTTGTGTGTGTGTGTGTGTTTGTGTGCAAGTAAACAGAAGATGATATGATGGATAGGGAACCAAATCCAGATCTTAGAAGACCAGTGTTGGACACATACTGGCAATTTATACACAAATATAAGTGAGGTCTCAAAGCATGAGACACAACGGAAAGGACTGAACAACAGAAACTGCAACCTCTGGTTCTACTATACCATGTTGAAAAGTGAAAACAAGAGATGTTAAGGTAGCGAGACAGTCTCATTCCATGGGATGGGTTCCGAATCTGCATGGAGATAGACCAGACGTTGAGTTTCATCTTTGCCACTTACCTCTTACGTGAGGTAAGTTATTTAACCTCATTGAGTCTCAATTTTCTTATCTTTAAAATGGGAATGAAATTACTTCACTGGGTTATTATGTGAGTCAAATGAGATAATGGATAGGAGGTATTCTATGAACTGGGAAGTTAATATGTGCTATTAGAGAGAGGTATAATTTTGAAGTAATTTGAATGGAATTAAATTCTGTTATAGTTGGAAACAGGGAATCCTTTTGAGTAAGGCAATAAACATGGAGGAATATCTACTATCAACACCAACTTTATGATTTTTATTTATAAAATACATTAAAAATAGATAAATCAGGTGGCACAGTGTTTAATAGGAGGTTTGCAGTTGCTTAATTGGTATATCAATTTATCAAAAACTAGATCTGGATGCTAAGTTCCCCTATATCCTGGACCTTTCAGCTAGGTGGTGCAGTGGATAGAGCACTAGTGCAGGAGTTGGGAGGACATGAGTTCAAGGAGGATGACACTCACTAGCTGTGTGACTTTGGGCAAGTCACAACCCCAATTGCCTCATCCTGTGTCATCTCCAGACATCTTGATGAGTATCTGGTCACTGAACTCAGATAGCTCTGGAGGAGAAGTGAGGCTGGTGATCTGCATAGTCCTCACTCACTCAAAACAAAGTCAAGTGCAAGTCATGTCATTAGTTCTCTGATGGCATATTCTTCTTCGGCAATGAAGGACGAACACGCACGTGAAGTCTTCCCCATAAGCCAAATAAGAACTCTGCTGGTTGTGACACTGACCAGGTGGCAATTAGGTTTCAACAATTGTTACTCTAATAATGTAACTACACATAGTTGTGTAGTGACTTGGACCCCTTTCCTTCAGTTTTTGTAACCACTGTGCTCTAAGGGACACCTAAAGCCAATAGCTAGCAATTATATACTGTTTTTAAAGTTCCATTCCATTCAACCCAATTAGACAAACATTTACTAAAGACCTATTATGCGTGGGGAAGGTCCTGTACTAGATACTAGAGTTAAAAATGTTACTGACTACTGGGAGTTACATTCAAGTAAAGGGTTGGGAGAAAGGAAACAACATATACACAGATGAGCAAACACACGATAAATAAATATGCACAAATAATTTGGGGTGGAAAGAGCAACTTCTACTGGGAATAATAGAGAAGTCTTTCTAAGGGAGGAAAATTTGATCTAGGTACTGAAAGAAGATAAGGATTTCAAGAGGCTGAGGGGAGGCAGAGGAGTATTCTAGGCATAGGGAAAAGTCTTTGTAAAGATATGGAAGAATGGAGGTGGAATTTTTTTTCTGGAAGTGAGGTGCAGGAACAGATTAGTTTCATCATCTCACTGCAAGCTCACAAGAAATTCTATAAGGCAGGCACTATATACTATAATCCCTATTTTGCAGTTGAGTAAACTGAAACGTGTTCAAGATTGTCCACTTGCCAGTATCTCAAACCACTATCAGAGGTAGATCTGAACCCTGGTTCTCCTGAGTCCCAAGTCCAGCACTCAATCTCCAACAGCATCCCTGTCGTGTAGACATTATGCAGCACTTCCTGTGAAATCATTGAAATCCTGTGTAGAAAGCCCACGCAGTCCTACCATTGTGTTTGAGACAGAGCTCTGGGATCCCAAGCAAACTCTGGGTTGGAAAGCACACATGCGAAAGTGTTTAGAGCTGTTGGCTTGCACTGACAGGAGGAAGAACATGAATCACTAAATCATTTGCCTGCCAGACACTCAAACGCATCATGACCACATTGGTGTGTCTAGCCAACACCATTATTTGCTTAAATTTCACTCTAGCTAAGCAAAGTAAAACAAAAAAGAAAAAATAAAAAAGAAGAAAGAAAGAAAGTAAAGGAAACATTGAATCGAGAGGATATAAGTGATCCCCTCCCCCAAAAAAACACATATTACCTCTCTAACATTGTATTTGTTAGTGACTAAAAAAAGTCACTATATATTTCATATCTTTAGGAACTAATGTACTTATAGTGAATTACAAATGGGCTTTATATAGCAAATACACTCATCAAGATGAGTTTCTCCTTTATTTTGCCTAACTCAAATTATTTAACTCCCTTGCTTTAACAAACTGAATGAATACTTCCAAATCAAGGACAGCGGCTACACAGTGCCCTATTTCAATGATTTTCTTTCATGCATTCATTTATTTATTCCTCAATCATTCATGCAATAGCTATTATATAGGATATACTGTGCCATTTACTAGGACAATACTAAAAGATTCATAGAACCTACTCGATCTCAAGTTTACTGTCTGGTAAGTTTGATAAAGATTGTCTATCCATCTAAATGTAATAAAATTAAAATATAAAGTAACTGACATTTCTGCAGTGCTTTAATTTTTAAAAACACTATATATGCAGATAAATAGATATAATCTCATTTAATTTAATCTGTATAACCCTATGAGGTAGATATTACTAATATTTCCTTTTTACCCATGTGGAAACTACAGTTGAAAGAAATTAAGTGACTTGCCAAGGATGACAATGCTAGTATCCTCGGCAAGTAGAATTTGAATTCAGAGCTTCATGATTCCAAGGTCACCACTCTGTGGAAGAGGGGGAGAAAGAGAAAAGAAGATGATGATGATGATGAGGATGGTGATGATGATAATGATGATGATGATGAGGATGATGATGATGAGGAGGAGGAGGATGAGGATGGTGATGATGATGGTGATGATGATGATGATGATAATGATGATGATGATGATGAGGAGGAGGATGGTGATGATGATGGTGATGAGGATGATGAGGATGATGATTAAACGAACAAAAAAGAAAAAGAGGAACAAGGAGAAGAAAGTGGGGAGAAATCGGAAGAGGAGAAAATGATGATTACTGAGAGGTCTGGATAGAAACTTCTCCACAACTAGATGGTGAAGCTCCTTGTGACTCTGGACCAGTTATTTAGCCTCTCTGTGCCCTGAAAGGCCATATCTTATGACTAGGAGTTACAGAAAAGGTGCAGACCTGCATTGATAAAATCAGTTCCTTGCTATATATTTCCACCCACACCAATGAAATCATAGTCCAATATCTTTTCTTTTTAAATACAAAGTGTCATAAGATCTAGTGAAGTGTGATGAAAGGGACTTTCCAGGTAAGAAATATTTACATATATATATATATATATATATATATATATATATATATATATATATATATGCAGCATCTTATCATTTGCAAGGGATTTTTCTCAAAACTCTGATATAGAGAGATCTATTTAATAGCTCATACAATCAAGAAGTCTTGAATTGTTCAGATTTTTTGGGTATATTGATTCATTTCCTAGATATTATATATCTGAAAGCCTCAGAATACCACAGTTGTTAAATGATGTCATCTGAGCATAACCCAAAGGACCATGATGAGGCACATTTTGGGTGACAGCAGGCTGTAAAATATTAAAAATGGGAAATGAGGGATTGTGCAGAAGCAAAATATGGTATATGAAATGAGGAAAAAACAAGATAGGCTATTCATGGAGAAAAAGCAAGGGATTATTGTTGGATAGTCTGTGTGCTTTACTGGTATCTCCACAACGTGAAAAGGAGAAAAACATCACCATTGTATTGGTTAGATGTCTTATAATGGATTTATGGGAGGATGAGAATATAAGTTATATTCAAGGATGTGCTACTAAACATTTAACAAAAAATTCAAACTCAAACTGGAAGGGGAAGACCCTCAGGTAAAAGAGAAATGGTAACTATTTAGTATTTACATTCACTCTGTGCTTGGTGGGTAGGGATTGTTGTCTGATCTATGTATTCCAGAGTGAATTGGGCTTAAAGACTCGGTCTTTGAGCAAGAAATCTAGCCAGTAAACTCAACGCAAAAAAAGGCAGCTTTTTGCTATGGAAGTGTACCTTCCATATGGAAAAGTACTTCAGGCAAGGACAGAGAGGACAGGAGATGAAAAAACAGGAGAACAGAGGAGAGTTAATCACTCACAGGTTGTGCTTGTCCTTTGTTCTTGAAGAGCGCCATGACATCAAGATGGTGACATGACTTGCACTTGATTGTTTTTCTTTATAAAAAGGGGCCATCCCATGAGTAACTGCTTAAAGAGGCTTATTCATTGAATGGGTGTATCTCACTCAAAGTGAGGGTCTGATAAGACCTTGACCTAAAATGACCAGGGTTGTACATTGCTTCCTAGACCATCTCCAGTCATCCTAATGAATATCATGCCACTGGACACAGATGGCTCTGGAGGATAAAGTGAGGCTGGTGACCTTGCACAGCCCTCCCTCACTCAGATCAAAGTCAAGTGCAAGTCATGTCATCATCTTGATGTGATGGTCCTCTTTGAGAAGGAAGGACAAACATAGCACCAACAACACATAAACACTAAACAACCAGCTTTCTGAAAGATAAAAAAAAAGTACATGGACCTTTTCTGTATCTGTATTATTACCATTTTCTCTATCACTTAAGTCTAGACATTCAACAAAACAATAAATTAAGTCTTGATGTGTAGTATTTGTGCATTTCCAATTCACCATTTTCTATCAGTGATTCTGCTTGGTTTATACAACATGGAACACCTTGGTTTCTATTCCATGGAACTGCCTCTCCAAGGATAAGCTTTTATAACTCTAGATTGACTGAGATTTTGATATTCAATTCCTCCTCAACTCTGTTACTCTCCTCTCTGATTAAATGACTGGAAGGTAGAGGAATTAACTCCTTTCATATCTTTCCTTTATAATGGGTTAAAACTTTCCAGGTAAGTTTCCGTTTTCCATTAGTGGCTCTGCTTGGTTTCTACTCCACAGAACATCAGGCCTCTATACTGGGCACTCCCTGGTGCCTCTCCTCCTTCCTTTTGTGCTTTATGTTCCTCCTTCAGCTTGTAAGTTTCTTGAGGGCAGGGACTAACATTTTATTTTTCTCATTTGTATCCCCACTGCTTAGCAAAGTGCTTGGCAAATAATAGACTTTTAATAAATATTTATTGAATTGGATTATAAATTCTCACACTGGAAATTTTACAAGCCAGTTCCCATATTCCTCTGGTTTCATTATATATCCATGACTCCACTTATATTTTTCACTTCTTTTAAATGGACCACCTCTCTGGTTCTCATGATACTTCATTGTCCATATCTGTGCCATTTTATTGACTATCCTCTATACCTGAAAAATATTCTTGTATCACCTCAATATCTTGACAAATTTTATTTTCATCATTATTCAACTTGAGCATAGTATTCTACAGAAAACCTTTCCTGATCTTTCCACCCGCTAATGTCACCCCTATTCCCTGAATTTAATCAGGGCATATTTTGTTACATACTTCAATATGTGTACATTTTATATCTTTGTACAGAATATAACTGGGGCACCTAGATGGAGCATTGCCTAGCGCACAGAGGCAGAAGTCAGGAAGACCTGAGTTCAAATATGGCCTTAGAAATTTACTAGCTGTGTGACACTAGGCAAGTTTACCTCAGTTTGCTCATCTGCAAAATAAACTGGAGAAGGAAATGGCAAATCACTCCAGTCTCTTTGCCAAGAAAACTCCAAATGGGGTCATGAAGAGTCAGACATGGCTAAAATAGCTAAACTATAACATTGAATGTAAGACCTTTGAGGGCTGACAGCTCTTCACATTTTTTTTCCTTCCCTTACCATGAGCTATGGAACCATTAGCAAATCACTCTGCCTTCCTGAATCTCTGGTTTCTCACATTTAAAATCAGGAAATTAGATTTGATGATGTCTAAGGCCAGGAAGTTTAACATTCTAGCACAAAGCCTGGCATACAGACAATGCTTAACAATTGCTTTTATGGTTGATTGATAGGGTGGGCAGGCATGGACAGCTTCAGAAAAAATACCCATACTGATGATATTAAATATCACTGTGAGGGCCTTAGGGATTCTCTCCTAACACTTTCACTTTATAGATGAGGAAATAGAGACTTAATGAAATGAAGTGGTTTATTCATGGTTTTATAGCTAGTAAATGCCAAAGCCATAATACAAGTCTACATCTAACTCCAAGTCCAGTAGTTGCAATATGTAATGTTACTGGGGAACTATTCTGTTTAAAAAGGAAACTAAAATTCACAGCTCAGATTTAGCCAAACAAGATTATTTTTGGAAAGATAGGTGCTTTTCATGGTGTCCCTATTCCCATTGTATAAATAAACTACATTTTAGTGTTTCTTGAAAAAGACGTGTCAATGTCTTCTTTAATAAAAAAAGAAAAGCCCAGAATGACAATTAAATAAATTGTTTCATTATTAGTTTTGAAGGATTTTTTAGAAATATGTTTTAATTAAGTTATTTTAAGTGAATATCTCAAAACATGAGTGGGTGTTTAATCATATATTAATACAGGCAGGCTGTCAATGTCTCCTCTCTTTTTAGAGTTAGTGTTTTCAAAGTTCAATCAGGCTATTCTCTGTCATCCTTATATTAATGTCCTTTTTGCATTGTCCATTGCAGCATATGATAATGATACTCCAGGAACCATCATGGAACAGTAAATGACATTCAGTGTATTCAAATCAAATATACCCACTTGTGTCTTTAATTTTACTACAGACAAATTATGAATAGTGCACAATGTTATTTATAGTTCAACTCAACAGATGCCATCTAATTTGTGATGACAAAGAAATCATTGCTGACTTCAAGTTGGATCCAAGGTTTATTTGTAGCTGGTGTGAAGAATTCTGGTGTCAAGATCCTGCCCTTTCACCCCACTGGAAAAAAAAAAAAATTGTTCCCTGGCAAGACCTTGGCATATAAAACACCTTGCTTTTCATTTTATTTTCCTATTAAATTTCAGTATTATTCAAACATGAGAAGCAACATGACATAGCTGGGCTAAGAATTAGGAAAACCTGAATTCAAGTCTTCCTTCTGATATATACTAGATGTGTGGCACTTGGCCAATAACAGATTCTCAGTACCACCAGCAAATCTTTAAGAATTTAAATTGCAGAACCATTGCTCATCTTCACTAGTAGTAGCAATTTCCTTAACATGAAAGGAGTATGGAGTATAAAAGACACCAAGGATTTTCTCTCTCTGTCTCTGTCTCTCTATCTCTTTTTCTCTCTCTCCTTCTCTCTTTCTCTCCTTCTCTCCCTCTGTCTCACTCCTTTCTCTCCTCTCTTCTTTACTCTCTTTCCCTCTTTCTTTTTTCTTTTTCTCTCTCTGCACATTCACATATAGAATGAATGAAATAAACACAAAATAGTAATATATATATACACACACACAAACACATGCACATATGTCCACACAGATATACATATACATACACACATAAACAAGCACATATATGTATGTGTTTGCATATCTATATATATATATATATAAATATGCATATATGTGTATGTAAATAAAATAGTTTGGGAGAGAGGGCCCTAGTGATTGCACAGATTAGGAAGCCTTCATGCAAAAGATGAGGCATGAGGTGAATCTTGAAGAAAGAGACACAGGTAAGGGGGGAATACATTTTTGGCAACTAAGTGGGAAAACCTGAGTTCAGACACCCAGTAGTGGTCTGACGCTGAATAAAGTCATTTGACTTCTGTTTGTATCAGTTTCTTTATCTGTCAAACTGTGATAATAACAATGTCTACCTTCCAGGGTTCTAGTGAGAGTCCAATGAGGTCATATGATTAAAGCACTTAGTACAGTGCACCTGGTGCATAGCAGACACTTAATAAAGGTGTGTTCCCTCCCTTTTTCTCCTTCCTATCAAGGGGAAATGGCCAGTACAAAGGTATGGAGACAGGAAATGGAATCCCCTGAATAAGAATCAGGGTCAGTTAACTGGATTACAGAGTTAAGGGTGAACAGGAAAGTCCAGGATAAGAAAGAGTTTTTAAAAATCTAAACAGAAGAATTTGAGTGAGCAAGTGGCATAAGCAGATCTATGTCTAAAGAAAATCACTTTTGTGTGTTTGTATATGCACACACCCACATGCATGCACTCCCCTACACACACGCACACACACACGCACACACGCACATACACACGCACACACACACACACGCACGCACGCACACACACACCATCTCAGGGAAGTAACACCATGAAAAAAGACACTTTTGCTTTGTATCTCTAGCACCTAGCTATGAAACCAGGGATTGGCTACTTGTGAGATTTCATGTTTTTGAGGTTGATTAATTCTTCACAGGTTTCCTCCTCTCGTAAGTTTAGTTTAGGTAGAACAATATAAAAATATGTGCCCTTACCTTAGAGTCTTTGCAGAGAGAGCATAACTTCTAGCCTTTGGCTTATGTCCATGTCCTTACTTCGAAGTCCAAGGGGACTAGAAATGTTGTTTCATCCCTTCGCTGCATGGAACAAACTAAGTGGTGTCACTGTGTGTGTGTGTGTGTGTGCGTGCGTGTGTGTGTGTGTGCATGTGTGTGTGTGCGTGTGCCCGTGTGTGTGTTTTGGGGAGAAGATGAAGTTTATACCATCTCCCAGATGTTTATAATAATACTGTGTAGCTTTAAAGCCTGTCCTTTAAATATATTTTTAAGAGCAATACTCCTTTCCTCATCATTTCTTACCCATAGTGGGTAGCCTACGCTGTCTCTGTGCATTGGGGCTGATGTGCACAATTGTGGTAACATTCTTTTAAACCAAAAATTTCTGCTTACATTCTTTGCAACCTAAAATTTAGATCTCTGTGTGAAGGAATAAAGGGGAAATTATTGAGATTATTGCTTAATTCACTGCCCCAGTTCTTGTGGCCCACATTGCTCTGAAGAGGAAGCATGATATAGAACAAAGAAGAATGCATTTGCTTCCTGATGTCCTCTGAGTTCTATGATACTGGGCAAATCTTTAAATATTTCTTGACTTCAGTTATCCCCTTTTTAAAGATAAAGAACTTTGAGGTGCCAGGTGCTGAAGTGATTTATCCATAGTCACTCAATAAATATTTGTTAAGCTCCTACTAAGTGCCAGTCATTGGGTAATTTCTAGGGATACAAGAAAAGGTAAAAGACAGTCCTTGCTGAAGGAGCACACAATCTAATGGGGGAGGTAATATACTGATAATTATACACATACAAATGAGATATTTACAGGATAAGTTGGAAATGATCAAAAGAGAAATAGAATTAAAATTAAGAGAGATTGGGAAAGACTTCCTTTACAAGTAAGATTTTGGGGGAATCCAGGGAAGCTAAGAAGGTAGAAATGAAGAGGGAGAGAATTATATGCATGGAGGATAGCCAGAGAAAATGCCCAATCAATTAATGGAGTGTTTTGTTTGAGAAACAGCAAGGAGGTCGCTCCGTCACTGGATCAAAAATTTCAACCCAGATCTTTTCATGCCAGATCTAGTGTTTTGTTCGTTTTTTTCACACTGCATCAAAATGTGTCAGATCATAAGGGTTGCCAGGATGGAGAAGTGCAAATGGCTCAGAGAAGACCTCTGTTATTAAAAAAAAAAATGTTTTGATGGTTATTCATCAGCAAAATGCAAAGGAAAAGGAAATGGACATGTGTTAATTCAATTGAAATTGACAGCAAAGTGCTTGGGCAGCTAGGTGGCACAATGATGCCAACTCATCTTCCTGAGTTCAAATCTGGCCTCAGACTTTTCTTAATTGTGTGACCCTGGGCATGTTACTTAAACCCTGCTTGCCTTAGTTCCTCATCTGCAAAATGAGCTGAAGAAGAAAGTGACAAACTACTCCTGTATCTCTGCCAAGAAAACCCCAAAAGGAGTCAGAAGGAGTTGGACACAACTGAAAAATGACTAAACAACAAACATTGGTTTTGGCCCTTTTATGTTTAGGACATTATGCCAGTTGTGAAGTTGGTTTCCCCTGGGATCCTTTGCATCTTTTGCATTTGAACTATCTTTGCTCAATATGGAAGCAACCCTTATCAAGCATTCTTCTACAGTTCACCTGGGGTTTCATTTTGTCTCTGAAGCCTTTCTTAAGAAGCAGATTTATCATTGTGTGTCTTTGCCATCTCAAAAAACAAAGATGTCATGCCGTTTTAAGGATGAAAATAATTGTCTAAATTAGAGCTGATCTATTTTGGTCACACTATTGAGACTAGAATGGGAAAAAAAAGAATAAAAAAATGTTAGAATTCACTAGACCATTTGCTCCTCTTTTATTATGGAAGAGATTGAGATTTTCAAGGATAGGTCAAAGGAGTACAATTTTAAGTCAAGCTGGCAAGGTTCATAGGATGAATATTGTAGGAATACCAGGCTAGATAAACCCAAAGATCTATATCAATTCTACTAAGGCAGTTGGATGGTGGTAGTTGTGATTGACATTGTCAAAGAGAGTACCTATATACTGATGAAATTATATGTCTTTGGAAGTGTTCTAAATCTGACACAAGACCAAAGTAAAGACACCATTACTTAAATAAGAGCACACTTTTTCATCATTTTATGAAATACTACCCTATGCTTCTCAAAAAGGGCTGGGTTTATATATACTTATAGTCATGTATACTTACAGGCTAATATTTATTTATTATATATATTTATATATACTTAAATTCAATTCTGGCATGCCTGACCACAAAAAGAATCGGTTTCTCTCTGTGTCTCTGCCTCTCCTCTAGGAAAACAACTCTAGAGAGACTTCTAAAAACAAAACTTGGTTGATTGGTTATTGTCCTTTATTCTTAAAGACAAAAATGATATTGCTGTGTTGGGATCAAGGTATACTGTGTGTTCCAGCTGTAGCTGATCACACTAATGTGAGCTCAAAAGGCTCTACCACAGACATAAATAGTCCATATAAACATTTTGAGTAGAGATGTCTCTAACTTTGTGCATCTCACATTTCTTTTAAGATACTGCAATTCTGCTTCATTCAAAGAGCACAGAATCTTCTTTGATGTGAGCAGCATGCTGGATGATCCTTTGCTGGTGTCTCTCATTCCATACAATTGATTCCAAAGTTCTTCAGTAAGACCTTGCAAATGTCCTTGTATCACTTCTTCTAACCTCCATGTGAGCTCTTGCCTTCTGTAGGTTCTCTGTAAAATAGGTTTTTAGGCAAATGTATGTTTGGCATTGAACAGCATGCTTAGCCCATCAGTTGCTCTCTCTGCAGTAGAGTTTGAATGCTTGACAGTTTAGCTCAAGAAAGAGGCTCAGTTTCTGGTATCTTTTCCTGTCAGGTAATCTTCAGAATCTTCCTAAGACATTTCAGATGAAAGTGATTCAGTTTCTTGGCATATCACTGGTATAACATCCAGGTTTAACAGGTATACAACAATGAGGTCAGCACAACAACTGAATATGGTATCTATGAAAGGTCTCACCTAAATGTGAGGAACCCTTTATCTATCAGAAAAGATACTTTATACAAACAATATCAGATATAGGGTAGCTACTTATTCTCTCCACTGGAGAAACTACATGAAGTAAAATGGACTCAGAACTGTATAAGAATAAATCCAGGAAACATAAAACACTCAAGCAACAATTATAACCATTATATCCCCTTGGAAGGTAAAGACTCCTTATGGGACTCCTGATTGAATGTTTGTATTCATCTCATAATGGCACTGTATTAACAACCCCCAGAAATCATTAAAGAGGCCTATCCAGGGCATGGAATCCTTTAGTCCTTTAAGATGCACAATGGTCCTGTCCTCCTCCAGGAAGCATGTAATTAAGAAATCATTGGTTGGTCAACATATATAACCTTAGAACTTTTAGGAATTTCCAGATCTCTATTTCCAGCCTAAGTCTTAGGAATTCTCAATCCACAAATCAACAAGGGCTTAGGAAGCTCTTGCTATTGCCAAGCACTGTGTGAAGTGTTGAGAACATAAATGCAAAAATAAAACCAAAATAAATAAAAAAATTTCAAGAAGTTCACATTTTCATAGAGATAAAACATACTATGTGATGCACACATATGCAGGTATGTGTACATATATGTATATGCATGTATGTCTATGTCTATGTATGCATGCATACTTGCATGTATATATATATATATATATGTATATATTTATCTATGTAGGCACTTAGAAAGGGTCATTTCTCATTGACCTCAACAACATACTTTGTAACTCATTATTGAGGAATGTGTGTCTTGCTAAGATTTTACAGAAAACTACTGATGAACAGACCACAGTGATTGGTTAGCTGCTTTGCCTCCTCATAATTACCAACTGAGCATCCGTGGGAAGAGACTTGCTCAAGGTCACAGAGCTAGTAAGTGTCTGAAAGCAGATTTAAACTCAAGAAAAATGAGTCTTCCCTCTAGACTTAGTTAAAATGCACTCTTCTGCAAGAAGCTTTTCCAGTTACCCATAGGTGATAGTATTTTCTATCCAAGATTATCTTATATTTGCTGTAATCAAATCAAGTTGTCTGAGGATTCATCATATTGAATATCAAAGGTCCCCCAGATCTTCCATGCTACATAAGTAATACATGTTTATGCAGTTGTTGGTACTTATTATTTCAGTTATGTCTGACTCTCCATGACCCCATTTGGGGTTTTCTTGGCAAAGATAATGGAGTGGTTTGCCATTTCCTTTTCCAGCTCATTTGATGAATGAGGAAACTGAGGCAAGTTGGGTTAAGTGATTTGCCCAGGGTTACACAGCTAGTAAGTGTCTGAGGTAAGATTTCAACTCAGGAAAACAAGTCTTCTTGCCTCCAAGCCCAGTGCTCTGTCTACTGTACCACCTAGTTGCCCTACACATATACACACACACATATTTACCATATAATGTATAATATATTAATTTATTTATGAAATAGAGGATTATATATATATATTATATATATGTAGGTTCCTATAAAGTGTGTGTATATATAACATGCATATTATTATCAAATTGACTGGCAATTTATTGTTGATCAGATTCTCTGGATGACTTATGCTGTCTATATATGTATATCAAATAAAAGTATCTACAGATACATATATAATAGCATATATTTTATTGATTCACTATATATAATATGAAATATTACATATATACATGTAGCAAATGAATAAATTATTTTGAAATGAGTATAGATATGCTTGATTAGAAAACAATTTTCCTTAGACAATTTCTAAGGATGCTTCTGGCTTTAAAAGATAATGCATAATGTCCTTAAAGTTTCGCATATCATTTGTTAAATTGCAGTTGTCTTCAGCTGTTACAGTGAAAACAATGAGTAGAGCCTGGCTGCTTTTCCTCATCTTAACAAAGGGATCTGCCCTTTTGTACCTTGACAGTTGATTTTATACAGTCCTTTTAGAGACTGTGATGTATTTCATATCCTCACCATAACCCTACAATGTAGGTGATGTAGGTAGCATTAGTCCTGCTTTATACATAAGAAAATCGAGAAGCCAAAATGGTGAATTTCCATGGTCACATAGCTAGCATATACAGGAGCCTGGCTCCAAGACCATCACCCTATATCAGACTGACTCAACCCAGTGTTAATGTGCTGCTACTGGTCACTTATTATGTAACAGTTTTAAATGTCAAGTAAATCCAAAGATATAAAATGAATATTTAAAATTAGGCTAATGTCTCCTAAGACTTGCTCCAAATCCATATAAGCTTCTTAAGCTAAGCATTATGTCTTCTTCTTGACTTAATAGCAGGCAAGACAAAGTATCCCAGAGCCTTCATGTTATTGCATATGAGTAGAAGGTATAGAGTCCCCCTTTCTTCTTTCTCATTTTACCTAATTCGGAAAACTCCAGTAAAAATTTTCATTGATTCATTCCATCATTCACTTATCCATTCATCCATTCAAAGTATGGTGAAATAATTTAATAGTTTGTTAGCTGTTTGCTATTGTTTTTAAACCTATAAAAATCAAAGTATCATTGATGTAGCAAAAGGACAAAAATCAGTATCTACCACAAGTTTCTTTCATGATACTGTCTCTTCTCATCAATACTGATATAATTAATGACATAGTAGCTCAACTTCCAACATAAATAGTCTCCTTATTCCAAAAGCAAGATCTGTTCTGGAACTCAATGATATGGATGACATTCATTCTACAATCAAGTAGCCTTCCTTTAAATGAATATAATTAGCAAACTTAATTGGGTATCAATTGTCAGAGGCCTTTGTCTCCCGTGGGTAACAGTATGCTGATGGTGTAGCGGATACTTATTACACATCAGATTCAAGTCCATCCATTTATAGACAACCCTGGGATCTGCAACCATTTCAATACAAGGTACCCTGGACTGATCACCCCTTCACTCCATCTCCCTGCCCCCATCAGTAAAATGACTCAAAAATCAACCAAGTCCATAGATTTTAATGATCAGAGATACATCACCACCATATTGGTCCTTTAATTTGACTTGATAGTTATTGTATTACAATGAGTAGTCACTGTTTGCTGAGTTGAACACCAAAGGGCTTTTTTTATTATTATTATTAAAGGGGCCATCCCTTGCCTCACTGCTTAAAGAGGCATATTCACTGAATGGACCTTGCCTCACCTAAAATGAGAATCTGAAAAGACCTTAACTTAAAAGGACCAAGGTCTCCCAGTGCATCTTGGACCCTCTTCAATCATCCTGATCAATATCTGGTCACCAAATCTAGATAGTTCTGCAGGAGAAAGTGAGGCTGGTGACCTTGCATAGCCCTCCTGCACTCAAATCAAAGACAACTGCAAGTCATGTCATCATCTCCCTGATGCAATATTCCTCTTCAAAAACAAAGGACAAACCACAACAACCAAAATCAAAATTCTCATCCAAACCCTCCAACAAATCTGTTCATTCATTCATTTAATTATATATTCAGTCATGTACTAGAATCTTTATTATGTTCCTATTTTTGATGCATTGTACTAGGTAGGCACTGAGGGAAATAGATAAATCATGGGCTCATGCCATGAAGGAAATCATAATTATCTCTAAATCTTAAGTCAATTGATTGCCCATTGAGAACATCCTACTTCTCTTAAAGGGGAGTCAGAACACTAATGATTAGTTTGTATCCTTAATTTTGAGGTAATATAAATACTTTGAGGACTATAACTTTTAATGTTTTTATGTTCCTTCACTTTGAGTAGCGTCTAGTACCAGATAGATACTTATTAAAGGCTTGTAGAAATGAATTAAAACTAAATTGAATGAATTAAAATACAATTAAAATGAACCAGAATGCTTCTACTAAGTTTATGTCTTCCTAAGACTAGCAAATATGTATGTGTAGGGGGTATATATGCACACACACATATTTCTTTGTGGGCAGATTGTATGTGTGTTTATGTAAACACATGTACACATAACTCCTGCCTTCCTCTCCACTGAGAATCATAGTATTCCAGATTTCAATCTGGAAAAGACTTTATAGGTCATCTAGTTCAGATGAACTCCCTCACTTTATAGATTCAGGACTGAGGCCAAGGGAAGGGTGGGTAATTTGCTCAGGGCTATATAGCTAGTGAGTGCCTGAGAATGTTGGATTAGATAACCTCAAAAGGACTCCTCCATCTCTAAATCCATAATGTTATGATGTACAAATACATTAATGTGAAGGGAATGAATATATTGTTTACTCGAAGCTCAATATATTTTGTTATTGTTGTTTAATTCATTAGTCACATCTGAATTTTTGTGACCCTGTTTGGGGTTTTCCTGGAAAAGATACTGAAGTCATTTACTATTTCCTTGTATAGCTCATTTTACAGATGAGGGAACTGAGAGAAACAGGTTGAACTGAGTTGTCCAAGGCCACACAACTATTAAGTATCTGAAACCAGATTTGAACTCAAGTCTTTCTGACTCCAGGCCTAGTGCTCTATCCACTGTGCCACCTAGCTGCCCCATGACACTTAGACACTTCTTAAAATATCAGCATTCCACCTAATAGGCTGTTGATTCCATTTTATATATACTGGCAACAAAATCATACACACACAAATATACATATGTATGCATATGCATATGTGTGTATAAATGTGTATATCTGAAATACAGATATGAAATATATACAGACAAACATGAAATATGTGTATATATACACACTTCAATATACATATATATACATATTTAAATGTAAATATATAAACTATATATATACATAAATATATATATAAATATAAAATATATAAAAAATATAAACTTTTTCTTTTCATTCCCCATAACACGTTAAATGTTTAGACATTTGCTCCCTGATTTAATTCTTATTTTACTGCTCTGACAGCAGAGCACCAGAGCTTGGCATTAAAAAATAAGGAAGAAGACACAAGACACATAATTTCCCTGCTTCTGGAAGTTCAGCAATGACTGGGCTCTTCTCATGCTGCCATTTTTGTTGAACTGCTCTGACAGAAAAGGTCACCCAGCTTTATGTTGAAAATAAATTTGAGGGGGGAAAAGGAAAGCAGGATTATAATTGTTTTGGTTTGAGAGATCACCGGGGTCTAGGCATGCTGAACAGCTGAGCATGGATGCTGCTGCTGACACCATCACAAACTGGGATGACAGCAGAGTCAATCGGGTGTGGCGACTGATTTAATTTTCTTTCACTTGCTCAAAGAGCGAAGAAGCATATTTGTAAAAAGGGCCTGTCAAGGTAGTCTCAGTAACCTTTAAAATCAGTTATTGGTAATCACTCTCTGAAACCTCGCAAATGAAATCTTTTTGTCAACCAATATGCTTTATTCTCCATATTGGACAGACTTGCAAGAGAGAGCCTCTAAGGTTTTCCTGCTTGGCTCAGTTTCCTCAGGCCAACCGATCAGGGCTTATACTGTGGCAAATCGATCCTCATCTCAGATCCAGACTTTTGTAAGTGACATTCATAGCGGATTGTTCAATTTGGAGGAAATGTGAACACACACAAACTCACAAGCACACACATGCACATACATACTTTCTCACACGTGCGCGCACATACACACACACACCTTTCTGGAGCATAGGGCATTGCTTTCTTTACATATGTTGCTTATCCACAGTTTACCTGGTATATGTCCTTTTTGTACATAATTGGTTGCATGTTGCCCCGTTAGACTGTTAGATCTTTGAACAGATTGTTTCTGATTTTCTTTTGATGTTCAGAACTTAGCATAGTGTCCCACATATAGATAGAAGCTTAATAAATGATTATTGACTGATTGAGTTCACTTAATGAAAGTTGTTCAGTTGCATATGATTTTTTGTGACCCCTGGACCATAGTACGCCAATATTATCCATGGAGTTTTCTTGGCATAGCTATTAGAGTGGTTTCCCATTTCCCTCTCTAGTGGATTAAGGCAAGCAGATGTTAGGTGACTTGCTCAGGATCACACAGCTAGTATGAAGCCAGATTTGAAATTGGGTCTTCCTGATTCCAGGTGTAGTGCTTTATCCACTGTGCCATCTTGATGCCTCTAATAGAAGTAAACACAAATAATCATGTACTTCCAGGTATTAAATTCTTGAATATTTTCTAAACCTTGAACAGACCTGTTTGTGGTAGACAATGAAAAAAAGTGGTATTAAAACATCAGGTGGATAAATGAATCAGTCAGTTAATAAACATTTATTAAGCACCTACTATGTGCCAAACTGTGCTAAGTGCTGACAGAAGGCTTTTGTGGTTGCTGTTGGCCCATCACCCTCACTGTATGCTCAATAAGAGTTTCCTTCTGACAAAGTAAAAACAGCAACACCAAAAACAACCCAAGTAGGTATAACCAACAGATACAATGATCGCGTATACATTAGCTGTCCATAATTTCCCTTCTCCCTGACAAAAGCTAGCTATTGAAAAAGCAGTTTTCAGAATGATCTGAGTAAAAAGAGAGCAGAAGTTAAAAATTCACAATCAATTATCCCTTTATGTGCTGGGCTAAACTGTGAGAGACGAATGAAAGCTATGTCAGAATCCATCAGAAAGTGGGTCATTTGTTAACAGATAATTGGAAAATGGTGGAGATGGTATGTTAAATAGTTCCTCCTCATTTGTTCCGTAATATAGACAAGAGCTTCACCCATGTCAAGATAAAAGAGAAAGACATACATTTTCGGCTTTATGGGTAGCGTGTATATCAGTATGAAAGGATTATTAGCCCAATGCAGGGAGGAATATTCTCAAGAAGCAGAAAGAGCAGAAAAAGGAGAGGTACAAACAAATAGCCCAATTAAAAAATATGAACTATGTCTTGCATGCAGAAAGATAGCTCAGAAATGATCAGAAACAGACCACAAAGAAAGTTGGCTGTCAAATCAATACAGAGAGGAATGGATTAACTTGCAACAGAAACCATCTGAGTTTAAGAACTAATCACACAATTGGAGTTTGAGAAAATTTAATGTGAGGATCAAAGGCAGGGCTTGAAAACTGAATCAATAAGGGTTAAACACTATTTTAATTCAACATAATATAAATTTGAAGCTCAATTAAATGTTACTTATAAAGACTAAATTGCCTTCAGCTTAGTGGAAAGGAATAGAGGAAAAATATAATAGTTAAAAAGAAAGACACAAAGTTTTAAAAATAGCCATAAATTCGTCAGACTTCACCAAGAATGTTTGGGATTTCTGAAGATTTAACAGTACGAAAGACACTAAGAAGTATACACTTATGTGGAAAGCAATGCAAGGTCTTCATTTGGACAGCAATTATATAGGAGGCTCTGTGAAAGACCCTCATTAGAGATTAATAAGAAACAAGTGGCATAATATCCATAAAGACTTAAGAAAGTTCTTAGGTCTTCTTGAGGTTGGGTAAAAAGAGGGAGAAAGTATTGCAATTCAGATGATCATTTGCCTAGAAAAAACAAAACAAAACAAAAAAAACCCCAACAAATGCCTTTCATAAGCCTGAGTTGTTTCATTCCCTAGGGAAATGCGAACAATATTAATGGAAAGGGTTTGCATTAGGCTAATGAAAACGTCTTCCAGAAGTCGAGAGCCAAAAGGACAATGGACAGAAGCAATAAAAGATTGGAAGAGAAAGGTCATTAAATCAGTGGCTAGAGGTGTAGTACCTCTTTAACCTGAGCCAAGCCATCCAGGAAAGAAACTCTCTCTGAAAATCCATCTTTCCCAAGGAACAGAAGAAACTTTAACAGTTTTCAAGCTCCATTTCCTGCATACTTGGATCCAGACGTGTTGTTCAGTCATTTCACTAGTGTCCAACTCTTTATGACCCTATTTGGGATTTTCTTGGCAAAGACACTGGAGTGGTTTGTCCTTTCCTTCTCAAGCTCATTTTTTAGATGAGAAAAACAGGTCAAACAGGGTTAAGTGATTTGTCCAGGATTAAAAAACTATTAAGTGTCTAAAACTGGATTTAAACTCAGGTCTTCCTGACTGCAGGCCTGGTGTTCTAGCCATTATGGCAAAGAAAATTCCAAATCAGACAGCCCATGGATAAAATGGTAGACATGGGAAAAGTAGGTGGAGTCATCATATTAGAGAACCAAATATGCAATGTTCCATCATCTCGCCTCAGACCTCAATGGATACAACCCATGACTGAGTCCAATAGCCTTGAGAATAATTAATCATGTTTAATTATTCTATTAAAAATAGAATGCCATACCACTAGACCAGCTCTCATGGCTATCCTTCTGATAGGTAACTCCTGTGTAGAAACTGCTACTGATCCTCACAAACTTCCACACCTGGAGTAGGCAAACCAGCCTAACTCAAGCAGCAAGAGAGCTGGAGAGACAAGAGGCAGGATAATGTAGGCAGATCAGATCGCCACTGCCACCGCCACCTTGACCACCATCTTCCAAAGACTCTAAAAGAGGCAGTCTAGGACTCTGAACTCAAAAGTCCTGGGAACAGAAATACTTCTAACCTTAAGTTATTGACCATATTCTTGGGAACAAACCCTAAGTGGTTACTGAAGATGCAGAACAGCAACTGCTCCTTGAAGTGCTATGAAAGTCATTGACACTGAAGTCCTTATCATTGGGAAATGATTTAATACCAGAAATATTATATTATTTGTGGAAATGGCATTTAAAAAGAAGCACTGATATCTGCTTTTCTATGTCATCCTAAGGGCTATGGGATGTTTCCAATGGACTGGAAGCTAAAACCTTTCCTATGTGTTGTTGCCATCAGGAAAAGTTGAGTTCAGAAGGTGAGCTCTTTGAGAGCAAAAAGGAAGTTATTTTTCTTTTTGGGTCCCCAGTGCTTAACACATAATAAGTACATAATAGGGCAAGTAGGAAGTGCAGTGGATAGAGTGCTGGGCCTGGAGTCAGGAAAACCTGAGTTCAAATCAGGCCTTAGACACTTAATAACAGAATACTGGGCAAATCACTTAATCCTGTTTGCCTCGGTTTCTCATCTGTAAAATGAGCTGAAAAAAAGAAACCACTTTGCTAAGAATATCCTAAAAGGGGAGAGTCTGAGATGACTGAAATGACTCAAAAACAAAAAACATATAATAAATGATTAATAATAACTATTCATACATAATTAATCATACATATGCATAGTCATATACACATACTTATGCAGCTTAGTGGTACACTGTAGAAAGCACAAGGTTTAGAGTCAGAAAGACTCATCTTTATGGTTAAAATCCATTCTCAGATGCTTACTAGTTGTGTGACCCTGGGCAAGTTATTTAACTCAGTTGTGTGACCCTGGGCAAATTATTTAACTCAGTTTGCCTCAGTTTCATCATCTGTAAAATGAGTTGAAGAAGGAAATGGCAAATGATTCTGTTATCTTCACAAAGAGAACGCCAAATGGGGTCATAAAAAGTCAAATTTGAGTGAAATGACTCAAAAACATCATGTATAAAATCATGTATATGTATATGTGTATATAAAATCACATGCAAAATCTGGAGAAGTGAATACTTCATCGTCATCATCATCAATATAGAGAGAGATGTGTTAGCATGCAAACACATATATATAGATTTAGCTCTCATAGTAAATATTAACCATGTATTTCCTCTCTAGCTTTTAATCTTTCTATAATTAGGAAATATACACCTTTCTATTTCATGTAGTTGATGATATTAATTGGGAAGTTATTATTCATGAAATATTTGAACTTTGCTATGAATAGTAAATTATGGGTCATTGTGCCCTAATATCTAGTTTGTAAAGGCAGCCTGAGTAGAATGTCCACAATTGGGAAACTTGTACCTAGGCTATTTTATCAATTTAGACAGCATGAGCATAATTTTAATTCAACTCATGGTGTTGATGGTGATGTTTACATAATTATATGTTAACTAATTTCTTTTATGTGTAGGTGTTTTATTTTCAAAAGTTTTGGGCATTATGTTCTGTAAAGTACTAATGCTTGAAAAAAAATTTTAACAGTGTTGTTGACACTTAAATTGTGAAGCATGTATAACACTGTGGGTGGTATCCACTTTGAAGATCTAATTTTTTATGATGCTTTTACTAATTGGAGAAATGCTAGTACTCTTGGATAACTGTTTTTAATTAATATAGACCATGAATAAACTTCATTGTTTCCCTATTTTCACTTTTATTGACATTATGGTAGTAAGAAATCTTTATTTTTTAATTTCTTGGTGGTGGACAATCTTGAGGAAATAGTCTTTGGCTGATGAGGACATACTAGTCTTAGGTTATAAATGAAAAGCAGGATATGCTTTATGTTTGGAGAGAAATAGTGAGAAAGATCTACATCTACATCTATCTCTTCAGATACCTCCAGATTTGCTCTTCATCTATTGCTCCAGATTTATCTTCATCTACTTTTGGATCTATTTCTATTTCTTTCTCTTTCTCCCTATTTATTTATCATTCTAAATCTAACTATCTAATTATCCATCTATCCATCTATTTGTCTGTTTCAATCTGTCTCTCTGTCTCTATAAATATTCATTCTTAGTAGGTCTGATTATTGAGGAAATTGATCCAGGGTATTATAAATTTATTTCTAAGATATATTTGGGGATTGACTCGAGATTTTTTATAATGGTTGTTGTCCAGAACTTTAAAATATAGGACATATAGGGAATAGGGGATATGATGACCCTTCTATATTGGACTTTGAAGATGAGTCAATCTTTGTAACTAATAAATGGAACGTGGCATAATTCAAGCAAACAATAATGCAAAGAAGAAATATTAGGGAGCACAGATCTAAAAGGGGAAGAAGGAAGGAAGAGGGAAAGAAATGCAGGATATAGGGAATGAAAGAAGGGATAGAGAGATTTTCTGATGTGAAACATAAAGCAGATTCTTTCCCACATTAGAACAAGAAAATAGATGATTTTGAAATATGCATAGCAAAAGGAACTTTAGTTTTCATTATATTTATTTTTAAACAATAAAATTGAATCCATAGAGAAATATTTCTCTTGGAAAGAAGTCCATAACTGTTTGTTGTCAAAGTCATCATTGTGGTTGGTTGTTATTGCTCTATTTCTATGAGAGGTACGGTGGTTAGAATTCTAAATTTGAAGTCAGGAAAGACCTGAAATATTTCTGATGATAAATCTCAGCTTTGACCTAAGTGGGCTATGGTTAAACTACTTTTAATTTCTGAGCTTTAGTTTCCTCAAATGTAAAATGGAGATAATAATATATATTAACATTTCCTTCCTTCCTTCCTTCCTTCCTTCCTTCCTTCCTTCCTTCCTTCCTTCCTTCCTTCCTTCCTTCCTTCCTTCCTTCCTTCCTTCCTTCCTTCCTTCCTTCCTTCCTTCCTTCCTTCCTTCCATACTTTTCTTCCTTTCTTCTCTCTTTCCAGAGTTTGGGTTGAATGGCTTATGCAAAAATATAAACCTAACATTGTTTTAAATATCTCAATTTATTGAAATTTTTCTATCAACATGATGAAGGATAATGGGTATTTTCAAATTCTCCTAAGTCAGATGATCATCAGAGCAAGAAATTGGTGTGGGTTATTAAGCTTATTGTATAGGAAAATGTATCATAAAAGGAGAAAAAAGTAAGGCTACACATTGTAGCATTTCTGAGTTGAATGACAAATTACAGGCTAGAGGTATCCTTTTTGTGGCTCATTCTACAAAATCTTGCTATTAAATACTTGACAAATTGAGTTGAGAGAGTGCTAATTGGATTTCTGGACAGTCCACAGCTGAGAGTAAGTGCATTAGGAGAGGATTAAAATATAATAGGATTCTGATAAACTTTAGGAAATAAGCCAACTGTCCACGGAAGGAGAGCCCCAAATGGTATTGAACAAGTCAGTGCATAAACACATTTATGAAAAATATAAAATTTACCATCACTATTTCTATTATGCACAATTATGGATATAGCATTTCTTTCTCCTTCCCTTTCACTTCATAATTATACTTTCTCTTTCTGGGGGTTCTGTTGTATTTTTTTCTTCAGTCCCCCCTTTGATGTTTCTTTTGTCTTAACCGTTTCTCATCATTGACACTTTTGAATTAATTTTACAGGGCAAATATTCTATCTTTAAACCCACAGAGATCAGCAGTTTATTAAAATAAACTGAAAATAATAGTATTCAAAGTAATAACTTATGGTTA
This sequence comes from Bettongia penicillata ogilbyi, assembly GCA_023548195.1. Classification (NCBI taxonomy): domain Eukaryota; kingdom Metazoa; phylum Chordata; class Mammalia; order Diprotodontia; family Potoroidae; genus Bettongia; species Bettongia penicillata. The sequence continues at coordinate 8,189,388 of JAJHZJ010000008.1, forward strand.
TTTAGCACTTTATGTATCTCTTCTCATTTGATTTTCTTAAAAATGAAGTAAGAAATGCAAGAAAGGTCACCAATTTTAATGATTCTTATGATAAAGATAAGGAAACAAGAATTCAGAGAGGTCAGATTATTTGTTCAGTATCACATAGTTTGCCATTTGTCAAAAGAGCTGAGGTTAAGTTCTAAATGCTCTGATCAAAGATCCAGCAATCCTTTCATTATAAGATTCCATGACTCTAGATGTTGGTTACATCAGGAGATAATTCAGAGCCAATCCTTTCCATCAAACACAGTCTGTTCTCCTTTGAAATGGACCAGACAGACATAGTCTAGAGGGAGGGTAAGAGACCATTACACCCTAATTATAATGGAGGGAAAAACATAGCCTGACCAAAATAAAGGAAGAGGGAAGAATCATAACATTTATCTTGCATTTCTTTCTAATATTTGTTGAGATGTTTAAGATTCACAACAGGTCATAGCTTTAAAAAAATAGGAATTTGAAATAATGTCTTCTAAAGTTAGTTTCTCTTTGATTTTCATTGATATTAGATTATAATGAAATATCTTTGTGTGAAAAGAATTTAATACCCAAATAGACCTCTTAGAGAAGCTATAGGAAATATCCTGGGTGCCCTCATTCTAGGTGTTTCTTCTTGAACAGAAAGACTTTCACTCTTGAGATGATAGTCAGGTTCATCCTAGATTGGCTCTCTATTGAGAAATTTCCACTTGAACCTTATAATATACTGTGTTTCATCATGTTTCCTCCTTGAGGAATGGGGTAACATTCACTTAAATGAAATCACACTATTTCCTATCCTACAACCATCTTCAGATACCAGCATCATCAATAAATCGATCAAGAATCCATTAGGCATTTATATATGTTGTGTTTACAAATACAAAAGGGAGGAAATTCTTGCCTTCAAGTAGCTCCTGTTCATGAATAGCTAATACAATAAACTACCAGAGGGAAGGAGCCAATGAAGTCTATTTTAATTCACTTAATATGTTGCTTTTGTGGGTGTCTCTATCCTTCTAGTCATCTTTACTGGCAATCTGATGCCACCTTTGACATCTCCCTTTCCTTCAGCTCACATTTCCAATTAGGAGCCAAACCTTGTCATTTTTCCACCACAAAATCTCTTGTTCTTTCTGCTTGTTGCTCTCTACTCCCTTAGTTCAGGCTTTCACTACACTTCAGCTGGATTATTTGACAACTTTCTAATTGTTCTCCCTTTTTCACATCTCAGCTTATTCCTCCCCATAGCTACTGAAGTGATTTTCCTAGAGTTTTTCCTAATCATTCCCCCCTGTACTTAATTAATGCAGCATCCCCCTATTGAGTCTAGGAGGAATATAAATGATTTTGATTTTCTTTTAAAGCCCTTCTCAAACTAGCATGAACTTATCTTTCCAGGCTTATTATACTTCTCCTCTTTGTATACATAATGGTTCAGTTTATTTGTCCCTCTTATCGTACCAAAAAATATGGCACTCTATTTTACAAGTCCATATTTTAATATGAGTTGCCTTTTAGGCTTGGAATATGGTTCTCACCACTTAGAATCTCCCTTTTAAAAGTTTAACTCAATAATCACATTCTCCATAAAGCTTTTTCTGATCTTGTCCAGCTATTATCCTTCACAAGTCAATTTGTATTTATTCTGTATACTTATACATTATATCTCCCTGGTAGATGGTAAGTTTCTTGAGGGCAGGAGCCATTTCAATTTTATCTTTGTTTACTACGTGCTTGCTTCAAACTTTGTACATAATAGTTGCCCAACAACTGTTAATTGGGTAATTGATATGTATAGCACCTTCTATGGATACATAACTAATATATGCTTTGGAAAATAATGATGATATTCCTGATAACTGAATTCAAGTATGTGAAAGCCATCAGACAAAACAAGGCACAAGTTTGCTCTGCACTGTTCCACAGAATGGAGTTGAAGCCAAAAGGAAGAAGTTAAAAGAATCATATTTAAATTAAACTAATGACACATGTGAACCACTTTCTACATCTAAGAAGATATTAGCCATGAGAAATCATCAGCACTCTGACCAGAACTCAAGAGGAAGTTGAGAGCAGCTGGTTAGTTGAGGTAGTTGAGGATGCTGGGGAAAATGTAGGAAGCAATGAATTTTGTGCACTTGTTGGCATTGTGTTGAAGTTATTGTGGAATAGGTAGAGCATTGGGTTAGGGAAACATTATCATAAATATTGTAAGAGAAGGAAGATCAGTTGTGGTATTTAACTAGTTTAGATTTAACTAGGTTAACCGATTCCTGTTGCTCTTAGTTCATTTGGATTGTTCAAAGAAAGAAAGATTCAGATTAGTCTTCGGTACTTGGGAAGAGTGCCCACTATATTTTCCTGGTTTCCTGGGAGCAATTTCCAAGATGTGATCTTGTCTTTAAGTCTCTTCCCCAGACCCCTAATCAGCAGTGAAACATTTGTATGTCTATATATCCTCTGCATTTGGTGGCCTGTGGCTGTACTTTGTCCAATTTCTATGTGACAATGGTTTAGTGTTCTGATAAGGGTCACATTTATAAGATACATCAGAAACCATTTTTATTGCACTTGTAATACAGGGCTTGTTAAAAGACTTTGTCCCATCATCCTAAGAGTGGGTTTTGAAAGCCTGGCTATAACAGTTCTGTTAGCATACCTTTTCCTGTTACTCTGGGGGCCCTAGTAGATGTAGTTTACATGCTCAGGGAATAAGTGGAAACAGTTTAGACTACAGTAGTAGCTAATCTGGGAACAGTCTATTACAGCTTTCTGCTTCCACAGTGTTGTGAGCTATGGTAACCTCACCTTGCCTTAGCCTTAAAGGAGTAGTGGGAGCAGGGCAATGGTCTTTCATGGGTGAAGATAGAACTCATATAAGCAGACAGCCCTTGTGCACAAAGGAACATGTATTACCTTTGGAGAAGGAAGTCATGGAGATCAGCTAATAAGGGATGTTATATAGTACACAGCAACAAAAGACATAACTGAATGTGATTCGTATATATCTATTCTATCATACACAACTCTGTTATGTGACATTGGTACTTATGGAGAACATGTGAACTATATGACTAGGATAATTTTAATGTAACTATAAAATAAACAATTGAATGATCATTACAGAATGTATATAGCCAGATAATGCACATAAGTATTTAGTTTAAACTGTAGGGACTGAAAATTGTTTACCTAGAAGGAGGATCCTATAAAAGATATCCATTATGATGAGCTCCCAGGCAGCTTTAATGCTCTCCTTCAACAATATTCCTTAAAATAGGTTTTATATGTATATATTCATAGATATTATATACAATATAAATGCATCAATATATACTTTATTAATGCTGTCTGGGAAAAACATTGAACATGTAATATAGGCTATATTTAAAGTTTGGGACTTTTTCTTCCCATTTTTATCCTCTGTCCCTAAGCATAATGGCTTGCACATAGTGGATGTTTACTTAACATAGTATTCATTCAATTATACTACATTTTAAGAGTTTCTTTCATTTTTTGAAAGGAAACGCATTCTTTCATCAGCCCTTTCATCACTAACCAAAATAGGGAGAATTATTTAAACTTTAGGGACTCTACAACCCCCCCAATTTTTTTCCAAATAATTACAAATTTCTCCTTTCACATTTTCCTGCTCACCTGTCCCCATTGAAAGCAAAGTACTTAGTCCTTCCCTGTAAGGGGTCTGGAACTCTCAGAGTATCAGGTCATGATGCTCTCAGGAGAAATCTCTTTGAAGAGCCAGGTCCTTGCATGATTTACAAGATGGACCACCCCTATGCAATTAATGACCCTCACAATTATCTTGAGCAGGAATAACAACAGCCAAGCATTCCTTTTGCAAACTCTGTTGGAGAATCTACCTGGTAAGCTATTTCATATGCATGTTTCCTGGGTTGAAGACTAGTTGTTGGGGATTCCGGAGCAAGACTTTGTTGATTTTAGATGTTGCTTTTCTTGTGATAGGATGGTAACTTGCTCAAAAGCCTTTGATCAGCACTTAGAAAATTAGTGCCAATCACAAATGCAAACAGAAGTTCATGTTGACTATCTGCTAAAAGTTTCAAATAAACATTCAGTTAATAAGAGTTCATTTATTTAAATCTAATAACCTACCTCTTCTTTCTTCCACCTCTTTAGGTGTTACCTTACTACTTGTCTGGCTACAGGGCCATGACACTACACTGTTGTTTTATTTGATTCAGTTTTAAGTGACTTGCCATCGATTTTCTAGGAGAAAACAGGGACAGACCTGTCACCTCTGGATTGTGGGATGGTGGTATCTTGATATATAGAACCACAAATACTAGAAAGATGTAACAGAAGATTGGAAAATCATTGGTGACCTTCATGTATGTTAATGCACAATAAAAGGAAAACCACGTTTATCAAAAAGGAGAAACTTTAATAATTGACACACTGTTAGCACAGATCATAAATAATCAGCACAATGGCCAGAGGATGTTGATAGAAACTGTTTTCTTTCTTCCAGGTGGGTAGGGTTGGGGAACAAGGTACTGGGAATGGCAATATTCCAGAACATTACTGCTTGACTTATGTTCCTCAGGATGACATCTCTATCCCTAAGCAATCACCTTGCATTGTCATACCATTAGTCAAAAAGGTGATTGTATTACAGAGTAAGTGGTTGGTGCAATTTCATCACTGCAGCCAAGGAGAAACAAGCCAACCCAACTTAAGGAAGATGAATTCATTATGGAATGTTGAATCTACCTTTGAAATAGTTTTCATTTGTCTTCTTTCCTCCCTTAATAGGGACAATAATCTAGTTTAGGACTTCTCCACTTTATACCTGAATTACTGAAACAATTTCCTAATTTGATTTCTTGGTTTCAGCATTTCCCTTCACCAAACCAATCTTCAAATATGTGCCAAAATGCTCTCCCTAGAACATAGCTCACCACAGGACTACCCTGCCCAAGAAACTTTAGAGCCTCCCTATTGCCTCTATGATCAAATGAAAACTACTTAGCTTAGCATTTAAAGTCCTTTACAATGAGAATCCAATTTACCTTTCCAGGATCATTACATATTCTTCACCTTCATATACTCCATGTTCTGGCCAAACTGGAATATGTGCTATTCCCTGAAATTGTCACTCTATCTCCCTGCTCTATGACTTTGCACAGGCACTCTCTCATGTCTTTCTTTCACTTTTGTGTCTTAGAATTCCTAGCTTCCTTCAAAACTGAGCTCATGTGTCATTTCTAGAGAAAGCCTTCCCAAATTTCTTATATTTTTAAGGTTCATTCTCCCCTTCTCAAATTACTATGGATGAGCATATATGTGGATATGCATGTGTATATATGTATATCCTCACATATATGGTATATAGTATGTCCCCAAAGCACACTTTTAGCTTCCTGAGAACAGGAAGTATTTATAATTTTATCTTTGATTATACCTAGAACTAATACATATTTTATATTTAATTTATGCTTCATAAATTGAGTCAATTAATTATCTTCAAATAGTATTGCATAATAATCATGCATATATGTAGTTAGACAGATAGATAGAAAGATAGATAGATAGATAGATAGATAGATAGACAGATAGATAAAAAGATAGATAGGTAGGTAGGTTGATAGATTTAATCTTGTAAATAATTCTGCCTCATTTTAAGGTCCCTATTACTAGGCATTTTTCCCAATTCTTGGCCAAAAGTAGAAATGAGAAGGAAATTGGGGTGGATAAACAAATGATAATACTCAGGATGTCTGCATTTCCTTTTCAGATCACACATTCATCAAATAATAATAATAATAATATACTAACAATGAATTAGGGACAAATGAAGACCCTTTAAATCTTGAGAAGCAGGTTATAAAGGAAGAGGTTAAGCTGACATAGTTGAAAAAAATGAAAGGAACACTGGTAACAGACAGGAACTTCTGTCCCCTAATTTAGCCCAGGCTTCTCATTACTTTACCACATTAAAACCTTTGGCTCCGGTCCCAGATGATAATCTGTGGATGGCCTGAAGACTTTGAGTAGTAGACTAAATTTTAAGCTTCTTCAATGTGCTCTGGTACCTGGTATCAGTAACTAGACCAATCTATCCAATCCCATTCTTTTTTTTTACCTGTAGTGATTAACCTCTGGTTAATTAAGCCTCAGTTCCATTGGTTAACTGACTTAGATAATAAGAAAAGATTTGATTACGATGGAGTCAATCAAAGGTTAACAAAAGCCAAATTTTTTTTTTTTTTTTGTAGCATAGGGAGAGAGAAAAAAATTAAGAAAGCTACTCTATTCAAATCCTAAAATCCTATGCTGATACAACTTGTGGGTTGGACATGACTTGAGATCATATAGAAAGGATGTTCAGAAGAATTAATATTTTGGTCATTCGTGTCAAGAAGAAAAAATATATCTGTAATACTTATAGTCTTGTTATTAAAATTGTGAATTGATCCGACCATTTTGAATAATAATGTGGAATTATGCCCAAAGAGTTATTAAACTTCCTTATTCCTTTTGACGCACCAATATCACTATTTATGTCTGTTTCCCAAGGTGATCAGTAAAAGGGAGGCGGGGAATCTAAAATATTTTTAGCAGCTCTTTTGTGGTGGCTAAGAAGTGGAAATTGAAGGGATGTCCATCAATTGGGGGTGGGGTGCCTGAACAAGTTATGGTATATGACTGTTACTGTAAGAAATGATGGACAGGGTTGCTTCCACCCCGCCTCCTCCTGTCTCGGTCATCTCCCCTGCGCTGCTGCGCTTTGCGACCCACGTGGTCACCACCCGCACCCTGGGTGGTCTCTCGGGAGGAGGTGCCCCTGGTCTCCAGCAGCTACCCCGCAGCTCACCCGATCTATGCTCGTGCATGTGCGGGGGCTCCTCACCGAGGGGGACGAGGTCTTTGCTGAATTCCTGATGGATGAAATTAAAGAGGAGAGGAGAAACCAGAAAATCCAGAATCCGGGGACTGGAAGGGACAGAAGTCAAGCAAGTCCGGAGATGAGCCGGCGACAGAATTACAGTCACATTCTCTATTAGCAGGGTTCCACAGACATTTGACGAAGAGCCACCGGAGAGGCAGGAAACCTAAGAGAAGCAAGAGCCTGAACTTAGGTCAACCTTGAACTTGGTGGTGGAGGTTGTGAAGGACGATCCCAAGAAGGCCCTAGTGCTGGACAGCCACCATCCAGAGGACGAGGTTGGGCAGGACCAAGAGGAGGAGAGTGAAGTTCTCCGTCTGGGAGGTTAGCTTTCAGCTCACCACCGAATCCGAGAGAAAGGATACAAGTCACACGCCCAGCGCAAATTCCCTGGACTGGACTCCGTACGGCCACTTGAAGGACTTCCAGGCTGACCGAGGGGGTGGACAGAACGTTTGCACACGAACCGATAGAGAGGAGCATGGCCTCAGAGCACCAGGAGTACATCAACTTTCTGGAAGATCTGAAAGCGTTTGTCAAATGTCAATGGGGAGGTCTGAGGCTGGGAGCCCCTGCTGTGCACCCAGAGTCCTTTCTGCCAAGAGAACATGGTCTAAAAGCTATGGTGGAGAAAGTGCCATAAAATAAAGCCAGGCATAAATTATGTTCCCTAACCCTATAAAAGAAAAAGAGAACTGATGAATAGGTTGAATATAGAGAAACATGGAAAGACTTGCAGTCTTTTTTCTGTTACTGTACACAACATGCTGCTACTGTATACAACTGTGAAAAGAGCAGAACTGGGAGAATGTTGTTTACAATAACAGCAATATGTTAGAAGAATAACTATGAATGACTAAGTTATTTTGAATATTATATCTGTCTGTCTATGTCAAATGGTGGTCTTCTCTGGTGTGGGGATAAGGAAGAGGGAGAGAGGGAGAGAGACAACTTAAAATACAACAAACTTAAATGGAACTTAAATGAAAAAACAACTAAATTTTAAAAAGAAGGAAAAATACCTGGCAGGTTCAGGGATAGGTTCATCTAAACATCTGACTAGATAACATCGGAACAGGTTCATTGCTGGATTAGTTATTATGTAATGGACGTTTGGTGAAGGCAATTGAAGAAACTATGTACTAAGGCATAGAAGGGTAATAATTTGTTTTAGAAAAGAGAGCACCTACATCATTAAAGTCACAGATTTTCTGAATTATTTAACTAAATAGGACAGAGAGCCAAATTTCCACATACTTAAATCTCTATTCCTCCATCCCTTTCCTTTTGGAAGTCTGGGACCCAGATGGTAAAAAAGAAGGAAATTATGATTAACCTATAAATCAGATTTATCAAGCCTTAAGTTATTCATTATTGACTGGAAAGAAGAAAGACAACACTAAAAGCTGTTGTGTAATTTTTTTTATTACCTATGGCTAAATTATATCTAGTTATGCTTTGGCAAAATATTGGGGGGAAATTCCTTAAGCCAATTAGAAAAGCTTTTAAGGAGGTTATAAAACCATTCTCCATAGAGATAATCCAGTCTAGACTTGAAATTCACATATTGAAGCTCATGTGAGAAAAAAAGGATCAATCAGATCTGAAGGTAAGATAAGTCTTTATCTCTTCCGGTAAAAGAAAGGTTATCATTTTTATGATTCTACCAATATGAGTTTTGTTTAAATGATGTGATATCTTTGATTATGATGATCTTTGACTGAATATAACTTAAAAGTTTCAATTAGCTTTTAAATATTATTTAATCTTTTATCACATTCTGTCTAGGAATTTTCCTCATAAGTATATAATTCCAATACTAGCAATTTCTTTTAATTTTGTATGTCATTCAAAAATCTTTATTCCTACTGCCTTTGATAGCAGATTATCTTATATCTGTAGCCTATCTAAAGGTTTTCTAAGCTTTTCATTAACCCAGGTTTTTACTTTTTTGCATTGTACAGGTTTTGTAAAAACTGCTAAAATTTATTACCCTTATTAAACATATGTTTTTTTGTAGTTCAGTGCTTGGGTCATGAGACTGAATGAAAAGTAACTACCCTCAAAGCCTCTACCTTAGCAGGATTTGCCTTGGTGAGTTTTATTTCTCAGTACTCAGCAGTAAGGAGAAATCACTTGTGTTTATATCACCTGGTATAATTCTGAAAAGGCGTAATAAAGTATTCATTGCTTTTGATGGCACATGGCTACAATGGGTATTACCAGCTTAGCTTATATTTTAAAGCGGGCAGCTAGGTGGTTCAGTGGATAGAGTACCAGTGCAGGAGTCAGGAGGACCTGAGTTCAAATCTCACCTCAGATACTTGACACTCACTAGCTGTATGACCTTGGGCAAGTCACTTAACCCCAGTTGCCTCATCCTGGGTCATCTCCAGTCATCCTGATGAATATCATCCTGACAGTCACTGGATTCAGATAGCTCTGGAGGAGAAGCGAAGCTGGTGACCTGCACAGCCCTCCCTCAGTCGAAACAAAGTCAAATGCAAGTCATGTCATCATTTCTCTGATGGCATGGTCTTCTTCTGCAACAAAGGACAAACACATACATATTTAAAGCTTACATTGTATACACTAAATGCAGCAGGTGATCTGAAATAGCATTGTGCATATTTCATCTTGTGATGGGATATTTGAGGAGCTAAAATTTTCGTTTGAATCACTATGGTAAGAGAAACCATGAGTTCAAATCCTACCTCTCACTACTCCCTTTTTATAAATCCTTACTAGATGTGTGAGCTTGGACAGGTCACAGCTACTCAGCAACAATTCTGTCATCTGTAAAATGGGGATAATAATATTAGTACCTGTCTTACAAGAATGTTATTAGCACCTATCTTACAAGAAGCAAAGGAATATGTAAAGTGCTTTGTAAACCTCAAAACTGTATATATATATATATATATATATATATATATATATATATGCTGTATCATTAGTAATCCTTATCATCATTAATTCTCCTCCTTTTTCTGATTCTTATGAAATATTAAGAGCCTCCTGTATTTCATTTAATTTATGGAGAAGCATTTTTATTTAAAATTTTTGTAATTCCCCTCTTCCGTACAGTGTTGCGATATTGTTTAGGTTCTTCCATGATCTCATTTCTACATTCCTGTGCATTTTTTGTACATCATGAACACTTACTGAAAGTTTGCATGACTATACCCAATCTTTCTCCTTCAACATAATTTTCTTTTCATTGCGAGCATCAAGGACTAATTAACCTTGGTTTCTGGAGCCATGGCATCTAACAATTGAGGGAATTGTGACTTTCATTTTTGTGGTTTTCCCAATTCCTTAAGGCATTAGAACCAAGAATTTCAAATCAAAGAATGATCCTATATGAATTTTTAAGTTTTTTTTTAATGATACTAGCTGATTTTTATAGTGTTGTGGTTGACATGGCACTTTCTTTATAAGAATCTTGTAAAATAAATAGTGCAAGTATTCTATTCAATCCGATAAACATTTATTAAGCACATACCAGACTCTGTGCTAAATGTTTAGTCAAAAAAAGGAAACCTACTTTGTGAAGTCATGTGATACAGTGTTATGTTTATCCTTTGTTCTCAAAGAGGACATCAAGATGATGACATGACTTACAGTTGACCTTGATTTGAGTGAAGGATAGCTGTGCAAGGTCACCAACCTCATTCTCTTCTCCTGAGTCATTTGGGTCCACTGGTCTGATATTCATCATGATGACTAGAGATGGTCCAGGATGCAATGTGAGACTCTGGCCCTTTCAGACTAAGTAAGGTCTTATCACAATCTCACTTTGAGTGAGATACATCCATTCAACGAATAGGCTTCTTTATGTTACTCAAGGGATGGCCAATTTAATAATAAAAAAAAAAAACTGGGAAGGGAAGACTCTCAGAGTTCCTGGGTAAAAGAGAAACTGTAAAGAATCATGAATATACAGTTAGAAGACATGGGTTCAAATATTTTGCTTGAGTCAATCATTTAACATTCTAAAGAGCCTCAGTTTTCTCATCTGTAAAATGAGAGGATTGGACTAGATTACTTCTAATATCCCTTCCAGCTCTAAATATGTGGTCCTATGAGATCTACCTCATGAACTACAGAGGAAATCCTCAAGTATTTGAAGATATCTCACTTAAATCTTTTTTCCCTCAGTCTAAACATCTATACTTCCTTCGACGATAGTTGAAAGAGCATTAATAAATCAATACAAACATCTTAACTAAGTAGTGTAAATGAATGATGAATTGGGTTTAGAACTGAAAAATAGGAAGACAGGAGGCTTTGTGACATTTAGGAAAATGCTCAATGCCTTTAACCCCAAGATGTTTTCGACATTTAAAAAAAAATAGTAAGTTTTTCTGATGATTGTGCATACCTTTCCAGAAGTGTAATGAGAATGGGATATGAATGATGAACAGATCACCTGTAGCACATTGACTTGATTCTCTTTGGGAGAATTATGGAAGAACATGGATAAGAGTCATTTTAAAATGTAAAGTATTGAATTGTGGTCTCCCCTGCTGGAGGTACTACATACATACATGTAACCATAATCCAACTGAAGTACTTTAGAAATTAACCATACTCTGATTTGTATTTGTGTGATACCATGGAAAGTCTACTACCTGTATCAATCAGGGGCATACCTGTAGAACAGTGTCACATTCTCCACTTGACTGACCTTTGTAATTCAAAACTGTATCTTGAATAAAGAGTATCTCTCCATTAGAGCACTGCTTTTAAACTAGCAATCTCTTCACAAAAGTTTATTGAAGTAGAATGAAAATTTGTGGATATTAAAATGTAGCATTATGATGGTAAATATCTAATCTAAGTTTTCCTATCTGCATCTCATCAATACTGCCACAAAGATAGTTCAAATCCATGTTATACTCTCCGGGAATACATTGCAATATGTTTCTCCATTTTGCCTTTGAGATAGCTATACCAAGGCCAGCGTCAGTATTTACAAAGAGTGTTATCCTTTTATAGAGTTGGGGATAGGGTGCTCTAAGTGCTGAGAAAATTGTTTGCTAGGGCTTAGAAAACAATATGTTTAGCTTAAAAACCTTATATTGCATTCAAAACCACTGATTTTGCATATGGGTCTCAACACATCTAATACCTGCTGTTTTTATACAGATGTTTAATGTGTAAAGTAGTGAAATGAATCTCTGCCATATGTTTGTGAGGCTCCCTTGAGAAATCCCTGTTTCATTAAACTAAATTTAAAATTCTAACTTAAACAAGCATTTCTGATTGTATGGTGTTTCCAAGATTGGAAAAAAAAACTGTGGTGTTTGAAAACTAAATAGTTATTGTTTTCTTAAAATTAGCACTGGTTGCATTTAAACACCCACAAGTAAATGCCCCTAAGTGCTTTCATCACTCAACAATGGCATGGTTATTTTAATGTATCTTGTTATCATTATTGGACATTTAGGTTTCTGATATAATTGTGTTAATAAGGAAGCTAGGTGGTGCAAGTATATAGTGCCAGACCTAGTCAAGAAGGCTCATCTTTGTGAGCAAAAATCTGACCTCTGACAGCTGTGTGACCCTGAGAAAGTAACTTAACTCTGTTTGCCTCAGTTTCTTCACCCCAAAAATGAGCTGGAGAAGAAAATGCCAAACCATTCCAGCATCTTTGCAAAGAAAACCTCAAAAGGATAAGAACTCACTGTTGGACAAAAACTGCTGGGAAAACTTGATAAAAGTATGGTGGAAACTAGGCATAGACCAATGCCTGATATCATACACAAGAATAAAGTCCAAATGGGTACATGATCTAGGTGTAAAGAGTGATAGTATAAACATATTCATGGAGCAAAGAATAGTGTATTTATCAGATCTATGGAGAAGGAAAGAAGATTTGACTAAAGAAGAGATAGAAAGCATTATGAAGTACAAAATGGATAATTTTGATTGCATTAAACAGAAAAGTTTTGCACAACCAAATACAATACAACCAAGATTAGGAGGGAAGCAGAAAACGGGGAAAGAATTTTTTCAACTAGTGTCTGTGATAATGGCCTCATTTCTAAAATATATAGAGAACTGAGTCAAATGTACAAGAATACAAGTCATTCCTCAATTGACAAATGGTCAAAGGATTATGAACAGGCAATTTTCAGAGGAAGAAATTATCAATAGTCATATGAAAAAATATTCTAAATCGCTAGTGATTAGAGAAATGCAAATCAAAACAACTCTGAGATACCACATCACACCTATCAGATTGACTAACATGACAGAACAGGAAGATGATAAATGTTAGAGAAGATGTGGGAGAGTTGGAACACTAATTCAATGTTGGCGGACCTGTGAGCTGGTCCAACCATTCTGGAGAGCAATTTGGAACTGTGCCCAAAGTGCATACCCTTTGACCTAGCAATACCGCTTCTAGGGTTGTATATCCAAGAGATCACAAAAATGGGAAAGGGTCCCACATGTACAAAAATATTTATAACAGTACTCTTTGTGTGACCAAAAACTGGAAATCAAGGGAATGCCCATCAATTAGAGAATGGCTGAATAAATTATGGTATATGAATGGTATATGAATGTAATGGAATACTATTGTGCCATAAGAAATGATGAACAGGAAGACTTCAGAGAGGCCTGGAAAGACTTATATGATCTGATGCTGAGGGAAAGAAGCAGAATCAGGAAAACTTTTTACACAGCAACAACCATAGGGTGAGAGAACTTTTTCTGGTAGACTTAGAACTTCATTGCAATGCAAGAACTTAAAAAATTCCCAATGGTCTTTTAAGGCAAAATGCCTTCCCTATCCAGAGAAAGAACTATGGAATTCAATCACAGATTATAGGAGATCATTTTCTTTTGTATTATATTTTGGTTTATTATATGATTTCTCCTATTCATTTTAATTCTTATATACAACAGGACTATGGTGGAAATGTATCTTGTAAGAATGTATGTGTAGAACCTATATAAAATTGTATATCATCTTGGGGAATGCGGAGGGAGGTAGAACGGAGGGAGAGAGAGGAAAGGAAAGAAAAAAAACTAGATTTTATGGTAGTGATTGTGGAACACTGGAAATAAATAAACAAATGAATAGATAAATAAATAGATAAAAGAAAACCCCAAAAGGAGTCACAAGGAATTGGATGTGACTGAAGGACAACTGAACAACAACATTTGTGTTAATAAATGTTATGTCAATAATGCTATTCAAGTGTCAACTCCCCCATTATTAGTGAAGGTATTGATCACAGAGAAGAATTATATAAATAATAAAGGATAATTAGTCTGTGTGACAAAATGAAGAAGAATTTTAAAACACAAAATAATCTGTTGGAGGAAATGTGAATATTTATCAATAGCTCAATCGTGTTCAACATACTTCCATACTATGTACCTAATAAATGAAGATGTTTCACATAATAAAATTTTCCCCATTTTCCTTCACTTGTCTTTTACTTGTCCTGAATAGTCTCTTTGATAAGTACATTTCTGTGTTTTACTGAAAAGTGGAATCAAATTTTACCTTTTAGGAAAAAATGAAGATTTCCCATGATTATTAATTAATGCTCACTCACTCCTCCTAACACTGGTACTTCCTTCTATGTACCTCTCAATGACATCCAAAATCTATCTTGAAGGTCAAGTGAAAATAATTTGGATTTGACTGCCTCAGTTCCATTTCCCCAATGATATTGTTGTTTGAACATATACTTTCATAAATCATCAAGACATAGCTCAATTTATCAAATAGCAGATTTTTTCATAAAATGTTTACTTTGATGGAGCATTTTAGACAGTGGAAAAACTTGACTTATTGCTGAAATAGCTGTTGATAGCTGCACATTTTCGGATAAAGACATTAGAATATCATACTACATTAAAAAAAACTTTCCTCAAACAACAGTTGTTTAATTTTAATTTTGACAAATCTAAAAAGAAGCAATTTGATGTGTGTGTTATTCTGTCACCACAAACAAATCTTATCTCTTCTTTCTGCTTCAATTTTATTATCCTCAAAATGACAATAATCATAAATTCATTACTTATTTCAGAGATGGTTATTAGAAAGATACTTTGTAAACTGTACAGCACCATGTCAATATGATTTGATGTCATACAATAAAATATAATATAAAAATCAATTTAGACTGATTATGAAACAGTACTAATAAAACTATTTCCACAAAATACATGATCTATTAAAAGTATCTTAGTTGCTTGGGTTCAATTTTTTTTTGTTTACTGCCCCCTCAATAGTAGAAAAAAATACAGACTCTTAGAACTAAAAGAGACCTTAGAGTCCTTTCTATATAGTCCCTTCATATAGTTTATATATAGTTCATATAGTCCCTATATAGTCCCTTCATACAGCCCAGCCCATGCCTGAACAAGAATGTTATAACTCAATATAATAACAACAATATTAATAATTGAAATTTATACATGGTTTTATGCCTTGCAGAGCACTTTACCCATATACTCTTAATTGATCACCACAACAATCCCTTAAAAAACATACTATTAGTTTATCAGTTTTACAGATGGGAAAACCAAGACAGAGACACTTTACATGTCTTCCTTAGGGCCACAGAGCCGGCAAATGTCTGAGGCAGGATGCAAACTTAGGTCTTCTTGACACCAAGACCAGCACTCTATCCACTGTGCTGCCTAGCAACATTCCTGACAAGTGGTCATCCAGCTTCTGCTTGAGGATCATCAGTGTAGTGAAGAGGAATGAGCTATTATCCAAAAGACAAGTGTACTTTTGAATGGCTCCTTATCGATTTATTTATTTTCTTACATGCCATTCTGAAACCTCTACTCAATGGCTCCTCATTCTGTCCTCTAAGACTAAAGAGAATAAAGCTAATTTCAATTCCATGTGACAGGTTTTTAGATACTTAAAGACAAGTATGCTGCCTGCTTTAAGTCTTCTGCAGTTAAGTTTCTCCTGTTTTTTCAAGTGATAGTTGTATGAAATTATTCCAATTTCCTCAATATGCTGGCAGATTACGCTTATAGACATCCTCAATCTCCAATATGAAGACATATAAAAAAAGAAAAAATCTGTAAATCAAAAGGATGTTCTAGATATTGTGTGCCAGGAAAACAGGTCAGCAAGATTCAAGTCTTCACCACTGATAAACATGATATCCCAAAGATATTCATCAGAGAGTTTCAGGCTTGGGATATCAATGGTACTAAAGAGATTACATTTCCTGGGAGAAATTCTGTTCTACACATAGAATACTCCATGTTTGTTTCATCCTCCACCATCTTGGGATAAAGTTATGAAGCATACACTCAGTGAGAGACAAATACTAGGTCCAGTATTAACTGACACAGATACCCAAATAGAACTCCCTACCTCTTACATTGTCAGATTCCTCAAATATGTAGGAATATTCTATCAATTGTGGAAGCTGATGACATCAGATTCTGCCCTGATATTGTATAGTATCTTGGACAATAGGAACCTTAATCAGTTAGATCTTTCTCCTTCCTACTGTTATTATTCCACTGAGATGGAAGGTACAAGAGGGGGTCACTAGCCTCCAACTGTGTCTGAGGTACCCTCACAGCTTTTGTCGTACCTGAATTCCTGGAGTCATCTTTGGCCAAAGTATACCTATAAAGATGAGTCCTACAAAATAATGCAACTTTATGCTAGAGAAATATGTTAACAGATTATTCAGTGAAGAATATAGGGGAATTCTTAGCTCAGTAGTGGCCATTTTGATAAAATGACCCCTATTAAAATGAAAACTATTCTAGACATAATAATCAACCTATAATTGAAATTGGTCCCTGGTTAATCAGGTATTGTTTCCATGAAGGCAGATACTTGGGGGAAGTGCGACATTTCTTTTTCTGATTTCAGGGAACTGAACCTCTCTTCTCTCTCCTTACCAATTCAGAAAGTCCTTAATCTCAGATTGCTTCTTTAGATATTATTAGTTATTACCCACAAAGGCAAATAATCATTCCTACTAAGAGGACTGGCTAATAGAAAGACAGGGAGACAAACCATAGATTCAGGTTAGGGCAGATCCAGCACAACAGGCAATGCTGGACCATGCTGTTATGGAGAGGCTAACAGAAAGGACAGGGAATCAAGCAAAGAACTGATAGAACTGACACTCTTCTGGGTCACTGGAAGGGATACACATTTATATTATCAAAAGAATAAGCGGGGGGGATGTAGAAGACTAGCAGATATGTTTCTCCCCTCTCATCATTAGTGGAGAGGATAGGAAGTAAAGTGAAAGAAGAAATATATGAAAGCCCTGAATCCTGATTCTAACCAAACCAGAGCTCACTGGCATGTTAGATTCAACATTTTCAAAACAGAACTCAAGATATCTCTCTCTACTCATTTATTTCCCATAATATCCCCCCTTTCCCTCCACAGAATCATCCTTTTAAAGAGGTTATTTTTTTAAGATGAAAAAATACAACCCAGGAAAATGAACCTTTTTTCATATTTCTTCCATATTCCTGACATGGAAGCCAATATCTTTCCAGTTACCCAGGTTCTCACAATATTTGTGTCACCTTTGACTCATTCTTACTCATCCACAAATCTAATCACTTGTTAAATCTCATCGGTTCTACATCCACCATATCTCTTGTGTTTGTCCCCTTCTCTCTGCTCATGTGGCTTACCTAGTTCAGAGTCAAATTGCCTCTCTCCCAGATTTTTGCAATATTCTCCTTATTGGTCTCCCTCTCTCTAATCCATCTTCCAAAGCATTTCTTCCTAACGTATAGGTCTGATTATATCATTCTTGTCCTAGATGAACTCCAGTGGCTTCCTAGGCATCTAGGATAAAACATTTTAATTTAATCTTATCTTCAGTTAAAATGTCATGTTATACATTGTATACACATGTAAACATAAATTTATACAAATACACGAATTTACACAAACATTTATTAGAACAGTAATGTATGCATGTGTGTAATTTGTACCTAAGAAAATATTCACAGATTGGGAATTTATGACTAACACTTTTTGAGTGAAAGTATGCAATTAAAAACATTTGGAGTCTGTTTCTGCAATGGAAAGAGCAAGAGAACAGGAGTCAGAAAGACCTGGGTTTGAATTCAGCTTCAGCCTCTTAATAGCTATCTGATCTTAGGTAAGTCATTTGACATCTTACAGCCTCAGTTTACACATGTGTCAAATGGGTTTAAGAATATCTATTGCACTTATCTCTCCTGACTTTTGGAGACTCCAAATGAAATAATTAACCAAGTATGTTTCATGAATTTTAAATGACTATCAAAATGTCAGTGATTATTATAATTACAAGAGAAAGTGAAGACTCAAATCCCAACACAATCCCTTAGAAACCCCTTTCTAAATTGACTTCATACCATTAATAACAAGGTTTTTGGTGTAGTCATTCAAATTTTTTTAAACCATCTAACTAGTATAATCATCTGAAAATGGTGGAATTGGACTAAATGACTTTTCAAATTCTTTTCAGTGTTAGATTTATGATTTTGTAACCCATTGACTCTCCAAATTTCATATCTTCTTTCTATCCAGAAAATATAACATGAAAGATTTTGTCCAGTAAGCTTGAAATGAACTAATATATAATAATATCTCTTTATTTGAAGAATATGGAAAATATGTTCCCTAAACTCAACTCCTTCCCCTCCCCCACCGAAATGAAATTAATCCTGCAATTTCTGTTCTTGATAAAGTCATTAGGATTCTTTACGATCATTGCTTCCTTTTCTAGATGTTCGCAGATCGATCGTCCCTTTGCCTGGTCACAGTATTGAAGCTTGGTTACTGGGGAAAGCTGAACAATGCTCTGTTGAATAAAATAGATTTCTTTTTTTTAATATTAGGTCAATCTGCTCCATTGTCTTTAATTACTAAGCTGTAGATTTCTGCTAAGGCCTAATGCAAGCAAGGATTGCCCTCATCCTGTCAGCGTGAGAGATTGTTGAGCAGAAATCAAATTACTGGCCACTTTGTCTCTGTCCCTAACCTTTTCTCTCTTTTTCCTGTTGACCAACTTGATACACAATGCTCCACTTTGGCTACTACTCGGTTGAAGTGTCCTAAGTCATTCTAGGCCTTACCACAAGGCTTTATTTATACAGTGAACTTAACTGAATTTTCTTGGAGTAAATGCTAGCTTTTCCAGCTGCCTTTGATTAGTAATTGCCAGGTTCCTACAAAATAGTGATGCAAAGATAAGCCACTCTTAGTTAGTAAAATATAACACCAAATATATGATATTTTCTCTCATATTCCTCTTTGTCCTAATAAGTAAAAGGTCAGTGTGCCTTCACGGTATAGTGACATTTTAATTCTACCATGAATCATCCAAATAGAGTTAATAATCCATTGTCATTAGTATTAATAACCATACTCTTAACTATCATATAAAATGGATACACTGAGCTAAGATACTGTGATTGTCCAAGGTAGATTATCTTCAGAGGATTTATAACTCATCCATATGGACCAACCCCAAATGGTGCATTTGGCTGCACATACATTTTCCTGATTGATAGGAATCTAAAATTGAAGTGATGAAATGTATTTAACCTTGGAAGTCCCTGTGGAATAGTCTAGATAGGAAGATACCAAATCATTTTGAAAAATCATTGTAAATCTTTACAGATCTCTGTGTCTAAAGAAATGCTTTAAATGCCTCTTCAATCTAGGCATGTATACTCAGACTCTCAGCTAATTTAAGGAAAAGTAATTGTCAAAATAAAAAACTCTGTTTTTTATTAAGCTCCTATTATGTATGGAAGATTTAGGGAGTCACTTCATAGATCTATGACTTCATCCAAATGGGTGATCCTTCCAAAGGTGATGATAACAATGCTTTCTCTTTGTTGTCTCTTCACTACTATGTCCTACAAACCTGTATGGAGACCTGTTTTTAGATTTTCTAACCCTTTGGGAATCAAGTAGGGTGCCTGTTTGTAAAACCTCCCTCTCATTACATTCTATCCCTCCTTTTCTATGTCTATATCTCTCTGATATTCACACAATCACAGAATTTGAAAGTTGACGAGGATTTCAGTGGTCATTTAGTACAACCCATACCTCAAGGAAATTCCTACTGTTACTTGCCCAATAAGTGGTCATCCAACCTCTATCTGACATTCTTCAAACCATATTTCCTTCCAAATTACCTTTGCTAGCATATTGCATTCTTCTAGAACCCACCACAGTCCTCTTACATACCTATCTGGGGACTCAAGACTTTCATTCTTCCCATACTAATCATTTCATGATTTAGAACAGTGTGGCATCACTGGAATAATATTTACATTTAAAACAATAGAAACAGCAAGAGGCCATTACATCAAGGAGAGTATTAAAATCATTAAAACAAATATAATCACCCAAAGGCAAACAAGTCCAGTTCCCTCTGTTCAATTCTGAGCCCAGCTTTTTATAAACGTGTCGTGTTTTTCTAATGTATGTGTACTGATACCACCTTTAAGGGTCGTCGAATAGATTGATATGTCAAAGCTTGGACAATAGGATTTCTTGATTCATTCTGTTTCTCCTGTGTAGACACTTAGGTCAAATTCTTTTGATTAATTATGGGCCTTATTTAGAAAGCTTTGTAATGTTCTGGGTCTTAACACAATCTGTACCATGTCATCCACAAACAGAGTTCCACCATTTTTTTGGAAATCCCCTTTGAATTCACATTCTCCGTTTGATATTCTCTGATAGTAGCAAATCTCTTAGAGGAGCACATCTCCTTGTTTTATGATTTGCTTGATAATAACCAGAAGGCTATCAAATAAAGTTATCTCTTGTTACAACTTTCAGGGAACATTGTTTGATTTTGATTTACACATGGGAGAAATTGTGTTGGATATGTTAAATGTTTTTAAAGCAAACTTTTCCTCTGCCAAATCCATTTTTTAGAGTCAACAAATAATAATCACAAAAATATCTTCTGCTATCTATACCTTTCAGTCAATTCTGTATCTATAGATATTTGGTCATCTACAGAATACTGGGAATCCTATTTATTTACCTTTCAAATCTATTGCAGTGATGTTCTTGATGGATTTTTGTGTGGCCTATTTTTACAAAGACTTTGGTGGTAATGGAACTTTAGCCAAATGGGTTGCCTTTTGAAGGGAATGCAAAAGAATATGAGCCTTTGAAGAACTTGATATCCTATGCGTATATGTATATAGGCACATGTGCATATATATATGTTTGTATATATACAATATATGTACATATACATATATGTACATATGAAAGATATGAGGAGAGAGAGATACAGAAAGATAGAGAAAGAGAGAGAGAGAGAGAGAGAGAGAGAGAGAGAGAGAGAGAGAGAGAGCGCATTCAGAAAGCTTCTGGAAGGACCCAAGTAAGTCAAACAAACCTGAAGGAATTTAAAGATAAAACTTTAAATCTAAAAACAAGCAATAAAATAATCTAAGATATGTGTAAAGATGCCTACAAGGCTCTCTATAATCTGTCAGTGACAGTGGATCACATTTGGTCTCTAATATTATATTCCCTCATGTTCTGAGTGAGTAAATATAAATGACATTAAAGAAAATAAAGATAAGGCAAACAACTGGATTGGACAAAGATAGAGGAATGAATTTGTTCTAGGAGCAACTCAGTTTGATGGTGTTGATGGAGTATTAGTTCTCAATATATTCAAAAGATGAAGGATGTCAAAGTCAGAAGAGCAAAGCAATGGAGATTTTTCTGCAAGCTGCATGAAAGATGGCTTGAAAAGCAGGTAAATCAGAGGTACAAAAACCTTTTTAGGGGAAGCTATTTTTCAATAGTCCAAGCAAGAAATAATGCAAATCTTTGCTAAGGTAATGGAAATAACTGGTAATCTAGGGACTGATATGAAACATTCCATGATAGTTCAGTCATTAGATTTGGTAACCAATGGATGCATATAACAAATTAGAGGAGTGCCTAGGTGACTTATTGCATAGAATGCTAGATTTGGAGTCAGAAAGATGTCTGAGTTCAAATCCTGTCTCAGGCATTTATTAGTTGTGTGGCTTTCATTAGGCCAATTAATCTCTTTTAGCTTGTTTCCTTATTCACAAAATAGGGATAATAATAGTACCTAGTCTGCAGAGTTGTCATGAGGATCAAAGATAACCCAAGAAGAGTTTTGTGAGCCTTAAGGTACTATAGAAATGCAAGATTTTATATATGGATTCTCAAAGCTCAACCTAACTCAAAATACATCTGTATGGTTAAGGGTTTGATTCTGCAGACGCCTTCCTTAACCCAAGAGCTCCCTGCAACATGTGCAGCTTGGTTGTTTGACATCATAATGGCTACCAGATACAAATCTAGGCTGGTCTATATTTTAATTGTAATATCGGAAGCTATAATGAATGAAATATGTGTTCTTTCTCAAACTAACTTGCAATCTCTTCCCGCAAAACAAGTAGAATTCATTAAGACTAAAATGATATAGTAGATGTTGATATAGCTACATTTATTCAATATAGAACACCGGGAATACTTGCTTAGGGTTTATTGTGTTTCTTTTTCCAATCTGCATTCACTCAATATTTTAATTTCAAAGTTATTTTAATACCACTTCATTAAAAAAAATTCTTCGTCCTCTATCTTCTACCTCTCCTCCCACTGAGTTGAAGTTACAGGATGATCAGATATATCTGATTACTTATGTATCTTCATGTAATTAAGATAATGAATTTGGCATCTTTCCTTTTACAATATTTTTAAGTAATTTTACTTCAGTCAATTGGGATTGCATTTGATAATGATCTGATAAATAATGAAGGGGGAAGAAATCAAATATTGGAAGTTATTCAGTAAATCTAACTCAAGAGAAATTCCCCCAAAATTCCAGAATTTATAAACATAATTTATGGAAATTCAATGGCCTTCATAAAGATATCTGCCTATAACTTTTAATCTGGTGAATTTGGCATGTTTCATCCATAAAAAAATTGTTCTTTAAAAAAAAAAGCAAAACACAAATGTGCAAGTTGGTGTCTTTATGCCATTTCCTGATCAGGCATCTTTTTTTCTTACTTTTTTCTGGCTTGAATAAATATTTCTATTTTATGAATACAATGATAATTCTTGCAAATCCTGTGATATTAGAGAGTGAGATAAGAAACTGTTCACATATATGTACCAAGCCAGACACCTTAAATAGTAGAAGGTATGGCATAGCAAGAAAAAATGTCAGTAAATGTATCATTAATTCATAGGAGGAAATATTCAAGAAAAGAAAGAATAAAAATAACTAAGCACAACACTGAAAAAAATCAGTAACCAATAAATACTTAGAGAATATCCAGAAAAAAGGACTGCAAAAAATATTTGCCTGAAAATTTCTACATCAAGTGGAGAAATACTTAAACAGATAATTTGGGAGGGAGAAAACAACCCATATGCACCTGTCAATTTAGATATTACAGAGGGCAGCAGGTATACTCCAGGAAGTACATTATCATTAGAGAGGACTTTTAATTCACAGAAGATTATATTTCAAAGGAGTAGAAATGATAACTTATGACCTTAGATATCCAAGCTAAAAGGCACATAGAATAGGTAAGAATAAAGTGAACTAGATATCTAAATGTGAGATATAAATTTATACTACTAGATAACACTGAGAACTGCCACAAGGTGACTCATGAATAACATGTAGTTACAAAATGGAATATCATATTCAAAAAAGAAAAAAAAAGATTAGATAATATAGGCTATGAGCTACCATGTCTATCAGAGAGTAAATCTATAAATTAAAACGGTAAAGGTTATGAATTTCATTTCTGTGACAATTAATGGAGAAAGAAACATAAGCTATATAGTGATAGAATATACTACAGATAACCCAGAAAAAAATAGGAAGTATATTTCAGTTTAAGAATATCAGAGACTTGAAAAGATAGGTAACATATGGCAGTAATACAGACTTTTAAATTTCTGTGTATCTATTGAAAATCTTTGACAGAAGCAGAATTGTTAATAAATACTTTACTTCCCATAATGATGCATTTATTATTCAAAAGGTAGAAGTGATAAGAGGCTAATTTTATTTTGGATCATATTTGGGCTAATAAGGAAGTAAAGATACTATAGCAATTGTGAAAAAGCTACCACTTTATTTTAGATTTCATGATGAACAAAAAGAGGGAAGCTATAGATAATTGGATGTGCATCTTTGCTTTTTTAAGAGCAAATTTCAACATGATCAGGGAAAATAATAATGCATAATCCCATGATGGATAATTCTAAAGAGGAAATCAACTTAAAAGGTGTGGGATTCTCTCAAGAATGAAATTCGAATGAAATCAACAAAAGTCCCATATGAGAAAGAAACAAGGGTCAGATTCTAAAGAGACTGAAGTGTATGCACTTTAGCAACAAACTGAGATTTTCAGAATAAAAGTACAAAAGATGGGAGCAAAAGTAGGTATCTAAAACGAAATGCAAAACATTTAAAATATTAGTTCTAAATCTCAGAATAAGTTGAGATGGAAAGACTAAATGAAGAAAAATAATTATTTTTGTTATTGTGGATGGTGGGACAAGAAGAAGATAAAATATTGATGAGATAATTGCTTGGAGTAGATGGGATAATGATAATGAATGTAGAAGATTTAGGAAGAGTGAGCTGTAATTTTGCTTTTATTATCTGTATCAAAGACAGAAACCCTTCACATTAGAAGAATATAATAAGAACAAGAAAAATTGCTAGCAAGAAGTTGGAACTCCAAGGGAATGCAACTCATTTCCCTCAATGAATTTGTCACCAGTCTCCAGCAAACGCCATGTTCACTGTATATTTCAGTATAAGATAACTGAAAGATGTGATTGATGAGTTGTATATAAGAAAAATTTTAAAAATTGTGAAGGAAAAAGAAAGAACTACAGAACTAGAAATAAGAAAATAACCCAACTGTAGAGGGAAAAAAAAGGTAGAAAGAAGGTATATTCTTTACACTGCACAGTAATTCTAATTTCTGGAAAATT
Organism: Bettongia penicillata ogilbyi; assembly: GCA_023548195.1. NCBI lineage: Eukaryota > Metazoa > Chordata > Mammalia > Diprotodontia > Potoroidae > Bettongia > Bettongia penicillata. The sequence goes on from JAJHZJ010000008.1 coordinate 8,214,356, forward strand.
TCCACAAAGTCTTATAAGAAAGATAATTTATGAACATTTAAAATTGAAAGTGGTTATTAGTAAGAGCATAGATTCCAAAATAAGTCATTACAGACTAACTTAATTTCTTTCATTTATTGGATTACATCAGGAAACTGTGAAATAACAGAGTTTTCATGCTTGCATTTGACAAAGTCAAAAGTGACTTTTGGCAAAGTCTATCATGCTATCTTTTTATATAGGATTGACATGAGATGGATAATAGTATAATTGAATTGGAATTATTTGAATGACTGGACCCAATTTTAGTGATTATTGTGTGAACTGGGAGGAGGCCTCTAGTGGAGTGCCCTAGACATTTTCCCTTGACCATCTTTTGTATGAGATTTTCACCAATGGCTGGCATGATGGCTAGATGGCATACTTATTGTTACCAGATGACAAAAAGATGAGAAACAGCTAGTATATTTGACAGCAGCATCAAGATCCAAACATATCTCAAAAATGATAGAAAGACTGGAACAAGATAAAAAATAATTCATACAAATGTGAAATCTTAATTTTAATTTGTTAAAAACTCCAAAGGTCCAGCATGAGCAAACAATGGCACTTCTTGTGAAAGAGTTCTGGGGATTTTAGTATGCTACAAGCTGAACATGAGTCAAAAGAGAGACCTGGCACCCAAAGACACCACTATTGTCTCATGATGAATTAATAGAGGCATAGTGCCCAGTATGTAGTCATAGGTCTAGTGGGCCTTTCCTGTTCAGATCACATCTGGACTGTGGTATTCAGTTTTAAGCCTCATATTTTAGAAGGAACATTAACAAGCTGGAATATCTCCAGAGAAGGAAAAAGAACTGAAGAAAAGGGCTGGAAATCATAATGTATAAAGGTCAGTTAAGTAAGTGGAGGTATCTACATGGAAAAAAGGCTAAAGAAGGACATGATAGCAATCTTCAAGAGTTTTAAAGGCAGTTGTAGAGAAAAGCTATCAGACACATTCTAATTAGCACCAAAGGACTGAACTAGAAACAAGGTGGACAAAGTACAGAGGAACAGATGTCCACTATAAGGAAAATTGCCCTTACAATTGAGTGCTATCCAGAAGTGAATTAGTTTGCCTTAGGAGACTCTCCATCTCTCGAGATCTTCAGTCAAAAGCTGCATGATTACTTACTGGCAGTGATGCCAAAGGAATTCTTGTTTTAGCACAGGTTGGGCAAATTGACCCTTGATATCCTATCCAATACTAATATTCTATACAGTAATGAAAAAAGAGAATATGCTTTCAGATGAAGTCTATCTCTAACACTGTGTTGTTCATTCCCCAAGTCTAGTTCCTCTTGAGGTCTGTATTCAAGCTCCCAGGTGGGTTGACCTTGAGTTCTATCTTGAAACTATGCATAGACACAATCAAAGACCAATAAGGAGTGAACACTTTATTTTTTACCTTCCTTCCCTAAGGTGTTGAGTCATTGATTTCTCTTGACCTCCCCCTCAATGCCCTGCCCATCACCATCATGTGAGGGAATCTTAATGAGCATGTGTTCTTATAGTGTTAAATATTACATAGAAATATACCATTATTGATATATTCTCACTCTCCACTTTCCAAGGATATGTCGAATCATTTCACCATAGAAAATTGATGAAAATTTAGAAAGATACATGGAAATCCCTTGAGATTTCTTAGATAAATTATACCAGACTTCTTTAAAAATAAAATTGGCAGAGTCCGGGACAGTGAAAATATTATAGAGTGTATCTAAATTCCAGTGAGTAAATATCCAGTATGATAATTTCTCTTACAATAACTGTGGACAAGATGTATAAATATGTAATAGAAGATAATACAATGAGATTTATTCATAGCTGGTTTAAAAAAACACCAAAAAATAGTTAGAGGATTAGTGTCAAGTATAAGTAGGTCTCTAGTGGCATATTTATCTTTGAATGTCCTGGTCAATACTTTTTTAAGTGTCTTGCAAGAAAATATGGAAAACATTTTTAACAAAATTTTGAAAGGCATAATCCTAGAAAGGTTAATTAATATATTTAATAGTAAAACTAGGGTTAAGATCATCTTGAAATAATGGACTTCACAAAGGGAAAGATAAAAAACTGGTCCTGTGATTTCACTGGTGTAGGAGACTCCTAGATGAAGAAATTTCCCTGATAAATATGGCTACATATTTTTTATGAAACTTACAGTCTTAACAGAGTTGCTTCTGAGCATCAAGAGTTTAAATGACTTATTCAGGGTCACAGAGCCAGCATGTTTCTGACAGCACTTGAACTTATGTCTTCCTGCCTCTGAGGCTACCTGTACTCCTCACATAACTCTAGCTCCAGTCTACAAGAGCTTAAGTAAAAACAGCATCAAAACCTTCACTACCATAGTATATGGGAAATCAACAATTCATATGTAAAAGACTTAGGGCTTTTAGTTTATTTTAGACCAAATAGGAGTCACTGCATTCTCTGCTATAATATTTGGCTCCTCTGTAGTTTCTTCCCTCACAAATATATCAGTCACAGGGTTGCCAAAATCAACCTTCTACTTCATAACTCCAAATAACTGCCATGTTCAAAATTTCAATGACTTCCTATTGCCTTTGGAATCAAATGTAATGTCCTTTACTAAAGGTCCTCTAAAATCTTCCACCTACCTGAGCTTCCAGGTTCATTTAAGCTCATTGCCTCTATTTACCTCATTTTAAACCAAAAGGGAAGAGCTAGGAGCTCTTTGGACTCCACATGCTATTTGTCTCCCATTTTGGGCAATTATGAAGTTCATTCCTGAAGCCTGGATTAGGATTCTTCCTCATCAAAGTCCTGTTAACATTCTTCTTTTCCTTCATGTTTCAACTGATTTGTCATCTTATTCATGAACCCTTTGCTGACTTTTTCAGATCAAAACTTTTTCTTTTTCCTCAAATTTTCCAGCACCACTTTCTCTGGATTTCTTTTTTGTCCCCATCACATTCCATCTTATACTGTTTTTATTTATCTGCTTTCCTCCCTTTACTAAAAGTAAGATCTTGAAAACCAAGGACGATTATTTTTCATCCATGTATCCCAAGTGCTTTGTATTAGACTTTCAACAAAGTTGGCACAGAATAGGTATCGTTTTATTGGTTATAGCTGCCAAAATTGCTAATGCATTCTTAGCTTCTATTAATAGAGGTATGGTGTGGAGATAGAAAATGAGAAGTAGAAAAAAAGAGGAGAGATTACCCCCTACCTTGGTAGTAGGGATGTACACACTTGTAATGAGGTTGACACATGCATTGCCAGAAACAAACTAAGTGTTTGGGAAGCTCCAAAGGAAAGTGTGAGAGAGAAGACATATTAAAATGACTACCAGACTGAAGGCCTACAGAGCCATTGTGCTGACCTCATTGTTGTTATGCCTGGGAAACCTGGGCAGTCTACAAGTGACATGCCAGGAAACTGAGTCACTTCTATTTGAATTGCCTTAGGAAGATTCTGAAGATCACCTGGCCTTATAAGGTACCAGACACTGAGGTCCTTCTTGAACTAAATTACCAAGCATTCAAACTTTCCTGCAGAGAGCTCAGCTCTAATGAGCTGGACATGTTTGAATGTCAAACATACACTTGTCTAAAAGACTAATTATGGAGAACTTATAGAGGTCAAGCACTCACATGGTGGTCAGAAGAATCTATATAAGGACACTCTTCAAAGTCTCTCTTAAGAACTTTGAAATAGACTGTGTGACATGGGAGACACTGGTACAAAACTGGCCAGGAAGACGTGCCCTCGTCAGAGATGGTACTGTGCTTTAAGAGCAAAGTAGAATTGAAGAAGCTAAAAAAATGCAAGATGTACAGATTTAGAAAATCCATCCCAAATGTTTACTTGGACTATTTGCGCCTGACCTGTGGTAGAGTCGATGCCTTGTAACTTGACTCTACTATAATGATGTCATTTCAGTCCTCTAGAGAATGAAGGACAGCAACCAACTTTGTATGTATCAGATGAATTGAATTAAAGTGAATTGATTTGATATTTAATACTTTTGTGAGCGTGGTCAACTTTGGACTTCGATTTGGTTAATTGTGAAATAAGGTGGGGGGATAATCTACGATCCCTAAGGTTTGATCTATTTCCAAATCCATACTCCTAGCAACTATGTCAGAATAAATAAAACTGAACAACTTACAAGCCTTTGCAATTCTCAATCACAACAAAACATGACAAACTGACTTAGGACATCGAGGATCAGAGAGTTTATTCTGGAAGAAGAGTAGTGAATTAACAAAGCAATTCCTATTAACTTTGAACAAAGGTGATGTCATTCTAAAATGTAATCTGACATAGACTAAGTGATATGTTAGCAAACAGTGAATTCCCAGGGCATAGTCCTAGCCAGTACTCATGGTGAGTCAAATATTTAATAAACATGTGGTTTTCTTTCTAGTGACTGAGTTCTACACTTTGATTTGATGAATCTGGTACTATAGTTAGTCAGACAAGCCATTATTGGCTTTCTAAAAAATTTGAAAAGGTTTATTATATATCTTAGTATTTGTAAGTCTAATTATGAGTTCTTAAGCAAAATTGTTTCAGGATTTAAAAGAAGTTAAATCAAACAAATTGTGTAGTTCAACTGATTGTATTTAAATCTGTGTGCCTTATCAAACACAGTAACACCTGGAATTGCCTGCAGAAATTTTTTTCTTGCTCTTATAAATAGTTCATTTAAAATGAATGAAGTTAAGAAATTAAGAGAGAATCACCCTGTTGACATCTGCCTTTATAAGACTGACCTTAAAATACATAAACCAAGAAAGTCCTTTGAACTAAAGCTGTTATGCAGACAGAGCCTAGAAGTTAGCTAAGAGTGAGAACATTATATATTATGGATTTTGGTAACTTAATTAACATATCCTCAAATTCTCTCAGTGTATAAATTATGGCTTTCTCCCACTCTTCCCCCCAACTAATGTAGCTACACTGGGAAGGATGTTAATTCTTCCAAGCAATGGGGGATAAGTTATTGCTGCTGTGCTTTTAAGGAATAGTTTATACACTGGATCTGGCTGAACATTTAAAACCTTTTGTTTCAAAATGATTTCTCTTTCTCTGTGTTTCACTACATCTGGCCCAGATCCAGAAATTTGGTATCCTTGTGCTTTGTAGAATAAATGGTGGATTGGATGAAAGCCACAAATTCAAATACTCCCCTCCACTCGAAGGATTTTTGAAATCCCACCTGTTCCACAAAGTCTTTCCCAGCTAACTCCATCAAGGAGGAATTTTGCTGGCTTTGGCCCTGGATGTCTATGCAACTCCCAGGACTCCACTTCCCTTGTTCAAATCAAACACACTTTGGACAATGATTGATATGTTTCATGGATATTAATTGGATGCTCTCTTGTCTAAGTAGGGAGAAAATAGCTTTTTCATGTTGGATCCAATGTTGTCTTAAATCGTAGACCCCAAGACAATGAAGACTTTCTCTACCATGGTGAATTGGATTCTTTCAGTACTCCAAGATTAGGGATTTGTGATGGTGGATTTATACTTGGGCCTCACTGAGTTGGCAGCAAAAGTCAGAATTGCTTCCTGTTTGGGTTCTGAAGGAGTGATAAGCAAGTACTTATCTTCATTTGGGTCATTTCTTTCAATTACTTAAGAAGTAAACACACCGTCCTTTTGAGCTGTGTTTCCTGAGTTAATGAGGTAGGAGAGCTCTGTTTGCAGGACATTAGTTGCTCCTCAGTGACAGCAAAGCAAACTGCAGGAGCTACATCTGTAATTGGTTTTCTGATACTGCCTTAGCAAACACACATGAGAGTGAGGTTCATGGAAGGGATAAATGGATTTAGTTACCTTCACACACGGCCTTCAAAGACTGCTTTAATTAGCTTTCCTTATAGTGGGCCTCCCGCCCCCAAACACAATGTCGCCTGTTGATTTAACATACAGTAGTTGGAGCATTCCTGCTAAAGCCAGGGCTCTCTTCTGTCAGAAAATGTGGCTCCCTGGTGAAGCTCAGAAGGAATGAAAGAGGCAGTGGAGAGAGAGAAAGCTAGAGTGGGGACAGAGAGACAGACAGAGAGACATATATAGAAAGAGATAGGCAGAAGGATACAAGACAGACACACACACACACAGAAAGACACACAGAGAGCCAGTCAGAGGTAGAGACAAAGAGAAAGAAAGAGAACAGAGAGACAAAGAGTGAGAGACATAGGCAAAGAGAGACTGAGAGATAGAAAGAGATGGGGGCAGGGTAGAAATCTAATGGTTCTGTGATGTCACTAAAGGCAACATCAAAGAAATCATATATTCTATCAACTATGAAATGGAAATTCTCAATAAATTAACTCATTTAATTTTTAGTTGTGTGTGTGTGTGTGTGTGTGTGTGTATGAAAGAGGCAGAGGGTACTACTGAGAGACACTGAAAGGAACTCTTCATAATAACACCATTTTGTTTATATGATATTCAACACACTGTATGAGTTGTTTAAATTCCAGTACAGTATAATCATAACTAGTATTTACACATATCTTTAATGTTTGAGAAGTGAGGTGCAATGGATTGGATCCTGGGCTTGGAGTCAGAAAGACTGCTTTGAAACCTTCCCCAAACACTGAGTGTCTATGTGAACTTGGGGAAGTCCTTTTAACTCTTTATGTATATTTGTACTATTGAAAGTTATTTCCATTTAAAGCTACTAGTACATCAATTCTTCAAATTAGAAGGAGCCACAGAAGCCAGTTAATGTTATCCACATCTGAAAGGGAATTCCTTTCACTCAGTCCTCTAGAAATGATCACGTGTCCTTGTAGTATAAGAATTCTAGTAATATTAACTTTAAGGTTCTTCCTACCTTTCAACCTATGATCTCCATGCTGATTACATTTGATCCTTATAACAACCCTCTTTACTCAGTGATGCACCATTGTCACCATTTTATAAATGGAGAAATGGATTGAAGATAAAATGAGCTGCTCAGTATTATATAGTTTGTGAATGTCTAAGGCAGCATTTGAATTCATGTCTTTGTGACTCCAAGTTCAGCACTCTACTCACTGTTATCATAATTTCTTTATAAAAATAATATTTTACTCTCCATAATCACATATAAAAACTATTTTACCATTCCTTTATTTTCAAATGTTGAATTGCAAATTATTTCCCTCTCTCTACCCTACCCTCCCACCAATAAGAAGGCAAGAAATTTGACATAAGTTATACATGTGCAGTCATACAAAATATATTTCTATGTAAGACATGTAGGGAAAGAAAATATAGACCAAAAAACCCCCAAGAAAAATAAAGAATAAGCATTCTATTTTCATCCAGACTCCATCATTTCTTCCTCTGGAGATGGGTAGCATTTTTAATCACAAGTACTTAATAACTGGATCACTATCGCTAAGAATAGCTAAGTTATTCACAGTTGATCATCATGAAATAAATATTGACATTGTATACAATATTCCAGTTCTGCTCATTTCATTTTGTATTAGTTCATGTCTTTTCATGTTTGTCTAAGAGCATCCATTCTTACAATGCAAAAGTATTCTGCCACAATCATATACAAAAAACTTGTTCAGCCCTTCCCCAGTTGATTCCCCAGTATCCTCAATTTTTAATTTCTTGCTGCCACTAAAAGAGCTGCTATAAATATTTTTGTACATATAGGTCCTTTTCATTTATTTTATCTCTTTGAAGTACAATGTAAACCTAGTACTGGTATTTCTTGATCAAAGGTATGCATGGTCCTAGAGCCCTTTGGGCATAGTCCCAAATTGCCCTCCAGAATGGTTAAATCAGTATAGAATTTAACCAACAGTGTATTCAGGTCTTGATTTTCCCACATCCCCTCCAATATATGTCATTTTCCTTTTCTGTCACATTAGCCAATCTGATAGGTGCAGGGGGTAGCTCAGAATTGTTTTATTTTGCACTTCTGTAATGAGTAGTAATTTAGAGCATTTTTTAAAAATATGTCTATAAATAGCTTTGATTACTTCATCTAAAACTGGTTATTTGTATCCTTTGAAGGTTTTTCAATTGAGAGATAGCTCTTATTTTTATAAATTTGACTCAGTTCTCTATATATTCAAGAAATGACATCTTTATCAGAGGAACTTTTAATTTTTTTTTCATGGTAATGAATACAATGCATTTCCCTGTATCCTATTTCTTCTTTAATCCTACTTTCTTTGTCTCACCAGTTATCTTGTCCTTTCTCAAAAGCATTCTCCTTCTGACTTTTACTCTCCTTCAATCTTTCCTTTTCATCTTCCATTTCTCTTGTCCCCTTCCCTTCCTACTTTTCTGTATTTTAAGATAGATGCTTATACCCAAACTGAGTATTGTGTTATTCTGTCTCTGAGCCAATTACAGTGAAAGTAAGGTTCATATGCTCACCATCCCACTGTAAAATCTTTTTGTGCCTTTTTCATTTCAGATAATTTAACCTGTTCTACCTCTCCCTTTCTCTTTCTCCCAGTGCATTCTTCTTTCTTACCACTTAATTATATATTTTTTAAGATAATCATCCCAACATATTGAAGTCACATCCATACTCTCTGTCTATGTATAGTCCTTCTAACTTTCCTAATACCGAGAAAGTTTTTAGGAGTTACAAGTGTTGTTTTCCCTTTTAGGAAGGTAAACAGTTTAACGTTGTTGAATCTCTTATGATTTCTCTTTGCTTTTTATGCTTCTCTTGAGTTTTTTTTTTTGGAAGTCAAATTTCCTATTTGGCTCTAGTCTTTTCCTTAGGAGTTCTTGGAAGTCTTGGTTTCTTTGAATATCCGTTTTTCCCCTGAAAGAGTTACTCAGTTTTTCTGGGTTGGTGATTCTTGGTTATAATACTAGTTCTTTTGCTCTTCAGAATATCATATTCAAAGTCTTCCAGTCCTTTAATGTAGAAACTGATAAATCTTGGGTTATCCTGACTGTGGCTCTATGATACTTGAATTGTTTGTTTTTGGCTGCTTACAATACCTTCTCCTTGACCTGGGAGCTCTGGAATTTGACTATAATATTACTGGGAGTTTACATTTGGGGTTCCCTTTTGGGAAATTATAGGTGAAATTTTCTCTTTCAATTTTACTCTTTCATTCTAGAATATTGGGGCAGTTTTTCTGGATAATTTCTTAAAAGTTGATGTCCTGATTTTTTTTTTCATTGCTTTCAGGTACTCCAATAATTTTGAAATTATCTCTCTTGGATCTATTTTCTAGGACAGTTGCTTTCCAATGAAGTATTTTACATTTTCTTCTATTTTTTTCATTCATTTGGCATCGTTTGATTGCTTCTTTATGTCTCTTAGAATCATGCACTTCCACTTGTTCAATTCTATTTTTTAAAGAATTCTTTTCTTCAGTAAGCTATTGGACCTCTTTTCCCAACTGGCAATTCTACTTTTTAAGGATTTCTTTTCTTCAGTGAATTTTTGCACTTCTTTTTCCATTTAATCAATTCCACTTCTCTAGAAATTCTTGAAAGATGAAGAGTTGTTAGATTTTTGTGTTCTTTTTCCCATTTGACCTATTATGTTTTAGAAGTATTTTCTTTAGTTTTTTTGTGCCTTTTTTACCAACTTATTGACTCTTTTTTCATTATTCTCTCATATAACTCTCATTTCTCTTCCCAATTTTCATGTACCTTTCCTACTTGATGTTTGAAATTCTTTTTGAATTATCCCATGACCTGAGGCCATGTCATATTTTTTTCTTTGAGGCTAGGATGTAGGGGTTTTGACTTTGTTGTTTTCTTCTACATTTGTATTTTGATATTCACTGTCACCACAGTAACATTTATAGGCAGGATTTTTATCTGTTTGCTCATTTTTCCAGTCTGTTCCTTGACTTTTAACTCTATGACAATGTGGGACTCTTCTTCTGGAGTGGAGGGGACATCATTCCTAAGCTTCAGGCATTTTGTGTAACTGTTTTCAGAGGTAATTCTAGGGAGTTATAAGTTTTTGGTTCTTCCAAGGGTATGATATAAGGAAATATGTTTTTATTCCTCTCCTGTTCTGTGCTGTAATCTATAAGTGGCCACAGGCACAAATTTCACCCTGAAACGAGGGTACCAACTCCCTATAAGGATGTAAGCTCTGGTGTGCTAGGGATCCTCCTTGCCCTGGGACTGAGACCCAGGACTGTGACACAGATTGAAGTATAAGCAATGCAACAGAATCCTATCCATGATGATAGGAAAGGGTCCCCTGTAATCTCCTTCTGCCCCTGATACAGTTACCTCCAAGGCATACTGCTAGTTTGCTGGGGCATGGTCTGTAGAGGACTGTATTGGACTCCACTCTCAACTGTGGTGCAACAGACCACCTGTCAACCTTCTAAGTTGTGTTAGGCAGGAAAATTATTTAACTTGATCCTTTTGTGGCTCTACTGCTCTAGAACTTGTCTTGAGACATTATTTACAGGTGTTTGGTGGACTTTGGAGAAGAACTCAGGGGAGTCCCTGCCTTTTCTCCATCATCTCTGCTTCCCCTTTCAATAATTTTCTTTAAGAATGCTTAATATGTAGTTATTGCTTATGTCAAAGTGTATAAAAGCCCTAGTCACAATTAATCTTTACTAAAGAGGTATATATATATATCCTCTGAAATTCTTTTCTGTTGTTCATACTCATTGACATTCATTATTACCCAGTAACTAAATTTGTACCTTAATTTAAATATAAAACAGTGTGCTTACTGCCACACACACACACACACACACACACAGAATTTATGCTAATTTTAATGAAACTAAACTATTTAGAACTACTTACTTTTAGAACCATTAGTACATTCAGTATCTAAAGAGAATGCAAATACTTCTTCTTGTTCTTCTAGATGAATTTTGATCCTATGTTTGCTAGTCTAGAAGATAATTTTTGGTAGCTTGATTGGTATGGCACTGAATAAGTAAATTAATTTAGGCAGAATTATCATTTCTGTTATACTAGCTCAGACTACTCTGGAGCAACTGATGTTTCTCCAGTTATCTGGATCAGACTTTAGTTGTGTGAAATGTGTTTCATTATTGTTATCATATAGTCCCTGGGTTTGTTTTAGCAAGTAGATTCCCAAATATGTCATAGTGTCTACAATAACTTTAAATGTGATTTCTCTTTCTATTTCCTGCTGTTGGGCTTTTTTTAAGTAATACATAGAAATGCAAAAGATCTATGTGGCTTTATTTGGTATTCCCACAACTTTGCCAAAGTTGTTTATCATTTCAAGTAATTTTTTTACTTGATTCTCTAAATATATTAAATATCGTCTGCAAAGAGTGGTAACTTAGTTTCTTCTTTGCCTATTCAAATTCCTTCCATTTCTTTTTCTTCTCTTATTGCTAAAGCTAACGTTTCTCGTACCATATTGAATAACAGAGGTGATAATGGAAATCCTTGTTTTATTGAGAATGCATCTAGCTTATCCCCATTAAATATAATGCTTGCTGATGGTGTTACGTAGAAATGACTTATTATTTTAAGGAAGGCTTCATCTATTTCTGTGATCTCCAGTGTTTTCAGGAAGAATGAGTGTTGTACTTTGTCAAAAGTCTTTTCCGTATCTATTGAGATAATCATATAGCTTCTGTTAGTTTTGTTGTTGATGTGACCAATTGTGCTGATAGTTTTCCTGATATAAGTCCTACCTGATTAAAATGTATTATTCTCTTGATAAGTTAATGTAATCTTTTTGCTAATATCTTATTTAAAACTTTTGCTTCTATATTTATTAGTGAAATTGGTCTATAGTTTTCTTTTTGTTTTGATTCTTCCCACTTTAGGTATCAGCACCATATTTGTATCATGAAAAGAATTTGGTAGGATTACACAAATTTTCCCAAATAGTTTACAGCATATTGAAATTAACTATTCTTTAAATATTTGATAGAATTCACTTGCATGTCTATGTGGCCCTAGAGATTTTTTCCTAGGGAGTTCATTGATAACTAGTGCAATTTCTTTTTTGGGGTGAGTCTTTTTTTACTTATTTAATATTTACTTATTTAAGTCTTTTAGTACCTCTTCTGTTAAGTTGGGCAATTTATATTTTTTGGAAAAATACATCAATTTCACTGAGATTGTCAAATTTATGGACATACAGTTGGCCAAAGTAATTTCTCATTTTTATTTTAACTTCCTCTTCATTGGAGGTGAATTCATCTTTTTCATTTTTTTTCATTTTTTCGTTTTTTTTATTTTTTTGTTTATTTTTTTGCTTTAACACAGCCATTTAAAAAACATTTACTTTTTTTAAATATAAATTTATTTATTTAACTTTTTACATTCATTTTCACAAAATTTTGGATTCCAAATTTTCTCCCCATTTATCCCCTCCCCCCACCCCAATAGACCGAGCATTCTAATTTTCCCTATCACCAATATGGCCTCTCTTCTATCCTCTCTCCTTTCTCTTATTGCCATCTTCTCTTTTGTCCTGTAGGGACAGATGACTTTCTATTCCCCATTAACTGTATTTCTTATTTCCTAGTAGCAAGAACAATCCTCAACAGTTGTTCCTAAAACTTTGAGTTCCAAATTCTCCCCATCCCTCCCTCCCCACTCATTCCCTTTGGGAAGGCAGGCAATTCAATATAGGCCATATCTGTGTAGTTTTGCAAATGACTTAGATAACAGTCATGTTGTGTAAGACTAACTGTATTTCCCTTCATCCCATTCTGCCCCCCATTGCTTCTATTCTGTCTTTTGGTCCTGTCCCTCCCTGAGTGCTGACCTCAAATTGCTTCCTCCTCCGATTGCCTGCCCTTCCATCATCCCTCCCTCCTCACTCATCTCCTTTTCCCCCACTTTCCTGTACTGTAAGATTGGTTTTCATACCAAAATGAGTGTGTATTTTACTCCTTCCACCAGTCGAATGTGATGAGGGTAAACTTCATGTTTTTTGCTCAGCTCTCCTCTTTTTCCATCCACTAAAAAGTCTCCTACTTGCCTCTTGAATGAGATATAATTTACCCCATTCCATTTCATGCTTTCTCCTCCCACTACATTTCTCTCTCACCATTTACCTTAATTTCTTTTAAGATATGGTCCCATCCTATTCAATTCACTCTGTGCTCTCTGTCTCTGTATGTGCATTCATGTGTATATGTGTGTGTGCACGCATGTACGTGTGTGTGCGTGTGTGTGTGTGTGTACGTCTGTGTGTGTTCCCACCAACTACCCAGATACTGAAAAGTTTTAAGAGTTACAAATATTGTCTTTCCATGTAGGAATGTAAACAGTTCACCTTTGGTAAGTCCCTTATGACTTCTCTTTGCTGTTTACTTTTTCATGCTTCTTCTCATTCTTGTGTTTGAAAGTCAAATTTTCTTTTCAGTTCTGGTCTTTTCATCAAGAATGCTTGAAAGTCCTCTGTTTCATTGAAAGACCATATTTTCCCCTGAAGTACTATACTCAGTTTTGCTGGGTAGGTGATTCTTGGTTTTAGTCCTAGTTCTTTGACTTCTGGAATATCCTATTCCATGCCCTTCTATCCCTTAATGTAGAAGCTGCTAGATCTTGTGTTATCCTGATTGTATTTCCACAATACTGGAATTGTTTCTTTCTAGCTGCTTGCAATATTTTCTCCTTGACCTGGGAATTCTGGAATTTGGCCACAATGTTCCTAGGAGTTTCTCTTTTTGGATCTCTTTCAGGGGGTGATCGATGGATTCCTTGAATACTTATTTTGCCCTCTGGTTCTACAATCTCAGGGCAGTTTTGCTTGATAATTTCATGAAAGATGATGTCTAGGCTCTTTTCTTGATCATGGCTTTCAGGTAGTCCCACAAATTTTAAATTGTCTCTCCTGGATCTATTTTCCAGGTCAGTCGTTTTTCCAATGAGATATTTCACATTCCCTTCCACTTTTTCATTCTTTTGGTTTTGTTTGATGATTTCTTGGTTTCTCAGAAAGTCATTAGACTCCATCTGTTCCATTCTAATCTTGAGAGAACTATTTTCTTCAGAGAGCTTTTGAACCTCTTTTTCCATTTGGCTAATTTTGCTTTTGAAAACGTTCTTCTCCTCATTGACTTTTTGAACCTCTTTTGCCAATTGAGTGAGCCTATTTTTCAAGGTGTTATTTTCTTCAGCATTTTTTGGGGTCTCCTTTAGCAGGGTATTGACCCGTTTTTCATACTTTTCTTGCATCTCTCTCATTTCTCTTCCCAGTTTTTCCTCCACCTGTCTAACTTGATTTTCATAATCCTTTTTGAGCTCTTCCATGGCCTGAACCCACTGGAATCCACCTCAGATATCTGGGATAGAGAGACCCCAACCTCCACGTCTTTACCGGATGGTAAGCATTGGTCTTCCTCATCAGAATTGAAAGAGGGAAACATCTGATCTCCAAGAAAGTATCTCTCTATGGTCTTATTTTGCTTCCTTTTTCTGGGCATTTTCCCAGCCAGTTACTTGACTTCTGAGATTCCTCTTCACCTAGATCTGCCCAGCTGGTGCTTGGGTTCTGAGATTCAAATGCTGCTTCCCAGCCTCAGGGCTTTCCCCAATGGGTGCGGGTGCTATTTAATGTGAGCTTAGTTTCTGGTGCTTGGGTGGGGGCAGGGCCACCTCCCAGGCTCAGTTCCCTCAGGGGGTTTATGCAGAGATCTTCGTTAATGACCCTGAGCTCCTTTCTGCTCCGGGAGTCCAGGGCTGCTGCTGCTGCCTCTGCCTCTGCTTCCCGAGGCTGCCCGAATCACGGAGATACCCCGCTCCCCTCTTGCCCAGCCCAGAAGTCCCTCTCACTGACCTGTAGCGCCTGTGGGTGGTGACGGACCCCTGGGGACAGCTTTCCAGGGCTCTCTGGAACGAAAATCTCCTCCACTGCATTGGTGCATGCTTGCTCTGCTCCAGAATTTGTGGGGAGTTCTTTTTACAGGAAATTTCTGGGCTGTGGATTTGGAGCTAGCATACATGAGTCTTTCTACTCTGCCATCTTGGCTCCTCCTCTATTTTTTAGTTTTTGGTCTATCTTTACATGACACTTTATTATATATAATTTTTATTGCATCATGATATGAAAAGGACACATTGACTCTCTCTGTCTTTCTGCACTGAATTGTGAAGTTTTTATGCCCTAGCACATGGTCAGTTTTTTTTATAGGTGCCATGTATCACTGAGAAAAAGGTGTATTCCCTTTCTAACCCCATTCAGTGTTCTCCAGAACTCTATCATCTCTACCTTTTCCAGAATGCTATTCACCTTCCTAACTTTCTTCTGGTTTATTTTGAACTTAAATTTATCAAGTTCAGAGAGGGGGAGGTTGAGGAACCCCATTAGTATGGGGGACTAGCATCTTCCTGTAACTCCCTTAACCTCTCCTCTAAGAGCTTCGTTGATATAAAACTTGGGGCATATATGTTTAATAACAATTTTTTTTCCATTTTTGATGGTGCCTTTTAGCAGGATATAGTTTCCTTCCTTATCTCTTTTGATTAAATCTCTTTTTGCTTTCTCTGAGCTTGCTGCTGCTGCTTTTTTTACATCAGCTGAAGCATTACATATTATACTCCATATTATACTATACTTTTATCTTTATCCTGTGTGCATCCCCATTTCAAATGTATTTCTTGTAAACAATATATTGTAAGATTATGGTTTTTAATCCATTCTGCTATCTGCCTCTGCTTTATGCTCCCATAAATTTATTCCTTTCACATTCAAAGTTATGATTACTATCTGTTTCTTTCTATTCATCCTATTTCCCATCTTATATATGCTTTTATTTCTCCCTTCTCCCTTCCCCTCCTCAAGAGTTTTACTTTCAACCATCACCTCCCTCAGTCTTTCCTCCCTTCTATCCACCCCTCTCCCTTTTCCCGTATTACTTCTTTCCTACTTTCTAATCACTCTCTCCCTTTTCTTTCCCCTTTCTCTTGCCTGTAGGGCAAGTTAAATTTCTATACTTAACTGAATATGTCAGTCCTTCCTTGAAGCAAATCCTATGAGAGTAAAACTCAAACAATGCTCATCCTTCTTCTTTCTTTCCCTCTACTATAATATATTTTGTATCTCTTCATGTGATGTAATTTGCCCTTTTCTGCTTTTTCCTTTCCTCTCTTCCCATTACAATACCATCATACCCTTGAATTGTTTTTTTTATCTTCACATCATTTAATTTATACCCACTTTCTCTATCTATGTATATCCCTATCAAATGTCATAATAAATACACAATTCTTAAGATTAACAAGTATCATCCTCCCATATAGGGATATAAACAGTTTGCCCAAACAAATAACAATTTCTCCCCTGTTTACCTTTGGAGGCCTCTCTTGAGTATTGTATTTGAAGATCAAATTTTTGGTTGAGTTCTGTCCTTTTCATTAGAAAAAGTTTAGAAATTCCTTATTTCATTTAATGTCCATCTCCTTCCCTAAAAAGATTATGCTCAGTTTTGCTGGATAATTGATGCTTGACTGTAGTCCAAGCTCTTTTGCCTTATGGAATATCATATTCCAATTCCTCTGATCTTTAATAAAGAAACTGTAGCATCCTATGGAATTCTAACTGTAGTTCCTCAATATTTGAATTGTTTCTTTCTGGCTGCTTACCATATTTTTTCCCTTGACCTGATAGCTCTGAAATTTGGCAACAATATTCCTGGTGTTTTCAATCTGAGATCTCTTTCAGGAGATGATTAGTGGATTCTTTCTATGACTCTTTTGCCCTCTAGCTCTAGGACCTTAGGCTAGTTTTTCTTGATGATTTCTTGGAAGATATTGTGCAGCTCTTTTTCTCATCATGACTTTCCCATAGACCAATAATTCTTAGATTTTCTCTCCTGGATCTATTTTCCAAGTCCATTGTTTTCCCAATGAGATATGTTACATTTTATTTTATTTTTTCATTCTTTAGATTCTGTTTGACTGATTCTTGATCCCTCATAGAGTCATTACCTTCTACTTGTCCAATTTCAATTTTTAACAAGTTGCTTTATTAATTAGCTTTTGTATTTCCTTTACAATTTGTCCAATTTTCCCTGTTAATGTTTGTACCTCCATTTAGCCAATTTTACTTTCTAAGGAGCTGTTCTCTTCAGAGAATTCTTTTTTTCATTTTGTTAATTGTATTTTTAAAAAAATTGGGCAATTTTTCTTCTACCTCTCTTATTTGACTTTTAAAATTATTCTTGAGCTCTTCCAAGACTACTTTTCCAGGCTTGAGACCAGTTCATATTCCCTTTTCAGGTTTCATATATGGTACAGTGTCAGTGCTGTCCTCTTATGAATTAATATTTTGATCTTCCCTATCCCTGTAGTAAGATTCTATGGTCTTTATTTTTCTGGTTTGCTTCTTGCTCATGGTGATTGCCTTTTTCTTGGCTTTTAAAGTGGATCTATGCTTCTGTGGTACAGGGGGTTCTGGCCCACATTTTTTATACTGGGAGTTTGGGGCCTGGTTTCTGACTTTGTGTTTTGTGGTTTCTGGGCCTTTCAGCTAGGAGCTATATAAAACTGCAGCTTACCTGGTGCTGAGCTGACTGGTGAATACCAAGGCCCAGACCAGGTAAAGTCTTTCTGAGTTTCCTGGGGTTATACTAATGCCCATGGCATGAGGTATTAGAGAATGGTTATCTGACCACAGGTTTTCTCCTTCTACCCTAGGGCTGAGCTAGAGGACAGGCAGGTTCAGGGACTGCTGAACTCCCATTTCCCCTATTTATGCTAAGGCATACCTGAGTTCCTTGTGTTGGTGCTTACCATCGTTAACCCCCTGGGGCTCAGGTTCTTCTGCTGGTCCACTGAAGTGGTGCTTGCTGGAACACTTCTGGTCCTGCACTGCTCCCTTTCAGCCACAGCAAAGGGACCCCTTCCTGTTGATCTCTCTAGCCTCCAGAGCTGAAAGATTTCTATAACCCTTCTGCTGTATCCACTATTTTAGCATTTTTCCTGGGGCAATGTTCTTTGCATTTTTCAAGGTCAACAAGGTGAGGGTGGGGGCATTTGCATTTTACTCTGCTAACTTGGCTCTTGGAAAGTTCAAGTAGGTGACTTTCAATATTTTGTCCGTGTGCTGATTGCCCCAGGATTGGCTGCAACTGCTGCCATGGGCCAGTACTTCTCTCTCACTCAGTTTTGCTGGACTCATGTCTCATGCTGAGAGGCTTGGGAATCTGTACTGTCACATCTGATTTGGTCCACCCCGGCCATTCCTGCTCCACTATGACTGAGGACAAGTCTGTGCTAGTGCAGCCTGAATCCTTTGTGCTCCCCCAGCTCCATGCAACAGATTCTTCCCATCATTCTTCTGGGCTGTCCTAGGCTTTAAATCTGCCACGTACTGTTTCCTATTGGATTCTGCCAGGCTAAAATTTGTTCAGATTCACTTTTGAGAGGTATCTGAAGGAGTTTGTGGAGAGCTCAGGTGAGTTCCCGCTTTCATTCCAACATTTTAGTTGTACCCCCACCCCCTTGCTGCAACTTCTAACAATTTTTCCTGTATCTGCCCTTAAGAACCTAGTAAACCAAATATAATCCTTTTTCATATGGCAATTCTTCAAATAACCTAAAATAAATCATTTCTTCTCTAAATCTCCCATCAGAATAAGTATAAGAAATATGTGTCATTTCTACAGTTTGTGAACACCTTTAAGCTGGCAATTCTTTCTCAGGTTATAGGGATTTACTTGGGTTCTGTGGCTGTCATTGGGGAAATCTTATTTCTCACTTCCCTCTACTGATGTACACAGGGCAATCTAAATGTGACTCTCATCTGAATCATATTTTACTCTATTTCTTGCGTTATAAACATCATTAAAGCAGAGAATATAGAATGAAATTCTATGAGACAGAAGAGGATTTTGAGTTTCCTTATCTGTAAAATAAGGAGGCTTGAATAAAATATTTTTAAGGAGCCATTCATTCTAAATCCTATGATCTTAAGATGGGTACCAAATGTAGCAAGTGAACCACACCGCACCTGGCTAATCTCCTTATTCACTCCCTTTCTAGGTTCAATGATATTCTAGCACAGCGGAGTCAAACTCAAATAGAAATGAGATTCACTAAAATTCATAAAGATCTCCATGGGCCACATATTGAAAATTTAAAACATAGTGTTATCTATGCTTTCTTATATTTACTATTTCTCACTTACATTTCAATAGAATTCAAGTCACATGAAGGAATGATTGACACCTCTGTTCATATTTTGGAATACACTAAAAAAATGCAGAATTCTTTCTTCATTTAGGCCTTGTTTCCTCATTTGCTCCCTCAAATTTTGATCTTTGAAAGTCATCAAGTTTGACAGTTTGATGTTAATGGTGATAATTTATTAATATAGAAAACATAGATAGGCATAAAAAGAAACAATGCTTACAATAACTTCATAATTCAAGCTGATTTTTGCTTTTCTTTCCCCCTTCCATTCTGTCATATGGACAAGAGTTTGAGATTTTAAATCTGGGAGGAAATAATTTCCAGATATTGAAGAATGGGAAAAATTATTTAGTGTTCTTTACTTGCCATTGCCAGATGACAACTCATTCTGATTTTGCCTCAATTATGGATCCCAGATTATGTCCCAGATCCTCTGGTTAGGTTGCCTCCATATCAGTCAACAATTCATCCCATATTCTTGTCTCTGCTTTCTTTTCCTTAAAACCAAAACCAGGGAAGGAAAATCTACTTACTCCACTTGTTGCCACATAGCAAGAGAGCATTATATCCTTGAGTAAGTACTATTTCCTTCTGACTCTCTCAGTTTATCAAAAATCATAGAAGTAACATTTTTCAAGGTCAAAGTTTCTGGAAATTCAGTGACTGTGGGTCACTGTACACATTCTAATTTACCATGTCTCTATGACTTTTAGGCCTCCAAAGTCTCTATGGTTACCTGACAGGTATTAGCTAGTTTTCAACTGTAACTGAAAGTTTAAGGATATACCTTTTAGGGCTATCATTATTTAAATAAATGTTTATTCTAATACTCAATCTTTGTGAGGTCAGCAACTCTACTTTATACATTATGTTTCTTCCAGTTGTTAGAACTCCTCTATCCTTGAAAGTATCCTCCTTTATATTACTATTTAGTTACGATGACTGTGTGAACATTGTAAATTCAGGCTATCTAATCTCAAATGTACCCCCACTGCCAAAATAATTTTATTTACATCTGATTCCCTATAATACTTCCCATGGTGGGTCTTCTAAATTTTATTTATTGAAGCCCCCAACTTCACCCTATTTCCTTCTTTTTACAATCATTATTTCTCCTACTTTAGTGAAAAGTGTTGGCCCCGTGGATAGTATGTTAGACCTGGAGTCAAGAAAACCTGGGTTCAAATCCAGTCTGAGACACTTACTTAGCTGTGTGACCCTGGATGAGTCACCTAACCTCTGTCAGTCTCAGCTTCCTCAACTGTAAAATGGAGATAATAATAACACCTCCCTCCAAGGAATAATATAATAATAAGATAATATTTGTGCTTAGAGTAGTGACTTTCACAGAAGAATCACTTAATGATTTTTCCTCCTTACCACCTTCCCTTTTCCTTTCCCTCCTTCCTTCTTTCATGCCTCCCCTATATACAGGATAATTTAGATATAGTAAAAAGAGGGAAGGCTCTGTATGCCAGAGAAATCAGGAAAGGCCTCTTGTGAGCTCGCTAAAAGGCAAGCCGCTTACCAGCAGGGACTGTCTTTTGCCTTTCTTTGTATGTCCAGTGCTTAACAGAAGTCCGGCACTGCGTTAATAAATGATTAGTAAACTTAATAAATAAGTACTTAATAAATGATTGTTGATGGACTTTTGTAAGAAGTAGTATTTGAGCTGAGCTTTGAAGGAAACTAGGAATTCCATTTGTTAGAGAGAGTAGAAATGACATCGTTCTGTTTGTATACAGGCTGGACTTGACCTCTGAGGTTCCTTCCAACTCTAACAATTCATGTATCTCTACTGCTTTGGGGCTGTATCATCCACATAGCCCAGGGCCCAAGGCACCCTCAGCCTTGGCAGGGAGTATTTTCTTCCTCACCTTGACCACTGTTCCCCTCTCCCTCCTTCCTTCCTTCCTTCCTTCCTTTCTTCCTTCCTTCCTTCCTTCCTTCCTTCCTTCCTTCCTTCCTTCCTTCCTTCCTTCCTTCCTTCCTTCCTTCCTTCCTTCCTTCCTTCCTTCCTTCCTTCCTTTCTTCCTACATATTTTCTATTGGTCAGAAATTTAGAATACTCTTCTTTGGCTATTATTTCCTTTTTTCAGTTGGTAGTTACAATAATTGATGAGTCACATCAGTTAGCTATTATTGTTTTTTATTAAAATATCTATCTGTATTAAAAGGATGTACAAAGAAAGTTTTGAGATACTACTCTGATCCTGTGAGTCTAGCTTTTTTGCCGTTCTTGGAATAAGACACTCCATCCCTAGACCCTAGACTTTCCCCCATGTCTAGAATTCTCTCCCTAATCTTCTCTCTTTCTCCATTTTACTTCAAGTTCCAGCTAAAATCATACCTTCCACAAGAAGAATTTCCTGGTCCCCCTTAATGTTAGTGTCTTCCCTTTGTTGATTATGTTATAATTTGCACATATATATCTATATATATATATCTATATATATATATACATATATATCTACCTACCTATGTACACACCTGTGTGTTGTTTTCATGTTGTCTCCCCCATTAGACTGTATATTCCTTGAGAACAGGCATTTTTTTGCCTTTGGTTATATTTCTTGCACTTAGGGCAAAGAGCCTAGTGCAGCATATACACTAAATAGATGTTTATTTACTGAAGTAATGGAGAATTAACTGACTCAGGATCATGATCACTATTTTTAAAAAAGGAGACAGAAACTGCTAATAATTTTTTGAAAAAGTTCAAACTCACAAATAATCAGAGATGTAAGTTAGGATAGATTTAAAAAAGAGTAATTTGTTAACCTACTACGTGCCAGGTACTGTGTTTTATGGTCATCAGATTAGCTAAAATACCAATTGCTGGTGTGCTTGTAGAAAAGCAATTAAATTCTTGCCTATGTAAATACAGACAAAAAATTACAAATGTAATCAAACTCTTTGGTCTCACAATTCCATTTGGGAGAATAGAGTTTGAAAATCTTATAAAACAACAACAGTAAAAATAAAAGCTATCATTTTAAAGATTTCATAGTAGCCCTGAATGTAGTTATGAAAAAAGTGATGAAACAAAAAAGTGATTTAAATTTCCATCAATCAGGTTATGCTGGTAAATATTTAACAACCAGATCTCTGAAAACAACGTACTGTTAAGATAAATGAGCAGCCCTGAAAAGTGATCAGCAAGCCCTCACAGCAGAGGTCCTTGTCCTCCTGAACACCCTATACACCCCAAGATTGACATCAATGTATTCTAATGCAAAGAAATACACATAAACTTATGAAATAATGTAAGGTTTATAAAATAAAGTAGACAACACAGCTCTGAATAAGCAGCAAATGTGACCATAGAGGAATAAAAATTAATGGACAAAGAATTGTAATGAAGACTTAGGAATGATGATTTTTTTACAGCACTTTATGCATTGAAATTAATTTGTGTAAATCATTAAGTAAGTTTAGCTAGTAGTTTTGATGTTCAATGTTAAGCTTTTAAGAAAACATTTATTCATTTCTGCATTTGTTTATTTATTATGAGAGATAGTTGAAGATATAAAACCTATCAAGCTAGCCTCAAGCATTAAATTACTTCCTAGGTATAAAATACCTTAGGTATCAATGGAAATTTCAATCAATAACTCCTTTAGGTCATTAAGTGGACTGTGTTATTGGAGAAACGAATAGTATATTAAGGAATATATCTAGAAAACACAAATGGGTTATGGGTTTTTAAATTGTTCCATTAGTAAATAAACAGTTCACAATGAGCTCAATTTCTTCCATAAATGGCCCAAAAGGTCAGCTCTGACAGGTTATTATTTCAATGGAGCATGGTGACTATTTGCAGATTTAGCATGTCAATTTAATCCATAAAGCCAACTAGCTAAATACATCAACACTTAGCATGTAATTTTCACTAATTCCAGTGATGACCCTGTCTTCCCTAAGAGGAGGTGGATATATTTGCCTCTACAATGAAATATAGTATAAATAGAAAAAAGCTAATGTGATCTTGGGCAAAATACATAGAAGCACAAGCGTGCTTAGGGAGGAAGATAATAGCCTCACTTCCATCCTGTCCCCTGGTCTGAGCACATTTGGAAGGTTCCATTCTGTTTTCTAGTTTGTTATTGTATTCAGGAAGGACAAACTAGAGTATATTCAAAGGACAGCAACCAAGATAAATAAGGAACATAAATCAATTTTATGTAGACATAAGCTGAAGCAACTATAAAGGGGAATATAAAATGGGAGCAAATGTTTTGGACCATGATCTGCTGAAGAATATAATAATAGGTTGTACTAATATGACAACTCAAGTTTTGAAAATTACTCTTCTCAAGCTCTGTTCATTTGGTAGCATAGGTATTGCTAGTCTTACTTTATGAATGAGGACAGGAAGACTCTTAGTTTTTAAGTGACCCATCCATCATCACATAGTTTGTATGTATGGTAGAGTTCAAATTCAGGACTCCCAATTCTCAGGCTAGCACTCTTGGTTATTCCAAATTGCCTCTCAAGAAGACTGATTATCCTTGTTCACCTTGTTTCCAGAGGCTACAGCTAAGAGCAATTCCTTAAAATTTCTGTGAATCAGATTTCAAGTTTGTATAAGACAAAATTTCCTAATAATTGGAGGTATCTCAAAACAGAATGTTTTGTTTTGGAAGGTATTAGGTTACTCATCTTTGAAGATCTTTAAGAGGAGAAGAGTCACTTATCAAGAATTTTATTGAGGAATTGTTATTCCGTTACATGTTGAGTGAGCTGACCCCTGAGATCCATTCCAAGTACAATTTGGTGATATTTTATGTCTCATTATATATTTCAATCTCATGAGAGCTGCGATTTTATTCTCACTGACTCTTGTTATCAGTCAAATAGGTTGAATCAGTGTATGTTGAAAAAAACCAGAAACTATATCTAGACTTTATTAAGATAAATGCAATTATTGAAATTTACACAGTTTTAGCAATTAAAAAGTAAAATGACAAAGCTTAAGAATTGGAAGGGACCTCATATGTCAACTAGTTCAACCACCTGAGCAAGCGATAGAATGAGTCAATTTGTTGCTACATGTTTTCATTTCACAATCAATATTACACCAGAAAAATAAAGACTCTTAGAAGGAACACTTTTTGAGGAGGGACAGGATGAAAAGAGAGAGAGAGAACAGAATATAAGGATGGGGTGGAGAATAGGATGGAGGGAAACATAGCAATGTTAATTGTGAAAAAAAAGGAAAGCAATCTGATCCGATAAAGGCCTCATTTCTCAAACATATAGAGAACCGAGTCAAATTTATGAAAATGAGTCATTTACCCATTGATGAGTGATCAAAAGATATGATCAATTTTCAGATGAAGGTATCAAAGCTATCTATAGTCATATTGAAAAAAAATGCTAAATCAATTTCTATTGGAGAAATGCAAATGAAAACAATTCTGAAGTATTATCTCATAGCACAGGAAAGAAAAAATGTCAAATGGAGGGGATGTGAGAAAAAAAGAGACATTAATGCATTGTTGATGGAGTTGTGAATTGATTCAACCATTCTGTAGAAAAATTTGTTGTTATGCCCAAAAGACTATAAAACCATGCATGCTTTTGACCTAGAAGTACAGAGCCTAGGTCTGTATCCTAAAAGAGATAAAAACAAAAAGAAAAAGGAGCTATATGTACAAAAATATTTATTACAACTCTTTTCTGAGGGTAAAGAATTAGAAAGTGAGGGGATGCTTATCAATTGGAGAATAGCTGAAGAAGTTGTGGTATGTGATTATGATGGAATATTATTGGAGTATTCAAAATGATGAGCAGGATATTCAAACCTGGAAAGATTTGAAGGATGGACCCAGAAATTTCAAATGTGTTCATCATCCAAGTGGCAGTGAAGTTAATTAGGTTCAGAGATCATCTTGACCAAAAGAAGAAAGGAAGTACAAGGTCAGAGTGGGGTGTCAGTAAATAGTAAAATCACAGATCCCTGAAGTTGAGGTATTGACATAATTTTAAAATCAAGAAAAGTTATCCCTTTTTTGAATTAAAGTTGATATGATATTGGCTACATATCTTGACATGAAAGATTTGGCACAATGGAATGGTGACAAAATAGTGATTTCAACTTCTGTATCAGAAATTTAAACTTTTTATTTTTTGCTGGAGAAAAATAAACAAAAAAAAAACTTTAAGATAGCCCATGGTTCTTTAAACTAAAGGACTTTAAAAACAAAAGGACCCTGAACATGGTGAGGGGAAATCATTCTCCCACTCTTCCCCTGATAATGAAGTGCTTGTAGACCTAGGTTTAATCAACATCACAGTAGATCTTCGTTGATCTGTGTTTGGGGGATAGGATTTTGGTTATCAAAGTCTACTCAGCACACACACATTTGAAACTGAGCTTCTAAGTGCTTTATTGAAAAAAGAACACTTTGGTTTGGAGAAGAATGTTTGGGAGTCATCCCGACATTTCAATGGACATTTTTCAAAAGAATTGCTAAATATCATGACCATTTGAAGACATAATCCAAATTTCTAATAATAAGAGAAATATGCATTCATAGAATTCTGAGGTTTTGTCTCTAACTTTGCAAGTTGTAGAAAGTCAACTCGGTGATTTTAAAAGGAAAACTCTGAACTTGTGAAAATCAATTTGACCCCCACTGATTTATGTATATAAATGTGAATCAACCCAGATTCAAGCTTTATTTCCATCCCCAGCAGCCTTTTGCTAAATGGCACAAAATTTTTACCCTAAATTCTTGTCTTTCATTCTTCATTCCTTATTAGGTAGTTTAGGAAATTACTCATGTCATTGCTCTCAATTATCTCTGTCTGTAAAACTAGGCAACTCTTTGTGTAAAACTTCATACAAGTTTAAGCTCAGAGGGATTATGGCTTGGCAGCTGTTGCGTATATCTGGATGCCACTTTATTGTGTGTTGCCCTCACATAACTACAACTAGGACCTGAACTGAACCTGTTCACTGCTGGCATCTATTTTCCTCCACTCCTCTTGCTTCTGAACGAAAGATCCTGAGTAGCCATCTCCCCAGTGTACCACAGTGCCGGTATGGAGTCCAAGGGAACCTCTGGCAGCCCCAGATTAATTTGAATAACCCCAGATAGCTTTTTCTGGAGATAATTATAGAGAATTGAAAAGGGGATTAAAGAAATATTTGGAAATATTGAGAAAATTAAGGAAATAATACCCACTTTGCATCTGCCACTCTCCCTGGTTTCCATTACACAGAACAAGATGCTCCTCCCAGGAATAAGCTCCTGCTGCTTATTCACCAAACACACTATGCTGCTAACTCAGCCCTGGATGGACACCACTTCTCTGAACCTCCTCTCCCCTCTGTTTGGAGAGCTTGAAGGTGGAGTACCAAAATCCCCTCAATGCCTTTGTTTAGAGAAGGCAGCTTACCCCACTTTGCATCTTTCCATCCACCTGCTTTCCATTCCATGTAGCAAGATACTTCTGTGACAGGTACCCCCTAGTGTCCTGCTTCTCCCCCACTCCCTACTTTCCTGCCTCCTTTTGTGTGTGTTGTTTTCCTCTTTAGATGGTAACCTTCTTGAGGTCAGGGACTATTTGTTAAATGTATCTCCAGCACATGATAGGTACTTAATAAATGTGTATTGAATTGTATTGGACTGAGTGCTTTCTTAAGTCATAGAGATCTGTGGAAAATGTTCATACAAGCAGGAGGTAAAGCATACTTTGAGTAAGAAAGGACTTCAAATTGTGCTGTGATTTTTAGCTAATGCAGTTTAGGTAGAAGATAAGATAGAAAAAACTTCAATACATACATATTCTTGTATCACTGCCTTGTTGTGATATAGGGTCTTGTTTGTCTCACTGAAACTATAAACTATGCCATGCAGGGTTACCCAAGACAAACAGGTCATGGTAGAGAGTAATGACAAAGGATGATCTCCTGGAGAAGGGAAAGGCAAACCACTCTGATACATTTGCCAAGAAAACCTGATGGACCAGAAGGATCTGGTGTGCTATGGTCCATGGGGTCATGAAGGGGGGGTGGACACTACTGAATGACTAAACAATAACAATACGGCAGATTATTAAAAAGTCGAGCTCCTGACCATAAAAGATCTGATATTTGAAGAGAGCACATAAAATAGACCCAAAGTAGTGAGGACTAAGGGCCAAGGAAGGGTTGCATAAGAGTCATGTTCAAAAATAGATGGACCTGGAGTTGGGTTTTTGAGCTTTAATGAAGATGAACACATTCTATAAATAAGTTGGTTCCCAAGAATGGAAAAACCAACAACTGTAGGAGACTGGGTAAAGCTGCAGGAGGCATGCGCTACTAGCCTATTGAAAAAAGGTAGTGGAAGGAATCACAGTGGGGAATAGTGAGAGGCAAGAACTCTGCTGAAAGCTTCTGAAAACCTGAGATGCAGGGATAATGACACTCTGTAGACAGCATGAGGATCCATGGTGTACTAATCCCAGAATACCCTCTCCTGGAACACTATTATACCCATATTTCCAGAGAATAAGTGGGTTACAGATGTTTATAATCTTCAATAATGTGTAGCCACAAGTTACCAAGCAGCAGCCTGTTGTCCATGTGAAAGGTCAGAAGCCTTTAACTGCTTATGTGTTGACTTCTGCTCCTTCTCAAGGGCAAAAGCAGATGTTGAGGAAAACAGCTGTTTCCACTTATCTCAGCCATGCACCCTACTCTGGCTGGTCAAATCACTGACATGTGCTAAAGGTTGACAATTCTGAGCTTATGCATGTGCTTAAGTCTCTTTTTCCAAGTTGGATGAGTCTGTCACAAGAGCCTAACAAGTTAAGAATGAGATTAGTGAAAACAATTAGTATAATGGCATTCCGACTTTTAAAAAGAAAATTTAAAAAATGGATCATCTACCTCATTCTAGAAGGAATTTAAATCTCAAAAAACTAAAATGTGAAAATGCATGACAAAATAGAATTTTAAAATAGGAAACTTTTACTCCAGTGCAACTAATAAACATCCAAGTTAGCAAGTATAGTAATTTTAGATGACTGATTGATTTGAAAAGAAAGAAAACAAAAGGGAAAGAAAAACGAAATTAAAATTAAAATTAAATTAATAAAATAAGTGTATCTTTTATAGACCCTGAGATAAAATTATTTTAACACAATACAGAAAAAAGCATCCCTTTCTTTAATATTCTTTATTGTGGAAAGCTTAAAGCACTATCAATATAATATAATTAATTGCAGAATTAATGTGCAGAAATTCATAATTTATATCATAAAAATTCTCGCCTTAATAACATTTCTTAAAATGTAAAAAGAAAACAGTGTGCTTCCCTAAACAGTTGTCTTTGAATATGTGCACTTGTAAAGAAACTTGGTCACTGTCCCTGGAGAGGGATGTCAGCTATGAAAAATTCCCAGGTGAAGTGAGGAGGAACAAAGATCCAGAGAAGTGATATATTCCCAGAACAAACACAATCTCTTTCTCATGAACAGCTTCTGACCCAAGGATTAGATAGAGGTGGACATGCCCTAGGTTGTACATTAGCATGCTACAGGAAGCAACTTTATGCATTCTTTTTATACATTTCCTATTAGCTAGTAAAAGCTGGTAGAGAGGATCAAGAATTGAAAACAAACTGGGATAAAGTGCTTTTTTATAATAAGGTACTCTCATCCCCCAAGTCATAGAACAGGAAGCAAAGCAAAACAATACTGCTAATTCCAAGACAAGATTTAGGGTAAATTTTGTCAGCTTTACATGTTCTTCATCCATCTGGGAATTTCCTTAAAAATCTATTTACTTAGCATGGAGTTCTATGCCTTCTAAACAATTTTTATTCTATCCTCACTAATCCACAGGTTTCTTTTTGTCTTTCTTTTTCACCTAGGTAGAAAAAAAAATAATTCTTTGAGATTAGTGAAATGCATTTCAAAGTTGGTTAATATTTAATTAATCGGAATGTCTATTCTGACTTGATTCAACTCTTTGATACTAGCTTTTTTTTAATCATATTTTTCAATAAGTTGGCAATTTAAATTCCTAAAGTTGTGAAGATTTCTAGTTCACGCAAGTAGTTTGGAATGTCCTTAATGTGAAAAGAAAATATCTTCAAAAACACTTATGGTGCATATCCTGAGGGGAACTGACTGTTCTTTAGGGAGATTTGGAATGGTTAGGCAAACAATAAAACACTTTGAAAATATTCTAATATAGACCTTACCTTTGGTTTGAACAAGTCTTCTGCATTTGTTACTGTGGCTTTGGTCACAATACAAAGAAAACATAAGAGTATGAAAAGACGAGGAGTGGTTACAATCTTCAACATTAAAATGTAACTTTAATGTGTCTAACAATAACATTAGAATTAGAACATTAGAATAACATTTTCCCCTAATCCTCAGAAACAGCCAAGTTCAAATATAAACAAAAAACTGCAGACAGAATAGTTTCACAAAACTCAAACTACCATAAATTCTGCCTGAAAACCTAAACTTGTATACATTCCTTTCACTGGCACATTTATAAAAACATGCAAGCAGTTCAATAGTTGGCATTTTTAACATCTATTTGTAAAAATATTTTGACCCAGGTCTATTTAATTCAACAGTGTTAGAAGCAAAGAAATGCCCTTTACTAAGGCATGTCAACTTGTTTCTACAACTTCTGGACTTTGAGTGTTATCTGAGGAAACTGAGAGGTTAAGTTACAAGTCCATGGACACACAGTTAGTAGATATCAGATGTAAAATGTGAATCTAGGTCCTGTTGATTCTATGCATGGCGCTCTAGCCCTGTGCTACCTTACTTCTTTCTTAAATTTAATTGCTGATTGGAGTGGTGATGGCTGATGGAGTACCTGTGCTTTCTTGGTGTTAATAATTAGGCCAAAATTAGCACAGGCAGCAGAGAATTGATCCATACTTTGTTGCACCCAGCTTCAGAGGCTGCACTGAGTGCACAATCATCTGCAAACACAAAATCATGCACCAATACTCCCTCCACTTTGGTCTTGACTTGTAGCCTTTTCAAATTGAAGAACTTACCATCAGTAGAGTAGTTGACCTTGATTCTGTGTTTATCCTCACTGAAAGCATTTGACAACATGACAGAAAACATCATGCTAAAATGCATGGGAGCAAGCATACAGTCCTGTTTCACTCCATTGGTGACTGGGAAGGTATGAGAGCATTGTCCACTATCCAGAACCTGGCAAACATGCCATCATGAAATTGATGTACAATATTGTTTAACTTCTCTGGGCAACCACACTTTGACGTAATTTTCCATAAGCCCTCATGACTAACAGTGTCAAAGGCCTTGGTCAGATCTGCAAATGTCACGTACATACCTCTGTTCTGCTCCTAGAATTTCTCCTGGGGATGTCGATCAGCAAATAATTGACGCATTTTGAAGCTACACTGGCTCTCAGGTATATAACCATCTCCTAGATGAAGGATCAGCCTATTAAAGAGGACTCTAGCAAGAATTTTTCCAGCAAAAACTAAGAGAGAGACCCATCTGTGATTGCTGCAGGACAATCTATTCCCTTTACCTTTATAGAAATGTACAATGGAGGCATCCTTGAACTCCTGGGGGATAACCTCCTCTTGCCATATAACCTGGAACCATCCATATGTTACATTCACTGAAAGGTATTTTTTTTTGTTCAATGTCATACAGCTAGTATGTGGATGAGATAAGACTGAAATCTAAATTTCCCTCATTCTGAAAGATCTATTTCCTATACTATGGAACCATCCATTTGTTACAACAAATGGAGAAGTTTTGAATGCTATGAATAAGTTTACTTACCTTGACAATGAGGTTGATGTATGCATTGCCAGAGCTAGCTGGCAGAGGGAGACTCTGAAGAAAGGTTTGGGAGAGAAAAGGTATCAGACTGACTACCAAACTGAAGATCTACAGAGCTGTTGTTCTGACCTCATTGTTGCATGCCTATGAAACATGGACAGTTTACCTGTGCCATACTAGGGAACTGAATTTCTTCCATTTGAACTCTCTTAGGAAGATTCTGAGGATCACCTGGCAGGTACCAGACACTGAGGTCCTTGCTGGAGCTGAACTGCCAAACATTTAAACTATGCTTCACAGAGTGTACCTCCAATGGGCTGACCATGTTGTTTGAATGCAAAATTTATGCTTGCCAAAAAGACTATTTTATGGAGGACTCTCATGGGCCAGGTGATCACATGGAGGTCAGAAGAGGCAATTCAAGGACACTCTCAAGGTCTCTCTCAAGAACTTTGGATTTGACTGTGTAACATGGAAGACACTGGCACAGCACTGCTTAGTATGGCACGCCCAAATCAGAAAGGGTGCTGTGATCTACGAGCAAAGGAGAATTGAGACAGCACAAAGTAAATGTAGGATGTACAAATTTGGGGTATCCACTCCAAATATTCAAATGGGCTATCTGTAACCAACCTGTGGTAGGGTATTCCAAGCTCATATTGGTCTGATCAGCCACAGTTCGACATAGTGAAATTTCACTTTATCATGGTGATGTCATTTTGGTCCTCTTTGAGAATGAAGGCCAACAACCAACCAACCAACCAATTTTTTTGATTACTTTTTTAATTATAAAGTGTCATAGAGAGAAACATCATAGTATAGGAAATAGATCTTTCAGAATGAGGGAAATTTAGATTTCAGTCTTATCTCATCCACATACTAGCTGTATGACATTGAACAAAAAAAAATACCTTTCAGTGATCCAGGAGAGGGGTTCTCCAAAGCTCTTGGATGCAAAGGAGGGGTCAATAAACATTAGACAGAGATTCTTCATCTGGATATTTCCTATGCTGGTGAAAATCACAGATCAGTGCTTATTCTTATTCAAAAAATGACAAGTTGCAAGTTACTTGCAATTTTTTTTTAAATGTACATATTGAAAACAAGAATAAATTTATTTCCTTTATTCTCCTTCCACCCTAAGTTTCTTCTGTTTAATCTTTTTTTTCTTTCTTTCTTTATTTTTTTACATTCATTTTCACAAATTTTTGGGTTCCAAATTTTCTCCCCTTTTATCCCCTCCCCCCACCCCAATACCCCAAGCAATCTAATTTTCCCTATCTCCAATCTGCCCTCTCTTCTGTCATCCCTCCCTTCTCTTGTCTCCATCTTCTCTTTTCTCCTGTAGGGCCAGATGACTTTCTATTCCTCCTTAACTGTATGTCTTCTTTCCTAGTTACAACAACAATATTAAACAGTTGTTCCTAAAACTTTGAGTTCCAAATTCTCCCCATCCCTCCCTACCCACCCATTCCCTTTGGGATGGCAGGCAATTCAATATAGGCTCTGTCTGTGTAGTTTTGCAAATGACCTCCCTGATAGTCGTGTTGTGTAAGACTAACTGGATTACCATCCCTCCTAACCTGCCCCTCATTGTTTCTCTTCTGTCTCTTGATCCTGTCCCTCCCCAAGTGTTGACTTCAAATTGCTCCCTCATCCCTTTGACCTCCCCTCCATCATCCCCTCCCTTGCAATATCTCCTTCTCCCCCCCTTTCTTATACTGTGAGATAGGTTTTCATACCAAAATGAGTGTGCATTTCACTCCTTCGTTTAGTCAAATGTGATGAGGGTAAGCTTCTTGTTTTTTTTTTTTTCTTTTTTTTTTCTCAGCTCTCCTCTTTTTCCCTCCACTAAGAAAAACTCCTACCTGCCTCTTAAATGACATATAATTACCCCCTTCCCTTTCCCTCTCTTTCCTCCCACTACATTTCTCTCTCACCATTTACCTTAGTTTCTTTTAAGGTATGGTCCCATCCTATTCAGTTCAATCTGTGCTCTCTATCTCTGTATGTGTGTGCATGTGTGTATGTGTGTGCATGTGTGTACATGTGTATGTGTGGTCCCACCAACTACCCAGATACTGAAAAGTTTTAAGAGTTAGAAATATTGTCTTTCCCTGTATGAATGTAAACAGTTCACTTCTGGTAAGTCCCTTAAGACTTCTCTTTGCTGTTTACTTTTTCATGCTTCTTCTCATTCTTGTGTTTGAAAGTCAAATTTTCTTTTCAGCTCTGGTTTTTTCATCAAGAATGATTGAAAGTCCTCTGTTTCATTGAAAGACCATATTTTCCCTTGAAGTATTATACTCAGTTTAGCTGGGTAGGTGATTCTTGGTTTGAGTCCTAGTTCCTTTGACTTCTGGAATATCCTATTCCACGCCCTTCGATCCCTTAATGTAGAAGCTGCTAGATCTTGGGTTATCCTGATTGTATTTCCACATGACTGCAATTGTTTCTTACTAGCTGCTTGCAAGATTTTTTCCTTGAGCTGGGAGTTCTGGAATTTGACCACAATGTTCCTAGGAGTTTCTCTTTTTGGATCTCTTTCAGGTGGTGATTGATGGATTCTTTCAATACTTATTTTGCCCTCTGGTTGTAGAATGTCAGGGCAGTTTTCCTTGATAATTTCATGAAAGATGATGTCTAGGCTCTTTTTTTGATCATGAGTTTCAGGTAGTGCCATAATTTTTAAATTGTCTCTCCTGGATCTATTTTCCAGGTCAGTTGTTTTTCCCATGAGATATTTCACATTCTCTTCCATTTTTTCATTCTTTTGGTTTTGTTTGGTGATTTCTTGGTTTCTCATAAAGTCATTAGACTCCATCTGTTCCATTCTAATTTTGAGAGAACTATTAAATTCAGTGAGCTTTTGAGCCTCTTTTTCCATTTGGCTCATTCTGCTTTTGAAAGCATTCTTCTCCTCATTGGCTTTTTGAACCTCCTTTGCCAATTGAGTGAGCCTATTTTTCAAGGTGTTAATTTCCTCAGCATTTTTTTGGGTCTCCTTTACCAAGGTATTGACCCGTTTTTCATACTTTTCTTGTATCTCTCTCATTTCTCTTCCCAGTTTTTCCTCCACCTGTCTAACTTGCTTTTCAAAATCCTTTTTGAGCTCTTCCAGGGCCTGAGCCCACCTGCCACCCCCCTGGGGTGTCTGGGGTACTGAGGCCCCGCCCTCCACGTCTTTCCCTGATGGCAAGGATACGTCCTCGTCATCAGATCCGAAGGTCGGGATCATTTGCATTTGTTGGAAAAAAACTCTCTATAGTCTTATTTTTCTTCCCTTTTCTAGGCATTTTCCCAGCCAGTTACTTGACTTCTGAGATTCCTTTCCACCCCTGCCTGGATCCGCCCAGCTAGTGCTTGGCCTCTGAGATTTAAATGGGCTTTCCTCCTGCCGGCTGTCAATCAGTGAGCTTTAGTTCAGGTGCTGGGGTGGGGGTAGGGCCGCCTCCCAGGCTCTGATACCTCAGGGGCTTTATGCAGAGATTTTCAGGAATGGAGCGGGTGGGGGCGGGGTGGGGGGCCCACCTCCCAATCTCAGTTCCCTTGGGGGCTTTGAGCAGAAACCTTCAGTAATAGAGTGGGGTGGGGGCAGGGCCGTCTCCCAGGCTCAGCTCCGTCAGGTTTTATGCGGGAATCTTCCGTAATGAAGATCCTGCCTGCTGTTGGGGGATTCCTGAGTCCTGGGCCGCTGCTGCCCCAGCCGCCGCCCACACCTCTGCCTCCACCGCTTCCTGCCCTGGTCTCTGCAGCCGCCGCTTCCTCCAGAAGGGGCCTGAGTCACGGAGACGCCCTGCTTCCCCTCTCCTCCAGCCCGGCCTTCTCTCTCACTGACCTGTAGCTTCTGTGGGCGGAGGGACTTTCCCGGCTGCTAGAGCTTCCCTCTCTGAAGCCTGCTCTGATCAGCTTCTCTGGGGCCGCAGCCAGGGCAGCGCTGGGGGTGGGGTCCACTTTCTGGGGCGCGCCGGACCCTGGGGATGGGTCTCCAGGGCTCCCTGGAATGGAAATCTCTTCCACTCTGCTTCTGCACACCTTGTATTGACCCAGAAGTTATGGGGGACTCTTTTTACATTAATTCTATGGGCTTTTGGTTTCGGAGCTCATAAACATGAGTCCTTCTACTCCGCCATCTTCTCTTCTGTTTAATCTTTGAGAATTTTTTGTAGTATGGTGTTCAAGTATATGTGTGTGTGTGTGTTTGTGTGAAACCAAATTGTACTAAGTACACATATTGTTCAGTTGAATCTGATTTCTCTCTCTAAATTAATTTGTATAATTATTTTATTTATTTGTAGTTTTTATATTTAGCATTTCTTAATACACCATGATGTTCCATTTTGTTCCTATCCCATGATGTTTATACACTCAACAATCATTGGATGTAAAAGTTTTTTTCAGAATTTTTTAATAGTATGGCTATTTTGCAAAGATAGTGTTCTCAACTATCATCCCTGGGAGAAAAATCTTGCATCTTAAAAGACTCTGGGTCAAAGGGGAGGTGCTGTCTTGTTATTTTCATATGTATTGCCATATTCCTTTTCTAAAATATTTCATAGCTCTTCTAGGAGTAAAATAGTATATCTATTTCTTCCAAACTCCCATCAATATTGTATTTCTAAAAATCATTTTAAGCTGACTTCCGTAAGGGAGAAAGTG
Organism: Bettongia penicillata ogilbyi; assembly: GCA_023548195.1. NCBI lineage: Eukaryota > Metazoa > Chordata > Mammalia > Diprotodontia > Potoroidae > Bettongia > Bettongia penicillata. Next base: position 8,249,912 of record JAJHZJ010000008.1, read on the forward strand.
AAACGCAGTAGCTAGAGTACTGAATTTAGAGTCACTATAAAGAGTTTGAATCCTCCTTTTTCTATTTGCTACCTCTGTGACCTTGGTCAGGCTATATTACTTCTTTGAGGTTCAGTTTTTTTCTGCTGTAAAATGTGGTGGTAGTTGAACTCAAAAGACCTTTCAGGATTCAAATCTTACAATATCCCTGCTGAGAATTCTGGGTGGTTTGAATGTGCATTTCTGTGTTTACTAGATCATTTACATGACTTTCCAAATGGCTTAATGGCAAAATTTTGTTGCTCCCTTTGAGAATTTCATGTTATCAATTTTGGTAGATTCAAGGCTAGATCCATCAAACTACTAAAGAATTACTAAAAAAAAAAGTAGAAACAATAATAGTATTTGAGAAACAAGAAGTTTAGAATCTCAAACAAAATAATGAAAACAGACATATGAACAGCCTCCAGGAAAAGTGGAAATGAAGAAGGAAGAGTACTTCCACACCTCAAACTATACTATACTATAAAGCATTTTGATACTTCTTTTAAAATACAAAAGAGATCAAATGAACAAAGTTGATGAGCAGGATCCTAAATATTTGATCTTAAGAGCACAGAGTTGAACCTAGAGTTTAACAAACTGAAAAATGTAAACTTTATGGGAAAGACCATTTGATGAATTAAGAAATTCTGAGGAAAATGGAAAATCATTTGGCAAAAGATGAGTTTAGACTGGCATTTTACACCATAAATTTTGCTGCCTATTTAACTTTGGACAAGGTCACAATAATTTTTAAAGAGATTTACATTATAACTAGGGAAAGTGATGGAGGTAGCTTTTATTATTGCTCCAAATTTACTTATTTTTAGTTTTTCACATTCATTTCTACAAGATTTTCAGTTTCAAATTTTCTCCTCATCTCTCCCCTCCCCCACCCCAAAACATCATGCATTCTGATTACTTCTTCCCCCAATTTACCCTCTCTTATATCACACCCCTCCCTTCCTTTATCCACATCTTTTCTCTTTTTTGCAGGGTAAGATAGATGTTTGTACCCTTTTCCTGTATTTCTTATTTCCCAGTTACATGCAAAAGCAAGTCTCAACATTCATTTCTAAAACTCTGAGTTCCAACTTCTCTCTCTTTCTCCCTCCCCATCCATCCCAACTGAGACCTCAAGTAATTCAGAATAGGCTATATATGTGTAGTTTTGCAAAAGACTTCCATAATACTCATATTGTGAAAGACTACCTATATTTCCCTCCATCCTATCCTGTCTCATTATTTATTCAATTCTGTCTTTTGACCCTATCTCTCTGAAAAAATGTTTACTTCTAATTACCCCCTCCTCTCATTTGCTCTCCCTTCTATCATCCCTCCATAACCCACTTATCCCTTTTCCCCCTACTTTCCTGTAGTGTAAGATAGATTTTCATCTCAAATTGAGTGTGCATATTATTTCCTCCTTAAGCCAAATGTGATGAGAGTAAGCTCCACTTTTTCCCTCTCCCCTTCCCTTTTTCCCCTTCATTGCAAAAGCTTTTTCTTGCCTTTTTATGAGAGATAATTTGCTAAGTTCCATTTCTTCCTTTTTCCTCCCAAGATAGTCCTCTCTCACACCTTAATTTTATTTATGTAGATATCATCCCTTCCTATTCAGCTCATCCTGTGGCCTCTGTCCATAAGTATGTGTATAATAACTCCAACTACCCAATTTCTGAGAAAAGTTTCAATAGTTACAAATATTATCTTTCCATGTAGGAATGTAAACAGTTTAGCTTTAGTAAATCCTTTATGATTTATCTTTCCTGCTTACCTTTTCATGCTTTTCTTGATTATTGTGTTTGAAAGTCAAATTTTCTATTCAGCTCTGGTCTTTGCATCAAGAATGCTTGAAAGTCCTCTATTTCATTGAATAAGCATTTTTTCCCTTGAAGTATTATACTTAGTTTTGCTGGGTAAGTGATTCTTGGTCTTAGTCCTAGTTCCTTTGACTTCTGGAATATCATATTCCAAGGTCTTTGATCCCTTAATGCAGAAGCTGCCAGATCCTGTGTTATTCTGATTGTATTTCCACAATATTCGAATTGTTTCTTTCAGGCTGCTTGGAATATTTTCTCTTTGACCTGGGAACTCTCGAATTTGGCTACAATATTCCTAGGAGTTTTTCTTTATGGATCTCTTTCAGGAGGTGATTGGAGAATTTGTTCAATATTTATTTTAGGGTTAGAGTATCAGGGCAGTTTTCCTTGATTATTGCAAAAAAAAGGATGCCTAGGTTCTTTATTTTAATCATGATTTCAGCCAGTTCCAAAAGTTCTAAATTCTCTCCTGGATCTATTTTCCAGGTCAGTTGTTTTTCCCATGAGATACTTCACATTGTCTTCAGTTTTTTTCATTCTTTTGGTTTTGTTTTGTAATTTCTTAGTTTCTCATAAAGTCATTAGCTTCCATCTGCTCCATTCTAATTTTTAAAGAACTATTTTCTTCAGTCAACTTTTGAACCTCTTTTTTTCATTTGGCTAATTCTGCTTTTTAAAGCATTCTTCTCTTCCTTGGCTTTTTGGGCCTCTTTTGACATTTGAGTTAGTCTATTTTCTTCAGAATTTTTTGAGTCTCTTTTAGCAAGTTGTTGACTTGCTTTTCATGATTTTCTTGTATCACTCTCATTTTTCTTTGCAATTTTTCCTCCACTTGTCTTCCTTGGTTTTCAAAATGCTTTTTGAGCTCTTCCATGTCCTGAGACTATTGCATATTTATTTTGGAGATTTTGGATGCAGATGCGTTGACTTTTACATGTTCCTCTGATGATATACATTGTTCCTCCTCATCTGAAAGGATGGAAGAAAATGCCTGCTCACCAAGAAAGTAACCTTCTATTGTCTTGTTCTTTTTCCCTTTTTTGAGTATTTTCCCAGTCAGTTACTTGACTTTTGAGTTCTTTGTCATGGGGAAGGTATATTCTGAGGATCTGTAAGTTCTCAGTTCCTTCAAGGTAGCACAGTCAAGAGAGAGGGGTTTATTCCTCTCCTGGCCTGTCCTCTGGTCTTTGAGCAGGATTCCCTCTCCAGATCCTCAACAGGCTCCACCAGGCCAACACTCCTCATCACCCTAGGGCAAGCACTCAGGGCTGAGATCCTGATCAGCTGTTAAATTCCCCCAGGGGCTTTAGGTCAGGTCTCCAACAATGGAAGCTGCAGCTGTCTGGAGCCTGGACTAGACCACTGAGTTCCCTTCTCACCCAAGTGAAAAAGCTTTCTCTCTGACCTTTGGAGCTTTATTTTGCATTTGTGATTTAAGGAATCTGGGACCCACAGCTACTGCTGGTGACATGGAGTCTTGAAGCCTGCTCCATTCCTGTATTTTCCATGGTGCAGCCCATGCACTCCTGGAGGTATCTTTTGTTACAGTGATAGAGAGGAGTCTTCCCCATCCACCTGAAAATAATAGATGTTATCACAGATGATACAATGGATAATTCATATTTTATGTAACTGAGAAGTTTTTACATGAACAAAATTGATGCAGCTAGGGTAATAATAATAATAAAAATAAAAATTTCAATTAGATATCTCTGTCTGTCTGTCTCTCTCTCCTTTTCCATATATGTTTAGATCAATTTTCTCTAAAATTGTTCTGCTACTCAAAATTTAATATATATGTTGTGATATATTATACAACATATATGTATACATATACTTATATATCACAGTAGTGTGTATACATAGACACATGTATATAAACATATATATGAGAATACATAAAGGTATACACCATACTATGTGTATGTAAATAGGCACGCATGCATGCATGTATGTATATGGAGAGCCATTCCACAATAGATAGGTAATGAAGGGACATAAACAAGTAGTTCTCAAAAGAATTTCAAACTTTTGACAGCCAGAGTGTAATTATTGCAGATTACTATTAATAAGATACATGAGAATAAATTCTAATGAGATAGATGAAAGTGAGAAAAACCTGGAGGTTTCACTTCATATTCAGAAAATTGGGAAAGATGCTATAGGATGGTAATAACTATCAAGAGGCTAAAGGCAGACAGACAGACACATGCACAGATATTTTTAGTGAATTTGTGGTTTCATTCAAACATTCTGGAAGACAATTTGGAATTATTATTTTTTTAAGTATCTAAGTTTTTCATGTCTTTCAAAAGATTATATTACTGTTCATATACCCTGAGGAGGTGAAAGGCAACAAACAAGAGAGAGACAGACAGACAGACAGAGATAGAGACAGAGATACAGACAGAGACATACACCCAGAAGCACAGAGACAGAGAGAGAAATAGAGAGACGGAGAAAAAGAAAAAGAGAGACAGAAACAGAGAAATGGTGAGTGTGAGAGAAGACAAGCAAGAAAGGTTTTGTATATACCTAAGTGTGCATGACATCTCTTTTTTTATGGTAGTGATGAAATGGAAGAAAAGTAGTTATCCTATCATGAGACAAGGATTCATGGAATATATTTGCACCATAAGATTCCATGAATACAAGGAATTTCGAGAAACTTGGAAGGATTGGTCCAAGGCAAACTTTTTATCATGCATGTATTATTATAGATAACTTGTCAGATGTCTCCCCAAATCTGCTATAATCTAGTTTCCATTTTGAAAAATTCAGTAATATCAATTTGATAATCGTTATTTTAGAGTAAAATTTGAAATCTGACAGCACGTCTGGCAGCATTGCTCTCCATCCCCTCTTCTTAGTTAATTTTCCTATTGTCTGTTTTTTTCTTCCATATAAAATTTTTAGATAGATAAACTTATGTGTGGATGGAATGTCTGTTGCCTGAATATCAGCCTCTGTTAAGAGAGCTTCACCACCAGCGTGATCGCCATGTATTGAATTTTTTAGCTGTAGCAATTTTCAATGACTATCTACCAAGTCACAGAATTTCAATCTGTATAATTTGAACAGTTGCTCACAAAACCATCAATTAGTTAGCATTTGTTAAATGCCTCACTATGTTTCCAGACTGAACGAAACTACATATTCTTGATATATATTAGTGCACATATTTTGTTCTCACCTTACCTGACACTGTGATGAATCTCACTGGTATTTTGACTAGGACACATTCAGTATTCTGAAGATAAAGTTATTAGATAAAACCCAAGGATAACAAAGAATAAAACTGATTATGTAGAGATTAAACTGCAATTTTCATTGTCAACAGAAATCATAACAAACTCCCCTGTACTGTATAAAGTATTCATCCTACCAAAAAGCAAAGCTCATTTTTCTAAATATTGCTAATATTCCAGTGGCATGATTTCCCTTCCTTTGCACATTGCATAGCCATTAGAGAAATCTGATTTTGGTGTCTTCAAAGACGGCAGAAATGATCCTCAGCTACTTTTCCCTGGAACAATATAAAATAAATCCAATAAAAAAACACAGTCCTTTGTTGTGAGTGTTAACATACTGAGGTTAAATTAATTATCCTCATACAGTCTTTTTTTTCAAGTATCACAGTATTCTGAAATTTTTCCTTTGTTTGTATCAATCATATTAAAATTTCATAGATTTGTAATTTCATTGGTAGGGTTATTCAGTTTGCCACCTACTAAGAAAAAATCACAATCCTTCTAGATCTTAGGGAATTATTTTCCTGAGTTATATGACATTCTTCTTCCCCCAGCAAAATGGCTTGTTATATTAGAAGTGTTGAGACATTATAGAAATACCAGGCTGTAATGTGATAGTGAGGGTAAGTAGGACAAAGTTCATTACCCTTTAAACTTTCTTTAGAAAGCAGAATCATGCTTTTTGTAGAGAACAGATAGGGGAATAAGGTGAGGTTAAAGCACTTTACCACAGAGTTACTCAATTTCTTTTTCATTTCAGGAAGTAGAGACTTGGGAAGATTTACCTTAGCCAATGGTTATGATAAGACTTAAGAAGTAAATTGGGTTTCTGCCCATAAGTTAGGTGACAGTTGAATTGTGAGACTCAATGAAGACAGTTGAGAACAATTTCTCAGTTTCGAGAATTCAAAATTCAGCAGTTAATTGAAAAATTCAGAAGAGAAACAGCTGCAAAAAGAGTTATATGAAGAGATTAAAGCAAAACCCTGATCTTAACCCGTGCCTGTTTACTTTTTCATCAGCTTAGCTGAGGGAAGAGATTTGTAACCATTGACTCACAGAATTGACTGGGAAAGCTGCCTAGCCCTCTATAGCTACTTGCTGAGGAGATTGAGAGAAATGAGAAAACAACACAAAATGGTTATTGAAAGAGAATCCTGACTGAGAGGAGCTATAGTCCTCCCTATAAGGAAAGGCTTACTAATCACAGCATCTCCACCAGATGTGGGACCAAGTTCTAGGTGACTATGAATATAGCATCTCACTTGAGAACTATAACCGAAGTTTGAAGTTGTCTGAAAGAAAGATTAGAAAGAGCTGAGGTTCTTTTGGGATGACTCCACCCAGTGGATGGTGGAGATTATTGAAAGTGCTGCTGAATAGATCAGTTGGATGAAAGATGTGAAATAGCAGTACTGAGTAGCAAAAAGCAATCCTTGAAGGGGAACAGGTCTAACAAATTTCAACGTAATGACACCATCAGAAGACATTGGTAGACCTAGCAGTATGGTAGAGAGTAACATTTGCTAGAGAACAGTGCTTGGTCAGGAACTGTTCTGGCACAGAGTAGTGTGGTGATATCAGTAGAAGATAACGGGACTTGTGCAATATGGAAGGTATGAATTGCCCCTTCTTGTCATGTGCCCTAGTCATATGTGTTTCCTCCGCTTACATTCATTCACACAGTTAACCGACTGTGTCCTTCCTATGTGCAGATATCTTCTGTGTAATTCCTATGCTGCTATAATATTCCCCATTAAGTGCAAAGGTATTTGTGAGAGAGTAGACTAAAGATTTGGGAGGTTAATATCCTGTTTCACTTTCTACATCACTATTTTTAATAGTTTGTAATAAACTGATTATATCCTATGTCTAACTGGAAAAAGTGAAACACTTCAATGGAGGTGTGAGAGGTCCGGTTTGGAAAGGATTCTAACTGAGAAAGTGTTTAGAACTTTGAATCCTAATTGTAAATCTCAACTACAGAGGACGTTTGGCCTACAGAATCAATTAATTTTCAAAATCATTTAATTTAACCCACATTTATTAAGGATATTCACTCTGCTGGCCTCTAAGAATTCAAAGGAAAAAAACCATAGAGAAATCTATCCTTGCCTTCAAGGAGAGTAGATATACTAGAGAGATACAACATGTATAAAAATATGTACATATAGAATAATTTGGAAAGGAGAAAGTGCCAACCTCATGTAGAAAAAGCACCCAAATTACACTCTGAAGAGAGACATGAATTTTGAGAAGCAATGTGATTGAGAAGTCAAGGTATTAAAGAATGAAGGATAGCCTATGCAAATACATAGAGGAAAGAGACAGCATGTTGTCTTTGGGATCCAGCCTTGAGTCCTGATTGTCTAGCATAAAAAGATCATGAAGAATATGATGAAACAAAGCTTGAAAAGGAGTCTAAGAAAATGTATAGGACATTAAATTTCAGGCTTATGAGAGTATCATTCCTCCTAGATATAATAGGAAATGGCTAGAGATTTTTGTGCATTGGAATAAGCTGGTCAGACTCCTGCCTTAGGAAGATTACTTTGACATATTTCTGGAGGATAGAGTATAGAGATTAGGGATTGGAGTCAGACGGTTGAATTAGAAGATTATTATAATAATCCAGACTATCACTGATGAAAGCCTGAGCTCAGGTGGAGACAGAATCAACACAATTTTGCAACTGCTTATATATAAGGGTAAGATCAGGGAGAGGGGAGAGTGAAGGATGTTTTCAATATTTTTCTCTAAGATAATTGGCTGAAGAGTTGTACCTACTATAGAAACAGAGAATGTTGCAGGGGGTAGATGTGAATGGAGAGTTAGGTACACACATCATTGTCTTCCTCCAATGTCACAGCCCAATGGCAAGGCTGAATATTATACAACTATAAATCAACAGAATGAATTATTAAGTTTAGAGTTTGGGTTGGAACTTTAATAAGTTCTTAAAGAATGCTACCTTACTTAATTTATTTACTGATGTATTGATTGGAGTCCTCATTTAAACTTGATTTTCCAGCCCTGACTTAATCTTAAGCATCTTGTCTCATAGTACTTTTGCTGAGTTTAGATTTCAAATCAAGAGCAGTAACAATTTCTTTATGAAAAAGAGACAGCTTGGTGTCTCAGAAGAAAGAGAGCGATATGAGTTAGAGAACCTTGGGCAAGACACCTAATCATTTCTTGCTTCAGTTTCCCCATCAATAAAATGGAGATTAGAATTGCATCTACTGTCCAGAGTTGTGAAATGAGGTAATATTTATAAGAACTTTTAGACTTTAAAGCACTTTGTAAATACTGGCTATTATCATCATCATCTAAAGAAGCTGGCATTAAAGACTTAAAAGGCAGACAGGAAATTCTAAAGGCTCTTCCTCTTAATAGTAGTAACTGACCATGCTAAGCACTTTACAATTATTACCTTCTTTGATCCTTACAATACCCCTGGGAGGTAGGTGCTATTATTAGCACTTTTTTACAGATGAGGAAATTAAGGCAAACAATGGTTAAATAACTTGCCCAGTAATACAGATAGCAAATGTCTGAGGCCACATTTGAACTCAGGTCTGTTTGGTTCCATATACAGCACTTTGTCTACAGGACTACCAATCTTTGAATATTTGTTTATGAATTCAGAATATGGTATAGTGATTCCTTTAAAGTCAGTTGAAGCTCAAATGAATTTTCAAACAACGAAAGCATCATCGACTCAGAGATGTAAAAGAACTATAAAAAGGTCACCTTGTCCAATTCCATTTACTGATGAAAAAACTGGGACCCGAAGAATTCTATATTTCAAGAAGAAGGATTATGATTTAATTGTTCATTCTGCTGCATCAGGTTACATTTTAAATAGTCAAAATAGATCATTTTAGAGGAGAAAATTTTGGAAGGAAAATTGGTATTCCCAATATCCGCCTTGGTTTTCACCAGAATGCACATAATCTATTTCCCCAGCTACAACCTGCATGAGAAGTGAGAATCCAGTAAAATGTTTCATCTCAACTTTTCCTGTGGTTTATTGCTCTGTCATTTATGCACAAGGAAATGTGAGAGCAGGAACAATGACTCCTAATGTACTCTTTTGCCAATGAATTAAAAAAAGATTTAATGAAATCCTAGCTACCATTTATCTACCTGTCATGTTAAACCATTGTAATATTTTCTCTTGATGATTACAAAACTGAGAATTATGGACTATGGCATTTGGCTTGGTCATTTTTAAACCAAAAAGTTGTCCAGTAGCTTATTTCATGGATGAAGCACTTAAAAGTAATGGACTCTGATCTGAGTCACCAGAAAGTTGTCCTTTACAGGGTGGGTAGCCAAGGACATTGAGAGAGTTTTTGAAATTGTGTTTAGTCAAGGAAGCTTTATCAACAGTCAGAATGTTATATAAGTAAAATTTAAGATTTTGGGGAGATCAGAGAACATTTCTCCCAATCACCAGCTCTGCCAAAATTTCTTTTAGATATAAACTTATCATTTTCACATCTTTCTTCGACTGTTTTCCCGTGTTATAAATTGTTTCCTTTGGTTTCTTTTTCCTCTCTATGTTTTTCTCTAGAATTACGAAGGGTGGACATGGGAAAAGATCTTGGAAACTACCTAACTCAATTCCCTCATTTTATGAGGGAAAGGAAGTGACTATTTACACAGGGAATATTAAGATCAAGACTGAACCCATCTTCTTATTTTCCATTCATTGGTTCCCTTTCCCCATTATACTACATAGTATATCTGCCTGTATCTTAATTTAATTCAAGATACATTATTTCCTCTGAAATCATTCCCTCAAATTTTAAATCAGTTTTCATGTTAATATTTTAAATATTGCTGTGACATAGTAGGTTTTCTTTTACCAATCAGAAATTTCTTTTCATTTTGAGATTTAATATTTACAGACTACTGTACAAATTACAGCTCATTCGACCCACACAGCTCGATGATGTAGGTTCTGTTATTACCTGATTTTATGCATAAACTGTAGGTAAGGGAGGTAAGGTGACTTTTCCAGAATCACACAGTTAGTAAGTACCTGGCTGGCTTCTAGAATTGATGGGTCCAAAAGAATTCAGCTCCTCATGGCCAGCTTTGGAATAAACCTCTCTTAACTTCACTAAGATGAACTTGGAACAAAACACATGTGACCCATCACATGATTTTCTTGATAAGACCTCCCTTAGCTTGTACTACAGTGCCACAGACTTTGAGAATTTATATTGATTTTTCAAATAAAACTTTTGGATCTAAGAATTGTTTTTTGCTCTAAATTATCCCTTTATGCTATCATTATTTTAATTTATTATCAGTTCCAAGATTTTATGTTTCCTTTCGACATCTTTATATTCTAAATAGTATTATATCTGCACTCACATGCTTGGAGTAGCCATCCTCCTAACTGAACTACTGGCTTGAGGATTGTCTGTTAGCCACAACGTGGTTTATCCCATCACCAGTCATCCTGACTTTTATCCTGCCATTGAACTTAGATGATTCTGGAAGAGAGTGTGAAGCTGATGACTTTGTGTAACTGCCTCACTTAAATCCAATTCACAGGCAAATCAAGACATTATCCTCTGATATCACTGGTCCTCTGCGAAAACAAAGGACAAACAACAGTATCTATATTAAAAAAAAAAAAACAAAAAAAAAACCAACAACTTATTTCTCTAGGTAGGCTATATACAGAGGACCCCCAAATGCTTCATTTCTTTCTGTGTTTTCCACAGTTCTTAATACAGTATCTTTCATTGTTGATAGTCTGGACATTTAAAATCATTAGTATAGGGATATGCTCATGAGGAAACACCCTCTACCAAGAAAATCTGTAAATACTCTATTCTATAGCTTTAAAGAGTTGTCTCAGGGAATTGAGAAGCTAAGTGACTTGAGTTTCAAGTCCATTTTAAGAAGAACAAGGGTGTGAACTTTAGTACATCCTTCTAGTAGTGAAGTTGGTTATGTGCTCCACTAGCTAGATGATAAAGCAAAAATGCCATTAAAATTTAACAGGATATCATTCAGGTCATGTTCCTAACAATATGGCAAATAATTTATTCCATCTTCCATAACTGTGAAAAAGAACCTCCAAAAGAAAGAATGTTGTGCCAAGTTTAAATAAAGAGAACTGGGGCAAAACACTTTTAAGGCAGACAGGAATAAATACCATCATTGGCTCATTTCAAGGTGGTCCTTCAGCACACTTTCCATTGTTTGCATCCATTTTTCTAGCAGGGAGGCACAAAACCTCCAACAGTCTTATGCCAAGGAAGTCTCCAGATCCTAGAAGTATGCCTGGAACAAAGTATATGTTTAATAAATGCTTATTGATTTTGAAGTGAAATTCAGTGCAAAAGCACAATTTCACATGAAATTACTCATTGTAAGGGAGAAGCAATGCTTTTAAAATAAAATTTTAAAGATTGGAAAAATTTTTTTTTTATTTTAAAACTATATTGAGACTCTTCCCTACCCTACCCCTAAAAGTCTCACCTATTTATGTGATTTTGAAACCAATTCTGACCATTTTTTCCATAAAGTGAAAAACTGTGAAAGCCAAACACTTAATCATCTACCCCTGATGGAGGGAAGGTTGTAGAGAATGTAAACCTTTCAGCCAACACAGTGGTCATGCTTTACCTTAGAGTGGGTTGTAGAGAAAAGGAGGATAAAAAGAGTGAGGATAGAGAAACTACTACACAGCATTCTGACCCTTGATGAGTTAAATCTTTATAGGGTGGCATTTGGCAATTCATGTATTTCACAACAAGAAAGAAATAAGGTACCTAAAGAAACTTACTTGTGTATCTGGAAATAATTTTCTTCTTTAGGAAGATTATTACATTGAAAGAACAATTGCTTTTTTCTTCTCCTGGTTGCTTCATCTGATGAAAAACAATCCTTTTATTCAATCTACCCTCCATCACTCCAACTATATACATATATATATATATATATATACGTACATATATAACTATATACAGTTCATATATACAAGATTCATTAGTATTTTAATCTAAATTTCAACAATATGGTCATGAGATTAGAATGGTATTAAAGTGAAAAGGGAATATATTTGCTATCAGAGGATCTCGGTTCAAATCTGGCCTTACTTGTGTGAACATAGGCAAGCTAAACTCTCTGCACCTCAATTAGTTTCCTTATCTATAATTTAACAGAGCAAACTAGATGGCCTCTAAGCTTTCTTATGATGCTGCATCTATGATCTTGTCACTTAATCTCTTCGGACTTCAATTTCCTTATCTGTAAAAATAAGGTAAGAGGGCTAGTCTACATCTCTCTAAATTCTTAATCTCAGATTCTTTGATTTACCTAATACCTATTCAATAGCAACCTACGGTTATGTAAAAGGAGTCAAAAATCTATTTTCATTTCCTCTTGGTTTTTAATTCTCTTCAAATTATTTTGCTAATTGTTCAGAATCACTAAGATTGATTTTCAAAGCATTTGAGGGTGAATTAAAAAGCATTGTTTTGCACAGTATTTAGATAGATTTTAAAATGAAGCCAAGAACCTTAGAAATATGTTATATTTTTTGATCATATCTTCCTTTGGTGTAGACTTCATAACAATCCTCCTTCAAGAACATGAGACAAAAAGCTGCTTGTGAAAATTTAGTAATCATTTTTCAGTAGCCAGGGATGCAGCTTATATGTGCCTTTAAAAATGTGTAACTATATAGCTACCAGTTAATTAACTTCACATTTTGTGACTCTTCAAATCTTACGTCTAAAGAAAATCTCAGCAACAATGAAAAACTACTCACCAATCCTCACAGCATGGAGATCACTTGAATGATATCAAAACAAACATTTTGTTGATATCCTTTGTTCTTATATCACCTACATTTTCTGATGAATCTGCCCCCATTCTTTCTCCTAGAAGGTCATCCTTGATGACAAATAATAAAGAAGTGGGAAAAAACTTCAGCAAAACAACCCGACAAATCAAAAAAATCTCATATTTTATGTAAAGTAAAAGATATTCATAATCTCTAATCTCTGCAAAGAGAAATACTATACCATGAGGAGTGGGGAGTAGAAAGAAGCTTTCTCCTGTTTCTCAGTATTTTGTTCAAATTCTTTCATTATTGTTATTTCCATTTATATTGCTGTAGTAATCATGTATATCGTTTCTTTTTCTGATTTTGCTTCCATGACTTTGCAACAATTCATTTTCCTTTGTATTCATTTTTCTTACAAAGTAATAGTATACCATTACACAATTTACTTAGTCATGTCCCAATCAATGTACATTTATTTTGTTTCAAGTTGTACAATATTATAAAAAAGAGCTGCTATAACTATATTTTTCTACATTGGGTCTTTATGTCATTGACCTTGTTGGACTCTATGCCTAGCAGTGGAGTCTTTTGGGTCAAAAGGTCTGGGCATTTTATTTTTTTAATTCATAAAACTCTAAACTATTTTCCAGAGGGGTTGGACCACTTTATAGTTCCACTTGTAGTTCACTGAGTGACATTTTGATATAATCAAAGTCTGCTATAAATATACATAATTTGCACACAACATTCTTCAGAGTGAGACTAACTCAATTTCTTGCGATATTATGTTTTGTGTCAGTACTATTTGACTTTGGATAACAGACACTCTTTACCTTCTTGTAAAGATCCTTTAATGTTTCATTGGAATAGTTGCAGATTTCTAATGCATTGATGAGGAACATTTTTTTTTTTTGCATCTGTATTTCATTATGTTATATAATAAAGGGAAACTTCTGGATGTACCTCAGCCAAAGGCACCTTCAAAGCCGAGAACAAGTTATGTATAGAATGTATGGATCTTTCTGATATAGAGATCAAAAGCTGTTACTCTGTCACATTACTGAGAAAAAATGCATACCAGCCAGTGAGAGAATACACTCTTTTTTGCAAAGAGTTATAGTGCATCTAAAATTGTCTTCTCTCTCCAACTACATGCACAGCTTCACATGGTCATATAAATGGGGGCAATATTTTCACAAATTGATTAGAGATGAATCAGGATCTCTTGACTAATCACACGTTCTTCCCTTTATCCTATGAGCATGATGGTTATGTAGTTTGATAAACAAACATGTAAAGGGAAAATATTATATTTATGCCAAGACTTAATGAAAAGGCAGGTATTGAGTTTTCCATGCATAGTAATGCAAAAGTTTCATTGAAAAATTGTCCCCTATCCCAATAAAACATGTGCAAATCTTTTGGAAGAAAAATATATTGAGATAAAACAGGATGTGTAAGTAGGCATCTTGAACTCAACATGTATAAAACTGACTTCATTAAGCCCCTCCTCTTTTCCTAATTTCCCTATTTCTGGCAGGGGTACCACAATCCTCCCTGTTGCCCAGGGTTGAAACCCACAAGCTATTCCCAGTTCTTCCCTCTTTAGCCTCCTATATCCAATCAGTTGTTAAGTCTTGTTTTTTCTACCTTCAGAATATCTATCAAATATGCCTCCTTTTCTCCCCTGACAGTGCCATCTTCTCCTGCCCAGACTACTGTAGTTGTCTGGGGGTTCATCTCCCTGCTTAGCAGTTGGTCTCTCTGATTCAAGTTTCTCCCCACTCCAGTTAATTTTCTATGTAGTTATCAAATTAATCTTCCTAAAATATGTCTATGTCAGGGCCTCATTCATTCAACTCCAATATCTCCCTATTGCCTTCAGGATCAACTAGAAAATCTATTACTGGCTTTTCAAAAGCTCTTCATATTTCATCTTCCTACCTTCCAATTTGTCTTGTCTCTGTAACTAGGGGCTCAAACTCCATTGGTGTGAGTCTCTCATTTTTTGAAATGAATTATTCAATGTTCCTAGACTTCACTAGAGCAGGATTGGATAGAATGTGGTTGGAGAGAGATCTCCACACCAGACAGTATATTGTCTGGTATTTTCTCAACTGTATGACTTCTCTGATTTCTATTTGCTCTCATCTTGGATAATTAGGTTTATTCAGTGTTCACTATATGTGGCTTTTGTTCAACTGGCATTTGGAGCAAACATTGGATATGTAACTTGGGATATACTTTTTCCAATAATGATAATGATCAGAAGTTCAGCTGGAAAATTATTTACATATATATATGTATATATATATATATATATGTGTGTGTCTACACATAGGTATATATAAATATATACACACATACATATACATATATGCACACACACATATATACATATACTCGCATAAATTTCCCCATAGACTAAAAATGTTAAGATGGAGGGCAGATAGATAGAGGTTGATTTTGTGGTACTCTCTTCCTGTTCCCCTCCTGGAAAGGATCAAAGTTTCTCTTTGGGAAAACTGGATAAGCCACATCTAAACATACCCATATGAACACATGCAACTTATGTGGGCAAAACAGATACATGAATACACACACACACATACACATACACACACACTGCATTTCCTACTTCAGCCATTTTCATTGGCTATCTCTCCCTTCGCATCTCTACCTAGAGGCTTCTCTTAAGTCTAAGGTAAAATAATACTTTATTTTAAAAACACTATTTTTTCTCCAAATACATGTTCAAACAATTTTGACATTTTTTTAAAGATTTGAATACCAAATTCTATCCCTCCTTCCCTGCCTGACCTCACTCCTCCCTGAGATAGTAAACAATCAAATATAGGTTATACATGTACAAATGTAAAACATTATCATATTATTGATTTTGTACAAGAAGACTTGGACAAAAAAAGAACAGTGAAAAACAGTGTGCCAATATCGATTCTTTCTATGCAGCCAGTATGTTTCATCATGTGTCCTTTGGGATTGCCTTGGATAGATGTATTGCCCAGAATAGCTAGTCATTCACAGTTCTTCATCATACAATATTGCTGTTATTATGTACAATGTTTTCCTAGTACTTTTCACTTTACTTTGTATCAGTTCATGTAAGTCTTTCTAGTTTTTCTTTTCTGAAATCATCCTGCTTGTCATTTCTTATAGCATGATAATATTCCATCACACTCATATGCCACAGCTTCTTCCACCACTCTCCAATCGATGGGATCCCCTGAATTTCCATTTCTTAGCAATGACTACAAAATGCTAGCAATGCTACAAATAAAATCCTACTATCTATAATAAGCTTTTCTGGATCTTCCTTAAATATAATGCTTTTCTTCTGTTGATTATCCAATTTATCATCTATATAATTTGTTTTTGTGTCATGTCTTTTATTAGACTGTAAACTCTTTGAGAATAGAGACTGTCTTTTACCTTTCTAGAGGCAGGATGTTGTTTGGCACAGTGAATAGAGTTTTGGACCTGAAGTAAGGGAGATTTGAGTTTAAATCCAGCCTCAGACATTTAAGATTGTGTGACCCTGGGCAAGCCACTTAATATCTGTTTGCTTCAGTTTCCTTATCTACAAAATAGAAATAATAGTAGCACCTACCTCACACGGTTGTTGTGAATATTACTATCAAATGAGATATTGTTTAAAAAAAAAACCAAACACCTAGCATAGTGCTTGGCACATGGCAGGTAGTTTATAAATGTTTAGGACTGATTTGTTATAGCTGTTTGCTCATTAATTCCCCATTAGATTTTGATGTTTTCTAATACAGGATTGCTTTTTCCCTTTTCCTTTCTTTGTATCCCCAGCACTTAGGCAATTCCTGACACATATTAGGCAATCATTAAAACCTTGATAATTTGATCGTAGATGTGTTTATTCAATGTTAAGTTATTTGAAAGCATGCTAGACAGTATACGCCTTTAGCCTGACAAGGTAATGGTCGCATGCTAAATATTAAGATCACTTTATTACCTGTTATATTGTAATGATTTTTGATAATTTAAAATTTCCTGTGATTAATTTTCCTTATTCAAGCCTCAGTTATTCCTTCTGCAACTTTTAGGTAACTCAAAACCAATCTTCTATTGATAATAACTTCAAATGACTAAAACCTGTCCCATTGGATGTGAAATTTTACTTAAAGTCTTAAACTTTCCTTAGATGAGAAGCCAGAAGAAGAAACTCAACTGTCCCTTACTCCTTGACAACATGGAAATCTTCCTCCTCATTTAGACTATTTGTGAACCTTCTAAATATGGTTCATCTGTAACCTGAATTAGTTTACCTATAGAATTTGTTCAATGATATTTTTGTCTTTTGAGTATGGATGAGATCATGATTGTTTAACTGAGTTTGTTCAACTTTTATAGCATTGAAGGAAGTGTGGGATTGTGAGTCCATCTTCTCTTTAATGTTTACAGCCCAAAAGAGAAACAAGATTGAAACATGTAAAATAATTATCTTTGTTACTGTGATGTAATTTTGCTTCTAAGACGACTTGTTAGAATTCTAATGATGTTTCAGAGATCTGAACATGTGCTTGAACATAATAATAAAACCTGGGTTTTTACTTTTATAATTTTTGCATTGTGGTAAATACATTCTGGCTGCAAGTACATACCACATGAACTTAGAGAAAAGATATTTTTCATATAACAATGTTATGAAAAAATAGTGGGGAAAATGCATAGTGCCCTCATTATAGTGTGTTGTTACATGGATGGTACTTTGAACTTGGGAAAGTTCTAAACGGGCAAGAATAGAGCTAGAAAGAAACTAATAGGTTATTTAGTCATCTTCCTCATTAGTATAGAAATGTACATAGATAAATTGCACACTTCACATTCAGTAGGGGTGGAGAATAAGCTGGGCCTGGAATTTGGCCCATGATTTTCATGATCCCAAGGAACTTACTTCTAGAAAGCCTTCTCTCTCTGTCTCTCTGACTCTCTGTCTGTCTCTCTCTCTCTCTGTCTGTCTCTCTCTCTTTTTTCCTTTTCTTCCATAAATATTATACCAGTGAATTATGCCTTCAAATCACTGAATACCATGATCTAAAAATAAAATGGCAAAGAGCAATAGAAAGATATATGGTGGTCATTTTAATTAAGAGAATTCTTCAATTGATTTATGATCTTTTCAATGCTTTTGGTGGTATATGGTGATCATGGAGGACTAGAACCTTTGGCATGAGGACATTCTGAACCTTTTCCAGGGCTGCTCCTCTACGTTTGGTGTCCACCTTCACCCAATTCTCATCTGTGGCTCCAAGAAGCTATAGTATGTACATTGGCCACATCCAGGTAATACCATTTCAGCAAACAGGCTAAATCAGGTTGACGGTAACCTACAGGTTTCAAACTTGTGGGTGAGTTAGGGGGATGTCTGTCTATACGGACTATGTGAAGATTTCTCCCAGCAGAATGAGTGAGTTGGAACCATTTGTTCTAAAAACCATGAAGGCAGCAGAAGCATTTGCTATGGAGTGTTTAGAGCTTAGATATTGAAAATACCAAGGGCATCCAGCGCATCATGGACCATTGCCAGTTGTCCTGACTTATACTTTCCACTGGATTTCAATGATTCTGGAAGAGAGGTTAATGACTTTATCCAACTCTTCTTCACTGAAATCCAATTCATGCACAAGTTATCATCCTGTGACAGTCCTTTTTGAAATTGCAGAGCCAGCAAAAACAACCACCATATTCATATCTTCTTGTGCTGTGTGTCTTTTAATCTCCCATAAACTCTCTATCAATTTTCCACTGCTCTGTTCTGGGTACCTTCCTCTAGATCTCATCACATTTCAGTGGAACTTTGGGCTGTCAATCTGCTCATTCTCACACTGTGGCAGGCCCATTTCTGTCTGCAATTATATGGTGCTTTGATTTCTTCTATACTTCTTGTACACAGATCTGTATTGACAATATGCTGTCAAGATCTTTTGAGATCTTGGTTATTTCATCTAAAAATGTGAGCTATACCTTCCAGCTTGTTGTCATCTGCTTTTTAGGTATGTATGTCATCAGCAAAATTCATTGATAAAAATGCTAAAAAGGACAGAACCCTTTAGCTGTTAAACATCACTTGGTTAGAGACCTCCTTCCAAGTTGGCGTCAACTTTTCATTAACTACTACTTGGACCTGGGATTTTCAGCAAATTTGAATCTATCTGAATCTCCTGGTTTAAGTGGACCAGTCAATTAACTCAAATTTATTAAAGACAAGTGCATAGAGCTCTGGTAAGCATTTAAAATGAATTACTCAAGTTCATGTAGGCAAAGCCTGTCAGAGGCAGGCTTTGGACCTAGGTTATCTGACTCCAGAGACAACATTCTTTCCAAATCAACATATATCCTTCTGATTGAGTGACCATTCTGACTAATTTGGAGGTAAGGTAGAATGTGCTTAAATTCACCATCTCTGTAGCTTTGCTCTACATCTTTTCCATGCTGTTGTTTCATAGGTTTCTTTTTGTTAAAGGCTATAGGATCTAGAGCACAAATTCTTAACCGTGTGTGTGGTGTGTGTGTGTGTGTGTGTGTGTGTGTGTGTGTCTGATGGTGATGATGGACTTCCATAATAAAGTCCTGAAACCTGAGCACTACCAATACTATTTGGAATAATTCAAAGAAATGTTCAATTTTAGTAACAGATCAGTAAAAATAAAGATATAATTTGTTTTTCATCTGAGTTCATGGATCCACTGAAATATATTCATGAATCCTTTGCATTTTTGTAGACACCAGGTTAAAAATCTTTACTTCATAGTCCATTATTTTGTTCTACATTGAAGCCTAAACCAGACAGGCTTAAATTAAGCCCACAATAGGAAGCATTATTTCCTAGTATTTCTTTCAATTTTTTTACTCTATTATTTCTTCCTATTAAAATTAACATTACTATCAATACAAGGTGACCCACCCCCAAATTGTTCAAAATCTCCATCCCCTCTCCAGAAACAGACAACCAAATGAAGGAAAAATATGAATGTGAACACCAATTTTTCCCAGTAATTTAATTAAAATTTTATAAGTGGACTTTTAGGACAAGACAGATTATTGTTAAAAAGTATTTTGTTCATACTTGCCAAGGTAATATGATAGAGAGGATATGGACTCACCTAAGGGATCTGAGGCTTCAAAATGAGGAATTGGAGTTGGTGTTACTGAGGGAATAGAGAGAAGGAGGGAAGGAGGAAAAGAAATATGGATTTGGAAAGAGTTAAGCAGGCTGTCTAGAAAAATTCAGGTTTTGAGAAGAGAGATTAGAACCATCAACCAATTAATCAAAATGTATTAACTACTCAACTAAGCACCTATAATGCTCCAGGTACTAAGCTAAGCACTGGAACCAAGAACTGCAAAGAATTAAATAATCCATCTTTATGAGACTTTATGATTTAATGAGGGAAACAATAAATACTTATGTGTGTATTTACACACACACACTTACTAAATATATATATATATATATACATATATATATATAAACAAATATGATATCTTAATACAAGACAGTTTGTGAATATACATTTAGGGGCATTAAGAAAAGCATGATATAGCTCCAAGAATGAACTGATCAAAAGTAGATCATGAGTTTTACCTATCAAATCCACTCAATCAATTTTACGTATAACCTGGTCTCACTGCTAAGTTCGAGGAACTAAAGTATTAGTCCTAGAGACTGGATGAATATAGTACTGTTCATAGTGAGAGGCATATTGCCTTCATGGATTGACAGCTGTTCTCAAACCAAGAAGGCTTGGGTTCAAGTTACACATCTGAAACATACTGGTGGTGTGATTTGAGGTATATAGATTTTCAATGTCCCCAGGTAACTCTCTGCTCTTTTTGAGGAGACAAGCTAGCAAAGTGCCTTGGGAGAAGACGTTTCCTCATCTGAGAGTTTCCTATAATAATGAAATTCCAGGTCCATTCCATATCCCAAAAGTATCAAATCTTCCCATTCCAGTTGTATTTGCATATGAAAAGGATCCTACAGAAAGAGAGATAATTTTGAAATCCTGTCCTCTGTCACAATTCATTGTAGGAGATATTCGGTGGTTAGTGGACCTCACTCACAATCTTACTTTGCAGTTAAAAGCCCAGTGTATAAGGATGTAACTCCACTTATGGTTCAATGGAACCCAGGTCAGCCTTAGAGTTTAACCCCAAAACTGAACCATCTATTAACCATGACTAGAAGATACCACAAAGGAAAAAACAGTAGAGAATGAAAGAATAAAAATTTGTTGAAGACAACATAACTAATATCATGTTTGATATGATTATACATGTATACCCTACATCAGATTACCTGCCATCTTGGGGAGGGAGGAGGGAAGGGAAGGAGAAAAAAATTGGAACTCAAAATCTTACAAGAGTGAATGTTGAAAACTATCTTTATGTGTAATTGGAAAAAAATAAAATACTATTAAATGGGGGAAAATGTTGAAGAAAATGATCTTATTTGTACTTCCATTGTCTATCTGTCAGAACCTTTGGCAACATTTCCCAGCAGTTGAAAGTTGTCTTTGGACTGGCAGCTTTTCACCCCTCAGCATCAGACACATCCTCTTTGTACTTCAGGAACTCATTGGTCTCCCGTGTCTTCTTCATCCTTACTCTTCCAACCACCTTTGTTTTGCCTGTTAAACCCTGCTTTTTATATCATTCATTACCAATATTGGATAATAGTTTAATGTGTCATAAGTCTCAGAACTATATGCATTTAACAGGGGTCAAGGTGTTAAGCTCAAATGAAACTCTGATAGCAAGCAGTCAGCAGATGATGGAGGATTTATTTGGGCTTGTTGAAATAGTCACTTAACAAAAATGTGTTGGGTGCACAATACTTTGCATGAGGCCTCCATGTCACATGTAGGGTGTGTGTGTGTGCGCATGTTTGTGGTTATATAGGAACTGAGGATGAAGGTAAAGGACTGATCTGCTTATGCGTATAGCCAGCTTTACCACCTTAGGCAAATCCTTCCTCCCATCCATCCTTCTATCCATTCATCTATTCACAGATTCAGTCATTCATTCCTTTCTCATGTCACCATCTTTAGTCCTTAGATACATTTTATTTGCAGAGAGAACTGTAAAATAGCTATCTTGCATTTAACTCTTCAAGTTCATTATTATCCAGATTTACATAGCATTGAACAATTCATATCATAGGTAAGATTAATGGATTCAAACTTATCTGGCATGAAGGAAATAATTCATTTGCATACTTCAATGTACTTAAAATTACCTCTACCCGGGACATAACCTAAGTACTGACACACCTCTCAGTTACTGCTTGCTCTTCAGGATTCAGGTTCAGGAGTATAAACAAGCAGTAATTGGAGGTAGAGGGAAATATTCCCTAAATCATATAATTAGGGATGAGGTAGGTGTATGTGTGTGTGTGTGTGTGTGTGTGTGCGTGTGCGCGCGCGTGTGTGTGTGTGTGTGTGTGTGTGTGTGTGTGTGTGTGTGTGTGTGTGTAAAGGGGTAGGACATACTCTACTCAGATGTATGAATTCTGAGATCAGTAGGGTCTTTGTTTCTGTTCTAGGGTCCTCTGACCATTGAAGAAGTACAACATAAGTGGAAACTTCCCAGTCTACGACATAGGATGACAGACCAAAAACTGAAATCTAATTCAAGGAGCGTCTACTCCAGTCCCTTTTACAGATAAAGAAACTGTGGCTCATGGAAATGAAATCATTTGTCCAAGTACCACAGGTAATCATTATGGAAGGTAGAATTACAACCCAGATCCCCTGACTCAAGAACCAGTACTCTTTCCACTGTAACAAATTAATTCTAAAGAGAAACTGAGGGGGAAAAATAAGTTGACTAAGTGTGAAGCAGAGATTTCCATTCTAAGGGCAGATGCCCTTGGGGAATGATGATAAGAGCAGCAGAGAAAGACACAGTTTGATCTCTTGATTACCCTTGGGGGTGATATGACTCAGAGCTCTAACTCAGGTTAAAATGGAGAGGTTTTAGAGATGATGTATTCAGGAGATTCAGATGACTATATTTTTAAGAAGTAGTCCAGGAAATAAGAAGTGTTCTCTTTAACATACGCCCTATCTGAGAGAGTGGATATGGTGACCATTCACCCTCTGCTAGGGAGTCTACTAAAGAGTAAGACAATAAGACTGTCTTGTGAAATTGCCAAATGATTAGGATCTCAAAACAGTGTTTGGAGTGGTAGCGTCTGAGTTCAGATAATATAATCCCGATATCAATTAGAGCTCAAGTCACTGAGTTGTCTACCCTGAGACTCTGGCCTGGCTAGGAGGGACCCCCATTTTTTCTGCCTGGTATCTTGTCTATTAATGGACATATTGAATGGGAGAATGGATGGATGAAGGAATGAATGAAAACAAACTTACTAAGAACTCGCCTAGTGACTGGAGATACAATTTCAAAAGTGAGATAGTCTCTCACCTCAAAGCATTTGTATTCTAATAGAGAGAAACAGTATTACTATAGTTTAGTTTAAGCATAATCAGTTGTGGCCAGGGAAGGAAGTTATGAACTGGAAGGTCATAGAAATGTTAAATGAAGACAGAAGAATTGGTTGTTATACTTCTTTTCCTAGATGTAATGATAGCCTTTTCCAAAAGTAAGAGGTGAAACATGGACTGCAGGGGTAAAATGGGTGCATTGCATCAAGTCAGAATGCAAAATGTTGAGAAGAGATGGATTTAAAACATGGTTTAAACTGGATAGATTTATTTACTTGCTAGGACAACTTAGCCACTAGGAGAAGTATATGGCCTGGAGGTCTTTTTTAGAGGGTATTCATTCAGGTATAAAGGTGGAAAAGAACTGGGAAGATGGCAACATGTGTAGGGTGGATGAATGAGGGGGGAATATTTTTACCGTCTTCTAAGATTTGAGGGAGAGAATCAATCCAAACAGCTGCCATCACATTATAACTATGATTGCCCACTCCACCAACTTCTTATGAAGTATATCTTTTCTGCATAGACAACTCAAGTCAATAAAAGAGAGAGACACAGGCCTTGAGATACATATACACAAAGAACTATCAACAAGGAGTTGATGTGATATCTGTTTATCCATAGGAGTGCAGACTTTATTTCCAAAACAGGAGGCCAGTTGTTCCATTGAATTAACTACTGAAGTCTAAAAGAGATTACCATCTTAAAGAGCTTACCTCCTTCTGTTGAGCTCCAACATATTGGCTGGGAATCAAAAATGATGGATCTACACCAAGCTGGACTTGCAGGAAGTATATAATATCCTTAGAATTTTGGCAGAGATGAGTGGGAGGCAGTCTTTTAGACATGGCTCAGACGTTGTAATTATATGATTTTGCCTTTTCACTTGGCTTGCACACCTGTAACCTTCCAACATTTAATTAAAGAAGTGTTGGCAAATATTTTTAACCAAAATTTGTTGACTGCTTATATGATATTATGTCTCCCTCCCCTCTTCAAAGAAAAGTCAATCTTGCTGATTCATTGAGTACTCACCCTCCATCATGATTTTCCATGTGAGGCTGAGAAGTCATTTCCACCAGAGTCCAGGAACCATAATGAGATTTGCACAAGAGACAAAGAGGTTAGGCATGGACCCAACATATATAGACCAACCCTACGGACCTTCCTTATGTAAGAAGTTGAGGTCTGTATTATTTCTAGATAGTTGTAAGACTTTTTACCTGATGGATATTTGTGTTATGTTATTGGTTTGGGTTGATGATTTACTTGGGTTCAGATGTGTGAAACCAGTAGCTTATGAAACCATTGGTCTGGAATTTCCTTTTTTTGCAGATCAACAAATAAACTCTAATTTTCAGTTTTAGTTGCCTGGGGGCTGTGAGGGACTAAATGTCTTGTCCTTCCTACAGTCATACAAATCTTAGAGACAGGAGCTGAAATCAAGTCATACTGACTCCAAGTGAACTGACCTTTTACTGACCAGGCCTGGACAGCTCATGTTTATTATTACTTCCATGTTTGTTCCTCTGAATCACCTTTGTGCTTATGTTGAGAAGAATACGCTTGCATTGGTTTATTTATCCATCCATCCATTTATTTATTTATTAGTTCATTTTGCCTATTTGTTCCCTTATTCATCCATTTATTTAATTATTCATTTACTTATAAATGTCATTTGACTGGAAGTGTGTTTTCACTGATGTGGGGACCTCCAGTGGCAGAACTTCTATCAATGCAGATAAACATCCATGATTCAATTTAAGTGTGAGAAAGGTGCCTGAGTGAGAGGTAAGAGGGACTTTAGGAGTTAAGTGCCTTGCTTAAAATCACCCATGTAATATAAGTCAGAGCTGGATTTTCCTGGCTCCAATAACAGCTTCCTATCTAACAAGTCACTCATTCAGTCTATAGCATGCATTAAACTTTTATGTTGCAGATATTGATGACTAGACTTCAAATTCCGCCCCCCTCTCCTCTGCCACTGTCTCTACCCTGGTCCTGGCTTCTATTACCTCACTTCTAGATCATTGCAGTAGCCTGTTAGTAAGTCTTCCTTTCTCAAGCAAAGTCCCTCTATGATTCACTCTCCACTCCACCGGATTTTCATAATGTGCACGTCTGACCATGTCCATCAATAAATATTTATTAATCTCCAATTATGTGCCAGTAACTGTGTTAAGAACTGGGCATATAAATGGGAAAAGAAAGAAATATATTTCTATCCCTCAAGGAACTTTTAATTTAATGAGGGAAAGCTAATAGACAAAAGAAAGATGGTGTGGGAGGAGGAAGATACCTGACTGGGGGTCATGTTCCCCAGTGGTGCAGCCAGGTGAAAAATGAAATATTTCAACTGAGCTCCCTCCTTATAAGGATGTTTTGGAGTTCATGGATTCATTCTTCTATCAGAGGGGCAGGAGGGTAAGGGGCAGGAATATCTTGCATTGCTAACAAAAATTAGGGCAAAAGCATTATCAAATCAGATGGAAAAGGTAGACCCCAGTAGTTAATCAGTTACGATAACTGCTTCCCTCATTAGGAAGTTTCATCCGGGACATTAAAGAGACCGTTTCACCTTTTGGGCTGAGGCGGATGGTAGAGGAAAAGACATTATGAATTTATGGAGTTGACATTAGTTAAGGGACTTAAGAAAGGAGAACTATAGACTCAGCTTCTAGAAGCTTCTAGACTGTCACAGTCATAACTTACATTTTAGGGAACAGGATCAAGCTTCTTCCTAAATCATAATCGTGTGCAAGTAGCATGAAATGCTTTCACCCTCAAGTCAATTTTTCAAAAAGATAAATTCATTTAAGGGACTGGGTAATACAAACACTCAGAGACCTAGCCCTCTTGGGTGAAGACCCACAAGAGAGAGTGTGGCTCCTTGATTCAGTTAAAGATTAGAGGAGAGCTACCTAGGGCAAAGGACATGTTAGCTTAAAACCTAATTACTCTTCCCAACTGGGTAGAAAAGTTGAAATGTTTCTGCACTGTTAGCAGAGTGCAAGTTCTGTAAATATAAATTTTGCCCTCTGGCACAGTCTCTTTCACTGTACTCTGCTTACAGCAGTGCTACTGTTGAGTTTAGTAGCTGTTTTGGTTATAGACTTAGATAAGTCCCTGAGACTTGGGGTTACATTGCCCTGGAGTTACATTGTTGGGATCTCTTGGAGACCTTGTACATGTGGTATTATCCCCATGTATCCCTTCCAGTGAACTCTGACCCAGGAAGGAAGGCAGGAAACCACATGTGCATGTGGGTTCCTTATGTTCTGTATCTCTGCTTGGTACCTGCCAAAAGAATGATGGTCAGGTTGTGATACCTGTCTGAGATATTCCCCTCTCAATCTTAAGTGGAAATTGTGTACTCCAAATGTCATAGATAAAGGGTTGTCTTTTTTCTTCCCTAAAAGAATATGTTCCACTATTTCATTTTTCTGTTCCATGACAATATGGTGTGTGTGTATACGTGTGTGTACACACACACACACATATTTTTCATTCTAAACCTGTCATCAAGGTGGGAGAACTCTTGGAATGGAAACTTTTCACCTACTCTACTCTCTAACAATCCTAGCGAGGTGCCTAAACCAATGAGAGGACAAATGACTTGTCCGTGGTCACATAGCTAAACAGATGCCAGATGCAGGTCTTGGACCAAACATTCCTGATGCCAAGACCTACCCTAAGTACTATGCAATACTCTCCATTTTGGAGACATCACCAAAACACAAACCACAACCAAAATATCTCAATATTAAGAATACAGTATCTGGGGAAGAGAGAGCACAATTTTATATCTTCTTAATAACTAACTATTTTCATAGCAACAGTTGTTTGTTAATAGATTTTATTCTTTTTTAAGAACTCAAACACTTGTTTTCTGGATACCCCAAAGACTGAGTTTCTTTTCTTTAATTATGAGATTGTCCAGCCCCCTTCATGAAGGTTCAAAATTGGAGCAATTCTAGAACAATCCGAGCCAGGAGGACTCTAAGGGAGATGTGGCATGTTTACTACAAAAGTGATTGCAAGTATAACAAAATCTTCTTACACTTCTCAGTTTTATTATATTCCCATAAAAATTGTAGGAGAACATAAACATGAGTTAGATGAGTACTTGTACTAAGTGGAATAAGGGATTGAGGGAAGTAAAATAAATGCTGTCCAGTTTTTTTAGTAGAAAACTGGAAGATATCTATCCTGACCCATACTTTACCAAGCATCGGGGACAATGACCTTTTCTGTAAGTCTGGGCCTGATCTGTCAGGCCCACAGGCTTTATCTGACCAGCAGAGACCTGCAGGCCTTGGTGGAGTGTAGATGTAAGCAATGACTGAGGCGGGAGACAAGACAGTAAGAACTCCGTTTATTCAAGCAGTGAGCGATGCTTTTATCTCTTTTCTGACACCAGTGCCCTAAGTGAACCTATCAGCAATTAGTTTGCCCTTATAAGGAAGTAGTATACCTTTGTTCATGCCTTACCAGCCTCCCCTCAGTTTACCTGAGTCGTGACCAGTGAATGCCGTCCAAGAGGCTGGGGGTTGGCAATTCCCTTACACTTTTCCATAATTATTTTTAGTGAAGTTTAACTGAGTGACGATACTTTAAAAATAATTATGATGGATATGTTTCTAGATAGATTCTTCACTTCCCTGACTTCGTAGCAAGAGCGTGATTTAATATTTTCTTGATATCTTAGGAAAGGAAAAGGGGAACAAGAACTTGTCTGGCACCTAGGAAGAGCTGGGTTCAAGTCCCACCAATGAGGCATACTGGCTAGGAGACCCAAGAATATATTAGATCTCAGGTTGAACTTCTTAGTTCTCTAAGCAACTCTCTAAGACCCCAAGTTTCAAAGACATTTTTGACTTGAATTGGTACAGATGGTTATCCCACCTTGGAATTCCTGATGTCAATGAAATATAGGTATGTCACATACCTATTCCCTTTAGTATCATAATTCTATCCTTATCACTCTCTTCAATCAATGCAATCTTTATGGGCTTTCACCCATTCCTATTCCTTCAACTAGAAGCTCTTTGTAAATATTTTATATTTATGCATCAACATTTTACTCCTATTCTGCACCCACATCTCAAACTGCCTACATGTCATTTCCATCTAAATCTCCAATCAATTACATCAATCCTTCTCATGCTAACATTTTCCCTTTAAAGCTTAAGCCTTTAGCTGCTACTTCCAACCACTGTACCATCTATTCACTTTATCTCTCATGCTTGAGACCTTGAATCTTTCTTCTTTCATCCAGTCACTCACCAAGTTCTTTTGATAGTTCTGTAACATTTTATGCAACCCTTCTTCTTTGTAGCCACCTGTCCACAATAGCATCTGTTGGTGTCTCCCCTGTATTCTCTTCTCTCTCCAATCCACCTCTTGTATTGCTACTACACTTCTTTCTTATGTGAAATGCCCGGCAAACTCAATGTACCCAACAGAGAGAATATGGATATAATGCACAGGCCATCATTTGGCCATATAACTTCACCCTTCTTTATATCTTAAATGTCTTGCTTACCAAGTAAAGTTCAACATGTTTAACAGGCATTCAATCAAGTTTCTCCAAAATCCTGTTGAATTTTACTTTTCCATTTTATTATATTATTCTTCTCAATATCATTAATTGCAAACCAAACCGTATGCTGAACACACTAGCACTTTCTTCTCTCTGTGCCTCTGCCCATGACATTCCCTATTGAAATGTCCTCCCTTCCCGATTCATCTCCTACTTTCCTAACCATTCTTCAAAGCCCAGATCTAACACCCTCCCCTCTTCCATGATCCTTTCTTTGATATGGACTCCTAGTAATGGTTTTTCTCGTTGTCTCTCAAGTACCACATTCACAGAATCATGAGGTTGATATCTGGAAGGGACTGTAGAGGTTTGCTGAAACCTCATTTATTTTACAGAGAAGTTAAGTGGCTTAACCAACGAATCGCCCAATGGCAGAGATGGGATTTAGACCGTTGACTCAAAATCAATGTTTGGTTGTTTGGTTGTTTTCCACTAAATGAAGCTGCTACTTCTCCATTTATTTATATTACATTTCTCGGATGAATTACATAGTGTTCAAAGCAGTACTTTGTATTTCATGCAATGTTATGTTGGAAGACCCATGAGTACAGGAACCACAAAAGCTTCACATAGTTCCTAGTGCTTAGCTCAAACAGGGACCTGCATGTGTTAGGGGCATAATGAAGCCTTATTGAGCTGAGTTCAATTCAGTTGGAATGTTCAATTATCACCATACATCAAACAATGAAGAACTATAGCCCTCAAAGGTAAGGACTGAGTGAGACATATGGTCATTCATACTAAATGGCCCCCCACAGACTAGGCATTTTGAGTATTTGTGTCACTTTTAAAGATTGATTCTTCTCTCTACTATCAGTCTATCATTTCTTTCTTTTGTAGGGTTTCTCCAGTAGTCTGTTCCCTCTCTTGAATCTTATCCTCCAAATGCCTGTTCTTTTTTCTTTTATTTTTTCTTCCATTTCTTTACTTTGGCCCTTTATCATTTCTTGCCTTGCCTTCCTTCCCTTGCCTTCTTTCCCTCCCCTCACCTTTTCCTCTCCCATCCTTTCCCTTTCCCTCCTCTCCTTTCTTCTTCCTTTCCTTTCCCTTGCCTTCCTTTTTCCCTTTCTCCCATTTCTTTAAAACTATTTGATCAATGAGTAACAGAAATTGCAAGAATTGTGCATAAAATAATAGAAAGCATGTCCTGAGTGAGGACATCTTTTACAGAGTAAACTGTATTTCAGTCACATAGGCTTTCCCCAGTCTTTTCCAGTTCTCATCTGTATTCTAGGTAGTTGAGTTTGCTGGAAACTTGACCTCCAAATAAGAGGAATCTTACTCTATGTGTGAAAATTAGATATTCTTGCTAAAAAATATTTAAAGTTTGAAAAGTATTTTACATATGGATCACATGTAAAATAAGATATATAAACTTGGTCATCAGAAAATTTGCACACCAAAATCCAAAGACAAATATCATAAAATATTAATTAAAATCATTTAGGTCTACCTCCTTTTTTCCTGTCAGTAGCATTATAAATATGTAAATAATGTAATTATGATGAAGCATCAACCCCCTTGGCAAGTCTTAGAAATAAATTATCTGTAAACACAGCTCAAAACAGAAGGTAATAACAGAGTGTTCTGATGGATTTTAGCTGAACTGCTTAGAGCTAGTCCTTAATTCAAGAAGAAAACCTAGAATATTCTTTACCTAACTATCCAGACTAACAAAGAGGAGAGCCGAAAGGAAGACCATCACAAGTCGGTACCCTGGAATTCACCCACAGCTACCACTACTACCACTATTACTACCACTGCTACTTCTATTACTAGTACTACTACTACTGCTACTATTGCTACTACTCTTATACTCTTAGTACTACCATTACTACTACTATTACTACTACCACTGCTACTTCTATTACTAGTACTACTACTACTGCTACTACTATTACTACTACCACTGCTACTTCTATTACTAGTACTACTACTACTGCTACTACTATTACTACTACCACTACTATTACTACCACTACTACTACCACTACTATTACTACCACTACTACTATTACTGCCACGACTACTACTACTACTGCTACAAGTTCAAGTCTATCATTTTTAATAGGAAAATTTATAAAGAATAAAAATTACATGCAAGTATAATGGAGAATCTTTAGGCAATGATCTTAAGTTGATATTTTGCCCAAATAGTTTAATTCGGTCAATCAACAAGCAGTTCTTAACCACTTTCTATATTCCATTCATTGTGGTAGATAATGGGAAAATTAAAAAAAAAATTCAGTCTCTGATGTCAAGGAGATTACATGCTAATTATAACATGTATAAATGTATACCTCCAAGAAGATAACAAGATTCATTCTTCAGTCATTTCAGACTCTCCATGGTCCTATTTGGGGTTTTCTTGGTACCGATACTGGAGTGGTTTGCCATTTCTTTTTCAAGCTCATTTTACAAATGAGAAACTAAGGCAAACAGGGTTAAGTGACTTGTCCAGGGTCAGAAAGCTAAAAAGTATCTGAGATCACATGTGAACCCAGACCTCCCTGATTCCAGGCCCAGTACTTTATCCACTGTACCACCTATCTTCCCTTTTCTCTCACAAGATACAAAATATACTATAGTAAATAGAAAATGTAAGGCAATTTGCCCAGTGGAAGTACTAGCAGATGAAAAGACAACATAAGGAAAACCCTCAAATAGAAGATAGATGTTGAATTGACCTTTGAGGGAATGTAGAGATTCTAAATTCTAAATGGGTGACTGGGTCATTCAGTGGCTAAAGCCTGCAGTAAAAACAACTTAACTTTCTAAGCTAATATCCAGTCTCAGATATTTACTAGCTATGTGACTCTGGGGAAGTCACTAAATCCTGTTTGCCTAACTTTTCTCATCTGTAAAATGAGTTGGAGAAGCGAATAACAAATCATTCCATTATCTTTGTCAAGAAAACTCCAAATGCTATCTTGTGGAGTCAAACATGACTGAAAAGTGACCGAACGACAACAAAGATTCTAAGAGATGGTGAGAAAAGAAGTTGCATTGCAGGGCTGGAGGACAGGCTGTGCAAGGACAGAGATGGAAAATAGTGCATGATGGGTATTCTGGTAATAAATAAAGACTTCACACCCCAATCCATTAGCGTCTGGGTAAATTTGCTTTTCTTGGAGAATAAATTTCTATTTTAAGTAATACCAGCAAATTAAATAAATCTGGTCTTGGAAAAAGGAATACATAGTTAATATGAATAAATGGAAAGAATACAAATTCTAGAGTCAAAGGATCTGGGTTAATATCTACCTTTGAATGCTTGCTGCCCATGTGACCTTGGGCAAGAAAATTAAATAATTATCAACCTTATTTTCCTCTCCAAAAAAGGGATGGGTCTCTGAGGCACCTTCTAGATCTAGGCACTAGGATGTCATCATCTGATCACCTGAATTATATACAGTGATGGAATAAGCTTGTCTTGGGAGGTAACATAATGCAATAGATAAAGTATTGGTCCTTCAATCAGGAGCACTTGAGTTTGAATCATCCTTCCCATATTTCTCGACAAAGATTTCCTAGTTATGTGACCGTAGGAAAGCCACTGCAGTCCTTCTCTATACCATCATCCCCTTATATGTAAAATGAAAGGACAGAACTGTAAGTTTTCTTCTAGTTCTAAATCTATAATCTTATGAAACTCCCAGGATCTAAGTTAATTCATTTGTAAAATGAAGCCGATATTACTTTCAACTTCAGAGTCTTTGATCCTGCATTTTTATCAACTAATTTATTAATAATTAGTGGAAAAAAGTTTCTTGAGAGGTAGCATGAGGCAATGGATTGAATGGAACTTTATCTCAGAAGCCCCAGGTTTTATGGAATGTGACAATACTTGCACCCCTTTAATGACAGAGAAATGATTGAGCTTTCTGCCCAGTTAGCAAAATTTATCGGCTACAGAGCTGGCCGAGGAGTCAGGAAAAATAAGTCAAAACGTCCGCCTCTAACAAATATTGACAGTGATCCTGGAAAAGCCATTGTCCCTCAGTATTCACAACAACTTTCTAGCCTAAGGTTATAAATACTTGGGAAGGTGCTAATCTGACTGGGTAGGTCAGGCGGAGGTTGTTGCTGAGAGGTCTTTAAACCAATTAGTTTACAGGTCCTTCCCCTCCTTCAATTTTATTAAAAATAATTTTTATTAATTTGAAGTAGGTGTTTCAGAATAAGTGATCTAACATTTAACAAAAATACTAAGCATTAAAGAGTTAGGGTTTAAATGATTGATTCTAGGATAGTAAAGTCTGCAAAATAAGAGAAGAAAAATCATGTAGTCCGGCTCAAAACACCTCTTCCTCTCTGTTAAGTGGTTCCCTAGATCCTTTTTCCAGACTAGTGATGGGAATCTCACAAACCATTCCAATTGGCCGTAGAATTGAGATCATCACAGCTAACTTCCTTTCAACATCTCAGTAATATAGAAACTCATCAACCTTTTGTTTTGCCTATTAGTCACAATTTTAGGGTTTTGATGATACAGTGGATAGAGTTCTGGGTCTAGAGGCATGAAAATTCATCTTTGTGAATTCAAAACATGGCCTCTGACATTCATTAGGTGTGTGACCTTAGGCAAGTCACTTAACCTTGTTTGCCTCAGAGCTGGAGAAGGAGATAGCAAACTACTCCAGTGTCTTTGCCAAGAAAAATTCCAAATGGGATCACAAAGCATTGAACATGTGTGAAAAATGACAGAACAATGTTAAAACTTTAGTTTACTCAAAGAAAAGAATGGTTTTTCATGATATTGAATTCAATGTCAGCTAACACCGGCAAGGATGGCAGAAAAACTCTATAAAATAATAAGAACACAGGCTAAGGGAGAGAGAAAATTTCATTTCCTCCAGGTAATATGCTGTTACTGAATTTGATATTTCTAAACCCACAGATTTGTTTCCATAACCATTTTCAGCAGTTGAAAATTTGGAGATGTCTCTTTATAACATTAAGTACAGAAAACACTGAAGCTTGGAAATTAAGTGGACTTAAATAGGCCATAACACGCCTTTAGTTGATTAGCTAATTATAAGTATTATGGCTAAACTTAACTTGAATATTTATGGACTCAAAGAGAGCCAGTAAGTAATTCATTTATTCCTCATACATGAATATTTTTCCTTCCAAATGTAGGTGTTTCTGCAGGCAATAGCATTGGTGATATTAATGAGTTTTAAGATATTAGTAGCATTGATTTAGAGCTTAAAAGGACTTTAGAGGACATCTAGTCCAGGGTTTTATAACTTGGGGTTCATTAACTTAAAAAAAAAACAATTATATTTCAATAAAACATTTCTTTTAATTCCATGTGTTTCATTTATACTCTTAAAAGCATTATCTGTAGGACAACCAAGACAACCCAAAAGCTCCATGATAACAAAAAGATCAAGCTCCACTGCTCTAAATCTATGATATATGATCCCCTGCAGTCCAAAATAGGGGAAGAAATGGAGAGTAATACTAAAGGCAAGTGACTAGACATGGGACCCAGGACACTGTAAACAAGTAGAAAGGAAGGACGTAGAGTAGAATGTGAGAGGTTCAGGAAGAAACAACAAGACCAGATACAGGAAACTGATAATTAAACATATATCAAAATATTCCTACATATGCACATATGTGTGTGTGTGTGTGTATTAACTACAAAGGACACTTGGAGGGAGATGTTATTTGCATCCAGACAAAGAACTGATAAATAGACATATGTATAGAATGAGGAGTTGAAAATAATATCTTGGTTGCAAATTTAGATAAATGGGAAGATATTGGTATCATCTACATTAATTGATGTGAAAGACAGAAGGAGAGCATGACTTCAGGGTGGTGAAGATAATATGATATGGAAGTAAGATGAGCAGTTTCCTCTTTGGGACGTTCCCACACTAGTAAAATCATAGGTGCTTCATTCATGATCCCTCACTCAAACAAGCAGAAGATACTATGTTACAGGGACAAGAAAAATGAATTGGAATTGTATATCATAGCCCACAAGGCATTTATGATCTATGAGGGGAAGATAAGAGAACAAAGGGAAAAGCCAAAGAATGCTATAGCAAAGCTTGAGGAGGAAGAGATTGCTTAAAGTTTAAGATGGCGAGTAAAGTCATGATGGACCTTCAAATTTATGAAGAGAGTATCCCAAAATAAGCCTGAATTAGTCAGCTGGAACCATATTTGTAGAGTATACATGACTATTTAAGCAGACTATATTTTATATGGCACATGGTAGCCAGTAGTAAATACATCCTTGTTCATTGACTGGTTGATTACTTAAGAGGCAATCAGATCTTGTAAAAGGTTTTGAACAAAAATCAACATACCTATACATTAGAGGAAAATAAAAGAAAATGTTTTGGCATGTGTACAAAAGAGGGGTTACAGATGAATGAATCAGAAAGAAACATAATTAGGAGGCTATTACAATAGTCCAGGGAGATACAGATTGGAAAGTGGTGGTGGATATTCACTTAAACAGTCTCATAATTAATTAGCTACAAAGGTGATTTGAGAGGAAAGGGTCAGCGGTATCTTATAAGCTAGGATAACCTGAAAAGTTATTTTTTCTCATCAAAATAAATAAGATAGCTTCAAGAAAGGTAGGTTTGAGGGGAGATGATCAGTACAGGATTTTGATTTGGTAGGGCTGTGGATGGTCAGCAGCAAGCAGCCTAAAATGCAGAATCTGAGATTAAGGATGAGATTTAAGGCTGGTTATGAAGACTTGAAAATCACCTGCATGGAGGTGATCAATTAAGTTATAGGAAAAGATGGAACTGACAAACAAGAGATTATATAGAAGATGGCAGAACCCTGGGGATGGGTCTCCCACAATGAGAGTGCTTGAAGAGAAGCAGAAAGATTGAACAAATTAGTCAATGAGTGAGTAGAAGTAAGCAGGTGAGATGAGAGTAGAGAGAACAGACAAATAATGGAGACAAAGCAGAATAGAGCATTGAGCAGGATATGTTTTTGCAATAGGCACAAATAATAAAGAATTTCAAGGAGGAGGAGGACAAAGAAAACCACTGGATTTGGCACTTTAACAGTAATGGTGACCTTTGCTTCCATTCAATTCAATACGCCCTTTTCAAGAATCTGCTGCTTATCAAGTACTATCCTGGAGGCTCAACATGCAAAGGTAAAAATTACAAAATTCCTTTCTTTTTAAAAGAGGGAGGATTTGAATTGAGAGGGATGGGAAAGGAAAGAATAAAAGAGAAGGGGAGTGAAGGGAGAGAGTGTCTTAGAGAGGGAAAGGAAGGAGATAGTTGCCTTTGGAGAAAAGTAGAATCAGCTTACTGGAACAAATGGAGGGTTTGAGTTTGGCCTCAGTGAGGACAAGACCCTCATCTGTTACTGTGATAACGGATCAAAGGAGGATAAGATGGATGGAGATACAGAAGCTCTTAAGGCAAAGAGAATAAAAGATGAGTAGATTCTTAAGAGTTGCTTCAATATGTTTAGTAAATGATGGTAGGAGGTAGTAAGGGGCAACATCTTCTGAGAGAGAAGAATGTGTGAGTGTGTGTGGGGGTTGTGAATTAGGAATTTCAGCATGAAGGTGAATATTTTGAGATTTACTGTGAGTAGTTTTATAAAGACAATCAAGGATGAATATACTGCCATGCCATAGTGAGAGTCTGATAGATGTATGATTACATCACTTTTTAGTGGTTCTAGTTAGTGCAATTTTATCGCTTTCATTAGCTGTTGACTCAGTAGTCACAGACAGTGGGGGCTGAGGATTAACAGGGCAGGAACAGCAGAAAGAAAAGAGGAGCAAGGAAGAAAATACTATTCTTTTGAAATAACAAATGATCAGGTCAAAACTTGGCAGGAGATGATGAAAAGCCAGACAAAGA
The DNA here is from genome assembly GCA_023548195.1 of Bettongia penicillata ogilbyi. NCBI lineage: Eukaryota > Metazoa > Chordata > Mammalia > Diprotodontia > Potoroidae > Bettongia > Bettongia penicillata. The sequence continues at coordinate 8,286,798 of JAJHZJ010000008.1, forward strand.
GTGATGATAGGACCTCTGGGATAATTGGGTCTAACCATCTCATTTTACAAATGAAGAAACTATAGACTATGACTTGGTCAATGATACATAGCTAATACATAGTGGAACTGGACTAAAATCCAGATTTTCTAGCTTTCATTTGACCCTTTTCCATTTCTCCCTTATGTCTCAGCACACCTAGCACCATGTATTACACAGAGGAGTTGCTCAACAAATGTTTGTTGGATTGAATTATTTTCCTCTACATAAGGCAGACAGTGTTCATTTACAGATATTTTGTTGTGTATCAGTGGTAATAATAATATAACAATAAACTTCTTCTGGTTGCTGAACTTGGAAAAGAATAAATAAATTTTGTTGAAAGTATTAATGACTGGAAGAAGCTACAAGAAGGAATTTGACTGTGTTGTACATGAAAGTAATGGAGGTTCAAGAGTTGAAAGCTAAATATGACTCTTGAAGGAGCCAAGATGGCGGAGCAGAAAGACTCACGTATGCTAGCTCCAAATCCACAGCCCATAAACTTCCTGTAAAAAGAACTCCCCACAAATTTTGGAGCATTGCAAGTCACACACCAACGCAGTGGAAGAGATTTCCATTCCAGAGAGCCCTGGAAAGCCGTCCCCAGGGGTCCGTCATGCTCCAGACAGCGGACCCACCCCTGTGCTGCCCTGGCCACGTGGCCCCAGAGGAGCAGATCTGAGCAGGCTTCAGGGAAAGAACCTCCGGTGGCCGTGAAGGTCCCTCCACCCACAGGTGCTACAGGTTAGTGAGAGAGACTTCTGGGTTGGCCGAGAGGGGAGTGGGGTGTCTCCATGACTCGGGCCCCCTCAGGAGGTGGAGGCAGAGGCAGCAGCAGAGACAGCAGCGCCCGGAACTCCCAGAGCAGCCGCAGGAGCTCAGGCCCATTACTGAAGATCTCCGCATAAAGCCCCGAGGGAACTGAGCCTGGGAGGCGGCCCTGCCCCCACCAGAGCACCAGAACTTAACCTCACATTGAATAGCATTTGTGCCTGCTGCGGAAAGCCCTGAGGCTGGGGAGTAGCACTTGAATCTCAGACCCCAAGCACTAGCTGGGTGGATCTAGGCAGGGGTGGAGAGGAATCTCAGAAGTCAAGTAACTGGCTGGGAAAATGCCCAGAGAAAGGAAGCAAAATGAGACCACAGAAATCTACTTTCTTGGGGAAGAGATGTTCCTTCATCCTTTCATTTTTGATGAGGAAGTACAATGCCTGCCATCAGGGAAAGACACGGAGGTCGGGGACTCTGTATCCTAGACATCCCAGGTGGATGTCTGGTGGGTTCAGGCCATGGAAGAGCTCAACAAGGATTTTGAAAAGCAAGTTAGACAGGTGGAGGAAAAACTGGGAAGAGAAATGAGAGAGATGCAAGAAAAACATGAAAAACGGGTCAATACCTTGAAAAAAGAAACCCAAAAAGTGCTGAAGAAAATAATACTTTGAAAAACAGGCTAACTCAATTGGCAAAAGAGGTTCAAAAAGCCTATGAGGTGAAGAATGCTTTCAAAAGAAGAATTAGCCAAATGGAAAAACAGGGTCAAAACTCACTGAAGAAAATAGTTCTCTCAAAATTAGAATGGAACAGATGGAGGCTAATGACTTTCTGAGAAACCAAGAAATCATAAAACAAAACCAAAAGAATGAAAAATGGAAGAGAATGTGAAATATCTCATGGGAAAAACAAGTGACCTGGAAAATAGATCCAAGAGAGACAATTTAAAAATTATAGGACTACATGAAAGCCATGATCAAAAAAAGAGCCTAGACATCATCTTTCATGAAATTATCAAGGAAAACTGCCCTGAGATTCTAGAACCAGAGGGCAAAGTAAGTATTGAAGGAATCCATCGATCACCTCCTGAAAGAGATCCAAAAAGAGAAACTCCTAGGAACATTGTGGCCAAATTCCAGAATTCCCAGGTCAAGGAGAAAATATTTCAAGCAGCTAGAAAGAAACAATTCCAGTATTGTGGAAATACAATCAGGATAACAGATCTAGCAGCTTTTACATTAAGGGATCAAAGGGCATGGAATAGGATATTCCAGAAGTCAAAGGAACTAGGACTCAAGCCAAGAATCACCTACCCAGCAAAACTGAGTATAATACTTCAGGGGAAAATATGGTCTTTCAATGAAACAGAGGATTTTCAAGCATTCTTGATGAAAAGACCAGAGCTGAAAAGAAAATTTGACTTTCAAACACAAGAATGAGAAGAAGCATGAAAAAGTAAACAGCAGAGAAGTCATAAGGGACTTACCAAAGGTAAACTGTTTACATTCCTACATAGAAGACAATATTTGTAACTCTTAACACTTTTCAGTATCTGAGTAGTTGGTGGGACCACACACACACAAGCACACACACACATACACACACACATGCACACACACATGTACATGCGTGCACGTGTGCACACATACACACATGCACGTACACACAGAGACAGAGAGCACAGAGTGAATTGAATAGGATGGGACCATATCTTAAAAGAAATTAAGGTAAATGATGAGAGAGAATTGTAGTGGGAGGAGAGAGGGTGAAATGGAATGGGGTAAATTATCTCTCATTCAAGAGGCAAGCAGATGACTTTTTAGTGGAGGGAAAAAGAGGAGAGCTCAGAAAAAAAACATGAAGTTTACCTGCATCACATTTGACTAAAGGAAGGAGTAAAATGCATGCTCACTTTGGTATGAAAACCTATCTTATAGTACAGGAAAGTGGAGGAGAAGGAGATAAGCAGGGAGGGAAGGATGATGGAAGGGAGGGCAATGGGAGAAGGGAGCAATTTGAAGTCAACACGTGGGGAGGGACAGGATCAAAAGACAGAATAGAAAAAATGGGGGACAGGATAGGATGGAGGGAAATACAGTTAGTCTTATACAACATGACTGTTATCGAAGTCATTTGCAAAACTACACAGATATGGCCTATATTAAATTGCCTGCCTTCCCAAAGGGAATGGGGTGGGGAGGGAGGGATGGGGAGAATTTGGAACTCAAAGTATTAGGAACAACTGTTGAGTATTGTTCTTGCTACTAGGAAATAAGAAATACAGTTAATGGGGAATTGAAAGTCATCTGGCCCTGCAGGACAAAAGAAAAGATGGGGACAAGAGAAGGGAGGGATGATAGAAGAGAGGGTAGATTGGTGATAGGGAAAATTAGAATGCTCGGTGTATTGGGATTCAGAGAGGGGATACATAGGGAGAAAATTTGGAACCCAAAATTTTGTGAAAATGAATGTAGAAAGTTACATAAATCTATATTAAAAAATTAAAAAAAAAGAAATTGAGGGTCAAAGATGTTAATTATCTTGCCTAAGGACACACAGTTAGCATGTATCTGTTATAGGATTCTCATCCTAGTTCAGAATTCTCTCCATTACCTTACATGCCCCAAAGTAAGATTACAAACTTAGAGTAGAGATACTTCTCTTGTGTCTGTGTCCCCAGAGTCCAGCATGTAAGTGGCATTAAATAAATACTTGCTGAATTAAAGGCAACATAGTGTGGTAGAGGGAAAAAATATTGGATGTGAAGTCTGGAGCTGGATTTGAATACTAACTTGGACATCATTCGTTGATTCATAAGTGTGTGTGTTTGTCCTTCGTTGCCGAAGAAGACCATGCCATCAGAGAAAGAATGACATGACTTGCACTTGACTTTGTTTTGAGTGAAGGAGGGTTGTGCAGGTCAGCAATCTCACTTCTCCTCCAGAGCCATCTGAATCCAGTGACCAGATATTCATCAGGATGACTGGAGATGACCCAGGATGAGGCAGTTGGGGTTAAGTGACTTGCCCAAGGTCACACAGTTAGTGAGTGACAAGTGTTTGAGGTGAGATTTGAACTCAGGTCCTCCTGACTCATGCACTGGTGCTCTATCCACTGCACCACCTAGCTAACTGATTCCTAAAGCACTTACTGGGCCCCTACAAATGTCTGCCCTCAGGAAGCTTAAATTCCCACAAGGGGAGCAAGAGATACAGAGAAAACTCAATATAAAATACCCCCTAACTTCCCTTAAGCAACTGGGGATGGAGGGCTCAGGAAATCTTCACGCGGAAGGACGCATTTGAGATGATCTTGGAAGAAAGCTAGGGATTCTGAGGCAGAGTTGAGGAAAGCCCATTCCAGGGCCCTCAGGGCAGCCTGGAAACCAGGTTAGTGGGAATAGATAGTGGGGATTCCAAGGGTCAAACAATATGTCATACAGGCACATACAGTATACACATATCTACAAACATACATATGCACACACATATTTACACAGCATACACACAAAAACTTACATACACACATGCATGCACACAGCATATTCATATTGCAAACACATACACATATGTACACATATAAATACACATATATACATATATACGTGCTAGAAGATTTTAATTATTTTATGCATGAGCTAAGATAGGTCTTTCTCTATGTGTATATATAAGTATATATGCATGTATTGTGTTTTTATATGTTCTCTGACTTTGAAAGTCCTTCATAACTTGATTTCAAGCCTCCCTTTCTAGGTTTATCTAAGACAGATCTTCTACTATATATGCGTATGTATATATATATATATACATACATGTGCTCAGTAGTTTTCAGTCATATCTGACTCCCTGTGACCCCATTTGGGGGTTTCTTGGCAAAGATACTGGAGTGGTTTGCCATTTCAAAAAAATAACTAAATAAATAAATATGACTCTCATGAAAGAGATTGACCATGGATGTCATGGAGTAGCAACTTGAAGAGATCATGGAAAATATAGGAGAAGTCTTCGGTGCTTTTGTTTAGACTAGTATAAAGACCACTAGAAGTCGTTCAAAACTAACCACAAATTACATCATCATTGCCAAGAAAGCCTGATAAACTTAGAACTATGAATTAAAATAATCAAATATATAAAACTTTATACAATTTCAGTACAAAAATAAACTCAAACTACATCCTTCTCTATAAAACATTTTAAACCAATGCAGTGAATTACTTTTTCCTCGGAAACTATCATGAAGGAAGCATGGATCCCAAATTTCCTCTTTTAGCATACTCCATGTTAGCACGCTTCTGGAAATAAACATAGGAGACAATAATAATGCAAGCACTTAACAGAAAACTCCATGGGATACAATTTGTCTGTGGTTGGGTAAAAAGCCCAGAGAATCTACAAGTAAATAAGGAGGAACATAGACACGTATTAGACAAGGGAGTGTAAAGAGTCAGACAAAGACAAACAGCTAGCAATTGAAATACCCTTCATGTCTGAAATGCCAAAATCTCAGTTTGTGGACCTAAAAGAGGATTGGAGGAGAAAGCTCCAAACTGAAGCTATCGATAACTGTTTATGGTAAGAAGTGTTTTGTTTTACAGATGATCTGTTGAGCAAAAACATCCCAGAGATAATGTGCTGTGTCTTCTTCCTGACTTGTGACATTTTAAACTAATAAAAAATGAATCTGACAAAAATATTGCAGAACCTCATATTATAACCTACTAGATGAGTGTAACGTGCATCTTTCAAGTGCTATAAAAATACCTTACCCCGATATTTGCTGCCAATGGATAAATAAATGCTTTACATTCCAGGTAAGAAAGACAAACCAGGAATGCCCATTATAGCATCACTCCAAGGCACATAGAAATTATGTCTTTTATATTTCATAAAATAAATTTTATTAAGTGGATTGGGAAATTAGATTCCAGGGCATTCTATATTGATTTATTATCTTCCAGAGCCAGCTTATGCAATGCATACAAAGCTTCAGAAGATTAAAATTGATAACAACTGCAGTTAAAAACCAGCTAAGAAGTTCAAGTATTAAATGGATTTTTAGATTAATGGAAATGGTGTGAAACTGAAAATTTATGAGGCTTGTTCATTAAACTTCTGCATGCCCTTTATCACTGCTTTTCACACCAAAAAAAGAAAAAAAAAAGAATTCGACTAAATAAAACAATAGCAAGGTTCTTTCCCTCACATTTCTAAAATGAGTTCCTTTCAGTTCTAGTGCCATGTTGATGCCTTTGTTAACAAAGGCATGTAAATCTGTTCAGGGCAATTGTGCATACTGAAGTAGAAGATTTAATGTCAATTGCAAGCTTAGAATGGAATTCCCTTCTGCCTATGAAATGAAAACACAAATATATCAAGAGAGTAGTGAGATAAGCATGACTCCAGTGGACCATCAGAAAAAGGGAAGTTGTCAGTATTCAAGGCAATAAGAAGGGAGGGTAGCAGTAATAACAATGGTTGCCATTTACAATGTAGTTCTTGGTTTCTACATAGCTGGATTACAGGAATTGCTTCATTAGGGCCTTATTAAAAAACTGCCAAGTAGGAAATACAGATATGATTGTTTCCATTTTAAAGATGTGGAAAATGAAGTTAAAATAAGTGAAATGATTATGTCACTGACAATAAAGTGGTAGAGCTGGAATTCTAAACCTCAGATATTTGGACTCATATATTAAAAGTCATAAAAGATCTTAGAGATCATCTCATCCAACTTCCCCTTTCCTTATTTTAGAAATGAGGGAACTGAGGCCCAGATATGTCATACATGTGACTGAGTTAGAATTCGAATCCATATCCTCTGACCACCTCTCTCCCCAGGCCAATACTTTGGTCATTATTGAGAAGATTCAGCTTGAATATTACTCTATTTCATGCTCACATTCCCTAATCTAATAATGTACATCTTCATCTTGATTCATTCATCCTATCTCTGCTAAGAATGAACTCCTTCCTGCTGAAATTTTATCTTTCTTCAAAACTTGGCTCAAATTTCACATCTTGAATATAGCTTATTTTGAACTGCCCAGGTAAGAGATCGCTCATGTTTTCTCACATTACTTTACATCTCTCCTTTGCTCTTACCACACTCAACACTATACTGTATTTACTTATATGTGTTTTCTGGGCAGTTAGGTGATACAGTGGATAGAGTACCGGGCCTGGAGTCAGGAAGATTCATTGTCCTCATTGTCTGGCCTCACTAGTTGCGTAATCCTAGGCAAGTCATGCCACCCTGTTTGCCTTAGATCCTCATCTATAAAGTGATCTACAGAAGGAAAGGACAAACCATTCCTGCATTTTTGCCAAAAAACCCCAAATAGGGTCTTGAGAAATTGAACATGACTGAAAAATGACTGAAGAACTGATGATATGTTTTCTACTGTCCCCAACATGTCTTATTGTATGTTTCTTGCATGAATGCAATTCTATGCAGAATTGTATGTTTCTTGAGGGCAAAGCCTATTTCATTGTCTTAATAGCCCCAATGTTGTCTAATGTCACGCAGAAAAAACTCTTACATGTTTATTGAATTGAAAAGAAAATTAAGAAGGATAAAAACAGCCCCAACTAATCAAGATAAGAACAAAGGAAGGAATAAGACAAATAGAAATTGCTAAAGAGATGGTGGTGATGGCTGAAATGCAGCAAAACTAGCTTTGTTTTGCTTCAAAAACATTTTTAAAAAGGAATCTTAAAAATGGCTTTGCATACCACAGCAAATCAGTTCCCAAATATTCTTGCAAGCAAAGCTAAGAGCTTGTCAGCCTTTGCATTGTAAACCTGTATTATCTGGAGTTTATAACTTGGCCATAAAACTCAGAGTGGAACTAGGCATAATAAACCCCTTTGACAACATAACATATTTTTAGTGTATGTAGATGGGATTATGTTTCAACAAGGCTTTTAAGGTGCTAAGAATATAATGTTTCGGGGCCCAGATCCAACAGAATTTTTGTGTATGTTTGAAATGCATTAAAACAAGAGGACTGGCCATTTCTAAACTTGCTTAGCATTAAAACGAAAACAAAACAAAACATATTTACAATTTGAGGTCAGACTGTTACTCCTACACATACTGTGACCAGAACTGTACCTCACCCACCCAGTAAAAGGTTGGTTAATGAATGCATGAACCCTGGATTCTGTCTTGTGATATGATCATGTCATAAACTTTGAAAGAAATATGATATTTTCTTCCAGGGCACAGGATTTAATCAGCATGGGCTTCCCCTCTATAACTAAGTAGACCCTCCTCATGAGGACCTTTAAAGAAAAAAAAATTACATGGTTGCCAACTCTCTAGAGAAGAATCTGTCTGAATTTAGTTAGGCTAGTCTCAGGTTAAAAAAAAAAAACATACATTGTACTATCATAAGTTTCATTTCTGGCACTAAGTACCCACAAGACCTTGGGCATGGAAGTAGGACTTCTAAAAAGAGCATATCTTTTTAATGGATGGGAGGGGGAAGTGATAAAACCGAAGGAGAGTTTCTTTCTTCCAATTTATTACTCTTTGCTACATTTTTTATGTTGTAAAATTCACCCAAAGGTTTTCCATTTGTATATCTTAGACTGAATTAACAGACTATAACCTTAATGAGGAAGCTTACAGTGCTCCCTCAAGCTAAAAAGTGAAGAAGTACCCCATCTCTCATTCAATATTTATTTATATATCAACAATGTTCAAAGGCTGTGTGGGGAGCATTTAGTTGATGTGATTCTTTGGTCTTCAATCTGTGTTAATCCCTTTGCCCATATCCACAATTATACTTTGCAAATTTTCCACCATTCTTAGATAACTTGTATAATCCACTGCATCACCCATTTCTGAAAGTCAAGCATGTTGTAGAACATAGAATATAAGGCTTAGTAACAGATTTGAATATTGCGTCTTATCAGACATAGCATGTGTGTGTCCATAGGCAAATCTTTTAAGATCTCAGTGTGCTAGGGACCTTTGTGAGACTGTAAGTTTCAAGTAAGTTTCTCATCTGCATTGGTAGGGGGAGTATTCAATTCTTGAACTCCAAACAAAATGAAATTAGAGGTCTACTCCTCCTCCTCCCCATTAAAAAATGAAAACAAAACAAAAAACAAAACAAAATAACAGTCACAACAAAAACCTTGATGCAGACCAATCTTTTTCACACTTCGTGTCAGAAAAGTAGTCATGATGGCTTGTTTGCTCTATTTTCTCTATGTATTTCCTATATTTACACAGGGATCTGGCTCAAAAACTTTTGAAAATCTTGACATTTTTAATGGATTTTAAAGGATCTTGCTAGTGATCTTATACTGGTCTATCCAGCTTTCAAAGACTCAGTTTCCTTTAGAATCACATAAAGGATTTGGATTCCGAGGACTCTGAAAGACCTGCCACTTTTTGTCCTTGGACACTTGTGGGCGCACATACAGTGGTCATTTGGCTCTCTAAGCCTCAATTTCAGGCAAAGTCCATGGGGCTGGTGGGGGTGGTGGGAGGAGGGGTTTGTAGTGTAAATGCCCTTAAGGTCCTCTTTGCTCCAGGCCTAGGAACTTGTAGGTAATCACCTTGAGGTCCCTCAAGCTCCCCTGGTCTCATTCCCCTCCCCCTGCCCAATCATACAGGGGGTCTGGCTCTAAAACCATTGATTGCCTTAATATTTTTCATCCTAAGAGCTTGAGAGTGATCTTACACTTAACTATCCAGCTCTCTAGGACTCAGTTTCCTTTAGAGGCATATGAAGTGCTTGGACTCTAAGGTCTCTGAAGGACTCGTCACATTTCCTTCTTGGACTCTTCTGACTGATCATACAATGATCATTTTGCTCACTAGGCCTCAGTTTCAGGAAGATGCCTGGGAGGGGAGTTTGTAGTCTAAATGGTCTTAAGGCCTTCTTACCTCTAGGTCTAGGAAATTGTCTTTGATCACATACATATCCCTGAAGCTCCCAATGTCTCTGCTTCTCCTATCATCTCAATATGGGGTCTGGCTGAAAAGCTCTTAAAATGCTTGACATTTTTAATTCTTGAATCTTATTAGTGATCTTACACTGAGCTATCCAGCTTTCTAGGACTCAGTTTCCTTTCAAATCACATAAAGGGTTTGAACTCTAAGGCCTCTGAAGGAGTCTTCACTTTTTGTCCTTGGACAATTGTGTATGAACATACAGTACTCCTTAGATACTCTAGGCCTCAGTTTCAGGCAGAGTCCATGGAGGGACCTCTAGTGAAAATGCTTTTCCTTTTCAATGCCCAAGTTCCATTTAATGAGTGTTTATCAATAGGAACAGTTCCTCTTTCCCTCCCAGCTCCATCCCTCACAACTAAGTCCAGTGCAAGTCATAATGTCTTGGTCTTCTTCGAAAACGAAGGACAAACACAACCACCACAACCACTAGGTTACTGGTGATAAGTCCAGTACAGTTCAAAGTAACCTGTGCTTGATTAGAGAAAGAGGGCATTACACAGTTTTTAGTAGTGAGTTTTTCTACTTAATTACGTTTTGCTTGGGATGACACACAAAAAACATCAATGATACAAGGGCTATATTGTGGTATAAAGTTGGCATGACACTAAAAACTTTTTGTTTTGGAATACCTTAATAAAACTTTATTTGTATCTTTATTTTTATATCATTAACATTTTCCAGTGTATCTTTCCTTCCTAATTTTCTCAGAAAGTCATTCCTTATTAGGAAATTATAAAAATGAAGGAAAAAGCATTCCATAAAAATTAGCAGCATTTCCAAAAAGATTGATAGTATTGCACAGGATTATACGTCCAAAGTCTCCTAGCTACTGCAAAGAAGTAGTGGAGATGCCCTTTAATATCTCTTTTTGAGGGACACATTTGGTCATTACATTTGCACAGTACTTGGTTTTGAATCTTTTGTAGTTCTTTCCATTTACATTCAATTCTTGCGATTCTTCCTGTGCTCCCATCTATTCTCACATTCAACATTTTTCAGTACATCAATGCTCCATTATATTAATGTGCTACAATTTTGTCATTCCTCAATCCATGGAAATCTGCATACTTTCCTGCCTTTTGCTAATAGACAAAGTTATGTGGTGTATATGAGACCTTACCTTGTATCTTTGGCCTCTTTGAAGTATTATACTTAGCAATGTAATCTCTATATCAAAAGGCATAGACATTTTCATCACTTTCTATGGACCTAAAACTTTCAATAGATAAAAGAGAGGTAATTGCACATTTACTATTTCACAAAAGATCTTTCAAAGCATCCCATTAATTTGCAAAGTACTGCTGAGAGTTCAGGACAAAATTACAACCTTTAGATGAGGGATGGTATGTTGGCTATATATAGCAACATTTAAAAGGGAGAATTAACACTTGCTTTTACCTGAAATAGCTACATAATCTATGCAAATTAAATTAACTTTTATGTTATGAGGAATACGTCTGTCGACAAAGTAGTGTAGAGAATTGAAATAATGCAATAGCTAATTCAAAAAAAATCTATATACTGTAATTCTCATTTGAAAAGTGGAATTACTTCAAATCTCTCCTTTGTATTCTTATAAAGGAATCTAGATATGCATATACACATCCAATGGATATCCTAGATATCCATTTAGATATCCAAAGTCAAATGGAGAACATAAACTCCATAAAAATAATGTGTATATTTGCACACATAATTACTACACGAAAAATTTGTTTCTCTCCATTATTGAATATAGATATCTTTTGGTTGTGAATTTCAGCTCACCAATTAAATTCCACAAATTAAGGAACTATGACTTATTGTTACTAGGTCTCCAAAATTAAATAAGAAATGTATCATAGAAAATATGAACATAACAATAATAAAGGGGAAAATAAATATCAAGTAATCATGACACAGTATAAATTTTAAGGGCATAAGCACACAACATTGTGTACAATCATCTCAGAAGGAAAGAACTCTAGGAAGAAACAATTCTTGAAGATTTGACACTTAGTCATTCTTTTCATTTTGTAAAATATGAACCTGCATAGTGTGTTCAGAGGATTACATTACTTATTTGAGGAAATAATGAAGTAATGTTAGTAAATTCTCTGCTCTGTCAAGGAATTGTTGTATACTGTTTATTATATATCACATATATGACTAATTTTATAGTACTTAAAAAGTTCATAATTTTGTTGCTATAAATACCAACTCTTCCTAACATTGATGGAGATTGAGTACCATCTGTAATTTACAACTACTAGAGATATTGCCTCAGCTATTGGTGTATTGTGGGCACTCAAGTATTTCAAATACCATTCAAGCCCATATTAATAAGAAAAAAAAGAATGATACTAGCAAAATATAAAATGTGGGCATAAATGGAAAACAAATACAAAAATTGATAGACTATTGTTGAAATAATTAGAATTATTACAGCCTAATTAGTATTATTAAAGTAAGTAATACCACTTAGAGTCACCTGGTAGCTGGAAGGGCTGTTATTATTTCTTATGAAGTAAGGTGTAGGCTTTTTAACATTGGAAGTTCAATAACAAGACTAATTTTTTTTAAGTTGGTAAAACTGTCATTTTCATGAAAGAAACATTTTTGTGGTCAAAACAAAAGATTGACAAAAATGAAACTGACATTTTCCTTCATGACTCCACCAAAACTACTATCAGAAGAAGACCAGGTTTGTCTATAGGAGTTGAGCATCTTCATGAGTTTGAAAAATATTCCATTCCCTTAAAAAAAAAAAAGTAGTTGGATATTTTTTTACTTTCAGTGAGGCTGAAAGTCATCTTCATGGAGGCAATATGCTATGCTAAATATGTTGATATGGACTACTCTATATAAAACAAAAGGTTAAGGAATACATTCTAGAGATAGACAAATGTGCTTCTCTGGCATGATAAATTAACTGATTTAAATCCCAATTAAACATGAGTTTGATTTGAGCTCTAGAGTAGGAAAAATACATAACTCAATTCTTGAGACCTCAGTAACAAAAATGAGTAGACAAACAAGTGAACAAAAAAACTGGACTTTTATGATGCCAAAAGGCAGAAGAAAACAACTCAAAAATGATCTACCAATGCTCCTTCAGGTGGATGAGAAGAAAAATTGGAATTATTTCAAGAAATCATACAAGAGATATCCCAAAAGAAAGGAGAACTAAGAGAGACTTTGAAAAAAACGATTAGTAGTTTAAAAGGAGAGATACAAACCTAACTCTTGTAAGAAACTAATGACTCTAGGAGACAACAAAAATTCTTTAAATAAAGTCAAAAGAAATGAAAAGACAGAAAAAAAATATCATTTCATATAAAAAACAACTGAAAATGGATCAATCAATGAAGCAAGAATAATTAAATCATCAGAAACCTGATAAAAAATAACTTGATCATATTTCAAGAATATTATATATGTATATTATGTATGTATATATATTTAATATGCAGTCATAGTAGAGCAAGAAAGAAATGTGAAAGTAGGAAGAATTTAACAATGTCCTCCTGAAAGAATCTCTCAGGAATGACAATTAAAATCCAGAGCTTTCTGACAAAAGGAAACATCACAAATAGACAGAAAAAACATAATTTAAATATCAAAGAACTATTATTAGGATGTTGCCATATTTAGCCATTATCATTATGAAGGAGAAAAGAGCATGCAATGAGATATTACAAATGGGAAAAGACAGAGATCTATAACCAAGAGTAACTTACCCAGAAAATTGGAATAAAATCCTATAAGAAAAAAATGTACCTAGAAGACTTTCCATGGTTCATAAGGGGGAAAAATAAAATTTTGAAATTAAAATATGAGAATCCAAATAAAGAGAGGGGTATTAGAAGTTCATAAGGAATTGCAATAACCACTTTTTTTTCTGGCTGATCAATATACACAATTCAATTATGAACTGCTTGCATTCTAATAGGAAAGCAATTGTTATGAGTTCTTTCAGAATAGAGATACTGCCATCAATGAAAGTGGAGTTGTCTAAACTGACCCCAAAATATCTGTTCCTATAATTGGCCTCAACTCCCAGACAGAAGAATCAACCTCTCAATTTGGCAGTAGGAAATGAATCCTCTTTCAGATAAAAGCTGAAGAACCAGAAAGACAATCTCCTGACAAGGGAATTAAAAGGTATGATAGCTGACTTCTGCCCTTTTAAAAAAAAAAAAGCCTTTGAGTCTGAGGTTAAATGAGTAATATTCAATACAGGAATATAAAATAATAAAAAAAAGAACTCACTTTAAATTCTGCAAAGTACCTTCCCTGGAAAATTCTTATAAAGTTTTCTTATGATTTTACTGATTTTATACATAAACAAACTAGGTCTCGGAGATAGCAAGTCATTTCTCAAGTGTCATACAAGTAACAAATGTCTCTTCAGAATTTTAATATCTTCATAAACAGGAGAGCAATTTATATAATCAAAACAATAGTGTAAAAAAAAGAACTTTGAAATCCTTAATAATTTTTATAAATGAAATGGCCAACTGCATCTCCTGATGATCTACCATGAACCATATTACTACACACCTCCTGACAAAGAAATGATCGACATAAGGTGCAGAGACATATCTTTGGACATTACCTAAGTAGACAAAATTTGCACGATTATGCCTTTTTTCCTTTTTTCTTTCTTTTCTCCCTTCCTTCCTTCCTTTCTGAAATAGTCTCTGTCCTCAATATATCAGAGGAGATAAATATACATATAATTGTGTAGAAATAAATATACATATACATGTACACACGTAAAATAAATAAATTTGTAGGGATAAAAAAAGACATTGCAGCTCAAAGGATCAGGAAATAGAAGAAATAACCTCACATCAAAGGTGTTCCAACTTATTTTTAAAAGAAACTAGGCTTTCTCCGAGTTAGATATGAAGAAAAAAGTCGATTCTAGGTGTGTGGAAAGGCACTATGCAAAAGTACAATGATGGGAAATGGAATATCATGTGAAAAATGACTAAGCATCTAGCTTTACTGGAGCATAGAAGTAATGAGGGTGGGGAAGAGAAGGTAGGATCAGGATTAGTTGTGAAGAGCTTTAAATCCCAGAGTAATTTGCATTTGATCTTAGAAGTAAAAATGAGTTATTGGAGTTTGGGGGAAAGATATTAGGAGGCAGAGTGACATGATAAGATATATGTTTATAAAATATCACTTTGGCAAGCATATAAAGGATGGATAATTAAAGGGAGGGGTTTGAGACAGTAAAACTAGTGACAGCTTGAAGTCATTTTTGGGATCTTCTAGTAAACATTTTCATTCATATGTGAGAATATTGAATCATGGTGAAGCCCAACATTGCTGAGTTCATTAGTGGTAGAGTTGAGACTAGAACAGAAAACTCCTGACCTCTACTTCTGTTCTCTTGACATTACTCATAGAAACAAGAGTAAGAGACTTTTACCAATCACCTAGCTCATGTCCTAGTGATTTTTTTTGCACATGTGGAAAGTGGAACCCAAAGAGGTGAAGTGATTTGTCCAAAGTTACTAGGTGGCAAAGTAGACAGAATGCTAGATCTGCAGTTAGGAAAACTCATCTTCCTAAGTTCAAATCTGACCTCAGTTTTCTCCTCTATAAAATGAGCTGGAGAAGAAAATGGCAGACCATTCTACTGTCTTTGCCAAGAAAACCCTGAAAGGGATCATAATGAGCCAGACACAACTGAAAAATTACTGAACAACAGAAAGTAGTATGTCTAAGTTATAAGCATAGATCCTCTAACCCTAAAGCCAATGTTCTCTCTACCTTACTGACCCACACCATCACTTTTCAGTGCTTTTTTCCAGAGAATGTAATGTTTTAGTTGTTCTTTTTTTAAACAGAATATTTAAATAGGTAGAATATAGGAAAAAAGATAATTTCAAATTGTAGAGAAGGCTGAAGGGCAGTCATCAAGAGTTTATCACGAGAGTATGTGATATTCTGAGAAAGATTGAGAAAAAGACTTATCTGGAATGGAGAGTTCACTCTAAGCAGCAGCTTTTTGTGCAAACCCAGAATTCCACTGTCCTGAAGAAATTGAGTATGTAAGGTAGAATAGACTGTGGGGGATCTCAAACTGATGTTGTAGTCAATGGCTCCCCACTAAAGGCTCTTGAGCAAAGGAGTAACACAGTGAACATAATGTTTCGGAATATTAATCAGAGGGTAATATGATAATATTACTATAGGGTATACTAGATGAGGAGTATTCATGTTTTTTGTATTCACCTTTATGCCATTACATGGGAATTTTTAGGACAAACTCAGTAAGACTAGACTCCATCTCCATTTTCCCATTACTGCTGCCATCTTTAGTTTTCATAACAATTCTAGATTCTACACAGAGGTTGTTACCCTCTTTAAGTTTTACATTGTTGGAAACTTGCAAACATGTCAGAATATTGACTTTGATATTTAAAAAATCAAGAGAAATTGAAATAAATGACTAGAAAAATTTGCTGATGCCAAGGACTTCATATCTAGACATTCTTTCTCCTAGCCTTTTTCTGATATCAAGAAGGTGCGAGACACTGTGCTAGTGTTACTAACTATAATTCTACCTGTCAGTCCACGTTAGCAAATGAGAGTCCATTTTTAACCCTGACAGTTAAATGTGTTTCCTTCCTGTTCTAAGTATATATTCTACTTCAGATTTTTTTTTTCCTTTAGCCTTTGGCAAACCCTAATCTTGAAATATAGACAACTTTTTGGGAGAAAATATATCATCTCCTTCCCTTGTAATTACATTGTAGGTAGTCCTTCTTTAGTTACACAATTTGTTTATGACATTTTCAGCACATAAGAACCTAGAGAACCAGACTGGGGGAAGGGGAGGAAGGGACAACTTGTTAAAAGACATTTATTTAGTATGGATAATATTTTTCCAGTATGAAGTAGAATTTTAATTGTATTTACTTATAATAAATATGATCTGTGCCGCTCTGGTGCTGTGGTATGATTGCTTCATTATTTTTGGTCTCTCAAGGAGCCAACTTCAATTCTTTTAAAGTAAAGTTCTATTAATATCACTGGTTATATTAATTATGATTTTAAATTAAACACTGATGAAAAAACATTATCTCTAGGACAAGTTAATAATTAATTTCTTCATCTGACTATACATGTGGTTGTTGAGTCACTTAGCTACACTCTAGGGCCTCTAATATTGACATCACTTTTGTTCAAATAAATAATCAGCATATTCATAATAGTTATTTCTAGAAATGTGAAGTGAATCTCTCCTCCCAAAAGTGGGGGGGGGGATTTCTTTTTTTTCTTTGTTCTATGTTTATTTATTTATTTTTAGTTTTCAATATTCATTTCCACAAAATTTTGAGTTCCACATTCTCTCTCCATCTCTTACCCCCCCAACTCACAATGCCTTCATTCTGATTACCTCTTCCCTCACTATGCCCTCCTTTCTATCACACTCCTCCCTTCTTTTATCTCCTTCTCTCTTTTCTTGTAGGGCAAGATAGGTTTCTTTAGCCCATTACCTGTATTTCTTATTTCTCAGTTGTATGCAAAAACAATTCTAAACATTCATTCCTAATACTTTGAATTCCAACTTCTCTCCCTTCCTCCCTCCCCATCCATCCCCACTGAGAAGGCAGGCAATTCAATATAGGCTGTATAAGTGTAGTTTTGTGAAAGATTTCCATAATAGTCATGTTGTGTAAGACTATATTTCCCTCAATCCTACCCTGCCCTCTATTTATTCTGTTCTCTCTTTTGACCTTCTCCCTTCCAAAAAGTGTTTACTTCTTATTGCTCCCTTTTCTCATTTGCCCTCCCTTCTATTATCCCCTTACCCCACTTGTCCCGTTATTCCCTACCCTTCTGTAGTGCAAGATATACTTTCATACTAAACTGAATGAGTTTGTCATTGCCTCAAGTCAAATGTGAAAAGAGTATGCTTCCCCTTTTTCCTTTCATATCCTCTCCTTTTTCCTCCACTGAAGAAGCTTTTTCTTGCCTCCTTGGTAATGCATGGTAATTTACCCCATTCAATTTCTCCCTTCCTCCTCCTAATATATTCCTCTCTCACCTCTCAATTTTATTTTATTTTTTTAGGTATCATCCCTTCTTTTTCAACTCACCCTGTGTTCTCAGTCTATATGTGTGTGTGTGTGTGTGTGTGTGTGTGTGTGTGTGTGTGCATATAATCTCTCCAATTACCCACGTACTGCAAAAAGTTTCAAGAGTTACAAACATTATCTTTCCATGTAAACAGTTCAACTTTAGAAAGTCCATTATGTTTTCTCTCTCCTGTTGACCTTTTCATGCTTCTCTTGAGTCTTGTGTTTGAAAATCAAATTTTCTTTTCAGTTCTGGTCTTTTCATCAAGAATGCTTGAAAGTCCTCTATTTCATTGAATTTTCTCCTGAAGTATTATATTCAGTTTTGCTGGGTAGGTGATTCTTGGTTTTAATCCGAGTTCCTTTGAATTCTGAAATATCATCTTCCAAGTCCTCCAAACCCTTAATGTAGAAGATGCTAGATCTTCTGTTATCCTGATTGTATTTCCATAATACTCAAATTGTTTCTTTCTAGCTGCTTGCAATATTTTCTCCTTGACCTGGGAACTCTGGAATTTAGCTACAATAGTCCTAGGAATTTCTCTGTTTGAGTCTCTTTCAGGAGGTGATCAGTGGATTCTTTCAATATTTATTTTACTCTGTGGTTGCAGAATGCAGTTTTCCTTGATAATTTCATGAAAGATTCTGTCTAGGCCCTTTTTTTTTGATCATGGCTTTCATGTAGTCCTATAATTTTAAATTGTCTCTCCTGGATTTATTTTCCAGGTTAGTTGTCTTTCCAATGAGATATTTCACAGTCTTCTTTTTTTTCATTCTTTTAGTATTGTTTTGTAATTTCTTCATTTCTCATAAAGTCATCAGCATCCATCTATTCCATTCTAATTTTTAAAGAACTATTTACTTCAGTGAGCTTTTGAATCTCCTTTTCCATTTGTCTAATTCTGCTCTTTAAAGCATTCTTCTCCTCATTGGCTTTTTGGACCTCTTTTGCCAGTTGAATTCGTTTATTTTTAAAGGTGTTATTTTCTTCAGCATTTTTTGGAGTCTCTTTTAGCAGTTGTTGACTTGCTTTTTTCATGATTTTCTTGTATTGTTCTCATTTCTCTTCCCATTTTTTTCCTTCACCTCTCTTACTTTTTGAGCTCTTCCATGGTTTGAGACCATTACATATTTAGTTAGGAGACCTCTGACAGTAAGCATTATTTTTTCCTTATCAGAAAGGATGGAAGAAAATACTTGTTCAGCAAGAAAGTAACCTTCTATCGTCTTATTTTTTTCCCCTTTTTTGGGCATTTTCCCTGCCAGTTACTTGACTTTTGAGTCCTTTCTTGAGAGGAGGGTATATCCTAGGGACCTGTAAGTTCTCAGTTCCTCTAAGGTGGCACAATAACAGGAGAGGTGTTTATGCCTCTCTTGACCTACACATTGGTGTGGGAGCAGCCAAAAACATTTCTGCCCAGAATCTGCAACTGAATTTCCTCACCACAACAGCCTCTGGCTCCACTGTCAGTGAGTCTCCTCACCCCTGGGTGCAGCTCAGGGCTGAGAATCAGATCACTGACTCAATTCCCCCAGGGGCTCTAAGTGGAGGGCTGGGAAAATAGCAGCTGCCACAGCCTTCCCACTGACATTTGAACCTGTCTGTGGCATTTTGGGGTTGAGGAATCTGAGAATTGCTGCTGGCATCACCCTAAATCCTATTCTGGGTCCTGTTTCTGCTGCTCTGTGCTGGTCTGTGCTCTTCATGTTGGTCTCTGCTTGTCGCGCTGGGGGAGGGGAGGTTTTTTCAAGAATTTTAGAAAATAATGCCAATAAATGGAACTTTTTTATACCAAATTTCCCTCCTTCTCCTTGTTGAAACCTTATTGTCTTATCTCTAGCATTCATTTACTAAGAACTTTAAGGTTTGTCAAGCAATCTCTTCCCAGAACAACTGTGGGTAAAGAAGTGTAATTATTCCCATTTTACAGATGAGGAAAAAGCTTCAGAGATGAGTGACTTGATTGATATTATCTAGATAATGTCAGTCAGGAGTCAGAGTTAAGCGATTTTTATTGCATGCTAATATCTCAGACTTCCTTCTATTTTCTCCTTTAAAAGTTTTATTTTATTGATCTTTATAGTTGTTTTTATGCCACCTTTATTTTAGGATAGGTCCCTCTCACCTCTCTTGCACAGTAAGCTCACCCATGTTACAAATCTTATGAAGG
The DNA here is from genome assembly GCA_023548195.1 of Bettongia penicillata ogilbyi. Taxonomy (NCBI): domain Eukaryota; kingdom Metazoa; phylum Chordata; class Mammalia; order Diprotodontia; family Potoroidae; genus Bettongia; species Bettongia penicillata. The sequence goes on from JAJHZJ010000008.1 coordinate 8,306,812, forward strand.
AAAAAAAAAAGAGGGGAAAAAGTAATGAAACCTAACTAAACTCCTTAATCATACCCAACAGTATCATCAACTTTCAAGTCTCATTGATAGTGATAAATTCCACTCTTAGGGACAATCTATGAGTGCATGTATAAATTCAGTCACCAATAAAGAAATTTAATATAAAAAAGAGATTATCAATATTTTAACACTGACTCATAAACTTTGTAGTTCACAAACCACTTTGTTAAAATGCCAGCTATCTGCTTTAAACAATTCTTAATTTAATACTAAAAGAGATTAGAAAGTGATTAATCCTTTTACAAAATGACTCACTGCAAGTCTCTTCTAGAATTCTCCAGTATGATTAAAATATTATTTAATTTACACAGTTCTGCTCATTCTCTCTTAAGAGATAATGTGTCATAAAAAAAAAAAAAAAAAGATTTTCTCCCCAGAATCAGAGCCATGATGCGATGTCCTTATTACTGAACATGGATTTTGAGGACCAGAGGTGGAAGGGGTCTTCCTGGTCAGCAAATCCAATTGTCTCATTTTTCAGACAAGGTAACTTAGGATCAGAGAAGGGAAGTGATAAAGAAGATATAGAAAGGACATAACAGAGGCAAGATTCAAGCCAAGCTTTTTATGCTGGTTCTCATCATTTTTTAAAACTATCCCATAGCTGGCACTGCGGATGGGGAAAAGAGCAAATTAAAATTACTGAGATGTGAAATACCAGCCGTAGATAACACCATCTTTATTAACTGAAAGTATTCCTGGCATCCATTTTAAATAGAAACAAAGATCTAGTTTTCACACAAGATAAAGAAATGTAAAGTTAAGGAATACACTGTTATTGATTAGACTGTAAAGATCCTTAAGGGGTAGAGATGATGGTTACTTATGATTGTATGTCTTTATTTCTAGCACAATGGCATGTCCACTGGGAGGTCCCAGTACATAACTTTAAACTGTCACCAATTCAACAGGGAATTGGAATCCTAAAATTCATATTGCTGTAGTCTAGATGGAATCCATTCATATAAGTAGACAATCAAACTATAGATTTTTTGATTTGGTATCTTTTCAAGGAGGATAAGAGGAAAATCTAGTATTCAATAATATGTCAGAGATGGGTTGGTCAGTTACTGAATGAAGAAATTAAATTCACATGCATTAAAGATACCATTTTTCATGTTTATATATGTGTAAAAGAAATATGTATATATATACATGTATAAGAAATATGAACATAAATACATATATTCATATATGTATGTGTATATATAATGTAATATATATATGTGTGTATGTATTTGTCTACTAGGTTCTTATATAAGTGTATGTGTGGATATATAACATTTTTATTTGTATGTTTGCATGCATGAGGTTCTTCTTCCTTTCTCCTTCAGAAAAACATTCAACTCAATTCAACAAACACTAAGTGACTCTGATATGCTTCTTATTCCCTATTTCTTCCTTTTCTGCTTCTCTCCATATAAGAAGAAAGATGACACAGAAGTTCTAGAACAATCAGGAGGCAAATCAATTCTCCATGGTTAGGAAGCACACATCACTAACCTTACAGACTTCAGCATCCTGTATATTTGGGCGGATCATCAAATTCAAGCCTTTTGGAAAGGTTATTTTGTGGAATGTTCATCTTTCACAGACATTCTTTTACTTTATATTTACACTGAGAAGATTAGTATCAGGCTAATTTGGTGACATTGGGTATACCCCCAATGGCTGTAATCTTTGGCATGTTGCCAATGTTAACAAACCATATTGCTTTTCCTCTCTGTTCATATCTATGTCATTATCAACTGTTACTCAGCTCACCTAATTCTGCTTTTCAATTCAAACACTACAATGCTTTCTTTTCTCCTAACCTTCCTCCCAGCATTTCAGTCTGTCTCTTTTTCTGGTAATGACAACAGTCTTTCCTTTTATTTGATTATTGCAATCCTATGTTTTCCCATTTCATCCTTGTCTTTCTTTCCAACCATTTTCTTAAACAATTTCATTAAACAATGAGTTTGATATCAGATGGTTAAGAATCAACTCTATCTAAATAAGCCTTAATTGGCAGAGATCAAATGTTTTCTTTTCTAGCATTGTGCACTAATTCCCAAATTTTTAATATGTGATTCTTTTAACTTGAAAGTTAATATCCCCTTTTATCCAAGAGGTAAAAACCAAGATTTCAAAGCCACTAGTGAAATATCATTTATTTTACTAATTGTTGATTCTAAAACATTGTAATAGAGCAATAATAACAAAAAAACAAGGAAGAAACCTCTTGACATTTGATGTAATGGCTTTGGATCTATACAATGGAGGAGTCTTCAAATATTTGAAGCCAATTTTTTTATCACAACTTCTTGTATTACTTTCTCTAGGTTAAACTTCCTTTATTCCTCATTAAATATAGTTTGGAGTCTCCTTTATCATTTTCATCCTATTCTGCATGTTCTTCAGTTTGTGAACATCCCTCTTAGAATATGGTACCAAAAAAAAAACTAAGCAAAACCGAACTCACAACCAACCAACTAAACATTTGGCATATTCTCTAGACTTTCTTTTACACATTCCAAAATCCTAATGTTACTATTTTTTGGTAGTTAAAGTATGTGTTAATTGGAATTATGCTTACTACCTTCCTTCCAAGCTATCACATCCTCAGTTGACCTCATGGAACTTTGTTTGTACTCCTCTCTAAGCTACCTATAATTTTAAATTCTAAGCAGTTTCACACCCTGACAAAAGTATTACCTTTGATTTCAGAGGACCTGAGACAGAATACTGATTCTTCTGTTTACTACCTATGTGCCTATGAACAAATATTCTAAACTCTAGACTTCAGAGTCATCAGTTTTTTTTTAATGACAGGGTTGGATGAGATGATCTCAAAGATTTCTCCAAGTTCTTGGACATCTGTCTTATAGGCATTAGTTCATTTCAGAATATGTCATTACTTCTACTATACTCTAAGATCCTTGAAAGTAGTGGTCATGTTTTCCTTATCCCTAGCATCATCCCTAGAACTAGTTCAATATAACTTGTAAGAGATGGGAACTAAAATTTATTTCTCTTCCAATAATAATTTATTATGTACCTACCATATGCCAGGCATTGTGCTAAGCACTAGGGACATAGTTAATTATAACAAAGACTGTGTTTGCCCTCAAGAAATTTGCAATCATGGGAGCACCTTGCTCCATGAAGGTAAAAAAAAAAGGAAAATAATGAAGTATCACATAACTTGATTATATCAAGTTTGCAGATAATGTTTCCCCCTGAATTTTCTGATCAAAAAGTCTTTTCGCTCCTACGCAATCTTTTTTATCACTTGTCTAATCTGTGATTTTGAATTTCATATGTACTGTGTGGTATGTCTAAATTCTTCCTGTTTTTTCCAGTTGGACAAAAAGCCTTTTGAGGGCATAAACTGTATCTTTTGTCAAATTGTGTACATAGATTCTGGCTTATAGTTGGTGCAACATAAATATTTTTAATGATCAAATTATAGATAAACCAATATTTTCCAAATTGGAGTGTCCATCATTCATAAGTTTAATTTATTATTCTGAATTTAAACACCAAAAAAGAGCATTCCCATACATATAACAGAGCATTATAACGAGATTATATATGGATGTCCATTTCATCAGAAATACATTTTCAAAGTATATAACAATCCCACATATTAATTTCAAAATATTGGATAAAAATGTGAAAAGTTAGCATTTAAGATAATTTTCATGCTTCCTGAACTGACTTGTGCATTCAAGTTTGAATCACTTGTTTCTTTGAGCCTAACCGCTGAGGAGGTGGTGGTATTAGATACACTATATTGGTGAAGCATTCAGGAAAGAATAGCACATGCCAGGAAAATGCCATCTGTTGTTTACTGATAGTGAACAGGTAAGTCAGGCATCATACTAGATTAAATCATCATTACAAAGCAAAGGTACAAATAGCACATTGGCATTAACTTTAAATCTGGCTTCTGTTTGTATAAGCTGGGACTTTGGAATCCATTTGTTGACTTGAAGGACCACCTCTCTCCAAAAATACTACTATTCACAGTACTTTTTATAATGTGCTATAAAATAAATGAGGCAAATCTCCCTGTTCATGAATTTAATAAGGGTGTATACTTTTTCCTCCCCTCTAAAAGAGGGCTGTTAACAAAGAGTCATTAACTGGAGCTCTCTGTAGGAGCCCAACTTGTCTCCAAGCATAAAAATGGACATACTGATACTATGACAACACAGCCTGAATTTTCTGCTTTGTAGACACCAGATTTATTTTTAAATGGTGTGAATCAAATGTGTGCTGAGAGGCCAACTTCAAAATACAAAAGAAAAATTGGCAAGGGGAAGATTTTGCTGGTTTGGCTAAAGTGAGGGTATCCACAGCATTTCACTGGAGTGGGGGCTCCTGACTGTGGAAATCATTCAAATTGTCATTGTGTTTGGCTTGCCAAAAGGGGATTATGAATTAAAGTCAGTGTTGCAGGAAATGTCACCTGCCCTCCGAAAGACAACAATAAATCAAAAAGGGGTTTTGTTCATCCTACTTTGGAAAAAAAAAAATGAAACAAAACAAAAATGCAGATCACCTATCCTAGGGACCTCTCTTTACTAGAAATAGCAGGTAATGTAGTGGGACAAGTGTTTTCGGCATTATTTTTAATTGTTAGCCTTGGGAAAGGGAAAGGGAGGGAGTATGACTTTCAATACTTGTTCATAAAGAGAAAAAGGGGAAAAAGGCACACAAAGTAAAGAAATGAAAGGATGTGCTAAATGTTACCTTGTACTTTTTTCTCCCAACTTTAAGCTAAGAGTGAGAAGAAAATGAAAGAAGTGAAAAGAATAGATCCTTCAAAAGTTTGAGGTAATTATCTCTAAATCCTAATAGATCTAAGGTCATTCATATGGGTACTCCCTCCAACTATGGTTCAAAATCATTTATTAAGCACTGTCATCATCACTGGGGATAGGAAGAAAAGCAAAATCCAAATTAAACTAAGATAATAACCCAGTCCCTGCCTTCATCTTACTCTGGACATAAGATGTTAATAAAAAGATAATTACTGAATAGGTACAGAGTAGATACAAAGTAATCTGAGAGGAGAAGGGATCAGCAGCTGCCAGACCAGGAAAGGCTTTCTGGAGAAGGTCAGATTTGAGCCATGTCTTTGAAATATTTTAAATGGAAGGGGGTAGAGGTTAAGGTCAGATCTGTCCTTTAGAACAGAAAACTTGACAGCCAAGTAGAAATAGCTTGTAATGGAGAAAGACTTGAGAGAGGGAAGTCAACCAGTGGGCTAATGCTGATGTCCAATTGAGAAGCGATGAGGTTCTGCACCAGGATGATGGCTGAATGAGTAAAAGGAATAGATACATACAAGATTAAGAAGATACTAAAGGTATCGGCATGGGTGATTGAGAAGATGGTAATGTTCTCAATAATAATAGGAAAGTTTGGAAAGGGGGGAAGGCTTAGGGAGAAAGTAAATTGTTTTATAGAAATGTTAAATTTGAGACACTTTCCCAATATCCAATTCAAGATGTCAAAGAGAGAATTAGAAGTGTGTGAAGCTAGTTTAACTGAGAAATTAGGGATGGATATATAAATCTGGGATTCATAATTATAGAGATAATTGAATATAGAGGAGCTGATGGGATCATTGGGTGGGATGATAAAAAGGGAGAAAAAAAGAGGGTCCAGAACCAGAATCGTCGGGGAAACTAGTGTATGTTATGTTAATGAAGAGCCAGAAAAAATCAGAGAACCAGCAGAGAAAAAGGTCATGAAATTCTAGAGAGGAGTGAGTTTCCAAGATAAGGTGATTAATAGTGTCAAAGGCTATAGAAAGGTTTAGGAGCCCTGAGAAAAGGCCGTTAGATTAGGCAATTAAGAGATGATTGATAACTTTGGAAAGTGCAGTTATAGTTGAATGATGAGATTAGAAATAAGAAGTTTTAAGAGAGAGTTCAGGAGAGAAAAATGAAGGCAAGCATTGTACATGGTTTTATTTTCCTTTATAAAAAATATTATTAACTCTTATTTTTAGGGTTTTTTTTAAATTTTGAGTTCCAAATGCTCTCCCTTTCTCTAGCCCCTCCCTCACTCATTGAAAAAACTGGCATATCAATCTTACATGTGAAATCCTTCAAAATATAGCTACATTGAAAAAAAAGAAGCAAAATATAAAGTTTAAAAAAAGATCCAATCTCTATTGAAAGTTCCTTAATTCTCTCTCTGGAGGTAGTTAGTATTTTTCATCATGGGTCCTTTGAACTGCCTTGGATCATTTTATTGATCAGAGTAGCTGTCTTTCACAGTTGATCATTGCTATAATAGTACTGGTACAGTGTATGATGATCTCCTGGTTCTGGTCACTTCACTCTGAAGCAATTAATATTAATGTTCCAAGATTTTTCTGAAATCATCCCCATTGTCATTTCTTACAGCACAATAATATTCCATCAAAATTATACGCTGCAACTAGTGTAGCCATTCCCCAGTTGATGGATATCCCCTCAATATTCTATTTCTTTGACACCACAAAAAAAGTTGTTATGAAAATTTTTGTACACATAGGTCCTTTTCCTTTGATCACTTTGGGATACAAAACTCATAGTAACAATGCTGGGTCAAAGGGCATGCACAGTTTTATAACAGTTTGGGCTCCATATTGTTCAAAAGAATGGTTCAATCAATTCATGATTCCACCGAAGTGTATTACTATCTCTAGTTTTCAGTATTCCCTCCAACGTACATGAATTTCTTAATAAGCTTAGGCAAAAAGGCAGGAGTTATATAGAAAAGCAACTGGTAGGGATAATTGTATCAACTGAAGGTTTTCTGTTTGTTTTGTTGATATTTTTAGTGATTAAGCAAACATGCATATATCAACAGGGAAGAGATAAAGAGAGAGTAAAGGTAGAAAAAATAAAACCACCTATCATATTGATATAACACCAATGCAATACCCATAGCAGCTGCTATGTAGTATGCATGTTATTTCCAGGGTAAATTCACAAAATATAAATAACTCTCTTTCTCAAAAACAAAACCAAGATATTTATTCAGATACCAGAAAGCCAAATCCACCATGACAATAAAGAAATTTATACACACCACCAATCCAGGGAGCCATCCCCAAGCATTCCCTCCATTAGGCCTCCCTACAAACAAGCTCCCCTAGGAAAAATTCCTCCCTCTCTCACTCATGCTAGCTGCTCTGCCTCAACTCTGTCTTCCTCTCTCCCAGCTCTGTCTTGTTTTCACTTCCTGCTCCACCTATTCAGCAAGCTCCTCCCACCATACCTTGTGATGCCGGCTCCCTGTTATTCAGGATCCATTACAGCCCTCAGCTAGGTCTGTCTGACCTCAAAGCAGGTCACATAGGCCTAACAAGGGGCAGGGAAAATCTTCAAATTCCCTTAACATTAAAATTGGCTATAATGTTTGAAGACAAAAGTGAAAAATGATGAAGGGGATGTGGAAAAATCAGGACACTAATTTGTTATTTGTAAAATTGTGAATTGGTCCAACCATACTGGAGAGCAATCTGGGATTATGCCCAAAGAGTGATTAAACTGCCTCTCCCCTTTGATCCAGCAATACCACTACTTGGTCTATTTTTCAAACATGATTAGGGAAAAAGGAAAATAACATAAATGTTCTAAAATATTTATAGCAGCACCCTTTGTGGTGGCAAAGGACTGGAAATTTTGGAGATGTCTATGAATTGAGGAATGGATGAAAAAAGGTTGTAGTGTATGATTGTGATGAAATATCACTGTGCCGTGAGAAATGATACACTTGATAATCTTATAAAAACATGGGTAGACTTGCACAAAATAATGGAGAGTGAATTGATCAGAACCAAATGAACATTGTATACAATAAGAACAACTTTGAGCAAATAAGTCATTTTGACTACTGTAAATACCTAAATTTACTACAAAGGACAAATGAAGGAATATGTTCTCTCTTATCTAGAGAAAGAACTGATAAATAGAAGCATGATTTTTATAAATAGATATATATATATATATACATGTATCCACAGACACACACACATATACCTATATATACATACAAACTTATTTATGTCTAATGATAGCCATCTCTAGGACAGGGGGGAGAAAAGAAATTTATATGATAACTTTATTATACATTTAAAGGGTGTACCTGACAGATTTGCAGTTACATGTGCAATATTTTTTTAAAAAAATACTATATTATAGAAATGCTTATTTTATTCCATAAATTATTTTTTTTAAATACAGGAAATAGAATGTGAAATATAGTGGGAATTACTTACTGGAAAAGTCAGAAGGAGATGGGATAAAGGGTGCCCATAGAGGACTTTTCTTTGTGAAGGAGAAAGGCTTGCTGTCTCTGAGACCAGAGTGAAAGAGATAGTGGAGGACACCTGAATAACTAAAGATAAAGAGGGGAAGAAAGTTAAGTTCTCAACAAATGCTGCCATGGAAAGAACACTGTCTTTGGTGTCATAGAATCTGGGTTCAAATCTTGCTAAACTTCTATATCATGTGACCTTTTCTAAGTTATTTATTCTCCATAGCTCTCAATCTCCTCATCTGTGAAATGAGACAGTTGGGCTACATGCCCCCTGAGGTCCCTTCTACCTTTAAATTCATGAACCTATGATTTCAATTGTTTATTTCTGTGGACCATCCATTTCTTCCAAGGAATTCCTCACAAGAGGCCCCATAAATGCATCAAGCATCTTGGTTATAATCTCTTTTTTTGTGTGAATAACAACAGGACACGTGGGCTGTACAGAGGTAGCCTGATGATTGGGATATGGGTTTACTAGCACTAGACTTTGAGTTGGAAAATTTTGAGTTGGGATCCCACCTTGGACACTTCCTAGCTGTGAGTCCTTGGAATGATCCTTAACCACGCTCAGTCTTGGTTTCTTCATAGGTGAAAAAGGGATGATAAAAACATCTGCCTCAGAGGGTAGCTCTAAAGATTGAATGAAGCAACACATATGAAATACTTTAAAATACTATGGAAATATTAATTATCATTATTGTTATAATTATGATTACAATGGTTAATTCTATTATATATGATAGCTTCATCTTTTTTTCCCACTTATATTCTCTGCAAGCAAAACAGATGCTGTAATTCAGGCAAATGGAGGCGAGCTTACAAAACCAATGCATTAGAGAAGTAGTATGCCCTCATTTTTCTCTTTTCATCTTAATTATTTCTCTAGTGTGTATGGCAATGAATACTTCCCATGATGAGAACATACCACTCACTTAAAAACCAAAGAAACACATAAATAAACAAAAACCTCTCCCCTGGGACTACTTATATTGGGAGCATTAGAAATATAAATGCTGTGTCACTTCCTTGCAAAATTTCCAGTTAAGTGAGTTGTCTTTTTATTCATGTTGTTACAAAAATGTAGAACAGTATTTGCTGGGTACATGCCACTAGCAAGGTTCTTTTTTGTTCACCCACTAAAAACATTAGGAAATATTAAGATAATGATAACAAGAAAAAAGCAGGGAATTCACAGTTTAAAGATAATGGGTTATGTCATTTGACTCTAATACTGAGTCAGAATGATCTACTTTAGGAAGACAATCAAGTCAATATTACAGGTAATAAGGACAGTACTTACAGTGAATCTCATTTTAGATTGTGCATCTCCTGCTATGTTATTTGGCTCAGTGGAAAGTTAACATTATTTAAATATGAGCAAACTGTGTTTCTATTTGCTGAGTCATTAAGTGTTTAAAATAAACTTGAATACATCTGACACAATTACATTCTGACTATTAAATAAAAACAAAAACAGATCAAGCCTACACTAATGATCTGAAACTAACATATTTAAATCCCATACATTAACCTCTGCATAGAGTGAAGTAACATCATTGTGGGATGACTAAGTGATGCATAGAGGATAACTTACTATTACTTTGTAATGCCTTACACTTCTCATCTGGGCATTCTAATACTACCTGCTCTTTATCTTAGCTTGCTCTTTCCATCCTGTTATCATGCTGGTAGGTCACAAAGAAGAACCACCAATAGGTGGTTACACCTAAGTTCTTTTAAGGTTTTAGGAAAAATCAAGAGGTGCCCCCATCCTCTAACGTATCACTTTATGTTCTAGGCCTCTGGCACGTTGGGTCATCACTAATCATCCTGAGTTTTGTCTTGCCCCTGAATTCCAAAGACTCTAGAACAGAGAGTGGCGTTGATGACTTGGCTCACTTCAGGCTCACTTAAATCCACTTCATGTGTAAGTTGAGATAGCACCTTCACGATGTCATTGGTCCTTTTTGAGAATGAAGAAAAAGCTACAACAGAAACAAGAGACCCCTGACCATTACACACCCTTTTGCAGAAACCAGTCATAATAATGACAATTTTTCAAATCTTCAATATGTGTATTTCCTTAGTTAAAAGGCAAAAGCAATAATGATAATACTAGCACCACTCATATAGTAAAGCAAGGTAGTCTGACAGTCCACAAAGATTTATTAAGCATCTGCTTTATTTCAGGCACTGTGCTATACAATGAGAATACAATAAGAGGCAAAACACAGTACCCAAAGGGTCTGGATAGTAGAACGCATCACTACCCAAATATGAACTGGGTTGCTAAAGAAATGCTTTAACTATCTGTGAAATAAAGTGGGGCAAACCTGGTTGGGAAGTATTGGGAGGGCAGAAGCCACATGTTCGGTGCAATTCATAACTAGAACACAGGCTTTCATGTCATTGTTTCTTTCAAAAATGTCTTAACCACATAAAACCACTTTGCTTTGTGATTACCTGCTTGGTCCTCAACTTTCTGTAGCTTGGGAAATCCTTTTCTTTCTGTATGTCAACTAATACAGTACTTTTCAGCATTTTCAATTTACAAAGACCCTTACGGTATTTTGAGAAAGCATTACTTCCAGTTCAGTAGAAGCAGGAACTTCCTTAAGTGCTCCCCCAAGTCCTCCAAATATCTGTAAAACATAACTCTAAACAAATTCTAGAGCTACAGAAAGCACAAAATGACAGAATGAAACAAATTCCCAGTCCATGATAATCTGGAAAGTTGACAGAAAGGGTCTTTCACAATTAGCCAAGGAATGGAGCAAAATCTTGTGTGAGCCATGCCTGCACAGATTGGCAGAAGCAGGCCTCAGGAGACTGAATCATGGGCAACTGTGGCAGTTTTCAGACTTCTTAATCCACAAAAGCCAAAAAGATCAGTGGATAACTCTGTGGGACCAAAGAGGAGTGCATAGTCTGACCACGACCAAGCCCAAATTTGGGTGGTAGTGGCAGGAGCCTGAGAAGCAGGAACAGGAAGAGCTGCAGAGGCTACTTCCTGAGCTCTGGGCCTACAGACAGTGCAGGATTGAGTAGCTGATACAAAATTCCAGAAGCCTGGGACAGTACACCCACCCCCTTCACCACTGGAAACAGAATCCTATCTTGATGAAGAGTTAGAAAGTCAAGTGTATGTCTGGGAAAATGATAACCATTGCAAAAGAATTCAGACTATACAGTCTTACTTTGGTAACAGGGAAGATCAGGTCATACAACCAGAGGAGGACAGCAGAGTCAAAGCTCCTACATCAAATGCCTTCAAGAGGAAGATGAATTAATCACAGGCCATGGAGAAGCTCAAAAAGATTTTGAAATAAAGTAAGAGAAGTAGAAGTAAAACTGGGAAGGGAAATGAGAATAATGCAAGAAAATTATGATGTCAACAGCTTGCTAAAGGAGATCCCCAAAACACTGAAGAAAATAATACCTTAAAAATGGACTAACTCAAATACAAAAGAACTCCAAAAAGCCAATAAAGAGAAGAATTCTTTAAAAAGCAAAATTGTCCAAATGGAAAAGGAGGCCCAAAAGCTCACTGAAGAATATTATTCCCTGAAAATTAGAGTGGAGTAAATGGAAGCTAATGACTTTATAAGAAATCAAGAAATTATAAAGGAGATCCAAAAGAATGAAAAAAATGGAAAACAATGTGAAATATCTCTTTGGAAAAAAAAAAAAACAGCTGATCTGGAAAATAAAACCAGGAGAGACAATTTAAAAAATTATTGGACTATCTGAAAACCATGATCAAAAAAAGAACCTACATGTCATCTTTCAAGAAATTATCAAGGATAACTGCCCTGATATTCTAGAACCAGAGGGTAAAATAGAAAGAATCCACCAATTGCTTCTGGAAAGAGATCCTGAATGAAAAACTCAAATTTCAGAGTTCCCAGGTGAAGGAGAATGTATTACAAGTAGCCAGAAAGAAACAATTCAAGTATTGTGGAAATTCAACTAGGATAACACAAGATCTAGAAGCTCCTACATTATGGGGTTGTAGGGCTTGGAATAAGATATTCTGGATGTCAGAGGAGCTAGGATTAAAACCAAAAATCATCTACCCAGCAAAACTGAGTATAATCCTTCAGGGGAATAATGGATATGCAATGAAATAGAGGACTTTCAAGCAATCTTGATGAAAAGACCTGAGATGAATAGAAAATTTGACTTTCAAATATAAAATCAAGAATAAAAAGATAAAGATGAAGGAAAAATCATAAGAGACTTAATAAGGTTCAACTGTTTATAATCCAACATGGAAAGATGATATTTGTAACTCATGAGACTTTTGTCAATATTAGGGTAGTTGGAGGAGATAGAAAGAGACAGAGAGAGAGAGAGAGAGAGAGAGAGAGAGAGACAGACAGACAGACAGAGACAGAGAGACAGAGAGAGAGACAGAGAGAGACAGAGACAGAGACAGAGAGAGACAGAGAGACAGAGACAGAGAGAGGGACAGAGACACAGAGAGAGAGAGGGCACAGGGTGAGTTGAATATGAAGGGATGATATCTAAAAATAAAATTAAGGGGTAAGAGTGAAAAATATTTGGAGAAAGAGAAAGGGAGAGATAGAATGAGGTAAATTATCTCATAAATGAGGCAAGAAAAAGTTTTCACAAAGGAAGGGAAGAAGAGGGAAATGAGAAGGAATGAGTGAACCTTATTCTCTTTGGGTTTGCCTTAAGGGAGGAGTAACATACACACTCACTTGGGGTATCTTCTCCTACAGGAAAGTAGGGGGGGAAGTAGAAAGGGGGTGTGATAGAAGGGAGGTGTCATGATAATTTAAATGGGAAGATCTTTCCCATCCACTAATAGGCCCATGTGACCTGCCTGGGTCCCATAGAAGTCTGAGTCACGTGGAGTCTGTGGCGGGAAGCATTTGCTAAACAGGTGGAACAAGAAGGTTGTCAGAGCATTCAGAGCTGGGAAAGAGAGAGCAGGGAGCTTCCAACAAGAGAGGGAGAGCTTGTTTGTGATTTGGTTAAGGGAGCTGGTTTGTGGGAAGACTAACAAATGGAAGGCTTGGGGTTGGTAGTATCCCCTGCATTGTCATTGTGTACAGATTTCTTTGTTGCTATGATGGATCTGGTTTTCTGGTATTGGGACTGGTGTTTGAACTAATGTGTTATTTCTATTCTTCCTTGTGGAGAGTATTATATATTGCAATTCAGAACTGTGCTGATTTGTCTTAGGAGTGTAGATGGGGGAGGGGGTAGTTAGAAGCAAACACTTTAGAAAAGGGACAGGGTCAAAGGAGAAAACAATAATTGGGGGCAGGATAGGAAGGAGGGAAATATAATTAGTTTTTCAAAACATGACTATCATGGATGTGTTTTGTCTAACTACATATGTATAACCTGTGTTGAACTGCTTTCCTCTCAATGGGGATGAGAAGAAAAAGAATTGAGCTCAACGTTTTAAAAATGAATGTTAAAAACTTTTTATGTTCCATTGGGAAATAATATATATAGGCAATGGGGTATAGAAATCTATTCTGCCCTTTAAGAAAGTCAAGAGAAAGGGGACAAGAGAGGAGGATGATAAAAGGGAGGGCAGACTTAGGGAAAGGCTAATCAGAATGCATGCCATCTCAGGGTCAGAAGGAAGGAAAAGATGAGGAGAAAATTTGGAACTCAAAATTTTTTGGAAGTGAATGTTGAAAATTAAAAAAAAAGAAAAAAATTAAAAACACTAAACAAAAAAAACAAACAAAAAAATAAGTGCATTTACATCCTAAAAAAAAGAAAGTATTATTTCAATTTGCATAGCCATCCTTTAGATCAAGAACTACACAGCTCATCTAACCATCTAGTTTTGGACATCCTGTATAAGGCAAATGAAGCGTACAACTTGTCTTATGCAGCAAAGTACCACAGTGCCCATCTTTTCCTTGTCTTGCTTTTCCCCTTCAAAACAGAGCAGGAAACAAAGAACAACAGGTATTTCTGCAGGCTCCACCTCTGAATCTCCAAGAGGTACCAAAGTGCAACAATGTGAGCTACAGTATTTATTCAGTCAGTCAGGAACTGGAAGCCAAAGCTTTCTTGTCAGCTGCCTGTTGCCTTTGTTTTCTTGAAATAGGAGCCACAAAGCTGCATTTTACTTCCTGCTAACTTTTGTTTCTTTTTCTGCCAATTCTTCAATCTTTAGCCTCATCTTCCTATTTCCTATTTCTTTATATGTTCAGTACTTCACTCAGAGCCTCCTGGCTCTCAGAGGATTATCTTCATTTCGAAGGGGAATATATGAAATTCCCTATATGAGATACACAGTCATTTTAAAATCATACCCGACTTTGATAATTTCCAATTATTCTATTTCCAATAGTTCTATTGGAACTATTCCAATAATTCTATTTTCCAATAAATAGTTTCCAATGACAATTGGAAGTTCCTTTCAATAATTCTATTTTCTCTTCCTCTCCCTTCTGTTTCCCCCTTTTTCCCTTTGAAATCTCCCTCTCTCCATTTCTTTCTTCTATTTTTTCCTGGTTTTTCTTAAAAAAAAAAAAACCCAAAAAACAAACAGCTATCTATCAGTGAGCTGAGAGAGCATAACTCATAGCTCTATTTGCAATATGTTATTTGAATCTTTGAAACTGGATTTCTTTGTGCTTATGTTTTCTAGTTTTTAATGAAATAAAAGTTCTGTTGTTCTTCCTCATTTAAACCACCATGATGTTCACTTATGAATCAGGCACGATCCTCCATCTTTCTAAAGGTAATCTTAATCTTTTACATTTACATCACTGTTCATTTTCTGTCCCAAACTGTTTCAATGTAATCAATATTGTGTCTTTATACTAATAATTTAAGAAAGTTTATTAAAAAGAAAAAAAAAGTATTTCATACTCCTTACAGGCATTAAAGTGTTCACATATTATATGAATGTATCATTTTCTAATTGATGGAACTATTTTCCTTTACTTAAAAGTACTATTTTTGTTCCCTTTTTAACACTAAAATGAACCATATGAAAAAGGCCTTAAGGGGACAGCATTGTACATTTATATTGTAGTCATATATTTCCTTTATACAGAAAATATAGATAGGGCTCTTGGGAGAATGTTGAATCATAAGTGTATACACTACTGAAGAATTAGTAAGGAAGTTAAACGAAAACTAGAATTCTATTTCTGGCATAGTGAGTAGAGAAACTCTACAGCTAACACCACAGGGGCTGGTAACCAACCGAAATCTCTGTCCTTTACATAGCCATTTAATTTTCACCAAGTTCATTGAGATGGGAGCTACCCTCCTAGTAGGGGTACACTACTCTCACATGCTTTGGTTCATCACTGCCTAGTTACTTTGGAGACAATTCTACTTTTCCTTCACCTACAAAACATGAATCAGGTAGAGAACAGGTGATTAATTCCTACTTGAGAAAACAATTATAAGGAAAAGAGAATCACTACTTGCATTGTAGAATTTAAAAAAGAATTCAAGAGCTTACCTTAGTGCAGTCAATTAGGAAGTTAATATTAAAGCTTTGCTGTGACATGAAATAGTTTTTGTAAGATTTCTAATTACCTACTTCACTTCTTACCTCTGTGCTGGGCATTGTATGATCAAAGAGCTAAACTTGATGCTTCTGATAGGAACTTTTCTTTTGGTGCCTGACTTATTTCTGTGGATTAGTTACTTTCCCCTCATCCCATGATCTTCTGGTCCCCTAGAAGGTGAAGTTGTTATTCTTGCGGTCTCATTAGACATTCCAATACTAGGGATGTTGTGTTTAAAGGAAGGAACACACAAGAGAGAACAAGGAAAGTGGGTGTCTTAAGAAAGCTTAATTAGTTGAGTTTATGATCAGTGGTAGAAACTGGGGTGATGGTGGTGGTGGCAGGAATCAGTGGCCAACATTATCAATATTTTGGGACAGAGAAGACCTATTTTTCTCCACTACTTGCTAATATTACCTCTTGTCCCATCAGATCCTAAATCCGAGAAAGCTGAGATCTAGAAGCTGCCTCTTTTCTTATTTGGTATGACACCACGTTCCATCAGTTTTTCAGTCTCAGCAACCAATCTGGGGACTCACAACAGTGAGACACACATAGTCAGAAGCCTGAACTTCAGAGCTCCTTCCTGACTCACCAGAAACATGCAAAGGCTTGTTCTGTGTGTGTGTACTTCTATGTATGTTACATATTTATGGCCCAATTTTGAATTGAACTAAGAAACTAAAAATCCCCTCAAAAGAGATTTCTTTTGTAAAAGTGGCCAATAGGACTTCATTTCTATGCTGACTCTGATATCCAATAACAGATGAAGGGTTTTCCAAGTTTCCACTGTGATCCTTGCTTTTCGCTGGTAGTTATCATTTATTTCTACTTCTAAACTTACAGTCATGGACCAGTACCTTTTCTTGTTTTCCACACTTATTAATGTGGCTCTCCATGCTGTTCTCTGAACTCTTCTTGACATCAAAAGAAATCTGTCACTGGCATCAACATTAGTGAGATATAGTCATAGAAAAGAACTTGTTTCAGGCTTAATTCATTTTCCTCAGTGTTTTCAATGGTTTTGCACATCACTGACTAGAAACCTACTGTTCACAATGACAGCTAAATAAATTTTGGTAACTGACTGCTTCTTAACCAGCTAGTCATTTTCAAGGAAAAGGAAAAACAAACATACACACATATTTTTGGTACCTGTTCCAATCTCAATATTTTATCACCTCACCAAACCTAAATATGGTGGAATATACCAGATGGGACCTTTTGATTTTTTCCAGCTGATGGAAGTTTGACAACAGAAAACACATTTAAATATAGAAGAAATTAAGTCATGTGGTTTTGCCTGAAATCTCGCATCTCAGGTGTTGCTTTCTGAAAACATTGCTCCAATATTGAAGAATTAAACCTGCTTTTAGAATGACCAAAGTAAGGAAAATAATTGTAAATGGAAATAAATACATATAGACAACCAGATTATGGAGCCTGGGAAAACAAAAGTTTCATTAAACTATATGAAAAGATAAAACTGTTTTTAATAAGACTTTTTGAAGGGCTTTAGCTTCTTTTATTTTCAACTACCTTCAACTCTAAGAGCTATTACTTTGAAATCCTCCGGATGTTTATATGTTTTGTTTCATTTTTTTTCCAGGCAGTCCAGAAAGCAAACAGTATGCTTTCCCAACAATTGTGAAATTGGAGTTTTCAGCCGTGAAGCTCTGTGCCTCTTAAGAATGATGGTACATCAAGTTCCTTCCATTTTCTCACCAAGGAGCAATTAGCTTGCATTCCTGCAGACACTGCATTTCAATCTTGTCAGGCGAGCTCTGTCCCTGGTTTTGAAACTCTTCCCTTTCTCATTTCACGTTTGCAGAAGAAAAGAGGAGGGTCGGGGGAGAGAAACAAATGATCTTCAGAAACTAGGTTCGATTAAAAAGTGTGAGGTGTTTTGTTTTGTTTTATTTTTTCCCCTGGTTTTGGGATTGAAACCGACATCGTCCACTCCATTTCTAGTATATTTTATTCAGACTAAGTTTTAAACTTACTTGAATCCAAAATGTAGCATTTTGGGTATATATATATATATATACACACACAAATAACATGGCTATTTAGAACAGGTAAACCACTTAAAATCAGGCTCCAGTGGAGGAAAAACCTTGCAGTAAGTACATTTTCTGTGTTGCAAGCAGGGGAGATAAAGGCTTTCGAGGGAAAAGGTAAAGATGGAGTTATAAGGAAATGAAGACTTGCATACATTATGATTTATATCAGATAGTCTTCTTGGATCAGGACCAACTAAGTTTTAATAATATTAGGAGGTTAAGGAAGATATTAACATATTTGAATATGGAAATAGTCCATTCTACCATGACAACTTAAGGCATGTATCCAAATAATGCACGAAACAATTACTTGGAAAATGAAAACTGGAGGTAAATAAAGTTTTCAGGGTTTTGCTTCATGTTAGTGGTTAAAAAATTCAATTGCTTGAATTTTCACCTTTTAAAAAATAAGTTCAGTTAAATATATCAATATATATCAGTGAAAAAACATGATTCAAAACAAACAATTTTAGCAAGATGGAACCTACTGGTTTAGGTCACTGATTCTTCCACTGGTCTTGCTGTTTCCATTTTTATCCCTTCTTGTCAGATAGTTCTTCTTCTACCACAGATAACTAAAGTGTGAATCCTCATGTAATTAAGGACGACTACAGACCACAGCATCATCCTGCAAGAATAATGCAGGGAAGGCTAACCTGAGATTAAGCTGAGGGGTGTGATGAATGCTAAAGACAATAAAGAAAGACCTTGTTTACAGCAATGGTGAGGAAAAATAGAAAGATCAAGAAAGAGATAGGGTCCTTGCAAGAGAATAGGTAGGACAACGACAAAAGGAGACAGGGATAAAAAAAAAAAAAAGCTGAATTACCATTGAGTACCTCTCATCTGTTTTCTCCTCCAAGGGGATTGATGAAATACCTCAATTTTCAGATTGGGAAAGATAGAGCAATAAATGGTCAAGGGGGAAATTGAAGTCCAAGATAACTAAGGAAATAAAAAAAACCCCAAAAATAATAATAGTGGTAATAATAATAAGCTCATCTAGCTATGTGAGGTCTAGATGAACAGCATCCCATCATAATGCTAGAACTGTCCAGTCAGATTGCTGAGTTACTGCTTGTATTTTTTAAGCAATCTGGGGAAGAAAAGACGGTGACACAGAACAGAAGAAAGACAAATTTTCCAATATTCAAAAAAAGGAGAAAGCAAAATTCCATCTGTAGGCAAACTTTAAATTCTGTTAAGAATTTAGAACAGGGTTAGGGAACCTGTGGTCTTAAGACCATATATGGCCTTCTAGGTCCTCAAGTACATTCCTTTGACTGAATCCAAATTGTAAAAGGCCAAACCACAGAGCTGCACTTAAGGACCTGCAGAGCCAAATGTGGCCCTGAGGTCATAGGCTCCCCATTCCTGCTCTAAAATATATTTTTAAAGGGCCAGTGCATGAATACTTGGAAAGGGATGTGTTAATCACTGTGAACTACTGAAAACTAATTTAGAACAGATTCATAGCAAGATGATTTCCCT
The DNA here is from genome assembly GCA_023548195.1 of Bettongia penicillata ogilbyi. Taxonomy (NCBI): domain Eukaryota; kingdom Metazoa; phylum Chordata; class Mammalia; order Diprotodontia; family Potoroidae; genus Bettongia; species Bettongia penicillata. The sequence goes on from JAJHZJ010000008.1 coordinate 8,326,259, forward strand.
TCTGTGTTGTGATGGTGGTGGTAGTGGTTTTTTAACAGAGCTAGATTGGAGAATGGGGCAGAACTTTTGGTATATTATGATTGCGTTTAATCCAGGGATTGGCAAAGTTCTCTTTGGACTCATTTCTTCCTCACAAGCATCTATTAGAATTCTCAGTTCCCTTCTACACTCACCTCAACATCATTTTATCCATGAAGCCTTTCTTAATCTCCTAGTTGCTCCAGTCTTAATCCTGAAAAGAGTGCATGTGTGTGTGCATACACATATATACATGTGTGACTATATTATGCTATGTTATATTATACTGTTATGTTATATTACATTATATTAACAGTATTATATTGAAACTTGACATGGTGACGTCATTTTGGTCTTCTTTGAGAATGAAGAACAACCATTTAGGTTATATTATATTATATTACATTATGTTATATTATATTGTTATATTACATAACAATATATCAATTCTATTATGTTTTTATTACATTATATTATATCATATCATATCACATTACATTATATTATGTTATATGATATATGATATGATATGATATTACATTGAATTTATTTTGTACATATGCATGCAGGTACACACAGAGGCTTAAAGAAGAGCTGGTGAGGAAAAAGTGCTTTCAACAAAAGGACAACAAAGAATTTCCAGCACAATTTAGGAGGTGAACAATATCAAAGAAAGGAAGAGAAAGTGAGAGACTTAATGAAGCTGGTAAAGTGATGGCTGGAGTTGAAGAAGACCCCACCCGCTGCACCCCTTCCCCCAACCAGTTTGTCTCTAAAGGTCTCTAGGGGAGTCATTATCTAGAATAAGGGACTAAGAATTTCACTCTCATCTCAGCAATTAGAATAATAACAGCTAACATCTATGGAGTGCTTTAAAGGTTTTGCATAATACTTTACATACATTATCTCAGTTGAAACTCACAATAATCCTATGAGACAGGCGCTAGTATTTTTTTCAATTTTTACAAATCTTAAAACTTATAGTGAGTCAGTGGCATGTTCAGAATCACACAGTTTAATCAATAACAATCTGGCTTCAAACTTAGTCTTTCTTACGCCCTAAATCCAACACTGTCCACATGACTAAGCTGCCTTCCAGAGACAGGCAAGGACAATTTTGTAGTGAACTGCAGAGAGCAGGGAATGTTTATATTTCTGCCCTAGACCTCTGAGGATCTAAAGGTTTTATCAGTGAGGGTCAGATAAGGCTACAATAAGAATAAGAGAAAGAAGTGACAAATATTGGTGTAATTAGGCAAAAATCTGAACTAATATTGAGGAAAAATTCTGATTTCTTGTACTACCTGAGACATGAATGAGAACTCCCTAAACTGGGCAAGTCAACTACTATTCACTTCTGATATTTTTAATGGACACAGATGAATTGTCAGAAGAAATATGGAGAGCAACGCTAAAGATTATAATATTTTTACCAAGAAATTAGGACCATAAAAGCATAGATGGTGTTTTGATACCTCTTATACATGGAAGACAAGGGTTACAGAAGAACAAAAGATATTTGAGGAATCAATTGTTAAGAAGTTGTCCTAGGAAAAGGGAAGGTGAATTTCTAAATGTGTGTGTGTGTATATGATTTCCACTCTGAGGTTATTCTTCCAACTACTTGCATTTGCATTGAAAGATTGCCTAAATTGAGGCCCAAGGTTAATTTAATTTCTAAGATTAAATTTGTTGATGGTTACTCCATTTGCTAAAGCTCATGAACTTCCACAAGTGTGCTTGCTATTAACAATAACCAAAAGTCATATAGATTTTAGCAAAAGAATTGAAGATGATGATAATTAACAGTTATTAAATTATTAAGAGCAATTGGTTTAAATTATTTTGTCCCATAAACCTTGAAATCCTCGAAGGGCATGATCAATAAAGAGAAGAGGAAAGAAAATCCCCAAACCTGTTGTTGAGCTGGCAGGTATTCCACAAGTGTTTCCAACTCCTAAATTGGAACTCCAGAAATTCATTTAACAATTTAAAGTCTCCAGAGCTTTTCTACTCAGTCATTTTGACTGCTCCATTCTTGACCTAATCAAAGAAGTTTTTGTCTTCGAAAAAGATTGTACTTCCATAGATTTGACTTATTTACATATTAAAAGCTGAAATATGTTACTACTTTGATTGCATCACCTGATTTAGGGGTAAGAGTCATCCCTCACATTACACAAAGAAATGAAAGAATTTTGACCAAGAATAAAGTGCACCTTATGAATGCTGGTATATCTATCTATCTATCTATCTATCTATCTATCTATCTATCTATCTATCTACCTATCTATCTATCTATCTATCTATCTATCTATCTATCTATCTATAGATATCTATCTACACACACACATATATGTCTAGAAATATTTAAACTGAAAAGAAAGTGACAGAGTGAAGTACAGTAGAAAGAGAACTGGATCTTTGTAGTCACAGGCTATAGGGTTTAAATTCTGGTTCATTTTACTATCTGGTTCATTGTGGGCAAACAAATTATCTCTCTGATCTTCAGTTTCCTCATCTGAAAGAAAGAGTAGACTTAATGATCTATATAGTGTTTTCATTTGCAAAATATATATTTCTTATCAAGATCTATTTTACAAATTAAAACTCCATATAGATCCTCTAGTCTAAAATTTACATCTAAATAGATGATTTATTTTTCCATTAAAGTTCTAGAATTTTTTTCCATGAAAGGTCATAGACATGCTTCATATAATTAAATATATGTATTATTGATTTTATTAATGTAAGTGACTGCAGAACTTCTTGGTTTTCTATGTGAATTGTATTCACTAAACCATTATTTCTATGGTATCCTGGTGAGTTCATTATCATCATGCTTTAAAAAAAAACAAACAGATTTAGGATGGGTAATAAAAGGGTTTCAAATATATTGTAAATTAGCTATTCCAAACTGGAATTAACCTCCTCTTCTCAAGATGACAGGAATTACATGGCTTGGGGAAAAAAATCATTGATAGATAGTTTGAGGAACTCAGACAAGCAATTTATTCACAGAATGATTTAGGACAGAACTCGGTTCCTGTCAGCCTCATTGCTGGCTCTGATTAAAGACACACACACACACACACACACACACACACACACACACACACACACGCACTTCAAATACAATGCAACTTCTGCAATACATAAATGCTTCCATCTCAACTTTTTTCAAAGTAATTAACTAGAAATGCAATGCGATCTTTTTTTAAAAAATAATTCTAAGACATAATTAAGTTGAGATTACAAGGGCATTGACCCATTGCACTGAAATGAGAGGGTGCTGAATTGAGAAGGGCTGACAGCACTTCCAGTCCTTCAGCAGCAGGGAAAAAGCAGAGCTCTGCACCTAGTAAGTGAGGAGAGCTAGTAAATATGGTAGGGTGTCAGAGGGCAGCTGAGCAGAACTGCTTGCCTGGTTCACCCACAGCAGCCTGTACCTTTTCCTACTCAGCTAAAGACTTACATTATATTCTTCCCTCTGCAATGGCTTATGTTAGTTGGTACAGAAAAAAATTTCTCACATACAACTATGATTTTTAAAAAACGATAATTGATTAAAAATGGATAAAATTTCAACAATTTCTAACAAAAGATAATTTGAACATGGTAGTGTTTAAAAGAATATAACTTATGATCATATGTCTTGATACTATTCAGATTTCGCATTCCATCATTCAAAATATCTATTTCCACTCTCCATTTGTTATTTTCTTACATTAAAAATAAATTAATATTTATTTTTAACATTCTTTTTTTTAATGTTAGTTACAAATTCTCTCCTCTGCCACCACTCCCCTATCTAGTGAGAAGGCAAGCAATATGGTAATCAGTCTATGTGTTAAATAATGTAAAACATTTCTACAAGAGTCATATCACAAAAAAGCAAGAAAAATAAAGTGAAAAATTATACTTTAATTTTCACTCAGAGTTCATTATATCTCTCTTTCTGCAGGTGGATTCTACTTATTAATCGTGAGTCCTTTTGAATTATCTTGGATCATTGCATTGATAGGAGCAGTCAACCTTCACAGTTGATCATCATCACGACATTTCTGTTACTGATAAAATAATTTTTTGGTTTTCCTCACTTCACTTTGCAACAGTTCATACAGGTTTTCCCATGTTTTTCTGAAACCATACCTCTTATTATTTTTTATACCATAATAGTATTCCATCAACATCATATTTGTTGTTCGGTCCTTCAATTGTGTTCAATTCTTCATGGCTGCATGGACCATAGCATTCTGTCTTCCACTATCTCTCAAAGTCTTAAGTTCATGTTATTGTTTCCATGACACTATTTTTATCCACCTCTACCTCTGTCATCTCATTTTCTTTTTGCCTTCAATCTTTCCCAACATCAAGGTCTTTTCCAATGAGTCCTGTCTTCTCATTATGCGAACAAAGTATTTAAGCTTCTGCTTTAGTATTTCACCTTCCAGTGAATGGTCTCAATTAATTTCTTTAACTATTGACTGATTTGATTTCCTTGGCATCCAAGAGTCTTTCAAAAGTCTTTTGTAGCACCACAATTTAAAAGCCTCAATTCTGCAATGCTCAGCTTTCCTTACAGTCCAAATCTCACAGACATACATTGCTACTGAAAAAAGCCATAGCTTTGACTATATCAACCTTTATTGGCAAGATGATATCTCTACTTTTTAGTAATCTGTCCAGATTTGACATAGTTTCCTTCCAAGGATCAAGTTTTTTCTTTTTTTAAATTTCATGGCTGGAGTTGCCATCTGCAGTGATCTTTGAGCTCAGGAATGTAAAATATGACTCTGCTCCAATTTCTTCTACCTCTCTTTTGTAGGTGATGAAAGTTGGATAGTTTTGATGTTAAGCTTCAAGCCAGCTTTTCACTCTCATCAAAAGGCTTCTAAATTCTTCTTCACTTTCTACCATCAGAGTGGTATCATCTAAATATCTTAAATTATTGATATTTCTTTCAGCAGTGTTAATTCTGCCTTTTGATGCATCTAACCTGGCATGTCACATGTTATATTCTATGTACAAGTAAAATAAATAATGTGATAATATATAGCCTTCTCATACTTCTTTTCCCATCTTAAAACGATCAGTTGTCCCATGTTCAATTCTAACTATTGCTTCTTCATCCATATACAGGTTCCTCAGGAGATAAGATGATCTGATACCTCCATGTCTTTGAGGGCTTGTCACATTTTTCTGTGACACATACAGTCAAAGGCTCTCATGCAGTCAATAGAGCAGAAGTAGCTGTCTTTCTGTAACTCCCTTGCTTTCACCATAATCCAGTGAATAGTGGTAATTTGGTTTCTAGTTCCTCTGCTTCTTTGAAAACCATTCTATTCTGGTAATTCTCAATTCAAATATTAATGAAGCCTAGCTTTTGGAATCTTAAGTATAACTTTGCTGGAGTGTGAAATGAGTACAATTCTCCAGTAATTTGAACATTCCTTGGCATTGTCCTTTCTTAGGATTGGGACATAAATTAACTCTTTCCAATCCAGTGTCCACTGTTGAGTTTTTCAAATTTATTGGCATATTGAACACAGTGCTTTAACAGTATTATCTTTTATTGTTTTCAGCAGTTCAGCTGGAACTGCATTACCTCCATAAGCCTTATAATTAGCAATACTTCCTTGGGCCCACTTGGACATGATTCTCCAGGAGGTTTGGCTCTAGAGCAATAAACTTGTCATCATGGTTATGAGTGGTATTAAAATCTTTCTTGTATAGTTCTTTTTTTTTTGTATCCTTGCTCTCTCTTCTTAATTTCTTCTATTTCTGTTAAGTCCCACCATTTTTGTCTTTTATCATATGGCACTCAAAATCATATGCCTCATCTTATTGAGCTATTATCCAGTTGCTGAACTTCTCTTAAATTAAGAACTCTTTTCCAACACAATAAAGCTGCTATACATATTTTTGTATATATAGGTCTTTTTCCTTTTCCTTTCATATTTTTTATACATACCTAATAGTAATAGTATCGCTGAATCAAAGTGCATGCACAGTTTTATAGCCCTTTGGGATAAGCTCTAAATTATTCTACAGAATGGTTAGACCAGTTTCACCATTTTTTCTTTCATCTCCCCCAGTATTTGTCATTTCTGATAGTTGTGAGGTAGTACTTCAGAGATTTAATTTGTCTCTCCCTAATCATTAGTGATTTAAAGGATTTTTTTCATGAATATAGATGATTTTAATTTTTTTTTGTTCTGAAAACTTCTTATTTATATCCCTTGATAATTTATCAATTGAGGAATGGTTCTTAAATTTTCACATTGGACTAAATTCCTTTTATAATTGAAAAATGAGGCTTTTAACAGAGAGAGTTGCTGGAACAATATTTTTGGTATTACTTCAATGTACTTGGTTCCTTCTTTAGCAAAATATATTTTTCCTTATTATTTCTTTTAATTAGGTGGGGTTTTTTTTGTTTGTTTTGTTTTCGTTTATGCTTTGGGATAACGCTAGCTACTCCTGCCTTTTTTACTTCAGTTGAAGCATAACAGATTCCATTCTAGCCCCTTATTTTAACTCTGTGTATGTCTTTCTATTTCAAATGTTACCTGTTTTAACATCATATTTTTAGTCTAGTTTTGTTATCCTCTTCTATATTATGGGTGATTTCATCTCATTCACCTTTGCAGTCACAATTACTGTGTACTTGCTCCATCCCTATACTTACTCCATCCCATTTTTTTTCTGTTTATCTTTCTCTCATTTCATTCCATCCCTCCCCCCAAATCTCTCATTTAATAACAATGGATTACTTCTGACCACAGCTACTCTTAATCTATCCTGTCTTTTATCATTCACTCACCTTTTCTTATTTCCCTTCCCCCTCCTATTACTCTGTTGGGTAAGATAGATTTTTATACCTAAATGAGCGTATGTGAATACATATGTATATGCATGTGTGTGTGTGTGTGTGTGTATATATATATGTATGTATATTTATTTCTTTAAATCTGTTCTTATGAAAGTAAAGTTCAAGCATTGCCGACCACTACTGCTTTCTCAATCTTTCTTTCCACTGTAAAAGTTCTTTCATGTGTGGACTCTTTTGTGTGAGGAAATCTTCCCCATTTTATCACTTCTTTTCCTCCACTTTTCCAGTGTATCCCTTTTTCTCCTTTTTTTTTGAGATCATCCCAGTGTAATTGAATCACAACCATGTAGACTTCTTCTAACTTCCCTACCAATGATGGAGATCATAGGAGTTACATATATCACATTTCCATATAGAAAAATAAACAATTATTCAATGAAATATTTCACATTTTCTTCTAAAAATCCCCCATAAAACTTTTGATTTATTGTTTATTGAATTGACATGGAGTCATCAGATTCTACTTGTCCAGTTCCAATTTTTAAGGAATTATTTCCCTTAGTGAGTTTTTTATCTTTCTTTTTCCATTTGGCCAATTCTTTGTAAGGTGTCATTTTCTTCAGCATTTTTTTTTGTCACATTTTCACAAGCTGATAATTCTCTTTTTATAATTTTCTTGCATTATTGTCCTTTATTTTACCATTCCTCCTACCCGCTCCCCCCATCACTTTTATTTCTTTCTTGAACTATTCCAAGAATTCTTGTTGAGCTTGGGTCCAATTAGTACTTTTATTTTGAGACTTAGCTTGTAGCTATTTTCACATTATTGTCTTCTGAGTTTGTGTTTTAGTCTTCCATGCCACCATAGCAGCTTTTAAAGTCAAATTTTTTTTTTTTGCTATTTTTGTTTGCTCATTTTCCTAGCCTGTTTTTTACTTTAAACTTCTTTTTAAAGTTGGACTCTGTTCACCTAGGAGTGGGAAAGCACTGGCCCCAATTTAAGATTTATTCATGCTGCTATTTTAACTGTTATTTATTTAACAATTGCTATTTTAGCTATTATTTATATTTATTTATATAATATATATTACATAATCTATGGGTCTACAAATTTTTGATGTTTACAAGGTGCTGTGATCTTGGGAAAGGAGTGGTCACTGCTCTCCAGGTCTATAGTCTGGCCTTTACCCAAGAATGGACCCTGCTCCTCTGAAGCTACAAAAACTATTATTACCCTTGATCCTAGAACTGTGATCAGACCTCTTTTTTAACTGACCACTAGCACCCTTCTCTACACTGAGACTGTGAGTCAGACATTCATTTGGGCCATACAGTTGTCAAACAGTATCAGCTACATCAAATACCAAACAAAGATCTCCTGTAATACTTCTCTGACAAGTTGCATAACCCCTTTGCCATCTCTTGGCTGAAGAGCAACCCAAAGTTGTTACCACCATTTCAGTTGCTGCCAAGATACATCAGATAGTGTGGCTACCTCCTATCTTCTGGGCCAGCCTTAATCCTGTCATCAGAGACCTGTCTTGCTGACCTTCTAAATTGTCTTAGCCTTGAAAAGTCTCACTACAGCAATATATTGGCTCTATTGCTAAAAAAATTATTTTAAGTGTTATTTTAAAGTTGTTTGGCAGTGGATATTGAAAGGGTTCATTTGGGTCACTGCCTCTCCTCTGCCATCTTGGCTCTACTTCCAACTCTGCAATTTTTAATCTATCAATCTCTGTAAACAAGCTTCCTTCTCAATTTTCCAATCCACTTGTATTTTTCTCCACCTTTTGTTTCTCTCCATACTTTGACCTAAATGTCTCCTTTCTTATACCTTTCAGTTTTCTTTGGTTTGTTTGTTTTTGGTATCATAGTGCTAAGTATAATGCTTGACATATAGTAGACACTTTATAAATGTTTGTCGACTGACTTCTAAAAGCTTGTTGAAGAGAAAAGAGGTAACAGTGCAATTAAAGGATATTGTGGGAATAAATTTAAAAATGTAAATATGTGTGAAAAGCTGGTATCTTAAAAGATATGAAGATGATCTTATTTAGTGATTAATTGTGCAAGGATTAGATTTGGAACATCTAAGATTGAGTGGTGGTTATAACTCTTATTCATTGTTGTGTGATCCTGAGAAATGTATTTAAGAACTTTGAATTTAGTTTTTTCATGTGTAAATGGGAATAATTTTGCCTGAACTTCCTCTTCTACCACGTTTTTTTTCCAATTTATTTATTTATTTTTAGTTTTCAACATTCATTTCCACAAGATTTTGAGTTTCAAATTTTCTCCCCATCTCTCCCCTTACCCCACCTCAAAACACCATGCATTCTGATTACCCCTTCCCCTAATCTACCTTCCCTTCTCTCATACCCCTCTCCTTCCTTATCCCCATCTTCTCTCTTTTCTTGTACAGCAAGATAGATTTCTATACCCCATCACCTATATTTCTTATTTCTGTTACATGCAAAAACAATTCTCAACATTTCTTCCTAAAACTTTGAATTCCAACTTCTCTTCCTTCCTCCCTCCCCACCCATCACCAGTGAGAAGGCAAGCAAATCAATATAGGCTATATATGTGCAGTTTTGCTAAAGACTTCCATAATAGTCATGTTGTGTAAGACTAACTATATTTCCCTCCATCCTATCCAACTCCCCATTTATTCTATTTTGTCTTTTGACCTTTCCCCCCCAAAAGTGTTTGCTTCTAATTACCCTCCTTCTTTCATTTGCCCTTCTTTCTATAATTCCCCCCACACACTCTATTTATCCTCTTCACTCCTACTTTCCTATAGTATAAGATAGATATTTATACCAAATTGAATGTGCATATTATTCCCTCTTTGAGTCAAATGTGATGAGAGTAAGCTTCAGTTTTTCCCCTTTATCTCCCCTTCCCCCCACAGTGAAAAATCTTTTTCTTGCCTTTTTATGAGAAATAATTTGCCCCATTCCATTTCTCCCTTTTTCCCCATTATGTTCCTCTATGACCCTTTAATTTTATTTTTTTAGATATCATTCCTTCTTATTCAACTCACTCTGTGTCCTCTGTGTTCATATATATATATACACTATATTTATATATACTATATTTGTGTAATCCTTTCAACTACCCAAATACTGAGAAAACTTTGAAGAGTTACAAATATTATATTTCCATATAGGAATGTAAACAGTTCAACTTTAGTAAATCCCTTATGATTTCTCTTTCCTGTTTACCTTTTCATGCTTCCCTTGATTCTTGTGTTTCAAAGTAAAATTTTCTATTCAGATCTGGTCTTGTCATCAAGAATGCTTGAAAATCCTCTATTTCATTGAATGACCATTTTTTTTCCCTTGAATTATTATACTCAGTTTTTCTGGTTAAATAATCCTTGGTTTTAATCCTAGTTCCTTTGACTTTTGGAATATCATATTCTAAGTTCTTCTCTCCCTTAATGCAGGAGCTGCCAGATCCTGTGTTATCCTGATTGTATTTCCACAATATTCAAATTGTTTCTTTCTGGCTGCTAGCAGTGTTTTCTCCTTGACCTGGGAATTATGGAATGTGACAAATATTCCTAGGAGTTTTTCTTTTTTTGGATCTCTTTTAGGAGGTAATCTGTGAATTATTTCAATATTTATTTTACCCTCTGGTTCCAGAATATCAGGGCAGTTTTCCTTGATAATTTCATGAAAGATGATGTCTAGGCTCTTTTTTTGATTATGGCTTTCAGGAAGTCCTATAATTTTAAAATTGTCTCTCCTGGATCTGTTTTCCAGATCAGTTGTTTTTTCAATGAGATATTACACATTGTCTTCTATTTTTTCTGTCTTTTTATTTTGCTTTGTAATTTCTTGGCTTCTAATAAATTCATTAGCTTCCATCATGCTCCATTCTAATTATCAAAGAGCTATTTTCTTCAGTGAGCTTTTTAACATCTTTTTCCATTTGGGTAATTCTGCTTTTTAGAGCATTCTTCTCCTCATTGGGTTTTTGGGTTTCTTTTGCCCTTTGAATTAGTCTGTTTTTAAAGATGTTAATTTCTTCAGCATTTTTGGGGTCTCTTTAGCAAGCTGTTGACTGGCTTTTCATGACTTTCTGGCATCACTCTCATTTTTCTTCGCAATTTTCCTCCACCTCTCTTCCTTGGTTTTCAAAATCCTTTTTGAGCTCTTCCATGGCCTGAGACAATTGCATATTTATTTTGGAGGTTTTGGATGCAGAAGCCTTGACTTTTAGGTGTTCTTCTGATGATGTATATTGTTCTTCCTCATCCAAAAGGATACAAGAAAATGCCTGCTCACCAAGAATGTAACTTTCTATTGTCTTATTTTTTTTACCTTTTCTGGGGCATTTTCCCAAGTAGTTACTTGGCTTTGGAGTTCTTTGTCAGGAGGAGGGTATACTCTGGGGACCTGTAAGTTCTTAGTTCCTCCAAGGTGACATAATCAAGACAGAAGAGTTTACTCCTCTGCTGACCTGCACTCTGGTCTGGGAGCCATTACAAGCATTCTTTTCTGCCCAGGATCTGCCAGTAGAATTCCCTCTCCAGAGCCTCCACCAGCTCCCCATACCAGCCAGTGTGCCTCTTCCTCACCTCAGTGCCACCACTCAGAGCTGAGATCCAGATCAACATCTCAATTGACCTTTGAAGTTGCATTATTGTTTATGGGTTGAGGAACCTGGGAATTGCTACTGCTGCTGGTGGCACTTTGACACCCACTCCAGTCCTGTCCCTGCCATGGCATGCCCAAAACTGGACTGTGCTCTGCTCTGTGCCTGGGGTGACAGACTTTTCCTGTCAGCCTTCTAGGCTTCCTTAGACTGGAAATCTCATTCTGTCATTTTTTGGCTTCTGCTGCTCTAGAATTTGTTTAGAGTAATTTTTTACAGGTATTTGATAGGTTGTGGGAGCAGAGCTTCTAGAGGTGCATTCTTCTTGGCTCCACCCCCTACCAAATGGTTTTAGATAAAGTACTTTGCAAACTGCCAAGCCATATCAAAATGTGATCAAATAGTAACAGTTATTGTCTCAGTAGTATGCATTAGAAATACAGGTGCATTTCTCTTTCAATAGATTTGCTTAGCATCAATGAACTTCTGAAATCTCCATGAAACTTTTCTTTCATAATTGCAAAGTGCTGTTCATGGTAACGGTTGAGGTGGTATTAGTGTTGGAAGAGTTGGCCTAATTCCCTCTGATTTGAAATTCCATGATTCTGTCTTTATTTGTTGGCATTTCTTCACATTTTTCTCTCCTTTTTATGTGTCTTTATTAAGATATCTACTTTAAAACCACTTTTTCTCATGATATGTTATTGTTCCACTTTATTTCCTTTGAGTCATCATTCAGTTCACTTCTTCATGCAAACAATCATTGAATGAAGACCACTGCTCACAAAAATCATGAAAAGGTACAGATGAAAAGCAAAACATTCATTCATTTATTTACCAAACATTCCTTGAATATTTTTTGTGTTTCTGGCATTGTTATATAGTAGATTCAAAAGAAACATAGGACAAGTGTCCAATCTGTCTGGGGAAATAAAAGATGTTCATATAAAACAACACGAGTACAAAATTTTAGTATTGGCATGACAATAAAAAACAACATAAGTAAATGTGAAAACTGCAAAATAAAGATGTGGAAGCGTTAATCAAAGCCTTCCTGGAGGATATGAATATTGAGTAGGGTGTTAAGTTAGATAGCCTTTTTGTTGTTTATTCTGTCGCAAAACTAACCTTTCCACCACTGCTAGAATAATCTTTATTTTCAATTGCTACCTATTAACTATAGTAGCTGGGTAGCATAGTGGATAAAGAACTAACTTGATGTCAGGAAGACATCAGTTAAAATCCTGACTGAGGCACTTAATAGCTGTGAGACCCTGGGCATGTCACTTAACCTGTGACTTCCTCAGTTTTATCATCTGAAAAATGAGGATAAAAATAGCATCTACCTCCTAGGTTGTTTAGAGAATTCAATGAGATAATAATTTACATGATACTTTATGAACCTTAAAACACTACATAAATGCTAGTTAATATTATTAAATAAAATGTAAACTCCCAAATCTGACATTTAAGGCTCTTCATAATCTGGCTCCAACCCAACTTTACCATCTATTTCAGGCAACTCCATAATAAAAACTCAATATTTCAGTTAAACTGGATTACATAACACTGATCTTGTCCTGCCCCCTCCAGTTTCTGTGTCTAGAACAGGTAGGCAATGATCTCTTGGCAAGGGTTAAGGGGAGGGGGAGAAAAGGAGGATATGAAGAAAGTAGCAGGGATGTAATTAATTAGCTACAAAGTAAAGAAAATTATAAAAGACAAAAAGATCCCTATTATATTACATTTTAAAAAGCATCCATACATCCTACTGCTGGATGTATATAATTCCTAGGAGGTCACAGGTAAGAAAAGAAATAAAAGGGGGTATATATACATATATATATATATTTTTCAGTGTATATATATATATATATATATATATATATATATATATATATATACACTGAAGCATTTATAACAGAACTTTCTAATGAAAGAACTGGAAATAAAATAGTACACATCATTTGAGGAATGACTCGATAAATTCTGATATTTAAATTTAATGGAACATTATTATAAAAATAAAAAACGAATTTGTAAACACAGCAAATAATACGACCTATATGAACTAATGCAAACTGAAGGATAACCAGGAAAATAGCATTTAGCGTATCTAAAAAAAGTAAAAGGAAAAAGTAGAAGCGACTATAAGAAATAGAACACTGTATAATTACACTGATCAAACACAACTGTGAAGAAGAGATAGTGGGCCCTTTTCTCCTCCTTTAAGGTAGTATATTGATTCTACTGTCAAAATTAGTTTGATGTGTTGGTTTATTTTAAGTGTTTTGTGCTCTTATTTTTCTGTGTTAAATGGATGGCTCTCTTGGGAGGGAAGCAGGAATAAATATGTTTAGAGATATTGGTGCTGTAAAGGCAAGGAGCGTGAAAGAAAATTTAAATAAAGAAGTATTAAAATGTTTTTACACAAAAGTACAATTAGGATAAGAAAAAAGATATGAACTGAAAAATGTTTCTATTTAATATCTCTGATAAAAAGTGAACAATCTAAACTCTAGTGCCAATTGAAACAACTCTATAAGATTACCCAATAGTTAAAGTATTAAAAAATCTGACCCAGCGTTATTTCAAAGAAAGAAAAACAAACTTAAAAATCCTGAAAAGGTACTCAAAATCACAACTAAAATAATTGGAAAAATACAAATAAAAGAACTCCAAGGCATAGTATACCATGCTGAGCATCATAGTAGAAATGAATGACACTAATCATAGATCTTGAGATTTACAGAACCAGAAACATTAGAAAAAATACAAGGACAAGTCCTTAGAGATTAGAAACCATGTGCTAATACCACAGGTAGCTCTCCCTTCAGCACTTGCCTCTTTTGCTGATATCTTTGGGAAAGAGTATTAGATTTGGAGTAAAGGAAATTATGTTGGAATCCAAGCTCCCTTATTCTCTATGTTACCATGGGCAAAGTCAGATAATCTGTCGGAGTTTTAGCTTCCACATTTCTACATAATTTCTAAGTATGACTGTGAAGTGTAAGGAGTCTACTTTCTTCCCTTTTCCCTCTTAATCTCAAAGGTGGTAGGTTCAAGACCCTCATTCACTGTTCCTAACTCTACTTATTAGACCAGTTCTGAGGTCCATCTTTTTCTTCTAGTTCCTTCTAGCTCCTCCCCTACCCTTTCAAAGAAAGGGTAGAAGGATGTTAAGTACCAGGGGTCCTTAGAATCATATTTTTTTTAGTAGGGATGGGGAAACTGTTACCTCAAGGCCTCAAGTATGGCCCTTTTAGTGAATCAAAATTTCATAGAAAGTTAAGATTCAGTTACAGGGCCATACTTGAGTACCTAGAGGGCCCCATGTGACTTTGAGGTCATAGGTTTCCTACCCTTGCTCTAGAGTGAGCCACACCATAGTAACTTATAAAAGACATCCAAGTGATCCCACATTCAAGTTTCACTTAATTAGAAAAGTATAACCACTCATAAGAATAAATTGTAGGTCATTATCTCCCTATGTACATTTTGACCATATATAACATCATGCCTATAGATAATGGGAACAAACTCATTTACACAAAGGGAATCAGGCTTACAAACTACAAATGGAAGTTAGGGTTAGAGGTGGGGAAGTTGGGGCAATAGGTAATGAGGTTAGTTTTGGTTTTGTGTTTTTGTAATGCTCCAGAGTTCCAGGGGGCTGATCCTTGTTGCTATTTTCTCAGATTGGTGATTTATAGACATGCTGCATGCTAGACATGATTACCACATGAATGTCACAACACTCTCTGGTCTGCTTCTCCATCACCTTTCACTCAGCTCCCGTTGCCTTGTAGATGTAGTGCTTCCCTTCTCCCCATCTCTGGCTCATCTTTTTAACCCAGCTTTCAGAGAGCTCATTATAAGTGCTTCCCTGCTGTTTTATATTATGTGATAATTTCCCTATATTTTCAAGGTGGGAGGAGAAACTAAAAGATACCCAACTATACAATTCAAAAATATTTAGCCCATGAAATTACATTGGTCTTCATTCTGAGTATGTAATGGTAATTTAAGGTTAATGGTGGGTGTGGGGAAGAGTTAAAATCTTCCCTGCCCATTAATAGTCCTCAATACCATTTTTTAATATCTATTGAGGCTCTGGATGAGAGGGCTCTGAAAAGTGTATAAATACTCTTAGGTGAGGCTTTACTTTGGGGCTTACTTTTTGGAAGAAACTTTGTGTGCCTTTGTAACCATGTATGTACGGTCAGATAATTGCATCAGTCTGTTGATCTGTGATGTATGTGTTGCTTATGATCAGACAGCTGGAAGCTCTGTCTCTTGATCTTTATTTCTCTGTATGTTCTCTGAAGTTCAGGGTGCTGACTTTTTCCCCTGAACTAAGTGAATAATATATGTGCTTGATTAGAGTAGATTGCTGGCCCCTCAAATGTTGCTTTCCTTTCAGAAAAGCAGACCTAAGAACCTGTACAGCAGGCCCTCCTGTATTTGTTGGGGTCTTCGCTGCTACAGTGCATAACATGTAAAATGAAGAGTTTGGACCAGATGACTGCTGATGTCTCTTCTAACTCTAAATCAATTCCTTAGCAAAAATGGAAAGATGCCCATCTTTATCTTTTTAAATGTCTCCTTCCTTCTCTCTCTAAAATAGTAATGTCTCCCAGATCCACGAGGTTAAAACAAATTTTTATTTTAAAATTCATCCTGGAATTTAGTCTACATCTTGTCTTCATACTGATGACATTCTGCTTTGTGTCATCATGATGTACATCTCTTGCCTCCAGCCATAAACTCCCTGAGAAGAAGGTATGTGCCACATCTTTCTTTGTATTACAATGTGGCTCATTTTCAATATCTTTTGAATTGCATAGTAATGACCACCCATACCCAAAAGACAATATATCAATCTACGCCTCCAAGAGTAGCTTCTTGTTGAACAATTGTTAGTTCTCCACCCCTCCCTATCTCTCCTTTCCACTCCTAATTTTGGACTGTATCTGAATTCCTGTTTTTACTGATGGTTCTTTTCTACCAATCAAATCTCTTAGCTCCTGCATTTATTTAATAGGCATTCCCTTTACATTTCTTCTTGCTATGTCTTACACTGAGGCTTTTAGATAGTATTTAATTAAAGTGGTAAGAGAAAGCAAACAATAATATCATAGTTACTATGCAGATACCAGATCATGAAACCTCTCCAATAATTTTTCAACATCATGAACAAATGGAGAGCAGCAAAGTGGGCACTCACTCTGCTCTGTTCAAAGAGGCACTGTCTGGCACTGGTTGTCTTCCATTAACTCTGTCTAGGGCAACGTGAAAATACAGCTAAAGGCAATTTCATTTTCTTCAACTGTAGGCATCTTTCCTTTCCCTCTACTTTGCATCAGACAATTCTCTCTGTCTCTTATTCTCTCTCTCTCTCTCTCTCTCTCTCTCTCTCTCTCTCTCTATCTCTATCTCTGTCTCTGTCTCTCTCCGTCTCTTAGGAATGAGGTCTTTATCACAGATACTAGTTGTAAAAAATTCTTTCCCAGTTTTCTGCTTCACTCCTAATCTTGGTTGCATTGACTTTGTACAAATTTTTTTTAAGTTAATGTAATCAAAATTATCCATTTTGCATTTCATAATGTTCTCTATCTCTTATTTGGTAATATATTCCTCCATTTTCCATGAATATGACATAAATTATACCTTGCTCCCCTAGTTTGTTTAAAGTATTAACCTTTATGCCAAGATCATGTACCCATTTGTACTTTATTCTGGTATACGGTATGCAATGGTAATTTAAATGGTAAAATCTTTCCCACTCATTAATAGGCCCTTGTGACCATGAATCTGTGAAGGGAGGAGTTTGCTGAAGGGGTGGATCAGAAAGGATGAAACAGGAAGAGGCAGAGCTAGAGGAGAGTTGAGAGGAAATTAGTCATGAGAGCAGTCAGAGCTAGGAAGGATACAGGCAAGAAGGCATCTGGCTAGTGTGAATGAAAGAGCTTGTTTGTGATTTTGTTTAAGGTAGTTGCTTGCTATTTGTTTAATAAAGATGGTTTATGGGAAGCCTAGAAGGGGGAAGGCTTGGGGGAAGAGGTGTTGTCCTCTGCATTGTTATTATATATAGATTTTTGTTACTATGATACATTTGACTTTCTGGTGTCCGAATAAATGTTTTGATTCTGTCTTCCATGTAGAGTGTCTGTTGTATTTTGTGATTCAGAATTGTGCCAGGATATTCATGGCCACATTAGTCTCTGTGAATATCATGATGGCACTACACAGTGTCAGGCATTCATGCCACACTGTTAGACAGTTTTCCCAGCAGTTTTTGTCAAACAGTGAGTTCTTATCCAAAAAGCTAGGGTCCTTGGGTTTATCAAACATGTGACTGCTGTTGTCATTGACTATTGTATCTTGTTTACCTAACATATTCCACTGATTTACCCCTCTATTTCTTAGCCAGTACCAAGTGATTCTGATGATTACTTCTTTGTGATAGAATTTAAGATGTGGTATGGCTAGACCATCTTCCCTAGCATTTCTTTTCATTTATTCCCTTGATACTCTGGGCCTTTTGTTCTTCCAGATGAATTTTGATATTATATTTTCTAGATCTATAAAATTATATTTGGTAGTTTGATTGACATGGCACTACTCACAAGCAATTGAAGTTTTTCCAATTATTTAGATCTGATTTTATTTGTGCACAAAGTGTTTCATAATTGTATTTATATAGTCCCTGGGTTTGTTTTGGCAAGTACACTCCCAAATATTTTACAGTGTCTACAGTAACTTTAAATGTGATTTCTCTTTCAATTTCTTGATGTTGGGCTTTGTTAGGAATATATAGAAATGCAGATGATTTATATGAGTTTATTTTCTATCTTGCAACTTTGCTGAAGTTGTTTATTATTTGAAGTAGATTTTATTTGATTCTCTTGGATTCTTTAAGTATATCACTATACCATCTGCAAAGTGATAACTTAGTTTCTTCTTTCCCTATTCTAATTCCTTCAATTTCTTTTACTTCTCTTATTACTAAAGCTAACATTTCTAGTATCATGTTGAATAAGAGTGGTGATAATGGACACACATATTTCACCCCAGATCAGATTGAAATGCATCTAGCTTTTCCCCATTACATATAATACTTCCTGATGGTTTCAGATAGTACTCATTATTTTAAGGAAGGCTCCATTTATTCCTACACCCTCCAATGTTTCAATAGGAATGGATGTTGTATTTTATCAAAAGCTTTTTCTACATCTACTGAGATAATCAATTGTTTTTTGTGAGTTTTGTTGTTGATATGATCAATTGTGCTGATAATTTTCCTAATATTGAATCAGTCCTACAATTCAGGTATAAATCCTACCTGATCAAAGGGATCAAAATTTTGATCAAACCTGATCAAAATTCTCTTGATAAGTTGCTGTAATCTTTTTGCTAATACCTTACTCAAAATTTTTGCATCTATATTCATTAGGGAATTTGGTCAATAAATTTATTTCTCTCTTTGGCTCTTCCTGATTTAGATATCAGTTAAATATTTGTGTCATAAAAATAATTTGACAGGACTCCTCCACCAATTTTCCCAAATAGTCTATATAAGTATTGGAATTAACTCTTCTTTGAATGTTTAATAAAATTCACTTATAAATCCATCTGGCCAAGGAGAGGTTTTCCTAGCAATTTCATTGATATCTTGTTCAATTTCTTTTTCTGAGATGGGGTTATTTAAGTATTTTACTTCTTCTGTTAACTTGAGTAATTTATATTTTTGTATATATTCATCCATTTCACTAAGATTGTCAAATATATGGGCATACAGTTGGGCAAAGTCATTTCTAATTATTGTTTTAATATCCTCTTCATTGGAAGCGAATTAACCCTTTTCATTTTTGGTACTGCTGATTTGGTTTTCTTCATCCTTTTTTTTAAAATCAAATTGATCAAACACTTATCAGTTTATTGGTTTGTTCATAAAACCAACTCAGTTTAATTTATCAGTTCTATAGTTTTCTCAATTTCAATTTTATTAATTTCTCCTTTAGTTTTCAGTATTTCCAATTTGGTATTTAATTGAGGATTTTCAATTATTTTTTTCTAGCTTACTCAGTTGCTTGCCCAATTCATTGATCTCCTCTTTCTCTATTGTATTCATGTAAGCATTCAGAGATATAATATTTCCCCTAAGAACTGCTTTCACTGTATCCCATAAGTTTTGGTGGGCTGTCTCATTATTGTCATTCTCTTGAATGAAGCTGTTGATTGTTTCTGTGATTTTTTGTTTGATCCACTCATTCTTTTGGATTAGATTATTTAGTTTCCCATTAATTTTTTTGTCTATCTTTCCATGGCCCTTTATTATATATAATTTTTATTGCATCACGATCTGAAAAGGATTCATTAATTATTTCTGTCTTTCTGCATTGGATTGTGAGGTTTTTGTGCCCTAGTACATGATCAGTTTTTGTGTGTATGCCATGTATCACTGAGATGAAGGTACATTTCTTTCTATCTCCATTCAGTGTTCTCCATAGGTCTATCATATCTACCTTTTCCAGAATGCTATTCACCTGATTAACTTCTTTCTTCATTATTTTGAGATTAAATTTATCAAATTCAGAGAGGGGGAGGTTGAGGTCTCCCACTAGTATGGTTTTGTTATTTCTTCCTTTAACTCCCTTAACTTCTCTAAGAATTTTGATGCTATACTTGGTGCATATATATTTAGTAATGATATTACTGTATTGTCAATAGTGGCTTTTAGCAGGATATAGTTTCCTTCCTTATTTCTTTTGATTAGATCTATTTTTGCTCTTGCTTTGTCTGAGATGAGAATTGCTACTCCTTTGCTTTTTACTTCAGCTGAAGCATAAAATATTCTACTCTGGCTGTTTCCCTTTACCTATGCGTATCCCTCTGTTTCAAGTGTGTTCCTTGTAAATTACATGTTGTAGAATTGTGTTTTTTCTTCAATATCTTTTGATGAATTTTTATCCATGCTATATCAACTAACTGTGCCTATTCTCAGGCTCTGTCTGTGCCCTTTGCTCTTTTGTCTTTATACTTTCACTTGGTGATCTCATGTGGAGTCAGTTATCATTTCTATGCAAAATATTCCAGATCTATTTTTCCAGTCTGAACATCTCTCATGAGCTCCAGACCTGTATCAAATTAGATGTCCTGTGGGCATCTCAAACACAAAATGTCAAAACCTAAACCCATTTCCTTTCCCAAACTCCGTCTCTCTTCCAAAGTTTCTTCTTGCTTTCAGGGTACCACCATACTTACAGTCAATAACGTTCATGATCCTCAATTCCTTTCTCAATTCCTAACCCCTTCACATATCCAATTCTGGCTATAGTAATCAAAATGCCAAAAGATTGTTTCATAGAGATAAAAGTATAACATAATTTACCTAGAAAAAGAAAAGTTTTGAGAATCTCAAGGGTAACAATTTTTTTAATGGGAAAGAGAAATCACTACTAGATCTCAAACTGTATTTCAAAGCAGTAATAATTAAAATGATTTGATCCTGGTTTAAAAGAGAGAAATTGATCATTGGAGCAGAGTTGGCACACGACATACATAAACAAATGAGCAAAATAGCATACTATTTGATAAACCCCCAAACCTCAGTCACTATTTAATAAAAATTATTGAGAAAACAGGAAAGCATGTTAGCAGAAATGAGACACAGATCAACATTTCAAACTATATACCATAAGAAGCATACAATAAACACATGAATTATATTTTTTAAATATAATTTTTTTTTAATTTTTCAGTTCTCAATATTCAAATCCACAAGAATTTGAATTCAAAATTTTCTCTTCATGTCTTCCACCCCCCTCCCAAGGACAACATGCACCCCATCCACCACTTCCTCCAGTCTGTCCTCCCTTCCTCTACCTACCCTTCTTCCATCTCCCTTCTCCTCTTTTTTCTTGTAGGGCAAAATAGATTTCTATTCTTCATTGCCTGTATATCTTAATTTCCAATTGCATGATAAAACAAGTTTTACTATTCATTACCAAAGCTTTGATTTCCATATTCTCTCTCTCCTTCCCCACCTATCTGCATTGAGAAAACAAGCAATTCAATATGGGTCATACATGTGTAACAATGCAAAGCACTTTCATAACAGTCATGTTGTAAAAGACTAACCATATTTCCCTCTGTCCTATCCTACCCTAAATCTATTCCATTCTCTCCCCTGATCTGTCTTCCTCAATACTGCTTGCTTCTGATTATTCCCTTTCCCAATTTGCTGTCTCTTGTACTATCTTCCCTCTCCTATCCCCTTTCCCCCTACTTTCCTGCAGGGTAAAATAGATTTCCTTAACCAATTGAGAGTTTGTTATTCCTCAAGCCAAATATCATGAGAGTAAGGCTCATTCATTTCCTTTCATCTCCCCCCTCTTCCCCTCCATTCTTACCTCTTCTATGTGAGATGATTAACTACATTACACTTCTCCCTTTCTCCTACTCCCAGTACATTCCATTCAACAGTAAATTTTATTTTTGTATTTCTCCCTTCACATTCAGCTTATCCTGTGCCCTCAATCTATGTATATGCATGCATATACATGTACATGTACATACATATGTATACATATACACATATATACATGCATACACACATACACCCATGTACATATACATACCTACAATATATAATATACACATACATGCATACCCATACACACCTACATATATATTCCCTCTAACTATCCTAATACTGAAAAAGGCTCATAACTTACAAATAAGATCTTTGCATGCAGGAATGTAAGCTGTTCAACTTCAATTGGTACCTTAAAGCTTCTCTTTCCTGTTTACCTTTTCATGTTTTTCTTGATTCTTGTATTTGGGAGTCAAACTTTCCATTCTGGTCTTTTCAAAAAGAAAGCTTGGGAGTTGTCTATTTCATTGAAATACCATTTTTCCATCTGATGTATTATATTCAGTTTTGCTGGGTAGGTAATTCTTTGTTTTAATTCTATATACTTTGACCTTTGGAATATCATATTCCAAGCCCTTTGATCCCTTAGTGTAGAGGCTGCTAAATCCTGTGTTTTTCTGATTGTATTTCCACAGTACATGAATTGTCTCTTTCTGACTGCTTGTAATATTTTCTCCTTAATCTGACAACTCTGGAATTTCAGTTCAATATTCCTAGGAGTTTTCCTTTAGGCATCTATCCTCTGGTTCTAGAATGTTAAGGCAGTTTTCCTTGACAATTTCTTGGAAGATGATGTCTAGGTCTTTTTTTTATTTTTTTACTTTTTTTTTAAATATAAATTTATTTATTTTACTTTTTACATTCATTTTCACAAAATTTTGGGTTCCAAATTTTCTCCCAATTTCTCACCTCTCCCCACCCCAATAACCCAAGCATTCTAATTTTCCCTATCACCAATATGCCCTCTCTTCTCTCATCCCTCTTTTCTCTTCTCCCCATCTTCTCTTTTGTCCTGTAGGGCCAGATGACTTTCTATTCCTCATTAACTGTATTTCTTATTTCCTAGTAGCAACAACAATACTCAACAGCTGTTCCTAAAACGTTGAGTTCCAAATTCTCCCCATCCCTCCCTCCCCACCCATTCCCTTTGGGAAGGCAGGAAATTCAATATAGGCCATATCTGTGTAGTTTTGCAAATGACTTCGATAACAGTTGTGTTGTGTAAGACTAACTGTATTTCCCTCCATCCTATTCTGCCCCCATTGTTTCTATTCTGTCTTTTGATTCTGTCCCTCCCTGAGCATTGACTTCAAGTTGCTCCCTTCTCCCATTGCCCTCCCTTCCATAATCCCTCCCTCCCTGCTTATCTCCTTCTCCCCCACTTCCCTATACTATAAGATAGGTTTTCATATCAAAGTGAGTATGCATTTTACTCCTTCCTTTAGTCGAATGTGATGTGGGTAAACTTCATGGTTTTTTTCTCAGCTCTCCTCTTTTGCCCTCCATTAAAAAGTCTCCTGCTTGCCTCTTGAATGAGATATAATTAACTCCATTCCATTTCACCCTCTCTCCTCCCACTACATTTCTCTCTCACCATTTACCTTAATTTCTTTTAAGATATGGTCCCATCCTATTCAATTCACTCTGTGCTCTCTGTCTCTGTGTGTGCGTGCATGTGTGTATGTGTGTGCACGTGCATGCATGTATGTGTCTGTGTGCATGTATGTGTGTGTATGTCTGTGTGTGGTCCTACCAAGTACCCAGATACTGAAACATTCTAAGAGTTACAAATATTGTCTTTCCATGTAGGAATGTAAACAGTTCACCTTTGGTAAGTCCCTTATATGACTTCTTTTTGCTGTTTACTTTTTCATACTTCTTCTCATTCCTGTGTTTGAAAGTCAAATTTTCTTTTCAGCTCTGGTCTTTTCATCAAGAATGCTTGAAAGTCCTCTGTTTCATTGGAAGACCATATTTTCCCCTGAAGTATTATACTCAGTTTTGCTGGGTAGGTGATTCTTAGTTTGAGTCCTAGTTCCTTTGACTTCTGGAATATCCTATTCCACGCCCTTCAATCCCTTAATGTAGAAGCTGCTAGTTATCCTGATTTTATTTCCACAATACTGGAATTGTTTCTTTCTAGCTGCTTGCAATATTTTCTCCTTGACCTGGGAACTCTGGAATTTGGCCACAATGTCCCTAGAAGTTTCTCTTTTTGGATCTCTTTCAGGCAGTGATTGATGGATTCCTTCAATACTTATTTTGCCCTCTGGTTCTAGAATCTCAGGGCAGTTTTCCTTGACAATTTCATGCAAGATGATGTCTAGGCTCTTTTTTGATCATGGCTTTCAGGTAGTCCCATAATTTTTAAATTGTCTTTCCTGGATCTATTTTCCAGGTCAGTTGTTTTTCCCATGAGATATTTCACATTCTCTTCCATTTTTTCATTCTTTTGGTTTTGTTTTGTGATTTCTTGGTTTCTCAGAAAGTCATTAGACTCCATTTGTTCCATTCTAATCTTGAGAGAACTATTTTCTTCATTGAGCTTTTGAACCTCTTTTTCCATTTGGCTAATTTTGCTTTTGAAAGCATTATTCTCCTCACTGGCTTTTTGAACCTCTTTTGCCAATCGAGTTAGCCTATTTTTCAAGGTGTTATTTTCTTCAGCATTTTTTTGGGTCTCCTTTACCAAGCTATTGACCTGTTTTTCATGCTTTTCTTGAGTCTCTCTCATTTCTTTTCCCAGTTTTTCCTCCACCTGTCTAACTTGATTTTCAAAATCCTTTTTGAGTTCTTTCATGCCCTGAGCCCACCGGACATCCACCTTGGATGTCTGGGATAGAGAGGCCCCAACCTTCACGTCCTTCCCTGATGGCAAGCATTGTACTTCTTCATCAGAAATGAAGGGAGGAAGGAACATCTCTTCCCCAAGAGAGTATCTCTCTATAGTCTTATTTTTCTTCCTTTTTCTGGGCATTTTCCTAGCCAGTTACTTGACTTCTGAGATTCCTCTCCACCCCTGCCTAGATCTGCCCAGCCAGTGCTTGGGGTCTGAGATTCAAATGCTGCTTCCCAGCTGCAGGGCTTTCCATGGCGGGAGTGGCTGCTATTCAATGTGAGCTTAAGTTCTGGTGCTCAGGTGGGGGCAGGGCCACCTCCCAGGCTCAGTTCCCTTAGGGAGTTTATGCAGAGACCTTCAGTAGTGGAGCAGGTGGGGGCAGGGCCGCCTCCCAGGCTCAGTTCCCTCAGGGGGTTTATGCAGAGACCTTTGGTAATGGAGCTCCTGTCTGCTTGGGGAGTCCCGGGCCACTGCTGCCTCCGCCGCTGCCTCTGCCACTGCCTCCCAAGGGGGCCCGAGTCACGGAGACACCCGCTCCCCTCTCAGCCAGGCCAGAAGTCTCTCTCACTGACCTGTAGTGTCTGTGGTTGGAGTGACCCGGCGGCTGACGGAGATTCCGTCCCTGAAGTCTGCTCGGATCTGCTCCTCTGAGGCCATGGCCAGGGCAGCACGGGGGTGGGTTCTGCTGTCCACAGCATGACAGACCCCTGGGGACGGCTTTCCAGGGCTCTCTGGCACGGAAATCTCTTCCACTGCATTGGTGCGTGCTTGCTCTTCTCCAGAATTTGTGGAGTTCTCTTTACAGGAAATTTATGGGCTGTGGATTTGGAGCTCGCATACGTGAGTCTTTCTACTCTGCCATCTTGACTCCTCCCCCTAGGCTGTTTTTTTGATCATGGTTTTTCAGGTGGACCAACAATTTCTAAATTATCTCTCCTGGATCTATTTTCCAGGTCAATTGTTTTTCCAATGAGATATTTCACATTGTCTTCTATTTTTCATTCTTTGGTTTTGTTTTATAATTTATTGGTTTCTCATAAAGTCATAATCTTCCATCTACTCCATTCTAATTATTAAAGATTTTCTTCAGTGAGCTTTTGAACCTCCTTCTCTATTTGACCAATTGTGCTTTTTAAAGCATTCTTCTCCCCATTGGGTTTTTGGACCTCTTTTGTCATTCAGGTCAGTCTATTTTTAAAAGTCTTATTTTTGTCAGCATTTTTTTTTTTTGGATCTCCTTTAGCAAGCTTTTAGCAACCTGCTTTTCATGATTTTCTAGTATTACTCTCATTTCTCTTCCCAATTTTTCCTCTACCTCCCTTACTTGATTTTCAAAATCCTTTTTGAGCTCTTCCATGACCTGAAACCATTGCATATGTTTTAGGAAGTTTTTGATATAGAAGTCTTGACTTTTCTGTCTTCCTCTGATTGTATGCTTTGTTCTTCCTCACCCAAAAGGATGGAAGAAAATGCTTTTTCACCAAGAAAGAATCTTCTATGGTCTTATTCTTCCCCTTTTTGGGAGCATTTTCCCAACCACTTATTTGACTTTGGAGTCCTTTGTTGAGTGGAGTGTATACTCTAGGGACCTGTAAGTTCTCATTTCCTCCACGGGGCAAAATCAAGGAGGAGGAGTTTACTCCTCTGCTGGCCTGCACTCTGGTATATGAGCAACCACAAGCATTCTTTTCTGCTCTGAAACTGTGAGTAAGATTCCCTCTCCACAGCCACCACCAGCTCAACCTTGCCAGTGCTCCTCCTCACCTCAGGACCACCACTCAACCCTGAGATCCAGATCAACTCCTCAGTTCTCCCAGGTCTTTAGACAGAGGGCTTTAAAAGTGGTTCCTGCTGCTGTGGGGCCGGGCTAGATCAAGATCCTCCCTTACCAAGGTGAAAGAGCTTTCTTACTGACCCTTGAAGGGGTCTTTGGGGTTTATGTATTGAGATATCTGGGAACTGCAGCTGCTACCTGTGATTCCACACCCTGAAGCCTGCCCCAGTTCTGTCAGGCTGTCCCATGCAGCCAAGGCTGGGCTGTGCTCCCCTCCACACCAGTGTGATAGATCTTTCCTGTCACCCTTCAGGCTATCTTGAGCTGGTAATCTGTTTCACTCTGTCATTTTATGGTTTTTGCTGCTTTAGAAGTCATTTAGAGTCACTTTTTATGGGTATTTTATGAGGCATGGTGGGGAGAGGTAGAGGAGGTCTATCCTACTTCACCATCTTGGCTTCACCCCCATGAGTCAGATTTAAGAGTCAATATTTCAAACAAATTTGAGAAGCAAGGGAAAATTTGCTTTCAGATTTATGGATAGGGAAAGATTTCAAAAGTAAACAAAATGGACAATTTTGATTTTGTGAAAGGTAAAATTTTTCCACAGACAAAAACTAATATAACTAAAACAAGAAGAGAAACAGATTACTTAGGGGAAAATATCAGCAAATTTCTCTGATAAATGTCTTATATGCATGATATATGAGGACCTGATTTAAATGTCTATGACTAAGCTAATCCCCAACAGAAAAATGGTCAAAGGATAAGAATGAGCAGCTTTCAAAGGAAGAAATCTAAGCTATACACAATGGCATAAAAATCCTCCAAAACATTAATAATTAAAGAAATGGAAAATAAAGCCTCTCTTAGGTTGCAACTCATACTTGTCAGATTAGCAAAGATGACAAAATAGGAAAATGAAAAACACAGAAGGTTTTACAGGAAGATAGGCACATTGAAGTATGCTTACTTTTATCATATATATAATACATATATATTATATATGCATATATATAATATATACATATGTGTGTATAGATAGAAATATCTGTATCTGTACACACACATTTATTCATTGTCATTGTGCATGATAATATTATAGTATTCTCTCTGAATTTTGGAACTTTTGTTTTTTTATTATTTCTGAAAAAATTTCTTATCATTATATCAGTATGTTTATTAGGCTCTTTCATTTCTTCAGCAAGAAGTTTTCCAAAAAAATCTTGTACAATTTCAACAAGGTTCACACAATGAAAATAATACATGTATGTACATACATACATATACATATTTGATCGATGAATAAATGAATGGATGGAGAGAGAAAAAAACAGAGAAAGATGCCTAGATCTTAGGAGCTTAGGGATTCAAGCTAAGTGTACCATAGATATAATCAGATGGCATCTAGATTAGCTGTGGTAACAGAAAGTAAGGAATTTAGAAATACAGAGACATAATTTTTGTTACTATTTATTGGTTATTGATCGTTGGTTACTGAAATACTTAGATTGTTGGGTTTTATTTTTTTATCAGCTATGCAGCAGTTCCCTCAGAAAACATTCAAAGCTCATCCCTAAATTCTCTCATAAACCCATGTATTTATATTCAGCATTTCAGGTTTAAGATACCAAGCCTTTTTAAAAAAAAAAAAATAAGTACTTGGCTTTTTTAATTTTTTTTGCTCTTCTGATCATTGTTTTCTTCCTAGTTCAAGAAAATAGTGCACATTCCAGGAAATGACTTTTTTTAATGGTTATTTTTGTTGAGTAATATATGGTATACTCTGTAATATAGGCTGCATGCTTGTGGAAAGTATGACCCTATAACAAAGGGTCATATAACCCTGTAAGAGAACTCATGGAAAGGAAGACAGTCTGACAATTGGAAAGTTCAATACAAAATAAAGAGGAAGTATCTTTGCATAGAAAATGTCAATAAATTTTAACTCTACTGAATATTTTCTTATAATCAGTGCTATTTCACCATGGGGAGGTATCCTGTTCCTTGGCAAACTAAGGACAGATTTAATCAGAAGACAGGATCTCAAAAGTTTCACATCTTAGGTTTTAAAACAGGAAAATATCACCAGACTGCCTCACATAGTACAAAATTGGAATAATCAACAAAGCCAGTTTCAGCTAATTCTTTTCCAAGGAGAGAACAAAGATCAGCATAAAATGACCATACCAAGTCCTACTACTTCTCTATGCAATACAGCTTCTTAAAAGCTTTCTTAGGAGGTAATTACATTAACCTCTTTGTGGTCTTGAGAGGCTTAAGAATCCAGCTTGATTAAATTACATGGCTGAAAGAAACACTTTCAAATCAAGCTGTATCCATGACTCTTTATGAGAAATGCCTGCTCACAAAATAAACACCCCATGTCTCATCTTGGCACTCCCTGACTGTACATGACTGAGGAGAAATATATAAGTCTATTCTTTCTCCTGTGAGTACTTTGGAGAAATGTTTTGTTTTGCTGTCCTGGGTAGATTCCATGATATCTTCAATTTAAAGCACTTTTTGGGAATCAAGATTTAACTTGTGAAGAATTTTTTCAA
Source organism: Bettongia penicillata ogilbyi (assembly GCA_023548195.1). Classification (NCBI taxonomy): domain Eukaryota; kingdom Metazoa; phylum Chordata; class Mammalia; order Diprotodontia; family Potoroidae; genus Bettongia; species Bettongia penicillata. The sequence goes on from JAJHZJ010000008.1 coordinate 8,355,335, forward strand.
AACAAATCAATTTTAAAAAAATGAGCACCACAAGTCATAATTTGACAGTGTAAGTTTTTTATTTGTTTATTTTTAGGGTAGAAACCATGTCCTTACATTAATTCAAATTTCCGTTGCCTGATTAAATTTAATTCAACATTTACTAAGAATGGGTTTTGTATGAGGGTCAGAGGTGGTGGTCAGCTGATGGCTTCTGATAAATGGAAACCCTAGAGAACTCATGTCTTGGAGAATAGTGATGACAGAGTAGAAGTGTCTTGCAGAGACTGTGGAACATTCTTAGAAATGCTATATTTGGTTCTTACTGGTTAATCATGTGTTAAGGAAGCTCTTTGTCTGTAGAGACATTCAAAAAACCACCCAGCTTTAGTCTAAGCCCTGCTGGTCTTTCTCTTCAGCTTCCTTAGAGGGTCTTACTGACTCCTTCACTAATGTTCTCTGGTGAAAGACAAAACTAGAAGGAAAAAAGCCACTCATACTTTTTCCCCTCTGAGGCAACATGATACTGTGAAAGAGCCTCCATATTGGCTCCTGGCTTTCCCCTGTAATGTTAATATAAGAGAGTTGCTTGATTAGTGGAGGCTTGTCAGGTAAGAGTTAAAGATCTTCCCTGCCCATTAATAGGCCTCAGGTGAAGTCCATTGAGGAAAACTTGATTGAGGGGAATTTATTTTGTAGAAAATCCCACACCTTTTGTTAATTGTTAATGAGGCACTGGGTCACAAGGATCCTGATATTCTGAGGTGAATTTTTGCTTTGGGGGATTGGAAGAAGGTTTTTGTGCCAGATGAAACTCTGGGTAACCCTTGAAAACTCAGATGTTGGAGTTTCTTTCTCTGGTAATTATGTATGTATGTAATGGTCAGACAATTGGACCTGTCTGTTTATCTGTGATGTATGTATTGCTTATGTTCAAACAGTTAGATGCCTGGTCTTTTGGTCTTCGTTTCTCTGCTTGTATTTTCTCTGATGGAATATCTGATTAAAGAAGATTGTTGACCTCTCAAAAGTTATTTTCCTTTTAGAAAAGAAGATCTAAGAACCTGTGCCAGCAGGGCATCCTGGATGTGTCAGGATGCTTGCTGCTACACCCCCTTTTAAGTGAAGGATGTTCATTTGAAGAACAAGAGAGTGCACCAGTTGGTAGAGATACTGGAGTTATTTGTCATTTCTCTAACTCATTGTAATGATAAGAAATTTAGTTAAGCATGGTTAAATGACTAGCACAGGGTCATACAGCTATTAAGTGTCTGAAGATAGATTTGCAGTCAGGAAGATTTGATTCCAGGTCTGGCACTCTATCCACTATGCCAACTAGCTGCCCCTTTCCTGGTGAAAAGTATTTCCCCAAACCCTTCTTTACACTTTCTACTTTCAATTTTCTCTAACCCTCAACTACTCACTACCCCCACTCAACATCTCTATAAGGCAGGGACTTGTACCTGAAAGAGAGAAGAGAGAGATCAGAAGCACAGAATAATGCAGAACTTTAGAATCTAAAGGACCCCAGTGGCCATTACAGAATTCAGCATGCAATAGCTGTTCAAAAATGCCAGCTAATTTGGTTCTTAGCAAGCTACTAGGGACATTAAAAATTGCTTTTTTTGTTTGTTGGCAACTCCACAATGCAAATGAGCTGATTGGATTTGCTAGCTTCTTTGGAGGTTCTACTTCTCTAGGGTAGAGAACCAGATGAAGCTGAAATGTATGTAATTATTTTAAGCATACTTTATTTGAAAAAAGAAAAGACAGGCAAACCACATGAAACATAGCATAGAAAGAAAGAAAAACGTTTTTGCTGCACAGATTTGCTTTCAAGTTGCTTCAGGCCAGGCAGATGAAATGATAATACCTATTTGGCCCAATTTGACAAAGAGAATCCTGCCTTGCCGTGTTCTCAGTTGCAAGTCCAAGGGATCCTGTTTCTATTGAAATGATTTAGTTCCCATTGGCCTGCATCAACTGCTAAAACTCTATGTATATTAATTAGAAAAGAAAGTAACAAAAATAATTTAAAAAACAAAAACAAAAATTTTAACAGATCAGTCAGTTAAATGACTCCTGGTCACCAAGTTGTGCCCCTAATGGGAAAGATAGATCAAGTTTCATTAGAAGAGCCTGAAAGAAATAAAATTTACTGGAATCTCACCTCATGATGACTAGGATTAAGCCATAGGCAGGGATTGTAGTGGATTATAAAATCAGTATGAGTCAAAGATATGATTCAAAATTCTAAGAGGCTTAATTACCTTGATATAGTGAGATTGTACTTACCTTTGCCTATATCAGTGATAAAATATAAAGTGTCCCTTTATAATTTCTCATGGCTAAAAAGCACAGATGGAAAGAAAATACAGATAAATACTGGAAACTCACACTTCCTTTTACTTTGATTAAGTCTTCTAAATGTCAGGTCCTCCCACTTTCTACAGCTTTCTTAGTTCCATTGAGATGTGTTTATATTTTCTGATAGGACACGTGCTGTGCTGGCGCTATAGAGTATTTACATATGGCAAAAGAGAAGCAACCATTAAAAATAACACAAACAGAATTTGTACAATGAGCATGGGAGATGAAGAAAACAGTGAGTAGAAGTGATTAACGAAGTTATGTGATATTCTCTCTCTCCCTCTCTCTTTTTCTCTCCTTCTCTCTCTCCTTCTCTCTCTCTCCATGTCTCTCTTTTCTAGTTTCAGGACATGAAATACTTTTTACAAAAAATAAATGTTGTGAGGCTGAAAAGAAATACCTTAGGTTTGGAGGAGTCCTGAGGAGATCTTTAAATTTTTATTTGAGATTTTCTGTTATGAAGTAACAGGAGAATGAATAATAAAAGGAGGACAAATTAAGATTTCAAATTAGTTAGAAAGATTGACCCTATGATTGTTAAGTATCAGAAATCTATCCAGAAACTTAAAATGGTGTTTGACTCATCTACTCTCTTGCTCCACTCTCCATTCTTGTGACTTCCTAGAACAAAATGCCCTCCTTCTTTGGCCATCTTTTCCCTTTATTTATTGTTTCCCTCAACAAAAGCTAAGTTCCTTCAGGACAGGGATGATTCCTTTTTTCTCTTTTTTTTTTTTTTCATTGTATTCCCAGCACACCAACTAGTGCACAGTGTTTAATGAAGGGTCACTTCTTTCCTTTTTTTTCCCTTTTCTTTGGAAAACTTGAAACCAATCTGTGCACCAAAAAGCTTTCTTTCATTCTAGGATGTTTCTTTTGTTTTCCTATCTGTTTTAAAAAATAAAATATGCTAAAACCTACTTTCCAGTTTCACTTGGCTCTCTGTCCTAGACAGACGAAACCTCCAAGGAAGCTATCAAATTCTGTTAGCCCATTTCCATTGTGTTGGTGTTGGAGATGAAGGAGGAAGTTCCTAGTAGTTTTCTAAAAATGCAAGGTCACATTTCTTTCTTTCTTTCTTTCTTTCTTTCTTTCTTTCTTTCTTTCTTTCTTTCTTTCTTTCTTTCTTTCTTTCTTTCTTTCTTTCTTTCTTTCTTTCTTTCTTTCTTCCTTCCTTCCTTCCTTCCTTCCTTCCTTCCTCCCCCTCCCTCCCTCCCTCCCTCCCTTCCTTCCTTCCTTCCTTCCTTCCTTCCTTCCTTCCTTCCTTCCTTCCTTCCTTCCTCTTTTTCTTTTGCTCTTTCTCTCTTTCTTTGTATCATTCAATAGAGGCATTCTGATAGAGGAACATGGAGAGTAACCATTTTGGATAATGTCATATGTGATCCCTTGAGTCATCATTTAGTCTATTATGTATGAGGATCTCTAACTGAAGACCCAACAGTTTTCTTCAAATATTTGAAGGGCTGACACATATAAGCAGGAACAAGTTTATCGTATGTTGCTCTGAAGGACAGTGCTAGCACTAGGGGATAACTATTTACTTTCCCTTGTCTACATTCTACAAAATTGCAATTGTCATTGCAATGTCATTGTCTTGTCATCTTTCTTCAATTCCCACTGGCACCACTCTACTCTGTTGGACTAAATTAAAAAACTGCTGCAGTCCTATAGGCGATCTGAGAAAGACAAGGTAGGAGGATAGATAGAATGGAGAGTACAAGCAATTGGGAACCAGAGTTAGAGACAGTCAGATCAGAGCCCACCCACTTCAGAAAGACCTGCCTGGTCAACAGCAGGAGACAGTTGTTCTGAGTTCAGGCAAAGTGGCAATGATGTACATGGGAACAGGTCCAGTAAAGTACCAAGAAGACTGGGAGAAATAGACTAACTAAAATCATGAAACTTCCATATGCCCCTTTTATACTTAGACATTTCTAGCAAAAAAGATAAAGAATGAGCAAATTCAAGACTTCAAAAGCCCTTTAGAAAAATTAGTTCTTTAAAAAGTTAATTCAAGAAAAGAAGAAAGGTTGTCTTTTACTTTTAAAAATGTTATATGAGATGGCTTTCTGGAAGTGGAGAAGGAAAGGAGTCTGGGAGAAATTTAGATAATATATTAAAAGAGAGGTATCAATAAAACAGATTTTCAAAAGATAAATACAAATATCTAGTGGTTCCTGAATTGTAAGAAAAAAAGTCATATTTTCAGCTGTGTACCATTGCAAGTGTTAGTCATTTAGTGAGACAATAAAAACCTCATGAATAAATCTAGGAAAAAAACAATATTGAATTCATTTTTGTAAATCATATCACTATAAAATTTTATTGAAGGGAGTCTTTGAGGAACAATTTAATATTAGAGATTAGATAATTTAAATCTAAAGAACTGGAGGTAGAGTCAATATGGCAGATTTGAGGCAGCAAGCTAGTTGAACTTTTAGCATTCCCCTCCAAGCAACTTTAACACAACACCTCAAATAAAATTTTTGAGTAGTAGTGCCAACAAAGAGTCCAGGGGAGACATTTTCAGACCTAAGAAAACTTAAGAAATCTAGAGGAGGAATTGGGATAGAAGTCTGGCTGGAGTGTACATATGGGGTAGAAAGAGTTGCAACCTTAGCAACTCCAACAAATTTGTTACACCTCAGTCTAGGTGGGAAAACAATCCTATTGACTATAAGTAGATTTGGTGTATACTTTCAGGGTGGGAAAACAATCCTATTGACTATAAGTAGATTTGGTGTATACTTTCAGGGTGCTGTGGTTAATGCCAAGGGAGTAAGGGCCCCACTCACAGTTCCAGGGTCAAGAGGAGTACTAGTGCTTGTGGCTACAGGGGAACAGAATCCCTTCCTGGACAAAGAAAAATAAATAAATTATATATTTTTAAAAAGAGAAAAGAAAACAGTTGCCCAAAATGCTTGAAACTTGGGCCACTGCCTCTCTATCCCCTAGGTGAGCAGAAAAAGCTAGAAAAAGGAGCATACAACACAATACACAAAAAAAGAACTTCATTGTAAAAAACAAACAAAAACTGCTGCATTGTTAGGGAAGACCAAGATACAAACTAAGAAGAAAACAATAATATGAAAGCAGCTACAACCAAAGCCACAAAGATTAATGCTAACTGAACTCAAACCCAGCAAGAATTCCAGGAAGAACTAAAGAAATAGATGAGCAGAAGATGAAAAACTTTGAGAAAAGAAAAGAGAGCGATACAAGAAACTATCAAAAAGAAAATAACAGTTTGATTAGAGGCACAAAAATACTGAAGAAAATCACATTTTTTAAAAATTGCCCTAATCATAAAAAAGACCCAAAAGTCACTAATGAAAATGAGTTTAAAAAGTCACTTTAAAATGTCTCCTTTAAAGGCAGAATAGACCAGATAGAAATAAAGGAGGTACAACAATTTACTGAAGAAAGGAAATATCCTTAAAAAAGTATGATTGAACAAATGAAAAAGAGGTATAAAAGCTCACTGAAGAAAGCAATTCCTTAAAAATTAGAATTGGACAAGTAAAAATAAAGACTTTCTGAAACAACAAGAAATAAGAAAACAAAATTTGAAAATAAAAAAAAAAGGAGAAAAAGTGAAATATGTCATTGAAAAACAAATTGCCTAGAAAATAGATCAAGGAGTGATAATTTAGGAATTTTTGGACTACCTGAAATTCATGAAGAGCTTAGACATTATATTTCAGAAATACTAAAGGAAAACTTCCCCAGTACATTAGATCAACAAGGCAAAATAGAAATTGAAAAAAAAATCCACCAATAACTTCCTAAAAAAACATTCTAAAATGAAGACTGCTGGTAGAATATGGACAAGGAAGTTAGACGATGCCTCGTTCTATGAATTTGGGAGAATCATTTCTCCATCATGCATTCCCCAAAGTAGGCTCCCTAAGCTTCCACATTGGTTAAATATAATCAAGGCAATATATGTATGTTCTGATTGCTAGACTCTCTACTATTACACTGGAAATAAAAGACATCTAATTCTCACCTGAAGACCTTGTATTCTTAATCTTTCCAGCAATCTCAAAGCATCCTTTCCTTCCCACTCCTGCCTATACACACTAAGTGCCAGAAAGGAAATAGGAATGTTCCTTGCTCCTCCTTGCCTATTTCAGACTCTTCTTCTAGCATCTTCAAACAGTGACCTCTCCTTCCATCTCAATAGATGTAACAGCAAAGACCCTGGCATGCACAGGATGGACTGCCGTACAGGTTCTTAGATCTTCTTTTCCAAAAGGAAAGCAATGCTCAAGGGCTCAACAATCTACTTCAATCAGGCACATATATCATTTACTTAGTTCAGGGGAAAAAGTCAGAACCTTGAACTTCAGAGAAAATACAAGCAGAAATTACAAATAGAAAGATCAACAGACACGTCTCTAGCTCGCTGACCATAGACAATACATACATCATTACCAGAGAGAAGCACCAACATGTGGGTTTTCAAACCCTGGGGGCATCTTAAAATGGCTGCCCAGAGTCTCACCTGGCACATGAACTTTCTTCTAAAAAGCAAGTCCCAAAGCAAAACATCACCTCAGGGTATATACACTCTTTTCAGGTCGGGAGGGCACAATACTCATGACCCTGTACCTCATTAGAAATTGACAAAAAGTGTCTGAGGCCTATTAATGGGTGGGGAAGATCTTTAACTCTTCCCCACATACAGCATTAACCTTACAGTAGATCACCTTTTTAAGGTCCCAATGGCTGTCATACCAGCCTCAGTCCATTTTCTTTCTTTTCTCAGGAGCTCAATAAATAAATTATAATCTTCCTTACAACTAGAAATAATACTCACTTCCTGGGGAACATCAAATTTCATGATGGTGTCCCTTTAAGTATCTTTGCTTCAAAAGTTCATAAACCTTTTTAATTCTCATGGACTGTGTGTTGATACACTCATAGTTGTTCCATCTCCAAAATTCATTACTTTGAAATTCTTCTGTCTTAAACATAATCTCTTGCCATTCTCCCTGTGTCTCATATCAGAAGATAACTTCACTTGACAGTACCATCCCCTCAAGCTAGACATCCCATACCTCTTTTCCTTTTCACAAATAACCTCTTATTTAAAGAAAAAATGTTGCTTATACTCATTGTCTCTGATTCATTGTCTCCTTTGAAATATGGCTTCCTTCTTCACTTCATGGCAAATATTGTCTCCAAGATCATTGATAATATTGCTCTTTCTGAATCTGATGGACGTTTCCCAGTTGTCATCCTTGAACTATTTGCAGCTTTTGACACTATTGACCATCCCATCATTCTGAATATTTTTTATTCCATGAGTTCTTCTGACACTATTTACTGTAGTTCTTTCTGACACAGGAGATTCTTCCTTCTTAATCTTATTCCCACTATCATAGTCTATGTCCTATGTCCCCTTTGTATTTATATATGCCAGGGCTCTGACCTGGTTTCTCTCCCTTTCTCTCTTTACATTTCTCTCTCATTAAACTCATATCTGTCTTGTATTTAAATATCATCTCTCTGCTAAAATCTACATATGCAATTTTCGTTGTTCTTCTTAGCTCAAGTCCTGAATCTCCAGATGTCTGCTGGACATCTCTATTCAAGTGTTCTACAAGCATCTATAACTCAACATTTATAATGTAGTACTCATTACTTCACCCTAAACCAGTCCTTCCTGCTAACTTCCACTGTTCTTTTGAGGGGACCATCATCCTTCTAGTTATGCCATTTTACAATCAGTTGCCCAGTCTATTTTATTTTAATTGGTTAGCATCATTGATATGTTTTCTTCTCTCATACCACAACCACTCTTGACCTGTTACTCATCACATCTCTCACACTGTATTGCAAAGAATCCTATCTGCTCCCAATAACCCTTAATCCAAGCTCTTCCTTTTTCAATTAGTCTTCAATATAGTTATCGAATTAATCTTCCTATTTTAAAAATTATAAATTTTATGAAATTAATATACATTTTCCCCTTGTACCTGTATCCCATAGCAGAAAAAAAATCTTATAATAAATATCCATGACTACACAAAAGTAATTCCTTTATTGGCCATGTTCAAGAAATATATCATGTTCTGGACTTTAAATCCATGATTTTTTTCTGTTAAGACGTGAATAAATTTGCTTCAACAATAAATTGTTTTCAAAAATTGCAAAGGATAATGATCTTACCCAATTCCTTCTATGATACAATTATAATTTTGACATATAAACCAGAGAGATTAAAAAAAAAAGCACACTATAGACCAACATCCCAAAGGATTAACACAAATATTTCAAATACAATTTTAGCAAAGTGACTAAAACAAAAATATCATGAAGATTATATATTTTAATGGGTTGAATTTATGCCAGGAATATATGGATAGCTTAATATTAGGAAAATGATGAACTTAATTAACCATATCAATAATGAAAAATAAAATAATATGATTACACCAATAGATGGAGAAAAAGCTTTGAAAATTATTTTCATTTCTATTTTAAAAGCACTAGAAAATATAAAAATAAATGAACCTTTCCTTAAAATGATAGTATATCCCTAAATCAAATTGTTATTCCTAGAGGATAACTGACCATGTCACTCACTCCACTGCTCAAGAGGCTTCCATTCTTTTCATTGGTTATTATCTCTGATCTTTTCCATCTTCTACAAATGCACCACTTCTGTGTTCAAGAATTCTGAAATTCCTTTCTCTTTCGATAGTCTATCAGCTTTCTATGTCTCCTCTGTCTTCTCTTACCAAACCCTAGTCCTGTCTGCACTATGAAATCCAATCCCTTGACCCCTCCATTCCCTCTGAGGTCATTTCCCCTCTTTTTGCCATTCTCTTTCCTTTTTTCTGTATTAACACCTTAATAAATCAGTTCAACTCTACACTGTCCTCCTCTCTTAAGTGCCTAACCCCTTTATCATATTCTATATTTCCTTACTCATGAATGTACTATACTTCCCCATTACAAAGGAAACTCTTTGAGGGCAGGAGCTATTTCACTTTCTATTTGTGTTCTCAGTTCCTAACAAAGAGCCTATCACACAATAAGTACTTAATAAATATGTTGGTTAATTGATGAGATCAGAATTTAATTACTTCGTAGAGATAAGTCTACACACTTGAAATAGTCTGGTAAATTTATCTTTACAGGACTGGTTTTCAGTCATTGCTGAAGAACCTTTCTAATGATTGAATGACAACAGGCACTCTGCCCATCTAGTTTTATTTATAGTACTCCTCCACATTCCCATGAAACTGCTGTGAGAAATTGACTGCCAGAAGGAACCATTTGATGATACAACAGATTGTAGGTGAAAGAACTTTTTGAAAAGATTTTGTGTAAATTTGCAGAAGATATGTAATTGTGACATTGTTTGTCTACCCCATCATATTTCATGGCATAAGCTTATACACAGAATATATTGGAGTTTTAATTACACATATGGAAAAGAGAAAAAAACAACATATTTCTATTCAGTTGTAGTCATCATGATATGTAGCAAGTAGCAGGTATATTTTATTTTATTTTATTTTTAAATATAAATTTATTTATTTAACTTTTTACATTCATTTTCACAAAATTTTGGATTCCAAATTTTCTCCCCATTTACCCCCTTCCCCCACCCCAATACACCGAGCATTCTAATTTTCCCTATCACCAATGTGCCCTCTCTTCTATCCTCCCTCCCTTCTCTTGTCCCCATCTTCTCTTTTATCCTGTAGGGCCAGATGACTGTCTATTCCCCATTAACTGTATATATTATTTCCTAATAGCAAGAACAATACTAAACAGTTGTTCCTAAAGCTTTCAGTTCCAAATTCTCCCCATCCCTCCCTCCGCAGGCAATTCACTATGGGCCATATCTGTGTAGTTTTGCAAATGACTTCGATAGTAGTCATGCTGTGTAAGATTAACTGTATTTCCCTCCATCCTATCCTTCCCGCCATTGTTTCTATTCTCCCTTTGGATCCTGTCCCTCCCCAAGAGTGTTGATTTCAAATTGCTCCCTCCTCCCTTTGCCCTCCCTTCCATCATCCCCCCCACCCTGCTTATCTCCTTCTCCCCCACTTTCCTGTACTGTAAGATAGGTTTTCATACCAAAATGAGTGTGCATTTTACTCCTTCCTTTAGTTGAATGTGATGAGGGTAAACTTCATGTTTTTTTTCTCAGCTCTCCTCTTTTTCCCTCCACTAAAAGGTCTCCTGCTTGCCTCTTGAATGAGATATAATTTACCCCATTCCATTTCACCCTCTCTCCTCCCACTACATTTCTCTCTCACTATTTACCTTAATTTCTTTTAAGATATGGTCCCATCCTATTCAATTCACTCTGTGCTCTCTGTCTCTGTATGTGTGTGCATGTGTGTATGTGTGTGTGCTCACATGTGTACATGCGTGCACGTGTGTGTGTATGGTCCCACCAACTACCCAGACACTGAAAAGTTTTAAGAGTTACAAATATTGTCTTTCCATGTAGGAATGTAAACAGTTCACCTTTGGTAAGTCCCTTATGACTTCTCTTTGCTATTTACTTTTTCATGCTTCTTCTCATTCTTGTGTTTGAAAGTCAAATTTTCTTTTCAGCTCTGGTCTTTCCATCAAGAATGCTTGAAAGTCTTCTGTTTCATTGAAAGACCATCTTTTCCCCTGAAGTATTATACTCAGTTTTGCTGGGTAGGTGATTCTTGGTTTGAGTCTTACTTCCTTTGACTTCTGGAATATCCTATTCCACACCCTTCAATCACTTAATGTAGAAGCTGCTAAATCTTGTGTTAACCTGATTGTATTTCCACAATACTGGAATTGTTTCTTTCTAGCTGCGTGCAATATTTTCTCCTTGACCTGGGAATTCTGGAATTTGGCCACAATGTTCCTAGAAGGTTCTCTTTTTGGATCTCTTTCAGGTGGTGATTGATGGATTCCTTCAATACTTATTTTGCCCTGTGGTTCTAGAATACCAGGGCAGTTTTTCTTGATAATTTCATGAAAGATGATGTCTAGGCTCTTTTTTGATCATAGATTTCAGGTAGTCCCATAATTTTTAAATTGTCTCTCCTGGATCTATTTTCCAGGTCAGTTGTTTTTCCCATGAGATATTTCACACTCTCTTCCATTTTTTTCATTCTTTTGGTTTTGTTTTATGATTTCTTGGTTTCTCAGAAAGTCATTAGACTCCATCTGTTTCATTCTAATTTTGAGAGAACTATTTTCTTCAGTGAGCTTTTGACCCTGTTTTTCCACTTGGCTAATTCTTCTTTTGAAAGCCTTCTTCTCCTCATTGGCTTTTTGAACCCCTTTTGCCAGTTGAGTGAGCCTATTTTCCAAGGTGTTATTTTCTTCAGCATTTTTTTGGGTTGACCTGTTTTTCATGCTTTTCTTGCATCTCTCTCATTTCTCTTCCCAGTTTTTTCTCCACCTGTCTAACTTGATTTTCAAAATCCTTTTTGAGCTCTTCCATGGCCTGAGCCCACCGGACATCCACCTCAGATGTCTGGGATACAGAGGCCCTGACCTCCATGTCTTTCCCTGATGGCAAGCATTTTACTTCCTCATCAGAAATGAAAGGAGGAAGTAACATCTATTCCCCAAGAAAATAGCTTTCTATGGTCTTATTTTTCTTCCCTTTTCTGGTCATTTTCCCAGCCAGTTGCTTGACTTCTGAGATTCCTCTGCACCCCTGCCTAGATCCGTCCAGCTAGTGCTTGGGGTCTGAGATTCAAATGCTGCTCCCCAGCCTCAGGGCTTTCAGCGGCAGGCAGGGCTGCTATTCAATGTGAGCTTAAGTTCTGGTGCTTGGGTGCAGGCAGGGCCACCTCCCAGGCTCAGTTCCCTCAGGGACTTTATTCAGAGATCTTCAATAATGGCCCTGAGCTCTCACCTGCTAGGGGAGTCCCGGGCCACCACTGCCTCTGCCACCGCCTCCGCCACCGCCTCCCGAGGTGGCCCGAGTCACGGAGACACCCTGCTCCCCTCTCAGCCAGCCCAGAAGTCTCTCTCACTGACCTATAGAGCCTGTGGGTGGAGGGACCTTTGTGGCCGCTGGAGGTTCCTTCCCTGAAGCCTGCTCGGATCTGCTCCTCTGGGGCCACGTGGCCAGGGCAGTGCCGGGCTGGACTTTGCTGTCCAGTGCGCGACGGACCTTTGGTGCCAGTTTTCCAGGGCCCTCTGGAATGGAAATCTCCTCCACTGCATTGGTGTGCAGCTTGCAATGCTCCAGAATTTGTGGGGAGTTCTTTTTACAGGAAATTTATGGGCTGTGGATTCGGAGGTAGCATACGTGAGTCTTTCTACTCCCCGCAGGTATATTTTAATGCACTATGTTTTGGTCACATAGATTAAAACATTTTTCTACTTTCATCTTCTTTCTGTAACGTTATTATAATATTGTCAGATTTATACTAAGCCTTGTCAACTCAACTCTGTTGGGTTTTGTTATAGGCAAGTAAAAAATCTTTAGCTTTTTTTTTTAAGAATCTGAAATCATTATTCATCCATTCACTCATCTATTCTTCACTGAACTTTGGACACCCAATGGCTGCAGATCACTTATGTGAAAAAAGAGAAGAAATGGAAAAGCTTCCACAAAACTTGGTATCATAGTGTTATAGATAAAGAGCTGAAAGGCACTCTAGAGGCCTTATAGTTTAATATTTTATTATTATTATTATTGTAATATAGATGAGGGAAGTAGATGACTTGTTGATGGTCACCAATGTAGTAAATATCTGAAGTAGGATTTGAACTCAGTTTCTCAGTATTCTTTTGTCTGTGCAACATTGCCACACATATCAAGACTTTTAAGAGCAATGCGAAGTACCATAACCCTAAGAATATATAATTATGTAATAGAAATTTGTGACGACAGAAATTAAGTTAAAGTCAGAATGTTATTGGGAGAAATAAAATAGAATATTGCCACATAGAAGCATATGGAACTTTATGGACATTAGAGTTCAAGGAAAACAGAGATTATCTATTCCCACTATTTTATAGATGAAGTAAATAAAGCTCAACTAAATGAAATGATTTACCAAAAATCAAACAGTATATTAGGGACAAAGGTAGGACTATAATCTAGATTTCCTAATATTCAGTTTTGTTCTTTAGGGTTTCCCTTCCATCCTATAAAAATTGGGATGGAAATTAAGGGCAATTACAAAATTTGAAGGAAGGGAAGAAGCATGTTGTGCAAATATATGGTCCAAATCTAGATTTGAAAAGCTAACTAAATTATTCTATCAGGATCAATCCAAAGAGTTCATTGGAATAAACATATCCAAAACATTTGGCGGAAAGAATCATGAAATAGGGGCCAATGCCCTATTCCAAAGGCAAGGGGAGGTAAGCACAGAATTTGTAATATAACATCATGGAGATATTAACACAATGAATTGGCTATTAACAATTTGTTTCACACCAAGTTTCCAGCTAGGAGAGGCTCTTTTAGTAGCTGTAAGTCGTGATCTTCTCTGTGCTGTATTTTGTTTATATCAATGTAATACCTTCCACCACAGCATGATAGACTTTTTTTTACACACACACATGTGTATGTGTATATATACATATAACATGTATATATGACACATGTATATATACACATAACATGTATATATGTGTGTATAATATGATCTGTGTCTATGTATACATATGTACATGCATGTGTGTATATGCTGATGGAGCCATGTTGATTAGTGATAAGGACATGATCCTAGAGAGATGGGCTGAACACTTCCATAATGTTCTCAACAGACCATCATTAATCAATGCTGAGGCCATAGATAGTTTACCCCAGGTTGAAGTCAATCCCTCCTTAGCTGAACTTCCAAATGAAGAAGAGGTTTTGAGGGCCATTAGGCTCCTTTCATGTGGCAAAGCACCTGGTGCTGATTCTATTCCAGCTGAGATTTACAAGGGAGTGGGACCATTGTTCATATAAAAGCTGACTGAAATATTCCAGGTTATATGGTGAGAGGAGGTTTTCCTCCAGGAGTTCAAGGATTCCTGCATTGTCCATTTCTATAAAGGTAAAGGGAATAGATTGTCCTGCAATAACCACAGGGGGATCTCTCTCTGGCAAGATTCTTGCTAGAGTTCCCCTTAATAGGCTGATCTTTCACCTGGAAGATGATCATATAACCGAGAGCCACTGTGGGCTTCAGAAAGGGCCAAGGAACAGTCGATATAGTGTTTGCTGCCCAACAACCCCAGGAGAAATATCAGGAGCAGAGCAGAGACCTGTATACAATGTTTGTAGATCTGAACAAGGCCTTTGACACTGGTAGTTATGAGAGCTTATGGAAAATTATGTCAAAATTTAGTTGCCCATAGAAAGTTCATCAGCATTATATGTGAATTTCATGATGGCATGTTTACCCATGTTCTGGAGAGGGGATAATGCTATCACACCTTCCTAATCACCAATGGAATGAAATAGGGCTGTGTGCTTGTTCCCATGCTTTTTAACATGATGTTTTCAGCCATGTTGTCAAATATTTTCAATGAGGATGAACATGGGATCAAGGTCAACTACCATATTGATAGTAAATTCTTCAATTTGAAAAGGCTACAAGCCAAGACCAAAGTAGAGGGAATATTGGTACATGATTTTCTGTTTGCAGATGATTTTGCACTCAATGAAGTCTCTGAAGCTGAGATGTACAAAGTACGGATCAATTCTCTGCTGCCTGTGCTAATTTTGGCCTAATAATTAAGATCAAGAAAAGACAGGTACTCAGTCAACCAGCACCACAACATCCATACGTGAAAGCATCAGTTATAACAAATGGAGAAGTCTTCAATGCTGTGGATAAGTTCACTTACCTTGGTAGTGTACCTTCCAGGGATGTACACATTGATATTGAGATTGGCACATGCATTGCCAGAGCTAGCTCAGTGTTTGGGAGGCTCCAAAGAAATGTTTAGTAGAGAAGAAGCATTAGAGTAACTACCACACTGAAGGTCTATAGAGCCATTGTGCTGACCTCATTGTTGCATGCCTGTGAAACATAGACAGTATTCCAATGCCATGCCATGAAACTGAATCGCTTCCATTTGAACTGTCTTAGAAAGATTCTGAAGATCACCTGGCAGGATAAGGTACCAGACACTGAGGTCCTTGCTCGAACTAACCTGCCAAGCATTCAAACTATGTTTCAGAGAGCACAACTCTGTTGGGCTGGCTATGTTGTTCGAATGCAAAATATACACTTTCCAAGACAACTTCTTATGGAGAACACACATGAGGTAGGTGATCACATGGTGGTCAGAAGAAGCAATACAAGAACACTCTCAAGGTCTTTCTCAAGAACTTTAGATTTGATTGTGTGACATGGGAGACACTGGCACAGAACTGCTCAGCATGGCATGCCCACATCAGAACAGGTGCTGTGCTCTATGAGCAAAACAGAATTGAAACAGTACAAAGGAAATGTAGGATGAGCAAATTCCCCAAAAGTTCACATGAACTGTCTTTGCCCAATCTGTGGTAGAGCACTCTGAGCTAGTATTGGTCTGATCAGTCACAGTCATGCACATGGAAGCTTACTTTATCATGGTGATGTCATGTTGATCCACAAAGGATAACAACCATGTGTGTATATACGTCTATACATATGTGTGTATGTATATATGTATTCACTGCCAGGAGTGTATCACCATTGGTTATTCAGGTTTTCCATTCCTGTCCTTGGACATCCAATTTCTATTCAATTGAATTCAAGAAACATATTAAGAACATATTCTGTCCCAGACATTGTGCTAAGTTCTAGCATTACAACAGGAAAAAAAACCAAAACAAAGCCAGTTCTTGTACTCAGGGAACATAGAGCCTGCTGAGGAGAGACAGCATATAGATGCTTAAGTAAAAATAAAATATATACATATGAAGAGAAGACCATCATGTTTGTTTATTACAATTCCCTAGCACAGAAAGGCTGGAAAGTCTTTCCCTGGAAGTTGTGATGATGGCTAAAGGAAATACTGGAACATACAGACACATTCTACTACTGGTTCCAGCCTGCTAACTATATCATTAAGGGGAGTCTTTTCATTTAGATGAGTAGTTGGAATTGGATTGACTTCAAAAGCCAGTGATCGGAAGAAGCTCTTACACTCTTTGTGTTCAGCTGCTCTATCTTGTTTTGACTCCTTAACTAATGATGTCTGATATAAGACAGTTCTGCAAGGGGAGAGGCTATAGGACTTTTCCCCTCCAAGCCCAATCGTGTGAAAACAGATCTACCATTGGTGCTTTGTCTACCTCCACATTTTTTCTTTTTCATTTTAGGTGAAGGGATTAGACATTTTCACTTTGTGAATTTCAAAAGGTCACGAAAGTGACTTTCCAACATTCCAGCCTTCTGACAGTCCAGTGTCTAAGTTTTGTAGCCAGCAAGAATCAGTGTCCTGAGGGGCAAAGCTTAACTTTGGGAGTGACCTTCAGGATCCCGGTGGGGATAGGTATGATAAGAGCACATCTGGAAGCAAGGGCTCATTTGGATGTGAATGTAGTGTGACTCAGTATGTAGAAATTACTAAAGAGTGGTCCTACTCTCTATGGAGACTGTGGTGGTACAGCAAAGAATTACACTGAGAGAATGGAGAGGAGACATTTGTCCATTAATTCTTGCTATTTCTTCAAGGCAAATAACCCTGTATAAATCCTAAATTACATTTAGGAGTTAAATGGAACAGGGCTGCTAGTCCCTAGATTTTAATAGAGGGGAGAAACCCAACTGATTAATGCTTGACTTGATGTTAGTAAAGAAGAGACACTCCAAACCTTTAGGTTCTCTAAGAGGGCAAAGTAACTGACTTTACACTAAGAAAATGAAGACAGAGTGCATTTGCTGCATAAAAAATAAGTATAATCCCTCCACATCCCACTCCTTCCCCCTCTTTTTTGACAACTAGGGATATCAGGAAAAAACTTCTTGTAGTTGAAGTGACATTTGATAAGTTTTGAAGGTGAGCTGAGGGTTCCTAGACTCTGAGGAGAGTACTCCAGACTTTAGGGTTAGTCCACAAAAAGGTGTAAAAATGGAGAACAGAATTTTGAGTGTGAAGAATAATATATAGGGCTGCCCCCCCCCTTCCCAATCCTTCCTGACTTTCTTCCTTGGATGTCCCTATATTGTTCCAAATTTTCTCCTCAATCTACTTCTATATTTATGAATTTTCTTAGTTGTGTATTTCTTTCCTTTTGATGTACTTTAATTTCCAATAGGCTCACCAATGTATGTATTAAAAATCCAGTACATGAAAATCTACCTCAGCAAATAATTATAAGAAGCTAACTTTTCACTTTACAAGAAAATTCCTGGTTTTTCCCAAAAAGTTCACACTAAGAGGCAAATGATAAATACCTTGCTTAGATTTTTCAGACATAAACTAAAGAAAAAAATAGTCATTAACCAATTTTGTAGTCGAGATAACCTAGAAGATGTTTTCTTCCTCCTCCTTATTTCTCTCTCCCTCTAAGCAAAAAGCTTTTGGAAATCAGCATCTTGGAATCATATGATTTCCTCATTTAAATAACTATATAATTTTAAACTCCAGAGCTGTTCAACTATTTAAAGAATTTTAACAATATAATTTTAACAGCTGTGAAGATTTTGGTATTTATTCTTGAAATGGAAGCAGCTCAGGACTCCGTAACTTCGTAGCTTCTGTTCTAAGGCAGTTAGCAACTTGGCAGGTCACAGCTGGATACTTAGAATTAAACAGGAGGCTTTATTAGCAAGCCCCTAAAATGGTTAGTTAGACTTGATTTAGTTGTGACCAGTGGGATCAGTGAATTCCCACCCAGGCAAGGTAATTTGTGTGTTACAATTGAGACAATGCCACTCTCCCCATCCCCTTGACTTGTTTTCTGGGCAGGGTCAAGAAACTTGGCTTGTGGGAAATAGTCCTCAATTCTCCCCTTCTCTGAAGCTTGTTTCCTTTTGTACATTTACATTTATTTTTCATTCATTTCTTGTCATAGTCTCTCATCTCCTGAAGTCTTCCCCATCTTAATTTCTAATTATCCCGAAATATTAGGATCTTCATATTGACAAATCTGTGTATCGTCATAACTCTCCTTCACAAACAACATCAACAAGCTTTTATTTGCCTACCATGTGTCAGTCATTGCATTAAGTCCTAAAGATACAAAGAAAGACAAAAGCAGATCTTTCTCTCAAGGAGTTTCCAGTCTCACATAGGATGACACCACGCAAACAATTATGTTGGAACAAGATAGAAACAAGTTACATTGGAAGTAATCTCAGAGGGAAGATATTAACTTTAAGGGGGATGAAGAAATGATTCTTGTAGAAGCAGAACATAGGACTTGAACTGAGACTTGAGGGGAGTCAAGAAACCAGGAAGCAGAGAAGACGGTGTCATTGATTGCGATTCTGATGGCTCTTCTACAGTGAAGATCACAACCTTTCCATATAGCAGAGGTGCTTGAATGTGGCCACAGAATCCATGATGTGATGGGCATCCTTCTTTCCTAGGCTGGATCCCATGTCAGATATACTATTCCTTTCTGGATTAAACATTCTTAACAGTTTGGAAAAGACTTCCTCCCTCCACCCCCAAATGCACTGGCAAAATTAAGAAACTATCATTTCTATATTGGAAGTCCTTATGCAGAAATCCAAATATTCTTCTACTTCATCTTTTTAACCAGTCATTGCTTTCTCTTCTTGAACCTCCAGTTTTAGTCAGAAGCATCGGTATACCTATTAAATATAGCTCCAAGGTCCTCACTTATTTACCTGACATTTTATAATCCCCAGAGATACTTTCAACATTCTCCATGAGAGATTCTCCATCTAACTCTATGATTCTGTAATTCAGTCTCCCCCACATTATCCTACTCTATGTTTCTTGTATCTTCTCCATTCCCTGTTCAGCTATCATATCTTTAAAAAAATCTGGAATCAACTCTTCTTCAACATCCAACTCCTGAAACATAATGAATATCAAAATTTATGCCTGCCTTAAACATTTAGGTTCACATTTAGTTATATAATGCACTGTGCCATACAATGGAAATATACAAAATGAATAAGACATGATTTCTTTCTTCAAAGTGCGTACAGTTTAGCGGAAATGGTAAAGGTATGACATTCATAAACATACAATGTATTAGCATGTGGTACACTAATTAGCTGAATATGAAATTACATGATATTGGTTGATGGACAGATGTGGTATCAGGTCAGGGTAGATAAGGATACTGACTATCAATAGATAGATCATGATGAGTTTATTCCTGTTCATTTTTTAAAATAACAATGACACAATCATCTTTTTAAGATCACATTTGGATACAGACTTCAATGCTGATCTTACTGATCCAGCTTTTTTCTTTAATTTGTCACTATAAATAATTTACATACAGACCAAGGGCATTGTGCATTTCGCAATGACAGGTCTATTTTGATAAGCTGTTGTTTGGCCATTGTATCTAGAAACCTCCTCAGGATACAGAGTAAAACTCTTGGAGGTCAAAAACATTGGCTCTTTGGGATAACATTGCTCATGACACCTCACATAGTACCTTGAACTTCATACATAATGAATAAACATAAGTTGAATTAAATTTTGCAGGAAACAAAAGGCATAATATGCTGTAGGGTGGTTCTAGAGTGATTGCTAGTGTGTGAAGAGAGGAGATGGAACTGGGGAGTCACCAACCCTTTCTGAGTCTGAGCTTCCTCATCCATAAAATAAGAATGATAATATCTACCTCAAGTCCCACCTTCTTTAAGATGCCTTTGCCAATCGTTTCAATACTAATACCTTCCCTCTGTTGATTATTTCCAGTTTATTCTGTTTATAGCTTCTTTGCACATTGTGTGTTATTTTCCCCATTACATTTTGAGTTTCTTGAGAACAAGGACTCTTTCATGTTTCAATGTGTCCCCAGCACTTAACACAGATCCTGGTATATAGTAGGCACTCAATAAGTACTCAGTGATGACTAATTATAGTACCTCCCTCAGCAGATTTTCATGAAGTTTATATTAGGTTATTTATATGGAGAGCTCTGCCAAGTGGACATACAATTTATCGCAGACTCAGGTAGACTTGACTGCCTCCATCTCTACAGACTGTGTGACCCCAGACAAAGAACTTAACATCCAAGTGATGCCAGGAAAGAATTTAAGACTCTAAGAAGCAGAAGTGCTGATCTACATTGAGAAAGAAAGACTCCTTGCCAGTAGATTGACATACCAGTGAAATCATAGGCCCAGTCCAAATAAATAGATAAATATCAGCACTTATTCTTATCAGTTAGATTTTATAAGTAGTTCCCCCCCACCCGAAAAAAAAATAAAAAACGGTTCCTGGCAGCCTGCTGAGTCACTTTGAACTCAGCTAGGCTTGTTTTCAGTTGACAGATACAGATTTCCTCTTTTGAGCATGGTCAGCTCCATAGAGCCTGCTGGCCAGTATGCTCCACTGACATAATCACTGAGAGATGACTGTCACATCATCTCTAAGCCTTGAGGTACAGTAGATTAGTCAAAGCCTCTCACCTCATTAGCCAGGAGCATATTTCTTACTTTGGGACATCCACAGACTTGATTCAGGGGTGCCTACAAAAGAGTAATGATTCATCTAATTGGAATAAAAGATAGGTATATGCTAGACAAGGGGAATATTTTGTCAAAAGGAGAATCACTTTGTGCTAGCAAGAGTTGATGCTAAAATGGAGACAGAGTGCATCAAGGTCCTCATGGTGATCTCAGGGACACTTTATGGTTCTTCTTGACCTGAAATTCCTTTCCTAGCATCTGCTAGGATTTTATAGAAAAGATGTTATAGAGAGGCTCTTATTGGCATCCTGGAGAGAGACTGCCTTGGAACCTGGAACCACCACTGACACATAATCTGTGTGAACAGGGCTGAAGTGACTTTTTCTGGTTTGACTTGAATTTCTGATATTTTACTACCTCTTTTTTTTAAAGTTTGTATACATTTGTGGTTGTTTATGCTTATACATATTGTTTATCTCTAGTACAATGTTAGCTCTTTGGTAGCAAAGAATTATTAATTTTTGTCTGTGGATGTAAAATTCAATGTGAGGCCTCATCTAGGATTGAACTATGAGGTGCAATCAATAGCTTATTCATTATAATATGTTCATTATGAAGACTCTGGTCTTCGGTGGTTAGTTTTATGCACATGTTGGCATTTGATACTTGTCTCATAGGGCGGGAAATGCTGAGTAAGTACCAAGCTGGCTATAGTTTGTGGAGAGTGACTGTCCTCCCATCCTTCAATTTTACCTTTGTCTGCAGAGTAACATCTACTTCTTATAATGGGGTGTGTAGATTTCTGACTTTACACAACTGGAAATTAGTTTTGAGCCTCATCCTACAGGTCAAATGCTAATTCCTTCTCATATTTTGCTATACACCAGTGAGTCTTAGTCACATGAACCTGGGTTAATATAATTAGTTCTTTATAGATGCAGACAAACATTCTTAGATATTGAATATGACTGTTTTTATTCTTAACAGCATGGAAATGTAACTGAACAATGTATAATAAGAGAACAGTGGATGATAAACACCTACCAAGCAATTATATACCCACTACACTTCTTGAGTTTGAAGGTTCCAGACATAGAAGCTGTTTCAAAAGAAGACATTTATAGGAAAAGTATAACTTACTCATACTTTGAGTAAACAAGGCAGGATAAATAACTCACTTCAGTTCAAAACCTTAATTCCAGACTCATGCAACTGTGAGAGCACATATTCTCAAGAGTTATTCTATACTCATGGCATGGGATAATATTTCTAATTACTGTGTGTTCATCCTGGATTCTAGCCAAACTACTGCTTACAATAGAAAGCTGGGGTCAGAAAGACCAGATGCAAATTCTGACTGAAACTTTGTGTGTTAGTCATTTAGGTTTCTGAAACCTCAGTTTCCTCAATTGTAAAATACATATAAAGCCTACCCAATACAGATGCTATAGCGTCCAAATATATTAATTTATATGAAATGCTTCACAAGCTTTAAAATAAATGATTTCTTTAATGTTTCTTTAACTTTCCAGTGAATTTCTCATTTCTTTGACTTGCTCATATCACTCCTACTGCTTAGAATTCCCTTTACCCCTACTTCTGTTTGTCTAGCTCATATCCATCGAACTCAAATTATTTCTCCTCCATGAAGTCCTTCCCTGCTCTATAGCCTTCTTTTGATGGCATAGTACTTTGTTGTTTCATTTCTCTGAAATCTCCCACCTCTTTATGCTTGTCTGATCACACTTTCACCTTCTACCTTATTTGTACACAAGCCTTATTTGTCCTCTGTCTATAAACTCTTTGAGGGCAGGCACTATGACTTATCCTTTTAATGTCTTCCCATTATTGGTCATTGTCATACTTTACTCATATAAAGGATTTAATAAATATCTTTTGAATATTATTGATGTTGTTTCTTATTCCTTTTTGAAGAAGACCAGTGGTACCATGGAACGTGGAACTGATTCATGAGTGAATTGGATTTAAATGAGGCAGAGTTGCACAGAGTCATCAGTTTCACTCTCTCTTCCACAGTCATCAAAGTCCAGTAGCAAGACAAAGATCAAGATGATTGGCATTGGCCCAGGATACAGTGGATGACTTTGGAGTGTTAGACCTCCAGCCAAACTCTAAGCACTCCACAGAACCTGCTTCAGCCACTTTTGTGCCCTGTTGGAATGAATTGTTCTCATCTGCTCATTATGCCATGCTTCACATGCTTAGGGTACATATCTCCTAACTGTAAGTACCCTCAACTTGACTTAGCCAGTCTACCAATATGGTTTTTGAGGATAATCTGTTGAACAAGTAAATGTAAGCACATTTTTTATTCCAAAGTTTGAGATGAAAGGAGATGACATTTTATAGTATTTATTTTAAGGACTGTTCCTTTCATTCTGTGATATATGGAGAAATTGAAAAGATTATCAAAGATGCCTTCATCCTTGTTCATAGGTGTGATTTGTGTGTGTGTGTGTGTGTGAAGGAAAAAGTATTGGGATAGTTTATGTGTTCTTTTCTTTTACTTTATATACTTCATTCCATTTCATTATGGGGCAAATGCCTATTAGAAAGTGTGAAGAAAAATATATTGGGGATAAGCCACTCAATCTGCTTGTATCAAACTGAATTGTGTATTATATTATATCTAATTTCCAACTACTTGCCTAATCAGTTGCTGCAAGATCTAAGATACTTGAAACTGGCCTTATAAATCCCTACAGGATACAGAGACCCAATGTGGGAAAAGATAATTTTGATTTGCTTTTAAATTATAATAGGTGATAGAATTTATATTATACATATATATCTGTATACATATGTATGTATATATATATATTTATATTTATATATTTAGACTAGGGACATGAAAATTACCTTCATGTTTGCAAATATTCTTATCCTCAAACAAAGATACTCTGACCTCTCTGTAGATATGGTCTATTTCACTAAGAAGGACTAAATAAGATATTCTATACATTTTATTAAAATAAAAGTCTTATATAGTCATCAATAAAAAGGAAAACAAGAAGATGGTTATGTATTTAATTTCTGGATTTAAAGCCATAAAGACTGACAAATAGAGAATGATGAACTAACTCCCTCTGGAGCTGGTCTCTTTATATCTGCAAATAATAAGTCTATTTAAGACTTATCTAAGGCTGTGTAAGAACAGAAGTATGTCTCACCTTTCTCTGCAAAGAGGATGCTAAAAGTACATCTGTGTGTGGTCTTTATCATAGATGACAGATAATTTTGATCTGCCTTAGAGAAATCTGATGCTGAATTTACCAAGCCCACAAACATTCCTGCTATGCAATCTCTGGCTCTTCTGAGTATAACTGTAATTGTAATTAACTTTTCTATCAAGTACCTGTATTCTTGGCATTTTTTTTTAAATCTTGACTTGTTTCTACTTGAAAAGGGTTTCCCCCCCTTCCTTCACAACCCCAGCATGTACATAACAAATGATAGTTGACTGAGTGTCTGACTCCTCCTAGGTTAATTACGTTTTCCATAATCTTGTCTGTTTCAGGCCAGTGTTAGTGGAGGGTGGTCAGGATGTGTCAATAATAGGAATCATGTTTGAAATGCAGTTGCACGCAGATGTACTATGGGAGAAAAGACTAACTTTCACAGAGTTCCAGCATGTGAGAGTTGAAGGAGCCATAGAGAGAATATTCCTTACTTTACAGAGGCAGGAAATGGAGGCCAAGAAACAGTGTTTTGACTAGTGTCACTCAGACACTGAATGGCATGGCCAATATACCATGTATATAGGTCTTCTGACTTCTAGCTTAATGTGTCTTGACTCTCTTGACACTCTCTTTTGTGAGGTTTTATCCATTTACTCATGTTAGAATGAGAAATTTTCCCCAGTAGAAATATGGTTATGGGAGTGAACTTGGCCCTTAAGGGACTTTACATGAAAAGGTAAAACCATGACTAATTGTAATGCATTCTATTGGCAGCTTGTGAAATTAAACAATAAGGAAAAAGGCCTGCCCTCTATGCACTGTTATGTCCAATATTAAACTCAAATGCTCATAGGTTATGGAAAAAGTAGATATTACATCACATACATAAGTTATGAAGCTATTAGATAGGTTAGTTAGATAATTCTAACTAATACATTGAAAAATTTGAACTGGTATTAGAGATATATAATGCATTATGTTGTGTTATAGGAAGATATATTGGAGTTCATCCATTATCCATCCATTCAAAAATAATTAAATAAGTACCTCACTTAACCTAAACAACGCCCAGCCCCCAATCTCTTCTTTATATTTTTCTTATTTCAGTCCAAGTTCCCACCATCTTCCCAGTCACTCAGACTTAAACCCAGGTATTTTGCTTGACTCAGTCGCATATCCAATCACTGGTCAAATTCTGTCATTTCTACCTTGGCCACATCTCTTCTGACACAGTTAACATGTTCTTCTCATCACCCTATCTCTGGACTATTAAAACAGTCTCTTGTCTAATCTCTCTCCCCTGCAATCCACCTTCCATCTATCATACTAATCTTTCTAAAATGGAGGCCTGACACATCACCCTCTTAATCAATGAATTTCAGTGACTCCCTATCATCCTACAGTTCAAATAAAAATCCTCTTTTGAGTTCTAAAAGCCATTCATAATCTGTTCCTATGACACCTTTCCAATCTTTTGATACCTCACTCACTTCCACATCCTCTGCTGTCCAGTGACACTGGTCTTCTTCTCAAACATCACACTTTGTATCTCAAATCTGAGCATTTTCATTGGGTGTTTCTCATTCCTAGAATGCTCTGCCTCCTCATCTTTGAGTTTCCTAGTTTCCCTACATTGCTTCATCTTAGCTAGAGTCCCATTTTTTACAAAAAACCTTTCCCAATCCTCCCTCCAAGATGACTTCCAATTTATTTTGTATATATCTTGTTTGAGCATGGTTAAACTACATCACCACATGGTGAAATGAGCATTTGCTTCGGACTCAAAAGATGAGGGTTCAAATCCCATGTTTGACAATTATGACCACTGTGACTTTAGAAGTTTCTTTACCTCCCAGCCCAGTTTCCTCATCAGTAAGTTAAAGGGACTGGCTTAATTAGATTCTAAGACTTCTTTTTTCTAGATCTATGACACTGTTATGCTGTTCATACTAGATGTTGAAGCACATGAGAACATAAATAGGACCTGTTCCCTCCTCTCAAGGAAATTTTCTGTCTAGTCAGGTAGAATAGATATATAAATAGTTATTTGTGACATGAACTAGAATCTCATAAATGCACATAAAATGTACAACAAATGATACAATTTACAAGGACAAAATGGCTTAGAGTCAGAAGACTTGAATTGAACTTTGAAGATAGGGAGAATTTCAGGTATAAAAGACAATTAACTTTGGGGGATAATATAGTATGTTTTGACTTGAATAAAGAAAATCCAAGAGCACTTTGTATGAGGTAAGACTGGAAAGATAAAATTGAAAATGTCCAAAGATCTTACGGACATTTGTACTTCATTGAGAAGGAAATGGAAACTCACTGGAAATTATGAACTGATAAGGTTACATGAACAAAGTGCTTCATTAAAGCCTCATGTAGGAATGGCAGTTAGTGAAAGAGCTCTGGATAGAATCTTTAGAAGGCTAATTTAATAATTCCAGCATGAAGTAGTAAAAGTATGAGTTAAGTGAGTGGCAGAGGAAATGGACAGACAAGGATAAATGCAAAAGATATCTCTGAAATTGACTCCCTGATGACTCCTAGAGCTGTTTATCTTGGCTAACACACCCTCAGGTATCTGGTCAGAATCTCAACCTGGGTATAATTTTGGAATATCAAATTCACTACATCTAAAGTGAGACTCATTACCTTCCTCTCTAAACACAGATCTTCAGTCCATTTCATCTATCATCATAGTTTATCGATGTTTTTGTTCAGCACAATCAGCACTGAAGAATTTCTCTTAGAAGGGTATTGGTATTTCTGAATTTTTCTCATATATGTTGCCTTTCTGTGGTACCAAAACAGCCCTACCTACCTTTTTGTCTTCTATGCCAGTTGGATCATTCACAGTTTTCAAGTTGGCTGCACCAACCCCTCTATGTCATATTGTTTCTGAGAATCATAGGAGCAATTTCATGACATCAGCCATGGTGTTAATCCAATAAATGATATTGCCAGAATTCAATTTGTCCCTGCTATACAGCATACTGGCTGATATTTCCTTATACGGTCATTCTCCAGACCTACTTCCATGACATATGCGATAAACTGGGATTTGAATTCATTGATGATAGTGATAATTATGATGATGATGATGCATAAATAGAAATATATTGAGTTAATCTTTCCTCAGTTTAGCCTATACTTGGATCATTGCATTTAATTATTGGGGCTATATTTTTTAACACCCAACTAAAGAAGGTAAGCAGGATGCTGGTGAGAAGTCTGGAAACTATAGATATAATGATGTATTGAAGCAACTGGGAAGTTTTAATAAAGAGAAAAAAGATCTCTGGTGGCAATGAGAGCTATCTTCAAAAATTTTTTAATTGTCATGTTGAAAACAAATAAAGCTTTTGATGTTTGATTACAAAAGTTAGAACTAGGAAATTATGAAGATGAAACTTTGAGGTCCATATACAGAAGAACTTTCTACCAATTATACTCTTCTTAAAATGGAAGTGGTAAAATGCTCAGGAAGCAATGACATCCTTTTCTGGAAGAGTCTTCCAGTGGAGGATGAATGATTAGTTTCTGAAGATGTTATTTAGTTGATTGAACATTAAATATAGGTTGTAGATTGTCTCTAAGGTTCCTTGTATTACTAAAATTCTAATATTTTATGTTAAAAGCAAAAGAAGAATTGCAATCCATTAATAATCATTTGAAAGATAGTTCCGAAACACTACCAGCATCAACACCACCACTACTACTATTACTACTAATACTACTGCTACTGTTACTACTATTACTGAATCAGAAAGGCCTAGACTTAATTGTAAAATAAACACATACACATATACATATAAATGCATGTATAAAAACCATATATATATATTGCAGAAGTTTCTTTGTGTACAAATACGTATGTACATATGTGTAAATACATGCATATATTTGTTCATACACATATATGTATACATATAACAAGCCCCCAAAATTTTCATGCAGTTATGTGAACATATATACATAGATAACACATATTTATGTGTCCATGCACACATTCCTCCAAAGGTTATATTTGAGGGGGGCATAATATAATGGATAGAGAAGGGCAACAACTTTGGAGTCAAAAAGTCCTAGCTTAAAGTCCTCCTGCTTCTGATATGTATTAATTGTGTGACCTTAGACAAATAGTTTAACCTCTCAGTGAACCAATCAATTTTCTGATTCTATAAGATTGGTCAATTTCCCCATCATAGATCCCCTATAGCTATGAACCTGGGCCAGAAAGAACAAATGAGTATTTTTGATTGAAGTTCTTCTCCTCCTTTTTCCAATTAAGAAATAAAATAAACCTGACTTCCTGTGCAATGACTTCTGGTCTCTGTCTTCCACTTTGATGAAAATGAGAAGTGTAAAAGGAGAGTTGCTATTTTAGTTAGACTACTATGTTTTGCAAAAATACAGTTTTTTTAAAGGAAAACTATTTGCATTTGCTCCAGATTTGGAAATTATTTCTGTCCACTGACAGCTTTTGGAAACAGCAAAGTAGCTATAAATGGGAGGGATGCAGATGCATGAAGTGTCTGCCAGGAGTCTGGAAAAAGCAGTAGAAGCTGGTGCAGTCTGGTTCAATCAAAAAAAGGGTTGACGGTCTTACAGTGGGTAAAAAAATCCATTTTGTGAGACAAGCAATGTTTTCATTTATTGCACAATGATATGTATGATCCTTATTCCTTCTGAGTCTTGAAGACAGGTATTCTCTTGGGTGGTGGTTCTGCCTAAGAATAAGGAGTCATTCCAAAGACAATTCTTTAAAAGTCTTAAAAAAAAAGAGAATTTGGCTGGCATGCCCATGATAGGCATCCCCATGACCAGTGATCAATTTGTCCACATTGACAAAGCATACACCAATATACTTGCCCTTTAAATTTAACTTTTCATTGAATTTATGAATACAGACACTGACCCAGTTGTATTTACAACACTGACTTTTCCACATGCTCTCAGTGGCAAGAGGGGATCTATGTTTCTTGCAAGGCTTATAGATTTTATTTTTTAGAACTTTAGGACTTTGCAGCTTTTAGATTACCTCTCTTCATAGAATATTCCTTTGTTACAGAGTTCTTGATGACTTCCCCAGATTTAGCACAGAACCAGGGACCTGGTCATTCAGCTTCTGTCTAGTCACTCTGGTTATCCTGTGATTTCTGGCTTGAATCATTATAGCCTTCTAATTCTCTTGGATTTCCAAGTTAACAGTATCCTCTTTCCCCAAATACAGTTCTTTAATTAAAGTTTTGTTACTGCTCCCCTAACTTAGAACAAATTCATCCTTAATACATTGTGCCATCTAGCTACCAACACCAATAGAATTCTGACAGTTTTGAGAATAGATTTCGAAGGATGTCTAAATTGAATGGTAAGTTTTGTTCTTCCATTTTAAAAATAGTGGCATCATTTTCTTTCAAATTCCATGCATCCTTGCCAAATCTATATCTTTATCAGTACATACATGAATGGAGGCTTATTCTAAAATAGTATTACTCAGTGTAGATGAGGAAGGGATAAGTTTCCCCCCCTACTCTGCCCCTTTGCTGACACTACATGTGGCTACTAAAACATGATTCACCTGTATATGTTATCTCTTATTTTTCCTAAATAAAAAAGCTGATAAAATTCATGGCTAGAAGAGTCTTTAGAGATCATGTGACCAACTCACCTCCATTTCTAGTCATCCATGTATTTAAGGATATCTTTTAAGCTCTATTTTTTGGGAAAAAAATCATCATTGGTAAAACTCTTCATGCTTTTTAGACACATGTTCAACCTTTCCATTGGCCTTCACTTTTTCTTCTTTTGAGATTATGATGTTCCAGGGTGGAAAAATACGACGCTAAAAAGATGGGCTATTTCCACCATGAGTAAACTGCTTTCATTAAGAGTGTTGTGTAATTGCTTCAATTCAAAGCAGTCTTAACTATTGCTATTTAATGTTGGACCCATTTCGTTGTGCACCTTTGACTTTTCTCTAAGATGTGCCTCATAATGAATATCTAAGATGGACTGCCCATTTACCTGTAGATTAGGACAGCCCTGAGAATGTTAATAAGTGTTTCTTTTTAAGGTCTACTGGTTAGACAACCCTGAATGAACTCAATATGGCTAGCTTCAGTGGATTTCTCAAAACACTTGAACAAAAAGCATCAGTGACATATGCAAATGGACTTTAGGTCACAAAATCTGTGTAATTGTCTGTCTAATTGCTTGGCATCCTTTCACTGCTTTACATATGCTCTGCACTGTCATTTGTATATGCATATCATTAGCTCATTTTTCCAATGCAAGGTGAAGTGTCTTATGAATTCCCTTTTGCATTCATTTCAAGGTGAGTTATAATTTCCATTTTAAAATCCACTTAGTGCAATAATCTAGTACTGAGACTAGCCTTTAACACTGGTACCTCGGTAAGTATGAGCCTTGTTGTGTGATGTTTATTAATCCTTTTCTAGGGAATGAGTTAGAATGTCTCTGAAACATGGGGTCATGTCACATATGATGTATTGGGATGTGTTTTCCTTCATCTCGCTTACTATTTTTATCTTTCAATAATAAGTCATCCAGTTGATGTTAAGTGCAAAGATTTTTTTCTTTCTTTCTGGCAGCTAAAAAATTCTAGATGGATTAAAGCAGATCTGGCACTGGCAAAGTCCTCATATCTATCATCATGTAATGTTGATTCCAGTGACAAGAGACTCAATCCATATTTAATTAAGCCTATCCCTTTTGCAATGGAAAGTTCAGAAGTATACACAAGTTCCTGGGCTGAGGATAAAGCCCCCGAGGCTGTGAATATTGGAGTGAGTCCAAGGCAAGCTGACTGATAGGTCTAAAACCCATAAGGATAACCAAATTTGCTTTATTTTTGTTTCCCTATCTTCTCTTAGAGAATATTCTTCTTTTGTTGACTATCAATATTGCTACGTGGTATCTGCACAGAACTGTATAGCAAAATTAGAATAATCCAGATGGGATTAAAGAAAAATGTGCAAATTTTCAGATCGGAAACTGCATTTTTTTGAGGGATCTTTGTTGGTGGACACAGGCACGATATAAAATGGGTTTTCTTATTTTTTTCATTAATTATATTTGTTTATTATCTAACAGAAAGTAATATGAAAGTATTTTGATGATTGAATAAAAAAGAAAAAGTGATAAAAGTTAGAATTTGATAATATTCACAATATTATCATAGAAAATTATTAATTTCAATTATAGAGCAATTTTCAACTGTGGACCTCAAAGTACTGGTTAAAAATTAATGCATTTGATTGATTTCTTGAAATAAATACATCAAGGTATGTTAAAATATGTTTTTAAGTGAAAACTATGAATTTTTAATTTTAATGCTAATTTTCTTTTAAATATTGAAGAAAATCTCAAGTTGGAAGGAATACAAATAACCATCTGTAGCACAGCTTATCATCATTGGTGAATTCATCTCTTTCATCTTATTGTAGTTATACTAAAAGAAAGCACTTCCTTATTATACAGAATATTTATAGTAAAATATCATCATAAAGCAGAACTAGAAATGAAAGTGATAGTGAAGGACAGAAAAATAAAATTTTAGGGAAGTAATATTTGGACTCCCATGAAATTTTCCTTCTATTAAGAGCTTCCATTTCCATTTAGCAATTTGCATTTTTAATAAGAAACATTTATTGTGTCAACTAGGTTCCAAACTCTGAGAGAAAAATACAGAGGCAAAATATTCCTATTTGCTTATGACATGATGGTATACCTAGAAAATCCTGGAGAATCAGCAAAAAATCTAATTGAGAAAATGAATAGCTTTAGCAAAATTTGGGGCTACAAATAAACCCACAATAATCAACAGCCTTTCTATGTAGTACAGAAAACTCCAGGAGGCAAAGGCAGGACTCACTAACTATGATTATAAGAGGTATAAAACTTTTTGGAGTCAATATACCAAAGTACATTCTCTAGTCTCTATAGATTCAATTAGAAAACACTCTATAACTACTGATAATAATAATAAAAAAAAGTTAAATAACTGGAAGAATATTCACTGATCATTCCTGGTCTGTGCCAATATAATAAAAACAACACACTGTGACATTTAATTTAAAGACTTAGTGGTGTATTAACCAAATTACTGGAGGGACACTTTATAGAACTAGACAAAATAAACACAATTCATATGGAGGGAAAAAAGATAAAGAATACAAAAAATAATAATAAAGCAAGAGGAATGAAGAGATAAGAGAATTTCGAAGTGTCAAACTACTATATAGTAACAACGTTAAACCCATTTTACGCCAAGCTGATTTTTAAAACTAGGCAAGTGGATCAACTGAGTCTAAACAATACAAAAACTTGAATTCATTAAACTCAGTTATCACCTAGTGTATTTTTAGCAGAGATGTGAATTGGGGAAATCATTTTGGAAAGTGGTCTGAAATTATGTAAACAAAATCACTACAATTCCCTTCCCACTTGACTAACTGCCCCCAAAAAGGTTATTGACAAAAAAAGTCCGAGGGAGAGGGTGTTATATACACTATAATATTTATAACATCACTTTTTGTGGTAGCAAAGTCCTAGAAACAAGCTAGATGCCTATTATTTGAAAATGGCTAAACAAATAGTGTTGCAGGAATTGAATAAAATATTGCTGGATTATGATAAATTGAAAACACAATACATTCAGAGAAGCATGAGGACATATATAACTCTCATGGATTCACTTATCATGGGTATGTAGATGATTTTGAAATATTACCTATTCTTTTTTAATATAATTGATTTTCAGTTTTCAACATTCGCTTCCACATGATTTTGAATTCCAGATTTTCTCCCCATCTCCCCAGAGCCACATGTGTCCCAACTATCCCTTGTTCCAATCTGCCCTCTCTTCTATCACTCCCTTTCTTCCATCTCCCTCCCTTCTATTTTCCAGTAGAACAAGATAAAATCTCTATACCCCATTACCTGTAAAGCTTATTTTCCAAAAAAAAAAAAAAATTTCAACATCATTTTTAAGGCTTTGAGTTCCACATTCTCTCCCTTCCTTCCTCCTTACCCACTCTCTTTCAGAAAGCAAGTGATCCAATATAACTCATACATGTGTAGCCATGTACAGCACTTTCATAACAGTCATGTTGCAAAAGACTAACCACATTTCCCACTGTCCTGTTCTGCCCTTCATTTATTCCATTCTCTCCCTTGTCCTATGCCCCTACACTAGTGTTTGCTTCTGATTGCCCCTTCAGCCAGTCTACAGTCCCTTCTATTATCCTCCCTCTCTTTTCCTCTTCCCCCTCGCCTTCCTGTAGGGTAAGATAGATTTCCATACCCAATTGAATGTGTTATTCCTCAAGAGTCAAATTCAGTTAGGGTAAGGCTCACTTATTTCCTTTTACATTCCCCCTCTTCCCCTTCATCATAAAATCTCTTTCTTGCCTCATTTATGTGAGAGACTTTACTACATTCTACCTCTCCATTTCTCTTTCTCCCATTACATTTCTCTCAACATTTAATTTTATTTTTTAGGTATCCTTCCTTCATATTGTTAACCCTGAGCCCTCTGTCTACATATTTGTACATATATACATATATACACACATATATGTATATATACATATACTTACACATATATAAAACACACATATGTGTGTATTCCCTAGAACTATCCTAATATTTAGAAAAGCCTCATGAGTTACAAATATCATCTTTCCATGTAAGAATGTAAACAGTTCAATTTTAATGAATCCTTTATGGCTTCTCTTTCCTGTTTACTTTCTCATGTTTCTCCCAATTCTTTTATTTGAAAGGCAAATTTTCGATTCACCTCTGGTCTTTTTCACAAGAATGCTCAGAAATTCCATTTTTTCTCTTGAAGTATTATACCCAGTTTTGCTGGGTAGGAGATTCTTAGTTTTAATCCTAGCTCCTTTGACTTTCAGAATATCCTGTTCCAAGCCCTTCAATTCCTTAATGTAGAAGCTGCTAAATCCTGTGTTATCCTGATTGTTCCAACCATAATTGAATTGTTACTTTCTGACTCCTTGTAATACTTTCTTCTTGACCTGGGAACTCTGGAATTTTGCTACAATATTCCTAGAAATTTTCCTTTTGGGGCCTATTTCTGGAGGTAATTGACAGATTCTTTTGATTTCTATTTGACTCTCTGGTTCTAGAACATCAGGACAGTTTTCCTTGATAATTTCTTGAAAGATGATGTCTAAGCTCTTTTTTTTTTATCAGGATTTTCAGGTAGACAAATAATTTTTAAATTATCTTTCTTGAATCTATTTTCCAGGCCAGTTGTATTTCTAATGAGATATTTCACATTATCTTCTATTTTTTTTCATTCTTTTGACTCTGTTTTAAAATTTGTTAATTTCTTATAGAGTTGTCAGCTTTCATTTGTTCCATTCTAATTTTGGAGGAATTTGTTTCTGCAGTGAGCTTTTGGATCCCCTTTTCTATTTGATCAATCCTGCTTTTTTAATGCATTCTTCTCCTCATTGACTTTTTGGACCTCTTTTGCCATTTAAGTTAGTCATTTTTAAGGTGTTATTTTCTTCAGTATTTTTAGCGTCTCCTTTAGCAAGCTGTTGACTTATTTTTCATGATTTTCTTGCATCACATCACTCTCATTTCAACCCTCGCATTTTTCCTCTATTTCACTTACTTGATTTTCAAAATCTTTTTTGAGACCAATTCATATTTTTCTTATTTATTTAACTTTTTTACATTCATTTTCACAAAATTTTGGGTTCCAAATTTTCTCCCCACATATCCCCTCCCCCCACCCCAATACACTGAGCATTCTAATTTTCCCTGTCACCAATCTGCCCTCTCTTCTATCCTCCCTCCCTTCTCTTGTCCCCATCTTCTCTTTTGTTCTGTAGGGCCAGATGACTTTCTATTCCCCATTAACTGTATCTCTTATTTCCTAGTAGCAAGAACAATACTCAACAGTTGTTCCTAAAACTTTGAGTTCCAAATTCTCCCCATCCCTCCCTCCCCACCCATTCCCTTTGGGGAGGCAGGCAATTCAATATAGGCCATATCTGTGTAGTTTTGCAAATGACTTCAATAATAGTCATGTTGTGTAAGACTAACTGTATTTCCCTCCATCCTATCCTGCCCCCCATTGTTTCCATTCTCTCTTTTGATCCTGTACCTCCCTGAATGCTGACTTCAAATTGCTCCCTCCTCCCATTGCCCTCCCTTCCATCATCCCCCCTACTCTGCTTATCTCATTCTCCCCTACTTTCCTGTATTGTAAGATAGGTTTTCATACCAAAATGAGTGTGCATTTTATTCCTTCCCTTAGTCGATTGTGATAAGGGTAAACTTGTTTTTTTTTTTCTCAGCTCTCCTCTTTTTCTCTCCACTAAAAAGTCTCCTGCTTGCCTCATGAATGAGAGATAATTTACCCCATTCCATTTCACCCTCTCTCCTCGCACTATATTTCTTTCTCACCGTTTACCTTAATTTCTTTTAAGATATGGTCCCATCCTATTCAATTCACTCTGTCTCTGTATGTGCATGCATGTGTGTATGTGTGCGTGCACGCACATGTGTACATGTGTGTGTGCATGTGTGTGTATGTGTGTGTGTGTGGTCCCACCAACTACCCAGATACTGAAAAATTTTAAGAGTTACAAATATTGTCTTTCCATGTAGGAATGTAAACAGTTCACTTCTGGTAAGTCCCTTAAGACTTCTCTTTGCTGCTTACTTTTTCATGCTTCTTCTCATTCTTGTGTTTGAAAGTCAAATTTTCTTTTCAACTCTGGTCTTTTCATCAAGAATGCTTGAAAGTCCTCAATTTTATTGAAAGACCATATTTTCCCCTGAAGTATTATACTCAGTTTTGCTGGGGAGGTGATTCTTGGTTTTAGTCCTAGTTCCTTTGACTTCTGGAATATCCTATTCCACGCCCTTCAGTCCCTTAATGTAGAAGCTGCTAGATCTTGTATTATCCTGATTGTATTTCCACAATACTGGAATTGTTTCTTTCTAGCTGCTTGCAATATTTTCTCCTTGACTGGGAATTCTGGAATTTTGGCCACAATGTTCCTAGGAGTTTCTCTTTTTGGATCTCTTTCAGGCGGTGATTGATGGATTCATTGAATACTTATTTTGCCCTCTGGTTCTAGAATACCAGGGCAGTTTTCCTTGATAATTTCATGAAAAATGATGTCTAGGCTCTTTCTTTGATCATGGTTTTCAGGGAGTCCCATAATTTTTAAATTGTGTCTCCTGCATCTATTTTCCAGGTCAGTTGTTTTTCCAGTGAAATATTTCATATTCTCTTCCATTTTTTCATTCTTTTGGTTTTGTTTGGTGATTTCTTGGTTTCTCAGAAAGTCATTAGCCTCCATCTGTTCCATTCTAATTTTGAGAGAGAACTATTTTCTTCAGTGAGCTTTTGAACCTTTTTTTCCATTTGGCTAATTCTGCTTTTGAAAGCATTCTTCTCCTCATTGGCTTTTTGAACCTCTTTTGCCAATTGAGTGAGCCTATTTTTTAAGGTGTTATTTTCTTCAGCATTTTTGGGGTCTCCTTTAGCAAAGTATTGACCCATTTTTCATGCTTTTCTTGCATCTCTCTCATTTCTCTTCCCAGTTTTTCCTCCACCTGTCTAACTTAATTTTCAAAATCCTTTTTGAGCTCTTCCATGGCCTCAGCCCACTGGACATCCACTTCAGATATCTGGGATACAGAGGCCCTGACCTCCATGTCTTTCCCTCATGATAAGCATTGTTCCTCCCCATCAGAAATGGAAGGTGGAAACATTCTTTCCTCAAGAATGTAGCCTTCTATGGTCTTATTTTTCTTCCCTTTTCTGGGCATTTTCCCAGCCAGTTTCTTGACTTCTGAGATTCCTGTCCATCCCTGCCTAGATCTGCCCAGCTAGAGCTTGGGGTCTGAGATTTCAAATGCTGCTCCCCAGCCTCAGGGCTTTCAGGGGCAGGCGTGACTGTTATTCAATGTGAGCTTAAGTTCTGGTGCTCAGGTGGGGGCAGGGCCACCTCCCAGGCACAGTTCCCTCAGGGGGTTTATGCAGAGATATTCAGTAATGTCCCTGAGCTCCTGCCTGCTCTGGGAGTCCTGGGCCGCCACTGTGTCTCCTGCTGCCTCTGCCACTTCCTCCCGAGGGGGCCTGAGCCACGGAGACACCCTGCTCCCCTCTCGGCCAGCCCAGAAATCTCTCTCACTGACCTGTAGCGCCTGTGGGTGGAGGGACCTTCACGGCCACCGGATGTTCCTTCCCTGAAGCCTGCTCGGATTTGCTCCTCTGGGGCCACGGCCAGGGCAGGGCTGGGCTTCAATGTCCGGTGCACCATGGCCATTTGTGGTCTGTTTTTTAGGGCTCTCTGGAATGGAAATCTCCTCCACTGTGTTGCTGCGTGGCTTGCACTGCTCCAGAATTTGTGGGGAGTTCTTTTTACAGAAAATTTATGGGCTCTGGGTTCAGAGCTAGCATATGTGAGTCTTTCTACTTTGCCATCTTGACTCCTCCCCCCATATTTTTCTTGAAAGCTTTGCAGGAGCCTTGACCTTGGGGTCTTCTTCTCATTCTGTACTTTGATTTTCCTCCAATTGAATGCTTTGATCTTCCTTGTTTACAGAAAATACCTTTTAATACCTTTTACCTTTTCACCTTCTGTAGTCTTATTTTCCACTTTTTTATCATTTTCTGCCAGTTAAGTGACCTCTGAGCTCTTTTTTTCTATTATTTATTTTTAACACAGTTTCAAACTTCTTTTTAAAGCATTTACAATATGGACCATGAAAGAAATTTTTTTTTTAAATATTAACCAAGACACAAATGATATTTATGTTGCTAAGTTCACAAGCTCTTGACCTAATTGTCTCCACAGCATTACTAAGAATTAAAGGACTCTAACTTACTGGTGTTGGCCTAAAGTCTTATGTCTAATAGCTTAATTTTAGACAACCTCAGATGTTCCCCTACCCATCATCTATAATTGAAAAGATCTTGTATTAAGTTTACAAACCTTTTGACTATAGGAAATTGCCACCAATTGTAATGACATTGCAGGACTACAATATCTCCTCAACTTCATGTCAATTAGAGGCAGGATTATGTTATCCTCTTGCATTCAGTCAGGCTTAAAGTCTGCCAGGTGTCAGTGGGGAAATTGAGTCAGGAGAATCCCATCTCAGCCCATGCTGAACAGCCACTCTCCTGTCCTTCCCTTGAGATCACCTTATGCAGTTCATACCAGCATCTCATCAGTTTACTGGAATCATGGATTGGAGGCTCAGTCACCTTTCTTGCTACCCATACCTGGAGTTAGACTCAGAAGAACAGTCACTATTGCCACCTAAAAATGGCAAGTTCCAATAACCAGGTTTCAAATATGATTATAATTTCACTTTGGCTAAGGAACACCTTCTGAGGCACGTCTTAAGTGGCTTACATGCCTTTCTATACATGTTCTAATTCCTGATTAAATAGCAATCATAAAATCAAATTTATCATTAAAACTTTGACTTTTCCGTCAATGCCAAGTTTTACCTGAGGTTACCTTCCTTTAGGAAATTTAGACTAAAATTCTTTTCTCCAACCTAAAGATGTCATTGATTTATTTTCAGTAATTAATTCAGTCTATTGTTTTAATACTAATTGCTTTACCTCATTTTGTAACATGACCAATTTTTCTCCCTATCACTGAGCTCTTTGTTAAATGGAGGGTGCACTGCCCCAAGTTTCAGGGGATTTGTGCCACTGTTTTCAGAGGTATCTCCAGGTTCCTGCAAATTCTCAGTTCCTTCAAAGTGGTATGTTCAAAGGGAACATGTTTAATCCTCTCTTGGCCTGCATTCTGGTCTATGGGCAACAATAAGCACAGAAGACTGCCCTGGATCTGCAAGATTCCCTCTCCACCACTACTACTACCTCTGTCATTCCAGCATTCTTGCTTGCCTCAGACCCTCCACCCAGGACTGTAACCCAGATCAGCTGCTTGATTCCCCTAGTTTCTATAGGCTGAGAGCTTCAGAAGCAATTGCCACTGCCCTAGGGTTGGGCCATGGGTTAGGACCGGACAATATTCTTTTCCCACCCAGGTGATTTCCCACTGACCTTTGAGGCTATCTTGGGTAGAAAAGCCTGGAAACCATGGCACAGTGATTCAGTGCTCTGAAGAATGCTCCAGTTCCATCTGCACTGGTGCAGCTGAGCTCTACTCCAAGCCCTGTGCAATAGGTTCCTCTTGTCAGCCTTCCAGATTGTGTTGAGCTGGAATTCTGTTTTACTTTGTCGTTTTGTGGCTTCTACTGCTCTAGAATTTGTTCAGTCATTTTTATAGGTATTTTGGGGGGGGTGGAGGGGTGGATGGAGAGCTCAGGCTGGTCCCTCTTTCTACTCTGCCATCTTGATCTCATCTATTCTTGAGCTCTCTCTTGACTTCCAGACTTTCTCTCTAACTGGCTATTAGATACCTCAAACTGGATGTTCTATAGAGAACTAAAACTCAGTGTATTCAAAATTAAGGTCATTATCTCTTCCCCAAAATCCTCCCCCCAATTTGAATCTCTATCACTGTGGGAACCACCATCCTGCTAGTCCAGGTTTGCAACTTGGGTGTCATTGTTGACTTCTAACTCTCTCTCTCACCTCACCATATCCAATCTAAGGCCTATGAAATTTACCTTCATTGAATGTCCTATATATACCCCTTCTCTTTTCTAATACTGCTACCACCCTGATGCAAAGGCTCTTCCTCTCATGCCTGGAAAACTTAAATCAAGTTGCCATAAGTCTCTCCTCACTGCAGTCTAAACTCCACTTAACTGTCAAATTAATCTTCCCAAAACACAGCTTTGATCATGCCATGTAGTACCCTTAGTGTTCTCTAAATCCTCTGTTTAGCATTCATAGTTCTATGCAATTTGGTCTGTCTACCTTATTAATCTCCATCTACTTTGTGTTCTTCCACAGACTTTGTGATTTAGAGACATTGGTTTCCTTACTATGCCTCACACAACACACTACATCTTCCCACTCTTGGTCCTTTCATTTTCAGGCAAAATCTCATTTTCTATTAGTAGCCTTTCCTTATTTTTCTTACAGTTCTTTCCATCCCTCTCTTGATTATTTACAATGTACCCTATATACATCGGACTTGTATATAGCTATTTTCATAGTGTTTCCCTATTTGAGATCTGGGACTAGATATTACTTTTCTATGAATTCTCAGCTTTTGGCACAAGTGACTGGTGCTTAGGAGTTTCTTAATAAATGTTTATTGACTGAGAGACAAAGTCATGTAAGAAGAGCCATGAAAACAACAGACAAAGTGATTATTGAAATATAAATGGGAAAGAAGAAAAACAAACTAATTTAGATGTAAGGTTGCAAAATCACAAATAACCAAACCTAGTCCTAAAGAAGGTATATTAAGAGAAACCTCTCCTTGCCCTTTTGCAGATGTGAAGGTCTATAATTATTCAATATTGCTCATATCAGAAGTTTTCAATTTGTTGTTTTGTTTTGTTGATTTTTTTCCATTTTTCCCTTACTCCTTTTCTAAGGGATGACTTTCTAGGGGAGAATATATGGGGAAACAGAGTTGACATTAAATAAAATACACAAAATGAGTTCTACACAAAAATCTCATAGTTACAAAGGAAATCCAAGATGATTTAATACAAACTCTGCCTGGGACAGAAGTCACAATAGGGCATCCCAGATAAGTGGTCATCTAGTTGCTGCTTGAACTTTATTAATAAGCCCCACACAGTTGAATGAGCAAAAAAGATGGATTTCCAATTCTGGTGTTCATTTCATAGTTCCAGAATTTCATATGTAATCATCATCATTATTGTCATCTTCATTACCATGACCATGACTAGGATCACCACCACCACCATCATCATCGTCATTGCCATCATCATCATCTCATTATTCTCATCTGTTTCATTGGGATTTAGAGTGAAATGGTCCTAAATATCCTGATGTCCTTTATTAATATTTCATGTTCTATGGACTTGTTGCAGCCAAAATATCTGCACATTCCAAGGAAGGGGCACGACAATGATTTTTTTCAGATAAAGTTGAATTCAAAGTAGAAAACATCAAGTGACAGATAGGACCATGATATCAGAGCAAAAAAAAAAAAATCCTGCATCAACAGAGATAAAACTAGGAATATTTACACTTGTGAAAATTTCGGGTAAGAGGATGATGATTTTGATGCGGAGGCTAATGTTGGTGGTGGTGATGATGATGACGGTGATGGTGGTAGGAGTGAGGATAATGATATCTGGCATTTATATGCCAGTATAAGATTTGTGAAATATTTTATACTTCTGTGTCACTTTATCCTATCAATTCGAGGTTGCATATTATTATTACAACCATCCCTTTTACACATGAGGGAACTGAGATTGAGAAAAATTAAGTGATTTGCCCGGGATCACGTAGCTAGGCAGGACTCAAATTCAGGTCTTTCTGACTCAAAGTCCAGTACTCTGAACAGTGCCACCTAGATGTCCCTGTAAAGAGGATAGTCTGTTCCTGTGTACAGGCTTACTTGAGAAGACAGTAAGTTATCCTCCCAGGAAAAGGCAGATCCTAACAATTAAAGACTGAAGGTGGCCATATCTCCTATTGTCAACGGATGTTAAAGGACAGTAAGATAAGCTTAAGTTTGAAGTTAAGGGAAAGCATCTTTCACATTTATGTTGGTATGTTACATGCCTAAAAGCTTTACTTTGCCCCCTCCTAGTTATGGCTCCATGGTTATTGATATTTGGACATATGCTTGTACATGTAAGTGTGTGTGTGTGTGTGTGTGTGTGTGATCAAATAAGTAAATACATGAAAAATAAATTTTAGAAGTCTAAAATCCATGCAAAATGTAATAAAAAATAAAATAATCATAAAGAACTTCAACACTTCACTGTCAGACTATGATAAATAGAGGGAAAAATAAGCAATTTTAAAAATACACATATTTGTGCAATATAAAATAAATTGGGGAAAATAATTGAATGGAACTATCTGAAAAATGTGCATTACTTACTTACTATACTTATCCTTTAGTACATTTCCATTTATAGCAAACCAAACCTCAGCTAACCCCAAATTTACATATTACCTCCAAGAGAAATATCTCTCCATAATGCTTTTAAGAATCTTTTCACTTTAGATATTTTTTTTCTGTTTTGCGTTTTCCATGAAAGGAGTGGGTAGAATCACTCAGTGGACTAATTTAAACATTATTTGCTTATATTCACTTTATTTTATCATAGTTTACATTCCCAATCACCATTTAGAGTAATTCTCAAGAGAAAGATGTCAAATAAAAGTGGTCAAATATTATTTTTACTTTTAAATATCCTATTTTACAATGTGATAAAATCTAACAGAAATTTGCTTTTAAAAGCATGATTATCATTCTTCAACACAGATTTCTTTCCACATCTTACCAGTTATTAATAAAAACAATTTTATATTTGGGTCACCTTGGTATTGAAATGAAAAACATTTTTTTTAAAACAATACATTATTTTAAATTTCATACTCTAAAACTCTTGCCTTTTTACGCTGAATGTCTTAACATTTTGAAAATTTGAATCAAACATATGCACATTCTCCAATCTCACAATAAATGTAAAAAAAATTGCAATCATATAATGATTAAGGAATTATGCAATATTTAAGTCTTCTTCACAAAATCAGTTGTCCATTATGTTCTTTCCATGGATGATTTTATAATCTCTGCTTCTCTATCAGAACGTTCTAAAATATTTTCTTAAATCAGTTTTCTCTTACATGAACATCAGGGGATAGTAGCAGCTCTTATATAATATGTCCCAAAAGTCTTAGAGTATTTTAAGCTTCTAAAAGTTTTAAGTGATTCAACTTCTTTAACAACTTCTTTAAGACTTTGGGGACAACCCATATATACATTTAGGGACATAATGGATAAAGACATTTTAAAATACATTCAGGTTAATCTCTAGAAGTTTTACTCATATGCTTTCATTCTATGTGTCAAAGTGTCATTAAAAAGTACTTTGAGAACCACTGGAAAACAAAATCTTAATCTTTAAATTTTTCCATTCTGCTGATCGCCTCCCTAACATGCCCAATTGTACATTATTGTACTTAAAACAAAAAAGCAAGCAAAAATCCTTCATTAATTCTTATCATCTCCAGTGTCAGGTTATAATTCCCTCCTTCTCAAATGCCTAGAAAAAAAAGAAGTCATATATCTTTGGTATTTCTACTTGTTCTGTGTTCACATTTTTCTAAACCCTCTGCACTCTGACTTCCTATGTCATCACTCTACTGACAGTCTTTTTTCTAGGGGAGTTAGGCCTAAACTGAAGGATAGCCAGCACACACATAGAGATGGGCATGTACCTCTTGCCTGAATTATTGCAATGGTCAATAGAACAATTACAATCAACCTAATTTACTTCAAGTCTCTCCCAGCTCTTATCAATACTCCTCACAGCTATCAAAATGATTTTTTCTAAAGAACTGGTCTGACAATTTTAACCTTCTACTAAATAAATTCTAATGATTCCCTATTATTCCTAAGATCAAATAAAACTATTTAATTTTCCTATTAAAGATCTCTACAACCTGTTCCACTTCCCCTTTTAACCTCTCATAACTTCCTATACATAACTGTCTGTCACTTATTCTGTGGTCCAATTATACCAGCCAAATTTCTGGCCCTCACACATGGTGATCTATCTCCTACTTCTGTTCCTTGTAATCGGTCGTCCCTCATGGTTTTGCCTCTTAGAACCACTCATTTCCTTGAAGACTTAAATCAAGCATGAATTCTATAGCAGATCTTTTCTTATTACTCTTCTTGCCTACCCTTGTCTCTGCTTACCTACCCCCATCTCTATTTGTACCAGCTGTTATTGCTTTCCTATGCAAAGTTACCTTGTCCATTTTGTATGTGTCATATATATTTATATACGTTCACATTCTCAGATGTAACTGTAAATTTTTTAAATTAAATTAAATTTTTTTGATTATCAAACTGTTCCCTTCTTCCCCACCTCACACAGAAAAGGTCACCATTTGACATAAATTTATAAATATGTGTAAAATCACACTATACGTACTTCTATTTATCATTTCTTTTTCAGGAGGTTGATAGTATCTTCCTTCATAAGTCCTTTATAGTGATATGAGTATTTATAATACTCAGAAGAACTTGGTAATTCATAGTGCTTCTTTGAACAATATTCTTGTTAATGTATACAT
The DNA here is from genome assembly GCA_023548195.1 of Bettongia penicillata ogilbyi. Taxonomy (NCBI): domain Eukaryota; kingdom Metazoa; phylum Chordata; class Mammalia; order Diprotodontia; family Potoroidae; genus Bettongia; species Bettongia penicillata. The sequence goes on from JAJHZJ010000008.1 coordinate 8,399,689, forward strand.
TTCACTTTTTATTATTTCATTCAGATCCTTCCATATTTTTCTAAAATCAATCAGTTTTTATAGCACAATAGTATTCCATCAGTTGCGTACTACAACTTGTTTAGCCATTTCCCCATTGATGGGCATCCCTCAATTTCCAATCCTTTGTCACTGTAAAGGGAGCTGCTATAAATATTTTGGAACATAGAGGTTCTTTTCCTTTTCCCCTGATGACCTTGAGAAACAGACCTAGTAGTGTTATTGCTAGGTCAAAGAGTATACACAGTTTTATAACTCTTTGGGCATAATTCCAAATTGCTCTGTAAAATGGTTGGATCACTTCACAATTCCATCTGTATTAGTGTCCCAATTTTTCCATGTCCCCTCCAACATTTGCCATTTTCCCCTTCTATCATTTTAGTCAGTCTGCTAGTTGTGAGATGACATCTCAAAGTTGCTTTAATTCGCATTTCTCCAACCAATAGTTACAGCATTTTCCCCCCATAGGACTATATATATATAGGTTTGATTTCCTCATTAAAAAAAGAAACCTGCTTCTTCACATATTCTGACCAATTATCTATTAGGGAATGGCAAGATAAACTTCTTGACAGGAGACACTGTTTTGGTTCTGTCTTGGCATCCTTGTAACAAGCTGATTACCTGACATAGTTAATACATGTTTACTATATGCTCACTTAATTGGATCTCCTAACTATGATAATTGCATAAAAAGTTTTTGTTCCTTTAAAAGCCATCTAGTTTAATTAAATACCTTATATTTTTATAGTACTTTACTTTGCCCTCTAACTTTGAAATGTCTATCAATATCTAGATCCTTCTCACACTGCAATATATTCCTACCCTCCTGGGGCCCTTCTCCCTTTGGTGAATACCATTGGGTCTCCATTTAGGGGCAGATCTAAACCAGTTCCAGTTACGTTTTTGTGCCTAAGGACTATGCACCTGGGGAATCACTTATCTCTCCCTTCATCCCCATCTTGTATGTGTTACCCTTTCCATAATAGAACTTTAGAATATATGCTCCTTGATGGTGGGGGTTGTCTTCCCCCCCCCTTTTTTTTTCCTATTCGAATCCCTAGCTCTTAGCATAATGTCTGGTATACTTAACAAATCCTTGTTACCTACCTGTCAATTACTTTCCTCAATGTTGGTACTATAGGTTGTACTATTCCCAATTTACAAATGAAGACTTGAGAAGCACAGTTCATTTAAGTGGATGATACATTGTTACATCAATAGGAACAAGGAAATTTTGAGTGTTGGAACATTGATCTAGAGTTGGAAAAGCCATCTCTTCTAAGGTCTTTATTTTATAAAGGAAGAAAGTAATGTCTAAAGAGTTTGTTAACTTGCCTAAGGTCACACAGATCCTAAGAATCAGAAGTTAGATATGAACATAGAACCTCTGAATCCAGTGTTCTTTCAGCTATATTATGCTGCCACCCATAGTTTGGGCTGCAGTCCAGGAATCTGCTTCAGAGTACAATATTTTTTCCCCCAAGTCACACCTTGCCTTTTTTAAAGGGTGTACAGTCATTGATTGGATACTGAAAATATCCAGTGACTTACCATACCCGAGGAGCATATATCATAATAGCACTCCCTTTCCTTACTCTCCTAACACCTATTGGCTCAATCTCCTTTTCTGTGCTTCTGAAACTGTCCAAGGTTGCTCACCAGGCAGATAGCCAGTAAAAAAGCATCAAAGTAGTTGGTTTACAGAGTTTTTCTCATTATTATTTTTGCAAAGTCTCCCCACAGTTCTTCCTTCCCTTCGACGCACATCACAGAGAGTGAAATTGCACATTTCTGCTTGGAGGGATGACTGTTAGCTCATAATTCCCTTATATTCAGAATTATTTGACAAGAATTGTCTCCATGATTTGCCATGCCTATGCCAGGAAAAAAATTCAGAGCTCTTGAGATTCCATTTTCATTTGGAAGTGGCAAGGCATGAATTTTTATTTCATGAGAAAGGGATTGAAAGAGATTTAAGAAAGAAGTCCTAAACAATTTTGACTTTAACAGTGCTTGGCAAAGTGACATTTTTTCTGGATTTGATTTAATTTGATTAGATATAAGTTATATTTTCCTTGAAATATAAATAGGTTTGTAAAACAAGGGGTGTATGTGTGTATATGAATGCAATATATATTTCTGATTTTCTTCTTTTCTATTTGAGTGAATGCTGAAGAACTAGTGTCATACCTTTGCACTTTTCATGAAGACTAATTTTGTCCTCTACTGATGGGCATCTACCTTTTATACATGTCCCCTGGGGATGCTAGATCTTCAAACTAAATTCATTACTGCTCATGAGAAAAAGACTCACCACATAGGCTTTTAGCATATGTTTGGGAGTAGTGTTGTTTGCATACATAAAAGAAAGAAAATTAATCCTTGAAACACATATGGTGTAGACATCTAATATGTCCTCCTTCAGCAAATTCATGAAAAGTCATGAATTATTAGTCTTCAGCCATCAGCTTCTATTTTTATAACCTTCCTTAGAAACTTATTTATTTGCTCTTTAAAAAAAAACTTTCATGTGAACTCTCTTGTAAAGTACATTCATTGAAAAATGTTTGGTTCTAGATCAAATAAATAGAGTATCATTCTCTTTAACTTTGACAATGGGGCACTAAACATTGATTGTTACACTTGACCAAGTTTTCGTTGATTTTCCACTTTGTCTTTATTTCTACTACTGTGTAGTCACAACATCTAATAATCTTTTGGTTGTACTTTCTACTCCTCTGTATCACTTCATACAAGTCTTCTTATCAGATACAATTAGTATGGAATAAATGAGACTTTTCCCCAGAATGCCAACATGGTTGAGAGAAGAAGAGGAGGAATGTGTTATATTTCCTTTCAAGTTGAATTACTGTCCTGATACTTCAACTTATGGTCTTCTCCAGATAACACTTGTATGGTCTCATGCCAAGCTACTTCTCTCAAGGAGTCACTTACATTTCAACAAAACCACTTTTAAAATGATTATATCCAGAAGAGTACTGTGTTCTACACTAGAGGTGCCAAATTCAAGACCACAAGACAGCATATGCCCACAACACTCTCAAGTAAAGCCCAGACTAAATCAGAATATAATTGGGAAATATTTAACAAAATAAATATGAATATATATAATATATAATGAATATATAATATATTAACAAGTTATTAATATAATAAATATAAATAAATAAAATTATAATAAAATATAGATAATGTTACATTTTTAAACTAAGTTTGTACACAGCCCTCAGGAATTCTAACATATGGTTTAGTGGTGCCTGTTTCTACTTAAGTTTGTTCTACACCTTTCTTTCCCACTCAAACCCACTTTAGGTCTGCAGCCATAATGAACTGTTTTTAAAGTTAGAAAATTTGGATTCCAATCTACTCTTGAATAATTACTGTATTATATTGGGCAAAACTTCTAACCTATTAGCCCTTACTACTCACTGAAATGAATTTGCACACATGGAGCTTGATACCTTAATCATTCTGCCCCTTTTATTTCTCTATTTTTTTTTTCATATTTGGCATTACTTACGTGTAATAGTAAGGGAATTTGAAGATTTTCCTGCCCCTTAATAGACCTAAGGGACCTGTCTCTGAGCCACAGGCTGAGATATGGAGCTGATGGTGGGAGAAGCTTGCTGAATGGGTAAAGCAGGAAGGGTGGAGCAGGGAAAAGAGTGAGGGAGAGCTGAGAGAAAGAGAGAGAGCAGGCAGAGAAGAGCAGAGCAGTTAGCATGAGTGAAAGTGGGAGTGATTTTATTTAAGGGAGCCTGTGTGTGGAGAGCCCTCTTAATGGTAATGTAAATGGGAAAATCGTTCCTGTTCATTAATAGGCCTATGTGACCTGTTTAGATCACATAGAAGCCTAAGTCACATGTCGCTGAACCAGTGGAGAAGGAAGGGTGGAGCAGAGCTGGGAGGAAATTGGTCAGATTAGTCAGGACTGGGAAGGACGCAGGCAGACAGGCACAGCTTAGGCTCATGAGTGTTTGTTTGTTTTGGGGAAGGTGCCTGCGGGGGGCAGAGAGGTTTGGAAATGGCTTAGCCCTATGTGGTGATATGCTGTATATACTTCTTGGTTGCTATGACAGATTTTTCTTTCTAGTTCTGGGATTTACCTTTCTGGTGTCTAAATAAATATTTTTCTTCTGCCTTCTATATGGAGAATCTGTTATACTTTGCAACTGAGAGCTATGCTGGCGTACTCAGTCAACCCCAGTGCCTTGGTGATACAGGCCTGAAGGAGGCAAGGCTTGGGGATGGCAGTGCTCCTTCTATTGGTAATGTGCAAAAACTTTGTTGTTACTATGGTGGAATTATCTTTCTGGTATCTGGATAAATATTTTGGTTTTGTCTTTGAGGAAAAGAGTTTATATTTTGCAGATTTACCCTGGAAATATGAATGCATATCCACAGTGGCTGCTGTGGGTTATCACACTGGTGTCACACTATGGCACAGTGATATCCCATTCAATTCCCCAGTAAACACTGGACACGTATTTTGTTGCCAAATTCTTGCTATCACAACTAATATTTCTCTAAACATTTCTATACCTATGGGTCTTCCTTAGAACACAGGTCTAGAAGGGAAATCTCTGGGTCAAAGGATATGAATCATTTTAGCACTATGTCTTGAACTCCTAAATGTTACCTCAATAGCTGAATGAATTTACAATGCTCAACTGCCTTATAAATATATCTCACAGGAGACACTGGATGCTTGAAAATTTAAGAGGAAAAGAGTTCAAAATGTGAGTTTTTTGCATAATGCAAACCTTTCTTCCTAACCTCCCCGCTCATGTTTCAGTTGTTCAACATATTTGCTAATATGGTGGATTTGAGGTGATAGTGAAGTATTATTGCTTTTGTAAGTTTCCTTAACAGGCCCCTAGGTGGCATCCTGGGTAAGAATACAGGAGACGCAATCCAGAAGGCCAGGATCCAGGAAGACCTGAGTTCAAATCAGAACTCAGACATTAGATATGCGACTCCATGCACGTTCTTTAACCTCTGTCTCTACCTCAGAGTGTTGTTTTGAGGATAAAATGAGATAACTTACACATAAAACTTTGCAAACCTTAAGGCATTATATAAATCCATACAGTTACTATTTCTATGATTAGTAGAAATTTTGAACTTTTTTGGGGTGGAAGTAGCTATTGAAAGTTTGCTTTTCTTCTTTTGAAAACTGTTCATACTTTATGACCACTTGTCTGCTGAAGGATGAATTGTAATTATGGCCTAAAGCTTAAATCAATTTTTCTAAGAATATCCTCATAGGTAGCTCAGTGTATAGAGAGCCAGGCTGCCATTCAGGACGACCTGAGTTCAAATACAACCTAGACACTTACTAGCTGTGTGACCATGTTTGACTCACTTAACCTCTGATTGCTTTAATTGACTGGAGAAGGAAATGGCAAAGCACTCCAGAATCTTTGCGAAGAAAGCCCCATGGACAGTGTTGGTGTGTTATGATCTACTGGTTTACAAAGAGTCAGACATAACTGAACAGCAGCATCTTGAATGATAGAGAACAATTATTCCATTTTCTGTTGCTTTGTAAACTGAGAACTTGAAAGAGTAAAAATCCTATCCTATTTCTTCTGGATTCTAATTTCAAGAAAAAAGTCAGGAGGGATGTGTAAATTAAAAAATATATATATGTATGTCTTTATGTCTCTATAATATTATTCTCAAAATCATTCTATGAGATTTACCAGTTTATCAGAGGTCAATGATAGAAAAACCAAACCAAACCAAAAAAAAATGTTAAGAACTCCTAATCTCGAAAATGGAGCTGAAGATTAGCAATCACCCTCCATGTCCAAATGTCATCCCTGGGACAAGTCCCTAAACTGAGTGCATTAACTCCCCAAGAGCAGGGCACTAGAGCCTATGGAGGTCCAATTCAATAGTAGCTATTCCGATTGGAGACAGGAAATAAGTAGCAGGACAGATAGGAAAAGCAAGACTGTCCTCTGATACATTAGCTCTGTGACTCTTGGTAAGTCACTTGACTTACCCAGTGTAGCAGATATTATCTCAGGTTTCATTTCCAAGAACTGATGATTTTTTTTTTTTAACTGTGTAGGGAGTTGACTAGTTGGGAGTCCCTTACACCAATTAAATTCCCCTAACAGAGTAAAACAGTAAAAATAAACAAAAGAACTTCTTCCATTGCATCCCTCATAGTAGTAGGGAAATTGGGGATAAATGGTAAAAATTTTTCTCCAGTCCACATCTTACCATAGACTAACTATATTTTTGCCAAACCTTTTTTTTTTCCAGGCAGAAGAATTGTGAGTGAGAGGAGAATGATTTTGTTCTGTTTGAATTTATTTAGGTTATTAATTCTTTTATTTACCATAACAGTAAAATATCTAACATCCCATTTTCTTCTATTTTTTTAATAATGTGAGATTTTATAATTAGACTTTTTTTATACATTTGTGATTTACTTTGCTAATTCTTATAAAATAAGAACTGTATAGTAAAGAGATTAGAGTATTGCATTTAGAATCAGAAATACTTGAGTTATAATCCATTTTCTGATCTTTATTAGCTCTGTAACTACACAACTCATTTAATCTTTTTGTAATTCAAGCAACGATCATCTCAAGAAAGTAGTTAGTGATTAGGATTTCTGTGGGTAGATGGATTCGCCATACCAGGAATTCTTCATGTTGATGAAATTACAGATCCCTTGCACACTCACATATGATGTAAGATGGTGCTTTCAAATATGTTTCTCCATAGACTGTATTCCAGTTCTGCTGAATTTTCTTCCTGGATGAAGAGTTCTTTCCCTAGTAATTAGCATTACTGGATTTATTGAACAATAGATAGATATGCATATTCTCTTCTAGATAATATTTATCTTATCTATTACACTGGTTAACATTTCTTTTGAAAAAATCTAGCCCCAGATAGTTTTAACAATAATTATTTTTGTAGTATAGATCTTCATCTGTTAGTGCTGAGCTCCATTTCTTTTGGATAGTTTTCTCCCTGTATTTCCTTGATATTTTATTACTTCAAATGAATATTGTTATCATTTTATCTATTTCTATATAATATTCCTCTAGTAATTTTATTAGTCAAAAACTAAATGTGTAAAGTAATTATAATTGTGTCACTTTTACTATATTGACATAGAACAATCATAATTAATTAACCGGCCAATTATTAGGCCTTCTTTTATTCATGCAAAAAAATTTTTTTTGTAGTTACAGTGATATAAGCCCTACAAATGTCTTAGTACATTAATTACTTACCATTTAATCCATTTTGGCATCACAAAGGACTTTCATCTCCTATTTCTTGCTCTTTTGTTTTGTTGATGTCATGCAAAGAAGTGGATGGCTTTTTGTAAACTTATTTTGCATTCTCCCATATTCCTGAATTTATTTAGCATTTTTATTTTTTTTGCTGGTTCTCTAGTGTTCTTATAGGTAAATAATCACTTAATTTGCAAATAGATATCATTTTGCTTCCTATTTGCATGCACAAACTATTTCTGAAAAGTAATGGTGGAAAAAAGAACATTTTTTCTTTATCTATGAACGTATTGGTAAAATTTCTTGTGTTTCATCCTTATTAATATTTATAATATATTTATAATAATTATAATAATTAATATTAATAATATCCTTAATAAGGCTAATAATCTTGCATTTAGATAAATTGTTTGAATATGTGAGTGCAATGTCTTTTTATTTTTATGTCTTTGGTTTTGTTAACCTAAGTATTTCATTTTATCTAAGGATTTTTGTTTCTGTTTGATAATCATTACATTTGAAAGTCATAATCATATGTTAAATTTATGTGTTATCTATTTGTGAACCATCCTGGAATTTAAGTTAAAAATCCAACTGGGTCATAGTATAGTATAAATCTATTTCTATTGCACCTTTGTTAATAGTTTATTTTATATTTTTTCATCAAAATCAATGATATTGGTCTCTAGATATCATTTTTGTTTTAAAAATTAGAACTTTATATTTTCCATGTAAGTACTTTCTTAAGTTGTTTCCCTAGTGTTTTTACTAAAAAGCTTTACTAAAGTCTTCATTTGTTCTTTAAATATTTGATAAATCCATTTGAACCAGTTCTGACACCTCCCCAATCCCCACCATTGGCATTTATTTATTGCTTTCTTGATTCATCTTTTTGAGTTAGTCAAAAAATAGTTCCCAGTATGTCTCTGACATTGTCCTAAGCTTCATGGATACAAACAAAGCAAGCCAAGGAACTCAGAGTCTAATATATGTAAACAACTATGTAGAAATAAACTCCATGTAGTATAGCTTGGAGATATTCTCAGAAGAAAGGCTTTAGCATTAAGCAGGATTGGGAAAGGCTTCTTGTAGAAGGTGCTGATTTAACTGGGACTTGATAGACTCCAAGGAACCAAGGATGAGATGAGGAGGAAGGATATTATAGGTGTGAAGTACAGTCAGTGAAAATCTGAGAATCTGGAAATGGAGCATCTTTTTAAAATTATAATAAGGACACCAGGGTCACTGTTCTGAAGAATAGGAGAGTAAGGTGTAAGAAGACTGCAAAAGGGGAGTGCCAATTATGAAGATTTTATATTTGATCCTGGAGGTTATAGTGATGTACTTAAGTGTTTTGTGTGTGTGTGTGTGTGTGTGTGTGTGTGTATGTGTAGTGTGTAGTGTGTTTTGAGGGTGTGGGATAGAACCTGATCATGCATGCATTTTAAGAAGATCATTTTTGTAACAAAGTAGAGGACACACTGATGTGAGGAGAAACCAACCAGTACGCGATTCCAATTGTTCAGGCATCAGATAATGAGGTCTTGAAATTAACTGATGGCATTTGTTAGGAGAGGAGAGTATATATTTTTATGAAAATAAAATAAATATTGTTTCTAACAGATTGGGTATGGAGAGTGAGAAAGAGTTAAGAGTCAAGGATAACCCCCAGGTTGTGAGCCTGGGTAACTGGAAGAATAATGGTACCCTCACTGGCAATAGTGAGTTTGGAAGGAGGGAGGTTTGGGAATTATAGTTTTGGATGCTTTTGAACACCTTCCATTCTTAGAGGTGGGGAGGGGAATAATGCACTGTGTGCTCATCTATGTATAACACAAGTAATTTTATGATGACAAGAGCACAGATAATATCAATATTTAGAAAAGACTTTACAGAAAAAGTGGCAGCTGAGATCAGCCTTAAAGGAAGACAAATATCCTGAGACACAGAGTATTAAGGAGGGGTTTCACTCTAGGCTTAAGTGAAGCCTATGCCACTGCTCAGAGGCAGGAGGTGGAATATCAAGCTTCTTCTGGGGATGCTGGATGGCCCTGAATTGTAGAGAATCATTATTTTTTAAGTATCAGAATTGTCAGTGACTTAATGGGCAATGGATAGGCACATCATGGATGTCATTACATGGCAGAATATTACCAAAAATGATCTGAACATAAGAAGTGGTTTAAATGACATTTTCATGTATATTCATGATTAGGAAGGGGAATCTCAATTAGGGAGAGTACTGGTAAATGTATAGCTCAAGTGCTGTATTAGAATCAACAGGATATTAAACGATTTTAAAATTAATTTAAAAAATCTCTAGCAGGTCAGTGGATTGACTATACATTCTTTTTCAGTGGAGGAAGTCAAAAGCAAAGTCTCAAAAGATGAGTCAGGAGGAAGAGAAAAAAAGGCTGTTAACTGAGAAAATTATACAAAAATGTCATGACAATAATTTCCCAAGACAAGAAGGCAGAGGGGCTATGATGCATTCTTAGAGTAATGTGAACCTTACTGATGAAATCATATGTCCACCATTGTCTTTATGTGATTTGATCGTATATCACTCCGACACTCTTACCTAAGCCCTCCAGGAATTTTCTGATTAACATTCTTACTTTTCTTTCCTGGGGGTAATATCAAGAAAGTGCACAAGAGGACAAAGCAAATGTAGGCAACTGTGAATTACCTGATATTCAGAGGTTTTCCAGGCATCTGGTATCTGAATGTAAATGATGCCTATTGAAGAAGAATAGTTACTACTGCCTAAGGGAAAGTAGTTTCAAAGTGCTGAAAAGCCCTGGAATGCAAAGTGCTTTGGTAAAATCTCAGACTACAGGATATGTTACAAGGTAGGGACAAAAACAAGGGCCTGTGGAAAATATGCTGTATTCTTTAATTGACTCTCTCTTTGGAATTTCGAAGACAGCAAGGTTTGGACTCACACCAGCCTCAACTCAGACTATGACTGGTTTATTTGCATATTGTTCACCTTAGGTGACATTTACAACAATTTTCTTCTTTCATTTGCTGAGAAGCAAGTGAGATCTTTGTCTCTTTTTCTTAAATTTCAGCATAAAGATATAATATTTTGTACAAATCATCTAATAATTTCATGATTAAAAAATGATAAAAATATTCTTAAGTTCCTTGGCAACAAAGCTACTTGAAGAAATGTTAACTCAAACAGGCATATGATGGACAGAGGTTCCATAGTCATATCTAAAATTGAATTCTTATAACATTTTGAATTTGTAGTATGTTTTCAGAAAAAAATAACTTTAACATTGTTTGATGACTGGCATATGTGAGACATGCATAAATACAAATTGAAAGAGCTGAGTCAACAGTGAATAAACATTTACTACAACTTTCCACTAGTATATTATTATTCATGGATTCCTTCCATGATAATATTATACTGATAATCAAAACATTTGCATGCATAGTAAAATGTGAAAGATGGCAACTTGATCTGATAGAATGACTTAGGTTTCAAGGTCCACTCTACCACTAGCTCAGCTATCTGGCTTGTGCATATTTCATTTTTCATGCCTCATTTTCCTCTTCTGGAAAAGAAGGGACTAGTATAAATTATCTCTAATATCCATTTGAGCTCAAAAGTTCTATCATCTTATTGCATAGTTCTGATTTTTAGCTTGCCACCTAGAATCTTTGGAGACTTTTCCTGGGCTAAGTTAAGGTGCTCTCTTGCTTTGAACTGAAATCTCATCTTCTTCCCAGTTAAAGAGCTCATTCGTACTTGTGTATTATTTGGCATATTCTAATCTCTGTTACTTCTCCAATTTATGCTTTTGGGTTTTCTGGGATAAATAGATTTACTTACTACTCACTATCTGCCCAGATAATTCTCACACCAAATTAGATTCCAATGTTGATATGGGAGAAATCCATGAAATTTTTGCCATAAGTATATCCCCCTACCTGCTTGCTCCATTGTTTCACTTAATAGCTATAAACTCTTTTGGTTGAAAATTTTATCATGAGATACTACTGAAAAATGAAACTTTCCATGACATCATAGTGTTCTAGAAAAATAAAATGACAAGTTTAGAGCACAGATAAGAGGCAATTAGCCAGTATATATTTAATGCATGTTCAAAAACAAAATATTTCTTAGGGACTCAAGCAGAGACTAATTAGGACCCAAGTCTCGTTATTTTCAGGTTCCCTGAAAATACCAATTCTCCCTCAAGAGTAATTCTTTGACCTGACACCATTGTTATTTCATGGTAGCTATTCTGTTTCATCATCTTGTGTTGAGATACTGCTAAGCTGACTGAACCTTATGGCTCCAAAGGAATCATTGAAATATATTTCCTTAATCTGCTTGCTACTCACATGCCTTTGGTCAATTTTTTAAAGGGTATTATATTCCTAAATAAGTTTGCTTTGTTTTTAATATGATTTTGAATTCAAAAATTTAACTAATAATTTGAAGGAAACCATGAATAGAAAGGTACAATCAAGATCAAAATGGACTCAATTTCAATTATACATGGGACAATTACAGGATAAGTAACACAGGGTGTGGCACTTAACTCTGAGACTCAATTTCTTCTTTTGTAAAATGGGGACCATAGTAAGGACTAACTCAGAGGGTTGTTATAAGGATCAAATAAGACGATGTACATAAATTAATCAAAAATCATTTATTAAATACACAATGTATAACAGATATTATGTGAGGCTCCAGGAAACAGAAACAAAAAAGGAAAAATCCCTGATCTCAAGGAGTTTAGATCTATCACATAAAGGAATTGTTAAATCTTAAATTATTACATAACTGTCAGTTTTTAATCTATGTATATATGTATCTATGTATCTGTCTGTCTGCCTGTCTATCTATCATCTATCTATCTATCTATCTATCTATCTATCTATCTATCTATCTACCTATCTATCTATCCATCTATCTGTCTGTCTATTTGTCATTCAATCAGTTCAGATCTATAACTTCACCAGTTTAGGAAGGTTCCCATAAGAAAATACTTTAGAATTGTAGGTTAGAACATTTTACCCCCATACATAGTCTCAACTAGTTGCCTATGAAACTTGAGAAGTTATTTGAAGTTGCCCAGCATGACACCACAGCATGGTGTTCTCTAGTTACACTCTAGTGACACTGCCTTTCACTATCATTGTCACTATCATTTTATCAAAAACAACCCTTGTATGGAAAGTACTCCCAGGATTGACTTTCTTCTCTACCATCAATTGTTGAAAAATTGCCACCAATGTGGCAGACTAGCCAACCTAGCTGAACCCCAAGAGGGGATGGGGAGAAAAAGAGAGAGAGAAATAGAGAGGAGGAAGGGGGGGATAGCATGATAGCATGTGCCAGACAGATCCTACAACCTCAACTAACATCTTTCCTCAGCCTAAGACCCTGTTTCTAAAAACCTGGGAATATCAATGTCATAGATAACTAGCAAGTCTTTCAGACTGGCCCCTGAAACTATAATCAACAGAAATAACCCTTGTGGAAAAGGGATCTTCCATCCTTCCCTCTACCAAAAGCTGTTGACCAATAATCAATCACAAACAAGCAGGTAAGCCAAGAGCACCACAAGTTTAGCACGTCTCAGATCACTAGCCCTACCTTTGATTGGTCATAGCCCAGGAAAGCCAGCTGTGCAGAGATGTGACCAGGCTTTTCTTATGCTGCAACCCTTGTCTCCTCAGCAGCTGTGTACTGAAGAAGCAACTGTGTACTGTGTACTGGCTTTATTAACAGAAGGTACATTGACATCTGCTTTGGTGCACTCCAAGGACCTTAAGACTTTTACAACTCAAATCAAGAAATCAAATAGTATCTATTATAATTAATAATATTAATAACTAATAATATTATTAATAAAGCCTCTATTATGTGCCACTGGGGATACAAACAAGGCAAAAAACCAAAATATCCCATTCCCTGTTATTACAGAGCTCATAGGTTAATGGAGGAGACACCATGTAAGTAACTCTTTACCAACAAGATATACACATGATAGAGTAAAGACAATCTCAGGGGGAAAAAACTAAGATTAAAGAGGACTGGGAAGGGTTTCTTGCAGTTGAGAGTTGAAGGAATCCTGGGAAGCCAAGAAGCAGAAATGAGAAAGGACAAAGTTTCAAGCATGGCAGGACAGCCAGTGATTTGAGGATGAAATATCCTCTAGATATTGACTCTTTCTGTTAGAATGTGATCTCCTTGAGAGTGGGGATTCTCTTGCTTTCTAGTTCTTGATAAAAAGTATTTTCACTCCTTTATTATTCACCTATCCATTCATTCATCATTGATTAACAAGTCACCAAAGTCATTATTTTGAAGAAGCTTACATCTGAATATGCAAACATTTTAAAATCTTGAGATTTCTATTTATTTTATGATTTTTAAAAGTACCAAAAATATTAGCAATCAAGTTCCTGAAAAGGAAAATAGGCTGAATTTTCTTCCTTTGTTTTCATATTTTCTTTCATGACCTCTCTATGGTAGAAATCTTGTTCAGACAGTTCTGTTACTCCAAGATGGCAGACCCTACATGGGTGAGAAACCATGGTTGCGATCCATCTTTCCTGTCAGACAGTCTCATCAGTCCCACCACTTTTTACCCTATTTGTTCTTTCTACTTTGAGTTATAAAAATTAAATAGGCTAGGGAATTAAATTCCCCATTTCTTAAGAATGCCTCTTAATCAGGATTGAGATTAGAAGCTAGAGCTACACAAGAGAGCTAGTCTTTTTACTTGTTTACGCACTGTAGTTTTAGTGAACAGGACTTTCGGAGTCCCTGAGCTGTCACATACCTTTCAAACTAAAGACCCTGACAAGTAATCTTGTTGTATGATAACTTTTATCAATTCCCTGCTGCCACAGAAAGTCAGGGGCTTCTTCAGAGTTTATGATGCCTTTTGGGAGGAAACTGAAACCTTCTGAAATCAGTCTTGGTTCAGGTCTGTTGAATCAAATCTGAGAAGGAAGGAGTGGCAATAGCTACCAGAATTCATTAATCCTTTTCAATATCACTGTCAGGAAAAAGACTCCTCAGAGGAATACTATTCCTATGTAATATTTGTAGGAAGAGGAATTGTTCTAGGGATAGAACAGTTGCTGAATTTTGAGTGAGTGGAAAAACTTATTCACCTGCCTAGTAATTGTGTTATTTCTGAAAGCTAGTGTAGCTAAGAGAATAACCAGGATACTTAAATAGAACCTGGGGTGGATAAATGAAGAGCTTTGAAAAAAAGATAGGGCTAACCTTACCTACAAGAGACAGGTCACATTCCAAAAGAGTTTATAAAAGTGAGAGCATTGATTTTCTTCTACACTCAAGGAGCAAGACTTGGCAGATATTTAAAGCCTCCAAAACCTAGGATGTCTCCAAGTAATTGCCTACATTAGACAATTTTGTGTGGTTACAGCTAGAAAAATAGCTCTCTACAGATGGGTCCATATCATGACACTTAGGTGTCCTCATCAGTTTTTCAAATTATATTTGCGTAGATTATGGGCAATGGAACCCTTCATACCCTTTACCTAGTAACCATACAGAGAATTACTTCAGTAAAAGTTTTAGGACTTAGATAGGATTTGGAGAGCAAGTCTTGTAGTTTATTTTACCTAAGAGCATTGGAAGCTAAAGTAAAAACACAAACTTTTCTTCTAATAACATTTCCAACATAATAATATAACATGAACAGTGGTTGGGGAATGTGGTTGTGCTGATGAATGAGAAGACAAGGAGAGAAGGAAAAGGAGAGTGAGAGACACACACAGAGACAGAGAAAGAGAGAGATAGAGAGAGGAACACAGAAAGACAGAGAAAGAGACGGGAGACAGCGGGAGGCGAAAAGACAGACACAGAAAGACAGAGAATGATGGGAGAGAGAGAGGAAGAGATGGAGAGAGACATGCAGAGAGAGATAGAGACACAAAGAGATGGAGACAGAAAGAAAGAGAGGGGAGACAAAGAGACAGAGGGAAGGAGAAAGACACAGAGGGAGACAGAGAGAGAGAGAGGGAGGGAGGGAGGGAGAAGCAAAGACAGAGGGAGAAAGAGAGGGGAGATGAAGAGACAGAGGGGAGAAAGACAGATACAGAGAAAGACAGAAAAAGGAGGGAGAGGGAAAGAAATAGGAATAGGAAGAGGGAGAGAGAAAGAGAGAAAGAGAGAGAGAGACAGAGAGAGAGAGAGAGAGAGAGAGAGAGAGAGAGAGAGAGAGAGAGAGAGAGAGAGAGAGAAAAGAGAGAGAGAGAACACAACAAAGTGCTCATAGATGATTTAAAAAAAAACCACTGACAACAGAAACAAAGTCTTGTTTTATCAGATTCTCTGGGCAAATTTGATTTGGAAGAAAATCAGGGAATAGAAAATAACCAGATATCATTTTGATGGTCACTTTTCTAAGCATAGATATGTGGCTTATGTTGTTATGTTCATTTTGAACCTATAACTTGTAATATCAAAAATAAGTCACCTAGGCACGAAATCCCTGAGGCACAGTATATGGTGTGACTATAATCATGATTTTGGAAATCACAAGAAAGAATATATTCATTTCTAGTTTATGAATCATTAGCTATAAATAATACCTATACCTTCTGATACTCTGATGGATCTGCGATATCATCAAAGTGGGTGCTGACCCTAATGATGCAGCCTTTTCATGATCACCCATCTGTATGTTCTTGTCCATGACCTTCTGTAAATATCTTTTGGTCCTCACTATTCAAGAATCATAATAGAATATGTAGGATATCTATTGGTTATTCCTTGATCTTATTACCTGACTGGTCCATCATTTCTTCTGGTTATATATTTCCCTGTAGATTCCTCTCTTTATGCAATTGTGCCTCTACACTGAATTTCTGTAATAATTTTCTTACTCCTCCTACTAGCTCAGATTCTGATAACACCATGAGATTTACAAAATACTTTCTTCACAATAACCCTGCATAGGTGAGATGATGAGAGGAGGGATTGATTCTATTATTTACATTTTCAAAACAAAACAAACAAAGCAATGAGCCACAGGGAAGTTTTAGTAGCTTTTCATTACAGAAATGAGGAAACCAATGCCTACACCAAAATTACTGTAACTTCAATTCTAATATTTTATATCCTATATGCTTAAAACCTTTCACAGTGATTATTTTTGCTATATATCTCTAAAGGTAAGACTGTATTATATGACAGCTAGAAGAAATGAGAATATAAAGGAAATTTTTGAGTTATTTCCATTTGTCAAGTTAATTATATATATGTATATATAGATAGGTATACATATATATTTATGGATGTATAATCATAAGTAGCACAAATGCTTTTCCTTTATCAACCAGATATTTTATATTATAATTATTTTACTATTTTCTGTATATTTGTGATTGTCTATCTCCATACATTTGGGTCTAAGTGGTAACATGGGTGGACATGAACATATAAGTAGAGTGCTCCCTGGGAATGAGTAGATGTGACAATAGTCATGTCATTCAGATTCCAGATCCTGGTTGGGCCCAAGCTTCAGTCTGCAATAGCATTTAAGAATGTCACTTTGGGGGGGGGGGGTGGAGCCAAGATGGCAGAGTAGAAAGACTCACGTATGCTAGCTCCGAACCCACAGCCCATGGATTTAATGTAAGAGGAGCTTCCCACAAGTTCTGGATCACTGCAGGGTGTGCAGAAACAGAGTGGAAGAGATTTCCATTCCAGAGAGCCCTGGAGGGCCATCCCCCCGGGTCCATTGTGCCCCGGAAAGCAGAGTCCACTCCTGTGCTGCCCTGGCCACAGCCCCAGAGGAGCTGATCTGAGCAGGCTTCAGGGACAGAATCTCCGGCAGCTGGGAAAGTCCCTCCGCCCACAGATGCTACAGGTCAGTGAGAGAGACGTCTGGTCTGGCCGAGAGGGGAGCGGGGTGTCTCCATGACTCAGGCCCCCTTGGGAGGCAGCGGCGGTGGCAGAGGCAGGGGCAGGAAGCGGCGGAGGCAGAGGCAGGGGCAGTGGCAGCAGCGGCGGCCCCCCAGGACTCCCTGAGCAGGCAGGATCTTCATTACTGAAGGTCTCTGCATAAACCACCTGAAGGAGCTGAGACTGGGAGATGGCCCTGTCCCCACCCGCTCCATTACTGAAGGTCTCTGCACAAAGCCCCTGAGGGAACTGAGCCTGGGAGGCGGCCCTGCCCCCACCCCAGCACCAGAACTTAAGCTCACATTGAATAGCAGCCGTGCCTGCCGTGGAAAGGCCATTTGAATCTCAGACCCCAAGCACTAGCTGGGCGGATCTAGGCAGGGGTGGACAGGAATCTCAGAAGTCAAGTAACTGGCTGAGAAAATGCCCAGAAAATTGAAGAAAAATAAGACCATAGAGAGCTTCTTTGAGCAGGTGCAAATGTTCCCGCCTTTCAACTCTGATGATGAGGAACTATTCTTACCATCAGAGAAAGACGTGGAGGGCGGGGCCTCTGTATCCCAGACATCCCAGGGGGATGTCGGGTGGGATCAGATCTTGGAAGAGCTCAAAAAGGATTTTGAAAAGCAAGTTAGACAGGTGGAGGAAAACTGGGAAGAGAAATGAGAGAGATGCAAGAAAAGTATGAAAAACGGGTCAATACCTTGGTAAAGGAGACCCAAAAAAATGCTGAAGAAAATAACACCTTGAAGAATAGGCTCACTCAATTGGCAAAAGAGGTTCAAAAAGCCAATGAGGAGAAGAATGCTTTCAAAAGCAAAATTAGACAAATGGAAAAAGAGGTTCAAAAGCTCACTGAAGAGAATAGTTCTCTCAAAATTAGAATGGAACAGATGGAGTCTAATGACTTTCTGAGAAACCAAGAAATCACAAAAGAAAACCAAAAGAATGAAAAAATGGAAGAGAATGTGAAATATCTCATGGGAAAAACAATTGACCTGGAAAATAGATCCAGGAGAGACAATTTAAAAATTATGGGACTACCTGAAAGTCATGATCAAAAAAAAGAGCCTAGACATCATCTTCCATGAAATTATCGAGGAAAACTGCCCTGACATTCTACAACCAGAGGGCAAAATAAGTATTGAAAGAATCCATCAATCACCACCTGAAAGAGATCCAAAAAGAGAAACTCCTAGGAATATTGTGGACAAATTTCAGAACTCCCAGGTCAAGGAGAAAATCTTGCAAGCAGCTAGAAAGAAACAATTCCAGTATTGTGGAAATAAAATCAGGATAACTCAAGATCTAGCAGCTTCTACATTAAGGGATTGAAGGGCGTGGAATAGGATATTCCAGAAGTCAAAGGAACTAGGACTCAAACCAAGAATCACCTACCCAGCAAAACTGAGTATAATACTTCAGGGAAAAATATGGCTTTTCAATGAAATAGAGGACTTTCAAGCATTCTTGATGAAAAGACCAGAGCTGAAAAGAAAATTTGACTTTCAAACACAAGAATGAGAAGAAGCATGAAAAAGTAAACAGCAAAGAGAAGTCATAAGGGACTTACCAAAAGTGAACTGTTTACATTCCTACATGGAAAGACAATATTTGTAACTCTTAAAACTTTTCAATATCTGGGTAGTGGGTGGGATCACACACACACATGTACACGCATGCACGCACACATACATACACACATGCATGCACATACAGAGACAGAGAGCACAGAGTGAATTGAATAGGATGGGACCATATCTTAAAAGAAATTAAGGTAAATAGTGAGAGAGAAAGGTAGGGGGAGGAAAGAGGGTGAAATGGAATGGGGTAAATTATATGTCATTTAAGAGGCAAGCAGGAGACTTTTTAGTGGACGGAAAAAGAGGAGAGCTGAGAAAAAAAAAAAACAAAAACAAGAAGTTTACCCTTATCACATTTAACTAAAGGAAGGAATAAAATGCACACTCATTTTGGTATGAAAACCTATCTTACAGTACAGGAAAGTGGGGGAGAAGGAGCTAAGCAAGGTGGGGGGGATGATGGAAGGGAGGGCAAAGGGAGGAGGGAGCAATTTGAAGTCAATACTCGGGGAGGGACAGGATCAAAAGACAGAATAGAAACAATGAGGGGCAGGATAGGATGGAGAGTAATTCAGTTAGTCTTACACAGTACGACTATTATGGAAGTCATTTGTAAAACTACACAGATAGGGCCTATATTGAATTGCCTGCCTTCCCAAAGGGAACGGGTAGGGAAGGAGGGATGGGGAGAATTTGGAACTCAAAGTTTTAGGAACAACTGTTTAATATTGTTGTTGCTACTAGGAAATAAGACATACAGTTAATGAGGAATAGAAAGTCATCTGGCCCTACAGGACAAAAGAGAAGATGGGGATAAGAGAAGGGAGGGATGATAGAAGAGAGGGCAGATTGGAGATAGGGAAAATTAGATTGCTCGGTGTATTGGGGTGGGGGGAGGGGATGAAAGGGGAGAAAATTTGGTACCCAAAATTTTGTGAAAATGAATGTAAAAGTTAAATAAATAAATTTTTATCAAAAAAAAAAAGAATGTCACTTTAATAATAATCAAACTGTGTGCATTCTGTTAATCTTGGAAGCTGTAATTTCCAGTGCATTTACATGTACATGGTAGATTTGTTTTCCTTTTTCAAATACAAACCCTTAGGTTTTTTTTTCAATCCTGATTCTCTGATGAGAAATCAAGAAGCCAGAGATTTTTATGTTATGAGGAGCAGCCAGTTTCTGTGTTGCTTATCAGGTTTGCAGATGATGGAAGTTTCTTTAGAAAAGAGAGTAAAAATGTTGGATAACAGAATGAAGATTTCAAATGATTTTTCATGTGCCAAAATGACTAACTAAAACTAACATTCTGAAATCAACTAGGGATAAATGTAAAATTCTCCACTTTGATATGAAAATCAATCACAAGAATCCGAAAGGCAAGAGATCTGACAATGAAGTCTACAGGTAGGTGGAATAGTGAATATACTGCATCTAGAGTCAGGAATAATTGCATTTGTATCCTGCCTCAGACCCTTACTACCTATTTGAGGCTGAGTCAGTCATCAGACCTTTTTGGTTGAATTTCCTTTCTATTTGATTCTTTTTCATCACTGAATCATGCCATGAATGAAAACAACTGGTCCAGGTTTAATCTGAAGCTGAAATTAGCCTGGACAATTAATAGAAAAAAAAGCCTAATCAGAAAGATAATTTTTAATCTAGGAGAGGCAGTTATAGAGGGCATAGAAAGGTGGGCTTGGAATTGATGAGATCTGGGTTTTGCTCTTGCCTCAGACAACGACTAACCATATGTATGAGCTTTGACAAGTCTGGAAAGTAGCATTTCTTTTTATTATCCAGTGCATCATTTTGATTGCTGTGATTCATATCAAGGTTCAAGGTGTTAGTTTTACCTGTAGAAGGGAGGCTAAAGATGGATCAAGTAAGCATCATTGGTATGATTCATCTTATTGTTAACAATACTGGTTGTTATTATTACCAAGTCTAAGATCAGCTCTGGGGCATCCCAAGCTATTGGCCTATCTTAGAGATCCTGAGACTGCTCCAGGTGAACCTTTGCTGTCATCTTGGTTCCTAAGCTAAATATATGACCAGCTCTGGGTGACCTGACATTGATGATATAATTCTGAGCTCTGCTCTGAATCCATGATCCTGACATACTCTGTTCCACAGTTCTACCCTGATCACTTGCATAAACTTGATATAACGTAGGGGTGCTGAGAACCTCAAAATGTCAGGATACAGTGCAGTGTCACCTGGAATGAATTCACCCACTCAAACCATCTTATACTCAAGTGGAAAAGCTTATAGATGCAGGTAAATTTCCTTAGGGAATTTGCAGCTTAATGGGGGTGATGCTAAAGCTTATATGGAAAAGGGACAGCAGTTTAAAAAAGTTTAAAAAGAGACCTCAGTTTAAAGGGGGCAACTCCTTAAAAGGGACAGACCCTCCAAGTGAGACAGCTCCTTAAGAGAGATGACCACCAGCTAGGAGAAGCTAGGGATTCTTATAGAGGAAAACCTTCCATGGGAGGAGAAATGGGATAACCAGGAACATGTAGGCAAGGGGCTTGGGGTAGTTCAGTTTCAAACATGTCTAATCACATCATTATTCCATTTGTTTAGCTCAGGGCAGAGGGGCAGAGGCTCCCAGCTCTACCTCTGATTAGCTTTGTATTTTCTTGACCAAGCTACTTGAATCTCATTGTCTCCCAAAGTGGCTTTAAATAGTACTTGAGATAATGAGTTTCTCATTGACCAGTCTATTTGAATCTCACCATCTTGAATATATGATCATCTTCTGGATATAGAAGAAACTTGGTTTCTCCTTCTCTTTCTCAGTCACAACCTGTTTTAGCATCAGTCTTACATTTTTGGGAGGTTATTTGTGGGAAACTGGGCCATACTATTTTGTCTTCCTCTTTCAACTTGGTTCTTCATTCCATACATTAGAAAAAAAATCACTTTGGTGACTGGGGGAAGAACGATGTGAGGCAGGGAGATGAAAGAAAAGTCAACGTATATGATCCAATAAATGTTCATTAAATATCTACTTTATTCAAGTAAGATATATATAAGAACAAAAATGAAATGTTCTCTTCCCACAAAGGGCTTATAATTCATTGAGTGCATGTAACATATAGATACATAAGTAAATATGGAGTTATAGAAAGTTATATCAAATAGCGAAGAGTACTCACCACAATGATAGCTTCAAATATCTTAATGGCTGTCCCATGAAAAAGACTAATTCTGTGTAATATCTATTAACTTAAGTTTTTTAGTGTTTTATAGTTACAAAATACTTAACATCTCTTGATCAGCCCTGTGAGGCAGATAGTAATAAATAGAAATGTGTAGAATTGAGTAAAGTATCATAGTACGAGGAAAAAGCAATAAGAGATCATGTTAGGTGTAGGTCAAACAGTCTTCACATCTGATTTTGGAGGTAATACGGAGACCCTAGAGTTTATTGAGGTGGAGAGATAGGGACATGGTCAGACGTATGCTTTCCTGTGATCCCTTTGGAAACTGAGTGTAAGGGAATAAAACCAGCAAGTTTCTATAATACAAATGATAAGACATGATGATAGTTTCAATATATGGGGTGAGTGTGAGTAAGGACTGGAGACTGATATTGATATCATGAGGCTGATTGAGAAGAGGAGGTTGGTTTGATGACAGTAATAAAAAATGTGGTAAACCAGGATGGTTAAGGGCCCAAGGATGGTTAAGGGCCCCAGGATGGTTAAGGGCCCAAAATGATGACTTTTTTTGGACATTAAGTTTGAGATGACTTTAGGACATCCAGTTTGAAATTGTCCAAAAGACATTTTAGTTATATAGGAGGGGAGCTCAGGAGAGAGATCAAGCTTAGATCAAGTGGGAGTCATTTATATCTTGGGGCAGACCCCACCCATTATGGTAATCAGAACTTATTTTTGATTAAAGGGTAAAGAGAATTTAATCTAGGTGAATTCTTCAACTTAAGTGGACTGAGTGGAGATGAATCCCTTTTTCTAGATTACCAGAGACCAAGTCATCTGAGTAGAAATGAGTCTCTTTGTTCAAGAGCAGCAATAAGTGATGACCAGAGTCACATCCCTCAACCCCTCATTAGAATAAGTCTACTTCTCATTATAATATTCACTCTCTCATTAATTATTAACCAATCAGAATTGATTTTCACCCATTGGGAACAATGCGTTTTCCAAAGGTATTTAGCTATTCCACTGTCTCAAGGTTCATCTTAGGTTTCTGAGAGAACCATGACCTTAATTTATGATTATTTGCCAGTCTTAATTAATAAACTGATTATTAATTGTCCAGCAACTGTTTCTCATACTTTTCATTTATCTTGGGAGGAACTGGAATCAAGGATGATTTACCTTCTCAAAAAGAGTCACCACTTCATGGGAAACGTAAGTTAAGTAGGAGATAGCGGAGGAAGATGTCCAAGTGACCTGAGATGAGGAGGAAGGTAGAAGCATGGAGTCTTGGAGAAAGGTCTCACTATTTTTAACAAAGTATGTAGCAAGGTCTTCAGCTGAGAGTGGAGAAAGGGTTTCTTGAGTGACATGAAGAGTTTGCAATAGCTGCTGTGGTAAGTAGGTTAGTGAACATATCAGAAAGATGTAAAAGATTGCCACAATGAAATGAAGGCTCTCAGGTGAAAGAAAACTCAGTTTAAGACCTTGAGCACAAGTAGATAAACCAACAAGGAAGATATCAATAATAGAAAAGAATATGACCTGCAGATTAGCATGGTGAGTCCAGATATCTATAAATCAATATTGCAAGACAAGGGAAAACTAATCAAGACCTAATGAAGCAGAAGACCCTGTGGATTTCCAAATATGGAACCACATCAGGATGATTTAAATGGTTTAATAGAGACATTATTCAACTGAGAAAAATAGAGATATCTCCACACACTGAGAATAGTAGGAGGTAGATTATATAAGGATTTTTTAAGGTTCCTTGAAATAGCCAGTTCCTTTGTTACATTTAAAATATAATTTGATTTACTAAAACCGATTTAAACGCATTTTTTTCAATACTTCTATTTCATTTAATGTATCAGATCCACAGATTTTGGGAAGCTGACAATTTTAGAAATTAAATGAGACTATAAGAAAATTCACAACCTTTGGGGGATTACAATTCTAAAAGACATCTCTAAGGAAAAGATAAGAGAGGAACAGCAGAATGAGTAGAAGGTAGATACAGAGAGGGGGAAAAAGGGGGAAAATCATATCACACAAAGTCAATACACCTTTTCTCCTAAGAATCATATCACAAAGTCTCAGACAAAGAGCTTCGTTATAAACATCAAGAACATTTAATTTCATTTAACTAAGGAAAAAAATATTGATTATCTGCAAAGCTCAGTACAATCATTAACCCTTGGATGCTTTCATCCCAGCTACCTTGAGAAAAATAATTTAGTGTCAGTGAGTGTGGAAGCAACAGTGAAGGACTCAAATAAACATCCAACAGCAAAGAAACTAAATTAATCAGACCCATGCTTGTCACTAGCATTTTGTTTTTCCTTATTCTAAGAAGCTGCAGTAAGAAAGGTCTCCTTGTGTAGTCTTGCTTTTCATTTCTACCAAAGAGAGTTTGCATATGGCGGGGAAAGGAACCCTGGATGGTTTTCATTCTATTATGTAGTCCCCTTTCTTCAGGCAACAAAGCTGTAATGCAGATACACTAATTTTTCTAGTACAATCTTTCCTTCCATCATTAACACCTCTCAGTATAAAATTCTTAAAAAGAAAAATCAGTGTAATTGTATTGGATACAAACATATCCAAATGTTATCCTTGCTAAACAGACACTTAAATCTGCATTTAAAGATATCACTAACTAGTATTTAATCCCAGAAGCTGAATCAGGGAGGCTTAAAACATTTAATTCTTTAAAAAAATAATGATTTGCACCAGATGCTTTCTCTGCTGTGTTTTGCATCTCATATCTGGAAGCTCTGTATGAAGTCATGTTAGCTGTGTTCACTTCCACCATTCACCACAGGTAAGCAACATAATCAACTCCCTGATTAATGGGGAGGCAGGGACATCTTCTATGCTGTTACTCTTGGATAACATGATGTGGATCACACAGAATCATGTACACCTGAAATATTAAATGTTTTTTCTTGGTAAGAAGGCCAATTGTTTCTCTTGAAGGGTTTTGTCAACAACAGCATGGTTCTCAACAAGATGAAGATCACTTCTTGTTCACAAGAATTACACATTTGTACACTCCTAAGAAGTTCAATATATATTATTGTTGAAGAGAGAGATGAGACAGTGGGCTCAGATTTGGAAGAATTCACTTAGATCTTGTCTTTAGTTAAAGGGAGCTTTATTGATAGAAAAGCAGCAGGCTAGCAATGGAAGAAGGACTAGCAATTTATAGAGAGACAGGGGCTTGTTTTTATAAGGACTGGGTAAGGGAGATCAGGGAATCTTATGACCCAGGATGGGGGAGGGCAGACAAGGAATTCCATGGTCCAGGGAGAAGTTTTACGGTATTTCAAGATAAGGAGAGACTTTAAGGCACCAGGGAAAGAGCAACTCAACCCTTAGGGTGCTTTTGTATCAAGAGACTAGAAGGCTCCTTTAGAAGATAAACCAGGGAAAGGGCAGTTCAACCTTTAAGGCACCTTTGTATCCACATCACTATTACTTGTTTGTTTGTTTTTTTTAATTGCTCTGGTTTGTTGTGAATAATTCTCATTTTACTCACTCATAAAACAGATATTCTTAACATGAACACACATTTTATTTTCTCATAAGTACTATTGTGGAAATGTCAGGGGACAGTAGAAAAATTACTACCTCTGGGAAGACCTGGGTCCACCTACCTCCAATGCTCCATGATGTTAGGTATGTAATTTAACTTACCAACTCTCCCTTACTCATATAAAAAATTAAAGGATTTGACTAAATGGCCTCAGTGGTGTCTTTCAGCTCCAGATCTGTGTTCTCATGATCAACTCTTGATTTGGAAAGACTAGCACTACTCTCCCTCTCTTGCCCCTATACCCTTACCCTCATCTCCCACTCTATAGTCTGGGACAGAAACTTCTGATACCTCTGATCTCCTGGAAGAAATCTCTCAATGTTTTGAGTTATTAGGTAAGGCAGAAGGAATGTTTTAGAGATGGTGTGGTATAGAAAAAAAGAAGTTAGGGCTTAGAATTGGACCTAGTTGATAATGGGATAAGCCATTTCATCTCTCTGATCTCAGTTTACACTTAAGTCAAATACGAGATTGGCTTAGATGAATTCAGTGCTCCTTTCCAGCTCAAATTTGATGATTCTATGAAAACACTTACCTATGTAGAAATATCTTCTAAACTAGGAGTTCTTAATCCTTTGTGTATCAAGAATCCATTTGACTCAAGGACCCTTTCTTCTAATATTGCTTTGTTGTTTATAATCATAATTAAAAAGAAGCCTACAGAAGATTCTAGGAAGATGGCAGAGTAGGTCAAAAAACACCAAGCTCTCAAGATTTTCCTCCACAAGAATTAAAATAACACATTAAGGAGGACAAAACATGGGTGGAGATAAATAAGAATAGGGGCATGACCTGGGTCTTCCTGGGATAATTTGAGAAGATCAGAAGAAAGACCCCAGGAAAAGGTTTGGTACCTGGGAGGAGTAAACACCTCCAGGCTAGGGTCCCTTTTGAAAACCAGCAGCAAGTTTCTTAAACAACAAGACATAAGCAAGCCTTGGAGTTAGTTGGTTTGAGAGGCTGCTTTGACCCCAGCCACAGAAACTTTTAACCCTCTCCCATAGTGGGGGGACTTGGGTTTTTAAGCCTGGGAAGATTGAGAGACCCTCTACTGATAAGGAACACCAGACCCAGGAACCAGCACATGCTTGGTGAGTGCAGAAGCAGTGGTGCAGAAAGTTTCTGGCTGCGGACACTAAACAGGAGGTTGGAAATTTGTCTTTGGTTCCAGGCAGAAGGGAAGAATTGAAGATGTGGGGCAAGAGACACCATTTTCCATACCACAAGTCTAGAGGTGATTACAAAAATGAAGTGATTACCACAAAAAAATGCACAGTCAAAGGAGAAAGAATCCAACCATGGAAAGGACAGAGATGACTGGGGATTGTCTTCAGAAGAAGATATTGAAGTAAAGAAAACATCCAAGAGTAATGTCAGATGGTCACCTGCCCAAAAATAATTCTTAGAAGATCTTAATAAAGAGTTTAAAAACCAAATGACAGAGATGGAGAAAAAACAAAGGAAAAAAATTAGAATAATCCAAGAAAAAAAAAAAGAAGGTTATGAAAGGTAGGTCAACCAATTAGAAAGGGATATGTAGAATCTTTTAAAATTCTTCTTGAGCTCTTCAAAGAATGCTCTTTGGACTTGAGATCAGTTTATATTCCCTTCTGAAGTTTCAGATGGGAATACAGTCTCAATGCTGACCTCTTTGGAATTTGTATTTTGGTCCTTGTCCCCATAGAAAGATTCTATGGTATTTTCTGGTTTGCTTCTTACTCAACGATGATCACACTTTTCCTGGCTTTTAAAGTAGATCTCTGCTTCTGGGGCACAGGGGGCTCTGTCCCACAGTTCTTCTGCCTAGAACTTGAGGTTTTGTGTGCTGTGGCCTCTGGTTCTTTCAGCTAGAAGCTAGAATGCTGGTGCTGAGCTGGCTGGTGTTAGAAAGCAGAGGTCAGGTGAAGTTCTTCTGGGTTTCTCAGGAGTTACCCTGGAGCTGGCTGTCTAAAGGGTAGGGAAGGGTTAGTCTGGCCACAGGAGGTCTTCTCTGCTGAGCTAGTGCATAGACAAGCTCAGCAGTTGGTGAACCAGTTTGTACCCATCTGCATCAGCATCCTCTTTATTCCCCTGAGGTGCTGAGGCACACTTGGAGTCTTGGTGTTGGTGGTTGGTGGCTCTATCCCCCTGGGGCTCAGTATCTCCTCCTAGTTTGCTGAGGTGAAGCTGTCTGGGACAGTGTCCTGCACTGATCCCCTTCAGCCACAGCAATAGGGACCCTCCTCTATGATTTCCCTAGCCTCACGGGTTAAGAGACCATTTGCTGATCTCACTGTTACAGGATTTTTCCTGGGGAAATGTTTTCTGGGTTTTTCAAGGTCAACAAGGGGAGGGGTAGAGCATTTCCCAATCCCTCCACCGTCTTGGTTCCCAGAAGTTCAAGTAGGTGATTTACAGACATTTAATCTACAGACTGATAATCTCAGGAGCAGCTGCTGCAGTTACCTGGGGCTCTGGGTTCTCTGTCGCTCAGTTCCAATGGACTCCCAATCTGTGTGGATGTGCTTGAGATTCTGCAGTGCGACGGCTGCCTCAGACCACCCAGGGCTTTCTGCTCTGCCCTGCCACAGTGTGCTACTACAGTGCTGTGCATTCCTCCAGCCCTGCACAACAGATCCTTCCCATTGACCTTCCAGTCTGTCCTGGGCTGAAAATCTGCCACAATCTGTCTCCTATCAGATTCTGCCACTAAAGAAACCCTTTAGATTCTCCTTTTTAGTGGTATCTGAAGTAATTTGTGTTAGCACTTGGTGAGTAGTTGCTCTCACTCCACCATCTTGGCTCTACCCCTGGAAATCCAGAATCTTAAAGAAGAAAATGACATCTTGAAAATTAGAATTGAGCAAAGTTAAGTCCGAGAAATTATAAAAGATCAGGAAATGGCTAACCAAAATATAAATAATGAAAAAGTTGAAGAGAAAGTAAAACATCTTATAAGAAAAATAACAGATTTGGAGAAAAGATCAAGAAGAGAAAATAGGAAAATAATCAGACAAACTGAAAGTTATGATCAAAAAAAGATTCTTGATACAATAATGCAAGAAATAATTAAAGGGAATTGTCCTCAAGAATTAGAACAAGGAGGGAAATTAGAAATAGAAAAAAAATTCATTTATCACTACTTAAATCCTATGAGGAAAACTCATAAGTATATCTTAGTCAAATCTCTAAACCCCCAGTTCAAGGACAAAATATTAAAAACATCAAGATTAAAATAATTTATATATGGTGGTGCCACAATTAGGCACACAAGACCTAAGAGCAATCCATTAAAGGACCACAGTTCTTGGAACATAATACATCTAACAGGAAAGGAACTGGGACTCTGGTTGAAAATATCATACCCTGCAAGGTTAAGTATTATCCTGAACAACAAAAAAAAATGGATATTTGATAAACTCTCAGACTTTCAAGACTTTATTTTTTAAAAATCCTGAACCTAATAGCGGATATACAAGAGAAATATAAGGTGCATACCAGACTGATTAAAAGGGATTCATAAGGACAGACTCTAAAGGACAGATTGTTTACATATATATACACACATATATAAGCACACACATACAGAGGGCTGCTAGGTGGTACAGTGGATACAGCACCAGTGCAGGAGTCAGGAGGACCTGAGTTCAAATCTCACCTCAGACACTTGACACTCACTAGCTGTGTGACCCTGGGTGAGTCACTTAACCCCAAATGCCTCATCCTGGGTCATCTCCAGTCATCCTAATGACTATCTGCTCATTGGATTCAGATGGCTCTGAAGGAGAAGTGAGACTGGAGACCAGCGCAGCCCTCCCTCACTCAAAACAAAGTCAAATGGAAGTCCTATCATTATTTCTCTGATGGCATGATCTTCTTCAGCAACAAAGGATGAACACACACACACACACAGACATACACACACAGATACACACACACACATTATATATATATATATATATAATGTATATTATAAAATGTATGTCTAAGATTCTTATTAATAAAAGTAAGATTGGGGAAAACCTGAGTAGGATATGAATTTTAAAAGTTAAACCATATAGGAACAGGTAAAAATGAGGTGCAAGAGGAAGCATCAATACAGAGGAATTAGATGGGGGAGGAGGGCTGGTAGTTTTAGTAACCTACTTTCCTAGAGAATGAGTTTAATAGGGAACAATACATATGTATTTGGAAGAGTATAAAAACCTTCTAAATTCAAAAGAAATAAAACAGTAGGGAAATAGGGAGGACAAAGGAGGAATCTTTAGAGGGGAGAGGGAGGGAATAGGTAAAAGGGACATATAAAAGGATGTTTAGATTTTTGAGAATGGGAGGATAGGGTCCTTTGAGGGAGGTAGGCAAGAAAAAGGAGGGCAAGATAGTAGGTAGAAGTTAAGCAGGCAGGAGGAACAGGAAATGAGATATGCTCAAACATAAAAAACAAAGATCAGGAGTAGATTATGTTTGGGAAAGTACATATGTACATGGGTATGTATATATCTATAACTATAGAGAAATGTATCTAAACTTTATTGTAGCCTTCTGGAGGTTAGGGAGAGGGGAAAAAAGAACAAAGTAAAAATATGCACAACAAAGAAAAAAATAACTCACAAGGAAATAAAGAAAAGCTGGACAATTTTCAACACATGTTATTTATCATATAGGCTTTCTTGAAACGAAAATTTATTGCTATACCTTTTGAATCCTCTCTTATGTATGTTTATGCACATGTTATGCTTTTTTCCCCCTTTTAACTTTGTATTTAAGTTTCAATATTTAATTTTATGACGTATTCGTGGTTCTTTTTCTATTCGGTATTTGTGTTCTGGTATTTGAATCTAGAATAAAATGAAAAGCTGCCCCTCCTCCCAAAAAAAAAGAATCCTTAATTTCACTTTGAGGTTATTGAAAAAAAGAATTAAATGTATTTTTTTCCTCAACCAAGATTATTATCCCCATGATATCTAGTTAGAATTTGTTGTAGGGACCAGTGGGATGGCCCATGGACTCTAAGTTAAATACCCCCGATGTTAAAGCAATAAAAATCCAACAAAATCAGTGTGAAGTTATTAATGCAATTCTTGGTAGAAAGGATGTAAAAATATGGGTCAAATAATTGTACAGTTGGGTCAGTTTGTAACTGTTTAAATGGGTAGACCTAAAGAGTAATTATTAATCAATCAACGCCAATTTGGAAATACACCACATTAGGGTGCTCTATGTTTCAGTCTGTGCTTTTTAGCATTTTTATCAGTAACTTGTGTAAAGATATAAATGTCATTGTTTCACAATTAAAGATGGCCCAAAGCTAGGAGAGTATGTTAACACATTGGAAGAAAACATTAGATTTCAGAGAAAAAATCATTAGGCCAGGACATTGAACCTAATAGAGTGCAATGAAATTTCATAGACGTGAATACAAGGTTTTACATGTAATTTAAGAGAATCAGTTTCATGGAGTGTCTGTGTATGTATATGTGTATGTATTTCTATACATATATAAATACACATACATATATACATGTGTAATGAGGCAGAATGAGGTAGAAATTTGAAATCTGTCAGGAAAAAATCTGGGTATTTTTGTGAACTGCAAACTTTATGAATCAGTTTGATAATGGAGTTGCTAAAAGCAAAAAAAAAAAGGAAAGAAACAGAAAGGAAGGAATAAAGGAAGGAAGGGAGGAAGGGAAGAAGGAAGGAAGGGATGGAGGGAGGAAGGAAGGAAGGAAGGAAGGAAGGAAGGAAGGAAGGAAGGAAGGAAGGAAGGAAGGAAGGGAGGAAAGGTATGCAAAACATTTTTAAGTTTAACTTTTATTATTAATACTTTCTTAAGTCTAGGCACTCAACAAAACCACAAATCATGCACTGACTTGTAGCTATTTTCAATTTCTTAGGTTTAAATGGTCACACTGAAAATTTAACAATTTACTCTCAGCAGCTGATGATTAATAACTCTTTCCCTATATGAGATGATGGGCATGCTCCTTATTTTCCTCAGCTGTGAAAGGAAAGGAGTAGGATTCAGTGATGGCTATGACTTAGGTGGTCCTTTGCAGTTCTAACATTTTATAATTTCCCTGTTGAGACTCAGAATGTCAGTGAGAAAGCACCTTAGAGGTCCCCTAATGCAGCCTCCTCATTTTAAGGAAACATGGCCTTAGGCAAATAGGGTCAGTGTTTTGGTAGATTCCTAGCTTCCTATGTAGAAGGCATTACTATCCTCCCCCATTTCCATCCTCCAGTTATTGGTCATTCCAATAACATAATCACAGCATTTCATTGAAAATGTGAAGTATATAGTAGACACTGTGTTTTCAACCGTGATCCTCTAATCTGGGGTTCATCTCAGTTAATTAAACCCACAAAAGCAACCTCCAATTTACTGGGACATAGAAAGTGGTGACCACCTCACTTGCTCAATCATCAAAGAGGTGTTTGGTAGAAATAACTAAGATTTGTTCTGACCTGTGCTTATTTCAAATGAGGGGAGTTACAGGCATAAAACTCTATAGGGCATTACTAATTTCCTGCACCATTCAACTACTGAATTTTTTTAATCATAGTTTCCTTTTCTAAATGTTTAGCTGGATCAGATACTTTAAGCTTAAAAGTTGTAATGAAACTTTGTAGGAATGTGCTCAGTCTAGAGAACTCCTGGGCAATTAATCACTGGAGGCATCTCACCTCAGCACTGGAACCCTGAATAAATAAATCACCTTGGTAGATCATAGCAGATGTTTTTTCTTTAGGTTATGTCTCAGAGAAGAGCAGCCCACCCAAGCACTACCCTTTAAACACTGGCAGGCTATCCAGCCTGACACATAGAGAATACGATGAGAGGAGGAGATGCCAGGGATGGGGGAAGAAGGCCCTCATTGTAAAGGATTAGGGCTTGCAAGCTATTGTTATGGGAAGTTTTCCATGGAAAGTTCTTTAACTAAGGAAGACAGTGGATCAAAAGCTGTGGTAGCTGGTTTAGGAAGGCATACTGGGCAGTAAAAATCATGTGTTCTAATTGTTCCTGTAACTGCTGCCTCACCATCCATCATGAAATGATGTCAATTTTACCAGAATAGTTTGTGGTCAGAGGTAGACTCAGAATGAGAGAGAATGTGAGACATCAAGAGAATACTGGGGAATTTTCAGGGTCAATAGCCAACGAAGGAGAGAGGGTCACAGTGGTATAGATGGAGCCAATACACCCATGCCCTACAGTTGCTTACCCGTACTAAGAATTTAACAGAATGGCTATTTGGGCTGGAACCAAATCCATATGGGAAAGGTTGATGCAGCCATATGAGCTGAAGATCAGGCCAGTGAAAGAGGCAGTAATTAGGAGACTCAGCATCTGCACCATCTGGAAATCACTTCATCTTGATCCAGAAACTCTGCTCATAGCTCTTTCCAATCCCACTGTGCTCTTTGCCATGTCTCTAAACTGCTGTATCTCAAACTGGATTGATTCTCAGCTCAAATCACTGCATCAACCACTCATATATGCATCTGGTTAAAATCTTAGCATTGAAAAGGAGGGCACAGATGGTCTGTCTCTACCTAAATTGCAAGCGCCCTCATTCTTCCATTCATTTAAGTTCCCTGGGTTCCTCAGATATCCCATGTTTCTTTCCTCATCCTCTAGTCATGAATCAGGCAAAAGAAATTGAAATCAACACAATAATTTTGGTGAGATTGGTAGGTACAGGTATGCATGTGTATATGTATAGGTATATGCATTTGTATACTTACATGTATATGCATTTGTAAATGTATAGTATGTGTGTATACATTTCTATAGCTTTCTGTATATGCATGTATATATGAATAGCTATATATATGCATGTGTATATTTATATGTATGCACACACTTGCATATGCATATATACACACACAGATACATACATACACACATATATATACATAAATATATTCACATGCATATATATGAGTATGTGAATTTGATTCATTAATCTGGAGCAATAGAGTATTTGCTTTGACTGTTATTTTTGTCTTATTCTGCAGATGTGTTTGCAGAGAAACAATTATGCTTTCGCACTCAATACCCTTTGTGACTAATGCCTTACCTTCACAAGTTGTTTGGTTTATAATTCTGGGAATATAGTCAGAGAATAGGGCTGTTGTTCACCGTGTGATAGTGAGCTTATGGGTATTGAACCTATATTATAGATTTGACCTCATTAAGACTATTATCTTACCTACTGAGACTCAACTGCCCCCCTGATGAAAATAGCAATACCCTTCTTTTGGGTCTGCCAGAGGTTGAAACTACAGGAGTTTTCCATTTAAGAAATTTGGTTTGTCAATAATCTTCTGTTACCAACTTTGGGCAGTAAGCAAAATGTGCAAGTTATGGGGGAAATGGGGAAGAGAAAATATGTTAATAAGAACAGTTATAGGATTATCTTATTCAATACTTCTCCTTCTACCAGGAAATCCAAGACTGAAATGATTTGATAAAAGAATAGATCACAGCAGTTCAGGACAGAGGAGATAAGAATTGTGGACCAAATTGCCAAAATCTTAGACTACTTAAGTAAGTCATGCTCCACCTTTAGTGCTGGTTTTCTGTGTCTGCACAAGCTCAGTGCTTTAAAAACTTACACTGTGATATATAAAAGTGTGGTTGGATGGATGTGGTTAAGCTCTGAAGTGCTTGAAGGAATCCAGTTATAATGGTCTAGGGTCTGGCTCCTCTATCTTCCTAGGTGTTGTTGAATGTGGCACTGGATGATGTACCTTTTAGGTCAGAGGAGTTAATGCAAAGCTTAGGAGACATGGTACAGTGGAAGGATCACCACTTCTTCAGATAAAGTGCACACATTCATATACTGATTCTGGTGCTTATTACCTGTGTGACTTTAGACCTTAGTTTCCCCATTCATGAGCTTATGCTATGGATGTGTATGTTTTCTGTGTTCTCTTAAATTGGGTCTTGCATCACTTGTGTGCCAGAGCACAGAGTGAATCTAAGAAAGGAACTGAGTCATGATGACATGTCGTATAAATTAAGTTTTGTAGCTGCCATTTTTTCATCCTTCACAGCTGATCTCAATGTCAAATCACAGAGGAAGATTTCCCAGCAATGCAATTAACTTCATGGCAGATGCTGACTGACATGCTGCATGGCTGTCCGTCTTCTTTCCCTTTGCTGCTCTTAGCCTTGAAGGGGTTGGGGAGTGGGGGAGGGAGTTAAAGAGTTGGTTGAGCAGTTGTGGGTAGTAATTACCCGGAACCTAGCCACAGGTCCTGTTACACAGAAAATGCTTAATAAGTGCTTATTCAATTGAATTGAACGTGGAAACTTGGTGGGAATGATCCTTACAGATGATTTGGATTGTCCTTCTGTCAGAGGAAACAGAAGCCTCATATTCTGAGGATAATAGGAGGAGACAGTGGATTTCCTTGGATGCCATCTATTTAACACATATATGAAATGGTCCCATTCACCTATGCAACTGATTCATTACAAACAGCATTTACTGGGGGACAAGAGCAGGTAAATAACTTCTAAGGTGGTGAAATTAGAGGTGAAATTAGAAATTAGAATCATTGTTCAAAGTCTAGTTATTGGCAATCTTGGGATGGATACAGAAGAAGAGGGATGTTTTTACCTTGTTGTGGGGATTAAGGCAAGGAAATAGTTCAGGATATAATTTGAGAGGCCTTGAGCTGAGTCAGTCTAGCAAGAATCAGTGCTGATCAAGGTTTTTAGGAGAGGACTGATGGATAAATTCAAGAAATGATTAGCAGGGTATGTGGAACCACAGGAGTTGTTAGAATTAATTAACCTTTGAAGGCAGCGTAAAGACAGATTGGAGGCAAGAAGCAGGATGATAGTTTTGCCTGAGACATCTAAGAACAGTCAGGGAAAAGACAGGAAAGTCCAGATAATGTTAATAACCAGTGGGAGGTGAGGAACACAGTAGTTGTTTTCAAGTATTTGATGGGTTTGTGGGTGGAAAAGAGATTTGACTGCTTAAGAGAGCAGAGTGTGACACTAAGGGCAGTGAATAGAAATCAGAGAGGTAAGTTCTGACTTTTGGGTAAAGGAAAAAAAGAGCTTTTTGTAAGAAATAGAACTATTCAAAAGTGGAATAGGAAACAAAGGGTACCATGATCATGTCTTAGATAGGTAGAGAAGCTCTTTGTTCTGGAATGACTTGGACTTAGAAGGAAGAAGCTTTCCAGGCATTAGGAAGGGAACTTAGATGATCAAGGAAACTCCTTTCCATATTTATTCTGTGAGTTCTGTAAAAATTAAAGGAGAAGAAAAAATAGGATAACAACAAAACTGAGATTCTACTAGATTATGTGAGCATAGTGGAGATATCTTTCTTTGGATTTTGTAGTTTATTCAGGCTGATAAGAGGGGATACATGCCAACTAAGAGGCACATTGTGTTCATGAAGGAATACCCAACTCAACTGGTGGTAGCTACAGAAAATAGAGAAATCATAATTGATGTAGGGAACTGAAATGAGTAAGGGCTTACTTGGGGCATTAACATCAAGAACAAAAGCTTGGCTACAGATAGGGTTCCTTGAACTCTGAGAAATCAGTGGATGACAGGGAATTATTGTTATGCTTTGTAGATAGAGGTCTAGGAAGGCTTCTGAGGATAGGTAGTTGTGACGGGCAATGTGGAGAGTTTGGAAATTTGGCAGGTGTAGCTCCAACATGATATTCACAGTGCCTATGGTGGCCATGAATATTCCAGCACAACTCTGAATCATGAAATACAACAGACTCTCCACATGAAAGACAGAACCAAAACATTTATTCAGATGCCAGAAAGCCAAATCCATCATAGTAACAAAGAAATCTATGTACAATAACAATGCAAAGGACAACACCATTCCCAAGTCTTTCCTCTGTTAGTCTTCCCACAAACCAACTCCCTTAAACAAATCAAAACAAGCTCTCTCATTCATGCTAGCCAGCTGCCTTTCCTAGCAATGACTCCTCTAACTTCCTCTCAACTCTGTTCTACTTTTCATGCTCCACCCTTCCTGGTCCACATGTTCAGCAAACTCCCCCCGCACAGGTTCTGTATGACTCAGACTTCCTTGTGAACCAAGTAGGTAACATAACCCTATTAATGAATAGGAAAGATCTTCCCATTTAAATTACCATTACAGCAGGGAGTAACAAATATTACTTTAATATAACCATGACTTCATTAGCAAATGTATTTCCTTCACTAGAGAAGATTTCAGTGTCTCCATATGCTCATTCTGTACATTATCCATTAATTTTCCATGAATGAAGTAATTTTCTAGTAAGTTCCAATTAATCCTCCTTGAAAGATTCACCCACTTAGTTCGAGACATTACTCTGATTTTTCTAACATTTTATGCATATCTCTCACAGCATGAAGGTCCAACTCCTTAGCTGACTACACATATCATTGAAAATGTATTTGAAGTCTCACACATATGATTGTTTTTCTTAAGCTGCACCCTGTTTACACCTATAATATAACTTTTCATTGCATTATAAAGGACTTGCAATTATGTCTTTTCTAATACCATTGATTTTTTGGGATTTTTAACCATATGAAATATTGAGAGAATCAGTTTTAAGAAGATAGGTTTAGATAGAAACAAATACCAAGATCACATAAAAGTTTTGCACCCTTTCCCAAATATGACCAGCTTTCACTCTTTCTCCTATTTAGGTCTGGACTCATATATCAAGAATCTGTTCAAGATCCATATTCTGACTCCCGGTACATAGATGTGTTGGACAGATGCTTTCAGTTTGACCAATTTAATCCAATTACATTCCAGAATCTAGTCAATATGCATTGCCTTTGGAGTCAAAATGAATCTCATTGATAAGGTCCTATCCAAGAATCCTTGAAAAAGTCACATAGTGCTCTGTATAAAGGAGGAACTTAGTAAGTGTTTATCCACTATAAACAGGAACAACAATAGAACTCTCCACAGTATTGGTTTTCCAAAGATTTTCTTCCATGATAATGACATGCACCACCTCTGGTGTGCAGAGTTCTCACTTAATGCCTCATTTGACACTAAGGTTATTATTGACAAAGCTATCTGGATAGTCACATCCATCATGACATCTTAATAATTCTGATATCTGAATGCCTGACAACTACTTTGATGAAAAACACTCAGGTTTCATTTTGTTCTACTGAGTCAAATACTTAAGAAAATAAA
Source organism: Bettongia penicillata ogilbyi (assembly GCA_023548195.1). Classification (NCBI taxonomy): domain Eukaryota; kingdom Metazoa; phylum Chordata; class Mammalia; order Diprotodontia; family Potoroidae; genus Bettongia; species Bettongia penicillata. The sequence continues at coordinate 8,437,448 of JAJHZJ010000008.1, forward strand.
AACAATAGACATGATGTGATCTCTTCCTGGTTCTATATGATTCTCTACGTGTCTTCATGAGTTACATAGCTAAAAAGTTATAATCCACAACGGAAAATTATAAGACATGATGCTGAGCTAATCTTTTCACATTTTTCAATCAAGAACACTTTTAGCTTTTGCAGTTTCATGAAATTTTATGAAAATGAGAAAGTAGGTGCATGAATTGGTTATCGCCAAAAGCTGAAAATTATTTTTTCATGTTCTTTTCTATATTTTGAAATCTTTGCCTTTTTGATATCTTTAAAAAGTGTCTGTATGCCTTAAAGTTGTACAGTCACAACAAAAGATACAGATTAGCAGATTTACTCCATTTCATATCTGCTTGATACTGCTGCCTTCCAGGTATCTAAAATACTCTCAGAAAAATCTGGCTTCATTGATTCTCATAAATTTTTTTCTGTAGGTCTATTTCCCCCTCAATTATTGTTGCTTATATTTTTTCCTCCATCTATCTCCTGCTTAATATCTTACCAATGAGCTTTCATTCTAAACTATCAGTGTCTCTTTATTTGCCAGAGATAAGATTTGGACTTGTTTCTGAGAAATTTTCTGGTCTCTTTTAGGTTCCTCATTGTGATGGCTATATTGTATTAGCTAAATTTCTCCAAGAATTGTCAAATAATGAATTCAATATTTTTAATTTTCTTGATTTTTTGTCATTCAGTCATTTTTAGTTATGTCTGACTCTTCATGACTCCATTTAGAGTTTTCTTGGCAGAGATACTGGAATGGTTTTCCATTTCCTTCTCCAACTCATTTTACAGATGAGAAAATAGAGGCAAACAAAGTTAAATGATTTGCTCAAGGTCACACAGCTAGTTTCTGAGACCAGATTTGAACTCAAGAAGATGAGTTCCTGATTCCTGATTCCAAGCATCCTGCCCTATCTCCTAAGCTTTTCTGCCTTGGCCAAAGCATTTTTTTTACTTTAAATATAAAATTTATTTATTTTTCAGTTCTCAACATTCAAATCCACAAGAATTTGAATTAAAAAATTTCTTCCCATCTCTCCCCACCCCTTACCCCAGGACAGCATGAGCTCCATCCACCCCTTCCTTCAGTCTGTCCTCCTTTCTATTACCCCAACCTTCTTCCATTCCTCTCCCCCCTATTTTCCTGTAGAGCAAAATATATTTTTATACCTCATTGCTTGTACATCTTATTTTCCAGTTGCATGCTTAAGCAATTTTTAACGTTCATTATTAAAGCAAATGTTTTACTGATATACACAAAAGTAGAATGAGATTGTGGACTTGTATGCACGCTTTACAACCATCTTCCTCCATTCCAAACCCATACTCCTGTACACATACTTAGAAGTTGTAAGGATTAATAATTTAAAATCTTAAAAATAGTTGTAGAAGACAACAAAATATATTTATGATGATACAGAATTAAAAAATGAATAGTCAGTATTACAAGGGTGGGACAGAGAAGTACAAAATGAAGAGACTCATGAAAGTATGGTTAGTGTGACACACTTACCAAGTTGAGACTTGGACATCCTTGGAAAAATATTGTGATATAGTGCATTCCGTTGGTCTTCAGGGAGCATCCTCTCTCAATTCAACAATACTTTAGCAATTTGGTAGAGCCAGAATTTGTCCTCCATTGACACAGCCTATGAGAGTTTAAAGCTACCTCCCTGCAGTGCAGCATAAGAATTGGTCATTATTGCAGTGCTTTATATCATGTTTTATATTTTCAGGTCACTTAAAATAGTTTCTCGCTATTAAATCCATTTTACTGTAACAGAAACTTAATATGACATAGTATGGATAAAAGAAATTCTAAGGATAACATCATTAAGAGCTAGTGTTAGAAAGTGCTTTAAGGTTAGTAAAGTGCTTTAGCAATATAAACTCATTTAATCCTCAAGACAAATGTGGGAACTGGATAGGATTACTTTTCCCATTGTATCACGATGAAACTGAGTCAAAGGTTAAGTAACTTATCTAGAGTCACAGCTAATCAATGTTTAAGACTGGATTTCAACTTGAGTTTTCCTCTATTCCAGTACTGGGGAACCTGCAGCCTTGAGGCCACATGTGGCCTTCTAGGTCTCTGAGCATGGCCTTTTGACTGAGTCCAAATTTTACAAAATAAATCCTTTAATTAAGGGCATTTGTTGGATGAAGCCTTGGATTCAGTCCAAGGGCTGTACTTGAGGCCTCAGGTTCCCCTACCCTGCTTCATTTCTATACATCTGGCAGAGCCTAGACTCCATTCCATAACTTTTACTTAAAATTCATTGCTTTCTATTAGATAGCTATAAACTAATTCATTACTTTGCTTATGTCTTGCCCTGGTGACATAGATATTCTCCAATATTATCATCCACATATTACAAATAAAAGAAACTAAGCATCAAATAAATGATTTACTTCCCCTACCTCCAGATTTCACAGTGCGAACAAGACAAATCATTGTTCATAGTAACTACCTGCTTGTTAAAGTCAGTTACAACCTGGTTCTACACAGAGGCTATAGGGAGCTATGTGGTAGAGGGTTTTGTCTTTTATTCTTAGAGAGCACCATGACATCAGGGAGATGATGACATGACTTGCAGTTGACTTTGATCTGAGTGAGGGAGGGCTATGCAAAATAACCAGCCTCACTTTCTCCTACAGAGCCATCTGAGGCTAGTAGTCAGATATCCCTCAGAATGACTAGAGATGGCCCAGGATGCCAGGGGAAACCTTGGCACATAAAGCTAAGGTCTTTTCAGATCCTCACTTTGAGTGAGGTAAGACTTATTCACACTTTAACAAGTGAATCAAGGGGTGTCCCCTTTAATTTACAAAAAAAAAAAAAACCAACCCATCAAATTGGGAGAGGAAGACACTCAGGGTTTCTGGCCAAAAGAGAAACAGTTACTATTGACATCCACTCATCCAGGAGGGCCCAAAAACAACCCTTAAGTGGTGTTTAGCCAAGGACCTATTTTTGTCCAATCCATGAGAACCAGAGTGAATTGTTTTTAAGGCTTGGTCTTTGAGAAAGAAACCTAGCCACTAAACCACAAATTAACTAGATAACTTTAGGCCATCAAAATTTAGCTCTTATCCACTGTGCCACCTCATATTGTTAGAGCTTCTTCCTTTGTCTCTCTGCCTCAAGTATTACATCACTTTATTTGATCATGTCACTTCCCTACTCAATAAACTTTATTGGCTTCCAGTTGCTTGGTGGAGAAAATATAAACTCTAATTAGCTATTAAAACCCTACATAAACTGAATTCACCTATCCCTCCAGATATTCCTCCTCCTCCCATATCCTACAATCCATCCAAACTGGCCTTTTCTCTCCTCTTTGCTCCATCTCCCATCTCTGTGCCTTTGAATTGAGTGTTCTATTTCTTAGAATGTATTCCCTCCTCACTCTCTTTTATTTAAGAGAGCTGATACACCATTTTCTACATGAAGCCTTTCCTGATCCCCTCAACTGTTAACACTTTCCTTGCCAAACTATCTTGTATTTAATTATTTTATAGTTCGTTTACTTTGTATTTATACCAATCATATTTTATATGTACTTCTTATCTCTTCCGTTGGAATTAAGTTCTTTTGGAATATGGATCGTTTTATTCATTGTACTTGCATAACCATTACTTAGCACATAGAAGTTGCTTGATAAATATTTGTTAATAGAGTGATTAGAATCCTTATTTCTATTAAGACTTAACCTCAGCTGGTATCTCTTGTGGATAGTTTCTGCCAATCCTCTTTGTTAATGTTCTTTCTCTTCAATGTTTTTCTTATATTTGTCTGTGTAAATGTATACAGAATATGAAGTGTGAATATTTTGAGTACCTATTATAATGTGTGAATATAGTTGGTTCTTGTTGAATTTAATCCATGAATATTGGGGGAAAATTGTCCAGTGTCATTGCTGATCCACTGCCAGTGATATTTGAAAGTGTGAAAAAAAATGGAGAAAAGCAGATTCTGTCTCTCTTTTCAAAATTAAAAAAGGTGGGGAAGTGGAGGGTGCCAATCATAGGCTAGTGACCTTTACTTCAACACAAAGGGAAAAAGTCTAAAATTATATCATTAATGGGATGTTTAATGGCATCTGGAAAAGGCCACAGTGAACACAAAGAGCAGACATGGCATCACCAAGAATAGATTCAATACTAACCTCATTTTCTTTTTGACTGAATGATGACTGGTAGATTAGGGGAATACTATGGACAGAATTTTCCTAGATTTTTTGCAGGTAACTGACAAAGTCTCTCAATGTAGACATGAGAGAAGAATGGGGGCTATATGAAAGTGTAATTGAGTGAATTGAATGACTGAATTAATGTCTATACTCTAAAAGTAGTTATTCATGGTTTATCATCAGTTCAGGAGGTCTCCCTTGAAACGCATTGCAAATCTCTGTCCCTATGCATCAATACCTTGAATAAAAGCAAAAGGTCATGTCATCACATCTGGGTATGGCACAAAGACAGAAGAATGATAGTTCCCATATGAGAAACTGAGGCAATACAAAATAAGACACAAAGAATAGGTACAAGATACAAAAAAAAAACAAAACCTTGACAGACGAACCTTATGGTGAATCTAATCTGTATGATTATATTGAGAAAAATAAATATAAAGACTAAGTTTTTGGTTCATAAAGCCACTTGCAGAAGCACAAGATGGAAATGTATTCCTTCCTATTCAGACCATATCTAGAGTAGATTTTTTTTTCTATTCTGCTGCCTCTTTTAGGAAGGATCTTGATAAGGTAAAGATCATCTAAAGTCAAAAACCAAAATAGTGAAGAGTCTCTCTAATCTCCATATGAGAATTTTTAAAGAGTAAAGAGGAGAGAGGGGTGTATTTCTCCTCGGACAAGCCTTGTCAGTAATAGGGGAAGGAGAAGACATAGTATCTCTCAAGTATTTAGAAGGCTACCATGTAAAAGAGACATAATATGTGTTCTCTTTGGACTTAAGAGAGAGATGGAAGCAATAAAAAGAAGGGGCAAAGAAAACCTAATTGTCAAGAAAAACAAATTTCATAACAATGTGTGATCTACGTCAAAATGGAATGGGCTAACTGAGGAAGTAGTGAATTACTGTTACTTTATTTGAAGTCTTCAAGTAAAGGCCTGATGGTCACTTGGTGGAAATGCTGTAGAAGGGTATTTTGGTTCAGTCAGGTACAATCTGTATTGAATTATCTCTGAGATCCCTTTGATGTTGCCTGGTTGTGATTCTGGCTTTTAAATGAAAATTAATTATTTCTGATTGATTAGTATAAAAATTATCTTAAATCTACTTACAGTGCCTGTTTTTAAAGTAGTTTAATCTTAAGTGTAATAAGACTTTTGTTTGGGTCCATTACACACCATCATATATTTTATCAAATAAATGTTATTTAGTTCTACACTGGTCAACAATGCCTTTCTGGAGGAAGGAGATACTGCTTCTGCTGTTCTACTTCTTAGAATGCATTCCTTCCTCACTCTTTTTTATTTAAGAGTTGATACACCATTTTCTACATGAAGCCTTTCCTGATCCCCTCAACTGTTAGCACATTCCTTGCTAAACTATCTTGTATTTAATTATTTTATAGTTCGTTTACTTTGTATTTATGCCAAGCATATTTTATATGTACTTCTTGTCTTTTTCATTGGAATTAAGTTCTTTTGGAATATGGATCATTTTATTCATTGTACTTGTATAACCATTGCTTAGCACATAGAAGTTGCTTGATAAATATTTGTTAATAGAGTGATTAGAATCTTTATTTCTATTAAGACTCACCTCAGCTGGTACCTCTTGTGGATAGTTTCTGCCAATCCTCTTTGTTAATGTTCTTTCTCTTCAATGTTTTTCTTATATTTGTCTGTGTAAATGTATACAGAATATGAAGTGTGAATATTTTGTTTTTGTATTTTGAGTACCTATTATAATGTGTGAATATAGTTGATTCTTGTTGAATTTAATTCATGAATACTGGGGGAAAATTATCCAGTGTCTAATGAGCTAATGAGCAAGTATGGATAGGGAGAATCAGCTTTTTTTTGTCACTATAATATCAGGAAAATATCCTTTTTAATAAAGTCCTTTTAGAATTCATTTTTATAGTGCCTTCCTTAAAAACATGTTATAGACATATCTTCCTAGAAATAATTATCATTTTGTAGAATCATTTCTATAAGCATTCAGTAATTTAAAAGCCTTTTTAAAAAAGTTACATTATGGTTATTTGGAGCTTACGTGCATATAAGATAAAAAGAAATGATTTTATTTTTTCCCCTAAAATTCAAAATCCACAGCTTACTCAGGTATTCAGAATGGGCCTAATAACTTCTACCCACATTCTTTTTATTTCATTGAATGAAGAAAGCATGCCATCCATCGAAGAAACTAAATTCCCAAGTCATATCAAACAAGTAATACATTGTTCTGTGCCTTGTTTTTCACATTCCTAAAAAGACAATTCTTTTATCATTCCATTCAATCATTTCAATCCTTCTCATTCATAGCTACAATCCCCTAATTCTGGTGTGCTATCTGTCTTTTTACTCTGATATCAATTTCTAATGACAATTTTTATTTCTAACAGGAAGTAGAAATGGCTGTTTTTTTTTTAATCTGCTACCAACCTGGGCTGGTAAAGACATGAAAAGTGTGTAAAATCTCAGACCAATTACTGTCTTCATGGTCAGCATGAATGTAATTGCCACAAAAGTGTTTCTTAGCCCATCCTTCATCTGATAAATGTGTACCACTCCAATTTAACCCAGGTATTTAAGGATGATTCATTTAGTACAGAGTTTCCTCATTAGGCATGATGTGGACAATAAATATATTAAATATTAATTGTACATGCAGTCCTATACATTTTTCTTTTTTTAAAATCAGAATCTGTTCTCCTGATTGCAAACATTTTCACTTTTACCTTGAAAGTGCAGGTAGGCCCTCAACAGATATAGGGTATGTTACTCCATATTTTATGTGTTGTCTTGGACCAGATAAATCATTGCCTGGAGGTCTAGGGATAAGCCTCTTTGCATCTAGTTAAGTGGGTCTTCAGAAGAGACCACATAATTCATCACTGGATCATACATAACCAAAGACCTTCCAGTTTGGTAAGATAACAGACATTTGCATTTTTGTAGTTCAGCTTTCAGAAGCCTGGGTCACCTCTGTGGCTTGATGAGTAATTAGGAGGGCTTTACTGGCACTACAAAATGCAATGGAAGTTAAAAACCATAGTGAAATTAGCACAATCACAACTGCGTGATGGTAAACTGCAAAAGTTATAGAAGAATGAAATTGGTTCGGAATTCAGAAATTATTCCAGTCAGGAATGAAATGAGAAACTAAGGATATTCAGATTAGAAAAGGGGAAATGTGGAAAAAGTATTTGGTATTTGTTCTGCTTGATTCCAGAAGGCCTAGTTGCAATATTATGTGGAAGAGGTAGAGAGGCAGAGGAAGCCTGCTATAAGGCTTCCTCATGATGAGAATTTTTCCAAAGTGATTTAAACTTAGGTGTTATTAGATGCCTTCTAGAAAAGAAAATCTAATGTAAAGCTATAAACATTTCAGGAGGTAATATAATGAAAATCTTCCTATAATACACAAAATTAAATAATAAACCAAGTATTGATTGGGGTCTTGATGTCCACCTGCCTCTCCCAGACTTGGATTTTGAACCACTACTGGTTGGTAACAATAGCCGTGAAATGGAAGATCGCTTTGGTACTTGAACAGGGGAGCCTTCTTCCTTGATTCTAAAATTGGTCAATAGTTTTTCTTCCTTGTGGTCTAGCTCTCATTCTGTTTCTTGCTGGTTTCTCCTGCCCATGTTTCTTCTTGGACTGCTGGTTTCTGTTTCTTGACTTACAATGACGTTCCAATGGTTGAAATTAGTTTTTATCAGACCTATTTTTTTATCAGTATTGGTCACAGCTAGTGAGAAAATTCCCTCTACCAATGCAGTTTTGGGATTTCAGTCTACAAAGTTTTTTGTTGCTATTGTTTTCTTCTTTCTTTCTTTCTTTCTTTCTTTCTTTCTTTCTTTCTTTCTTTCTTTCTTTCTTTCTTTCTTTCTTCCTTTATTTCTTCCTTTCCTTCTTCTTTGTTTTTAATAAATAGTGGGCTTTGCTGTTTGTTTACAGCATATAATAAAAATTATGGAAATGTTTAATACTAACCCAGGGATATTGCCACTGATATCACAATGAAGATATTTAAAGTACATTGATATTTACAAAAAAACCAGTGTTTATTATATTTATAAATATATATATTATATAAACTGACCTTCATACTTAATATTTCATACAAACAATGAAAAGCAATGCTATGGTGTTTAGGGTCCAGAACACCATATTCCATGTTGTCCCACCTCCACCATTTCCTTTTATGAAAAATATATTCTTAGGATAAGATAGCAATCACAGTGAGCCGAAAATATTTGTGTGTATGCTGGAAAAAATGGAAGCCTTGTGGGTGGGCTCTCATTCACTCATCTTGACTAGCTATAAGTTTTGGGAGTCAACTGGGTAAGAGACCTGAGTTCAGGCTTGATGTTAGAAATGTGCTTGAGCTATCTGTCTGGGACATTTCCTTACCAAACAGGGAATCTGGCATTGGCTACTGGAACAGGCTACTGCATGGTCATATGGTGCAGCTTTTCCTATGGGAATAGAACATTGAGCTGTCTGGTATCTGCCAAGAGCTGGTATAACTACTCTTCGAGGGTTCCAGTGTTGATATTTAAAAATGCTCCGGGACTCTGGAGGTTCATGTGAAGATTTTCATTTGGGGATCTGGTAAATTTTCCTTGTGGGCATGTCATTGTTTCTGAGGGCAGAGTAGGAAACTATCTCACTAAAGTGATTTTATTTCAATAAACAACAGAAATTTTAAAAGTTCCTCAACATAAAAGGTCAATGTCACATTAAACTTTTCTTTTGGAGCAGTTGCTGCTTTTTATGGACCTCTTACATATATTTTCTGCTGTAGAATCTTTCTGAAAAGAGCACTTTCTACCACATTCAAAGGGTAGGTGAAGTCTCTTGATCCTTAGAGTACTGTAGTTCCCCCAAGAGAGGTAACAGACAAGTCATACTTAGGTCACTTAAAACTGTACTAAATAAAAGCAGCAGAGACTTTATGCTTTAGGGAGCAATACAAGACAGGGAAGGGGCATATGTGATCAAATAAGACTTTTTTCCAATTTTAAATTTTATATTTCTAAGAGAAAAATCATGTAAACCAATAAAATGAGCATTGTATTTCTGATCGATGATTTTTGGGCCCTAGCAATAAATGTCATATTCCTCTGAAAAATGTGCTCCATGACACGAAAAAAATTGCTTTTAAGGACTCCATAGCAATGTGATTTTCAAATATATACAAAAAGATAGAAAAGGGAGAGAGAGAGGAAAATTGTGAGTAATCTGCAAGGAAATATTATAAATATGAATTTAAGCCACGGTTATGTATGCATTTATATTCATATCTATATCCCTATGTCACTAATATAAATGTCAGAGTCACCAAGTTCTAAATTATCTCTACTACTGAGCTTTCTCTTTTTTTTGGTAATAAGCGAAGAATCTAAAACTGTTTTGCTCTGCTGGAGAGCACCTACCACGTGGTTAGCTTACTATGCAAGCTGAAAGTGATGATGATGCCTATGATAAATCAAGATAGTATTTGCAAAGATGAAAGTAAGCAAAATTGATTACCGCCAACTCAAGTCTATCATCATAGATTATTATTGTAGTATCATAGATCTGTAGCTGGGGAAGAGTTCATTAGTCATCTACTCACAAAATTATATGTAGATTTAGAGGTAGAAGGGACCATGAAGATTATCTAGTCCAGCACATTAATATAATATTGAAGAAACTGAAACCCAGGGAAATTTCATGACTTGCTCAGGGTCACACACTAACAAATATGTGAGGCTAACTTCGAATCCACATTTCTGAGTTCAAATCTGTCACTCTTTCCACTGCCTCATATTTTTTAATCCTATAATAATAGCTATTATTAATAACTAGAACTTATATAGTGCTTAAAAGTTTGCAAAATATTTTGCAAATATTATCTCATTTTATCCTCACTATAACCCTGAGAGGTAGGATCTATCATTGATTATCTGCATATCAGAGATGAGGAAACTGAAACTGAGTGAAGTTAAGTGACTTGTCCATGGTCACAAAGCTAGCAAGTATCCAAGGAAGTACCTGAACTTAAACCTTCCTGACTTCGGGCCCTGTGCTTTATCTACTATTCAAGCATGCTACCTAGAACTGTTACCAGAGTACAGAGTACCCCATTTATTGACCATCTTTATTTAGCTTGATCATATGGTAAATATTATAGGGTATACTGAATTTAGTATACATAAGGTTCTTTTTCTTAATAGACCTGAAATTTAGTGGGAAGGAAAACAAGATAATCACCATCAATGACAAAACCCAAAAGAACATAAATAGATTTATAAAGCGATGAAAGTAGAAATTAAAGAAATTCTGACAACTTTTCCCAAGTGCTTTTTATATGCTGGACATTATGTTAAGCACACAGGGAGACAGAAAAACAATAAGATTTGACCCTTGACATTAACAAGCTTATAATTGAGCAAGAGGTATATGACTTAAAATAAACAACTCTAAAGGAAAATGTAATTACATGAGGTAAAAACAAACTGCTCTGGGAGGTCTAAAAAAGGGAAAATAGTGTCTCACCTGGCAAATCAGGAAAGATATATTTAAACTTGCTCTTGAGTAATGGTTAGTTTTCCATAGAATAAGATGAGTAAAAGACCTTCTATGCTTAAGGAAATTAAGATCAAAAGCATTAGATGCTTATGGGAAGAAGCAAATAATTATATTTTGCTGTTTTTACACACAAAACCTAGAGAATGTGATATCTTAGAAACCAGAAAAAGAAAGAGTATCAGGAAGGAGTAGGTGGTCACCAGGGAGGTCAAGAATGATATGAAGTGAAAATGGTCATTGCATTTTCTAAAGGTACTTGATGGAGAGTTTGGATGAAATATTCATAGATTTATTTTAGAGGTGAGAAACCTAAATATTATGAGGCAATTATTACAAAGTAAGATGTCACCAAAAATGGAATATCTTGAATTATAACCTAAAGAATTTGGACTCATTGAACAAAAAAAAAAAATAGCATGTTCAGGTGTGATCAGACAATGTATGACCAGGAGTATTGATCAGAATATATTGGAGAGATCAAAATAAAGAGGGGTAGATGAGTAACAAGGTTGCTACAAAAGACCTTGTGGGGGGTGTTTATAATGAAGGCCTGATGCATGATGCTGTAGTGTCAATGCGATATTCACAGTGCCTATGGTGACTACAAATATCCTAGTGTAATTCTGAATTACAAAATATAACAGACTCTCCACATGAAAGACAGAACCAAAACATTTATTTAAACACCAGGAATAGCAATGAAGAAATCTATATACAGTAACAATGCAGGAGGCCTTCCACCTGCTAGGGCCTTCCCATGAATGAACACCCACAGTTCTCTACCTATTTCTCTCTCCTTCAGCTCAAACTGCTGTGTCCAACTTCCTCTCACCTCTGTTCCACCCTTCTTGTACTATCCGTTTGTCAAGCTCCTCACAGATTCATGTGACTCAGGCTTTCATGTGACACAAGCAAGTCACATGGGCCTATTAATGGATAGGAAAAATCTTTCCATTACATAAAACTACGTTAACAATATGGATGCTAACAGTGGAGAAAAATAGAAAATGGATGTGACAGTTTTGCAGAGGTAGTATTGACAAAATGACAAATGATGGAAAAAGAGTGAGTAAAGATACATTAAAGAGTCAACAATGACACTGTCCTTTAAAAATAGTTGATTGAGTGAATTGTGGTGTTTTTTTCCAAACTCAGAAAATCATGGGGGAGTCCTCAACAAGAAGAACAGACTTGGGAAAGGGGTGAGGGGACAGCATTTTCAATACTAATAACATAATGGGATGGATAAGACTTTTCCTCAGTGGACTGGTTTCCAGGGAGGCACAATCCAGCCCCAACAAAGCAAACTTCTTTCTTTCAGTTATCATTTAGAGACCTTGATTTATGGTCATCTATTAGTCTGAAAATCACCCCCTCCAGAGTATCCTCCCTTTACCCAAAAACATGGAGAGGGCAAGAGTCTTCTCTTATTATGGCCATACTTATGGTTCTAATTTCATATTAATTGTTGCCCCCATATTAAACTTTTTGGTTCCCAAAGGGGAAAAATCTATTTTTGTTATAGAATTGCTGAATCTGAGATGGGGAAGTCATGTAGAAATCTTTCACTGGTATTTGAAGTGTTCATTCAGAGACTGTAAGAGAGACAAGGGCTAGAGTAAGGCAGGGTTCATTCTCGATATTGATGTCAGGACAAGGAGTGATAAGCAAAGGATGGAGTATTTAAAGAAAAGGAAAATGACAGAGGATAGAGCCTTGGAAAACATTAGCATTGTAAAGATGAAGAAAAGCAAATTAAGAAGGCAGATGAGGCAATGAGAGAAGAAAGATGATAACCTGGTGAATATTATCCCAGAATCAAGGCAATAGAGCATCCAGAAGAAGGAGATGGTCAACATTTTCAGATAAATATACAGTTCATCAAAGAAGGATGAAGACTGTGAAAAGATCATTGGAGATGATGATGAGGAGGAGGTCTTTGACTTTTGAGAAAGCAGTTTCATTAGAGTACTGGGGACAAATACAAGATTGCAAAGCATTGAGGAATGAGTCAGTGGTGAGACAGTATTGGCAGCAAATGCAGGTTTGTAGAGAAGGAGCAAAAAGAGATATGATGATCTCTTTGGGACAGTAGATAAGACTCATGGACGTTTTATTAGGGATGCTGAGATCCAAGACTGTTAGCAAAGAAATGGAAACCAACAGAAGGGTATAATGGAAGATAAAGGACAAAGGAGGAGTAATTGATTGAACAAGGTCTTAAAGGAATCAATCAAGAAGTATTTTTTAAGCTCCTACTAAGTGCCAGGCACTGTGCTTGTTTCTGGGAATACATGTACAAAGAAGGAAAAAATTTCTACTAAAACCACATTCATACATTTTAATGAAAAAAATAAAAAACAAAACAAAGGGAGCAAGAGCAGAGGTAGAGGGTTTATCACTCATTGGCTGAAAGACAAAACAGTAATAGATATTTAATTTATTCTAGAAAATAATTTGCTACTTTTTGGTCAGGCAACTGCTTGTCCCAGTCCTATGCCTTTGACATTGAAGCTAGTTAACCTTCAATCTTTGTTTTCATTCTTTTAAGGGACTTTGTAATTTTTTTAGCATTTCTTTTTGCTGGCATTTGAACATGATTTTTGTGCTCATGGAAGTGTTAAAAATAACCTTTGATCATTAGCACTTCACATTAAGAAATGCAAATGTTTAGTGACATCCTAGTATGTAGGGGAAAAAAAAGCTGCACTCAGTTATCTATTCTTAATTCAGCAGTTCAAGACTGATGGATTTTGTTTGTGAAATAAAGTTCAGTGTGTAGTTGCAGCCACAATCCTTTTTACATCTATAATGAATGTCCTTCAGGGAGACGAAGACACTGGGACTTTCTTATTCTGGCTATACTGACTTTGTAGCTCTCCTAGAAAAAATGGTTTGAGAATATGCCCTGTGTCTTTTCTAAGAGAATATCATTTTTAAGATTGCTGTTGTGTATGACTTAAATCTAGCTGACTTTACTTTCCTAGAATTGTTCATCATAAATATTTAGGAGTTGTGGCCTGGTGTGGTACCCAAACTACTGCTGTTGAGAAAACTTCAACCTACACTTGTTTAATATTGCAAACATGTAGTTCCTGAAGTTTGTTTCTTCCAAAATGTGTTTCAGTTTGTTAAATAAACAGACTTTGGAGAAGTCTGTTTATTTGATTTTCACTTTGGATTTTGAATTCTGTTTAGTATTTTATTTTCCCTAATTTTATGTAAACTTTTAACATTCATTTTTAAAACTTTGAGTTCCATATTCTCTCCCTTCCTCCCTTCCCACTTCCCTTGTTGAGAGGCAATTTGATGTAGGTTATGCATATGTAGTATTCCAAAGCACATTTCCATATTAGTCATGATGTGAAAGAAAACACAGATTTAAAAATAAAAACCTCAAGAAGAAAAAAAATGTTAAAAAAGTATACTTCAGTCTGTATTCAGACATCATTAGTTACTTGTGTGGGGATGGTAGTATTTTTCATTCTAAATCCTTCCCAATGGCTTTGGATCATGTATCACTGAGAATAGCTAAGTCATTCACAGCTGATTATCTTACAATATTGCTGTTACTTTGTACATAGTACATTTGACTTTGCATCAGTCCAGGAATATCTTCCTGGGTTTTTCTGACAGCATCCTGCTCATGATTTCTTATAGCACAATCGCTTTCCATCACAACCACAAAGTACATTCTCTTCTGCCATTCCCCAATTGAAGGGCATCCTTTCAATTTCCAATTCTTTGCTACCAGAGAAGAGCTGCTATAAATATTTTTGTCCATATAAGTGCTTTTCTTTTTTGTTTTTTCTCTCTTTTTTAGATACAGAACCAGTAGTGTTATTGCTAGGTCAAAGGGTATGTATGGTTTTATAGCTCCTTAGACATAGTTTCAAATTATTCTAAAGCAGGTCTGCATAACATACAGCCTGCGGACTGTTTGCAGCCCACCAAAGTGGTCTCCAGACCTGATGTTGTGCAGATCGGTTTTACATTCTTCTCATTTTTCATGGGTTCCCAACACCCTTTGATAGGCACAAGTGACCCTATGTTGTACAGACCTGCCCTAAAGGAATTTTGCATAGTCAGTTTTGTTGAGGCATTTTTTATAGGTTTCCTGAAATTCTTTGCCAGGTTGCCAGTGGCACGTGGGCTGAAAATGGTCCACTATGTTGTGCAGGCCAGCTCTAAAAATGGTTAAATCAGTTTACATCTCAACCATTGATGCTTCATTTTTCCCACATCTTCTCCAACATTTCTCATTTTCATTTTCTGTCTTATTAGCCAATCATTTAATATGTATGAAGTAGCACCTCAGAATTGTTTTAATTTGCATTTCTCCAGTGAAAAGTGATTTAGAGCATTCTTTTTTTCAATATGGCAATAGATTATTTGAAAACTGGTCATATCTTTTAATCACTTACCAACTGGGGAACGGCTCTAATTTTTTTATAAATTTGACTCAGTTTTCTGTATACATTTGAGAAACTGAACCCTTATTAGAGAAACATTTCAAAATTTCTTCATAGTTTTGTTTGCTAAATGTATTTCCCTCCATTCTATCCCCCGCAAGATATTCTGTTCTCTCACTTCTCAAAAGTATTTTGCTTCTGACTACTGCCTCCCCCAATCTGCCTTCCCTTATCCTCTTTCCCTCCTGCTTTCCTATAGGATAAGATAGATTTTGATATCTGAGTGTGTGTAATTTCTTCTTTGGGTCAATTCTGATGGGACTAAGTTTCACTCACGACCCTCCCCAATTCCCCCATCTTCCTCTCCACTATAAAAGTTTTTTCTTGCCTCTTTTATGCATGATATTTACACCATTGTGCCTTTCTCTTTCTTTTTCTTCTAATACATCCCTTTTATCACCCATTATTTTTTTTTAGATATCTCTTCATTTTTCAACTCACCTCTGTGC
This sequence comes from Bettongia penicillata ogilbyi, assembly GCA_023548195.1. Taxonomy (NCBI): domain Eukaryota; kingdom Metazoa; phylum Chordata; class Mammalia; order Diprotodontia; family Potoroidae; genus Bettongia; species Bettongia penicillata. The sequence goes on from JAJHZJ010000008.1 coordinate 8,453,158, forward strand.
CTTCTACTCCTTTTAACTGCTTTAATAATGAAAAAGTTGTTGTGAGTTACAAGTATCATTTTCCCATGTAGGTATGTACACAGTTAACCTTAAGTCCTTATGATTTCACTTTCCTGCTTACCTTTGTATGCTTCCATTGAGTCTTGTATTTGCAAGCCAAATTTTCTATTCAGCTCTATTTCTATGCTATTCAAATATTTCTATTCTATTCAGGTCTTTTTATCAGGTATGCTTGAAAGTTCTCTATTTCATTGAATATACAATTTTTGCCCTGAAGAATTATGCTCAGTTTGCCTGGGTAGGTGACACTTGGTTGTAATTATAGCTCATTTGCCTGTGGAATATCATATCCCAAGTCCTCTAACCCTTGAATGTGGAATCTGTTAAATCTTGTGTTATCCTGACTGTGGCTGAATGATACTTTGTTTCTTTCAGGCCACTTGCAATATTCTTTTCTTGACCTGGGAGTTCTGAAATTTTGTTATAATATTTATTAGAGTTTTCATTTTGGAATCTCTTTCCGGAGGTGATTGGCATATTCTTTCAATGTCTGTCTTACCTTCTAGAATATCAGGGTAGTTTTCCATGATAATTTCTTGAGAAATGATGTCTAGGTTCTTTTTTATGATGGTTTTTAGGTAGTCCAATGTGTGTCTGTGTGTGTGTATGCACACACACACATACATATATATGTATGTCTATATATGTATTGATATATACACTCATTTATCTTATTTATTTATACTTATATACACATACACAATATATATATATACATACAAAATGTAGATATATATTCATCTATGGGTCTATACATCCATATCTATGCATACATACATATATATACATATATATGTGTATATATATACATACACACACACATATATACACATGCTCTTAATTATCTCTCTTGCATCTATGTCTTCGGTCTGTTGTTCTTCCAATGTCACATTTCACATTATCTTTTTTTATTCTTTTGGTTTTGTTTTATTGTTTCTTGATTTCACATAAACTCATAAGCCCCCATTTATTCAATTCTAATTTTAAGGAATTATTTTCTTCAGTGACTTTTTTTCTATTTGGTCAATCCTACTTTTTAAGGATATTTTTTCTTCAGTAAATTTTGTGCCTCTTTTTCCATTGGTCAATTCTGCTTTTCAAGACAATTTTTTACTTATTGGCTTTTTGGATCTCTTTTTAGCATTTATCCTAGTTTGCTTTTTAAAGTGTTATTTTCTTTGATTTTTTATATCTCTTTTACCAAACTGTTGACTCATTTTCAGGATTTTCTTGCATCACTCATTTTTCTTTTCAATTTTTCTTCTACCTCTCTTACTTGATTTAAAAAATCATTTTTGAGCCCTTCCATGACCTGAGAACAATTCATATTTTTTTCTTAGAGGCTTTGACTTTGCTATCTACTGCTCAGTGTTTTTTTTATCTTCCTTGTCAGCATAGTAATTTCTTATATTCAGATTTTTTTCTGTTCATTTTTCAAGTCTATTTCTTGACATGTAACTCTGTACTAAAGAGAGAGACTCTGCTTCCAGAGTGGTGAACGTGCTCTCCCAAGCTTCAGAATTTGTGTGCAGTTGTTTTCAGAGATAATTCTAGGTCCCTGTAAGATTTTGTTCTTCCATGGTAACGTGTTGTAACACAGATTTGAACAACATTGTGAGCCATTTTCAGGTCACACACTCTTCAAAGAATTTCAGAAGGCCCATGAAAATACAAATCTCTCAGCAAAACTGACTAAGCAAAATTCCTTTAGGTAGGCTTGCAGAACATAGAGCATCTTGCACCTTCCAAAGTATTTTGGGCAATTCAGAAAAAAATCTAGAGAACATAAAACAGGTCTGCCAACATCTGACCTGTGGTCCATTTTGGCAAGCTGTAAGTAGCCTGTGGGCTATATGTTATAGAAGTCTGATCTAAAGGAAGGTGTTCTTGTCTATGAGCAACCACATGTACTCCTCTCTTCCCTGGAAGTAGCAAGGGAGTCCTTGCTCTCGTGCTCTAGTGCTCCTCCTTGACCTGAGACTGTCACCCAGGACTATGACTCAGATCTGAATATGGGCAAAACAACAGAGTCCAGCCCCCAGTGCCAGCAAGGAAACCCATGCGATCTTCTTCTAAACAAGGTCTGGTCCTGCTTTGTGTGTCTGGCCTGCATTGGCATGGTGTGCACTGGACTGTGCTCCACTCTCACCGTGATGCGACAAAGTTTTCCTGCTGACCACAAAAGTTGTTTTTGCTTGGAAAAAATATTTCATACTCTCCTTTTATGGGTTCTGTTATTGTAGAAATTGGTTTATGGCATTGTTTAAATGTTTTCAAAGGGTTTTTGGGGAAAGTTAAGATGAGTTGTGCCTTTTTCTCCACTCTCCTGGCTCTACCTCCCAGAAATAATACTTTTGATACCTAAACAAGGCAAAGCAAAAGCAGAAAAAGGAAACTATAGACCAATTTACTTAATGAATATCAATACCATTTAAAAAAATAAAATATTGGAAGGGAGATTATAACAATGTTATCATATAAAGATCGTACATTATGACAAGTGAAATTCATACCAGGAATGCTGTGTTTTTTAATATTAGGAAAATTAATATTAGGAAAACTTTACAAAAAGAAAAAAATACCATGATTATAGCAATATATGCAGAAAATGCTTTTCATAAAATATACTGATTCCTATACAAGCAAACCCTTGAAAACATAGGAATAAAAAGAGACTTTCTTTAAATGATAAATAATATTGATCTATAATGAAGAATCAACATTATCTGGAATGAGGATAAATTTGAATTCTGAAGGAGATCTTGGGGGAAGTAAAAATGTTCATTATCATCACTATTACTATTATTTTATTAGAAATGCTAGCAATAGCACAAGAAAAAGAAAGTGGAGGAATAAAAAAGACTAGAAGAAAACAGAATGGTTACTCTTTCTAGATGATATGATGTTAAAGAACTCTAGAGAATCAACCAAAACTAGGTGAAAAATTTCAACTTTTGCAAAGTTGCAGGTCATAAAATAAATCAAATAATTCATTAGGCTTTCCATATACTACCAATAAAACCCATAAGCAAGAGATAGAAAGAGAAATTCCATCTAAAATTACTGCAAAGAGAATCAAATATTTGGGTTTCTACCTGCTAAGAAAAGGCCAGAAACCATAGGAACATAATTATAAAACACTTTTCATAAAAATGAAGATTGATCTAAACATTTGAAGAAATTAATTGCTCATAGGTAGGCTGAACCAATATAATCTTCAGTGTCATACTATTCAAATGACAAAAGAATTATCTTTTAGTACTAGAAACAATAATAACAAAATTCAAGTAGAACAAAAGGTTATAGATATTCAAGCAATCAATGGGAGTAAAAAAGTGAAGCAAGCTTACCTAGCATTAGCATTTCAAACTATACTAAAAACCAGTAGTTGTTAAAACATTTGTTACTGGCCAAGAAATAAAGTGGTACATGAGTAGAATAGTTCAGGTAATTGATTGTAGTAGTCTGGTATATGAGAAACATGAAGATCTTAACTTTCAGTGTTAGAACTCACCATTTGACAAAATTTGCTGGGAAAACTAAAAAGTATTTGACAGAAACTAGGCATAGACCAACATTTCACACTGTATACCAAGATAAAGATCAAAATAGTAAATGATTTACACATAAAGAGTGATGTCGTTAGTAAATTAGGGTAGCATGGTAAAATGTTCCTGTCATATCTGTAAATAGGGGAAGAGTTTATGACCGATCAAGAGAAAAGATCATGGGAACTCAAATAGGCAATTTTGATTACACGAAATTACAAAGTTTTGCCCACTAATCTAATGCAGTCAAAATCAGAGGAAACTATCAAATCTATCAATGGTCATTTGAAAAAGTGCTCTAAATCACTATTGCTAAGAGATACACAAATTAAGATAGCTCTGAACTACCACCACACACCTATCTAATTGGCTAACATGACAGAAAAGTAAAATAACAAATTCTGGTGGGGAGGTGGAAAAAAAGGAGACAATAATGTACTGTTGATGGTGTTATCAACTGGTTCAAATATTCTGCAGAGCAGTTTGCAACTATGCCCAAAAGGCTCTAAAACTGAATGTACCCTTTCAACTAGCAATGCCACTACTTGGTCTATATCGCAAAGATATCAAAGAAAAAGGAAAAGATAGTTTTCATTCAAAAAGTTTATCATATTCGTAAAGAATTAGAAATTAAAGGAGTAACTGTTAAATGGGGAACAGTTCAATAAGTTGTGGCATATGACTTTAAGGAAATACTTTTGTTTTGAAAAGAAATGATGGGCACGGTAATTTCAGAAAATCCTGGAAAGACCTTGATGAATTTGTGCAACGTTGAGTAGTATGAGGAGGACAATGTACAAAGTAGCAAAATAGTGTAGTAATAATGAAAGCCTTATCTTCTCTTATTAAGAACATAATCCAAAATGATTATAAAGCACCCAGATGAAAAATGCTATACACCTCTGTAAAGAGAATTAATAAACTCTAGGTGGAGACTGAAACATACTTTTTTAACTTTATTTTTCCAGTTCTCTTTTTGAGTATGTTTTCTTTTTCAACATAACTAGTATGGAAATATATTGTGCATAACTTCACATGTATAACTGATATCATATTGCTTGTGTTCTCAATAGGTAGGGGAGGGGCACAAGAGAATTTGGAATGGAACTCAGAATGTTCAAAAGTGAATGTTAGTTTTTTATTGCATGCAACTTGGAAATATTTAACAAAATTAAAAAAAAAATTAAATATTGAATTAAGGTTAAAAAACTTCTTAGTTCTCCGTATCTAATATTCCGTGATTTAACAAGCATCTGTTTAGTTCTTACTGAGAAAGAGAGCATTGTGTTAGATGCTAAGGTAGATGAAATGTTTCTACAAAAAATTGATTTCCTCCCTTAAGGTATTTATAATATCATAAGAAAGATACCAGTTGAAAGAAAGAATGATATTGAAATTTTATTTCTCAGAGGCTAGATTTGCTGTTTTCCTTCATGTATTCCTTTTTCAACCAATGTCAGATATTTTTACATTGCCTTCTGTGTACTGCCATAGTGCTAGATGCTGGGTTTAGAAATATAATAAATAAAACTATTTATTTTCAGAACAATTTACTGCATTGTGGGTTATAGTAGAAAAAACATAGAGAGAAATACATAGGCAATACTAGTGACTGGTTAAAAGATATACCTGAAATATAGTGTATCTAAAATTGTGTTTCCTTATCTTTTGTCTTTCCTCTCACATCTAAGGGCTAAAGTAGAAAGAAAACATCTTACTTGTGAAAATATAGATGAGTTTTGAACTTTCCTCCATGATTCTTCATAGTTTAACATATTTCACATGAACTCACAATATATATTCTGTCACCCTCCACTTCTATTTTGAGAGGGGAAACTGGGAGACCTTATATAAATAAAGATAAAGAATAAATGATGAAGATAAGGTAACAAAGAGAGAAAGGATTAGTATAATAAGAGGGAAGGAATGGAAACCAAAATATAGGAATTAGTGGCAATGAACAGCTGGTGTTATATCATTAAATTGACTTCAATTATGTGATTTCATCATTGAGGTTATATGGAAGGCAATAGTTGATGCAAATCAAAAAAAAAAAGTGACAAAACACTAGCATAGATCCAGACTATTAATCTTGGACTTATAAAACCCTAGAGATCATAGGACCATAAATCTGATGCTTGAAGGAATGTTAGAAGACATCAATAAAATACCCTCTTTTAACAGATGAGCATACCTCAGCTTGAGAAGGTTTAGTGACATAATTTCCTGCTTTATGTTTCTCCTTACCCTTGTATCCTGGGGTACCTTAATCAAGGATATTCATTTTTAAAGATAAGATAGATTTCTTTTAGTCATGACTCTGGGAGGAGTGGCAATAATCCTACTATTTTGTTTGTGTTTGTACATGTGTGGGATGGTGTTTAATGATATATTTTATGGTGAATTTAAAACACTAAGCAAATTATACATTTTCATACCCATACTATCCATAGTACAAGAGAAGAGGGGATTATTTATGAAATAAGTAGAATCTATAGTTTTCAAAGCTATCCTGCTTTCATGTGCTCTTTCTGGCTTTTCTACCATTCTCCCTGCAATAAATAAACAAGAAAATGAATGAATAAAAGATGTCTCAATGACCCCATTTTCATTTTTTCTTTTATCACCTAGTCAACATCTCTATATGAGTCCCCTCCCTAACACTCTCTCTCTCACACACACACATACACACACACACAGACTCTCCTACAAAAAGAAAAACAAAGCTCTTATTAAAGTATGCATAGTCAAGTCAAATTCTCACATTGGGTATGTACAAAAATGTTTGTCTAATTCTGCATCTCAAGTGGATCTCCTCTTTGTCAAAAAGCATTTGAAACATGCTTCATCATAAGTCCTATAGAATCATAGTTATACCATTGATCAGAATTCTCCATTATTTCAAAATTGTTTTTCTTAGTTTATAATATTGCTATTATATAGATTGCTTTCCTCAGTCTGCTGACTTCACTCTATATCAGTTGATACAAGTCTACTTTCCAGATGTCTCTGAAATAATTCATTAAACTATCTTATGGCAAAATAATATTCCATTACATGATACTCCATTCCATTCATATATCATAATTTATTTAGCCATTCCCCAATATATGGATAATTTGATTCCAATTTTTTATATAGTATAAAAAGAGCTGCAGTGAATATTTTTGTACATATGCATCTGCTAGCACTTTTCTATGCAAGTCTTCTGAGATGTAAGAACCCTTAGCATTAGAGCAGGGTGGATCATTCAGAATGTGAAAATTCTACCCTGCCATTGATCTCAGCTTCATTCCAGCTGTTCATAGCTCAGCGTTACTCCTAGGGCAAGAAGTAGGATGTAGAGTGACCATATTAAGAACACTGCTGATGAGAGTGTTTCCAACACCACTGAGGAAGTGACTGAATTTCCTGCATATCCTTGCAATAAAATAGTTCTAATACAAAATGATTTTCTTCCAGAGAATCTCAGATTTGTTAATGCATTTGGAGCTTTTTTAAGGATTGATGCAGATTCCTCCCTTTAACTATGGAAATTACTACTACTACACAAATTAATATATTAATTTTAGCTTGTTTTTAAAAAACAAGTATTACTACCTGGCATATAAAATCTCGGGTGATGAGTTCTCCAAACTTAGGTAGGCCTGTTCTTAGAGAACACATGTCATTGCTGGGTTATAACTCAAAATCTGTTTGATTTGATAGAACTTAAAAGTTTGGCCTCCACTTACAGAACCTTCAGGAAACCAAATCAGCTCCAAACTATGAGGAGATCTCAAGCAAAACTTTACCAGAAATTCTGTTAGCCTTTTATTGTAACTCTAGAAAATTAAAATGTTTGAAAGTAGCACTATATCTGAAATTCCCTAGGAAATTGGATTGGGGAAAGATACATATTCATGAAAAATACAATAACAATTACAATATTCAAGACAAAGATGTAGGGACAAGGAGAAAGGTGCAGGAAACGTGTCTGAGAGATTGTTAAAGACTAATTATATCAACTCTTATAATTTGGCCTCAGTTGCTTCAGACTAAAACGACCTAGTTTTACCTGGCGTAGTGGCACCTGTGTATAATTCCTACTACTTGGGAGTCTAAAGCTGGCAGAACTTTTCAGTTTGGGAATTCTGAGCAGCCAAGGGCCATAAATAGTTCTGTGCCTGCACTAAGTTCAGCATCATTGCCCTAAGGATCTGGGAGTTGGGGGACATTAGTTTGCCAAATTTCAAATTAAGCAGCTCAGGCAGGAAATGGAACAGGTCAAAGCTTTGATAACAAAGTGGGACCAATACCAGTCCTCCATAAGCTTCCAGTCTGATTAAGATAGGGAAGCCCAGTATTAAAAATGAGAAGAAAATAATAAAAGTTAATCAATGCCACCACCATCATTATCATGGCCACCACCACCACAATCATCATCATCATCGTTTTTTGTCAATTCTTGATCCTTCTGTGTAAAATGATAGGACAAGTAATTTGTAGGTCTTATTTGAACAGGATCATGAAGTAGGCAGGACCTTAAAAACCATCTAGTTAAGCCTTCTTCTCCTGGCAAGGAAACTGAGACCCACCCAAGAAAGTTAAATGACTTTCTTAATATCATGCAGATAGTGCGTGGCGGAGCCAAATTTCAAATTCAGTTTTCCTTACTCCCATTCCAGTAATCCCACCATGCTACCACAATGATTCTCCTAATTAATCAAGAATAGACTCTAAGATATCAAGCAAATTCCCATTTTAAGAGTCTTATAAAAGGACTGAAGCCAAAGAAAAGTAAACAAAAAGGTAAATGTCTTCTTCATTTTACTTATTTAACCCATAAGTCTTACATCTCTTGATTCTTGATACTATGCATTAATGATATCACAAATAAACTTAAATTAGACAGGATAGTGTTTAAAAAATATGTCATAGGACATTTAAGTTTTCTCTAAATAGAGAAGTTTTGTCTAAATTACACACCTAGCAGAAATTTCTAACTTTTTCTTTTTTTATTTATTAACATAAGGAGAATAAAGTATATTGTAATGATTTTACTAGAGAATATGCAGATATGCAGCTCAAATTATAGGGTAAGTTATTCTTAAAAAGGAGGGATTCAGAATTCCTAGTAGCAAATGGGGTGCTAATCTCATAGGGTCTAGATCTGGGGATGACATTAGTGATAGTTTATCCCAACCTTTGAGGTATAGGGTCTGTTCAGGGAAGACTAGTACCTCTGGTGTGATGGTGGCCAGGCCATTTTCAGGACTGCTTTCCATGTTTGGCGTCCACCTGTTCCACATAACTCTCCCCTCTGGCTCCAAGAAACTGTAGCATGCCTAGTGGCCATAGCCCAGTAAATCATTTTGGTAGATGGGCTACGCCAGGTTGAGGGTAATAAAGGCATCACAGATGCATTGGTGAGTTGGGGGAGGCAGTATCTACCCAAAGCATGTGAAGACTTTCCCTGGTAGAATGGGTAGATGAGAATAATTTGTTCCAATGGCCATGAAGGCAGCTAAAGAAGGCACTGTGGAGCGCTTAAAGCTTGGTTAGATACTGAAGATGCAAAGGTCATCCTCTGCATGTTGAGCTATCATCTTGATTCTGTCCTGCCACTGCACTACTGTGATTATTCTGGAAACAAGTGTGAGGTCAATGACTTCATGCAACTTTGCCTCATTTAAACTAATTTACACACAGATCAAAAGATATCACCCATACCATCCCAAGCTTTATACCAATTTATCCCAATCTCTTTTGATTTGATGCTGAGGAAACTGAGGTCCAGGGCAATTCAGAGATTTGTCCAAGATCACAAAAATAAAGAACAGATCCAAGATTTCACTCCAATTTCAAATCCATTGTACTCAACAAATTGATTTAAAGAATAATGGGTTGTAATAAGTGGGATTCCAACCCTATATACTTTCCTTTTTTTTTTATTATTTTGTTTTCAGTGTTCTACAATCACTTCCATATAACTTAAATTTTTTCCCCTCCCTCCTCTCATTTCCCCCTAACTCCTCACTTCTTCCCTGAGATAGTATACAATTCTATATAGGTTTTATACATACATTCCTTTTAAGCACATTTTCACCTTAGCCACGTTGCATAGAAGAATTAAAATGAATGGGAGAAATCATAAAACAAACCAAAACATCATGCAAAAAAAATTGATCTGTTTCAATATGTGATCAAATTCCATAGTTTTTTCTCTGGACATGGAAGGCATTTTGCCTTAAGAGGCCATTGGGAATTTTTAAGTCCTTGCATTGCAATGAAGTACTAAGTTTACCAAAAAAAAATCCTCACACACTGTGGTTGTTGCTAGGTACAAAGTTCTCCTGCTTCTGCTCCTTTCACTCAGCATCAGTTCCTATAAGTCTTTCCAGGCCTCTCTGAAGTCTTCCCGTTCATCATTTCTTATACCACAATAGTATTCCATCATGTTCGTATACCACAATTTATTCAGCGACTCCCCAATTGATGGGCATCCCCTTGATTTCCAGTTTTTGGCCAACACAAAGAGAGCTGCTATAAATATTTTTGTACATGTGGGACCCTTTCTCATTTTTATGATCGCTTGGGGATATAGTCCTAGAAGCATTATTGCTGGATCAAAGGGTATGCACATTTTTGTAACCCTTTGGGAATAGTTCCAAATTGCTCTCCAGAGTTGCTGGATCAGGTCACAGTTTCACCAACACTGAATTAGTGTTCCAATTCTCCCACATCTTCTTCAACATTTATTATCATCCTGTTTTGTCATGTTAGTCAATCTGATAGGTGTGATATTCAAACCCTATACACTTTCAAAATAGATTGATTCAGTGAATCTCCTTGGCATCGTCAATATCTAACTCCACAGTCTGCTTCAGCTATCTTCATGGCTGTTGGAACAAATTGTTTTCATCAACGAATTCCACTGCGGAAAGTCTTCACATGCATGGAGTAGACATCTCACTAACTTACCAATAAGTTTGAGACCTCTCAGTTACCCTCAATCTAATTTAGCATGTCTACCAAGAGGTTTTCTTGGGGTGTAGGCTCTGTGCATGCTACAGCTTCTTGGAGCCACTGGTGAGAGATGAGTTCCAGCTGGACACCAAAGGTGGCTAAGCAGCTTTGAAAAGGACTCAGGAAGCCCTCACACCAGAGGTGCTAGTTCTCTGTGAATACCCCATGCACCCCACAAAGCAGGGTATAGATTTGGAAGAGACTTCACAATTGATATTTTTCTATTCAGTTTCATTCCACCTGCATGTTATCAGCCTTTCAAAGTGCTTTAAGAAAAATCTCACATTATGTTGAAATAAGAAGGCCAGTGTAATGGCGGTACAACTTTAGCTTACATAGATTGTGATGTAGAATCATACAGTGATATGAAAACTTATTATGCCAGTGGCAAGGTTTTGGTCTCTACATCATAGACATTGTTTCATTTTTTTTGGCCATTGTTTTAAAGTACTTTTTTTCATTGACGTGATAATCTTGTTAGTTGAAGAGAAAACCTTGATAAAATATCCCTTGTTGTGTTTAAAATATTTTAAAGTACCAGGGTAGAATGATCTGATTATGTGTATGTATGTGTTTACATATATATATATATATATATATACATATTTGTATATATTTGTGTGCCTTATGTGAGTTTATTAGATAGGACTTGCAATCAAGTCTTCCTGACTTCAAGAACAGCTGCTTATCTTCTTTAAGAGATGATATAATTTAATAGAGAGAGCTGATCTCAAAGTCTGAAGGATCTCAGTTCAAACCATATGATCTTGAACAAAGCACTTCTCCCCACTCAATTCTAAACTTATATGTTACAGAGCAGGTCCTTTCATGTACTGGTAGAAGGAGTTTCCTTTCTAGGACTGCACTACTTAATAAAATCACAGATCTAGGTGAAACACATATTCATATATACACCAAAACACAGCAAATATCACAAATAAAAAATGCCATCATTATATACATCATAGCATAACAAAGCTATTTATTTTAAACCATGAGCTAATATATATATATATATATATATATATATATATATATATATATATATATATATATATATATATATATATATATATACAGTAGAGAAACACTATAACCATTCCCAATAAAAGAAAAGTCTGCTCAATCAGGATTTCCATATAGCATGGTTTTGGTTTTTTTTTTGGAAATCGTATAAATAGCAAAGAAAGTATGGAGAAAAGGAATAAGTATGGGCAATGAAGAAGTTAAAACATTTCTATGTTAAGGAATAAATTAATACACGGAGATGCATTTCCAGGCTTGGTTGTCAAACAGATAAAATATAAATGGCAATAATCTTAAACTAACTTAAAAATTTAATGCTATGCCAATCATATTATTTCATAGAATTGGATGAAGCCATAAAAAAATTCGTGTAAAAATAGACAAGATTTTAAAGATGTAAGAAAAAGAAAAGCGTTAGAGAGAGACTAGTAGTACCAGATATCAAGTGTACTATAAAGTAATAATTATAAAAACTGTCTCATTCTGGAAAAAAGAATAGAGAAATGGATCAATGAAACAGGACAGAAAACACAGAAATAGAATTGATGAAAAATAAAAGATTAGTGTTTGATAAAATTATGCTTTAAAAAAAGCCCTGGGAAATGGAACTACAGTCAATAAAACCTTCTGAGAATATTACATAGGTGCATAGCTTAAAATGTTGTTAGATCCACATGTAATACCATACATCACAATAAATAGTAACTAGATCAATGATCTAATTTTTTTTAAATCATAAAAAGGAACAAAAGGAATGCTATATTTGTTTCTACTATTTAAAGGACAGACTTTTTAAAAATCAATCATCCAAATAGAAGAAACAATTTAAGAGAAAGTCAATTAATTTGATTATAGAATGATTGCAGTATTTTTTCCACAACACAAAGAAATGGCATTTTTAAAATTAAAAAAAAAACTTGGAAAAATCAACCATTTACCATGAAAGGAATACTTATCAGAAATAAAGAAGTTAAAATATCTCTACATTTTTGAACAAATGAACTCATGGAAAAAATGTCAAAAGTCTGACATCTAAAAATTTTAAGGATGAATAAAATGTCTATGGAATAATTATCAAGGGACAAGAAAAGATAATTCTCAAAGCAAGAAATGAAAACTTTTAATAACAATAGAAGCATCAAAATATAGCCCAATTATGAGAAACTGTCACTAAAGTGGCAAAAATTAAAAGAAAACAAAAATATAAAATTCTTTGTGGATGGGGTCGAAGGGAAATAGGTGCTCAAATCCATTGAGGATGATATTGCAGAGTGGTACAAATATTTTGGAGAGAACTATGGTGATATGAAATGCATAACAAAGTGGATTATCTTTCTACTAAATCATTCTATTCAGTGTTGGTACTCCATCCCAAAAATGTAATAAAAATAGGGTGGGGTGCATTGATCTATTTGTAAAAGTTCCATAAGAAGAAGTTCTTTCAAATATCTCTTTAAGAATACATTGAGGGGGAGATAGGTCATGGCCAAGATGGTGGAGTAGAAGCAGAGACTCTCTACAACTCTCCCCGCAAGCCAGGCCAAATACCTATTAAAAATGACCTTAAACAAATTCTGGAGCCACAGAACCCAAAGAATGATGGAGTGAAGCAAATCTCCAGTCTAAGACAATGTGGAAGGTCATCAGGAAGCTTCTATCAACCAGTGGTGGCAGCAGAGTATAGTCCAATGTGGCCCAGGCTGGCATAGACAGGACCTCAGCAGGCCTGGGGTGGGGGTGAGGGAACTAAATCTCTGACATCTGTGGCACTTTTCAGATCTCACAACCCCAAAACACTGAGGACAAATTGGAAAGTCTGTGGAAAAAATCTGACAGACCAGTATGAGAGAGTAGGGTGATCCAGCACCATCCCCAGGGCAGTGAAAGAGGTTGAGGAGCCTGCTGCAGCAGGGGCAGAGGCAGCAGCTGTTTCTGGAGCTCTAGACCCACAGACTGGGGGAGGGGAGATTGAGTGACTAAGAGTACACTCCCACAGCCCCAACTGAATTACAGAACTACCTTGACAAAGAGGTCAAAAGTCAACTAAATGGCTGGAGTAATGAACAAAAAATGGAAAAAAAGTAAGACTATAGAATCTTACTTTGGTGACAAGACCAAAATATACAAACAGGAGAACACACAAAAGTCAGGACACCTACACCCAAAGCCTACAAGAAAAATATAAATTGGCCTCAGGCCATGGAAAAGCTCAAAAGGATTTTGAAAATCAAATAAAAGAAGTGAGCAAAAATTGGAAAGAAAAATGAGAGCTATGCAATAAAATCATGAAAAATGAGTCAACTGCTTGCTAAAGGGCACTCAAAAAATGCTAAAGAAAATAACACCTTAAAATAGACTAACCTAAAAGACAAAAGAGATCCAAAAAGCCAATGAGGAGAAGAATGCCTTAAAAAGCAGAATTGGCCAGATAGAAAAGGAGGTCCAAAAACTCACTAAAGAAAGTAATTCCTTCAAAGTTACATATAGATATCTGTCTTGCCCTACAAGAAAATACAAGGAAAGGGGATGAGAGAAGGGAGAGGTGTGATAAGTGGGAGGGCAGATTGGGGGAAGGAGTAATTGGGATTCACTTTCTCTTGTAAGTGGAGTGGAGAGATGGGGAGAAATTTTCGAACTCAAAATCTTGTGGAAGTGAATGTTGAAAACTAAAAATAAATTAATTAATTAAAAAAATTAAAAAGAATACTTTGGGCATAGAACTGGACTATCTCTTAGCTTATTATCATACAAATAAACATATTATCCTCCAAATTATGGTATAGCTTTTCATATGCCCCAAATTTATTCATTTGGAATGTGTTATGGTATGAGATCACATATAGTGAAACTTAGACCAGGAAGGGATGCAAGAGTTCATCTAGTTCAAACATCTTCTTCACCCCACATCCTTATTTTGTAAATGAGGGAACTGAGGACTAGAAGGGCAGAATGACCTGCCCTGGGTCCCATAGATAAACTGGGAGATATGATTTTTGAATTAAAGTTCTTCAACTTTAAATCCAGCTTTGCACTATATCACAGTGAACTCATCCTACTTTCACAAGGCTATTTTCTGTTGTTTTTTTTTTTTTATTTTTCATATACATTTATTTATTTTCAGTTGTCAACATACACTTCCACAAAATTTTGAATTTCAAATTTTCTCCCCATATCCCCTCAGTCCCACTCCAGGACAGCATATATTATGATTGCCCTTTCCTACAACTTGCCATCTCCTCTATCAACACCACCCCCACCAAACCCCTTCCCTTCTATTTCCCTGTAAGTTTAGATAGATGTCTATATCCCATTGTTTATATATCTTATTTCCTAGTTGCATGTGAAAACAACCTCTAACATTCATTTTTAAAACTTTGAGTTCCACATTCTCTCCCTTCCCTCCTCCCTGCCCACTCTCATTGAGAAAGCAAGCAATTCAAAAAAGATTATACATATGTCGTCATGCAAAACACCTCCATAACAGTCATGTTGTAAAAGACTAACTATATTTCCCTCTATCCTTTCCCACATTTCATTTATTCAATTCTGTCCTTAGACCTGTTGTTCTCCCAAAATATTTGATTCTGATTACTCCTTCTCCCAATCTGCTGTCACTTCTATTATTTCCCCCTCGTATCCCCTTACTCCTTTCCCCACTTTCCTGTAGGGTGAGATAAACTTTTATACCCAACTGAGTGTGTGTGTTATTCCCTCCTGAAGCCAAATCCAATAAAAGAAAAGCTCACTTATTCCCTCTTTCCTTCCTCTTCTTCCTCTCAATAGTAAAATCTTTTTCTTGCCTCTTAAATGTGAGATGATTCACTACATTCTACTTCTCCCTTTCTTTTTCTCCAAGTACATTCCTCTCAATCCTCAATTTTGTTTAGATATCATTTTTTCATATTCAGTTCACCACCCAATCTTTTCTCTTCTCTCTCTCTCTTTCTCCATAAACATATACCTATATATGTATATGTATATATATGTGTGTATGTATGTATATGTATATATGTGCATATATATAAAGGTATATGTATATGCAAATAACTTCATATACATGCATATATACATACATATATATGTATTATATGTGTATTATATAATATATACATACATATGTATATATTCATTCCAACTAACTTTCCTAATACTAAGAAAGGTCTCATGAGATACAAATATCATCTTTTCATGTAAGAATGTAAGCAGTTCAACTTTAATAAATCCCTTATGGATTCTCTTTCCTCCAGAAGCAGCCTCAGCTTCAGCAGTGGCTGCAACTATCCTGGGTTTGTGGCCAAGGTCAAGACTCGGGTCAAAACAGCGGTTGGGGCCAGGGCTGGACCATCACACCCTCTTAGTCAGGTGAGAGACACTTCCCACTAACCTTTGAAGCTGTCTTTAGCTTTTGTGAGTTGAGAAGTCTGGAATCCACAGAAACTGCAAGTGACTCCATCCCATGAGTCCCACTCCTGCTTAATCTGCACTGGCATGGCACATGCCAAACTATGCTCTGCTCCCAGTCTGGTGCAGTGGATTCTTCCTCTCGACCTTCCAGATTGTCTTGGTCCAGAAATTTGCTTTAGTCTGTCATTTTGTGACTTTTGCTACTCTAGAATTTTTTTGCAGTTTTTTTTTTTTTTTTACAGTTCTTTTGAGGAGTTTGGGGGGAGAACTGTAGTAGGTCCCTGCTTTTTCTCCTCCATCTTGGCTCTGCCCCTCCTGCTTTCTGTTTGAGTATAGTATATTGATGAATCAGACACTCATCTCTCAAAAGTTTGTGATGAGTTTATTGAACATGAGATTACTATGTGCATTTTTTTCTATATTTGGAACATGCAGCAGTTCATTCAATCAATTATATTTTTATTTTTACCCTTTGATTTTGTACAAAATATTTTGTTACTTTTTCTTCAGATGTGATAACATTTGACCATACTTTTTCCAGTTTTATAAAGCAATCCCCTATACTTTCTTGTACTTTTGACTTTTTGTATAAATGAATTTTCACATTTTGTCTACTTTTATAAGATATTATTTTGATAATTTGATTTGCATACCACCAACTCTATAGAGTATTTATACAACAGTATCAATTTTATTATGCTGCTTCAGACCAACCATAAACATTGAATAGCTCCCAGATAATTAGTTTTCATTTCTCTGAAGATGTGTGTAGTTATACTTATAAAATAGCTACACATAATTGGATAAGCTAATTAATAGATACCATAATCAGTATTATTGTTATCTTAAATGGGATTTCTCTTTATGTCAACATCCTTTGAGTTTTCTTGGTAATGTGCAGAAAGGCTTATTTTTTGGTGGGGAGGAGTGAGTGTTAGATTTATCTAATATCTCTCTCCATTATTGAATCTATAATTTTTTTCCTTAAATTTTTGTTGATGCAGTTGGTTTCACTTAGTACATCATTCTAGCATTTGTAAATTGAGACAACTTTGATCATTCTTTCTATCCTCATTCTCTCAATTTATGTTTCTTGTCTTGGTGCTCTGGCTAGTAGCATTATGTCAAATGGAACTTCATCGTAGATAATCCCTCAACAATGCATGTGTGCATACACACAGACACACAAAAATATATTATATACAGTTTTACATATTTAGGAATACATTTCTATTGAGAAAAATGTGCAAAATTGCTAAATATTACATTGCCAATATAGAAGTAAATATAATCTTATTGTAATTTACTTATAAGAAATCCTTTTTGTATCCTTATTTTCAAATTGTACTCAAGGGGAGAGAGTTTTTATATCTTGCTGTTTGTAGACTTAAATATGTGGTGTTATTATAAAGCAGTAAGATCAATTTTGATGCATTATTTTATATATGTATAATATTATGTTTTTACCTCATAGTCAAAATATATATGTGTTCTTAATACATTTATGTGTTCTTAAAAATAAACAATCTCAGATACTTCCCAATTTTTATAGTTTTTCACCTATAAATTTCCTAAACACTTCTAGACTCTTCTTGCTTCTGGCTCCAAGTGGCATAATTTTCATTTTTCTTTCCTTTTTCCTTTAATTACCCCTATTCCATAAAACATGGAGTCCCCAGATCCTGTAAAATAATCCATACATGTATTTCCAAAGCCGATTTTTCTTTAAAGGTATGCTACACTTGAATCTTATTACAAATAGCAAAACAACAATTCTTTCATTGGGGATCAATAGTTATATAGATAAATTCTGAGGAATGCATATGTTATATAGGATATTTTTTTTGTTTCAGATTTGCTTTAACTAGATAAACAAGACTCTGTAGTTATTGGTTGCCTGCCAGAAAATAACAATGGTCTTGTTTGAAAGAAATTGATTTTTGTGACTTTATTCATAAAAAAGCAATTAAGCATGTAGTCATTAAATTTTTCAAATGGTCAAGGAAGGAGGGAAGAAAGGAAGGGAGGGAGGAAGGAAGGAAGAAAGAAAGGAAGAAAGAAAGGAAGGAAAGAAGAAAGGACTTCATTATCTTTGTTGCATAATGAAAATCTCTTGCTTTCTGAAACTACCAGCATTTTCACTCATTCTGACTTCATGGCTATGTCTTACATAGCAAGGTAGTGTGGAGTAATGAAAAGAATGTTGGGTATAAACAGAGAAGACATGGGCTTAACTCTAAGTTTTAGCTCTTTTATGTGACATTAGGCATGTCACTAGACCACTCTGGGTATCTTTGTTTCATTGCAAAATGCATTAAGGGAGGTACACTAGATGACCTCTAATATACCTTCTAGCTCTAAATGTATTATTAAATGATCCTAAGGCAGGCATTTCCTGATATTTCAGTTGTTCTGATAAGCTAAGTTATTATTACATAAGCAGTCAAAACTTGAAAGTGCTAGTCATTGAAACTTATTACTTCACCTGAACAAAGTTTCATTGCTTTTACCATGTTTATGCAGAATCAGTCATCAGTATTCCCTATTGACAATTCTCATTTAAGGCACTTCTGTGGTCATCGGTTTTAACTTTTATCTTGTCTGGTGCATAAGTTTAATGATAAAGGTAAAAGAGGAATGAATATGAATAGTTAAAAATAATTACCAATATTATAGATATAACTCAAATAAGGTCCCCTACTGTTGTAAAGAGTAGTAAGGAGGAATTCTAGTCACCACTACAATTCCTCACCACTCTGTGGTACTTTGTTTTATGGAGCCAGTCCTTGACATTTTCCCATTACTTCCCCTATTTCTGTGGGTTTCCTTAACACTTTGGAGAAAAGCAACATATTTTCCTTCTTGCTCTCATTTTCTGTATTCTCCATAGTAGTGTACAACCCTCTCAGATACTTTTTAAGGGAAACTGATTAATATTAGAAGGGAAACATGATGGGAGGAGGGGCAAAGTACAGTTCTATAGAGTAATGGCTAAGACTGAAAATTGCCAGGTGGTATGGTTTCATTAATGAAAAAAAACCTTATAATTTAATTATATGCTAAGTTCTAGGAATACAGCTAGGAAATAAAAAAGGAGAGTCTTGGTCCTCAAGAAACTCACTCTAATTGGGGAAGATAAGACATAAAAGGAAATTCAGCTACCAGAAAGATAAGAGGTCTTTGAAGTCTGAAGGGCGCAATGATAGGATGGATACCAAAGTCCAGAGTTCCTTAGGTTATATTAGTAGTTCAGATGGCAGCGTAATGAGACTGATAGGAAAAGAAAGACAGACAATATGGTAAGTCTTGGAGGACCTTAGGAGGCAGTGACATGACAAATTATAAGACCTGGTAGTCTTTGATTTCAAAGGAAAGAATATAACATTCTTGACTCAAATCTCATCCATTCCTGTGGGTTGTCAAGAAGATCAAGCAAAAACAAGGGAGGATGTCACTCATGATGATCCCTTCTTCAGTCCCACTCTTTATCTTTCTCTCTGATCTCCTTTTGTTTGTTCTTATCCTGGATTTTAGCTCAGTTTTAGCTCTCTTGTAGTGAATTCAACTGAAAAGACTGTGTGATATTTCAATCTTCTAGAATAAGGATACTGAATCATTTTTTTGAGTCATGGATCCCTTTGCTAGTTTTAAGAAGCCTATGGACCCCTTTTTAAAACAACGTTTTTAAAAAGAAAAATAAATACATTTAATCATGTTCATTAGTACATTAAAGTACATAAGTTTATACAATTGTTTTTCTTTGTAATATTAGATTTTATATTGCATAAAACATTTATATACATATAATATATAAAAGATATAATATTATATGTATGATGTATGTAATGTGTGTGTGTAATTTCCTGAACAACAGATGGACAGCCCCTGTTCTAGAATCTATTTTTTTCCTTTAGCTTTGAGACTAGAAACTTTAAAAGAGAAACTTAAAGCTTCGCTATAGCCATCCTATGTGACCCTGTGTTAGCCCAACATATTTGTTTAATTCAAAATGACCTCAACCGAATCTAGTAAGAGAGAATTTAACAGATAATGTATAGTCTTACATTTGGGCTCAAAAAAATAATTGTGTAAGTATAGAATAAAGAAGATATGGCTAAATCACAATCCAGGCAACAAGGCTCTGTGGTTGGGGGTAGGGAGGAGTAAAAGGTAGTACAGGGACGGAGTGTTGGTTATCACAAGTTCGGTAAGAGTCGCCCATGGACCTAACGTTACGTTTGACTCCACTGATAGTACCGAAGTGTCCAGAATGAGATTACTTTGTAATCAGTACCCAATCAGATTGAAGATGGAATAATTTAATCAGGCCATGTCTGGAATATTATTATCATTTCGGGATGACACATTTTAGAATGAGTTTCAGCGAAGTAGAACATATTCAAAGGAGAGTACCATAGATGATAGAGGGTAATAGTGTTGAAATGTAATATGGGATTTGGTAAAGGAAATGAGGATGAAAAAACATGATAGTCAAGGCTGTCTTGTGAAGAGGTGCTAATTTTCCCCATATACTCAATCTGATTGGTACCATTCCCAGAACCTATGAACATCTGGAGAGACTGAATGTAATTAAGTTGAATTACAGCATAGTCCAGTCCAGTTGAGAAATATTTACCAAGTACTTCCTCTGTTCAGAAACTTGCTAAATACTGTAGATCCAAAGAAAGACAAAAATAGCCCCTCCCCTCAAGGGGCTTTCATTCTAAAGGGGGAGACAACATACATAGAACTATGTAAAACATTTTGGGTAATCTTAGAGGAAAGGTACTACCAGTGAATGGTTGAAGGCTGAGGCAGGAAAGGCTCTGTGCAGAAGGTAGGATTTGAAGGATGTCAAGAAAGCCAGAAGGTAGAGACAAGGAAGAGTATTACAGGTAGGAGGAACAGCCAGTAAAAAGGCAGAGTCAAGAGACAAAATGTTATGGATGAGGAAGAAGTCCAGTGTATTTGGAAGGGGAAGCTGAGGCCTTATGCATGTAAGGAATGAAGGAAGTTCCATTACTCCATTCTGGAAGATCTTAAACATAGATTACAAGGTATGGCTATCCTTATGAACTCTCTGCACCAATAGAATTTCATAGAAATTAGATGTTGTAGGAAGTATGCCAATCAGCTAAAACATGTTGTCCTCACTATACATCCACTTTATTTTTTGTGGGTATCTGAGTGTGTTTTTGTATCTGCTTGCGTGTGTATGTGTGCATGTGCATGCATGTAGAAAAGAGGGAGACCTGACTTATCTATCACAAATTGTAAGATGGAGTTCTCCTATCCTCTTAAGCTTCACAACATTTCTCATCACTTCCTCTGTGTTGGTTAGAATTATTTAGGTAAATCATTTAGCAAATGGATGGGGAAAACATATCCCAATCCATGGTATATCATCCTTCCTTATTAGGCTAATGAATTACTTCTCAGATTTAATGTCCATTTCCTTTATTTTGGGCTTGGTGGAGTTGCCTATCCTTTCACCCCAAAGACTTCCTATTTCTTCTTCCAATGATTCTCAGCTAAATGATCTCCACCATTTCCCCTTCTTCTGTAAGGTGACTTCTTTGCTAGAATATATTTTCTCATTGCATAACACTATGTAACTGTATAAAGTTAATATATTCCTTTGTATAATGTATATATTTCTATTGCCATGTTCTAGTTATGTGTCATTACTCAAATAACTTGAGATAACTATTTCCTCCAAGTTACCTCATTGAATTAAAAATTTCTAATTTGCTTAAAGAGTTAGGAAACAGACTTGCATTTTCATTGCAGAGAACTTCTGGATTAGATAACTCCTCTACCAGGACTGGTTGGCAGCTTCTTTGCCACTTCTACTCTTGTAGGATTGCTTGGAACATTGGTGTCAAACCTGAATATAAACAGATGCCTGTGTGGCATATTGACTTAGAAAATCACAAACCAGAATTATTTAATCACTTTGTGTTGTATTTTTATTTACTGTGTTCAACATTTACTGATTACATTTTAATATGCTTCAGGTCATACTCAGGAGTTTTCTCAGCAGGTCAAAAGTTTGTTCCATCTGGAAGCTTTGAGAGGTGAAATGACTTTCCCAGAGTCACACAGTCATTATTGTAAAGTGGGTCTTGGAACTGTGATCTTCCTATGTCCGAGGCCAACTTAGTTCATTAAACTATGCTGCCTCAGTAAACTTTATATTTTGCTCTTGTACAAATAGTTATCTGAAGTCATAGATTTACTATTATCAACTCTAAAGCCATGATTCTATGATAGAAATTAGATTTGAACCTATGTATACTACTTCCAAATCTAGTACTTAAAAGTATTTTTCTTCCATACCATGGAATATCTTCATGTGGAAAATGAAAGCTTTCATCATTATAATTCCATTATTGCTTAATATTTTCTCAAATTCAAAACAGATTGAGACCTGAGAATTTCTTTCTTTTATTTGTAATTAAAATATTTATTTTTCATTGTCAGATTATCTGTGGTTTTCTGGAAGTCAAAAAAGATATTGCAAAAGTTAATAAATTAATTCTCATTGTCATATTCCTTTATAATAATATTCCATCGAATCATTGCATCTGTGACAGAAAGGACTTTAGAGTTCTCACCCAATTTTTACCTAACCTTCTCTCATAGCCTCAATACTTGGCTATCAAGATTAAAGACCTTTACTTTGTCCATAGTGAGGGGAATGTAATACTTTTCTGTGTGAGTCATAATACTTTTTCATGGCCATTTAGTCATTTAGACTTTTGCCCCATTAAATTGAGATGAAATATGTTCCTCTGCAATTTCCACCATTGTTTCTTCTTCTACTTTTTAGGCTAAGAAGAACAAGATCAGGGGAAGAGGCAGCATCCTATGTGGAAAAGGGACTGACTGGTTATAGAGGGAAAAACCTTGTTTCAAATCTTAGCCCTTCCCCTTTTTACCTTGGCTAAGTCAATTAACTTCCCTGGCCTCAGTTTCCTCATGAACTAGATGTCTTCCAAGATATTTTACTCTCTCCATTTCCCTGTTGCCATGGTCCTTTTAGAAAATGAAGGACCAACACAACCAGTGAGCAGACTGAGCTGTCTGAATGGAGACCTACACAGCTGGGTAACTAAGCTCATCCTCTCCCTCTCTCTCAACCTTTCCTCATTCCTTTGCTTCTCCAAAAGAAGGTAAATTTTGTTGGCCAGAAGCTGCCCAGTTATCTTGGGGTTTACTAGCTTGATCTTTCTTTCTTTCTTTTTCTTCCTTCCTTCCTTCCTTCCTTCCTTCCTTCCTTCCTTCCTTCCTTCCTTCCTTCCTTCCTTCCTTCCTTCCTTCCTTCCTTCCTTCCTTCCTTCCTTCCTTCTCCTTTCCTTCCTCCTTTCCTTCCATAAAAGCTTAGACCCAGTGGACTCTGGATTGAACAATGGACTCCTGTCCAATTTCTACTCAATGGCTGTTTTTGGACTCTCCTGGCTTACGGTGAATGACAGTAACACTTTCTCTTCAAAACAACAACCCTGAGGCTCCTGCCCCTCCCAACCTGATTTATCTATTCATTTTTTCTTTTCTGTTAAAGGGGCCATCCACCTGACTACTTTTTTAAGAGATCTATTAGCTGAATGGGCATTGCCTCACTTTATGTGAGCACCTTAGCCTAAAAGACCGAAGTCTGCCATTGCATCCTGGGTCACCTCCAGTTATCCTGATGAATGTCTGGTCACTGGATTCAGATGGCTCTGGAGGGGAAGTGAGGCTGGTGACCTGCACAGCCCTCCCACACTCAAAACAAAGTCAAGTACAAGTCATGTCATCATTTCTCTGATGTCAATGAAGGATGAATGCGACAACAAGTCTCTCTTAATCTCTTTTCCTATGATCGCAATCCAATTTGCACATGGAAGCCTTTGAAATACTTGAAAAGATGAAACAAGT
Source organism: Bettongia penicillata ogilbyi (assembly GCA_023548195.1). Taxonomy (NCBI): domain Eukaryota; kingdom Metazoa; phylum Chordata; class Mammalia; order Diprotodontia; family Potoroidae; genus Bettongia; species Bettongia penicillata. Next base: position 8,477,124 of record JAJHZJ010000008.1, read on the forward strand.
ACCTTAGATTCAGCAATTCTTTTCTTTATATGTGGAACTGCTGTACCCCATCATACTCTGGATCGCAATGAGATTTTACTCTTCCAATTTTGATGCTTTCCTGAGTGAAAGTATTCCTTCGCAATTATGGTACAGGAATAATCTTCATTTGTTTTGCTGAACTGTCATGTATACTAACAGAACTTTTTTTTTTTTTAATGGCAAGACAATGACACAACACTTAATTGCTAGACTGAGAGTCATCTTCTTAGTTCCCCTGGATATGAAAATTTCTTAAAGATAGCAAATAGTTATCAGGTCATTGTCCTCATCCTAAAACTTTAGATTGAAACATTTTTGGTGCCATCAAAGTCATCCAATCCCAGAAGACAACAGGCACGGATAATTTCAGATAATATTCCAGGGAGGAGGATTTAGTCTAATTGGATTAGTAAGCAGCACACGACAATAAGTGGATTCCCCAGAATAGTTTTAACTGATTATAGAGATTGTAAGGCAACATAAAAATGATAAAATACGACCCATTTTGGAATTGAGACAGCTGCTAGATGTTATAGAAGAAAATAGGAAATTTGTATCATGGTGGCATCATATTATTCTTACATATTGACTTAGAGGCATACATTGAATTTGATGTTACACTGTACATATATATATATATGTGTGTATATATTTATGATTGTTTTACTAAACTAATATGGTTTCAAATACATCTTGTCTGAGGCTTTATAGAGAGTCTGAGTAAAAAAGTGAGGTAGGACAGAGGGAAAATAATAAACTCCTTTTTTTAGACAATCGGTTTTTTCTTTATTATAGATAAGTATGTCTTGAAGTCATATAGAAACATAGATGTACATAATAAAGTGAAAATGATTGTCATTGTTCTACAGCTGTGAGAAATGGAATATAACAGTCTCTAAAGAATTGCAAATGAGGCTCCCATAGAGGGTGAGAGACATTCACTAAGTGCCTAGAGCAGCATAGTAAAGAATGGATGGTGGGGAAGAGAACATGCATTTATCACACACCTAATATGTACCAGGCACTGTTAAACACATTGCAAATATCTCATTTCATCCAGGAGAGGAGCTATAAGAATGTCACAAGTCAAGCAACTAAATAGAATTGTATATGAAAGAAAAACATGGGCTGATCCCATCGTAAGGGATAATAAAAGAAATAAACTGACCATTTCAGCGTTATACCTGCAGGGAGAGGAAAGACCTCAGAATGCTGGGAGGGCAATCTGTAACAAATTCATGGAAAGATATGATAATGATTGCACAAAGTAGGAGGCATAGTTGGGTTTCACATTGTATTCTGGAAAGAAATATCTATAGAAATTCAACAACACACATCTATTTTAATATTTGAAAGCATATGAAGAGTTAAGTTTATAGAGGCATTGCTAATTTTTATTGGGGAAGAATTTTTCCTCATGGATAGTTCTCCACATCAACCAAACCAAGTGTATGCGCAAAACCGATGTTTGACTCATGTTTAACACCATGGACAAAAATGAATTATCATTTAGAAGTTTAACCTTATAGTAATGGATCAATTTGACCTCTTTTAGCACAAATTTCTTATCTGTACAACGGGGATATTACCTGCAGTAGTTTTTGTTAATTTAATTTTTTTAATTAGCAAGCATTTATTTTTCTCTCCCTCCCACCTGTACCAAAATTGAACAAAAAGAAAAACAATAATAAGTAATGTTGTGATTCAGTACTTTCAGTAGTGCCTGGCTCTTTGAGGACCCATTTGAGGTTTTCATGGCAAAGATGCTGAAGTGATTGGCCACTACAAAGGGAAATCCTCTTCTCCATTTCATTTTACGTATGAAGAAGTTGAGGCAAACAGCATTAAGTGAACTGCTTGTGGTCACACAAGTAATAAGTGTCTGAAGCCTGATTTGAACTCAAGTCTTCCTGACGCCAAACCCAATACTCTATCTACTGTGCCACCTCGCTGACCCAAAGCTAGAAAAATATATGTAAATAGACATATATAGCTATAGATTGGTATATAGACATAATAATAAAGTTGGGGGCCTATGCATATATACATATGCATATGTAGATAGATAAATATATTAGGGGGTTTATGAATAGCAATATATATATGTGTATTATTTACTTATCTATCTTTCCAATATATCAGATACATGAATAGAGAGACAGATAAGACAAATAGATGGATGTACGGAAAATCACTATGTATTTATTAAGATCCTATATTGCATAATGCATGACATTAGGCACTGACCGTCCAGAGATACAACTGACACAGCCTCTATCCTCAAGAAGTTTACAGTCTACTTACACAGATAAGTTAAGAGTGAGATAAGGAACAAAGAGAACATCCTGAAAATTACTCCAGAAAAATTTGGGGAGGGAGATTTCCACTTTTGGTAGCACCTGTAGGTAAATGGTAGGTACAATGGCAACTGAAATTTGTCTTGGGGGAGAACAAACAAACACAGAGATCAAAAGGACATTCCAAGAATAAGGGAAGGTCTGAAAGAGTACACAGAAGAAATAACACTCTGGGAACAAGTAGGGAAATTTGAAGTATCCAATTTGACTGGAGCATAAGGCATAATCTAGGACAAGGATATGAAATTAGGCTAAAGTGATAAATCAGAGAAAGCCTTGAATAGTTGCTGTTGATGATGATGTCGTCATTGTACCAAGCACAGCCTGCGGTCATGGTCACTGTTGTGTTCCAATCCCTTTTCAACACTGAACTGTTCAGCCTTTTCTCCATGTTTCTGAAGTTATGTATCTAGTTTTTCTTTGAGTGATTTGGTGACAATTTTCCCTTATGAGTTAATCTTGAGAAATGGAAATTATAGCCCCCATGCTGCATTCCAATTAATCTTTATGAAATGATGTGGGTACACGCATACACACACACACAGACACACATACACACATGCATACACAAAATCAGTACCCTGGTGATCCACTTATCTTCTATAACCCTCTCTGCATGTAGCTATGATAGACCCGAGACAAAAAATACATTACTAGACCTTTACTCAAAATCTTTCCAACTTGGTGGTAGCTTTTAGAGTTTGTGCTCTATTGGTCTAGTGACTATCAGAAGAGAAGACACAGTTTTAGAGCATCATGAGGCCCCCAAACAGGACTTTGTATGGGATATCTTCACCATTTTTATAGGAATTTGATATGATTGTAGTATATAGCAAGCTTCTTGATCTGAAATCTAAGCAATTAGTAAGACAAATATCCATCTTTCCCCCGTCTCTTTGTACTTATCAGAAAGGTACTACTGGCCAGATGTGGTGACACGTGCCTGCTACTGGGGAATTCGAGGCTGGTTGAAGTTGAGCTTGAGCTTGGGAGTTCTGAAATGAAGTAGGCTAATGAACATTGTTCACCTCCAACAAGGTGAACTACTGGGAATGGGGTGGGGTGGGGAGGACAAGTTTGTTTAAAGACAAAGAAATGCAGGTAGAAATAGAAATGATGACAAGTAGTGGAGTCAGGCCCATTAATGACCACTGCAGTTCCTACCAAATAAGATAGGGAGACGAAGCCTTTAAAGCAAACAAAAAAAAAAAAGATGCAAGTGACAAGTAAGCAAACTGCTATTAGGGCTTTTTTTTTAAATCAAACTTTAGCATTTATTCTATGGAAAGTTAGCTTCAGCCCACTCTCTTATACCATCCATAATTATAGCCCCAAACAAAAATCATTGCTATTGCCAGTTTTCTACCAGTAAGTGCTTAAGTATGCCCTAAAATGATTAAATATGCCAATACAGTTTTTATTTTTATTCCTTGAAAAATGATTAGACCCATATTGCAAGGATAATAACTTAAACAATCTCCACATTTCAGAATTAGATGATACCGCAGAGTTCATCTAGTCCAACCATAATGGACCAAGTATTTCCACCACAGTTGTTAAATTCAAATTGAAATAGGAGCCACCAATCCATATCTCCCAGCACATCACATATTAACTTAGTTTTAAATGTATGCTATCCATATTGCATTAGATTTTATTCATTTTGTTAAGGGCAGCTAGGTGGTGCAGTGGATAGAGCACCAATGCAGGAGTCAGGAGGACCTGAGTTCAAATCTCACCTCAGACACTTGACACTCACAAGGTCACTGTGTCACCTTGGGCAAGTCACTTAACCCCAATTGCCTCATCTTGGATCATCTCCAGTCATCCTGATGAAAATCTGGTCACTGGATTCAGATGGCTCTGGAGGAGAAGTGAGGCTGGTGACTTGCACAGCCCTCCTTCACTCAAAACAAAGTCAAGTGCAACTTATGTCATCATTTCTCTGATGGTATAGTCTTCTTCAGTATTGAAGGACAAACACACGCACATTCATTTTGCTAAATATTTCCTAATTTGTTAAAACACATTTTAATGTGTTTGGGCCCCACTTGGGAATATTGCAGAGAAACTCTTTGATACCTTGTTCTATAGTGTCTTTGAGAATTGATCATTCAGTTTCTCTTTCAAAGCAGGTCATCCAAATTTTGGGCAATTCTCATCGCTAAAGAAGTTGTTTCTTTATGTTGATTCATAATCTGACTTTCTGTAATTTCAAGCACTTTTATCCTTTGGAGTCAAGAAAAATAATATAATATTTTCCCACATCATATGATATCTCACCAGTTTTCAACATGTTTTCTAATATTTTAACAAACACAGCAGCAATTTCTGTAATCAACTAGGATGTAGTTTATCTACACCAAATGATTTGAATCCATCCAGGGGAAAGGTAGGTACTTTCTTATAATCTCAGTTATTTTGGTTTTCAATTCCATCCTGCTTTTCGTTTTCTTCTTCCCATTTTGACAGTCTGAGAAAGGAAATTCAAGTCAAACTCAGTTGAAACATTTCCAAAGATTTTGAACAGAAAAGACTCTCAGAAATCATTGATTTTAATCGTCTTATTTTACACATTAAGAATTTGAAGACTGGGAAAGGGAAATGCCTCCTCTAAGCTTACAGAACGAGCATTTTAAGGAGTTGTACAGGTCTTTCACCCTGAAGTTTCTGAATAATAATCTCTTTGTAGTATTTTCTCTAGACTGCCTCTATGAAGAAGACCAAGCCACTCTCTAATCATTCTATATTTGTGGATATTCAGTTGTTAATTTAATTCTATTTTAGTCATTAATAATAGAAAATACCACTGGTCAAAAATAGTATCAAATTTATCTTTGTCTTTCATGCCTTCCTACTTCTTCAAATATGCAACACTGATAATTGTATGCACGATTATAGTAAAAATTAGCTAGCCTTGGAGCCAGGAAGATCTGGGTTCAAATCTTTCCACTGTCTTATTGTGACTATGTGACTCTGGGCTAGTCACCTAACCTCTCCATGTTGTGAATTCAGATAGAGCAGAGGATATGGCATCATCTGTACCATAGGCTTCCATATTCCTGCTAATTCCAAAGTAAAGGTTACAACTAAGAATAATTTACCTCAAATATTGAACATAATTCTACAGCAAAAATAAATGAATCTTTAGCAAAACAAAAAAACTTTTAAGCAATGCTGATAAAAAAAATTATATTGAACACAGTCTTTGAAACTCAAGGAATAAAGAGAAATTTATAAAGATATAAATGCATTGGATCAATTGGAAGAGATAATATGATAAGAAAGTGTAAATACTCTAATAAGCAATTAAGAAACTTATGCCCCTCAGAACCCTAATGCTTTCAAGGGTCATGGGAAATGTTAAGTATGACAATCAGATGATAAGTTTAAGGAAAAAAGTGTCAGGCTAGTAGAGGAAGTTTCCTTACTTAGAAGTTCCCTACACCAATGAAATCAACTGTCCAGTCCCCATCCCCATCTTCATCCCTTACCCATTTTTATCCCCATCCTATCCCAAATCCCTCCCCATCCCAATTTTTATCCCCAATGGGTAGTTAACAGAAATATCAAGACCCAAAGCTCTTTCTCAGTACATAATTACACAAAACTATAATCAAACTATTCTCACAAGAAGAATTTCCAACTATTAATAGTGTGAATGTTCCAGTTCATTAAGAAGAGAAATGTAAATTACAATAACAATGAAATTTCACCTCAAATTCAAAAAAAAAAAACTGGCAAAGAAAAAAGTGATAATAGTCAATATTGAAGACAGATTTGCATGGGGAAATATAAGTGATGTGAACAGCAGATATTAAAAAATACTTTAAAAAGGAATAAATGGAGCAAATATCCATTTTTAAGCTCTCTTAATGATTTTTAGTGATTGCATCCCTTTGGATACATGTCATTTTCAGGAGCACAAGGAATTTTGGATAGAGTTAATCAGCTCTTTTCATAAAGAACATTGAGTATGTTATTTTATTGCTTTTTTCCTCAAATATGATGGACTAATTGGCTTACTTTCTTATTGCCAAATGAATATATTATTGACAACACCATAATTGCTAATGGCACTGTAGGTGTAGTCATAACATATCTAGATTTGTCTCAAGTTTTAAAATATTGGAAATAGGTTACTGCATAGACTAACTACATTTCTTTACTTCAGAATGTTCAGCAAATACCATAGGTACCCACAAAATTGTTTAAATTCACATTTTTCTAGTCATGCTCATTAGTTCAAAATTGCATATTTTAAAATTTCATCTTGCAAGAGTTCTACTCCCCAGCATGTTATAATAACCTCCATGAAGAAGAGTCGATTTCATTTTTAAACACTATTCTATCTTTTTTCTTTCAAATAGCACAAAAATGCTTTAAAGCTACTTGAAAGTCTTAATTAACTATATATAAAGAATTGTTTCCTTTCTTTGTCAAGACAAAGAATTCCTATATATATATGTGATATGCCTCTCTGTTTGAGGAGATAAAAGATCTACTACATAGTCAAGCAAAGCTTTTTAATGAGATGCACTTTTTTTCTGATGTAAATTTTGCCTGGGGGGGCAGGCAAAGAAAAGAGGATTTGTTACTATGTTTTGTAATGTCCTTCACCATAGGATCATAAGTTCCTATGGTTTTTATAATAGAAAGGAGCCTTAGAAACTAATTAATCTAACACTTTCACTTTGAAGATGATAAAACCCAAGATCAGAGAGGTAAGGTGACCTGCTTGAAGTCACAAAGATAGATTGTAATAGAGCCTTTGTTTGGAATCTGGACCTGAACTCTCTGTTATATTACAAATTCACTGTGGAACCCCATTCACAATGCATAGTGCTATCTATCCTTTTATTGTATTTATCATCAGGGATCATTCAAATAATATATTTACTTTTATTCTAAGTATAGAGTTGAACTAAATTTGCCTGGGTCTGAGTCATGGTTATTCTCAGGATTTTCAGCTCATTTCAAATGCATTTAGCAGAGCATTTTGGTTTCAAATTGCCATGTGCATTTGCGTGTGCATGTGTATGTTTTAATGGATATATTGTTTTACATCACTGCCATTCACAAATATATCTCCCATCTTCCTAGAGAGCCATCATTGCAAGAAAGAACACAAAAAGTAAAACAGAAGACAGGAAAAGCATTTACTGAGAACTTGCTAGATGTCTAAGTACTATGTTCAGCATTGAATGTATGCATACACATTAAAAACAAAACTTTTCATGTATTTTCAGTCAATAGAATGTAAGCTTCTTGAAGGTAAAGGCAATATTTTTTGTTTGTATATATTTTTACATATACCTATATGCCCACAAACATACATACATAAATAAGATAGTCTTTACCCTCAATGGAATTACATTCTAATGAAGGAAAATAACTCATAAGTATATGTTTTCTCATTTATTAATTTTATTTTTATTTTCATATCTAAATTCTCTCCCTCTTTTCACCCACCGCAATCAATTGATAAGGCAAAAAGTACAATATCCATTATGTATATATATGAATTCAATTAAAAAAAAAGAATAAAAAGGAAAGAAAGGGGGAAATAATGTTCTAGTTGCTCTACTGAGTTCATCAGTTCTTTATCTGTAGGTGGAGAGCATGGTACATCATGAGTCCTTTGTAATTGTGATGGATAATTGGACTTATTAGAGTTACTGTCTTTCACAGTTCATTATCTTTAGAATATTTTAGCTATATTTATGTTACTCATACTGTTTACTTCACTTTTCATCAGCCCATTTAGTTCTACCAGGGTTTTTCTGAAACCATTCCCTTTATTATTTCTTACATTATGATAGTTATCCATCACATTCATATTTGTCCAGCTATTCCCTTATGGAAGTACATCCCATTTGTTTCCAATTGCATTCCAACACAAAAACAGCTGCTCTAGATAGTTTTGTACATATTTTTTTTTTCTTTTGCTTTGACCTTCCTGGGATATAGCTATAGTAGTGGCATTGCCAGGTCAAAAAGTATGTGCCCTTTTATATCTCTTTTGGTGTAGTTCCAAATTGTTCTCCAGAATGTTTGGATCAGTTCAAAGTTCTACCAACAATGCATTAGTGTGCCTGTTTTCCTATGTCTCCTCCAGCATTTGTCTTTTGTTTACTTTTTTCAATATATATATTTTTTTATTACATTAAATATTTCCCAATTACTGGTAAAAAATTTAACAGGTTTTTTTTTTTTAAATTTTGAGTTTAAAATTCTCCCCTTCCCTTCCTGCCCTCCTCCACCCCTAGAGAAAGAAATCAATATAATACTGGTTGTACACATAAAGTTGTGCAAATGTATTTCCATATTACCAATATTGCAAAAGAAAACACACACACATATAAAGTAAAACCAAAAGTGTATGTTGCAATTTGCACTTAAAGTCCATCAATTTTCTCTCTGGAGATGGCTAGCATTTGCCATCATAGGACTTTTGGAATTGTCTTGGACCATTGCCTTGATCAGTGTGGCTAAGCCTTTCTTAGTTGATCATCACTACAATATTGCTGTTATTTTGTCCCATGTTCTGGTTCTGCTCACTTCACATTTCATGAGTTCATTTAAGTCTTCCCAGGGTTTTTTTGGAACCATCTTTCTCATTATTTCTCAAATCACAATGGTATTTCATCACAATCATATACCACAACTTGTTCAACCATTCCTCAACTGATGGGCATCCCCTCAATTTTCAATTCTTTGCCATCACAAAAAGAGTTGCTATAAATATACAAATGATTCCTTTTCCTTTTTTCTTTGATGTCTTTGGGATACAGACCTCATATTAGTATTACTGAGTCAAAGGGTATGCATAATTTTATAGCCCTTTGGATACTATTCCAAATTGTTCTGAAGAATGGTTGAACTAATTCACAATTCTACCAACAGTGCATTAGTTTATCAGATTTCCCACAGCCCCTCTAGCATCTATCATTTTCCTTTTCTGTCATGTTAACCAATCTGATAGATGTGAGGTGTTTATCAAAGTTGTTATTATTTGGATTTCTCTAATTAATTACGGTTTAAAGTATTTTCTGACTATTAATAGCTTTGATTTCTTCTTCTAAACATGACTTGTTCATATCCTTTTACCATTTTTGAATATGGGAATGATTCATAGTTTTATAAATTTGTCTTAATTCTATATGTATTTGAGACATGAAGTCCTTATCAGAGAAACTTGTTGAGGTTTTTTTTTCCCCCCAAGTTTTCTATTTTCCTTCTGATTTTGGCAACATTAGATTTCTTTGTACAAAACCTTTCTCCTGATCCTCTTTATCTGTAGCTTGGTCATAAATTTTTCCCTTGTCTGTAGCTCTGATGAATACATTTTTCCATGGTCCTCTAATTTACTTATGAAATCACCCTTTATGTCTAAATCATTCATCCATTGTGACCATATTTTAGGGCATGATATGAGAAGTTGGTCTATGCCAAATTTTGTCCTAACTGCTTTCCAATGTTCCCAACTATTTTTGTCAAATAGTGAATTCTTACCCTCAAAATTTGAATTTTTGGGTTGATCAAACAGTAGATTAGTATAATCATTTACTACTCTGTAATATGCTCATAATCTACTCTACCGATCCACTACATTATTTCTTAGCCAGAAACAAAATGCTTTCATGATTACCACTTTGTAATATAGTTTGAAATATGGTACTGCTAGGCTGTCTCCTGAACATCCATCTATGTATGTATGTATGTATGTATGTATGTATCTATCTATCTATCTATCTATCTATCATCTCTCTCACTGTATATGTGTGCGTGATTTATTTTCAGTTTTAAGTATTCACTTCCACAAGATTTTGAATATAAAAATTTCTCCCCATCTCTCCCCTCCCCCACCCCAGGACAGTGTGTACCCCAATCACCACTTTCCCCAATCTGCCTTCCCTTCTATCACCCCATCCTTTCCCCATTCCCCTCTCCTCTATTTTCCTGTAGGGCAAAATATATTTCTATACCCCCACTGCCTGTACAACTTATTTCTCAATTGTATACAAAAATAAATTTTTTTAAGATTTAAATTTATTCATTCATTTTTAATTTTTATCATTCATTTCCAGAAGATTTTGAACTCCAAAATTTTTCCTTATCTTTCACCTCCTCCCACCCTGAGATGGCATGCACTCTGGCTATCCCTTTCCCTTGTCTACCCATTCTTTTATCATTACCCTCTCTTATCCCTTTTCCCTTTACTTTCTTGAAGGTCAAAATAGATTTATATGCCCTACTGTCCTAGATACATGTAAAACAATTTGCTAACATTTGTTTTTAAAACTTTGAATTTCAAATTCTCTCCCTTCTTCCCTCCCCACCCACCACCACTGAGAAGGCAGACAATTCAATAGAGATTATATATGTGTAGTTATGCAACACACCTTCATGATAATCATGTTGCGAAAGAATAACTATATTTCTCTACATCCTATTCTGCCCCCTCAATTTTTCTATTTTCTTTTTGACCCTGTCCCTTTTCAAAAAGTTTGCTTCTTACTACCTCTCCCCCAATTTCCCCTCCCTTCTATCATCCCCACCCCCCACCTTACCCCTTTCGTTCATACTTTCCAATAGGGTAAGATACCCAATTGAATGTGTTATGTTATTCCCTCCTTAAACCACATCTGATGAGAGTAAGGTTCACTCAATCCTTCCACCTCCCCTTTTCACCCCCACTGAAAAACCTTTTTATTACATCTTATATATGACATAATTTACCTAAAACTATCTCTCTCTTTCTTCTTCTTCCACCTCTCTCTCACCTTAATTCCTCTCTCACACCTTAATTCTTTTAGATATCATATTCAATCCATCTATCTATCTATCTATCTATCTATCTATCTATCTATCATCTATCTATCTATCATCTATCTCCCCCAGCTATGCTAATACTGAGGAAGGACTTATGAATTGCAAATATCATCTTTCCATATAGGAATATAAACAGTTCAACTTTAATAAGCCTCTTATAATTTCTCTTTCCTGTTTGTCTTTTCATGCTTTTTATTCTTGTATTTGAAAGTTAAATATTCTATTCAACTCTTCTCTTGTCATCAAGAATGTGTGAAAGTCTGCTATTTAATTGAATATTAATTTCTTTCCCCTGTAGGATTATACTCAGTTTTGTTAGGTAGGTGATTCTTGGTTTTAATCCTAGCTTCTCTGATCTCCAGAATATCATATTCCAAGACCTTTGATTCCTTAATGTAAAAGCTTTTAGATCTTGTGTTATCCTAATTGCATTTACACAATACTTAAATTGTTTCTTTCTGGCTGCTTGCACTATTTGCTGCTCCTTGACTAGGAACTCTGGAACTTAGTACAATATTCCTAGAAGTTTCCCTTTTAGGATCTCTTTCAGGAGGTGATTGGTGGATTCTTTCAATTTCTATTTTACTCTCTGATAACATCAGGGAAGTTATTTTATATAATTTCTTGAAAGATGATGTCTAGATATTTTTTTTTGTTCATGGCATTCAGATATTCCAATAATTTTTAAAGTATCACTTATAGATCATTTTTCCAGGTCACTTCTTTTTCCAATGAGATATTTTACATTGTCTTCTATTTTTTCATTCTTTAGGTTCTGTTTCATAATTTCTTGATTTCTCATAAACTCATTAGCTTTCATTTGGTGCATTCCAATTTTCAAGGATTTATTTTCTTCAGTGAGATTTGGGACATCTTTTTCCAATTGACCTATCCTGCTTTTTAAGGCATTCTTCTCCTCATTGGCCTTTTGGATTTCTTTTGATATTCCTTGTCACCAAAGTAAGATTCTATAGTCTGAATTCTTTTACAATGTTTCTGAATTTTTCCAGCCAAGGACTTGACTTCTAACCATTGTCAAGGAGGACTCTGTTTTCAGTGAGACTGGGGATGGGGGTGGATCTACTATCCCAGTCTTCAGGGATTTTGTATCAGCTGCTCAATCTCCTATGGTCTGTGGTCCCAGAGCTCCAGAAACAGCCTCTGCCCCTGCTGCTACTATGGACACTGTCCCTACCACCCCCACTCCCACCACACTGAAGCTGGAGTCAGACCCAGTACACCATATACTTTTCCTTCACCCAGGTCCCAGAGTTCTCATACTGATCTCCTTGGCATTTGTGGGTTGAGAAGTCTGGAAACCACCACAGCAGACAATGACTAAGTCCCCTGCAGCCAATTTGTGCTGGTTTGGCCCACCTAGGACTCTGCTTCACTCCTTGCCCAGTGCAAAAGACACCTCCCATCAACCTTCCAGGGTTTCCTGTGCTGGCAATTTACTTTATTCTGTCATTTTGTGGGCTCTGTAGCTCTAGAACTTATCCAGAGTAACTTTCTACAGGCATTCACGGGGCCTTGTGGGAAAGCTCAAGATACTCCAGTATCTTGACTCTGCCACTTCCACAAAGAATTTTTAACATTTAATTTTAAAGCTTTGAGTTCCACATTCTCTCCTCATTGAGAAAGCAAGCAATTTGATGTATGTCATACATGTGTTGTCATGTAAAACACTTCCATAATGGGCTTGTTGTGAAAGACTAACCACATTTACCTCTGTACTGTCCTGCCTTCCATTTATTCCATTTTCTTCCCTGACCTGTCCCTCCACAATAGTGGTTGCTTCTGATTACCTTTTCCCCAAATCTGCCCTCCCTTTTATTATTTTCCTTTTCCCATCCCCTTCCCCCTTGCCTTCCTGCAGTGTAAGGTAGATTTCCATACCCAACCGAATGCGTGTTATTTCCTCCTTAAGTCAAATTCAATTAGAGTAAGGCTCATTTATTTCCTTTCATATGCCCCCTTCTCCTCCATCGTAAAATCACTTTCTTGCCTACTTTATGTATTCTCTGGATGTGGAAGGCATTTTGCCTGAAGAAACCATTGGCAATTATTTAAGTCCTTGCATGGCAATGAAGTACTAAGTCTATCAGAAAATTCCTGGCACACTGTGGTTGTTGCTGTGTACAAAGTTCTCCCAGTTCTTCTCCTTTCACTCAGCATCAGTTCATATAAGTCTTTCCAGTCCTCTCTGAAGTCTTCCCATTCATTATTTCCTATAGCACAATAGTATTCTATTACAATAATATACCACAATTTATTCATCCATCCCCCAATTGATGGGCATCCCCTTGATTTCAACTTTTTGGCCACTACAAAGAGAACTGCTGTAAATATTTTCATACATGTGGGACCCTTTCCCATTTTTATGATCTCTTAGGGATATAGTCCTAGAAGCAATATTTCTGGGTCAAAGGGTATGCACATTTTTGTAGCCCTTTGGGCATAGTTCCAAATTGCTCTCCAGAACAGCAGGATCAACTCACAGCTCCACCAACAGTGAATTACTGTTTCAACTCTCCCACTTCTTCTCCAACATTTATCATCTTCCTGTTTGTCATGTTAGCCAATCTGATAGGTGTGATGTGGTATCTTAGAGCTGTTTTGATTTGCATCTCTCTTATTAATAGTGATTTAGAGCATTTTTTTCATGACTATAGATAGCTTTAATTTCTTCCTCTGAAAACTGCCTGTTCACATCCTTTGACCATTTATCAACTGGGGAATGACTAGTATTCTTGGACATTTGACTCAGTTCTCTACATATTTTAGAAATGAGGCCTTTATCACAGACATGAGTTACAAATTTTTTTTTTCACCAGTTTTCTGCTTCCCTCCTAATCTTGCTTGTATTGTATTTGGTTGTGCAAAAACTTTTCAATTTAAGGTAATCCAAATTATCCATTTGCACTTCATAATGCTTTGTATCTCTTGTTTAATCAATAATTCTTCCGTTCTCCATAAATCTGATAAATACACTATTCCTTGCTCCACTAATTTGTTTATGGTATCAATCTTTATACCTAGATCATGTACCCATTTGGACTTTATTCTTCTGTACAGTGTCAGGCATGGGTCTATGCCTAGTTTCCACTATATTGTTATCTAGTTTTCCCAGGAATTTCTCTTTTTGAACACTGAGTTTTTATTTTTTCCTAGAAACTGGGCTCCTTGGGTTTATCAAATAGTGGATTGCTATATTTATTGACTACTGTATCTTGAGTGCTTAACTTATTCCACTGGTCTACCCTTCTGTTTCTTGGTCAGTACCAAGTGGTTTTGATAATTACTGCTTTATAACACAATTTGAGATCTGGTAGAGGTAGGCCACTTTTCCTAGAATTTCTTTTCATTAGTTTCCTTGATATTTTTGGACCTTTTGTTCTTCCAGATGAATTTTGGTATTATGTTTTCTAGCTCTAGAAAACAATTATCTGATAGTTTTATTGGTATGGCACTGAATAAGTAAATTAATTTTGGTAGAATTGTCATTTTTATTATATTAACTTGGCCTACCCATGGTCAACTGATGATTTTCCACTTACTTAGATCTGACTTTATTTGTGTGAAAAGTGTTTTTGCAATTGTGTTCATACAGTCCCTGGATTTGTTTTGGCAGGTAGACTCATTGAGTTATTATGCAAAAAGTTACCAAACTCTATATGTGGAAACAGATGTCACTGAAAACACTATGTTCTCCACCAATTAATGTCCCATAAAACCCTCCCTCCCCCAATTTATAAAGGAGTATCTCTCACAAAAATAAGAGACAGAGTTATTTTCTAGTTCATAAGAGAAAGCTCAAAATGACTAAATAAGAGATAAAGAGCATCCTAGGAAATAAAATGAATAATTTTGGTTACACTGAATAAAATCCTTGCACAAACAAAAAACAATACAGTCAACATTAGAAGAAAAACAGAAATCTGGGGAAATTTTTAGCAATTTTCTCTGATAAAGTCCTCATTTCTGAAATAAATGGAGAACTGAGTCAAATTTATAAAAAGTAATGAATCATTCTTCAATGGATAAATCATCAAAATATATGAACAAGAAGCTTTTTGAAGAAATCAGAGCTTTCAATTGTCACCTGAAAAGATCCTCTAAATCACTATTGATTAGAGAAATGCAAATTAAAACAACTCTGAAGTACTACCCCAAAACTATCAGATTGGTTAATATGACAGAAGAGGAAACTAGAGGGTTGTAAAATTGCATATATCTTTGTCCTACTACATGTATATCTACATAAAATTGTTTTGCTTTCTCAAGGAGAAGAGAGGGGAGGGAGAGAATTTGGAACTCAAAATTAAAAAAAATAAACAGATGTTAAGCATTGTTTTTCACATATAAAGTGGAAAAAATTTAAAAAAAGAAAAGAAAGCTAGAAAGTCACGTTGGGAGTTGCCATATCAACGTATCATTTTGAACAGAGATTTTGATGACCTCAGTCTCCCACTCCTACTTCTAGTGTTTCTATTTTAAAAATTTTTTTGAAGATATGAGTCTTGTTTGCAGATCATCTCTTGTGATTTCCCCACCCCACTTTCTTGTACACAGTGATTCCCTCATTTGGACATGTCTTCAAAACCAAATGTAGAAACTACTTAAGAATCTCTCAGATGCAGTGAGAGACCCTAATTCAATCTCTCTGCACAAAAGAAATAAAGACATACATTAAATTTATGCTTAAAAAGACAACATGCAACCAAGCTTACGAGTCAGTACACAGGATAAAGAGTGATAGAACTGAAGTCAGAAGATCCGAGCTTGAATTTCAGCTCTGACAGACACTAGCTATGTGATGATATCACACAGGAAAGACATTTCATTTCTCTGCCTCATCTTCAAAAAGGGAAGAACAGTACTTGCTCTGCTGACTTCACAGAGTTGTTCTGAATAAAACATTTTCTAACTCTCAAAGCATTCTATAAATGAGTTATTATTTCACAATAAAGGACAACTACCTTATAAAAGGGGCAAGTTTAGGTATTGCAGTATCAATAAAACTTCATCACAAGGCAGTTTGACCTACTGCACACTTTTATAGCAAGGATCCCAAGGACAGTAATGTTGTGATACTTCTGTTCATTTGTTAAATTTGCCATTTTACTTAATGTTTTGCTGTACATGCATGTTCTGAAATGCATCTTTAAATCATAAAACGGATCTATCACAGATCTGATTACATTGATCTTGATTACTGTTTTGTCTTTTGTTTTTGAAGTGGACTTTGACATCAAGAGATGATGGCATGACTTGCAGTTGACTTTGATTTGAGTGAGGGGAGGCTTTGAAAGGTCACCAGCCTCACTTTCTCCTCCAGAGCCATCTGGGTCCAGTGACCAGATATTCATCAGGATGGCCAGAGATACAATAGGAGACCCTGACCCTTTTATATTAATGTCTTTTCAGATTCTCATTTTGAGTGAGGTAATACTCATTCAGTGTGTGGGTCTCTTTAAGAAGTGACTCAAGGGATGGCCCTTTTAACAAAAAAAAAAAAAAGAAAGAAAGAAAAATCAAACTATGAGAGGAAGACCTTCAGGTCTGAACAGACAACGTGAATGTACAGGGAGCTAGGCCCAGAATTTAATCAGAGGAATATAATAAATTATACTGGATTTGGGTAATTATAGAGTGCTTTAAATAACTCCAAGTTTTTCCATAGTATGGTGTGATAATTTTTAACAGTATATTCAAAGACTGGTACTTGGTAGAATGGATAGAGAGCCAGACTCAGCATCCAAGAAGATCTAGGTTCAGTTATCATCTCTACTAAATAGTGACTACATGACCCTGGAGAAGTGATTCAACCCTTTCATTCCCCTGGGTAATTCTAAAATTAGAAGTTGCATAGTAGGTGGCAACCTACATTAATATAGGGAGTTTCTTCCCTAAGAGCTCTCTATACCAATGAAATATCCTATGTGTGCATACATATGTGTATATGTATGTATATGTACATATGTTTAGATGCACTTATATAATCATAAATTTGTATACATATACACTCAAATATATACATTTATTCAGGGTGTAGGTGTATATATGTGTATGTAAAATATATATTTATGTGTATATAAACACATATGAGTATTCATAGATGGACCATATATGATGTACAGTTGTGAGTGATGGAATAAAATGAGCTCTAAAATATTAACGTTGCCATATACACACATACATTTGTATTTGTATACACACGTACACATGAATACATACAGATATCATTGCATATAATTTTATAATATACACATATATGTGACACATAGGTAATGAATGGCCCTCATAGGTCTTCAGAGACTTAGTCTCTGAAGAACTACTCTTGCCATAAACATACATTTTTATTTATGTCTATGTTATGATGTAACATGAACTCTGAAGAATTAATGTTGCAAGAGTAAATGGAGAGGAAATTAATATGGTATATGGTGGGTCATGAGTAATATGAGCAGCATACGGCTAATGAACTGTGCAAGAGAAAGAGTGTAGATGATGTCACCAAGGAGATACAAGACCCAAGAAGATAGTGGATATTGCTTTCTCCAGCCTGAGAGATATTGATGGGCAATTGCATTGGTGTCCATGTAATGTCAAGATAACTATCATAAGGCCCCCTGAGTGAACCATTGTAGAGGATTATGAATGCACATGGACAAGAGACAAACAACATAAAAGGGCAAAGATAAATTATGAGCTGCATTATTGGAGTTCCCCCATCAGTGAAATCTCAGCTCCATGGAAACACCAAAAATCCTTGAAATTTAATAGGATCTATCAGACCTGAATATGATGTGAAAGCTAAAATGATCCTCTGTCTTCAATGTAAAAAAGAATGATGTAGGGAAATACCTTGTCACCAACTGAATTCAATAAACCTTTCTTCATCATTTAAAATACTACCAGATCAAACACAATCTCAAATATTTAACATTTTTCTAGTAGTATACAGAGACTGGAAATTTCCCTTCAAGAAGGAAACAGCAAGCATAGAATGAGTATTTTGTATTTTCCTTTGGCATCCCCATACTCCTTGGATACATTGAAACCAATTTTAATAAATCTATGTCAATATGTTGAAGGTGTAATCAGGAATAATCCTGGGCAATTTAAGAGAATTAGGTTGGGGTGATTATTTAGATTCTGGTTATGTATGTCTAGTAAGTATGAATATGTTTACTAATAAGTATGGACATCAGTATATACACAGTAATATAAATCACATTCCCTTGATAGGGGTGCTGTATTTCCTTGTCTCATTGCCTGTCGACTCTTTCAAACCAAATTTAAACATCGTTGGACCAGCATTTCATCTATAAATTTTTGCAGATCGATCCTAAGATCCTAGATTTACGATTGGAATGGTCTTTATTTTACAAATGAATGAAGTGAGGCCCAGAAAGATGGAAGATTTCATCAAGATCACACAGGTGATGTGGCAGAACTCAGGTCTATGATGGAGCCATTTAGGATAGAGTTAAACATGGGGAAGAGCTTAGCATTGCAGATGGCTTATTGGCTTCCAAAAGGTGAATCCTGGAAATGGTGCACATGTTTGACAACTAAAGTGAGTTTATTGTGAACCTTCCAGAGATAAGTTTTAGAAAGACTTTCAAGGGAAGCAATGGAGAGGAAAGAGAGCCTAGGCCTACCCTTCTGGAGGACTAGGGAGAGTTTAAGGGTAGAAAGACAAGAATTGGAAATTGGTGATTCCAGAGCTGAAGGGACAGCAAGGGGCTATCACAATGTGAAGGAGTAAAACAGGCTATTACCACAATTCATTCAAATGGTGGAGGTCGCTAATGAAAGAGTTTGCTTTTTCTAGAAAATTACTAAATTAAATCACTAAATTTTTTTATTGTCTAGAAACCTCAATTATCTTTTCTTTAAACTGTAGAGAAGAGAGTAGAGGTGGGTGTACTCACTAGAGGGTGATAGACATTGTCTTGATTATTTACAGGTTGTCCTAAGTCTGATAGCCAATAACCATACTGTTTTGAGTTCTTGAATAGGAACTGAGAGGACTTTAAATGTTAGCCATGCAGATCCAAAAAGGTCTACTATGTCCTGCTACTTGAAGGGTAAGCCTAGATTGGGACAAGAGACATACACACATACACACACACTCACAAATATACACATATATTGCTGTTGTTCAGTTGTTTCAGTTCTGTCTGACTCTGCATGATTCCATTTAGAATTTTCTTGGAAAAAATATTGGGGCAAAAAGAGTTAAGTGACTTGAAAGTATACATACAGCAAGTAAAGTGTCTGAGGCCATATTTGAACTCAGATCTTCCTGACACCAGGGCTGGCACTCCATCAATTACATCACCTAGCTGCCTCATCGCTACATACATATCTACATGCATATATGCATGCATACATTCGTACATATACACACATATGTATATATTCTATATTTGAAGATCATTTAGTCCTGTGTATACATGTGTATCTACAGACACACACACACATACACATTTAATTTTAAAGAAAATTACTAAATTGCTAAAGTTCAAATAATAACGATTAAGCCAAAATATATATTACATACAGATACATATACAGACATATACTAGACTAAATATAAATCTGTGAAACTGCATATATTAAAATATTACACATACACATATAAAATATACACATATTATTATATATACATTGTAAACATATATAGATATTCAAGCACATGTATTTCAACCATATGTCTTGAATGTCTGGCTTTTTGTCCCAATCTAAGTTTCCTCTATAAAGAGCAGAATATAAAAAAAAGATTATCTTGGTTCTCTGTAACTTTCATGCAAAGAACTCTCAGTTGCTATTCACAAATTCAAAGTAATAATAGGTGCTGGATATCAAACGTTTAATTTTGTGTGTTTATGGCTAAATTTAACATTATATATACTATATTATACACATCTATGTATATGTGTATATATATACTACATATTTGTATATGTACACCTACATGTGTATAATACACATAACTGTATTTTTTTTTAAAATTTTCAAATTGTTACATTTAGCATTTTGGTTGTTTTCTTGTATTAATTTTATGTAGTAGCAGTAGTAGAAGTCACGAGCCACTATTCATTTTCTGTGAAGTCCCAAATGAAATCAAAGAAGATCTAATTCTTCCTTCAAATTGGGAATTTCAAAAGTGTCTTGGTGAATATTGGTGGTTTAGAATCTTTGACAAAACTTCAGATGCAGGAAATAAGAGCCTAGGGATCTCTAAGCTTCTTGGTTCTATAAAGCAGAATCTGGATCTAATTTAGTAAAGAGGAGAGAAAAAAGCTTGTTTGAGTAGGTTGGTGAAAAGGGGGAGGCCTAGAAAAGAAAAAAAAATAATTGAGGAAGAAAATAAATCAGTGAGAAGACCAAGGAAGACATTCGTTTCAGAGAAATATCCTAAATTTTCCAGGTTTATCTAAAATCAACTCAAATTCTTTCTTAACACTAGTCATCTAGGGAGATCTTATTTAAATACTAGGTCTTACCTCCGGAATAAGAATAAGGAAATATATACGTTAAGGGAACTGAGTAATGAACATCTGCTTCCTTTGCCTAGTAAGTTACAGAATTAATAATTTCCCTGATAGTGAGGACTGAATTCTTTGCAGACATTTAGAATTCAGTCTTCTAGTCAATCTTTGAATGCCAGGTTTCTGTTAATTAGGAATGATTCATCCTAATTAGCCCTCCTAATGGTCCTAACGAAATAAATTATATCAGTCAAGAAAGTAAGATTGTGCAATGTTTAATGTTCATTTAGAGCCCTTTTCAAAACTAAAGACGGCGGAGAACGTGGAAGTTCAGAGAGACAACCTTTGCTTCTTGGATTCTTTTCAGATCTGCCACCATCCTACAGAGTAGGAGCTACTACAGCATTTACCTAAGCCTTTATGGTAACTAGTCAGAAACAGCAGAGTCAGGATGTTTACTACACTGATTGGAGGCTATTACTTGCATCCCAAAAGGACCTTTTAGCTATTCTTGAGTGAGTTACAATAAGTTGGCATTCTTCTGGCCAGTCCCAATAATAATGTTCTGAAATGTATCTCTTGAGAGATCCTTCTTTACTAGGTAAAATCTTGGCAGTTAGAGGAGAGGCCTAGGGGTGGTAGAAGTATATGGAAACTAAACTTATTTTCCTTACAATGTCTGCTCTGTGGCCCCATGATATCAATCCCAGAACTTTTTCCATCCACCTTCCCTCTGTTCTGTATTTTTCTGAACTTGGGAACACAAACTGGGCTCCTTCAGGCTGAATAGTAAAAAGCTCCAACCAGCCTGTATTCATTGTCCATTCAACAAATCTACCTTAGGACTTAACTTGTAAAATTTAGGACTGGTTAATTGGAATTTTTCTTACAAAGAAAAGAATCAAAGAACCTATTAGACCAAAAAAAAAAAAAGTGGCTAGGAAATTAGGCTAGTTTGATTTTTTTTTTTTTAAACAAAGTGAAAAGATCCACTTTTTTCTGAATGTCTGTGTGGCTCTATTGAGATCAATACAGCAGACTTTTAAAAAATGGGGGAGAGGGGAGGAAAGGGAGAGGAAAAAAAAAGAACATGGCTTCATTTATACTCCACTAAGACAAACAGGGCTAAACTCCTAATTAGTCTCCATTTATATCTGTCTACTTTAAATTTTACTTCCTAAACAACCAAAACCTCAAAAATTAATTAATCAAGAGTAAAACCAACAGTTCCAGGTTTTATTATTTATTTGCACTAGGACTCCTTCCAGGCCATTCATCGTCTTTTGCTGGCTGGATTTCTCTCTCTCTCAATCTCTCTCTCTCTCTCTCTCTCTCTCTCTCTCTCTCTCTCTCTCTCTCTCTCTCTCTCAGGTCAGTCAAACAGTCATAACAGGTTATGGCATTCTTCATCCAGAGTTGTTTTTGGTCTCTCTGACCATACAGAGTGAGCCAACAGTCTGGCTTGAACGAGAAAGGATATCCCTGCCCACCCACTTCTGGCAAGTCCTACTCTTAGAACCAAACAGTATCTGGTTATCTTCTGATCTGGAACTGAACTTGCAATAGGATGGGCATTTTTAGGAGGCATTGTCTTTACATTTCTTAAGGAAAAATCAGTTGCGTGATTGTAGTGGTTTCCTCATGTACAGACCATGAACATTAGCAACAATTAGAAAACAGGAAGAGGTCAACGAATCCCAACTATGATATTCTTGTTCTGGCCTAATTATATTGACCTGTTGATCCCTATGGGGCACTTAGGTAGCATTGTAGATAGAATGCCAGGCCTGGAGACAGGAAGACTCATCTTGCTGAGTTCAAATCCCACCTCAGACACTTATCGGCCGTGTGACTCTGAATAAGTCACTTAACTCTGTTTCAGTTCCTTATGTGTAAAATGAGCAAGGAAGTGGCAAACCATTCCAATATCTTTTCCAAGAAAACCTCGAATGGGTCAAGAAGAGTTGGATGTGACTGAAGGTACTCAAAAATAACAAAAAGTAAGGCAACCCTGATAGTGGACATTTTAATGAAAAGGAGGGCAAAGAGTTCTCCGCTTTTCTTCCTGAATTCATCTTTGGGAGGAAAGAGGAGGTTAAGGAAAAGCAAGGATGTCCCCAGGGATTTTGAGCCTTAGCAGAAACTGACTTCTGTTTATGGTGTAAACCTCCTTGCCTTACTCTGTTACCCCTTCAGAAAATTCCTGATCTTCAAAATGGGTCTGAGGAAATGGATGTTCACATAATAGATATTACAATCCACCATTATATCTACTTTCTTCAAGGCATACTTTTCATAGCCATTGCTTTTTTCCATGCTCCCATAGAGAAGTAACAGTCTGCGTGCTTCTGATTACTTTGTCTGGTTACTTATTTCCTGATGCTCCTGAGTTCTGATCACTGCTCGCTGTCACCCTTGTTATTTCAAGAGGTTGGAAGTGGAAGTTACCTATATCTACCTTCTATCAGCCCAGCAATGGTACAGTCTCCTGACATATATTACCCTTCCCCCATGACATCACGAAGCACTTTGATCTTATGAAGGCCCAGAAAAAAAAACAAATTCTAGTTTTTTTTCTGAGAACTGGGAATAATCTGTCTTTGGAAAAATTTGCACAAGGTTACTCAGATTCTATGAACTACACATACACAATATCTCCCTAAGATATTCAGCCTGAAAGAGTAATTTGTTTGATGTTGAAAAGAATGCAATATAGTGAGGTTGTCTACATCATAACTGTGTAAGTCAACCAATACACTATATATATATATATATGTATATGTGTATATATATATATACACATATACATACATATATGGCTGCTGACTTTAATGTTCTCTGTTCCTTGTATGGAGCTAAGTAAAAAGGCAAGAAAAAATATTTTTTATCTTCCTCACATAACTGGGTAACTTTTATGTTCATGAAAAGAGAATAATCATTTCTTGCATATAAGGTCTGTGATTGAAACTGTATCACTACAATTCCCCCAATAAAGAGGATATTGGTTATTTTCTCTGTTATTTTCTTAATGACATAAGGCAGTCTGATTAAATGAAGCCCCAATATACCTCTTCTTTTTGAGTCATCCATTTGGACATTTCTGATAATCAAATACGTTGTCATTTCAAAAGATCTTTGATTTCAGTCATGTATACACACTCTTTTCTTCAATGAAGAACTCATCACCGCCATGTCTTAGTCAATGATTTTTAAGTGTTTGGCTGTGTTAACAATAGTAATCATCATTTGGTGGCAAAACCTTTGGTGTTAAGACGTCTTCAGAATCAGTTAACCTAGTCCTCAGAAGACAGGAATATACTCCATCACCAAAACTTATACCCTATACCTTTCTCATTTAGTGAGTTATGCCAAGATGTAGGGTAAATTATCATAGTCTGCATGAACTGAAGGACATCTCTCGTCAGGATGAGGCATCCGAATTGGATATTATAGGAAAAATGGTCAATCCAACTGAAGAATTACTATGTCCTCTACTTAGTGCTTTGGAGACAGCTTTAGCCCATACAGCTAGTCATTTTTTCTATTAGTGGTCCATATATCCTCCTTCTTTCTTACTTTTACTTTTATTTTTATTTTTCCCAAGTCATATATTTATCTGAAAATTCACTGCTTCATCTTGACCTCATTGCTAGTTCAATTCGACTATATTATATAGTGGTCTGACAGTATATGTACAACTGATCTATCCTACTCTGATAATAGATACCAAGCAAAAAAAGACCAACTAAGGATTTGCAGAAATAGCTTGACTTTTATAAGAACATTTCATGTCATATACTTACAGAGTCACAGTACAAGGGCATACAAATATCTAGCTTCCTACTAACAAAATATTTTCTATTTCCATTCACCAATGTCTTAAGCTATATAGTTGAATTGAACTGGCATTGAGGAATATCCAAAGCGAAATGGAGAGTTGTAAACTGAGTGTGAAAAGGTTGTAACACATTACAAATGAAGAGTATAAAAGAAGGGTAAGCAGTGATATTTTCAGAGAAATATACGACTAGGGAAAAAGAAAAGAAAAATGAATTAGTCACAAAGTAAGAAAGAGGGAAGATACATGGACCACCAGTGGTATCCCATGGTAACCAAAGCATAGCAAGAGAATGCCAACAAGGTCCCAGCCCTTCAGTCCATTGTTCTATATCCATTACACTTAACATAAAGCAAGGGATAGACAAGACAGGAAAGCAAGGATGGTTTGGAGTCTACATTATGGCAGGAAATATCCAATTGATGATAACATAGATTTACTGTTAGAATAGCATAATACCTTGACTTCATGCTGAACTTTTTCATTCTCTCTGTGCTGTTTTAAGGTTTCCCAAGCACTTTTCTTAAAGTAAACTGATAAGTTAGGCATTGAAAATATTATTAATCCCATTTCACATATGGAGCAATTGAGAATCAGAGATATTAAATAGTATTGAACTGATAATACGGCTAGTCATTATCAGAGGTGCAATTTAAATTCGAGTCTTCAAATTTCAAGTCTCTAGGTCTTTTCACTACAACAGGTTGTATGTAAATAAAATATTTCATATTTTAATATTTAAATGTATTTGTGATCTTCTTTATGTTGGTACTTTAAGATCACAATTCATTTTTCATTCTGAGTGGATTTTGCCTAAACTTCCTAAAAACTTTCCAAAGAAGGTCCACCTAAAGTTCTGAAGGACTTCCCTCTAGCTTAATAGTAACTCCAAAACAAAGAAGTGGGTAGGCTGATGATAGGCTAATCTTTGCTTTTCCTAAGACCAGCCCAATCTCTTTTCTGATACATAAGAATGAAAGCTACTAGAGGCAACTCTTCATTTTTTTCACTGTGTTCTCAGCACCATACCAAACATATTGAATAGCTAATCAGTGCTTATAAAATTGAACTGAATTGAATTCAATCATTTCTGTGGCATGTTTTACATCTCTGTTTCATGTCCTTAGTCATATTTAACCGAGATGTGACATTGACTAGGTGTGAGATGTTAAAAATCCTTAGCTCTTGCAGTGTGACTCCCTGTTTATAAAATACATTGGAAGTTTTCAGAAATCTAATATTCCATGCCTGGAGCTTACAATTCCAGCATCCTCCTCTTCTTCCATTGTGTTATTTCTTAAATGTGATACTTGGCACAGCAAAGGAAGTCTGATGCTGTGGAGGTGAGTTGCAAAGTGGCCAAACCACTCTTAAATGTGCTGGAACCTGACATACGATGTGCTGCCAGTATTTTCTGTTTAAAAATGCCATCAGTTTAACATTTAGCTGAAAAAGTAATTATTCTCCAGTTTCTCTGAGTTACGAAGAGGGAAAAAAAATGATTCATTGAAACTCCATGACATGAAATACCACACTTTAAGGACCTTTTGGAAGGATTTCAATATTCAGAGTAAAGAAATAAGAATTTATTTTCAAGAAAGAGATTTAGGAACCTCCCTGAATAGGAAGTGAGAAAATTAATCTAAATCTCAGGAGAAATTGTCTGGGGCCAAAAAACTTGGCAGACCCAATTAGAGCAAGATAAACTTACACATTGTAGATATTCAATATTCTTAACTAAATAGAATCCCTGAAGATGAAACCTTAATACTCACACACAAACATACATTTATTTGAGGTATATAAAGTAAACCTTAAATAATGCCACAGTATAGAATGTCACAAATGATGCTAATGATCCTCAAATTATCTGAAAAATTCAGAGTACTATTCTGGGGAAAGTAGGTATCTGAAAAAGGCAGAAGGAACATACAAAGGTAAGAAAGGGCATGTTCTATGTCCCATAAACTTAGAAGGAATAAGCAAGATAATCCAACATTTGGTGAATACTTTTCTTGTTGAATTAATGAGAATGATCATAGCTGCTGATCTTGATTTCTTCAACCTGTCTGTTACTGAAATAAGTCCTGGGACTTGCTCAGGGCAAGAGAATTCAAGTCAATGTCTTTAACAATGTCACTCAACTCGGAAATATAGGGGATGAAACTTACAATGTCCCCCTGACTACAGGTTCATCACTGTGTTCATTATACAATGCTGCTTCTTAGATCATTAATAACAAGTTAATATAATACCAACTGACTTCCTAATAGTTTCTGGAGCATAAGATAAAGGCATAATAGATTCCAGAGGAATGTATTAGTCCAATGAGGTTCTTTGGAGTTTAGAACTGGACAGCTGCATTCTAAATTATTATGCATATAACTATACATTTTGATACTAACGGTCCCCTCACCATTTTAATGAAATTATTACCATGTCTTTCTTTTGTTACTATGCATTATCAGTAATTGGTGAAGTACAATTCAAATAGCTAACTGGAAAGATGCTAAGTGGATCACATTGCTATATATTTTCTCCTCCCTCCCCCTTCAATTGGCCATTGTAGCTGTTTGGAAACTAATTAAATTTAAATGTTTAATTGCCATAAAAGTTAATGCAATAATCTGTTCAAAATAATTGCAGTAGGGAATTTTTCATTTAAAATTCTGGAAAGCCATCATCAAATTAGCACTAAAGTATGTGCTCTATTTAATGTAACATATATAATTTCAGTTTTCATTTGCTGATAAACACATGGAAAGTAAAGAGGGAACATATTTCATAAGATGATGTGCAGCAGGAAATTTAATTGGCAGGATGAGAAGCCAAGGTTTATGAGTAACAGATAACTGATGAATTTTTGACTTCTATGAAGAGGGGTTTGTTTTTGTGTTCTTTTAATAGCTACTAATTACTCTGAGAGTTTGCAAAATAAGAAACTGAAGCATTAAACTAGAAAATATAGCACAAGAGTCTCCAAATAGATTCCAATAGTTAGCTCATGCTAAATCAGAAGGGAAATCAAATACTGTGAAAAAATAAAAACGAATATATTTTGTTTCACATCCTGCTTTTGTCTACATTTCCTTTTCTCTTTGTTCCATGCATGTATGTCCATAATCACGTCTTTTTTTTCTTAAAAATCCTGATGACAGCTAGATTTTTCTTGTTTCTAACACTCTAGGAAGTATTTATACATAGTCTTCAAAATTATAAATGGCAGAGAAGCTGCCAATGTGTAGTGGCATACATAATATGTGTGTGTGCGTGTGTACGTGTGTGTGCGTGTGTGTTTGTATTTGTGTTTGTGCTTTGGGAAGGGAAGGCTGATTTGTATACCATCTGTGTTGAAATTGCCTTTTGGATAAAATTTTAGTACTTTCTGTCCAGTCCAGCTGACACGGATAAGTTGAAATGTCTAAATTTTGCATAGAACAACGATATGCCCAGAGTAGTTCCTAAAAGGAAGGACCTAATTATAGAGTCCTAAGAAAGATGTTCCCCATAATATCAATTCACCTTGTGATCACTGGTAAATATCAATCAGTTTGCCTTTTTCAGGTCCAGTTTTTTGTTTTTTTTCATGACAAGCTGACCAGCAGGCTGGGGCTATTCTTAATTCAAGTGATTTCTCCTGAGACATTTATGTTTTCACAAATGCAGACACAATTATTACCAACTATAGATACAATACAAACTGGGTTAAAAATCCTCAAATGCAAACTTCTTGCCTATTTAATTACGAGTTAAGCAGGGAGGAATCTAAAGTGTTCTTGCATCCAAATGTCTTCCTAAATAGAGAACCCCGGAGCCAGCCTGCTTCTATGTGTCTTGAATTACAGTAATTGATTCTATAGATATTTCCTCATGATTTTCTGCTCATGAAATAGTTTTTTACTACGCTCATCTTAATTTTAAGATAAAATGTTCAAATATACCTCTGTATTCAGTTGTGTCCAACTTCCATGACCTCCCATAGGATTTTCTTGGCAAAGAAACTGAAATGGTCTTCCATTTCTTTTCCCAGGGGAGTAAGGTAAACAAAGGTTAAGTGACTTGCCCAGGTATGATGCCAGGTTTCAACTCACATCTTCCTGATTTCTGGCCCAGCACTCTATCCAATGAGCTACCTCTCAAGTCATTACAAGTGTAGGGCAAACAGAGGTTTGACTCACGATGCTTACATGAGAAAGTTGGGGAAAGCACATTACCATTTCCACATCATATGTTTCACTTCTCAGTCCCACTGTCTCTGGGCCCCTTGCCCTTTAAAATCTCATGATATCTAAGATTTTTCTTCTCCCCAAATTCCTATAAGGCTGGAAGACTAGATTGCCTCTTCTCTGTCCCTGTTCTTTGTATCCTACCCCCCAAATAAAAATCTCCTCCCACTGGTTATTTGAAATAGCAATCATAGTTGCTAACAGAATCAACATTTAAGAATATCAGTGTGTCCTTTCAATAGTGAACATATGAAATAAAGTCTCCTGCTGTTTCCTTGAGTGGCAGAGAAGAGATAGAACAAGTCAATTACCAATCCTTCATTTTTTTCCAGCCATCATTCTGTTTCTGTTCAACTCTCCCAAGAGGGCTGAACTTGGCTATCAGACTTAGCTCATTTGTTTGAGATAATAATGAATATACAGTCTTAAAGGAGAGTCATTATGAGCTTGGGCTGAGACTGTACCAGCAACTTTATCTTTTTTTCCCCTAGACTAAAGTTGCTTAATCCTCAAAGGGACACTTAAAGGAAAAACAAAATAAAACTATCTTTTAATCACTTTGCAAATCACTTTGCATTTTTATCTTCCTCCTTCTATGACAAGCTAACCCAAAACATATTTAATATATGCATGTTGACTTTGGTGGAGCAATACGCTCCACCTTAATCCCTTGACTAATGGTTTTTCAATCTAAATGGAGAATAGTAGATACAGATTTTTAATTTCCTATCCACTAGACATCCATTTTGCTGTGAAAATATTACCCAAAAAGAGGCAAGGGATATAAAAGTGTTAATTTCTGTCATTGTATAAAATTCCATTGATTTAAGTTTCAGCTCTTTCTGAATCATGTACATGAAATCCACAGCAAAATTCGTTACTATGGAAAATGTTTTTATTTTTTCTGTATTTGGTGAAGATAATCAAAGGAAGCATTCAACAATTTTTTCAGGTCCATACTGCTAATGACTTATATGCATAGACTATATTTAAATAAAAAATCTTTAAAATATACTTATTTCAAGATCAAATATACCAGAAAACCACTGTGATACCCACTGCTGGCAGTCTGAAGTGGCAAATGAAAGGTTGGTTTTAGAATTTGGAAAGTCAGGTTAATTTTCTACTTCTAATACTTTCTGTGACTCTGAGTAAGTCACTGTATAAGTGAGCACCCCAACATACACAAGGGGGCCTGCTATCACAGGTTCTTCACCTTAGGCAACTTTTGAGAGGTTAACAATCTCCTTTAAACAGCACATATATCATTCACTTAGTTCAGGAAATCAACAGACAACACTTCCAAAATGTCTACATAAGCAATACATATATCACAAATCAACAGATAGATTCAACTGTCTGACCATAGAGGGAAGAGAGCGAAGTATCAACCTCTGGGTTTTCCAAGTGGGGGTCTGCTTAGCAACTTCTCAGAGTTTCATCTGGCACACAAATCTTCCAAAAACTAAACCCCAAAATAAAACCTCACCCTCAGAGTATTTATACCTTTTTTAGAGCCAGAAGGCTGCCCAACCCTTGAGAAACAGTGCCTCATTAGCGAAAGATGTGGACTTTCCTACAAATCTTCCGTAATTGAACTCCCTTTAATGGGTCCATTAATGGGTGGGGAAGACCTTTAATAACATTAACAACAGAAATACAAATACTGTTTCTAGTTAAAGAAACTCTTGTTCCTCTACTTTACTCCTAGTAAAGACTCTTGGTTGATAAAGGCAAGATTCAATCAGTCAGAGACACTTGATTATATTAAAAACAAACAAAAGATCCTACTTTGTTTGCCCTTACAGTCATTTACTTTTCTTCAGCCTCAGTTTCCTCACTTGTAAAAATCAGAATAATAACACATACTGCTTAGGATCACAAATGTATAAGGTAGTTCAAAGATGATGTAGTCCACTTCATTCATTTTACAGATGAAATGAATACTGGGAATTTTGGAGATTTTTACAAGGTGATGTGTACACTATGGAGCAGATGTAGAATCTGAAGCCAGACCTCAAGAATTCAGAACCAATCCTTGTTCATCTATGTCTTATTGCCTCAAGATTTTGACATATAAAGCTCTTTGCAAACAGAAGGTGCTATATAAATATGAATTGTTAATTCTGCTATAGGCTTGATTCAAAGAACTTTTATTATATGCCTCTGAAATCCTCAATCTATAAGAAAGAAATCTTACAAAAAAACCCAAATGATCTTTTGGAGTGACTGTTCAATATTTTCAATTTCTATCTGTTTAGTTAAAAAAGTTTGAATTTGGTTCTTTCTACTCCCTCCCCCCCTTTCCACCCAAATCATCCATTCTGCAGAAATTCACTAACCTGCAACAATCTTACCAAATAGAAGCCGAAGTACATTGTTGAACAAGGAAAGTTGAAATTAATAATGCCAAAGCTTGAACGAGAGGAAACTTGGCCATCCAGAGGATATCTACATTTTATAACTATGAGTTGCAGAGACTTCAAAAACCTTCTAGTGTTGACAACCACACAAACTGTAGCAGTTCTAAGGCTGTGTTATTATTTGAAAGAATATATGAGTGGAACATCTTAATCAAATTTATTCTGTTGCAAAGGCAGACACAAGATTAGAATTTAGATCTCCTGAACCAAAAATCTAAATTTTGTTTCATTATATTTCAATGTCTCTTGTTTTTATTTTATTTTATTTTGTTTGATTCTTATGTGAATCACATTTTATACATGCTAGGAGGAGACCCCTTCTTGGTAAGATTACATGGTGGATCTTTTTTTTTTTTTCTGATAGAGTGAATGATGAACTATACACACATCTCTCTGTTTTGAAAAGAATTTTCTTTTCTTCCTGGACATCATTATGAAATGATCCAGGACCTAAGATTCAAGAAAAAATGATGGACTAAATTTCCTGAAGCATTTTTAAATCATTCCCTTCTTTCATGATGTGTTTGTCTCAGCATAGTAATGTCTTATTTAAATGGAAAAAAAAGTATATGTGTATATATACATATATGTGTGCATGCACACACACATATATGTATATACACATTAACATATATACACATACTCTTTATGTTATGGTATGGTATTACATGTATGTTTATGTATGTGTATATATGTGTGTATATGTAAGTGTGTGCGGTATGTATTCTATGAAATTTTATATTTGAATTTTGAAAGAATGCAAGTTCAGATCTTATTTATTCAAAATTCTACAAAGGAACACTTCATATTTCAGTATAGATGTTTTGCTGACAAAAAAAGAAGCTGCTTAGACAATGAAATAGATGATGTCAAGAGAATCAAAACTAAGTGAAGTGGATGGAGCAGTGCACTTAGAATCAGGAAAACCTTAGTTCAAATCTTTCCTCAGACACCTGCTAGTTATGGCCCAGGGCAAGTCACTCAAATTTGCTTTGTCTCAGTTTCCTTTGCTAAAAATGAAGATAACAGCATGTAACTCACAGAATTGTTATATGCAAATGAGATAACACATATAAAGTACTTAACTTTAAACTTTAAAAAACTATAAAAATGCAATATGGTGATGGTGATGGAAGTAGTAGTAGTAATGGTGGTGGTGATCGTGGTAGCAGTGATACTAGTGGTGGTAATAGGAGTAGTAGTAGTTGTAGTAGAGGTAGTAATAGTAGTAGTAGTAGTAGTAGTAGTAGTAGTAGTAGTAGTAGTAGTAGTAGTAGTAGTAGTTATAGTGTGAAGTTGTAGATCACCTAAAGGGCAATGGAGAAGATCACACAGTGGGCATGAGTAGGCTTCAAACATTACATGTAAGAATTTCATTTTTTTTAAGGGTGCAAAGATTGCCACCAGAAAGGTACATAACCAGAAAATGATATGACTGGTCATGCGGTGAGAGGTGGGGGATACCTGATAGACAAATCCTTTATTCCATAAGTCACTTGAAACAATATCAAGTGGTCTAGAACAGAGGAGTCAAACTCAGCCTGCACATACATTACAGAACTACTTAGTAAGACTAGAACCAGATTGCAATGTGATTGGGAAATGTTTAACAAAATAAAAAAATATAATACAACCTACATAATGTTCATTTTGGGATTTTCTAAGTCTGTGTGCGGGTTGCAGGGATCTCCTTCCTTTTGACCTTGACACTGCTGATCTAGGAAAACCGTCTCAGCATGACAGGCAGATTGTCTATTAGAGATTTATGGGAGGCTATGGCAAGAGTTACCCAAGATGAGGGGCATGGACACACTGCGATTGGAATCATCAGAGGGGGTGCCCACATTAGTGAGATGATTGGTGTATTGAAATGTTCAAGGAAGAGATGGTGGGAGGGGTGGATGAAGGAAGAAGAAAATGTATGGAGCATTTATTTATTCTACTGCAAAGGCAGACATGAGGCTAGAATTCAACTCTTCTTAACCAAAAAAAAATCTAAATTTTGTTTCATTATATTTCAGTTCTCCTGTTTTGTTGTCATTATTGTGGCTTCTTATGCGAAACATATTTTATACATGCCGGGGTTGCCCTCTTCTTGACAAGATTATAAGATGAATCCTTTCTTTTTTTTTTCCGATAGAGAGAATGATGAGCAGTATATTTATTTTTCTGTCTTGAAAAGGGATTTTTTTCCTACTAGATTTTGATGAATTAGAACAAATAATAGGCTGCTATGTACACCTTTTGTAGGTATGATTTATATAAGTTGTTCCACAATCTACTTTTCTATTTCCCACACCCCACTAGTATCAAATTGCATTGGTAATTACAGCTTTGTGCTACAATTTCAGAAGGGGTAATACAGGAAAAGAGATTAAGAATAAGGGACAAGAATACACATAAGAACTATACAAGAAGCATCTTAACATCACTGATAACCATGATGCCATGGTTATTGATCTAGAGCGAGATTTCCTAGAGAAGGAAATCAAGTGGATCTGATAACACTAAGGCTGGTGCAGGTGATAGAATTCCAGTTGAGGTATTTGGAACCCTAAAGGATGATGGTCTTAATGTATTTATAACATATAATTATGTTATAACTCTATTAACAAGGTCTCTCTCAAGAACTTGGAATTTGAGTATGCAACATGGTAGACACTGGCACAGAATCCCCCAGCATGGCATGCGCATATCAGAAAAGATACTGTGCTTTATGAGCGAAGCACAATTGAGACAGCACAAAGTAAATGTAGGATGTGCAAATTTGGAGTATCTAACCCAAAAATTCATGTGGGATATCTGTGCCTCACCTGTGGCAGAGCATTCTGAGCTCATATTGGCTTGATCAGCCACAGTCGGCCACACTGAAACTTCACTTTATGATGGTGATGTCATTTTGGTCCTCTTCGAAAATGGACAATAACCAACTAGATTATATTTTATATTATACAAATAATATATATTGATGTTATATGTTTATAATTAGATAATATCTATTTAAATATATCTATATAAACTAATGCAATAGATATATTTAAATAGATACAAATATAAAATTATATGTGAAAATATATAGATATATAATTTCAATATAATTATATTACATAATTATATTGTTGCTCTCAATATTCCAGCAAATATGGAAAACTCAACAGTGGCCACTGTATTGGAAAAGATTGTAGTGTAATCTTAAAGAAGGGCAACACAAAGGAAAGTTCACATTACTGGATGATAGTACCCATTTCACATTCCAGCAAAGTTATACTTAAGATTTTTGCATACCTGACTTCAACAACACGTGAATCAAGAATTATCAGAACTGGCCATCTTTTGAAGAGGCAGAGGAACTTGAGAACAAATAGCTAATATTTGCTGAATTACGGAGAAAGTAAGGGATTTCCAGAAAAAAAAAAAAAAAAAAATATATATATATATATATATATATATATATATATATATATATATATATATATAGTTCTGCTTCATTGACTACACTACAGTCCTTGACTGTGTGGATCAAAAAATTGGGAAGTCTTCAAAGAGATTGGAGTACCATGTCATCTTACCTATCTCCTAAGGAACCTGCATGTGGGCCAAGAAGCACTGTTAGAATCGAACATGCAACAACTCATTAGTTTAAAATTTAAAAAGGAGTATAACAAGGTTATATATTGTCACCTTATTTAATTAACTTATATGTAGAGTATGTCATGCAAAATATCAGGCCGGATGAATCAAATACTAGAATTAAAATTGCCAGGAGAAATAATAACAATCTCAGATATGCAGATAATACCACTCTGATGGGAGAAATTGAAGAAGAATTGAGAAGTTTATTGATGAAGATGAAAAATGAAGACTGTAAAAGCTGACTTGAAACTTAATCATAATAAACGAATATCTTGAAACATGGTTGTGTCACTTCCTGGAAAACAGAGGGAGAAAAAAATGAAAAAAGTAATGTCAGATTTTATTTTCTTGGGTTCAAAGATCACTGCAGATGGTAACTTCATCCATAAAATCAAAACTAGCTTGATCCTTGGAAGAAAAACTCTGGCAAATCTACTCAGCATACAAAAAAGTAGAGATGTTACTTTGCCAATAAAGGTCATAAAATCGAATCTGTGGTTTTTCTGGTAGCAATGTATGGATGTGAGAGTTGGACTATGAGGAAAGTTCAGTGCTGCAAAATCTGTGCTTTTCAATTGTGGGGTTGGAAAAGATTTTTGAAAGTCCTTTGGACAATAAGTAGATGAAATCAGTTGATATTTAAAGAAATTAATTTAGACTATTTACTGGAAGATCAATATTGAAGCTGAACCTTCAACAGTTTAGGCACAAAATAAGAAAACAGAATTCACTGGAAAAGACTGTGATATTGGGAAATATTGAAAGCAAAAAGGAACAGGGGACAGTAGAGGATGAGATGGATAGACAGTGTCATGGAAACAATGAACACAACAGAATTTGAGTGACAGTGGAGGGCCTCATATGCTATATTCACAGGATCACAAAAAAATGGATACAACTGACATTTGAACAATAACATTGCCGATATCAAAGGTTTCCATTTGATTTTTTTTCACCATAATAGTGGACATTTTTTACTTTTTGTCCTCTTTTGGATTTTTTTTTAATTTATTTATCTAGATCTTCAAAGTATCCTTTTGATAACTTTATTATTACAGTCCCAAATTTGTAATTTATGGTAGCATCATTATTTTTCTAACAGCAGCCAGATGGCAAAGTAGATAGAGCTAGAGGCCGTGAGTCCTTCCTGACTTCAAAGATGACCTCAGACACTTACTAACTTGGTGACCCTGTGCAAGTCCATTACACCTGTTTGAGTGAGTTCCTCATTTGTAAAATGAATTGGAGAGGGAAATGTCAAACTGGTCCTGTATCTTTGCTAAGAAAACCTCAAACAGGGTCATGAACTGGCAGATACAACTGAACAATACCATCATTTTTCTGTATTGATATTATCTAACCATGAATGGTGCATATGTAACTCAATGTGTTGCCTTTCATTTTTGTATAAACTGTTTTATACCGAAATGAACAGCAAATTAAAAATTTGAATTCAACAATATTTTGCTTTCAGAGGAAATAAATGTGAGAGACACACAAAGGTGAAATAAAATTATTTCACCTTTCAGGAGTAGAATTTAGTATGTAAAAAAAGCAAGTAGAGTAATCATGATCTCAAAGTTAAAGTTTAAATAGATTTAATCAAAAGGGAAAAAAGTAGAGAAAGTACACTGTCAGTAATATTATCCATCATTGTTTTAAAATACCTAGAAAGCACAGAATACATGAGCATAAACCTACCAAAACAGACTCAGAAACTCTGAACATAAACATAAAATACTTTTTATACTAATAAATTCAGATCTAAATAAAATAAATGTTTATTATTCATGGGTGGTAAAGCAAATATAATTTTTTTAAATGACAGTTTTACCTAACTACTCCATTTCCTCAATTTCATTCCAAATAAATTACTAAAAATTACTGAGTTAGAAAAAAATAATAACAAAGTTCATTTGAAAGAAGAAAAGGTCAGAGAAATCAGGGAGAAAAAAGATGCATAGTAGATTCAACAGTATCAGGCCTTAAAGTCATATTATAAGGTGAGAATATTGTTGAAGTATAAAAAGGATAATTTTGATTATTTTAAATTAAAATTTTCTTGTATGAATAAAACCTATGTAGCCGAGAATAGAAGGGATGCAGAAAATTGGTAGGGCAGTGGGAGAGGGGAAACTTTCATAGACAATCTCTCAGATAGGATGTGATTGGGTTGGAATGTTGCTGTGGTGTATGAAATGATATGCTGATTGATTTAGAAAAAGCATGGAAAGACTTGGACATCTGAAGAAAGATTCTATACACCTTCAGAGAAATGGATGATAGGAGGAAATAAGCATATTATGGTCTTATGTATATGTGTATACTTTTGAATATATCTGTACATACATATTTGCATAATACATTCACAACATACATATATACCCTGTGTTACATAAAATAAAAGAAAACAAGGCACTTTATCAGACTTTTTATATAAGGAAAATATTGTTCTGATGCACAAGCCATGAAGAGAGAAATAAAAATGTAGATAAATAAAATAAATTTTAAAATATTGAATTAAATTAACATATGTATATATATGCAAAAATCTAACAAAATACAAGCCTTATTTGTATTGCAAAATGTTTAAAATAGGAATGAATTAACTCATAACTGGCATTATCTTCAGTGAAAACCAAAAGCTTTCCAAGTAAGATAGAAATAAGTATAGAATGTCTATTGTTTCTACTTTTTCCTAATGCTAGGAAATCCGGGTTAAGTGATTTTCCCAGGGTCACACAGTTAGTGCCAAGTGTCTGAGGTCATATTTGAACTCATATCCTACTGACCCTAAGACTGATAATCTATCTACTCTCCCACCTGGCTGCCCCTACTAGCTCCACTCTTATTTTCTGTAGTTCAGAAATACAAAATCGAGAAGTAACCAAAAGAAATTGAGGGAATAAGCACATAAGAGATAAATTTATCTAGAAACAACAAAGAGTAATACAGAACTGAAATAACCGCACAATAGGCAACATGATGGTTTGCTTGAAAAATCCTACAGAATCCAACGAAAAAATTAAGATGATTAAGAACTAAAATAGAGGATTTTAAAAATCCATAGAAATTATAACCTTCTTAAGGTTTAACCAGTTTAAGTTTAACCAGTCTAAGTTACTGCCACAGCATGGCAGGAGGAGATGTGAAGAAATTCCTGTTAAGGCAAAATACCTTAAAAATCTGGAAATTAATCTGTAAATATATTTTCAACATTTGGAAACATACTTCTATAAAACAGTTTTTAATATTTAAAAAAGAAGTTTAAACTTAAATACAAAATGAGAAAAGAAAACAAAATGCCATGTACACAATAGACCATAAGAGGATTCAATATAAAACAATAAATTTCCATTTCAAGAAAACCTATGTAACAAACACTACACATTGATTTCAAAGCTGCTCGGCTTTTCATTGATGTTTTGTTTTGATCCCTTTGTTTTCTGCTGTGAGCTTTTTACTTGATTTGCCCCTTCTTCCCCCACCACTCTAAAGAAGGCTACAATTAAAGGGCCATGTACACATGTATGGATTGCTCGATTCCAAATTTGGGGACTGTGATTTTTGGATTTACTCTTTCCTACTTTGTTAATTTTGGTATTTTGTATTTTTGCAAATATATATTCATTTCATTTAAATTTTCAGTTTTCTTGGCATATGTATGCACATAGTGGATGCTAATAATTTATTTCTTTTCCACTTTTTTTTGGATTCCCTTTCTTAACCTTTTTAAAAATTTTGTTAATTTGATTTTCCTCTGCCAAACATATTCTCTGAGATGCTTATCTCAATTTTCAATCAACCTGAAGAGTCCTATTCCTTTACAATGCTGTGCATTAGTCCTTCTTGCCAAAGAAGACCATGTCATCAGAGAAATAATGACTTGACTTGCACTTGACTTTGTTTTGTGTGAGGGAGGGCTGTGCAGGTCACCAGCCTCACTTCTCCTCCAGAGTCATCTGAATCCAGTGACCAGATATTCGTCAGGATGACTGGAGGTGACCCAGGATGAGGCAGTTGGGGTTAAGTGACTTGCCCAAGGTCACATAGCTAGTGAGTGTCAAGTGTCTGAGGTGAGGTTTGAACTCAGGTCCTCCTGACTCCTGCACTGGTACTCTATCCACTGCACCACTATGGAATATAAACTTTGTACTCCAAAAACTTTGACATATGACTGCAAAAGGTATATCTGAATGGTTGAGGGATTATTTTTCTAGGAGTATGCCTTATGAGCCCTTACCAATGTCTGCTTATTTCTAGGATCATCCATTGAGAATCAGGTGAACCAGCCAGACTTAAATATCTTGTAGAAAGGGTTATTTACTAAGGATCTATAGTAAAAACAGTTGATATAAAACATGTATTCAAAATTTATGACATACTACCTCACCAGTATGTAAAGTCCAGGGGAAACTAGGCTCAAGCTTAGAGAGTTCACATAGTAAAAGGATAACTCATTTTCCCTGGTTACTGATAAGACTTTTCAACCTCTTTTGGGGGTGCTAAAATTACCTTTAGGCATGATGTCATTTCTTTTAATAATATATGAATCTTCATCCAGTCTGCTTTAATATCTTGGTGAAGAGATCACTACCAGCTGTTCCATAACACTGTTGGAACATTGATAAAACAATGGAAAGGGTAAAATCCCAGTCAAAGATATTTTAAACCTTGCAAAGGTCTCCTCTAACCAAAAGGAGAGGAGTGGAAGGGGATCTAAGACAAGGACTTGCCACTAAGAGGTTTTATTGGAATGCCACATTCTCTAAGCTCTTGAGTAACTCTGGTTTTCAAACAGCTTGATATTTCAGAGTTGACCCTGAGAATATGATGAAATTTGTTCAGTCACTTGAAATATGTTTCTTGTTTCAATGTTACCCCTCATCCAAGAACTACGTGTATGTAATATAAGGCCTAAGGCTATGATTGATTAATCAAAACTAATGCTGATATTCAAGTTGATTGCTTTTATTTGTTTATAACGATATTACATTTCATCAATTAATTTAACTAGGTTGCAATGACATGATTGATTTTATGAATCAACTACCTACTACATGTCTTCTTTTTAAAAATATAATTGGCCCATGGTTTCTCAATTTTATTGCTTTAAAATAACTTTTTGTTTGATTTATCAGATTACTAGCCTTTTTGTTTTGAATTTTGATATATCTTCTTTGATTTTCAAAATTTCTATATGTTTGTTTTGACATTACTCATTTGTTCTCTTTATATCATGGATACCAGCTGATGGAATGGACTCTAGGCAATGACCTCAGTATTAGTGAGGGTGATGGATATGGGGTTGGACAGAACAATTTCAAGAGTTTTAGGGAAAGAAGTGACAGGAGTAAATACATTAGGATTATTCATAGCCTGTAAATCTATCAGAAAAAGATGCTTGACTAAGCACTGACAGTAGAAAAGCAATGGTGCTACATTTACCCCTTTTGTGTCTTTTCCATTCCAATTATGTTCTTCTTGAGTTTATTTAATCTAACGACTTTAACTAGAGACAGGTATCACAGGGGAAAAATCATTAGTAGGAATTCTTTTTTCTTGTCCTACCACTAGAAATCATGGACTTTTAAAGCATTTTTTTCTCATTCATATTTGAACTTCAGATGAACAAAATATACCCCAATTTAATTTGAACTCTCTGATTCACTTGAGATGTATTATTTGTATTACAATACCTTTTCAATCAGTATATTATCTACGACAACATAGGCCAGAAACAATAGTAACAGGTAAATGCTGCCTGAAGGTAGCTATTTTTCATTTTTTTAAACACTAAGCCTTGTAATAGTAGCTACTTAATGAATAATTCTTGATGTATTGGATGATGCATATGTCATATCTCCCAACTAGACTGTTCTCTTAATTTCATATTTTCTCCAATGTCCAGCACAATGATTCTCCCAATAGTTTGTACTTAATAAATTTTGAAATTTTTATGACAGGTGCCACCAGTTTAGTGTCTTTGTGTTAGGTGTTAACAAATATAGATAAAGGGATGAGTGAAACCTAGTTCTTAACATCAAGAAACTTAAATTTAGTTGACACTGCCTCTCTCTTTTCCTTTCTCCCTCTTTTCCCTCTGATCAACTGTACTATCTCATCCTCTCCTATTCCTCAGTCATTCCTCTCCTCTCTCCTCTCTCTTTTTGCCTTTCCTTCCTCTCCTGTCTATTCTCTACTACCCTCTCTTCCAATGTATTCTCTTCTTGTTTTCTCCTCTTTTCCTTCCAACCTTCCTTTTACCAAAAAGAAGGTGGAAAAGTGCATGAGAAGTACAAATAGAATGCTTGAGCATCTCTCAAAAATGGGGTAAGCAATGCTTGCGTTTGAAATCAGAAAAGGTTACATATGGGTGGGATAGTCTCAGCTGGTTCTTGAAACATTCAAATTGTTCATAATCAGAGAAGGAAGGAATGGCTTACCATGTCTAGGAAGCAGTGTGATCAAAGGCAAGAAAATAGGAATGTTCAAGGAGTGCCAAGAAGACTAGTTTTCTAATAGATTTTCTATGTGAAATATTGCATTTTGAAAGAAGACTGGGAAGTTAGAGTGGTATTATACCTTCTGAAACAGTAAAGTCCCAGCCATCTACTTTGATAAGAAATATTTAGTCATTAAAGTCCCCAAGTATAGGTAAGGTCAAACTAATTCATGAGTTTCAGACTTAAACTAAAGGTAAGATAAAGAAATAATTTCAATGATTTTAAATTATAACTGATATTAATACATTACTTTAAGGTGTGCAAAACACTTTATATACACTATGTCACTTCATTTTCACCTGTGGGGTGCATGTTATTATCTTCATTTTACAAATGAAGAAAGAGACATGTGAAAGGTTAAACTTGGTTCATTGAAAGGACACCATTTCTAGAGTCAGAATATAAGTTAAAACCTACCTTAGGTAGATGTTTCCTACCTATGTGACCTTTGAAAGTCACTATGATCCCAGAGGCACACAGTGTCTTACATAGAATCTTAATTCAGGTATCCCTCCTTATGTTCAACCACTCTGATCAATTTCAAAATCCTTCAGTATCCTATATTTTCTCTCCCTAGAAATCTGCTAAACAGTGACTATGCAATGACATGCCATTCCTTGTTGGATAAGGAGAATTTCTCTGATTTTTTGTTTTTAAGATGCAATACTGTATGATCCAAAAGCAAAAACAAGCTCTCAATCTCTCTATAGCTGCCCAACCAAAGTCATAAACCTTCTCCCTGAGAATTTTTACACTCAATTTTGGCCAAGAACATATATTTACATGCTCATTTCAAGTATTTGAGAAATGAATATATAATACTACTGCTGACAGAATGTTAGTTCCAGGACTGCACATAGCAATGGCCCACTGTTTATGCTGTAATGAGTAACCCCAGAGTGAGTAAGTGAGAATTCCTTTCCAACAGGAGGGTGAAAATCTTGTTTCCTATCTCAAGCATGCTTTCATCTTTCTTTTTTAGGCACAATAGCTGCATAAGTGGTATGTATTGTGACTTGAAATACTCTCTGACCTCATTAATATCCTTATTTCTATGGAAGAAAATTTATATGAGTTCTGTCTGGTCACTATCTCTTCCACTCAAGATTTTAAGCTGTCTTTCCTACACATATCTAGAGCCCACATTCACTGGATACCTTGCATTCCACAAATGGCCAGGGTTCTAGTGGAATGAGGACTGTCTAAATCTGGTTACCTCTTCCTAAATTGCATTGCCTTTTACAATGAAACTTGAGGAAGAAACCACAAGCAGTGACTATGCCAAAGGATGACCAAGGCTTGGGATTTTTTAAACTGAGTTGCAGTCTTCAAGATAAGGAAAAAGGAAAAAGCTCTCTAAAAAAAGGTTCCACTTT
Organism: Bettongia penicillata ogilbyi; assembly: GCA_023548195.1. Lineage (NCBI taxonomy): Eukaryota > Metazoa > Chordata > Mammalia > Diprotodontia > Potoroidae > Bettongia > Bettongia penicillata. Next base: position 8,519,845 of record JAJHZJ010000008.1, read on the forward strand.
ATCCCTCCATTAAGATCTGTGCTAATTTCATCTTTGCAATGGGAAATTGGTAGATTGCTATGTATTCATGGGAAATTTGGATTACTAATTATGGGCTTGGAAATTATTTCACTGCTTTTTAAAATTATAATAATGAACATCATAGAAAGTTTCTGCAAATAGAAAATGGCACAAATTGAAACTGTAAATAAGGATCCATTAGGAAAAATGGCATCTTTAGTTTCCATAGTAATGCAATTCATGCCCTCTGGAAATTATATTATTTGTAATTATGTGTTCAGGAGCACTTTACATTTTTTATAGAGCATTATAGCAATAAATACTTACAGTCCTGTTAATCCTCAAGCTTCCAGGTCCTTTCCTTTCTATTCATTTTTGGCGTCATCACACCTAATTTGATTGGAAATTTAGAAACCACTTGGCATCAGCTTTTCTCTCCTCTCTCAAAATCCTCAATGAGTGTTTCATTCTGTTCTCTGTATTTTTACACTTATTCTTCTTTTCAGTTGAAGTCTGTGATTCCATGATGTTGCTTCTTCTTTTTTAGGCTAGCTTTTCCACTTGAAGAACATTTCTTGCATCCACCCTCATATATATGGCCTTTCTTGAACATTTCTGACATTCCCTTTCCAATAGTTCTTCATAGGACCCCAGAATCTGTGCTCTGGAATGACCTCAAAAGTAATTTAGGGCAATCTGTATTTGAGCTCAAGTACCCTGCTTACATCATCCCTGAAAACTGGTCATTCAACCTGTGCTTGAAGAACTTTAGTGAGGGGGAGCAGCACCAAGATGGCAGAGTAGAAAGACACATATACTCTAGCACTTCCCCCACAACCCACAAAATACCTGTAAAAAATGACTCTCTCAACGAATTCCAGAGCAGCAGAAGCCACAGAACAACAAAATGAAAGAGGTTTCCAGCCAAAGGTAACCAGGAAGGCCAACAGAAAAGGTCTATCTCACGGGATACTGAGCAGAGGGGAGCCCAGAGCTGGTCATGGGACACTGGGAGGAATGGTACCTTAACAGACTTCCTGGGACAGAATTCCCAGCAGGGAGGGTCCCAGATCCCTCAACCCACAAGTGACAAAGAAAGCTGCAAAGGTCAATGTGGGAGGGCTTTCTCAGCTGGGAAAGAGGGGAATGGGGTTCCCATAGCACTAGGCCCACGTAGCCACAGAGGTAGTGGTAGTAGTGAGAGGTGGACAGCTACAGTGGCCAGGGAAGCAGCCTGGGTCCATTGTCCAGGCAGCTCAGCTTAAAGCCTCTGGCAGAACTGAGCAGCTGATCTGAACCTCAGCCTCAGTGGTGGCACCACCCCTACCCAAAGCCCCAGGGAATTGAGCAGCTGATTTGAATCTCAGCCTTCTACTGGGGAGAGAAGCACTAAGCCCTTCCTCTTGACAAAGGATTCAGAAATCACGTAACTGGTTGAGAAAATGTCCCATAAAAGGGAAAAAAATTAAGACCATAGAATGTTATGTTCTTGGTGAACAGGTGTCTCCTTCCATCCATTTGGATGATGAAGAACAAAGCATACTGTCAGAGGAAGTCAAGGCTTCTGCCTTCAGTACCCCCAAAATGAATATGAAATGGCCTCAGGCCATAGAAGAGCTTGAAAAGTGTGTCAGCTGCCCACTAAAGGGGAACCAAAAAAATGCTGAGGAAAATGACACCTTTAAAAAGAGGCTAACTCAGTTGGAAAAAGAACTCTAGTGAGGCAAAAGTTATGGCTTCCTAATGTAGTCAATTCTATTTTGGAGTTATTGTAATTGGAAGAAATTCCCTTCCATTCCACAGGAGGCTGCATGGGGCAATAGGAAGATCACTGGATTTGGTGTTCAAAAACCTGAGTTCTAATCCTGACTTTGCCACTCAAACATCTTGAGAAAGTTGGTCATTCTCTGTTTCATCATCTGCAGAATTAGAGGTTTATACCAAATGACCTTTAAAGTCTTCTAGCTCTAAATGTATTGGCCTACTAACATCAAGTTACCTCACCACAACTTCCTGCTTCTTATAGTGTTCTTATTTTGTCCTTTGGGACAAAGTAAAGCATATTTAATTCTTTTCTATACAACAGGCCTTCCAATATTTAGAGAAAGGCATCATGCATTTCCTTAAACCTCCTTTTTTCCATATTAAACTTTTTCATGTTCTTTGATCAGTCTTCATGTGACATGATCCCAAATTCTTCAAATATCTTAGAAACCTTTGTCTAGCAACACACTTTTATTAAGTTCTTGCTACTTTCCTTGTCTTTCTACTGTGTTCTACTTTATTGATGGTTCCATATCACACCCATTGATGCAGATTTATCCTTGCTATACTTTTTTTTTATTCTACATTATTCTTGTTTTTTTTTTCCCCTTGTAAATCCTCCAAGAAGACTTTTGTAAGCCAATTGTAGCTTTTAAAAAAAATATTATTTGTTTGAATAACAGTTTGATATTTGGGCCCCACATTTGCCTCCTTCTCTTCTTTTTTTCCGCTTTCCCTCCCTTCCTCTTCCCCTCCCTTCCTTCATCTCTCCTGCCCCTTTTTCTTTTTCCTTCCCTTCTTTCCTCCCTCCCTTTTCTTTCCATCCTTCCTTCCTCCCTTTCTCTCCTTCTTTCTTTCCTTTCTACCTTCCTTCTTCCCTTCCTTTCATTATTACTCAGTTCTTCCTTCCTTCCTTCCTTCCTTTTCTTCTTCCCTTATTTCTTTCTTCCCTTCTTTCTTTCTTTCTGCCCTTCTTTCTTTCTTCCTTCCCCTCTTTCTTTCTTCCTTTTTTCTTTCTTTCTTTCTTCCTTCCTTCCTTCCTTCCCCTCTTTCTTTCTTCCTTTTTTCTTTCTTTCTTTCTTCCTTCCTTTCTTTCTTTCTCTCTTCCTTCCTTCCTTTCTCTCTCTTTCTTTCTTTCTTTCTTTCTTTCTTTCTTTCTTTCTTTCTTTCTTTCTTTCTTTCTTTCCTTTCCTTTCTTTTCTTTCTTTCTTTCTTCTTTCTTTCTTTCTTCTTTCTTTCTTCTTTCTTCTTTCTCCCTTCCTTCCTTCCTTCCTTCCTTCCTTCCTTCCTTCCTTCCTTCCTTCCTTCCTTCCTTTCTTTCTTTCTGTCTTTCTTTCTTTCCTTCTTTCTTTCATTCTTCCTTCCTTTCTTTCCTTCTTTCTTCCTTTCTTTCCTTCTTTCTTCCATGCAGGGCCTGGAAGAAAAAGTAGAAGATATGTTCACATAGAATATATCACAGATGTGTGAGGTAGATTTATAGTCATATCTGAAACTATTATGACTTTCTGCTGTTGTTTGTAATCAAAAGTTCAAACTCTTCACTCTGATATTCAGGGTTCTCTGTAATTAAATTTTTTCTATATTTTCTATCCAGTCTAATTTCCACAGTATCCTACCAGAAATCCTCCAATTCATTTAAGCCAAATTATCCTGATTTCAATTCCTGATTTGGTACATTTGAAAATAGTTTTACAAACAAAAAGTATTACTTAATAAAGTGTCATCCTGAAGTTTTACAAGGCTAATTCAGGGGCAGAGGTGTATATGCGGGGTCAGATGGTACCAAAGCTGATGCATTGAAAATACAGATTTAGAAAAACTGTCTTAATAAGAGAGATAAAATTTAGTGTGTAACTATATTTCCAGAGTAGAGGGCATTTGAATGAAGGAAGCTTTGCTTCAGATGTTATACATACATATATACATATACATATGTGTGCATATTTGGGAAAAAATGGACAAACTAAAATAAGTTAATAGTTGAAAGATCCTTAAACTGACAAGTTGTGATGCTAAAGGGAAAACCCTTCGCCAATACACATACACACACACACACACAGGGATTATCCATATTTATATTATTATTTCCTGTTATTAATGGAGAGAGTAGCTATGATGTACATCTAAACAAATATTTTACAAGAAAAATGCCTTAAGTGGCAACGTAGTAAAATGATGGTGGGAATATTGGGGGAAGGTGGGTGGGCAACTGGTTTTGGAATCAGAAAGATATGGATATAAGACCAGTCTATGACACATATTTGCTACATTCCCTTAGACAAGTCACATAATCTCTCAATGCCTCCTTTCAAAAGACAAAGATTATAAATTTCAGAACAATTACAGCTCTGTATTGGTAGACAAAGTTTCCTGTATTAATGACACTACAGACACTTTCCCTTCTACTACTACCCCTTAACTACAAAGAAAAGGCCCAAATGTTCTAAAAGGATTACAAAAGAGATTACCCTGAATTGAGAGGATTCAAGAAGGCACCATGAAGTAGGCTGCAATTGTAGTTGACCATGACATCAGGATGGTTATACCATAATTTGCAAGTGAGTTGGATTTAAGTGAAGAAGAACCATGAAAAGTCACCAGTCTCATTTTCTCCTCTGGAGCCATTTAGTTCCAGTGTCAAGATACTGTTCAGAATGACTGCAGTCAGTCTCTCTGGCTACAGTGGGAGACCTTAGCTTTGTAAAGTTAAGTTTTTTTTCCAGGTCTCCCTTTGACTGAGACAATATGCATTCAGTGATCAAGGCTAGGTAAGTAATGAGGCAAAGAATGTCTTTAAACTGAGACTTGAAAGAAGAGAAAGGGTGAAAAATGAAGAAACTCCTTCCTAGTCATATGATATGGAATCATATGAAAGAATGCATGGGCATGAAGAGAGCATGGCAAGAGGAAACCAAATTTGGTTAGAATAGAGAGCACATGAGGAAGAATTATGTGAGATGCATCCAGGGACACAGATTAACGTCAGTGTGTGTGTGCCTTGAATAGCATTATTAAGTTGATCTTTGCTCAGTGGGCAGTAATAATCACAGATAGCAACAACAGTAGTACCTTAAGGTATACAATGTGCTATACATACATACCTACATACATACACATATACTTATATACATACATACTTTTGTGTATGTCCTTTGATCATTACAACAATCCTATGAAAAAGATGCTAAAAGTATTATTTCCATTTTTATTGATATGATTGAAAGGACTTAAATAAATTGACATCACAAGTAAGTTTGAGATCAGGAAGGAAGTACAACTCTCTAAATTTGAGGTCACATGCTTTTTCCAATGATGCTCAAGTAGGGGGAGCAGAAGTGTGACTTGATGAGACCTTTCCATTTATGAGATTACTCAAAAAGTTGGGGAAAGATAGATTGAAAAGTGAAAGACAAGGCCTAAGTATTTATCAGTTAAAAGCTATTAAAATAATGGTAATTACAAGGAGACTACATGAGAATCTTAAGAGGGGTAAAAAAATGATGATAGGAATGGAGAAGGGCAGAATGAAAGAGATATTACAGAGGAAGAATGAGCAGGATTTGATAGCTGGTTGGAGGTGAGAAGGGAAGGAGTCAGAGATGATTCCATGATGACTCAACTATGTGACTGGACAGAAACTGGGAAGTTGAGAAGAAATAAGGCTTTGAGGGAGATGCATTCAGTTTCAGACATGTTGAGGAGATACTCCTATCATTTGTTAAACAGCCTAGTGACCTTTTATTTTATTGTAGTCTAGCATTTAATATTTGTCTGACTCATTAGGTTTTCATGTGCCACCTTGGTACAATTACTTCCTACTACTGAACTTTGGCATCCTCCTGTAAAAACAGCAAACTACCATTAGCACTGGCTTATGAAGCAAAAATCATTAAGTGATGAGAAACAAAGCTTCAGAGACAAGCTTCCCTGCATGTATCCATTTGTCTTTATGAACATCATGTATAATATTTATTTTATCTCCATGCATGAAATATCAATCTGAAGGCTCTCACCATGGAAATTAGTTTTGTTTATTGATATGAATCACAGAGCACCACAGTCTCCAAATTATTAAAGTCATGGGTAACTCAAAGGACAAAGAGAGGCTCATGGTAAGATGTGAATAGTTTACATCATATTTGCAAGGAAGAATTAAAAAGAAGATGGATATCACAAGAGATATATATGACTGGAAAAATCCATGGATTACTTAAGTAGCTAGAGTAAAGAAAACTGAATAATGCCCAACACACTTCATTGACATCCAAACTATGTCAAGAGAGTGAGAGGCAGATGCCCAGTATGTTGTTTAAATTGCCTCCTCCCCCATGCAAGATTTACAATGACATGGGCAAATAATGATATATAATTGCAGAACTGCTAATTTCCCAAAATTATATTCTGTACAAGTTATTATATGATTACTGGCCCAGAGATAGTCTGCCTTTCTTTGTATTTTCAATGTTTTGCCTAATGTCTGGCATATAGTAGGAACTAAATAAATGCTAGTTAGCAAAATGAGAAAATTGGGCCAATCTTTCCTTTTCAATGTCATTCTCTCCAATGAAGATGTGACTTTGGATATTGCAAGCTTGGCATATGCCCCAGTCAAACACTGGAGCCACCACAATCCAAAAAAAATTGAGATTTTTCAGAACTCATGAGGTTGCTACCTGTTCTGGAAATGGAGAAGGTAGGAGGGATAGAGCCAATGTGATGGAGTAAAAGCAGGAACTTGCTTGAATACTTCCCCAAATCCCTCCACACAACTTTAAAAACAATGACTCTAAACAAATTCTGGAGTGGAACAACCCAAAGAGTGACAGGGTTAAGCAGATTTCCAGCCCAAGGTGGCCTAGAAAGCATTTGTGAAATCAGGCTGGGAGTGGAGCACAGTCCAGTGTGGGTCACAGCAGCACAAATGGGATCTAAGTAGGTCTTAGGGGCATGAATCACTGGCAGCTGTAGCAGTTTCCAGATTTCTGCACTTCAAAATGCTGAGGACAACTTGGAAGGTCAGTGGAAAAAGTCTATTGATCCTGTACAAGAGAGTAGAGTGGTTTGGCACAATGCCCAGGATGGCAGATGGGGTGGCAGGGCCTGTGACAGTCACAACAGCAGTGAAAGTGAAGGCTGTTTCTGCAGCTCTGTGCCTACAGATTGTGGGGGTAATTGAGTGGCTGATTGGAGAGTGATAGCAGGGATCTCTTTGCCAGTGTTGAGGTGGTATTCTCTGGCTTCGCCTTGCTTGGATGTGAGTTACAGTTCTTGGTGGCAGTCATAGGACAAGGAAGAGTGATGGCATAGTGGATTTTATAGCAGTAGTGAAGAGGGAATCCTCACAGTTCCAAGGCAGAAAAGAGTGCTTGAGGCCACTCACAGATCAGAGCACAGAGCAGGAGAGGAGTAATCACCTCTCCTTTGATCATACAACCTTGCAAAAGTTGAGAATTTGCAGGGGCCTAGAAGTATTTCTGAAAAGAGTTGCATAAAACACTTGAAGCTTGAGACAGTACACCCCTCCCCCATCCCCTTTTAATGGAAGCAGAGAACTACCTTGACAAAGAGCCCAAAAGTCAAGTAATTAGCAGAGGAAATGAGCAAAGATGGGGAAAGGGAATCAGACTATAGAATCTTATTTTGGTGACAAAAAAAAATCAAAACTTACAACCAGAAGAAGACAACAGTCAAAACTCCTATATCCGAACCTCCAAGGAAATATGAATTGGTGTCAGGTCATGGAAGACCTCAAAAAGGAATTTGAAAATCAAGTAAGAGAAGTGGAGCAAAAAATTGGGAAGAGAAATGAGAGTGATGGAAGAAACATGAAAAACAAATCAATTGCTTGCTAAAGGGGATACCAAAAAATGCTGAAGAAATAACACCTTAAAAAGTAGATTAACCCAAATGGCAGAAGAGATCCAAAAATCCAATGAGGAGAAGAATACCTTTAAAAATCAGAATTAGTCAAATGGAAAAGGAAGGCCAAAAGCTCACTGAAGAAAATATTTCCTTTAGGATTAGAATGTACAAATGGAAGCTAATGGCTTTAAGAGAAATTAAGAAATTATAAAACAAAACCAAAAAGAATGAAAAAATAGAAAATACTGTGAAATATCTCATTGGAAAAACAACTGACCTGCAAAATAGATCCAGGAGAGATAACTGAAAAATTATTGGACTACCTGAAAGCCATGAGCCTAGACATCATCTTTCAAAAATTTTCTGGGAACACTGCCCTGATATTCTAGAAGCTGAGAGTAAAATAGAAATGGAAAGAATCCACCAATCACCTCCTAAAATATATCCCCAAATAAAGTTTCTTGGAAAGCCAAATTCCAGAATTTCTTGGTCAAAGACAAAATATTTGCAAGCAGTCAGAAAGGAACAATTGAAGTTTTGTGGAAACGCAATCAGGATAACACATGATCCAACAGCTTCTACATTCAGGAATTGAGGGCTTGGAATATAATATTTCAGAGGTCAAAAGAGCCAGGATTAAAACCAAGGATCACCTACCCAGCAAAACTGAGAATAATACTTCAGGGAAAAAATGGATATTGAATGAAATAGAGGCCTTTCAAGCATTCTTGATGAAAATACCAGAGCTGAATAGAATATTTGACTTTCAAATATAAGAATCAAGAGAAGCATGGAAAGATAAACAGGAGAGAGAAACCATAAGGGCATACTAAAGTTGAACTGTTCATACTTCTACATGAAAACATAATATTTGTAACCCTTGAGAGTTTTCTCTTGAAAGAAGAATATATTGGGAGGAGGAGTAAGGGAAAAATAGAATGGGGTAAATTATCTCACATAAAAGAGTCAAGAAAAAGATTTTACAAAGGAGGAAAAGAGGGAGAAAGTGAGAGGGAATGAATGAATCTTTCATCAGATTTGGCTTAAGGAGGGAATAATGTATACTTATTTCTGTATGAAAATCTGTCTTACATTACAGGAAAGTAGGGAGAAAGGAGATAAGAGAGATGATGATAGAAGAGAGAACAAGTGGGAAGAGGATATGAATCAGAAATCAATACTTTTGAGGAAGGACAGGGTCAAAAGGGAGAATAGAATAAATGGAGAGTAAGATAGGATGGAGGGAAATATGATTAGTCTTTCACCACATAACTGTTAGGGAAGTGTTATGTATGACTGCACATGTATAAACTATGTGGAATTGCTTGCCTTCTCAATGGGGTGGGTGGAGAAGGAGGAAGGGAGAGATATTGTAGCTTAAAGTTTTAAAAAGGAATGTTAAAAAATGTTTTCACATGCAATGGGCAAATAAGGCATACAGTCAATGGGATATAGAAATCTATCTTGCTCTACAAGAAAACAGAGGGGAAGGGGATAAAAGAAGGGCAGGGTTGTGATAGAAGGGAGAGTAGATTGGGGGAACAGGTAATTAGAATGCACACTGTCTTGGGATGGAGGAAGAAGAGATTATGGGGAGAAAATTTAGAACTCAAAATCATGTGGAAGTGAATGCTGAAAATTAAAAATTAATTAATAAAAATAGATAAATTTAAAAAAAAGAAATGGGAAAGGTAAAAGGCAGCATGAGCAATAAAGATATTTGAGATTAGAGCAAGTGAAATCTGGATCTGGAAACTTGGAAGTATATTTCCAGGTGATGACAAGTTCCAAGGTACACCTAGTGTTTCTGGGTAGCTAACAAAGAGTAAATTTGAATGTGTCTGCCTATGGATGCCCTCCTGGAGTCTGAAATCACAAATAGGAAATATCCATTTCTTAAAGATACAAATCATCTTAATTAATTTATTCTTTTTTCTAGTCTTTATATTCTTTCTTTTATTCCCCTGTTCTGTGCTATTTATTTTCTTTCTTCTCAGTTTATGGTTTTGTTTTTAAATTCTCCTCTTGCATATTTCATTGTGCCTTTTGTCTTACTGAGTCAAAACATAGTGGTTAACCATATTCTATCAATTTTGTGCGACATAGATACTTCCATACTTCTCAAATTCTTCATTTTGGCGTCCTTTTTTCCTACTTCCTCCCTTCCCCACTAATTATCTTTTTGTTCCTTTTTTTTGCTGCCACTCTTGGGAGCTGTTATTTGTCTATGAGCCCAGGATATGACTTGACACCATCTTAGGTAATTCCTTATAAAGCTGCAAGTAACATACCAGCAATTAAAGAACACTTTATTTCCTGGCAACCTTGAGGGTCCCTGCTGCTCAATGAGGATTAGGCAGATGCCAATAAATCTTTGAAAAGACCTCTACCCAGCTTTCAGACAGATTTAGCCCATCCCCTCCACAACACCATTCTCAACCCAAAGAAAATGCATTCCCAGTAATAATTGTAGCCTGCCATTTGCTAGTCTTAGTTCTGTGCCTTCATGTATGAGGTACAGGAGGACAGGGGGAGGGACTCAGAGATTGGAATAACATAAAATTAATCTTGTTATACAGAAGGATGAGTCATCGAGGTGGGGGGAAGACTCATAGAAATAGTTCATAGTTCAAGTTCCAGAAAATATGGTTAACAGCAAGAATCTTAGTTACCATAAACTTGAACTTCTAAAAAAAATTTCACAGCCTAATTAAAGAAACCTATCATGTAGGTAGCACATAAAGCAACATACAATTAACATTTTCTAAACTTGAAACTAATGAGAGGAGTTTGATTTATTCTAAATATATCTTTACTTTTTACCTAGTATGCCAACTGCTTTACATGAAAACATTTGCCTTTTAAAATGTTTCCAGCCAAATTTGTAACAAGGCAATAATCTTCCTTAACTTAACTGAACATCTTCAAACGTACTCAAATGAATCTGTGATTTTACCCATTAATAAGTTGCAGATATATCAAACAGTTCAAGAAGAGGGAATACTTGGGAAAAATAGGAAAGAAGAGAAAAAGAAGGAAAAAGGGAAAAATGGAAAGAATGAAGGCAAAATTACAGAATACTCTCAACTAATACATGTTTCAAAATGCTAATGACTGCTCAGGTCATGGGGAACCCCTCAAAAGAGTTTACAGGGATTATGTTAAACAGACTCTTAATAGCATCACTTTATACTTTCATCCCTTCACTAATTCATCTCCATTCTCTTCAGAGAACTGTCTAGGAAAGCACCTAGAAAACAATTCTCCTAAATTGCCTAGGACCATAGTATCCATACAATCACACCTCTTTGAATCCCATCAGCTCAATAAATATTTCATGGTAAAAATGACAATGTTCACTTTATGTAAATGGACATGACTGAACTCTGTGAGATTGGATGGATTCTTTAAGATTTCAGTTTTGAGGTTATGAATTCAAAAGCCACTATTTTTCCAATATACAGACGAATAGTATTTCCAATGGTAATGAAAGCATTATTGGGAATGCCGTAACCCCACATCAATAGCATCTTCATTATGACCAACATATTAGGCAAATAACTAAAACTGTTACTGAGAGTTACAGATTAAAGAGATTTAGCAATCATCTACATATTTTGATTAAGCTGAACATTTAAATTAGGCAATAAAGTGTCCAAGTTAACATTATTATTTAAACTAACTTTTTTTAGTATTTTTATTTTTAAAGATGAACTTTTATTTGAAAAATTATTACAACCTTTCAAGATTGCTAAGTGTTTTCTTTACATTTTTCCTTTATTTTGAATGGTGTTTTTATTTTTTCTGAGATTCATGTGGACCATGTTGTCAGGTCTGACTATCCATATGACTATTACTGCTTGATTTCTTCTTCTGAATACTAATTTGTATCCTTTGACCATTTATCAATTAGGGGAAAGTTCTTATATTTTATAAATTTGATTCAATTCCCTATAGAGTTGAGAGATGAAATCAAAGAAACTTGCTGCAAAAATTTTCCTATTTTGTTTTTCTCCTAATTTTGACTGCATTCATTTTCTCTGTGCTAAAGCTTTTTAATTTCATGCAATCAAAACTCTCTATTGTATTTCCTATGAACCTCCCTATCTTATTTGGTCATATACTCTTTCATTATTCACATATCTGACAGGTACTTGTTTGAGTGCTCTCCTAATTTATTTATGATATCACCTGTCATGTCTAAGTCATGTACCCATTTTGATGTTATCTTGGTACATGGTGTGAGATGTTGGTCAATGCCTAGTATCTTCCCAACTGCTTTTCAGCTTTCCCAGCAATTTTTATTCAGTGGTGAATGGTTATCCCCAAAGCTTTGATCTTTTGGACTACCAAACATTAGATTACTATGGTCATTTACTACTTTGTATATGTATAATCTATGCCATTGATCAAGCCCTCTATTTCCTTGTCAGAACCATATTGTTTTGATGATTATTACTTTACAATATAATTTGAAATCTAGAACTGCTGGGGCATATTTATTTTTCCATTGATTGCCTTGATAGTCTTGATATTTTGTTCTTCTAGATTAATGTCCCTATTATTTTAACTAGCTTTATAAAATGGTCTTCAGTAGTTTGATGTGGCACTGGATAAGTAAATTAACTTAATTACCTACTTATTTTTCCAATTGTTTAAATCACTTTTTATTTTTGTAAAGTGTTTTGTCACTGTGGTTATGTAACTCCTTATTTTGTCTTGAATGATAGACAGCCAAGTATTTTTTATTGTCCGCAATTGTTTTAAATGGGATTTCTCTTTCTATCTCTTACTGCTGGGATTTGTTTGGTAATTTATAGAAATGATGAAGATTTATGTAAGCTTATTTTATACCTACAACTTTGCTAAGGTTGTTGTTTCAATCCTTGTTGTGTTAGTTTAAAATTTTTAACTTCCAAATTTATTATTCTTTTCTTTGATTCTCAGAACTTCTATTTTGATGTTTATTTGTTTTTATGTTCATGTCCGATTAGTTGATCTGTTCTTTCTCTCTTTTATTGTTATAAACATTAGAGATATCAATTTTCTCCTAAGTGCTGCTTTGGCTGTATCCCCAAAATTTTAGAATTTTGTCTCGTTGTTATTCTTTGACAAAATTATTAATCATTTCTATGATTTGTTGTTTATCCCACTCATGCCTTGCAATTATATTATTTAGTATTCAATTATTTTTGTTTATGTTTCCATATTTATTTAATGTAATATTATTGCATTACGGGGCAAAAAAGAATATATTTAATATTTATGTTTTTCTGCATTTGTTTGTGAGAATTTCATAGTTGTTTAATTTTTGTGAAGGTGCCATGTGCACCTTCTATTCTCATTCAGTTTTCTTCAGAGGGCTATGAAATATAACTTTTCTAATATTCTATTATCTCTTTAACAACTTTTAAATTTACTTTGTGGTTAGATATATCTCACTCCGTTAAAGGGAAGTTGAGGTCTCCCCCAATATAATTTTTTGTCAATTTCCTCCTGTAATTCATTTATCTTTTCCTTTAAGAATATGGATGCTATGCCATTTGGTAGATTTATATTTAGTATTGATGTTCCTTCATTGTCTGTGTTCTTTTTAGCAACATAAGTTCCTTGCTTATCTCTTTTTAACTAGGCCTATTTTAGTTTTTGCTTTGCTTGAGAACATAATTGCTATCCTTGCCTATTTTGTCTGCTGAAGCATAGCTCTGACCCCTTATTTTACCTCTCTCTCTCTCTCTCTCTCTCTCTCTCTCTCTCCTCTCTCTCTCTCTCTCTCTCTCTCTCTCTCTCTCTTTCTCTCTCTTTTTTTCTCTCTCTCTCTGTTTATTGTAAACTCATGTATGTTGAATTCTGATTTCTAATCCATTTTGCTTTTCACTTCTGTTTTACAGGTGAGCTCATCCCATTCACATTTTCAGTTATAATTACTAACTTTGAATTTCCCTTCATTCTATTTTATTCTGTTAGCACAGACTCTCTCTATTTATCCTATCCCTTTTCTAAAGTCAGATTTCCTTTTGACCACTACCTTCTTTTCTGTGCTCTCCCTTTTATCACCCCCCTTTTTCTTATATCCTTCCCCTCCAATTTCTTTCTATTACAACTTGAATAGATAGATAGCTAGACACAAATATCTGTATCTAAATTCATCCATCTGTCTGTCTATCTTACATTTTTCTCTTTGAACCAATTTAGATGTGTGAGGTTCAAGTAGTACCCATCCCTCCCCCACTTTTTCAACTCCATTATGAAAGTTTTCTTTGTACACCTCTTTTATGTGACATGTTCTCCCCTTTTCTTCCTTTCATTTCCTCCTTCTTGTTGAGTGTCCCTGTTTTTTGCCTATCCATTTTATCTTTTGCATCCTGCCAAGTGAACAACTTACTCCTATACCCTCATTCTATGTAGAATCTTTCTATACTACCCTAATAATGATGAAATTCTTAGACTTTACATGGATCATCTTCTCATATAGAAAGATACATGGCTTAACTTAAGTCCCTTTTGATTTTTCTTTTTTGTTTCCCTTTTGGTGCTTTTCTTGAGTTTTATATTTGAAACTCAAGTTTTCTATTCAGCTGTTGCCTGCACAAGGAGAAAGTCCTTGAAAGTCCTCTATTTCACTAACTTTCTTTTGTCTTCTCTTGATATATTATATTGTTTGTTTCTTTGCTTGGTTATAATTGATTGTAATGCCAGCTCCGTTGCCTTTTGAAATATCACATCCCAAGCCTTTTGTCACTTTAACATGATAGCTTCTAAATCTTCTTGTTCCTATGTCTCCGTAGTATTTGAATGGTTTCTTTCTGAATGCTTGAAATATTTTCTCTTTGACCTATGAGCTCTAGAATTTGACTATAATATTCTTGAGAGTTTTCATTTTGAGATCTCTTTTAGGGAGGTGATCAGTGCATTCTTTGATTTATCTATTTTAATTTCTGGTTTTAGGATATCAGGGTAGCTTTCCTTGATACATTCTTGAAATGTGGTATCTATGTTCTTTCTTTGATTATAGCTTTCAAGTAACCCAATAATACTTCAATTATTTCACTTCAGTCTATTTTCTAGATTCATAGTTTTTTTTTTTAAATTCTATATGATAGTTCATGTTTTCTTCTTTTTATTCAGGCTTTTTACTTTGTTTTGTTGATTTAGGTCTCATGAACTCATTAACTTCCGTTTGCCCAAATCTAAATTTTATGGAATAACTTTATTCCATGAGATGGGTTTTTTGAAATCTTCTCCATTTGGACAATTTTATTTTGAAGAGATTATATTCATTATTTATTATATCTCTTTTACCATAATACTGCATTTTTGTAATTTTCTTTTCTCATTTCTGTCTTTTTTTCCCTTTACCACTTATATTTAATTTTGAAAAAAAAAAATAGGTCTTCTAGGAAGTCTTGTTGGACTTGTATTCAGTTCACTTTTTTCCCCTCTTTCTGTGGCTTTGTTTGTAGCTATTTTGACTTCATTGACTTCTTCTGAGTCTTTTCCTTGATCTTCCCTCTCACCATAGTAGATTTTTATGTTCAGGCTGTTTTGCTGTTGCTGCAGTTTGGTCATTTCCCCACTCTATTTCTTGATTTTGAACTTTAGAGTGACTTGGGCTCTTTTCCTAGCATGCTGGACAGGGAGGGAAACTAAATTGGGTTTCAGACTTTTCCTCACTGTTGTTTTCAGAGCTAATTCTGTGGGTTTGGAATTTTGAGGGGTTTCCAAGATTGTGTGATCTGGGCAGGGGTGTGACTATTTCTCTCCTTGCCTTTACTCTGGTCCTTGCCTTTACTCTGGTCCCTACCTACAAAGAGTCCCTGATCCCTTTGAATTACAAGTGATAGTGTTATTCAGCCCTCCTGCTCCCTTGAGACCAGAAACAGCACTGTTCTTAAGTATCCCTGAGATCATGTGATCAAAAGTGACACTGCTCCTCTCAACTCTCACTTACTTTTGACTGAAAGTTCTCTTTTCCACCCTTGAACCATGACCCAGATATGGGTACAGGAAATGGAGTTGCCAAACTGTGTCTATTACTATTTCCAGTGCTTGTACAGGGGCCAGCAGTAATTTCTTTCTAACCAGTTGTCAAGTCTCCTTATTGTCTCTGGCTTGAGAGCTGCCAAAGCTGCTGCTGCTTCTGTTGCCACCACCTAGTTCCTCTACTGGTATTGCATCTATGTGTGTTCCAAGACAGCCTCCACCCTTATGTAACAGATCTCTCTTTCTGACCTAAATTTTCTTGAGCTGGAAAAATATGTTATCCAATTTTTTGTTGTCTGCCACTCTAGAATTCAATCTGAGGTTTTGTTAAAAAATTATTTTGAGGAAAAGGTTGAGAGAGTTAGGTTGACTACTTCTTCTATGCTGCCATATTGGCTGTGCCAATTCTTTCTCACTAAAAAAAAAAATCAGTTCAGAGAAAAATTGATTTCATTTATGACTTAGAAAATATAACAAGATAAGGAAATGGAATCTGTTATAATATATGGTAGTTTATATTAACTCAGACAGAAACATATTGGGTTCAATTTTGATGGTGTTATTTGAAATAACTTTGCATGTTCTGGAAAAATGGAACTCATATGTGTCTGATTAAATTATATTAATTTACATTTAAAATATAATCTTTTACATTTCACTGTTTCTTTACATTGTAAAAGTTAAATTTTAATAATGTTTGCTGAATGATTAGGTTGAATACATGAATCTTTTGACCTATATCAGTAATGAAATAAAAGATTAGCTACTGCTCTTGCTAGCAAAATTGAAAATTAGGATCATAGGTGTAGAACTGAATAAGATAGAGGGGTCACACTGATGACCTGTGGAAGTACAGGTGGAACCATATTAAAATGGAATTGGGAAATATTTAACAAAATAATTTAAAAATACATTACAACATAGAAAATATTAATTTGTGGGTTTTTTCAAGTCAATACATGGCCCATCAAGATTTGTTTCTATTTGAATTTTCTTTAAAGAGAAAGGAAAATAAGTCTTCACCCCTCAGAAAGAGTTGATGAAGTTCAAATAGGCGTTCATAAAATGCGTAGGATCCTCTAGCTGTGCATATTGGCTAATGTGGTCATCCGGAATTGACACAGTGAGCTTGGGTATCATTTTCCTATACAGATTCATAAATTCCGAATGAGGGTTCACTGAATCTGATGGCCCATAGATGAAATGAAGGAGAACAGCCATGGCGGTGGGAGGCTCCACCCCGCAGCTCCACCCCAGCTTCCTCCTCTGATTGATGTACTGTAAGAGACTGTCTATAACCGGATTGCCATCATTGGTTCGAATCCCATCCCGCATATCCCACATTTCAGCTTTTGAGGGCCATATATATGGCCCAAAGACTACTACAAGCATTGAGCAGAGAAGAAGAAATTCATCAGGTGAATGAGGATGGGAGACATTGGGTCTCCATCTTTGAGCGGCTTCTGGAGTAAAGTGGGATGCTGAGTCTCAGGAAAAATACCTCCATTTGACAGACAAAGGCTGCTCATGAGAACCCAACCAATCCGATTATGCTTGTACCTGTAAAGAAACTCCTGAGCTAAGATGTCCTCATAGTCATGAAAGATAAGGTAACTCTGATTCTGAAATCCCAAATGTCTCAGCAGCCCCTCCACATTGCTAGCCTGCTCAAAGATGGAGTAACGATGAAGCCTTGGTTTGTCATTGAAGCCAAAAGTGAGGAAACCAAGGGCAATTACCAGGTGTAACCACTGGCTCAGGCCTTCCCAGATCTTGTACCAGTCATGGCTAGAGGTTGGAAAGCCTTGTAAAGCACCACTATTTCTGAGCTCCCAATGGCACCCCATGAGGCATGGTAGAAGGTGCTCAGGCCCTTAAACGAGAAGAACCTGCCTGAAATCTTCCAGGAGTGAAGTTGTGGGGAGGGCTTGCAGGAAGGATGTGTAGGTAGACCACAAGAAGAGGAATGCCAGGAGGCCCCCCTGGATCCACCACTCCTTCGCCCTATGGCACTCACGCCCCAGCCAAAGTGTGGCCAAGCTCCTACCTGGGGTGGCAGCCCTGGCTGCAGTCCATCACACTGCGGTCCCATGGCTCCTCCCAGCCACTCACGTGAGCCCAGGGTCGGCCCCAGCAGGTCCATGTCCCCAGTGCCGCCCTCAGCCCTGGGAGCAGCCTTTCCTAGGACTAGGCGCAGTCCCAGGGATGGGGCCTGGCAGGGCCACCTAGCTCCAGACTTGAATTCTCCTTTTTTTTACAATAAGGAAACAACAAGAAACAAAAGGCCTGAGATTTTTTTATCTTTTTTCTTTCATATAACTTGAGGAGAAAGTCCTCAGTACCCTCCAAAGTTGGCCACCTTGAGCACATCCTTCATGTTTAAATTTGATCTTGTCAGCAGTTCTCCCTACCCTTGTCTTCTTCATTACCATTTCTTGTTGCTCCAGCACTGAATGAAAGATTATGATGCTAGAACCCAAATTCTGTGGTTTTACTGTTTGTATAGGCAAAATTGATTCATCATATATTTATTTATAAAACTTCCCATTCAATTGAATTAGCACAGATCTACATTCTCCTTCCCTTTCTTTGTCTCTGTCAATCTCTCTGTAGCTGTCTCTATCTCTCTGTGCCTCTGTCTCTGTCACACTCTGTCTCTGTCTCTCACCCCAATCTGTCTTCACCCTGACATATGATCTGCTTTGCTAAAGGGAGCTCTCAAATCACAAGATTAGGGTTTTCAAAACTCTTTTTTCAACACATTCCTAAGATGTGATAGTACAAAGACCTTCGTTCAAATCCCAAAGCTAATGCGGACCACCTGTGTAACTCTGGGTAATACATATCTGCTCTATGCCTCAGTTTTCCATCTGTATAATGGATGAATTGGCCTCTGCTGTCCCTTATATCTCTTAGGATCTCTCCTTTTCTTTTTTAACTTGTAAAAAAAAAATGGAGATTTTAAGAAGTTAGATGGTTCAACCAGAGCTCCCCAGTTAGTAAGTATCTAAAGGTGATTTTAATACAGGATTCTTTCGACTATATAATTCAGCATTATTTCCATAGACTTGGCCTTACATACACAGCACTTGGTTGGTATTTACAAAGGTCAGCGTAGTTTTAAATAAAAAGGGCAAGGAATGATAGAATTAGCATTTTAAATCCTATATCTTCATGTTTTATCAATCCATGCTGTATTTATTTTTGTTTCAGATGACTCATGTAACGATGCTGTATTGTGTAGATGAGTAAAATGTCATTCGAGATACAGGGAGAAATAAATTGACATGAGTTCATAATCTTGATGGCTAAAAAATACAAAATGTACAATGGATGTTGATTTGAAAAAAATGAGAAAAGATTCTGCCAAGTACAAAGTAAGAATTACTTCTTAGTAAAATGGCAAGTTTTATTTAAGTAATTTTTATTAGGGAAAACAGATCAATTCTTTCTCATACATCTTTCAGCGAGAAATAGACATGAGGCAAATAGATTAGAATATTAATCTTAATGTAACTTTTTAGCTAATTATGATTTTCTCAAATTATGAAGTGTATTAATGCATCTTGAAATACAGAGGGACTTATGCCAATCTTAAACTCTCCTAATTTATGTTATGAAATATGCTAAATTTCTAGAAATATAGAAATGAATACCTTAAAATTCTGAGCAGCTTCTGTACAGGAGTTGATTATTTTTGTAAATTGCAATCATCTTTGATAGCTGTCTAATGATTCAATTGAATCAAATATGGATAGGGAATGATCCTATGATTTCACTGGTAAGGAAACATCTGTGTGAGGAACCTTTGTACCAATGTAAACAGAACGTTCTCCTCTTAGAAAATTGCTTGCCACAAAGGTGTCAACCATGCAGCCTGTGAGTACATATAAGTTTAAAATGTAATTGGGAAATATTTTACAAAAATATAGAAATACAACAAAATATAAATATATATTATATAAATACATAAAATATAAATTATATATATTAATAAATAAAATATAAATATATATAAAACATGAATACAATATAGACAACATTATATTTTAAAATTGAATCAACATGTGACCCATATATGATTTACTGGCTATCATTTCTTCTTGAGTTTGAAGCCTCTGGCCTAGAACTTAGAGGGGCTAACACAATTGTCTAGAATCATAGTATGTCATAATCAGAATTTGAACTCATGTCTCCTTGTGATCAAGGTCAACTGTTTCATAACATCATGTTGACTGTCTTAGTATGAATATAAAATGTATTTATTCTCACTTAAAAAAAAAAAAAACTCTCAGTGTCCAGTTTCCTAACTGGCTAAAGAAGAACTTTGAAATTTCTGAACTCTATAGCTTACTACCTTAGCATATCTGGACAAGGAATTCTTTTCGTTGGAACTCAGTTTCCTCACATTTAAAGTGAAAGAGGAGTTCCTAGATTACCTAGACAATCCCTTTGCCTCTCAAGGAAATCATAGATCTATGTTTCTTTGCCCTCTAAACAAATATTACAAAATGAATTCTGCTATGTTCCATCTAACTCAATAACTAAACAAAATAATAAAACTTAAAAAAGAAATCTTCACTCCCTCCCCTCCATTTTATAATTGATGAATTCAAGGTCATGTGAAATACAATGATTTGCTCAAAGTCAGAGAGGTGGGATTTGAACAATAGTCTTCTAAATCTTAGCATGGTGATCTTTCTGCTATGCTGGAATATCATATTCAACATAAATGTAGAAAACTTTCATATGTTGTAAAAAATTTAGAACTAGTTTATAAAATATGTGATTTGTGCAACCTATATTTATATAGATTTTTAGAATAAGCAATTTTAATGACTATGTTCTATTGCACAAGTTCACTAAGAATACATCATTTATAAGGAATCATGTTATGTCTTTTGATAGAATTATGCTGATAACAAGTGAAATTTTTTTGATATTCTGTCTAGATTCAGGCAAGGTGGAGAATATGACCTATTTGATGGTTGTATGAGTTTATTCCTAGTTTCACAAATGTACCCCAAAGTGTTGATTTATTGGTATCAATCTCAAAGTCTGTCTCTAGTATTGTGCCACAGGACTCTCTCCTTGCTTGCTGAATCAAATCTGATTAAATCTTTCATTTTGTTTTATTCAATCAATAACTCAGATCAAGATGTTCAGCATGCTGAATTCATTGAAGGTGATATAAAAATGACACTTAAAAATCCTGTTGTCTGTCATATAATAAATCCAAAATTGCTTATCTAAGGCCATGGTAATCAATACTGTAAGCTGATCAGGCAAAGGCAGAGAGAACCAGCAAAGATACAGTAAAAAAAAAACAAAAGTAAAGTGTAGTCATACAAAACAACTACACCAAGAGGGCATTAATGTCTCATTTTCCCCACATCCCCTTCTTCATTTGTCTTTTTCCTTTTCTGTCCCATTAGCCAATCTTATACGTGTGAGCTATTACCTCAGAATTTTAAAATTTCTGTTTCTCTAATTAATAGTGTCAGAGCATTTTTTCATATGATATAGATAACTTCGAATACTTCATCAGAAAACTGTTCATATCATTTAATCACTTATCAGTTGAGCAGTGGCTCTTATTTTTATAAATTTGACTCAGTTCTCTATATGTCTGAGAAATAAGGTCTCTATCAGAGAAGCTTTCTTCAATTTTTTTTTTTTTTTTCAGAATTACCGTTGCTTCCCCCAGGCTCATCTTTTATGTTGAATCATCCTACAAGTCTCCTCGTTACACTACAACATAGCACCTTTTGGCTTAATATTGAAGTTATGCATTTTTCTTATAGGTAGGACAAAAGACAAAAAAAAAATCTTTGTGTAGTTTTCGAGAGCAGAGTTAAAACCAGGAAGCAGAAAGAAAAGAAGGATATTTTTGAATCAATTCAAAGGAAAGAAATTCCTAAAACAAAATGGTTTACTCAACAGTGGAACAATTGATTAAAAAATAGCTATTAACCTTCAAGTGGACAAGCCAAGACTGGATAGTAATTTAAAATACCATTCATTTTATAAGAAGATTTTTACGTGTAAATTATCTCATTTATCCATTTGCTGGTAGATTTCTGATGTGTAATCAAATGCAAATCAAATCAAATAAAAACTGAATATGAAACCGTATTTGAAGATCTATTGAATTGAATCTACTCCTTGGCCTTGCTGTGGTCCTTGAGGTAAACTTGAGATGTCTAAGGTTTTGCCAGCACAGTTATATTCTAGGAGATACTATCAAGCTGGAAATTTCAAATTTGGGCCTACTGATATACTGTATGTTAATGGTCCATTAATTGATCTAGTGATGTTTAGAGAGGCTCATCCTCTCCTGGCCAGGAGATAACCAATTTTTCAGTCAATCAATAAGTGTTTATTAAGCACCATCTCTGTGCCAGGCATTATACTAAATACCAGAGATATACAAAAAGGTAAAAGACAGTCCCTACCCTCAAAGTACTAACAATCTAATGGAAGAGATAAGAAGCAAGTAAAGGTTGACAGACAAGCTATTTATAGGATAAATAGGAAATAATTAACAGAGGGAAGGCACTAGAATTTAGAGGGGTTAGGGAAAGCTTCCATTAAAAAAAATTTGATATTACTGATTGTATTTCACCCTATCCTATTTCCCCTACTGTTTAGTCTTTTCATTCTCTCCTTACACCCTGTCCCTCCTCAAAAATATTTTGCTTCTGACTAACCCCTCCCCTAATCTGCCCTCCCTTCTGTCAACTCCCACACCACCATTTCCCACCCTTCTCTTGTCCCTTTCTCCTTCTACTTTCCTGTAGGGTAAAATAAATTTCTGTATCCACTTTAGTGTATATGATTTTCCTCTTTGAGCCAATTCTGACGAGAGTAAGGTTTACTCACTCCCCTCCACCTACTCCATCTTTCCTTCCACTGTAAAAGTTTTTTCTTGTCTCTTTTGTGTGAAATAATTTATCTTATTCTACCCTTTCTACCCTAACCTATATTTTCCTCCCAGTACAGTCTTCTCTCTCCCTTTAATTTTATTTTTCAGATATCGTCCCTATAGATTCAACTCACAACTGTGTCTTCTGTTTATATATATATATATATATATATATATATATATATATATATATATACTCATTTAATGTGCCCTAACAATGAGAAAGTTCTTCTGAGTTATATGAATCATCTTGCTGTGGAAGTACGTAAAACATTTTACCTTATTAAGTACCTTATGATTTCTTTTTCCTTTTCAAAAATTTTATGCTCCTCTTGAGTCTTGTATTTGAAAGTCAGATTTTTGTTGAGCTCTGATCTTTTCATCAAGAACACTTAGAAATCCACTATTTCATTGAACGTCCATTTTTCCCTGAAGGATTATATTCTGTTTTGCTGGGGAGGTGATTCTTGGTTTTAGTCTTAGTTCCTTTGACTTCTGGATTATCATATTCCATGCTCTTCAATCCCGTAGTGTAGAAGCTGCTAGATCTTGTGTTATCCTGATTGTATTTCTACAATACTTGAAATGTTTCTTTCTAGCTGCTTGCAATATTTTCTCCTTGACATGGAAGTTCTGAAATTTGGCTATAATATTCCTGGGAGTTTTCATTTGTGGATCTTTTTCAGGAGGTGATCTTCCACTATCTATTTTACTCTCTGGTTCTAGATTATCAGAGAATTTTTCGTTGATAATTTCTTGAAAGATGATGTCTAGGTTCATTTTTTGATTGTGACTTTCAGGTAAGCCCAATGATATTTAAACTATCTCACCTGTATCAATTTTCCAGGGAAGTTATAATTCCAATGAGATATTTCACATTATTTTCCGATTTTTCATGCTTCTGGTTTTGTTTTGTTGTTTCTTGATTTCTCTTAAAGTCATTAATTTCCATTTGCTCAATTATAATTTTTGAGGAATTATTTTCTTCAGTGAACTTTTGTACCTCCTTCTCCAATTCAATTTTTTAAGGCATATTTATCGTCATTGAGCTTTTGGACCTCATATTATTTGACACAGTCTTTTTTTTTTTAAGGTTTTATTTTCTTCAGTTGTGTGTGTGTATGTGTGTGTGTGTGTGATTGTGTGTCTCCTTTACCAAGCTATTGACTTTTTTTCACAAGTTTCTTGCATCATCCTCATTTCTCTCCCCAATTTTTCCTCTGCTTCTCTTACTTGATTTTCAAAATTCTTTTTGAGCTCTTCCATGGTCTGTGAACAATTCAGTTTTTTTTTTTCTTGAAGGCTTTGGACGTAGGAGCTTTCACTTTATTATCTTCTTCTGAGATTGGGTTTTGATCTTCCTTGTCACCAAAGTAACTTTGTATGATCAGGATTTTTTTCTGTTGTTTGCCCATTTCCCCAACGTATTACTTGACCTTTAACTGTTTGTTAAAGTAGGGCTCTGCTTCCATGGTGGAGGTTGTACTGTCCCAAGCTTCAGGGGATTTTTTAAGTTGTTTTCAGAGATACTTCTTTTTATTTTAATATAAATTTATTTATTTAACTTTTTTCATTCATTTTCACAAAATTTGGGGTTCCAAATTTCCTCCACATTTGTCCCCTCCCACCACCCCAATACACCGAGCATTCCAATTTTTCCTATCACCAATCTGCCCTCTCTTCTATCATCCCTCCCTTCTCTTGTCCCCATCTTCTCTTTTGTCCTGTAGGGCCAGATGACTTTCTATTCCCCATTAACTGTATTTCTTATTTCCTAGTAGCAAGAACAATACTCAACAGTTGTTCCTAAAACTTTGAGTTCCAAATTCTCCCCATCCCTCCCTCCCCACCCATTCCCTTTGGGAAGGCAGGCAATTCAATATAGGCCAAATCTGTGTAGTTTTGCAAATGACTTCGATAATAGTCGTGTTGTGTAAGATTAACTGTATTTCCCTCCATCCTATCCTGCCCCCCATTGTTTCTATTCTGTCTTTTGATCCTGTCCCTCCCCAAGAGTGTTGACTTCAAATTGTTCCCTTCTCCCGTTGACCTCCCTTCCAGCATCCCTCCCTACCTGCTTATCTCCTTCTCCCCCACTTTCCTGTATTGTTTTCATACAAAATGAGTGTGCATTTTATTCCTTCCTTCAGTTGAATGTGATGAGGATAAACTTCATGTTTTTGTTTCTCAACTCTCCTCTTTTTCCCTCCACTAAAAAGTCTCCTGCTTTCCTCTTAAATGACATATAATTTACCCCATTCCATTTCACCCTCTCTTCTCCCACTACATTTCTCTCTCACTGTTTACCTTAATTTCTTTTAAGATATGGTCCCATCCTATTCAATTCACTCTGTGCTCTCTGTCTCTGTATGTGCATGCATGTGTGTATGTGTGTGTGTGTGTGTGTGTGTGTGTGTGTGTGTATGTGTGTGTGTGGTCCCACCAACTACCCAGATACTGAAAAGTTTTAAGAGTTACAAATATTGTCTTTCCATGTAGGAATGTAAACAGTTCACTCATGGTAAGTCCCTTAAGACTTCTCTTTGCTGTTTACTTTTTCATGCATCTTCTCATTCTTGTGTTTGAAAGTCAAATTTTCTTTTCATCTCTGGTCTTTTCATTAAGAATGCTTGAAAGTCCTCTGTTTCATTGAAAGACCATATTTTCCCCTGAAGTATTATACTCAGTTTTGCTGTGTAGGTGATTGTTGGTTTGAGTCCTAGTTCCTTTGACTTCTGGAGTATCCTATTCCTCGCCCTTCGATCCCTTAATGTAGAAGCTGCTAGATCTTGAGTTATCCTGATTTTTTCCCCACAATACTGGAATTGTTTCTTTCTAGCTGCCTGCAAGATTTTCTCCTTGACCTGGGAATTCTGGAATTTGGCCACAATGTTCCTAGGAGTTTCTCTTTTTGGATCTCTTTCAGGTGGTGATCGATGGATTCCTTCAATACTTATTTTGCCCTCTGGTTCTAGAATCTCAGGGCACTTTTCCTTGATCATTTCATGAAAGGTGATGTCTAGGCTCTTTTTTTGATCATGGCTTTCAGGTAGTCCCATAATTTTAAAATTGTTTCTTATGAATTTATTTTCAGGTCAGTTGTTTTTCCCATGAGATCTTTCACATTTTCTTCCATTTTTTCATTCTTTTGGTTTTGTTTGGTGATTTCTTGGTTTCTCAGAAAGTCATTAGCCTCCATCTGCTGCATTTTAATTCTGAGAGAACTATTTTCTTCAGTGAGCTTTTGAACCTCTTTTTCCATTTGGCTAATTCTGCTTTTGAAAGCATTCTTCTACTCATTGGCTTTTTGAACCTCTTTTGCCAATTGAGTGAGCCTATTTTTCAGGGTGTTATTTTCTTCAGCATTTTTTGGGGTCTCCTTTAGCAGGGTATTGATCTGTTTTTCATACTTTTCTTGCATCTCTCTCATTTCTCTTCCCAGTTTTTCCTCCACCTGTCTAACTTGATTTTCAAAATCCTTTTTGAGTTCTTCCATGGCCTGAGCCCACTGGACATCCACTTCAGATGTCTGGGATACAGAGACCCCAACCTCCATGTCTTTCCCTGATGGCAAGCATTGTACTTTCTCCTCATAAAGGAAAGGCAGGGTCATCTGTTCCCCAAGAAAGTAGCTTTCTATGGTCTTATTTTTCTTCCCTTTTCTGGGCATTTTCCCAGCTAGTTACTTGACTTCTGAGATTCCTGTCCAGCCCCGCCTAGATCCGTCCAGCTAGTGCTTGGGGTGTGAGGTTCAAATGCTGTTCCCCAGCCTCAGGGCTTTCAGCGGCAGGTGGGGCTGCTATTCAATGTGAGCTTAAGTTGTGGTGCTCAGGTGGGGGCAGGGCCGCCTCCCAGGCTCAGTTCCCTCAGGGGGTTTATGCAGAAATCTTCAGTAATGGCCCTGAGCTCCTGTCTGCCCTGGGAGTCCTGGGCTGCTGCTGCCTCTGCCGCTGCCTCCTGAGTGGGCCCGAGTCATGGAGACACCCTGCTCGCCTCTCAGCCAGTCCAGACCTCTCTCTCACTGACCTGTAGTGCCTGTGGGTGGAGGGATCTTCATGGCCACCAGAGATTCCGTCCCTGAACCATGCTTGGATCTGCTCCTCTGGGGCTGCATGACCAGGGCAGCGCAGGGGTTGGCTCCACATCTGGTGCGTGATGGACCCCTGGGGGATGGTTTTCCAGGGCTCTCTGGAACGGAACTCTCCTCCACTGCATTCCCGCGTGGCTTGCAGTGCTCCAGAATTTGTGGGGAGTTCTTTTTACAGGAAATTTATGGGCTGTTGGTTCTTAGCTAGCATACGTGAGTCTTTCTACTCTGCCATCTTGGCTCCTCTCCCTCAGAGATACTTCTTAAGGACCTTTCAGTTTTCAGTTCTTCAAAGGTGATATGATCAAAGGAGAGGTGTGTTTCCCTGTGTTCTGTTCTGTTTTGTGAGTGACAATGAACCTCTTTTCTGCCTTGTGCTGTGAGGAGTGTCCCAGCTTCACTGGAGCTACAAGCTCGGGTGGGACTATGAATCAGTACTGCAACCCTGTTCTGAGTATGGGCAAAGTAACAAAGTCCTTCCTCAGTTCTAGCAAAAATGATTCTTGTAATCTCCTAGCCAGTTGTTTGACCCTCCTCCCTACTTTTACCACCTATGAACTGAGAGCTCAGGAAGCAGCTGCTGCCACTGCTGGTTCAGTGGTGCCCATGACCTGCACCTTGTTTTCTGGGACCTTGTCTATTCTGTGGCAACTTATGCTGGTCTATGTTTCACTGTCTCCCAGTTCAGACAAACCTTTCCTGCTGATCTTCTAGATGTCTTTAGAGTCTGTGAGTTGAGAAGTCTGGAAACCACCACTGCTGTCACTAATTCAGTCTTCCAGAGCCCTGCTCCTGATTTACTAGGACCTGTGCTGTGGTAATACAGCCTGTGTTCATCTCTGACTCTAGTGCAACACCCTTTTCTGCTGACCTTTCAAGCTGTCTTACATTGGAAAATTGTTTCAATTTGTGTTTTGGGGGGTTCCTCCACTCCAGAATATATTTACAATCATTATTTAAAGATATTTGGAGGGGCATGGGGGAGAGTTCAGGCAAATCCCTGGCATTACCATGCCATTTCGGCTCAGCCTTCTAGGATATTTTTAAATGGCCTTGTGCTCTTAGGAGTTTTCCCATCTGTAGTGTCTTTGGTCTCAGCTGTTCTCAATTCTAAAGTTCTTTCTCTTTTGGGGCATAGGGGTCAAGTAAGCCAAAACTACTGCATCAGATAAATGTCTTTTCTTTTACTGAGGAAAATGGGAGTACCTTTGTAGAGACCCTCAATCTTTTTTGTGTTGATAATTAAAATGAATGGAGGGAGGAGGGTGAATTTAATGAATTAGTTCAATTAATGACCACTGATGAAATTCAGCCAGATAAGATTCCAATCTAAAGATGGGATTTAGGAACTTTCTTTGGCACTACTATTATGTAAGAAAACATAAGAAAGATTATCTTTCAGAAGAGATAAAGGTATTAATAAAAATTTGCAGATAATATGAAACAGAAAGGGACAAATTTTTAGATGAAAAAAGACATGAACAGACTGGAAATGATCTCCACCACCTAACATTTATATACGTACTTACTATGTGCCAGATGCTATTCTAACTTCTTTGTAATTGTTATCCTATTTTATCCATGCAACACTAGAAAGTAGGTGTTATTTTGATTCCCATTTTATAGTTAAGGAAACTGAGGGAGGTTAAGTGACTTGTCCATAGACACACTGCTAGTAAGTATCTGAGGACAAATTTTCATTAAGAGCTTTCTTACTTCAGGCCTAGCAATTTGCCACTGTGTCAGAATTAATAAGTATTAAAAAAAAAAAACTATGCACACATATTAATCAAGGAAAAATGAAAAATTCTACACTTTTATTTTTGTATGTTTTGTACAATGAAGAACATGGGGATAAGAGAATATGCATGTATATGCATGTGTATATATAATATCTTGTGCTTATATATACACATACATGTATACTCAAAGTGAGTATATGATAAGACTTTAGCCTAAAAAGACCAGGGTCCCACATTGCATCCAGCACCATCTTCAGTTGTCTTCAGGCCCCTGGACCCAGATGGCTCTGGAGAAGGAAGTAAGGTTTGGTGAACTTGCACAGCCCTCCCTCACTCAAATCAATGTCAATTGCAGGTCATGTGATCCTTTGATGTCATGATCCTCTTCAAGAATAAAGGACACATACACACATACATACACACATATGTATGTATGCATGCATGTATGTGTGTGTGTATGTATATATAGGTGATACATTGATTTCAGTTGACTGAAAGCTTGCAATGAACCCAATATAGTTTTTCCTCCCCCCAAAAGCAAATTAAACTATATTAGCAACCACACTAGCACACAAGTGATCTGCTAGCACAGGGTCTTTGATCTGCTTTTCTAAAGGAAAGACAGATTCAAAGGGGTCAACAATCTTACCTTAATTGAACAATGCAGACAGGTAAGTAGAAAGAAATGAGTAAAATAGAAATGAGTCTATTGAAGGAATTTTTAGTGGTGTGCCCCACTAGATTCCATCCTGGTCAGACAATAGCTGGAATATGCTGAGTTCATTTCTAGGCCCCATATTTTAAGCAGGACATTAAAAAAAAACAAAACAAAATAAATTAATTAATTAAACAAAAAACAAAAAAAACAAAAAAAACTGGAGACCAAAATTCAAAGAAAAATCCAGAGGATGACAATATGGGAAGTAGGTCACCAAAGAACTAACAGACAAAATTAATATTGTTTCATCTGGAGAAACGAAGAGAAGCCTTAGAAGGTGCATGGAAAATATATTTAAATATCTGAAGGGTTTTCATGTGAAAAACAAATTAGACTTCTCTAAGATAGGACATAGGACAGAAATAATAGTAGAAATTTTTATCAATTTTGCCTCACTATAAAGAAGAACCTTATAACAATGAGAATTATCAATAAGTGGAATAGAATTTGATATGAAGCAATAAGCTTCTTATCACTGAGTGGAACCACTTAAGGAATGGTGATATAGTTATTGTTGCTGTGTTTGTCCTTTATTTGCGAAGAGGACTATGACATCAGGGAAATGATGACATGACTTGAGCTGGACTTTGTTCTGAGAGAGGGAAGGCTGTGCAGGGTCACTAGCCTCACTTTCTTCTCCTGAGCCATCTGGGTCCAATGACAAGATATTCATCAGGATGACTGGAGATGGCTCAGGAAGCAATGGGAGACTCTGATCCTTTCAGGCTAAGGTCTTATAGCATTCTCACTTTGAGTGAGGCACACCCATTCAATGTTATGTGTTGGAAATGAAGAGACAAGTCTAGTAATGAGACATAGACTGGACTAGACTCATTCCACAACTTCTAGGGCTGAGAGTCTTGAAGAAGCAAAAAAATGACCCTTCTATTTATGGTAATTGAATATTTTAAACATAGAAGCAGCTTCCTTCAAAAAGTAAATAAATAAAATCAAAAGGTTGGCCAAACAACTTGTCTCTTTCAGTCTAGGACAAAGAAACTGACATTTATAAAAATGTAAAGAAGGAAAAGTTACTGGTAAATAAAAGCTCAGTGAAACCTTCCAGCATATGCAAACAAATTATGCCAAATTGATTTTATTTACAAACTTAGAATGCACTTTGCTAAAGAAATAAAATGTTTAATTTGGATCGCATTGTAATACTCCACTTTGGTCCTGAGCTATTAAATCCCTTCCATGGGATTGGCAATATGCATAGTAATTAAATTACAGCATTTAAAAAATACATTTTCTGTATTTCATTGGGAATCCTAAGTTACCCATTTAGCTTTAATATGTCTGCAGTTGGAAGGAAATTTTCCACTAGGGAAGTGACTGTCATGAATAAATAGAAGATACACTCCCAGCCATATATATTTCATTCTTATTTATATTTTCTATTCTAAATATTTTGATTTTATGACTCAAAGTGTTGTGATCTAATGGATTGATTTTCTTAATATTTCAAAACTATATTTTACTTATGTTCCAAGTAAACAAAGCATTCTTAACTTACACAAATAAACAAAGTCACCAAACTTATCTAGTGGCCTAATAAAATATGAATTTATTTAAAGGACACATAACTGAAAATCTGTTGTTTGGATTTTTAATAGACAAGAAGTCTCTGTATATACATATATATGTATATACAGTGACATACATATATATGTATAGTATATCCATATATGTATATACAGTGATATGCACATATATGTGACACACACACATACATACACACATATTGTTAATAAGTAATTATATAAATAATTAAATATTATTATTAAAGGAAAGTCCTAAAAATATAAAGACTCTTAACGATTAATCAATCAAGTGAGGGGATGCAAAGAAAGGGGAAAAAAAACATGGTTATCAGTTAGGTATATATACATATGTATTATACAGATAGTCTCAGAAAAGAAGGTAATAGAATGTCTGTAATGCTTTTAAAATATAAAAGTGAAGTTCAATTTATCCTATAATATGTCTATGATTTAGATTTTTATAATTTATTATATTTTATAATTATATAATATATATTATATAGTTATAATTTAGATTTTTATCATTTGGTCTGAAATGACAAAAAATCCTGAGTATTATTCTTTTTATTCTTGTTTCAAGGCCAGTCTTGTAAGTGGCACCATTTTTGGATGAATTTTTCATTTGTCTGACTTCAGAGATATACCTTGGCTTATTACCTAGGGCAGAGGTGGGGAACCTGCAGCCTTGAGGTCATATGTGGCCCTCTAGGTCCTCAAGTTCAGCCCTTTGACTGAATCCAAGAGTCACAGAACAGATCCCATCAATAAAAGGATTGTTCTGTAAAACTTAGATTCAAGCAAAAGGTCACACTAAGGACCTAGAACACCATGTGACCTTGAGGCAACAGGTTCCCTACCCCTGGACTAGGGTGTTGGTCTTGGAGACAAAAATGTTTGGGTTCAAATCCAACATTAGTCTCTTCGTATTTCAGCAGCCCTCATCAGCAAATCACTTAAACTTTATGTCTCATTTCCTCACCTGTAAAATGGAGATGACATAATAATAGAACTTAGCTCCTAGGTCAAAGAGATTCATATGCATAAAGCATATGACATCCTTTAAAAATGACTGTCTAAATGCCAGCTATTATTATTCTAAAAAAAAACAACAAAATCAACCTTTTTACTTTGCTAAGTCTATATCAGCATACGTTCCATTTCAGCGCATAACCCAGCTTACCTAGTGTGATTCCTGTCTATTTATTCCCATAAATTCTCCACTGAGTATCTACTCAATGAAACTTTTCTCTAGTTCTTTAGAATCTTCTTTCATTCCTACCTCTTTGAAGATCATTTTAAAAGATGTTAACCATTTCCTAAGAGAAATCTTTCTAAAGTATTTTCCTGAATTCTCAAGTAATACATATAAAGCTAACTCAACCTTTCATTAATGACTCATGGACTTTGCATTCTCAGCACCTAACAGGGGACTTGGTACAGTTATTCAATCATTTCATATCATGTTATAACCCCATTTGGAGTTTTCTTTGCAAAGATACTGGAGTAGTTTGTCATTTCCTTCTGCACATTTTATAGATGAGGAAACAGAGGCAAGCAAGGCTAAATAACTTGCCCAGGGTCTTATAGCTGGTAAGTATCTGAAGACCGATTGATGTTTTCCTGACTCTAGGGCCAGTACACTATCCACTGAGCTGCCTAGCTCCCATGTCTTTTGCACAGATCAGGTACTTTATGAATGTTCCTGGTATGTTCGGTCATGAGAAGTGCAATACGATATGATAGATTGATTGTCTGACTCCGAACAGAGAAAGCTGAAGTCAATGTCTAATCTTGAAACTTAGCAATTTGGTGTTGGACATGTTATTGTTTTCTAAGACTTAATTATCCTATCATCAAAGTAGAAATAGTTATACCTTCACTGTCTACCTCACAAATTGTTTAAAAAAACAACTTTAGAAAGCAGGGTAATGGACATTTATGGCTTTTTTTACTAGCTATTTGAGTGATCTATAGTAATTTTGATTGGTGCAACATGTTGTGTGTTAAATATCTCCAGATTTCTGTTGGTTTTAGATTTTATCTTAATTTTTGTATCTGTTCTTTATAGCTTGTTTTCCTGCCTTGTGTCTTGTCAACACTTTACATATTTATTATAAATTCTTCTTGTTTTCAATATACTTGCTCCTACTGGTATCCTCAAACTAATCCATCCTCATTTTAATCAGTTATGTACCCTGCCTTTTCTGAATTATCATTGCTGTTGTAATAAATATATTTAATTATGGCATATAGAATTAAGGGACAGGTAAGTGGCACAGTGGCTAGTATGACAGGCCTTGACTGAGCAAAACATCTTCCTGAGTTCAAATCTGGCCTCAGATGCTTGTGAACCTGGACAAGTCACATAATTCTGTTTGCTTCAGTTTTCTCATCTGTAAAATTGCTCTGGAAGGAAATGACAAATTGCTCTAGTATCTTTGTCAAGATAATCCCAAATGGGGTCATGAAGAGTTAGACACAACTGAAAAATGACTGAACAACATATAGAATTAGTGACTCTTACAAATTATTATTTTTATACTGAGACATTTTTAGTCTAAGGATAAGGTAGATGTTCTTCACCTTCATTCTCTCAGATGTCTGTGAGTTGACCCTTGTAGATGTTGCTTTTACTCATCTCAATCACAACTCTTCCACAAGTTAGTAGATGGGTTTCCATCACATGTTATAATCAAATTAATACCAAATATTCTAGCAATTATCTTGTTAAAAAATTTCTAGGCTGGTTCTCAAACAAGCATATGGTTGTCTTTTCTATTTTGGTAGGAAGCATAACCCTTGAGAACACTGTGGTTAGATATTAGGTTACTATTCTAACAGAGGTGAGGTAGACTATGCAAATATTCTCCTCTTAACTTTACAGAAAACAAAAGGAAAGCTAAGAATTTAAATTAATTGCCAGTCATACAGTAAGAAAATGTCACAACCGGGATGGGTATTAAAGTTATCAACTTCCAGGGGTGGGAGCCTACAACCTTGAGACTACATGTGGCCCTCAAGTGTGATCCTTTGACTGAATCCAAACTTCATAGAACAAATATTAAATATTTAACAAACAAAATCCCCTTAAGGATTTGTTCTATGAAGTTTGGATTCAGTCAAAGGGCCACACTGGAGGACCTAGAGGGCCATATGCGGCTTCAAAGTTGCAGGTTCCCCTGTACCTAGATCAATACTCTTCCCACCATATACTTATTTACAAGTGGCATTCTCTAACAGGTAAGAAAAAATATCTGTGATTTATTACATAGTCTTCAAGTGTCACTCTTTCTGAAACATGGGTCACTCTGTGGTCAGTATTTTTATGAGTCTCTCTCAACTTAGGCCTTTGGGTAAAAGCCATGCAATTCATCATCATATCAATCAATACTTAGAAGTCTTTCTGTCTTTGTAGATGGAACTACTAATATTTGTACTCCATTCTTAGAGTTTAGGATCCATTAAGGGAAGTAATATTGTACAATTCGAGTTTTTTTACTTTCTATGCCTTGAAGCTAATTTATCCTTTACATCCTTTTTTTCAATTATCAAATGAATTGGCATAACTTTTTAAAACCTAGGACTGTGTTCATATTGCAAAGAGGCATGGAAGAATGGGGGCATAATGGTAATGATGGGAAGAAAATAAAGATATTGAATAAATATAAAATAAAAATATAATATAAAATATAAGTAAACAAATATAAATAAAGAGCAAGGGCATTTCCAATGTCTTTATAGCATTTATAAACTGCCTTCTTGATTAGATAATAGATCATAGAATTTTGAACTGAGAGATACCTTAAAGATTCTTTGGTCCAACTATATCTATTTATAGGTGAGAACTGAATCCTAGAGAAACTAAGGGCTAGTTCCTTCCCTTCTATTATTTTGTACTCATTCTCTTCCATCTCAATAATTACTATCTTAGATTCCTTCCCATCTGGGTCACTCAACAACTCTTCTCCAATTCTTCATATCCAAGACATTTTCTCATTATGGAAAATGGAATAAAAATTGTGCATCCACAACATGGTTGCACTTTGAGTTCTTGTACCTCAGCTAGCATGTGC
The DNA here is from genome assembly GCA_023548195.1 of Bettongia penicillata ogilbyi. Lineage (NCBI taxonomy): Eukaryota > Metazoa > Chordata > Mammalia > Diprotodontia > Potoroidae > Bettongia > Bettongia penicillata. The sequence goes on from JAJHZJ010000008.1 coordinate 8,554,543, forward strand.
ATGCACAATTGTGATTGGAATTTTCCTGGAGAGGGAGAAAACTTGTTTTTATTTTATTAAATTTATTTAATAAATTTATTTATTTTTATAGCAGAACTAAAGTTAAAAGTGTATCATCATAATGATCCTAACACTAATTATATGTTTTGTGTAATGAAAAAAATAATCCAAGTTTTCCAATGTCTCCTGCCATATTCTTATAAACACATTTATAGCAAAAAGTTCTATAAAAGTTCCTCAGACTAACTTTTAACCTCATCTGTTCCTCTGCATCCTACTTTTAAAATGGATAATTTTAACTTTAGTTAATTAAAAAGTTTCTGCACAAACAAACCAATGCATCCAAGATTAGAAGGAAAGCAAAAATCTGGGAAACAGTTTTCCCAGCAAGTATCTGATAAAGGCCTCATTTCTCAAATATATAAAGAACTGAGTCAAATTTTATCATTCCCCAGTTGATAAATGATCAAAGATTATGAACAGGAAGTTTTTAGATGAAGTAATGAAACCTATGTCAAAAAAATCACTCTAAATCATTATTGATTCAAGAAATTCAAATTTAAACAATGCTTAGGTACCAATTCATACTTATCAGATTGACTAATATGACAGAAAATGAAAATCATGAAAATTGGAGGGGATGTAGGAAAATTGGGACATTAATGCATTGTTGGTGGAGTTTTGAACTGATCCAACCATTCCAAACAGCAATTTGGGACTATGCCCAAAAATGTTAAAAGACTATGCTTACCCTTTCATCCACCAATACCACTACCAACTCTGTATCCCAAAGAGATTTTTTAAAAGTAGTAAAGGACCTATTTGTACAAAAATATTTATAGCAGCTCTTTGTGTTGTGGCAAAAAATTGGAAACTGAGGGGATGTCTATCAGTTGGGAAATGGCAGAACAAGTTGTGGTGTAAGTGCAATATTATTGTGCTATAAGAAATGATGGACAGGCAGAAGACATATAAACTGAAGTAACCTGAATTGAGCAGAACCAGCAGAACATTGTACAATACAATAATAATCATTTGTAAAGACTTAGCTACTCTCAGAAATTTAATCACCCAACACAATTGAAAAGGAGTCATGATGAAAAATGCTATCTACCTCCCAAGAAAGAACTGATGGAGTATGAATGCAGATTAAAGCAGACTCTTTTTCACTTTCTATGTGTGTGTGCATGTGTGTGTGTGTGTGTGTGTGGTTTCCCTTTGGCACTATGCTTCTTAACATAACTAATATGGTCTGTGTTTTACATGAATGAACATGTATAACCTATATCAAATTGCTTACTATTTCAAGGAGAGGGAAGATGAGAGAGTGGGAGACAAAATTTGGAACTCAGAATTTAAAAAAAAGAATGTTAAAAATTGTCTTTATATATAACTGGGGAAAATAATATATTATTTAAAAAATAAGTATGTAAACATTTCCAAATTCCACTGAATGTTCTGCTTTCTTCACAGCTATGATGGATATTTTTCCTTTGCTAATGAATAAATGCATACTTCTTCAACAATGAAAAAAAGTGTACCTCTTTCCAAGTCTTTGATTTCTTCATGCAAAGGTCATTATTCAATTGGGGAATGACTTGTATTCTTATGAATTTGACTCAGTGTTCTATATATTTGAGAGATTTAAAACATGAAATTATCCTTACCTTTAAGGGGCTCACATTTTTAAAAAAAGAAGACAAAATGCACTTGTATATGTATGTATGTGCAAAGCACATACACATTTTTCATAGGTGTGCAGTGGGGAAGACACTAGCAGCTAACCTTGGGTGTAAGGAAAGCTGTCATGTAGAAAGTGGCACTTGAGCTGCCTCTCGAAGGAAATTAGAGATTGCAAGGGAATGAAATGAAGAGAGAACATGTGGGACATTGCTGTGTGACACAGTCTGTAGAAAGGCACAGAAATGAGAGATGGGCATTGTGTTAGGCTATAGCATGAAGACAGTGTGGTTGGACCTAGAATATATGGAGGGGAGTCTTGTGTAATTGGAAGAGAAGGGTAGAATGAAGTCAAGTTATGGAGAAAAGCGCCAAAGAGGATTTTGTATTTGATCCTAGAGGTGATAAGGAGTCACTGGAGTTTATTGAGTAGGGGTAGGATATGTTCAGACTTGAATTTTAGGGAAAAATCACCTTGTCAACTGAGGCATGGATTGGAATGGGGAGAAATTTGTAGCAAGGACACTTTCTAAGAAGTTTTGAAAAAGTGTGGGTGAACATTGGGCATGTAAGGGGAGAGCAGAATGTACCAAAAGAATGTTCTATAGAAAGAAACCAAAAGATTTAGCAAATGGTTGAATAGATGAGAAGAGTAAAATTGAGGAGCTGAGGGATGGCACTGAGTTTGTAAACCTAGAGTACTTAAAAGATGATGATATCCTCAATAGGAATAAATAAGGGAGAAAAGGGATGCATGTGAGGAAAAAGATAATGAAATTGTATAGGATATTCTATATGACTTGTTTTAACTGTTTTCCAACAAAGTAACTATTTCGATTAATTTCATGTTTATTAAATTGTGCAAATCTTATATTTTTCATTTGCTTTTTAAAGTGATTACCAATATGAGTTTTATCATTCTTCTGGAGACTTAATAAATTAATTCCTCAAGAATCTTCAGTATATCCATTGTTTGACCCAATTCTTTTAGTCCATGTCCATTGTCCTTATTAGGAAGAAAGTTGTGGTTCAGGAAGGAGAGAGTTATTGCCTTTTAATGTTTAATGACTGAGTCAAGAAATTAAGGCAATTACTTTGTGGTCAGGTAAGGGAGGTGTCTCAATCATCTGGAAATAGGGAGCGGCAACTTGTAGACAGGAATTCCAACAACTGTAACTTTGGATGAGGCATTTAAAGGGTGCCCAGAAGAACCAAGCTAAAGTCTATGGCTGGTCTGCAGGAAAATAAACTGGAAATTGATAGATGCTAAATATGTATTGACTGTTTCTTTGTTCATAGATACCCCTGTTACCAATAACTCATGAAGCCATTGACATGGGGGTTTGCACTGTGGATTGGAATGAAATACTCATATTAATGAAATTGCAGCTGTTTTAATGTATTGAAATAATGATACTATATACAAGATAATTACAAAAACTCCACTGCTGATTATCCTATGAACCCATGTGAATGATTATTGCTGGACAATGTCTCAGAGTTCTAAATGGAATTTTGATGTTATCTTTGCACAACATAAGCTTTCAGAAGGCAGAAAACTTTTTTTGTCTTTGGGTCCCATTGAGATAGGAAAGGTGTCAGACTCCACACTGGGAAACTCTACTTCAGTGTGGCTAGAAATAAATTAAAATGTAATTGGGAAATGTTTAACAAAATAAATAAAAATACAATACATTTTGGGGTAATGTTATTTTTTTAAGTCAGCAGAGACACCTTTCTATTTGAGTTTGACAGCACTGATCCCTTCTCAAAGTCAGAAAAAGCTGCACTCAAATGTGCTTCTAATAGATATTATCATTGAGAGTTTAAGCTGGGGGTGGGGGACCTATGACCTTGAGGCCACATGTGAAATTCAAATGGATTCAGTCAAAGGGCCACATGTGGCCTAAGGGACACAGTTTCCCTGCCCTGAGGCTAATCAATCAGCTTTACCTTATCCCAGAGAACTATATAAGACTAAATTGGCAAACAATTACATCAGCAGAGGAGTTTCCTCAACTTGTGCTCCCTACAGTAAGTGCTGTTTGAATTGAATTTGATACAGCAGTGAGGTTGAGACATGAAATGACAATCATAGTGTCATAGATTTGGATTTGGAAGGGACCTTATTGGCCCTTTAGTCTCCCCAATCCATTTTACAGATGAAGAAACTGAGTCTGGGGCTAGTTAAGTGATTTGTCCAAGGTCACGAAGACAGTATTAGAGAAAGAATTTGAATCCAGGTCTTCTGAATTCAGTCAGTATTCTTTCCAGGGCTACAATTCAAACCCAGACCCTCTGTCTAAATACAAATTTAGGGGTCTTCCAATTACATTCTCACTAATGAAGCTATCAGACACTGCTGAAAGATATCATACGCATTTTACCCCCATAGAGTACAATCAATCTTTGGTTAGAAAAACTTGGAGCTGATTAGAATGGTATCATTTCATCTGTAACATAATGATATTCAGATGGAGTTGGCATTCAAGTTCAGTCTAGCTATCATACTTTGTCTAGCCCAATCTCTTTATTTCTAGAATTGACAGTAAATCCTTTTTACAAGGAAGTAAAATCTACAAAAGAAAAGGAAAAAAAACGTAACATTGGTTTGTTTGAAAAAAAACATTATTTGAGGTTTAGTTGTAAGATCAAAGGGTAGGAAATAATGTCAAGCTAAAGGAATTTATAATGATTAATGTTATTATAATGAACACCAAAGGAAGTAATAATAATTTGCCACTTGCTCAGGGTGGCCCAATGGTTCCACATTAACCCTTTACAATTTGCTTCCGGAGAACAGGCATTTCTGACCCCCAGAAGGATTAAGTGATTATTATTTTTTCTTCAGTGAGAACTCTCTCCACCCATGTGGAACACATCATAACAATACTTAGTCAAACGTGGAAGCATTTGTCTGTGTGTACCCCTTTATCTCTGCTCCTTGGCTGGCCCATACCTGGCTAGGGGCCCTTGCTGGAGCTGGATGAACCAGGTATCATGTCGTTACTTGCTGTCTTTAGGGTTAACCCACCTGTCCCAGGAGCAGCCCTTTTTGTCTGGTAAAATCATTGCCATGTGTCATCTGTGTGTTTGCCAACAAATCATGCCTACAGCGTCTACTGTGTTTGCAAGTAAACTCTGCAAAATATTTGAGGATAAAAAGGGAGACTTTGAAGCTCTTGAAACAATTTTGGCAAAGAAAAAACAAAACTGCTAATTGTCTTTAAACACTCTCCCACTTAACATTTCCTACATTCTGTTCTGATGGTTTTTGTAGTTAACAAACTAGGGTTTAAAGATAGAAAAGAATCTGTTTTTGTTTTTGATTCAGAATCTTCCAAGCAGAAATCAGAACTAGGAGAACAAAGGCTATTTCCATCAGTTAAGATAGATATAGTATATCTAAGTAGTTTTGATTCCATGTGTGTGTTATGAATTGATAGAAACAGCAAGGCAGTCAAATATTTTTTTTCAAAAATTACAAGTCATACTTCGATGTATGATTGACTCCTACTGGAATCTACACAATTCCACATGATTTTATTAAATTCTGAAGTGTTCCAAAAATCTTTTTTTAACTGCCAATATGTTGTCCAAGTTGCTGTGTGTGTGTTCAGGAACTTTGTACATGGAATGTGAGTATAGTAAGAGAACTACACACACACACACACACACACGTCTTGTTTCTAATACATATTACCCTGTAAATATGGGATTCATTAATCTCTTAGTGCTCCAAACAATTAAAACAGAAGTTACAAATGAGTTGTAAAATGTTTCTAACTAAGGATTAAGTTCCCCATACCAATGAAATTACAGGCCTAGACAAAATAAATAACCAAAAAAAAAATCATTTCCCTTTAAAAAATACAAAGTAAAACAAAGACAAAAGCCTCCACAAGCTGAGACTTAATTGTGTGTGTATGTGTGTGTGTGTGTGTATGTGTTTGCAGGCTAATAATAAATGACTGCCTTTAGATTCATATTTCAAACTGAGTATGAGAGAGGATAAGTGACCTCTTCTATAAAGGCTTTTCTTATTGCCAGTGCACTAGATGAAAGAAGCTGGCAAACTATAATACTAAATTATAGGTCCAAATATACATTTTAGTGACTACCCCTTCTGCCCATCATTTCAGTAACCCTTAGTAATAATGTGATACAGTTAGATCATAAATTGCAAAGTAACCTAGACAATATGAATTAAATATTTATTATTTACAGAAAGGGAGAGGAAACTAGAAGAGAAAACCAATTAAAAAGTCATTCTTCTGCTTGCCCTTGGTAACTACCAGCTGCCGCCTACATATTCTATGGAAGATAATGTTCATATTAAACAGAGAGAGACCTCCTGGTCAGGACTTCCTTGATTTAGGGCCTTGATCTCACAGGACAGATTTGTGAGTAGACTCTTCCATGATGAAATTACATCTGAAAATTCATCAAATAACGACGGGGAATTTAGACAATGAAGAGCCAGTAGAGGATTCTAGGTGTGGAAAGAAGCCATAGTCTCCCAATGAATCTCCCGGTCTGGTTTCTTTCCACTCAATCCTGCCTTCCACACAACTACCAAGATTGTTTTCCTAATGTGCAAAATGACCATGTCACTCTGTAACTCAGTAAACTCGTTATCCCCCGTCATATTTAGAATCAAATATAAACTTCTCCATTTGATATTCAAAGCTTCACAGAGGGGTACCTATTTGCTTTCACAGTCTTTTTATGCATGACTCCCTATACTCTATAGTGTAGCATTTCTGATCTTTTTAATGTTACTCATGTAGGACACATTTTGTCTTCCACCTAGTTGTCCTTAGATTGGATGTCCTCCAGACCTGGAATAAATTCTTTCTCCATCTCTGGTTATTAGAATCACCAATTTCCTTCCAAATTTAGTTCACTTGCCACCTTATACATATAACATTTCCTGATCTTGGCAGCTTCGAATGTCCTCTCTTACAAAAAAAGTACCTCCTGTCTAAATTCTTTATGTATATACCTCTATGTGTATGCTCTCATCTTCTTTGATAGAATGCAAATTTCTTAGCGTCAGGGCCTAGTTCACTTTTACCTTTGTCCCTCTAGATCCTAGCCTAGTGTCTTCTTCATAGTAGGTCCTTGATCATATCATGAACATTGATCAAAATGAATGAACATAATAATTGTTTCCTTGGAAATAGAGGGGTAAAAAGCCATGAATATTATTAATGCTCTTGAATTCCACCAAAACAAGCTTCTTGAAGTGGATCATCCAGTATGTGATTCAGTATTCTTGGCACAGTATTCCCAAAATAATGAGAATTATTTATGCAGGGTGTCCCAAAATTCTTAGTTCAGATTAAAACTTTAACAGCTTTAAACTTCACTAAGACTTTTGGGGCATCCCATGACATGTAATTCTCTGTGGAGAGAAAGAAAAAAAGAAGATTGCCCCTTTTCTGGGAGTCACACTAGCTTTTATAGCATGTGCTCTTGCTTTGCTCTTTTTTGGCATTCTATTTTGGAAGCTTGTGTTTGCTTTCCTTTAAATAGCACTTATTTGGCACAGCAATTTTAATGACTATTATTATAGGCTATTTTTTCTTAATCTCCTGCAAGGTCAAGTCTTCCCACTGTCTTGTCCATGTTAACAATAGATCTCTGGAATGCCTCCAGGTATTTATTATGAAAACTAATCATTGGACCCTCAAGCCAGTTGGCCTCATTTCCTAAGGACTTAATGGGACTCTAGATTGAACAAATCCAAAATGCAGACTTGCCCTGAGAGATTCCTTTTAATGTGACTGTATGACATTCCTCATGAGGAATAATAAAGCCTCCTTTCCTGGACTGTATTGGGCATTTCCCTTTAATCTTTTTTTGGTTTACTTTGTGTTAGGTAGTTGAAGCAACGTGATGCCTCATTTCATGCGCGGCAAGGCACAAGCCAGACATTCTTATTGTATTGGAATCATTGTGCTAGCAATGACTGTTAAGGTAGCATTCATTTTTTTTTCTTTCTTAAGGCACTGCAGAAAAGTCTACTCTAGGACATGTTGGAAGAACTTTTTCCTATATTCTGTATTTATGTATGATAAATATAAGAACTGAACCCATGATTTCATAAACATAGGGAACTCCCAGATCCTTCCTTCATGGCTCCCTTATTTCCTTCCTCTTCCTCTCTCCTTCCTTTCGTAGCTCTCTTTTTTTTTCTTTATGGCTTTTGGATAAATACTGTCCAAGCTAAAAGGGTTTGTCCTAAATATGGAAAAGTAACAACTGAAGCACATTTGAATAATTTTGAGTAGAGTGAGATTACTTAATGATTCCTTCATCACGCAATCCATTAGCATGCTTCCTTAAAACACACATGTGGGGGGGTATGGTGAAGCTAAAATAGCAAAGGAAGGATTTTTCCAAAACTTTCCAATACAAAAACCCTGTAAACAACTTTTAAAAATCCATCAAACCAAATTCTGAGTGAGATAACCAACAAAAAGCAATAGAGTCAGTTTTTTTATATTAGCAAGGAGATTATAGCAGTACATCATAAAAATCATGCCAGACTGAATTTAAACCAGGAATGCAGGACAGTTTCACTATTAGGAAGACCACTAACATAATTGATCATATCAATAACAAAAATAACTAAAATCATAGGATTATATCAATATTGCAGAAAAAGGTTTTGACAAAATGCAACACTATTTCCTAGCAAAAATTCTAGACTGCATAGGAATAAATGGAGTTTTTTAAAGTGATAAGTAGTATCTAAAAACCATGCTCTAAGTGACTGATACTTAGAGAAATGCAAATTAAGGCAAATCTGAGGTACCACTTTGTACTTATCAGTTTAACTAAGGTGGCAGAAAAGGGAAATGAGAAACATTGGAGGGAATGTAAGAAAAGAGTTACAATAGTACACTTTTGATGGAACTATGAACCAGTTCAATAATTCTAGAAGATAATTTGGAACTATGTCCAAGGCCCATAAAACTTCACATATTCTTTAACCCAGAAATCCTTGGCCCTTACCCCAATGATATCAAAGAAAAAAGAAAAGAACCCTTGTGTAATTATATGTTTATAATATATATAAATATATACACACATATGTGTGTGTATATATGTATGTATACATATGAATATGTGTATGTACACATACACACATATGTGTTTGTGTATGTATGTATAGGTGTGTGTAATATATGTGTATATATATGTGTGTGTATCTATATCATTATCAGTTCTTTTTGTAGTGACAAGGAATTAGAAATTCAGAGGATGTCCATCAACTGAGGTATGTTTGAATAATTCATGGTATATGAATGTAGTGGAATACTATTATATGATGAAGGGAATAGTTTCAGAAAAAACTGAGAAGGCATATAAACTAATTCAATGTGAAGTGAGCATAGCCAGAAAATCACTCTTGACTATAAAAGTAATATTTTAAAAATTATCAACTGTGAAAGACTTAATAATTCTGATCAGTACAATTTTGTATTGTTGTTCAATTGTGTTTCAATCACGTCAAACTTTTTGTGACCCCATATGAGGTTTTCTTGGCAAAAGTACTAGAGTAGTTTGCCATTGCCTTCTCCAGATCATTTGACAGATGAGGAAACTGAGGCAAAACAGGATTAATTGACTTATCTAGGGTCATACAGCTAGTATGTGTTTCAGGCCTGATTTGAACTCAGGAAGATGATTCTTAATGCATTCAGACCCAACACTCTATCCACTGTGCCATCAATTTCCTCATTTTGAACATTTATTCCAGATGAGGAGCAGCTAGGTGGTGCAGCAGTCAGGAGGACCTGAGTTCAAGTCTCACCTCAGACACTTGACACTCACTAGTTGTGTGACCCTGGGGAAGTCACTTAACCCCAATGGCCTCATCCTGGGTCATCTCCAGTCATCCTGATGAATATCTGGTTCCTGGATTCAGATGGCTCTGGAGGAGAAGTGAGGCACAGCCCTCTCTCACTCAAAACAAAGTCAAGTGCAAGTCATGTCGCTATTTCTCTGATAGCATGGTCTTCTTTGGTAACTAAGGATGAACACATTATTCCAGATGAATCAGGGAATTGTCCCTGGACATTTCATGTTCTAAGTAACATCCCCTATATCTTCCCACTAGGAAAAAATGTAGCTTCTGAAAATAGTATAATATACTATGAAATAAAAATAAATCTATATCATAACCATTCATAAATCCACATAAAACAGACATGAGAGATTATCTACAATATACCATGCATTTGCCTGTGTCTAATACTGAACATTCACTTTATAGCATTATAGCATCTTTGACTTAGAAGGGAAAGAACCTTAGAATATCTATTGCAACTACTTTACTTTATAAAAGAGAAATTGAGTAATATGTCAAAGTTTACACATATACTAAGTATCAGATCAAGGACATAAGTCTTCAGATTCTAAATCAAGCATTTTTTTCTATGATATAATCAATATTAAAATAACAATAATAGAATTTTTATAATACTTGTCAAATATTTTATTTGATCTTCATAATAAATCTGAGAGATGGAGACTATGATTATCCCTATCTTTCAAATGAGAAATCTGAGTCAGGCAGAGGTTAAGTTACTTGCTCAGGATTACATATTATTCACTTCTAGTCAGATTTGAAGTCAGATCTTCCTCATTTTCTCAGGACCAGAGTTTGATCCACAGAAGTAACTACTATGATGTTTCCCTACAGTTATTTGTGGCAATGATGAGAACATACAGATACAGAACATTGAGTATATACATCTGTGACACATTTAATAATTTATAACAGGAATATGCTTGTCACCTTGTATTAGCTCGTGAGAGTCAATTGATAAATATTCAGTGTGTTCATTTACATCTCAAAAATTGGTAAAATGTATAAAACAGAACCTGATTTATTGTTTCTTTATTGTTTAGATTTAATAAAATGATGGAGAAAATGTAAATGCAGACGAAACATGAAAATACATTGTGCCATTTCAGAAAGCTGGTTGTTAAACATTTACCAGCACAGCCCTAACTGTGAATGAAATGCATTGACTTTGTGTAATATATGATGCAGAATATTCAGTATCAGGCATGCCCCCTGAAAAAAGACATATAAATCACAAGTAAAAACATAATACAAAAATGTCATCGAGTCTAACCCTCCCATTTTATACTTGAGGACTCTGAAACCCAAGAGAAGTTGTTACCTGCCTAGGTTTTAAGTATTTGAACCCATATATTCAAAATCAATATCATCTACCCTTCCTATTGCAGCAAAATTTGTTTCCTCACATATAAAATGAATTAACTGCTCTTTGTCTTTGATGTCCTGTCCACTTCTAATTCCTATGATCCCGCAAATTTAATTGTTAGATAATCTTTTATCTTCTCTAGCCTAGACCATTTAAAAAAAGAAATATTTCTTTTAGTTTCCTTATTCCTATAGTTTTAATGCAAAATTAATCTGAATGTCTTTGATGAATGAATATTTTTAACAGATTTTTTTTTCTTTTGAACACTTTTAAACTCAATTTGAACAAGATATTTCAAACAGTTAAAAATAGTTTCCGCTTAGAGTAATTCAAATGGGAGTGTCATGGAAATTTTAGTAAACAGGTAAAAATCCCTAAACTGAATAAAAAAGGTTGTCAGAGTGTATTCTCTGGTATAGCTTTCAGTATTGAATTTTAGTCATTGTCAAAAAGGTTTTATTGTGTAAAGTGCCCAGTCACCACAGTTATTCACTCTTCTCCAAATAACCTACTGTTCTAAGAACCCCTACTTCTCTTTCCAATTTACAAGTGAGGCATTTCAGGGATGCTTTTGTATCTAAAGCTTTTGCTCAAGGTTACTTAGTGAACAATTTGACAAAGTCAGCAAACGACCCAGTAGACTGGACTTAGTAACTGCATATTTTCCCAGACAGTCTTTCTTGGAAAGTTAAACTCAATTGCTTAAAAAGCTTTATCCTAAAAGGAAATGATGAGAAATAAAGGATATGAATCTGGAATTCTATCTGCTGTCTTAGAAGTGCTTTTAGATAATGTTATTTTTGAAGTAATTTACAGAGAAACTGAAGGAAAGAATAATTTCAGTTAGCACTTGGCGTATTACCTAGACATTTCTCTTTTGGGGGGTGGGGGATAATTGGGACCACATACAGGGAACTCCTGATAAGAAGGAAGGATTCTCTTTATCAATACATATTGGCACCTCGTCAGAAACTTATAGTCTTAGAAAGTTTTTTGGGGTGCTAGAAAGTGAAATGACTTATGTAGAGTTACAACATGAATATTTGCCAGAGGCTGATATTCAGCCCATATCTTCCTTAATTCTGTGGCCAGCTCCCTATCTATAATAGGAATAAGATAGAATGTAAGGATTCTTTTAACTTGAATGTGAAAAAATGCATTCTCATTTCCTTTAACTTCTAACTTATATTTAGCATTTCCTTGAATTATGAATATAGGCAGCAAACTATAATTCTAAATAGATAGATGTCCATAGGCTGCATCAGCCTGCCAAAGGGGCCCATGATATTTAAAACAAAGTTTTAAATGTAGTTCTATAACTACACTGACAGCTCCAAAGAGCCAACAGTCATTTGCGATACTGAGGGTGTTACATGAAGACCTAATGTATTTTATTTGCAATTGGTCTTCTCTATAGTTGGCAGGGCACAGACGAGAATTAGGAGACCTAGGTCCATTAAACTATAAGCAACATGAGGGAAGTCACTATCTTTTATCTTTCTTTCTATCCCTAGCACTTAATACAGCACCTGGAACATAGTAGATGTTTAATAAATGTCTGTTGACTACACAGGTTTAAGTCCCAATCTTATGCAATTATGAAAAAGTCAATTTATGAATCTGAGCCCTCAGTTTCTAGATCTCTGCCATACAGAGTTGTAGTGTACTTTTGTCAACTTTAATACACAAATTCATGAGTGAATTGTGCCTTTTTTCCTGTGATAGCCAAACTCCTTCCACTCATCCCAATGATTTAAATCTTGGGGCATTGCTACCTGCAGCTCTATTCGCCCTAGGGACTTGGGTGACTTGACCAAGGTCATGTAGTTAGCAGGTGCCAGAAGAGAAAACTTGAAAAAAATTATGAACCTTAAAGCACTATGTAAGTGTGAGGAATTAATTCTGAACATTGGACTTGCAGCAAAAAAGGTGCTGTGCTGAGAAGGTAGGGGCGCACTTAGACAGCGGGTGGTGGAAAGGAAGTTATTTTCAGTTTTAACAACCCTGCTAACTGCTTCACAGAGTTTTTCTATCTCTTGCTGGAAAGACAGCTGTTCCTCTTGCCTTGTGGCTAGTGAGAGGTTGATAGCAAATGATCATTGATGTAATGAGGTTAAAAAAAAATCCCAAGAATTGGAGCAAATAAAATACCATTTTTATGGTGTAGAAAAATGAAAAATGTCTCTTTTGAAAGTAATTCTGTGGATAATTCACTTCAAGGATCCAGAATTTCATTGGTGTACATACTCTCTCCGCCCACATATACCTTGACATTTCAGTGCCTGAGGAAGCTATTCTCCTTGAGTAGCCCAAGGCTGAAATAATATATCACTTGGTAACTGGCCCTTTGGTTGGTAAATCAGTTTTCTTTAAATACTACTTTTCTATAAATACTTCTTTTTTCACAATTACTTTAGCAACCATCAATGAGTTTCCAATGTTATTACACAAAGAACACTGTTAATGAAAGATACTGACCTGTCCTTGAAAAGAGTTATCTTAGATCTGTAGGAATACTTCCTTATTTTTGTCTCAAACATTGACAAGTTTATTTCAAAATATGTCAGAAGAGGAAAATTACTAAACAACAATTTTCCAATGCACTAAAGGAAAAATCATGCAAAAACTCTTTTTTATCATTCACTTACCCTTGAGGTTAGGGATAAATTGGATAAAATAAATTATGATTGAGTAATTAGCTAACTCCCAATATTTTGTGTTCTTTAACTAGTCATAGTCAGCTATAACTCAAAATTATAAAATACTGTGACAAAGTGTTTTAAGAATGTAGAATTCTAGGAATATGTCATTTATTTTTGTATTTGTTATGCCTGGATGATGATGTTGATGATGATGACAAATCTCTCTTGGTTTCATATTTGAAATAAGAGTTATGCTAATAGCTTATGAAAGGAGAGAATTTAAAAAAAATAATGTAAAATAAATGTGAAATAATGCCTGCTTTTTCCCCATATAAATAGGGATAGATACTAGAACAATGGTTTCTTTGTTATAAAGAACTTCCTATGTCCTGCAACAGATAGTCTTAGAGAGTAGCCTGAAACAAATGGTTAGGGGAGTAAAGGATTTACCCTGGACCATAGAGTTCTGTGAGCACAAACCAACTCTTTCCAAGCCAAGATCAGTTTCTCTAATAAAACTGTGCTTCCTCTGTCTTGGAAAGTAAAATCTAGAAAGACAAACAAACCCAGAACAAACAAAACAAAACTCTTCATCCGTGTATAGTTTTATGCCATAGAGAAAAGGGAAATGGGGTAGCAGAAAAGGGCATCTGATTATAGATCAGAAAATGACAGATCAATAGAGAGATACAGTAAACAATAGACAGAGACAAGGGGAGAGGAAAGAAGCGGGACAAAGAAAAAAGAAGGGAGGGAGGAGCAAGGTTCTATGCAAAATATCAAAGAAGTCTAACTGTAAATATAGCAGGGAATTTTGAACCTAATTTGCACAAATGGAGTAGTCTTCCCGAAGGAGGTGATCTTTTATACCTTCAGGCACTTTGTGTAAATAACGCATTTTCTTGTGCCCCGCAGAAATGTCACTGAGTTTCCCTTTGAAAAAAATCTCCCTTTAACCCTGGTTTTCTGCACTGTTCCCCCACTTCCCCACCCCTTTCAAATGGTATGAGTTATTTGCTTCATACCTACTTGGAGAGCATATCAAAGAACCGCTGAACCTCTGGGAAGCACTCAGGAAATGATATTTATTGTATGGCATAATAAAAACTGACACACTACTTGTTTTCCTATTGAACTAAACCTTAAGAAAGAATTTCTGAAAGGGTTGGGGAAGGAGGGTGTTCTCACTGGTGCTAGTATCAGAAATTGGGACACGTTTCTAAATGTACTGTCAAATTTCTTAATTGATATGAAAAACAGTATTGAGTCCTGAGGGGGAAGTGGCTTCCTGCTAGTGAGTTCTCAGAAAGAACAGTTTCAGCTAAGGATCATGTAAAATTCAGACCCAGACAAGAAACTCAGAGAAACAGTCAGGATTCTGTTGTTGAAGCAGCACAAAAGTATCCAGGAAGCTTGCTCTTTTTTAGTATGTATTCTCTGAAAGTAAAGTCTAGGAAGAAAAACAAAAACAAGACTAATAAGCAAGAGAATCTATATGAATGGACTGAAAGACAAAACAAAATCTGCTTCTTGTAGCAATAATTGGACATTTGGCAGAAAATAAAACAGGTAGCAATCAGTAACAGAAAACCATTAAGAATTTTTTTTTATTTTTAAGCTAATGGAGGTTATCACCCAAACCCAAGATTCCACTGATTGAAGGTAACAGGTGGTAGTTCTCTGTCAGAAAACTGGTCTTAATCTCTAGGCAAACCACTTTGGATTTTACACATGGAGGTCTTTGATTTGCCTTGGGGATTCACATGTTGTGTCTATTTCAGTCAATTCAGTATGCTCATAGAGAATATTTTGGTCACTCCAGAAAGGAGTTACAGGTTCTTCTTCCTTGAATCTCTTCCAGAAAAGTAGACATTGGGTGTACAATAGTGGGCATTCCTTTCACTGTAGGTTAGGATTAGATGGCAGCTGAGGCATTTTCCGAATCTAAAATTTTGTGGTTTTGTGTTGTCAGTTTCATTCACTTGAAACTGACAGGTGGGTTCAAAATTCTAGACCTGTGGCTAACATTCTGTTTTAATTGATCCATGGCAAAGCGTGAATATTCTTAACTTTATAGAAGGGGCAGAAAGGAGAGCAATAAGATAGAGATTTATGAGGTCATGAAGTACAAGCTTCTAATTTTTACAGATGAGGAAATTGAGACAGTGAGTGTTAAGTGACTTGCCCAGGTTTCATAGTTAGCATCTAAGGTGGGATTTGAATACATATCATCCTGATTCTAGTTCCACTGCCCCATTCACTATGCCATGCTACACCTCAGATATCAGGAAGAGGCCATTTTTAGTCACATATAAATCTTTTTGTACTATGAAACATTGGGGAACCTAATCAGAAGCAAGGTGAGCTGTTAGTTTTCCAGGTCACAAAAATGAATAGTTTTAGAATGGAGTGACATAAAGATAATTCTAATCGCCAAACCTATGCTATGCATTCCTTGCCCAGTCATAGATCCTTCAGGCTAGGGCTGTCAGGGGAGAAGAGGTAATGTTATTAACCTTTGAAGAATTTCTGTTTCAGAGCATGGGGGAACTCTAGTTTCAGCAGCCATGGGGCTAGAGGATGATTCAATGGTCAGAGCTGACTTATTTATCCCACACTAGCAAAGATACTTCTACTGCAGATTTCATATTTAGAAGAAACATACTCCTTTTGAAAATTTGCCACAGAATGCTTAGATTCTTCCTTCAGTCTGTCAGCTGAATTAACAATCCATTCCCTTACTAACATATTGCTACCCCAGTGAGTCATTTGGCAATTTTGGGATCTCAGTATCATCTTGGAGTTTCAGAAAATAAATAAAGTAGCAATTGCCTTGCCTTGTTAGCTCTCAAATCCTGAAATTTTCATCTACTCAGTTGATGGGCTAAATGTATGTTTAACCAAAGAAATATCGCCACAGTAGCTTAGTGATTGATTTTGGGGAAAGAAATCAAGAATTGTGGAGGGAAATGGAATAGAAAAATAGTTATATGATGATAGCACACCTCCCTTTTGATGGATAGAAACAAATCATGGCACTCACCAGAGGGTCTTATTAAGGGGAACCAGCAAGTAGAAATTCATCAGTATAAAATGTGATCTGCTCTCTACAGCTGTAGGAACTGATCCAGAAAGAGAAAAGAGTTGTACATCTTGAAAAGAGAACCAGCAGATTTTAAAGAATAAAGGACTTGTGCTCTTTGGAACCATGCTTGGTGTGGAAATCAACTCTTGGTTTAATTGCCAGCTGACATCAAAAATCAGGCAGGATCATTTGGAAAAGCACTGACTTGGGAATTGAGCACTTGGCCTCTATTTCTGTTTTTGATGGCTACTGCTTGTATAATTATGGGCATGTCATTGAACTTAGTTGAGCCTCAGTTTCTACAGCTATAAATTAAGGGAGTTATATTACCTGACACCTGAGGTCCCTTCCAGCTTAATATCTATGTGCTAGTCAGGATTAACTGACTGAGACTTAAGAGGAAAATTTCAAACTTTCATCACCAATATTGCTTTCAGAAAAAAAGAAATATGTAAGTTAAAGAACAAAAAGATACAGATGTGAATTTTCCCCAAAAAACACTTAGAAAAATATTCTTAATACTCAGTTGTTAGTTTTTTTTTAATATCCTTGGCAGTGTTTGGTTAGAAATTGGCAGGTTTGTTGCCAACAGATAATAAAGACCATAATTTGGAGCCTATTTTGACAGCTTTGAAATTTTTAGTTATTATTTTTCTCTAGTCACTTCTAAAGTCTCCTGGATAGAATAGATGAAGCAGTCATAGCTTCCAGATTCAGACTCCCCCATTATCCTTGCTTTGCCACTGACACAGAGATACTGCCTTTCATTTCATTTTAATTACTATGTATGCTTATGAACACAATACCCTAGGTGGTGAATTGGCAATGCAGCATGACAGTCAGCAAAGTCAACATGGATTTATCTCTGTGAATAGAAGCTCAATGTCCAGAAAAGAGGGGATAGTCATTCTGTATTCTTCTCTGCTTATGTTATATATAAAAAATTGTTTTCAGTCCTGCGTGAGATATTTTAGGAAGTAAGGACATTGGTGAGCTAAAGAGTATTCAGAAGCTTTGACCGGGATGATAATAGTATTTGAAGTCATACCAGGAGTCACTGAAGGAAATGTGGATGAGAAGCGAATATTTAGAGCCAGTGAGGAAGTATTTAAGTTGTAATTGAAAGTCTGTAATATGAAAGAGAGATTCAAGGGTAGGGAGCCTGCAGTATCAAGGGCACATGTGCCCCTCTAGGTCCTCAAGGGTGGTCCTTTGACTTAATCCAAACTTCACAGAACAAGTCTCCTCAATAAAAGGATTTGATCTGTGAAACTTGGGTTCAGTCAAAAGGCCGAGGACCTAGAAGGCCATATGTGGCTTTGAGGCTGCTTGCTCCCTACCCCTGATGGTCTTTTCCCCAGGGAACAGACCTGAAAACAAGGAGTCAAAGTTACAAGGAAACAAAGTTACAAGAAAGCAAAAGATGTAGTTCTGGAAATCAAAGCTAATAGAGGCAGGGAATGGATTGGTCTACAGTAGATGGAGCTTACCAGTTCTTTCTCTTGAATCTAGCCCTAGGGATAAAGCTTTGTTTGCTTGGGTCTTCATCTTCAAATATTTTCCAAATATGGATCAAAACCCAAATTACTGGCCTTCTATGCCGTTGTTATTAAATGCTCATATCGTTCTGTTTTTTTTATTTTTCTTCTACGGTCTCATTACATGCACTCCAGTGTGTTTACTAGGATTCACTGAGAAGGAGAAAGACAGTTTGGTATAGTGGATTGAAAATTGACCTCCAAATCAAGAAGATCTGGGCTCAAATGCCATCTCTGATGTAAATTAGCTGTACAGTGCTGAGCAAGTAATCTTAAACTGTCAGTGGCACAAACAATTCTTTAAGATTATACAGTCCAGATTGGATTAGTAGAGGTAGTTTCCTTGCCTGAGAGCTACCTATATTAATGAAATCATAGGTCCTCCCTACATATATGGAAATGAGAACTTAGAAACTCAAAAATAATAAACCAAGACAATTACAAGGGTATGAAAAACAAATCTATAAAGCCCAAAAGTGAGTAGTATCTAAGTTTTCTAATCTAATCCTTACATAAAAGTCCCCCAAACTATTGTCCCACAGTCTTCTCTAGGATGGGGACATCACTTCCTAATGCTGGCACATTTATGGTCCCAGGAAAAAATATTTTCCTCTGGGAAAGGCCCCTTTTGAGCCACAGTATCATCAGAATCTTGGCTTTGCCGGTAATTATTAACTTTGTGACTGAACAAACTATTTAAGGTGGTTAAGCCTTAATTTCCTCCTCTGTGAAAGAAGAAATGTTAGACTAACTCTAAAGTTCTTTCACTTAGAATTTATGAACCTAAGAAACTTCTAGGACACTTTGAAGTGAGTATAATACCATCCTCACATTTGGAAAATCAGGAAGCTTGCTAATTGAATGGGAGGTTTCTGGTGTTCTTCCTATATTACATAATCATTAAACTAGTGAATTCTCCCCTGCCTGATCTAGAAATAAAGTCACATGTACACACAGAAATATAACCACAGTATTCCAATTACACTGAAAGTCATGCTGACTTACAAGTTCACCACAAATTTCAAGACATATGATTCCTTTCTTTGCAGGTGAATTTCAGCTCAATATAATCAACCAACCAAAACACTTTTATTAAGTATCTGCTATATGCCAGGCACTGAAGCCATCCAGAAATATAGAAACTGCCTCAGTGGGTGATATGATGCCTTTTACTGGAAGTATCAAAGCAAAGGCTGTTGTATATAGTTTACATATTTTTGCTTCCTAGGGGCTCCTCAGACACCTCAACAGATACACACTGTTCTCATGTACAATCAAAATCTAGACAGATTATTAGTTAAATTGTAATAAATTTCCATGAACATTTACCAATAAAATGCATTGCTCAATGTATTACATCTAAGTTGAATAATATCAAAAGCTTCTTTGGAAATTAAAAAAAAAGTTCAAGTCCAAGGCCCCTTCTTGACATTGGCTTATATGGGATTCACTAATCAGGAAGCCTTAAGCATTTAATCTATTCCCATTTCAAACTAGTGGATTTTAAGTCACTAACTCCAAGCAGTCCAGTAAATCCTTTAGTGTCTACGGGTTGGTTGGAGCTAGAAACATTAGCACCATGAAAGCTCTTTTGTTCCTGCGGCATTTCTAGCCACCATCAGAAGAGGGTCCTGATCATTTCTGCCATTTTGCATGTCCTTCTAGTTTTGTTTTTTGCAAACTTCTCAGCTGTCAATAAATGACACTCATTCTCTGTTTCCTATTCTGGGCCCCTTTTATACTACTTTGTAGTACTATTCTTGAAACTCTATGTTCTCCCAAGAGATCACCATGGACAGCGTCTGTGTAGGTTTCCCATACCGCTCATCTTCCTACCTCATATACTGAGAAAAGGAAAACTATTTCTTTTCACAGGGGATCAGTTTTCTCTTATAACCTATAAAGGAAGGAACATATCAGATTATATGTCTCAGGAAAATGGATTTATAGCTCACATATATTTAAACGAGAGCATTTTCGTCACTGAAAACCTCTTTTGAACTAAATTCTCAGGGCATTAGGTTTTACACAGGGGACAAAGAAATCACTTCCCTTGCTTCTAGAATGAAGAAATTTCCTTGGAAGCACCTGAAGGGGATCTTCCATCTCTATTCCAAAGAATTTGTTCAGAAAGATTCTTCACAACTTGAATCCTTTGTACCCCAGAGCTTGGGCTGTGGATTTTCCACTCTACATGGATGTAAGGACTAGTAAATGTAAGAACTACCATATTCCTCCACTACTGTTTCAATTCTACTGTAGTTCTCCCACAGAAATTGACTGGAACTGTATTTCAGGGGTGGTTAACCTGTGGTCTCAAGGCCACATTTCTAGGTCCTTGGGAATGACCTTTTGACTGAGTCCAAGTTTTATAATCATTTTAAAATCATTTTATTAAGGGGATTTGTCTGTGAAGCTTGAATTCAGACAAAGGACTGACCTTGAGGACCTAGAGGACCACATGTGGCCTTGAGGCTGCAGGTTCCCTGCCTCTGACTTAGAGTAAGAGTTTTTAACTTGAAGTCCATGAATATTATTCAAGGGGTCTGTGGATAGATTCAAGGAGTCTCTGAATATTGATGAAAAAATACGTTTTTATTTTAACTAATATTGGACTGATGTGAATGTTTCCTTCACATATATAATATGTATGTGTATATAATTATATATAAATGTATGGCCTCTATAAGTACATAAATATATATATGTGTATATGCACATATATATGTATATATATAAT
Organism: Bettongia penicillata ogilbyi; assembly: GCA_023548195.1. Classification (NCBI taxonomy): domain Eukaryota; kingdom Metazoa; phylum Chordata; class Mammalia; order Diprotodontia; family Potoroidae; genus Bettongia; species Bettongia penicillata. The sequence continues at coordinate 8,575,476 of JAJHZJ010000008.1, forward strand.
ATACATTTAAAAATTCTGAGGAATTTCTAGTCTTTTTCAGATTTTCAGAGATCTAAAACACAAAAAGGTTGAGAACTAGAGGGAAAGGTTAAGATCTGGGGGAATTTTGAGGGAGGGCACACATGCACACACTCATTTTTTCTGATACTATGACATTCTACTGGAAAGATAAAGATTTGATATCTTCCCCCACCCCTTCTCATGTGAAGCATTGCTATTTACTCAGCAATGTAGTTTCATTCTGTGGAAAATCATAGAATTAACAGTGTTAGAGCTGGTAGGAACCTTATTGTCCATGTACTCTGTTTCACAGATAACACGCGGGAGGCACTGGAGTTTTTGCATTCCAGCCTCTAATACGTTCACTCATGATCTGGTCATACAGACAGACAGCTTTGGAGGGGTTAACAATCATCTTTATTTTAGTCTAGTCTTCTCAAAGGGTTGTGGGAGAAGCAGCTCCTATAGCCTTTCCTAATTACCCTTCTTGCAGGGACCAGTGAGAACGGAGTGGGGGGAGGGAAGGGGCAATTATTCCTATGTCTTGATGGGTCAATCAAGACAGTGACAGCTTGTGCACATCCCTAAATGACCTCAAGCCACAATGGGGGCAGGTTGAGGCACACACAGGTTCCTCATTGGTTCTCTGTAGTTTCCCCCTATGGGTTCCCTATGGTTTTCCCCCCATATGGTATCTCCATTCACAGACTAATGCTCACTTGCTTAAATGGGACAAGAGACAAAGAAGGCATTTTCCCAACATTCAACTCACAAGTTAATTTTAGCAGTATCATCATTCTGCACAAACATAGTAAATATTATTTGTGTCACTCCTATAACTCATGATGCAGCCTCAGTATGACTATCTGTCATCTTTATTCTAAGAACTACACCTGGAAACTAGACATTTCCATGGCCATGGATCCTGAGAAACTAAATTCTAAAAGGATAACAAAATCTTCCTTACATACATTCCACCCTTCCAGGATCCTGGCCTTTACAATCCAAACAGGCTAGATCTTGGCCCCTTCAATCTCCACAGGTGACAGCTTTTGGGGTTCTTGGACCAAGAAACTAAAGCATAACTTTCACATATTCCTACCCCCTAATTTTAGAGATGAAGAGCTGAGACCCAGAGAGAAATGATTTTTCCAGTAAAACATAGCTGGTAAATATTTACAGTAGGTTTAGAATGCAAATCTTACTGAATGTAAGCCCAGACTCTGTCTAGTCTGATACATAGAAACCCCTCAACCAACTATTAAGTATTCATAGAAATAGACATTGAACCTGTAATTTCCTTGATATAGGGTACTCCTTCTACAATGCAGGCTGTTGTGTTCTCTGCAACTTATTATCTTAAAAAGTGCCTAGTGAATTCAGGAACTAGGTGACTTGGCTCAGGGTGACTCGCCCACATGTGTATTTTTATCCCAGCTCTTCCTAACTCTAAGGTCAGTTTGCACAGGTGCCTTTTTCCTGGCACAGAGTACGTGCTTAAGAAATGTTTGCTGATTCAAACTGAATGAATTCTATGAATTTAAATTTATAATTTGCTATAACAGTTACTAAAATGTTTACTCCAATGCCTTAATGAGAAATCTTTTTTTCTTCTTAATTCATGTCAATCATTATAAAATCTATGAATTGTTTTAAGGAATAACTTATAAAACTTTCAAAATGTTTTCTCAGCTCTTTTGAGGGGCACAATATTTTACTTAACCCAAAAGTCAGACAATTTTCATTGCATTAAAGATACTGCAATATTATGGGAAAAATATTTTGGCTTTATGTTCATTACAAAAATATAATTACTATCAAATTTTATTTACTTGCTATTACTATTATTACTATTAAAATAGTAATTTTTTACTACTAAAGATATTACTATTAAAAATAGAAAGACATTGTTAAAAGATATTACTATTAAAGATATTGCTATTAAAAGGTATTGCTATTAAAAATAGAAAAAAAAAACATTGCAAGAATAATTGTCCCTGTAAAATAAGCCAGAACTAATATGCCATTCTGTTGTGGCCTCACAGTTTGAAGGTGGGTTTGGATTCATGGCATGGAGGTGATCCTTGATGCTAGAAAGGTAGAACAGTAGGACACAAGTTCTGGTACAATGGAAAGAACAATGACTCTGGAGTCAATAGAGCCATTAATCAGCATTTATTAAGCACCTACTGTAAGTCAATCAAGCATTGTGCTAAGCACTGGAGATACAAAAGGAGGTAAAAGAATCCTTGCCCTCAAATAGCTTCAATTTAATGGGGGGAAATAACATGCAAATAAACATATAAAAGCAATATACCATATTTCACCACATAATCATCATACCCTGTTGTTTTTTTTTTCCAGTACCCAAAATTAGTTAATAATCTTTCATGGCAGAATGAACACATGGTATAATTCTGTTCATCATGCTGTATGGCAAATAGAGCATCAATGTAATCACCAGTGACATATGAATACCCATTTATGTCTTGTTCATTATGAGCCACTCCCTTAGAATTCTTGGTCCACTTGCATTGTCAGTATTCAATTTTAACACATATTCACAAGTAATCCATGCATCCTAATCTGGCACCAAACATAGTTTATTAATAAATGATTTTGAAATAATACTGGAAAAAGAAAATAAAGCTTCATGCAATGGTCACACCCCACTTTTTTGCAAAGCAAAAAATTGACACAAAATCTGCGATGAATATGTGGTGAAATATGGCATACATAAGATTAAAAAGGAAATAATTAACAGAGAGAAGGCCCTACTAGAATGAAGGGGAGTTGGAGAAGAGTCCCTGTTGAAGGCAGTATTTTAGTTGGAACTTAAAGGAAGACTGGGAGGTCTTACCTTGAGCAAATCACTTAATCTCCTTGGGTCTCAGTTTCCTTAGTTTTTTTCATTTGTGAAATGAGTGAAAGGGGCAGAAGAGATGGTCTTTAAAGTCCCTATTGGTTTTAGACCTATAATTCTGTGAATGAAAATGATTCTCAATTTATTTTTAAAATAAGGTGGCTCTATGGTGGGGAGTTATACTAAATCAGGGCTTTTTAAACTTTTTCCTCTTGTGACCCTTTCAGCATTTCTTAAATTGTGGATTTTGACCCCATATAAGGGTCATGACCCAGATGGCCTCTTAGATTTCTTCCAACTTTCAATCTATGAATAGACCAACGGTTTTACCAAACTTGAAAGATGTTGGTGGGAAGGAGAGAAGTAGGGGGATCAAAATATATATGTGACCAGTTTAGCTAAATTTATTGAGGCTTATGTTCTCCATGGAGAGCTGAATTTTTTATTCCTAAACATCCTCTAAGAAGGATTGCAATCTGCACCAATGAATGGGATGGAGCATGAAATTCTGGAAATTTTTAAAATAAAATGAGATTATTTACTTCCATGTCAGATTGGTGTTTTTATTATCTTTTTTAACCAGAAGGTCTGATGATTTTTCAAGTCTAAGTCTGGACTATGGATAAGGAAAGAAATGAAATCGAAAACAAAAATTTTAAGGCCAATCTGTTTTGCTACATAAGTTATGGAGAAAACTGGAATAGAGAAAGGATATGGTGATAGAGTTTGCAAAATAAAAAGAGTTAGCAATAGGTTTTTAGTTTTTGTTTTATATGCATCTGGTGCAGTATTTGAAGAAGGCATTTATCTCCCTGTACTTGTACAAAGTGGGCGCAGCTGTGACAGCATCATTTTATGTATTCATTTTGTTTAGCCAGGAAAAAGTAATGCCTTCTTGTTATTCACCTTTTTTGCAGACAACTCAATCTGCCTGCAATAAGTTTCAACTAAAATAAATATACAGAAGAGCTATTTTGTATTTATTAATTTTTTTTTCATTCTCAAGACATTTTATACAGAAAGGAGGAGAGAATGAATGAAAGTAAATCATGTACTTTATACTAAATTGTTAATGGTAGCCAGGTTTTCTTACATATTAATTTCCTTATTCATCTCTTGCAGGGGAATAAAATATCTTATGCTCCTTTGCTTATGAAGTCATAAGTAGGGGTATGGTGTTTGTGTGTAATGGGGACCTGACATCATGTACCCTGTCTAGAGTATACCTCAACACTCCATTCTCTAAGCTGAGCTCTGTCCTGGCCACTTCCAGAGATATATGTTGGATACAGAAAGAATTTGGTTGTGGTGGTTAATGCAGTATCACAGACCATAGATCAACATACCAGGAAGAATTGTCTACTACACAGACCTTAAAAGCATAGACTCTGCTCTCTGACCTTCTCCTTCTTCCAGGCTGTGGAGGTGTGGAAACTCTGTGGAGACGCTATCATGGATTTTTCTGAGGGATGGGTTGAGGAGCCCTTTTCCCCCTACTCCAGCTTCTGTGGCAAATACAATTGGTAGAATGACAATGTGTATACACATATATATTACATATACATACATATATATGTACACATTGACATACATTTCAAAGTCTAATCCAAGTTTCAATATATTTATCCATTTCAGTTGCTTTAAGAGTTAATAATACTCACATTCCCTATCTCTCATCTGGGGAATAATTAGAAATCTGTGTACTGGCTTGTATGACTTGCTCTGTCACTAAAAATCTGTGTGACCATGGGGGTCATTTTATTTTTTTGAGTCTATACAATGAAAGAGTGGGAATAGATGTCCTCTAAGTTTTAGCTTATATGATTTTGAGATAAAGTTTGGTCTAAGTTCTTGATACTTGAAATTAATATGAATAGTTTTCCTTGGAACTACACAAATTATAGCATAAATGCTTGGGTGGGGACTTTAGGTATATATAAGGGCACCTGATCTTGCGAACTTATAAGGATAGTCCTCTAAGCCAAAAAGATAGGGGCATTCTATTTACAGATTCCTAGTGAGGGATTGATAGTGAAATCTAGTGTTTAACAACTCCCTTCTCATTAAGAATGTTGTTCCTTAGAGTTTTTCTAAATTTCTAAATGCTATTAAAATAGTGTCTTATTAAGTATCTCAACTCTTTGCTTTTCCTTCCCCAATCCAACTTTTAAACCACTGCCAGATTACTTTGCTTACTCATAAATGTTCATTTTTTATTCCAGCCAACTTGTACTATTAGCTGTTGAATATCTAAAGTCCTTTTCCTCTATTTTTTTTATTACTCTGTGCAATTCCCTAGGACTAAAATGTCCCTGTCCAGCTTCTTCCTTTTGAAGTCCTAAACGGACTTTCAACACTCCTCAGATTCTCCTCCCATATGAAAGAGTTCTTTAATAGACCCTTGGGTATATTTTTCTCCTAACCCTTAACCAAGAATACATTCCAGGATTCTGTCCTGGGCCACTTTCTCTCTACATTTTGTCTTTTGATAATCTCATTGACTCCAAGTAGGTCATACTATGTAGCATACTCTCATGAATATATACCTAGTTCCTATCTTTCTCCTGATTTCCAATACCATATAACCAGCTCCAAAATAGATATGTTCATAACAATGTCCCATAGGCAAATAAATTCAAAGTGTACAAAATAGAACTTATTTTATGCTAAACCTGTTTCTCCCACAAACCTTGTTTCTACACAAAGCCACTGCCTCCACAGTCATTTCGCCAGGTTAAGAAGCTCAGCGTTACAGCTTAATCTTAATTCTCCCTCAACTCCTATATGAAATCATTCACTAAGTTTTGCTAATTCTGCTACCACAACATTTTCCCTATCTCTCTCCTGTCACATAGCCACCACTTTAGTGAAATATTTCATAAAATCTCAAACGGAATTTTACAAAAGTTTCCTAATTAGCTTTCCCAGACTCTAGTCTTTGCCCTGTCATATGGCTAACAAGGTAATATTCTCAAAGTAATATTCTTAACCCAATTCATCTGACCTTGTCATTCCACTGCTCCAGCAGCAACACTAGCTCCCTATAGCCCCTAGGATAAAATATAATACCTTTGTTTGGCATCTAAATCCTTTCATAGTGTGGCTACAGCCTGCCTTTTCAGTCTCAGGAATTCTCCTGCATTATCTAATTTCCAGCAACTAGAGCATTTCCTATTGTCTATACACAACATTCTATCTACTTTTGTTTAAAGTTTTTTTATTGTATAAAATTTAAAAGCTTATATATTATAAATGATAGGCTATCTCTATGTTATTAGAAATTACTTATGTGTAGTTGTTTTCATGATGATTCTTGTATTTATTTATCTCTCTACTTTTGTGCATGTTGTGCATGACTTAAAAAACTAATGAAGATGTGAACACTTTTTCTATAAAGGGGACACACACACACACAACCTTTTTAAAAAGGGGCAGTATAAGGGTACATTGTAAGAAGCAACAGGCTACAACTCATAGCACTTATGAAGACCTAGAGTAAAGGATATGCTCAAAGAAATATGCTGGTTATACATAGAGAGTGAGAGATAATCATTGGGTAATTTGCCTGGTTCCACTGAAATCCTTTCAATGTTGAAAAAAAAAGAAGGAAGGCCCCCAAAGGGTACACCTTTCATGGAGAATTTATGGATGATGATGATGGTTCATAGGCACAGCTATAAGACATAGAGGGATCATAATCCATGGGTTCATGGATCTGTTTGTTTGCTTGAGTTTTTGAATAGAGCAAGCTATGCAGGCAGAGATCTGTGTTATCCTCAGCTGGCTAAGGTGGGTGGCAAAAACTCAGGTCAGAGTATAGGGTTTTGTTGAGATATTAGAAGGAAGAGTCAGAGAGCCAAATCCTAGGGCTTATAGTTGTAAGAAGAAACATGGAGTTACAAGGCTTAGTAGTTCTTTGGTATGAAAAACACTTTCAAGAAACTTTATGGCTTCTCCAAAGTAAGTAATCTCAGTTCATTTAAAATTTCAGTATTCCCCAATAGAAAGCATTATGAAAGGCATCATGCAAATTATGTGAAAATATTTCCATATTTTACTTATCAAGTTGTTATAACAATAAGAGAAAGGGTGAAACATATTTTAAAAGGTCAAAAATTATCATCAGCTCTGAACAGAAAACCAAAGGAAGGTTTGATATTAAATTCATAATTTTACTGACAACTTAAGATAAATCTTATTCAAAATGTTAATTTCTAATTATGTGTAAAACTATTTAGCATAAAAGACAACAGTTGTTACCCTGGTCACACAGTATATTATATTTCCAGAGTTAAAGAAATTGACATATTTTCCCCAAGAATGTTTATTTTTTGAAGCTCAATATTTTGCTGGTCTGGTGACATGATTACTCCTCTTTTTGAAAAAATAATGAAGTCTTGTGTATTGTATATGGTGGGATGTGTCCATGTTATTAGAGATTGCTTACATGTAGTCCAATTTTCATGATGATTATTATAGTGAACATGAAATCAACATAACTTCTTAACTCAATTAATGTTGGATTTCTAAATTAACTTCATATTTCAACCATGTTGATTATGAATAGTATACTCATGTGATGAATTTGACCAAATCCTTAAAACAAATTAGTGTGCTACACAAAACATCTGGTAGGATGGAGGGGAAACTGGCAGAACTACAGACTGTTAATAAGTTCAAAAATAGTTTCTATTTAAATCATTGCATTATTGCTTTCTTTGCAGAAGAGAAATGGGATACTGCTAAGACAAAATACTTTATACATTGTCATGCATGATTTCTATCAAATGATTTCACTTAATGTTCCTTGACAAAATGTATATTTTAGGTTTGATGGGAGAGGCAAGCAATGACTATACAGGGGTGGGGAACTTGTGGCCTTGAGGTCACATGTGACCCTCTATGTCCTCAAGTCTAGCCCTTTGACAGAACCAAACTTCACAGAACAAACAATTTTATTAGGAGGATTTTTATCTCAGCTTTGATTCCATCAAAGGGCCACAGTTGAGAACCTAGAGGGGACACATGCAAGTTCTAGGCAGCAAGTCCCCACCCCTGGGGAATTTTCAGGTGAGAAAATTCCTATGACAACACAAGTTGAGACATTATACTCTTATGAAGTTGCCTATGGTACTGGCTTGTTAACTCTCTTGACCAAGGTGGCATAGTAAGAATCTGTCAGGAGTAAGACTTTCCACTTTGAGGCTGGTTGTTTATATAATATATTATATTCTGTCTATATACTATTTATACAAGTACATGGTGCTTCTTAAAGATGACAGACATAAAGAAAATGTATTTCTAAGTGATAACTTAAAAAAGAAAGTCATGTATTATAGAGATGTAGTACAGAGATGACATGTCTAGTACAGTGTATAAGATGCATGTTATAGGGAACAGGAGACTAAGGTGTATTTTTAACCCAATTAATGTTGGTGGATTTCTCATAAAATTTCATATTTCAACTGTGTTAATTATGAATAATATACCTGTTTGATGGATTTGAACTAGTTTTCTGATTTATTTGTATTCTATATCTTCTTGACTTTGCCATTACAAATTAACCATGCAAACTAAAAATTAACTGTCCATCTGACTAAATATAAAGCTTCCATAGATCCAAAATCTCACCAATTCAATTCATGTCATAAAAAATATATTAAGTTCTTACTATGCTCAATGTACTATGTTAAGACTTTGAAATATAAAGGGAAAATATGATATAGTCTCTGACGTAAAGGAGTTTATAGTCTGTTAAATATATATACACAAGTAAGTAAATACAAGTAAGGAAAGAGCCCTGCAAACTCAAACCATCTGGTGAATCTTCATGAAGGAAGTCACACTTCAGGCAAGCCTCAAATGAAGAGAAATCTTCTGGTAGGTAGGGATTAAGGTGTGCACTCTTGACATGGGAGACAACCTGTATAAAACAAGCACATTGAGGATGGAAGTTGATGAGGAAAAAGTATTTAGATCTTTTTGGCTAAAAAAGGAATTTTTTAACTATAGTTGTAGGGCTGCAAAGCTATATTGGACACAAATTGTAAAGAGTTTTAATTACCCAGCTCAGTTATTTTTTCTTTGGGAAGACACATTGCCACTGATGAGCCAGGTGAGCAGCACTTCTAAACTTGCAGGTCATAAAGCAGTTAAAACTTCTCACCCTTCTTGATTCTTAAACATATGTCCATAAATATACTTTACTTTATCCATCTAAAGTAGTCAAGGCTTTCTTCTAGTGTTTTTTTAATATTCAATTCAGACTTGTTCACCTGTTGATTAATTATTATTCCTTGTTCACTTTTTGTTAATAGCCCATTTTATTTTTTCCATCATACTTTTCTTGCTATATTAATTCTTGCATGAAAATCATCTTTGGTACATTACAACCTACTAGTACCCATCATGTATCTCTCATTCACCAAACTGCCTTTTACTGGGTAGACTCTTTTGGTAGTTTTTGGTAACTCTTCCTGTACCCATAATAATTATTGTTGAAGAAAGGTGGCAGAGAAAATCACAAAAAAAGAAATGATAAGTCTGAGCTCTACTAGTGAACTTCTACATCTCCTTTTCCTTTTCTTTCACACATATCTAATACTCATCAAATTGAAATTCTCTTTCACTGAGACCTACCACAGCTTTGGTATAGATTTGATGAAAATGATCAGCAGTAAAATATAAGAAGAGCTGACTTAAAACGCAGTATGGTCATGATAGCTGTCTGGAAGAGATGTTTTCCTAATCCAAACAAGACTAGACTTACGGAAATATACACTGGAAATACTTTTGAGAAAAAGAGTTTTTGATGTTCCTTGATTACTTAGCCAACACCCTCCTGAGTCTAAAACAAATATATCCTCCTAAATTTATTAAACAGCTTAACATAGCCTAGTCATGCGTAATTATTTTCACAAACATACTTGTAACTCTGAAATACAAAAAACAAAAAAAAAAACAAAAAGAATGAATCTAGGAAAGATAGTATAGATTGCCAGGTTGAATATTTAAAATAACAAATAGACTGTAGATTGTTCCTAGTTAAGTGTGATATTTTTATAGCATGTTTTTCTTTTTATGTAATTTTCATATAATCTCTTTTTTATATGTTGGTTGTTTTACTGGCATGATGCAAATAATAATTGAACTATTTATGGGTATGATTTGAGCCATAGTTTAAGTTTTATAAGTTATGGTGATTACATAGTAAAAGCAAGTTGAATCAAATTGAAGAAACACTTTTTGAGTACCAGATGTGTAAAGGGGATTATGGTAGGTACTAAAGTGGGTAAGAAAGCACCTCTGCCTTCAAGGGGTTTGAACTCTAATTTTAGACAACAATCTATTTTAAAAAATGAAAGAAGAAATTTGAATGGAAATAAAACCAGAGTACTGTATTTTCTTGTTCTTGATGTGAGTAATTGCATTTGGGGAGTAGGGGGAGTTTCCTTTGAAGTGTTGAGCAAGTCAAACTTAAATATAAATAAATTAAATCAAAATTAAATATAAATAAAACAAAATAAACTCTGGAATTTGCCTGCCTTTAAGCAAGCTTACTCAAAATGCAAATAGAATATTCCTTTTTTTGGAATCCTGAAGCCAAAAAAAGATTAGCAAATTGTAACGTAACTACCTCCTCTCCCCTAAGACACCCCCTTAACTTAAAATGTAATATTTTAAAAGTACATGATTTTCAAATTTTTAAGAATAATTTCCCTCCATGTAGATAGGCTGATCATTGGCTATTTAGAGCACAATTTAAAGATACATACACATGAACTGGGATTCAGAATGTAATACATGTAATAAAAATGCAGAGATTGCTTTTATAGTGTATAAATAGGTAATTTGACGACCACACCCTCTCCAAATCTGAATCCTTCTCCTATGACCTATTTAAACAGATGTGTTTGTCTCAATGTCTTTCCTATTTTAAAAATTATACTTAGGGAACTGTGTTTTTTTCTCTTATTTGCTCCCCTTTCTCCTGTTTCCATTTGTAGCTTCCATAGCAGCCCTGATTTCATAAAGCTTTTAAAGCAAAATCCCAGGCACATAATCAATGAATTATATCTGTTGTTTTGAGTTTACATGATATAGATTTAATGATAATGTTGGAAAGGATTTATATTTAGAAGTTCATTTTCTCCATAAAAACAAAATAGTCTGTGGGCCAGCTGTTGTTTCTCCCTTCCTTGACTTATAATATTGTATTTTTAAAAGTCTTTCACTAACATGTATATCAAATTGCAAATGTGAGTTTTTTGAGGGAGCTGTTCATTTTGTTCCAGGCAATGTGCTCTATACATGCTAGGATCACAAAGACAAAATAATGAGAGTGCTTGCTTTCAAGTGATATGTTTATCTGGGGACAAAACATGTGGACGTTGAAGAATACATTAAATACATACAAAGTAAGCACAAGGAACTGATGAAGTAAATCCTGCCTTCTGAGGAGAAAGGGTGATAGAAAACCTCATGGAGTAGATAATGCTCAATCTGAGATTTTTTAGAAGTGATGATTTTGAGAAGGGAGTGCATTTCAGGAATAGGGGACAGATAAAAACAACAGAATAGAGAGATGAAGAATTGTGTGAAAAACAGTAAAGACAATATGGCTAGACTATATACTACATCCTCCTCCTCTTCTTCTTCATCATGATCATCATATAGTACTTTAAAATTTGCAATATGTTTTACAAATATTATCTTTCCTCATTCTTAAAACAACCTAGGGAGGTAGGCAAGGTTATGATCATCATTTTATTAATAAGGAAACTGAGACAAAAGAGAGGTTAAATGCCCAAAGTCACCTAGCTAGTAAGATAAGGTCAAATAGTCTGGTCTTCCTTTCTGTTATTTCACTTAGCTGTCCCTACAAAGGGAAGTAATAGTTAATAAATCTGGGAAAGTAGATGGCAGTCAAGATTTAATGTAGTTTAAATGAAAAAATAAAAAATTTATAATTGATCTCATAGGAAATAGGGAGTTTCTAGAGTTTATTGATCTGGGGAGTAAATGTTCAAAATCTAAAGCATGATCTAAGAACATCTCTTTGGAAGCTATGGGGGAAGCTATGGAGAAGGAAGATCAATCATGTGATCATTGCAAGAGGTCAAGTACTAGCTGATGAGAGTTTGTAATACTTTCGTGGTTGTGTAATCAGAGACAAGGAATTAGAGGAAAGATGTTGTGGCAGGGGGAAAAGAAGTTTGGCAATCATTTTTATATGGGTCAGGGAGAAGGAGAGAAAGAATTTAAGAATAACATCATATTTATGAACCTGAGTGACTGGAAGGTTGAGAATTCTTTTGACTGAAATAAAAAAAAAAATTTAGAAATGGAGGAAATGTTTCAGGCCAAAGATCATCAACATAAAGCATACAGAAAACCACAGCAATAGATGTAGGAAGACAGTTGAGAGCAGTGTCACCAATAAGAAAGAGTACGCTATGTGGGTTGTTGCTGAGTCATTTCAGTCCTATCTGACTGTTTGCGACCCCACTTGGTGTCTTCTTGGCAAGAATATTGGAAGAGTTTGCCATTTCCTTCTCTAGCTCATTTTTACAGATGAAGAGACTGAGACAAACAGAGAGAGTTAAATGACTTGTCCAGGGTCATGCAACTAGCAAGTGTTTGAGCCTGGATTTAAACTCAGATCTTTCTGACTCCAGGTCCTGACTCTATGTACAACATCCTGCTGCCCTGTACTGTGTCTGTATATATATGTGTATTAGATAAATAGAGATTTGTCTATCTATATCTATATCTATCTATATCTATATGTATATAGATATAGATAGATATAGTGATGTGTGTATATGCATGTATAGTAGTGAACAATATTGAATGATTCAGAGAGGTCCAGAAATACAAAGTTTGAGGAAAAGCCATGAGATTTGGCAATTAACTGTTAAGTGATAACTTAGTTTTAGAAAGAGCAAAGTGATAAAATTGTAAGGCACATTGCAAAGAGAAGAAATGTGTTAGAAATGATAAGGAGAGGCACTCCTTCACATTTTACATGTCAACACATTTCCTTCCTACAAATTTGACCATGAAAGAAAGGATAAGCATAGTACAATATATCATAGGACTAAATAGAGGATGTTTTTTTTTTCATCCTTAGGTATGTAGGACAACTGGGTGTGTTCTTGTAGATAGCATAAAAGAAGCTAGTGTAAACAAGGAGCAATGTAAGGAAGGGGAGCGAGAGACAGAGATAGACACACACACAGAAAGAAAGAGACTGGGGCAGACAGAAAGAGAGACAGAGATAGAGACAAACAGAAAGAAACAGACAAAAGCAGGCAGAGACAGAAAGAGAAAGAGATAGTGATCTAAGAGAATCAAAGGGTCTGTGGGGGCAATCAATATAAACAATTTTCATATAAGTTAATAGAAATTCAATCTTTCTTATTTATTAACCAGTTCAACAAGGCAAACATTTTTCCCTATAAAATTTTGTTTGTCATCTCTCAATATCACACCCTCTAGTTCTATAGTCTTAAATAAGCATCACATTTCTGGCTATGTACTTAATTAACCACGTAACAAATAGTTAGAGTTCGCTATTTCAGCAATGTTTCATGGTGGGAAATATCATAGATGGGTTAACTTCTAGCCTTTAAAGGCAACTGCTACTTCAACTCTACAAATGGAGACCCGATATTCATCTCTCAGTCTGAAAATTAGTCTATCAAGAGTTTTCAAGAAGACATTTTCTTCTCTCCTTTTGAATGAGTTCAACTCAGTTTTTGAGGAAACAGATTGTGTTTATTCTTTGGCTTTGTCCTGTAATCGTCCATCTCTAGCTGTTGAAGTCCCTCTAGAATGACATAAATTTCCACCCATCCAAAAATAATTCTTTTTGCTCTATAGTATATGAAAAAAATGCACATAAGCTCTGTAGAAGGGATGATTGAACCTGAACCAACAGGTGTTAGAGATATTTTAGAGGCAGAATCAATAAGACAGTGACTAATTGAAATTAAATGATAATGGGTAGCGTTTGTGAACAAATGAGTGTTTAGTGTGATAAAATAAGTAAAGGTATTACTCAATATTGGTTTCCATTTTAAGAGGTCCTGTAATGAAATTAAGCCAGTACCAATACTGGCTTGTTTCTATGTCTTCACTATGTTTTCGTTAATGTTCTACTCAAATGCTTTATCATGGTATAGACATAAATGTGGATTATTGAGTTATCTACCAATAGAAAATAAGCTTTAGTAATTTCTACCAAATTGTAAACCCGACATAGTATTATTCTGCCTTATTATTGTATAGGAACCAGATTCACAAAGTTGAAAGGGATTCCTAATTATTATAGATGAAGGGTAACACATTTGTTTGGTTTTTTATCACAAAAATTGTCAAAGATCATCTATTAAAGCACAAAGGATTTGCACTTATGTAGTTTGAATAAATATTTCCCACTAATGAAATTACAGATCCTGAAGTGTTCATATATTTATTACTTAGACTTTAGAGCAATTGCTTCCATAGCCTGGTAAATATATATATACATCAATAAATTTAGTGATTACAGATTTACATGGAATGACTTTGGAGAAAAGTTGGGAATAACTTAAGCAAGGGAATTTAAAAAAGTAAAGGAGAAATAAAGACATGATTTAAGAAAGATAAATGAGTTCATCATAGGAAGTAAAGGAATTCTTTGTTTTTGCTCTTTGTGGTTAATAAGAATTTTGATGGTATGGAAGCTGCCTAGTTAATTTGGGCTTTACAAGCTAAATTCCTTTTTTTCTTTTTCCTTCCTTCCTTCCTTCCTTCCTTCCTTCCTTCCTTCCTTCCTTCCTTCCTTCTTTCCTTCCTTCCTTCCTTCCTTCCTTCCTTCCTTCCTTCCTTCCTTCCTTCCTTCCTTCCTTCCTTCCTTCCTTCCTTCCTTCCTTCCTTCCTTCCTTCCTTCCTTCCTTCCTTCCTTCCTTCCTTCCTCCTCCCCCGCCTCTCTTTCAAAGACCAAACCTTAAGACCATTTCACTCTGGAGTTTATACACTGGGCCACAATAGGTCTCTGCCCAAGCACCACTTAATGACCATATTTTGGGCCTTCCTGGCTCAGAGTGAATGTCAGTAGCAGCTGTTTCTCTTTGACTAGCGTTTCTGAGAGTCTTCCCCTCCAAGTTTAATTTCTTTTTTTAATTAAAAGGGCCATCCCTTGACTCACTTCTTCAAGAAATTTATTCACGGAATGGGCATTATCTCACTCAAACTGAGAACCTGAAAAGACCTTAGCCTAAAAGGGTCAGGGTCTCCCATTACATCCTGGACCATCTTCAGTCATCCTGGACTCTGATGGCTCAGGAGGAGAAAGTGAGGCTGGTGACCTTGCACAGCCTTCCCTCATTCAAATTAAAGTCACCTGTAAGTCCTGTCATCATTTTCCTGATGTCATAGTCGTCTTTGGAAACAAAGGACAAATACAACAACAAGAAGAAAAAAAGAACAAAAGTATAATGGAGAAAATCTAAGAGAATCCATTCTGAGGGAGAGAAGCAAACAAAAGAAACAAGAAAACAAAGTATCAGCTGAGTCAGAAAACAAAAGGCAGTAAGGGACCCAGTTCCTGATGGAGCAGGATTCTCAGGATTAGAATAAAAAACAGAATTTAAAGACATATGTTTGCAAGTTACTTAAACTGGAATTAACGCACGAAAAATAAATGACTTTTCCTATGAGAGTCAAAGGACAGTGCTGCCAGAAGTTAAGATAATGTTAATAATCTGTTAATAATAACAAAACATATATACATGGTAATTATTTTTAATACGGTTTGGATAAGAATGAAAGAGAAACTGTATGAGGCCATACTTTTTCAACATCTTTGAATTTCCTTTTTCTTTTTTTATCTTTGAAGAGATATTTGGTCTTCTGTTTCCTTCCCATTTACTTATCATGTGACTGAGAACAAAGAAAAATTTCCAATAATGATTCATATCTGGGTGACTACATCTTGAGAATAAATGAGGAGAGAACCTAGAGATGTGTGGTGTTTGTAGAGATCACGAATATAAATCAGGCCAAAATTTTGATACTGTAAGACAAACCAACAGCCTGTATCAGACATAATGGTGCCCACACCGTGGTGATCCAGAGCAGGAAGTGGCGAAACTACCTGGTGCTTTCCCTCTATTTTCTCTAATTCCTCGCCAAGCACCTCACAGACATGTCTAAAACTTGGGATCTCTTCCTTTATTTTTCTCTTGCTACCTACTAGTTCAAGGAAGGTGTTGCATAAGAGGAGGAGAGCTGATAAAGTTTCTTTAGAGTTTTCATGTTGCTTAGCAGAAACTCTTTTCCGGTTACTTCAATGTGTATACCAAATTTGTACACTAAAAAAATGTGATGTGTACACTAAAAGGTCAATTATCTAAGTCTTAAGAATGACCTTAGTCATGAAAATAGATTTTTACAAAATATGGGATGAATGTTCAAGAATGGATATGAGAAGTTTTTCTACTTTCAGTAACTATGGAGCATAACTGATTTATATATACATATATGTATATGTACATATATAAATAAATATACACATATTCACACAAACATCACATACATTTATGTATACACACATATGTATATATACATATACTGGTATGTATCTGTGTGTGTGTGTGTGTGTAATATATAGAGTAAACGCAGGGCTACTGATCAAGGGTTACGACTTGAACAATCCTGGGGTAATTGGAAAGTAAAATGGTTTTTAAGGTTTATTCAATGAAGAAACTTCAGGTGAGCAGTGGAGTTATTGTGACATTGAGGAAAGTCAGAGCACTCACACCGAATAGTACTGATGAAACTATTGATTGATGGCCTAAGGATAATACTCAATGACCAAATTTTGCACTATATTTTCTAATTAATTGATCTGTAATTTCCTTGTAGGTCAGAGAAATCAGGAGAGTCATACAGTACTTGACAGTCGTTGCTTCTGTAATATCACAAAGAACAAACTTAAAAACAACACCATTTGTCACATTACTAAATTACTCATTTTAGATATTTTGGATTCTTTAACTCTTTCTTGTATTATCTGATGTTTAAGATTAGAAGAGGTCTGTCTCACTGACAAAGGAGTCATGACTGAAGATACCTTTTGTATGATTGTAAATTTTGCATTGACTGCATGTTTTGGGTTTTTTTCTGTTTGATAGAAATGCTTTTTCCCCTTTTCCCCTTTGAATTCATATTTCTGAAATATTTTCTTTTATTCAATGGAATAATAGTACAGAATTCAGATTTTTTTTAAATTAAAATTTTATTTCCTTGTAGGAACTCTCTCTCTCTCTCATGATTGACCCATTCTGTTTCATAGACTTACAAATGAATTTTGCTCATGTCTTCTATTTGTTATCAATGCATTGAAGCATGTACTTTGATAAGTTCTAGCTTATTTGCATATGGTACTGACAGCAGACATGGTTTGCCTATTAATATGCTAATTGATGGTGCATGTTGTACAGAGATTATCTTCTGCAACTGCAGCTATAGGGTTCTGCATATCTCCCTAAACAGCATTATTAATTTGCATATTGTTTTGGCCTCTTATTGCTACATATTAAGTGCATTTGTCTGATGCTTTGCTATTTTGTTATGGTATGGTACCCCATGTTCAGTGTTTGACTTAGCATTATGAGCTTCCTGAATTCATTTTTTAAACTAAAACAAACAAAATGGAGGCTGAAATATTGAGAGAGAACCAAGGAGCAGTTCGAAGTTTAAAAATACAAGCATTATAAGATCATTGAAAAGAATTATGTGATATTTGGAGAGAGGTACAATGATTGATATAGTAGGGTTATAACAAAGGGACCACAGTATTTCTGGGTGCATTTGAGCATGAATTATTAGACACAGTTGATCACTCAAAAGTGCCTGATGTAGTGACAATAGATGAGAAAGGCTCAAAATTCATCACTAGAATGTACATAAGGAGAAGCTGATAAAAAACAATGGCAATTATTTTGAGTAAGAGAAGCCTGCTAGGAAAAACTGATAGGCTTGCTTAATTCGGAAAAGATTCCTTGATTACCAATAATGCATATAATATATTGGAGGATTAAGCTAGAACTTTATTTGGAAAGGACCTAGGTCCCACTGGGAAAAACCTTTAAAAATATGAACTGATCATGTGACTTCAGCACTACATTGTTGGCAAACATCTGATATATTTTAGGAAAAAAGTAGCTAGGATTGTGGCTGATTGTGCTGAATTCATTTATCAACAGCATCTGCAAGAGCTGCAGTGGCATGCCACAGGTGGCCAGGACATAATGTATGTCCTATATGGGAAGTTCAATCTAAATTTCTTACAACTGTTCAGCCCAAAAGAAGATATTAAATATGGATGAATAGCTTATTTGGGGATGGAGATGGGGAAAGGTTGCTTGGTAGAGTTGTATTCATTTCCAGGATTAGAACAAAGTCTGAGCAGTTAAAAAAATGGGGGGACAATGGTCTATGAAGACACAGGTCCCTATCAGGACATTTTTAAGGCATTATGGAAATTAATATACAATTTGCCTGTATGCAGAACTGCTTAAAAATAGAAAAAAAATGAAGACTGGTTTGGGGATGGAAAGAGTAAGGAAAATTCAGGAAAATTTAACTTTATCTATTTGTAGAATACATTTGAATTTATGGGCCACTAAATAAAGTCAGAGTTCCTCACTGTTCGTACATATTCAAAGATTAGAGTCTCTAGAAAACTTGCAGAAAGAGAGAACTGAGGACAAAATAATTTCTACTTGAAAAGACAAAGGGTCAAGGGAACAGAGACCTGTATTCTCATTCAGTAGCACCATGAGTACTAAACATGAAGAGTACCTTCTGTTAACAGTGTGGTTTAGAAGGACACATGAATGGTGCATATACTCAAGAGAAAAATTCAGGATTGTTGTACAAGAAATAGAATTTAAAGAATAGGATCCATAGATAGCATCAGGGATGGAGGTTAGTTTAGATTTTGAAAACTGGTAGCCTCATTTCATCAACAACTCTTTTATGGATTTATCCCATGTGGACCCATTAGACTATGTTGAAGTGACAATAAAAGTGGGAAGGTAGAAAACATGGTGTTTCACTGTGATACTGAATAGCACACCTCAAAAAATATTGTATCCACTTATGAGGCACTTGAAGAAATTGACTTTATAGCTTTTGAAAGGATGGAGAATTTGCGAATTGTATAACAAAGGTTATCCACATTTGAGTAGATGTATGACTGAATTTTCTTAAAGGCATTGATGGCATTTCTTGGCATGTCTGTTCCCTGTAAATATATATGTAAATATTGATTAGAACAACTTCACCCCATTTAAGGCAACAACAGAATAATGCAAGTCAGAAGCTGAGTGCTAGTATTTTTACACTTTATCCAATGATACAACATATGCAGGAAGACAAAGGGAGTGATGACAGGAGCATCACAAGGGCATTAGCTCTTTCAATTCCAAAATAAATCCTGAAAGGTTTGACTTTGTTAACTTTCCAGTTCCTGAAGAATGGAAGGATCAGTAGATGGAGAAGTTCAATGGGAAGATAGACATCTTATCACTGTGAGAGTAAGATATGGGATGTGCATGATCAGTCCTTTGTGAATGGAGGAAGATTGGAGGAAGATGGAGGAAGATTCATTTATCTATGATAGAAGCCCTCAGAAATTGTTTGAAAAGCATTAATCATTGGTATCATCATAGTTGAAGAGTTCATATATGTTTAATCATAGTATGAGAAAGAAATTTTCTTAATTGAATAAGTTGTAAATACAATAACAAGAGAATTGACAAAATGTCAAATGAAATCGCAATCCAGGATATCTGTTTCCTTTACCATTAATATGACATAACAGAGCATATGTCCATGAAATATTAAGATAACAAAAGTCCAATTATTCAAGGTAGTGTCTGGTCAAGTTTCCTTGTTTTTTGTAGTACAGAAGAATGCTCTGGTCAGCATCATCTGGCCTTGTAGTGCTGACACAGGAAGGGGTATTTTGAGTTCACTCAGAGAGCGAGTCATGTCTATCATGCCAGAGTACTGAAAATCATTATAGTAGATTAAGCTCAGAGTGGCAATGCCTCTCCTGATTGACCAATCCAGGTTTTAGGCCTTTCTCAGGTACTGGAGGTTTAAAAGGGGTCCACAGAGGCCCGATGAGTAGAAGCAAAGAAATGAGGTGAAATTGCTATGATCATCCGCCAACAGCAAGGGAACTGCTTAAACCCAATAATAACTCTGAAAGTGTGAATTTAGCCAAAATGTCAATGTCTACTTTGACCTCCTCAGACTGAGGAGGACCTCAGTTCACATGAGCTAAACCACAGATAGATCTATTTCTGCCTAGTAATTTAGTTGTAGAGAGCACTAAGAAGAAAACCCATTGTACTTGGGAAGGCTCATATTCAGACAATGCCATTTACACATGTTGTACTTGGGAATGAAGACCTATGGTGGGAAGACCCTGATGACTATCAACCCATACCATCAAGTAGGGTTAGATATAATTACAGAAAGACCAATAGGTCATAAAAATAATTCAAACTATCTGATCTGTGGCCAATTTCACATCAGTTTTGAGAAGAAACCCAGAGAAGATTTTACATGTCATCATTTGACAACAATATTGTTTATACCTGAAACTCATGCTCTGTGTATAATAATAATAGTAAAAATAAAAATTAATATTTATATAGTACCTATGTGCCAGGCTAAGTTCTCAGTGCTTTGCAGTTATTATCTATTTTGATCTTTACAGCAATCCGAGGAAGTAAGTGCTATTATTATCCCCATTTAAGAGAAGAAGAAACTGAGGCAAACAGAGATTAAGTGACTTGCCCAGGGTAATATAGTTATTAAGTACCAGAGACTGAATTTAAAATAGGTCTTCCTGACTGCAGGCCCAACATTCAAAGAAACTGAGGCAAACAGAGATCAAGTGACTTGCCCAGGGTCATAAAGTTATTAAGTGCCAGAGACTGAATTTAAACTAGGTCTTCCTGACTGCAGGCCCAACATTCAATTCAGTGTGTCACATGTTATATATTGACATTTTTATCAATTATTTGCATACTTTCTGACATGTTGTATGTCATTATTGCCTGTTGATATTTTTATAGGTTATAATTTCATATTTATATTTCATTGTTGCATTGTTAGTTATGTATTGCGATATGTATGACAGTGATATATTATCATATTTGTTTTCATATATATTAATGATTACCTTCTATTTAAATATTTCCAGTAGCATAGTTTCCTTTAGCTATGCATTTTTGGTTGTTATTTATGTATTAATTTTTGCTGTTTATGATTTTTGCGTATTGTATTTTAGGTATGCAGGTACCATGGCTACATGTGCATGTCATATGTGTTTTCATATAATTCAGGCATACTGTCATGGAAGCCACCTTTTAAGTGACACATGACATTTCCTACATGTAATGTTAAATCTTAGGGTGGCATGGTTTTCTGTGATGTTGGTGTAATGGCTGATGATGTACTGAATGTCCATGCTAAATGTAATGCTTATGGCATATATTTGCAAAATGTCAAGCAAACCTCAAATTTACTGTTAATGGGATTTATGCAAGCAGGCATTTCTAATGCTTCTTAGAAATTGACTAGAAATATCAATCACTCAATCAGTTAGCAAGCATTGATTACAAAGTACCAAACACTCTACTACCTAGTGGCCATACAAAGGGGAAAAATCCCTACCCTCAAGGTACTTGTATTCTAATGCAAGAGATAACATGCAAACAGTTATGTACAAAAAAAAAAGAGGTTAATTTGGGGGTAATCTTCTGGAGAAAGCATTAACATTAAGGAGGACTGGGAAAGGTTTCTTCTGGAAGGCAGGATTTTTGAGATTGAAGTAAGCCAGGGAAGCCAGGAAGCAGAGGTGAAAAGGGAAAGAATTAAGGCATGGGGAAATCAACCAGAAAAAATGCATGGAATTGAAACATGAAGTGTGCTGTATGAGAAACAGCAAGGAGGTCATTGTCAGTAATTGTACAATTATACTGTAATGATAGTTAATAATATGCCAACATATTATTTTATATTCTAGGAATAATATTTCTATGCATAAAAATGGCCAACATAAGAATTTTTGGAGATCCAAAAGTGACAAGAGCTTTCCCTGTGAATCCCTACTTGTATTATTGCTTATATCATTTTAAGTTCTCTTGATATTTTCATCACAAATAATTTTTTTTTGGAAGCTTGCAACAGTGAGAATTTTTGCTCTAGGCTAAAAGTTAGCATTGACCTGTTTAAATCATAATAGCTTTGAAGGAAACATTACTGTTTATCATGTCAATAGCCCAATGGACCAGGAACTACTGAAAGATCAACAGCACCTTCTGAATCATTACTGTAATGGAAA
Organism: Bettongia penicillata ogilbyi; assembly: GCA_023548195.1. Taxonomy (NCBI): domain Eukaryota; kingdom Metazoa; phylum Chordata; class Mammalia; order Diprotodontia; family Potoroidae; genus Bettongia; species Bettongia penicillata. Next base: position 8,597,753 of record JAJHZJ010000008.1, read on the forward strand.
AACTTTAATGACACCAGTGAAATCACATTCAATTTCAATGTTTGTCTCTCAGACCAGCTCCAGGAAATATTTGCTCTAGCAATAATTGTCTTCTATAAAAGGAACAGTGAATCTCAGGAAATTAAATATAAAAGCATGCAAAGGAATCCAAATATCTGAGACTCTGAAGCCTTTACTATCTAAAATAATGGCTAGGATTTTAGTGTTGATTGAGGTCTGAGAAAAATCAGCAGAATTCACTCAGCACATAAATAACTCCTTGGGAGTTAAGCAAAGAGTTTCTACAGCTGCCAAAGAAGTTCAGGCAAGGATGCAGCCATTTAGCTCACAGCAGGAGGAATTTACTAAAAGGCAGTCCAGATAGCTAGGAGAGTCTCTGCACCTGCATGAGGCTCTAGTCAACTTATGGGCCTGGGTGGAAAAGCACAGTGAGTGTCACCAGGCTGATCTCATGATTTGGTGACACCAGGTCATTGGTTTGACCATCACTTACTGCTCATAAAGCCCCAGGAACTTTATTTTTTTTTATCATAGCTAAGATAAAATGCAAAGACTATATAAAGTACTTCGAAAACCTTAAAAGTGCTATGTAATTATTTTTTAGTTCTGCTTGACATTTAAAGCCTTTTATAATATGCTTCTTGCCTACATTTCAATCAATCCAATCAATACATGTTTATTAAGTGCCTACTATGATCTAGCACTGTGCTAATAAGCCCATTTGAAGATATTATTACTATTCACCCATTCTTTAGTCCAATATATGTATAGATAGATACATAGATATAGATATACATATAGATATATAAATATGCATGTGTATGTACACACACACACACGTATCAACTGGCATTGATCATCCCACATGGCATCCCTTCTCTCTGAGCTATTTCACAATTTCACCTGCACGCTTATCATGTGCTATCTTCTCACCTCTGTCTCGTGGAATTGCTGGCTTCCATCAAAGCTCACCTCAAGAACCACTTCTTCCATGAAGTCTTTCCTGATTCTTCCCCCACCCCCAATATACTAGTATTTCTCCTTTGACATTACCAAATACTTATTTTGTTTGTTTACTTTTGAATATATGTACCTGTCATTCTGCTAAAGTAATGTAAGCTCTTTGAGGATAGGAACTTTTTTAGTAATAAAAATTAGTAATACAGTTTTTGATCAATCGATTTTCATTGCTAGGGCACACTGTAAGCCCATGTCCAAAACATATGAGCCAGTTTTTGGCAGCTATACTTGAATGAATGAATGAATGCATGAGCAAATGAATGTATTGAATGAAAAAAAAAATATTAAGAGTTAACTGTGGGAGGCATAAGTGATTAAAATAGAAAAAAAAAACAAAAAAAACCCAAACAAATTGGAAGCAGTCCTAGCCCGCAAGGACTAATTAGGGATGGCATCATATATTGGAAATTTTGTCTACAAGTCAGACTGAAAGATTTCATGATCCTTACAATATGGTAGTGAAGCATATGGTAGTGCTTTTCTTTATGTCATTTCCACAGATAAAACTACATCTTTTTCTGATGTAGAGCCATTTGAGAGTGCCAAGGGCTTCAGCAGTATGATGTTTCCTTTTTGTATCTTTAGTAACTATGTTTACTGGGGTGGCAAGAGTTGCAGCCCCTAAAAAACACTATTTTTCTATCCTATCTCCCTAGGGGGTGACTTCGTGGGATAATGACCTCCAAGGTTGTGCTGAAAGTGGAATGTGGTCACTTTGCAGAGTTTTGAGCTTACTTGCCTATTGGTATCATTGGTTAGCCCATAGTGTTGGTGGGAATAAGTGTATTGTCAGGTAACATTCACAGCACCAAGGACTACTATGAATATGCCAGCATAGTTCAGAATCGCAAAGTATAACAGACTCTCCATATAGAAAGCAGAAGAAAAATATTTATCCACACACCAAAAAGTCAAATCCCCAAACCGGAAGGCTAAATCCATCAAGCCAAGAAGTCAATAGACATTATTATTGCAGGAGACAAAACCATTCCCAAACCTTCCCCTAAGCTCCCTTTGATGCCTTCCCACAAACAAACACTCATGGGCCCAGCTTGCCTGTGTCCCCTCTCTCTCTCTGTCCTAACAGCTATCACTCATTTCCTCTCAGTCCTGCTCCACCCTTGCTATTCTACCCCTTCAGCAAGCTCCTCCCATGATGTGACTTAGGCTTCCATGTGATTTAAGCAGGTGATATGAGCCTATTAATGCATGGAAAAGATCTTGCCATTTAAATTATCATTACAGTAAATAAGGTGAAGTTCTTTTACCTAGTGATTACATTCTTCAGTGATGACTGTGAGTCAAGGCTCGAATTGGGGTTGGTGATCTTTGGAGCACTGCCATTGCTAGGGGTCTTAGATTTGGAGTCTTGGGCTGCTGTCTTTGTGATTTAAAGGAAGGGGATGGTAGCTGGACTCACTTGGCACATGTAGCTTTCTCTCTCTTCTTCAAGGTTCTTCGCTCCCACCATTAGGCTGTCCAGGTGTCTCCATGTGGGTCAGCAGCCCATGAGAGCTTGACTACAGATCCCATCCCACAGTCCTTAGCTGCTGGGCTTCATCTGGGAGGAGGTCAGGATTGTTTCTCAGTATTGAGGTGTGGGCATTAGCATCTGAGAAAGGATGGAAAATTTAAGGGAACCACCATACTTGGCAGTTAATGCTGCCTTCCAGCTCTCATAAAGCTACTTACTAACACTGCTCAAGTTCTCCTTTCTTCCCCATCTGGTTTCTTAGTTTTTAGGAATCTATATGCCTTCCCTGTAACCAAACCCTGCCTGTCTTCCTGTTAACCTTCTACTTCTAATGGCCATTGCAAGTCATCACCAGAAAGAGGCTCGGTGGATACCTTCCCCCCACAAAGAAGTTATGAATACCCAGAGAGATGCTAGATGAGCTGGTGAACATCCATAGTTAATACCAGTCCTGCTCTCACACTTCCTCTGGACCCATAATAAGAATACCCTTCAATGACTGGAAGGAAGTCTGGTTGACCCACAGTGTTGTTCTTATGACTTTTTATACCATTCAACATGCAATTTAATTTGATTTATCTGCAAGATCTGATTCAATTAAATTCAACAAACATATATTAAGTACAAGCTATAGGCAAGACTATATGAAAGTCTTTTGAAATTCAAAGATCAAAGTGAAAGTCTCTGTCCTCAACGTGCTTACATTCTGCTATAAAGTCAATGGTAGCTAAAATTGATTATAGATACACAAGATTGACATTGCTAAATTTAAATTCATGGAACCCCCAGTGGTACCTATAATGGTAAGGGAATGGTCAGTGTGATCCCTTGTTGGTATTGATCCTTTCTGTTGTTCAGTCTTTTTCAGTTGTGTTTGACTCTTGGTACATTCCCACATAATATAGTAGTACGCTTTCAAATAGGAACTACTGTTTTCTTTGACATTCTTGTATCCAGTTAAATGAGTCAGTGCCATGTATTATGTCGGAGATTTTAAATTCTGGGTTATATCCTTATTGCTTACTTGAGCTAGGTCATCTAATTAGACATAAGAGGAAAGGGCATAGAAATGCTGAACTATTTGGAATGAGCTGGTTTCCTGATAGGGGGCAATGTCACAAGCCAAATTATATTAGGCTAAGTGTAGTGTAAGAGATTTGGGGCACAGATGGTTCACTTGGCCTCTGGAATCAAATGTATGATAAGCAAAGGGAAGTGAATGAAATACAGGGTAGAATGAAATGGTACCATCTAGCATGACTCTTACTAAGTAGGTAAATGAAATATGTAGCATCATATATAATAATCAATGTTGTATGTGTTGCTAATACCCTTTAACGGACATGTGCTAAAATTGAGATCATTAATGTAGAATTGGGAGGGATCTAAAAAGTCATCCAACCACCTCACTATGCAAATAAGATAGTTCAAGATAAAAGTATAGTGGGAAACTCAGGCACAGGTGGAAGTAAAATCTAGTGTAGGAAACCAAATTATCCACGTCAGGTTGTGAGGTAATGTTTAGAGTTACTATTGGGGAATGGAATGTTCGCCAGTGCCCTGACTGGCTAGTGTTAGAGAAATTTCACAAGGCAGATCGAGGGGACCTCTGGCAAATGATGAGTGGATTTGCTTTGTGCTGCTGCTGAGTTCCAGGAAGGTGCTAAATTTGCCCTTCATAAGTGTTGCAAAATCTCTTGCTTTTATTGCCTAAGCTCATTCATAAGATGGACAGTTGACTCGGCAGTGATCTAATGTTTTTTAAACAATAAATTTACTCCAAAAGAAATACAGTATAATTGTAAAAGAAAAAAACTCTGCATAGTTAAATGGAATGAAAAAGATAGAAAACACTTGAAGCAATCTTTGAGGCAGCATGGTATGGTAGATAGAACTGGCCTCAGCGTCAGCAAGAGTTAATACATCCTGCCTGTGCGATCTTGGGCAACAAATATAACCACTCAGTGCTTGAGTATCTCAGAACTCTGGAAGATGATAAGTTGCAGAAAAGTTACTAATATGAATTTGCTAAAATAATGAAATTGGAGGTCTGGAGAAAAACCATCCAACTATACTTTCATCTCTCTCTCTCTCTCTCTCTCTCTCTCTCTCTCTCTCTCTCATCTCTGTCTCTGTCTCTGTCTCTCTCTCTCTTTCTCTCCATCTAGTTACACATCCATATATATGTACAAAACACATATATAATCTAAAATATTTCCACTATAAGAATTTGTTAGAGTATACTTTAGTATTAAGATTTTGTTTTATCTATGTGTATTTGTTTTATCTATCTATACACACACACACACATAAAACACACACATACACACATATGTATATATATATATGAAGCATCTAATATATCTATTATAAGAATCTGTTAAAATATATTTTAGAAGTCTAATTTTGTTAAACCTACATATATATATATATATATATATATATATATATATATATATATATATGTTTTAATTAGCTAGCTAGATATCTTTTTTTTTAAATGAGAATTTAGCTGGTACAGTGGATAAAGTTCCAGGCCTGGAGTCAGGAAGAATCATTTCCTGAGTTCAAATATGGTCTTAGATACTTACTAGCTGTGTGACCCTGAGCAAGTCACTTACCCCTATTTGCCTCAGTTTCCTCATCTGTTAAATGAGCTGGAGAAGGAAATTGCAAACCACTCCAGGATCTTTGCCAAGAAAATGTCAAATGGAAGCACAAAGAGCCAGACATGAATGAAAGAACTGAGCAACAACACATGTTATATATTATTTGTAATACACATTTATTTATATTTAGTTAATACTTATATGATTTATACAAGGAAAAATATATAAACATATATATTTAAAATAAAAAATAACACATATTTAAAATAACTGTTTTGCTTCTTTTTGTATGCCATTTATTAAAATAGTGCCTGGCACATAGTAGGCACTTAATGGAGGCTTATTGATTAATTGAGGGAATGAATGATTGATATATATATATATAGTCAGAGTTCAAGTCAAAAATGTATGTAGATAGACAGACAGACAGATAGATAAATAGATGAATGGACGAATGGATGGATGGATGCCTGGAATAAACACATGGACCTTTCAATGTGAGTCAGAAAAGAATGTTACCACCTTTATCTCTGCCTATCATCTCCATTTTAATTTCATTGTTATTTCTCAGTCTTTCGACATAAACTTGCTTCCTGCCTGAGTTTTTAACTAATTTCTCAGGACATAGAGAAAAATCCAAATTTTAATTGTCCTTGTCTTTTTTTTTTTCAACTCAAAGTTGCAATTCCCTTTAAAACTAGACACTAACACTGAGCTTTGAGTGTGAATGCCTATGAGTCATCTCATAATAGAGTCTGTTGTAACTGCTGTTCTGGTTTCTAGCTAGTATGCAAGTTCTTTGATTCAAAGGCATTCCGCCTGTTTACATCCATTTGAAAACCACATTCTCTGCAAATCCACATGAACCTTGCAATAAATACACATGGATTTCTGATAGAAAGCCAGTTTACCATCCTGCCCTTCAGTCTTAGTCTCAGAAATCTCAAAGCATGCTGCCTCAGGTTTTGAATACAGTTTATATAACAGGAAACAGAGAAATACAATTATTTACAATGTATTTTCTCCAAGTATTGTCTCATTGCTATTTTATTTTGCAAAACTTTTCCTTCTTATGAAAATGAATATTGAAAACTAAAAAGAAGCTAATATATGAACAAATAAATGAATATAAGAAAAAATAGAAGGAAAATTTTCCTTACAGAATGCATTTAGCTTCTTCCCTCTAGTATTTAATTACCCTCCCAATGCCAATCCTTCCCCAGAGGACATGGTTCTTCAAGTTGAGAATAAGATTCCAACTGTTAATGAAAACACAAATTAAAGAACAGCCCTGAACTCCCAGCTCTGGTCAAATCTGACCTCAAAGATCACTCTACTGCCTTCTAACATATATTTTCATAGATTTTTTTTTGTCATTGGTATTAGAATATAAGCTCCTTGAAGACTTGTGGTATTTTTTTGAACTTTTTCTTTTTGTCCCCAGAGCTTAGTACCTTTAAATGTCACATTGTTAATTAAAAAGAGACTACGTGTATGTAAGAAGGATTTAGGGTTGAGTTTCTCAGGATCCATGGCCATGGTGATGTCTACTTTTCCAGGTAGATAATAAGTCTCAGAATAGCCCCAAAGATTCTAGATAATAGTTCTTAGAATCAGGTAGGAGGTCCTATGGAGGCTGCTCTGGGAGATAAGTGGTGTTAGAATGTCATATTTACTAAGCTTGCACAGAATGACAATATTGCTAAAGTTAACCTGAGAGCTTAATGTTGGCAAGATGCCTCCTTTGTCTGTTGTCCTATATAGCAAGTAGTTGCCCCTCCTTCTTACTCTTCCTTGTGAGAAGGGTGACTAGAGAATGCTGTAGGACCCTTGTTCTCCAATTATTAGTAACCCTTCTGAGAAAACTAGACGAGAATAAAGTAAGATTATTAAGCCCTCCAAAGATGTTTTTCTGTCTGACCAGATCAAGAGTCAACCTGTTAGAGGCTGGAGTCCTAAAACTCCAGTGCCCCCTGTGTGTTATTTGTGAAACACTAATATATAGTTATGCATTTTTAAATTGCTTTCAATCTATTCATATTCTTAATCAGAAGACACCATACTTTGGTGTAAGATATGTTTTTCTGACCTTTAACTTGAACCAGAGCACCTAGAAACACTAGAATGTGTTTCTTGACTTTCCACAGCCAAACTACCCTTGGTAGGCTGATCATCAAAGGAGCTACATAATCATTCCCATGCTCATAAGCCAATTTAATTTAATTATGAAACCATTATTAAGTGCTTACTTTTTTTTTTACTGTTGCTTATTAGGTAGGAGTATAAGGAACATATATACATATATATGTATATATATACACACATATATTACACACACACACACACACACACACACACACACACAATCTGTTCCCTCAAAAGGCTTTCGTTCCACGGAGACAAAATAATATGTGCGCATATAAATAAAAAATAATGGCATGAAGTATATTGTAGCTTGTTTAGGGGAGGGGATGAATTTATTTAAATCTTACTGGTACAATTTAAATGACCCACACTCAATGCCTTTTTATCTTAGCAGGATCTGCCAAAACTTCTATTCTCTGAGTTCAAATCCATTTCTAAATACTTTTTAACTATGTGACTCATGGTAAATCACTTAACTCTTTTTGCCTCAGTTTTCTCACTGTAAAACAAGCTGGAGAAAGAAATGTGAAAATACTTCAGTATCTTTGGCATGAAAAACCCAAATGAAACAATAACTTAGAGACAAAGGAAAGGATAATGACAAAATGGATAAAACTGCAAAAATTCTGAACTATGGGAAAAGAGTACTGAGATTTGAAGGGAATTTTCATTCTATGTCTTATAAGAATATTTGTTATTTTTTAAATGTATAGCCATTCAGAGATACTGTTCAATTTTTATCAACTGTGTTCTAAAATATCCATAAACTTCAAACGTTCTGGTTGTGAAACTATAAAATGTAAAAAATTTGTCCCACATGATGTTTCATTTTTTCTAAAGTTTAGTGTTTTCAAAGAAAAAGGCAAAATAAGCAACTTATAAATGAGGTCCTTACTTCCTGAACAAGTAAATTTTTTGAAGAGCACACTGTATTCTTGAGTTTATCAGAGGGTTGAAGCATAAAAAATATTGAGACAAATAATTTTTCTCCTTTCAAAACTTTAAAGAGACATAGTTATTAAGAGAGGCACTCTAGTAAGCGATCAGACAATACATCTTGTATAAGAAGGGTTTAGGTTCAAAAGCTGTCTCTCAGAAATATTACCTGTGTGACCTTTGGCAAAAAACCTAACCTCTCAGGTCCTCAGACAACTAGATAAGATTATAAATCATAGGACATATGTCAATATGTATTGGTAGCTTTCTCACTATAATATTGCTGCATCACTAAAATCACAGGTCCAGACCAACTGCCCCCAATGGCCTCCTTGATAGAAAAAAAGAAGAAATAGAAAATTAAAATGAATTTATAGAACATTTAAAAATGTTTCTTGGGCTTTTGACTTCTAATCTCTAGAGTCAATTTTTTTTAAAAGAAGATAAATATCCTTGAAGCATGAGTTTTTGAAGATTTTGTTCATTTTTTGGGGGGGAGAAATAAATAATCCATTTAGCAGAGATTTGGAATGACTATTTTTAAGAAATTTATAGGTTTAAGCCATCAGTGATTGGTTGGTTGTTCTTTGTTCTCAAAGAGGCCCAAAATGACATCACCATGATAAAGGGAGGTTTCAGTGTGTCCAACCGTGGCTGATCAGATCAGTATGAGCTCAGAACGCTCTACCACAGATTGAGCACAGATAGTCCATGGGAATATATGGGGTGGTGACTCCAAATTTGTGCATCCTACATTTTCTTTGTACTCTCTCAATTCTGTTTTGCTTATAGAGCACAGCACCTTTTCTGAAGTGGGCAATCCACGCTGAGCAGTCCTGTGCCAGTGTGTCCCATGTCACACAGTCGAATTCAAAGTTCTTGAGAGAGACCTTGAGTGTGTCCTTGTATCCCTTCTTCTGACCTCCATGTGATTGCCTGGCTCATGTGAGTTCCTCATAAAAAAGTCTTTTTAGCAAGCATACATTTTGCATCCGAACAGTGTGGCCAGTCAATCAGAGCTGTACTCTCTGAAACATAGTTTGAATGCTTGGCAGTTCAGCTCGAGCAAGTACTTTGGTGTCTGATAACTTATTCTTCAAGATGATCCTCAGAATCTTCCTAAGCCAGTTCAAATGGAAGCTGTTCTGTTTCCTGGCATGGCTCTGGTAGACTGTTCATGTTTCACATGAATACAACAATGAGATCAGCACAACAATAATCTATTTAGTAGAGATTTAGAATTACTATGTTTTAAGAAATTTAAAGGTTTAACCCATCAATATTATTTAAGTGTATCATTTGGTAAATGTTTATCAAGGATAGCTCTACTATACTATAGTTATAGGTATGGTTAAATAAATTCAGAGAGAGACACACATGAAATAGTGTTTCTCAAACTAATTTATTTAGAATATATTTTGGGTTTTGAAATACACTGACAAAATCTTGAAACTATGAGCTTGGAGATCTAGGAGTATGACATTCTCCATATTCAGAAAACAGAAAATAATTCCCAGCAATATGGCTGAGGCGGGTGTAGAGTAAGGCTAATTTCTTGAAGAAAATCACATTAAGTGTTTTGATCCACAGACAGCTTCATATTATTCATATATACATATTGATATTATTCATACAAAGTAGAGAAGCTTGCTTACCTTGATGAGCTATGCTGTGCAGGGTTACCAAAGACAGACAGATCATAGTAGAGGATTCTGACAGAAGGTGATCCACTGGACAAGGGAATGGTGAATCACTGCAATACCTGTTCCAAGAAGACCACATGGAAAACATTGACTTGCTGTGGTCCATAGGATAACAAAGAGGTGGACAAGACTGAGTGATTGAACACCAAGCAAAATAGCATCATGTCATTGTTTTAGAGATAATAGCATTTAAATTTTCTCACAGATCTTTAGCTATATCATGTGGAATACCAGACTTCTGCAGAGAACAGTTTGGGAGATACAGGCATAGTACATATGTATTCACACTTATATTCTTAAGTGCATGGTTTATTTAGTATTTCCTTAAGAACTTTTAGTTCTCTTATTAAAACAAATATATTTTAAAGGCTCGGTAAATTACTTTGGGAAAAATAGTAAGCCACCATCCCAGTTTCTTTTTCTTCCTTTTCTGAGGGTTCACTAAATTGTGAAGGTGATCTATTGTTTGTGAGAAATGTGCTCGCTCTAAACAAAGAACTATACACTTTGTGAAGCCAGGAAATCTCCCATTTTGTTTTAGCCAATTATTCTACATTCCTAGTGATGTCTCCCCCACCCCCTACCCAAGGAAGAGTCGGCCTTCTGAGACAAATGCAATGCTTTTAATGCTGTTGTCAGTTTGAATTTTCCCTCTTTCACTCCATTGGCTAGATGCAGCCTCTTTAACCACTCACTTCATGTTCTTCTCCCTGATAGGTTGCCCCTCAAACAACTCATTAAGTATGCATAAAAGGTTCTGACCTTTTACCTGATCAGAAGTCTGGTTCTGCTAGGTCACAACTCTAGGACCAGTGATCTCTGACTTACATTCTATCACTCAAGAAGTGACCAAGTAGGGCTTAGCCTGGGACCTATTGTTGACTAATCAAAAAGAATTCGAGTATTTTGGGGTTAAGGCTGGTCTTTAAGAAAGAAAAAAAATAAAGGGTTTCAGAGATTAAAATTTACATTCCCTTTGGGCAGAGTGCTGGTAGGTAAAACGGAAGGAAGGAAGGAAGGAAGGAAGGAAGGAAGGAAGGAAGGAAGGAAGGAAGGAAGGAAGGAAGGAAGGAAGGAAGGAAGGAAGGAAGGAAGGAAGGAAGGGAAGGAAGGAAGGAAGGAAGGAAGGAAGGAAGGAAGGAAGGAAGGAAGGAAGGAAGGAAGGAAGGAAGGAAGGAAGGAAGGAAGGAAGGGAGACTTAACTGAGTTTGGATAGGAAGATCATTGCCAAAAGGTTAGCCACTAGGTGATAGTTTGCCCCTCACAGCAATGTGTCTACTCTGGATGGGATAATTAGATATCTGTATCAGTGGAAAGAATTTCCTTAGGAATGTACTCATGTATTGAAGCATGTGTTCATATAGCTCTATAATAATATTGATAACTTGCATTTTTAAAGTGTTTTATAGTTTGCTGCATTCTTTCTCCTAAACAAATCTGAGATAACATGACAGTGTTCTTCTTATATATGTAGAAACTGAGGTTCAGGAGTTATGACTTAGCTACTGTCCTATGACAAGAAGGGAGTAAAACTAAGCTTCAACTCAGGTCTTTTCACCCCAAATTCAGTGGTCTTTTTGTTATACCATAACTTTTTTTTTACTGTAATTCACAGTCACACAGACACATATATAGGGTTATAGCAGTTTTCAAAAATTCCGAACTATCTATACACTATCGGAGTTTGCAAAGGGGGATTATAGGCCTTCTTTGAAACTGTTCATTTATTTTGTATTATTAGTTATTCAGAATCTGGTAAACAACACTGATAGTAGTAGAGAAATAAAGAAGTTCCTTTATATTTACTTGGTTTCTTTGGCTCAAGACTTAGGATCTATACTTGTGTTCATGACTCATGAATATAACATTGCTAATCAAGATTATTCAGAGTATGATTATTGAATGTGTAGCTAATTTAGACCTATTGCTTTACTTCTTATATTTCCCATTTCCCTTTAATTCTAAGCAATAATCACAGAACTACAGAACTGCAGCACTGAGAGGGAACACGGAAATTCAGTTTCAGTCTGGACAGGAATGCCCTTGACTACATACCTCAAAAATAATTAGGCAGCTGCCAAGTGAACACTCAAAGTTATAGGCAAATGAAAAACCTCCCCAAACTGTCATTCCAATTGTGGGCAGCATTTTATTAGAAAATATTTCTTCACATCAAGCCTAAATATGTCTTTCTGTAACTTCTTACTTTTCTTCCTCATTCTGTACCCTGGGGCCAAACAGAACAAGAATAATTTCTCATCCATACGACAACGTTTAATATATTTGAAGGTAACATTCCTGTGTTCCCTAGGCTTTTCTTCTCCAGGTAAAACATCCTTAGTTTCTCAAATAGCACCTTTTAGATTTCAAATTCTTTATCATATGTCACCCTCCTTTTGAATCAGTCTACTTTATCCTTCTTAAAATTAGGGGTTCAGAACTAATCAGGATTCTCAAATGTAGTTGTCCCAGGGTTGGTCTCATTATGGGTATTCTGCTAATATCAATTGAAACAATGATGACTTCAGTTGGGTTTTTTGTTTGTGTGTGTGTGTGTGTGTGTGTATGTGTGTGTGTGACCACGTCATAGTGATAACATATTGAAGTTGCAAGTGCACTAAGACAACTTCCTTCATGTGAACCAGATTTATCTACTCAATCCTATACGTGTGTCTGTGTGTGTGTGTATCATTGATCTGTTTTTAAGAGGAGAGCCCAACAAAAGGAGAAAAGAAAGAAAAAGACAAAAAGTTATTGAAGTAAAAACGGAAGGAAGACCAGAATCACAAACCTCATGGACATTTTTGAAAGTTGTATGTTTCATATATAATATATTTATGAAGAAATTGAAGCTGTATATGAAACTACATATAAGATTCACAGCTTTAAATACAATTGTTTTTCTACTTCACACATATAAAATCTGTGTGTATGTGCATATATATATATATATGCACATGCACACACACGTACATATATATGTACACCCAAATATAAATTTTTTTCTGTGTATTAAGTTCAAATTTTTTTTTTAAAGTTTAAAAATGTTAAATAAATTTAACGGTAGGATCTTACATTTATTTAAGTTATATTTTTTTTTACTTTTATATATTGATGCATTTAATTTAGACTACTGATTTATCATATTGATGTTTTTTAGACTCCAATTGTGTCATCCAGGATGTAAGTTATATCTCTAAACTTGGTACCTTGCAATAACTTGAGAAATAAGACGAGTCCACTGAAATCATTGTAAAGATGAGGTTTTAGATCCACAGAGATTGCAAGTCATTCCATAAGTGTACAGTTACTTAATGCTTGAGTTGACTTGAACCTGTCATCTGACTCCAAGTATAGCATTTTTCCATTACACTTTCTGCTGCCTAATAAAGTCTTATTAATTATTCACATCTATGATTAAATATCTGGTAAGGAAAAATAAAAGAACCTTTGTATTTCATGTGTTTGTATTACCCAAATATGACATCAATAGTGATAGAGGTCTTTGTCCCACACCTTGCAGCTAAATTTCCCCAGGTGTGGTCTACATATCAAATTACAACAACAAGTACTTCTTATGGAATCTGTAATGGATATCTCTCTGGAATCTGGGAGAAAGAAAATGAAAAGCTCTGGATACAAAAGAACAATATATCAAAGGAATCTGAGAGATGGGCAGAGAGCACACCCTGTTGCCATAATCCCAGCTCTCCAAAGAAAATTTATAGGGGGGAAGGGGGAGATGAGACATACTCTAATCGAACATGAAGTGTGGTTTTTGTGCTAGATGATCCTTGAAGGTACTTTCTTTGATCTTAATGGAATTTGTGATATTTAGTGAAATGAATCTAAACTGAAAGTGGATTCTGAAAATGCATATTTCACTGAATTGAAAAAAGAAATGTACAAACTAGAGAGTTGTATTTGGATATAAATACACTATTTTAACTTTTTTCATATCACTATATCCATATTACATTTCAGTCTTTTCATAACTTATTTTTTCTTTGCAAATATTAACCAAATCAAACTTTCATATTTACAGCTCCCTAGGTCACAGTGGAGTGTATTACGGATAGAATATTGATGTAGGGGCAAAAGACCTGAATTTTTATTCCAGTTCATATATTTCATAGCTATCCCTTACCGTTAACCCAAAAGGGTCTCAGTTTCTTTATCTGTAGAGTCAATAATAATTTTCAACCTATTCCATAGGGTTGTTATAAGAAAAAATGTGGTTTTTTTTATCAAGCTTAATGTGTATGTGTATATGTATACATATATGTGTATATATACATACATATACACATATACATATGTATACACACATATATATGTGTATAGATATACATATATATATATATGTATATATACATGGTGCTTTTACTATTCTCATCCCAATTAGAATATGAGACCCAGGATAGAATCAGAGCACATGCTCCTTCCCCCGTATCTCTTATATTAATGAACATCAAAAAAGAAATCAAGGGGAGAATAAAGTATGCACATCTAGAGGCATATACATTTAATGGTGAGGGATGGAAGGATTTGTCCACTCTCATTTTGAATGAGTTAGAGATGACGAAAATAGGAGGATCAGTTGAAGGAATAGGAGTTACACTTTGATTATTTGTTACAAGAACTTCAGGGCTTTCTTTAACAATTTTAAATATTTTTTTTTTCCTTGCCCTGCCCTTTAGATTGTCTTCTTACAAAACTGCATAGTAGGACTGGATCCTACTCGTATCTTCAGCTCCCTAGCCTCTGCCATATGTGGGCACTTTTGGTTGGGTCTAAGGGTTCATAATTAATAATCCAAAGGGAGAAATCTTGGCCAGAGTAAGAACTTGAAGTTGGGAAATATCAATAACAGTTTTGTTCCCAAGTCATTTACATTTTGATTCAAGTTGAATTTTGCATACTCTTTCTCCCCAGATTGATGTAGCTCCTCTATTTAATATGCATGAGGCCAACACAATGTACAGACTTCTGATTTTCAGGCACCACTCATCCAGTTTTATAAACTCAGCATATTCTAAACAGGTTGTTAAATAGATTCAAGGATTTCACAGTGAACACCAGAGCTTCAGTCATCATTAAAATGAAGTGCTGATACTGAAATCAGGCCACACAGACATGTTTACCTAGTACTGTACTTGAATTACAATTCTTCCTTAACTTTATATTAGAACCTTTGCAACATCTGATCTATGTCTCACCATTAATGTGACATGAAATCCAAATGTTAAAATGTGCATACATACATACTAGTCTAAACATATTGTCTGGGTGATTGGGATGAGGAGCTACGTCATCACAGATTTCATAGTACGATGAATTGTATTCTAGGGGTCTAGATAGATTGTCTATGCTGAAATTGATCTCAGAGAAATACACAATTTTGTGAAATGGAAATTTTGTTCCAAATTAGCTGGATGATGGAAGACCTAACTTCTTGTAGATACTTGAGCAGAAACCAGATATATTGAACAATACAGATCTCTCTGTAGTGGAGCTATTCCAATAGGCTTGAAAATAGAATAATTGAAAAAATAAAGTAGTCAAGGAGACCTTTGTAAATCGGCAAATTGTTTGTCTATGTATTATTCCATGAGAAGGACAGTCTATGTAAATGATAAAGGTTCCTCAAATAAATGATTGAATTTTAAATAATATCAAATACTAACATAAAAACCCTACAGTGAATAACATGTTGAAATAAAAGAAACTGAAAAATGTCAATACACAAAAGGTAATAAGTTTAATCACATAAATCAAATTTGCATGTTATAGTTTGAACACACCCTCCTGCCTGTCCCCCCATGTACAGACAAGAAATACAATTCTTGCCACTGAAATGTCTGGCATTGTTGAATGGCTCAACAGCAGAAACAGATACTACTGGTGTTAGTAATGACATTAAAGAAGTTGTACTACCATTTAATTTGCTTCCGCACTCCAAAACCCAAGGGGCTTTCTAGCCATCTGCCTTAAATCTGAAACCTATGTCATCTCCTGCATTAGAATGTCCACTATGTGAGATCAGAGGCCACTTTGCTTTCTATTAAATCCTTAATTGCCCACTGTACGTACACACATATAGTACATATATACATATGCTTACACATGCCTATACATATGCACAGACACGTGCACAATGCATGTGTATTACATGTCCTTAAAGATGTGTGCACACACTTGCATAAACATGCATATTTATATGTGTGCATGTATATGTAAGTATACACATGTACATGTATTTAGAAATGTGTGCATTCCTACATATAGATCTATATATATAAACAAATGCATGCATACCTTCATTTATTCAAGAGAGGAATACATGTTTAATGTCAGTTTTTGTTTATCCTTTGTACAGAGGACCAGTGATATGACAGGTGATGTCTTCACTTAGCCACAAATTCAATTTAGGTGAGGCAGAATTGCACAAAGTCATCATCTTCATTTTCTCTTTCAGAGTCATCAGAGTACAGTGACAAGACAAAAGGCAGGATAACTTTCGATGGCCTGAGATGCAGTGCATGACGTTGCCCTTTTCAACGTCTGACCAAACTCTAAGCCCCCCACAGTGCCTACTTCAGCCATCTTCATGGCCACTGAAATAAATTGTTCTCATCTGTCCACTGATTCCAGAGAAGTCTTCACCTGTTTGGGGTAGATAACAGCACCGCCCCACCCCCAACCCGATTCACTAATGGATTCAAGACCTAATAATTACCTGGTGTAGCCAGTCTGGCAAGGTGGTTTACTGGAGTGAGGACGCTGTTCTCGCTATAGCTTCTTGGAGACAAAAATGAGAAGAAGGTGAATCAGGTGGACACCAAAAGCAGATGAGCAGCCCTGAAAAGGGCTCAGCATGCCCTCACACCAACCTTCCCTAAACATCAGCAATCCTATAACAGTCAAAATAGAAATAAAAAAGAGAATAGCCTTGAAAATAAATTTCAAAAATAATATTTTAACTGAACCTTTTAGTCCTCATGTCAAAACCAAGCAAAGAAACTTTTCTTCTTTGTCTCCTTCTAGGCCCCCTTTGATTCTTGTCACTTAGAGTTTTCTTTCCTTCTTTCAATTTCCCCCCCACTTTGCCTTCCTCATGCTCTTTATAAGTGTATGTATGTGTATGTGTGTATGTGCCAATAGATAGATTGTTGTATTTGTTCTTTGTTGCTGAAGAAAACCATGCCATGAGAGAAATAATGACACAACTTGCACTTGACTTTGTTTTGAGTGAGGAAGTGCTGGGTGGGTCACCAGCCTCACTTCTTCTCCACAGCCATCTGAATCCAGGGACCAGATATTAATCAGGATGACTAGAGATGACCCAGGATACACTGGGAGACCTTGGGCCCTTTAGGCCCAGGTCTTTGCAAGTACTCACTTAGGAACTGGACTTCACAAGCGGAGAATAAATGTGTCTGTGTGTGTGTGTATGTGTGTGCACACAGATATGCATGCACATATATGCACAGTTTTCTAACTCCAAATCAAATAGATTTTCTATCATACCCCTCCCTTTCTCTTTCTTTGAGGCACAGGGCATGTATTTCCTTCATCTGTCTTCTCTTATTTGGATCCCCAGTGCTTAGTATAGTACCTGGAATATAGTAGGAACTTCATAAATTTGTATTGTATTGTATTGCATTGATTACCTAGTATTACAATTTTCCTACAGAAACCGAATGTTGTTTTTAATTTGGATCATGAGAGACTGGTCAAGATTTTGCCTTGTGGATTGTGTTGTGATTCTTTGGTGCAAGCCACTGGAAGAGGCACTTGAAGAGATGTTTCTAAATGCCCAGTCCCAAATCCCCCCAAGGAACCCAGAGACATTACTAGAACTGAGGATATAAACAAATGGGTAGAATGTACCCCATCCAATTAGCTAAAGATAGGCAAGATGCTGCATCTGTTTTTCCTTTTTTAAAATCTACTCTCACTTCTGTACTTTGAACTGTGAAATGTAATTCTGTCTCTGGAATTTCCAATGAGGGGCCCCTGAAGAGCATAGAATTCCATCCCCTGGAGCAATTTCACTGCACCAGCAGAAATAGTAACTGCTTACACATGGCAAATAGAGCACATGAGGCAAGGTAGAAGAGTCTCTGATTCTGATACTTTTTGAGTTCCTTTGATTCTTTTCTCCAGCATAGGAAGGCAGTGAAGGCTGAGCTTTAGCAGCACCTGCAGCCCTCCTGCCTAATATAAGAAGCCAAGAGGTAGCACAGGTGGAGAGAAAAATTTTACGTAGAGTGGTAGTCAAGCTTGACATAACCCAGGGACATCAAAGTATTTAGGCCAACTAAAGAACTATCCTAGCATTGGGAAAAAGAGTTCAGGTTCACCCAGTAGGAGGAATTTTGGCAAAAGATGCCAGATTGGTTTCCAGTTGCAGTAGGTAGTCAAGTAGGAGAAGAGTATGTGATGGTATGTGTAGTGGCAAAAAATAAGACTTCATCAGCCCACTGGTTACTTTGATGTATAACTGATTGGTCCCTACACAATGCTTCCCCTACAACAACCAGTAATTATTTTGTAACTCCACCCCAGGGAAGAATTAGGGGACCCAGGGGCCAGGGAATTGTTGGGAGGTAGATTTCTTTGTTAACAAAAGGGGATTGAAAGTATCTAACCAACTCCCACAGTAGGAAGGAAAGGCATGCCTCAGATTTTTTGTAAGGGACAGCCCTGATGTCCTGGCTGGTAGTCCAGGGAATACTAATTAACTGGCATTATAGGGCGTTTCTTGACCTATGATGAAAATCAATGACTGTACAGGAAATGTCAGTACCTTTTCTGTGATGCTGGTGTTCTGGTTGTGTTCCTGGTCATTAAGAAAAAAAAAATGGGGGAAAAAAACCTCATTTAGAGACTGAACCTGAACCGCAAATATTTGGCACTGTGGGTGACATGGATTTATTTTAGACCAGAGATTTGGTCCTTTCTTGGATTCTTCCAAATCCAGGCACTACTTCAGAAATCTATTCTGTTGTTTTGTTTTCACTATGTTTCTATTTTAGCTTCTATCTTCCTTCTCTAGTGCTACTTGTCAGAATTTAGTAATAACTAAAAAAAGGCATTTAACTGAAGTAATTTCTTCTTGGATACCTTAAGGATATTACCACCAAGGGGTACAAGTATGGTAGGAGTAATATCCTAGTCCCTGTCTCTTACACAAGTCAAGGTTCACATTTTTTAATTTGTGGTTTTTATTATTATTATTAAAAGATATTGAGACCTTCCTTGAGAACTAGTTGACTAAAGAGGAGCAAAGGCTGAGGCTGCTGACATCACTTCCTTATCACCCGAATGCAAAGAAACTACAAGGAGATTCAGATACACACTGATGCTTGATTGATCATACATAACTTAATAAACATTTATTAAGCACTTATTATGTTCCAGCACTGTCTTAAGAAGCAAAAGTCAGTCTCTACTCTCAAAGAGCTCACAACATAGTGGAGAAGATAAAAGACAAGCCATATGCAGGATAACAAGGAAAGAATTAAAAATGGGAATGTACCAGAGGGGTTGGGAAAGGATTCCTAGAGAAGACAGAATTTCAGTGACGGCTTAAAGAAAGCCAGAAAAGCCAGGAGTTAGAGTTTAGAAGGTGAACATTCCTGAAATGGGTATTAGTCAGAGAAAATACTCAGAGATGGGAGATGAATCGTCTTGTTCCTGAAAAAACCAGGAGGCCCAGTGTCACTGTACTGAAGAATATGTGTTAAGGAGTAAGGTATAAGAAGATAGGAAAGGTAGAAAGGGTAAGAGTATGAATGACTTTGAATGCCAAAAAGAACCTTTTGTATTTGATTCCATAAATGATCTGTCTTTGTCCTTTGTTTTTTGAAGACCATGACATCAGAGAAATAATGACATGACTTGCACTTGACTTTATTTTGATGAGGAAGGATCTGTGCAAGATCAGCAGCCATACTTTCTCCACCTGAACCATGTCTGGAAATAATAATGAGCCATTGGAATTTATAAATTAGGATGATATGATTTGAGTGATACTTTAGGGAAATAATCGATCTCTAAATGAATGATGAATCAGAGTGGAGATAAGCAGTCACACCAGCAGGCTATTGTGATAATTCAGGCATGAAGGGATGAGGACGAGGATGAGGGCCTACAGTGGAACAGTGGCAGTGTCAGAAAAGAGAAAGGGACATATATGAGAGATATGCAACGATGAAATCAACAAGTCTTGGCAACAGCTTGGACATGGAAGGGGAAAGTGAGGAAACCAAAATATCTCTTAAGTTGTGGACCAAGGAACTAGAAGAATGGTGTTGCCTCGCATAGTAATAAGGAGAGTAGGAGGAGAGAGGGGTTTAAAGGAAAGATAATGAATTATATTTTGGACACATTGAATTTGAGATGTCTACTGGATATCTACCTTGAGATGTCTGAAAAGCAGTTGAAGATTTGAGACCAGAGGTTAGCTGAGAGTTTAGGACAGGATAACTAGAGTTGAGAATCATCAGCAAAGAATAATTAAACCCAGGGTAGTTAATCAGATATAGAGTGAAATCATGTTGAAGGAGAAGAGAAGAGGGTCCAGGACAAAATCCTGAGTTACTCCAGTAATTCAGGCAAAAGATCTATGCTCAGAATCAACCTGAGGTGTCTTCAGTGCTTATCCTTGCTGAAAATCGTTTTCCATGAGAAAATAAATCCCTTTTGGTTAACTATTGGATGATTTACAAGTGTCCCACGTTGTTCAAATATTGAACCTACAGTATCAGAGAACTAGGCTGAGGAAGGCCTGATCTAGAGTAATCTCTGAGGTTCATTTCCTTTTTAGTATCTTGGCCAAATGATCTTGAAAAAAATCACTTAATTCCTTGAGGCCACCAACATGTTTGTTTCCTATTTGCTAATGTCTTTTTCCAGTGCTAACACTGTACAACTCTAGGATCAAGAAAGGCTTAAACAGACCTTACTGGGGAGCATGTCATGCTATTTATTTTTCAGGCCAATAGTCAACTGGGTAAAATACATAATTCCTAGCCTCACTCCAACCAACCTTTGTTTGTTGATTTTGTTATTTTATGTAATTTAATGAGGGAAATAGGATGTTATGCATTACAGAATGGAAATAGTATCTACTTGCTACAAGACTGATCATGGCTCCCCTTTCAGCTTTTCTTCCTTACAAAGTATCAAGGAAGCTGAGGTACACTGAATTCAGCTATTTATTTTCTCCTTTTATTCATCACTGTGGGTCAGAGAAGGGGAGGGATTCACTGAATGGATCAATAGGATATCTCCCTTCTCCCACTACATCAAAGTCCCTTCCCATAGTAGATAGATAATTTAGTTAAGCTCTGCATTTCCTAAACTGTCTTTTGATCAATAGTTCATTATCTGTTACTTTTGCCAATAAGTAAAACTTTTAGGACACTTGCCATAATTAAGTGAAAAACTGATATTTGACTAAATGATAGTGGTTTTGAGATTCAAAAAGCAATTATATTAGATGTCTAATCACATTGTCAAATTTTCTATTAAGAATATGCAATTTTAGACATTTATTTTGAGAAGGTATAACCTGCAAATGAATTATTCTAAGCTCTTATTTATGTCAACATTTAAATTATTTATGACACTTCTGGTTTCTTAGAACCAATGTGTTTTCTGTCAGGTATGAGAATGAGAGGATGAGTGTGGTGGAGGGGATGGGGAGTAAGTCTTAGACTCAGGAATACTTGTATTCAAATATTGCCTCTGAAACATACTAGCTGTATCATCAAAAACACTTAAACCCGTTGATCCCTATTCAAGGCTCTGTGTTTTATTTATTAAGTGGAAAATTTATGATCTATCCTACCTATTCAAGTGTGAATCCTTGACTTGGCATTCCAGAAAAATCAAATTTCAGGTAACTCAACAGGAGAAAATATTATCCACAATGTTTTGCCAAAATAGTGGTATAAAATCTCGTGATGTTGATGTCACCTGGGGATCTGAGCTCTTTTTATGGTAGGCTAAGGAGAGTACATTGTTGCGTCATTGTTTCTCACCCCTTGTACTCCTTCTGTAGATAAGGGCCATGCCTGTGAATTAAATATACTGAAAGCTCCATTTTTCAGGTGGTGTCATGCCTGGGAAACAGCTAGGCTTGGACTTTTAGCGGAAAATCAGATCAAACTGCTCCGCGTTTTGTCATCATGATCATCACTGTCGATGTTTCCTAACTCCATCCAGAGTCATAAAAAATTTTGAAACCTAAACTTTCTCTGCATGTGGGCTTGAGGATTTTTAAGATCAACTGGGGTTCACCTATAAATGGCATTCCCCAGTCATTCAAAAGGGGTTTTTTTTAAAACAAAAGACGTTGCTCTAGACTTCCTCCTGTATAATCAGAGATGTGTTCATACCATCTTCAGGAGAAAGAACTGGCAGTCAATTCATATGTTCCCTTTGAGATACTCCAGAGGGATTACTTCGGTGTTGTAGTGGCAAAAACCTGAAAAGTAAGGTGGGTATTCATCGGTCAAGGAGTGGTTGAAGAAGTTATAGTTTGTGAATTTCGTGGATTAATCTGGTGATATAAAAAATGAAGAAATGCATGATTTCAAAAAGACGTAAAGAAAGAAATGCGAATTTAGTCTGTTACACAACTCCGCGGACCTTCGTTAACTCCCCGGGATCTGCCATTTCCACTGCTATCGGTGATTATTTCTCCACTGCATTCGCCCTCCACCACCGCCTTGTTTCGTTCCCGTGCCTGATCTTTACCCAAACTCCAGGCGAAGTGGTGAATGCCTTTCACCCCCGCCCCACTTCCCACTCCCACCGTGACGCAGCTGCATTCTACGTGAGCGGAGATCAACTGCACAATGACTCGCGGATTGATAGGGATGCCCGAGTGAATAATTGTCACAAACACAAAGATCGAGAAACCAACAAGAAAAGCACAAGAAGGACAAGGAAAAAGAATGGCAAAAGTCCAGGTACAGTGATAGTGCATGCAAAAATTGGTCAGAGAAGAAACAAAGGGAAAAGGAGAAAACCGGACGCAAAGACATGTACAAAGATAGAGACACAGAGAAACAAAAGGAAGAAAAAGGGAAAACCATCAGGAGATGCAAAAATAAAGGGCAAAGAAAATGGTTTCTCTAGCCCACTTGATATTAAAGATGAATCAGATAATGATACTTATTCTACTTTACCTAAAGGAAATATCAAGTCTTTAAAGAGACCTCCAGAGTATTATGATGATGATGAGGATGATGATTATAAACCCAAGAAAATAAAAACAGAAAATATCAAGAAGATAAAGAAGCAGAAACTAGAGGAAGGGGAGTACAACAAAGGAAAAATAATCAAGAACAAAAATAAGAAAAGTCTTGAATCAGATAGTAAATGGAAGAAGAAAAAGAAAGAGAAGAGGCAAAAATGGAAATGGTGGGAGGAAGAGTGCCATCCTGAAGGCATCAAGTGGAAATTCTTAGAACACAGAGGTCCTGTGTTTGCTCTGCCTTACCAGCCTCTGCCAAAGCATGTCAAGTTCTACTATGGTGGTAAAGTCATGAAGCTGAGTCCCAGAGCAGAAGAAGTAGCTACATTCTTTGCAAAAATGCTTGGCCATGAATACACCACTAAGAATATCTTCAGAAAAAATTTCTTCAAGGACTGGAGAAAGGAAATGACCAAAAAAGAGAGAAGTAATATCATTAGTCTTAAAAGATGTGACTTCAACCAGATAAGCCAGTATTTCAAAGACCAATTAGAAGCAAAGAAGCAGATGAGCAAGGAAGAGAAGCTAAAGATCAAAGAGAAAAATGAAAGGCTATCAAAAGAATATGGTTTTTGTGTGATAGACAATCGCATAGAGAAAATTGCCAACTTCAAGATTGAGCCTCCAGGTCTTTTCCAGGGTCGTGGCAACCATCCCAAGATGGGAATGTTGAAAAGACGAATTATGCCTGAAGATACAGTTATCAACTGTAGCAAAGATGCCAAAGTTCCTCTTCCTCCCCCTGGACATAAATGGAAAGAAGTTCGACATGATAACAAGGTTACCTGGCTAGTGTCCTGGACTGAGAATATCCAAGGATCCAACAAGTACATTATGCTGAGCCCCAGTTCACGAATAAAGGGGGAGAAAGATTTTCAGAAGTATGAGACAGCCCGCAGATTGAAGAGTTGTGTAGACAAGATCCGGAAACAATACCAAGAAGACTGGAAGTCCAAGGAAATGAAAGTCCGACAGAGGGCTGTAGCATTATACTTCATTGACAAACTTGCTCTGAGAGCTGGTAATGAGAAAGAAGTAGGGAAGACAGCTGATACTGTGGGTTGCTGCTCCCTTCGAATAGAGCACATTAACCTATATCCTGAGATAGATGGCCAGAAATACATGGTTGAGTTTGATTTCCCTGGGAAGGATTCCATCCAATACCACAACATGGTCCCTGTTGAGAAGAGGGTTTTTGAGAACCTTCAACTATTTATGAAGAACAAGCAGCCTGAGGATAACCTTTTTGACAGACTAAATACCAGTATCCTCAACAAACACCTTCAAGATCTCATGGAGGGCTTGACAACCAAAGTTTTCCGTACATACAATGCCTCCATTACACTACAGCAGCAACTAAAGACATTCACTACCAGGAATGAAAATATCCAAGCAAAGATCTTTTCTTATAAATGTGCCAACAGAGCTGTTGCTATTCTGTGTAACCATCAAAGGGCACCACCAAAGACTTTTGAGAAGTCCATACTGAACCTGAAGACCAAGATTGATGCTAAGAAGCACCAGCTGGCTGATGCCCAAAGAGATCTGAAAAATGCCAAAGTTGAGGCCAAAGTCCAAAAGGATGTCAAATCTAAAAAGTTGGTAGAGGCTATGAAGCAAACTGTGTGGAGACAGGAGGAACAGTTGATGAAATTGGAGGTTCAGGCCACAGACAAAAAGGAGAACAAACAAATTTTCTTAGAAACCTCCAAACTCAACTATTTAGATCCCAGGATCTCAGTTGCTTGGTGTAAGAAATGGGGGGTCCCAATTGAGAAAATCTATAACAAAACCCAGCGAGAGAAGTTTGCCTGGGCCATTGACATGGCTGATAAAGACTATGAATTTTAGCTGTTTTTACAGGTTGAGGTTTTATGGGAAGGAAACAGGCATGAGGAATATTAAGAAACTGAGTCTTACTTGCCTTGTACTTGGAGGACATGATGGCAGAGGGATAGCAGTGGCAAAGAAGCATCAACAAGCCAACATCTTGGAGAAGAAAAGAACCTGGAAATACTCTGAGAGCTGAGCCAGTTGTCTTATGGACAACTTATTTAAAAACATTTCAAACATCAACACTCTAGCTGTGTGTGTGTACGTGTATCTTTCATTTTTGTTTCGTGTAAGAGGTTGAGTACATGGGAATTTGTCAATCTTCTGTCAGACAAACTTGGTATTTCACCAAAGAGTTTGGGTTCTTTAGCTACTGTATACAAAGTGTGATTATATTGGGATGTTTTTGCAGTTAAGGTTTGTAATAACTTCTATATTTTAAGAGCAAATGAAGTCCAAACCCTCCTCCCTCCTGCTCCTCCTCTCCCATTTCAGGAATTTAAAATTAAGTAAAACAGAAATGCAGTGCACCTGTTAGAGCTGTCACTGTCATCATGGGAACTGAATTTCATTTAACTTAAAGCAGTTGTGGCATTGACAGTGCATCAGTTCAGATATCTGTTCACTGCAGGGTATGAAGGAGAAGTACTTCCTGATTTGAGTGTTTCTTTTTAAATGTGAATTTTTATTTCTTGTATTACTTTAAAATATTTAAATCTTTTCCTTGAACTTAAAGATCATGGGGATGTGATTGGAAGGGATGAGGGATGAGTGAGTTTGAGGATAGTGCAGTAATCAGTGACAAACCATTTTCCCATCATTCTTTGTCCTGAGCATGTTCTGTATACTTACAAAATACCCATCTCTCTCTTTTTTTTTCTTTTTAAACCTCAATGGTTTTACTTGAGAGTCTGTTGTGTGAAAAGTTTCACAGGCCAACAAATTTCTAGGAGAATTAGTATTTGGTCCCACTAGGAAAAATAACCAAGATTTTAGAGCTTTTTTTCCTTTTGTAATTGTGTAAAAAATTTAAAAAAAACATAAAAAGTAAAAACAAAGACCTAGATATATCTACTGATGCAATGTTAAGTGAATGCGATCAAAAGAATGATTTATCCTCTAACAGCATGATTATAAGAAGGGATGGTTTTGAAGGCTTTTATGGTCTGATGTATCAATGAGATACGCACTATCAAGAGCAGTTGGTACAATAATAATGCTATAGAACCAAATAACATTTAAAACTTTGAGGATAATGAGCATTGATGGTTCCATAGGGCTAATCATGAAGGTATAAAGAATTAATGGATTTAAGGTATAGAATTAGCTATATCTAATTTTATATATAGTCATTAAGGGGATTGGTTTGTATGTGTATTGTGTATTGATTAACATAAAATTGTTTTTCTTTTTTTTTCTTTCTTGTTCAATGAGATTGGGTGAGAGGGAGTAAATATTTTTTTTTTTTTAAACAGTGAGTTGTGAGTGCTATAAGTGTGAAATTCTGCATTCACTTTTAGATGAAATCAATGGGATAATAGTTTTACTTGACAGTTTTATTTTGTTCAAAAGATTTGGTAATTGTCAACAATCTGCACATTTGTAACCTAAAAAGAAAACATTAATTAAGATTATTAAAAAATGAGTTATGACCCAGAAGTGACAGGATTCATATTTTAATCCCACCTCGGATGGGCATTAACTTTTTGAGTTGACCAAGTCACTGAAATTCCCTGATCTTTGTTTTCCTTATCTGTAAAATGAGGGGTTAGGACAATATGGCCTGAGGAGTCCCTTCCAGCTCCATGGATATATATTGTTGAAAACATCCCCTCCTGACCTAACTTTGTCCTGCTAGTACTTGACATTTGGGAGGGCCACATTATAGATCTGGAAGTAGCTTAAGGCCAGGCTGAAACAAATCCTTCTACCCAGCACCTATCAAGGCTTCTTAAATAGCTGCTCTTTGTCAGGGAATTCTTGGCCTTGTTTCTGCAAGTTTCAACTCAATCCAGGTTGCTTGGGATGGTATGCTGCTCTGTGGAGGAAAGGGCTAGGTTATTCGGCTTACTCTTCTGAAATTAATCCTCAGCCTCAGACAGCCAGACAGGTTGGAGCTCATCCTTTCTTCACTATTTTCAAGATCACCTAATAAACCAACAAACCTCTATTAAATTCCCATTTCTACATTTACCCAACACTCTACTAGGCTCTGGTGATGTAAAGTAAAAATGAAATACTCCTTTCCTTCAAGGACATAACGAGCCATTATCCTCAAAGATGGCTTCTAGATCAGAAGTCATCTAGGCTAATAAGGGTTTCTTTGTCTTCTTCTTTCTCTGCCTCTCCATCCTTGAAACATTGAAATGACAAATGATCTGGCTGCATTCAGCTACCTAAAAAGAGGGAAGTTTTAGAATTCTTCTGAGGTTCCAGTAACAATGATAAGAACAGAGGAGTTAAACTGTAAGCCTCCTTCACTGCTGAGAACAAAAAGTTCTTGGCTCTTCACTCCTCAAGATGCCTACATCTCTTAATTCTTATCTTTCTTATTTGTATCTGAAATGCTTTGGTCATCCAGTGAGGGCATTCTTATTTTAGTTAATATTTTATTTTTTCCAATTACATGTAAAAAGAATTTTAACATGTATTCTCTTTTAAATTTTGAGTTCCAAATTCTCTTCCTTCCTACCTCTTCTTTGATAAAGCAAACAATTTAATGTTGGTTGTACATGTGTAGTCATCCCAAACATATTTCCATATTTGTCATATAGAGAAGGAAAATAAAAACAAATAAAAAAAGAAAAAAAAATCAATATAAAAGTGTGCTTCCATTTGCATTCAGATGTCTTCATTTCTTTCTCTGGAGGGGGATAGCATTTTTTTATCCCAAGTTCTTCGGAATTGAATTGGATCATTGTATTGCTGAGAATAACTAAGTCATTCACAGTTGGTTTTGTATAACATTGCCACATCTTTCAGATAGTACATTAATTCTTAAATTATCTTTTCTTGATCCATTTTCCAGGTTAGTTTTTTGTTCAAATGAGATATTTGACAGCTTGTTTTATTTTTCTATTCTTTTGATTTTGTTTATTTTTTCCTGAGGGGTATATAGGGTGTTCAGGGAGAACTTACACTTTGGTATGAGGGCTTTCCAAGACCTTTTCAAGGTAACTCATCCAATTTTGGTATCTACTTGGTACACAACTCTCACTTGTGGTTCCAAGAAGCTATTGCATCCACATTAGTTCACACCCCAGTAAACTATCTAAGCAGATTGGCTAATACAGGTTGAGGAAAGTTCGTGAAGGCTATCCCCAGAAGAATAGCTAAATAAGAGCAGTTTGTTCCAATTGCCACAAAGGTGGCCAAAACAGACACTGTGAAGTGCTTAAAGCTTGGTGAGACAGGACATCCTAGACCATTATCAGTCCTCTTGGTTTTTGTCTTCCCACTAGAATTTGATGACTCTCAAAGAGTGAGGTTGACTACTTTGTACAACTCTGCCTGTGTAAATAAAAGCAAACTATTCAAGAAATCTGAGCCTATTTTTACTTGAAAAATGAGGAGATTGAATTATATGGTCTCTAAGATCTCTACCAGATCTAAATCTGTGCATGATATGTAAAAGGATGATGATTTTATGGAAAAGATCCCTATGGTTGAGAAGGGAGAAAAAATGAACTATCCAGTCACACCACTAATTTCTCATGTAACCAGGATGAGACCAGAAGTCTAATGCGCATTTGGTTTAGTGTTCTTTGGTTATCAGGGTCCCTCAAGATACATTGTCCTTTATTTTTTTGGTACTCTAAAAGGATATTTCTTAGCTTCCTTCCGGAGTGCCATGTTTATGTGGGAGTCTCATAATTTTTATGTGTGCTATGTTTCAAAAGGATTTAGTGTTGAAGTTTGGAGAACTGACTTCTTAATAGTGAACCTTTCTCAGAATCTCCTAGTTCTGCTTGAAGTAAATTCTTGTTTGTGGGGTAAGTTCTAGTCTGTGAAGGAGTAACTAGGGATAGACAAGTTTGATATCCCTCAAACAAGTGACTTTTTGTGGTGACCTATTGGCTAACATTAAACAAGTTTGAAAATATATTTATCTGTCTGAAGTGAGCTGCTTCGGGGCTGGCAGCCACTTCAAACATCCTCTCCTTTACTGCTTCTCTGTTATAGTGTTCACACTCACTGTGTAACTCAGGTCTTCATAAGGAAACTAATGCATTCCTGGAGGCTTTGTAGTTTGTAATCCTAAAACGAGCAGCAAAGTCAGAAGCTGCCTTTGAATCTTGTTCTTGCATGCCCTGGGCTGAATTTATTTTTCATATTTTAAAGATGACAGTGTGAGGGCTTTCAGTAAAAGGGTCTTCAGATGGGTGTAGATGCCGTATGGCTTTATTTGTGAATAATAGGGTGGGGTGGGAGAGGAACAGGTCTTCTCTGGTGGTACTGGTTGTAGTTTTTTTCAATAAAGAAAAAAAGTGTGTAGGCTTCTGATATGTCTCACCAAGTCCTTGCATTCATCTTGCCACAAAAGAATATTTTACCATACAATCTTATTTTTGAATCTGGGCTTAGGAGCAAGATTTCTGAAACTTGACTTGAGTAAATTATGAGCCCAACACAGAACTTTCAGTGTTACGAATATGTGCCAGATGGAATTGATGAGCATCTCAGAGGGGATTGCTCTTCATTTGCACATGTTTGAGGTGATGTTCTCATTATGTTTCTCATCTGGAATGTTCCAATACTATTTTATGACTTTTCATTTTATCCCTCCCCAAAAGTGTTTACATATCATTACTCCTCCCATTTGCCCTCCCTTCTGTCATGCCCCTCACCCCACTTGTCCCCTTCTACTCTACCCTTCTGTAGTGCAAGATATACTTTCATACCAAACTGAGTGAGCATGTCGCTCCCTCAAGCCAAATGTGAGGAGAGTAAGCTTCAATTTTTCTCTCTTGCATCCTCCCTTTTCTCTTCCACTGAAGAAGCTTTTCCTTGTCTCTTTGATGAATGATAATTTACCCCATTCCATTTCTCCCTTTCTCTTCCCAATATATTTCTCTCTCATCCCTCAATTTTATTTCATTTTTTTTAGGTATTATCCCTTCTTATTCAACTCACTGTATGTTCTCTGCCTATATACATATGTGTTTGTGTGTGTATAATCCCTCCAACTACCCAAATACTGAGAAAAGTCTGAAGAGTTACAAATATTATCTTTCCATGTAGGAATGTAAACAATTCAACTTTAGAAGGTCCTTTATGTTTTCTTTTTCTTGTTTACCTTTTCATGCTTCTCTTGATTTTTATGTTTGAAAGTCAAATGTTCTATTCAGCTCTGGTCTTTTCATCAAGAAATCTTGAAAATTCTTTATTGCATCGAATTCCCATTTTTTCCCCTGAAGTATTATACTCAATTTTGCTGAGTAAGTGATTCTTGGTTTTAATCTCAGTTCCTTTGACTTTTGGAATATCATATTTCAAACCCTTTTGTCCCTTAATGTAAAAGCTGTCAGATCCTGTGTTATCCTGATTGTATTTCCACAATGCTCAAACTGTTTCTTTGTGGCTGCTTGCAATATTTTCCCCTTGACTTGGGAACTCTGGAATTTTGCTACAACAGTCCTTGGAGTCTTGCCTTTTGGATCTTTTTCAGGAGGTGATCTGTGGATTCTTTCAATATTTATTTTGCCCTTTGGTTCTAGAATATCAGCATAATTTTCCTTGATAATTTCATGAAAGATTATGTCTAGGTTCTTTATTTAATATAACTTTCAGGTAGTCTTACATTTTTTAAATTGTCTCTATTTTCCAGGTCAGTTATTTTTCCAATGAGATATATTTCACATTATCTTCTATTTTTTCATTCCTTTGGTTTTGTTTTGTAATTTCTTGTTTTCTCATAAAGTCATTAACTTTCATCTGTTCCACTCTAATTTTAAAAGAACTATTTTCTTCAGTGAGCTTTTGAACATCCTTTACCATTTGGATAATTCTGATTTTTAAAACATTATCCTCTTCATTGTCTTTTTGGACCACTTTTTCCAATTGAGTTAGCCTATTTTTAAGGGTGTTATTTTCTTCAGCATTTTTGGGGTCCCCTTTAGCAAGCTATTGACTTGCTTTTCATGATTTTCTTGCATCACTCTCATTTCTTTTCCCAATTTTTCCTTCACCTCTCTTACTTGATTTTCAAAATCCTTTTTGAGCTCCTCCATGACCTGAGACCATTGCATATTTATTTTGGAGGTTTTGGACTCAGAAGCCTTGACTGATTTGTTCTTCCTTATATGGAAGGATAGAAGAAAATACCTGCTAACCAAGAAAGTAACTTCCTAGAGTCTTATTTTTCTCTCCCTTTTTTGGGCCTTTTCCCAGCCAGTTACTTGATTTTTGAGACCTTTGTTGAGGGGAGATTGTATTCTGGGGACCTATAAGTTCTCAGTTCCCCCAAGATGGCATAATCAAGGGAGAGGTGTTTACTCTTCTCCTGACCTGAACACTGATCTGGGTGGAACCAGAAAGTTTTCTGCCCAGTATCTGCAATTGGATTCCCTTACCACAAATGCCTCCAGCTCCATTGCCTGTGATCTTTCTTACCCTTAGGTGGAGCTCAGGGCTGAGAATCAGATCATTGGCTCAATTCCCCCAGGGGCTTTAGGTTGAGGTCTCCAAGGGCTGCCATTAAGGGCTGAGAATTGATCAGCCCTTTAATTCCCCCAGGCACTCTAAGTGGAGGGCTCCAAAAATGGCAGCTGCTGCTATGCTGCCTACTACTAGAGGACAAAAGCATGCTCCCTTCTCTTGGGTGAAGGAGCCCTCCCTGCCTTTGAGCTTTGAAGCTATCTGTGGTGTTTGTAGTTTGAGGAATCTGGGAACTGCTGTTGGTGTTGCCCTGAATCCTGTTCTGGATCTTTCCCTGCTGCTCTGCACTATTCTGCACTTCATGGGCTGGACTGGCCTATGCTTCACACTCTGGGCTGGTCTGCTGTCTTACTTTTCTTAAATCTATTCTTCTCAGTTATTTTGATCTCCTAGAAGTCTACTGTTCTTTTCCCCTCTATCATCACTATTCTCACTATGCTTTCTTTCCTTCATAAATTTGACCTAATTTATAATTTAACTTTAGATCATGATCCCTAAAATGACTGTTCCATTTTTCCCCTCAAGTCCCCATGCTATCCCAGTAAGTATAAGCAGATTTTGTTTCCTATTTTGCTTGAAGAATTGATTACCTCTATGATGAGTGCCATCATTATGCTACTCAATATCTCAAAATTTATTGAAATTTCATCTAGCCTCTCTTCCTTTGCTGAAAGAGGTGGCTCTCTGTTGAAGAAGTAGGCCTTCTCCTTGATAAGGATAACCTCTTTATTTCTCTCCTTGATCCTATTCTCTTCCCTTAAATAGCTTCCTCCAAGAATTTGTACCATCCATTATTCTCTACTTTCATCATCTTTACTCTTCCTATTCCTTCTCCATTACTTAAGAATATGCTAAGGTCACCTATTGATCTCACCCTATAATTTATCTAACCATAACATAATATACATAAAATCTACACGGAAACATTTATGTGTATATATACATATATATACACACCCACATATGCACACAAATATAACATACAAATTGAAACACATATACACACACACCAAAAATAAACAAAAAACAGCAGCAGCAACTGCAAAAACATAGCATTCACCCAGGGTATTATTCTATTTTTCCCTGTTTTTCACTGCCAGTGTCCTAATGTCTTCTACAATTGCTTCCTTCATTTTTTCAATACTCAGTTTTCTCATTCTGTGGTTCCACTGAAAGTGTTTCCCAAATGGTTCATGGTGTTCTTTTGATTGCCCAATTTTTTTTCCTCTCATTTATTATATACTTTGGTTTCTCTGCATTTTTTTAAAATACTGTTTACAAACTGAGACACTTGGATAACTGCTTTGCATCCATGTTATCAATGTTTATGTCACAATATGAAATATGATAAGATTGCATTCCCTCCTTCCCTCACAAACACTTGTTTCCCATTATTTTTCTAGATATTCTTAGCTTTATGTTCTTCCAAATGAATTTTATCTTTATTTTGTCTATTTTTATTAAGTGACTTATTGGGAATTTTATTGAGATGTGCTAAATCTTTAAATCAGTTCAGACAAGGCATATTTTTATTTATATTAGTACAGCCCAATTAACTATAGTCATCAATTTATTAACTTTTAGTTTTTAGGAATTCATATTTTCACCTCAACTAACATCAAAATATATAAAAATATGGCTTTTCAACATACAGAGAAAAGGATTATATATGAAGCAATGTACTTCTACCTTACAAAGTAAATTTTAATATACATTAAACTTAACATGATAGCATTAAAACTCCTATTTTTAAACTTCCTTTAGCTTTCTTCTAATATATTTTCTTGATGAAGAAGCTAAGACTTGTTTCTTCACTTGCATACTTTAGAGATAATTAACTGCCGATCATTAACTTTTTCATTTAAAAATTGTCAGTATTTTTCAGACACTTGTATTGTGTTTTATGTGTGCATATGTGTGTACATGGATGTGTTTTATGAATGGCATTGATTCCAGGAAAACCTGTATAATTATAACCTTCCTTAAGAAGATCTGTAATCTCTGAAAAGGAGTGAGCCCAGTGATACACACAAGGAAATCCAATTTGATGAAAAATGAATAGTGCCCAAATGAAGATGGACAAGTGAATTTGTCATTAATGTATCAATGTCAATATCTATTAATCCTGAATAGATTATGTGGATGCATACTGAACTGACTCTAATCAATAATAATAGTGATTAAGGAAGCTGTTAAAAGTAGCTGGGACTTTTTAAACACTTCAGTCTATGTAGAAACCCTATAGTTTATCATCTGTGGTTGAGAGGGATGGGAGATGCGCTCATGGTCCAATCTTAGAGAATATATGCCTTTGACAGAGAAAAATTCTCAGTGGGGAATTTAGGAAGAATTAAACTCCATAGCTATCAGGCCTATTCAAGCTTGATAGCTTTTGCTGGTACACTGCTTTCCTGCTGTTACCCCATCACATCTATGTGGGTGACTTTCTACTGGGTCAATTGATAAGGAAATTGTAGAACTGTGTCTATATTTTTTATATTTTCTTTTCCTGCTCTTTGTTGAATAGTACATGAATATCCTCAATATTTTCTCAGCTTTGCTTTTTTGATAGAGTTACAATTTTCCTTCCTTATTCTGTGAATAATAGCATTCTGGAACCAGAAGAACATGATTCCATTATAGCAAAGTATAACATTTGTGGATTCCTTCTCACTTAATCAGTTTTCATTGATCTGTCCAGCTGCTGAATGAGGCAGCTTTTACATACAAATTTCCTATAACAATACATCCCTAAATCAAAAGAATTAAATCAATCCATCGAATGAGGTTATGCTGCCCATAGTTGAAAATTCTCTGCACTCATATCTTTCCCTGTTGACTTCTTGTCCTTTACCTGTATTCCATGACAATCGTGTTAAGTATGGAACTCTGTCATGCTAAGAACAACAGTACTGAAATGCTGTTAACACCAAAAGGCATAATTGAGCTCTGAGTCACAATTCCTACCTAGATTTAGATTCTTTTATTGTGCTGTAGTGTCACTAATATGTCCTCATGATCACTTTAAAGAAATCACTTGGAAAAAAAAATCAGTGGAGGATAAGATGTCTCCTTTCTAATGTAGTTAAGACATTTTACCTTTCTTGGATCCTCCTATTTGGGACCAAAGGGAAACTTTCAAATGTAGTTTAATTTTCATGTCTTATTGAGAGTAAGTTCCTTCCATTATTTGTTAAACACTGCCATCCTTATCCTCTTCATAAGAATTTAAAATGGCAGAATTAATCCTGTAATAGAACTAAGCCTCCGATGTACAAGTTATAAGCTTATCACTGTAGAATTTATTCATTAAAAAGAAAAAAAAACAAGCAAACCTTATTTCAATTTAAAAATGAACATTCCACTCTCTTCCCTCCTCTTCCTACTCTCCCTCACTGCCCCACTTTTATGATCTCTTAGTTATATTCAGAGCCATCTCTTTGGAGTAAGCACCTAGGGCAAATTACCCTGTGGGTTTCTCTATATGCCATGAATATCTTTCTATAGGTGAAAACAGGTTCAAATGAACATCATAGTTCATGATCCAGGGGAAAAGAAACCATAGCAAGACAGTCTAAAGAGTGGATGGAATGGGGGAAGCTCATTTCCTCCCACTTTGTTTCTTAATTAAAGTTTACGGGCTGATATATTGTTCAAGTCTTGAGTCTTTGTATTTGCACCAACTGGTAAAGCCAGTTCTCACTAAAATACTCACTGAAATTTGTAAGCCTTCTCTTCCAGACAAAAATCATTAGCTTCTTTGTAATAGAACAATACCATATAGTTCATTTAAATTCACCATAAACTTAACCCAGTGATGGACAAGCTCAGTACTTATGTTTCCCACACAATGAAATAAAATTGGGTGGCAGAAATTGGGTAGAACTAGGCCAGTCAAACATGAGACTCAAGACTTAAGATGAAAGGAAAACTATATTTGATTATTGAGAAACAGTGGAGATGGAAGGAAATGAGAATACAGAAAGATACCTATTTTCAACATGTTAATCTATTCTTTCGAAAAACTATTATATGTGACTTTATGAATATATTTTGGGCTATTTTTTCTTTCAAAATATTTTTTTCTCTTTCTTCAGTTATGAAAGTTATCAATATCTCAATGAATAGTTAGCATATTAAAATAAGCAAAAAATGCCCTATCCGTAATTATGTCCAATCTCACACACAAAACTGTAAGATATAAAGAAGATGAAAATCTCAAGTTCACCGTACTAAAAGACAGACCGTTTTTTGGGGTGTTCTTTCAAAGTCATGGAGTGATAGAATGGCTGTATCCCCAAAAGTTAACGAGAATACTGACCAAAAAGTTTCAAGTTTTACACAGGTTGTTGACAGATGCAATCTACTGAGGCATTCAGCTTACAGGTAAGCCTCCCCAACTCTGTCTTTCCGTAGAACCAGGAACCCTCCACTACTTAGTAGAAGAACGGCAATGGGAAGATATATTGCCCTTTTGTACCTTAAGTACGCCCCCCTCTACCCAAACTAGTGCGCCTTTCCATGCAATTACCCTTACTGTGCCCTCTCCAGTGATCAGTACCCACCCAGTGGACGGGCCTAACATTTACACGGATGCTATGAAAAACATGAAAGCTAGCATTTATATCCCCTCCATCAGAAAACTGCAGGTTATACCCACTCCTTACTTGGCTACCCAGAAGAACGAGCTTTATGCCATATTACATGTGCTATGGCACGTCACCCCCCCCCTTTTAACATTATAACAGACAGTCAATATGCTTACCTCGGGATTAAACAGTTACCTTACGCTGTTCTTGATATACGTCATACTACTATATCCACCTTAATCCTACAAACCCAAGAAGCCCTTGCCTCCCTATCGCATCCTATTTATATTATGCATGTATGGTCTCATACCGATGGACGTGGCCCTATTTTTGAAGGTAACAAGATTGTTGATTCAGCTCTTTATGAGTGTAATTTCCTTACTGATGTGAATGCTGCTGTTGCAGCCCACAGTACCTTCCACTTATCTGCTAGATTGTTAGGTAGAATGTATAACATCACTAAACAACAGGCTGCGGACATTGTAAAAAGATGTCCTAAATGCATTCCCTTTTTACCCCACAAGCCTACTTCTTCTCATAACCCAAAAGGGGATAGACCCAACGATATATGGCAAATGGATGTCACTTACTGGAAATCACAGTGCCTCCATGTCACTATTGACACACATTCTAGTTTCCTTGCTGTCACCCTTCAACAAGGAGAAGCACTCAAACATGTTATTAACCATTTATTCCATTGCTTCGCCTCCTTAGGCGTCCCTCATATGATAAAAACTGATAATGGACCCTCCTATACCTCTAAGGGATTTCGAGACTTTTGTACCGAATTTCATATCACTCATGTTACTGGTATTCCTTATAATCCTGCTGGTCAAGCTATTGTTGAACGGGCTAACAGGACCCTAAAGACCCTCCTCATAAAGCAAGAAAAGGGAGGTATATGGGGTAGGCCTAAAGGACGCTTGACACACTGCATGGTAGACAAAGCTGTGTTTACTTATAACTACCTTCAATTTTCTTCTTCTCATTTAACACCTGCATTAAAATTTTGGCACATGCATACAAACTCACTTCCTAAAAACAAGGAATACACAAAGGATAATAAAAGAGACATGACTAAAGTTATGTGGAAGTCCCATGATAATACCTGGAAAGGCCCAGGGATGATAAAAGTATGGGGACCGGGATATGTTCTTACCATTTCAGATAATGGCCAAGAAGAGTGGGTCCCCAGGAGAAACATATGCCCCGTTAAAGAAGACTGCTCAAGCACGAGGCAACCGGAGCAGGAGACTGAGGAGAGTGAAGTGCCGGTCCAGAATGAAGATGACACTGTACAAAACACCAATTGACCTGAGGACCCTGATTTTATTTTTGGAATAGCTGCCTTGATGATAAGTGTGTTCCAAGAATTTCAGATACAACAGTAACAGGATCAATTGGGGTACTTAGCCACTGAATTGCAGACCTTTATGAAGGCCACAACAAAAGCTTGGGAAAAGCAGACCATGATAGATTCAGAAATACAACAAGAAATCTCGGCGCTGTCCCAAGTAATGCTTATGATAGGCAATGAGTTAGCTTTGCAGGAACAATTGGAAAAACTACCCTGCTACTATAAATATCGTCCATTATGTGTAACCCCATTACGTGTAAACATCTCTGGCTCACACTTTCCTGCAGAGTGGGAGAAGATCTCTGCTCAGGTACAAGGAGCTTTATTCGCTCACGACGTCACGAGTCAAATAGAAGAACTGGCTCAATTGGCAGCCGAAATTGCATCTTTAGCAAATAATTTTACGATCCCTGATTCAGCAGCTAATGATATATTTGATTGGATCTCAAATTTAGGCCATTCTGCTTGGATGAAGACATTGGGTATATGCACTGGTTTGTTCGTGCTGTGTATCCTCCTTTTCCCGTGCCTCTTTTCTCGCATCATTGCTACCCTAAGATGTTTACTTATACAATCTTTTCCCCAGCTACCTCCACTCCCGAATTGTTAACAGAAAGCATCCTGAATTGGGATAGAAGGCACAGAGACAACTATCGTCTTGGTGCGGGAGTACGTGAGCTAAACTATTGAGCCATGATGTTCCCCCCTTGACGTAGATTGTCTATGGGGTCTTCTTCCCGAATGCGTCCCCGCGAAACAAGAAAAGGGAGTTGTTAGGAAATAGCTAGGTCAGCTTGACCAAAAACTCACAATAACCTTTTCTATCTTGAAGCATGAGCAAACAGCACATAACCTCTTGTACTTTACCATGCTGATAACCCATGTGTGAACAGAACATAATTTCCTTATGTTCGCAAGAAAGAGGCCCAACCAGGATGTAACAGAGAACAGGGAACTAGAACAAAGATTACAATTTACGTATGTACTCTGATACATTGTGAAAGGTGAGGACTTGTTGCTGAGCAGATTTCTACCAGGGACAGCCCCTGGGAGAATATAAATATTCAGGGGAACTTAAGGGGTCTGGCTGGATGGGCAAGATGTAACAAAAATAAAGTCTGTATCCTGCTATGCTGCTGCCTCAGTGTGTTCTATGAGAGGGAGATTGCGCCTTGGTACGAGACACGCCGTTGCGCACGAAGACCAGGTCGAGGACAAGGTAGGCTCTTACCCGGGTATCCTAACATATAGTATGATGATGCCTGGCACATAGTAGGTGCTTAATAAATGATAATTCAGTTGCCTTCATTCAGTATACCATAAAGCAATTAATAATGTAATTTATAAGATCAATTACGTTAGAAACTGAGAAACAAAATTCTAGAATTACCCTTAAATGATTTTATAGTGATTTAAGATAAATACAGAAATAGCTGTAATACAAAATATGCCATGGTAAGTCCATTATGTATTTACAAAATGTGGTGTTAGTGATCTGAGAGACAATCATGGAAGTCCTTTTAGAGGTGGAGACAACTAAATAGCTCAGAGGGAGTTGGAAAGACAGATAGTAATATAGACTTAGAAAATAGAGTACTCAAAGACATGATAGTGTAGAAATGGCTTGGGTGAAGTATTATGGTCTGGTTTAGTTTGAGGATGTAGAAACAAAAATGATAAGCCAAAGTTGTAAAGACAGAATGATGTCATAATATGAAAGGCCTAAATACCAAACTTAAATACTTCTCTGGTATCTCCCTTCTTTGTTTTCTTTCTTTTTTTATCTTTTTAATTTATTTATTTAACTTTTTACACTCATTTTCACAAAATTTGGGGTTCCAAATTTTCTCCCCACTTATCCCCTCCCCCCAACCCAATACACTGAGCATTCTAATTTCCCCTATCACCAATCTGCCCTCTCTTCTATCATCCCTCTCTTCTCTTGTCCCCATCTTCTCTTTTGTCCTGTAGGGCCAGATGACTCTCTATTCCCCATTAACTGTATTTCTTATTTCCTAGCAGCAAGAACAATACTAAACAGTTGTTCCTAAAACTTTAAGTTCCAAATTCTCTTCATCCCTCCCTCCCCACCCATTACCTTTGGGAAGGCAGGCAATTCAATATAGGTCATATCTGTTTAGTTTTGCAAATGACTTCCATAATAGTTGTGTTGTGTAAGACTAACTATATTTCCCTCCATCTGTTCCTACCCCCCATTGTTTCTATTCTGTCTTTTGATCCTGTTCTTCCCTGAGTGTTGAATTCAAATTGCTCCCTCATCCCATTGCCCTCCCTTCCATCATCCCCCCACCCTGCTTATCTCCTTCTCCCCCACTTTCCTGTATTGTAAGATAGGTTTTCATACCAAAATGAGTGTGCATTTTATTCCTTCCTTTAGTCGAATGTGATGAGGGTAAACGTCATGTTTTTTTCTCAGCTCTCCTCTTTTTCCCTCCTCTAAAATGTCTCCTGCTTGCCAATAAGAGATAATTTGCCCCATTCCATTTCACCCTCTCTCCTCCCACTACATTTCTCTCTCACCATTTACTTTAATTTCTTTTAAGATATGGTCCCATCCTATTCAATTCACTCTGTGCTCTCTGTCTCTGTATGTGTGTGCTCGCATGTGTGTACATGTGTGTGTGTGCATATGTGGGTGTATGTGTGTGTGTGTGGTCCCACCAACTCCCCAGATACTTAAAAGTTTTAAGAGACACAAATATTGTCTTTCCATGTAGGAATGTAAACAGTTCACCTTTGGTAAGTCCTTTATGACTTCTCTTTGCTGTTTACTTTTTCATGCTTCTTCTCATTCTTGTGTTTGAAAGTCAAATTTTCTTTTCAGCTCTGGTCTTTTCGTCAAGAATGCTTGAAAGTCCTCTATTTCATTGAAAGACCATATTTTCCCCTGAAGTGTTATACTCAGTTTTGCTGGGTAGGTGATTCTTGGTTTGAGTCCTAGTTCCTTTGACTTCTGGAATATCCTATTCCACACCCTTCAAACCCTTAATGTAGAAGCTGCTAGATCTTGTGTTATCCTGATTGTATTTCCACAACACTGGAATTGTTTCTTTCTAGCTGCTTGCAATATTTTCTCCTTGTCCTGGGAATTATGGAATTTGTTCACAATGTTCCTAGGATTTTCTCTTTTTGGATCTCTTTCAGGAGGTGATCGATGGATTCATTGAATATTTATTTTGCCCTCTGGTTCTAGAATCTCAGGGCAGTTTTCCTTGATAATTTCCTGAAAGATGACATCTAAGCTCTTTTTTTGATCATGGCTTTCAGGTAGTCCCATAATTTTTTTTTTGTTTTAATATAAATTTATTTATTTAAATTTTTACATTCATTTTCACATAATTTTGGGTTTCAAATTTTCTCCCCATTTATCCCCTCCCCCCAACCCAATACACAGAGCATTCTAATTTTCCCTATCACCAATCTGCCCTCTCTTCTATCATCCCTCCCTTCTCTTGTCCCCATCTTCTCTTTTGTCCTGTAGGGCTAGATGAATTTCCATTCCCCATTAACTGTATTTCTTATTTCCTAGCAGCAAGAACAATACTAAATAGTTGCTCCTAAAACTTTGAGTTCCAAATTCCCCCTAACCCTCCCTCCCTACCCACTCCCTTTGGGAAGGCAGGCAATTCAACATAGGCCATATCTGTGTATTTTATGCAAATGATTTCGATAATAGTCGTATTGTGTAAGACTACCTGTATTTCCCTCCATCCTGTCCTGCCCCGCATTGTTTCTATTCTCTCTTTTGATCCTGTCCATCCTCGAGTGTTGAATTCAAATTGCTCCCTCCTCCTATTGCCCTCTCTTCCCTCATCCCCCCCACCCTGCTTATCTCCTCCCCCACTTTCCTGTATTGTAAGATAAGTATTCATACCAAAATGAGTGTGCATTTTAGTCTTTCCTTTAGTCGAATGCGATGAGGGTAAACTTCATGTTTTTTTCTCAGCTCTCCTCTTTTTCCCTCCACTAAAAAGTCTCCTGCTTCCCTCTTGAATGTGATATTATTTTCCCCATTCCATTTCACCCTCTCTCCTCCCACTACATTTCTCTCTCACCATTTACTTTAATTTCTTTTAAGATATGGTCCCATCCTATTCAATTCACTCTGTGCTCTCTGTCTCTGTATGTGCGTGCATGTGTGTATGTGTGTGTGCGTGCACGCATGTACATGTGTGTGTGTATGTGTGTGTGTGGTCCCACCAACTACCCAGATACTGAAAAGTTTTAAGAGTTACAAATATTGTCTTTCCATGTAGGAATGGAAACAGTTCACCTTTGGTAAGTCCCTTATGACTTCTCTTTGCTGTTCACTTTTTCATGCTTCTTCTCATTCTTGTGTTTGAAAGTCAAATTTTCTTTTCAGCTCTAGTCTTTTCATCAAGAATGCTTGAAAGTGCTCTGTTTCATTGGAAGACCATATTTTCCCCTGAAGTATTATACTCAGTTTTTCTGGGTAGGTGATTCTTGGTTTGAGTCCTAGTTCCTTTGACTTCTGGAATATCCTATTCCATGCCCTTTGATCCCTTAATGTAGAAGCTGCTAGATCCTGTGTTATCCTGATTGTATTTCCACAACACTGGAATTGTTTCTTTCTAGCTGCTTGCAATATTTTCTCCTTGTCCTGGGAATTCTGGAATTTGGCCACACTGTTCCTAAGAGTTTTTCTTTTTGGATCTCTTTCAGGTGGTGTTTGATGGATTCCTTGAATACTTATTTTGCCCTCTGGTTCCAGAATCTCAGGGCAGTTTTCCTTGATAATTTCATGAAAGATGATGTCTAGGCTCTTTTTTTGATCATGGCTTTCAGGTAGTTCCATAATTTTTAAATTTTTTCTCTTAGATTCATTTTCTAGGTCAGTTGTTTTTCCAATGAGATATTTCACATTCTCTTCCATTTCTTCATTCTTTTGGTTTTGTTTTATGATTTCTTGGTTTCTCAGAAAGTCATTAGACTCCATCTGTTCTATTCTAATCTTGAGAGAACTATTTTCTTCAGTGAGCTTTTGAACCTCTTTTTCCATTTGGCTAATACTGCTTTTGCAAGCATTTTTCTCCTCATTGGCTTTTTGAACCTCTTTTGCCAATTGAGTGAGCCATTTTTTAAGGTGTTATTTTCTTCAGCATTTTTTGGGTCTCCTTTACCAAGGTATTGACCCATTTTTCATGCTTTTCTTGCATGTCTCTCATTTCTCTTCCCAGTTTTTCCTCCCCCTGTCTAACTTGATTTTCAAAATCATTTTTGAGTTCTTCCATGGCCTGAGCCCACTGGACATCCACCTGGGATGTCTGGGATACAGAGACCCCGACCTCCACGTCTTTCCCTGATGGTAAGCATTGGTCCTCCTCATCAGAAATGAAAGGTGGGAACATCTGTTCCCCAAGAAAGTAGCTTTCTATGGTCTTATTTTTCTTCCCTTTTCTGGGCATTTTCCCAGCCAGTTACTTGACTTCTGAGATT
The DNA here is from genome assembly GCA_023548195.1 of Bettongia penicillata ogilbyi. Classification (NCBI taxonomy): domain Eukaryota; kingdom Metazoa; phylum Chordata; class Mammalia; order Diprotodontia; family Potoroidae; genus Bettongia; species Bettongia penicillata. Next base: position 8,640,827 of record JAJHZJ010000008.1, read on the forward strand.
CCTGTCCACCCCACCTAGATCCGTCCAGCTAGTGTTTGGGGTCTGAGATTCAAATGCTGCTTCCAAGCCTCAGGGCTTTCTGTGGTAGGCGGGGCTGCTATTCAATGTGAGCTTAAGTTCTGGTGCTCAGGTGGGGGCAGGGCCGCCTCCCAGGCTCAGTTCCCTCAGGGGGTTTATGCAGAAATCTTCAGTAATGGCCCTGAGCTCCTGCCTGCTCTAGGAGTCTTGGGCCGCCGCTGCCTTTGCTGCTGACTCTGCCACTCCCTCTGCAGCTGCCTCCTGAGGTCCCCTGAGTTATGGAGACAACCCGCTCCCCTCTTGGCCAGCTCAGAAGTCTCTCTCACTGACCTGAGCATCTGTGGGTAGAGGGACCTTTGTGGCCACCAGAGATTCCGTCCCTGAAGCCTGCTCGGATCTGCTCCTCTGGTGCCACATGGCCAGGGCAGCACAGGGGTGAGCCCCGCTGTCTGGTGCACAATGTGCCTTTGGTGCCATTTTTTAGGGCTCCCTGGAATGGAAATCTGCTCCACAGTATTGCTGTGGCTTGCACTGCTCCAGAATTTGTGGGGAGTTCTTTTTACAGGAAATTTATGAGCTGTGGTTTTGGAGCTAGCATACGTGAGTCTTTCTACTCTGCCATCCTCGCTCCTCCCCTCCCTTCTTTCTTTTTAATTTGTAAAGTGGCTCATTAGTCTTGACACTGGTTGATATATCTGCATATCTTGCTACTTGAATCCTATTATACCTCTTTCCATCCACTTGGAAGGCTTGTCACAGACTTTTCCCAATGTCTGAGTACCATGGGTTATTCCAAAGTCTGTATTCTTCTCTCATCTCTTTGCTATTGTTGTTCCTATGAACACTGAAGCCTCACTACCTGCTGATGTGCTAACTCTCTTTTGTGTAAAAGGTTTGAGGGCAAATGCTGGTATTTCTTGGCTAGGGCAAACTAGTATATAAATATCAGCCATGTATTTTAATGAAATCTCAGCTAAGGGCAGCTTTTCGAAGAAGGAGTTTTAAGACAGTATTCTTTTGTTGGTTTGTCAATATGAAGGCGGTCCCCCAGTCAGGAAATGGTAAGTGCTTTCAGGACAAGTTTTTGGTACATCATCAAAAGTAATATATTAAATCATTAGTGGTGCTGGTATGCGGAAGTAGCAAAAGCTGTGGTTCTGGAATCAGGAGTCTTGAGATCTCACCTCTGTGGGACCGTAGGCAAATCAAAACTTTCCTGGTATTCAATTTCATTGATTGTTAAATTAGTAAATTTAACTAGATGGCTGCTGAAGTTTTTTGTAGTTCTAGACCCATGATCCCATGATTATGCCAATAAGGACAATCGGGAAGATAGACTTTAAACATTTTATTAAGGTGTCAGGGAATACTCTGGGGATTATGGTTATACAATTCTTTGAAATAGGGATAGGAATGCATGGAAAACAGCTTTGCAGACATGGTTCAGATTTTATGAACACTTGACTATATCATTTAAATTAAATGATATTCTATCTACCTTCCTTGATTAATATGACCTTGCTTGTATGCTGTTTATGTCTATTAGATAGTGTGCACGTGTTGTTGTTAAATAATAGTAGTTTGATAAAATATGGCTTCTACATTCTGGAGAACATATTGGGATTTTGCCCAAAGGGCTATAAAACCATGCATATCCTTTGACGAAGCAATGCCACTAATCTGAAAGAAATAAAAAATGAAAAGGAAAAAGACCTATGTCTACAAAATATTTATAGCTGTTCTTTTAGTGGTGGGAAATAATTGAAAACTGAAAGCAAGTCCATCAACTGGGGAATGACTGAACACATTGTATGTGATAGTGATGGAATACTCTTGTGCTATAAGAAATGATAAGCAGGATGCTTTCAGAAAAAACAGAAAAAACTTATATAAACTGATACAAAGTGAAAATAGTAGAACCAGAAAAACATTGTATACAGTAATAGCACTATAGTTTGAAGATCAACTGTGAATAACTTATCTTTTCTCAGCATACAGTGGTCCAAGACAGTTCTTAAAGACTTATGATGAAAAATGTTATCCATCTCCAGAGAAAGAACTCATAGGGTCTGAATGCAGATCAAAGCATACTCTTTTATTTTAAACTCATTTTCTTGGATCTTTTGGCTGTGGTTTCTTTCATGGCATAGCTTACATGAAAATATGATTTGCATGACTACACATGTATAACCTATGTCAAATTGCTTGCCTTCTCAATGAAGAAGGGAAAGGATTAAGTGAGGAAGAGAATTTTGAACTCAATTTTTTGGGAAAAAAGGCATTGTTATTTTTACATATGAAATAGCTTGCTCTCTAATATCCTTTTCATCTCTCTCATCTGAAATAAAAAAAAGACAACAGAGGTTTCTATATAACAATGTCCTCTTTTTTTGTGAATCATCCTATAGTAATTAACACAGAACTAAAAACATATTATTTAGTGAAAATTAATTGTTTGATTGTCCATTGTTAATTTTTATTCATGAGCTTAGCATAAAGTATGTGCTAAATACCTGATGTATACTAGGTGGTTAATAAATATTGATTGATTGACTGTTGATTAATTTCACCAAGAGATAGAAGGGAAACCAAACTTTCCAACAAAGTATGGATCCATTTTATAGCCTAAAGTAAAAAACTTAAAAAAAATAGAAGATGCTTTCAGCATGTTTATGTCTCAAGGACATTGGAACACTCAGGAATTCATGAAGGTGGGAATGCGAAGGCAAAATTGATGCTGGATGACCAGTCATGATAAGGGCAGGATACTCTTGAGAGCATCATGCTGTGAGGCTGTTAATCACTATGAAATCTGGTTACTACTTAGTAACAATTTGGCTTCAGTAAAGCCTGCTCCCCTCACCTTGATTATAAATTAATATTCCCATTGTTCTGTCTTTAGTCAGTCCCTTAAACACATTTAATATTCTATTTTAGCGATCTTGACATAACTGTGTCTTTTATGAGGTAGCTTGGGATGGGAGAAAAGTCCCAAAAGACTTGAGAAGACAATGAAAATGTCTTGCTTTTATTTGTTAAGGTCAGATAAATTTTATTTCTACTATGAAGTTAATTACAGAGTATGTAATTGTGATTCTGATTAGTATTTGAGAAGCTATCTTTATGAGAACAATGAGGAAGTCAGTTTCATTAAATAAGCTGGTCACTGATAATGAAACTCTCTCTGGAATAGTGTGATAAGTTCCATGGAGGTACTGTCATGATGTATTGCTCATCTGTAGGAAGAAAAAATGCATTTCAACTTGTAATATAGTAGCTCTGTCTCACAAATATGAATTAGACTTTTATTTTTAGTAGATAGGTTTTTAGTTTAGACTTCTTTTTTGATAAACTTAGGTTAAAAATCATCTTATTTGGGGAAGGTATACAGCTAGAGAGAATTTCCTGTGAAATGATAAGTGAGCATTTTTCAAATGCCTATTATGTTTACCAAATTCTTGGTGTATAAAGCCTTATTTATGGAGTACATGTATTGAGGGAAACATGTACATGTTTAAGGGGACCTTTTCCCTTCTCTGGGAATGAATCAGTAGAAATGGTTACCATAAAGGATATACGTGAGCTCATTTAGTGAGGTATTGTGTGTGTTCATCCTTTGTTGCTGTAGAAGACTATGCCATCAGAGAAATAATGACATGACTTGCCCTTGACTTTGTTTTGAGTGAGGGAGGGCTATGCAAGTCACCAGCCCCACTTCTCCTCCAGAGCCATCTGAATCCAGTGACCAGATTATTCACCAGAATGACTGGAGATGACCCAGGATGAGGCAATTGGGGTTAAGTGACTTCCCCAAGGTCATACAACCAATGAGTGTCAAGTGCCTGAGGTGAGATTTGAACCCAGGTTCTCCTGACTCCTGCACTGGTGCTCTATCCACTGCACCATATAGCTGCTAATGAGGTATTATATCCAGAACAAAAGAAGTGAGAGTTCTGTGGTACCTTTCTCTGGTCAGATCACATCTGGTGTATTATGTTCCAGTCCAAATGATATATTTTAGGAAGGATGTTAATCTAGGGCAAATAAGAGCTCAAGCTAGTTAGTCATACCAGAGTAAACTTCTGGCTTTCTGTGGTCCAGCTACTGGGCCTGTTAAACGTAGGCACAGCTTCTAATTTCTAGAGTCCTTCAGGGGCACAGTAGGAAGTAAGTAGGGGTGGGAAATGAATCCATGTATACCATGATAACCTTCACTCAACCTCTTTCATGCATTGTAACCTACATGATAATCCTGGAATTCCTCATTAGAGTTAAAAGATCCAATGAAGGGAGGTGTAGGGGCATCTCACCTTCTCTTTTTCATTAGCTCATAGAAGTGTGATAAATTGGCAAAATACCTGAGTTTGGAGTCAGTGTGTTCAGGTGAAAAGACTACCGGATCTGAAAGCAAGAGATTGGGGTTCAAATCTTGTCTCTTAATCTTGGCCAAGTCACTCAACCTCACTTTGGGCTTCAGTTTCCTCATAGTTAAAGTGTGTCAATGGGACTATGTGACCTCAGAAGTCACTTCCAATTCTAGACCAATGATTTTGTCATCCTCTTAGTCACTCAGGATTATAACCTATGAAATGTCTTACATTCATCCCTTTCTTTCATCCTACATCCCTATCCAATCTGTTGCCAAACTCTGTCAACTATTCATTTGCATCTTTCACATCCATCCCTTTCTCTTCTCTGATATTTCAAATGATGCTGGTGTAGACCTTTATCACCTCACTCTTGAACTATTGAAATGGTCTGCTGGTTGTCCTTCCTTCCTCAATTCTTTCTATGCTCCAGTCCATCCTCCTCAGCTATCAAATCCATTTGGTCAAAGGGAACATGTAACCATATTACTACCCATTTCTTTTATTTATTTCTGAAATTAAGAAATAAAACAAACATTTCCATAACAAATTAGAATAGAAAAATGTGAGTATACATTAAACTACAAAACTTTCTATTCCAATATATAATAAAGATATCATGTAACTTTCCTTTTTTTCTTTTTCTCCTCTCATCTTTCTCCCTTGAGATGGCTACTTTAGACACAAATACACACACATATGTGTGTATATATATATACATATATATATATATGCATAAAACCATTTTGTACATATTTGTTTTTATCTGTTCTTTCTCTGGATGCAGAGGTTCTTTGCAGTTAATTTGAACATTTATAAGTCAAAATGACTTAATAACTCAAAGTTGTTTTTAAAACAATATTGTTGCTTCTGTATGCAGCATTCTCTTGGTTCTGTTCATTTCACTTTTCATTTCATGCAAGTCTATGTTTTTTTCTGAGATCATTGAGCTCATCCTTTCTTATAGCACAATTATATTCCATCACAATCATGTACCACAACTTGTTCCGCTATTTCCCAATTGGCTGGCATTCTCACAATTTATGATTATTTGCCACCAAGAAGAGAGCTGCTATAAATATTTCAGAACATATAGATTCTTTTCCTCTTTCCATACTCATCTTAGGAAACTGATCTAGTAGTGGTATTGCTGGGTCAAAGGATATAGGCAATTCAACAACTCTTTGGCATAATTCCAGATTATGCTTTAAAGTGGTTGGATGAGTTCACTGTTCTACCAACAGTGAATTAGTATTCCAATTTTTTCACATTCCCTAGTTCCCTCTTTGTCTCCAATATCAACTATAAAATCAGCTCTTTGGTTTGTAAATCCCTTTATGACCTGGCTGTTTTCTATGTTTCCAGTCTTTTTATACCTGATTCTCCTCTATGTCCTCTACCATCCAGTGACACCAGCTTTCTTGCTATACCTCAGACACCGTATGCCATCTCCTAGCTACATCAATTTCAGTGGCTGAATGGAGAATACTGTACTTAGAATTTTCTCTGTCTTCTCATTTTCTTCTCCTGATTTCCCTGGCTTCTTGAGAATCTCAGCTAAACTTTCTGAAGAAACCTGTTTTGGTTCTCTCGTAATACTAGTACTTTTCATCTGTGATTATGTCCAATTATTATTGCATATATGTGTGTGTGTATATATATACACACATACGTATATATATATAAAATATATATATATATATATATATATATATATTTGTTTGGACAAAGTTGTTTGTATGTTGTATGCTATTTTCCCCATTAGGCTGTAAATTCTTCAACGACAGGGACTTTTAGTACCTTTCCTTGTAATCTCAAGTGCTTAGCACCTGACTTGTAGTATAAACTTACTAAATCCTGGATATGAAGCCTCCTTCTGTTATATATGATCAGGATAATGTCAAGTAAGCCAATCTCTTTGGGCTTCCATTTGCTCATCTGTAAAATGAAGGGATTACATGAGATGCTAAGTGCATTCAAGGTTTAATTGCCATGATATTGTTAACCAAAGTGATAAAGGAACAAGAAACAATGCCATATAAGTATTGATTAAAAATATTGAACTTAAGGAAGGAGAGTCCCTGGGGGACAACAATCTTCTAGTATTGAAGGGCTATCATATAGCAAAACAATTAGTCTTATTTTGCTTAGTCCCTTCAGAGGACAGAATTATTAATAACCAATAACTCTAACAAAATTATAAGGGGGCATAATTCAAGTCAATACGAAGTTAACTTCCAAATGTGATATGGGTTGCCCAATAAGTTAGTAGATGTCCAATCACTGATCCTTGAAATAGAGAGCAGACAAAGTCTCTTCAGGTAAATTGCAGAGGTAACTCCTGTTTAGGTACGGATTGGACGAGTTGAATGCTAAGATTCTTTCTTAGTCTGAGATGATAAATTGAATAAAACTTTAAAAGTAGAGAGTACTTCCAAGAAAAATTAAGCAAATTTGATATGTGGAACTAGAGCAATATGGATCAAATAGAATGTATATATCCTGAGAGAACATTTCAGGCTGGGTCTCAGGGAGTATCTGTGTACTGAGTAAGTCATGATAGATCTCATGATGTGGCCTGCAACTTTGCAGGTTTAGACATGCAATTCTATCAGTTCATCAAGAGTGTTTAATTAAGCCCTGATGAGCTGATATGCATTAACCAAAGTCATAAGAGAAAATACATTAAATATAATCATTGAGAACACTGGAATTCAGTTAGTCTTCTGGTTTTTTCTTTAATTTAACAATTCATCTCACTCCAAAAGTCCCCTATCCAAAACTATCTCACATTAACATCTATCCTTCATTTATCCATTTTTTAAAAAAAAATTTGGCATTCATTTTCATCTGTAGAATGTAGGAGTGAGGAAAGCTACATGGTCCTATGGAGGCCCCCCTAGCTGTAAATATTTGATCCTCATTCAGTTTTTATTCTGTTACCCTTCAAGTAACCAGGAAGTGAGAAAGTAAGTTTAGGAGAAGGAAATGATTCTATCAACTACTTAAAAAAATCTTGAGTTTGATTGACAGAAAACTAGCCCTTGTAAACAAGGTCACCATCAGTGACTCCTAACGTCTACCTACCGAAGAGAAATGGAGCACTTATGTGGTGATCTTTCAGGCTTACAAAGTGCTTTTTTCCAAAAAAACCTTTTAATAAAAATAGTACCCGTGTTGGTCTCATTTTACAGATGAGAAAAAAGTAGTTCAGAGGGATATAATGGACTTCCCTTCAGTCATAAAGCAGGCTAAAGTGACTCTCCTCTTCCCTGTCTTCCATACACAGCTCTCACGGTGCCCACTAGTGAATTTGATCTCCTACTTTTAAGTTGCCCTTGATTTCACTTAAAGATAGGCAGTGGAACAAAGAAGCCAATAAGGACAATAGTGCCTGATGGAGAATGTGCTGATCTCTTAAGCCAAACATGTCAGATCTAGGAAAACACAAACCAAAAACAAAACATCTTACAGGTCTTGAAGTTGATCTCATTTACAACTGAGGGTAATGAGATCCATAGAGAGGAAATAGAAGAAATGACCTGATGAAAATCACATGAACTCACACATATAAACAGACACATATACCAACAGTAATTTTCAGACCAGAATTCATGATTCCTAGCACTATACCTGTTTTTTTCCCCGCAAAAAGATGCTATCATATTTTTATTTTGTTGTTTCTTGTTAATTTTCATCAAAAGAAATCACCACTGAAAAAGTGTAAGTATAGACATGCATGCATGAATAAATACATATTTGCATGTATTACAAGTTATATGTGCGTATATACATATATATGTATATGCATACATGCATATATAAAGAAAGGAAAAGAGAATTAGAGTTGATGCTTATAGAGTATTTTACAATAGACCAGTCACATATAATTTATGAATGGAATGATTTTTAACATCTTTACTTCCTACAAGAGAATTGTTTCCAAAATTCTGTGACTTTGTGATCTTATTAATATAGATTTTTCCTTCAACAATATATATTTCAAACTATCCATTTCTGACAGTGGTATATGCTTAAGGTACTTGTCATCCCATAAATTCTCTATTACTTGTCCATCCAATGTACTAAGGGAATCCCCACTATTCTTTTAACATTATAACACAGAGTACTGGTCTTTCATTGGTTATCATTTGCTCTCAAAAACAAAGCGAAACAAAACAAAAACAACTGGGGGGTAGAGCCAAGCTAGTGTAGTAAAAGCAGGGACTTCACTGAGCTGTCCTCCAAAACCCTCCAAATACCTGTAAAAATGACTCTAAACAAATTTTAGAGCTCCAGAACCCGCAGAATGACAGAGTGAAACAAATCCCCAGCCCAAGACAACCTGGAAAGCCAACAAAAAGTGTCTTTCACACCAAGCAGAGAGTGAAGTGTAGACTGATGCGGGCCGCCCTGGTACAGACATGTGAGAGCAGATCTCAGGGGACTGAATCATTGGCAGCTGCGGCAGTTTCCACACTTCTCAACCCACACTCACCAAAGGAGTCAGTCGGGAAACTCTGTGGGGTCTGAGTGAAAGAGAAACAAATGGTCTGGCCAGGTCCAGGGCAGTGGGGATGATGGCATCATTGGCAGGCAGCAACACAAGCAGAGTATGGCAGCAGCAGCAGCAGAAGCAGAGGCTGCTTCCAGAGCTCTGGGTTCACAAATGGTGGAGGTTCGAGCAGTTGATACAAAATCCCTGAAGCCTGTGACAGTACATCCCCATCCCTACCCAAGCCCCCATTAGAAACAGAGTTCTACCTTGACAAAGAGTTAGGAAGTTGAGTGTTTGGCTGGGAATATGAGTAACCACCATAAAAGAACCCATATTATAGAATCTCACTTTGGTGACAAGGACTATCAGGGGATGCAACCAGAGGAGGAAAGCGGAGTAAAAACTCTTACATCAAAAGTCTCCAAGAGGAATATGAATTGGTCTCAGGACATGGAGGGGATCCAAAATGATTCTGAAAATCAAGTAAGAGAAGTAGAGGAAATTTTGGGAAGAGAAATGAGAGTGACGCAAGAAAATAATGAAAATTGAGTCGACAGCTTGCTAAAGGAGATGCCCCAAAATATAATAGCACCTTAAAAATAGACTAATCCAAATGGCAAAAGAAGTCCGAAAAGCCAATAAGGAAAAGAATGCCTTTTAAAAGCACAATTGGACAAAGGGCAAGGAAGTCCAAAAGCTCACTGAAGAAAATAATTCCTTCAAAATTAGAGTGGAGCAAGTAGAAGCTATTAATCATTAGAAATCAAGAAATTATAAATCAGAACCAAAAGAATGAAAAAAGTAGAAGACAATATGGAATATATCATTGGAAGAAAAAAAAAAACTCTGACCTGGAAAATATATCCAGGAGAGATAATTTAAAAATTATTGGATTACCTGAAAGTCATGATCCAAAATAGAACTTAGACATCATCTTTGAAGAAATTATGAAGGCAAACTTCCCTGATATTCTAGAACCAGAAGGTAAAATAGAAATTGAAAGAATTCACTTATTTCCTCTGGAAAGAGATCCTAAAAGGAAAAATCCTAAGAATATTGTAGCCAAATTCCAGAATTCCCAGGTCAGGGAGAAAGTATTTAAAACTGACAGAGAGAAATACTTCGAGTATTGTGGAAATATAATCAGGATAACACAAGATCTAGCAGCTTCTATATTAAGAGATTTAATGGCTTGGAATATGATATTCTGATTTTCAAAGGAGTTAAGATTAAAACCAAGAATTACTTATTCAGTAACACTGAGTACAATTCTTCAAGAGAAAAATGGATATTCAATGAAACAGAGGGCATCCAAGTATTCTTGATGAAAAGATCAGAGCTAAGTAGAAAATTTAACTTTCCCATGCAAGAATAAAGAGAAGCAGGAAAAAGTAAAGAGGGAAGAGAAATCATAAGAGAATTATTAAAGTTGAACTGTTTATATTCCTACATGGAAAGATGATATTTGTAACTCATGACACCTTTCTCAGTATTAGAGTAGTTAGAGAAAATAGATAGATAGACAGGTAGATAAATAGATAGACAGATAGATAGATAGATAGATAGATAGATAGATAGATAGATAGATAGATAGATAGATAGACCCATAGACAAAGGGCACAGGATGAATTGAGTAGAGATGATATATAAAAAAATTAAATTTAAGTGGTAAGAGAGGGATGTATTGGGAGATGGAGAAAGGAGACAGAATGGGTAAAGTATCTCACAAAAAGGAGATAAGAAAAAGGTTTTACAGTGAGGGGAAGAGAGGGAAAGTGAGAAGGAATGAATAAACCCTGCTTTCCTTGGAATTGGCTTAAAGCTAATGTACACCATACTGAATTGGGTATTTTACCCTACAAGAAAGGAGGGGGGAATGGGATAAAAGGAGGGGATGACAGAAGGGAGGGCAGGAAAAGTGACAAGGTCAAAGACGAAAACAGAATAATTAGGGAGTGGGATAGGATGGAGGAGAGTATAGTTAGTATTTCACAACATGACTGTTATGGAGGTGTTTTTCATAACCACACATGTATAGCCTGTATTATATTGCTTGCCTTCTCAATGGGGATGGGTGGGGAGGGAAGAAGGGAGAGAATTTGGAACTCAAAGTTTTTAAAACAAATGTTAAAAAGTTGTTTTTATGTGCAAATGGGAAATAAGATATACAGGAAATGGGGTATAGAAATCTATCTTTCCCTTCAAGAAAGTAAAGGGTATAGCCCCAGTGCAATATTCACAGTGCCCACAGCAACCATGAATATCACTGCCCAATTCAGCGAAATACCACAGACTCTCCATGTGAAAGGCAGAACCAAAATATGTATTCAGACTCAAATTCATCACAATACCAAAAATCTATACACAATAACAATACAGACGACAACACTATCCCCAAGCTTTCCTGCTGTTAGGCTTCCCACAGACCAGTTCCATTACACTCATCACAATCAGGCTTTCTTAAAATCACAAACAATCACAAAATCACTCACACTAGCAGCAGCCTGCATCCTCCCTGATCTGACTGCTCTTAAGACTAACTTTCTCTAAACTCTACTCTAGCTCGGCCTCTTCCTACTCCATTCATTCAGCAAACCCCTCCCACCACAGGCTCCATGTGACTTATTGGAGCCATTCATGAATAGGAAATATTTTACAATTCAAATTCTCATTGCAAGGAGATAGGAGGGTAGGGGTGTGTGATAAAAGAGAGGTCAGACTGAGGAAAGGGATTCTCAGAATGCATGCCATCTGGAGTAGGAGGGAGGGGAAAATAGGAAGAAAATTTACAGCTCAAAATCTTGTGGAAATGAATGTTGGAAACTAAAAAAAAATAAATTTAAATCTTTTAAAAAAAAACTGACTTTTTTTCTTGCAAGCACCCATTTCTTTGATTACATCATTTGCATTACTTCTTCCACAGAGTACCATGTGTAACTTATATCATCCCTTATGAACCATTTTTTTTTTTCAGTTTTCACATAAAATATATTGAGGAAATATATGGATCCCAGGACCTTTACAGTCATTTTATCATTATGGAGTCCCATTTGGCCCATATACTACAGCCTCTGAAAAGGGTCAGTGGAGTCCTTCCAGCAAAGAAGAATTCAAAGCCTAGATATGTCCTCCAGTTACCTGAGGCTCATGAGACCTGAGTTACCAGAGGCTCAGTTCATCATCATAGGTACCCACTTTAAAGCTGCTAGTAGAAGCTCTCCTTGGTTCTGAGAAGTTTGTCTGACTTGAGGTCTGCAGGGCATGTTGGAGACCCTGTTTTAAGTGTTCATTAATAATGGAATTACCTGACTGATCACTGGTGAACACTGGAGAGGTATAGGAGTGGCTCTAGGTACCAGGGGTAGAGCTATGAGAGCTGCTCTCCCAGGGCCTGGCTAGGAACATAACTATGTCCAACTCACCCTGTGTGATGTGCTAAGAGCAGAGATGCTGAGTGTGAGCTAAATGTGCTACTGGAGGGTGTGGACCTCGTACTTGAATGACTCCTTCCAATAAGAAGCTATCTGGCATGCTCCTGTAGGAACTAGAATGCTGGTTGAGAGAGGAGGTATGTGCTGTGAGTGGAGTATTGTCTGCTACCAAGTACAGAATCATAATGATGGCATTGATTAGAGCTGGGCGAACTGGAATCAGCTATCCGGTATGTTGGGATTAACAAAGATGGAGGAGACTCTTCTCCTAAATCACCCCAAGTACAATAGGATCATTGCTGCGGCCAGAAGTGGCCACAATAATCTGATCCATTGATTCTTTACTCCCAAGCTTCTTAAAGACTGAATTTCTGTAAGGGGGATGGCAATGCAATGACATGTGCAAGATCCAGATTTCCTTCATGGGACCCACCTTGTCCACAGGCTCTGCTTTGTGATCTGGCTCAGGTCATAACCTTTCACAGAACATGGACTATGGGTCCTTGTTGACTGTCATAGAAATCAAGGATGTGGTCATGCTTTAACTTTCCACCACATTATCTTAGATAAATGAGCTCCTGATCTGGGTATGACTAGCATTTTGTCAGTGATGAAGTGATTTAAAAAATTATATACTGTAGACCCCCAAGGCATATTCACCTAATTCTATCTCTGGTAACTGGAGAATGAATTTTGAATTGCATATAGCCTCCTTGAAGATAGAGACTATGTCATCTTTGTGATTATATGCCATAACAGCCACATAGTAGACATCAGCCATCCTAGCCTAGGATGAATTCTTTCATCCTAGAATTGAGGAAGAAAGAAAGGAAAGGGAGGGAGTCTGGCTGCTACCTAATTTAAATATATATTAAAACAACAATAGTAATTTGTTTCAAACCATTCTCGTATAAAAACCAGGTTTCCTCACCCCTAAGGCTTTTATTGATGCAATTAGCGATTCTAAAGCACTGTTATTATTATCATACCTTGATAACAGCAACAGCAATTATATCAACAGATTTATGCACATGTAAGATGTTCTGATGATTCCTTAGTGCCTCAAGGATAACATACAAATTCCACTCTTTGGCATTTAAAACATTTCACAATGTGACCTCTAGGACTGTGACTTCTGCCTTTCTAGGCTCATTACTGATGTATCTGGATCCCTCTGCTTGGTAGATTCCATCTTCTTGCCCAAATGACCTTGTATACTTTTTGGAGTTACTTATTTGTGTACATGATCTCCCATCCTTTATGAATGTAAACTTTTTGAAGACAAGTCTTGTGAGTTTTTTCTTTTCTTTTTGTCTTTAACACCTAACATAGTACCTAGCACCATACAAACACCTAATAAAGCTTGTTGAATGAATGAAAATGAATGCATGAACACTACTTTTAAGCTTACAAGGCATCATCTTTTCAGTAACTCTGGGAGGTTAGCAGTGTCAAGTTAAATAAGTTTCCTTAATTTCACAGTTAGTGCCAGAGCCAGGATTTGAACTTTGGTGTCTTGACTCCAAGTCCAGGGTCTTTTCCACAATTAAAGATACAAATAACATAAGTGAAGAAGCTGGGGAAAAGGAAATGGGGTGGGAATAATTTCATTCTTTTAAAGATGCACAACCACTAAGTAAACATGTTGTAGTATTAAAGAGAAAAAAAATACAGAAAGTCTTTTATAAAATCAGAATGATGTAACTAAGTAGCTATGACTCTTCCTGTATTTTTGCTTCAGCTTTTTGTGAAATAAGACACAAACAAACAAAAACCAGAGTGAACCTAGCTAATCCCGGATCCTAGAGAATCTGTTATTTATTTAATGCTAAAAGCTTAGGCAGGATAAACACTGCTTGTGGTTGTAATGGGAAAGAGTAAAGACAGTTGACTAAAGCTACCTACAGGGGTTTTGCTATAATTCTTTCCTAAGTATCCTGAAGCTATGTAACAGCTCCAGAAGAGCTTTATCTCCAAGTTAAGGTTCAGGATGAATTGGAAAAGAGAATACTTACAGTCAGTGGATAAAATCAAGGTTGGGGCAACTGAACAATTAATTCTTAATTGGAAAAGTAGCAAGCTGAACCTTAGATATGCACTTCAGAATTTTCTTTGCATATATAGATATCATCATTAAACTTCCTTTATGTTATTACTGGTTTTGGCTGATGTTATATGTTATGTGTTATCTTCAGATTCGGAAACCAAAGGCTGATATAGAAACTCCTTTTGCTGATACCAATGTTGTTGAGCTCTTTATAGATGATTTATATATAGAGGTAGAAAAAAAGAGAAAGATAAACTATAAGATGCTTCAGGACAGGGACTGTCTTTTACCTCTTTTTGTATCCCCAGAGTTTATCACAGTGCCTGGCATATAATGGGTACTTAATAAATTTTGTTTGAATGATTGATGTATGCATGTGTGTGTATTAAAAGTCTTGGAGGGATCTCAGGTGAAACTGAGAGATTAACATGTCTTACCCAGATTCATAAAGCTTAGATTTTCTTGACTCTGTAACTAGCTCTGTCTTCTATATCACAATGTCTTCACACGCATTTTATGTACGTATTCATATGCATATTCATTTTAAATACACACATGTAACTATTCCTGTACATGCCCCTCCTCCCCCTCACCCCATCACTCAATATAAGTAGGTAGTAAATTATTTAAAAACACATTACTGATCTCAGATAAGTTACATACCCTAGCATTTGGACTGCATAAATAAGATCAAGGTGCCTGCTGCCACTTGGTAGTAGTAAGTTCTATTTTAAAATGATTTCCTCTGGGACAAAAATTGAGCCACTCAGAGTGGTATCTGACCAAATATAGATTTACATACATACATACAGACACAAATGTATAATGTACATATCTACACATCCACCCATACCTACTCCCCATATATATGCACATACATATATATGTATATATATATGCACATACACATGTAGGATTATGTATGTATATATATTCATGTGTATATGTATATTTTTATCTGTATCTATCTATCTATCTATCTATCTATCTATCTATCTATCTATCTATCTATCTATCTAATTTTACTGCATAATAGAGTGGTTTGCCATTTCCTTCTCCAGATCATTTTTACAGATGAAGAGCTAAGGCAACAGGGTTAAGTAACTTGCCCAGGATCACATAGCTAGTAATTATCCAAGGTCAGATTGGAACTCAGGAAGATGAGTCTTCCTGGCTCTAAGACCTGCCACTCTATCCACTATGCTAGCTAGCTGCCCTTCAAATAATAACAAAAGCAGCAAATAATATATACATATAAAAACCATCGAGTGAATGAATAAGTAAATGAATAAATACATAATTTGATGAAAATTTCACACAATCCATATTATCTTGGGATCTACAGTGGTTCTGCTAGTAAGAGGAAAAAGTAGAATTTCAGTTGAGGTCTTTAATGACTGGGAGTCCAATTCTTGCTTCCCCACACCTCTGAATTCAGTGATAACTACAAGTCTGATAGTATTTCCATTATACCCCTGTGCTTCCTTTAACAAAGAGTATCACTTTGATAGGCTAAGTAGAAATATCTAAACAAATAAATTCTTTGCCAAAATGTATCAATAATCACACATTTTAAGTAGATTTAAGAAAGTTGTCTCACCAGTAACAACCTATACTATAAAGGAGAAAGCATATCTTCAGTGTTGGCTTATGCAGTAGCCTAAATAGAGAGACTTGTTAGTGTTAATTGGAAACTAAAACACTGAAAATACACATACTTAAAATATGTGAGGTCCTGCCCCATTAATAGGTGCTTAGTTTGGTTGTTGGAAGAGACAGATAAAGCATACCTGTGTAAGGAAAACTGATAAAATCAACCTGTGAAGAAAAAAATCTTCCAGATAAAATGGTAAGCAGAGACACAAGCTGTTCTGAGGACCACAGAGAAAAATTCTCTTTTAAGTCACCTCAATCAGCATTTTATTAAGTACTTACTATGTGCTATCACTGGGCTAAATCAGTGGGTACAAAGAATAGCAAAAAGCCTGTCTCTACCCTCAAGGAGCTCACAGACTTAAAAAAGGGTTACTCAGCTTCCTGAGATTGAGAATGAGTATTATCTATAAATCATAGCCCTATGTGGAACTTCCGTATATAACAGGATAAGGTTATATTCAGTGAAGTATCCAAGAAATTAACAGTGGGATCCAAAATACTAGGGCTACAGATTAAAACATATTTTTGAAAACTTGATTCTTTAGGTAATTTTAGCAATTTACTTTTCAAACATGAGGGAAGGTAGACCGAGTTTTGTCTTTTGTTTGATTCATGCTGCATATGAGACAGCCCTTACAAATGTTGTTTGCTAACAGAAAACTATTTGGAGTTATTCTGTATTTGACTCTAATTCATTACACTTATACCACTGGAGCAGTAAATGTATAAAATCATCCACTTAAAGTCCTATTGCATACAATGTACCAGTCATTTGGAATATTCACAAGGTAACTGTCTTTCTCTTTCACATGTCATCACCATTCACCTTTCCTCCAATATTTGAATACTCTGTGTTTTTGTTGACCTTTCTATCTTCCTCACTCCTCTCTACTCAGAAGCCATCAGTTTTTAAAGTCTGTCTATTCTGTCAGTTATGTCTTTTTATCCATCCTTTCCTCTCCAATAATAGTCACCATCCTACTTTAGACCCTGATTACAACAGCTCTGAACTGTTACAGTAACCTGCTAATTAATTTTCCTATTTCTATTTTCCAATCAATTTATCCTTCATATTGTTGCCATGTTAATCTTGCTTATGGACAGACCTGATGACATAATTCATTTTTCTGTTTAGAACCTTTTTGGGCTCCCCATTGGTTACTAAATGAAGTTTAATCACCTTAGTTTTTCATCCAAGATTCATCAAAATCTGTCATTCACATTAATACAAATAACAGCTGATTTTTTCATTGCTTTAAGTTTTGCAAAGTGCTTAATGTGCATTATCTCATTTGACCCTTAAAACATTCCTATAAGTTAGGTGTTCTTATTTTCTTCATTTTACAGACAAGAATACGAAACTTTACAGAGGTTAAATGAATTACCTAGGGTCATTCATCCAAGAAGTGCTTGAAGAATGATTTAAATCTTGGTTTTATTAAATTCTACTTATCTATCCTTTGTCTATAC
Source organism: Bettongia penicillata ogilbyi (assembly GCA_023548195.1). NCBI lineage: Eukaryota > Metazoa > Chordata > Mammalia > Diprotodontia > Potoroidae > Bettongia > Bettongia penicillata. The sequence continues at coordinate 8,658,314 of JAJHZJ010000008.1, forward strand.
TTCTTTTCACTTTTCCACTGACCTAGCCAAACTCAAATATTTGACTGCCATTCACTATATGCATAGTGTGATGTCCCATTTCCATATCTTCATTCATGTTTCTTTCTCTGTCTGGGATGGTTTCTCCACCTGTTTCTAGCTGTTGAAATCTTGACTTTCCCATAAAGCTCATTCCCTAAACCCTTCCATCCATGAATTCTTCAATCACTAATGTCCCTCTTCCGTATCACTAATGAACTTCTACTTCTTGATTCACTTATCATACATCACTTTCAATTATGGTTATGTATGTATATATATACTATATTCCCATAAAAACCTTTGTAAAATCTATGTTGATAAGGATTGAAATTTGTTTAATCATTGTTTCTTCTCTTAACAACTTGCTTCTTTTTATGCTCTTAGTAGGTTGCTTTTATAAATGTCTAATGAAATTAAATTTCTTTCAGAGCAATCAAAAATTCATGGTTATATAGAAGAAAAGAGTAGGAAAAATACTTAGATGTCCATGTTTCATATGAAAGCTTTTTACCTTTTCCCAAACTGGGCCCACTCAATATAATTCAATGGAAAGGTTTTTTTTTTTTTTTCTCACATTTTGAAGAACACAGGAGAACAGTGCATGTAATTGAAAACTTCTTTTCTATCCTAGTGATTCTTTGTCCGCAGCTATCTATTCTTCAAAGATAAAGATAAATGGTAGACAGGATTTGGTCCACTGAGTCTTTCTCCAAGTAACTGAAGCTGGGATTTTCAGTATTAGGGGGTAACAATATCATTTCCCAGGGGAAAAGGTGACAAAATTCACAAAATCTTCCCAATTCATAAAGGTTATCTCCTTTATTAAGGATTTTATTATCATACAAGTTCCATTTAATTGAATATGACATGGAGAATATCCTTTGAAATAGAAATCTTGTGTGGAGGTGACTCAACTCAACACATTTCAGATCAGTAAATAGTTATTGATTAGCTGATATGTGCAAGGTATTGTGCCAAACATTATGAGGAATACCAAGAAGTAGAAAACTTTTTATAATTACCTTATTCGCTCAATTCCATGCTCTGTATTGTTGACAAGGTGAATGGTTCCTTTGTGAAGACACTACACCCCACGTTCCACAATGAGAAGTGGAAGTAAAGTGGAAGGAAACAAGCATCTTAACCTCAGCATGTCCAACATTATCATTTCCCAAACCAATCCCTCTTTTAACTTCCCTATTCTATCAATGGTACCACCATGCTTCTCGTCACCTAAGTTTGTTGCCTGAAAGTGATCTACTAATATTAATTTTGCTCATTAGCCTGCAAGGTCTTGTTTTCCCTACAATATCTCTTGCATTTGTGGCACTCCCTCCATTTACATGGCCACCCTCATTATCTTTTGTCTTGTTTATTAAAGAGCTGCCAAATTAAAAATTTTAAAGCATGTATCTGACCATAGCATTTCTCTCTTTAAGAACATGACTTGTCTTTGACTCTAGGACAAATCATAAACTCCTGCGTGTCCTTTAAAGCCTTTTCATAATCTATTTCCAATCTGTCTGTCAAAATTAATCACATTATTCACTTCACAAAGTTTGTGCTTAAATCTAACTGACTTGGTATTCTGTGTATGTAATCTTCCATTTCTTGTCTCTAAATTATTTCCCATGGCTAGAATGCTCTACCTCCTCACTCCAGGTTGTAAGTCACTATCTTCCAGGCTCAGTTGAAATGCTATCTCCTATGGGAGGCCCTTTCTTATTCCAAGATTTAGCTTTTGAAGTCCACCAAGAGACCACTGAAATTACTTTGAATTTGATGTGTATTTTACATTAATATGTGTGTGACTTTAAAAATTCCATTCTTCTCAAATAAAACAAAATTCTCATAAGATTCCCCTTAGTAAACTCTATTGAATATCTATGATCTTGGATATTTAGTTTCTGTAAATATGAAATGAGGGTTTGGGAAAGTTTATTAATACCCCAAGCTTTCAAATAAATACTCTGTTATTTAGTACATTCAATTTCTACAGGATTGAAAGAGGGACTGATACTTCTAATCTTGATTATCACTAATAATTTTATTTTAAATTGGTGATAAATTTTCTTTATAAACCACCTTTGGGAAATATAAAACCTAAAAATACAACCTCTCAGACAGACCAAATTTTCTTTGTCAGTTTTGTGCTCTTTGACATTAAGTGAAAATAAATTACAAGATTTCTTTCCTGGTAGTAATTTTAGTTTTTCCTTCAGTGCATTTCAATTCTGGTGATGCAGGACAATACATGGACTTCCTCTTAATGAGACCTCTCAGCCTTTGACTACATATCAACTTGCATGTAAAGCTTAGGGAGAATGCATTCCCAAGCTCCAGGTTCAGATCCAGTGACTGCAAATATTACTTTCCTTTGCCCCTCTACATTCAAGAAGTTACATTTTCATCAATTTTCATCAGAGGGAGCTAGTGAATAGAGACGTAAGAACAGTAGTAGTTCTGGGGCCCGGAAGACTTGAGTTCAAATCTGAATTCATACATTATGTAGGTGACTGAACATGTTCCTTAACCTCTATTTGCCTCAGTTTCCTCAACCACAAAATTAGAAGAGTAACAATATATTCTTGGTAAGTTGTTCTGAGGATCAGATGAGATATTATTGGTAAAAGTCATAGCACAATGCCTTGCAGATAGTAGGTGCCATATAAAATCTTATTCCCTTGTCAACCCAACTAATCACTTTCACTTTTTCAAAAGTTGAGGCAACACTTCTCTTGCTCCCCAATGAACTCTCTTGGAATCTTCCAATACTACAAATTATAGGACCATGCTAATAGCAGACTATGCTTATTCCATTCCTTAGATAAACTCTATCCATCTCCCCAAGTTACTTAGTGGAAAAGAAAGGATAGTAAGATCCAAGCAACTGATGCAATATGCAATAATGTGATCTCTTCTTAACAATTTTGAACAGGGACAGAAAGTTTCCAAGGCTAACATTTTTAAAAAGATAGAATTAAAAATTTTAGCCATATCTATTAGCATGATAGAAATCTACTTTAATGTTAAATGTAGCAGTAACACTTTCAGATACCTTTTTCTCAATGCTCATTTGTCACTCAACTACAAGGTATTGTTAAGGAACGATTCTACTGACATTAAAAAATTGGTCTTGTTGCTAGGAGTCACTTCTAGAATTGAGAGCTGGAAGAGTCATTATAGTTCAGTTACCCCAGCTTCTCATTTTACAGATCATGAAACTTAGAACAACAGGAGTTGGTAGGCTTGTTTGTTTGAGGATACAAAGTTCCCAGAAGTAGCATTAAGATATAAACTCAAGCCTTTTCCTTCCAGAGCAATGCTTTTTTTTTAATTCCACTAATCTATGATTTTATTCATTTATTTATGGCATAAAATGGAAGCATTATATTCAACTTTAATTCTAATTATCTTTTCATGAAAGATTCAGGATTTTTCAGGAAACTGTAAAGTGACTTTATGTGACTACTCACCCCAAATTCCAGTAATTAGACAAATTTATAACAGTGGAAGGAGCTTCACAAAAGATGATTAAAGAGTTAGAAAATATAGCCCAAGGGAAAATTCTCAGAAAATTGTATAGGCTTCCAAAGAGCATTCTGAAAGATGACTTAATAAAAATATTCAGGCTGTGACTAGCTGCTTCCTTTGCTTCCCGTTTTGGGAAGGACAGGAAATAATGGGTTTAATTGGTAGTTTGAAAAATAGAATTGGCTTGTTCTAGCAGGTAAAGACACTACATGAAACTTATAAACTTGAATCAGATATTTCTACACTGAAACAGGGAGTCAGAGTTTCACAGAGGGATGGATGACCACATGTTGCTTATGACACATAGAACATTCAGACGCTACACTGGATGATATCTGACCTTTTCAAATCTCAGATCTTGAGATTCTATGAATTATAAATCAGCAAGCACCTGACAGCAAGCATTTACTAGACTCTTACTCTAATATTGTGTTTTCCTTTTTTAAATTTGTAATTGACAAGAAATATTGCTTCAGGATTTTCAATGGAAATCTTAGAAAATATATAAGATTCTCATATGTCTGGGACAGCTGTGTATTAATATTAATAACAAATAGAATTTACATAACACTTTCAAGTTTGCAATGCACTTAACTGTGTTGTCTCATTTGAGCCTTGAAACTGTGTGGTACATCCTATAGGTCCAATGTAAGTTGGCTGAGTGTTGTAGATCCTTGTCTTTTTGTCTTTGTGTCTTCAGGGATTATCTCAATATTTTATAAAAAAGGAGATACTTAATAAATGTTCATTAGATTGAATTTTCATTTTATAGATCAAAAAATTGCTTTCAATGAAATTAAGATGTTCCTATGGTCACATAACTGGCGAGTATCAGAGTTTGGGTTTGAATGCAGGTTTTCATGACAAGTATGAAACTAACTGACACTGTGACCTTTTATAATGGTAGGGGAACAGAGTAAATCAGAAGTCTCTTTCTCATTTACTCCTTTACGTAATGAATGCTCCTATAGATCTAAAAGGAAGCCATATGATCGAAAGTGAGCAGGGAGTTACTGATATAAGATATTGATAATACTGACTAACATATGATTGGTCTGGTAGCTAAGAGGGATGGAAAATTATGTTTCTCTATGTATAAAACTGCCATGTGTAAAAAAGAGACAGTTTTCCAATAAGATGTGAGTGGTTTAATTCCTAGAAGGGGTCGAAAATGAACTTTTATATAAATGAAAAAGGATGAAATCACCTTCTTAAGGATGTAAAGTGATAACTCTTTCAAAGGTTACTAGTCTGATGACTGAAAGAGGGAAAAAAAGAGAGAGAACATGTATTTACTAACAACTTAAAGAATGAAAGTGTTAATAAACAGTTTTCAGAAGCACAGAGCCTGAAGTCTCATTTGAAGTCTCAGAAATGGCTAAAACTGAAAGGCATGATGATCCCTCAGTCCACACGGTGCCTCGGTCTTGTGAAACCAGAAAGCAACTGATAGACATTTACTAGACACTCTAATAAATTATTATTTTATTTTGATTTTGGTTGTCTATTGCTATGCTCCAGAATTAGTTGACAAGAAATGTTATGAAATTTTCAGTGGAAATAAGATTCTCATGAGGGTTCCATAAGAGTTCCTTTGTATGGAGTTATTTTTTTCCTTCAAGTTTGAGAGATCAAAACTTACAAAATGATAAATCAGATAACTATTTGAAGACTAGGGAATAATGAAATAAAAACAGTTGGTTTTTATAACTGATGGAGTTATATGAGTTTTTACTTTATAAGGAAAAGATGAGTCACTGTGACTAAGATACATTGATTTGAGTCCCTGAAATAAACAAATTTGATGGAATGGTGAAAAAAACTGAAAAGTAGTAAAAAAACAACAGGAGAATCAAGAGTTCCACAGAGGATAGGAAGCTATCTTTGAATTATCCATATGAAGACACCAGCCAGAGAGGAGTTAGATGACAAGAAGATATCAATCCAGATCAACTAGATAACATCTAAAGCTTTTTGAGAAGAGACCTGAAATCTCCACTATTTTCAGTTAATCCTTTTCAATGACAGCTACAGTTGGAGTGTGGAAAGTAGACTTGTCTGTTGCTTTCTGTTTTGAGAGGGGGAAAAACTTTTGCTTTATATTGTAAGCTTGTGGTATGTTGATTATTTTCATTTTTACCTTATTGTTAAGTGAACGAGTATGTTGAAGATTTAATACAGCCATTGTGAGTGGTTGGTTTTGTGTAAATGGGAATCCCATTGATGAGGGACACAAAATCATAGCAATGAATAGGGGGAGTGTGCTCCTTTAAAACAAGATTAATTTAATAACCCTAATGAAGTATGAATAGTCACATAGTAATGTTCCTACTCTGGGATCCCAGACATGCCAATTTGAGGATGTTAGGATATGTGACCCTGTTTAAAGAGCGAGTTTGGGTATTTAGTGGACATATTAAAATATAATGTGCAGTTTGATCCTGGGAATATAGAGATTGTTGGATAGTGGGGAGAGAATACTTAAAGTGATAACATATAGAAAGCCAGCATTCTACTTTCATCATTTGAAATGCCAGCAATCGCAATGAACCATGTATGGTGGTGGCTTACAGCAAACATTTACCCCTCACCCTTATCTTTTTATTACTGATTAACATTCTTTTCTTTTTAAATCTTCAGTTCCAGAATCTTACCCCATCTTACCACTTATCTTCTACACCCACTGAGAAGGCAAGCAATATATTATTTATACACATGAACTTCAAAACATATTTCCATGTTAGTCATATCAGAAATTAAAAAAAAATAGAGAAAGCAAGAAAATTATGCTTCAATGTGCACTCAGAGTTTGTCAGTTTTCTTTCTGGAGATGGATAGCATTTTGTTTTTCATTCTGAGTCCTTTGGAATTATCTTAATCACTGAATAGACCAGAGTAGCTAAATCATTCACAGTTTATCATGTTACAATGTTGCTGTTAACTTTGCTCAGTGATCTCCTGGTATTTTCTCTTCACTTTCCATTAGTTCATATTAGTCTTGAAATCTTTTTTTTTTTCTTCTGAAATTACCCTCCTCATCATTTCTTATAGCATGTGCAGGGAGCTAAAGAATCAGATGCCACACCTTGTTCAGCCATTCCTCAACTGATGAGCATTCGCTCAATTTCCAATTCTTGGCCACCTGAAACGAGCTGCTATAAAGGTTTTTGTGCATATAGATCATTTTCCTTTTTCACTGGTCTTTGAGGGTGTAGATTCAGTAGTGGTATTGCTGGCTATGCACAATTTTATGATCCTTTTGTCATAGTTTCAGAATTTTTTCCAAACCACTATTCCACCAACAGATCATTAATGTACCTATTTTCCCTCATCCCCCCCAGCATTTGTCATTTCTGATAGGTATTAGGTAGCACCTCAGAGTTGCTTTAAAATGCCTTTCTCTGGTCAATAGTGACTTAAAGCTTTTTTCATATTTATTTTTCTGAAAATTGCCTGTTCATATCTTTTATCAACTGGAGAAGCTTTTCTTCTCATAATTGATTCAGTTACACACACATGCACACACACACACACACAGGCACATGTATATGAGAAATGAAGAAAGACTTTATCAAGGAAGCTTGTTGTGAAAATCTTATATTACTCATTATCTATGATACATTTTAGCAATATCTGGTTTCCCTCATTATATCTTTCAGTGAGATCCGGTTTAACTTTTGTTTTTTCGGACATCATGATTGAGATCCATTTTCCCTTCACTTCAGCTGAAACATAATAGACTTTGCTCCAGCCCTTCATTTCAAATCTGTGTGTGTCTTTTTGTCCTAAATATGTCTCTTGTATACAATATATTGTTGGAGTTTGGTGTGCAAATCATTCTGCTATCCACTTCTGTAATTAACGTCAGCTGATCTCATTCATATTTAAAATTATTACCCTTATTGTTCAGTTCCCTCCACCAAATTTTCCTCTATCTATGCTCCTCTCTTTTTATCCTGTCTCCTCTCAAAAATCTGTCTTGCTTCTGACCACTGCCTCCCCAAAACTGGTTCATTTTTATCATCATCCCCCTCCCCATATTTCTTAGTCTCTTCTATTTCTATGTCTCTATTGGGTAAGACAGATTTCTGAGTGTACACACACACATGTGTATATACATAGATACATACATGCATGTAAGTATGCATGCATATATGTGTGTGCATATGTGTGTTTGTGTATCCATACACACAAACACACATACATATGCATAAATACACATACATACACACACATCCACATTCACCTCCACCTCCACATCTACATCTACACGTAAACATATAAATATAATACATACATGCATACACACGTACACATATAAACGTAAACACACACACATATACACACATATATTTTGCAAAAGGTGTGAACAAAATACTGTATCAAAGATGCCAAGATCATCCACTGCACTGTGGACCATCATGAGTTGTCTTGACTTTTATCCTACCACTGGATTTTGATGATCCTGGAAAGAGAGAGTGACTGATGACTTTCTACAACTCTGGCTCTCTTAAATCCATTTCACATGTGATTCAATATATCATAAAACATCCACTATTTCCTCCATCATTGTGAAGTCATTAGTCTTCTTCAAAAACAAAGGACATATGACATATATCCTTACCTCTTTGAACCAATTCCTATGAGAGTGAGATTCAGTCATTAGCCACCACCCCTCCACTAGTAAAGCTCTTCCTTGTGTGCCTTTTTTTAAGTGAGAAAATTTGCCCCAGTCTCTCTCCCTTTCCCCTCTCCCAGTATATTGTTTTACTCTCTCCTACATTATTTTTTCAGAGATTATTCCAATATAATCAACTCACACTCATTCCCTCTGTCTATTCAGACTCCTTCTAACTGCCCCAATAATGATAGAGTTTCTAGGAGTTATATGTATCATTTTCCCATGTAGGCATATAAACAGTTTATCTCCAGTGAGTCCTATATAACTGCTCTTTCATGTTTACCATTCTATGATTCTCTTGAGTCTTCTTTCTGAGTGTTGATTTTTTTATTCAGCTCTGGTCTTTCCTTCAGGAATGTTTGAAAGCCCTCTATTTTTCACCCTGAAGGGTTGTATTCAGTTTTATTGGGTAGACTGTAATGCTAGCTCCTTTGCCCTCTAGAATATCATATTCCAGTCCTTTACTTCTTTAGATGAATGCTGCTAAGTCTTGTGTGTTCTGGAATGTTGCATCATGATATTTGTATTATTGCTTTCTGACTACTTGCAACCTTTTTTTCCCCTTCACCTAGATATCTAGAATTTGGTTATAATATTCCTGTAAGTTTTTAGTTTGGAATCTCAGGAGGTAAGAGGTGGAATTTTTCAATTTTTATTTTACCCTCAAAGCAGTTATCCTTTATCATTTCTTGACATATGATATCTAGACTAATTTTTTGATCATGACTTTCAGATAATCCAATCATTTTGAAGTTCTCTCCCTTCAATTATTTCCTAGGTCATTGTTTTTTTCAACGAGATATTTAACATTTTCTTCTTTTTTTCCTCATTCTTTTGACTTTATTTTATTGTTCCTTGATGTCTCATAGTGTCATTAGCTTCCACTTGCCCAGTTCCAATTTTCAAGGAATAATTTGCTCTGATGAGCACTTCTACATCTGTTTCAATTTGGTCAGTTGTGATTTAAAGCAGTTCTTTGCTTTCAATGATTTTTTGTGCTTTGTTTATAAACCATTAGGCAAATTCTGTTTTTTAAAGTTTTATTTTCTTCAGTTTTTCATACCTCTTTAACCAAGATGTTAATTCTCTTTTCATAATTTTCTTGCATTCCTCATATTTCTTTTTCCATTTCTTTCTTTACCACTGTTAAGTCTTTCTGTAACTCTTCCAGAAATTCTCACTCCCCTTGGATCCATTTTTTTTTTTTTTTTAGGATTTGCTTGTAGCTGTTTTCCCTTTGTTATCATCTACATTTATATTTTGGTCTTCTCTGCCACTGAGGTAGCTTTTTATGGTCTAGTTCTTTTTTGTTATTTGCTCATTTTCTCAACTTATTTCTTCATTTTCCACTTTATGTTGAAGTTGCGCTCTGTTCACCCTAGAGTGGGGTGGAATTGTTCGAAGCTTTAAACTTTCTCATGCTGCTCTTTTCAGAACTAGAGTAGGGGTCCATTATTTTTTGCTTTCAAGATGGTGGTATCCTGGGAGAGGTGTGATTATTGCTTCCCTGTCTTGCACTCTGACCTTTAAGCAGAAAGGACCTCTGCTCATCTGGAGTCACAAGTAGCTAGTAATTTTTTGGCCCTGTAACAGTGACTAGACCTCCTGCTTCCTTCTGACCAATCACAAGCATTGTTCTTTATCATGACACTTTGACCTAAGTTGCTTATGCCCAATAGAGTGGCTATACAATGCCAGCTGCATTCAGTGCCAGCAAAGTGTCCCCCGTGATCTCTTTCTAAGCAGTGTCTGGTCTCCTCACTGTCTCTTTACTGAGACCTCCCAGAGCTACTGCTGCCATACAGATTGCCTCTGGTGCTCCAGCTGTGCTACAGGACTGTACCCCCTCTAGCATTACAGACTTCTCCTGTGGGCTTACCAAGTTGTCTTAGGCTGGAAAAAATGTCTCTCTCTGACCTTTTGTTACCTCTGCTCTTCCAAAATTTGATTTAAACCATTTTGAAAAAGTTGTTTTGGAAGGAATATTGGAAGAATTCAAGTTGTTCCAAGAGTCAACTTGGCTCTACAGTTGACATTCAAACAGTTAGACAACCATGATTTATTTGGCATTTAGTATGTGCCAGATACTGTGTGGGGGGTGGGGATGGGGTTAGAAAGTCAGAAATTTAAAAACTTTTACCTTCAAAGGGCTTATACTCTATCATCCCAGTAAACACATATCACTCCTTTAGTTTTGGGCTAGCCTATCCTTTTCTACGTCTTTCCCTGATGGTAAGCATTGTTCGTCCTCATCCAAAAAGATGGGAAAAGATATCTGTTCACCAAGAAAGTAACCTTCTATAGTTTTAGTTTTTTCCCTTTTCTGGGCATTTTCCCAACCAGTTACTTGACTTTTGGGTCCTTTGTGAAGAGTAGGGTATACTCTGGGGATCTGTAAGCTCTCACTTCCTCCAAGGTGGCACAATCAAGTGTGTACACTGGTATAGGAGTAGGGAGAGATTTTTGTGCCCAGAATCTTAGCACAGTTTCCTCTTCATAACCACCTGGCCTCCGTTCTGCCAAGCCAGCATGGGGGGCTGAGATTCAGATAAATTGAAGGGTCAGGGACACCATTCAGTGGGAGATAAAGATCAGCTGCCCCAGGGCCTCTACACAGAACTGAGGCAAGAATCAGCTGCTCAGTGCCCCCAGGGGTTTTACAATCCAACGATGGATGCGGGTTGCTGCAAGGGCTGCTCTGGGAACGGCTGCTGCCTGCCCATGTGGCCTCTGTGGCCGCTGGCTGAGGCCAGAGGTATGGGAAGGGCCTTCTCCTTCCTGGCCAACTGAAAAAACCCAGTCACTGACCTTTGGCACCTGTAGGTTGAGGGCTCTGAGAACCACTGCAACTGAGACTGAAGATTCTGCCCCCAAGGTCTGCTCCCATCCTCCCAGAGTCGAGCAGTGCTGTGGCCAAGGCTGGGCTGGGCTCTCCTCCACGTCTGGTGGGACAGATGTTTCTCATTGACCTTTAAGGTCACCCTGGGCTGGAAATCTCTTCCACTCTGTTGTTCTGTGACTTCTGCTGCTCTAGAATTTGATGAGAGTCTTTCTTTACAGGTATTTTATGGGCTGTGGGGAAGAGCTAGCATATGTGTGTCCTTCTACTCCGCCATCTTGACTCCGCCCCAGGCTATCCTTTTCTGAGCTTTTTTTCTGTCTTCAATTCCTCTGACAATCTGATACTTAGAGTTCAAGACTTGTTGTCTACTTTCTTCATTTTCAAGGCCTTTCTTTTTAGTCTCATAATTTTAGAACTGAAAGTTCATTGAAAAGCACACTGTTGAAGATTGAGTATTTATTATGAATTTACAAATATGTGAAAAGTGCAGAATTTTACATTTTTAAAAAAGAAATCTCATTAACTTCCTGAGAAGGTTTCCATTTCTTAGAGTGCTCATGTTTCCTTAGGAAATATGATCTTAATATTCCAATAAAGTGATAAATGGCAAGTAAATTCCCTGTGCAATAGAAATTGCAAGATGATTAGCAGCAAACCATAACCTAATAAGTTATGCTATTTCTCACCTAGATGAATCACCAAAATGCAAAGACAAAAGAAACATTCGGAAGTTAAGATTTAGTAGCTCCCTTGCTGAAACTGTGATTAGCATGAGCACTGATTTGTGTGTTCTGTGGCTTCCCGCTCATTAAAACTACTCTGAGCTACCCAACTCCTATTACATTATTTACCAAAGTGAAATCAGATAAGGTCACACTAGTTTATTACTTGTTCAGAGTGAATTTAATTTGCTGTTGGATGCTGGATGGCAAGGCATTTCTGGATGAGGAAGTGTCATGATCTATCAATTTTAATTCATTTTTTTTTTGTTCTGAGATTTGGAATATGATGGATAGTAACAAGTTGGCCAAAAATTATCATAACATGACTTCAATAAAAATAAATATAATCCTGACTTTGTGGCTTTTCCCTGGAAGAAAATCATAGGATCTTAGAGTTGTAAAAGACCTCAGAGTTGCTCTCCTCTAAGCTTCTACCCCATAGTGTAATATCCTTGACAGAGGGGACTTTAGCTTTTGCTTAAGCATTTTCAGCGGTGGAAAGCTGACTAGCTCATGAGACAGCCATTTGAGATAGGTTCAGTTATTATAGCATACTCAATTTTAGCAGACCAGAATGTTTCATTCTAATTTTCATTCATGGTCACCTGTGGTCATGGTGATCAAGTATAAGTACTTTCCAACATAAGAACCCTTGAACAGTGTGTATGTATACACACACGTATGTATGTCTGTGTATGCATATATATATATCTGTATGTATGCATACATGTCATATACAATCATAATTCGATCTATTCCATGAATGTCTATATAAGTGTGTGTGTGTACATGCAAATATCCATTGATTCATCTTTCTATAGGCAGTATGAATTCATGGATAGACAATCAGACAGTTGACCTCAGTGTTAAAGAAACCTGGTTGCAAGTCCTACCTGTGCAGAACCTACTGGTTCTGTTACTCTGGGCAAGTCACTTAACTCTCATATAGCTAAACAAATCTCTAAGGTTATAAATTTTAGAGAAGGTACTAATCTAAATGGATAGAGGGTATCCTCACTGAAAAATCCCACACAATGAAACAGAAATACACACACATACATACTTATGACTTCATTAACAAAATTATAATTTATTATCAGATATTCAATCAATATTTTTGTCATCATGTTTTTCCAATTTAATGATACTTATCATGCAAATATCATGTGAACAAGAAACAGAATTTTTTTTCTTTTTTTCTGTTGAAAATTGATGTTTGTAATCAAAAAGTTTGAAAACCAGCACACTGGACAATAGCAAGCTATTCAATATCTTCTTAGAGTATGTGCCTGGAACCAAAAATACCACTACAGCTGTAGTCCAATAAGTGCAAAACACAGGGGTAGCATTGATTCTTTGATCTGAACGTTTTACTTCTTTAATGCAGCCTAAGTATTCATTAGCTTTCTTGGCAACCACCCTAGGCGATTTATTCACTCATAGTGAACCTGAAGTCAATTAAAACTGCTAGTGTTCTTTTCTTTCTTCCCCTTCTCCCCACATATGAATGTTTCCAACCAGTTTCAACCCATCCAATGCTTGTCATGCTGATTTTCTGAAAACAGTCTCCATTAAATTTCTTTTAATTAGTTTGGCTCAGTGTTCTTGCCTGTTGAAATATTTTTCAATCCTGATTCTTTCAAACCAGTTTATTAATTACTCTGTCCAGGTTTGTGGCATTGGCATATTTGATAAATGCACCATCTGTGCTTTTATCTAATTCATTGATAAATATGTTAAATAGGAAAAAAGCTATGGTCATACTCCAGAGGATGGACCTAGGGGTAAGAAAAGAATCTAATCTCAATAGAATAAAAAGTTCTTAGTGTGTGTGTGTGTGTGTGTGTGTGTGTGTGTGTGTATGATGAGATCTTTTGGCAGTCTGGTAATAGAGCCCTTCTTAAACTACATTCTTATATTCATAAAATAAAATAAACATGATACAGAGGAAACCAATTATATCAAAATAGTTTTCAAAATATATATTTAAAAATGTAGCTTCCATGTTAAGAACTTCTGGACTAACTGATCTCTGAGGTCCTTTTCAACTCTGAGAGTTTATGACTTCATGGGTTATTCCATATTAAAATATAGAGAGCATATTTTTATTCAGAATTTCCTCTTAGATCAGCATTTCCCCAAATGTTTTCTCTTTATTTCACATCAGGGTCCTACAGAAGAATTGAATGAGATTTGAAAAGGCAGCCAACAAACTTCATATATTTAGAAATGACTACAAATACCTTGTCCTTCCTCTTTTCCTTTTCAGGCTCTTTTTGTGGGTTTTCTTCCCAATCTGAAATTATGGTACTTGAGTGGTAGGGCTGTCTTTTCAGCATACATTTGTATCTTTAACACAGCAAACTGCAACATAGTGAAGACTTAACAAATTGGTTTATATTGATTTGAAAATAAGAACAATTTAACAGAAGAAAAGGAATATTCATTTGGAAGGAAGTCGAAAGAATCATTGAGATTTTAACATGGTATTAGAAGTTCTTATAATCTAAGAAATGCTCATGAAAAATTACTCAAGAGAATCCTGAGTGGATAAGTGGAAACTTCACCCAAGATTATCTCTCCCTCTCCCTCAGCATCTAAATATACAAAAAGCATCCGCAAATTATATAAATAGAATAAAACAGAAATCTGAGAAGATATAAATAAGAGAATATATAACAAATAATACAAAATGAAAGATGTCTCCCATTTGGAGTAAGGAACAGCTCAAATGAGAAAAAATTCTTTTATCTCATTCAAGGGGAAACTTCTTGGCCTTTAGAGGAAGAAACTAGGAATACAGATATGATGAAGTTTACTGGCTCCTCTTATGTCTTCTCAGAAACTTTTCCTTCAGCAACCTGAACTAGGATTGGACTCTACCATCTCCTCTCTCAAAGCTGGAAGCAAACTTATTGCTCATTGAAAACTTGAAGCTTGACCTGTCACAGAGTAGGGACTGATCTTTGGAGAGTTCCCAGAAGAGACTCAGTAGGGACTCTCACTTGTAGAGTCATGAAAGGTACTAGTAAAGAGTGAATTTCTTTCCTCTTTCACCAATTCTTCCCCTGCCTCTCACTCATGGAAAGACAATCACTTCCAGAAATAAGGAGAGTCCCATACTAATGCACTTTGAGATAGGGGCTACTCTGATAGGAGTATGTTATCAGAAAAATATTTGGTGACCAGTGCTGTAGAGGAAATTAAAACTAACATGACAGAAATGGTACATTGCATGTGGTTTTGAGACTCAAACTCAAAATACATTATTTAGACATAAACATTTAAAACCTGTTTTCAATAAGTTGTTATTTCTGAGATTAGTCTTTATATCCTTCCCAATGACTCAGAAAGAGCGAGCATTTAATTTGTATATTATAGCAGAATAGTCAAGAGTGCACTTCTGCCAGTATGGGATTCCCTTCCCCCCATTAAAGTTTTAAAAAACTTTAAAATAATCCCACATTGGTCAGGTCCACATGCAGATTTCAGCTCAAAATCTAAGATAATGCTGATCAAGAGGCTGATAGATGACTGGCAAGTCTTTGAGCGGTGTTTCTACTCCCTGAGTGTTCACCAGCGGTAAAAGTTAAAGTTTGTCTTTTCCTTTCATTTATTAGCCTTCTCTATTGTATTTTTCCATTTCCTAAGGGAAGGGAAGATTGATCTTTATTTCAAAATATCAAACAACTCTTTTATCCCAATGAGAGCTGGAAGAAATAAATACAGAACATCTACGGAAATAATGAAAATCAAGAAAACAACCAAATACAGGTAAAGTAAGACAAGTTCATGGTTGATAAATTAGAAACAAGATCATTTAGTATAGTCCTACAGGGTAATTCCATTTTTAGCATACTTTGCCTCTTCAAATTTTTTTGTATGTATTGTTGCGTTCACTTATTTATGAACATGTAGTATTGCCCCAGTAGACTGAGGAAAAACACTAATTTTTGTTTTTTATATCTTTGTTTTTGTGTTTTGTTTTTTTACATATGGCACAGTATTCCGTGCATTACTCAGCAGTTAATCAATGTTAATAGAATTGAAATATACCAAAATCCCATAAGTCTCTACAAATTCCTTTGGTGTACAAGAAATTTATACAGAGACCAGATGATGAGATTCTGAGTCTTACTGAAAGATTCATCTATTAAAGTCCTTTAAAAATATGTATATAATATAATTTCTTTCTGTCATGTCAGTCAGAGAGAAGAAGAGGAAATTCCCTGATGATAAAAGAGGCAGAAAATCTCTCTGGTCTTCTTTTCTCAAATTTCTTCTTAGAACTAAAATGACAGCACAGTTACTAGGTGGTAGATTCACATTTCATTTGCCATGGAGAGATGTACTACCCTTCCTAAGGAGGTGGCTGTGGTTCAGACTTTTCAGTTCAGTTCAGTCTCTTCAGTCAAGTCTGATTCTTTGTGATCCCATTTAAAGTTTTCTTGACAAGGAGGATGGAGGGGTTTGTCATTTATTTTCCTAGTTCATTTTATAGATGAGGACACTGAGTCAAACAAGGTTAAATGATTTGCCCAGGGTCACACAGCTAGTATCTAAGGTAAAATTTGAACACAAGTCTTCCTCATTCCAGCCAGATGCTCTATCCACTGAGTCACCAAGCGGTACATTTCTTATTCTTTTGGAACAGCCATGCTCTAAGCCAATTAATTTCCATTTTGATATTCCAGCAATTATCCTCTGCCTACATCGAAACTTTCATAGTACTTGTAATAACTCTCAGGGGTTAGGGAAAAAAAGATATTTCATGTTTAAACTTCCAGTGAAATACTCAAATGCTGAAAGATTGTCTCTGAGATCTTATTCTTAACACTGAAGAAAAAAACCCTTTAGTGTGCATCCAATAAAGAATATTAACATTAGACATATTTCTCTAACACTTGTGTATTCTTATTTAAAACTTTGTGTACAGAAAATAGATTGCTATTCCATGCCTTAGCACTTCATTACAGTCAACACAATGAAAGGAAGTGAATTGTTGCACATCAATTCAGTTGATCTTAATCATGAGTCCCAAAAAATCTGATACAGAAGAGATGGATGAAATGCTTCAATGCTTTGGCATAACAGCTATTTGATTAAAGGAATTTTTTAAAATATGAAAAGAAATATATTTGGGGGCATGTTTTTCCTTCAATACTGTACTGATCCATTGATGTGGGTATTATTTCTGTGGGTATACATCACACCCCATATATTTTCATCTTGTCAGACTTTTAACCATTCATGGAACTTCAACTATGTGGATCTACCCAATATGCAGGAGGCTTTTTTATGTATTGTGTGTGTGTGTTAATGTTCCATAGGACCCAGAGCAAGACGAGGAATAGTCATATACTATCCCCCAACTCTCGCTGCATGACTGACCCACTTTTCCCCTGAATATCCATTTCTTGAATGATACCCTTTATTCTAATCCTTGTACATAGGCCATGGTTAGAAGTATTTTATAGCCTGCATGCATCCCTTATATACCTTTCTATCAACATTTTGAAAAACCATAAATTTGATTCTTCAGATTTTATTGTTCCAAGCTTGACATTCATACAGCATCATTGGAAGAAGGTTGTCAGAAATGAAAATATGGACTTTTGTGATAAGAATAAAATGGTCAGGAGAAGTATCAAACAATATTAAACAGGAAAAAATTAACTGTATCTCCACAGAATGTATGATTTTGTGATAGGATGTACTTGTGATAATTAAAAGTACTGTTCAGTTTCCTAAATACAACCCAACTTGTTCCTTCCTTATAAGTAATTCTTGCCTCAACTTTTCCAACTACACTGATTAAGCTAGAGAAATGTGATGATTGACTGATAACGTTTTTGATGACATATGATAATAAGGAGTTTTCATCTAGTATATCCTCTCCCCTCTTTATAAGTTAGGGTGCATTCGCATGGCTAATTGTGAATCTGACTGGAAATTCTATAGCATTTTGGATTTTGATGTAAGCAGGACAATATAACATATATATGTATGCATACATATATACACACACACATACATATGCCTATATGTGTACATATGTGTGAATATATATAAATATACATGTACATACATAAATGCATGCATACTTATTTGTATATTCTACCATAAGTTGTATCTGGAGTACCTACTCATTTGCAGAAATTCTCTTTCACTTGAACTCTGTATAGAACATCTATGACAATGGCATTTTTTTCTGGGGTGAATATGTCTACATAATGTATAGTGTGCTTGAATGTAATAAAAAAATGTTCAGCAATTATCTGCATTTACATCTGTCTAGGAGATATGATGATCATCAAGGAGTTATCTAATGCTTATGTTGATCATTCTCAGAAAACTTTTATAATTGTGAGAAAGAAGGCTAATTTGCTGATGGTTATAAATGTTATCTCAATAACCTATACATATATATGTATATATATATACACATATAACACATATTACATATTTTTACTATTCATTTGGTAATTTCCTTCCTTGCTTCTTGGAAAGTGACTAATTAACACTTTCAAGATTGTGTTGCCTCAGACACCCATTCCCTAAATGGGTACTTGTTCTGTTCCATGTGCAATTTCTGTTCTCATGCTCTGAAATGCCATTTCTCCTTCCTGTTAGAGGACCCTTGGGACTGTGGATTTAGAGTTCAATACATTGGTTCATTGTCATTGATTATTAAATTAGATTATCATAGAAATATTTAAAAATCTCTCCCATTTTTCCTTTGCTGATGTCTAGCCATGTGAATTAGTTGAGTTGCATGCCAAACTTTTACATATTTGTTTTCACTTCCACTTCTTTATGCAATTTTATGTGGTGATTCTGTTCATAATCTTCTGCAATCATATGCCATGGTGTTTATAGATGAGTCTGTTTTCTAAGCCAGAATTGCTTTTGGCTAACAACTTGGCTAACATCACTTGGCAAACAGTCCGACTGTTCAAATTTTAAGGAAGTTTTTGGGTTTGTTTGGCATCCTCTTATGATGATAACATCATTTTGTTTCCATTAATTTTTTTTAGGAAATGGTGGTAATTAATCTCTGGCTTTTTTCCGTTTCCTTTTTTTGTCATTACTGATGACTTTTTATGAGTCAGATTGAGACCATAACATTTATATATTTTCTATGCACTAACCTGTCTTCTAACTTAATGTTGATTTTAACCTTCAATTTAAAGGAATCAACCACTTGAACACATACAGTTGATTATTAAGAAACTTCCATACCTAGAACTAATAATTTCTGGGAATGGAGGCAGGGTACTCTATTATGGACCTTCAAGTTGGAAAGAAGAGGCAGGACCTCAGGCCCTATCTTAAAGCAGAGTATTCATGGAGACTTTAAAAATTTGGGGAAACAGAGGTTCAGTCACTGGGGCTATGCCAGAGTTCACTGGCAACTGATCTATAAAGAGTAACCTGCTTGACGCAGTATAGCAGTAGATCCATTGCAGTAGAGATGAATTCCTTTCAATGAGGGAGTGACTGTTCCATTGGCTAAGCTAGAAGTGATATTGGTAGGGTGAAGATTTCATGGTGACTGCTTTAACTTTGAAACCATTCTCCCTAGAGGCCCAAATAATGTAAGTAAGGCACGGGTCACATTTTGAGGGTGTGAGCACAGATGGGTTTATGCCTCTGTTCTTGCTATAATCTTAGTAAATGTTCCATAATAGAAGATAATTTGTGTTAAGGAGTTAAATTATAGTAGACAACTAATCACTGTGTCAATCAATGATATAATGGAGATATTAATTGCAAGTGGCCCATGACTTAGCAGGTGTAACAGAGAGGATCAAGAGTCAGCCTTGAACCTGTGTTCATTACCATCTCTTACATATACTGGCTATGTGGCCTTGGATAATTCAGTCAACCTATCTCTAGGGAGTTTCCTAAGAGATTAACTGGAAAACATGAAAATATTAAATATAGAAATGTTGAATATTATATATTTCTTGTCCATTTAACCTTTTTCATCTTGCTTTTTAATATACTTCTGTTGTACCTTAGATGAAATCTTGCTTACCTTGAATATTTTGATAATAAAAAATCAATGTATGGACAGTAGCAATGTCTACATTACACACATTTCTTTGAGACCTCTTATTTTGTACTTTATTTAAACTAAACAAAGCAACTGCTAAAAAATCTATTTCCTTGATATTTGTAATAGTGAAAAAATCAAAACTCCCATCAAGACACTGAGTGAAAGACTTCTATGTATGTTATTAGTTTCTGGAACATTGCTATATTAGTAACAATTATCCAAACTCTATTTAGAAAAAATGACAAATTTTATAGTACTGTGTGATAAATATCAGGTAAAATTTTATAATTTCCTCAAATTATTGGACCTTGATCTTGATTTCTATGAAGAAAATGCTGTTTCCATATTTTTGACTCTACAGTCACATTGTCTATGATGAAATTATTTTTCCAAGTTAAATAAGTATTGAGATCTTGAATTTATAGCTGTATATTCACTAATGATAAGCTGATATGCTTAAACAATTCTTAAAACTGCATTCTATAGAAATGCCATAAGTAGAAGAAAGGAGGCAAAATCAGAAAATTAAAAAAAAACTGATAGAAAATCCTTTGCTGATGTCTGACAAACGAGCATGGGATGACCAGAGTTCTTGACACCTCTGTCAGGGAAGCCAAAGTTTTGGCAAGGTTAATCATGATAGACAGACTTTTAGATCAGTCTCAGTGATAGATTGTGACTTCTGTCTGAATTCCATACCAACTAGATAATAAATAGTCTGGTCATAGAAAAAATGAGAGATGATCACAAAGTCCTTTTCTTTCGTGTTGATAGAGTAACAGAAGAAAGGGTAGGAAGTGCAGGGTCATTAGAATTTGGGGTCTCATAAACACACCTTAACCAGTATAACAGAGGAGGTAAATAGTCAGCCTCGAAGGAAGACAGACTTGCATTAAATACTACCTCTGACATATGCGGGCTGGGAGACCTAAGCAAGTCCCTTAACCTATCAACAGCCCAGACAGCTTTCAAAGACTTTAAGTTAGAGTCAATATACCAATCTGCAATTGTTGATGGGAATTTCCTCACCCAAAGTTCTCTACTACTGCAATCATTGATACAATTAAAATCCCTATCCTGCTTTAAGTATTAGTAGTGAAAATATATTTCCCCAATGGAGCAACAAAAGGAAGTGATATTATTGTAAGAACTTAACTTTATTAATATTGACATTCTTATAATGAATGGAATCAAAAGTTAAAAGGGAGATATACTGAAATGGAAAGAGGGCTCTCTTTGGAGATACCAATGAAAGGACTGGTACACTTGGTTTTTTCATAAAACTAGACACAAGAAGAAATCCTATTTTACTAGATGTTTCATCACTTTGTGTTGAGATGTTCATAGTAAGCGTAAGACAGAGGATAACTATGAAGTCTACATCAACATAAATGCTAATGTATCCTTCAGAGGATGGAGAGAAAGAGAACCTCTGCCATTACCCTACAACACTAGGCCTCATGTCCTCTAATACTCAGGGACCATAATATGAAGGTACTAGGGAGGGTAGTAAAATATATACTGGAAAATGTGGCTGAATTGTGGTCCATAGAAAAGCCTAGAGCCAAAGTAACATGAACATTTTCTTCAGGAAGAAAATGGTCATGACATGTATCAAATACTATTAAAAAGGAAAATAATTAACCATATCTCAATGGAAAATAATTATTAGTTCTAGATATGGAAGTTTTATAATAACCAACTCTATGTGTTCAAATGATTGATTCTTTAAATTGAAGGTTAAAATCAACATTAATTTAGAAGACAGGTTAGTGCATAGAAAATGCACTTTTCTTGAAGAAAATGTTCATGTTATTTTGGCTCCAGGCTATTCTATAGACCACAAGCAAGGAGGAAAAAAGGCAGAAATTGATTCTTTGGAACTGGTTTTATTTACATGCAAGTCTGTCTCCATAGTCAATCAAAATACCCCTCTTTGCACAAAGTAAGCAGACAGACAGTAGGCATAGCATACCTATGTATGCTCTGAAATAGAAAGCAGAGACATCCACTACACTTACCCCAAAGCAGGCTTATCAAACATCTATATTGGGGATTTCACTGAGCAAGCTCTCGAAAATGAGCATCTCTGGCTTTGTCCTTATTACATGAGAATTGTAGATTTAGAGTTTGCAAAAGATTTTAGGGGGTGATGTAGCCCAGTCTTTCATTTTAAAACTTAAGTAAATGAGTCTCAGAGAGTTTAAGTGAGTTGTCAAAGTTCACACAGTTGGTTGGGTAGAGGAGCTGGGATTCAAACTCAGGTCCTCTTTTTTCAGGTCCATTATGTTTCCATTACACCACCCTGCCTTAAAAATTTTCACAGCGACTTAGAAAGTTGAAGAATGTGAGCCTTATTAACTTTACCAAAAGTGAAAAGGGAGCACCTGAGTGGTACAATGGATAGAGTGCCCAGCCTGGAGTTAGGAAGACTCATTTCCAAATCTGGCCTCAGACACTTACTAGCTATGTGACTTTTGCAAGGAAGTACCAGATCATTTTAATTGCCTCCTAAGGAATCTGTATGCAGATCAAAAACAATGATTAGAATGGAACATGGAACAACTGATCAGTTTAAGATTGAGAAAAGAGTGTGCCAAAGCTGTATACCGTCATGTTACTTACTTAACTTATATGCATAGTACATCATCCAGAATTAATGTGGCCCAGATAAACATCAATAACCTTAGATATTTAGACAATAACACTGACAGCAGAAAGTGAAGAATTAAGAAGTCTCTTTGTGAGGGTGAAACAAGAGAGTGTAAAAGCTTGTTTGAAATTTAACCAAAAACAAAACCAATCAACCAACCAACCAACCAACCAAACACCCTAGGATCATGGCAGTTTGTCCCATCTTGACCTAACAAATAGGGTGAGAAAAAATGAAAGAGCCTGCTCCTTGGAAGGAAAGCTATGGCAAGTCTGGATGTTATACTAAAAGGGAGAGAGACTTCATCTTGCTGACAAAGTTTCATACAGTTAAAGTTATGATTTTTCCAGTGGTAATGTATGACTGGGAGTGTTGGACTTTAAAAAAAGTGACATTTTTAATTTGTGGTACTGAAAAAGATCTTTGAAAGTACCTTGGGCTTCAGGGAGATCTAATCAGTCTACACTTAAAAAACTTAATTCAGACTATTTACTGGAAGATAAAATACTAAAGCTGAAGCTTAAATACTTGGCCACATAATGAGAAGACCAGACTCATTGGGAAGGACTGTGATATTGGGAGAGATTGAAGGAAAAAGGAGAAGGTGATGGCAAAGGATAAAATGAATAGATAGTTTCATAGAATCAATGACCACTTTGGGAGATAGTGGAGGATAGAAGACCTAGCTTCCAATAGGCCTCAAGATGAGTTAAACGTGACTGATGACTGAGCAACTGCAAAGAAACTGAAAAACGGCATGTGATTAAGTGAAAATGACAGCAAAAGCCAAGGTTACTATTAGCATTCTCACTTTGGAGACCATGATATTTTGAACTGGAAAGGGCCTCAGTGGCACAGAGTAGCCCATATCTGAAAAAAATCCTCTCTGCTATGAACCTAACTACTTGTCTTCTACCGTGTGCTAAGAGACCACCAGGAAGAAGAAAATATCCATATTCAAAGCCTATTCCCACTATGACATTGCTCTCATCATCAGGAAGGTTTTTCTAATATGAAGCATGACTTTTTTTCTCTAGAGAAGAATCAAAAGAAAGGATTTTTATTAGAAAAATGAGTGAGTATAAATGAATGTTCTCTTCTTGCCCCATCTACCCAAGGTCAGCTTGTTTTCCTTTCTGTCACTTAAAATCAGTTGAGGTTCTGCCCAGAAATACTGAGGGTCTTCCCCTACCAGACTGATTTTTTTTTAAAAGGCCATTCTCTGTCTCATTTCTGACCTAGGTTTAATCATTGATCAGATATTGTCTCAGTGAAACTAAAACCTGTTAAAGATCTTGGATTAAAAAGGCCAAGGTATCCCATTGCATTCAGGATCATCTCTAGTCATTCTAATCTCTATCTTGCCACTGGACCCAGATAACTCCAGAGGTGAAAGTGAAGCTGGTGACTTTGCATAGCCCTGCCTCACTTAAAAGGCAATTCAGTTGTATATCATGGCTTCACCTCCCTGATGTACCCTTTGAGAACTAAGGGCAAACACAGCCACAACGAAATAAGCAGTGTTGCTTTTCTGGTTTGGGAGGAGTAGCTGATCAGTCTCATAAAAGAAGTAAAACCCTTCTAATGGTAATGTTTAGGAAAACATCTATCACATGAACATGAAAGCTGAGTTTCATTGATGAACTTTTAGAATCATAGTCATTCAGTTGGAAAGCCTTTTGTGGTTGTGATTAGGTACATCTTCCCATCCAATTTAGAACTCTTCCATTTGACTGGTGTTGGTTCACATTTTTACTTCTTTTCATCAAGGAACAAGTACCTATAATTCTTTTTCGGTACAAATGCAATACCAAATGTCTTGAAAGTTTTAGTCCTTTTTTGTTCTTTATAAACGTGAAAATTTGGGGAGAATTAGGATTATCATAGGATAGGGCATTTAGAGAGAGAAGGGACTTTAAAAATCATTGTCCTCATTTTTTATGTGAAGAAACTTGAGGACCAGACACTTTAAGCCATTTGACCAGATTCAAAAAGCTAGTAAGTAGCAGATGCAAAGTAGGTCCTTTGACTTCAAATCTAGCAATCAAAATCATTATCCTAGTCAGTATCAGAGCAGAGACTTGCACTCATGTCCCTCTGACTCCAGAGCTCTTGGAAACTGTGAAGGAAGAATTGATAGAAAGATGAGTAGAGAAAAAAGGGAGAGGTTGCTTCAGGGAATTTAGGAGGTACAGTCTGAATAACTGGTAGAAATTCTATTAGTTATATTACTTTTGAATTCATCTTTGAATTCATCATCACAGATTTAGAGCTGATAGGAGCCCAAAATATTATCTGGTCCAACCTTCTTATTTGCCATATGAGATAGACTTGCCCAGAATCACATAGGTAATTGAGTTAACAAAGGCAAGATTTGAAACCAGGTCCTTTGACTCCATCATCTGAGTAAAGTTTCCATGCAGAACTAGTAAGTAGTAGAAAAGGGATATGAATCTGGTATGACTCTTTAAGGAAAAATGAGGATAAGTTTGGTCTCATTTTACAACTCCACACAATATTTTGCCTTAATAATGGAATTCTTAGCAAGGGAAAATACTATTTTTCCAAATAATATCATAATCCATTACATTTTTCTTATGTGGACTTTCTCAGTTCACTATTGTTTTCTCTTCCAAATCTTTATACAGTCTCAGGATATAATAAATATTTGTTGAATGAATGCATGCATGAATAATTTACTAGTTCCAAAGTTTTTTGACTTTTCTACAAATAATTTTAATGAAACACCAAATTATGATTTTTCTTTCTCTCTAAGGAGCAAACACTTTTAGTATACCAAACAGATCAAGGAGAAACCTAAGATTCCTTTCATTTAAACGTGCAACAAAAATGATATAATAGTGGGTCTTTGGTTACACTATATGTAATAATGTGTTGAGTCCATTTAAAGTCAATTTCCCTGATATCTTGGCTGCTTATAGAAAGGAGCTCTGTCCTGGAAAAATCTGCTGGCTTGGCAGAGGAAATGCTATTAAAATAAATTGGTTGCCAAGTGTTTATTACCTTTTATGTTTGCCTTTCATCATAATCTTTCATAATGTGTTTAAACAATTAATTGCCATAAAATTGAGCCTTCTATTGCTGGAAAGAGGCACTAGGTTATATTTAAGGCGCTGCAAATCTTTTTTTGGGAAACATGGAGAAAAGACTCATATTTATCATTCATTCAACTTAGCATTTATTGAATATTCATAACTTAATGTTAACAATCAAAAAGACTCAGAATTGTATCAGGAGTATCAAGTGACTTCTGCTCTTTTATAAACTGTTCAATGAGAATTATTTCATCTTGGTGAATGAAATTGTTGTAGGACTGCTAAGAGGTATTTAGCTATATTTGAAGCTATTGGTTAGCAATCTAAGTCCTGTTTTAAATATAATTTTCTAACCAGTTCTTTTCTTTATTTTCTTTTATTTATTTTCAGCATTCTATAACCACTTCCATATATCTTAGATTTTTCCCCTCCCTCCCTCTACCTCCCTGCTCCCTCCCTGAGATAGCATGCTGCTTTATACAGGTTCTACACATACATTCCTATTAAAAAATTTTCACCTTAGTCATGTTGCATAGAAGAATTAAAATGAATGGGAGAAATCATGAAACAAATTAAAACATAATACAAAAGAAAATGATCTGTTTTATTCTGCAATCAAATTCCATAGTTCTTTCCCTGGATGTAGAAGGCATTTTGCCTTAAGAGACTATTGGGAATTATTTAAGTCCTTGCATTGCAATGAAGTACTAAGTCTACCACAAAAATTTCTTGCACACTGTGGTTTTTGCTGTGTACAGAATTCTCCAGTTTCTACTCCTTTCACTTAGCATCAGTTCATACAAATCTTTCCAGGCCTCTCTGAAGTCTTCCTGTTCATCACTTCTTATAGCACAAGAGTATTCCATTACAATCATATACCACAATTTGTTCATCCATTCCCCAATTGATGGGTATCCCCTTGATTTCAACTTTTTGGCTACCACAAAGAGAGCTGCTGTAAATATTTTTATACATGTGGGACCCTTTCACATTTTTATGACATTTTGGGAATACAGTCCTAGAAGGAATATTGCTGGGTCAAAGGCTATGCAAATTTTTGTAGCTCTTTGGGCATAGTTCCAAATTGCTCTCCAGAATGGTTGGATCAGCTCACAGCTCCACCAACAATGAGTTAGTGTTCCAACTCTCCCACATCTTCTCCAGCATTTACCATCTTCCTGTTTTGTCGTGTTAGCCAATCTTATAACCAGTTTTTTTCTTGATAGAACTATTATGAAATTTCTATCTTCAGTTGACACCTGTAGTTAAGACATTAGCAGTGTAGGTCTTAAGTTACTTGTCCAAGAATTTATAATCCCTAACAATTGTTTCAGAATTCCTAGTGGTTTCATCCGTCCTAAAATGAATTATGCTTTCTTGAAAGATAATATAACTAATTACAAGGGCAATATGTGACAGAGTAGGAATATTACTGAAATACGATTGCATGAAAAATAATGCATCCATCACTTCATTTGCCTCAGTGACAATCTCATATCTCAAGAGTTAAAGGAAGCAAGATGATATTCTGTATTTTATTCTGACCAATAAGGATAGAGATATGTAATAAATCAATTAATCATTCAAAAATATACATTAAGTATCTGTGCTAAGTTCTGGGAATACAAAGATGCATATGAAATATCTCCTGCCCTCAAGGAGTTTTTATTCTATTGGTTATGGGATCTCAATAAAGAAGGAAGAAATAACCATTTTTTCAAGAAAGCATGCAGATAACTTCATTATAATTTGTTCAAAAAAATAAAGAAATCATTGGACAGACTCAGGGATATATTTTGGAAAATTTTACTTTGATATGTTGTGTAGATGTAGAATTACTACATTAGATTATTGAATTGTGATCTAGTGGATAAAGCAATGCACTTGGAATTTAGGAGATTTGGTTTTGAATCCCATTTCTGATATGTACTTGCTTAGTGACGCTGTGCAAATCATTTAACCTCTCTGAGACTTAGTTCCTTCATATATAAAGTGAAAGGCTTAAATCTGATGCCTTTTCAAATCCCTTTGAGCTCTAAATTTTTGGTCATTTCCTTGAATAAATGAATGACGTGATTATTTAGAAAATTAAGAAAATCATCATGGGGAGTGAGCATGAGTTTACTGCGGAAAAGCCTTACCAACTGCATTTTCATTTTTTAAAAAGAATTGCTAGCTTGTTTGATGTGAGGTTGCATTGTATATATTGTTTTCAGCAATTTATTCAACAAAGACTGTCATCATCATTAGCAGCAAACATTTATTCAATGTCTATTACATAAAGTCGTTATACTGGCATTAGAGATACTAGTAGGTTACAAAAAAACCAACACAGCACAGTTTCTGACAAGAATTTTAAAATGTAGTTGTAAAAACTGGATTATTAGAATAAAAAAAGATACATAAAATAGATTCCTATCTTTACCATTGCTTGCATTAAATATGCAAATTTTAAATGGATTACCAGAAGAAAGGACATGGACATATTATTTCTGAAATAAAGCTCACAGGCATTATTTCATGTCAATGAAAATTCTGGTTAATTATAGTCACTTTTTCAAAATTAAAGCAACAAAGAAAATTCAATTAAGTTACACTAGAAAATAATACATGGTTCTAATCAAGTTGAGACTAAAAAAATGTATAACACCATAAAACTGTGTAACAGCATTCAATTTAGTGTGAATGCATAATCTCAATTATTTCAAATAGAGCTGAAAAACTTGTTCACAGAACAAATCCCTTCTTAATAAAAGGATTTGTTCTGTGAAGTTTGCAGTCAGTGAAAGGGTCTCATTTGAGGACATAGAAGGCTATGTGTGGCCTTGAGGCCTCAGAATCCCTACATCTGTGAACTAGATTGACATTATCTATATAGATTTAGTAATTAATAAGATATTTTATTTCAACTATCTCTTTAATTGATTGATCATATTTCTGTATAGCAAAGAACATAATGGATTTCATATTAGGCATGATCGTTGAGTTGAGTTATTTTTCAGTCATGTACAAAAGTTGAGAACCCCATTTGGAATTTTCTTTGCAAAGATGCTAGAGCAGTTTGCCATTTGCCCCTCCAGCACTTTTTACAGATGAAGAAACTGAAGCAAACAGGGTCACATAGCTAGTGTCTAAGGCCAGATTTGAACTTCCTAACTCAAGCTTTGGCACTCGATACTCTGAGCTACCTAGCTTCTCAGAGGAAGAAAGAAATAAAGAAGGAAGAAATAAGCATGATGGTAATGCACTTATTATTAACATAAATCTAAAATATTCACTACTATATTCTCTTCTCAGAGGATGACACAGTTCAAACACATTATCATGGTAAAGAGCCACCTGTTACCTGGAAATATTCTGAATATTCTGATATTAAAAAAATAGCACCTAAATTTGTAATTTATTTTACTTTATTATGAAGGATACCTCTCAGCCTATAGTTAATTTAAAAGGAAAATGTTTTTGCTCCAATCTAAAGCTTGTTGTACACTGATAGGAACACGTTAGGCCAGGGCCTCAGGCAAGGGCTCTTGTTAGTACTATATTACCACCTAAAACATTAGATTTTCTTACTAATTTGTTGTCCCGCCTGGAACAAGACTTACATTCAAAATTGATATCTTTTGTATTTGTTATTTTTATTATATTTTTAGAAATACATAATTTATTTATTTTTCAGTTCTCAATATTCACTTCCACAAGAATTTGAATTCAAAATTGTCCCCTCATCTCTCCCCATCCCCCACCCCAGGACAGCATAGACCTCATCCATCCCTTACCCCAGTCTTTCCTCCCTTCTGTTACCCATCCCTCTTCCATTCCCCTTCTATTTTCCTGTAGGGCAAAATAGATTTTTATATTCCATTCCCTGTGTATCTTAATTTCCAGTTGCATGCTAAAATAATTTTTAATATTCATTCTTAAAATTTTGAGTTCCATGTTCTCTCCCTCCCTCTCCGTCTACCCTCATTAAAAAATAAACAATTCAATATAGGTCATACATGTGTAAAATGCAAAGCACTTCCATAATAGTTATGTTATAAAACACTAACTACATTTCCCTTCATTTATTCCATTCTCTCCCTTGACCTGTCTTCCCACAATAGTGCTTGCTTCTGGTTATTCCTTTCCTCACTTTTCTTTCCCTTCTCTTATCTTCACTCTCCTGTCCCCTTCCCCTTTGCCTTCCTGCAGGGTAAAATAGATTTCCACATCCAATGGAGGGTGGGTTATTTTCTCCTTAAGCCAAATTCCATGACAGCAAGGCTCAATTATTTCCTTTCATCTCCCTCATCTTCCCTTCCTTTATAAAACCTCTTTCTTCTCTCTTTTATGTGAGATTTGCTACATTCTATTCTCCCTTTCTCTCTCCTAGTACATTCCATTCAACAGTAAATTTTATGTTTTTTAGGTATTCTCCCTTCATATTCAGCTCACCCTGTGCCCTGTGTCTATAAATACATATTATAAATACATATATATGTATATATATATACACCCATGTACTTATACCTACTCACACATATATAACATACATATACATACATACATACCCATACACACCTACACATATATATTCCGTCTAACTACCCTAATACTGCAAAAGGCCTCATGAGTTACAAATATTATCTTTCTATGTAGCAATGTAAACAGTTCAACTTTAATGAGTTCTTTAAGTCTTCACTTTCCTGTTTACTATTTCACATTTCTCTTGATTTATTTGAAAGTGAAATTTTCTATTCAGTGCCATTCTTTTCAACAACAAAATTTTTTTTAATTAAAGAGGTCATCCATCCTTTGATTCACCTCTTAAAGAGTTCACTGCATGGGCTTTACCTCACTCAAAGTTAGAACCTAAAAAGAACTTAGCCTAAACTGACCAATGTCTCCCATTGTGTGCCAGGTCATCTCTAATCATTGTGATGAATATCTAATCAACGGACCAAGATGATCAAGTTACATCATAATTTCCCTGATGTCATGATCCTCTTTGAAAACGAAGGATGAACACAACAATCTTGCCTAGCTTACATCACTGGATGAGTATTGCTTCAGTCAAGGTGAGACCTGTTAAAGACACTAACTTAAAAGGCCAATGCCTCTCACTGCATCCTGGGCCATCTCCAGTTGCCCTCATGTATATCTTGCCACTGACCTCAGATGACTCTGAAGGAGAAAGTATGACTGGAGACTTTGCACAGCACTCCCTCACTTGAATCCAATACACTTGCATGCCATGTCATCACCTCCCTAATGTCATGGTCCTCTGAGAATGAAGGACAAACAACAAGTCTTAGTTGCCTGGTGCTCTTAGAGAGAGTTAAATGATTTGTCCAGAGTCACACCACCTATGCCTTCCACAGGCTGCACTTGAACCCACATTTTCCTGACTCAGTACAGTACTCTAAATAAATTGATAATATTGATGCCCCCTGTCCTTCTCACTCTCCAGTGTTTTAAGAGATAGGATTCACAGTATGAAAAAAATTGATGTTTGCAAAGTGCTCTTGTTCCATATTATTTACAAGAGTGTACTTGAATATAAATATGAGTTGACCTATACTTGATGAACTTCTCCTGGTCCATTATCATGGCAGATTCTGACAGGCCCAACGATCTGTTTTTTGTTCTCATTTAAATTATTCTTTCTTTCCTTTTTTACTTTTTTAATTTGAGGAAAGGAAGTGATATTTTTATTTCTTACTAGTTATGGACTTAAAAGTCATAAAATTATAAAGTTGAGAAAAATTGTCAATTTCTAAAAGGTTAAATGTAGCAAAATTAGAGTGTCCGAGAAAGGTCATGCTCTGTATGCATTCAGTTTTAAAAGGTAGATAGCACCAGCGGGGAAATCTGCAGATGAGTACTGAATGAAAAGGATTTGGCAATGACAGAGGCAGCAAAGTAGCCACAGCAGAGAAGTTTTCTTAAATTTATTTTTATGGTAGTCCTAAACTGGATTTCTTTAAACAGAGACTTGAGTGTTCGTTACACAATGAAATTTAATGATTTTTTTTAGGGTGTGCAAGTAATTTGGAGAAAAATCAGTGAGTGATACGATCTAGGGCTTAGTAGTAATCTGTTCTCTCTCCTCAGCATTGAATGGTGTATGAAAGTCAAGTGTCAGGTAAGCATTTGGTGTTGGCCTTGTCTCAAGAATACCCTAAAAAAATAAAATGAAATAAAGACTGAAATTTCTGGAATGTTTGGCTATTACACGTTTTCTTGTGTGGTTGGTGATTGGCCTTCCTGGCAATAAGATGGGTATTTCAATTTCCTCAGGTAGCTTGAAATAGCAGTGAGCCCCAAGACAGAGAAGGAAGAGTTGTATCTGGGAATCCATTAAGCCTCTACGATTGTTCCCTCCCCAGGAAAAAACAAACAAAACAAAAAAACTATCTTCACTGAAATTTTTCTTAAGTGCAGATTTCCTTCTCTATCTTTGTAAAAGGTAATTATACTATTATTTCAGGAGGGAATCTGTCTTGTCGGTATCTTTGAGGTGGCTTAAATAATGAACATTTTTCAGTAGGAGATAATCTTAGGGGTTATCAAATCCCTGGATAGTCAGAGGAGGAAACTGAGGCTTTAGAAAGAAATGCAAGATGCTTTTCTTAGCGTTACAAAGAGATTGCCTAACTAGTCAATACTTCCACATAGGTCTATTGCCTCCTGATCTGATGCTCATTTCAACATGTTTTTGTGCCACCTACAACCATGAGTGAGATAATTTTTCTTTTCCTAGATCAGGATTCAGAGAACAGACTTGACAAATGTTTCCTACAGATTTTAGTAGTACAAAGCAGAAAGATAGGGTGCAGTTTTCTTGACATCACTGTCATTTTATTAGTGAATAGATGTTATTGCACAGGGCAGTCCATGTGTACCTTGCATCCTGTGACATTCCTTCCCATGATTTCCCATGGATCTTCCAGAAATTATCCTCTTAGAATTTTATAAAAAAATTAAGAGGAGTCATGTGGGTAGGTAGATAAGTTAGATAGAAGACTGCTATTTAAAGGACAACTTTAAATCACATATACCATCTAGAATGTATGTTAGTATTCCTAAAGTTTTAAAGAAATGTGCTTTTATTTTAAATTTCTGTTTCCTAAAAGAGAGTATGGTATGGGATAGAAAACATTGATTTCTATAGATATCTAAATGTAAATCTGTGTAATTGGAGATCCGTATCTCTGTCTTAGTATCTTAGACTTATCTATATCTCTGTATCTGTATTCATATCCTTATCTATTTATGTATCCATTTATCTATGTATATACCTCTCTATATCATTTTTATCACTCATCTATATCATATCATATCACATTATATCACATCAAACCATCTTTGTACAAAGACATTTACTTGAATGGATCATTATGTATGGAGCACTGTATAAGGAATCAGGAAGACCTGAGATTGAATGCAACTCAAATCTTTAGTATGCAACTTTAGGCAAGTATTTTAATCTCTCTGAACTTCAGTCTTATGATTTCTAAAGGGGAATGTTAATAGTATCTACCTCAGAGGGTCATTTTCTGGTTCAATATGCTTAAACTTACAAAATTATTCTCAAACCATAAAGTGTTATATGGATGTGAGTAATTATTATAAAACACTTGGAAGGTTACAAAGATAAATAGGTAGCCCACACTTGACTCGAGAACATGTAGTTCCTTAGGATTAGGATTGGAATATAGGAGGTAATCACTAATGATAAATTTACAGTTATCCAAAATGAGGTGGTATTCAGAAATAGTAGGGAAAGGCTAATCATTACAGATATATTGAATATAGTTTAAGAGATTCTGTATTGCCCAATATGGTCTGCCAGTCAGAAATCTGATAGAATAGCTTCTTGTTCCTTGAAATTGTTGTGCCCAGTTAATATCTCCAGCCTGAGTCCTTTGATTTAATCTGGTCTTGAGGACACTAACTTTTAAGGAAAAGATATAATTGTCTTTGTGAGACAGGAACTTAAGGAAAGCTCTCCTTCACTTACTACTAATCCTGGGCAAGTCACTTAACCCCAATTGCCTCCCAAATAAAAAACAAAAAGAAACAAAAGGTGGCCTAGCCTGTATGTGCTACCATAAAAAAATAATTCTTAAATCAGAGGACCTAGATTTAAATGCCAGTTCTACGGCTTATTGCCTATATGACCTTGAGAAAAATCTCAATCTCTCAAAACCTCCATTTTTTTCCTCCAAAAAAATGAACTTGATGACTTCTAAATTCCTGCCAAACTTTGAATCTAAGAAACTCATGTGAAATGATATTCTCAAATGTTAGCTTTCAGAATGTTGGAATGGGGAAAGTGACCATCCCATTGTACTCTGTGCTGGTTAGTCCCTCTCCAGAATATTGTATTCAGTTTAGAGTACCATTTCATAGGAAGGTCACTAATGACAAATGTAATGAGGAATACTCTTATGAGTAGAAGTGTATTCTGATGGGTAAGGTTAAGAAATGGAGGGTTTACAAAATCATGTTATTCACGAATCAATGGAAAGAACTAGGGATATGTATATTCTAGAAGTGACCACAGAAACAAGAATATGGTAGCTCTCTTGTTGTACAAGGGGATGAGATCTCTTTAAAGAAGGTTACAATTTTGTAATCCCAGAAAATGAAAGTAGTAAGAACAGGTGGAAGTTGTAGTGATGCTAACTTTGACTGTTTTTTTTTAAGGTTTAGCTATTTTTGGAGCAGTTTTCAAAAAATGAAATAGACTGCCTTGAGAAGCAGCAGATTCCTTTTTCCTACTGGTATTCAAGGGAACTCTGGGTGATCAGTTGTGAAGGATGTTGTAGAGGGAATTTCTGTTAAAAGTATGTTATCTCACAAGATCTCTGAGAATTCTTTCAAATCTCAGATTCTGAGATTCTATAAAATCACACTGACAAACTGATGATGTCAGGGGAAAGTGTTCTTTTCAATTCTTTCAATTGTTCACCTTTATATAAACCTTTCAGGATTGTGGGAGAGAGTTGGAGAGGGTGGAGAGATATGGATGGGTCAGAGTCTGTGTTGTTGGGGCAGCATGCCTATCCTTGAGATTACAAATCTCTTTGATTATGCGAGTATGACTGTAAAGAATTTTGTTGATATCTAATTTCTAGGTTATGTAATAGACTTTTCTGAAGTTTGAAAAATATGTATTTTTTAAAGATCTCCACTTGAAATTTTCTCTTGAATTTATGTATTTTCTTGAAATTTAATCTTTCCCAGTTCATTGGTTTAATTTCAAAAAATAATTAGATGAACAAATAATAATTCTGCAACTGTATGTGAGTATCCTAGGATGAATAAATTATAAACACTTCAATGAGTTGCAAAAGGAAAGGGACCAGCTGGGTGCTTCAAAACAGATGGATTTATTAGATGGAAAAAAAAACCAAAACCTTGTCTTGTCTTAAAAAATAACCACCAAATAGAGTAGGTCCAGTTTGTTGCCTTTGCAGAAGAATCATTCAAGAGACTATTTCTTCTTTGCATGTATTGCTTCTATGAAGTAACTATAGTTATGCGTAATCATCTACTGATTTTGCTCTCTTCCCCTGTGCCTCGGTATTATCTAGTTGGATATGGGCATGTTAGCATCAAACAAGTCATTGTTTAAAAATAACTAAAGATGTATACCATGGGAATAGACATTTTGATTCATAGATTCTTACTTTCTCTTCAGATTTGTCATATAAATATCTAGGAATTGAGCTGTGTTGATGTTTATCTTCAATTTGGCCATCATCTATAATTCTGAAATTCCTCAATTGGACCATAATCTTTTGTTCATTCATTTCTTTCTGTAACTTGCCACTCTTTAACCTCTTCCTCATCTTCACCTGCTTGGGTTAATCCATCACTTCATGGTTTCCCAAGGTATCATTTTAGCCTTATTTTTCTCCCGTCAAGATTTTGACTCTATAGTAAACCAGTTCACATTTATATTTTCTTCTATTATAGACATTCCTACTCCCCCTTAATTCTATTGCAATGCATCCCTTTGCAAAGCAAGCATATGTATTATTTGTTGATTGAAACTTATATACTGATAAACATAGAGAAAATTGTACAACTGTACTTACAAATTTAGTTTATGGAATGTCATATCAAGTGGGACCTCACTGTCTCATGAGAACCTTTTAATCTTACCTAATTGACTCCATGTCCATCTATCTTTGGTGGCTTCTCTTCTCTCTTTAAGCAATTATACTACCTTGATTCCCTATTTTGAAGCAGAAAACTTTTCATACTTCATTTGTTGAGAGAGGGAGAGAGAAAGACAGACAGACAGAGAGAGAGAGACAGAGAGAGACAGAGAGAGACAGATAGAGAGAGAGAGAGAGACAGAGAGAGAGAGATAGAGAGAGACAGAGAGGCAGAGACAGACAGACAGAAAGTCAGAGAAACAGAGGGGGAGAGAGAAGAAGAAGAAGAAGAAGAAGAAGAAGAAGAAGAAGAAGAAGAAGAAGAAGAAGAAGAAGAAGAAGAAGAAGAAGAAGAAGAAGAAGAAGAAGAGGAGGAGGAGATGGGAAAGAGAGAAGAGGAGGGGGGAAGAGAGGGAGACAAGGAGAGAGAGACCTTTGGATAAGAATTTTTGCTTCTCTCTAGTGAATTATTTCAACTCTCTCTTCATTTGCTCCATTTTAGAGGACCTTCTGCTCGTCAATGATAATGTTCTACATATGTCCTTGATCCTTTTTTGTAAGGAACTTGACCTTTATATCTTCCTCTTTTCTCCCTAGTTTTCCATATCTCCTTATCCTTATCCACTGCTTCCTTAATTGCCTGCTGCTCTCACTCAAGCTTTGAAAACAAAAGTTTGATTTAACTTGATAATCCTAATCCCCTTGCACTACCATTCCATATCTCATCCAACTTTTCCAAACCCACATTGCTAAAGGGAATATACACACATATGCATGAATGCACATACTCATACATGCACATCTACGTATGCACATACACACATATGTATGTCTATGCACAAAGACAAAATCCATATAGGCATGTCTAGATACATACATGCCTATATGCACAGACATGTGCAGGTATGTATGTATATATATGCACATCTATGTTTTCATATGTGTATGTGTAGCTGTATTCATATGTATGTGTGTACACACACATATCTGTTGCTTCAGTTATCTTTCTTCAAATTTCCATTTCACCCACATTGCAGACTTATTCTTAATGTGCTCTCTCCAAGGTTATGAAATGGTTCTAATCAGCCATCAGATCCAAATTTCTTAGTCCTTGTCCTTCTTGATTTATTTGATTTGATGCCAATGACAACACTTCCCTTCTAGACATTCTCTTCTCAATGTATTTTCATATGACTCTCTCCTGACTTGAGTACCTAAGAGTATGATGGTTATCTCTAAAAGAAGGCTATATAATTCCTCTATAGAAATAGTAATCAAAAAGTAAGCCCAAATTTTAGGCTAGAGTTACTTTACTTGGATTTTGTTGGCTGGGTATGGTTATTGACTTAAAGAACTTCACTTTTTAGAGGTAATTCCTGCTATTTTACTCCAAGACTACTAAGTAACCACATTGAATATTAGTTATCTTAATGTGTTATCTAAATTATAAGATTAAAGTGCTACAGACTTCATGGATGATAGCCTCATTTTCTTTACATGAATAAAGGATATATGAAAGAAATAGATCAGACTCAGAAACTAAAACTTTGTACTGATTTTGCAATTTGTGTCACACTCAAATTAAGCATTTTGATTAATGACCTCTTTGAAAGTTTGGTAGGTTGGATAATAGAACCTGATTCAATTACAATATGGACTGATTCATAATTATCTCAAATCGTAGGCTGTTGGGAAACCATAAATATGTATAAATTTCTATTAAAATTTCTCCCATTTTCATTTTTTTCATTCTTCTCAAGTGCTTATAGTCAAATAAAATAGAATCTTCTTGTTTTCTAAAATGAAGTTTTTTAAGAGGGGAATGACAAGAAGATATTCGTAAATGAATCAGTGAACTGAATTTGAGACACATCATTAGATAAGTTCTTTCAGAATCTGAAATATAATTGAACCATCTATTTTTAAAAATTTTATTGAAACTTTATTTTTCATCATTAAAGTTATGCACAGTATCTTTATACTTCTCCTTCCCACAAAGTCATATATATATCATAACAGTGTTTTTTTCTAAGATGAGAGAGAGAGACAGAGAGACAGAGAGAGAGAGAGAGAGAGAGAGAGAGAGAGAGAGAGAGAGACAGAGAGAGACAGAGAGAATCAGTACAATTGTTCAATACATTGAAAAATTTTGAAAACTGTTAACATCTCTGGTCCTCTCACCTCCACGAAGGAGTGAATTGGGGATGTATCCTCACATCTCCTCTTTAGAGTCATGCTTCATATTTATATTTTTCTAAATTTATTTTTTTTGGTATATGGTTGTTCTTTGTATTTACATTGTTGCAATTATTTTGTTTACTGTTTTCTTGAGTTTGCTTACTATGTTTTGTGTTTATGTAACTCTTTTGAGACTTTTCTATAGTCATCACACATATCACTTGCTAAAGTTATTTTCTTTTAATATTTCTTTAGTAATACTCGAATCTTTGGGCATTGACTTTATTTCCATTTTGTTACTATCTCAAAAAGTACTGCTATAAATATTTTGGTGTTTAAGAAGACTTTCTTTTTATCAGTGAAAGCTATCTATTTGCAGTACGTATGTTTACCTAAGGTTATAGTAACCATACCACTTCACCCTCCAAAGCAAAACTGCATACAAAAGAAAAACTAAATAGAAAATCAAACTAAGGGGAAAATATGGAGATAAGATTCACTGAGAGTAATGTGGTTTTTTTAAAGTTATATGCACAAATAAGGAAAATGAAACAAGGAAAATTTCTAGAATTCTGAGAGTTTATTCACCTCAATATTATTTGAAATTTTGTTAAGTCTCATATAGTGCAAGGCATACCTTATTTGGAGTCGGAGTCTAGAGTGAAGATACTAAGTCTCCTTCTAAATTATGTAAACTTGAGCAAGTCACTTAGAATTATGGAATTTCAACTGGTAATTAAACTTAGAGATCATATTTTCTAATCCGTTTACTGGAGAGATAAGAAAACAATGGCCTTCCAAAAGTTAAATTATTTGTCAGATCTATTGAGGCAGTAAGCAGCAGAATTTTGGCTACATTCATTCCTTCATACTCCACCTTGGTATCCTGTTCAGTTTCTGTCTGTAGCAATTCTGATCATTTCTTTATTTTAAGATGAGGAAACAAATTCAGAGAGGGTAAGTGATTTACCCAACATTGCCCAGCTTTCTGTTGATAGGCCAAGAATCTAATTCTCTTGATCCCCAGTCCAATATTTTTTCACTAAATTATGTATGCCCTTCGTTTAGAGAATATCTATTGGATAAAGCTAGTCTGTATCCAAATGAAAATTTCCTTTATCTTTTTTCTTCAAAGAAGACTTAAAAGAAAAGCTAAATAATCTACATTTAGGTTACCATATGATATATTTTCAGCTTTATTATTCTTATTCACATAACTTCTATATTATATTTTATATAAAATCACATAATTTTAAGCACATGTAAACAAAAGTGACTTGCGATGTGTTAGATTAATTTGAAAAACTTAAGATATGACATCTTACTCATCTCTTTCACAGCAGGGTAGGAAGTTTGCTTAGTGATTTTTGAAGAAATGTACTGAATGTGGTGTTTATAATTTGTATAAAAACAGTTTTCAAAATATACAGAATGAAACAATGGTTCAGATTGAACCAAAAAGAAAACCTCACATCATTTCATGCATTTGAAGGAAAGTGGATGGTGAATAAGTGTTATTCTATTATTAGGCAGTTAAAATGTCTTTTATAGGCAGAAGGTGTTCTAGGATACACAAAGAAATTAAAATGCGAAATTCTCCAAAGTGGTACCCTAGATATTCAGGTGCATGACAAGGCTTTGGACAAAGGAAAGTAACAGCATGAATGAGCAATGAAAGTGACAAAACTAACCTGGTTTGATTTTATTTCAAATTAGCAAGACATTTTTTCTTTGTTGAACTCATTTATCAATAAACATGAAAATAGCAACTGAGTTTGTTTCATAGTACACCATTTCCACTTCACTTGAGTTTAAAGGCATCCTATGCATTGCCCTCATTTAAATGTTACCCATCAGAAAATTCCTCATTCCCATTCACTTTGTTAGTTAGCTGAAGACAGACAATACCAAACTTACATTTAACAAAGTTAATGATGGGTTTATTTTCTTTTTATCAAGGGAAAAGAAAGAAGCTGGAGACATTCAGTTTTGCTGGAGGAAAAACAAAGAAAATTTCATCAAAGAATACATAAAGGCTGCCCTTGAAACAAGTGGTTTACATTTTAAGAAACAGAGATGATATTGGTCATGATAGACTGGCTGCTGGCCTGGGATTTCTTGAATCAAAGGTACAGTCACACCAGGAAGCATCTAGGTAATTGCCCAGGGTTGTGATCCATGACGGCAGAACCTCTGACTTTGAGGATCCTTGCTGACCAGTTCAGGTAGGAGACTGCAGGAGCATGTTCTAAATCGCTTTGAGGATCCTTGCTGACCAGTTCAGGTAGGAGACTGCAGGAGCATATTCTAAATCACTTTGAGGTTAGACAGCATCACTATTAGCTTTGAACTGATCAACCTGGTTTCACATCCCCAATAAACGATAACCAACACTGGTCCTAAATAGCAATTTAGGTCACTTAACAATTAGCAACAGACAAAACAAAAGTACTCACTCTGTGTTTTGCCTCTACCTTAGTCTATGCAATTCTGTAACCGACCCTTTGTTGTCAGTGGTGGTGGTGGGGCTGGGGTGGTAGTAGTAATATTAATAATAATTATTAACTATAACATATAGCACCTACTATGTGCTGGACACTGCTAATCACTTTGTAGTTCTTTCATTTGATCCTTACAAGTCTGGGAGTTAGGGGCTAATAGTATCCACATTCTACAGTTGTGGCAACTGAAATAAAGTTTAAGTGACTTGCCCAAGGTGTGTCTGAGGGAAGTGTCTGAGACCAAAATGGAACTTTCTGACTCTTTCTAAGTCTGAGTCTTAAGAGATTGACTCTATTTGCTTCAGCACGTAGATGCAAGAAAGTGAGGGACGCAGCAGTGAGGACAAAAGTGTGCCTCCCTCCCTCTCTTCCTTTTTCCTTCCCTTTTTTTCCTCCCTTCCTGGCTTCATTCCTTGCTTCCTTTCCTCCTCTCCTTCCTTTGATTCTTTTCCCTTTCTTCCTTCTTGTTTTTTTTTTCCCTCAGTCTTTTCATCGTTCCTTCTTTTCTTACCCCCTCTCTCCCTTCCCTCCTTTCTCTCCATTCTTTTCTTCCTTTCTGGGTTCCTTCCTTCCTTCCTTCCTCTTTCCTTCCTTCCTTCTTTCTTTTCTTTCTTCATCCCTTCCTTCTTTATTTCCTTCCTCTCATTCTTTCCCTTCCTCTTTCCTTCCATTCCTTCCTTCCCTCCATTCCTTGCTTCCTTTCTTTCTTCCTTGTTTGCTTCATTTTTCTTCTTTCTTTCTTTCTTCTTTTTTCCTTCCTTCCTTTATTCCTTCCTTCTCACTTTTTCCTTTCCTCCTTATCTAGTTGCTCCCTTCCTCCTCTTCTTTGCCTCATATTCTTTCCTTTCTTCCCTGCTTATTTCTGTTCTCTCTCCTTCCCTCTCTCCCTCCTTTCCTTCCTTGCTTCTTTCTTTCCTCTCTCCTATTTTTTCTCTCATTTCCTTTCTTTGGTAATTAAGATGTCTTCACTCTTATGTTCTTTTGTTAGAGCTTGCAGAAGGAAGTATTTCAAAAAGAAACAAGCAAGCGACTGCAATCAGAACAGAATGCATTGGCTCTCTAAGCAGGCAGTGGAAGTAGTGAAATTTCTACTTTGTTTTGAAGATGGTAGAATGCTTTGTACTGTTTCTCTCTGGGAAGTCATAGATAAGTTGGTTTTCAGGACTTGGCGAAACTGATTTTTCAAGTACAGATTTTTCTAGAAGAAAAGTGAACTAGGAAATAATAATAAGAGATCAATAATATTTTCTTCTACATGTTCAAGCTACTCTGATTGAAAGAATGAATATAACTATGGATTTAAGAGGCTGATATACCTCTATATTTTTAAGGAGGCTGTATCCTAGTAAGTTCTATGAAGAAGAGTAAATCTACTGACCTAATGAAGTTATCAGATACAGAACAGAAGGAGATGCTTATGTTTTTCAAAACGCAGTTTGTCAAGTAGACATCATAGCACACACACATGAACAAGCACATATGTGTATATATGTACACACATACATATATATGCACAAACACAAACTTATACACATATACGTGTTTATATGAATGTGTGAATAATGGATCTTATATATATACATGCATATACACATATGTATTAATACACATACTCACACCCACACCAACACAAACATTTATATATACACACACCAACACAAACCTCCACATATACATATGAATGTGTGTATAATGGATTATATATATATACACACACATGCACATATGTATACATTTATACACACATGCACACATATATACATACATACACCTACTCACATACATATGTGTATGTTTGCATATACATATGTGTGCATATATGCATATACATATGCATACATAAGTATATATATACTTATGTATGCCTTTGTATGTATATGAAATGGATAGAAACACACACACATACATACCCATTATGTCCATCTTCGACAATGTAAGAAAGCTAACAGGTAATGATTTTATAGTCTTAGAGATTTTTCACTGATAGGATGATTCTGTCTAACAGCTCTATGAATAAGATGATTTCCTCAAATTATAAAGCAAAGGGTTACAAAGGGATCAA
This sequence comes from Bettongia penicillata ogilbyi, assembly GCA_023548195.1. Classification (NCBI taxonomy): domain Eukaryota; kingdom Metazoa; phylum Chordata; class Mammalia; order Diprotodontia; family Potoroidae; genus Bettongia; species Bettongia penicillata. The sequence continues at coordinate 8,700,780 of JAJHZJ010000008.1, forward strand.
TTTTATCATTTTAGTCAACAATTCATACATCTTACATCACCATCAAGCCCTTTTAAATTATCATCTCTCTGCTGCTGATTCAGATATATATTATATATACATATGCATACACAAGTCTCTCTGTCTATATACACATATTTATATCTGTCTATCGTATCTATATAGATCTATCTATAGATATCTATATCTATAGATATGCATGTGTGTGTGTGTGTGGTGTCTGTTTTGCTCTTACTTTTAATCATCTATTGGATATTGTGTATTCTCTTAATTCTTAAACTCAACACATCCAAAGGAGAAATCATAATCTTGTCCCCTCCACCCTTCTTTGCTCTTTTCAGCACTCCTATTCAGCACTACCATTGTCTCTGTCACCAAAGCTTACAACCTCAACCTGAGAATAAAACTACACAGACTTACCCTACATATTAAATCTGTTGCAAAGTCTTATTATTCCTACGTTTTCAAATTTCTCATCAATGCCCTGTTCTCTTCCCTCATGCAACCTTCAACCTGGTGCTTTCTTGCATGGCTTGATGCCTAAACAATTTCAATGGCCATCTTACTACCTAAAGTGTCTCCCTACTGTAATCCAACTTCTGTTCAGCTTCCAAAAATGATTTGCCTAAGCTTATGTGACACCATAGCAACTCATGCAAAATAAATTCAATTTGTTTCCTATTACCACCTGAAACAATTTTTTTTCAGAAAAAATTCTCTCTTTTGCTTTTAAATCCCTTCATGACTCTATATCTTCTTAAGTTTCTACTCTTATTAATCTTTAGTCCTTTCCATGAAGTCTATGATCAAACCACGCTGCCATGTTTGCTGCTTCATGCTTTGGATGCTCCATCTCCAGTTTCTGTACATTTTGTAGGGCTGCTTTGTCTGTAATACTCTTCTTCTTCTTCTTCTTCTTCTTCTTCTTCTTCTTCTTCTTCTTCTTCTTCCTCTTCCTCTTCCTCTACCTCTACCTCTTCCTCTTCCTCTTCTTCTTCTTCTTCCTCTTCCTCTACCTCTTCCTCTTCCTCTCCCTCTTCTTCTTCTTCTTCCTCTTCCTCTTCTTCTTCTTCCTCTTCCTCCTCCTCCTCCTCTTCTTCTTCTTCTTCCTCTTCCTCTCCCTCTTCTTCTTCTTCTTCTTCTTCCTCTTCCTCTTCCTCCTCCTCCTCCTCCTTCTCTTCTTCTTCTTCTTCTTCTTCTTCCTCTTCTTCTTCTTCTTCTTCTTCTTCATTTCTCCCTCCAGGATTCCCTTCAAGATTTAATTTCAAAAGTTAGTATCTTCGGGAAGATTTTCCTTTTCCTTCTTCCTATTTCTGCCTTCCCTTTGACTTACTTGTATACACATGGATATTTGTGTGTTGTCTCCACCCACCATTATGACATGAGCTTCTTGAGGACAGGGGCTATATTTTCTTTTTTTTTGTATCTTCAGCACTGAGCATACTGCCAGGCAAATAATAAGTACTTAAGAAATGCATACATTCATTTGTTCAATGTACATTTAGAATGGTAGATTTCTCTTCACTATGTGTGTTAGGTACTGGAGGAATATGTGTGTGTATGTATGTATGTATGCATATTTGTGTATATATATATATGTATATATGCCACTGTATGCCCACAAGAATACTAAAATCTTTTGAGGGTAATAAAAAATTCATTAAAATAAATAAAAACTGATAAGAATATTATCAAAAATATGTTCTGACATGAATCTAATCAATGTCCGATTTAAAAAAATAATTAAAATAGAAATTATGGAATATAATTCAAGTGGCTTTAACATAACTGATTTAAATGAGCTATGGATCTTGAAAAATGGGATGGGTAAAAAGGAACCAGCATCCATGGTAAGTATTATCATTTGGTTTGGGAATTTAACACATACAAATCAAATGACACAATGGAATGTAAATAGAATCTGAAGCATCCCTGTCAGAAAACATTTAATTTCTTTGCCAAATAAATAGATGCACATGATGCATGACAATACTGTAGAATATCAGCTCATTTGTGAAAACTTTTGGGAAATCATCCAGTCATGATGAATTAAGAGGAGTCAATATAAGGCCTCTCTCCCTCACAACTATTTCACAGAGACTCAGAAAAAGCACCGCACTTAATCTTGATTGGGAAATCCAGAACAGCAACAATGAAAATGAGTCCTTTTATTTTATTTTTTAGCCAAGATCAGCACAGATAAACAAAGCAGTATCTTCATACCCTGTTTAACCAATAATGCTATGTGAATTAATTATAAATACATTTATCTTAGTAATAAACAGGTGCCTGGGGCTGGATACTAGGGCAAAAAAATCCATGATCCAATGGAGGCTCCTAGTGCTGTGCAGGAAGAAGAAACTAAAGTTTTGCCACTCATACCTTAGATCTGTGGCGCAGATCTGCTTAGAGTGGTGGTTCAGGGTAGGGACTTGTCCTCAGAATGAGGTTGTGTGCTGAAGATCAGAGAAGGAAAGCAATCCTCAACTTGTATAATTGTGATTACATTAAATTAAAAAAAAATTACACAAAGAAAACCAATGCCACTGAGATAGAAGAGAAGCCGAAAATTCAGAATTTTTATACAATGTCTCTGAAAAGGTCTAATTTCTAAAACATATAGAGAACTGAGTCAAATTTATAAGAATACAATTAATTCCCCAACTGATAAATGATCAAAAGATATGAACAGGCAGTTTTCAGAGGAAGAAATTAAAGCTATCTGTGCTAGTCATAAGAAAAAATGCTCTAAATAATTATCGATTCGAGAAATGCAAGTCAAAACAACTCTGAGGTACCATACCACACCTATCAGATGGGTTAACATGACAAAACAGGAGAAGGATAAATGCTGGTGTGGATGTGGAAAAATTGAAACACTGATGTGTTGTTGGTGGAATTGTGAGCTATTTCAATCCTTCTAGAGAGCAATTTAGAATTGTGCTCAAAGGGTTATAAAAATGTACAGACCCTTTGATCCAGCAATACCACTTCTAGGACTGTATCTCAAAGAGACCACACAAATAGGAAAAGGACTCATATGTACAATAAATATTTATAGTAGCTCTTTTTGTGGTGGCAAAGAATTGGAAATTGAAAGGATGCCCATCAGTTGGGGAATGACTGACCAAGTTATGGAATATGCATATATTGGAATACTGTTGTGCTATAAGAAATGATGAGCAGGCAAACTGCAGAAAAACCTGGAAAGACCTGAATGAACTGATGCTGAGTGAAGTGAGCAGAACCAGTGGAACATTGTACATAGTAACAGTTGCAATTTTTGATGACTAATTTAGACTTATAGGCTTATGTCTTTTCAGCAATGAAAAGTTCCAAGACAACTCCAAAGGACTAAAGATGGAAAATACTGTCCACATCCAAAAAAAGAACTATGGAATCTGAATGCAGATTGAAGCATATTATTTACTTTCTCTCCTTTTTTTCCTTTTTTTTTTGTTTGTTTCTCTTTTCTCTTGTGATTTCTCTGATTCACTCTAATTCTTCTTTACAACGTGACTAATGTGAAAGTAGGTTTAATATGAATGTATATGTAGAGCCTATATCAAATTACATGCCATCTTGGGGTGGGGAGAGGGGAGAGATGGGGAGAAATTTTGGAACTCACAATCTCATGGAAGTGAATATTGAAAACTAAAAAAATAAATTAAAAAGAAACAAACGAGAAAGAGAGAAACTGGAGAGGGGAGAACCTTTGAGTTTGTAACTGGAGTGAACAGTCTGATAGTGAAAGGAGCAATATAATCTGAGGAAGCAGACACAGTTAAACTGGACAAAAAATGCCTGGGCACAATGTACCTCTGAGGTATGAAGACTTATCTAACTGGTCTTGGTCATGAGGAGAAAAGAATGTAAGTTATAGTTCACTTTGAATATGATGAAACTTCAACTAATATTGTTTCTAGAATATTTTGCTAGGCATGACTTACAAAACCAAGCAAAAGGTCACCTCAGATTGTTCACACGCAGGGAACAAGAAATTACCCATCTCCTTATGGTAGATAGCAGAAGAACATTTCACTTTTCTCAACTAGGAAGCAAAGGGCCAAAGAGCCATAACTTTTGATGGAAGATAACCATGACCCAGTGCAAACAAAAAAAACAGCATTGCTTTTCTTTTGGTATTACTATGGCTTGGATGGATATAGGAATGAAATATCTAACGGAAGGAGAGATGTGATTTTTTGACATGTGAGAAGTCGACTTCTCCAACCTCAGGATAAAGATTTGTAGTGAAGGATGAATGTTTTCATGGACATCAAATAGGCTGACAGATGGTCCCATCTTCAACTAAATTCACTTGAACTAATGCATAAATACTACCATCAGGATATCATCAGAAAAAGGAGCTTTCTTATGTAAGTCACTATGGACGAGTCTTTCATAAATACTTTATAGTACATTGCAAAGTGAAATTTTTCACTTGGTTTGAAGAAACTAAATATCCATAGAACTGAAATAGAAAAACAAGCTTCCACCTGATACCTGTTCGTTTCCAAATAATGAAACATGATGCCACAGTTTTGAGGAAAACTTTGCTTTTCATAAAATATTAGGAAAAAAATCCCCAACACAATAAGAATTCTTAATTATGAGATAGTTGCAACAGACAAGAAAAATTACAAAGTTCACCTAAATGTATCATTATTCCACTTTGTACAACAGAAGGAGCTTCTGGATTAAAACAGTGATTGTTGACTTTTGAAATAATGTCTTGTAGTCAGTAAGAGAAATAATAAAAAACATATTGCTTTGAGAACAACAACAAAAGTTGTATTAAGAAGTGAGGACTCCAATTAAAATAAGGATGACAATTGCACACTGATATCCTACAGAAGTTCGGGTAGTTGCACCTCATCATGTTTTCACTCCTAAAGAAAATAGAAGTTCAATACTGCAGGGGGATTACTCACTAAGGTATCTGTCATTTTGCCCTAAAGTCGCATTTTTAGAGACAAAGTAAAATTCATCAATAGTAGATTATACTAGATGAGATGAATAATCCAAGAGTTTAGAGTTAACATTATTTGATAATAGCAATCAATCATATGGAAATTAAGAAAAAAAGTGAGAGTATAAGAACTATTAAGCCAGAAGCTAGATTTACATGAGTTGCAACAGGCCAACCCAGAGTGATAATTTATTCATATAGCCAAAGAAAACTTGGTAGTCATGTTCATATACTAAATTCAACTATATTTTGCTATGCATTCTATAATATTTATTCCTATTATTGAAATATATGCTTTGTAGTTAGATAGATATGCTGCTATATAATACTCCACATATGTAATGTATCTATACACAGAAGTAGGTAACATTATGACCGTTTTCTTAAAACAAATCTTACATATGAATTATTAATGTTTGCTTATGTACTATATAATTGTGTGTATTTAGATTATAGTTAATAAATGATATTTTTCTGATATTAATATCTATTTGTGTGCAGAGTGTTTATGTGAGTATACATAGTGATATATATGTAGTGGTATAGTTAAATGTGTGTATGTATGTATTTATCTAGCTATTTATATAGTCTTGAATTAGAATGTTTGCTTTTTGCCTACATAGTGATTAAATAGAAAAAAAAGGTTTTATAGATCCAATACAAAATATTTATGTACTAACATAATTCAGATTTTTGTTATAGAATGCTTTATACCACTCTCCTATCCTGGATCTTTAATTTGCAGAGAAGTGAACATTATTCACTACAGAGAGGATGTAAGGTAACACTATTTTCTTGTATGAATACATTAGATTGTTTAAAGGGATACAGAAATAATATGGGAAATTTACAAAATACACTTCTGAAGAAACACAACCTCCAAGATGAAAAGAGTTGATGCATTTTGTTATAAGACCTGGATAGTAAAGCATCTGATGTCTAATTTCAACAATTTAGCATGCCTATAGAAAGATTTAGGTGGGGAAGCAGCATTAAGAAGGGATCAGAATTGTACCTGAAGTAAGGTATAACATGATAACATGATTATATATATATATTTATATATATATATATATATATATATATATATTTTCACTATTCTAAAAAAGTTTTTTAATGCTCCGATGGTGGACAAGACAGAGATATGGAGTGCATGAAAGTATACAATTGGAACATTGTTGAATACTGTCAGAATGCCCCCAACTGGAATAGTTATTGTTATATAGAAAGACAAAGTGAGTTGGAGGCTTGAAGAAATTCTCTATTTCAGAACTGATTGAATGACCATAGTGAATGGGCAACCATTAATGCTTACATTTAAATTTGGATCAGAGTCTCCAGCGGTATGAGCTAGAGGTTTGAGGTTGGCATTGTACTATTTAATATAGGTTTATAGATTGTAGCTGTACAACTAACAATGGCCTTCCAGGTAACATTGCATAATTCCTTCATTTTTGTAGATTAAAAGAAAAAAGAAAAATGTAAATTAGCAGGGCTAAGTGGTTGGCCCAAGTTCACAAAGTGACAGAACTGATCTTTGATCCAAGATGCTCTGACTCCAAAGATTACGTTCTTTCTATTTACGCACTGCCTCAGGGAAGGGAGTCATACTTGGTACTACCATTTAGGAAATGTTTTGATATTCTCTTTTTCACAGTCCTACATTGTCCCTCTATGAATTGTAGCTGAGACTCACCCCAAAAAGTAAGTGTGTTCAAGAGATGGATGAACAAGCAAGGTCTTTCTAACATATCTACACCATTAAAGTAACTAACTGCCTTTAATTTCTAAAGGCAACACTGCAGCAGAAATAGTGCTATAACATTCATCTTTTCTTCAAGGAAATGTGCTTTAATGTATGACTTTGATAAAGACATACTTATGATATTTGTAGATTACATAAAGGTGGAGCTGTTGTTCAGTTGTGTCTCAGTTTCCATGACTCCATGATGGAGTTTTCTTGGCAATGATATTGGAATGGTTTGCCATTTCCCTCTCCAGCTCATTTTACAGATAAGGAAACTGAGGCAAACAAGATTAAGTGACTTCTCCAGCATCACGCAGCTAGTAAGTGTTTGAAGTCTGATTTCAACTCATGAAACTGAGTCTTCCTGATTCCAAGCCCAATGCTTCATTTACTGTACCATCTAGCTACCTCATTTAAAGCTGGAATGAGATATACTAATAACAATGGCTAGAAGGTTTTTAAAGTATTTTCCATATGTCATCACACTGGATTCTCCTGACAAATCTTTCAAGTAGTTGTCATCCCCAGTTTACAGATGAGTCATCTGACACTGAGAAAACTTAAGTGACTTGGCCAGAATCACATTGTTAGTAATTCTCTGAAGTAGGATTTGAATTCAGATATTCCTAATTCTAGGCAGATAAGTGGCACTATGGATAGAGGCCTGGACCCAGAGTCAAGAAGATTTGAGGTAAAATCCAGCCTCAGATACTTAGTCAGCTTTATGACCCTGGGCAAGTCACATAACTTGGTTTACCTCAGTTTCCTCATCTGTATAATGAGCTGGAGGAGGAAATAACAAACCACTCTAGTATCTTTGCCAAGAAAACCCCAAATGATGGTCTTGAAGAGTCTGACACGACTGAAATGACTGAGTAACAACAAAAAATCTTTCTAATTCTACCAAACATTCTGTGTCTTGCACTGGTCTGCCTCACCAAAGCAGAAACCAAGAAAGGTTTGGAGAAGCCAAAACTCCAGGCTGCATCTAATTAGATAGAGATAAATTTAAAAGATCACACATGTGGTACAAATATCAACTCAAAAGTGTAAGATTGGAAAGGAACAGCTAGATATGAGAACACCTGAGTAAAAGATGAGAGAGGGATAGTAGACTGGCCACTCAATGCCAATGGCATGGTTGCAGATAAGAAAATTAAAGCGATCTTTGATTACTTTAAGAGACATGCAGTGTACCGTCTAGAACTAGAGCTCTAAGGATGTGTGCTCTAGGCTGATCACATCTAGAAAACTGTATTTAGTTCTAGTTATGACATTGTAAGAAGCAGGTAATCAGAGTCAATCTAGAATAACAAAGGGCCTAGAGTTCATGTCCCGTGATGAGTGTCTGAAAGAACTGGAGAAAGGTTGCTTAGAGAGGAGGAGTTAGCCAGAAGCATTAGAATTCCCTTCTAGCATTTGAAGGTTGATTCTAAGTTAAAAGAATTCTTTTATTGGAATAAGAAGTCAGAAAGCAATGGATGAAAGTTTTACTGGGTCCACCTTAAGCTTGATGCAAAGAAAGCATTCCTAACAATTAAAAGCATCCAGAAATGGAAAGAATTGCCTTTGTAAATAGTTGTCTTCTCTTAACTAGAGATCTTCTGGCTGAGATTGGATGGCCTCCAAAGTCCCTGTAAGTGATTGCAACTAAATATAGGGGCCATATTCCCCCACCAATCAGGAGAATATTCAAGTAACTTCCATTTTCCAGTTTCCCATCATTCCGCACTCCTGAAAGGGGCCCAACTTCCTTGTCACCACTATCCATAGCATAATGAAGAACTGGCACCAATGTGGAGATAAGCTCTAGAGCCTAAAGAACCATTCAGACAGTAGGTTTTGCTTCTAGTCCATGTCCTGAAGCCATCATTCTCGAAAACCATACCTCTGGATATATGACTGGCAACTGCATCTCTAGGTGCTGTGGCCATACTTACTGAAAATCCAGTAAAGAAAGTCCTTGGCATAGTCCAATGTTTTGCCTTCAGGAATGGATTGAATTTAATTAGTTAAAAGGCATCAAAAAAGCTATATTCTTCTGTTTTTCCACTGTATGCTACGTAAGTTCAATAGGATTTCCCTAATTTGCAACTGAAATTTCCTAATCTCCTTTTAGAATGTGAGCCTAGAGAAGTGATTAACTTGCTTTTCTATTTTTATACACAATCATTCACATAGTGCTTAGCAATAGGTGTATGTATGTATTATGTATATTTGTACACATGTGTGTATATATGCACACACATATATGCATACACACGCATATATATATTTGCTTTATCTGTCCATTCATTCATTCTACCATTTGGATGAAAGACTATTTGGATGTCCAAGCAATCCTTGGTCTATCATAATTGTAGGAAATTTGAGAAAGCAGGATAAAGATTTTCTTTTACGTCTATCATAATGTGACTGGCTCCAACTGCTGCAACCCAGGAATGAAGGGCTGCTTGGTTTTCAAAGGAAGCATTCCTTACACAACAAAACAATATAAAGCATTTAAGAGGCACTTTGTCTCAGGCTAAAGATGCTTGAGGATGTGGTACCAAATGATTTGTCAACCCCTGCTACATCAAAGGCATGATGTGTCAGCTACTACAGAAGTCATGAACACTTTCTGCCATAGTCAGTAGAACAAACAATGGTCTTTTAAAGAATAACTGTCTTCCCTTGTCCCACTGCTTAAATTTCCACCAAACATTCTATTGTTCATGGTTTGATTCCTGTGTTTTTCTGAACTTTGTACCTAATATAATGTTTTGCTTTTGTCTTTCCATTACGCAGTCTTTCCCCCTCTGAGCTGACTATGTATGCTAAATATAACCCTGAATCCTTCAAAGCTCCTGTATTCTTAGGAGATGTCACTCTCACCCTCAAGACTACATTTCCCAAGAGACCCCTCAAAGGACCTTCTAGGTCCAATCGGCAATATGTTTGCCTATTCAATTTATGTCTCCCGGAATTTTTTCTCTGCTGACCCATCTCCATCCTCGTTATCTGATGAGGGTCCCCTCAAAACAGTGACTTCCTTTCTTTTTCTAATGATGCTAACTTATCAGACTTGGGCCATTCTGGACACTGGAAAGGTGCTAGCAATGTACATGCCAGAATTTTAATGCTTACCAAAAAAAAATTATTTCTTTGCAATTTCTAGTCATTCAAATATGCAAATGTGAGAATTGCAAACACAATAAAATACCTGACTTTTCATCAATATCATGTAGCAAAAACACTCTTGAATTTCTGTCTTTTGGCCTAAACAATCCCCAAGAACAAACTCAGATGATTACAACAAATTCTTGAGGATGGTAGTTTCTGGCATACGAACTAAGGGTTGTAAGTCACAAGCTACCACAGGATTTTTAAGATAGCTGGCTCTCAAACAATAAGTCCCTGAAGTTTACACACACACACATACACACACGTATATGTATGCATATGTATGTGTATATATGTATGCATATATGTGTCTCTGTATCCATATGTTATGTGTGTTATATACTTATCTATACACACTCATACATATACATGTATACATACTATATAGATATGCATGTCTATGTGTATATATATTTATATCTTACATATATATTTATGTGTACTTTTTCTAAACATTTTTATAGAAGATAGTTATAGCAAAGAAAACTCTGGCAAGATTGATTTTTATATTTTTTAAGTTTTGTTTTTAAATTTTGAAAATTCCACAAAGCTAACATTTTAAATTATTATGATCTAAGTATTTTATTTACTCAATGCTATTGTTTGCTTTATTATGTCTCCTGATTTAGTCTGGCTTAAAAAGAAAAACAAACATTAGCTAGGCCTGTGAATAGTGAGAAGTGAACAGTGAATTTGAATGGATGGTATGGATGGTGAGCTTATATATGCCTTGAGCCTGTGTATGGCATTAAGAAACCTGTGCTTAAGGCAGAGAAAGGTTAATGTAATGGCTATCCTAGAATATAGATTTTGAACTAAATGTGGCTGTATAGGCCATCTAAACTATACCACTCCCACCATTTTACTTTTGAGAAACTGAGGCATAATAAGATTTTAAGTAACTTGTTCTGAATTACATAGCAAGCGTGTAAGCAAGGTAAGCTCTGAACTCTTCTTTCTCTGACTCAAAATTTGCCAAAATTTTAAAATTTACATTTTGATCAATATGTTCTGGCTATATGACAGTAATAACTAATATTAGTGTAGTGCTTTAAGTAACAAATCACTTTACACTATTTCTTATGATAGGACTTTATAGTAAACTACCCATGGTAATAAAAAAATGCTGCTCTTGGCTTTTAACTGGCATATAATTAAATTTCTATAAGAAAATATCTAGGATTTTTTGCTGTATTGAACACAGAACAGAAAAGGATGGAATTTTGTGTCATGTACAATTTCCTCCCTAACCCATTAATGAAATATAAAGTTTCCAAGATTGCTTGTTGTATGGGAAACCCGTGTTTCTGGGAGATAAAAACATAGAACTAATTGTTTATATTAGTGCCTTTAGGCCCAGTGCTATTTTATATGCAAATACAATGGAGCAATTTGTTTTACATGTGTATTAAGTCAAATGGATCAAATTATCTATGAAAGGTGAACTAGGATGATAGGCCATTTTATTCTATTAGAAAATAATTTGCAATTCAGTATTTTATCCAAATCTAATTGAAATGTATTCGTGCCACTGAAAAGCAGTGATAAACAATACATAAGGATGGTGGTTATGAGTTGATAAAATATCTAAACTCACTAAATTAGAAAACAGTTTGCAACTAGATGGTTTAAAACAACGTAACTGCATCCACAGAGGAGGTCAAAAAAAATCATTGAAGATGATGAGGGCAAAGCCATGCAATGTGTCATGTCATATTATTATTGCAGGCTAAGCGGTCTTCCGTGGAGTGATAAGAATATAATCTCTCCAGTTGGAGATTTGGTTTATTTGGTAGCAGGGAACAGGGAGAACTGGGCATTCAAATTTGTAGGTTCATTATCATCCAATGTGGGGCCAAAACTCCCATCAATGCACAGCACTATGAAGTTTATTGACTGTGACAAATAAACATAAACTTTGTTATGAAGTTCAGAATTTTACTGTCGATTCAGAAAGGAGGTAGCACTCCCAGCATGACAAAGTCATAGCATCATTAAAATCATATGACTGTATTTAGACATCGTTCCCCTCTCCCTTTCTTTTTGGTTGCTGCTACTCAAAACACGGGATTTCTTTTTGGAGAAGTGAGAAGTAGCCTTCTAGCAAGGATAACTCCTTATAGCTAGTATAGAGATTTAAAAGATGTAACAAAATGGTTATTCTTAACACCTATGGACCTGCTGTTCTCTTATGCATAAGTACTTTAAAGATTGATGATGTCTACGATACACATAAATATGGGTAACTTTGCACAGGAAACAAATTCTTACCAATCTGTGGCTTAGCAGCTGTCTTTTGAGTTGGTACTCTGCCTTCCCCAGTCCAAGCACATCCCAACTAGGTAGTCTGGTTATGAGCCTCTATAAACCTGTTGTTTTTAAGTTGTTTTACAGTCATCTCCAACACTCTGTGGCTTCATTTGGGGTTTTCTTGACAAAGATACTGGAGTGACTTACCATTTCCTTCTCAAGCTCATTTTACAGATGAGGTAACTGAGGCAAAAAGGGTAAGTGACTTGCCCAGGATAACAGCCACCAAGCATCTCAGGATGGATTTGAACTCAGAAAGATGAATCTTCCTGATGCCAGGCCCAGCACTCTATCCACTGTGCCACCTAGCTGAAAGTAAGTACAAAATTACTTGGTTTTTGAATGACAGAGTATATCAATGAAACCAAATGCAACTGTTTTATAACTTCTAAGGGACTGCCAAATTTTGAGTTCTGTTGACATGGTCTTTCAAAACCAAGGATCACGAGAGGAGGACTCTGATGAGACTTGAATTACTGTTTTTGCCTTTATTGTGCAAAATGTTTATGTTACCTCTATAAGGAACTTCAAGTCAGCACAATCCCTCCACAAATGCAAATTGTCTTCTATACACTCTTACTTAAATGTTATATCTCATTTTAATACTTTTGCTTTTCATTTTCATATAGTCATTTTCTAAAGGGATGACCATGAAATCATCAATTATGTCTTAGAATCACAACTTTCAAAGTTGTTTCAATGGAATTTCCCCTTCTGTTCTTCTTTGCCCCCTTTATAAATAATATAAAGCTAAAAAGAGAACAATACTTATACAGTAAATGAAGTGACCACATTATCGAAAGAAGTTTTCTTTATCGATTCCCACTCCTATTATTTCAAATCTACAGCACCACACCATGTGGTATGCTGAAATATTCTTTTTGTATGTATTGCATATTCTGCCCACAAAATTGTCCTGTCTTTGGTATAGATCAGTTTCAAAATGATAAATGTTTATTGGAGAAGAGTCCACAAACTTTTGATGTGTATTTTTAATCATTTATCTTTTGATCTTTAATACTCCTGAGGGGTGGGATGAGGAAGCAAATGACAGGGGTTTATGAGATATTACTGAAAGTCCCTATGAAGCCCAAATAAAAAATATAAGATTATCAGATTATTACTATCATAGAGTTTTCTCAAATCATGAAAATTATTTTGTTGTATACCAAGAATTTTTTGGCTTTGTCATTCTTGTGAATGTAAAAGTTAATATCTAGTACTTCATGGCAGAATGGTGAAGGACAGGGCATCTAGGCTATGGTTCCCCATTTGTCCATCTCAGTTAAATCTAGTACAAGATTGATAACCACAAAGTTACAGATTGAACGGGGATGGAGAGCATTTTGTTCATTAATAGAACAGGATTCACTTAATTAAAAATCAATTACTTTCTTGGAAAATTGACTCCAATGACCATCAGACTTATCAGGAATTTCTTTCAGCTTTGCTTTTTTTTGCTTATTTGGGAAAGGGGAGGAGTTTTCTCTTTGCTTTTCTACCATCTTCAGTTTTGAAGGAAGGGATATAAGAAGTCCACTGGTTATTCTACTTTATTTCAGGCAAAAGTGAATAGGAAACTACTCTTCAATTTGTCACCTTTTTTTCCTTTTCTTTCTTTTCCACTCTGTATTCGGAGTTGGGATATCCAAGTGTTAAAGCAGAGATATTAGTAGGCCTAAGACATATACAGGTTGCAATCCATGCAGTACATTTTAAAGGAATGATTACATATCTTCTATGTCTATGTTAGTGATTACATTTTCATGATGCAGAAGTCATTTTTGAGAGATATTCATGTTAATGCTAAGCTCAGAATTTTCAACTATTGTACATGTGCTAGATATAGTTCAAATTATTCTGAGTTTATATGCTTGACATTGTAATATAAGATTTCCCTTTATGTGACTCTTTTAAATCTCTACTCTAATCCTTTTTCCTTCTCATCATCTTCTTTGGAAAATTTTAATTTCCTTTGTGGAAATCATCATTCCATACTCTAGAATTTTTATGTATCTATGAATTAACTCATGTGACTGTCCTGTCTTCCAGGTTATTATCCATTTACTTCTTTGAATCCTGTGAACTTCTTGTGCATTTCCTTTCAAATCCTACAAGGATAATTTGTCCTACCTCTAGATCTTACTCTAGGTCTTCAAATATTTTATGGATAACAATCTATCAACCAAAAAAATTTTTATTTAGCAACTACTATATGATAGTTACTGTACTAGGCATTGAAAATATGAATAGAAAGAATGAATGTCTATATGCACATAAGAGATTATGTTCTAAAGAGGATGTCAACAACTATACACACATACATATGTATAATATGTATACATATGTATAGTTATATAAATGTACTTACACACATATAGCTTACCTAGCAAATTTTAAGTATATGTGTATATGTGTACATATATATGCATATGTATATACTCACACTGTCACACACATATGTGTGTGTATGTATATAACCTATATCTCATCTCACTCATGCTGAAAGAGCAGGCATTATTTATGGCCCTGTTCCCACCATTCATTAGCACTGGAATTTTGATCTGCTCTTTTTTCAACCTGGACTTATTCACACCATGCTGATGTCAAACTGTAGCTCTGAATTTTCAGCCTCCAGAGACTTACCTGCCTCACCTCACTAGCAGCAGTGATTATAGGTATGTGCTATGCCTGTCTGTTCTCCTTTGTGTCTGTAGTCCATTGAGACCAACCTCTTCATTTTACAGATTAAAAAACTAAGGCATAAGGTGATGGGTGGGAATAAGATTTATATAGCACCTACTATGTGTCATGTGCTGTGTTAATTGTTGTACAAATATTATCTCATTTGGTCTACACAATAATCCAGAAGTAGGTAATGTTTTTTATCTCCATTTTACAATTGAGGAAGCTGGAACATAGAGAAATTGAGTCATTTTTCCAGTGCTACACAATTAGTAAGTAACTGAGGTCAGATTTAAACTCAAAGCACAATGCTCAATCAATTGTCTCACCTAGCTTCCTAAGCACAGAAAAATTTTAAGTGGCATACCCAGGGTCATATAGCTAGCAAACATCTAAGGTAAGATTGAAGCCCCACTACACACATGCATACACACACACTTATGTAGACTTATAGCACACAAGGTAATTTTGAAGAGAATTCCCTACTGCAATACTCAAACTATACTGTCCTACTCTTTGTCACCCCATTTGGGGTCTTCTTGGAAATGACATTGGAGTGGTTTGCCATTTCCTTCTTCAGAATGTTTTACAGTTGAAGAAACTGAAGCAAACAGGGTTAAATGACTTAAAAAAAGGTCACACCTCTATTAGGAGTATGAGGCTAGATTTTAATTCACAAAGATGAGGCTTTCTGACTCCAAGTCCATCACTTAAAGCACTGTACTTCCTATCTGCCAAGCATGGATCAATAGTTATTGTGATCTTCTCAGACACCTGATTGGGTGAAAATAACAACTGTTATCATTTCTATTCTTTTGTAAACTGCTATTTTTGTGATATGATGAAAAATTAACACCTGAATATCCATCACATATGACTTATGCCTCAAGATTAACTTTCTTTTTTCTTTATTTAGTCAAGTCCATCCAGTCTTCCAAATTTCATTTTCTTGAGTACAATTTCCACATTTTCACATATCACATTTATATGGTTGTTTCATAAAGCAGTCAGCTGAAAATGTTGCTTGCAATTGATTAAACACCATTTTTGTTCCACACATGCTTTTCAGAAAGGCAAAGATGAGTGCTAAATGACCTTGAAGGTCCTTTCCATCTCTTTTTCTATGATTCCTTGTGTTTTGATCAATAAGTATGTGCAGGAATTCATGTCACAAATGATAGCTATAGATTATCTCAGCAAAAATGTTTCAGTCTTAATTTATGAGAATAATCCTGGGCAGTCATATTGGCCATGCTTGTATACTAGATCCAGAGTCACAAAAGACTGAGAAATTGAGACATGAGATGAAGAAATTAATGTGTAAGAGTGGCCAAAGAATGCGAACTTCAGTATCATCTATGATATATCCATGGTGTTGAATGTTGGCATAATAGATTAAAATCAATTCAAAATTTAAATTTAGAAGAGTTGGGTTCAAATTCTACAGTTACTACTTGCTATTTATGTGACTTTCAAAAAAATCATTTCATTTTTGTGGGCCTCAGTTAATTTGTATGTTAAATGATGTTGAACTAGATGACTTAAGTTCCTTCCAATTCTAAACCTAGGTTATTGTCATTAAACAGTACAAGAAACAAACAAAACCTGTTCATTATATTTTTATGCTTTTTTTGCATGGTCCTCAGAACATTTTGACTTAATTGTAAAGTACTAATTGCAACTTCATTTTGTTTTCCTTGGTCTGTGCTTCCTTCATTTGTTTCATTTATTTGTATGCTGTTGGAGCAGCCGACAGCAACATCTAATGATGGTGATGATTGTGGCTACCCAATAGAGTTAACTGATGGTATTAGATTAGGTCACAGATACAGTAAAGTCTAATCTTTAATGCATATTAGTTATGTATGTCATTTGGTGAATCACTTAACCTCTCAGTGTTCCAGTTGTTCAGTTGTGTCCACATCTGATGCTTTGTGATCTTATTTGGTATTTTCTTGGTAAAGAAAGCTTCCTTACTTGGAATCCCCTACATATTAGTGAATTCACAGGTCTGGATACTCCACTACCTAACACATATGCACACACACACACACACACACACAATTCATAGTGCAAGTTAGATTTTTCCCAAAAGAAGAGAAAGTAAGGATGGTGGAGACATAAATTTCCAGGTTTTCATATAAAATATAAATTCCAAAAATATGTAAAATTCTCCTTGCAAAAGGAAAAAATAATAGCTTTTCTTGTAGAAAACAGAAAATGGAGAGGATTTGAAGAAGCATGAAAGAATTGATGCCTTTATCAGAAGACTGGAAGATGGAAGAATTTATCACTGAGGAAAAAGGGAAGTAGAACTACTGATCCCTTGAATGAAACTCTTCCTTTAGAAAAAGAATGGTCCCCTTGAGGAAGAAACTTAAACTTTACTCTCTAATGCAGAATTAATCAACATGAAGTCCATCAAGCTATCAGAATCTATCAATAGACTTAAGGGGATTTGTGGATTTGGTATGGGAAAATACATTTTTTGACTAACATCTAACTGAAAATTATTATTTGCTTCTGTTATTTAAAATGTTATTGTGAGAAGAGATCCACCATATTTTCAATAGGGTCAATGACACAAAATAATTCTAGGAAACTCTGCTCTAAAGAGTGATATCATACAGATCTATGGGGAATGTTAGTATCAGAAGAAAAAGAGGAAGAAGAAGAAGAAGAGGAGGAGGAGGAGGAAGAGGAGGAGGAAGAAGAGGAAGAGGAGGAAGAGGAAGAAGAAAGTAGAAGAAGAAGAAGAGGGAGAAGAGGAAAAAGAGGAAGAAGAAGAGGAAGAAGAAGAAGAAGAAGAAGAAGAAGAAGAAGAAGAAGAAGAAGAAGAAGAAGAAGAAGAAGAAGAAAGTAGTGACTGGCAACTCTCTACTGAGTGATATTGAAACAAGCACTTGTAAAATTAAAAAATACATTTTTAAAAGGATAAAAAAAGTGAAAAAGTCTTCTGTCTTCATGAATCCAAGACATGACAGACCCTCTCAAGACATGTCAGCATGAATGTCTCCTAAGCACTTCTGGTGATTCATAAGGACACAAATGAAACTGCCAAAAGGAATCTCAAAACAGTGAATAAAAGGAGGAGTCAAGTTCTGTTGTTGACATATATTAGGTGTGTTTATTTTACTGCTGGACAAAGGCAAGGCCGTCAGAAATGAAAGGTATATTTGAGAAATAAACAGTGGTTAAGAATAGAGTGACATTAAATGGAATTTTAATTTTTTGACCATGGCTTAAAATGCGACAGTACTCTGTGACGCATGCTCTCTCTTTTCGTTTCTGTGTCTGTCTCCCTGTCTTCTGTCTTTATTTGCGTCTATTTCTGTCTTGATATCTGTTTTTTTTCTCTGTCTCTCTATCTCTCTTTCTCAGAGAAGCTGATATGTCCTTGACTTATTTTAATGATTATTCTTTCCTTGCAAAAAATGGAGTTGCTTCTAAGATGTTTTCATACTTTGCCTTTATTTTTTGAGGAACAGCCTTTTTACTTCTCACAGGCTGGAAGTACA
The DNA here is from genome assembly GCA_023548195.1 of Bettongia penicillata ogilbyi. Classification (NCBI taxonomy): domain Eukaryota; kingdom Metazoa; phylum Chordata; class Mammalia; order Diprotodontia; family Potoroidae; genus Bettongia; species Bettongia penicillata. Next base: position 8,719,174 of record JAJHZJ010000008.1, read on the forward strand.
ACATTTACTCAGAGACCTCACTGATGATAAATATAGAATTTTTGATGTGCTCTCTTTCTGACTTGGGCTCCTCCTTAAGAAATCTGGTGTGCTCAACTCCCAGTGACTCACCTTACTGTTGCCAAACTTAATGTAGACCCCATTAGACTTTAGGCTTACTGCAGCTGAGAGGTTTCAAGCTCAAACAATCTACTAGACTCAGCTTGCCCACAGGAGTGACTACAAGCATACACCACTCAGCTTTGGACTTGACTTTTGCCAGCGCTGAAGAATTGTTTCCTAAGGATGGAAATGATCAGATAACCTGGAAGATTTGAGGAGGAAGTGACTAAACAGTTATAAGGAAAAAAGTTGAAGTTGGATGCCATCTTTAGAAGAGCCAAGTCATCATGACCCTTTGACTTTCATCCAATCATGTTCATCACCTTGGTAACCATCTCAACGGCTGGTCATTTTGTCCATAATCTCAGTGTGTATCATCATGGGTAATTTTGAGCTTTCCAAAGAGAAGTTAAAAAATTAAACAATAAATTATATCTTCAGGATAAGAAGATGTTAAGCAATTTATAATAATCCCCCTTGCCTGTTTCTAAGATATTGACTGTCTTTAAATCTTTAGAATTTTTCATAGGAAACAGTTCTCATGGAAGAAGTGAAATTAATAATCTGATTTTTTTTAGCATCAGTTCTGCTTCCCAGAATGGTTTGGTAACATATGGAGTTTATTTAAGTTATAAAAATTCATAGCAATTGCTGTGGATTTGCCAGATGATATAAAATTCAAAGTGCTAAGATTTGTTCTTTCTTACAATGCAGAAATCATGCTATGCAGCTCAGACATTAAATGCTCATTTAGTTATTCATTGACTTTTTTTTTCTGGTAAAGATTTTCTTTTTAAATATTGACTTTCAAAATCCATTTGGAAGGTGTTAGGTTTATAACTTCATCACCTACTCAGGACTCTGATTTGCACAATATCCCATAAACTTCTAAGCTGTTTTGTGTGACTTTAAGAAACACATATAACTCTGATTAAACGTTCATCTCATTATGAGCCTGAACTTGTCATTGTAGAGCAGAACAAACTCCCACCAGAGAAAATTTCTGAAAACATTGACAGAGTTAAGATTTATTGCATTAAATAAAGGTTAAAATTGCCATAGTCATCTACTTTACATCCTAAAGCATAAGGAGGTAATAGGAGGTAGGATCAAAAATACTTTATGAAAGGAAAAGAAAAAGCTTATGGTTAGGTGTTAAGCTGTGGTGATTATTTTGAGGATAAACTGAGATAACTGTAAAGGCCTTAGAACAATGTCTGGTATATAGTTGTCCTTCAGTTTTGAAGTGGGACATTGATATCAGGGATGATGTCTTGATGTTTATGTGTGCATTGGATTTAAATCAGGCTGAATTGAGCAAAGTTGTCAGTCTCACTCTGTCTTCCCATCAGCAACATCCAGTGGAAAGACAAAAGTCAAGACAACTGGCAATGGCCTGGGATGCAGTGGATGACCTTGGAGTCTTGGATGTCTGATCAAGCTCTAAGTACTCCACAGTGCCCATTCCACCTGTGCTCATGGACATTGAAACAAATTGCTCTCATTGGGCCCATTGCAACAGGGAAGTATTCACATGCTTGGGACAGGAATACTTCTAATTTATTAAGGGGATTAAGTCTTGTACACTACTCTCAACAAGGTTTAGCCCATCTGCCAAGACGGTTCTACTGTGGTGTAGCTAGTGAACACACTGTAGTTTCTTGGAATCGTGGGAACTGGGTGGCATATGGTACACTATATAGTACTGCATAAATTTTAGCTGCTGCTGCTGTTAATATTACGATTAAAGGAAATTGAGGAACCAGTTGATTAGTCAGCTCCCATTCTTGGTTCAATAAATACTCTGCCCCTAGGATATATTGAGAAAATATTCAGGAAAAACAGAAAGCAAAAAAAAATAATAATAATACTATAAACAAATTCTGCCCCAACCAATATGTACTGGAAGCTGGGTAAGGGCTCCATTGTCTTATGATCCAACAGAGTTATCAAGAGTGATGCTGATTATCTGCTTCTTCTAAGTCTTTGAATTCCATATGTCAGTCATATTTGTGACTGAAGAACTTATATAGTAGGTATTGACTTTGACAGTGACCATAAATATTGAAAGAGGAGTTTGAATTTAGTGGACTGACCAGTCAGTTGACAGGTAATGATCAGTATTTCACTACTGATAGCTTTTCTTTGCCATGCTGACTTTGGGCATGGAAGTTTTTTGATATTTTCAGATTTCTCCAGGTGATTGCTGTTTATTGGGAAACACATTATTATTGATCCATCCTGAAGTTGATAGGGAAATCTCCATGCTTTTCCATATTTATAGCTGCACTAAAGATTATTTTTCATGGGAAGTCTCCCTAGAATTGGAGGGAAGGGGGTCACATTGATACAGACTTTATTCTGCTGCTTTCCTCTTAACTGGAAATTGAAGTAATTGGTACATCCATCTATGAGACAACAGAAGAACCATTCATGGACTCCGAGTCCTGAGTGGGGTGTAAGGTGGAAACAGAGACAAGGATGTCCTGGGGTAGAATGATGAGAATGGATCACACTTTTGGCATAATAAGTTAGGGAAGAGAGACAGAACCTCAGTCTCTACTGTAGTCTATGACTTCCTAGTTTTTTTTTCTTTTCTGATTTTGACAATCTTTTCTTTTCCTCAAAACCCTTCCCTCCCTGATTGCTCAAACTTTCCTAAGGAGAAGCACCTAGTTTGGTGAATAAGATTGGGACCAAAAGTGTAGCTCTGATGACAGAAGGATCACTTTCCTTGTTTAGGTATCTGTCCAGAATCATGAAGCAAAGAGTTAATGCTCTAAGACTAGAATTCTACATAATCTGGAAAGACCAAGTTTCAACAATTTGGAGTCAGGTCATTTCTCACTATGTCCTCATTTTCTTCCTCTGCAAAACCAAAGAGTTTGACCAGATGCCTTCTAGCTCTAGAAGGTGATATTGAATGTGATGGAAGTAGGGGTGGTACCTTCAAACCCTTTTTTTAACCCATTCCCTAAAACAGCTGTCCATCTGTTTGCAAAGTTATTGTACTGCTCCATCCCCTCCCCTGAACCTCACTTTCACATTATCAATTGTTTTTGGAAAATTTAAACTGAATGGACCAGACACATCTAAAAAAATCAACATGTACAAGGCAAAATTTATTTTCTTCCTCTTCTTAAGCCCTTACCTCTTTAAAATTTCATTGTTGAAGTCACCATCCTCTTTCCAGTTTCCCCAGGTTTATAATATTGGTTTTGGGCTCTACTTTCGATTCTCTCAACTTATGTATTAAACTTACAGTCAATTTTCTACTTTCCACTTCCACAGAATCTCTCACATCTTCCTCCTTCTTTATTGTAATAGTCTCTTGATTGGTCTTCCAGGGGAAAAATCTATCTCACCACTCTCTTCCTGATGAAAAAGTTATTTTTCTTAAATTCGCATTTGACCATGTTGCTGACTTAGCCCACCAACTACAGTGGCCCATTACTTCTGGTAAAACACAAACTCCTCTATTTGATTTTTAATCCTTTTACAACTTGCATCCAACCTGTCTTTCCAGGCTAATTTAACACCACTCCTCTGGAACATTGTGTCTTGCCCAAACTGACCTTCCTTCTCTTCTTAACACATAACAATCCATCTCTAGTTTCTTTAGATTTTTACTGTTTATTCCTTACGCCTAGAATGTACTCACCATGATAGAACCACCCCATACTTTTTGAACACAATTAAAGTACTACATTCTACATGAAACATTTCTTCATCTTTTCAAAAGCTAATACTGTTCTCTTTCTATTTATGCTGTATATACACACATGTATGTGTATGTGTGTGCATGCATAGTTGTCTTCTCTATTAAAATGGAGCAATGATTTTTATCATTTATCATTTATTTCTATCCCTAGCAATGAGTAAGGAGCCTGGCATGTAGTAGGAATTTAACAAATGCTTGTTGATTCACTGAATGATTTCCCACTCCTCCAGCAATCAACTTTCTTGGATGCCAAGAGTCAAGAAACAATTGCTCTTAGCACCTAACTATTAAGGATAATTAGTTAACCTGATTAGTTGCCTGATGTCTTTCTCCCCAAACTGGATTCAACCTCTCTCTATGTTCCACTATTTCCAGTGACCACTTACAGTGTTTGATTTGGACATAAGTTGTTATAGGTCTATTTGTGTCTTTCTCCCTGCCAGCATTTATATTAAATTTGGATGTCAGGAGACACTCCTAATGTCCACAATGCTAAACTAAAATTCAGGAGTGAATTGCCATAATTACTTTTAGGATCATAGATCTACAACTGAGTCTACCATTTCCATTTAGTCCAGCCCCCTATTTTATAGACAAGGAAAACGAGGCTCAGACTTGTTAATATTTTCCCAAGTTTAGAAAGCTAATAAACATCAATGTTGTATAAATCCTAGGATCTATGATATTTAACATAGAGTTCTCTCCATTATGTGACACTTTTCTTTCACAGATACTCATTTTATTTTTAAAAATAGATGAAATTGTGGTCTATTGATGAACTAAATTAAAAACAATTTATGAAATTTATATTTAAGAAATCAAAGATATAAAGTTGCTTCTAATTTAATCTCTAGAGCTAAATCAATATTAATAAGGCAGTGTTCTAGTTGTCTTTATTTATGCATTTTTAAAATCATTATTCTTCTGGTTTTTTTATTGGCTTATGATCCTTTGAAGAAAGAGTCAGAATTGACATATCAGTTCCTGTAGATTTGCAGAGATATGTTCTGAGATATCATGGCTGTAGAATGACAAAGAAATCACAGCACTTTTTACTGAAGGCTTCTCAGAATTGCTCAGTTCAGTCTTTGGCAAAAGTCAGAGAAATAATAGGATTGTATAACTTGGGCTGGAAAGGATCTTAAAGGTCATCTAACTCAACAACGTCATTTTGCTGAGGAAAGAAAAAACAACCTAAAGATTTTTTAAGGAGTAGTGTTAGGAGAGAATTCTGGAAAGATGATGGAGTAGGTCAGAACATTTCAGGCTCTCCAGATTTCTTCCACAAATATGACAAAATAGCACCTCAGGTTCAATGTAAAGCAATAAAAATATACAAGAGTTGGGGCACAACAGCCAGAGAAGATCTGAAGAAAATTCCCAGAATGGAGATATGGCCTGAGTGAAGTGTCAAACACCTCCAGTCTAGTTTCTCTGAAGCAGCAAGGAATGAGCCTTCAGGACAACTCTGTTGGAAGGCAGCCTTGACCTTGGCCACAGGAATTTTCAGCTCCTGGACAGTGTGGTGAGTCAGGTGTGTAAGCAAGTGAAGATTGAGGGAGCCTCTGCTGACAAGGGATGCCAGTCTGAGCTGTAGTTCCAAAACATTCGTCCTGGGTGAGAAGGAACAAGCACATGCCTGGTAAACATGAGGAAAAAGGCATGAATACAAAAGGAATGAGAGTGGGGATGCTGCTGGCAGAAAGTATTTGCAAGGAGCTGAGTTTGTAGTCTCAGTTCCAGTTTAGAGGGGAGAACTGAAGGTCACACAGTCACCGGAGGGTTCTCAGGGAACAAAAGCATTATCAGCATAATGAGCTGGGGGTCCTAGTTGTCTGTGTGTTGAAGGGAGAAAGGATTACAGAGGCTGGAGCCAGGACAAAGCTCAAAAGCTAACAGTAAGAGAGACCTGAGGCCAGAGGTACCATTCCTCACATCCAAGGATTAGAGAGGATTATAGTAATAATCTTCTATTTTTTTATAGAAAGAACAGTCAAAGGAGAAGGAACTCAACCATGGACAGTTACTGTGGGAATAGAGAACAGTGTTCATTTTCAGAGGAAGGAACTAAAGTACAAAAAACCTCTCCTACCCCAAAGAGTAATGTCAAATGGTCACCTGCCTAAAAAGAATTCATAGAAGAACTCAACAAAAGACTTCAGAAATCAAATAAGAGAGACTGAGGAATTATTACAAATAAGAATAATCCAAGAAAATCAAGAAGATTATGAAAAGTAATTCAACTAACTGGAAAAGAAGATTCAGAATTCCACAGAACTTGACTCCTTGAAAAGTAAAATTGGGTAAGGGGAAACCAATGAAGTTATAAGAGACCAAGAAATAATAAAACAAAATATAAAGAATAAAAAAATTAGAAGATAATGTGAAACATAAGAAAAAAACTATTCCGGCAAACAGATCAAGATGAGAAAATATAAGAATAATCTGACTACTTCAATGCTATGATTAAAAAATAAAAGAATCTGGATAAAATAATAAAAGAAATAATTAAAGAAAAATGTCCTGAAGTTTTGAAAAAGAGGGAACAGTAGTAATAGATCACTACCTAAAAGAGATCCTATGAGGAAAATGTGCAAGAATATCTTAGCCAAATTCCAAAAGTCCCAGATTAAGGAGAAAATTTTAAGAGCTACAAGAAAAAAAGCAGTTCAAGTATGGTGGAGAATTGCAGAAGACCAAGCAGCAGCTATGCTAAAAGACCTTAGGTCTTGGAGTATAATATGTTTAAAAGTAGAAGAACTGGGGTTACAGCCAAAAATATCATACCCAGCCAAGTTAAATATGATCCTGAATGTATACATACATACATATATATATATATATATATATATATATATATATATATATATATATATATAGAAAAAAAGAGATACTATTGCTGTTTGGAGTAGTGGGGATAAATCCCTATCCTACTTCGTTACATTTGGTAAAATGGCACAAAAGGGAACTTGTTAAGATCAGAATATTTCAGCAGAGTAAAGATGGAGGAGTAGAAGGATGACCTGCTCTAACTCTACTCCCATAGCCCATAAAATACCTGTAAAAATAATTCTAAACAACAAATTCTAGAGCAGCAGAAGCCACAAGACAACAAAGAGAAGGAGATTTCCAGCCCAAGGCAGCCTGGAATGCCAACAGGAAAAGTTTGTCACATGGGGCATGGAGTGGAATATAGCACAGTCTTGGCTGTGTAGCATGGCGGGAAAAGGACTGGAGCAGGCTTCAGGGTGCAGAATCATGGGCAGCATGTGCAGTTCCCAGATTCTCAACTCACAAACACCAGACGGCTTCAAGGTTCAATGTGAAAGCTCTTTCCCTTGGGTGAGAAGGGAACTTAGTCTGGCTCCTGCCCCAGGGCAAGAGCAGTCACTGCAGCAGTATCCATTTTTGGAGCCATCAGCCTAAAGACTTTGGGGGAATTGAGCAGCTGATCTGAATTTAAACCCCGAGTTGGGGCCCTGGGGTGAGGAGCCGGTCTAGTGTGGTAGAGCTGATGGAGGCTCTGGAGAGAGAATTCTACTCGCAGGTCCTGGGTAGAAAAGACTGTGGCTGCTTCCAGACCAGATCTGAGGCCAGGAGAGAAGTAAACTCTTCTCCCTTGATTGTGTCTACTTGGAGGAATGAGAACTTACAGGTCCCTAAAGTATAGCCTCCACTTGAAAAAGGACTCAAAAGTCAAGGAACAGGCCAGAAAAATGCCCAGAAAAGGGAAAAAGATAAGAGTACAGAAGGTTACTTTCTTGGTGAAAAGGTATTTTCTTCCATCCTTTCCAGTGAGGAAGAACCAAGCATACCATCAGAGGAATATATAAAGGCTTCTGCATCCAAGCCTCCAAAATAAATATTCAATGATCTGAAACCATGGAATTGCTCAAAAGGGACTTTGAAAATCAACTAAGAGAGGGGAAGGAAAAATTGGAAAGAGAAATGAGAGTGATGCAAAAAAATCAGAGAAAGTGAGTCAACAGCTTGCTAAAGGAGATCCAAAAAATGCTGAAGAAAATAACACCTTTTAAAATAGACTAACCCAAATGGCAAAAGAGATCCAAAAAGTCAATGAGGAGAAGAATGCTTTAAAAAGCAGAATTAGCAACATGGAAAAGGAGGTTCCAAAGCTCACTGAAGAAAATAGTTCTTGTTTTTCATTTTTTTAAAATTAAATTATTTGATTTGATTTCAGTGTTCAACAGTCATTTCCATATATCTTAAATTTTTCCCCTCTTTCCTCTTCATTCCTGCCCTCCCTCCCCACTCCTTCCCAGAGATGGCATACAATCTTATGTAGGTTCTGCACATGCTTTCCTATTAAATATACGTTGCATAGAAGAATTAAAATGAATGGGAGAAACCATAAAACAAAACAAAACATAATACAAAAGAAAATGGTTTCTTTCTATCTGTGATCCAATTCCATAGTTCTTTCTCTGTATGTGGAAGGTATTTTGCCTTAAGAGCCCATTGGAAATTATTTAATTCCATTCATTTCAATGAAGAACTAAGTCTACCAGAAAAAATTCCTCACACACTGTGGTTATTGCTCTGTATAGAGTTTTCCTGGTTCTGTTCCTTTTACTCAGCATCTGTTCATATAAGTCTTTCCAGGTTTGTCTGAAGTCTTTCTGTTCATCATTTCTCATAGGGCAATAGTATTCCATTACATTTATATACCACAACTTGTTCAACCATTCTCCAGTTGATGGGCATCCCTTTGATTTCCAGTTTTTAACCAACACAAAGAGAGCTGTTATAAATATTTTTTACATGTGGAACACTTTCCCATTTCTGTGATCTTTTGGTGTACAGTCCCAGAAGAGATATTGCTGGGTCAAAAAGTATGCACATTTTTGTAACCCTTTGGGCATAATTCCAAATTGCTCTCCAGAATGTTTGGATCAGTTCACAGCTCCATCAATAATGACTTAGTGTTCCAACTCTCCCATGTATTCTCCAGCATTTATCTTCCTATTTCAGCCATGTTGGCCAATCTGATTGGTGTGATGTGGTACCTCAGAGTTGTTTTGATTTGAATCTCTCTAATCAATAGTTATTAAGAGCATTTTTTCATATGACTATAGACAGATTTAGAAAATAGTTCTTTAAAAATTAGAATGAAACAAATGAAAACTAATGGTTTTATGAGAAACCAAGATATTAAAAGAAACAGAACCAAAAGAATGAAAAAAACATAGAAGATAATGTGAAATATATCATTGGGGAAAAAAAAAAGCTGACATGGAAAATAGATCCAGGAGAGACAATTTAAAAATTATGGGACTACCTGAAAGCCATGACCAAAAAAGGATCCTAGAAATCATCTTTCATGAAATTACCAAGGAAAAGTGTCCTGAAATTCTAGAACCAGAAGGTAAAATAAATATTGAAAGAATCCACCAATAATCTCCTGAAAATAAAAACCCCAAAATAAAAACTGCTTGGAATGTTGTAGCCAAATTCCAGTGCTTCCACATCAAGGAGAAAATATTACAAGCAGCCAAAAAGAAACAATTCCTGTATTGTGAAAATGCAACCAGAAAAGCACAAGATCAAGCAGCTTTTACATTAAGAGTTGGAAGGGCTTGGAATATGATACTCCAGAAGTCAAAGGAACTAGGACTAAAACCAAGAATCACCTACCCAGCAAAACCGAGTATAATACTTCAGGATAAAAATGATTATTTAATGAATTAGAGGACTTTCAAGCATTCTTTATGGAGCTGAATAGAAAATTTGACTTACAAACACAAAAATCAAGAGAAGTAAGAAGAGGTGAACAGGAAAGAGAAATGATAAGGGACTTACTAAAATTAAATTGTTTACATTCCTACATGGAATGATAATATTTGTAACTCTTGAAACTTTTCTCAGTATTTGGTGGGGGGATTACAAATATATATATATATATATATATATATATATATATATATATATATATATATATACAGACAGAGAGAGAGAGAGAGAGAGAGAGAGAGACAGAGAGACAGAGAGACAGAGAGAGACAGAGACAGAGAGACAGAGAGACAGAAAGAGACAGAAAGAGACAGAAAGAGAGACAGAGGACACAGGTTGAGTTGAATAGGGAGGGATGACATCTAAAAAATTAAATTAAATTAAGGTGTAAGAAAGGAGTATATTAGGAGGCTAAAGGGAGAAATAGAATGGGACAAATTATTTCTCATAAAAAAGTTAAGAAAAAACTTTTTCAGTGGTGGAGAAGAGGGGTGAGGTTTGAGTGACAAAGTGAACCTTAATCTCCTTACATTTGTCTTAAGGAGAATATAACATGCACAGTCAATTTGGTATGAAAATCTTACACTACAAGAAAGTAGAGGAGAATGGGATAAGTGGGGTGTGGAGGAGATGATAGAAGGGAGGGCAAATGGGAAGAGGGAGTAATTAGAAGGAAACACTTTTAGGGAAGTATAGGTTCAAAAGAGAGAGTAGAATAAATGGGGGGCAGGATAGGATGGGGGGAAATATAGTTAGTCTTTTGCAGTATGACTATTATGGAAGTCTTTTGCATAACTATATATGTATAACCTATATTGAATTGCTTGCCTTCTCATTGGGGATGTGTGGGGAGGGAGGGAGAGAAGTTGGAACTCAAAGGAAACAATGTTGAGAATTACTTTTGTATGCAACTGGGAAATAAGAAGCACAGATAATGGGATCGAGGAATCTATCTTCCCCTACAAGAAAAAAAAAAGAAGATGGGGAAAAAGGAAGGGAGGTGTCTGATAGAAGGGAGGGCAGATTGGAGGAAGGGATAATCAGAATGTACAGCGTTTTGGGGAGGGGGAGGGGAGAGATGGGGAGAAAATTTGGGACTCAAAATCTTGTGGAAATAAATGGTGAAAACTAAAAATAAATTACTAAAAGAATTAAAAGGGGAAAAAAATCAGAATACTTCCATGTATACTTTTCTTTTTGACTAAGTCCTGATTCTATCAGTCAGCATTTTCAGGTAATCAGAAGCAAAGTTAATGCTTTATCCAGTCAACATCTAGCTGGCATGCAATTCCACGAAATTTATTGAAAAACATTTTCATATTTTTTGCATTTTCTTTTCTCTGACCCACTAAAAGTCTGAAAGAGTGACCCAAAAAGCAAAACAAACAAGCAAAAACAAACAGATAAAAAGCCTAAAACAGAAACAAAATATTTAAATCCCAAGAAGGTTAAATGACAAATAACTTTTTCAATATGACTCCAGTTTAAAGCAAGGTTTCAGGTCCTATGACTACAAGATACTACAAGGTACTTTCCACCTTGATGTGCTCTCTCAAAAGAGATTTAAAACAAGATGCAATTCAAGAGACACATTATTTTGCAGAGCTTCACTAGTTGTGTATTTTCCAGAGATATGAGATTGCCCATTTGTCCACCTCTGTCTGTGAATGGATGCAGTGAGATCTTGACATGATATATCCATGTTCCCATACTTTCTCTTGCCTTGGGTTCAAATATCTAGCCCATAAAAATTCTAATATTTCTTTAGATTAGAACTTGAGATAACTGACCAAAATTATGTAGGAAGCAGTGGGATTTGAGCCTGCTAGCTATGATCATATGACCTGAAATTAATAGTACCATTTTAAAAGCAGTTTCAAGGAATATTCAGTGCTATAGAAGATATGCTGTCCCAATTCAGCCCATGGAGCTGTATGAACTGAGGTACTAAGATTACCTGTGTCTTGGTCTGTGTCTCTTCATTGATTGGATTTGTAAAAGAAACAGTACAGGTAGTCTTAGAGGAGAGAATCAAAACAAAAAATATTCATGACCACACTTTCATTTTCTTTCAAGGATTGTCTACTTTTTGTGGAAAGAATAAAAAGAAGTCTAGTCAATATCATAATTATTGATTCCATCATTGTATGTGAGTTAATACATTTTTTTTCTAATCCTACCCTTGTTAATTTACTTTTATCTAGCAGTTTTCAACATTATGATGTACACAGTGAGGATCTACATCCTCATTTATATCATTGATAGGGGTGAATGAAAGACATCATTTCAGACCAGTCAGAGACAGTCCAAACATTCAACTTTCTGATACTTTTCCAGTGCTTTATGAACTTGATCATTCATGGGCAACTGAATTAGAGGGTGGAAGTACAGTCAAAAAATATTCTAACTTATTCTGACCCTGGTCAATACATAACATTTGTAGAAACATCTTTCCAGTGGCTATGCCTGGATCCTATTTTGGGGAGAAATATCTATTTCATCAGGAGGAACTAGAATTCTTGGGGCATATGAAAGACCTATGTTTGAACTTTTGTGTTACAGACAAGCTTATGAAAGGTTGTGACAAGGCAGGGGTGGAAATGGTCAATGGTGAAATTATAGGTATATGAAAAAGGTCATCAGTATTTTTAATGAAAAGCAGAAAACAATAATAAAAAGAAAAAGGGACACAAGCAGGCCAATTTTTTTTCTACTTTGTGAACATATATGTGTGTGTGTAATACAGGCATACATATGTGTGTATACCGAGATAGATATATAGATTTCTTAAAATGATATATAAAGAAATCACAACATCTTGTACAATCCTCTTGTTTTTCTTTTTATATTGGAATATTTACATTTATTGATAATTATTAATTTCATGGGAAAAATAATGATTTTTTTTATGAGGGGAATCAATCAAATTGGGTCCCACAAGATACAGTAGAACTATCTAGTATAATTTAGGGTGTTTCAAGATATTCTTATTATTTAAAATTGTATTTTTTCAATAAACTGTTTTCCTTCCCGTCTCTATCCCTTCAAGGATTTACTCAGAAGCTGAAACTCTTTCAGTGGACCATAGTACTGAAAACTGAAACTGAATTTAGGGAGATAAAGTAGGTGTTCATCTGTGCAAATGTGCCTGGAATCACAAAAGACATTTGTAACAAGCCAGTACTTTTCTCCCCTCTCTTACATATTGTTCAAGGATAATGTCACATGCAAAGAAACCGCACTATATGGGAAAAAGATCTGCTACAAATTCAGACATCATGTTACAGTATGGTGCCGTCATCTGAAGGGAGCTCAGAACTTCATCACAGTGCAGTTGGACTATAACAATCCGGAGCTATTCCAAAATGCCCAGATGCTAAACCAGTGGCATAAAAGGTAGGTGTTCATTTTTTAAAAATGAATTCACACACAAAAAAAATAAAAATGAATTCACAACTTAATCATCTACATCCTACACTACCACAATCATTGAACCAACAATTTATCCTGGCACTCAGTCTGGCATTTTCCCCTTCTTAATCACCTGGCTACTTAACTCTATCTAAACCTCATAAAGTTGATCTGACAACAACAAATATGGTGTGTGACCACTTAGGACCATTTATCTGCCATCTGAGAAGGAGCAACTCCCAATATAAGAAGGAGAAATGTCAGCTGCCCTTCTTTTTCTTCAAACTAAGATATATACTGTTCTTCTGGAAAGATCCTGAGGCAAAGTACAGAGATTATATCATAATGGCCTGGCAGGTCATCTAGGACTTGTATGTTATTAAACAATTTTCTCAAAGACTCTGCTTAACCTCATCAAGTAACATCAACTCTTTTAATTTGTTCAGTGAGGTGAATCCCTTGCTCAAAGAAAAGACCCATTATGGAAACTCCAAGATTATCATAATCTTTACCAGTGGATTTCAATCAGAGTTGTCCCTATCCTAAGGATATGACTTCATCCTTTGATATTGTATGTTATCACAGAGATGGTTTACCTTTTCCCCAGCACTAGTTCTCCTACTACATTCAGCACCATACATTTTGAGATCTTCCAGATATATGACTTTCTGTCCTATTTAATGTAAGATCAGAAGCTCCTAGTTTATAAAACTTTGGGGGCGGGGTCAATCTCTCCAATGCTCTCCAAGCTAATGCTTGTATCTCCACTACCAATACTCTTTAACTCAATAGAAAATTATAAAAATCCAATAAGCTTCTATAAATATACTTTTGATGCTTTATTTAAAAATAGCAAAAGGATGAGGAAAGAGGCTATAGTCAAACAAAACTCTTTAGAGTTATCAGTTCTGGAGGTAATTTTGTGACATAATTAGAAGGATGATACACCCACATTTAGAAATGAAATCTTTAATTGCTAAGAATCAGCATGCATTTATTAAGAATGGGTCATACTAGATATGATTTTATATAAAAATATAATTTTACTTCTTTCTTCCACTCCTCACATATCTGCTTGATAAGTAGAATGTGACAGCATCATTTAAAAATTTTATTTCAACAAGGAAACTGATTTTTCATATCATTCTTACCATTAATATGAGAAATGAGTTAGATTTTAATTCTGTTTGATTTATACCTCGTTCAATGCCTCAGTTTCATATATGATTAGTAATAGACCAGGACCATATTGAATATAGATCTCTACAAGATTTTCCTAAGGATCTATCTTTGGTTGTTTGCCATTCAAGTTTATTTTCTTTTTAAATTAATGTCATAGATGAAAGCATACATAATACACTTAACAGATTTATGAATGATACTAAGCTAAGAATTTACTATTATGTTGTTGAAGCCAACATCCAGAAATATCAACATTGACTAGGATAGTAGATCAAAAATAATGAGATGAAACTGAAAAGCAAAAACACTTTTATTTTTAAAATTGATTATAGAATTTACTATTAGAATAAAATTGACTATTGCCATTCCAAGGATGATCAGATCCAGCCAGACCTTTATGATCTCTAGTGTTTAATGGACTTCATATCCAATAGGCGATCATATGGCATGGATGTCAGGAAAGCTATGACAATGTTAGAAACATTAAGAGAAATATAATAGCCTGAACAAGGGAAGTGATGCCCACCTATCTCCATTTCTATCCAACTCCACATACATATACTTGCCAGGTAGGACCACAGGTAGATTGTTGTTTTTAGTTCTGAAAGTCTTATTTGATCAGGGGAATGAACAGTAACTCCAACTGCAGTCATAAAAAAGATGGAAGCTTTGGAAGAAAAGATTGAGTCAGACAAATGATATGATCTGCAATACTCCCAACATATTTCCTCTTCATCTAATTTTAAAACTTCCTCCTTTCCTCATTCCCAACTGTCAACACTTGCTGGAGTAGGAATATTCCAGAAAACATTTTTTTTCCACCTGTTTTAGGCCTCATCATTTTGTGTTCTAAAGACACTAGAACAGCAACCTCATCTGAATTTTTATTATATTCTTCCTCACAATAAAAAATTGTCATTTCTTACATATATGTGTGTGTATGTTTATATGTATGTATGTATATTTACCTAATCATTTCCATATGTTGGCCTTGTTTCAGCCAGATGTAGCAAAAAAGGCATCAAAGCCATCTCTAACATTTAGAAAAAATGGCAAAAAAAGAATAAGAAGAACCTTGGATCCAACACACTATGTTCCTACCATCTAAGAGAATTAGTAGAGGTCTTCTTCCAATATTGTAGGATCCACAGGTCTAACATTGTTTCCTTCAAGAGAAGTTTTCATGGAAGCAGTGGAGAGCCGTCTAGATAAAGTTACAACAGGGAAAATTAGATAAGGATGCCATTAAATAAAATATGCTCCAGTCAGTAGGAAAGCCAGGAATGCATATTATCTCAGACTTTGTTTAGAAGATGACTTCTCTACAATTGTCCAAATTTCTGAAACTTCTACCTGACCTAAGTCTTCAAGACTTTTGATCCAGATCCTTTGTTCTAAATACTGGACCTCTGATTTCTCAGAGCAACTAACATCTGGTTCTAAATGAGCATCAGACTACTTCCAAACTCTTTCTCAAATTGGGGATGATCAATTTTCAGCTTATTCCAGCTTCATAATCAGAAATACCTCAAATAGAAAGTAGAAGATCTTGAGCTGAGAAGCAAAATTGAAGGGTGGGAAGGGGCATGCTTGTGCCAGTCACTTAGAAAACATAGCTGGAGTACCATTGTACACTTAGATGCTCCAGTGAAAAAAACAGTTCATGTTAATATATAATGTCCATAGACAGAAACCTCTAACAGAGATAACCCAATTTATTTTGTTCTTGCTTCATAACTGAGGCAAATAAAAGTAGAAGTATGGAAAGGTGTGGGGTTTCATGGGCTTGGACAACCTCAGAGAGAACAGGGAGAAGTGCTGATCCTATAATTTCATTGGAATACAGAACTCCCTAGTAGAGAAGTATCCCTCTACCAGTGCAGTTGGTTACTTGCTCTGAAACTTACGATTTTAAACAGTTGTCATGTTAAACAGAGCTTAAGTGACTTGCCCAGGATCACATAGTCAGTATATGTTGGAGGTGAAACTGATACTTAGGTCTTCCTTATTCTGAGGTCAGCTCCCTAACCAGTATACAATGGAGCTTCTTTAACAATTTAATATGATTTTAAAAAATTTTCTTCCAGGTGCATAATAAATTTCTTCCTTTTACTAATCCATTTTATGAGTTAAGGTTATATTGAAGTTGTCTGTGTATCTGGGAAGCAACTAGGGATTTATGTCCTATCTTTGTGTTTTCAAGACTTTGGGAGAAACCTGGGTGGGTGACCATTAGGTTAATTTTTTCTTTTTCCCTTTTTTTATGGGCAATGAGAAGGAATCAGAGAAATGGTTTATGCTACTCTGATTGCTTGGGGATATACTTTTGGTGAGAAGGAGGTCTAGCAAGTTGTTATTAACACTATTTCTATGTAAGAGTATATCTATAAGGTTTCATTTCTCTCAAAAGAAAAAACACCAGGGTGACAAAGATGGGGTCACAGTCACAAAATGTTTAGGATTTGCCACACCTACAGCCCAATCCTGAAGATTTGAAGACTTAAGTGGCGGCTACTGGAACATTTTATGCACTATTGTCTTCCATTCTAAATGGTAACAATGCTTCTCTACTTCATAGACAAAAATCAGATATGATGTGTATGGGATTGAAGAGAAAGGAAGGAAATTTGGAACATGATAGATACCAAGAAGCACTGAAAAGAGAGAAGTGATATAAATACATGGAAAATGTGGTAGACTGGAAAGCAGTAGATTTGAAGTCAGAAAAAAATAAATTCAGTCCAAATCCTACCTGTCATAACTAAGTGACTTCTTTCACTCCCCCAATCACTCATCTGTAAAGTAAGAAAACTGAACAAGATGGCTTTGGAGATCCTTTCTATTCTTCTGCAATTTCACAACAGCAAGCTGTGCGGAAAGTGTTTAAATTTTGGAGGTAGAAGGCAAGATTCATATTCCGGTACTGCTGTTAATTTCCTGTGTGATCTTGGGTGGTTTAGTTAATAGCTTTAATTTCTTCATCTGCAAAATGAAGGCTATGTGGCCTTGAATGTCCCTGACATTTCTAAATTTGTGATCTTCTGAAGTAGGTAGAGAAGGAAAGATGAATGAGTTTCAGGAGAAAGAGAGAAAGAGTAAGAACAGGCAAAATGATGGGGTAGAAGGGCAGTTCTACACACAATTTTCTTTTTATATTCCTTTCCAGAGTTCCTAGAACCTGTGACTCTGCCTCCTGTATAATGAAGTTTATGACAATTAAGTGATTTCATGAACGGTGTTGGAAAAGGGATTCTGATTTTCAGTTATTCTTAACTAAGAAAAGTGTTTAATCCTAAAACTTCTTTCGGTTCTTATATACACAGAGGTATTCATACATATATACACAGAAAGTAATGTATATATAATAACTCATTAATGAATTTATAAATACTTTGGAAATAACAGTCACACTGGAAAGAAGATAAGAAGGAAGGATTAAAGGAGGGAAGGAAGGAAACAGAGGGAGAAAAAAAGGAAACTTTAAGTCTTCATGAGGGTATTGTGCTAAATACTACGATTACTCAGAAAAGCAAATAAAACAAAATGAAACAAAACAAAGATCAATCCCTTCCCTCAAGAACCATATATTCTATTCAGATTAGTGAATGTATGTCAAAACTCAAACAAAAATGTGCCATTGTCTGGTATGCCATCCCTTTTCATAGTGCATAGTGTGAAATGATGATGTTTCATACCCAAATACTTTCTTTGCAATATAGTTGATGAACCACAGCCAACAATCCTCTTGAGATATCAAGGCAGCTTTGTATATACAAAAATTCAAAGAAACAGTTTAGTCCATTGCAGTTGGCTTTATTATCAATTCCACTTCATTGGTGTAGCCTTATTTCCTACCAATCCTGTGTGTATTTCCTACTTAAATATTTGTTCTAATTATTTCCTTTTCATCAGGCAGTCAGGGTTGTTGAAAGATATCACAAGAGACTGAATTCTACAATTTGCCAATCAAATGTTATTTAATAATTCATTTGTCATTAATAATTGCAATTTCATGCCTATTTAACTATTCCACCACCTGCTTTCTTTCTTTTTTTTACCTCTAACTTACAAGGACAATGTCATTCAAGCTTTAATGTATAAATGCCTCATTGTAGATGTATGAGATAACCTTGATACCAAATGCCTGAAGAAGTAACCTTTTGATTAAGACACATGTATTACCCCTCCTTGATGCACAGTAAAATTTTATCCTTTATATTATTCAACAAAACATAATTTGTGAATAATATATATACACACAAATATGTACACATATGTGTATTTATTTGTCTATGTGAATATACCCACATTTTCTTTTTTTTCAGTCTAGAACAACTATTCCATAAGTATTGGAAGATTCTTGATCACAAAAGCACTTCTACAACTTATGATCTGAAATACATGAGATAGTAAGATATTATATTTCTTGCCCAAGACAATAAACCTGGGAGTGCTTAAGCCAAAGTCTTTTTGACTCCAAGGACCTACTTCTAACCACTAAGTCATACAGATTCTCAACATATTGTGATGGATATGGGGGGAGAGAAAATATAAATATTTACTAACACAAAATTTACCCAGATTTCAGATTTTTGAGTCAGGTCAACACCAGATCCAGAAGTATATATAACATGCTAGATATGGCATCTCAAAACCTGTATTTAAATCACAGTTTTGCCACTTGCAAGGGACATTACTCTGGATAAGCTCTTTGAATGGTAGTTAGAGAAAACAATAATTATCTCACAGGCTTGATTTGAAGACCAAGAGAAATCAATAATGTAAAGTGATTTAGATACCTTAGCACATTACAAAAATGCTAGTTCCTATATCAAGATTGATTCTAAAATTCAATTCACAGAGTCTAACAAGCACCTTTTACTTTCAGGAATTTAAGCAAGATGCTGAGGGTACAAAGACAAAAATGAAAAAATATTTTCCTCAAGTAGGTTGAAAACATTCTATTTGGGTATGCATCAATCCACAAATCAACCAAGGAACAGTAATATCTTTCTGTTAGAAGTTATTACCGAGATAAGGAGAAAAAAATGAAATCAATCCCTGCCCTCTAAAAGCTTACATTCCAATGAAGGAATCAACATGTACAATGTAAATATATACAATATACAAGCAAAGTAAGTGTAAGGTGACCTGGGAAGTTAAGGTGCTAATACATGAGGTGATTTGGAAAGACCTTCTGCAGAAAATGGCATTTAAGCTGAGTACAGAGAGAAGCCAGGTATTAAAAAGTGGTGAAGAGGAGAGACAACATTCTAAGCAAGTTGTATAGCCAGTACAAAGGCATAGAGATTGCTTCTCATATGTTAGGTACATCAATCAAGTATCCAGTATGCCTAGACTTTAAGAGTTTGGGAAGGTTGCATTAATAGCAATAGTCTAAAACCCCACTCCCACAAACTAAAAGGTATGGAAATCATCCTTGTGATATAATTGGATCAGAGGGCTAAGGTTCTAACTACTGACCATTTCCTAAAGATAAAAGAGTCCTATCTCAGCATTCTTATTAGTGGGTGTAAAGGCAACCACATTGGCATATGCAGGATGGCTGGTAGCGCAGGCTTGTAGATATGCTTTACTAGGAAAGGCAGCTTTAAAGGCAGTTTAAAGGGTCAATAATCTTTTTAAATTCTATTCACTTTGTTCAGGGAAAAGTCAGCATCCTGAACTTCAGAGAAAACGCAAAGAAAACATATACAGAGAAATAAAGACCAAAATACAGGGCTCTACTGCCTGATATGTTTCTGGATTAAAAGAACCTTTACATCTGAGCAGCCAGGAGTGAAAATACAGCTACTCAGAGTCTCACCCAGGTCCTTCTCATAAGTGAGCCCCCAAAGCAAAATACCAACTCAGAGTGTATACACTTCTCAGAGCCAGAAGTCATCACAACCCTCCAGATTCAGTGCCTAATCACCTTCACACCAAAAGGTGTGAAAGCCTTCCTACAAGTAAGCATTCCCTAAGCAAGTTTCCCTTAATGGGATCCACTTGAGTCCTATTAACAGGCAGGGAAGATCTTCAATCCCATTAACATTACAGTGGGCCAATCCAGAGGCAGGAAATAGTAGCCCAAGGGAAAAAATGAGTATGTTTTCTGACTGTATTTTCCCCTTTATAGCTAACTATTGCTATGTTTTGTTAACTGTTAGATAGTCTATCAGCCTCTCATTTCGTTCCATTGTAGAATCTGAGACCAACTACAAGAGTAATATTGAAGAATATTGCAAAAAAGATAGCAAGAGTATGGGTGGAAAATACAAGCATACTTTGAGGATGGAGGGGAGAATTTCCATCAGTCCTTGACTTTCCCCTTCATCAACCAATTTAGCCCACACTCTCCATGTGTATGTAAAACAGTATAAATGTAACAGCTGATGTGGATGTAATAAAATGCTAAATTATCTGATGTTAACAATTAAATAATAGAATGGGATATATTATATTACATTATAAATGTAAATAACTTTAAGAAGGGGATAGATCAATGTAAGCTGGCATCTCCAAGGAAGAATTTACACTGGAATGAAATAGGATGAGAATAAATGGAAATCATGAAGAACTGGTAGAAAGCACAGATAAAGATAGAAAAAATAGGAATGTATAGCTTTATTTTTATATTCTCCTTAATCCTATCAGTATTGGCACTGTCAAACAACAGTCCATTTCTAAATTATTTCTTCCTTTGACTTAAATTAGTCTCTATGGGATGCCTTCCATCCCTCAGTCCAGTCCTCCATCTCCTCTGCTGACTTTGGGTCCTGTTCTTATTCTCCAATATAGGTGATCTCCTGCTTTCTATATAAGACACAATTCTTTTCTCATTCTAAAGACCCTACTTAGATAACTTTATGCATCTCATAGCTTCACAGTTTCATCCAGCATTTCAGTGTCCATGACTTATAAATCACTTTCCAGTGCTGATTTTTGTGCTGTACTCTCCAGTACTACGTTTCTAACTGCCTACTAGGTACTTTTTTTTGATATTTCAACAAACTTCAGATGTCCTAAATTGAACTTATCATCTCACCTGCAAACCTCTTAATTCTGGCTTCTCTTTGTTAGCAGAACAACCATGTGCAAGGAAGCTACAGTAAGACATGAAATGAAATCTTATATTAGAGTGGTGGAAAGAGACGAAGAAGAAATGATGAATCAAATAGAATGATTGACAAAATGTTCAGGACTGGTGAGAGGTAAGAGAAACAGGGATAGGGAAACATTACAAAATATAAAAAATGCATAACAAAGAACTATGGGGAGAAAATATCATATATTAGGTCACCTTTAAAATTATAATTCAAAGAAATATATTTGATTTTTAAGAATACTCTTTAAAAAGAAAATCTGAGACTGAATTTAGGTGAAAAAAATTGCTAAAAGCAGGGTATATAACAAAAATGTAGGAGAAATCCTTGATTTTTATTGCTATTTTAGATAGTGTTGAGGAAACTTGTATTACATAGTTCATTTTCAGCAGAATAAATTGTAATTTAGGTCAAAAGTCATGGAATTTAAAGCTGAGATTTGAAATTGTTTTTTTCTGAAATACTAAAGTTAGATATCTGAGTGAGGGAAGGAGAGAGTGAAAAAGCGCAGTGTTAATATATTGCTCTCATTTGGAAAATTTATGTGGTAAAAATCTGTAGGTGAAATCATCTGAGTCAAAAAAATACATATTTTCTTTAAATAAATGTTCAATATGTATCTAGCAAGCAAGGAAAATTTCCACATTTATGTTCAATGCTTAGTTTTTTTAAAGATTACACCTGTCAAAATGACACTAAATGTTGCCCTTCATCATTTGACAGTTCCTAAATTAATATTATGCAAATGAGAAAGCATTTATGGAATGTTCTATCTTTTTTCAAAATTTTCCCATTTTCATTTATTTGGCTTTAAGGGTTTGTAACATGGGACCCAGATTCACTGATGTTCTAGCTACTGCAAAATATCTCAAATACTACTGATTGAACAAAATTTGGCTTTTATGCAGAACTACATGGGGAAGAATACTAATGTAGTCATAAAGGATTTGGAAACTACAACTATTTGTCATTTGCCAAGCTGTGTTTACAGAATGGCAAAAAAGTACAGTGAAGGGGTAATTCTCTCAAAATCTGTTTCTGTGGTCCATTATTTTTAGCACAAAGAAATTTTCTATGACCCATAATAAATAAAATATGATTTGAAATGCTGCCCCATTCTAAAGCCTTAACCTTGCTGCATATAATTATGGATACAAAAACTGACTCCATTTAGAATTATGGAGAAAGAGGCAAGATTACAAGTGGGAATTTTTCAATTTGCTGCAATAAGAGACATAATAAATTATATATCTACCAAGTCCCCATGCACCAAAAAGGAAACTGAATTATTTTGTAAAGCACAGGAGGATGTTTCATTCTGATTCCACTGCCATATAGCCCATTCTTACCCTTACTAAAACAAGTTTAAGCAAGAAGTAATAATGTTTCCTGTACTACATTATGTTTAAGTAGGTTCTGAATTCATGGACCTGAGTCATAATTCATGTCTGAATTTGTAAGTTTGGATTTCTATTGGTTCAGTGCAGAAGAGTGATATGAGAAATGAACTTGGAATCAGGGGAACTATGTTCAAATCCTATCTCATAGAGACTGAGAAAACTGAAGGTTCAATTGTTGATATCATAAAATAGATTTCCATTTAAGTATCAACTGAACTACATAAAACATTCCTATCCTAGGTTCATCAAATGCACACATGTGTATGTATGTATATATACATATATATGTAAAATATATATGTATATGAATATGTATACATAAACATATGTGTATATATTATACACATATACTATACACATATATGTGAAACCATATTTAGATAAATATGCTTTCCATTGTAAGTTGATGCATATTATTCTATTCATTTAAAAACATTATGCTAAGTGGTTAATATGCTTTTACTAGACTGTCAAAGAAGTGCATTACACAACAAATGGTTATGATTCCCTGGACCAGATGGAAGAAACTTCGGAGATTCTCTGATCCAAATATTTTATTAGCACCTTAGTAAATATGAACAAATCTAGACTTAGGACTTATTAGTCCTAATTTTGAAAAACATTTGTGAAGTTTAGTTTTCTTGAAAATCCTTAAAAAGTTTAACTTGAAATTTTCCACTCTATCTTCATATTTCTGTGAGGATTATGCTTTTGAGATTCAACATAATTTACTCTACCCTGGAATTGTTTACTAATAATTGTCAAGGATTCTCTAAAAAGTATAAGTCCTTCATAGAGTGGAAGTCCTTCATATACTTCAAAGAATATAAGTCCTTCATTAATGAAGCCAATCTAGTGCAAACTTTTCAAGTGTAATATGCCTTGGGGGAAGAGGAATAACTACTGGATTTTTCTCTGTTGGACCAGGCTTCTCATATCATTGGCAAAGGGTGACTATCAATAAGGAAAACCCTCTATTGATGCAGATAGGTACACACTTGTCATACCTTTTATAAAAAGAGAGAGATTTTTGTTTTATTTTAGTTGTGTGATAACAGCTGAATTTGTATAATGTGTAGTTTTCATAGTATTTTTGTATCAATATCCATTGAATCTCATAATCACCCTTTGACATGTTGTTAAACTATTTCAATAGTGTCCAACTCTTCATGACCCCATTCTGGGGTTTTCTTTGGCAAAAATTCTGTAGGGGCTTGCCATTTCTTTGTCTAGCACATTTTACAGGGGGAGAATTGAGACAGAGTTTAGGTTCACTTAGGTTCACAAACTTAGCAAGCTTCTGACACGAGATTTGAACTCATGAAGATGAGCCTTCCTAATTCCAAGTCAATTGCAAGAGCTTTCATTTTACAGATGGGAACAAATAGTCTCAGAAGAATTATATGGCTTAACAAAAATTGGACAAGCAGAAGAAATAGGAACTCAGAAGTTTATCCCTTGCCTCCAAGTTCAATATTCTCTCTATTGGCAGGTAGATAGATTGCTGCGCCTGGATTAAGGAAAACTTGAATTCAAATCTAGTCTTAGATACTTTCTAAAAATATGACACTTGACATGTCACTTTGCTCTGTAATAATGGAACCTTTTATAGGAACACTGAGGACAGAGTGAAAAAATTACCTTTGTTCAGTTACTATCATGCTCAATCTATGAAAGTTATGACTCAGAATTTAAATGGCCAAGTGTGTTGTATATAAATCTACAACTTTACTGAGCAGGAACAATGCTTTTCCTCCCATTCATTTTGTGAAATATCTGGAATAGAATATGAATATCTTCCTGTGATGTAGGTATTCTCTCCTCTTGTGCAGATTATAGCTTATCTAAATATTTGCTTCCTTCTATTTCTTTAAAATCATCATGGGATGTACCCAAACACTTATGATTTTGTTAATGTATTTTTAAAAATGGCTACACAACCTATCCTATCTGTCATTCTTTACTCTTATTACAGACCATCTCAGTTTTTGTAAAAATATTTCCATGAATAACATACATTATCCCTTGAGTCTTATACACAAGTTTTATTGGTTACAAAGATTACAGCATATTTATTTCACAGAATATTTTTCTCCTTTAATATTTGTTTGATAATTTCTGCTGGGGGGGAGTTAAGTGGAGATCACTGTCATTACTAAATACCCAATAGAACTACATTTGGACCAAAGAAGTATAATTAGGAGTAATAAAACAACACATTCATTTTATCTAATCATATGTATAATATTGGGTTCGTATGCTCTATTGTACCTTGACTAAAAGAAGTATTTTTCATCAACAATCCTGTTGAATGAGTTTGATTGTTGGATTCATGATTGGGTTTTTTTTGCCCTTTGTTACTTTTTTGGCATTGGTTTGACTATGGGACAAATTTTATTTTTCTTTCCCTCTTAGTAACCTGAAATTTTGATTTTTTTGAGATTACAATATTATATAAGTCAAGTTCATACTACAACATAACGAGGTGATGATATAAGGTTATTCAAAATAAAAGTGAGTTTTGAAAGTAAGGAACACCTTAGGATCATTGTAATTACTTCATATTTTTCCAAAGGTAATCCAGCTTGCTCCTCTCTTTCTGATTCAGTTTTAGGCCCCAGTTAGAGCATGAAACATAGACTGTTCTATTTTACTATTGTAGTGGTGAACTAACTCAATGACTCCACTTCAGTTCATGGCCTGAACAATGTTCATTCTTCATCCATTTTATCCTTTCTGTGTTGATTATTGGTGCCATTTTTTCTTTCTTTTTTTTTTTTGAGGTGCACAGTGATCATGGATTTCAGTGAGGAAGACTTGAGGTGTTCTGACAATCTTTTTGTTTTTTTTGTTCAGAGATATTATTCTAATAGCTTTAATTGCAGTGCTTGTTTGTCAAAGTGAAAACTGAAAACAGGTAATGAAAACAGTCAATTACTAATTGTATATTGAAAACAGTAAGAGTTTCCACAATACCAAAAAAACCAGACTTGCCTGAGATAAAGTTTAACAGCTCCAGCTTCTTCCATGTTTATCAAAATACAAAAGAAAAAAAAAAGTAAAGATCTTTTCTGTTTCAGATGGCAAATCTGACCTTTGTAGTAATGAGGGGTAGTAAAGGACATTTCACACATATACAGAGAGAGGAATTGTTCCAAAATGGGACCAAATACTTCTAGAATGGAATGACTCCCCAAGCTCTCATGCTCAATTTATTTTCTTTTGAAACCTAGACACCATAGAGAAATACCTGGTGTTCTTGACTGTTTTTGAAATGTCTCATCAAGCTTGGGGCTAACACAGGCTAATGAAGAGAATGCAGTCCAAGTGTTTACTGTGGAGAGGTTTCAAACAGAAGCACCACACACACACGACCAAAATTAAAAGGCTGGGTTTTTTTTGTTGTTTTCTGAAATACATGAGAAAGCACTTCTCAATATTTATAACCAGCCATAATTGTGTCCTTCCTAAGAGTTATTCAAGTGTGATGGAGAACTAATCACAGTCTGACCTGAACTGCAAGGGGGCAAAGTCTAGTTATAAACCATTTATGAGTGAAGATCCAATCCTCTCAATGTGCAGCCTGCTCTGAACCACAACCTCAAAGCTTTTTTTCCTAGTAAGTATCCATGTAAGCATAAATACAAGCACAAACTCTATGAAATGCATAAATATTCAAAGACATAACATTACATGGATCTCTATTTTAACCATGCAAAATTGATCACTTTTGGATTTTTATCATCATTTCTCAAGTTTCAAAAGAGAAACTGCAGACAAATTTACAATGGTCTGGTATTCCAAGTTGTTACTGCAAAACCTACACTAAGCATATTTCTCTGTTCTGTGTGTTCAAGTGTTTTGCTTGTCTTTTTAAATTTTTTTTACTATTTAAAAAAATACACTGAGTTCAGGTTAAAAACCAACCACCAAAATGGATCTCCACACAGATCTCACAAGCTAGTAGGAGTAGTAGCATTCGACTCTACTGCTGCATGTTAACCCCCAACAATCCAAGTGTCAATGTGCTTAAAATCCCTTTCTAGTACTAATGATGAGTTGATTTTTTTTAAAATGAAAAAAAAAAGCTGAGTAATATTGCATAGAAGTGCCACAAACTGCCCCATTGGAAACTAAAACTATTTACATTAAATAAGAAACCTGTTTTCAGGCCTGTCTTTGCCACATTTACAGCATGGCGCAATACCTACTGTGACAAGGGGTAGGAAAAAACAGCTTCCAGCACTCAGCACCACAAAGTAGCACAGTTTGCCACACGAGAATAAAGGAAAGGGTGAATAGGAAGAAATAAAATGGAGAGAAGGAAAGAGGGAGGAGGAATTTTTGTTGCTTCATTTCTGGTTTCGTAGCTGATTGGACAACCAGTCCAGTCCTTCATAGAGCCCATCCCCACGAGTGGCACAGGTGGCTTGGATGTACCAGTTTCTGTGCGAAGAGAATGCAGTCCAAGTTTATTGTGATTTCAGCTGCATTCATGGCATTGGGAAGATTCTGTGTGTTAACAAGCACTAATAAAACAGCATCTCTAAGCTCATCTTCTGCCAACATTCTCATCAAATTCTTCTCGGGCCCCATTCACTCGTTCTCCTTCATTACTGTCAACCACAAAAATCAGTCCTTGTGTGTTCTGGAAGTAATGGTGCCACAAGTGTCAGATCTTGTCCTGGCCACCTAATCCCACACTGTGGAGCTAATGCTTTTGTATTCTACAGTTTCTACGTTGAGACATAGTGAGAATAGTAGCTACTATTTCACCAAGCTTCAGTTTGTACAAATAGTTGTCTTTCCTGTAGCATTCAGACCAACTATTAGAATCCGCATGTCTTTTTTGGAAAAAGTCCTTTGAAAAGGTTAGCAAATATATTCCCCACGGTCCAAGAGTAATGTGTTAAACGTTGGCAAAAGAAACCTCCTCGCTCCTGAGCCTCGGGCTTCCGGTCTCCTCACCTGTGAGTGGCTGCCGCTCCTTCTTCTTTCTATAGGCTCTCCACATGTTGATTTCACTCCCACAAGATAGGGTCCCCCAATGGCAGTCATCTCAGGATGTTCTGACAATCTTTATAGTGAGCAAAATGTTATATTCAGACTAGAGGGTCTTGAGAACATCTTCATCTTTAGAAAATCCATCTTCTATTTAGATTTTTCTTTGTTATTTCTCCATTGTAATAGCGAACACTTTTATAGAGGATATATCTACTTGTTTTATGGCTTAACTTTGATTTATTATGTAGAGTTATTAGATAAAATAAAAGCTCTATCGCATAGAATACAGATGTTTGCAACCTGTATATATTTGAAGAAAATTATTCCGATTGTCTCTTTGAGTTAATCCTGTATGACCTCAAAATGCAAAAAGGAAATACTTTGCTGTGCCTCTTTTACTATTGTATTTTATTCTGCTGAGTCATTTTTTTTTGGTAGTCAGTCATTGAACAAATATGTTCATTGGAATTTTCATATATCTCACTTAATTTGGTAACCATGAAGATACGTCCCATTTTGGAAAATATCTATTAAATTTTCTATTACATTGACATCAAGCATAGTCCTAATATATTCTTGTATCATTTTTATTTTTATATTTCATAAAATTGAGAAAGGAAATGTATCTTAGAATCTTCCCCTTTCTAAGACCTGAACATCAGTCCCTGTAACTTTAAAGGGTTTCTGTTTCAACTTAGATTTCCATTTTTTATATTTTTTCTTACCTATCCATTATTTCTGATTTCATGCTCTTATTTGGCAATCTCATCTAATGCTTATACTTAAATATTTTCCTATTTGAAAATCCTTTTATTTCAACCTAACTTTGCTTTGGACTGCATGTCTTTCTGCTCAATAAGAGAATCAATTTTTTGACTGAAGTTGTTTCTAGGTTCGTTTAATATTTTTGAAGGATAAAGGAATCATATATTTAAAGACAGAAGGAATTTAGAAGCCATTAAAACTCATTTTTTCATGTTATAGATAAGGAAACTGGAGGCACTAATTGGTGGCTGAGTAATTTGCCCTGGATGACAAAGCTAGGCAGTATTTGAACTCAGGGCTTTCCAATTTAAATCTCAACATGAACTTCTCCACAATTGTCACAAGATATTTTTTTTAATTGGCTAAGCTTCTTTAATAAATGGCAACAACCAAAGTTAACACATTTATTTTTACTCATTTCCTATCTTTCAGAATCAGCAATTGACTCTGAATGAATTCTTACATCAGAACAATCTTTTCTTGTTTCACAAAAAAATGAATATTTTCATTAAATAAATCCTCAATACAACACTTCCATAGTGAGCTCTCAGTAGATTAAATTGCTATTTAATAATGATAGACATAGCAGACAGATACTTCCTACATGGTTTTTGAATGACCATGGGACTCAACATACAAATATGAATTTAATTTATGTTCTCATCATACTCCTAAATAGAAAATAAAGTCTTACATTTACCTCATGGTGACATTAAAGTGAATCTGTGTCCTCAAACACTAATGTCTAGTGTGAAAAACATTTTTTTTCTAAAGTTCAGTTTCTTTTTCAGAAGGAATTTATGATCTAATCTGACTGTATGAATTACTACTCATTGCATTCCCTGATAGGTTTGGGGAAAATATTAACTTGTCCCTGTTGTCAAGACAGGTGATATGGAAATTGATGTCTCTTTGACCAGGATTAAGTGACCCAAGTCATACACTCAAAGACCCTCATTTTACTACAACACACCCCCAATGTGTTGACCAATCAGAGTTGATTGGCCCCCCCATGGGAATACTTATTCTTTGAGGGGCATATAACCCTGTACCCTCAAATTCGAAATCAAGCCCCTTGCGGGGAGGGACTTAGCTCTGATCTGTAATTCCCAAGCAATGCTGCCAAAGTAGCTTGAGAAAAATTAAAATGTTTATCCACACACCCTAATTTCACTTGTTTCTTTCTTAGAACAGAATGTTTTAAAATTGAGGTTTCACACTAGAGAACACAACTTTACTAAGCCTTACCTAACAGAAAGTTATTTCTGATCACTTCAATGACTCATTACCAGCATTAGGAGCACTCCTCCCAAACCATCTATCACCTAGGGAGTTAGGTGTTGTAGTGAATAGTCCTACAGTTAAGATGACAAGTTCAGTTTTGATGTTGGACACTAATTACATGAGTCCACATGATGGGAAGAAATATCTGGCATCTAAAAAAACTTGTGAAATATCAACAGATAACTAAAATACTTAGATTTTACTTTTTGATTTCCTACTCCTCCTTAATATTATTCTTCATGAACAGTAGTTCTCAGAAGCAAGTTCATAGACATGCCAGCAAAGGCATAACTTATCCCTGACTTCTTCCCGCATCAGTGACTCAACCTGACAATTCCTCTCTCTTTTAATACACAGTTGTTATTAGAATGATTTGTTTTCCAGGCTAGTGAAGGAAAAGGAGTGACTAGATGTTATATTCTAGATTATGTATGAAACACAAAACTATGAAGGAGGGAAAACATCCTTGGACACTGAAAGTTTGCTTGATACAAAGTTGGGCTCAACTTTCTCTTCTGTAAGTTCCATTTAATCTTCATCCTTTTTTTCTTCTTCCTCCTCCTTTTCCTTCTCCTATTCTTCTTTCTCCTCTTCAATTTCATCCCACTTGCCAATCTAGTTCCTTTTTATAAGTTCTTTGAGAACGTTAACCATTTTGCTTATTTTTGAATTGCCTCCCTTCCCCCATGTTTAGCATAGAGGTTGGCACTTAATAAGCATTTGTTAATTCATTCACTCATGCCTTTATTTGAGGAATGTAGTTTTGCAAAAGATTAAAGTTAATATCTGGTTTTCAACTTCTTTTCCTGAGGCATGGAATAAACCAGCAAAATTCAGCTTCAATGATAGATGGTGTTTTATTCCTGAATTTCCTTGCTTTTTTTGGTATTAAGATGAATTGTATTAAGTAGGGTTTGAAATTATAGAACAATAATAGCCTTGGGCAGTCTTAAAATGATTAGTTTATTCCAATATTTTTGTTGCATGAAGTTTCTGAGTATGATTAATACTAGATTGTAAAAAAGCCACCCCTACTTACCACACGACTTAAATGGGGAAGAAAAACAAATAATGGGAAAGTAAAAGGGCAGCCATGATAGATTTTGTCTTGATCTCATAAGTCTTCACCCTAGGTCGAACCAATAATGTATGTCAGTTTCTTTCTTTGGAAGAAAAATTTTACAATGCTTAGGTCTATTAAAGGGAACAATTTTCTGTGTTTGAGATTCTAGGAATCATAAAAAAAGTATATGCATCTTCCATCTTCTATCATGTGCAAAGTCAATGCTGAAATGATATGTTAAATCTACAACTATTAATAACGCTTTCTAAATCTTACACCTGTAATACAGAGATTGCATTTGCCATACTTTTAAAAAACAAAAATACCCAGAAAAAAAAAAAACAAACAAACAGCATTATGTTCTTTACCCTAACCCCACCCTCTGCCACAGGGTGATTTAAGCATAGCTGTGACTGAAATTAAGGAAGTAGGATAAATTATCACTGGGTTTTCTTCTAGATATTTGAACATGGGAAAGCAAAATAAAACAAGATATAAGTAGAATATGAAAATGAATTTTCTTTTTTTTAATAAGATCCACATTACATAGGATAATATGATTTTTTAATTGCAGGAAAAAAAGAGTATTGTTCCTAAACAAAAGTTAAAACCTATATCTGCATGTTATGAAAACAGAGGCTGTTATGAAAGCTTTTGGCTTTCATTCTCAAACTTCCCCACCTACTTCTTTCCTGTTCTCACCCTCTCCTTCCCTGCCACCCCCATTGTTATCCCAGCTCTTAACCTGGATTGTTTTTTTACTCAAGATCTCTATCTCCGTTTATACCTTCATTCCAGCAATTTATTTTCTTTCTTTAGCCAACAAACAACCTATTAGCTCTGGGCAATGGCCTATTATTTTACCAAGTATTTTAAATTAGCCCAAATTAAAGGGCAATATTTTATAAACATTGGACATTACATCTGAGAACTTTCAACAGCTTCTCTTCCCCTATCTCCTAAATAGAACATACCCACACTAGTATTTTCACTATCCCTTTACCTCGTTTTTTTCTTTCTCCTCCTCTCAATGCACATATAAATACAGAGTAGATGGGAAGTAATCCCAGAAAAAAGGCCTGTATAGGAAGGATCAGAAAAGATTGAACTGAAAACTAGGAATTATGCCTGGTTGGTGAGTGACATAAAGCAATTTGCCTTGCTGTGTTTTCTTTGTTCAGAGAGAAGTAAAACTATATTGATATTTCACTTTATTTGAGGCATATCAGAAATAAATCCAGAATTATTTCTAAGCTCTTAATATAGTACAAAGAGGAATAATCTGGAGTTAAATTAGTCATTTTTCAACATAA
The DNA here is from genome assembly GCA_023548195.1 of Bettongia penicillata ogilbyi. Classification (NCBI taxonomy): domain Eukaryota; kingdom Metazoa; phylum Chordata; class Mammalia; order Diprotodontia; family Potoroidae; genus Bettongia; species Bettongia penicillata. Next base: position 8,751,276 of record JAJHZJ010000008.1, read on the forward strand.
TATTATAGAAAAAATAATTAACTTTTTTAAAACAGTGCTTTAAAAACCTGGTGAATGTACATATATCTTCTCTATAGAAGTTCCTCATTTGTCAAACTCTGTTTCTATAAGTACTTGGAGGTTATTACCATTGACAATTGGAGTGAAGCTCAGCTATTCTTGTGATAATATCTGCTGTTTCCAACAAGGCTGCTGACTTGTGTAATAAGAGATTGAAGAATATTGTAAGAGTTAATTCTTCTTCATGAACAATAAATGAAAAGAATAATTTACTTCTCTCACATCTCTAATTATAGAAATTTAAGAAGAGTGGAATGATCAGATCTATGGAGTTACTAATTATTTATAAGTTCTATCAGAAGCCCAACATTTTTATTTCTGGTAGGTTTATGGCTCATTACCCTCTTGTTCCACAGCTACTGCTTAAAGTCCTTTCTTAATATTTTCCTTAACATAGTTTTTTTTCATTGTGCAAATTTGGATCATTACATTTCTAAGCCAACTACTTAAAACTATTAAAGACATGAATGACCCAATGTCCCTTGAGATGTTTACCATAAAGATGCTTATCTTTTCAGTTATATGAATTATAGAATTATGGATTTTAGAATGAAAATAATTTAAACATAATGAAGCTATAAATCAAAATCTGATTGTACAATTTTCATAAATTATTTCAAACATAATGTATTATAGAAAGAGATGGGAGAGAGAAAGAGAGGGGAAGAGAGGGAAAGAGAGAGAGAGAGAGAGAGAGAGAGAGAGAGAGAGAGAGAGAGAGAGAGAGAGAGAGAATGACAGACCATTTTTGATATCCAGATAAAGTCAGAGAAGGGAGACTTCTAGCAGGTTGGGTGAATACTCTTAGTGAAATTTGAGGACACTGATGAGAATTGATAGGATGATAAATCATGGATGAGTTGTGATAGCTGCATTTCTGAATTGATGAGGTCACAGATCAATGTGAGTATTTGAAAGTATTTCAAATAATGATATGAAAAGAGAGGGATATTACAGGATCCAATCTGAGGTCAGACCTTTAAATTTTTGTTATGTTTTTAGATCTACATCAAGGAATTATATGTTCTATCCCTTTAAAGTACTTTTCATATAGATATTTTAACGAAGAAACAAGCAGAAAAGGTATTTTTTTTGTGTGTAGAGGAAAGGATTTAAGATAATGATGTTATATATGAACACTAAAACAAAGTAGGAAAATAATTTGATTTAGTTAAAAAAACTGCTAATATGTGTATCAATAACATGCCTTTGAGATGGGATTTGAGAATTTTGGATAGAAAATGAATTTTCTTGGAAATCCTAAGATTCCAATAAATTTAGGATAAGTGTGGAAATATGGCTGTCTTGTATGGAAACAATTTGATATTTTAAAGCAGCAAAGAAAAACTTTATCCATCATAAAATTTAAGAACTAGGAATGTACAAAACCATAGTTTCAAGAACATCAAGGATTATTTTGGAAATTTTGAAGTTATGAAGAATATGGTACCTAAACTCATCTGAATATTACTATTTTATGACTAAAGAGTGGAAAACCAAAACCAAATTGAAAATCATACACACACACACACACACACACACACACACACACACACACACACACATATATATATATCCAAACATATATATACACACAGATAGATGCATACATACATATATACATACAAAGATATTGGGGTATGATTAAAGAGGCCTAGAAATTAGATTTTTGGAGAAATTTGGGAAATTATAAATTTTTCAATGAAAATATGTGACTGAATCAGGAGGCTCCCATTTAAACCATTGAAGTCTGTTGCTTCTGGATACTGCAACTTAAAAGAAAAACCTGATACAGTAAGATCAGGAATAATTTTAGACAAATGAAAGAATCCTACACGTGCTGTTTGAGCTGTTGCAATTTGAGCCAATTAGGTAACAAAAAGCTTCAGCTAAATGATTACTCATCAATGTTGAGAACATTTACTTCATTTGTTAAAAATTTCAGTGTTTCATTGCTTTTAAAAACACTAGAAGGCGTAGGAATAAATGGAACTTTTCTTAAAATGATAAGTAGCATCTATCTTAAAAAGAAATAGACAGTATTATGAGGAAAAACTAGAACCCTTCCCAATAAGATCAGAGGTAAAACAAGCATGTAACAACTGTTACTCAGTGTTATACTTAAAATGCTATCTATAGCATTAGGACAAGAAAAATAAATTGAAAAGATAAGCAAGCTTATTTGATGATATGCTCAGAAAATCCTACAGAATAAACTCAAAAAAACTAGTTGGAACAATGAATAATTTGAGCAAAGTTGAAGGATATAAAATAAAATCCTTATACATTAGCATTTCTACATATTTCCAAGAAAACAGAAGGAAGAAATAGAAAGAGAAATTCCAATTCAAATAACAGCAGACAATGTAAAATACATAGGAGTCTAACTGATAAGACAAACTCAGGAACTATAAGAGCAGAATTACACTTACACTTTTCACATAAATAAAGACAGAGCTAAATAACTTGATCTCTAAGGCTGAGAAAAAAATAAGAAGAATGGTAATTTTACCTAAGTTAATTTAGTTATTTAGGTTCATGTCAATCAAACTACAAATAATAATTTTACAGTGCTAGAAAAAAGCAACAAAATTCACATGGAGGAGCAAAAGTTCAAAAATATCAAAGTAATTTTGAAAAAAAAATGTGAAGAAAGGTGACATAGCACTGCTAGGTTTCAAAATATACTACAAAGTAGTAATCATCAAAACTATATACTACTGGTTAAGGACAAATGGTGAATCAGTGTAATAGATTAAGTACACAATATACAATAGCAAATGGCTACAGTAATCTAGTTTTTGATAAACCCAAAGATCCAAGCTGTTGGGGTGAGAACTCAGAATATGACACAAATTACTGAGAAAAATGGAAAGCAATTTGCCATAAACTGGGCATTAACCAACATCTCCCACTATATACCACTATAAGGTCAAAATAGGAACATGATTGAGACATAAACAAAGATAGTATAAACAAATTAGGGGAGCATGGAAGTTTTTACCTGTCAGATCTCAGGACAAAGGAAGTGTTTATGATGGAAGAAGAGATAGAGAGGATCACATGAAGTATACTTGATAATCTTAATTACATTAAGTTAAAAAGTACACAAACAAAACCAATAAAAAAGAATGAGAAGAAAAATGGAAAAATAAGAAACATTTTTCACGGTATATTTCAAGACCTCAGTTCTCAAATATATGGGAAAGTAAGACAAATTTATATAAAATATATCATTTCCTGATTAATAAGCACTGAAATATTATGAACAGGCATTTTTCAGAAGAAGAAATCAAAGATATCTATAGTCATATGAAAAAATGTTCTAAATCACCATTGATTAGATAAATACAATTAAAACAAATATGATTAGAGTTATTAGTTACTATATTATTAATTTCAGATAAATTTATTTTTAAAAATCTCATACTTATCAGATTAGCATAATTGAAAAGGAAAATGATGAATATTTTGGGCCTATGTCCAAAGTATTATAAACTGTACAATCTTTTGCCACAATGATGCCATTAATAATCCTGTGTCCCAAAGCAATAAAAGAAAAGGGAAAAGGACCTACATGTACAAAAATATTTATAGCTGGTTATTTTATGGTGTCAAAGAATCGAAAATTGAGGGGATGTCCATTGATTGGAGAATGACCAAACATGTTGCAATATATGATTGCAATGGATACTATTGTGTCAGACAGCTAGATGGCACAGCATGCTAGACCTAGAGTCAGGAAGACCTGAGTTCAAATTTGGCCTCAGAAACTTACTAGCTGTTTGATCCTGGACAAGGCACTTAACTCCTAGGATTTGAGTCTTCTCTATGGCAGGCCAGGAGAAAAATTGATTCCATTATTTCCTTTTATTTAGGCTTACCCAGTTCAAATCCTGAATAAACTAAGAATTTTTTACCCTCAAAAATGTTTGAGTCCCTTTCCAACACTATTCAAGACTAACTTCAACATTTCATGCAATAGAATTCTCATAATACTGGATTCAGTTGAATTATTTAGGGCAATAATGATTGAGGTTCCCACTCAACTTTCACTCCTTAACTTAAATGGTCAAACAATTTGCAAGCAAGTTGCAAATAAATCCACCTATTTCCCTCAATCTTCATGTTGACTCCCCATCATAAATCATAGTATGGCACATTTAAATCTGGAAGAGAACAAAGAGCATGTAGCCCAATCTCTTTCAGTTTATAGATGAAGAAGCTGAGGTTTAGAGAGGTTCAATGTCTTTCCTAGAGCTGAGATTTGAATTTATGTCCTCTGACTCCAAATCCATCATACTTATCACTGTATCATGATCTCTTTGAATGATTTCTGATTTCCTAAAACATGAACAAAATTTTGCATCTTATAAATATTCACATTCTGTTCTATTCTATTTTTGTTTGGTTTATAATTATGATATATTTATTGTATATTTAATCTTCAAGATTGACTACTCATGTAAGTTTTATATGATTTCAATTTGGCTATAAATTCCTTTGGGACATGACTCAATTATTTTTCCTGTAGACATAGCACAGTTTTGTAAATAGAAGGCACATTACATTTTTATTTTTATTTTTAATTAGTATTTTATTTTTCCTTTATTACATGTAAAATCATTTTTCAACATTTGTTTTAAAAACTTAGTTCCAAATTTCCTCCCTTCCTCCCCACTCTGTCAGTGGGAAGGGAAGCAATTTGACATAGGCTATCCATGTATAGTCATGCAAAACATATTCATATTAGTCATTGTAAAATAAAACATAGATCAAAATAAAAACCCAAGAAAAATGAAGAAAGTTAAAAAAATTGCTTTGATCTATATTCAGACTTTACCAGAGGATGGATATTATTTTTCATCAAAAGTCCTTTAGAGTTTTCTAGAATCATAATATTGCTAACAATACTTACCTCATTCATAGTTATTCATTTTACAATATTGTTGCTAATGTATGCAATGTTTTCCTGGTCCTACTCATTTCACTTTGCATCAGTTCATCTAAAGCTTTACAAGATTTTCCAAGAGCTTCTAACTTTCCATTTCCTATAAGATAATATTATTCCACTACATTGATATACCATAACTTATTCAGTCATACCACAATTTGTGGACATCCCCTCAATTTCCAATCCTTTGCCACCAGAAAATAGCTGCTATAAATATTTTTGTACATATAAGTCCTTTTTCTTTTATTTTTCAATCTCTTTGAGTATACAGGTGTAGTAGTGTTATTGGTAGGTCAAAGGATTTTATATTATTTTGTAGCCCTTTGGGTATAGTTCCAAATTGTTCTACATAATGGTTGAATCAGTTCACAACTACATTAACAATTCATTAGTGTCATAATTTTTGCACAACTTCAACAACATCTTCAACTTCTTTTATGTACCATCAGGCAATCAAATAGCTGTGAGGTAGTACCACAGAATTATTTTCCAATTGTTCTCCAATCAATAATAATTTAGAGCATTTTTTAATTTCATAATAAGTAGCTTTGATTACTTCATCTGAAAACTGACTGTGCTTATTTTTGATCATTTATCAGTTGGGGAATGGCTCTTAATTTTATTAATTATTTTTATGTTCTCGTACATATATATGCATACACACATACTTTTATATCAGAAATGAGACCTTTTTTCAGAAGAATGGACTTCAAGTATTTTTTTACACTCATGGTTGCAAACTGTATTTCCATCTATCCTATTTCATTCTACCCCACTCCATTCCATTCCATTCCATTCCATTCCATTCTCTCTCTCTCTCTCTCTCTCTCTCTCTCTCTCTCTCTCTCTGTCTCTCTCTCTGTCTGTCTCTCTCTGTCTCTGGCTCTGTCTGTCTCTCTGTCTCTCTGTCTCTCTCTGTCTCTGTCTCTCTGTCTCTCTGTCTGTCTGTCTCTCTGTCTCTCTCTGTCTCTCTGTCTCTCTCTCTCTCTCTCTCTCTCTCTCTCTCTCTCTCTCTCTCTCTCTCTCTCTCTCTCTCTCTCTCTCTCTCCTTTCACCCTGTCCCTCCTCAGAAGAACTTTACTTCTGACTACAACCTCCCCCAATCTGCCCTCCCTTCTATGAGCACCTCTTTCACTTTTAAATTTCATTTTATTTTCAATTTATGGAATAAAACAAGCATTTCCATAACATAACACAATAAAGAAAAAGATTGTACATGAAACTGCAAATTGACTATCTCTTATCCCCTTTCCCTCCAACTTTCTTGTAGGATGAGATGGATTTCTGTACCCAATTAAGCATATATGTTATTCTCTCTTTGAGCCAATTCCAATGAGAGTAAAGTGTAAACATTCCCATTATTTTCCCCTCCAATGTAAAAGTTCTTCCTTGACTCTTTTCAGTGAGATAATTTACTCCATTCTACCTCTCACTTCCCTTTCTCCCAGTGCATTCCTCTTTCTCACTTCTTAACTTTAATTTCTTTAGAGAGGATCACATGATATTCAACTCATATCTGTGGCCTCTGTCATTATATACTCTTAAGTGCATTAATCATGAGAAATTTCTTATGAGTTACAAGTATTATCTTCCTATGTAGGAATATAAATTGTGTAACCTTCTTAAGTCCATTATGATTTCCCTTTACTGCTTACCTGTATGTGCTTCTTTTGAATTTTGTCTTGAAAGTCAAATTTTCTATGCAGTTCTGGTCTTTTCAGCAAGAATGCCTTGAAGAAATGGTTCTATTTCATTTAAAATGCATTTTTCCTGTAGGATTATACTCAGTTTTTCTAGGTAGGTGATTCTTGGTTGTAATCCTAGTGTCTTCACCATCTGGAATAACATATTCCAAGACCTCTGTTCCTTTAATATAGAATCTATTCCATCTTGATATCCTGATTTGACTCCATGATACTTGAATTGTTTTTCTTACTGCTTGTGACATTTTCTCCTTGATCTAAAAACTATCAAATTTGATTATATTAATGCTGGGAGTTTACATTTTGGGATCTCTTTCAGGAGGTGATTGGTGGATTTTGTCAATTTTTATTTTACTCTCTGGTTCTAACATATCTAACCACATCTGGTTCTAACATAACATAGTTCTTGAAAGATGATATCTAAGCTCTTTTTGATCATTTGTTTTCAGGAAGAGCAATAATTTTAAAATTATCTCTCAATTTATTTTCTGTGTCAATTGTTTTTCTAATGAGTTATTCCACATTGTCTTCTATTTTTTCATTCTTTTATTTTTTCTTGATGTCTCATAGAGTCATTAGCATCCACTTCTTCAAATTCTTTAAGGAATTATTTTCTTTAGTAGGCTTTTGTATCTCCTTTTCTATTTGACCAATTCTGCTTTTTAAGTTCTTGTCTTACTGATCTTTTTGTATGTCTTTTGCTGTTTAGCCAATTATGCTTTTCAATACGTTCTCATCAGATTTTTATACCTCCTTTATCATTTGGTTATTCTGTTTTTTTAATTATTATTAATTTGTTTTCAGTTTTCCACAATCACTTCCATAAGTCTTAGATTTTCTCTCCCTCCCTCTCTCCTTGCTCCCCAAGATGGCATGCAGTCTTATATGGGTTCTATACATACATTCTAATTAAATACATTATCACATTGGTCATGTTAAATAGAAGAATTAAAATGCATGGGACAAACTATGAGAAAAACTCAAGCAAAGCAAAACATAACACAAGAGAAAATATTCTGTTTCATTCTGCATTCTAATTCCATAGTTTTTTCTCTGTTTGTGGATGGCATTTTGCCTCAAGATTCCTTTGGGAATGTTTTAGGTCCTTACATTACTGTGAAGGGCTAAGTCTACCAGAAAAATTCCTTGCACCCTTTGGTTGTTACTGTGCACGATGATCTCCTGGTCCTGCTCCTTTCACTCAGCATCAGTATAAGTTCTTCCAGGCCTTTCTGAAGTTTTCCTGTTCATCATTTCTTACAGCACCAGAGTATGCCATTACATTCATATACCGCAACTTGTTTAGCCATTCCTCAATCGATGGGCATCCCCTCGATTTCCAGCCTTGGACACCACAAAGAGAAATGCTATAAATATTTTTGTACATGTATGACCCTTTCTAATTTTTATTATATTTGGGATACAGACCTAGAAGCAATATTGCTGGGTCAAAAGGTATGTATATTTTTGTAGCCCTTTGGGCATAGTTCCAGATTGCTCTCCAGAATGGATGGTTTAACTAGCAGCTCCACCAACTGTAAACTGGTGTTTCAACTCTCCCACATCTTCTCCAACATTTATCATCTTCCTGTTCTGTCATGTTAGTCAATCGATAGGTGTGATGTGGAACCTCAGAGTTGTTCTGATTTGAATCTCTCTAATCAATAGTGATTTAGAGCATTTTTTCATATTACCATAGATAGCTTTAATTCTTTCCTCTGAAAACCACATGTTCATATCCTTTGAGCATTTATCAATTGGGGAATGACTTGTATTCTTGTACATTTGACTCACTTCTCTATCTATTTTAGAAATGAGGCCTTTATCACAGACACTAGTTGCATGGATGTTCTGTTTTTAAGTGTTATTTTCTTCAATATGTTTTGTGCCTCCTATGCCAAGCTATCAAAACTTTTTTTCATGATTTACTTGCATCACTCTCATTTCTGTTCCCAATTTTTCTTCTACCTCTGTCACTTGATTTTTTTAAGAATCATTTTTGAACACTCCCATGTCCTCAGAATAATTTATCTTTTTCTTTGAGGCTTTGAATGTAGGAGTTTTGACTATGTTGTCTTCTTTTGAGAGTGTATTTTAACTTTAGTTGACACCATAATAATTTTCTGCATTTGGAATTTTTCCTGTTGTTTCTTCATTTTTTTTCTTATCTATTTCTTTATTTTTATCTCTTTGCTAAAAGTGGGTTTCTGCTTCCAGGGTGGAAGCCAGATTGCCCCAAACTCCAAGGGATTTGTGCAGCTGTTGTCAGAGATACTTTCTTTTGGACCTGTAAGTTTTCAGTTATTCCAGGTTGGTGTGATATAAGGAGAGGTGTGTTCACTACTTTCCTGCCCTGTGCTTTGTCTGCGAGCAACCATAAGCATTATTTCCTGCGCTGAAATTGTAATGTGGGTCCCTACTCCTCTGAGGCTGCAAACTCTGGTGTGCTAGTGCTCCTCCTTGTCCTGTGATTGCCACCCAGGGCGGTGAACCTGATCTGAGTATGGGTAAAACAAGAGTCCTGCTCCAGTGTCATCAATGGGAAGTCTGTAATCTTCTGCCTACTTAGTTGTCCAATCCACCCTCTTGGTCTGAGAGCTCCAAAAGCAGCTACTCTTGCTGAATCAGTTGCTCCCTAAGCCTGATTTTAGTTTCTGTGACCTGATCTGTGCTGATTGAACTTGCACTGGATTGTCCTTGCTCCAGTCTCAGTAAGACAATCCTTTCCTGCTGACCTTCTAAGTTGTCTTGGGTTGGAAAACTGTTTCCACCTACCTTTCTCTAGGTTCTGCCACTCCAGAATTTGTTTTAGGGCATTATTTAAAGGTGTTCACAGCAGTTTTGGAGAGAGCTCAGGAGAATCCCTGCTTTTCTTTGTGATTTTGGCTCTGCTCCCCAAAATATTAAAATTCACACTCTACATTAAAATAAATATATCGATATGCAGAAATAAACATTGAGATCTCTGCTTTCACAGCAGGTTCCCTCACCTCATTCTCTTCTCCATCATCCCCTCAAAATCCAATCTATTCCTTTAACATTCTCCTTTCTTCTTTATCATGTCCATACATCTCTCATTCTTCCTCCCTGTCACTGATGACCAGTCCCTAACTCTCTTTGAATTACTTCCCTCTAGTGCTCAAATATCATGGGTAACATTCATCAAAACTCATTTAAAGAGTAATCTTCCTCAACAATTTTTTTCAATTAAGTTCTTATCTGTAAAAAAAATCTTCATGTAAAAATACCTAATTCTCTCTTTTAAACAAAATCCAAAAGGACATTTCTATCTCTTTACAGATAATATATCTCTATAGAATTATGTAATTTCTCTCAATATCTTAAACAAAATCAAAACAGCCTAGTCTTTTAAGTCATTGGCAGTGATTTTCTTCAGCTCCTTGACAATTTGCTCAGCTTTTCCTTTACTTTCTTTTTAGTTCTCCTTAAATAATTGAGATCAGTCAAGGTTCAGTCTGTTAATGCAATCAGAATGGCAGAGTGTTTGACCCTGGAGATCCCAGGATATGCTGACTAGCCAAGAGCCTTAACGAAGGCAACTAACTTTTTCCTACTTTAAACCAATATGTAGGAAGTGGATGAAAGCAGGAAACCTCAGATACTTTTGGCTAGTAATGTTAAACTAGCTCATATACTGTGTCTATAGAGATGATTTTGGTAACCAGAGTTAAAGTGAGAAAACTAAATGGAATCTAATTGTGGTATAATAATGCATTTTGGCATAATCTGGTCGACCGGGGTTTCTGGGTTTGTGTTATCCAGTGTTATCTAGACAAATTGTTATGCATTGGACTTTGCTATAAACTGCTTGTTAACATAATACCAGTAACAATAATGGAATATACTGAAAAGCTTGCCCATGATAGCTTGGTCCTCAACAAGACTGCTTCCCTATCACTTTTTTTGTGCTCATTTCTGCAATTATGAAATGGTGACACAATATTGAAGTTAATTCTTATAATATTTTTACAAATATGTAGTCACCTATGAAGGTTCATTAACTCTTCCAGAGACTTGAATTATTTAATAAATTGCTATTAACTGGCAATAGCTCAGAAAATATCTTCTTCAGAAAGCCTTCTGTGGCTGACTCCTCTTTGGGCTCTCTGTTAAACCTATAATCCCTCCCAATATATAAACTTATAATACAGACCCAAATTAAGTGTTCACTTTTCTTTTTTTACTATTTTACCTTGTGCATGAAATATTCTTTTAAAATTAGTCACTTATTATTTAATGCATGGTATTTTGTTTTCTGAACTACATTTTATCTCCTTAGGAGCAGTAATAAAAGTGCAAAGTTCTAAACATAATCACTTATACTGATCATCACTTATCCATGAACGTGAATTGTAATTCAGTTAGTTAACCCTGATTAAATCTACCTCAAAATGTAGTTAATGAATGTATTAAAGTTTATTCAAAAGCAAATTTTATTTTGGTGAAAGGATGTTGAAATCTCATTGAGAAGGCATGAATAAAGTAATTCAGAAATAAAGAAATCCAGCATATTTAATTCTGCAGTCACCTCATGGACATTGAAAGATTTCACTTTTGCACTTTAGTTTTCAAATATAGTTTTGCTTTGTATATTTCACTAAGACTAAATTATGGCAACACTGGTTATTATTATTATTGCACAATAGATTCCTCAACCTAGGACAATTGTTCAGAAGTCAAAGGGAAGAAAATAGGCAAGTACTAATTACTAAATAGAAATTTTACTGTTCTCTATTATATTTTCACCTAACTTCATTTGGCAAGACAAATCTGTGCTAGGAAATGTCATGATGGAGTGAATTCAGGGATTATGAAAGCTGTGAGACTTACACAGAAACAGTAACACTGACTTATAGAACTCACAACTCTAATATGAGGTTTCTAGAAAACTGTCCAGATGATACTAAAATCTCTCAAAAGCATCTAATGTCCTAGATTTTATCAGCAATTCGTAGTAACAATAATATCATTTTAATAGCACATTAAGGATCACAAAATATTTTAGAAATGGAATAAACTTTTGTTCCACACAGCAATACTGAAAGGTAAGTGCCATTATTATATCCATTTTGCAGTAGAGGAAACTTGAGCACATGTTAAGTAATTTACACAAGGTTATTCAGTTACTAAAAGTCTAAGCCTATATTTGAATTCAAATCCTACCGACTCTATGTCCAATGCCCTATCCATTTGTCAAATAAGATATTTTCAAAACAAATAAATACATTTCCAGAAGTTACAAAAACACCCTAGATTACTTTCTTAGGCCAGATTTGTCCTTTATATAAATGTTATGAACTTTTAAAGCATTGACATTATTAGAATTTAAACTGTCTGTAAGAAAAGATAACATTTTAACAACACATTGCATGACTAATATGGCAATCCTGTTCTCTTCTCTGAGATGAGCTTTCCAGTTGACCATTGCTAAGAGCAATAAACCAAGTAGTTAGATTTTAGAGTCTTGTTGAGTGAGCTTGTGATGAAGCAAAAACGATGAATCTTCCATTACAGGAATGAAATTCAAGACCAGTAATCAGTTTTATTTGTATGGCAGAATTACCCCCTTATGGGTTCATTTAAATACTCAAAATGTTGCTGATTGTTGCTATAAACTAAATCCTGTTCTGATTTACAACTAACCAAATGCAATTTCCTGAGGATCCTGAAGCTTCTTTCTGCAAGTCACATCCTTTATATGTAATAAATCTTTCTCTTTTATCTGCCTCCTCAGGTTAATTGACACCTAGGCCACCTATGGTGCGAGGTGAGATTCTCTCAGCATTCTTCAAGAATTCATGCTGGTAAACTACCCAACTTCTTTACCTCTAAAATATTGAACCTTTCAAGGTATTCAGCTTCTCAGGCATCTCTCTCAAACTATGAGTACAGCAGGTGCTGTTTTGCCTTACTAAAGTTTTCTCAACCAGAATTTCTTATTTCATTGAACTTTGCTTTTCTATGTGATACCCAGCCCAACTCCAGAAGCTCAGAAATTAAACAACACCAAAACATAACACATAAGTTTTGACTATAAATTTAAATATCTCAAACTTCCACAGTACATTACATTTAATTGGGGGTGGGTGTTTAATTCACTTTAGATCCCATGGGATAGAGACAGTACCATAGCCAATAGAAGAGTACTAAGTTACTGCCAAACAGAAGGGAAAATGAGTGTGTATGTAAGAAAAAAATACATCTTAAATCTATCCATTGAGTCATTGACATACATAGAAAAAATGACAGATAAAAAATAATAATAATTGTCATTTATGTAATTTTTTAAAGAGTGGATAGTACTTTGCGTATCTCATTTGAGCCTCATATCGTGTTTATTAGTTAGGTACTCAGTGATGATGAGTGGCTTGACTATGGTCACACAGCTAATAGCTGTTATAGGCAGGATTAAGCACCAGGTCTTTCTAATTTCAAGTTCAGTGATAATATCATAGATTGGTAAGATCATTTATTGATCAACAGGATAAGATGAATTATGTCAGCCATAGTTATCTCCAGAGATCAACACCACAAGACTCACCTGGAGCTAACTGAGTTAAAGTTACCTTCAATTTCCAATTTTAAGAACAAATTCAATTAGGTATAAATAATAGGAAAATCTGATTTCAAGATACAAGGCCACCTGCAGGGAAAACAGAAACCCTGAGTACTGATCCTGGGCTATTTGCATCTGGGCAGATTTCAGAGAGGAGGCTGGCCTCTGGGGAAGAATTCATATCCATTATAGCCAAGGACTGGAGGGAGCAAGGAAGTCATCTGGTAGATGCGAATTTTAATTAATTCTTACTAAAGGTCTGTGATAGTTTATGAGAAATATAGAGATTCTGAGTTTATGTTCAGTGATTTCTCTTTGAGGAAATGATGTGCATATTTGACCATGTAGGCAAAGTTATTCTTCCTTCCTATTTTATACTTATTCACACTAAGGATGCTGAAAGTATTATTTAGAGATAAAAGAACCCATTTATCCAAATACTTGCTTATTTCTAGACTTCAGTTGAAACTTCTTTCTCCAAATATCAAGACCTTGTAAACCAGTTCCAATTATTGGACCAATTTCTTATCTACTATAATAGATGAAATGAGATACCCGAGGAGGTAGTCAGTTCTTTCCTTACTCTATGTCTTTATTTTCTCAAAAGGCTAAATGTCCACTTATTGGCTGTGTTATGGAGGGCTTGCTTGTTCAGAAACGAGTTGCATAAGTTGGTCTCTGACGCCACTTCTAACATGAAGGATCTGTAATTTCCAACCAGTAACCGTGTTGTATTTTGTTGTTTATGTTGTTAAGTTGTTTCAGTTATGTTTGACTCTTTCTGACTCCATTGGAAAAGAAACTGGAATGGTTTGCCATTTCCTTCTCCAGCTCATATTACAGATGAAGAAACTCAGACAAATGAGGTTAAGTGACTTGCTTGAGGACACATAGATAATAAATGTTTGAGACAAGATTTGAACTCAGGAACATGAGTATTTCTGATTCCAGTCATGGCACTCTAACCATTAGACCACCTAACTGCCCATGTAACTTGCTTGTATTATAATTCTATATTGGTATTTAAGGAGTGAAAGAATGCAGTGAAGGAAGTGATAAATTAATCTACCTCAAGGTAAAAATAAAATCTTCAAAGTACTAAAATGATGAGAATGATTTTCAGAGGGGGTATAATTGTACTCCAACATAGTATCCTCACAAAGAGTTAAGGTGCTTTCAGGTGCTTTGCTTGGATGTTCTGCTTAATGGGCCAGCTTCATTCAAAAGGATGATGGGTAGATACATTATTTTTGTTGTTCTATTTTTAATGAACAAGTGGCATTTTTCTATTCATTAATCTCAGAAAAAGATAAATAGTGAATCACTTGAAATTACAGTATGTCCTTATTTCTTAAAAAACCGACATAGAACATGTGCCAATAATAGCAACATATAATATTTATGAAGGGCAGGCTTTCTGTAATGAGAAATCCACCAATTACCACGGTAATGATTTGAGATGCAAGATGAAAGATGTGTTAATAAAATGTATCGAAATATGGGGATGGTATGGGAAATATTTGAATTCTAAGAAGTACACAGTGATTCAGACATGCACAGGTTTGGAAGGGGGTTGCTCACAAATATTCCCTATAGACCTGAAAACTGTAATGCTCCTTCATTCATTTGTGCATTTTTCTGCTTTTTGATATAAAAGGTGAAGACAAGAGAAATAATTTCTATTCTAAGCAAATGAAAAGTTTTAGGTACTAATTGATTAAACACTGTATAGAGGTGTGTAGTACTTTTTAGAAAATGTGAGATATTAAAATACAGACTCACAAATCTGAAAATTTAGGGAGATGATTTGCACAATAAAATAATGGTTCATGACATAAAGTAGCTTTCTGGGAAATTCCTTCAGTGAGAATCCTTAGTCTTGGATGACTAAAGTAGGTTAAATTGGTATGTGACTGTCATCTAGTCGAAGTCCTTCATTTTTATTCTATTTTATTTATTATTAACTTTTAAGTAATATTCAATTCATATGAGTCTTGGATTACTGACTTTAAATTAAGAGTTGTAAAACAATGTGTTTGTTTAAGCTTTTGCCCAACCCTATTCCTTTTAATGTAAACTCATTAATTGTTAACAAAATAAATATTTGAGTACAGAGAAAATTAAAAGGAAAACTTTGTCATCCATGAAACATAAACTCCATCATTTATTTTGCTTAAATATGTATATGTCAACTTAAACTAGATGACAAAAAACAACTGACATCCTTCTGCCTTCCTTAGAACTATTTCTTTGATGTATTTTTTGAGCTTGTTGCTTTTTAATTAACATGTACTTAGGCAGAGTGTGTATTCTTTTAAAAATTTTAGATCTGTATTAAACTCTACTACTTTGCATATATTTCCCATATCTTTGCATTCTTTATATTAGTCACATCTTATACACAAGTTTTTGTTATATTCACTAATTATTACTTATTTAGCCTTTACTCAATTATTAGAGGAATATTTCTATTTACATGTTTTCTTTTGTTGCTGTTGTTTTTAGCTACCCTGCTATTCATTTTTCCCAAGTTTTTTTTAAATCAAAATGAATGATTCATTCCTCCAATATTTTGTGATCCTGAATTTACTAAATATTTGCCTTTTGTAAGTGTTTGGTTATAATGCATACTTTCAAATTTAATCTGTTGATCCATTTTAGGATATAAGTTCAATGAATACGAGTTGCTTCATGTTGTAGGCTTGTATCTTCACTACAAAATAAGAATTTGTCTCTCATGCTTTGTCCTTTTTAATTCTCCTTCTGTACCATTCCCCTTGACAATTTCATCAACCCCCAAGCATTCAACAATCATCTCTATGTGGATGCGTCTCTGTTGACCTCCAGTCTCTCATCACCAAGAGCCTATTGGACATCCTGCAGTGTTTGTCCTGTTGACATGTCAAACTCAACATACTGAATATTTAATGCATTTGGGTTTTATCTGTATGCCCAATACTCCATACAGTGCCTGGAACATATTAGAAGTTTAATAAATGATTGGTGATTGATTAATTGATTGCAGGTGAGAGTAAAATGAAATATTTCATATGCATTACTAGCCATAGAGTATGGAGTATGGAACTCTGAAGTATATTATGACCAACTTTCCTGGAATGGAATCCATGCATGGATATCCAACTATAATCTTTTTGGTTTAGCACGGGCTATCCTCCATATCTGGAATGGACTGACCTCCTCATCTCTAGCCCTTGGAATTCCTTGTTTCCTTTCAAAACTTTACTGAATGCCACCTTCCATACAAACTTTTCTGAAGTCCCCCAGCTACCAGTATACATCCCATGATACTGTATTTCTTGTTGAATACATGTTTGTAGGTGTCTACCTATTTACTTACATTTTCCCCCTCTGTCAAAGAAATATAAACTCCTAGTGAGAAACTTTGTCTTCATTTGTCCTTTTATCTCAGCTAGCAAAGTAGCTAGTATATTGTGATTAGTAAATTAATAACGGTTGTTGTCCTTCGTCTTCAAAGAGGAACAAAATGACATCACCAGTGTAAAGTGAAATTTCAGTGTGTCTGACTGTGACTGATCAGACCGATATGAGCTCGGAATGCTCGACCACAGGTTGGGCACAGATAGTTCATTTGTGAGGTGGATGTTCTAAAATTGTGCATCATGTGTTTACTCTGTGCTGTCTCAATTCTGCTTTGCTCATGTGGGCATGCCATGCTGAGCAGTCCTGTGCCATTGTCTCCCACATTACACAGTCAAATTCAAAGTTCTTAAGAGAAACCTTGAGAGTATTCTTGTATCATTTCTTCTGGTCACCATGTGATTGTTTACCCATGCAAGTTCTCCATAAAATAGTCTTTTTGGCAAGTATACATTTTGCATTTGAACAATGTGGCCAGCCCATCGGAGTTGTGCTCTCTGAAGCATAGTTTGAACACTTGACAGTTCAACTCGAGCAAGGACTTCAGTGTCTGGTACCTTGTCCTGCCAGGTGATCCTCAGAATCTTCCTAAGACAGTTCAATGGAAGCAGTTCGGTTTCCTGGCATGGCACTGGTAGACTGTTCACATTTCACAAGTATATAACAATGAGGCCAGCACAGTGGCTCTATAGACCTTCAGTTTGGTAGTCAATCTTATACCTCTTCTCTCCCAAACCTTCCTTGGAGCCTCCCAAACACTGAGCTACCTCTGACAATGAGTTGATCAACCTCAGTTTCAATGTGTACAGCCCTGGAAAGTACACTACCAAGGTAAGTGAACTTGCCCACAGCATTCAAAACTTCTCTGTTTGTTGTAACTGATGGTTCCATGTATGGATGGTGTGGTGGTGGCTGATGGAGCATCTGTGTTTTTTTTGGTGTTAATTATTAGGATAAAATTAGTACAGGCAGTAGAGAATTGATCCATACATTATTGCATCTTAGCTTCAGAGGCTGCGAGTGCACAATCATCTACAAACAGAAAATCATGCATCAACAGTCCTTCCACTTTGGTCTTGGCTTGTAACCTTTTCAAATTGAAGAACTTACCATCAGTATGGTAGTTGACCTTGATGCTGTGTTTATTGTCATTGAAAGCATTTGTCAACTGGCTGAAAAGACCATGGTAAAAAGCATGGGAACAAGCACACAGCCCTGTTTCACTCCATTGGTGATTAGGAAGGCACAAGAGCTTTGTCCATTATTCAGAACCTAGGTAAACATGCCATCATGAAATTGATGTACAGTATTAATGAACTTCTCCCAGCATCTAGGTGGAGTATTGGATAAGCTGCTGGGTATAGAGAGTCAGCAAGACTTCAATTTGAATCATCCCTCAGATACATGTTAGAAATGGACCTTAGACAAATCATTTAACCTGGATCTGCCTGCACCTTGCATGTAATAAGTGCTTTTCAAATCTCTCCCCCGCACACTGTGAATTGAAAGGCAGTGAAAAAGGCTCTGAATTTGGTGTCAAGAAATGGGTTTGAGTTTCATTTCTGACACTTGATAGCTTTCATGAACCACTCACTTAGATTTAGCATTTCTTCAATTAAAAAGATGAAAATGATAATCCTTATACTACATTCTTTAAATTAATAATACTTGATTGATTAATCATTCATTAGAGAAAAGGTTAAAATGAAATCAAATGAATGGAAAGATGAAACTGAGAAAATACTATCTGAAATTATAGCACCAAACCATCTGTTAAAAGAGTTAACTTTGAAAAATAGAAAGTAAACATGAAGCAAAACATGAATTTATTAAAATTTCTTGATGACATTTAACAATTTTAAATAAGTAATCAAAGAAGCCAAAATAGAGATTTCAACTGAGATGGCACCATGTTTTTATACTTGTGAAAGAGAGAAAGATACAAGTAAAGGAAAATATGAGTTTCTAGTAGAGTGCTTTTGTAAACCATTATGAAAATGGGTTTTGGATTTTTATTTATAATATTCCTATCCTATGACACATCTGCACATGTATATATATATATATATATATGCATAAATGGAAATATTTTATATGTGATTTGATGCATATGCATATTTATATATGTGCATATATAAATATACCTATATATCTATAAACTATAAGATCATTTATATCTTATAATATTTTCTTTAAATGAATATATCTAATGAAATGTATTGTAGTCCACTGCATTTGGAATTTTTTCATCTGTGCTTGATTTTTTCTTGAAAACAAGGAGTTTTCTTACATTATTTCCTGAAATATAGTTTTTAAGCTAATTTATTTTTGTGGAGGGGAAGTGATTATTTGAAAATTTGATTGTTTTTTCCTTTTCTCCAGATCATTCCCTCCAACTATACTGAAACTGAATTTTTTCTAAATTTAATTTTTTTTCCAGACGTTTTTTTTCTGACACATCTAATAATCTTCTGGAAAATACACACACACACAACACACACATATACATAATACATGTATATATACATATGTATATATACATATATATAGTAAATTAAGACATGTTGATGCAACATATAAAGAACACACAAATTATTGAATTTCACCATTATTTCATTCTGAATTCTTTATCTCTTCTATTGGTGTTTCTTTTGATTTCTCCCTTTAGTTTGGTCCAGTGCATTTATTATCTATTTTGTGAAGTCTAAAGAGCTTCTTGCTTGACTTCTCTATATTGTTGGAATTGCTTTCATGTGACATTCAAATAAATTTGTGGTGATCATGTGATATCATGTGACTATCTTGCTATAATGTTGACATTCTTCTGTGCTTTATATTGAAGTGATTTAAAAATTTTCTATTGTGAAATTTTGATTATTTTGATATAAAAAAAAATTTCCATTGGGGTTTATCTGGGGAACATTGAATAAGCAGACTTCCTAAAAACCTCATTCTAAAATAATCCCCATAATCTCCTAAAGACCTATTTAAAGTATTTCTACTTTATCATTAATTTTTATAAAACATTTCCTTATGAACTTTTAATTTTCCTGGCTTTTGCAACCTATTTTCTATGAGTTTTTCATAATTACATTTTTAGAATATCATCAACATTTTTCCTTCACATTATGCAATTTCTCACTCCTTCTTTTTCTGGATCAACTATTTTTTCAAAAATTCTCACCTAAAAGATTCTTTCAATGAAATAATTTCATTATTCCTTCAGTAGTTTTATCTTCTGAGATTCATTTTCTATTTTGATTAAACATGTCATTCCTTTGTGTCCAAAAACAAAGATTTCTAAGTGTATTTTGAAAGAAAGCACACTATGAGAATTATTCTAGTAAAATTCCGAATGAAGACATTTTTTTCCTATGCGTGAATATACTGGATTCTCCTATAAGCAAATAAAGCTAAATAAAACTCCATTCAAATTGATACCTCCATTTTTGCCTAAGAGGAGGCACCGTGAAGAGTGAAAATCGCTGGAAATATTTATTCAAGGAGATCTATGTTTAAGTCTTTTTTTTCCACTGACTTTCTTCAGCATCTCACCTCTAAGGACTGAGTTCACTCACCTCCACTGTGAAAGAATTAGCCTATGATTTTTAACTCCACAGCGGTATACCATCATAGATGGAATTGATGGGCCAAGGAACTAAAACTCAGAGAGGCTAAAGAAATTACCCAAGATTACACCAGTAGTAATTAGTAAATCTAGTATTTGAACCCAAGTTTTCTGATTCCATTATATCAATAATAATTTATATGACATAAATATATATCTAAATTATATATCAATTAAACATTTGTACCATATCTTAAATGTAAAATAGTATATAATTATTAATAATTCCAATGAGAGAGAGACAAATTCACATACAAGGAACAAGACTTTTCCTACTATCTTTGAATCTCAGTATTTGCTCATATCCATATTCTTTAAGGATTTAGAAAGAGCTGCTTGTGTCTTATGTATTACAGCAAAAAGCTTTTCACACGTATTCTCGCTTGTTTTTATTCTGTTTAGCTCTAATGTGTTTTCCTTTTTATAGTCTAACCATCCCCAAATATCCATGATTAAAGGTTTTAAGCAGTGGCAGAATAAATGAGTACTCTACATTCACTCATTCCCCATTTTGCAGAGATGCCTTATTTATTTGCATCTGGAAGATTCAAAAGAAAGGTATTAAAATGTAGTACTTTCCATGGACTTAGTCTTCCATGATAACTTGTGTTGGATTGGAAGCAATTTGTTCTGAAATATTCAAAAATTGCAGCTTGAAAAATGTTTCTCTCCGAAGTATAAGAAAGTTAAAAGAATCTGACATGAAGCTAGTGCTTAATTATTTTTAGTTTCCTTCAATATATAATACTTTAATGCTTCCCACTAGTCACTAGAATTCTAGAACCAGCATCGGCAATCACTTTGTCATGTTCATGTCTCATCTAATAAGGGTAGAAAAGTGACTTTTCTAAAAGAATATGACAGTTAATTCCACTGAAAATACACCTTAATAGAACCTTCTGTCCAATAGGATCATGTGAACTTCCTTAAAAATAAAGTCTTAATAAATTATTTCTACTTTGAGTTAACCCTAGAGGATTTTAATATTACACTTTTTATGTTTGACCTTAATATTTTGATGTGTGATATTATGCACTTTAGTGTGTAATGTTAAAATTATATTTATTTTATCTTTCAGCAAAGCTAAGGGTCAAAATTATAAAGAGATAAATAAGGAACACATTATTGAAACATGGGACATTGGAACAAGGGTGTCAATTGTTGTCAAATCTGCTCTCCAAATCACAGGGACAATGGCACTGAAGAGACATGAATAGTACTAGGAATGATTGGACTGTACAAGATGATGAGATTTCCCATTGATCTTAGCATCCAAATTGACCCTTGATGAATTTAATTTTGCTATTATATATGTCAGACATTGAATAAATGGAGGAAAAGAAATGGAGGTTAACTTGGTAAATAAGAAAATAAGATAAAATGAAGGGAGTAAGCACTGGGGGAAGCAATTCCATGTTAGATATTATTCCTTGGTTTCAGAATCCCATAATGCTCAATTTCTAGTTTGAATATTCATATCAATATAACAACACATATACACAGGGAGGCAAAGAGGTGCCAAAGTAGATAGAGTGGATTTGGAATGAGGAAAACATGAGATCAAATCTCAACCAAGACACATAGTAACTGTGATCCTGGGAAAGTCTCTTATCCTGTCCTTGTTTCAGTTTCCTTAACTGTAAAATTGAGATAATAATACCTCCCTCACAATGTTTCTTTGGATATATGGTGAGATAATTTTTGAAAGCACTTAAACATTCAAAGACAATACAAATGTTATTATTACTCAACTTATTCTATGAGTATAAACTATAGACAGGGACTGTATTTTGCTTTTTCTCTATGTCCCACACTTAATACAGTGCTTAGCACATAGTAGGTGCTTAGTAAATGTTTGCTGATTGATTGAGAGAACTTATCAGAGATAAGGTAAAAAGGACCTTCATTAAGTATCTATTATTTTCCAGGAACTCTATTAAGTCCTTATCAATATTTTCTCATTTTCCCCTTACACAACTTTGTAAGGTAGGTGCTATTATTATCCACATTTTACATTACAGGAAACTGAGGCAGGAAGTTAAATGACTTGCTCAGGATCACACAGCTAGTAAATGTTTAATGTTGGATTTGAACTCATACTTTATTGTATTTTTATTTATTTAATTAGTTTCCATTTTATTTTTAATTTATGAAATAAAACAAGAAGTTCCATAACATAGTATAATAAACAAGATGGTTGTGCACAAAACTTCAAATCTAATATGTACAACTTGCTATTCCTTTCAAATATACATGAGAGTTAACATGTAAATATATTTCTCCTTTTATTCTTCCCTCCCTCTCCCACATTGGAGATGGCTACCATTAGATGCAAATACAGACACTCACACACACACACAAGTATATATATATATATATATATATATATATATTATATAATATATATGTGTGTGTATCTGTATATGTATAATCATACACTTGTGTCTCTGTATATATGTGCAGAAATGTAGGTATATATATGTGCTTGCATGTGTATATACATATAGGTGCATATGTCTGTGTCTATACTCACACACACATTATATATATATATATATATATATATATAATATACACACACACACACAGGCATCTACATATGTAGGTGAATAAAACTATCCTATAAATACTTCCATTACTCAATTCTTTCTCTTATTGCTGATAGAATCTTTCTTTATACGTCCTTAATAGTGAATCTGGGCAATTGATTTGCTCAAAGACATTCTTTAAAAAAATGCTGTTAATATATAGAGTGTTCTGTTAGCTCTGCTCATTTTGCTCTCCATTATTTTGTTCATCTTTCCATTTTTTTCTAAAATCATTTAGCTCATCATTCCTTATAGCATAGTAGTATTCCATCAGAATCATATACCACAACTTGTTCAGTCACTCTCCAGTTGATAGAATAATAATTCTTTTTTAAAATTTAATTTAATTTTTTAATTTTTTTTGTTTTTTTAAATATAAGTTTATTTATTTGACTTTTTACATTCATTTTCACAAAATTTTGGGTTCCAAATTTTTCTCCCCATTTATCCCCTCCCCCTACCCCAATACACTGAGCAATCTAATTTTCCCTATCTCCAATCTGCCCTCTCTTCTATCATCCTTCCCTTCTCTTGTCTCCATCTTCTCTTTTCTCCTGTAGGGCCAGATGACTTTCTATTCCTCATTAACTGTATTTCTTATTTCCTAGTAGCAACAACAATACTCAACAGTTGTTACTAAAACTTTGAGTTCCAACTTCTCCCTATCCCTCCCTCCCCACCCCATTCCCTTTGGGAAGGCAGGCCATTCAATATAGGCCATATCTGTGTAGTTTTGCAGATGACTTTGATAATAGTCATGATGTGTAAGACTAACTGTATTTCCCTCCATCCTATCCTGCCCCCCATTGTTTCTATTCTGTCTTTTGGTCCTGTCGCTCCCCAAGAGTGTTGACTTCAAATTGCTCCCTCCTCCCATTGCCCTCCCTTCCATCATCCCTCCCTCCCTGCTTATCTCCTTCTCCCCAGCTTTCCTGTATTGTAAGATAGGTTTTCATTACCAAAACGAGTGTGCATTTTATTCCTTCCTTTAGTCGAATGTGATGAGGGTAAACTTCTTGTTTTTTTCTCAGCTCTCCTCTTTTTCCCTCCACTAAAAAGTCTCCTGCTTGCCTCTTGAATGAGAGATAATTTACCCCATTCCATTTCACCCTCTCTCCTCCCATTACATTTCTCTCTCACCATTTACCTTAATTTCTTTTAGAATATGGACCCATCCTATTCAATTCACTCTGTGCTCTCTGTCTCTGTATGTGCGTGCATGTGTGTATGTGTGTGTGCGTGCATGTGTGTATGTATTTATGTGTGTGTGTGTGTGTGTGTGTGTGTGGTCCCACCAACTACCCAGATACATTGTCTTTCCATGTAGGAATGTAAACAGTTCACCTTTGGTAAATCCCTTATGACTTCTCTTTGCTGTTTACTTTTTCATGCTTCTTCTCATTCTTGTGTTTGAAAGTCAAATTTTCTTTTCAGCTCTGGTCTTTTCATCAAGAATGCTTGAAAGTCCTCTGTTTCATTGAAAGACCATATTTTCCCCTGAAGTATTATACTCAGTTTTGCTGGGTAGGTGATTCTTGGTTTGAGTCCTAGTTCCTTTGACTTCTGGAATATCCTATTCCACACCCTTGTGTACTTGGGTGAAGAAAAGAAAGGTTTTTTTGTTATTATAAATAGTTTCCTATTTAATAATTTGAATTTTATTTTATCCTTTTAAAATCATTACTGTCAAAATGAATCCCTATACTTACATTGGATTGCCACACACGGGGAGAAAAAAAAAAGATTATGCAGCCCTGTTTTAGAATTTTAGTGCTGTTTTAAAGGAGAATACAATATAATTGTGGAATAAAATTAACAGTTTAGAGAATTTAAGTGCTAAATGATCATTACATGACAAAATGGAAAAAAGTTGAATTTTGGAATAGGAAGATCTGTATTCAAATCTTGGTTCTGATAATCACTACTTTTTTGACTTTGGGAAAATATTTTCACTTCTCTGGGCATTAGTTTCTTCATTTTCAAAATTAAAGAAAAAAAGGATGAAAAGGTCTAAGGTGACTCTATCTCCACATCTATAATCTTATGAGCCTTCAGAAGTAGAGTTCATTAAAGCAAATTCAATAGGGAAATAACATTTATTAAGTGCCTGTTCATTTTTTTAGGTGCTGGGAATGCCAATTTCAATTTCAAGGACACTGCATTTAACCAAGACAATATAGCATGAGAATAAAAAAAAAAAACAATAAAACATTAGAATATAAGAGGTTTATCCCCACTAGGCCAGATCACCAACATGGAGGCTCTTTGTATCCTGTGTCTTCCTGAAATATAGTTGAGAGTAATGTCTTGTGATTGTCTCTGTAGTGGGAGAAGGCTGTGTTCTTTAAAACTGACCAGACCAAGACAGTCTTTCTCTTTATGAGTGCTCTTTTATGTTGCTTCCAGAAGTTAAAGATCACAGTTTTCTGAAAGCACAGGAACAATGAAGTGAAACCGGAAGAAGAATATTTTAATCACTTCTCTTTCAGCCTAAGGCCTGAGAAACGGGTCTGGATTCTCTGTTCTGAGTTGCTTTTCTTCAGTTTCAGAGACTGGTGTTGAGACTCCTCTGAATCTAGGAGTCTGAGGCATGGTAACAAGATTATGCATACAATACAATACAATACAATACAATACAATACAATACAATACAATACAATACAATACAATACAATACAATACAGCATAACACATGACAAATTACAACCAGGCAGCCCAGCAGGAAAGAATGGAGAATTCAAAGTGCCTGATACTCAAGACCAAGGTGGAGTTTTGAACTTGGAAATGAAACTGTATGCTCTTTAAGAACTAAGCTAGACTATTAAATATAATATTTTCCACCCACAGAGACTGTGGTGGTACAAAGTAGGAGGAAAATTAATTATGTTGAGCATCAAATTTGTTTATTTAGGATTTTAACTTTTGATGTTAATATATCTTTGTAAAATTTAATCTATTAGTTTTTGAATGAATTAGGGAAACAGGAGATCACACTCTGCACTTGAGGAAGCATGATTAGTAGGGGTTGGATCCATTTGAAACGGACACAGGCACCCAAACCACCTTCAGGGTCCCAGAGAACACTAGGAGAGGAGTGAGATTTGACACATCTGTCCTTTGTGTAGTGTGGATCCAGTGGTTATAAAAATAAAATGGAGAATAAAAAAGATGGAGTCATAAGTGGGCTGAGTCTTAAAGAAAAATGAGAAATTTGGGAAGCAGAGATAAGGAAATATGGGTAACAGTTACTATTGACTGCACAGAGACAGGAAATTAGCTATAAAAGTCAAGGAATTTTGTGGTACAAAAACATTTTATTAAAAAGCCTCTATTATTCAAACACTGAATTAAAAACCAAGCATGCAAATAAAAAAGCAATATAGTTACTACTGTCCTGGAGTTCACATTATAATGGAGGGAGAAAACATATGAATGGCCTCCGCTATAGTTTTGCAGAATGATGGACTTTTCCTTCTCAGTCAATTTAGCCTTCCTTTTTTTTTGTGGAAAGAGAAGAATGATTTACTGGTAGAATTGGCTGAAAACTTATTAAACATAACTTGAATTTCAAGCACAGAAATATGTAAAAATTTAAAAAAACTAGTTTTTATAATCTGAAATAGTATCACTTTTAGTTTATCAACAGAGTACATTTCTCAATGAAAGAGAAAAAATAAGAAGAGTGGAGGCTGGACATGAAAGAAGCAGAGAGAAAGTGGTTAGGACTTGGACATGGTTGATGGCTGTAAGACTAGAGGGAAGGGTTCAGATGTAAGAAATTTTGCAGAAGGCAAAATGACAACATTTGAAACTTGTTGGATATTCAGGATGAAGGAGATGGAAGGATTGAGAAAAACTCCCAAATTGAATATCTAGAAGGTACGGATGCCCCTCAACAGAAAAAGTAAAATATAGAGGAGTAGGCTTAGTTATAGGGTAAAGCAATAATAATAACATGTTTTAAAGATCCTGGGTTTGATATGTCTATAAGATATCATGGAAGAGATGTGTCATATGGAATTGATTATGAAGGATTCATATTCAGGAAAGATATTAGAGTTAAACATTTTAAAAGAGGATATCTTGATAGAGATAATCATTAAAACCATGGAAAAATATGAAATTGCTATTTGATGAAATGTAGATAGAGGAGAATTTAAGATATAAATCTGGGGAATAGCCACATCAAAGGGTCAGGATATGCATGATGATCTATTAAAGGGTATAGAAAAGGAGTGTTTGGAAAGATAGAATGAAAACCGTAAGAGGACAGTAATAAAAAAAGGGAGATAGTCTATGAAGAGGAGATGGTCTATGGTCTCCAAAGCTATAGTAAGGAGAAGGAGAAAGAAGACTGGGAAAAGGGAATCAGATAAGATTTAGAAGTTAAGAGATCACAAGCAGATATTTATAAAAAGGAAGGTCTCATGTACACTAAAAGATATATAGCAGTAATACTTTTTGTGTATATGTGAAAGTAAAGCATTGTTAACAACCTAGATGACAGTTGATTTGGGAATGGATAAACAGATAACGAGGCATAAATGTAGTTAAATTGTACTTGTAAAATGATGGTGTATTCGTTCTTTGCTGTGGAAGAAGACCATGACATCACAGAAATGATGAAATGACTTGCCCTTGACTTTGTTTTGAGTGAGGGAGGGCTGTGCAGGTCACCAGCCTCACTTCTCCTCCAGAGCCATCTGAATCCACAGAAATGATGAATGCAGAAAAGAATAAAAAACTTTAATGAACTGATACAGGGTGAAGTAAGCCGACCAAGGAAACATACATAACAATGTAAATGGAAAGACTGACCACAAAATAATTTAAAATTAATATTGCAGAAATATTAAGAATAACCATGGCCTTAAAATATATGAAAATACACTTCTTCAACTCCTCTGCAGAGGTATGGAAGTTCACTGGTGTGGAATACAGAGCATCTATTGTCAGATTTTGCCAATACATTGATAATTTTTTCCATTTTCTTTTTCCCTCACTTTCCAACCTTCTAAGTTGCCTTGAGCTTAATGAATGTCTCATCCTGACCTGTTGTTGGTTCTGCCACTCCACAGTTTGATTTGGGATATTATTTCAAAGTCATTTAGAGGAGAACCTTGGGACAGTTCAGCTAAATGCTTTCTCTGCTCCACCATCTTGGTTCTCCACGATGTTTTATAGTGAAAACAATAAGAGATGAAACATGAATGTTTGAAGATACATCAGGGTTATACAAGATTTTTTCTTTTTTTTAAAATGGAGTAGATTAAAACATCTTTATTCAAATGTGATCATACATGTAAAGCGCTTCACAAACTTTAAGCTGCGATGCTTGCAGATGCAGTGAAACAATATAGCAAGTGACTGGTTGCAAATGACAAACTATGAAGAAATGATTTTGAGGAATAATTCTTGGATATGAAAGGAACATATCAGATGCCATGAATTGGTATAAAAATTGGCGAGAAAAAGATCATCTCCTCCTTAGAAATAGGAGCATAGGAAGGGAAGATATATGATGTAATGAGGATTTTATCTTGTGGAAGAGATGAGATCGTGGAGTAGATGATGGACTTACTTGATTTTCTCAATAAAAGTAGATGCTATGACAGCTGTTGAGAGAGTGGATTGGCCATGCCTGTATTACTGAGAGAAGAGAGTAGGGGATTATAATAAATACTGAAATCATCAATTAAGGAACAATAAACCTTTTGTTTTACAAGATTCAGGGCTTCTCTGAGTTTGGATGGCGTGAATTTTTATATAGTATGTTGATATTATTTCCTCTGGCGTATGGCAGCTTGGATATAAGAAAAATATGAGACTGGTGAAGGTAAACTATGGTGGAAGCCTGGAAGTGTGTGAACTGTGCTAAGGTAGGGAAGGTCAGAATAGAAAAAATGTTACAATAGAATTACTAAACAGTAAAACTATAGGCTCAAAATGGTTGCAAGAAGAAAGCTAGGCCATTATAAGATTGGCAATGAGAACTTGAGGAAAGAAGGGAGGATATGAATATTCAGACATAGAACAAGAATGTGTTTAGAGGTAGGAAAGGGAAAGTTAAAAGGCAGGAGATTTTAACCAGAAAGGAGAGTTTAAAATTTTGAGTATTATGGAAATGACACATTTAAGAGTGAGGAAGAGATCTAGGATAAAAGCATCCTTGTAATGACAGATAGGGTTAAGGTTTTGGTCATGGAATTTCACAACGTTGTGATAATGACAACAAACCAGGGCTAGTGAGAGGTCATCAACGTGCTCATTTAATTACCTGAGAATAAGGTATATGTTTTATTGGTAAGAAAGGTGAGAGAGAGAGAGAGAGAGAGAGAGAGAGAGAGAGACAGAGAGACAGAGAGACAGAGAGAGAGACAGAGAGACAGAGAGAGAGAGAGAGAGAGAGAGAGAGGGAGAGAGGGAGAGAGGGAGAGACAGAGAGAGAGAGGGAGAGACAGAGAGGGAGAGAGAGAGAGAGGGAGAGAGGGAGAGAGGGAGAGACAGAGAGAGAGAGGGAGAGAGAGAGAGGGAGAGAGGGAGAGAGGGAGAGAGAGAGAGAGAGAGAGAGAGAGAGAGAGAGAGAGAGAGAGAGAGAGAGAGAGAGAGAGAATCAGAGAACTAGAAGTGGATACATATCATCACAGTCTATGTTGCTGGGAAAATTGAGGCTTTTGGATCATTGAGATCAAGAGCTCTGAGTTGGAGTAAGTCTAAGGGCAATCAAGGGTCTCCACTATGAGCTCTCAAGGACGGGTAAACCAACAGGCTGACTAAAGATGGGGCATTGTATGAGGTAGGGAAAAGAGAGTGAATTAAAGCTTATGTAAGAAATACTACTGTTGGTGGCCCCTTACTTACAGTCTAGACAAGATAGAGAGAACACGGTTGCTTTTTCTCTCATTTGTTTTATATTTTTGTTTTTAGTGGAATGACCTGTACTACAGTAGAAAGCTTCTTTGATAATAATAATTACAGTTATACCAACAAGTGATCCTTTACTTCTAGTCCGTAAAAGATAGGGAGAACCAATCTTAAAAGAAAAATAAATGCTTACAACAAAACAAAGCAGCATAGGTTTCACAAAGAACTTAGTGCACACCTTAAATATGGGTAACATTCACATAAGAAAAGTGTAGAAAAGAGAGAGAATAAAATAAAGAATTATGGGGAAAAATAAGTTGTATTGGGGCATGAGATATACATATAAAAATCAATCCAAGGTATCCTGAAATTTATAGAGGATTTAAATTCTGGTAATATGTAGCCCATATAATTTCTGGAAAGAAGAATTACAAGGTAAAAACAGTGTTTGTCTAACCAATCTTGTTTGATTCATGTATCAGTCACTTGGTGTTCCTCTTCTGTATTTTTAAAGAACTTAAACAACAAAAGACATTTACTGAGTGTATGTGCAATGTGTAAGCAAATCAATTTGCTCTTAAATTATGAAAATTGTCTCCTGCTACCTAATCCAAATGATTTAAAGTATTAAACAGTAGTTGTATTGAATTAAGCTAGCGTATGTATTTCTTATTTTAATTTTCTTCCACATAATGGGCTATTTTTATGTGTCCTTTATTCTTGTGAATTACTTAGTTTGTACCAACACATTTTAAAACTCTCAGTTCATGCTATATATAGATATATTTTTACAGTCACTGGGAGCAGCTAGCATGGGCATATTCTAGTTGGGAGCTCAGCCTTATTTTGTATTCTAGGTATGCCAAACCATTTCTCAAAGAAAATTTAGATTTTGTCTTTCTCCCCCTTTCTGGTTCTTTTCTGTTCAAAATATCTCAAAAAGGAAAACATTCTGATCCACTTATATATATATTTATGCAACAAAGTATACATACACACATATAATATACATGTTTCCAAGTATGTTCAACATGCACACATAGATACCAGAATATGTTAATGCTATAGATATATGCATATATTAGATAGATACATGTATATATTCTATAAATACATGTAAATGCACACAGAGACAAACATATATGTACATATATACATATGTATTATGCATAATTTGTATGCTGCTTAAGTATTAGATTGTCATACATACCATATATCATATATCTGTCTATATGTGACAATTTAATACTTCAATAATAAAATTTAAATTGCACTGATTTTGTGAAACAGGTATCAGATAAGAAACAACTCTTAAAGTCAGACAGAGCTGAGGTGGATTTCTGCTTCAAATTCTTACGAGTTGGGAGACCCTGGATTATTAGCCTCACTGCTCCTGAAATTCAATTTCCTTATTTGTCAAATAAGCATAATAGCATCAACTTAAAAGGACTGTTTTAAGTAATAAATGATATGTGTCAATCACTTCTCAAAATTTAAAGTGTTTTGTAAAAACTTGGTATCTGCCTTCCTTTATTTTTCACTGAATTATTCTAATAGGCTAGAATAATCTGATGATAGGTTGGATAGGTTTTCTCTGAGGAGCAGAGTTTCTTGAGTGAACATTTATAGGTCATGTATGATGTCCTCACCCATGAATGAACCCTTGATAATATAAACAAAGAATCAAAAATCCTTTATTACTTATGAACCTGGAATTATGTCTTGAGATTCTCAGAAATTAAAAAAAATGATACATTACAAAAGAAAAGAATGGAAAGAATCCTTGCTATAGAGTAAAAAAAAATTGTGTTCCAGTTCTACCTTGGATACTGTATGATCTTCTTCCAGTACCCTGGTCTTCAACTTTTTAGTTTGTCCAGGAAGGGAAATGAATTAGATGGCCCTCAAAATCATTTGCCGATCCATAAGTTCTTACTTCTCCAAAAAACAATCACAAAAAACCCCAAAAACATAAAAATATAAGGAACTTGTAGGTATGTTTTAAGTACTTATGAGGTATAAAAAACCTTGTTCCTGGAGACAGAGGATTTAAGTTTTAGTTCTACCTCAGATATTATCTACCTGTTTCATCTGAGAGTTCAAGTTCTCAGGCTCTCATAATACCTAGTCCATTCATAAATATATGACAAACCCACATATCTGGGGAGGAATGGAGAATTAGCTTGACCTTTACAATCACTGAGTTAAAGTGTGAGTAACATTTTGAGATTTGACTCTCTGGATTGTGTTGAGTTGAACAAAAAATATGTACTACACTGCAGATGAGATTTAGAGCTGCATTAGAACCATTATTATCTATATTCAGAATATCTATTTTACACTAGGTAAGATTATGGATATCAGAGTGTCTAGTAGCCTGATGATCAGCTGAATCCTTTTCAGTTGCCTTCAAATTAGCAGCAGGTAATTAACAAGGTTTTCTTTATCACTTTCTATGTGATTGACACTACGCTAAGTGCTGGGGAAGACACCACAGGAGAGCTATCTGAAAAGACAAGAGGAGGTGAGGGATACAGGGAGAAGGGATGAAAATACCTACAGAAGGGCATTGTAGTGAAGTCCCAGAAGTCAGAAGCATAACCAGGAGGGTCATGAATGTTCCCTCCCCCAGCAGTTCTTCAAACTTAAGGCATCCAAAGGAACACACCCATGGCAAAAAAGGGGCCTGAAAGGTGGAGAATATTCCAGACTGAGAAGGCAAGAAGGATAGATGTATGTTTCAGGATGAGGAAGCTTCAAGTGCTGAAGGAATTTTCATAGTAAGAATTGATGTATGATATACATATCCAGAGTATATAACTCCATTTAACTTTGCTAATCTCTGGAGTCTTCCCATTCATCTGCAGACTAAAGAGTAGGCATTCAAGTATTTTTGAAAAATTGGTTTTTTTCTGTATACTCTGGATATCTTTCTGTTTCCTAATAATATAATCTACCATATATTCATGATAATACCCTAAATCTGATAGTTTCATTTAGCACACTGTTATGGTATCTAAAATAATTCTTGTCATCTTATTGTTTTGATAATTCACTCAATTAAGGAAAACTTGGAGAGTTCCATATTTCTAGTAAATAAACTAGAGTAATGTTTCTTCACATAACTCAAAGTAAAAGAATAAGCAAAAATAGGAAACTAGAATCTGTGATATATATTTTGAGATAATTTTGGAATATTAAAGAGGGTAATATGGAATAAGATTAACTATATCTCATCTCTGTTCTTACCTTTACTTTAGAAAATTCTCTCGATATCATATCATGAAACTTTTAGACTAATCTGAAAGAAATGTTATCAGTCATAGAAAAGTTATCCAATGTAAAACAATAACCTGCTCTGACATTTGTTTAATCACTTTTCAGTACTGTCTGACTTTGACTCCATTTGGGGTTTTCTTGGCAGAGACACTGGAGAAGTTTGCCATTTCCTTCTCCAGCTCATTTTATGATGAGCAAACTAAGGCAAACCGTATTATATGACTTGCCCAGGGTCACACAGCTAGTAAGTATCTAAAGCTAGATTTGAATTTAAGAAGATGAGTCTTCTCCACTCCTGGCCCAGAACTTCATTCACTGAACCTCCGAGGCTGCCTTGTTCTGATATGTTATATCATTATTATCAAATGTCTAACCAATTTCCACTTATCTCCTCTCCATATTCCACCTTCTCCCCATTCTTTCTCACCTGGCCACCTTGAAAGAAACTCTTCCAAGGCTTAAGAGAAAAGAGTAACCATTATGATAAGGGAGGAAAGAAGTCTTTGATTCCTTTAATTAATGGAAGTATTTCTTAAGTTGACCTTTGCCAGGGTGAACAGGAAACGCCTCAGAGAGAATATTCAAAGGAGAATATAATAGTTTTATGAAAGTGATTTTCTAGGCTGCCCTATCATTTCAAGTTCCATTGTTCTGGATGCTGTTCCTTAACCTATGAAATCTGGTTCAATCTAGAATGTGAAATTTTGTCTACACTTCAGGAACAAGGTAACTTATAACTCAAAATGCTTTGTGTTAATGAGATTTTCAAAGGCAAAATATAATTGTGCCCAACTTCTGGTCTTGTTCTCTCTAAGAAGAGACATGTCTCATATTACACATACACATAGAGTTTGGTATTATTTTAATTTATGCCAAAATGTATATACACATACATGTGTGTATATATGTATGCATATGCAGACACACACACAAGCATGTGCACACACACATTATTGTGAAACCAAGTGGTCAGGGGGAGGTATTATTATTAGAAGTACATGCACCTGGGTACCTGAGAAAGCAAGACCTAAAACTCAGAATTGTTCACTCAATGTAATGTTTATTTGTCACACAAGAAAAGTCATCTATCAATATATCTTTACAGGTGTTTGGTCAGGTACCACCACCCCCCACAATAGCATTGTAATTCCCAGCACTATTCACACAAAGCTGGGTCTGATTGTTATCATCTCACCCATTAGTAAACTGCACCTCTGAATTCCACCTCTTTTGAGTTTTCTGATTTAAACACCCTGGCAGTCTCCACTGTTATCTGGCCTGTGGAGTGCTGACTTAGGAAGGAATTGATTGGGATCTCAGAGGACTAATGGGGCAGGGGAGGCATTTCCTGGCACAGATGTATTCTTTATGAGTCTCATGGGAAGGGGTCTCGAGCACTCAAATCCCCCCAACCAATGTTTGGCTTAGTATGGAAGTAGCCAGCTGTGTCCAGGATCTTTGCCCAAATAGGCCCCTCCAAACACAAATTCCTGTAGATCCAAACCTGTCCAGGCTGCACCCTGAGTAGACTAGAGTGTCCTTCTCTGGCTGCTTTGTGTCTGAAGCCTGATGTGCAAGGGCCGTTCCCTCAGCTGTAGAGTCTGGGAAGTTCAACGGAGCAGTTTCAGACTCCCTTGTGCATCACTTCAGTTCTTACCAGCATCATATGCATAGTTGAGCATCTACAAGTCCCTGTGATTCATTACATTCAGGTCAGGTCTGGACACATTCCAGGCTGTGTCAAGATAGACCTATTGGACATGGGCACCATGAGCTATTTTTTGTCCAGAAGGTAGTTTGTACATGTAAGACATCTCCACGGTTTTGTTTTGTCCTTCCTTCCACACTTGGTCATTACGATCCATTTGGGGATCTGGGATTCAATGCCCTCATATATCTCTTGGATTATGTTCTTAGCAATGACCTTGACATAATGTCCCACCAAAGACATCAGCTTTGCTCTTTTTTTTCCTCATGAAAGTTTTTAAATGCTTTTATTTTATAGACAAAAGACTACCATACCCTTTAAATCATCTTTGTGTCACTATTTCTAAAGGTCAAATAATATGATGGATATAATATATTTGTAGAGGCATTAAATTCAAATAGAAACAGTTTCCTGTAGTTGAATATTAACTTAGAAGATCACATATGAGCATTATCTCTGTTGCATTTTTATTGGTTTTATTAAACAAATCTCAATCACTTTTTAGTCTGATTCTCCTTGAAATGTAAAGTTTTGCTCACCAGATTTCTGGACTATTGGACTTGAAATCATGAAGACTTGTTGTTAAATTCCACTTCTGAAATATTAGATCTTTTAACCTCTCTAAGACTCATTTTCCTCATCTGCAAGAGAGGATTAATAATCCCTGTTATCTCCAAAGTTTTATAAATCTCAATTGAAATAATGCACAAAAAATACTTTGTGAGTTTTAAAACACTATATAGAAGTCAGACTGTATATATGCCTTTTCCTCCTACCTCTACTGTCCCCTTTAATAAAATACACATACCATGAATGAGAGGGGAAAAATAAGAAGGAAATGAAATATTTCACTATACAAACATAAAAATTCACAAGCTTAACTCCTGTTATCATGGGAAAGGAATACAACTACCCTTAATATTCAGGAGACAGAACAATGCCCTGAGTAATGTCATTTCTAATTGTAAAAGATGTCACAGAGCCAAGGCACGTTGGCATCAGACCCCTCAGGGAAGACCTGAAGGTTGATGACGCCACCTTCACTCCCTCTATGAATTCCAACTAAATGGAGACATTGATGGCCCAGACAAAGATGATTTGGATTTTGCCCTTCTTCCACATGGTCTTCAGCTCCAAATGGTAGAACATTTTGATGGTGGATCCACATTCAATAAAATCCTAACAGAAATTTCCCTCAGGCTTCACATAATCAAAGGTGAGCAGTCATAGGTACATTAGGTAGTCTAAGGTTTTCTTGTCATAGCTCTCCTCTAGATACCCCTTAGCTGTCAATATCCTTCCTAAAATGTCTAGAGAAGAACTGACCAGAGCACATTATAGTAAGGCTATTATTTCCCTAGTTCTGTAAGCTATATTTTCATTGATGTGACTTACATTTCACCAAGTGGAATACTGTCCATCTTCTGCTACTATCATCTTGTCTATTATTTCATTGATCTTTTTATCATCAACAGAGATAAAGGGATCATTTTGTTTTCTATAATATCTGTCTGCCTTTCAGTCTTCTTGAGGTTTTTCATATGAAGCTATATTACTTTTCTGTATTCATTCTCATTTATTCTTATTTTCAAGCCAGCTAATGTTGACCAGGCTCTTGTTATATTAAAGACAACTTGTTTCACCTCTGGAGACTTGAGGATAGGTAGAGAAAAACTACTGGTGTAGAGGAGCTGACAATTTGATAGAAAGAAAAGACATGCACCACAATACCTAAATAAAAGAGAGTGTAATGCAAGCAATAGAGAGGGACAGGCAATGTTCATTACAAAATTTGAAGATAAAAGAATTATTTCCACCCAGGGGAAGAGGAGAGTTGGTTTTAGCTCGCTTCTTAATCCTTTGGAATCTGGCTTATGACTTTATGATCAGGTTGAAATTGCATTTTTCAAAGATATATACAATCTCTTAGTTTTCAAATCCAATGATTCTTCTTCATTTCTCCTTAATTTATCTGCATCATTATAAATACTGATTATTCCTTCTTCTTTTTCCCCTTTGTGTTACTAAAGGGAAAAAGTCAATCTCTTGATTGACTTCTCTGTGTAGTTCTTTCTTCTCACTCTCCTTTGTTGTGTAACCATTGAATTTCAGTGAAATGACTGCTGTCCACTAAAGCTCCATCCTGGGTCCTCTTCTCCTTTCCCCCTGTAATACTTTAAAATGATAAAAGCACTTTACAATTAGTATCTCATTAAGTCTACACAAAAACCTTGAGTGGTAGGTGCTAATCTTATCCCCTTTTTGCAAATGAGAAAAGTGAGGCAATCAGATGAGTAGGGTCACATAGTAAGTGGCTGAGGTTGAATTCTGAATCAGGTTTTATTTATTCATTTCAAGCCTGACACTTATGCAGAATGTCACCTAGTTATTCCTTCTCAGGAAGAACTTGTATATGCCTAAAGTAATGTTGAGGTTTTGGAGATTAGGCATAAAAAGAGAGAGGGGAAGGTATGATTGAGGCAAACTAGAAAGCTTGTGGAAGACACAAGAAGGAGAAAAGGATTTTGATTTTAGTTGTAGTTTTTCTTTTTTTTTTTTCCTCAACAGTTAGCCAAATTAATCAAGAGCCTGGTAGTACTGACAGCGATAAGGTAGCCATCCCTCTCCTTCAGATAGTTCTGTGAATCCACAAGCCTTCTATTTATGTTCTAAGAAGCTTTAAAATTGTCTTCAGCTTTAAGATCGTATTAGATTCCATTTGCTATTGCTTCTACCTTTTCTCTTTCTGCCATATTTCATTAGGACTTTAAGTGTAGTTTGAAATTCCTGCTCGAAGTTGAACTATTGATATTAAGCCTTGGTTTCTGAGAAATTTTTACAGAAGAGGTTTCTATCTTTGAAATAGCATTATAGATATCTCTTCCACATTGCAGGGGTTAGGGGTACGTTACCCACACAATCTGGAAAACCCACATCAAAATTTTTTGGTCTTCTCTTCATACCCTAGAAGTCTGAATTAATATTATGG
This sequence comes from Bettongia penicillata ogilbyi, assembly GCA_023548195.1. Taxonomy (NCBI): domain Eukaryota; kingdom Metazoa; phylum Chordata; class Mammalia; order Diprotodontia; family Potoroidae; genus Bettongia; species Bettongia penicillata. The sequence continues at coordinate 8,789,025 of JAJHZJ010000008.1, forward strand.
CATTGAACGATAAAATACGTTGATATTATACAGTATGATAAATACATAATTATACATTTCTGAGTTTCTAATCTTTTTTTTTTTCTATATCTTCTGCTGACCTTCACAATTTGTCTTGGCTTCTGCAAAACTGCCTCAAAATTCCCATCTAATTTCTTATACTGAACTGCAACATTTTCAAAGAATATTGGGGAAGGGATAATTGTATTTATTAATAATCTTTCTCTACCCCCATGATTAGTTTTCTCCTGCAATGGAGAAGTTAAATCAACTTGAACACATTAGAAAAACAAGATTCAGTATTAGTACTTCTTCAGAGTGCGTATTTATAAGTTTTAGACAATGATGTTTGGATTCTTATTATTTCCAGTAATGCCATTATAATGTGGATAATGATAACTTCATCCATTTTAAAGGTGAGAAAATACAGTAGAGAAACATGTGAGTTGTCATCTGATCAGATAGGCTTCAAGGAACTTTATAGGTCATCAAGTCCATCCTAGTTGTTTTATGGATAAAGTAAACAAAGACCCAAAGAAAGTAGGGTATGACTCAGTAACTTTCACACTCAGGGCTTGCCCATTCCATTTTTAGCAGTCACTCTACTTTACCACCCTAATTCTTGTCCAAGTTTTGATTTCTGCTCCTGACACTCCTTAAGTGTATGATGTGGGTGTGTTATTTAAACTTTTTCTGATCATAATATTAGATCTTTAAGGAAATATTTGTTTTGCTTTTTATTTTTATATCTCCAGCATTTAGCATAATGCCTCACACAGCATAATAGATGCATAAAAGTGCTTATTGGGTTGAATTGTTTCAGTTTCCTAAATTAAAAATAGGTGGCTACATTATGGACTTAGTGTCTTTATAAATGTGTTTTTATTTATTTATTCATCTATTTATATTAATTTTGTTTATTAATTGCTAATTAATCATTAATTAATTAATTCACCTGTGCTGACACTAGTGAAAGGAACTTGTAATGAGAAAATAACTTCCGCCAATGAACTTCAGACAGTTGGTTGTGCCACTAAGAACTTAAATGATGTGATGGATAACAGAAAAATTAATGTTGTGGTTGTTTTTAAGATTTAAATTTATTTGCAAGAGAATATAAAATAATACATTTTATATCAATTTCTTGATCATTAAACATCTGTGGGTCCAGAGCTCTGGAAGCAGCCTCTGCCACTACTGCTGCTGCTGCTGCCTCCCCCACTGGCCATGGCCCCCACCGTCTCCAATGTCCTGGGTCTGGGGCTGGCCAGACCCTAAGCTCCTCTTTCACCCAGATACCAGAGTTTTCCCACTGACCTTTTTGGCATTTATGGGTTGAGAAGTCTGACAACTGCCATAGCTACCAATGATTCAGTCCCCTGAAGCCCATTCTGGCTTGTCTGTCCCAGTGTGGTATATACAGATCTGCATTCCACTCCCTGCTTGGTGTGAAAGATGGTTCCTGTTGACTTTCCAGGTTGTCTTCTTCTGGGAATTTATTTCAGTCTGTCATTTTTTGGGTTCTACAGCTCTAGAACTTATTTAGAGTCATTTTTTATAGTTTCTTTGGTGGGTTTTGGGGGAAAGCTCAGGGAAGTCTCTGCCTTTACTCCACCATCATCTCTCTGTCATCATTATATTTTAAAGGCAGAATTCAAACTCAGATCTTTTTTGACAAAGGGAATGGCCATTAACCACCTTTCTTGTGAGCTATTATTATTTTATATACAGTGGGAACTTTGAACATTTGAATTTTTTTCTCTGTCTAGGGAAGTAAACTAGTCTTCAATAGTGGAATAAACTAATCTCCAAGACAGGAATTATGTTTACTGCCTAGTTGCAATCTTGTATGTTCTTCATTTCTTAAAAAATTGAAAATTTCTTAACACTTCAGACTTCTTATCACATTATCTAATTCCTACAAAAGCCATTTTCATGGAATTCTTTGACTTGTTCCAGTGCATACAGATATAAATATGATCACTCAGTGATAAGTAATGCTATTGGGGAAAAAAGTAAAATAGCATATAAATAATGACTGACTGGTCAAAATGGAACTAGTTTAAAAACAAGACTAAGAAAAACTTTTTGATCATATCAAAAATATCAAAATTAATTTTTCTTAAACTCAATATAGAAAACTCTTTTGGGCTTATCAATAAACAGGCTATTTTGGTTTGTGTCAAGTGTTCAAGTTATTTTTCTTTCAATTTAACAAATATTCCAAATCTGGGCCATTGGCCAGTCAAGTTAATTTTTCAGTTGGTGAAATCTTGTTACTTGGAAAAGCTATTTTCAACAAGACATTTCTGTTTCAAAACATCTGCCTAACCCCAATAAAGTTCATCAAAGAACATTTTACCCTTCCTTATATATTGTCATGTTTATCTTAGTTTTATAAACTGTTTTTCCCCTTTCAAATGGAAGAGGCATTATATATTCCCCCATTCACATTTGCTCACTTCCATTCTTGCTAAGTTCTCATTAGATTTTACATTATCTTATACAAAATATACTTTTTAAATGAAATCCTTCACCATCAGTTCATTCATACTCTAAAGTCAAGAATAAAATCTAAACAGTCTATTTCTAAAACTACATATTGTTTTCTCAGAACCAAGCCCTCCAATTAGAGTGTATAATATTGCTTTTGAGCTCTCTGACTTTGCCAAGTAGCCACAGGCCATCAACTTTTATCACCTTATGCACTGTATAAAGAAATGAAATTTGCTTTTCAACCATTATATCAAAACTTAAAGAAACAATGCTTAAATGTGTGAGGGATGCTGCACTTAGAGTAAGACATTTCTAAGTTGAAATGTTTGCTTATACATTTTATTGGCTGTGGGATCTTGGACAAAATATTTTACCTTTGTGAACAGCATATAACTGTAGGACTTTGTTAAAGTAAACATCCATAGAAGGAGTTTTCACACTCATGAAATTTCAGATCCTTGACATGTATGTTATCTTTCAAAGTTCTTAACTTGGGAGGATGTAATCTCTTTGTACATGAAAATCCCATTATGAGAATTGTATTATTACTACTACTTTCAGAGCTGAATTATAGTATTATATTTGGTTAGTCATAGCCAAAGTAATCAAGCTTTGTTCCTGCTTAGTTTATATCTTGGATAGTGTGACCATCTGAAAATAATCTCAGAGGCATTCTGTTAATTAAAATGGTGTTGAGGAGTTAGGAAAAATATCTCATAATAGAAAAAAGTATTAGAAACGTTAAAATCAAAATTACATTAATGGTAAAAATATTACTGTCAAATATCCTAATATTCTACTCCTTTTCATGTCTTGTCTTTTCTTATTAGTGTATAAACTACTTAATCTTGAATGCTATATTAAAGAAAAAAAAGTATTTCCAGAACTTAGTACAGGGCCTGTCACATAATAAGTGCTTAATAAATATTTTCCCATTATTTTCCTTCCTTCCTTCCTTCCTTCCTTCCTTCCTTCCTTCCTTCCTTCCTTCCTTCCTTCCTTCCTTCCTTCCTTCCTCCTTTCTTTAATTCTCTGTCTCTCTATGTATGTATCTGTTTCTCTGTCTTTCCATTTGTCTGTCTCTGTGCCTCTGTCTCTTTTCATTTTTATCTCCATCTTTTTCTGTCTCTATTTGTGTGTGTCTTTGTTTCTTTTTCTTTGTCTCTCTGTCTCTGTGTCTCTGTTTCTCTGTCTATCTGCCTCTGTCCATATCTGTCCCTGTCTCCCCGCTCCTCATTCTGGTTATTTCTAAAATCAAGTTCATTCTTAGAGAGAGGAGAGATTCATTACCACTGAAGATAAGCGAAAAACTCCCAAGTTTCTCAGATGGCCAAAAATGTCTTGAAGAATTGGGAGATCAGTGGAATAAGTGTATAAGCTCTATGGTAGGAACAATTCATGATGTTGCCACAAAATTTGGGCTAGCTTTTCCTAAAGTCTTGCTTCAAGACAGAGCAGGCTTATTTTTGCTTAAAAGATATTGAAATCATTCTTGAGACTTATTTGTCTCAGGGGCCTATGGGTTTGAACCATGGATGTAGCTATTTACTCTTCTAAGTTCAAATGGCAGCAACTGAGGAGTCATGAGCTTCCCCTTTTTCATCTGAACAAGATTATGGTCAATGAGGAGTCAAGCAAGTGACATCCAACAGAATCAATGACAAATCTTTGTTAAATATCCTATCCATGATATGATTGAGTCAACACAGATACCAAAGAATGGCTATATAATCTTCAATTATTCATTTGATTCTCATCCTGAGCTTGAATAGAATGACTCACATCTAGATCTCAGAAGTCGCTCAAGGTGATAATTTTGACGAGCACAATCTTCATTCAAGTATATGTGTGTATACATACATATATGTATATTTATGTATATATGTATATATACATATATGTATACATATACATATAATACTCTAGATATAGACCTTAAAGGGTTATTTTTACCTTCTTACTTTAAAGATGAGGAGAAGAAAGTGTCAGGGAGGTTAAAATGTACCTAAGAACACACAGAAAGAAAACATCAGAAGTTGGAATTGAACCCAGGTCCTTTGACTCTAGAGTCAATATTTTTTTCATTATACTTTGTTACCATCTGGGAAGCAATTTTCTCAAGTGGGATTCATATGTGTTTGCTACAGTCACATTATTTCATAATGGATCAATCTAAGCAATCTGTGCAAAAAACAAATTCTGATTATCTGTGACTCAGTAGAGGTCTAGGGGAGTGCTGTCAAATTTAAATAGAAATGGACAACTAAATACCATATAAAGATTCCTACTGGTTTATTTTGACTCAGAAAACCACATATTAACATCGAACAATAATGTTATTTACTTGGTTAAAAATTTTCTAGTTAGATTTTAATCTATTTACAGCAGCACTCAGGAGTATGACGCTGCTATGTGGCCTCCAGGCCACGTGTTTGACATTTCTGATCTATAGTAAGTAGCAGTCCATCATTATATCTATACATTGAGAGACATAGAGAGATAAACAGAGAAAGAGAGAGACAAAGAGAGAGAGACAGAGAGATAGAGAACGAGAAAGACAAAGGAAAAGAGAGAAAAGGAAAAATAGGAACTATGTATAACTAGCCAGGTTTCAATTAGTCAAATTATTGAATCTGGATTATGGACATTTAAATATATACCACTACCTCAGGAGATTCATTAGTTGCATTAATTGGAATTTAGTTATAGTTAGGAGGACCTGGGTTGGAAGACTGCCTCTGATACATATGAGCTGTGTCACTCTGGCCAAGTCTTTTTACTTTTCAGTGGTTTGCAAACTCTCTACATCTATAGATTACAGCAAGCTGATATATTATATATGGTGGTAGAAGGTGATTTCACTCCAGAAAGTGTTTAATAATGATGAAAAAACAAGTCTAAGTTATAATCCTCTTAAAACAATTAAAAAGTGATTTATAGTTGTGGAAAAATTGTTGAAGTTGACCTGTGTGATAAAATAGACAGGAGATTCATCTCAGGGATGAGAGTAGGAGAAGCTCTTGATATAAGGAAATTTGAGAGCGAGGGTTTGACTCTGTCCTTTAAGATTTTAAATGACAGCCTCAGTCAGGAATCTAGGACAGTGATTGCAGTGACTAATATAGCAGCTGTGTATACATGTCAGAAGACGAACATTTGAGGAAGAAATCAATTGAGGTAAATTGGTGCAGTGTGTGGAAAACTCATATAACATCCATCCTTTGTTAAATACAGATGAATGTCTCAATATAAGTGCCATGATTGGTTGAATTATGCATTTTTTAAAATCATAGTCTGTTTGGCTAAAAGTAAGCACCTATTTCTATTATCTTGATTCCAGTTTTCTGGCTGATCATCCAGGAAGCAACCATCCTTGATAGTTATGAGAGAGTCTTCAGGAGCTACAACAGACTGAGTGAACTGAACTGATTGCTCCTATTGAGTTACGTTTCATTAAGAAGACAACCTGATTGAGGACAGAGTGCAACATTGCTCACTCTTAGCCAGGGCTGGCCCACCTCAGAGCTAATTACATATATTCTGGTTAACTTTAGCTACTTCGAATTTTAGAAAAGGGGAAAAGATGCAGTGAGTTTGTTCTCAGTAACTGCTTGGATATTTGGTATCACAAATATGACCATCACCTGTTTTAGAAAGGTGATGGAAATTTGATCTCCACCTTTTGCCAGAAACAGAGACTTAAGCCATGGAACAATAAGTTCAGTCTTACAACGCTACCCATAGAAAAGTTCTCACAGGGTTCAACTGTTACTCACTGAAGTGAGCAAACAATAAGTTAAGGTTAGGTGGATGCTTAACAAAAAGACCTTCAAAGATTTAGAAAGAATCCCTGCCACACTGCACCTTTCACCTCATGGCTTTGATATATTGAAGGTTGGCATAAGAAATCAAATGGGATTTTTGGGGAGTTCTCCAGAAACTACAGACATGTAGAAGACAAGCAGATAACACAGAAAAGATTTAGAAACTGAGAAATGCATAAAATACATGTACAGTATTATGACATATTTTATCTTTTAATACCTTAATAATTCAGACTTCTTCACTGGCATGAAGGTGTAACATCATGGCAGTACACCTGAGGCCTGCTGCTGTGAATGATTTCAAGGGTCTAATCACATAGTATAATAAACTCTATTTATTCAGCAACAAACTAAACATTTTTCAATAAAGGAAAGCATAACATTCATAGCAACATCCTTAAGTAAAGCATATCATATACATATATGCATATAATATCTATATATCTATAGATATAGATATATAAACAAAAGCAACATCCTTAATCAGTATGAAGTATCCAAGTGAAGTCCTTTCTCAAAATACAGCACCATCCACCCCTAGGTCACATTAAGAATAATCTTCTTAATCAAGTCACAGTATCCAAGTAAAGTCCTCTCTCATCTTGACACAATGCTGACTTCAAAACCTCAGGGGGCCTCCTCCATGGGTCTACCACTCCTAGTTATTGCCTGTGTTCACACACAGGCAGCTCTTTTTCCCTACTCTTTGTTTCAATTCGCAGGGACTGTTCCACTCCAAATTCTTCCCAGTTTCTAGGAAAACAATGCATAACAGGGCTATAACAAAATTTATACACATTACTGGCACCATCATCTCAATCCACTCATAAAGACCAACCAACAGGGTTTCTGTCTGAGAAATCAGCCAAGATCAGCAGACAGGGGTTTGATATTACAAAAATTCTATCTTTTAGGCCTCCCTACAACAAGTTCCCCTGGCCTACTCACAGTCACTTCCTTCAGCTCTGCTTCTGTCTCTTCTCTCTCAGCTCTGCTTCTGACTACTCTTTCTCTACTATATACATAAATACATACACACACACATATATACATATATACACACTATATCTATTTATCTACCAGTGTATCTATCTATCTATCTATCTATCTATCTATCTATCTATCTATCTATCTATCTATCTATACACTGCTTCTTATCAAAGACTCTTGATTGATTCAATCAAAGGCACTTGATTGACAAAAACTCAAACAGCAAATGATTCTGCTTTGCTTGCCATTATAAAAGGGAGGGTCAAAATTTTTACACAAATTTTCCTGAGTGTAGGGGCATAACACCCTTTACTCCCATGATGTGGAAGGAATAACTGTAAATTTTTGATTTGCAAGTTCTACATTCTATTTTTTAATTAGAACACTCTTTTTCTAGAAATGATGATATGAGGTTCAAAGGAATTAAGAAAAACAAACTGATATCTCTAGTTTAATACAGTTTTTATTTTCCTTCTGCTTTCTTATATTTGTATATTCATTAGATACTCTAGACTTCAGTTTCAGGCAGAATTCATGGAGGGGACTAGTGAAAATGCTTTTCATTTTCAATGCCCAAGTTCTACTTAATGGCTGGTTTAGAATGATTATCAATAGTAACAGTTTCTCTTTCCCTCCTGGTTTCATTTAATTATTTATTTTTCTTTTATTTATTAGAAGGGGCATTCCCTGGCTGCTTCTTAAAGAGGCCTATTCACTCAATGGTCATTTTCTCCCTCTAAGTTAATACTTGAAAAAGCCAAAGTCCCCCACTATATCTTGGGCTCTCTCTAGTCATCCTGATGAATATCTGGTCACTGGATCCAGATGGCTCAGGAGGAGAAAGTAAGGCTGGCAAACTTGGACAGCCCTCCCTTACTCAAAACAAAGTCAACTTCAAGTCATGTCATCATGTATCTGACGGCATGGTCTTCTTCAAAAATATAGGATGAACACAACATTTGTACATTGAAATCTTGCTAATGCTAATGAAAACAAGACTATTGTGCCTTTTATTCTATTAGGTGAGAGTGCATACTTAGTTTGTAATCTTAAACATATTCAACATTTAATATAAAAGAAAGAAAAACTGATGTTTTCTATAAAAGAATATAATTGAAGCCCAAATTGAAAAGACAAAAAGAATCCTTTCACAATCCTGCTAACGTTGTGGAAAAGAGAATAAGTAATGTTGGTTGATGTGATTTCTTGATTTATTATTTTTTCCTTTAATTGAAATAGAGAAGGCAATCTAGCAAATATTAGTATTCACAGTGTCATCTGTCTGCTGTACAGACTAAATCATTAGACAATGATAGATGCTCACTTTTCTCACTAGACAATAAGTCTAGGGAGTCACGATATCTCACTTTCATGAACTTGTGTCTTTGTTAATGATCTTTGAAATACATAAGAGGAAAATGAGACAGAACATGGCAACATGTTTGAAAGGTGCCTGCATATGTGTGTATACATACACACACATATATGTATTATTAACATGAGAAAAGGGCAGGAACAAGAGGTTATAATGGATGACTTGATTCACATTTCCTCATTGACTCTACTTCTGTTTTTTAAGAAAAAAAGAAACTTAATTTAAAACCACTGAAGGCAAATAACAGCAAAGGAAGGGTAGTTAAAGATGTTAATTACATTTCGTTCTGTCAGTTTCTAGAAATTGTCATCCTATTATAGGAGTCCCCTTACATGTATAGAATTTAGGATATTGTGCAAGTATCAACTGCTTTTCCAAAATGATGACTTCTAAAATGGAAAAAAATAAGCTTCAGGTTGCAGGGATAATTTCAAATATCAAATATGTCCTCATTTTATAAATGCATAAAATATATTTATTTTTGTATGCAATGTTTATTCTTTCCTCCACACAACTTTAGTTTGCATAATATGAACCAAATAAATGAGCACAATACTCCATAGTATTATCCTCTGGGGTTGGTTACAAAACTTTTTGGTCTAGTGGTTTGGGATATTTTTTAGCTTCTATGCTTATCTAAGAAAACAGTGCTACTGTGTTAACAATAAACCTGATGGAAGTCTTTGACAACTGTGGACCAGCTTCATTCATCTATATCCAAATCAATGTTTTTCATACTTCTTTGCACTCAATGGAATGCATTCAGAATCAGCAGCTGTTCTCTTGAACCCACGGTTATGATTCCCTTTCTCATTTCCCCTAATTCATTGTCCAATAATGGATAGAATTAATAATAAATACAATTAAAACCTATCTTTTTTCACTTTGATTTTTAGTGTGATCAGTTTTGATCTTTCTTGCAAAAACAGAAAACCTCGGTATGAACAGGTTTTCTGAAAATGGTTTACTTATGCCCTGATAGTTTGAGACTCTGTCAGCAATTTCATTTTACTCCCTCCATTTTTTTTATGAAGGTTTATCATTTGAAAATAAACATTTGCCTCTGGATCAAGTTTGGTAAATTGGCTCTCCACCCTTAAGCTTTTCTTTATGTAACAAAACCATTTTGTGTTTTTTTCGAAGACTCCCCTTTCTCCCCAGTAAAAGAACAAGATGAAAATGTATCCTCATTAAATTTCCCAGCTGTTTAGTACTCACTGAAATGTCTCTGATATAATCCTATTTACCTCAGTCAAAAAGCTACAGTGACAACGAACTTGGGAAAAGTTCTCCTAGTTTGTCCTGAGTCTATTTATACCTCTGTTTAAAGCCATTCATTTAGGGACTGCATGCAATGGAGCAGTAACTGAGGGCAAAGCATTGTGACAATGAATAACAGATAAAAAGACAAGCATCCTCTCTTTTATTCTCATGGATATCATTTCTGAAGATAGTACAGTAGAGATAATTGCATAAAGCACTATTGAGAATTTCATTCCCAGAGAAATAGCATAAATGGTATACTGAGAGTGCTGTTGTTTTAGCATATAGTGGGATTTCAGTAATGAGGTAGGTAGGAAATAGCAGATGGTACAAAAAGTGTAAATACATTAAAAATACCCTTGGGGCAGAAACAGAAGGTTGGCACTCCCTAGAGAGATAAGTAGAAGCTGAAAGACAGCCTTTTCTCTGTCTCTCAGCTTTTCCAACCTTTACCTCCATTCTTAGGGTCACTGTCCCTCTTTTGTAAGCCCCCAATGCTTTGCCTGCAGTCGCTCAGCCAATTTTCAATCGCTCTTGCCTTCTCTCCCCAAGATGGTGAAACTCTCAGTTGCTTATTACTTTCCATCTCCATGGCCTCTCCCCTTCTGTTCTCTGTGCATACTATTCTGTTGCCTATTTTACTTCTAGTCATTTTTTGGGAGTCCTTTGAGTACCATTCCTTCCCTTCTACTTGACTCTGGCTAAGTCTGTTAGAATGATTTCCTTCTCTACTTCTCAGCCTCTGACCCTATAGGAATGTTTTTTCTCCTGTTCATTTCTTCCTTACAATTGTATGTGATTCCTTCTATCACCCACTCCTTTTCAAATCCTGTTAAATTTTTCTTTATATTCCACCTTTTCTACCTTAATTTTATTCACCTTTCTCATCTCTTATTAAACAAAATCTGTGGGGGAGATGTCAAACTTGGTCCCACATTTGATGTGATGATATTTGTATCTCAGTCACCCAAAAGAAAACCTCATTTTGGAAAAATGTGTCCTCTTACCAAGTTTTGCCCAAAAGTTAAGAAACAGATGAAGCAGATGATGCCATAAATCACTTGGGGAATACTTTGCTGCACCCAATAATTACATTTTTCACACATCAGACATTAGTGGAACAACTTAAAATTCTCACGCTAAGTGGAAAACCAGGGAATCATGATGGCAATCATTAATGTGTCCATGTATGAGTGGCCCTGAGGTAAAAGGAATTACCCTCTCCCTGCCATAGGGCATTTTCAGTGATACCTCTATATCCTTGGAGCATTATTCAAAGCCCCTATACTTTTGGAGAAGAGGCATGTGCAAATTCTTAGATTTGCAAGTCATATGAGAAGGATAACTTTGCAGGCTCCTTCAAAAACAAAAACTTTGGGGAAGAGGAGAGCAAATTTCTGCAGGAATGATACCCATGGATTCTCATGCTCCCTTTTATTTTCTTCACTCTCTTGGCTGCAATACATTCATAGTTATCTAAAAAGCACCCTTAAATTTTGTAATATAAAGAAATTTGATGTTACAAAATATATTGCTAAAGGAAATCAATTCATCAGTTAACGTGACATAGGTTAATATTCTTTTAACCTGAAAAAAACCTTTTTTTCTAGCATCAGAGCATATGACATTAGGCTGTAAAGTAAATGTGACACCCATAGACCTGAGGTGTCACCTCTCACTATGTGGTCTGTGCAGGTGGGAAACTCATCAAGGCAGCCATTCCATTTTTGCACAGCTGAAACTGTTTGCTTTTTAATATGACGTGATCCACTTACCTTGAACCCACTGATCCTGATGCTTCTGTGCAAAACTGAAATAATAGTAGTCTAACTCCCTTCTCCACAGTCACTTTTTACATTAAAATGCTGCAATATGAATAGAGTTTTTAAACATAATTTATTTTTCATGAAAAATACTGAAGGGTAAAGAGGTCATTATGGGAGAGAATATTTTGTCATACCTCCAAGGAAACCCTATTGACCCTCAAGGCCAAGCTTAAATTTGATCTCCACACATGGTTGTATAATAAAACCCTATATCATTTATATATTCCTTGGTGTGATCTATCACACTGTCTCCTCTCTCATCCCCACCCTGTCATTTATTTTCAATCTCTCTCTGTCTGCTAGCTCCTTCACTATTACCTACAGTCAAGTCCATGCTCAAAAACCCCTCATTTGATCCTGACATCCCTGATATCTAGCATTCTATATTTCTTCTACCTTTTGTGGCTACATTCCTTGAAAAGATCATCTGCACATAGCTTCTACAAATTTTCATATTTCTGTCCTCTCATTCTCTTTTTAACTCCTTACAGTCTCCACAATGACCTTATAATTCCTTAGAAACTGCTCTCTCCAAAGTTACAAACGAACACAATTACCAATTTCAATAACCTTTGCTCAATCCCCATTTTCCTTGATCTATCTGCAACCTTTCAGGACAGCTCTCTCGCTCTCTCTCTCTTTCTCTCTCTCTCTCTCTCTCTTTCTCTCTCTCTCTCTCTCTCTCTCTCTCTCTCTCTCTCTCTCTCTCTCTCTCTCTCTCTCTCTCTCTCCTCCACCTCTCTATTTCTGTCTCTTTATCATTACTTCTTCTTAGTCTCTTTTACTGGATCATTATCTCAGTTATGCTCTCTAAGGCTTAGGTGTCCAATTAGATTTTGTCATAGGCCCACTTCTCTTATCCTTCTATACAACTTTACTTAATGATCTCTGTGAGCTCTGGGAATTTTCTCTGGATGTTCCTCATGCCTGGATTACTGTTCTTTCTCCTCTTTGACTAGTGGTTTCCCTTTCTTCCTTTAAATCCCAACTGAAATCCCAATTTCTACTGGAAGCCTTTCTTAATTCTACTGCCTTCTATCTTTTGATTACTTTATCAATATAGCTAGGCTGAATGTTACTTTTCTTGTTGTATGTCCCATTGCATTATGAGCTACTTCAGGGAGGGAATTGCATATGTCCTCTTTTTTGTCATCCCCAGTATTTAGCACAGAAAGTGGCACCCAGTTGGTGCTTGATAAATGTTGACTAATCGCTTCTGTTTATTTTCAGATTAATTTCTAATCTATGTTTCAAAGGAATTTTACTGAATACAACTTTTATTTCAATATAGATTTAGGTCATCCCATTCCTCCTGTTACAGAGGAGGAAGAAAAAGTCCAGAAAAGCAGAGACTTGCCCAAAAAGATAGTTTAATGGAATCTGAAGAATTTAGAGTAAATTTAAGTTCTGCCAGTTTACCAGCTTATTATTATTATGTAGTTAAACCATTTCACCACTCTGGGCTTTACTTTCTAACTAAAAGGACAAGGTAAGAGTCAACTATGTTTGAGATCCTGTATAATTTTTGATCCTAAGGGTAAATAACAATGATTTTGTTTTTGTATTCTTCAAAGACAGATCTCTAAAGAAATGTGCTGAGTATTCGGAATTAGAGAGGGAAAAAATCAAGTCCACAAAACTAGCCAATAGAGAATCATGGACCAAGTTTTCAAATATATTCATTGATATTCCCTGGATTGTTTAGGTTTGTGTGTATTATATGAGCACTATCAGAGTATTCTCCTAAAAGAAGGACAGAGTTGCTATTCCTGCTTTGCTGTGGTTCCTAGCCTTATAGCTTCCCTAATCCCCTCAAAAAATAGTGAATGCAGTGTTTATGATTTAAAGATGGGTAGAATTTCTGTAGGTGGAGATGTGGTACAATTGTTCTATAGGGCTGAATGTATAATAAATTGCTCTATCTCATCCTGATATATTTTTCTTTTGTTTTCCTTTTTTCTTTACAATTTAAGATACCAAGAACATTTACCTCTACCTTCACCTCTACCACTCACTTCCAGGACTCTAATGTTGCCTTACACTCAGTAATTACTTGTGAAATGAAAGAGAAAACCAGTAAGTCAATGAATGGAGAAATGAATAAATAAATGAATGAAATTCATAAAAATGGTAAGGTGAATAGGAACTTATTCATATCATGTCACATCAATTAAAAAAAAATGAAGGTAGGAAAAGGATCTGTGCTACAGGAACGTAGGTATTAATATGTAATGTGTCATAAATAAACAAGTGAAATATAAATGTATTTGTAGATAGACAAAAAGATAGAGATTTAAAAGATAGTTGATATAAAAATCCATAGATGAAAAATGAATATTTGGTCACTAGGCATGATTTTTGCCACTTTTTTTTGCTGTTCAAGTCTATGAAGAGATAACTTTGCATTCCCATAAAACTTCTTGCTATGCTATTGTTTGAGTAAGAATAATGGGTTAGATGGACAGCATATTGCATTCTGAAAATAATACATGTTTCAGAATTTCAAGAAAGATTCAGTCAACTATAACAATGATCAGTATATAAACCACTACCAGAACAATTACTCATGCTAAAATAATGTCACCTTTGTTGCTCAGCCCCAACTTGATTCTCTGCTTTGGCCTATTTCAGAAAAGGGCAATGAAACCTATGCAACCAGCACAGTTCAGGATACCTGCTGCTTCCTTTCACTCAATGATATAAAGAGACTATGGGGTTTTATATTGAGGTAGATAAAGAGAACTATATTATAAAGTGAGCAAGTCTCAATTATCTCTGAATACTTCTACCATGCTTAAGAAATTGATGTATATGCATTTATTAAGCACTTACCTTGTGCCAGGGATTGTTCTAGGAGTTGGAGATATGTAGACAAAAATGAAATAGTACGTACCCACAAGGAATTTAAATGTCATTAAGGGAAACAATATGTACATTTACAAGTGCACCCGTACAGACACAAATACACATACACATAGTTTCTGAAGGTCAGAGGAGAGATTATATACACACATATGCATATACAGAAATGTATGTGTATGCCCACCAAGTTTTAACAAAATATTTGGTAGTTGAATAGAAGTGGAGTTAAAGTAGAAAAAAGCATCAATGAAGAAAATAGTGTTTTTATACTATTATAGCTGTAATAAAAGACAAAAATATTATTTTGATACAAAATAGCAATTTGGATACAAAAACACTATTTTTGATACAAAATAGTAATTTTGAAGTAACAAAGGTATGCTAAGAGGTGGAGATGAAGAGGGAGTACATTTTAGAGCAAAGATTCAGAAATAGACGATCTAATGAAGATGAAATGAACGCAGATCAGCAATAAGACCAGTCTGACTGGAATGGAAAGTGGGATAATATACAATAACGTTGAAAAGATAGGTTGGGACAAAATTATGAAAAGCTAGAGGAATTTTTGTTTGTTCTTTAAAGCAATAGTGAATTGTTGTTTGAAGGAAGCAACATGGTCAGATCTGTTCTTTAGGAAAGTTATTTCAGGATCTCTGTGGAGGAGGATTTAGATGGGAATAGATTTGTTCAAGGGAGACAAGTCTGAATCTAAATGAGAAATGATTAGTGTTTAAATGATGTTGGTAGATTCTTAAGTACAAAGAAGGGGATGGATGGGAGAGATATTGTGGGGTCAAAAACAACAAGAATAAATAGTCCACATGAGGCCAAAAAGAGAGAATTCTGTAGAACTTTGTTTGGGCAACATATGATCCTGTCACTAACTGCCTTCATCTAGCCCCTAGAGGCATGATATAAGGGGCCTCTATCACATAGCCTGGCATTCTGATGTTTGTAAAAGGTATCCACAGGGAGGTTCAGGATCAATATATAAAAGGAGTTTTCGTTTGTCTTCTGATATTGGAAGGCATTTTAATAGTGACTGCAGCCATTTAGTTAAAGTATCTGGTCAAATGTTTTAGAAGTTTCATTGGCCATAATATAACATCTGCAGCTGACTTTTGATCAAAGGATTCTGCCCATTCCCCTTGCCAAGTTTATAAAAACACTAAAATGATACAACTGAAAAGCCTGAGGAAAATTGTCCTCTTAAAATACCTTTATAGTGGTGTCTGGAAAAGCAAAAAGAAAAACTCTCCTCTTTAGTTTGCACTCCATGTGAATAATATAAAACACTGCAAATAGGACTGCGTGTAGCTAGCATGACATTCCTTTTCACTTCTATTAATAGCATTGCCATAATCATTTCAAAGGTATAATATAGAGCATTCTGCTTTCTGTCATATTTGTTCAACTTCACTAAAAAGTTTACCCTTTTCTTTTGAGAACCTGGATAAGGTGAGTGCTTATTGTGTTAGCAATCAGATTATTTAAAACAAAGTAGAGCTATCCCATGATTAGCGTAAGCACATTCTCTATTTCTTCTAATCATATCAAAAACTGATATCCCACTGAATTCTGGAGGAAATTATTTTCTGTAAAGAACTGTAAATGCTACCAGAAGACTGATCTAAGAGATTAGATCATGGACCTTTTCACATATAAACATTTATATATCTCTTATTATGCCCCTAATCTCCTAGTACAGTTTAAAAAAGACATATTTCTGATTTAGTCTCTATATTATATTTCTGGTCCTCTTGTTCAGATCCAAAAGTACAGATGGCATTTTAGTCACTCTAGGATTTCTACTAAGAAAGACTCTTTCGCCAAAAGTCGAGACTCCTTGGACTATTTGGATGTAATAGAGAAAGAAAACATGGGAAAATGACAAAATAGAAAGGGATTGAACAGACAAATATTAACAAATGTAATTTCTTTTTTTTTTACCTGACAATGTGGAAAGTTGAGAAAGTCTCATGATTTGAAGACTCAACGATTTAGAAGTCTATTGGGGATAAGTACTGGCTATTATTTTTATAAAATATTGGATTCATATTTTAATTAAACTTTTATTTGGATTTCTGAAAAAATGATGATTTTGAAGACAGTCATGAAAATTGAGATTCTTTAGGCTGATTCTGGTATTATTCTTTTTAAATGTCATTTAGAAGAATATTAGATCCATCTATATTGACCTGGATAAGTATGTGAAAGCAATGTCAAACTTAGGAAATTTAATTAGCAATTTTCTTGGCCTTTCCATAATGGCCATATTAAAATATTATAGATCTCATTTTCTACTCTCTCTATACTGTCTTACTTGGTGAATTCGTTAGCCCCATAATTTTCAGTATTACTTCTAAGCATATGATTTCAAATCCTATGTATTCAGCCCTAACCATTCTTCTGAACTCCATTTGCATGTTACTACTTCGGCGGCACATCTGCATTGATGCATCCTTTAGGCATTTAGAACTCAAAGCATCCAAAATCAAAGTCTTTGTATATATTTCCCCAAATCCTGTCCCTTTCTCTTGATGGAAGTATCATCATTTCAATTTGACTGTGTTTGCAATCCCAGAATCATCATTGACTTTTTTCCTTTTTCCTCAAATCCCATATTCAATAATTTTCCAAAGCATTATCAATACTATCTCCATTTAATATTTCACAACCATTGCTTTCCTTCCCATCACATGAGTGAAATGTTTTCCAAAATGATCTCCCTATCTCTAGTGTCTCCTCTCTCATCTGATAATCCAGAATAATTATTTCATAAGGACAGATCAATTTATGTCATCTGAGGAAATACATACTTATAACATTTAAGGTCCTTCACAAACTGACTGACATTTACCTTTCCTTTCTAAATTCACATTATGTCCATGTACACATGGTTGGTATAATACTAACCTCTCTGACTTGCCTTTATGTACCATTCCATCAGCTTTGGTCACTTTGCATAAGGGGTCCTTCTGTGTCTAAAAAACAAACCTGCTTCCTCTCTGCTTATTGAACCCTTAACTTCGTTCAAAGTATAACTCTGTTACTACCTCCTTCTTAAGGCCTTTTCCTTCTCTTTCCATCTCATAATTGTTTCATTCCATTATTTATTTATTCATTTAATTATTTATTCATCATTCATTGTTTATTTACTTATTCATTAATTCATCCAGGCATTCATTCATTCGTTCTTTCTTTTGTTTGTCCGTTCGTTTGTTTGTTTGTGGTCTAGGTGGATGACAGGAACAGTCAATAATATGACATTGATCTCAGAATCAGGAAGACCTGTGTTTGATTCTGGTTTCAGATACTGTGTACCTGTGAAAGTCATTTATCCCCTACTTGTCTCAACTTCCTCAATTGAAAATGGGAATAATAACAATTCCAACTTCACAGATTTTTTTTTTGAGAATCAAAAGAGATAGTATTCATAAATTACTTAGCACAATATATTGTTCATTGAAAGTCCTCAATAAATGTTCAATTTTTTCCCTTCTTTCCAGATATTAAACTCCCTCTGAAGACTGTAAGTTCTTGGAAACCCAGGACTATCTCATTCTTTGACTTTATATCTCCAGTCCCTGTCACTACATTAATGCATTCAAACAAGAGTGATAAATTGCAGGTAAAATCAGAAGGATGGACATCTATCAAATTTTCAGAATATGAATTGATGTGTCATGTCAAAATGAAACAGTTATAAAAGTACAAACAGAAACAAATAACATTCAACTGCATGCTGTATAATAAAAGATGGAGAAGAAAAGCACAATTCCTGTTGAAGGAGAAGGAAATGAAAAGTCAGTTATTAGGTACAGAGAGATTATAAATAGTAAGTGAAAGGTGATCTCATAGGGAAGTTACTAGTATCTGGAGGAGCCTGGAAATGCCTTCTGCAGAAGATGATATTTGAACTGAATCTTGAAGGAAGCCCGGGAAGTTAGCTGAGGAGGAAGACTCTTCCAGGACTGGGGAGAGCATGTGCAAAAGTAAAATCCAGAGAAATTCACCCAAGAGGATGTAATGGTAATTTAAATGGGGAGATATTTCCCATTCATTAATAGGCCCATATGACCTGCCTGGTTCAGATGGAAGTCTGAGTCCCATGGAGCATATGGTGGGAGGAGTTGCTGAATGGCTGGAAGAGGAAAAGGTACAGGTAGATCAGAGCTGAGAGGAAATTAGTGAGAGAGCAGTCAGAACTGTAGGATGCAGGCAAGCCTGTGTGAGAAGGACATTTTATTTAAGGGAAGCCTGATTATGATTTGTTTAAAGCCTGCTTGTGATTTGTTTAAGGGACCTAGTTTGTGGGTAGCTTAGCAGAGGAAGGTTTGGGGATGGTGTAGTTCTCTGCACTGTAATTGCATATAGATTTTTGTTACTACGATGGATTTGACTTTCTTGTGTCTGAATAAATATTTTGGTTCTGTCTTCTGTGTAGAGAGTCTGGTATTTCGTGATTCAGAATTGTGCCAGGACATTCATGGCTGCTGTAGATACTGGTAATATCATATTCGTAGAGAAGTGAGAAAATATGTATAGATTGACCATAGAGTGTATGGTTGAGAGTCAAATGTAGGAAGGTTGTTTATCATAGCACATAAATGTGTATCAAGGTAATTGTTTAATAAATGTTTACTGGATTGTTGAAAATGTTCATGACCTTCTGTGAGCCATTCATTTTGTTTCCTTCTCTTCATTCTCTTTGTTTCTCTATATCTAGATCTCAGTCCAAAGTGAAGTGACATCTCTGATGGTTCCCCATAACTGAATTTCCTGCTATTCAACAAAAATACAAGAACGTGGTAGTATTGTAGAGTGTCTATGACTACCTACTGCCTGTCACATTGAGGTAACAATACAAGAATCTCTTCAGTAACCTGTATATGCCTACCTCAAAAAATTAGATTGTAGGCAGGATAACTTCAATGCTAGTAGACTGATTTTCAAGTATATTCTGTCTTGTGCTCTCGTCATTTGTCATTATGTACTGCCCCCAACTTAATAAACCTACTCCAAAATTCTAATGGGTAGCCTGTGCACCATTAGAAATGAAAAGTAGAACCCTGACATCAGTCTTCATATCACTTACATCATCTGAAGTCTAATACCAAATAGACACATAATTTTTCTTTTCTTTTTTTAATATAAATTTATTTATTTAACTTTTTACATTCATTTTCACAAAATTTTGGGTTCCAAATTTTCTCCACATTTCTCCCCTCCCCCACCCCAATACACCAAGCATTCTAATTTCCCCTATCACCAATCTGCCCTCTCTTCTATCATCCTTCCCTTCCCTTGTCTCCATCTTCTCTTTTGTCCTGTAGGGCCAGATGACTTTCTATTCCCCATTAACTATATTTCTTATTTCCTAGCAGCAAGAACAATACTAAACAGTTGTCCCTAAAACTTTGAGTTCCAAATTCTCCCCATCCCTCCCTCCCCACCCATTCCCTTTGGGAAGGCAAGCCATTCAATATAGGTGATATCTGTGTAGTTTTGCAAATGACTTTGATAATAGTCATGATGTATAAGACTAACTGTATTTCCCTCCATCCTATCCTGCCCCTCGTTTCTATTCTGTCTTTTGATCCTGTCCCTCCCCGAGTGTTGACTTCAAATTGCTCCCTCCTCCCATTGCCCTCCTTCCATCATCCCCCCCACCCTGCTTATCTCCTTCTCCCCCACTTTCCTGTACTGTAAGATAAGCTTTCATACCAAAATGAGTGTGCATTTTACTTCTTCCTTTAGTCAAATGTGATGAGGGTAAACATCATGTTTTTTTCTCAGCTCTCCTCTTTTTCCCTCCACTAAAAATTCTCCTGCTTGCCTCTTGAATGAGAGATAATTTACCCCATTCCATTTCATCCTCTCTCCTCCCACTACATTTCCCTCTCACTGTTTACCTTAATTTCTTTTAAGATATGGTCCCATCCTATTCAATTCACTCTGTGCTCTCTGTCTCTGTATGTGCGTGCATGTGTGTATGTGTGTGCATGCACACGTATACGTGTGTGTGTGTGTGTGTGTGTGTGTGTGTGTGTGTGTGTGTGTGTGGTCCCACCAACTACCCAGATGCTGAAAAGTTTCAAGAGTTGCAAATATGGCCTTTCCATGTAGGAATGGAAACAGTTGACCTTTGGTAAGTCCCTTATGACTTTTCTTTGCTGTTTACCTTTTCATGCTTCTTCTCATTCTTGTGCTTGAAAGTCAAATTTTCTTTTCAGCTCTGGTCTTTTCATCAAGAATGCTTGAAAGTCCTCTGTTTCATTGAAAGACCATATTTTCCCCTGAAGTATTATACTCAGCTTTGCTGGGTAGGTAATTCTTGGTTTGAGTCTTAGTTCCTTTGACTTCTGGCATATCCTATTCCATGCCCTTCGATCCCTTAATGCAGAAGCTGCTAGATCTTATGTTATCCTGATTGTGTTTCCACAATACTGGAATTGTTTCTTTCTAGCTGCTTGAAATATTTTCTCCTTGACCTGGGAATTCTGGAATTTGGCCACAATGTTCCTAGGAGTTTCTCTTTTTGGATCTCTTTCAGGTGGTGATTGATGGATTCCTTCAATACTTATTTTGCCCTCTGGTTCTAGAATATCAGGGCAGTTTTCCTTGATAATTTCATGAAAGATGATGTCTAGGCTCTTTTGTTGATCATGGCTTTCAGGTAGTCCCATAATTTTTAAATTGTCTCTCCTGGAACTATTTTCCAGGTCAGTTGTTTTTCCAATGAAATCTTTCACATTCTCTTCCATTTTTTCATTCTTTTGGGTTTGTTTGGTGATTTCTTGGTTTCTCAGAACGTCATTAGCCTCCATCTGTTGCATTCTAATTTTGAGAGAACTACTTTCTTCAATGAACTTTTGAACCTCTTTTTTCCATTTGGCTAATTCTGCTTTTGAAAGCCTTCTTCTCCTCATTGTCTTTTTGAACCTCCTTTGCCAATTGAGTGAGCCTATTTTTCAAGGTGTTATTTCCTTCAGCATTTTTTTGGGTCTCCTTTACCAAGGTATTGACCCGTTTTTCATGCTTTTCTTGCATGTCTCTCATTTCTCTTCCCAGTTTTTCCTCCACCTGTCTAACTTGATTTTCAAAATGCTTTTTGAGCTCTTCCATGGCCTGAGCCCACCGGACATCCACCTGGGATGTCTGGCATACAGAGGCTCCGACCTCCATATCTTTCCCTGATGGTAAGAATTGTTCCTCGTCATCAGAAATGAAAGGTGGGAACCTCTGTCCCCCAAGAAAGTAGCTTTCTATGGTCTTATTTTTCTTCCCTTTTCTAGGTATTTTCCCAGCCAGTTACTTAACTTCTGAGATTCCTCTCCACCCCCACCTAGATCTGCTCAGTTACTGATTGGGGTCTGAGATTCAAATGCTGCTCCCCAGACTCAGGGCTTTCAGTGGCAGGCGTGGCTGCTATCCAATATGGCTTAAGTTCTGTTGCTTGGGTGGGGGCAGGGCCACCTCCCAGGCTCAGTTCCCTCAGGGCATTTATGCAGAGACCTTTGGTAATGGACCCAAGCCCCTGTCTGCTCCGGGAGTTCCGGGTCGCTGCTGCCTCTGCTGTTGCCTCCCCATGGGGCCCGAGTCAGGAGACACCCCGCTCCCCTCTTGGCCAGCCCAGAAGTCTCTCTCACTGACCTGTAGCGCCTGTGGCTAGAGGGACCTTTGCGGCTGCCGGAGGTTCCATCCCTGAAGCCTGCTCAGATCTGCTCCTGTGGGGCCACGTGGCCAGGGCATCGCAGGGGTGGGCTCCGCTGTCCAGTGCATGACGGACCCCTGTGGATGGCTTTCCAGGGCTCTCTGGAACGGAAATCTCTTCCACTGTGTGGCTTGCACTGATCCACAATTTGTTGGGAGTTCTTTTTACAGGAAATTTATGGGCTTGGGTTCATAGCTAGCATATGTGAATCTTTCTACTCCACCATCTTGGCTCCTCCTAGACACATACTTTTTCAAGTGGCAATCTTGATCACAAAAGTTGTACAAGTCTTCTTGAGAAAATTTTGAACTTCTTTATCTCTATGTACATTATTTCAAAGAGTATTACAATGGGAGTGTAAATAAGTTTTCAGTTCTAATGCGGATCTAGGCATGTCTTACTTGGACAGGTTAGTAAATAGCTTCAGTTATCTTTGATATAGAACTGAATTCTATAGACTCTTGAGAATACCCTCTAATTTTTCATGTTGAGTTGCAGAAGCATTTTGTAGTTTCTAAATATTTGTTTCAAAGAGTTTTGATGCAATCCAAAATCTGTTGAGCAGCAAGAATTTCTCCGAGGATAAGAAACAACCTGATATAGGTTTTCAGTCTTTATATAATGCCCTAATGAGACTGATAAAACCAAATCTGGTATTCAATCCCATGATATCTCCCTGCCCCCCCCCCCAGAAGATAGTTGTTTTAAATGTTTTGCATATTTTATGATAAAAAATTTCAGAATAGCCTAATTTATGTCTTAGTTTCCAGATTCCATGCCTATTCATTGGGACAAATGTCTAACCATGGTTGCAGACTAATGTTATACTCAATTCTCTGTTTAATCCCTTCTTGGGATTTGTAATCCAAATTTTTCAATTTTCTACTTGAGTATTGTTGGGCAATTTCCTAACTTCTGTGGACTTCAGTCTCCTCGTCTGTAAATTGAGAGAGGGATATTAAATAGCATTTACCCCTCTTTCCAGGACTAGATCTCTGATGCTATTTCATGTTCTAGACATGCTCCAGATTGTCTACTTGTTTACGTGCTCCAGATTGCCTACTTGTTTACATCTTGATTTCTGACCATTGTAATGAAATTCATAGAATAATAACATATATTGCAACTCAATAAAGATTTAAATATTCACTTTAGTACAGGTTTCTGTACTCATTCAAAGTGATAGAAAGAGAAATATATATAACAAATGTTGGCCAAGGTTTTATTCTTGTACAGGAGATCATTTATTCAACCAAATAAATGTGATAAAAGTTAGAACATAGAATATTTTCTCTTGGAAATAACTTAGTATCATTACAGCATTGATGGGTTAACTTCCCCTCCTTGAGACTGACATAGCCTTTTCTTTCCAATGTGGATACCATGGGTGGAGATGATAAGTGTGTATCCTTCACTCTCCTTGTCCTCTTTAAGACTGAAAGAAGCCTACAAAACCTTAGTTCATCACTTAAAATGGTTTATATTCTCACAACTATAACATCATCTTTCCAAACTCACAGTGAAGCAGTGATGGAAATCAATGAAACATTACTCTTTGGATTTTGGGTGGACTAATAATATTTTCATTCTTGTTTTCACAATGTGAGGATCAGGGAACCTTAGATTGCAAAACACTTCTTGGCAAGTCTTCCAGGCAGGAGGAGGACATTGCTATTCAACACCACAATCTCAGATGAGAGAGTATCTTCCTTCTTTCTTTTTTTTTGTTTCAGATACAAATGACAACAATTAACTTGCTTAAGATTTATGTAGTAGATGAAAATGAATTGAAGAGTTTCAAGCCCATTCAAACTTATTAGAAATGATTCTCTTTGAAGTTGAAATGGCAACCATTATCAATGAATCAATATTATAAATTGCATGTGAGTGATGCATTGACCAGTAATGCTGTGTCATGGACTTTCAAGGGTCTCCCCACTGACCCCCAGCAGTTTCACACTGTGTTTTATTTTATTGATGCAGAAATTGTTTTACAGCAGATTCCTCTTAAACAATACTAGAGAAAATGGTGTGTGAGGGTTTTTGTTTTAAGTTTTTATTTTAAGAATAATAAGAAGTAGTGTGGTATAGTATAAAGATCAATGGTTTTGAAAGCAAATGGTCCTGGCATCTAATTTGAATTCAGTGACATATGACCTATGTGACTCTTTTCAGGCTGTTTCCCATTTCTAGACTTGAGTATCCACTTCTGGAAAAAGAATGGGTTAAATTAGATGATCTCCCATATAACTGTTGATAAAAACTTTAAGGTAAGGGAATCTTGAGGTCATCAGTTCCAGGATATTCATTTTACAGATGAGAGAGCTGAGACACAGAGAAAGTAACTGGCTTGTCCAATGTGTAGTGGAAGGGAGCAATTGATTCGGCATTGGAATCCAGAACTTCTGACTTTTAACCCAATTCTTGCCTCTCCTATGTCAGATGGAAATTCCTTTTAATACCAGATCATATGTACATGTAAGAAATTCTTTTGTTACTCAGATATTATTTTCACTAATTCCTATTTGACCTAAAGTTCTTAACAATGCTTTAATGGGTAATGTAATCTATGAGACATATTGAAAAAATCTAGGGGCAGAGACAAAATGGCAGAGCAGAAGCAGGGATTTGTTTGAACTCTCCCCACAAACCCCTCAAGAAATCTGTAAAAAATGACTTTAAACAAACTTTTGAGCAGCAGAAGCCACAAAATGACGGACTGAAGCAAATTTCCAGTCCAATACAATCTGCAAGATTGACCAGAAGGGTCTATCACACAGGACTGGGAGCATAATGCAGTTTAGTGAGGGTTGTGTGGCAGCCACTGCCAAAGCTTCAGCTGCTTCTGGAGCCCTCCGATTATTGCTCAAAGGCCAGATGAATGGCTGGAAGGATGAGGAAATAGAGGAAAAAAAACAGACAATAAATTGTTACTTTCTCATTGAAAAACTATTTTCTTACATGATTGGTGAGGAGGAGGATCAAGGTATGCAACCAGAAGACAACAGAGTAGAGACTCCTGCATCCAAAGCCTCCAAGAAAAATATGAATTGATTATGGAGGACCTCAAATAGGATTTCAAAAATCAGTTAAGATAAATAGAGGAAAAATAGGGAAGACAAATGAGAATGATGCAAGAAAATCATGAAAAATGAGTCACTGACCAGATTCTGTTATAGCAGTACAGTGGGCAGAGTACAGGGACTGCAATCAGATTCTCAATTCAAATGCAGCATCAGACATTTACAAGCTATGTGACTCTGCACAAATTCTCTTAACCCTGTTTGCCTCTGTTTCATCATCTGTAATAAGAGCTGGAGATGGAAAAGGGAAGATACTTCAGTATCTTTCTGATTGGAGTCATGAAGAGTTGGACAACTGAACCATAGAATTAACAGAAAGAATTCCAGGCTTCAAGATGGCGGAGTAGAAGGACACACGTTTACGAGCTCTGAAACGACAGCCCATAGAATTAATGTAAAAAGAGTGCCCCATAACTTCTGGACCACTGAAAAGGGTACAGAAACGGAGTGGAAGAGATTTCCGTTTCAGGGAGCCCTGGAGACCCGTCCCCAGGGTCCGTCGCACCCCGGAAAGCGGACACCGCCCCAGCACTGCCCTGGCCGCGGCCCCAGAGAAGCTGACCCAAGCAGGCTTCAGGGATGGAAGCTCCGGCAGCCGGGAAAGTCCCTCCGCCCACAGAAGCTACAGGTCAGTGAGAGAGAAGGCTGGGCTGGAAGAGAGGGGGAGCGAAGTGTCTCTGTGACTCGGGCCCCCTCGGGAGGAAGTGGTGGCGGCAGAGACGGGGGCAGGAAGTGGTGGAGGCAGAGGCGTGGGTGGCAGCGGAGGCAGCAGCAGCTGCGGCCAGCCCAGGACTACCCCCAGCAGCAGGCAGGATCCTCATTAAGGAAGATCTTTGCATAAACAACCTGAGGGAGCTGAGCCTGGGAGACGGCCCTGCCCCACTCCGCTCCTTTACTGAAGGCCTCTGCAAAAAGCCCCTGAGGGAGCTGAGCCTGGGAGGTGTCTCCCCCACCTGCTCCGTTCCTGAAGGTCTCTGCATAAAGCCCCTGAGGAGGTCGAGCCTGGGAGGTGGCCCTGCCCCAACCCCAGCACCAGAATTAAAGCTTGCTGCGGAAAGCCCATTTGAACCTCAGACCCCAAGCACTAGCTGGGCGGATCTAGGTGGGGGTGGACAGGAATCTCAGAAGTCAAGTAACTGGCTGGGAAAATGCCTAGAAAAGGGAAGAAAAATAAGACTATACAGAGTTTTTTCCAACAAATGCAAATGATCCCGACATTCGGATCTGACGAGGACGAGGAAATATTCTTGCCATCAGGGAAAGACATGGAGGGTGGGGCCTCAGCACCCCAGACACCCCAGGGGGATGTCGGGTGGGCTCAGGCCTTGGAAGAGCTCAAAAAGGATTTTGAAAAGCAAATTAGACAGGTGGAGGAAAAACTGGGAAGAGAAATGAGAGAGATGCAAGGAAAGTATGAAAAACGGGTCAATACCTTGGTTAAGGAGACCCAAAAAAATGCTGAAGAAAATAACACCTTGAAGAATAGGCTCACTCAATTGGCAAAAGAGGTTCAAAAAGCCAATGAGGAGAAGAATGCTTTCAAAAGCAGAATTAGCCAAATGGAAAAAGAGGTTCAAAAGCTCACTGAATTTAATAGTTCTCTCAAAATTAGAATGGAACAGATGGAGGCTAATGACTTTATGAGAAACCAAGAAATCACCAAACAAAACCAAAAGAATGAAAAAATGGAAGAGAATGTGAAATATCTCATGGGAAAAACAACTGACCTGGAAAATAGATCCAGGAGAGACAATTTAAAAATTATGGGACTATCTGAAAGCCATGATCAAAAAAAGAGCCTAGATATCATCTTCCATGAAATTATCAAGGAAGACTGCCCTGACATTCTAGAACCAGAGGGCAAAATAAGTATTGAAAGAATCCATCGATCACCACCTGAAAGAGATCCAAAAAGAGAAACTCCTAGGAACATTTTGGCCAAATTCCAGAACTCCCAGGTCAAGGAGAAAATCTTGCAAGCAGCTAGAAAGAAACAATTCCAGTACTGTGGAAATACAATCAGGATAACTCAAGATCTAGCAGCTTCTGCATTAAGGGATCGAAGGGCATGCAATAGGATATTCCAGAAGTCAAAGGAACTAGGACTCAAACCAAGAATCACCTACCCAGCTAAACTGAGTATAATACTTCAAGGGAAAATATGGTCATTCAATGAAACAGAGGACTTTCAATCATTCTTGATGAAAAGACCAGAGCTGAAAAGAAAATTTGACTTTCAAACACAAGAATGAGAAGAAGCATGAAAAAGTAAACAGCAAAGAGAAGTCTTAAGGGACTTACCAGAAGTGAACTGTTTACATTCCTACATGGAAAGACAATATTTGTAACTCTTAAAACTTTTCAGTATCTGGGTAGTTGGTGGGACCACACGCACACATGTACATGCATGCACACACACACATACACACATGCACACACATACAGAGACAGAGAGCACAGAGTGAATTGAATAGGATGGGACCATATCTTAAAAGAAATTAAGGTAAATGGTGAGAGAGAAATGTACTGGGAGGAAAGAGGGTGAAATGGAATGGGGTAATTATATGTCATTTAAGAGGGAAGTAGGAGACTTCTTAGTGGAGGGAAAAAGAGGACAGCTGAGAAAAAAAAAAAATAAAACAATTAGTTTACCCTCATCACATTCGACTAAAGGAAGGAATAAAATGCACACTCATTTTGGTATGAAAACCTATCTTACAGTATAGGAAAGTGGGGGAGAAAGAGATAAGCAAGGGGTGGGGATGATGGAAGGGAGGGCAAAGGGCGGAGGGAGCAATTTGAAGTTAACACTCAGGGAGGGACAGGATCAAAAGACAGAAGAGAAACAATGAGGGGCAGGGTAGGATGGAGGGTAATTCAGTTAGTCTTACACAACACGACTATCAGGGAAGACATTTGCAAAATTACACAGATATGGCCTATATTGAATTGCCTGCCTTCCCAAAGGGAATGGGTGGGGAGGGAGGGATGGGGAGAATTTGGAAGTCATAGTTTTAGGAACAACTGTTTAGTATTGTTGTTGCTACTAGAAAAGAAGACATACAGTTAATGAGGAATGGAAAGTCATCTGGCCCTACAGGAGAAAAGAGAAGATGGAGACAAGAGAAGGGAGGGATGACAGAAGAGAGGGCAGATTGGAGATAAGGAAAATTAGATTGCTTGGTGTATTGGGGTGAGGGGAGGGGTTAAAAGGGGAGAAAATTTGGAACCCAAAATTTTGTGAAAATGATTGTAAAAAGTTAAATAAATAAATAAATAAAAATAAAAATAAAGAGAATTCCAGGCTTTAGCTATATGTGAAAATGTTATGTTGTGTCTTACATCTCTAGTCTATTCCCTTCTTGTTAAAACATGGGAAACATGACTTATTTTTATTTTCCATGTAGAACAGTGTTTTTCATGGCATTCATCAAGGTTCTGAATCTTTTAAATTTAATTTATACTAACTTAAATTATTCAATTCAGTTAATTAAATTAATTCTTTAAAAATTAATTAATTGAAATTTAATTCTTTAAAATTTATAATTCCTTTCCTTTACAATCTTGTAGTCATTGTAGACATTAACTTTCCTGAACCTGCATCGTGCACACTGCATCAATTCATAGAAGTTTTCCTAGGAATCTTCGACTCATAGACTTTTGCCATTTCTTTTAGCTAAAAAAATCTCATTGGATTTTTCCACCTATCTTCCAGTCAATGTGATTTCTTTCTAGCTCCTTGTTATAACAGGTGTTGCATTACGAATTTTTATACAGATGGATTTTTTCCCTTTGAATTCAGCTTTTGGTATTACATACTTGGTATAATGGTGCCCGTAAGTCAAAGGGTATAGTCATTTTGGATAATTTTGGATACAGTTGCAAAGTGCTTTTCAAAATAACCAAGCCTTTGAAACATCCACAAATATCTGTTATTATGTTTATCTTACCATTACCTTTCCAAAAATATGATTATTTACTCTTTTGTCTTCTTTGCTAAGAAATATTTAGTTTCTTTAAATTGTGAATAGAATTGCCCTTCTTATAACAATCTATATCCAAACTATAACATCACACCACTAGTCTGAAGCATGCACAAATTACATGAACAAGTTTTCCTTCAATAATTGACACTTTACTACCTATATTCCACTAGTAATAGGTACAAAGCTAGAGGGCCAACAGCAGCTGTTTTTTGTTTGATAAAAATAACAGAGAATTGTTTTGTCTTCTCAGGATCAGGAAGACTTGGGTTGAAAACTGTTCACAGACATTTACAAACTGTGTCACTATGGGTAATTTACTTAACATCTGTCTGTCTCAGCTTCCTCATCTGCCAAATGAGAATAAAGAGAGCAGCCACCTCCCATGATTGTTGGGAGAATAAAGAGAGAATGATTGTAAAGCACCTGGCAAACCTTAAAGTACTATATAAATGTTAGCTATTGTCAGAGTAAATATCCAACTGCCCAATGCTCGTCAAAATGAATGACAGCTACCTGCTTCCAGTGATTCATGTGAGCACAGATGGAACTGCCACAATGAGACTAAAGAATATTGGAAAAGATTAGATTATGAAGTCCTCCATGAGAAACTCAAGACATAGGTGTAAGGGCTATGTTTTCTTTACTCTTACACATTCAATCAAGGAATACAGAAGAGAACAATTGATTTTGGATGTGAAAACATAACTGAGAAGAGTGTCTGAAAACTGAATTTAAAAAAGTAGTTGATGATCTTCACAGTACCCTCCTCAACTAAGACTATAAGTTGCAGAGGAAGTTCTGACTTAAGTTGAAGAGAATGTTCCTCACCAGCACATTGCTACCTTGATAAAATCCAAGGTTTGAATCCCTCTAACCCAACCAAAACTCCTGTAACAACAGTGTTGGGAGTGCTAACAGTCAAAATTGAGTGATTCTCCTGAGAAAACATGAAGGCAATAAAAGCAATTTTTAAAATCTATATTGAAGGAAAAAAATAGGATCAAGGAAGGGTTAGAACTGTCTCTTGTGGTTGGTGATATTATCATAACTGACTAGAGAGAGAACTCATCACTGTTTATTTTCCTTGTCCTTTCTCTGGCACAAAGAATTCCTTTTACACTGGGAAAGACAAAATAAAAATGGGTAAATAGGAAGCTGATCCCCAAGATAAGTTGGGGCAAAGAAAGCACCTAGTAATTCTTGATGAATTCAAGTCACCTGAAACATATGATCTATATACACAGTTACTGAAACTACTACCAGCTATGATAGCCAAACCATGGTAATCAAAGCATGAAACAACACAGAAAATAAATGAGGTACCACAGGACAGAAGGATCAGTGTTGACTCTGTATTTTAATACGAGGGGGAAGACAGTGAACTGTAATGTAGAATGACTTGCAAATTGTCAGAGAAATCTAAAAAAAAGAAGCTATCATTATAGAAAGGAAATAAGCAATGGACAATTCATGCCAGACTACCATCATTTCCTTTTTTTTTTTTTTTGATAAAGTTACTAAAAAGAATTTTAGGGAAACACTTGCTAAAAATGACAGTGTTTTGTAGAAAAGTTGGAGCAATGTTTAGAATTGATTGAATGTACACATTTCAAGAGCAGTTTTTAATAGTAGATGTTTATTTGGCAGGAGGTCTCCAGGGGAGTCTCCTAGGGCACATGCTGATGTTCAACATCAGGCCATTTTCAGTTTTATTACTGTCTTAAATAAAAGGATAGATGCTATGACCTTCAGATATGACAAATTACAATTTCAAATCACATAAGCTTGGAGGGAAAACTGATACACAGGAGGACAGTCAAGATTAAAAAAAATATTTCGAGGTTAAAAACGATTAACTTCAATAACATACAACTAAAATCTTAAAATATGTTAACAACAAACTGAGTACAAGACAGAGATGTCAATTTCAGAGGCAAAGAACTATATGGTTTTAGGAAGTTGCACACTGAAAAGGAGTCAGGACTTGGTGAAAATGTTAATGTTATCCTGGAGTGCACCAAGACATGCATAATTTTCTGGAATAAAACACTAAGTCCTTCTGTACTGTGTCCTGATCAGATCACATCTTGAATATTATGTTGAGTTTGGGGCAGTACAGCTGGAGAAAGACATCAGTAAGTTGGAAAGCATACAAGTACGCACAAAAATGATGGTGAAGGGATTTTACCCATTAAATATACAAATGATTTGAAGGAACAAGAGAAGTTTGCCCTAGAAATAAGAAGGGGGAGGAGAAGGTCTAATTGTTGTTTTCATGTATCAAGGTTTTAATGTGGAAGATGGATCGAATGTGTCAGGTGAATGTCCATCAGTCAGGCGATACACAAATCTTTATTAAGCTCTTACCATGTGGGAAGCACTGTGCTAAATACTAGGCTTGAGAGGCCAACTTTTCCTTCTAGGTACAGAAAAATAGAATCTTCCCCTGTTGTTATCATGTTACGAATATAATAAACATGCATTAGTTGGTCTAAATAATCTCTGGGGTCCCTTCAGACACCGATATTTGTGACTCTGAGAGTGGAAGAAAAGATGTCATTTACCAAATGTGGTCAAGTAGAACTATGCAATAATTAAGAGGTTAAGTTGACTCCTGTACACTAGGTGTTTTGGGGTAGAGAATAGTTCTACTTCGGGAGCATCTAATAACAAAAATTTATAAAATAATTCTTTTTGTAGTCTTGATTGTGACTATTTTTTGTTGATTATAAAATTCCATTTGACTTTTTAGAGCAAAGCATGGCCTTAAAGATGCTCATTCAACAAAGTGTCCAGGCTGACTGTTTACTCTCCTCCATCAGCTCTCAAATGAACCTTCTACCAGTCATAGTCCATCCTGGTGGGTACAGAGGGGAATAGGCCCTGTGTAGTGCCCCACACCCAATCTTCCTCTGAATGTAGAGTCTCTGGGCTTCCTTCCATACAGTGATGAATGGGAGGCAGATCCTAGGCCTAAAGACTAAAAGAATCTTGTCATTTACCCTTTTACTAGCACCTCTAGATTTCATTCTCCCAGGAATCTCATCTGACTTTCCACTTTTTTGTGAAGGGTATACCTTAAAGCTGGACTTTAGTACAATTTAGAACATTGTAGATGTTGTCATCCTTACTCAGAATATGAGCACATTGAGAGCCCTACAGTCAATTTGTATCCCCAGAATTTAGCATATTTCTTGGCATATAGTAAATCGTTTTTTCCAGAGCTTATTCATTCATTCATTCATTCATTCATTCATTCATTCATTCATTCATTCATTCACAAAGACCAAACAGAGGAGGTATCCCTATGGATTTAATTCAGGTGTTGAAGTGTTCCTGATGCTCTTGTTTCTGGATACAATTATGCTAATTACATCAAGTCCAAGAAAAGTAATTACCACTCTAAAGCAATGTGTTAAAATGGAAAAAAATGGATGGAGAATACATACTACTCAAACTGAGATAAATATAGATGAACCACAACAATCTCAAATCAATGCATACAAAGAACTTATTTTCTTTTCCCTAAAATCCAGTTCTCCAAATATTCTTATTCCTATTTAAAGCCAGAATGCTTCTAAGCTCTTCTGATATTTAAGAATGTAATCTCCAATTTTTTTTTAAATTTCCTCATTTATATAACTAATCCAGACTACTGACATTTTCAACTTGATCAGTTTGTAACCTTATTATGAGTGATCACAAAAAAGAAGATCTTTGCCAAAGAAAACAATTCTAAAAGTGGTGGAGTTGTGCAAAACTCAGACAACTTATTTATATTCTTTGTTTAAAAAAATGGAAGCCATAGACAGCATTAATGGTTCTATAAAAAAGGTTGAAGATTAATGAAAGCAAACAGAAATAGGCCCATGTAAAATAAAATCAATACTTCAAAAACTGAGGGAAAAGGTGCATTGTTGGAATAGTATAAGAAAAAAAGGAATTATAAATTTGGTATTGATTATAGCTACTTGTATAAAATTTTTCATTGTGAAGGAAGACAATTTTCCTTTGGCAAAAATATGTTCCCTTCATTTTCTGGATAGCACTAACTAAATTACCAATAGTTTTTTGTAGCAATGATAAGTTTATAGAAGCAGAACAAAAAAGAATTCCATTTCCACTCATTTATAGACCTAATTCTACCAATTTTTATATTATTTTTGATATGGGGAGAGACTTTCAGGAGCCAAGATGGCAAATTAAAGCAGTAAATCACTGTAGCTCTCCCATGTTCACCTCCAAACTACCATAAAGCAGCACCCTAGAACAAGTCTTGAAATAGCAGAGGCAGCATAAAGATGGTGTAGAGCTGCCTTTAGTCTAGGAGACTTGGAGGATCAGCAAGAAAAGTCCAGCACATTCCAGGACAGAAAGCATCCCAGCAAGCCCCACTTTTGCAAAACACATTGGAGATCCTGAGCCCAGGCTTGGTGGTTCAGGCAAACACCAACATCAGGAACTCTGCCCTCATTCCTTAGCATAACCAGGGGAACCAGCAGACTATAGCTCAGAGAATCACTATGTTTTTCAGTGTAGCCCCAAACATATATCTTCTAGCAGCTGGCCCTCCACATGCTTTGGTGCAGCCCTGGGGAAATAGAGAAAAAATATCACCTGACTTCAGCACATGGCAGATACAATCACTTAGACCCTAGTTCAGCACCAGGTAAATTGCCAGATCTCTACAACCTCTAGCAATGACAGCCAAACCCACCCTACCCCTTTAACACATCATCAGACACAAGGGTCCCAAAGGCCTCAGGCCAAATCACTGTAGAACCAAGTAAACAGGTAGGGTCTACAGTCATTGACACAAGAAGCCTGAGATAGAGCCCCTTGCATCTTGTGATGACAGATAAAATTTAAAAGAAAGGAAAAAAGTGCAAATCTCTGCCCCACAAAAAATGAGCACAATGGCAACAACAAAAGAATCTGACCATAGAAAGTTATTATGGGGACAAGGGAGACCAAGACGCAAACTCAGAAGAGGACAACGTTGTCAAAATGCGTGAGGGCAAAACTCCAAAGAAAAATGGGAAGTGACCTCGTGCCTAAAAAGTGCTCCTGGATGAGCTCAAAAGGGAGGTTAAAAGAAGACAAATTGGGAAAAGAAATGAGAATGAGTCAAGAAAATCATTAAAAAAAGACTCAGCAGGTTGGAAAACTACTTTCAAAAGTAGGCTTGGTCAAATAGAAAGGGAGATACAAAAATTCACTGAAGAAAACAATTTCCTAAAAAGTACTATTGGCCAAACAGAAAAGAAAGTAACAAAATTTGATTGAGAAAAATAACACCTTAAAGTTAGAATTGGGTAAGTGGAAGCTAATGATGCTATAACACATCATGTATCAATCAAACATATTCAAAAGAGTGAAAACATGGAAGAAAATATAAAATTTCTCATGGGAAAAACAACTGACACAGAAAGTGGATCCAGGATAGACAATGTCATAACAATTGGATTATCTGAAAATCATAATTGAAAGGAATAACTGGACACAATCTTACAAGAAATTATCCAGGGAAACAGCCCTGATGTCCTGGAACCAGAGGGCAAAATAGTTGTGGAAAGAATTCAACAACCACTTCAGGAAAGAGATCCCAAAAGAAAAACTATAAATTTCAGCTAAATGACACAACTGTCAGGTCAGGGAAAAAATACCACAAGTTGTCAGAAAGGAACAATTCAGATATTGGGGAGTAACAATCAGTATCATACAGGACTTGGCAGCTGCAAAATTAAAGTATCGAAGGTCATGGAACATGATATTCTGGAAGAAATAGAAGGTAGGACTATAACCAAGAATCACTTGCCTGACAAAATCAAGCATGATACATGAAGGGGTAAAAGGGCATTGAATGAAATAGAAAGATTTCAAATCTTCAAAAAGAGAAGATCAGAACAAAATCAAAAATGTAGCCTCCAATATCAAGACCCAAGGGAGGCATAAACAGGTTAAAAAGGCAAATAGAGCTGCATCGTTTACAGGACTGTATTGGAAGATGATACTGGTAACTCTTAAAAATTGCATCATTAACAGTATAGAGAGAAGGAATATACATAGAATGAGGGCATGAGTTTAAGATGAATTTGAAGGAATGACCCAAAAAATGAGAAAGAGGAGCATAATGGGTGCAAAAGGAAGGGAAACTAAAATGGGGAAAATTATCTTACATGAAGAGGTGAGAAAGACCTAATATAACAGAGGGGAGTGGGGACAATGGGCATTGCTTGAACCTTACACTCACTAGTTTTGGCCCAAAGAGGGAATAATATACACAATCTGTTGAATATAGAAATCTATCTTACACGACAGGGAAGTAGGAGGGGTGGAGATTAAGCAAAGAGTGGGGGGACTGAGATAAGGGGGAGCGAATCAAGGCAGATGGTAAATAGAAGCAAAACACTGGTGAGGTGGGAGGGAGTGAAAGGAGAGAAAGGACAAATCAGAGGAAGAATAGGATGGAAAGTAATATGCAAGCAGCAATCATAACTGTGAATGTGAATGGGATGAACTGTCCCATAAAATGAAAGTGAATATTAGAGCAGATCAAAAACCAGAATCTTACAATATATTGCTTACAAGAAACACACTTAAAGCAGAGAGACAAACACAAAGTAAAGGTAAATGTCTGGAGCATAATCTATTATGGCTCCGCTGAAGTTAAAAAAAAAAAAAAAAAAAACAGGGATGGCAATCTTGATATCAGAGAAAGGAAAAGCAAAATTACACCTATTTAAAAGAGATTAGGAGGAAACTACATTTTGCTAAAAGGTACCATAGACAACGAAGCAATCAAATTAGAAAAGCAAGGAGTAGGCTATCTATCAGATCTATAGGGATGGGAAGAATTCATGACCAAAGAAGAGATAGAGAGCATTATGAAATATAGAATAGCTAATTTTGGTCATATTAAATTGAAAAGTTTTTGTATAAACAAAACCAAGATTAGACAGAAAGCAGGAAGCTGGGAAACAATCCTTATAACAAATGTCTCTGATAGAAGCATTGTTTCTTAAATATATAGATAACTGAGTCAAATTTATGAGAATATAAACCCCTCTCCCAAATGATGAATGGTCAAAGGATATGAACAGTCAGTTTCAGATAAATAAGTCTATAAAGATACGTATAGCCATATGAAGAAGTGCTCTAAATCATTTTTGAGTAGCGAAATTAAAATTAAAACAACTCTGAGATGCCATCTTATACCAATCAGATTGGCTAATATGACAAAATAAGAAAGTGACAAGTGTTAGCAATGATGTGGAAAATTGGGACACTAATGATGCATAGTTGTTAGAGTTGAGAATTGATCCAATCATTTTGGAGAACAATTTGGAACTATGCCTAAAGGGCAGACAAACTGTGCATAACCTTTGATATAGCAATGCCGCTATTAGATCTCTATCCCAGAGACCATTTATAAAGGAAAAACACCTATATGTGCAAAAATATTTATAACAGATCTATTTGTGGCAACAACATGCTGGAAACTGAGAGGAATCAATTGGGGAATGACTGAAAAAGCTGCGGTACATGAATATAAACAGTTAATAGAAATATTTCAGAAATAAAATAAAAAAACTGGAAAGCCTTATTCAGACTGATACTAAGTGAAATGAACAGAACCAGGAAAACATTGTATCCAATGTCAGGAAAATTGTGTGATAATCAATTATGAATGACTCAACACTTTTCAGCAACACAATCATCCAAAAAACATAAAAAGGACTCATAAAGGAAAATGCTATCTATACCCAGATAAAGAACTAATGGACTCCGAATGCAAATCAAAGCATATTTTTTCACGTCCTTTGTTTTTTCTTGTGTTTTTCCCTTTGATTTCTTTTTCTAAAGTTGTGATGAATATGGAAATGTTTTGCATGACAGCATTTGTATAAACTATATCAAAATGCTTACAGTGTTTGTTCTTTGTTGCTGAAGAAGATCATGCCATCAGAGAAATGATGACATGACTTGCACTTGACTTTGTTTTGAGTGAGGGAGGGGTGTGCGGGTCAACAGTCTCACTTCTCCTGCAGAGTCATCTGAATCCAGTGACCAGATATTCATCAGGATGACTGGAGGTGACCCAGGATGAGGCAATTGGGGTTAAGTGACTTGCCCAAGGTCACACAGCTAGTGAGTGTTAAGTGTCTGAGGTGAGATTTGAGCTCAGGTCCTCCTGACTCCTGCACTGATGCTCTATCCACTGCACCACCAAGAGGGGAGAAAGGAAAGAGGAAGAAAGCTTTGGAGTTCAAAATCTTGTAAAAAGGAATACTAAAATTTTTCTTGATATGTAATTGTAGGAAATATTAGTTAAGAAAAATAAATAAAAGTTTTTAAGAAGTTTCCCATGTGCTGCTGATGACACTTTTACAAATATCTCTTTTTCATGCCCTCCTTCCACCTTCAAAGATAATTCAGGTCCCTACTATCTCTTTCCTGGTAGAGTGTAAATAGCTTCTTCAGTAGTTTTCCTGTTTCCAACCTCTTCCATTCTGCACATAGATACTGAGATACCTTCTATGAAACACAAATCTAACTCTGAAACTCCTTGAAAAAATAATTCTGTTGTTTCCTAGAAGAAAAAAAACAAACACCAGATTCATTGTTTAAAAACTCCACTATCTGATTTTAACTTATGAGAATTATTTCTAATTCTCCTTTTAACAATTCTGTAAGCCCAGTATAAACTTATAACTTTTTTCTAAATTAAAGGACTCAGTCTCACATCTCTGAGATGTGAGACACCTTAATTCAGTTTCCCTCCTATACCCATAATGAACTTCCTCCTCTTTTCTGTCTCTCAGAATATTTATATATTTTTTTAAACTCAGTTGAGGTATCACATATAATGTGAAGCTTCCCATGAGATTTCTTTTATTTCTTTTAAAAATCTCCATTTTACCTTGATTGTTTGTCTATATTCATATTTCATTCATTCACTGGAATACATATTTCTTGAGAAAAGGGACTTTGTCCTTGTGTTCCACTACATAATGTAGAAACTCCTCCACTACATGCAGTTGTTCCTTTTTGGAAGATTTCTGTTGAATAAAGATGAGAAATATACCGGATGAGTAGACAGTTGTGTTATCTGCACAATTGAGAAATGACACACTGATCCCTCACGGTATGGAGTATTTACTGCGTGCCTAGTGCTACAAAATAAAAAAAAAATTCATTCTTTACAGCATTGTTTCATATTGAAACATCAGATTATTTTTTATATTTCTAATAGGTAACTTGATTTTTAATTTTTGAAAGTTTGTCCTTGTTTATTATTCTAGACTAAGAGGAGTGCTAAAATATTTTTTCCTCTTAGAAATTATTAAAAGTAGTAGGGAAATGAGAGGGGCATACACATAGCTGAAAGACAGTTATGGTTTCATTGGTGTGGGGAACCATCAGATATGAATACTCTGTCTACAAATGCAATTGTCATCTACAAATGCACTTCTGTACCTTCTGTGCAAAGTAGTCTTAGGGTCACCTAGAATACCAAGAAGTTGGGTTACTTGTTTGGAGTCCTGGGAACGTTCTGTTAAGAAACAGAACTAGGGTTCTATTGGCTTCAAAGCCTGCTCCCTACCAATTTCACTCCTCTATCCTTCCATCATGTGAAAATATGGAGGGATTTCAGAAGCAAATAGCAATGGTATAGATACCTTTTTTTGCAATTAAAAGCATAATTACATTGTGGTGTTTGCATGTTTAGTAAATTCCTCATTAGAATATAAACTCTATGAGAAGAGGGTTTTTGTTTTTCCCACTTACCTCTGAATCCTCAAAGTTTAGCCAAGTGCCAGGATTGTATCAGGAGGTTAATTAATGATTTCTGATTGATCAAGGAAAAATTAGACTTGGAGACAGATGAAGGATCTGTGTTTATTTCCTATATCTGCTACATAACACTGGCTAGGTCATGAAATATTTATGATTCTTGGTTTCCTTATGTATAAAATAGAGATAACAATGTACATCCTAACAACTTCAGAGTTTCAGGGAACAAAGCAAAATAATGATGTGTAAAATGCTATAAAAATGTTAAAGTCATGTATGAATTGAAGTCATAAGGGGGAAAATGTTGTATGTCTATTAAAAAAAATCATTTAAAAACTATCACCTTTTTCAGAATTCTCAGTCTGCAAATCACTTCTCTTCCTCTCTCCTCTCTCAATGCCACTAAGTTCTCTGGCTTCTTCACAGTAGCCTTACTTCCAGGGAGGAATGAATTATTTAAAGTTGTTTATAACCACCTTCAGTGATGGGAAGAGTGGGGAAATTGAATGCCAAATGGCACTATGCTTTCAAAAGAAGTTATTTGTCACTATAGATTTCTTAGCAGATTGAGTCTATTGTAGAAGAAAGGTTCTTTATTTTACATGAAAGATGACTTCTGTGTTGATTTAGTGCATGTTTTTAATTTAAGTTCTCTTGTTTCATTTTTTTGCTCTCCTTGTCTTACTGAATAAAAGATGGCCCTATATAAGAAAGTAAACCTGTTTGATATAAGCAAAATAATTCAAACACAATAAATTGCTTTAGGCTATTTGGGGTGTTTGATCTACTTGTTAAAAATATTTTCAAGATACACATTTGTGATCATTTTAATAACAAAAGTTGTCACAAGACATAAATTGTAAAAAATCTACTTCTGATTTTACAAATTGAACAAAAACTTCTTAATTCTATATTGCTTTACTTTGTCATCAATTTGAAAGAAAAAAGTTGGTGATGCAAGGATAAATAATACAAAGGTAATGACAATATCACTGACTTGTAAAACAGGAAATTATTGGTGGATACCATATAGATATTAACATATGATAATCCTATGTCTATGATTGCTAAGAATCTTCAAAGGTTATCTTCTCTTTTAATTTCTCTACAGATGGCTCTAAACTATATATGCAGTCAATCTCCTGAGCTCTTGGTCCAGATTGTCAACTACCTGCTGATGTGTCCTAGAAATCTCAACTAACCTGGATAACATCTACAACATGGAATTGAACATATATTTTCTTACAAGCTGTCCAACTTTTCCCACTGCTCTTGTTTCCTGATCCTTTGAATCACCCACTCTCAAAACCTTAGAGGTCTCCTTGACAATCATCTCTTTCTCAGCTCCTCAAATGAATGTACTGCCAACTCTGGATGATCCCATCACCACAACAGATCTTATATCTGTCACCTCAACACTTACATGACTGTCATCTGACTCAGGTTTTTAATGCCTTCTCTCCTTAGGAACTGTTCTAAACCCCTCCTGGGTCTCCCTATCTCCACTCTCTCCTCCAATCCTATGTATAAACAGATGCTTAAGTAATATTCGTACTACTCTAAGCTGATTATTTTATCCCATCCCATTCCCTACAAAATCAATGTAATTGATTTTCATCAGAATAAAATAAAATACAAATTTTCACTCTCTTGTTTACAGCCCTCCACAGTCTCAACATCATCTGGTTATTTCCTTATATTCTTCTTCATGCATTTTCTGGTTCCATCAAACTGACCTTGCTATCATGAAAAATGGGGACTGGTTCATTTTTGTTTTTCATTCTCAGCATCTAGTATAAAATATACTAATTGCTTAATAAATATTTGTTGGACCTGACTATTTTATTAATCCATACCAACAAGCCTTTCAAATGCCAAAAAAAAAAACTCTAAATGTTTCTCTGTTAGTGGATATTAATTTTAGATGCTTTTCAGTATTTAATTTTAAAAAACAGGTAATTGAAAGGAATGAAAAATAGTACATATATAGCACTCTAAGTCTTACAAAATGCTTTTCAAGTGTTAGCACTTTTGTACCTCAATACAATCCTGGGATATAGGTGTCATTTTATGGATGAGGAAAACAGGTTATATGATTTGACCAGGCTGACACAGCTTCTCAGTGTCTGAAGCAGCTGGTTTTGAACTTAAAGTCTTCCTGACTTGAAGCACTCTATCACTCTGCTACATATCTGGGTCTTAACAATGTATGCCTGAAAGGATTATGGGATATCTAGGCCTGAGTTTGAAATCCAATCACAGACAGGTACTTGCTGTGTGTTACTGATCAAGTCAACCTCTATTTACCTCAGTTTACCTCAGTTTTCTTATGTAAATATGGAGATAATTACACCTATCTTGCAGGTTATTATGAGAATCAAAAGAGATAATATTTATAAAACACTTAGTACCTGGCACACTGGCACCACTAAATGATATCTATTCCTTCCTCCCCTTTACATCCCCATAGGCTGCAAAGTGAATCAATGTTAGAACAAGCAATGGAATTTTTAGCTTATTTTTTATTAGAAGGAGAGGTACAGAGAACAGATTACTAGATTTAGTTAAGTGGCCAGAATTTAATTATTTTGTGATATGAATAAGTAAGTGAATCTCTCTGGGATTCTTTATTTTTCTCTGTTAAATAAAAATACCACCTTCATAACATAGGGATCTTAGAAGAAAAAAAATTATAATTTTTTAAGCTGTTGGTTTGATTGTAATAATTTTTCTATCTGCTTATCTCTCTTAATTTAAAAAAATATGTTATCTTGTTCCAAATTAAAAAAAGAAGATATATGTTCTTCACTAAAAAGAAATATAATGGTTGAAACTGTATTTTGAATTACATTAATAACATATGTTGCCCAGTATATCATCAAAGTGATTTACAGACTAACGGTAAGAGTCAGGTAACAGGAGTGACCAGTAACCAATGATCTTCATCCTTTTTTGTAACTATAGAGTATTAAGAAATGTAGAATAAGAGAGGCAGTCCAGTGTGCAAGACTTGTAAGATAACACAGATAAAAGTCACAAGCAAGTACAAATGAGTTGTGAGCGGTATCAATGGACTTTTCTAAGGAATATACATACTGGTAAGATCACAGAGCTACTGAAGGCTTGAAATACTTATACATGCTATATCTATATTCATATATATAAACTATATGTAGATAGATGTTTTTGTACACACACATATATACAAACACAATGCACATGTCCATATGCATATACATATGCATATATATCTGAGTGCATGCATATATTTGCATTGCATATGTAAATGCAGAGCATAAGGGTACAAAATGTGACATATTTTGCATACGTGTTCTTTTAAATGTTTATTATATGCATACTACTTGCATAAGTTTGTCTTAAATATATGTGCATGTATGAGTTGCACCTATATACATATAAACACATATATATTGCATATTGCATGTAAATGTGTATATACGCACACACATATACACCTAAACATATATGTGTAGAT
Source organism: Bettongia penicillata ogilbyi (assembly GCA_023548195.1). Lineage (NCBI taxonomy): Eukaryota > Metazoa > Chordata > Mammalia > Diprotodontia > Potoroidae > Bettongia > Bettongia penicillata. Next base: position 8,831,741 of record JAJHZJ010000008.1, read on the forward strand.
ACAAATATGTTGATATGCATATGCATATCTACATTGATGTATATATTTGTGTATGGATGTGTATATGTATGAATTTCAATAAATCTAAAAAGATAAATTTTTATTTTAATTTAGTAACAAAATTTACTATGCATATTGTGATATAATTTTATATATTCATGCATATTTATTAAAATGTACATTTTGCTATAGATTATATATTTTAACATTTTACATGCACATATACACAAATATACACACATGCATGTGTGTGTTTGTGTGTGTGTATGATATAGAGCATAGGAAATTTTTCTACTGAGGAGTTTTGAAAGAAGGATGGGTTTCAGACAGGAGTGTGTGAAAATCAATTAGTACTGACTCACATGAGATTATTGAATTTTCTCTGTGAAAATTTACGCTCCAGAAATCAAGAAATACTACAAATTGTGACTTGGCTTATTGTTTTGTTTTATTTTTTAGACTTAAGAAAGTGATGGAGGCAATTTTAATAATGCGGATAGAACAAGTATCACTGCACTGTTTTTTTGTTTGATGCTGCTGCTGCTACTGTTGCTTTAGTGAGACGATTGTCAAACATTTACAAGCACATGCCTAGTGTATTGGAAAAGGTGAGCTCCACTGGAACATGTGTATGTGTGCATGTATGTGTGTGAGAGATATGATTATATAACTATGAACAGATGATATCTATTACCCTCCTAAAACCCTTTCTCATGATCTTCACAGAAGATAAAGGATATTAATTCATATATTGAGAGTTGAAATATAATGGAATTTTACTGATGACATTAAATTTTGGTAATTAGAGTGTCATATAGCAAGGAAGAAGTATAGGGTTTATCAAATGTGGTATGATCACCAGATACAGTTGTAATCTCTTTGATTTTCTTTTTGTCATCTTTATCAAGTTGATTTTTATTGAACATAATTTCAATTTAATTTGAGAAATATTAGCAAGTCACTGAGTTAAGTAGTTCCACCTTAAATTTCATTTAAAGTTACATAGAAGACATACTGTTTTGTTTTTTTTTTATTGTGTGTTGGCAACAGACAGATGAAAGTAAATTTTCTACTTCAAAATCACCAACCCTGGTACCCACCTGGCCCTCACAGTTATCAGCAAGGTGAGCTGAATGAAAAACCAGAGATAGAGTTTCAGGGTAGTTAATCATCAGTTTATTAATTAACTGGCTGATAAGCAATACAATGATTGATATAATATAAATTATTAATATATTATTATAAGTAATTACTATTAATTATCAAAACTAATTAACTATATAATAGGAAATAATAATTTCTCTTACAAGGAAGCAACCCATGTCTATATATAACTGTGGGAAATGATCCTGAAGGTACTATGTTCCCCTAAAGCATCAGCTACTGAAGAAATTGGAAAAAAAAATTATTCTCATTATCAATATCCTTGATACTCTCAAGTACTTCAATATTGGAAATAGGTATGGTGCTATTAATGAAATGAGGCTAAAAAGATTCATTGCCATTCACTGTGCTGCTGCGTACTAGGGTCCAATAGATCTTTTCATTTTATTTGCAACTGAAATCTCCAATATGGCAATCTTGTGAAGTAAAAAGTGAGCTACCTTTGAGCAGGGACAGTGTTGCTTTACTATTAATATTCTAACTTCTTGTCATGCTTTGGACTTAGTAAGTACTTACCAAATGCTCATTCATTCATTCATTCATTCTTCCCAGGCTTGGTGAAACATATTGGATCTTAACTTAGTTTTGACCTTTACTTAATGAGACATTTATCCTCTTTTCCACAGAAATATCTCCCACTTTCAGATTTCCTCTCAGGCTAGTGTCTCAAGGTGGATTAACACACCCTCAAATAGCCAGTTTTTGGCATTGCATTCATATTATGATACATGGCATTTACCCAATGCTGAAAACCTCTCTGGACAACGCCCTGACTTTTACCATTTTTACTGCCAAAAGACCAGGTCTTATAGGTAATCACCAACATTGAAGCTTTCTATTCATCTGGTAATTACTTTCCAACTAAAATTTCAGTTCCTGGAAATAAGTATTTACAAGGCATTAAAATAGGCTCACAAATATTCACATATAGGAACACAAATGCTTATGAAGGATAACTAGCCAATTCTTTTTTTTTCTTCTTTCTCCTTAGTGAAATTGTTGAACCACTGACTTGTTGATCTTGGAAGCCTAATTTTTAATACTTGTAGAAGCCAAGTGACAACACAAAGCCCTTCTCATGATATACCAATCTTATTTTTTCTACTTTCACTGTAAGGAAATTAAATTTCACATTTTTCCCCAAAATCTTTAAGTTGCATTTTAAGTATGCATATAATGGAGATAATAATTGCTCCAGAATCTAATTTGCATAATTGTTGTGAATTTTAAATTGGATAATATGATAATGAGAGTTGGCATTTAGATACACACACACACACACACACACACACACTTGTACTTTAAGGACAGATCATGTTGTATGGTGGTTAAAGAACTAACACTGAAACCAGCAAGTTCTTGTTTCAAGTCCTGCTTCCGATACATGCAGGTTATGTGACCTTAGACAAGTCACTCAACCTCTTAGTGCTGTAGACAGGAGTTGCCAAACACTTAGCAACACTCCTGACTTGAGGCGGAGTCATGTAACTAGTAAGTATATGAGGAATAATTAGAACCCAGCTTTTCCTAATCCCAAATGTTATCTAATATAACCACATTTTCTGCATGCATATTGACTCTCTTTATATATGGTCTTTAGTTCTGGTAAAGATGTTTTGCATACAGACCATTTTAATGATTAAAATTTTCATGTGAAATTATTTTTCTTTTCATATTTGTAAAGAAATGGCATGTCAGACACCATGAGCGCTCTCAGGATCCAGGTAATTGTTCTTGTAAATTAGTAACAAATGCAAATATCTATCACTTAAAGGTAATTAAATGAACTATTAAGACACAAATAAACTTATCATAGCTAGCTATTCCATTGGTTAATCTGCTGAAATTTTAGAAAGGGACAAGAATTCAAATCTTGCCTCTCTTTATTTTCATACTTGTAAGAAAGGGATAATAAAAATATCTCCTGCAAGGATGATCATAAGGACTCACAGAACATAAAGCTCCCTGGAAAGATTAAAGTTGTATATAAATTCTAGCCATCATCATCATCATCATCATCATCACCATCATCATCATCATCACCATCATCATCATCATCACCATCACCATCATCATCATCACCATCATCATCATCATCACCATCACCATCATCATCATCATCATCACCATCATCATCACCATCATCATCATCATCATCATCATCATCATCTAATTGGTTGTTTTTTTCTTTTTCCTCCTTTCATTTCTTTTGTTAATTTAATCAGAGTCCCTCAATTCCCCTAATACTTTCTAACTCTCCTATTTCTATGCCCCCTTTCACTCTCGTGATGTAGATGCAATACGAAATATGAGAGGGAAAACTATTTCAGTTCCAAGAACTACAGTATGGTTGGAAACTACTTGGCTCATGTAGACACACAAACCTGAAGCATTTCCAACACAGGTTTATAAAATCCAAGGTCAGTTACACTGCATTTCAAGCAGTTTGGAAAACACAAAACAGCAAAACAAAACAATCACTTTTTCTCTCCAAGCATGGACCATTCAGAAAGATTGATTTTCTTTTTATTTCCCTTCCTGAGAATGCCCAAGCCTATATGAATGAAATGTCCATGAAATCTGATAAGCTGATTTTGTGCAAACTCCTATTCCAGTGAACAGATGTTATCACTATCTACATTTGAGATATGAAAAAAGAAGCCATTTAAATGACATTAGCCACAGAAAAATCAACAAAAAAAATGGTTTAAATTGTCCCCTTTCTGTTGTTCTCCAATATTATCAAGTTGTGTTAAGATTAGAGAGCTACAAAGTGACTAGAAGGGAATTTTAATAACCCTTTTTGAGGTCTTCACAAATAATTTCCAAGTAAGGTATAAGGTATGCAAAGACAATTTTATATCTTGCTAGCTAGAATCACTGGAGAATACCAGAAAAAAAGTTTCATTTTTTCTACCAAGTTTTCAGTATTTGCATTTTGCCAACTCTGAATACACTTTCTCATATCCAATGCACACCAGTTATAACCCAGAAAATCGCTCAGAATTGATTTTCCCTTTCATGGGAACTGCAGCCAATTTATTTTTTTGTCATTAATAGTGGCATTGCCTTAAAAAAGTATTGAGGAAGTGAATCACTGCATATTTCTTTCTTTATTGTGTCAATGTTTCTTTCCCTTGCCAAGCCATTGCTTTTTCAAAATTCCTGCATTTAAAGAAAAGAGGAAACAAAAACTTTCCAACCAATTCATTCAAATGAGATCAACTGATGCTGATCACACTGAAATATATAGGGGTACTTCATGCAGTAAGGGTTCACTTTAACTGGAAACTTTGCTTAAAATAAACAAACATGAAAAATAGTACTAAACAACAAAGAAGTTTTTCACTTTAAAAATATGATAGACTTTCTGGAGAAAATTCTATCAAAATCTAACAGGTTGGTAATAAAAGCAATTTGCTTTTCAGCCCTGATTTTTATTTCCTGCAAGCAAATCAATATATTTTCTTTTTACTATTACCAAATATTATTTAATAGATGATAAAATTTCTCTTATAATTGGAACATCAAAGTGCACAGTTTGCCTGTACATTTGCTCAAGTAGTCAAATCTCCTTAAAGTCAGTGAATCAATAACCATTTACAAAGCACCTACTATGTGTGCAATGCTGTGTGGATACAAATAAAGGGCAAAAGACAGTCCTAGCCATTGAGTATTCCACAATCTATTGAAATGGTCTCCAATCTGGAGTTAGGGGTATGTATATATGGATTAGATACACATCCTTAGAACATTTTAGAGTAAGAGTGATCTCAATGTGTATGACAACATTTTCATGTAAGACAGGGTCCCTGAAACCCTGAGAATTATGGTCTTTATCTCATTTGTTGTTTTCATCTAGCTTTACTGTTCTGTTTTGGGTAGTAAGTTTTGCAAATCATGACCCAAGACTCAATCAATACAACTTTCTTTATGCAGAAACATTGCAGGAGTCAGAAATCCAACATAATAAAATTAAATTAAACATTCCAAGTAAGAATAGACCAAGTAAGGTAATTTTTCTATGCCTTCAGCTCCCTTTCCATCAAGGTTTCAGGGAAATGGTAGTCTAAGATCCCCAACACTTGAAATATTAGATGAGGACACAGTTGTTACACAACTCACAGACCAGAATTCTGAAAGCAAACTCAGGTCTGGGGATTTCATAGCCATAACCACTCCATGTATTTTCCTTTAGCTGTTGGGTCATGAAATGTCTAAAATTTTTATAAACAAAATTACAATTATTTTTAGAAATAATTTTGAAAAGAGTTAGAGCTTTCCAGTCTAATTAATGAGAAATCTTTACTAGTCCATGAAAAGAAATGAAACTATGAAGGAAGGCAAAGGGAGGATAAATGATACCAAATTGATTTCCAGAGGAACTATCCTTTTTCTTATCTATTAAAGAAAGAGAAAAAAAATCCATTGATAAAATGTAGATTTGCTCAGCCTTGGTTCAGGCAAATCATGACCTTTTGTATTTTCAGTGGGGAAGAAAAAGTTTTACAATTTAGAGTGCTTAGAGTTTAGAAGATTAAGTATAATATTTTTAAAAGTGACTCAAAGATTAAGAATAAAGAAATCTTAATGTTATCCTTTTAGCCCTGACGTTATATGATCATGAGATAAAAGGAAAGTAGAGGCAAGTACTGAGAAAGTATTGCATTCTTTTCTTCTGAAAAAAACCCATAAGCCCTGAGAAACAACCAACAAGTACTTAATCATACAATTTAAACATTGAGTCAGTATTATACATGAAGTTAATTCACCTAAAAGTTTTTCAATCATCTATCAAATGCAGGTCAAAATTTAGTTTAGTACTGTTAAGAAATGTAGGATTTTTTGAAAAGCTAACAGAGTTTACTTTGGTGTTAGCATATTTTTACTTAATTCTTATTCTAATTTATACATTGCTTTTCTCATATTTTTCTTGTTGAATCATAAAATTATTTAGATGAAATTAAACCTATATTGAAGAATCCCAGACCATCCTTCCACCATATACAAGCATCCCTCAATGATATTTTTGACCGATCCAATGTCTGATTTAAATACTTACAGTGTTGATGAAGTCATAGACTTCAAAAAGTCTATTAGATTATTTTCTAAAACAACCAATGATCAGAAAGTTCTTTTTATATAGGGTCATAGAATTACAGAATATTTAGAGATGGGAAGAGTCTTAGATATCTCAGACTTCATTTTACAGATGAGGAGATTCTTACCTGAGAAACTTGACATATAGTTTCAGGAAAAACACAAAAAATAAAACCCCTTTTTCTTTCTTCCTCATCTTCTATAACTCCGGTGTTTCTGTCACGTTCTAATCCTTCACCCTTGTTTCACACACGATGAAGCGACTGTACTTACTGAGGTTAACCCCTCTACTTGTTCTGTCCTGTCTCCTCCAACAGATTGCCCTCTCTATCATACTCATGTTTTCTCTTATTTTTAAATTCTCCCTCTCTACTGGCTAATTTCTTACTGCCAACAAACATGCCCATGTCTCCCTTATCCTGAAATTACTCACACTTGCTCTTTCCAACCTTGCCAACTGTCATTCTGTCTTTTTTCTGCCCTTTGCAAGTAAATTCTTTGAAAAGGCCAGCTATCAAAACTATTTTCTCTAAATTTAATCATAATTTCTTAGTTGCTGAATCCAATGGTCTTTTCTCAGTTCTCATTATTCTTGACTTTTCTGTATCCTTTGACATGGCTGATCACTCTTTTCTTCTTGATACTCTTTTTTTCTCCAGCTTTTCAAGGTTATACCCCTTCCCTGGTCACCTTCCTACCTCTATGATCTTTCACTTCCTCCTCTAGATCATGTCTGCTAATCACAGAACCCTCAGGGTTCTACCCTGTATCCTTTTATTTTCTCCTATTTACTACTTCATTTGGTGATCTCATCAGCTCCTGCGTATTTAATTACCATTTCTGTGCTGTTAATTGTCAATTTTGCCCTTCCTACTTACCCTGTAATCTGACTTTTCTATTCGCCTTTCAGATATCTTGAATTGGGTGCCCAGTAAACATCTTGATTTCAAAATGTCCAAAAGAGGGCTCCTTATGTTTCCTCCTAAACCGTTTTTTCCTCCTACCTCCCCTATTATTGTAGATGGTAACACTTTCTTGTTCATCACTCAGACTCACAATCCAGGAGTCATTTGAGATTTCTCATTGTTTTATATCTCCCCCCCACCACCAATAAAAGCTATTTCTAAGGTCTGTTTATTTCACATTTGTAGCATCTCTCAAATTTTACTAATTTTACCTTTTACTCCTGACACTACCACTACTCTAATCATCCTCATTGCCTCATATCTGGAGGCTTGCTATAGCATATTGATGAGCTTGCTTGTCTCAAATCTCTTACCCCTCCAACCCATTGAGACGTTAAGATTTTCCTAAAGTGCGATCTGATCATAATAACCCACCCCCCAGTAGCTTCCTATTAACTCCAGGAACAAATACACATGCTCTGTTTGGTAGTCCTTCATAACATAGACCCCTCTACCTTTCTAAGAACCATACGCTCTGCTCCCCCCAAAGTGCTCTTCTATTCAATGACACTAGATCCCTGTCTGTTCCATTAACAAGATACTCCATCTCTTGGCTCTAGGTATTTTCACTGGCTGTTCCCAATGTGTAAAATTCACTCCCTATTCTGTTTCAACCTCTAACCTCCCTGGCTTCCCTTTAAGTCTCAACTAAAACCTTATCTTCAGCAGGCAGCCTTTCCTAACCCCTCCGAATTCCAGTACCTTTCCTCTTATTTTCTACTTATCCTGTCCATTATTGTTTTTATAAATATTTGCTTATATGATGTCTGCCTCTTTACATTGTAAACTCCTTTAGAAAAAGGACTCTATTTTGCCTTTTTTGTATCCCTAGAACTTAGCAAAGTACATACACATAACAGACACTTCATAAAAATTTATTGAATGAATGTAAGGGAACCGAATTTCAGAGAAATGATATAAGTCCAACTTGACACCGGTAGTAACCAAGCTGGGACTAAAACCCAGATCACTTTGCTGACATACCTTCAATTTTCTTCCCCCTATCACCCAGTAGCTTTCATTCACTGGTCCTGATTCCTTCCTTTGGCGATACTGAGATTTATTGTAATCCCTCTTTGTGATGGAAAACTTTTAATACATAGGATAATGGATGCCATGTCCCTCTCAAACTCTTTAGTTAAGCCTCCTCCAGCTGAAAAATTCCTCAAACCTTTATTCTTCCTAAAACCATGGTTTTAAATTCCTTCTTTGCCCTACATAATCTATATGTGCTCATTTTCTCAATATTCCTCTTAAAAATGGGAAGACAAAAACTAAAAATATTACTCAAGAAGCAATTTAGCCACGGCAGATTGTAATAGAACTAATGCTTTCCTTCTTCTGGGCATAGCCTAATGTGCATAACCTCCCTAGACTGTAACTTGTGGAGGCTCGCTACTAAAAATTGATCTTCTTGGTATTTATGTGATGATTAATTTGGAAAGCTTTACTTCATGTAGAATGTTGGGTTTTTTTGTTGACCAACCATAGAGTGTTTAATTGATACTGCATCCTATTTTAGAAAAGCTTTATTTTACCTAAAACATTGGCTATGAAATCTATTTTTGATTGATGAGAAGAGAGAAAAGAATCACGTGGATGTTGATAAGTTCAGATCTTTGCCACAGCATTTTTTTGGGTCCTCTTTACAAAGCAGTTAACTTGTTTTTCATGATCTTCTTCCATCACCCTCATTTTTCTTCCTAGATTTTCCTCTATTTCTCTTATTTGAGTTCTGAAATTCTTTTTCAACTCTTCTATGGAATGAGACCAACTCTATTTTTCTTAGAGGCTTTGGATGTAGGAGCTTTGACTTTGTGTTCTTCTGTTTGTATACTTTGACCTTCTTTGTCACCAAAGTTACATTATATAGTCTGATTCTTTTTCTGTTTTTTTGCCTATTTCCCTAGCCGTTTACTTAATTTTTGAGTTCTTTGTGAAGGTAACTCTCTACTTCCAGTGGGGTGGGGGGGTGTACTGTCAGCTACTCAATCCCCCCATAATCTGTGGACCTAGATCTCCAAAAACAGCAGCTTCTGCTGCTTCTACCTCTGCTGCAGCAGCTGCTGTAGGCTCCTCTGTCCCCTCCACTGACCTGGTAATGGGACCTGACCACTCTAGTCTCTCACAGGTAGGACAAGTTTTTTCACTGACCTTCCAATTTGTCCTCGGGGTTTTGCTGTTATGAAGGAAACCACTACAGGTGCTACAGATTAAGTCCCCCAAGCCCTGCTTAGGGCCAGCCTATGCCAGCTTGGCCCTCTCTAGACTGCTTTCTGCTCCCATCTTGGCATGATAGACTGTTCCTGTCCAATTTACAGAATATCTTGGGCTGGAGATTTGCTTCACTTCATCCTTCTCTGGGTTCCGCAGCTCCAGAATTTGTTCAGAGCCATGTTTACAGGTATTTGTCTAGGTTTGCGGGAAGAGCTGTAGATAGTTCTTGCTTTTACTCCACCATCTTGGCTTTGCCCCCTCAACATTATTTCAATAACTTTTTTGAGAACAATAAAAGGCATTTTTCTAAGAGTCTGATATCTATCTCAGGTATTTTGAATATTTATCTCTTAATATCCCCCAAACTCTGCTTCCTCCATTATAGCTTCTCTTTCTGCATACTTGAGCTAGTATGGTTATTTTTTTATTTATGCTTCCATTACTACATTTTCCTGTTTTCTTATCATGTACAATGAGGATTGTGATGCTGTAGTCTTAATTTCCCCCCACCATGGATATCAATGAAAAAAATAAGGTGCTATAGTCATTTATTTTTTATAAATGTCCTAATATGACCCACGATCATCTGTCTTTATCATATCTTTCACCAAATTTTCTGTTAAATTGATTTTTCCCTTTATCATGTTTTATTAAGCAATAGTGTTAATAATTGTCCAACACATCTTTCCATTAGATTTTCCATGGGAGTTAATATGCCAAATCAATGTTGCCCCTGAAAGCAATGTTTCTTAATGAGAAAAGTGTTTGTTGGCTCCAGTGTATTCTATTCTCTTTTATACACTTTGCCATGAGACTTGATATACAATGCTTAAAGTGTGTTAGAAATGGTGATATCCCGTGTTTATATATTACTTTTTACCCATTTTCCATTTTTGAGTGTCTCAGCAGCTTGTTTAATGAGCCATTTGTAATTGTTTGTTAAATATCATCTCCTTTTTATTAGTTCTATTAATTTGATGTAGGTTTTTATCTTTGTTCATATCCTATTCTGATTGTACATAGATAGTTTATTAATAAATGACTTCAAGAATAGAAACCATCCATCTCCTTGTTGTTAGAAAACAGTCACTGGATTTCTTGTTTGTTTGTTTCTGGTATTTGTTGCTTACCAAGTTCAGGGTCAAGCTCTTATCTTGAAGAAACCCACTAACTAAATGTTTTTAAGTGTCTCCATAGGTGAAATCTGTTCTTGAATTTCTTGTCATTGACTCATGTTTTTTAATATGTTCTTTGCTATCTTTCCTTATGTTCTCCTTTTCAATAAAATCATTAATATCACAGTTATGGTAAGTATATGGTCTCTCAGTTATCCATACCTAGGGAATTCCCAATTGTTAAACTTATTAAGCTTGACCCAAGGAAACATGACTGAATCTAAGGCAGTTTCGGCTATTGAAAATGTAGTTACAATCTGATGTAGACCAAGTAAATGCATTTGTCACATGATGATAATAAAGATGATAATAATTTGTATATAGCACTAATTATGTGCCATGTACTTTAGTAAATGTTTTATATTTATTTTCTCGTTTGATCCTCACAACCACATTGGGAGATAGGTGGTATTCTTAGCTCCATTTTACAGATAGTGAAATAAGTCTGAAGTGGGTTGCTCAAGGTCACATAGCTGGTAAGCTTATAAAGTCAAATTTAAGCTCATATATTCTTGACTCCAGGACTGGAATTGTAGCCACCTACCTACCAAGACTTGACCTAGAAATATCTCTAGCACTGATTTTTTTTTTTTTTAGCAGTCTTGAAAGCTCACTTTTCCCTTCATTTTTAAATTCACACTACTTAATAATAAACCCCAAATTGAATCACTTCAATGCATCTATATTGCTAGTATTCTCCCCTTTCTGATGCCCCACTTTATTTTTGGTGGAAATGAGTTCACATTCCCTACAATTTGAAAATATAGCCCAGTGGTGGGGAAACTATAGCCTTTAGGCCATATGTAGTCTTCTAGATCCTTGGGTGTGGCCTTTAGACAGTTCAGATTTTACTTTTACAATTCAAATTTGTTCTGTGAAATTTGTATTCAGTCAAAAGCCCACTCTTGGGGACCTAGAGGGCCATATGTGACCTTGAGGCTGTGAGTTCCCCACCCCTGGATTGTAGTCCATGCTCTGATAAATTTTATCTAACTGTTAAGCCTTCAAATATAGTATGGCACCAGATTATAAATGTGACTGTCATATCAGGACCAACCTGAAGGGTAGAAAGGACCATCAACAGAAGGGTGGACAACCAGATAATAAGGTTGTTAAGCACTAACTATTCTTCATGACTTTATTAAGGAGTGGAGATTTTATATGACGTGAACTGGTTTTGATATTGCTCATAACTATGAAATCATATCTTATATTTAGTACTAAACTCATTATGAGGTCTTTGGCTACCAACTTTATTTGCAGAAGTTTGACAACGTTGGCAATTCATTTTGTTTAGATGAAAGAATTTTTTCTTTGCCCATTAATTAATTCTAATTTATATTGTAGCATTTAGAATTAGGAATCATATTAATAATATGCATCTATTATACAAACATACTTGCAATGCTATCAGATAATTTCTTTCTATGAAGAATTTATAACTCATATCTAATCAGCTTTTTCAGGCATAGGATCACATTCCAATTAGAATTGCTTTCTTCTGGCAAAGTGTGCAGTCAAGAACTCTGTGCAGTCAAACATTGTTATACATTTTAAATATCTAATTTGTTTTCCTGCTTAAATTCCTTTCACAAGATAATTCTATAGTTCATATTTGTATGCCATAAATTTAGATATAGAATAATATATTTGTACTATTCTTAACAGTTAGTAGAAAAGGAGAAAGTGGATCAAAACATTTACAAAATATGCAATGTGTTCTATAAACTGGGCCAGATTCATATTTACAAACTTATTTCCCCTTAAACTCTCTCTCCCTTTCAATCTTACTTATACTTGAGCGACTAGCATAAGTGGCCCATTCACCATAAAACTTTCCCTGATTGTGCCATGCAGGAATGTTACTCTCTTCTATAAATTCATTTGAAGATCGAATCGTCTATTAAGTTCTGGCATTTTGGTGAGGAAGCTCTGGAAATCCCTTACTTCTCTGAATGACTTTCTCCTTGCCTGAAATGTTATTTGAACTTTGCTGTGTAGTTGATCCTTGGTTGTAGCCCCAACTCCTTTGCCTTACGGAATATTGGGTTCCAATTCTTTCAACCCTTTAATGTAGAAGCTGCAAGATCCTGTGTAATCCTGGCTGTATTTCCTTGATATTTGAATTGTTTTTTTCTGACTGCTTGTAATATTTTCTCCTTCACTTGATAGCTCTGGAATTTGGCAACGATATTCCTTGGGGTTTTAAGTTTGGGATCCCTTTCAGGAGGGGAACAGTGGATTCTTTCGATGAATATTTTGCCCTCTGAATCTAGCACTTCTGGGCAGTTTTCCTTGATGATTTCCTGGAAGATATTGTCCAGGCTCTTTTCTCCATCCTGGGTTTCTGGCAGGCCAATAATTCTTAAGTTTTTCTCTCCTGGATCTATTTTCCAGGTCAGTTGTTTTTCCAATTAGATATTTTACATTTTCTTCTATCTTTTCATTCTTTAGATTTTGTTTGACTGATTCTTGCTGTCTCATTGAGTCATTAGTTTCTACTTGGCCAATTCTAATCTTTATCAAATTGTTTTCTTCTGTTTACTTTTGCATCTCCTTTTCCATCCGTCCAATTTTTCCTTTTAAGGAACTATTTTCTCCAGTTAATTTTTGTACTTCCTTTTCCATTCGACCAATTTTCCCAGTTAGGTTTGGGTTTCCTTTTCCATTTGACCTTTTAGGGAGTTATTTTCTCCAGTTAATTTTTGAACTTCCTTTTCCATTTGTTCAATTTTCCTTTTCAAAAAGATGTTCTCATCAGTAAATTTTTTTTCAAAATTTTAAAATCATTGGCCGGTTAATCTTTTATTTTCTTCTTCAGCTGTTCCAGGAGAGTTGCTTGTGCTTGCAAGCAGTTCATAGTCCTTTCTGAAGTTTCCAAGGCTTTGCACATTTTTGAGACCAAGACTATGATTTGATTAATATTGTATACTTGATACAAAAATTTCTTTTACCGATAAAATTTGGCATCTGCCTTTCAACTTTTAATCTTAGAGAGCTTTCTGCAGGCTCTGAGAGATTAATTGGCTTTAATAATGTCATAAAGACAGCATTTATCATAGACTAGGTATTCCAGACTCCAGTGGCAACTCTTTATCCTCCACATCATACTTCCTCTGTACATGTTAAGAATGTTTAATAATTGATTTGTAGAAGTGCAGCTCAGATTTGCAGGGATGAATAAACTCTTGACCTTGGAAATTATTACTATATTTGAAATTCACAGAACTCAACCATTTGCCCATATACTTTGCACCCACCGTTCTCTGAGTCAAAAGAATTGGGCATCATCTATTCATTAAACAGTTTACCATATATTCAGAGGTACAGTACAGTGGAAAGCACAAAAATTTGGAATTATTTACCCAGATTTTGAATCCCAAATTGGTTTTTGTGTGTAAACTCCCATAAATTACTTAATCTCACTAATTCACAGTTTCTTCTCTATAAATGAGGTGAGAAGATAATGTGACCTCTAAAGTTCTTGAAAACTTATAGAAATTAGAGAATATTTAAGACATAATTTTTGCCATCAAGAAGTGGTAAAAAGAGTGAATACATAGAATTTTTCTTTAGAACAGGAAATAATCATATAAATAATGCTCAGTTTATTAAGTTATTCTGGCCCCTAAGGTGGTTGAAGATTTAAGTGGGGGATGTGATTATTTAGGTTACATAGAAAAGTATATTTTTCTTGGTTCTCCCTAATAAAGGTGCATATATCTAGTGTGCAAAGTTACCTGAGAAAGTATGATAGTGTATTTATTTGTAAGAATGATTTATATGAAAAGAAATCTTTAAAATCTCGATAGGGAATACTATGACTTAAATTAGAAAGGGAAAAATATTGGAGGCAAAGACAGTGGCAAATTTTTAATTTTAATTAAATTTAATTTTAATTAAAAAGAATAAAAATGTTAACCTTACTGGAAAATAATGATCTATGGAAGACAAATCTACTCAATTTGTAACCAGTTCATAGTAGGTTCTGTCAGAATGACCATTACATTTTATAACTTCTAGAAGAAATAACAACTAAAAAATTTAGAAGTAAACTTTTCAGTGTTTTCTTGGGTAATAATCTCTTTTGCTTTATCTACCTTTCTTTCCAATTAATGCCTGTATTTTAATTATCTTCAATCTTCATGGCGAGGTGAAAGTGCAGACTGGGGAAAATGATAGTTTTATTAGGCACACCTTCCATGCAAAGGAAACTTTCAATTGAGCCAAGGGTGATCAATAAGGAAATACCTGTTATTAGTATAGATATAATAACAAAGAAATTAATGTGGGTAATTTGTTGAGATTTTTCAGATGATGGTAATTTCTTACTATTTTGTCCTTCTTTAAAATGGTTAAACATTATGCTAATTTGCAAGCACATACATAAGGATTTACATGCCTCAAAAATTAACCATTGGGGAATCCATACTTCATATTGACTAGAAAGACATTTGAATCCAACAGCCATTCTAATTAAAAGCAGAACCAAGGATAATCTGCATTGAATGTTTCAAATATCTTGCTTTGGTCAGGGAATAGTGTCCTTTCAGGACACTTAGATTCTCACAATCTGGAATTTTGAGGATAGGTAGTGAGTGTTGGGGTGAAAAGAGGTACTATACAGAAATATTCTTAGGGATAGAGATGTTCTTGATCAAAGCCCTGATCTGCAGACAGTCATATTTCCAGCTGATTTCAATTACAACTCCACCCTGGGAACAGTCTTCAGAAGTGTACTGAAAATATAAATGAAGACCATATATAAAAGCAATGACTAGCTTCATAGGAAAGCTTTAGGGGAATGTTTGCACAGAAGCTTATCACTGATTACTCCTTAGAATTGCCTAGTCAGCCTTGCCTCATCCTGCTTATTACAAGATATATATTAAGAGATTGGTGATAGATAGGCAAATGTGAACTCATTCCAAATCAGCAGGGTATAACAGAAAGATATAAATAATACATGCCACGATGTTACAAGACAGTTTGAGAGCATATGGAATGAATGATCTCTTCACACATGGCCTACTAAGGGCTTAATTTACCTTTGCTCACAGGTGTGTAGCTACTAAGTGTGATGAAGGGTAAAAAAAAACTATTTTAGGACTCTATATTCATCTAAATATACTAATTAATATGCTCTGACATGATCAGAAGGTTATCTTGTTATGTGGTCTCTGTATAAAAAAGCAACAATGAGGAGGTAACGATTTTAATGTTATATTTAGTATTAATAAATGAACATTATATACAAAAATGATAATCACTATTTAGTCATTTTGCCTTTTTTTCCTAAAACTAAAACACTTAATTGCCCAAGGTTTTCTCAGGTTTTGAAATCTTAAGAATATAGTCCAGCATACTTCTTTATCCTAAACTATTTGAAGGATAGACTTTAAAAAAAAGAAACCAAAAGATACTTAGGAAACACAGAAATGAAAAAAAGACCTGTCTTTTTGTCTTTAAAAATTTGCAAATGAGCTTTGAAAGGAAACCAAGTGTTCATCCTAATGGTGTTTAATGTTATCCATTCCAATAAAAATTATTGTAAACTCCATTGAACTAATTTTTATTTCTTGGGCTTGATGTAATTTTCAACTACTTACCTCATATATTTCATGACCAGTGAATCTGATTATATGTGATTAATTCTGGACATACTATTTTTTTTAAAGCTGTATGTTAATATTGATCATCTGTTCGATGAAAGATCTAGAAATGTTTCCAACACTTCCTCGTATTGAAATTAGATAATTAAAGCTATTCCTCTTAGGATGGAATAGATTTTTTCAAACAAGCATACATTTTAAAAAGCATTTCAAAATCAGATTGATTTTGCAGAAACTGTGCCTTGAGCAGGGAACAAGAGTTAAAGTTTTAATTTTAGTTTTCATAAACTTCAATATAGATGGATATGTGATATTAGCTTGGATTATTCAGATTCATTTCTCACAAGTATAACCCTTCAATACATTTTTATTCTGCTTGATTCTCATCCTTACCATTCCATAAGTACTTTACTGAAGATTTGTGGGGTCTTCTTGCTTTAAGTCGTTGTAGATATAGACACAACACTGAAACTGTCTATTATCATTTGCTTGAGATGTATGACAGGTCCACTTCCTTTTCTGGTCATAAATATCTTTAATGTTACCTTCTTTTCATTTTCAATACTTGATAGTCTACTTATCCTCCACAGTGTATCTTTTTGTTGTCTTTTAGGTCAGTCACAGTTTTGATTCTTCTGAGATTCTGATATTGAATGATTCCTAGTCATAGGCAACATCACCAGGAGAATCCCAGGACTTAAAATGCAGGCATTTGAAAAATAGACATCTTAAAATTATTAAAAGTACTCTTCAATTCTAGGCTTAACTCATTTTCAATTTGTCCAAATATATGTACAATTGGAAAAAATGAGTAGGAAGCTATTCCAGGTGCATGATACAATATGGTCTTCATTGATTTTTTTTTTCCTTTGTAGATTGCTAGGACATGATTGATATTTTTGCCATTTATGGAAAATCACTTTTTCATTAAGAATTTACACAAGAAATTCCCTTTACCAATGGTGGATACTTTGATGATTTCTACCAATTGATAATGATCATCATCAAATTATCCATCTCAGTTATCATATTACTACAGAAATTTTTTATGATCTTTGAGTATGCATGAGAGACTGAGCATTGGATGGGACATGAGAAAGATTGTCAACTCAAGAAATAATCAATAGTCCATTGTGACCAGAACAAAAAGGTAGCAAACAAGTGTACATACCTATCCTAGTAGATTAGGGGCATATTTGGAGTATTAATGTCGATCTAATGAATTAGTCCATATAAAAGGAATTATTGAAAATTTATAAGTATAAAATCACATGGACAGACATGTACCTTTGGCATTTATGTGGAAGATAGATTGGAAAGAGGGTAGGAAAAAGAGTGAAACCTATTAGGCAGCTATTACAATAATTTGAGAAAGAGCTGAGGAGGGATTGAATTAGATTCATGACAATATGAATAGAAAGAAGGAGACACATATTTGTGATTCCAGGGAGGTACAGTTGAATTTGACAGCCACTTGTATGGACTGATAGGGAGAATACAAAACCAAAGCATTTCTCCATATATCTTCGGTGAATGAGAAGGTTGCTCTCCCTTCAGTGAAAAAGCAGGTTTAGAGGAAAAGGCAAATTTAGAGAAGATGATAATTCATTCTGTCTTATATCTTTAGTTTAATATGCCTATGGGATATACTGATAGAGAAATCAAATAGGGTATGATGACTGCTGGGCTGGAGTTCTAAAAAAAAACAAAACAAAAAAAGACTGGATTCATACATTTAAACAACCTCTCCCTAGAGATGTCATCTTGAGTGGGAGGTGTTGAGCTCAACCAGGGGAAGCAATAAGAAGGAAAAAGGAGACCAAGTAAAGAAGAGTTAAGAAAATCTATTACCTACTGGAAGACATGGTAGATGAGCACAGAACTATGAGAAAGAAGAAACAAAATTTAAAAAAAGATGCCAAATAGTATTGATTCTGCATTCAGTATCTGCATTCAGGCTCCATAATTTTTCTCTGGATGTGGATAGCATTTTCCATCATTAGTCCTTTGGAGTTGTCTTGCATTCTTGCATTGGTGAGAAGAGTCAAGTCTATCAACGTTAGTCATCCTACAGAGTGGTTGTTACTGTGGACAGTGTTACGCTGATTCTGATCACTTCACTCAACATCAGTTCATAAAAGTCTTTTTTGGATTTTCTGAAGTCTGTCTCTTCATCATTTCTTCCATCATGGTAGCATTCTATTACATTCATATGCCACAACTTGTTCTGTCATTCCACAACTGATGGGCATCCCCTCAATTTCCAATTCTTTGCCACCAGAAAAATAGCTGCTATAAATATTTTTATACTTGTGAGCCCTTTTCCCATTTGTATAATCTCTTTGGAATACAGATCTAGAAGTGTTATTGCTCGATCAAAAGGGTGCACATAAACTACTGTTGCCTTTGTCTCTTGTATCTTACAATTTTTTTTGGCTAAGTGATTTTTAGTCTCTTCTGGGCTGTTTTATATTGGTTGAAATTTTTCTTAGATGGACAAAAATCTTTGCTTTTATACATTTCCAATTGCTCAGAATAATTAGTAGGATTGATCAATATGTAGAACAGTGAACATTTCTATTATTCTATTATTTTATTATTCTATCTATTGACTCTGGAGCCATTGGAATACACCACTAAGTCTTACTATTTATAAAGCCTTCAACAAGTCATTTAATATCCATAGGCCTTGGTTTCCTTATGTGTAAACTGAAGGTGTTATGATGGATGACTTCCGAGATAATTTAATAATTCAGATAGAATAAATTCTAAGATAGAATACATTTAGCACATTTTGTTCAATCATTCCCAAAAAGAAGAATGCTTCCTTAATTTCCATTTCTTTGTCACATAAAAACAAAACAAAACAAAAAAAACCTGTTCTTTGTTGTGGATAGAAAGACAGACAGATAGATAGATGGATATTATCTTAATTGGTCCAAATTACTTTCCCAACTCTCTAAATTCACAGCTCTATTTCAAGGAAAAAAATTAAATTTTAAATGAAAGAATCTTTTTCACTTTTTATGACATCATTATGCTCTATGTGTCCTTTGACTCTCCTTAATGAACATATTCATGATAGGGAAATTTGGCCCTTCTTATGTCCTTCATCAACCAAGCTATTCTGTATTGAAATATCCCAAATATTACTTTTCTACTTAATTTTGAATTAAACTGCCATTAAAATCAATCATTTGCCATGCCCAGAAATTTTCACTGAATTATTTATGTTTTGGAATAGCATAATTGTTCAGTGGATAAAATGTTAGACATTGAAACAGGAGGATTTGGTTTCAACTACACTTTTGATTTGTTGAATATGAGTAGTCAATTCATTTCCTCAGTCTTAGTTTCAAGCATCTCTTTGAAAATTAACAGTAAATTATATTCCAGGCATTGTGCACTGTACTAATAGCTACCAGAACAGATAAAAGCAAAAGTACTCCCCTCATAAAGCTATTAAGTTAAAGAAGAAGCTACAACTAGAGAAAAGGTGAATAGGGAAGGGTGCAAAAATTCACAGAAGTGGTGAAGGGGGCCGTAGGGAGGTAGAGTGGCACATGTCACCCATTAATCAGCAATGAAGGAGTTTATTTGATCATGTTCCTTCATGTTTCCAGAACTGAAATGAGTATTCATGAGGAAAATATATGAGTGCTGTGGAGGAGGTAGCTACATAGAAGTACATGAAGTGAAGCACTGGTGCTGGGACTTTGCTGAAATAATGTTCTTGGAAAAGAATTCCCTAAACAAGGGAGCAGGGTTCCAGGAATGCAGTTTATCTTCATTAGCTGTGACAAAGTCAAATAGATATGAAGGGTACTTAAATATAAGTAAGGATCTTTATATAATCATTGATTTGGAAAACAACATATTGATATCATACATATTCTATTCTTTCTTTCTTTGGTAAATGTTTCCTAATTATATTTAATTCTAGTTCCTTGAAGAGGTACTAGGGGGTGCTAGGTTCAGTATCATGGTACCTTATATGAGTGATGATGTGATAGGTGATCATAGGGTTGTAGACCTAAAGCTGGAAGGATATCAGAGGTCTTCTAGTTTAATCCCTTTTTTCAGATGGAGAAGAAGTTCAGAGCAGTTAATTGACTTAGCAAAAGTCATAAAAGTAAAAAAAAAATATCAGAAGTACTATGTGAACTGAGGATAGTATGTATATTGTCTAGGAAACAGGAAGGTGGCTATGACAATAGTCCTACACCTCTAAAAGATGACATTTTATTTTAGGTGATCTATGATTGACTGGAAAAAGCTAATTGATAGATGCATGTTAGTGCCAATGAGTTTTAAAAGCAATTCTGAAAGGGAAGAAATCACTGTCCACTGAACTGTTGAGAGAAAAGGCTTGATAATGGAAGTATGAATATACCTGTCCATGGTAGGATTTGACTACAAAGAGAAAAATGGAGAATGCCATTTCAGACAAGGAGAATAGGAGGGAGGAAAAGAATTAATGAGAGGAAGCAGAGAGTTGTTATCTTCAAAACAAATGGATACACTCAGCTACAGTAGAGCAACTCTAGTTTGTTAACAATAAAATATAAGTAGAGGTAAGTAGATGGAGCCTAAATTGTGCATGTGTGCGTGCGTGCATGTGTGTGTGTATGTGTATGTGTGTGTGTGTGTGTGTGTGTTGGAGGGGAGGGAAGCTTTGGAATGCTATGCTAAAGATTTCCTCCTCTATCCTTAATAAAATGGAGTCATTAGATTGCCCTCCTTTTGGAGGGGGATGATATAGAAAGTTACAGCTCTCAGAAAGTTAATCTCATAGAGTGGATTGAAGCAGATATAAAAGATGAAGGGGAACTAATAAGGAAAATAGATATGTAATAGAGACATAAGTCAGAAGGATGATGTTATAGTTGGTTTGTAGAAAGAAACATTTGGCTAAATAGGATATAGGGGAAAGGTGTGATTGAGGGAGGAGTTGGGAAAAATGACTGAATTATTTGACCTAAATGACTGAGACAATGATGATGGATATGAAAGACAGAAGAGCCAGCACTAATCAAAGCACTTAAATCACTCTACGTTCTTACCCTGTCCTGTAACTTCTCTGTTACATTACAACATTTCTACATGGAAAACCATGTCTTGCCTCTCTCTGCCTTCTCAAATCTGAGTCATCTTTAAAATCTCACTCACCATGAAAACATCTCTCACTATCCTAGTCCTCACTGACCACCTTTGTCTCTCAGATTAAAAAGTTTATAGTTTCTATCACACAGTTGTGTACTTAATTACATTCTGATTTGTATTGTTTGCTAAGTGTTTCATTTGTGTTAATCATATCTTCCAAGATTTTGAACTTCTTTTGGATCCCCTCAGAGCTCAGCATTGCAAGGAGAAAAGGGGCTCACTGAAGAAAATAAAATTTATTGATTGAAGAAAATAATGTGAATATATAAGTGTTTCACTAGCTTAATATATAACGAAGGTATCACGGAGACAGAGATTGCATTTTAGAAATTTCAATTACTTTAGTCAGTACAAGGATCTACAAAGTTGAAAGTCTTAAAGAGATCCATATAAAGTAGCTATAAAAAGGATACAAAGATGACTAGAAAAAATGTTTAAATATGTCTTGAGTGAATAGAGAAGTCAAAAGCAGAAGGCATCTCTAATCAGTCACACAACAATGTTAAACATTTCACGTACTGTACAAAGGAAAACAAGTCAATACTGTCTTTGTCCTGTTCAGAAAATCAGACAGAACTGTTCTCTGCTTCTTAAGTTTGCACTTTTGCCCTAAGTACAGAATTACCACAGAAATTGCTTTGTGTTCAGCAAAAAACCCAACCTGTTAATTTCAATAACAGAAGGCATCGAAGGTCCAAAGGTAAATACCACCTGCTGGATCATATTTCACCAGTCAGATCTTTCCTCTGTACTCAGCATTCATGTAGCACTATTCTATTGTGGAAGTCAAAGTATTTATTTCATTTTCTAAGGGCCACCTCTTGATTAACTTTCAGTGTGGTGACAAGCATTCACTCACTAGGTATATGGGGAAAGTAGAGCTGCAAAAATGAAAAAAATGTTCATATAATACTTTGAAAAATTTAAGATTAGTGTTTACAAACGTTAGCCATGACATTAGCTTTTAAAACACATGAAGATAAATTAAAGAGAAAAGAGAGAAAGAAGTACCCAGAAAAAATAGATCTTCAGACAATATGATTTTAAAACCAAGCAAAACTATTGCACTTAATGAGATTATATATTTGAGAAGTAAATTTAACCCCAGAAATAGCAAAAAGGAAAATATAACACAAAAGAAATAAAATATATATTTCAGCAACACAGAAATTTAGGAGATATTTCAAAAATTGGAAGTAAGGAAATTTTTGTAAATTATTCAAATCTCAGATTGTAATTCATATCATATTTGAACATATTATAAAATAACTATCAATGAAGTAAAAAAAATCCATTTGCCAGAAGTAGTCTCTGGCCTTGATTAATATATTATTAACTATGTTTCTCTAAAATATATTCATAAGTTATTCAGTTAACATACATGATGTTTCTTAAACAATAATTGATTTTCCATAGAAATCCAAATCCTTTAAAGGTTTCAAAGTATTTTGAACAGTCTCTTACTTGGATCTATGGATTTCCATAAAAAAAAAAAGCTATTTGATTTTTGATGAGGAAACAAGGTGACCAGAGGAGTGGAAATATCTATTTAGTCATTTACAGTTAAAAGAGAATTACCATCATTATGGATTAATTCCCAAAGAGTTGGAGTACTATAACAGTACTCATCATTACAACTAACCCTGAAGTGATTTTTAATACATAATTTCTTTGACTACTTAAACAAGATTTGAAGAACTCAGTGATCAACATTAGTAGCTTTGACTGGAAGACTGTGACATCTGTTTGGGAAGAGATAATTACCATTGTTTTCTCACACTTTAATGATGTACTTTGCTTTTAGATAATCAAGGAAAGGTTGTTAACTGAATTGGGGGGAAATGACCATTAAAGTATTCTTAAATGTAATGCCTTTTAAAGCAAATCACCTTTTGGCTAATTTCACTTTTCCTTACATATATACAGACATATAATTTACTATTCAGTCAACAAGCATTTATTTGGCTCTTACTGTGTTACACTTAAGACTACTTCTCCTTGGACACTTTTTCTTCCATCCACATTAGTACTGCCAGTTAGTGAGAAAATGTTTTGCTCACTTGCAGGACTACAAGAATGCCTTTATAGTAGAGTGTTTTGTAATTTCCTTGTTAATGTAGTATAGATACTAGTTTAAATTCTATCATTTTATACATGCCTTTTACTGCATCTCACTTTACAAATCAATAAAAAAGGTAATAAACCAGTAGGATGTGTTGAAAATTTATTATATTTACAAGACCTTTGACAAACGAAGATCATGGTTTACATTAGACATGATTAAATGAACGCTACTAACCACTTTTGGAAATCAAGTAAATTAATTTTAAAGCAAACAACAGCCCAAAACTCAAAGTAATTGCTTTTTACTTCCATGGTACTCTTTCCAAAACACTTTATATCATTTTTATCACTTTTTCCCAAAACTTGTTAATAAAAAGGAAAGAATATTAGGAAGCTATTGATATTACATCACTAGATCCAACTGCAATGGCCACATTTTTTTTTCTTTTTCCATTACCAATGACTTGGACATAAAGTTGAAATTTCCTCTGGTAAGTTGACAATTTCTTAATTATTAAAAATACCTTCTTACCTTGTAACTTCTTGAAAGGAAGGGAAGCAAGGGAAAGGATAAACAGACCTAGCTCTCACCCACTCAGTTCTAGCTCAAATAATACCTCATGAGAAAGTACGGAGCAACAAGTAATGTGATTTTATTGAGGGAAGTTTCTATTTCTAATAGGTTTGAACCACTTTGATTCTACTAAACAGAGAAAACATCTTCTACCAAGCAAAGACCTTCATATTAGGCATATAGTTTGATTACCTTTTCCCACCCTACCTCAAGAATAACAATGAGCTAGAAACTTATCTTTGATACTTTAGGAAAGGTCATTTTTTTCCGGAGGACTATGGGTAGCAATATTATTTTATCACTGCATCTTTAGTGATACTATTAATAACTATATCTTCGGTTCCAGAAGCCAAGATGAAGGAGTGATAGGTAATTGCTATCTCCTTCTCCTTGTTGACCTTGACAGCCAAGAGAATATCTCCCTGGGAAAGCCCTGGTATGCTGGGAGCAGCAGACGGGGTATAAAGACTCTTAACTTGGGAGGATAGAAAGATCGCTAAGGAGGGTTTCTCTTGCTATGGCCAAAGGTGACCAGTGCAGGATCAGAGCTGTTCCAGAGAGTCCCACCTCAGGAAATCAGGAGAAGATTCTGAGCCTCAGGGGAGTGAAGCCAACAATTGCCAACATCAGAAACCCAGGCATGTCTCAACATCCCAGTGGAATTAAGAAGACACTAGTGCAGATAGCTGATCTTGCCTATGTGCTCCCTCAACAGAGGAACTTCCAGAGTCCAGAACACCCCTCCCCCACACTTAATGAACTGGCTCCAGGGTAACTACAGGGAGAAGCAAAAAAGACCCAACCAACCTCTACTTTCAAACATCAGCCAGCTCAGCACCAGGTAAGGTGTAACATTTTTTGTTTCTAACTGAAAGAACTAGAGGCCACAACACACCAAACCTCAAGTTTTAAGCCTAAGAACAGTGGGACAAAGCTCCCTGTGTCACAGACACAAAGATCTATCTTAAAAGCCAGGAAAAGGGTTATTATCATGAATAAGAAGCAAAATAGAAAAGAAAAGATTACAGAATCTTTCTATAGGAACAAGGATCAAAACACAAATACCAAACAGGTCAACATTGAAACTGTACTTCCATCTGCAACTTCAGAAGGGAATATGAACTGGTTTGAAAGAGCCTTCTTGGAAAAGCTCTGAAAAGAATTTAAAACCCAAATTAGAGAAATAGAAGAAAAATCAGCCAATAGTTTTTAAAATATAAAAAATAGAATTCATTGAAGAGAATATCAGCTTAAAAGGAAAACTGGACAAATGAAAAGGAAGCACAAAACCTAACTGGTGAAAATAACTCCTTAAAAGGAACAATTTGACAGATGGAAAAAGAGATGCAAAAGTTAACCAAAGAAACCAATTTGATAAAAAATGGAATTGGACAAGTAGAAGTTAATGAATCTATGAGATGTCAAGAATCAGTGAAACAGAATCTAAAGAATGAAAAGAAAGAATAAAATTTAAAATATTTAACTGGAAAAACAACTGACTTGGAAAATATATCCCGGAGAGAATAGATCCAGGGATTATTGGTGTACTAGAAAGCCATGGTGAAACAAAGAGCCTGGCCATTATCATCCAAGAAATCATCAAGGAAAGTTGCTCAGAAGTCCTAGACTCAGAGGGCAAAATAGTCATCAAAATAATCCACCATTCACCTACTGAAAGGGACCCCAAACTAAAAACATCAAGGAATATATTTGCCAAATTGTAGAAATATCAAGTGAAGGAGAAAATTCTGGAGGCAGTCAGAAAGAAACAATTCAAATATCAAAGATCTTGCACCTTCAACACTAAAAGACTAAAGTAATTGAAATATGATATTCCATAAGGCACAGGAGTTGGGACTGCAACCAAGGATTAATTACCCAGAAAATCTGAACATAATATTTCAGGCAAGGTGGACATTCAATGAAATAATGGACTTCCAGACCTTCCTGATGAAAAGGCCAAAACTCAATAGAAAATTTGATCTTCAAATGCAGGTCTTAGGATAGGCATAAAAAAAGATAAGAAGGGGAAAAGAAAAACTTGTTACTCAATATGGGCAAACTATTTAATTCCCTATAAGGGAAGATGTTATTTGTTAATCTTGAGAATTTTACATCTATTATTTAATATAAAAGGGATATACATAGAGAGAGGAAGCAGGTATAAAATAAATGATGTCATGATAAAAATGTGATTTAAGGATGAAAAGGGATAGTAACAAGAAATGTGAAAAGGAGGAAGCAGAAAATAGAAAACTACATCACAGGAAGAAGTATAAAATTATGTTACAGTAGAGGGAAAGATGGGAGGGAGATGAGCATGGTTTGAGAGGTACTCTTATCTGACTGGACTCAAGGAGGGTACATCAAACTCAGTTAATTATAGAAATACAATTAGCTCTATAGGCCATAAGACGGGTAGGGGGAAAGAAAAGGAAGGAGAACGTAAAAGGGATGTAAAAAGTACTAAGGGAAAAGAAAGAAAGTTGGGAAGATTGGGAGGCTGTGGTCAAAAATTAAAATTCTATTGTGGAGGGGAAGGGAGAAGGGAGAACTAAAAGTATAAACAAGGGGAAAGGAGATGGAGGGAAAGACAAAGGTAATTATTATAACTGTAAGTGTGTATTAATGGTTTGAACTCTCCAATAAAACAGAGGGATAGCAGAATGGATTAAAAACCATAATCCAACAATAAGTTCTTTACAATAAACTCATTTGAAATGGAGACATACACACAGGGTAAAGGTAAAAGTTTGGAGGAGCATATATTGTGCTTCAGCTGATGTAAAAAAAGCAGAGGTAGCAATCCTAATCTCAGAAATAGCAAAACCAGAAATAGATCTAATCAAAAGAAATAAGGAAGGAAACTATATCCTGCTGAAAGAAACCATAGACAATGAAGCCATTTCATTACTAAACATATATGCTCCAAGTGGCATAGCATCAAAATTCTTAGAGGATAAGTTAAGGAAATTACAGGAAGAAATAGACAACAAAACTATACTAGTGGGGGTCCTCAAATTTCCCTCCTCTTAACTTGATAAATCTAACTTCAAAATAAAAAAGAAAGAAGTTCAGGAGGTGAATAGAACTATGGATAAGGCAGATATGAGAGATCTCTGGAGAAAATTGAATGGAGATAGAAAAGAATATACCATTTTCTCAGTGGTATATGGCACATATGCAAAAAATGTAACTTTGACAAAGTTACAGGTTACAAAATACACCCACACAAATCTTCTGCATTTGTATATATTACTAACACAGCCCAACAGTAAGAGATAGAAAGAGAAATCCCATTTAAAGCTACGATAGACACTATAAAATATTTGGGTGTCTACCTGCCAAAACAAACCCAAAGACGATATGAACACAATTACAAAACCCTTTTCACACAAATAAAGTAAGACCTCAGGAAGTGGAAATCATCAGTTGCTCATGTGTGGACTGAGTCAATATAACAAAAATGACAACTCTACCTAAATTAATTTAGTTATTCAGTGCCATACCAATCAAACTATCAGATAATTGCTTTGTAGAACTAGAAAAAAATAATATCAAAATTCATCTGGAAGAAAAAAAGGTCCAAATCATAAAGAACTACTGAAATGAAATACTAGGGAAAGTGACCTAGTTCTACTAGATCTCAAATTATCTTATAAAGCAGCAATTATCAAAACCTCTTGATCCTGACTAAGACACAGAAGGGTAGACCAGTGAAATATGTTAAGTACTCAAGACAGAGTAGTCAATGAATATAGCAATCTATTGTTTGATAAACCAAAGAACCCCAGTTTCTAGGATAAGTACTCATTGTTTGACAAAAATTGCCAGAAAACCTGGATAACAGTGTGGTGGAAACTAGGTATAGACCAATGCTTGACACCATACACAAGAATAAAGTCTAAAAGGTACATGATTTAGGTATAAGATTGATATTATAAACAAATTAGTGGAGCAAGGAATAGTATATTTATCAGATTTATGGAGCAGGGAGGAATATTTACTAAACAAAAGATAGAAAACATTATGAACTGCAAAATGGATTTCTTTGATTACATTAAATTGAAAAGTTTTTTCACAAACAAACCCAATGCAACCAAGATTAGGAGGGAAGTAGAAAACTGGGAAAGAATTTTTGCAACTAGTGTCTGAGATAAAGACCTCACTTCTAAAATATATAGAGAACTGATGACCCTATACAGGAAGTACAAGAATGCAAGTCATTCCCCAATTAATAAATGGTCAAGGGATATGGACAGGAAGTTTTCAGAGGAAGAAATTAAAGCTATCTATAGTCATATGAAAAAATGCTCTAAATCACAATAGGTTAGAAAGATGCAAATCAAAACAACTCTGAGATACCACATCATACCTATCAGCCTAACTACCATGACAAAACAGGATGATGACAAATGTTGGAGAAGATGTAGGAGAGTTGGAACACTAATTCATTGTTGTTGGAGCTGTGAGCTGATCCAACCATTCTGGAGAGCAATTTGGAACTATGCCCAAAGGACTACAAAAATGTGCAAACTCTTTGACCCAGTAGTACTGCTTCTAGGATTGTATCTCCAAGAGAACACAAAAAATGGGGAAATATACAAAAATATTTATAGCAGCACTCTTTGTGGTGGCCCCAAACTGGAAATCAAGAAGATGCCCATCAATTGGGGAATGGCTGAATAAATTTTGGTATGTGAATGTAATAGAATTCTATTGTGCTATAAGAAGGGATAAAGAAAAAGACTTCAGAGAGGCCTGCAAAGACCTATATGAACTGATGCTGAGCAAAAGGAGCAGAACAAGGAGAGCTTTGTACATACTAACAACGACAATGTGTGAGGATTTTTTTCTGGTAGACTTAGAACTTCATTGCAATGTAAGGACTTAAAAAATTCCCAACACTCTCTTAAGGCAAAATGCCTTCCACATCCAGAGAAAGAACTATGTTAATTTCATCATAGAATGTAGCAGATTAATTTCTTTTTTAACACATTTTGGTTTGTTTTATGATTTGTCCCATTCATTTAAATTCTTCTATGCAACATGACTAAGGTAAACTTGTATTTAATAAGAATGTATGTGTAGAACTTATATAAAATTGTATGCTGTCTCAGGGAGAGAGGAGGGATGAAGGGGTAAATGAGGGGGAGAAAGAGGAAAAAAAAATCCAAGTTATATGGAAGGGATTGTACAACAATGAAAACAAATAAAATAATAAAAAAGAAAAAAAATCTTGTCTTTAATTTATAGAAATTACTTTTTCCAGGGGTTGCATGTTTACATTGACCTAGAAATTTCCATTTGTTTTCTACACTTTATTAAATATCCTTTGTGTAAAAGTGTTGTTATTAAATCAGTGATCTTTAGTCAGCTAAGAATTCTTGGGATCCTTTAACCCTGTACAAGAAGTAGATGTGAGGTTTATCCCCAATTCCCTTCTTGAGCAGTATTTTTAATATAATAAACAATATAGGTAAATTTAAAAAAAATACATAGATGATTTTAATAATATTTAAAGAAAGTTGTAGAAATTAGAACTGAAAATGAACTTGGAGGCATCCTAGATCAATCCTCTCACAAGGGAGGAAACTGAGTGCTAAGAAGTTATGCTCTTAAAGAAGCAACTGCATGGCCCTATGAGTAGAATGTTGGTGTCCAGAAGGCCTGCATTCAAATCCTTCCTCTCCTATTTAGTAGCAAGATGACCTTGGGCAAGACATTTGGATTCATTCTCAATTTTCTTACCTGTAAAATGGTGATAATGATTTGCAAAGCTTTGCATAACTTAAAACACTATATGCATGTTAACTACTATTATTGTTTTCTGACTTGCCCATAATATCACACGTAGCTTATCTCATTCTATGTAATTCTGTTGTGGCCAACCTTAATCGTTTCTCTCTCCCTCTCCCCTTTACAGCTTTACAGGAATATAAGATAAGTATCCTAATCATCTTTCACTGGTAATGAAATGGCATTCCACGCTGATCAATATATTGACTGAGTCAGTGTTGTTTTACTTTCTTTTCTTAGAATGACCAATATTTGGCATGGTGATTGGCACAGAGTATGTACAGGTTCTTAAATCTACTTTTATAAAAAGAAAGCAATCTTTGAGGGGTCAACAATCACTTTAATCAAACACATTCACTATGAGAAAAAATGAAAGCAGAGGAAATAAAGACCAACAGACAGGAACTCCAACTGTCTCATCATAAGCAATACATACATTGTAGATCAACATACAGATTCAACTGTCTGACATACATAGTTATACATACATAGTTACCAGAGAGAAAGGTAACAACATCAGGGTTTTCAAAACCAGAGGTCTCCTTAATGGCTACATAGAGTCTTTTCTGATCAAACACTTTCAATGAGTAAACCCCAAAGTAAAACCTCACCTCAGAGTATTTATACACTTTTCAGAGCCAGAGGGAACAACCCTCTGATCAAGTGCCTCAATGGAAACTAACAAAAGGTATTGAGGCCTATCAATGAGTGGGCATGATTTTTACCTCTTCCTCTCATCCACCATTTACCTTAAATTACAGCATGGAACAATTTTACACACAAACACACACACATGCTTACATATGTACATTGATACATACATCTATGTGGCATATACACATAAGGGGAAGGGAAAGTAGTTACATTAGAACTTAAATATTTAAAAGGAGCTCAGCTCCTCCTCTCCTTTCTATCTCCCCCTCCCTTTCTTTCTCCTCTTCGGAGGAAGGTAAATTTGCATGGCCAGAGGATGCCCAGTTACCTTGGGGTTTACTGGTTAGATTTTTTTCCTCCCCTCCCCTTCCCTCCCCTCCCTTCATTCCCTTCTCCTACCCTACATGTGTGCATACAAACATATTCATTGAATCATAAATTAAGTGCAAAGGTACACTAAAACCCCAGAAAACTCCTTGAAACATGAATTTATGATGCAATAGGATTCTGTAATCTTCTCTAATAATATCCAGAATGTGTCCTGGGAAAAGGACAGAGCTATTTGCACAGTGTTGTAGCCTGGGCAAGACAGAGGTGGCAGAAGTTCAAAGAAGTTTTTTTTTGTGTGTTCCATCATGGTAATAATTGAAAAGTCTGATCAGGTAGTTCAGGACAGAGAAGATTAAATTTATGTAGATTTGGTGTAAAATAGAGGTGAGTGTAGGGTAAAATAATCTCACAAGCCAAAAATTAAAAAAAATATAGAAGGAATGAGTGATTTGAAGACAAAGAAAGAAGAGTACTTGTAAGTTTTGCTTTTAGTACCTTGAAATTCATGAAAAAGGAATGCACACGTACACAGAAAGCAAGTCTTTCAAGATATCAAAAAAAATTGAGAAATATTTGATGCTTCACCAAGACATGTAGACAAAATCTTCAATCTTATTAGCTTAATAAATGTCTTTTAGTTTTCCCCAGAAAATGAAAGAAAATATCATAAAATAATTTCAGGATCAGTACTTGAAGATTAGTGCACTTTATTAAATTGATGAAATCTACCATGACTTCATTTCAGCTCAATAAACATTTCTTTAAGTGTCTACTACATGCCAAGAACTGTAACTGCTATACAAAGAAATATGAAAAAACAAAGACAATCACTGTCCTCAAGGAGTTTACAGCATAAGGGAAGAAGAAAGCACACACACACACACACACACACACACACACACACAATTGGAAAAGGTGGGGGAGACATCAGTAGTGCCAAGCATGGCAGGCATCTTGTTCTATGGAGGTAAAGCTAAGTAGAGAAGTAAAGGAAAAGTGGAGTAAGTTGGAAATTCAAATTCTGCCCACTATAAAGGAAAGCCCTGGTTGAATTTTAATGTTCCATCTTCCAGACTTCTAATCAACGACAGAGAAGCTGAAAAGGTAAAAATATGTTGAGGATTCATGTCTGAGTTAGAAGCATAGTGATAGTGTTTAACAAGATAGACATCTTGTTCCACAGAGCTGAAAGCAAACAGAGGTGAGTGACATTGTCTTCTAGATGTAAGCTTTTTAATATAGCAGATTTCTGTTACAATATTAGATTGTCAATATGACACTAATCCAAGCAGTTTTTTGAATATAAGATAATGCAATTATTCTGGAACTGTAGCCAGCTCATTAGGGGAATGAATCAAAATGGACTATATTGCTCTTTTGATGCCACTATGGTTTTATTTCATTATACCTAGAATATTTTTATAGTTTATGGGGTTTGACATTTTCACATTTTTTTTAAATTGACTGTTTAAATATGTTAGACTTAATCAGTGGAGAATGCAATGAATTAATCTTTCAGAAGACATATTTTTGAAAGCACTTGAACTTTTGGAGGGGGAAAATAACTGAGTAAACACAAATTTGTTTTTCATTATTAGTGATATACAGAATCACCACACAGCTTCATGAAATAGTGGCATTGAAACTATAATGATTTGACTGTCTTTCCAATATCATAATTGCATTCAGAATTGTTTCTTTTACACAATTCTTC
Organism: Bettongia penicillata ogilbyi; assembly: GCA_023548195.1. Classification (NCBI taxonomy): domain Eukaryota; kingdom Metazoa; phylum Chordata; class Mammalia; order Diprotodontia; family Potoroidae; genus Bettongia; species Bettongia penicillata. The sequence continues at coordinate 8,864,272 of JAJHZJ010000008.1, forward strand.
ACAACATGCAGTGGCTTCTCTGACTAATGTTTTCTTGCTAAAATCTGTGATTTTCAATTTTTGGCAGAAACAGACAACAGGATTTTACAAGTTAGATAAACATCAAAAGATTTTAGATTTGGTGTCCATTTATCCCTAAGCTTGGTGAGGATGAGTAAGAGAGTTTGCTTAATTTGGATAATTTTTGTGTTTTTTTCTGTTGTTATTCAGTTTCAGTTTCCTCAGATTTTTCCTTTCCTGGTACACAAACTTTGTCTAAGGATGCTGAACTGCAATTAGTCTGTTACATAGAGACTTGCATTGTCTAACTCAAGTTGCACACATGAGATCCAGGATATTAAACTAGATTTCTGTGCTTCTATGTCAAACATTCTATGCACAATACTATATAGTCTCTTGAGAATGAAAGCAATGTCTGCCATTAGTGCTGAATCTCTACTTTGTGTAGCCTTGGGCAAAAAAAAGAAACAACAGATAAAAACTGAAATGCATAAAAGATACCTAAACTCAGAACAGACATTGGAAAATTTTCAAAAACAAATACTTAAGAAAAAAGTGAATTCATATTGAAATGTCATTTGAAAAAGTAAGTGAAAGATATGTGAAAGAAAAAATTCTAAAGTGGAGAAAAATTTACCAGAAGGGAAGCAAAAGATTCACACACATATACACGCATGCACACATACACACGCACACACACACATGATTTATATACAATTCAACTTGATTGACATTCAAAACAAGATGCTTGGAGATAACTGAGAATTATAGGTGTCTCAGAATAACACGACAAACAAGTAAAACACTGAGAAAAATAATCAGGAATAAGAAATCTAATTAGAATACAGGAAAAAATAATAGCAAAGTAGAATTACATGCTACCAACAGCTATTTGACAGAATGTTCCAAGTCATTAATAAAATCTATTCACATCAAAATAACTTTGAGGTTTCTCCTGATACACAGAAATCAATTAAAGATGAAAAAAAATATTTCGGACAGTCAGTTTTAGAGAGGAAGTAGAAAGGTATGCATGATGGTTATGCAATGAATTGGTCCAGCAATACTGGAAAACAATTTGGAATTGACCTTCCCCCCAAAAAAGAGCTGAATAAAAAGTCTGAATGATATGACAAAGACATTCTTCAGCTAGGAATATGTTCTAAGTCATCAGTTTCAGGGCCTATATACGCCAAAATATCTATACCTGCAGTTACATTGTAATGTCATAGAACTCTTTATCAAAATAAAGAGCCATGTATTATACTATGGCTAAATAAACTCAGGCACATGACTGTAAATAAATATCATAATGGAATAATAAATGGTGTGAATACAGATAAGCATGGGAATACCTACATGAGTTGATAAATCGTGAACTAAGCAAAACTAGGAAAACAATGCACACAGTGACTACAAAAACTTAAATTAATAGAAACAATAAAAATGTTGAAACTGAATGCTGTGAAAATCAATCTTGGCTCCAAAGGAGGAAAATTAAAAGGTATTTCTCTCCCTTCTTTGTAAATGTGGGAGACAGTGAGTGTGGAATTCCACATTTAATAAGAACTTTTTCAATCTGATGGCTAATTTTGTTGTGCAACTTCCTCCAATACCTGCTTCTTAATTCTTTCTTATGGACGTTATAAGACATTGCTATAAACAATGTTATGGAAAAAATTGATTTTCTGGGATAGAAAAAAGTGGGAAATTTCATTGATATAAAAAGAAAACAAAATATTGTTTAAGCTGAGTTTATCCAAAGAACATAATTTGTTATGTTGTGTTATATGCCTGTTCCACAGAAGCATTCTGAAATTGAATGCTTAAATTATCAATTTGCTGCTATGTTTTCCCTTCAAGAATCCTTAGAAGAATTGTGGGATGTTGCTGACAGAGGAATTAGGTTAAGAACTTTTATATATCTTGCTGGCATACTCACTCCATATACTTAGCTGCCACATTTTAAATCAACTAGAATTTTCTTCTGGCTTCCTGGTTTATACTTATACTGTTCATTTTAAAATTAATAATTATAATTGTGGAAAAATAATAAAAATGAGGGAAGAAAAAGCATTTTTTTTAGTAATTGAATATTTTTCCCCATGTAGTAACTGAATAAAAAGAGTTCTTAAGCACTTTTGAATATTCTAGTAGCCTGCGATCGCATTACTTTGATACCTTGACTCAATTCTTTTGACTGAAAGTAGACTTATTGGCATTTCATTAAGTTACTTTCACTACAAAAATTACTTTTTTTCTAGGGAAAACTTTAGAGAGCAAGAATTTGTTGGAGGATTCATTCCATGATTTGATCCAGTGATAAAAGGTTTTTAAAGTTTATTTCAAAAGCAGTTGTCTCCTGTATCTAGAATCGATCAAGATACCTCAGGAAAAGAAAACAAAAGATTTGAATTTTGATATTTCCTTCCCTCCTTCATAACCGTCTACTCGAAATATAGAATTTCAGATCTAGAAGGATCTCAGAGATTACCAAATCCAAGCCCTTCATTTTATTGAGGAGGAAATGAAATTTCAGAAATCAGAAATATCAGATTTGAATTTGCACAAGTACATTATTGTTGGTAGAACTGCGAGTGAGACCCAGGCCATTCAATCTTTCCACTAAATCAAGCTTTATCATTCATTCCATAGATAAAACAAAGGCTTAAGGGTAAAGGAAAAATGACATGAGAAATAATGTAGGGTGACTATAGTATAGTGGAAAATACAGTAGGTGTTAAAGGGTCTTACTTGGAATCCCATTTTCCTTACTCCTGTTTGGCCATAGTGAACTCACTTAAGCTTAGTGTTTTCATATACAAAGTGCAGGGATAAACTAAATGACCTCTAGGATCTCTTTATTAGTCCAAATGTACAATTCAAGGATAGTTTATGTTTATCACAGTTACTTTTCAATTTCCTAAATGTGATTTTTTTTCTTTTGGTTATTCATTCTTTCATCTATTTATCATTTTTTCAACACTAATTTTCTGCTACATACTAGGATTTGGAAAAAAAGCAATTTTAGAATGTATGGTCCCTATCTCCATGAAATTTAAATGTTAGTAGAAGAGTAATATGGAATATAAAATTGATGACAAAATAAATATTGATTAATTTGTAACAGTTTAAAGCATGATCCTTAGGGATCCATGAATTCTAAATGCAGGGTTCTCTTTAATACAGGCAAATGGTGCTCTTAGCAATAAGGACATTTTTCACCTTCTGGTACAGATTCATTAAAGGCATACTCTTTGTTCTTTGTGGCCAAGACTTTGGGCTATTCAGAATAGGACCTAATGAACAACATTCCCCAGGATAATACAGAGCACAATGTGGTATACTACCACAAGTACTGGATGAGAAATTGAGATTCTATCTTGGTTGCTGTCCTGGTGCAAGTCACTGAATCTCTCTATTCCTTCTACCTCCATTTGTAAATTGAGGGGCATAGTTTTAGAGAGTTAATAATGTTCCTTCCAATTACAGATCTAGGATTATGAAAAAAAATCAGATGAAATATTAAAAATGCTAAAATATAGAAGAAAGAATATTTGTTTAATGGTGCTGTTAAAAAATGAACAGATAAGTAGGAAAAGCTAATTTCAAGATCCTGGATATACCAAGACGAGGTGGTTAGTAGTAATAGTAGTAGTAGTAGTAGTAGTAGTAGTAGTAGTAGTAGTAGTAGTAGTAGTAGTAGTAGTGGTGGTGGTAGTAATAGTAGTGCCAAACACTGCGCTAAGCACTTTACAAATATTATGCAATTTGATCTTTATAACATCCCTGGGAAGTAGGTGTCATCATCATCTCTATTACATAGTTGAAGAAATTGAAGCAAACAGAAATTAAGTAATTTGCCTAAGGTGACACAGTAAGTGTCTGAGGTTGTACTACTCCATTTTTTGTAGCTACAGGCCTATCACTCTATTGAGCTACCCAGCTAGTAGATGGCTGCTATTTGTTTCCCAAAATTATTTCTTTTTAACTTGTATAGGTGATATCTTCCAGGAGAAAGAAGAATTAACTTCATGAATGAAGTTCATGGGTAAATAGAATTGGCTTGATAGATAGCTTTCTGAACTGTTTTTATTTGTTTTTAGTTGTTGGTGGTGGTGGTTTCTTTGGAGGAAAATGGGGTTAAATGAGTTGCCCAGGGTTACACAGAAAGTATCTGAGGCCAGACTTGAACTTGATTCTAAGGATGGTGCTCTATCTACTGTGCCCCCCTCTTTTTTACTTTAAAACCAACTTTTTCACTAAAGCCATGAAAAACCTACTGAAATAAGAGCAATAGGTGAGCACCAACTAAATATGTAATTGGTGAATTAATATTCTTTATTTCAAGTTTTGTAACTTCATATGTGTGAGTGCCAATAGCTTGTATAACACTCCATGACAGCCTATGAATTATGTGACTTCTTGTACCCTGAAAAATTAATATCCTGTACCTCAAATTATCTAAGTTGGTCCAATGCTAATGATTTTGTGTCTACCAAACTTGATAAGATCTGACTGAGTTTATGCTTCACTTAGAAGCCCATTATCGTTCTCTTTGTAAACCCAGTACAACTCCATACCATTATGATGTAATAATTTAGTATAAATTTGGGAAAGCTATTGCTTTTTCATCATTTTTTTGGTTTGAGGGAGAAAAGTTTCTTATTTTATTACAGATTTGCCATTACCTACAGTACTTAGTATTGGTTCATTCATTATCAATATTAACTTTATTTAATTTTATTAATTGCTATGATAATCTAATTATAGACCACACATTTTAGGATACAATCGATAATGAAAGACTTATAATGAAAAAATGAAAATGGATCGATCCATTTTGAGCTTCTTTGTAATTCTTTAAAAACCCAGTAGACAGATGAGATGCTAATGAGAGTTAGAGATCTTCCACAGACATTAATGGAATTATTAACTAAAGGAAGCTTGATTAGGGGAGGCTCACATCTTTTGTTACTTTCTAATGCACTGGTTCTCAAGGGTTGTGATGCCCTCTGACTTTAAAAAGTGTATAAATACTCTGAGGTGAGGTTTTACTTTGGGGCTTATTCACTGGAAGTGTTTCTTTGGTCAGATGAGACTCTGGACAATCACTAAGAAGCCCCCCAGTTTTGAAAATCCAGATGTTGGTGCTTTTCCCTATGGTAAGTATGAATGTATGGTCAGATAGTTGGATCTGTCTGTTCATCTGTGATGTATGTGTTGCTCATTGTGAGAAAGTTGGAAGCCCTAACTGTTGATTTTATTTCTCTGTATTTTCTCTGAAGTTCAGGATACTGACTTTTTCCCTGAACTAAATGAATGATATATGTGCTTGATTAAAATAGATTGTTGACCCCTCAAAAGTTACTTTCCTTTTAGAGAAGCAAATCTAAGAACCTGTGCAGCAGGACATCCTTTATATGTCAGGGTCCTTGCTGTTACAACAGGATCCCTGAAGTCTCAAATTGTGTCTGAGCAAAGGTCTCTCCTTGTTAGCTGCCTGACAAATGGAAATCCAGCATATGTTTAAAGACCATTAGTGAGAAAGAAGTTGCAACTTGTGCTTTGGGATAATTCTAATTCTTAGTCATTTTTATTCGCTTCAATTATCATCTTAAATCTACCTCTTTGAAGCTAACACATCCTGTCTAAATTCTGTCTAAACATATGTATATGCATATATACATATAATATACATATGTGTGTATGTAGAGATTATAACCTTCACTGCTCTCACTATAGTTAAGCCTTCTGCTCAGCATGCTAAGAATCCATTCCTCCTTTAACTGATACTCAAACATTATGTTCTCAAGTATTGCTCATTCCCTTGGAAGTTTCCTAAATTATAAATATGAATCTTAAATGTGGTACAGAGTGGAGTACAATTCTCTATAGTGTGACCAGAAGAATGTTTTGTGGGATTTTCTCCTCCCTAGAAGTAGACATCTTGCAAAGCTCTATCAAAGCCTAAGATTTCATTGTTTTTCTTCCCACAATATCATTCTGAGATGCAATGAGGTGTTGTGAACAGGATGGCAAAAGTAACAGTATGACTAGACTTCATGCCTCTGATACATATTAACAGTGGTGAATTATCTTTCCCTTTTACTCTAGTCAGCATTTGAAAAGAGGCAACTATGTAGTATGGTGGATAAAGTACTGAGCGTAAATATGGTGTCAGATACTAAGTAGTGGTGTACTACTGCTATTTAGTCATTTCGATCCTGTCTCACTCTTCATGATCCCATTTGAGGTTTTCTTAGGAAAGATATTAGAGTGGATTGCCATTTTCTTCACTAGTTCATTTTACAGATGAATAATTGGAAGCAAACAGGGTTAAATGACTTACCCAGGGTCTCACAGATGGCAAGTGTCTGAGGGTGGATGAGAACCAAGGTTTCCTGACTCCAGACTGGTGCTCTATCTTACTAAAGCAACCAAGTAGCCTCTAAGTAGCTGCGTATTGCTAGCCAATTAATCCAAAGGCTATCTTCCTCAGTTTCTTCTACTGTAAAAATCAATATCATAATAAGAACTGTTTGTTATGATGATCAAATGATGTAATATTTCTAAATGTTTAGCACAGTCCTACCATATAGTAGGTGTTGGATAAACAAATATTCCCTCCCCTTTCCCTCTCTAAGAATGTTAGTTAAAAACAAATTATCTGTCCGAGTCAGAGAAGAGAAGCTCTCTCCATTTTTCCATTGCTCTGGAAAAAAAAAAAATCATGCTGTTCACTAACATTGAGCTTATAGTTGATTGAAATCCCTCAGTAAGCAAACTACAGGCTATCTCAGGCACATTCATTCTGTATTTGAGGTACTAATTTTTTTTAAACTCAATTTAAGATTTTTATTTGCCAATATTTAAATTCATTGCATTAAATTGAACAAAATGCTCCATCTTGTAAAGATATTTTTTCTCATGATCATGTATTTTATTTATTCTTCTTATCCTCAAAGTTGATCATCAAAGATTTATTCAAAGGGATAAAAAAAATTTAACAACATATAACCCTCAATCACTTCACTAAAAGTCTCTTTCAGCTTGACATTGAGTGATTGTTTACTACTCTTTCTGATAATTTAAGCATTTCCTGATTCACATAACATTGCTATCATTTTTCCTGCATTTTTGCAATAACAATAAGTTTTACATTTTTTCCCTAAATTAAAGCCAAATTCATTGGCCTAAATTGTTCAGCTTCCATTCTCTTACTTTTGAAAAGCAGGACATTATCCATATTAAAATATCACCCTGATGAATCTAAGAATACAATCTAAATTGCTTCATTATACTTGGATTTCATCAATAGTAGTATTTAGTGGAAACAAATCAAGAAAAAAATCTATTCTTCCTTTCACACAAATTCTTTACATTTCTTCAACTGCCTATCAGCGTTTTTTCATAGAATAAAGTTGCATTTCTCAGCAAACATTTAGTTAAAATGGAATGCATGTGGGAAAAAAAAAGAATGTTTAGTCTATAGATCAATAAGAATGTAATGTTAAACCTTCATGTTGCTAATGGGAATGGGATTTACAATGCATATATTTAACATTGTGAATAAAGTCTCAGAGGTAGAATGCAGATTGAAATTTGTGGGAATATTTTCATAGGCATGGAAAGAATTTCACTTATATTCAGTGAATTTCCACCAGGCTACTTGGGGTTATAATACACATTATCAAACTAATACCAATTCTGTCACTTTTTCATCATTTCTGAAATTTTATACTAATCGTTTGTGCTGTTGACCCAAGTTGACTTGGATGATTCTTTTTAACAATGACAAAATCACTCACTACTGTTGATCTAACTGTGGACCATAAAATTCTGAGGCATAAGGTAAACAGAAACATTGCTAGATTTGGTAATAAAAGATTCCAATTTAAATTCTGTCCCTTCTAGTTGCAAACTTCTGCCTCAGCACAAGTTACTTACTTTTCTGAAACTCAGTTTTCTTAGCTGTAAAATGAGGAGGTTTGAGCAAAGTAACTCTACGCCTTTCAATCTATGATCTTATGATCAGTTGGTGAATACCCCAAATATCTATAATTATATTGATATTCCTTGTGCTGACAAAGGTTGAAACCTCTTTATCCATTAGAAAAAGTTTTACTGAACGGTGGTGAAAATAATTTTAACAATAACAACATCAATGATAACAATGAAGTTTTAATGAGGCTTGCTATGTGCCAGCTGCTATGCTAAGTTTCTTAATAAAGAAAAATATAAAGAAAAGAAAAAAAATTTTGGATGAAATATCTGATTGTGAGCCCTAATGAACTGTAGTGGAATGATTATTGGGCAACAGATAAGTAACCCACTTATGGGCTCAAAGCTATTCCATCTTTGTATAATGTACCAAAGCTTGTATTTACTGGCATAGTTCTCAAAACCTAGGACTAGCTCCTTAACAAGATGAAGTATCATATCAAAATATTTACTGAAGGATATATATTTATAACATTAAACTATTATTTCTGTGAAATAGAAAACAGAAAATGGAAATTATTTTGTTTGAAGTGGAAATTTATTGATTTGGGGAGACAAATGAAAGGAACACTATTCATCTAATTAATAAATCATAGTTCAATTAGATATTTTTTATCTATATTTAAAACACACAACTTTCAGTGCTGGATCATGCTGTATTACTTTGTATTTCGTTGGTTTTTGTTCCCTCTAAACCTGGAAGCATGTTTCTATTTCAATACAGTTCTGGATATTTCTGCATTGCCTTCAATAAATGCCAGAATAAGAAAAGTCTGAGCTATACTGAATTCAATTCAGCAGACGTATATTAAAAAATATTATGGAAAAGGTAATGTTTTTGGACATAGGCAAAATAATTATTTTTTAAAAGTTGTCTGCTTTTGTTTGGATTCATATTATGACGAGTCTTAGATATTAGAATGAGGCATATGGTTTTTATGTCATAGGCAATAAGTAGAAATGAAGAATTTTTGAGTGGTTGAGTGGTACAATTGAAGGAGTCATTTATATAATTCATCTCCTAAATATATCAAGGGAAATTTTCTGGATATTTTTGTGAATGTTTTCACTAATTGAAAAAAATATACTGCACGGGGCTATTCCCAGCCTTCGCCTGGCTACTAAGCCAGACAGTAATCTCTCTGGGGTCTTCGCCTGGACACTATTCCAGGCGGTACTCTTGCACGGGGCTCCCCCCACCCCCGCCCCCGGCCTTCGCCCGGATGAGGCGGTATCCCTTACCCCCAGACTTCGCTTGGTTTACTTATCCCTTCCCGGGTCTTCGGACGTCTCCGGCCCCTGACGTGGGACCGTATGGCCTAGCTGCGCGACAGGGCTATCCCCTCCTCCACTGAGCGAACAATGACTACACGTGCACCCGAGGATGTCAGTGCACTTCACTTTATTGATGGCGTCCTCTACATCTCTCTGATCCCTCCCCGACAGCTCCTTAAATCCCCAGCCAGAGCCCCTCCCAAGTTCCTCCCTGAGGGCAGAGCCAGCTCCCTGAGGGTGGAGCCAGCTCCCGGAGTCCAGTCCAGAGCTTGGCCCCTAACAGTATACTACCATACACACACACACACACACACACACACACACACACACACACACACTACATATATGTATACATGTATACACAGGTATGTATGTAGTATACATATTTTTGTAGTCAAGAATTGGCCCCAAACTACAGAAGATGAATGGGTACTTTGGTGGGCTCCAGTGCTTACTTTGTTACTATAAAAGAGACTCAGGAATCATGTTCAGCATGGTGTACTACACTTGAAATGTCAACTGAAGAGGAAAAGAGTATCAGGCCCTAGAGAATATTTCCCTTCTGTACATGTCACAATAAATATACACAAGGAGTTTCATTTCTGGAAAACTAGATAATACAGCAGATAGAGTGCTAGGGCAGGAGTCAAGAATAACAATTCAAATCCAAACTCAGACACTTATTGCTTACTTGGCGAAGTCAACCACTGCTTTGATTTCTTCAACTTTGAAATAGATATAATGATAGCAATTAATCCAGAGTTGTTATAATGATCAAATGGCATAGTATTTGCCACATAGCCCATGATACAGTAATTCCTACATATTTTCTTTTTCCTCTCTCTCTCATCTCACTGTCTCTGTCTCTCTCTCTCTGTCTCTCTCTCTCTATCTCTCTCTCTCTCTCTCTCTTTCTCTCTCTCTTAATCTCTCTCTCTCTCACTATCTGTCCCTGTCTCCTTCTTTTTCTCTCTCTGCCTGCCTGTTTGTCTCTCCCCCTTTCTCTCTGCCCCGCTCACTCTCTCTTTTGCTCCCTCTCTCCCTTTCTCTCTCTTTCTCCTTCTCTCTCTATTTCTCTCTCTCTCTCTCCCTCCATGTCTCTTCTTCTTCCTTTCTCTCTTTTTTCATTCTTTCTTGTTGTAGCTGTTGTTTCTGTTCTTCTTCTTCTGACTAGTAAGGAATCACAAAATGTACAAACATGCAAAGGGGTGTATGCTTGGTAGTTTTGTGTCTAAACATCTATATATTAAAAGGAAGAACTTGGAAAACTGTGTTGGAGTGAATAAAAAAGAAGGCCTCCTGGAGGAACCACCTGGATTTTTCTTTTATTCTCCCTTTAATATATGTTAGAAGTCTTGGAATATGAGAAAACTGATGAGACTAAGAACATAGCTTATGAAGAACTTGTTTGCCAAAATGATTGGGCCCTCAATGAAACTTGAGGAAACAAGATCCTCCTAAAGGGTTAAACAATTGTTATAGGGGTGGTAGAGCCAAGTTGGCAGAAAGAAGTTAGAAAGTAGCCTGAGCTCTCTCCAATTTTCCTCAGAAACAACACTAAATCAAGACTCTAAGTGAATTCTGGAGCAACAAAACCACAAAACGACAGAGTGAATCCATTCTCCAAATTAAGATAACTTAGGAAGATTTCAAGAAAGGTTTGTTTCACTTGGGCAAAAGGGCAGTCCAGTGCAGATAGTGTCAAGGTAAGCACTTGGAGGGCTCTTAGCCACAGCACAGATCAGCAACCAAGATCTCTTGCTCTTGGCTCAGCAGGTCAGCTGTGAGGCCTTGAACCTCAGCACAGTTGGGAAATTATGAGGCTCAGAAAACTGGCAAAACAGGCATGACTGGACTAGGACACTCCCAGCACAAGTGAATAACACACAAACACCAGAGGTCCCACCATGGAAAGTCAGTGACCAGGCCTCTGGCTTGACATAGTGCCCCCTGTGCCCTAGAGTTCAACTCTAAAAGTCCCTGAATGGCTGAAAAATGAATAAAAAACAAGAAAGAGTGCCCTACTATGAGGACAGGGAAGATAAACTCAGAAAAGGGCAACAAAATCACACTGCTTACATGTGAAACCTCAAAGGGAATTATGAACTCATCTCAAGCTCAAAAAATTCCACTTGAAAGAGTTAAAAAAGGGATCTAAAAATCAAGTGAGGGAGGTAGAATTTAAAAAAAAATGAAAAAAATGAGAATTATGGAGAATTATGAAAAAAAGAAAACAACTTGAAAAAGGAAGGAAAAAATGCATGAAGAAAACAACGACTTAAAAACTAAAATTGGCCAAATTGGAGAAAAATAACACTGAAGCAAGCAACTCCTTTAAAAGTAGACTTGATTAAATGGAGGAGGAGGAGGAACAAAAGGTAAGGGAAAAAATAATAGTTTCTTAAAAATTAGAAGTGGGCAAGTGGAAACTAATGACTCCACGAAACATCAAGAATCAGTCAAATAAAATCAAAAGAATGAAAAACAAAGAAGAAAATGTAAAAAAAAATAGTGGACAAACAACTGATGTGGAAAATAGATATGACAGATAAGTTAAGAACAGTTGGGCTAACTGAAGGTCATGATCAAAAAAGGAGCTTGACAGCATCTTTCAAGAAATTATTAAGAAAAAAACAGCTCTGATATCCTAGAATCAGATGGTAAAATACTCATTGAAAGAATCTACTGAACACCTCCTAAAAGAGATCCAAAATTAAAACTCCAAAGAATATTGGAGATACATTCCAGAATTATCAGGTCAAGGAAAAAATACTTAAGACAGAAAGAAACAATTCACATATCATAGTGTCACAATCAGAATTACAACGGATTTAACGGTTTTTACATTATAGGATTGGAGAGCTCAGAATAATATTTCTGGAAGGCATAAGAGTTAGATTACAATCAAGAAACAACTACACAGAAAAATTGAGTGTAATCTTTCAGGGGCAAAGATGGATATTCAATGAAATAGAAAACTTTCAAACTTCCTTGTTGAAAAGACAAAGAACTGAACAGAAAATTCAATCTTCAAATACAACAGACAAGAGCAGCATAAAAAGGTAAACAGAAAAGAAAACAACCACAACTTACTATTCAATTAGAATTAAACTGTTTTCCATGCACATGAAGATGATCCATATAACTCTGGAGAACTGTATCTCTATAAGGGCAGTTAGAAGGAGTATACACAGACAGAGGTTAGAAGTGACACACACATGTATGTTTATGCATGTGTTCATATGTGTACATTTGTGTAAATACATGCATGTACATGTATATGCATGTTTGTATATATGTACATGCATGTGTATATATGTGGGTATGTATGTATGTGTGTGTATGTGTATAGAGAGAAAAGAGAGAGGCAAAATAGGGTAAATAACATCACATGAAGAGGAGCAATAGTCCTATTACAGCAGAGGAGATAAAGTGAGAGGTGAGCATTAGCTCATTATTGACTAAAAGAGGGAATAAGGAATGTACTTGTGTACAGAAATTTACCTTACCCTATAAGGAAGTAGGAGATGAAAGGCAAAACAAAAGGGAAAGGAAGGAGTTGAAAGGGAAGGCAGACTGAGGGAGGTGGTGTTCACAACTAAAAGTTAGGGAGGAGGAATAGAGTGAAAGGTGGGTGGGCAGAGTTTAAACAGGGAGGAAATGAGATGGAGAGAAATACACAGTTAATAATCATATATGTGAATGGTATAAATTCTCTTATAATATGAAAGCAGATAGGAGAGTGGAGTAATAGTAATCCTACAATATGCTATTTGTAAAAAAAATACACACTAGAAGCAGAGAGATACACATGGAGTAAAGGTTAGAAGCTGGATCAGAATCTATTATGCTTCAATTGATTTTTTTTTGAAAGGAAGGATAGCAATTCTGATGTCAGACAAAACAAAGGCAAAAATAAATCTAAAAGAAAAAAGGAAGGAAATGATATGTGGTTAAAAGGTATATATTCAATGGTGTAATATCAATGCTGAACATATATACACCAAGCTGTATAGCTTCCAAATTCTTAGAGAAAATGTTAAGTGCATTACAGGAATAAACAGACAGTAAAACTATATAAGTGGGGGATATCAACCTCCCCCTCTCAGAACTAAATAAATCAAACCACAAAATAAACAAGAAAGTAATTAAGGAGGTAAATAGAATTGTTCATGTGTTCATTCTTTATTGCTGAAGACCATGCCATCAGAGAAATAATGGCATGACTTGCATTTGACTTTGTTTTGAGTGAGGGAGGGCTGTGCAGGTCACCAGCAGGTCACCACCAAGTCACCAGACTTCTCCTCTAGAGTCATCTGAATCCAGTGACCAGATATTCATCAGGATGACTGGAGATGACCCAGGATGAGGCAGTTGGGGTTAATTAACTTTCCCAAGGTCACACAGCTAGTGAGAGTCAAGTGTCTGAGGTGAGATTTGAATTCAAGTCCTCCTGACTCCCACACTGGTGCTCTATCTACTGAACCACCTAGCTGCCCCAATAGAAATGTTAAAAATTTAAATATGATAAACCTCTGGAGAAAATTGAATGGGGATGGAAAGGAATATTCCTTCTTTTTCAGTGACACATGATGTGCACAAAACTTGATGAGTTATTATCAATCCAAAGCAGAAATATCAAGTGTATCCTTCATGATGCAATAAAATTTATGTGGACAATGAGCCATGGAAAAGTAAACTAAAAAATAATTGGAACCTAAATAATGAGTGTATCAAACAACCAATCATAGAAACAAGCAAAAACTTTGTCAAGAAGAAGAATTACAATACTTGAGATAACATGCAAAACTTATGGGATGCAGCCAAATCAGTTCTTAGGGGAAATTTTATATCCTTAAATGCTTACAGGAATAAATTAGAGAAAGAGGAGATCAATGAATTTGTCATTAAGCTAAAAAAACAAAAGAAACACTAGATAAAGAACAAACTGATAATCATAAATAAAATGCCAAATAAGCAATTCTGAAAATCAAAGAAAATTGAGAAAATTGAATTTAAGAAAGCAATTGAAATGACCAATAAAACTATGAGCTGATTTTATGAGAAAAATAAATAAAAATAAATAAACCTTTAGTTTATTTGATTTAAAAAAAAGAAGAAAAATTGCCAGTATAAAAACTAATGAAAGGATGAAATAATTATTAATGAAGAGGAAATTAATGCGATAGTTAGGAACTATTTTGCACAACTCTGCAGTAATAAATCTTACAATCTAAGTGAAAATTATGAATCTTTATAAAAGTTTAAATGGTTGAGATTTTCCAGAGGAAATAAATTATTTATATATCCCTATTTTAGAAAAAAAAGAATTGAGTAAGCCATCAATGACCTCCCTAAACATATTTTCCAGGGCCAGATGGATTTGCAAGTGAAATTTACCCATCATTTAAAGAACAATTAGTTTCAATACTATATAATCTATTCAGAAAAACAGGCAAAGAAGTATCCCTATCAAATTCCTTTTATCATATGAATATGGTGCTGATAACCTAAAGGAGGAAGAGCCTAAACAGAGAAAGGAAATCATAGACTAATTTCCCTAATTGATGCAATATTTTAAATAAAATATTAGGAAAGAAAATTAATTAATTTATCATGAGTATAATGTACTATGGCCACTTTCAATTACACCAGAATTTCAGGTCTGTTCCAATATCAAGAAAATTATCAACATAATTGACCATATCAATAACTGAAATAGCAGAAATCATATAATTATCTCAATGGATGCAGAAGAGGCTTGTGACAAAATACAGTCCTCATTCTTATTACAGAAAACAAAACAAAACTAGTAAACATAGAAATAAATGAAGTTTTCTTAAAAAGGATAAACAACATCTATTTAAAACCATCAGCAAAAATCACATATGATGGGGATAAGCTAGAAGCATTCCAAATAAGATCAGGGGTGAAACAAGGAGGCCCATTATCACTACTATTATTCAGTACTGTATGAGAAATGTTAGCTTTAGTAATTATGGAAAAAAAAAGAAATTGAAGGAATTAGAATAGCCAGTGAGAAAACAAATCACTATTTGCATATGGTGTGATGGAATATCCTAGAGAAGCCTAGATAATAAACTAAAAAATAGTACTTCATATAAGTAGCAACTTTAGTTAAGTAAAAACAAGACAAAACAAAACAAAACAAAACAAAACTAAGCTCACACAAATCATCAGCATTTTGATATACTAACAAAACCCAGTAGCAAGAGAGCAAAGGAGAAATTGCATTTACAATATCTGCTTATGTATCTGTAAATGTTTTGCTGCATTTTTTTTTCATTTTTCTCATGGCTTCTTCCATTCACTATAATTCTTTTATGGAACATCTCTGGTGTGTAAATGTATTTAATAGAAATGTATGTGCAGATATTATATAAGATTGCATGCCATCTTGGAGTTTGATGGGGAGAAAATAGGGAGAAAATTTTAAACTTATGGAAGTTAATCTTTAAAACTGAATCATTTACAATATCTAAATACAATATTTAGGAGTTTATGTGCCCAGGATATAAACCCAGGAACTATATGAAAACAATTACAAAAGAGTTTTTGCACTAATAAAGTCATATCTAAACAGTTGGAAAAATATCAATTGCTCATGGACTGACAGGTAGTATAAAGAAAAATTACTATTTTACCAAAATTAATTTACTCATTTACTTCCATAACAGTCAAATTATCAAAAATTGTTTTATAGATACAAAAAATAATAAGAAAATTCATCTGGGAGAACCAAAGGTCCAGAATGTCAAAGCAAAATTAATGAAAAAAAAATCAAAGAAAGTTGGCCTAGCTATACTACATTTAAAATTATACTGTAAAGTGACAAATGCAAAAACTAATTGGAACTAACTAAGAAATAGGGTAGTAGATAAGTGAATAGGTTAGTTTGGTATAGACGACATAACAGAAAATGACTACATTAAACTAATATTTGATAAATTCAAAGACTCCAGCTTCTGGGATAAAAACTCACTATTTGACAAAATGTGCTAGAAAATCTGGAAAACAATATAGCAGAAAATAGCCATAGGTCCACATCTAATACTGTGTACCAAGGTAACGTCAAAGTTGGTAATGACTTTGTAGTGACAATGCAATATTCACAGTGCTTATGGTGACCATCGATATTCCCGCACAGTTCTGAATCACAAAATACAAGACCCTCCACAATGAAGACAGAACCAATAAATTTATTGAGCCTTCAGAAAGTGAAATCCATCATAGTATCAAAAATCTATTCATAGTAACAATGAAAAGAACAACACCATCCCCAAGCCTTCCCCCTGCTAGGCTGCCCACAAACCAGTTCCACTAAACAAATCAAAAGTAAGCTTCCTTAAAGAAAATTACAAACAAACTCCTTCACTCATGCTAGCCAGTAGCCTGTTTGTTTTCATACTTCCTGGCTATGACTCCTTTCTAACCAATTTCCTCCCAGTTCTGCTCTAGCTCTGCCTGTACCTGTTCCATCAATTCAGCAAGCTCATCCTACCACAAACTCCATGTGACTCAGACTTCTATGTGACCCAGGAAGGTCACATGGGCCTATTAATGGATGGGAAAGAAGAAAATTACATTAACAATACGCAAAAATGCATTATCAAAACAGACAGATATAAGGGATGACTACATAAACCAACTAAGAGAAGGAAAGGCGTAGTTTACTGGTCACATCTATGGAGAAAGAAAAATAAATTATGATCAAATAAGAAATACAGAACATTATGAAATGTAAAATGGATGATTTTAGGTAAATTAAATAAAAAAATATTTGCACAAAAAAAAATGCAACCAAGATTTGGTTACCCATTTTTACTGCAGTGTTTCTGATAAAGACTTCATTTCTAAAATATATGAAGTAGTGAGCCAATTTGCAATAACACAAGTTATTCCCCAATTGATGAGTAATAACAGAATATGAACAAGCAATTTTCAGATGAAAAAATTAATTCTTGCTGTAATAATACAAAAATTCTCTAAATTGCCGGGTTTTTTCCTGAAATTAATTTCTTTAAGTTTTCAACATTAACTTCCATAAGTTTAAAATTTTCTCCCCATTTTCTCCCCATCCAACCCAAGATGGCATTCAATCTTTTATGATATCTGCACACACATTTCTATTAAATACATTTACACAACAGTGATGTTGATAAAAGAATTATAGTGAATGGAAGAAACCAAGAGAAAAATTAAAAAAAAAAATGCAGCAAAACATAACAAAAAAGAAAACAGTCTGCTTCATTCTATGTTTTGGCTCCATAGTTATTTCTCTGGATGTAGATACCATTTTGCATCATCAGCATTTTGGAAATGTTTTAGGTCCATGCATTGCTGAGAAATCTATCAGAATCAGTCTCCTCACACTGTGGGTGTTAATGTGTATAATATTCTCCTGATTCTGCTCACTTCACTCAGCACTAGTTCGTATAAGTTATTCAAGGTTTTCATGAAGTCTAACTGCTGAACATTTCTTATAGGGAAATAACATTCCATTATATTCATATACAACAACTTGTTCAGTCATTCCCCAAATGATGCACATCCCCTCAATTTCCAGTTCTTGACCACCACAAAAAGATGTACCACAAACATTTTTGTAGATGTGGGTCCTTTTCCCATCTTTATTATCTCTTTGGGATATCACCATAGAAGTGATACTGCTGGGTAAAACTGTATGTATATTTTTGATAGCCCTTTGGGCATAGTTCCAAATTGCTCTCCAGAATGGTGAGATTATTTTACAGTTCCATCAGCAATGCATTAGTATTCCACCTCTCTTGCATCTTCTCCAACAATTATCATTTTCCTGTGTTGCCTGTTTGCCTATCAGATAGGTGTGATGTGATACCTCAGAGTTGTTTTGATTTGCATCTCTTTAATGAATAGTGATTCAGAACATTTTTTCTTACAACTATAGATATATTTAATTTCTTCCTCTGAAAACTGTCTGTTCATATCTTTTGACCATTTGTCAATTGAGGAAAGACTTATATCCTTATAAATTTGACTCATTTCTCCATATATTTTAGAAATGACATCTTTTGGGCTTAGCCAAGATGGCAGAGTAGAAAGATGAACCTATTCTAGCTCTCTCCATATATCCCATAAGATACCTGTAAAAAAATGAATCTAAACAAATTCTAGAGCAGCAGAAATCACAAAACAATAGAGGGAAAGAGATTCCCAGCCCAAGATAGCCTGGAAATTCAGCAGGAAAGGTCTATCCCACTGGACTCAGAGTAGAACCCAGCAGACACAGACAGATCTGCCACAGAGAGGACTGAAGCAAGTTTCTGGATGTGTAATCACAAGCAGCAGTTGCAGTTCCCAGATTTCTCAACCCACAAATGCCAAAAACAGTTTCAAAGTTAAGTAAGAAAGCTCTTTCACTTGGGTGAGAGGGGTGTACAATTTGGCCACAGGCCTGGCCCAAGGGCAGCAGCTTCCACTTTTGGAACCCTTACCCTAAAGACCCTGGGAAAATCAAATAGCTGATCTAGGTCTCAGTGCTGAGTGGTGGGCCTTGGTGATAAGAAAGGCTGGCATCGTGTAGCTGGTGGTAGCAGTGGAGAAGGAATTCTACTCACAGATTCTGGGCAGAAAAGAGTGCTTGTGTTTGGTCACAAACCAGGGCACAGGACAGGAGAGGAGAAAAATCCTCTCCCTTGATTGTGCCACCTTGGAGGAACTGAGTCCATAGAGTATACATTCCACTTTCCAAAGGACTGAAACTCAAGTAATTGGCTGGAAAAATGCCCAAAACAGGGGAAAAAAAGACTCTAAAAGTTTACTTTCTTGGTGAAAAGGTATTTTCTCCCATCCTTTCAGATGAGGGAGAACAAAGGATTCTATCAGAGGAAGATATAAAAGTCAAGGTTTGTACATCCTAAATCTCCAAAAAATATGCAGTGGTCTCAGGCCTTAGAAGAGTTCAAAAAGGATTTTAAAAATTGAGTAAGAGAGGTAGAGGAAAAATTGGGAAGACAAATGAGAGGGATGCAACAAAATCATGAAAAGTGAGTCAACAGTTTGCTAAAGGAGATCAAAATAAATACTGAAGAAAATAACATCTTTATAAATAGACTAACCCAAATGGCAAATGAGTTCCAAAAAGCTAATGAGGAGAAGAATGCTTTAAAAAGCAGAACTAACCAAATGGAAAAGGAGATTCAAAAGCTCACTGAAGAAAATAGTTCTTTTAAAATTAGAATGAAACAGATGGAAGCTAATGATTTTATGAGAAACCAAGAAATAACAAAAGCAAACAAAAAGATGAAAAAATAGAAGACAATATGAAATATCTCATTAAAAAAAACTGACCCTGAAAATAGACTCGGGAAAGATAATAAAAAAAAAATATTGGTGTATCCGAAAACTAGGACAAAAAAAGAGCCTAGACCTCATCTTCCAAGAAATTATCAAAGAAAACTGCTCTGATCTTCTAGAACCAGATGGTAAAATAGAAATTGAAAAAAATTCAGATTGTCTCCTGAAAGAGATACAAAAGGAAAACTTCTAGGAATATTGTACTCAAATTCCAGAGTTCCCAGGTCAAGGAGAAAATATTGCAAACAGCTAGAAAGAAACAATTCAAATACTGTGAATATAAAATCAAGATAACACAGAATTTAGCAGTTTCTACACTAACATGTCAAAGGACATGGCATATGATATTACAGAGCTGAAAGGAGTTGGGATTAAAACTAAGAATCACCTACACAGCAAAATGAGTATAACATATTATGGGAATAATGGAATTTCAATGAAATAAAGGAGTTCCAAGCATTCTTGTTGAAAAGACAAAAACTGAATAGAAAATTTGACTTCAAATATAATCAAGAGAAACATGAAATGAAAAACAGGAAATAGAAGCCTTAAACATCATGAAAATTGAACTTTTTACATTCCTACATGGAGAGACATTATTTGTAACTCATGTGACCTTTTTCAGTTTTAGGGTAGTTAGAAGGAATACACACACACACACACACACACACACACACACACACACATATATATATATATATATACATATATACATGCATATGTATATGTAGGTATGTATGAGTATATATGTGTATATTATATAAGTCTAGGTATGTATATCTACATGTGTGTATGTTTATATGTGTATTTACACAGAAGGCACAGCATGAACTGAATGTGAAAGAAGAACACCTAAAAAATTAAAATTTACTGTTGAATGAAATGTACTCTATGTAAGAGAAAAGAAGGAAAAGGAGAAGTAGAACCCAGAAAATCATCTCACATAAAGGAGGGAAGAAAGAGCTTTCACAATGGAGGGGAAGAGGGGGGAGATGAAAGGAAATAATTGAGTCTTACTCTCATGGGATTTGGCTTAAGAAGAGAATAACACACCCTCCATTGGATATGGAAATCTATTTTACCCTGTAGGAAGGCAAGGGGGATGGGAATAGGACAGGGAAGATAGTAGTAGAAGGAAAAGCAAATTGGGGAAAGGGATAATCAGAAGCAAGCATTATTGTGGGAATGATAGGTCTAGGGAGGGAATGGAATAAATTAGGGGTAGGATAGGACAAAGGGAAAGCTGGTTAGTCTTTTACAAAATAAATATTGTGGAAGTGCATTGCATTGTTGCACATGTATGACCAATGTGGTTGGATATGGAAGAAGAGAGAGAATATGGAACTCAAAGGTTTAAGAATTAATGTTAAAAATTGTTTTAGCATGTGACTGGGAATTAAGCTATACAGGTAATGGAGTATAGAAATCTGTTTTGCCCTGTAGTACAATAGAGGGGAGAGGGGATGGAAGAAGGGTGGATAATAAAAGAGACAATAAACTGGAGGAAGAGGTGGATGGGGTGCTTGTTGTACTGGAGTGGAGTATAGGGAGATATAGGGAGAAAATTTTGAATTAAAATTCCTGTGAAAATGAACGTTAACTGAAAAATAAATAAATTATATTTAAAAAAATAGGAAATTGGGCCTTTATCACAGACACAAGTTGTAAAAATTCTTTCCTAGTTTTCTCCTTCCCTCCTAGTCTTGGTTGCATTGGCTTTCTTTGTGCAAAAACTTTTCAATGCAATGAAATCAAAATTATCCCTTTTATATTTCATAATGTTCTCTAACTCCAGTCTGGTCATAAATTCCCCCATTCTCCATAAATCTGACAAACTATTTCTTGCTTCCCTAATTTATTTGTGGTATCAGTTTTAATATGCATCTCATGTATCCATTCTGGTATATGGTGGCAGACGTTGTTCTATGCCCAGTTTCTGTCACACGGTTATCCAGTTTTCCTAGCAGTTTATGTCAAATAGTGAATTCTTATCCCAGAAGCTGGGGTCCTTGGGTTTATCAAATAGATTGCTATAATCATTGACTACTATGTCTTTGTATCTAATCTATTCCTCTGATCTACCCCTCTATTTCTTTTTTTTAATTTTCATTTATTTATTTATTTAATTAATTTTCTTACATTCATTTTCACAAATTTTTGGGTTCCAAATTTTCTCCCCTTTTATCCCCTCCCCCCCACCCCAATACCCCAAGCAATCTAATTTTCCCTATCTCCAATCTGCCCTCTCTTCTGTCGTCTCTCCCTTCTCTTGTTCCCATCTTCTCTTTTCTCCTGTAGGGCCAGATGACTTTCTATTCCTCCTTAACTGTATGTCTTCTTTCCTAGTTGCAACAACAATACTAAACAGTTGTTCCTAAAACCTTGAGTTCCAAATTCTCCCCATCCCTCCCTCCCCACCCATTCCCTTTGGGACAGCAGGCAATTCGATATAGGCCATATCTGTGTAGTTTTGCCAATGACCTCCCTGATAGTCTTGTTGTGTAAGACTAACTGGATTACCATCCCTCCTAACCTGCCCCTCCTTGTTTCTCTTCTGTCTTTTGATCCTGTCCCTCCCCAAGTGTTGACTTCAAATTGCTCCCTCCTCCCTTTGCCCTCCCTTCCATCACCCCCCTTGCAATATTTCTTTCTCCCCCACTTTCTTATACTGTAAGATAGGTTTTCATACCAAAATGAGTGTGCATTTCACTCCTTCGTTTAGTCAAATGTGATGAGGGTAAAGCTTCTTGTTTTTGTTTTTTTTTTCTCAGCTCTCCTCTTTTTCCCTCCACTAAGAAAAACTCCTACCTGTCTCTTAAATGACATATAGTTACCCCCTTTTCTTTCCCTCTCTTTCCTCCCCCTACATTTCTCTCTCACCATTTACCCTAGTTTCTTTTAAGGTATGGTCCCATCCTATTCAGTTCAATCTGTGCTCTCTATCTCTGTATGTGTGTGCATGTGTGTATGTGTGTGCATGCGTGTACATGTGTGTGTGTGGTCCCACCAACTACCCAGATACTGAAAAGTTTTAAGAGTTAGAAATATTGTCTTTCCCTGTATGAGTGTAAACAGTTCACTTCTGGTAAGTTCCTTAAGACTTCTCTTTGCTGTTTACTTTTTCATGCTTCTTCTCATTCTTGTGTTTGAAAGTCAAATTTTCTTTTCAGCTCTGGTTTTTTCATCAAGAATGATTGAAAGTCCTCTGTTTCATTGAAAGACCATATTTTCCCTTGAAGTATTATACTCAGTTTATCTGGGTAGGTGATTCTTGGTTTGAGTCCTAGTTCCTTTGCCTTCTGGAATATCCTATTCCACGCCCTTCGATCCCTTAATGTAGAAGCTGCTAGATCTTGGGTTATCCTGGTTGTATTTCCACAATACTGGAATTGTTTCTTTCTAGCTGCTTGTAAGATTTTTTCCTTGAGCTGGGAGTTCTGGAATTTGGCCACAATGCTCCTAGGAGTTTCTCTTTTTGGATCTCTTTCAGGTGGTGATCGATGGATTCTTTCAATACTTATTTTGCCCTCTGGTTCTAGAATGTCAGGGCAGTTTTCCTTGATAATTTCATGGAAGATGATGTCTAGGCTCTTTTTTTGATCATGACTTTCAGGTAGTCCCATAATTTTTAAATTGTCTCTCCTGGATCTATTTTCCAGGTCAGTTGTTTTTCCCATGAGATATTTCACATTCTCTTCCATTTTTTCGTTCTTTTGGTTTTGTTTGGTGATTTCTTGGTTTCTCATAAAGTCATTAGACTCCATCTGTTCCATTCTAATTTTGAGAGAACTATTAAATTCAGTGAGCTTTTGAGCCTCTTTTTCCATTTGGCTCATTCTGCTTTTGAAAGCATTCTTCTCCTCATTGGCTTTTTGAACCTCCTTTGCCAATTGGGTGAGCCTATTTTTCAAGATGTTAATTTCCTCAGCATTTTTTTGGGTCTCCTTTACCAAGGTATTGACCCGGTTTTCATACTTTTGTTGCATCTCTGACATTTCTCTTCCCAGTTTTTCCTCCACCTGTCTAACTTGCTTTTCAAAATCCTTTTTGAGCTCTTCCAGGGCCTGAGCCCACCCACCACCCCACTGGGGTGTCTGGGGTACTGAGGCCCCACCCTCCATTTCTTTCCCTGATGGCAAGGATACGTCCTCATCATCAGATCCGAAGGTCGGGATCATTTGCATTTGTTGGAAAAAACTCTCTAAAGTCTTATTTTTCTTCCCTTTTCTAGGCATTTTCCCAGCCAGTTACTTGACTTCTGAGATTCCTTTACACCCCCACCTGGATCCGCCCAGCTAGTGCTTGGCCTCTGAGATTTAAATGGGCTTTCCTCCTGCCGGCTGTCAATCAGTGAGCTTTAGTTCAGGTGCTGGGGTGGGGCCAGGGCCGCCTCCGAGACTCTGATCCCTCGGGGGCTTTATGCAGAGACTTTCAGGAATGGAGCGGGTGGGGGCAGGGTGGGGGGCCCGCCTCCCAAACCCCGCTCCCCTGGGGGCTTTAAGCAGAAGCCTTCAGTAACAGAGCGGGGTGGGGGCAGGGCCGTCTCCCAGGCTCAACTCTGTCAGGTCCTATGCAGGAATCTTCCATAATGAAGATCCTGCCTGCCGCTGGGGTATTCCTGGGTTCCGGTCTGCTGCCGCCTCAGCCACCGCCCACACCTCTGCCTCCGCTGCTTCCTCCCGAGGGGGCCCGAGTCACGGAGACACCCTGCTTCCCCTCTCCTCCAGCCCGGCCTCTCTCACTGACCTGCTTCTGTGGGCGGAGGGACTTTCCCGGCTGCCGCAGCTTCCGTCTCTGAAGCCTGCTCGGATCAGCTTCTCTGGGGTTGCGGCCAAGGCAGCGTTGGGGATGGGGTCCACTTTCCAGGGCACGCCGGACTCTGGGGATGGGTCTCCAGTGCTTCCTGGAACGGAAATCTCTTCACCTCTGCTTCTGCACACCTTGTATTGACCCAGAAGTTATGGGGGACTCTTTTTACATTAAATCTATGGGCTTTTGGTTTTGGAGCTCGTAAACGTGTGTCCTTCTACTCCGCCATCTTGGCTCCCCCCCTACCCCTCTATTTCTTAACGAGTACCAAGTTGTTTTGATGATGGCTGCTTTATAATATAATTCATTCTGGTAGGCAAGGCCACCTTCCCTAGCATTTCTTTTTCATTAATTCCCTTGATATTCTCTTGTCCTTTTTTTCTACCAGATGAATTCTGATATTACTTTTTCAAGGTTTATAAAATACTTTCTGACAGTATAATTGGTATAGCACTGAATAAATAAATTAATTTAGGCTGAATTGTGATTTTTATTATGTTAGCTCAGTCTACCCATGAGCAACTGATGTTTTCCCAATTATTTAGATCTGACTTTGCATGAAAAATATTTTCTAATTGTGTTCATGTAGTCCCTATGTTTGTTCTGACAGGTATTGTCCTAAATATTTTATAATGTTTACAACAACTTTAAATTGAATTTCTTTATCTCTTGCTGTTCAGTTTTATTAGTAATACATAAAAATGTAGATGCTTTATGTGGTTTCATTTTATATCCTACAACTTTATTAAAGTTATTATTTCATTTAGTTTTTTTACTTGATTCTCTAGGATTCTCTTAAGTATCTGAAAATACCATCTGGAAAGACTAATAATTTAGTTTTTTTTCCCTTGGCTATTCTAATGCCTTCAATTTCTTTTTTCTTCTCTTACTACTAAAGATTACATTTCTACTACTATATTGAATAACAGTGGTGATAATGGACATCCTTGTTTCACCCCTGATCTTACTGGAAGTGCATTTAGTTTATCACCATTACATATAATGCCTGCTGATGGATTCAAGAGGATTCATTCAGAGGATGAAGGGAGAAAAAATGGATAATTTTGGTTGCATGACATTTAAAAAAATTCACAAAGCAAATGCAGACAAAATTACAAGAAAAGTAGAAAAGGAAAAAAAGATTACAGCAAGTTTATTTTTTTTTCTGATAAAGGCCACATTTCTCAACTATACGGGAACTAAATAAAATTTTAAGAAATGAGAGTCATTCCCAAATTGGTAGAGGGAGAGAAATCAAGTTTTTTAAAAAAGGAATGTTAAGAAAAATGAAGAAATTAATAAGTTGCAGTAGAAGTTTAATATCCAGAATGACAGTGAACTTGATGATTTGTAGCTATGCAATCATGATCAGCCCCCAATTGTGGTATTGCTTCCTGTTTGGAGGCTACATTTCAGAAGCAACACCTGCATCATTTCATATTGAGCTGTTTGAAGCTAGAGACTTTTTGTCCATTTTTGCATTACCACAGTTTAGCAAAGCATTTGCTATAGAGTAGATAATTTAAAAAAGATATGTTTATTTACTGACCAACTGCAACATGGTGCATATGAATAGAAAGATCACTCAGATGGGAAGAGATGAAACCATGCCATAAGAAGATATTTTAAAGGAAATGGTGATTTTTATCCTGGAGAAAACGAAAAGACAGACAAAACATTATAGCTGTCTTCTGGCATCTTAAGGTTGCCCTGCAGAAGGCAGATTAGTAAGTAACATTTCTATATTACTTTGTAGTTTAAAAACATACTCCATACATTATTTTATTTGGTCCTCACAACGCCTTCATGTGATAGATGCTGTAAGACCAGAACAGTTATGCCTGTTTCTTGATGACCAATTCAGACCCACATATATAAGTAAAAAGTAATCACCCCAAATGTAGGGCATTACTTTCTTGGAATTAGAGTTTGTGGGAGGGAACATGGTAAAGTTGAAACAGTGCCGAACATGGAGTCCTGAAACTAGGACTCAAATCACAGCTCCGCCATTTAATACTTGCAAGATGTTAGTCAAATGACAATGACTTTAGCATCAGTTTCTTCATAGTTTAGAGGAAGGGGTTGGATTAAATGACTTATAAATTCCCTTCCAAATGATTGATTCTATGACCTTGTTCACAAATAGAGGAGGCAGTTTTTGTCATTTCCTGTAATTAAAGGGATTCAGGTGGAAAATGGAGGAACACTTCCATTCTGTCTGGTATGTTCAGGCATTGATTGTCTCAAATCATCTTTGAGGTATTGCTTTTATGGATTTATTTTACAAATTTATAACAATGAATATTAGAGTTGAGTCTCACAACCTTCATTCATTAATATTAATAATAATTACTAATAAATACTATACAAAGTCATCGCGAAAATACGAGATAACGTATAAAAATGCTTCATAAATCATCAACACTTTACAAATATTAGCTATTAGTGCAGTTGTTCTTCTCATTACTGTTGTCATTGATGTTGCTGTTATGACCTAAAAGTGAGTAGAGACCATACTGTATCCATTCTTAGTGCAGCCCATAAGAAAGGAGAACGTCATGCTGAAGTGAACAAATGTTTTCTTCTGCAATCTTTTGCTTTCAGAGGTTGACTTGATTTGCCCCAGCTGCACATACCAAAGCACATACCACTCCCTTTACTTTCTGCTGGAGAAGATTAGTAATTAAATTTATTGCTGATTAGCAATAAATAATATTTATTTAATAATAGCTGAATTATATGAAATGTTAGAGATCACTGTATAGGCAATACCCTATTGTCACTTTAGGGCACTACAATATACTAGTAGATTTAAAGTGATTAAATAAAGGTTGATTGATATTGGTTCAGTGGCTCAACCTTGCTCATCTGAGAATAAAAACCTGGGAGAATCTATAGTATTGACTCAGAGATAACTTCAACATACTCGATGAAATGCTTCAATTTAGACAGAAACTAACATTGTCAGAAGTCGTAAGGCAAAGAATTTTTCCTTTCCTTTTCTTTTTTTTGTTTGAATTCATAATTAAGTTACAAGAACAAGTGGCGTGCAGGGCTGTTAAAGTTAGTGAGTTTTACAAAGCCAGAGGATTTGATGAGGTATACAATATTTTCCCTCAAGGCTAAAAATGCAATTATGAAAAAGTTCTGAACTGAAAAACAGTATTGTCAGCTATTTCCACGAAAGATAAAAGATCACTTAAAGGTAAAGAGGCTAAAGCTCAAATGGAGACAAAATTAAACAGAAACTACCCACAGACAGTGAACCAGCAACAAATTAGAATTAACATTAAAATATTGTATTTTAATGAGAATATCAAATCTAATTTTCCAGTACAATGTGGAATCATTAAATCTATATCTCTGAAGAGTTCATTCTGAAGAACAAAGATTAATGCAGAGTGTATGGATCAGGGAAAGAAAAAAACATTACTTTTCTGGTAACAATACATGAGCATTCACTGAATAAGACTTTGGTTTTAGAAGTTAATGTTCAAATAGAAAATTCACTCATACAATTATCTTGAATTGAATCACTAAAATACCTCTTTTTGCAAGTCAACAAAGCTATATATTATAGTTCAAGGCAGATAGATGGTGCAGATAGGGCACCAGAGCAGGAGTCAGGAGGACCTGAGTTCAAATCTCACCTCAGACACTTGACACTCACTAACTGTGTGACCTTGGGCAAGTCACTTAACCCCAACTGCCTCAGCCTGGGTCATCTCCAGTCATCCTGATGAATATCTGGTCATTGGATTCAGATGGCTCTGGAGGAGAAGTGAGGCTAGGGACCTACACAGCCCTCCCTCATTCAAAACAAAGTCATGTGCAAGTCATGTCACTATTTCTCTGAGGGCATGGTCTTCAGCAATGCAGGATAAACACACCTCTATATTATAGTTCAATTAGACATTGGTCACATTCTATTCTAGAAAAAGATAAAGCAGGTTTGGGGAGTGAGGAAAGAAATAAAACACTGAAAATTTCCTAGAGAGCAAATTGGATACCTCTTGGTCCATTCAGTTAGAAATTATTTCCCCTTTTATATGTGATTTTGTGTGCACCCACAAAAATACTCTACCCCCTACATACATGTGTATATATGTGTGTGTATGTGTGTGTGTGAGTATAGAAAGATGGGGGGAGAGTTAGTTTTTACCCCTCATGAAGAAAATAAATTCAGTCTCAGTGACTATTAAATATTAAACAATAGACAAGCATATCAGTTCTCTAGCTCTATGTACCCTTGCACTATAGTATAAAAGGGCAGCTAGGTGGCACAGTAGATAGAACACTAGGCTTGGAGATAGGAAGGCACAGCTTCATGAATTCAGATTCACTCTCAGATACTAGACATGTAATCCTGGGCAAGTCATTTACCCCTGTTTGTCTTAGTTCCTTATCTGTAAAAATGAACTAAAGGCCAAGATGGCATAGTAGAAGCAGGACCTGCCTGAGCTCTTCCTCCAAGACACCTGTAAAATGACTCTAAACAAATTCAAGAGCAGTAGAAGCCACAAAATAACAGAACAAAATAGATCAAGACAATCTGGAAGACTGACTGTTCACAACAGAGCCCAGAACAGCATGGTCTGTGCCTGAATAGACAGGACTGAAACAGAGCACTGAGTCATTACAAGGAAGTTTCCAAACTTCTCAACTCACAAATGCCAAAGACATCTTCAAAGGGCAGTGGGAAAACCTCTCATCCAGCTGAGAGAGAAATGTGGTCTGGCCCCAGCCCCAGGGCAGTAGTAGCAACTATTGCAGTGGCCAGATGTTTCTGGAACTCTTGGCCAACAGATGATGGAGGAATATTTAAAAATAATATTTAGTGTTGAGAGGAATGTACTGGGAGAAAAAGAAAAGGAGAGGTAGAATGTAATAAATCATCTTACTTAAAAGAGGCAAGAAAGAGCTATTACAATATTAGGGAAGAGGGGGGAGGTGAGAGGGAACAACTGAGTCATTGAGTTTCTCTTGGGTATCAGAATCTATCTTACTTTCCAGGAAGGAAGGGGTGAAGGGGACAGGAGATACAGAATAATAGAAGGAAAAGCAGATTGGAGGAAGGTGTAATCAGAAGCAAACACTATTGTGCAGGGACAGGTCAAGGGAGAGAATGGTACAAATGAAGGGCAGTACAGGATAGAGGGAAATGTGGTTAATCTTTCACAACATGACTGTTACAGAAGTGCTTTGCATGGCTACACATGTATGACCTATATTGAATTGCTTGCTTTCTCAGAGAGGGTAAGTGGGGAGGGAAGAAGGGAGAGGATGTGGAATTCAAAGTTCAAAAATGAATGTTAAAAATCACTTTTAATCACGTAACTTGGAAATAAGATATACAGGCAATAGAGTATAGAAATCTTTCTTGTTGTACAGGAAAGTAGAGGGGAGGGGGATGAGAGAAGACTGGTTGTGATAGAAGGAAGGACAGATTGGGGGAACAGGTAAATGGGGTACATGTTGTCCTGGGGTGAGATGTGGGGATGTATGGGGAGAAAATTTGGAATTCAAAATCTTGTGGAAGCAGCATACCTGGGGACTGCTTCTGTGAGTGTACAATGTGGAATCATAGGTCTAGTTGTATAGTATAATGAACTCTTTTTTATTCAGTATCAAACTAAACATGTTCAGTCAAGTAAAGCATAATATTCATAGGAACATCCTTAAGTAAAATATATCATTCAATATACATCCATCCGTATATCTATCTATCTGTCTATCTATCGATCATAACACTCAGTATGTCATATTATACATAACATATATTTTAGTAGCAGACCCCAAAATTCATTTTTATACAGTCAGGGGGTCCCAAGCTAGGGTCTGCTCTGGAATAACATATCCTTAAAGGATAGTAGAAAACATCACAACATTCACCCCTAGATCACAGCAAGGACAATCTCTCCAATCAATACCAAGTATCCAATAAAAGTCCTCTTTCATCTTAACTGGAGGTTGACCTCCAAATCCCATGGTCCTTTCTCTGTGGGTTGGCCACTCCCAACTCTTGCCTAGATTCACAAATAGGCAACTTTGCACTCCTGCTCCATATCTCAGCTCCTGGGGACTTCTCCCCACCAAGTTCTCCCAGGTAGCTTCTGACTCTGGGAAAACAAAGCCCAACACAAAAACAATACTGACACACACACACTACCATCATTGTCACATCAATTCACCTCCAATTTCCAGAGTCTCTGTGTTAACAGCTCAGTTCACTTTGACAGCTCTCAAAAGGGGCCTAAACTAAGCCTCCTTCCCATTAGCAGGTTTCTGCCTACAGCTCTATTCTCTTTCAAAATTTGGAGGTTCCTTCAGGAAGTCTGCCATCAGAAGTCTACTCTCTGCTCTCAGAGGTCTCTTCTATATTCTCAGAGATCTTCCTCTCCACTCTCAGCTCTCTTCTTCTCAATTCCTGCTCACATCTTCAATGCTGACTGTCTTCAATGTCTGCTCTTTCAATACCAATTTTCTTTATATACAGTTCTATTCAGCATCTGATTGTCTAGAGCCCACATGTTGAGCACCAGATTCACTAGGATCCACATGCTCATATCTTATTGGTTAGAGCCTTCTTGCATGGCTGATTGGCTAAAACTTAATCCAGAAAACATAGCAAAGATCCTAACTTTGCCTGTGGTTACAGAGGCATGGAGAGGGCTGAGGAGAAGAGGGTGGGAGAGAATTTGGAACTCAAAATTTTTAAATGCATGTTGAAATTTGTTTTCACATGCAATTGGAGAAAATTAAACAAATAATTTTGTAAAATAAAAAGAAAAGAATACATTAAAAATAAACTGAAGAAAGAAATGGTAAACTACTCCATTAACTTTGCCAAGAAGGTACCAAATAGGGTCACTAAAAGTCAGACGTGACTGAAGCATGACTAAATCATGATATAAAGGAGAATATGAACTCCTACCCCCACAAAGGTGACTTTTCTTTGAGATCTCCCCTTTATTCTCTACTTATCATGCATATACGTAATCTTTTGTGTATTATCATTTAATACCAGGCGAATTAATGTCAACAAATTAGAGCTCTTCTCCGAGTGTGAACAGTTTGTTGCTAACTTGGAGGGAAAGCTGAGCCAACACACAGTTGGCAACAGTGAAGCATAAAAGGAGTGGGCAACTTTCAGAGATTTGGTGTACAGAACTGCACTTGCTCATCTGAGTCACAACACACAAAGAAACCAAGGCTGGTTTTATGAAAATGATGAGGAAATCCAGAAGGTGCTAAATGAAAAACAAGAACTCCACAGGATTTATAGCAGGATATTTCATCCATCCCTAAGAAGGCAGCATTTAATTCCATCAAAAGTAAAGTACAAGCAAAACTTAGAAGACATGCAAGATTCCTGGCTAATTAAGATGTCAGATGAAATTCAGTTTTATGCTGATGGTAACAATCCAAAGTACTTTTATGATTCCTGAAAGCTATTTATGGACCAAAAACCTATGGTGCATCACAACTACTTAGTGCTGATGGAGCCACATTGATTAGTGATAATGACATGATTCTAGGGAGATGGGTTGAACACTTCCATAGTGTTCTCAGCAGACCATCATCAATTAATGCTGAGGCCATTGACGGTTTGCCTCAGGTTGAAGTCAGTCCCTCCTTAGCTGAACTTCCAACTGAAGAAGAAGTTTTAAGGGCCATTAGTCTCCTTCATGTGGCAAAGCACCTGGTGCTGATTCTATTCTAGCTGAGATTTACAGGGTAGGGGGACCACTGCTCATATGAAAGCTGACTGAAATAATCCAGGTTATATGACAACAGGAGGTTATCACCCAGAAATTCAAGGATACCTCCATTGTGCATCTCTGTAAAGGTAAAGGGAATAGATTGTCCTGAGACAATCTCAGAGGTGTCTCTCTCTTAGTCATTGCTGGCGTGATTCTTGCTAGAGTCTTCCTTAATAGGCTGATCTTTCACATGGAAGATGTTCATATAACTGATAGCCAGTGCAGCTTCAGAAAGGGCTGAGGAATAGTCTATATGGTGTCTCTGCCTCGCAACTATAGGAGAAATTCCAGGAATGGAACAGAATTCTTTACACAATGTTCGTAGATCTGACCAAGGCCTTTGACACTGGTAATGATAAGCGCTTATGGAAAAGTATGTCAAAATCTGATGCCCAGAGAAGTTCATCAGTATTGTACATCAATTTCATGAGGGTATGTTTGTCTGGGTTCTAAATAGTGGTCAATGCTCTCATGCCTTCTCAGTCCCCAATTGAGTGAAACATGGCTGTGTGCTTGTGCTCAGTCTTTTTTAGCATGATGTTTTTGACCATGTTGTCACATGCTTTCAATGAGACTGAATATGGCACCAAGGTCAGCTACCATACTGATCCTAAGTTCTTCAATTTGAAAAGGCTACATGCCAAGACCAAAGCGGAGGGAGTGTTGGTGAATGATTTTCTGTTTGCAGATGATTGTGCACTCAATGCAACCTCTGGAGCTGACATGCAACAAATTATGGCTCAATTCTCTGCTGTCTGTGCTAATTTTGGCCTAAAAATTAACACCAAGCAAACACAGGTGCTCACTCAGCCACCACTACATTATTCATACATAGAACCATCAGTTACAGTAATTGGAGAAGTTTTGAATGTTCTGAATAAGTTCACTTACCTTGGTAGTGTACTTTCCAGGGAGGTGCACATTGACAATGAGGTTGATTCATTCATTGCTAGAATCAGTTCAGTGTTTGGAAGTATCTGAAGAAAAATATGGGAGAAAAGAGGTATTAGAATGACTAGCAAACTGAAGGTCTACAGAGCTGTTGTGCTGACCTCATTGTTGTATGCCTGCAAAATGGGCAGTCTACTAGTACCATGCCAGGAAATTGAATGGCTTCCATTTGAACTGTATTAGGAAGATTCTGAATATCACCTGGGAGGATTAGGTACCAAACAGAGAGGTCCTTGCTCTAACTAAACTGTCAAGCATTCAAACTATGCTTCAGAGAGTGCAACTCCAATGGGCTGGCCATGTTGTTTGAATGCAAAATGTACATTTGCCAAAAAGACTGTTTTTTGGAGAACTCGCATGGGAAAGGCAATCACATCGTGGTCAAAAGAAACCATAAAAGGATACTCTCAAGGTCTCATTCAAGAACTTTGGATTTGATTGCATGATATGGGAGACACTGGCTCAGGACCACTCTGCATGATATGTCCACTTCAGAAAGGGTACTGTGCTCTATGAACAAAGCAGAATGACAAAGGAAACGTAGAATGCGCAGATTTGGAGTAATCACTCCATATGTTTGCATGGTTTTTCTGTGCCCAATCTGTGGTACAGCATTTCAGAAATGATGTGGTACAGCATACACATTGAAATTTCTTTTTATCATGGAGATGTCATTTTGGTACTCCTCGAGAACAAAGGTCAACAACCAATCTTTCACATTAGAAAATGATTTATTTAAGGACAAGTACCCAGATTTGCTTTTTTTCCCTTTACTTTGTGTCTTTCTTTGTATCCCCAATATTTAACATAATACTAGACATATAAGAAGTCATTGATGTTTGATGAGACAACTTTGTTTTTCACTTTATTTGGATTAAGTAAGGTTTCATTGAAGAAATGGACATATGAATGGCAAGTAAAAGATTAAAAAGGACCTCAAGGGAAAAATGAGAGACTAGAACTCTTTTTAGACATGAATGAGCAGCAGCAGAAAAGGAACTAAGATTGTGTTAGCAATCAGTTCCTTGGAAAGACTTGGATAGTCTTTGGCAATCATTGTATCCAAGGTGAATTTATCTAGTGGGTTCAACAATGAGATGGCAGGTACACAGGGATTCACTTCTGTTGTGTTTCTTTGTAATTCGGTTCCTGTATGTATGAGGCAATATTATCATGGAATTTTTTTCCATGAAGGTAATTGGTCACTTCTAGTGTCAATAATTTAAATAGGCTAATTAAGTTTGAATTTTGAGTCAGTTTGGCTTCTTTATAGAATACAACATATGAGAATTTAGGTTGTAGAAAGGTCATTGATATGTAATTTAAAGATCTTGAAAAAAGTTTCCCAAAACTGGCATGGTTTTGTGTTATTTCATTAGATAAATGGCAGGAAAAATAAACCACAGAGGGTTTGTTCATATACCTTCTGCAGGTGTTTGTGGAGCGTTTTGTCCCATCATCTCGCGATGAATCAGATACAGAAATAACTAAGCCTGAAATTCAGAGATGATGCTTTCTCTGAGAATCTGTTTCATTACAAGTACATCTTTTGAGAGTCAGTGTGTAAAGGAAAGAAGATAGGATGATATCAGGGGATAGAAAATTTCACTGGCACTTTGAGTGATGTATGATAAAATTCAAAGGATAGGTCGCAGCCAACCTGTAAAGATTCATGAATACTAGGATCAGAGATTTATTCTTTATTTAGTACACAGTGGGGAATCATTGGAGGTTTCTGAGAAAGGGAATTGATATGATCAGAGTGATTCTTTATATAAGAGAAATGGGAGACAGGAAGGGAAACAGAGGTTGAGTCAGAAAAATGGAAACAGAAAGGGAGGGATGGGGGGAGAGAGAGAGGAAGGGGGGGGAGAGAGAGAGAGAGAGAGAGAGAGAGAGAGAGAGAGAGAGAGAGAGAGAGAGAGAGATGGAGGGAGAGAAGTGAGAAGACTGTTGTAAAGTGAGCTATGAAAGGTTAAACTGATGTGGTTACAGTGGAAATAGAGAGGAGAGGAGAGATATGTGATAATTTTCAGAAATAGAATCTTGGATATTCATGTGATGAGGAGAATAAGTGTGGGGATGTTGAATTAACAAAAAAGAAATTTTCAGAAAGCAAATTTATCTCCTATTTAGAATAAAGTAGTTTATGCCAGAAAATTCACATTTTCCCTTATATTTGATAAATCTAAGGAAACACTTTGAAGTCTGATAAAAAAAAAGTAGCATATAACCAATAGAAACCACAGAATAAATATATAAACTGCCATTCAGATGCACATAAATGGAATTTTACCAGTCCAATGTATATATTACTTGGAAGAAAGTTAAAGAATGCCAAGCTTTGTGAGCTTCAGACTGTTGAGTTTTACAATGTAAAGTCAAGGGGAGTGAGCCATACATAAATTGCTTTCTTTCTGCATTTCCCCAAAAGTCACGATTTCTCTTGCATTACCATCTGTTCTGATTTCAATTATGGTTCTTACCCTAAAAGGTGAATCTAAGTGTAAAGATGACACAATTATCCAAATCTAGCATTTACTTCTTATACTTCTCAGAGGGTTAGGGACAAGAGGAACAGATTTTCAAATCTGTATGTTTGAGTACATATTTTTATCAAGTATAAGAAAGAATATTGATGAGAATAATAATTTTAAATGTCATCTTATATGACATAATCTATATGAATTGATTATATTTACCAGATAACAAATTGATGAATGATCCCAGCTTTACATTTATTTTAGTGTACAACAACATGTTCATGTCTACAATGTAGAAACTGAAATAGAAATTTGATGACTGGCCAATATTTTGATCAGTGTGGAGAGGTCTCCTAAGGGGACTAGATTTGTCAGTATAGATCACATTTATTATTATCCTTAATATCACCTTAATTCTGTACTTAATGGAAGGGATAGCAATGCATAGGGGAAGAGGAACAGTAGTAAAATAATACAGTACAATTTGGAACACTTACCTTTGAAGAATATACAGATATGAAAATTTACATTCTCTCTCTCTCTCTTTCTCTCTCTCTCTCTCTCTCTCTCTCTCTCTCTCTCTCTCTGTCTCTCTCTCTCCCTCTTTTTCTCTTTGTGCGTATGATCTGATAAGGAGATTGACTAGTGAAATTATAGAATTATGCTTGATAGGTCCCTGTGAAGTGGGACTAAGATTTGGGTTAAGGATCTTCAAATCTCATATGAGTTGCATTAGTTATATATTTTCATAATTTAAATTATGTTTGTTTTTTATGTGATAGGGGAAATCTAGGGTGTGCAAATGCTTTCTCCTAGCACATAATTTAGATTCATCTTGAGTTAAAACAGAAAATAATGAGATTCTTATAAATCTCAAATGAAAATAATCCTCATGATTTTATATTTATAATATTCACACACACACACCACAAAATTGCTGCTCTCTAAATAATACATTACTATTTAAAACTAAACTATTTATCAGTGTAAGGTCAAATCATACATCACATTTTACCCTTCATATTTTACCTCAGTGAGAATCTGTCTCCATCATTTATAGACATAAGAAAAACTGGAGTGATTCTTGACCAAGAATCTAGTACAGCATGATGGACAAAACTTGACCAAGCTCCTAAGTTCATCTATAAATTAGCTTTCTAGCATGCTACCAAGAAGGACCTATGAGACAGTTAGGAAAACATGCCTTGGCATTTAATTCTCATCCTTTTCCTTTGTTCAGAACTTTGTGAGCTTCAAAGTATCTGAATGGTTTTGGATTTCCCATCCTCCCATTAGTGTTCCAGTGGTGTTCTCAGATCAGTTGGTGATAGTGTCTACATTAAGAAACAATGAAACATGGACACTCATCTGCCGTGCTCAGAGGGAACTTCTTGAGGTTGCAAAAAATGTAAGAAAAGGACTTTGAAAAAACAGGAATTGTGTTATCACTTTGCCTCATAGGTCCACTAAGATTGAGCCCATTTTCTCCTGGAGTCTGTATGTACTTGTGATAAAATGTATCACAGATGTTTGGAGAATATTTTTACCAACTCATCTTACAATACCATCTTACAAAGTATTTCTTTTTTGAAACAACTTACTAATACAGTATTTATTTGTCTTCCCCCTGTCAAACCCTGAACCCATGGCTTTCCCCAGGGCCACCTGGTAAGAAGGATGTGGTGGTATACATAGGTTGGAAGAGACATGGAAGGGCCAGGTGGATGTGAAGGAAGATTCAGAAAAGTTGGGGGAATAGAATGGACTCCATCACATGGCGATGAAGATTAGGAAGGCCATCATCAGGCAAAAGAGCTCCATGGCCTCAGATAGGGCAAAGCCCAGGATGGCTTAAGGAAAGAACTGATGCTTCAAGGATATGTTCCTGACATAACCAACTATGAGACTACAAATGCAGTCCCAATGCCAGCTCCAGAGTCAGATACCCCCACGGTGGCAACATCAGCCCCAGTGGACTTGACTGTTTTGTCAATGTCCCTTGAGACAATGCTAGTTTGGAATCCACATCTGGGTACAAGAGAGATCAAGTGACCTGATATTGCCAAAATGCTGAGGTTCTCTGTCTGGCCATTTTAGCACCACTGCAGATAACGGTCTACTCAGCAGCTGAGAGCTGCTCCTCACAAGGGCAGGGGTATAGCTGAACTTGGCACCGGTGCACATTCTCAAGGGGTGAGAGGAAAACCTGAACAGCTGCTTGCAGAGCAGAGGAGACAGAGAGGGGGCGGGAACAGATGCGGAAAACATTTCTAAAACTGCTAAAGACTGGCTGACAAAATTGATTCTCATTTAGTTTTTGGAAAAGGGAAAGGAGAAAAATTAAAAGCAATATGACATTATGCTTGAGCATTTATGTGGGAATAGGAGTTGGGATAGCATCTTCAACTCTCATATGGACTCTATGAGTTATATATTTTAATAATTTTAAATTGCATTTGATTTTTAAGGAATGGGGGTATCCACAATGTGCAAATGCCTTTTTTTTAGCACTGATTTAGTCACAACATGAACTAAAATAGGAAGTAATGAGACTCCCAAAATCACAAAGGAAAATTAGCATCATAATTTTCTATTTATAAAGTATCTGTACCCAGATTCAATATATTTTCTTCAACCTAAATTACTTTATTTTTATCAGCTCTTCCCAAGCCCCAGACATAATTACAGTTGCCTATAAGATGTTGCCATTTGGATAATCTTTTGGGACATTATCTTTTTTTAATGGAACTTTTTTTCTTTGAAGACTGTTTCCTCTGACTAGTATATTTCTCAGTAGTACAACCATTCCCTCAGACTCCTTTGCTGTTTTTTTTGAACAAAAAACTCTGTGGTTACCTTTGCCACTTTAATGTATTAAGTTTCCCAGTCAATTGCTTACAAACTCCCATTGATTCTACCTCTGAAAAATTATTACTGTTTTATGCTCATCCCAGTTCTCATTCTTACAACCCTAGCTGGTATGAACCTTGATTACTTGGACAATTGGATTATGGGATGTTATTATTCCTAACAGTTGTGTCAATTCCAGGCATTCTTCATCTCTAATTTGTCTCTTGTACCACTGCCAGAGTAATCTTTTCAATGTCATTTTTACATTCAAAAATATTTGTAATGGATTCCTATTAGCTTTGGTAATATAGTTTACACTTTATAGATTAATATTCATTCCTTGTCTCCTTATGATTTAGTAATAAGATCCATTTCCAATTTTCTCTTAATATACTTCTTCATGTTCCTGTGCTGTCAGGCTGCTCATCTCTTAAGCTCTTCTGCTTTTCTACCTTGACCTACACTTGATCCTTGACTTAAATTGTTCTTTTTTCTCTTAAATCTATCCCTATCCTTTAAAACTAAACAGAAATGTCACCTCCATAAAGTCAATATATACAAACTTCAATATACTTTGACCAGAATCACGTAGAATAATTAACTCCTGTAGTCATCATTGAAACTTTGGAATTGACTTCAAGTCCATTGTGCCTTCTGATTACATGATGAGATGATTCTCAAAAAATGTGGGGAGAACAACTTCCACATCTAATATTTTTATATTTTATAGCTTGTGCATGGGGGGACTTATTTTTAATTACTGTCAGGGATCTTTGAGTCCATGTAATTGAATATCAGTGGAATATGTAGCATTATCCACATGGCTCAGGTGATTACATGGCTCTTCTTTATAGTTCAGAAAATATAAAAATATGTTAAAAGAAATAATTGATAAAGGAGGTCAGAGCTAAACAAAGTACAGAAGAGTTTTGGTGATAAAATTTGATCAAACTTCTACTGAGTTTCTTTAAAAATTATTCATATTATTTATATTGCTATATAAATAATATTTCATATTATTTATCCATATTATTATTATCAAAGCTATAAGAAGTTATTAAAATGGGTGCAAACTCTAATGAACAGAAGAAATAGTTTTTCACATATTTTACTAGAAGTTATAACCAATACTATTTAAAGAAATCACCTGATTATGAAAAACATTATACGTGTACATATTATGCATGTGTGTATAACTCTATGTTGTGCTTACAGCTACACACATACACACTTAAATATGAATATGGACACAAATATTAACATATTTGTATGAGTATATACATGCAAATACATATATATGTACATACACATATATGTATGTACATATATGTGTACATACAGAAAGCAAAAGTGTTTTTTAGTGGTACTTCTCTTTTGTCTATGTTCTCATTATTTTATTGTGGAAATGTTTAAGGATATTTACTGAGGCTTACCTATTCCCCAGACCTATCCAACTCACAACACTGACCTAAGATGGGAGTTAGTGCAAGATAGGCATCAAGCAAATGGCAACAAGAGAAGTAGCAGAGGCAGTGGAATAGGAGGAGAAGAGGAAACATTTATCAGGCAAGTGAAAGCACAACCTTGAACACAGTCTCCCCTAAACCTTTGAGACCACCTAGGAACCTTATCTCAAGAGCCTTGAGAATCGAATTACTATCAACCAGTTTCTCAAAGACATAATTCTGGAAAACTGCACTGTGGAAATGCACCAGGCCAAATTCCCTTTCAATTACTAGTTTAGTGGTTATAGCTACGAAAGAACAAGAAAAAAACGTTTTTGCCACCTAACTCCTCGATACCACCAGATGATTCAAAATCATAAACAGATATGATTTTTATTAGTGAAAATAACCATAAAGAAGAAATATTAGTATCTGTTCTCTGCTGCATCCTAAGGACCATAGGGCCTTTCCATCTGACTTAAATACTGAAAACTTCCTTAGGTGTTGTCTCCCCTGTGAGAATGTTAGTCCTTAAGAGTAAGGGCTCCCTTATTATTCTATTTATATCGACATCACTTAGCCCAGTGCTTTTCTTAAAGAGTGCTTTTTCATTTGCACATGTAATAAAGTAGCTCACTTACGTTAGTCATAGACATGCTTATGCCTTCAGCTTTTATATGTTCTAAGCACAAAGAAAAGGGAGACAAGCTGCACACTTAAGGTATGTCTGCTCTTCTTGGCTAGACTCCTTGAGAAAACCATCTACAATGGCTGCCTTCACTTTTCCTCCCTCAGTTGTTGATCCTTTGGAATCTGGCTTTTGCTGCCATCATTGGACTAACACTGCTATTCCCAAGGTCACTAATCATTTCATTATTGTCAAATCACATGTTTTTCCTTTTCCCTAAGTAATGACCCTTGTTTAACTTTCTGAAGCATTTGATAATTCCCCTCTCCTCTTCTTTTAGATCCTCTCTTGCATTTCATGACTCATCCTCCCTGTCTGATCACTCCTTTGCAGCCACCTTTTCTGATTCTTCATTCAGATCACAAACCCTCTCAATGGGTGATCCTTGAGCTCTGTATTCTCCTTGTTCTCTGTATATTCTATCTTACATGATAATCTCATCAGTTCACATGAATTCAAATATTATCTATATACAAGTGATTCCTAGATTTATCCTTAACCTAGCTCCTGAGCTCCACTCTCAAATCATCAACTACTACTTGTGTATCTCAAACTGAATGTTCAACGGACATCTCAAGTTCAACATGCACAAAACTGAATCTTTCCCCCCAACTTTCCTCCATCCCTATTCCTTTCAAGAACACTATCATACTCTCAGTTACATAGGCTTTCAATTTGTCATACTCAATTGCTCTCATACTCCATATATCCAATTTGTTCCCATTTATAATTTTCTTTGCTACACATCAGAAATGTTGTATGTCCTTGTCTAAATACCTGCACAGTCACTCTCCTTCCCTGTAATACTCTCCTTGTCTTAAATATCTTCACACTCCTATCCATCCTCCACTAAGCTGTCAAAGTGAATTTCCTAAAGGATAAGTCTGATTGTGTCCCTCCATGTTCACTAATATCTAGTGGATGCCTTTTACTCTCAAGACCAATACAAAACCCTCTGCTGAGAATTTAAAGCGCTTCATAACCTAGCTTCTTCCTTTCATTCTAGTCTTCTTTACACTTTACTCCTGAGCTTAGTTTATGATCCAGCAAAACTGCTTCTAGTTAAACCTAGCTCATTTGCCTACTCTGTACCTTTCTATTACTTGTCCCTCATGTTTAGAATGTTTACACTTCTCCTGTCTCCTTCAAGACCAGACTTAATCCCATTGTCCTCAGGCCTTTCTCAAACACCTTAAACTGCCTCTCCCCACACACGCACCACTAGTGCTTTCTTTTTGAGATTACTTCCCAGAGACTCTATGTTTATCGTATGTATACATATTTGTTTACACGTCCTCTCTACATTAACATGTTATCTCCTTGAGGGTAGAAGAGTATTTGTTTTTCCACGTATACTCAGTTCTTAACATAGTTCCTGAAACATAGAAAAATCACAAAACATAAATGTTTATTGACTGACTAATAATAGTTATGATATTTGCCAAATGGAATTCTGATGCTACTCTGTTAATGTAACTTTGCTTTCCTGATCAGTGCTGAGCGAAGGACAGCTCCAGAAAAAAACAAAAACAATCAAGTAGATTTTATAAATGATACACAAAAAATGAGAAAACTACCTCATGAAACAAAAGCTTAAAAAGGTAAAAAGTCGAAGCCCACCATGCAACCTTATTAATATCTTGAATATCATTAGCACAGGTTTTTAGAAACCATATTTTTTCTAACATTTGTACTAAAAATGAGTATGAAATAAGGATACCAACCTTTGGACAAACATAGTTGAGAGCAAGTAGTACAAATAGCATGACAGTAGTTCATTCTTTAGAAAAAGATTGAAAAAACTTACAGAAAAAAAGGGGTTCAGATGTTATTTGTTCTTATTATGATTTAGGGCTCTGATTAGGGTGCCATAGTTTCAATTATAACTTTTCTTTTCCTTAGAACATTATGAAGTATTATTCTCTTAGGCATCCTTTTAGGTACCTGCCCTTTGGCAAAAGGGGAATAGCTATTTGGAAACTGGAAGGGGGAAATAATGTTTTTAATCTAATTTTATTTATTTAAAATATTTAATAGGTGGCATGTGGTTGCATAAATGGGCATGGGTATAGGGATAGACAAATCACCTGATAATGAAAAGATAAAATTTCCTAGATGAAAAGTTGAGTACATATTACATGAACATTTAAAAATACAATGGATCACATTAATTGGAAAAATTCTTAAATTACTACTGTACTAAGTTACTGAGATAAGCTAGATTTTCTTTTATATTCCTTTAAGAAAATTATGACTGACCTTTTCCTGTTAAGTATTTGAAAATCACTTGATGAAGAGATGAATGAAGAGCATTTACAATGCATTTTATTTTAATATCTGATGGTTAATTTATTCCAGAAGTACCCAGTCTATAGTTAGCAAAATTCAATTCTCTGTTGTCTGTTATTCAAAACTATATATTGTGCAATTATTGCTTACAGGTTTGAAAGGATTTAGAGCTGGAACGGACCTTAAGTAGCATCAAGTGTATCTAGCCTAGGAAAGTGAGAACCAGAGAATTTACATAATTTTTTCCAAGATTCTACAACCACTTAGTAGAAGTGTTGTGACCTGGAAACATCTCTGAATTTCAGTTTAATATATTTTTCCCTGGTATATAGTATATTGGATCGTATCATACTATTCATGTATTTTAATCCATAGTCTCCTCAGAACTACCCTTCCTTGGTTCTCTTCTTGTCTGGCTACTAAGTCAATTGTATTGTCTTGAAAACCCATTCCACTGTTTTTACTTTCTATAATTATTTTTGAACTAACAAAGACCATTTTTTTTCTTCTGACCTCTTTCCCTGCTTCCTCATTAAGAAAGCAGGAAACATAAAACCTCTGATAGAACTGAGCAAAACTAATCCCCATTTTGGTCATATCTAAATATGCACACATGCATACACATGCATGTATGTCTATTTTGCACATATATGCTTATGTGTGCATGTATACCTGCACATATACATATCTCATAATTAAAGCATGCATGTTTATTATGCATATAGCATTTGTACATATACAAACATTTTAAACATGCATGTATATCTCTATATGTAGTTATACACACATACATGTATATGTGTATAGCACAATCTACATTCTGAATCCATCAACTCTTTATTAGGAGTTGGAAACATGTTTCATCATAAGTCCTTTGAAATTTTTGTTGGTCATGGTGCTGATCTTTCAAAGTTGTTCTTAACAATATCATTGTTATTTCATAATTTGTTCTCCTAGTTCTGCTCACTTGATTACATTTCAATTCATGAAAGTATTCCTAGGTTTCTCTGAAACTACCCCTTCTATTCCTTTTTTAAAATAATGAAATAAATAATTAAAGCTTTAAAATATTTAAATTATTCATTTTCAGTTTTCAACATTCACTTCCATAAGATTTTGAATTCCAAATTTTCTCTCAATCTTTCCCCTCCCCCATCCCAAGAAAACATGCACCCCAAACAGCCCTTTCCCCAATCTGCCCTCCCTTCCATCACCCTTCTTCTCCATGCCCCTCACCTCAATTTTCCTATAGGGAAAGATAGATTTCTATACCCCATTGCCTGTACATCTCATTTTCCAGGTGTATGCAAAAATAGTTTTAAAGATTTGTTTTTAAAGTGTTGAATTCTATTTTCTGTCCCTTCCTCTCTCTTCACCCACCCTCAGTGAGAAAGCAAGCAATATGATATAGGTCATACATACATAGCCATACAAAATTATTCCATAACCATCATGTTGTGAAAGACTAACCACATTTCCCTCTGTCTGTCCAGTCTCCATTTATTCCATTTTCTCTCTTGATCTGTCCCCTACAAAAGTGTTTGCTTCTAATTACCCCTTCCCTCAATCTGTTGTCCCTCCTATTATCCTCCCTCTCCTATTCCCTTTTCTCGTGATTTCCTGCATTGCAATATAGATTTCCATACCCAATTGAATGTGCGTTATTCTCTCCTTAAGCCACATCTGATGA
Source organism: Bettongia penicillata ogilbyi (assembly GCA_023548195.1). Lineage (NCBI taxonomy): Eukaryota > Metazoa > Chordata > Mammalia > Diprotodontia > Potoroidae > Bettongia > Bettongia penicillata. The sequence goes on from JAJHZJ010000008.1 coordinate 8,908,875, forward strand.
GAGTAAGGATTACTTAATCTGTCGTCTCTCCTCTCTTCCCCTCCATTGTGAAAGCTCTTTCTTGTCTCTTTTATGTGAGATGTTTTACCACGTTCTACCTCTCCCTTTTTTTTTTCTCCAAAAGCACTCCTTTCTTTAGGTATCCTCCCATCGTATTCAACTCACCTTGTGCCCTATGCATGTCTGTCTGTATGTATGTATATACACGTGTGTATGTAATATATGTATATATTCACACACATACATACACACATATACACATCTACATGAATGTTCACACACAAAATATATATACATATATATACACACATATATATACACGCATATTTCTTCAAGCTGTTATAATACTGAGACAGGTCTCATGAGTTACACATATCATCTTTTCCATGTAACAGTGTAAGCAGTTCAACTCTAATGAATCCCTCTTTCCTTTTACCTTTTCATATTTCTCTTGATTCTTATATTTGAAAGTCAAATTTTCTGTTGAACTCTAGTCTATTCAACAAGAATACTTGGAATTCCTTTATTTCATTGAAATTCCACTTATTCTCCTGAAATATTATACTCAGGCTTTCTGTGTTGGTGACTCTTGCATTTAATCCTACATCCTTTTGCCTCTAGAGTATCATATTCCAAGTCATATGATCCCTTAGTGTAGAAGCTGCCAAATCCTGTGTTGCCCTGATTGTTTTCCCACAATACTTGGACTGTTTCTTTCTGGTTGCTTGTAATATTTTTTCCTTCACCTGGGAAATTTGGAATTTGACTACAACATTCCTAGGAGTTTCCCTTTGGGGATATCTTTCAGGAAGTGGTGGGAGGATTATTTCCATTTTTACTTTACCCTCTGCTTCTGGAATATCATGGGAATTTTCCTCAATAATTTCTTTGAAGAGATGATGTCTAGGCTCTTTTTTTTTTTGATCTTTGCTTTCAGGTTGACCAATCATTTTTAATTATCTCTCCTGGATCTCTTTTTCAGGTCAATTGTTTTTCCAATGAGATATTTCATATTGTGTTGTATTTTTTCACTCTTTTGATTTTCTTTTATTATTTCTTCATTTCTCATGAAGTCATTCTAATTTCGAAGAAATTATTTTCTTCAGTGAAAGTTTGGACCTCCTTTTCCATTTGCCCAGTTCTGCTTTTAAGACATTGTTCTTCTCATTGTCTTTTTGAACTACCATTTGGACTAGTCTATTTTTAATTTTTCCAATTTATTTATTTATTTTTAGTTTTCAACATTCATTTTCACAAGATTATGAGTTTCAAATTTTCTGCCCATTTCTCCCCTCACCCCACCCCAAAACACCAAGCATTCTGATTTCCCCTTCCCCCAATCTACCCTCCCACTTTTCACACCTATCCCTTCCCTTATGTCCATCTTCTCTCTTCTCTTGTAGGGCAAGATAGACTTCTATACACCCTTGTCTGTATTTCTTATTTGCCAGTTAAATACAAAAAACAATTCTTAACATTTTTTCCTAAAACTTTTGAGTTCTAACTTCTCTCCATTTCTTCCTCACCACCACCCCCACTGAGAAGGCAAGCAATTCAATATCGGCTATATATGTGTAGTTTTGCTAAAGACTTCCATAATAATCATGTTGTGAAAAACTATATTTCTTTACATCCTATCCTGCCCCTCCATTTTTTCTATTCTTTCTTTTGAACTTGTCCCTCCCTAAAAGTGTTCCCCTTCAGACTCCTCCCTCCTCCAAGTTGCCCTCCGTTCTGCCATCCCTCTGACTCCCCTTCTCCCTTACTTTTCTTTAGTGTAAGATAGATTTTCATACAAAATAGAGTGTGCATGTTATTCTCCCCTTAAGCCAAATGTGATAAGAGCAAGCTTCACTTTTTCCCCCTCACCTTCCCCTTTTCCTCTCCATAGAAAAAGCTTGTTATTGCCTTTTTTAGGAGAGATAATTTGTCCCATTCCATTTCTCCCTTTCTCCTCCCCAATGTTCCTCTCTCACCCTTTATTTTTAGTTTTTTTACATAATTCCCTCCTTTTCAACTCACCCTGTGCCCGCTGCGTGTGTATACACACACACACACTCACACACACATGTATGTGTGTGTTTGTCTATAGTCCCTCAGACTGCCCAAATATTGAGAAAAGTTTCAAGAGTTACACACATTATCTTTCCATGTACGAATGTAAACAGTTCAACTTTAGTAAGCCCCTTATCATTTCTCTTTCCTGTTTACTTTCTCATGTTTCTCCTGATTATTGTCTTTGAAAGTCAAATTTTCTATTCAGCTCTGGTCTTTTCATCAAAAATGCTTTGTCAATGTCAAAGTTCTTTGTCAATGGTCATGGAATGACCATTTTTTTTTTCCCCTTGAAGTGTTATACTCACTTTTGCTGGGTAGGTGATTCCTGGTTTTAATCCCAATTCCTTTGACTTCTGGAATATCATATTCCAAGCCCTGCCATCCCTTAATGCAGAAGCTGCCAGATATTGTGTTATCCTGATTGTATTTCCACAATACTCGAATTGTTTCTTTCAGGCTGCTTGAAATATTTTCTCCTTGACCTGGGAACTCTGAAATTTGACTACAATTCCTAGGAGGTTTTCTTTTCATATCTATTTCAGGAGGTGATTGGTGAATTCTTTCAATATTTATTTTACCCTCTGGTTCCAGAACATCAGGGCAGTTTTCCTTGACTATTACATGAAAAAATGATGTCTAGGCTCTTTTTTTGATCATATCTTCAGCCAGTTCCATAAATTTTAAATTGTCTCTCTTGGATCTGTTTTCCAGATCAGTTGTTTTTCCAATGAGATATTTCACATTGTCTTCTATTTTTTCGTTCTTTTGACTTTGTTTTGTAATTTCTTGGTTTCTCATAAAGTCATTAGCTTTCATTTGCTCCATTCTAATTTTTAAAGAACTATTTCCTTCAATAAGCTTTTGAACCTTCTTTTCCATTTGGCTAATTCTTTTCTTTAATGCATTCTTCTCCTTATTGGCTCTTTGGGCCTCTTTTGCCATTTGATTTAGTCTGTTTTTAAAGGTGCTAGTTTCTTCAGCATTTTTTGGGTCTATTTTAGCAAGCTGTTGACTCACTTTTCATGGTTTTCTTGCATTGCTCTCATTTTTCTTCCCAAGTTTTCCTCCACCCCTCTTACTTGATTTTCAAAATCCTTTTTGATCTCTTCCATAGCCTGAGACAATTGCATATTTATTTTGCAGGTCTTGAATACAGAAGCCTGGACTTTTAGGCCTTCCTCTTATGGTATGCATTATTCCTCTTTATCTGAAAGAATGGAAGAAAATTCCTGCTCTCCAAGAAAGTAATTTCTACTTCCTTATTCTTTTCCCCTTTTGGAGGTATTTTCCCAGCCAGTTACTTAACGTTTCAGTTCTTTGTCACGAGGATGATATACTCTGGGGTGGCACAATCAAGGAAGAGGAGTTTACTCCTCTCCTAACCTATACTCTGGTCTGTGAACAGGATTCCCTCTCCAGAGCCTTCACCATGCTAGTCAGCACTCCTCCTCACCCCAGGGCTGACACTCAGGGCTGAGATCCACATTAGCTTTTCAATTCCCCCAAGGTCTTTAGGCCAGGGCTCCAGCAATGGAAACTGTTGCTGCCTGGGGCCTAGGGTAGACCCCTGCATTCCATTCTCCCCCAGGTGAAAGAGCTTTCTCACTGACCTTTGAAACTTTCTTTGGCATTTGTGAGTTGAGCAATCTGGAACCAACAGCTACTGCAGGTGGTGACTTGAAGCTCGTTCCATTCCTGTCCTTGCTGCAGCATGGTCAAGGATGGGCTACACTGTGCTTGAGTATGGTGGGATAAATCTTTCCTGTTAGCTTTCCAGACTGTGATCAACCACAAGCACTCTTTTCTGTTCTGGAACTGTGAGTAGGATTCCCTTTCCACAGCCACCACAAGGTCTGTCATGGCAGTACTCCTCCTCTCCCTATGGCCACCACTCAGGACAGTGACACAAATCAGTTTCTGTTTTCTCCCACCTTGTGTAGGTTGAGATCTCCAGAAACAGCCACCACTGTGAAAATGATATCCACTAGCCTAACTGAAGGTTGAGGCTTGGGATAGACCAGATTTCTCTCTCAGCCAGGTGAGAGAGATTTCTCACTGACTTTTAAAGCTGTCTTTGGCATTTTTTGGTTGATAGGTGGGGAAACAGTAGCTGCCATCAGTTACTCAGTGCCCTGAGTCCTGCTCCAGTCCTGTCTGTACTAGCTCAGCCCATGCTAGGCTTCACTCCACCTGGTATAACAGACCCTTCTCTTCGGCCTTCCACATTTTCTTGGTCTGGAAATCTGTTTCACTCTATCATTTTGTAGCTTCTGCTCCTCTAGAATTTGTTTAGAGTGGTTTTTTAGTTATTTTATTGTTATTTTATGAGTTTTGGGGGAACAACTCAGGTAGGTCCCTTCTTCTTTTCTGCCATCTTGACTCCACCTCTCTTTCATTATTTCTTAACGCACAATTGTATTCTATCATATTTATATACTTTCACTTGTAGAGCCATCCCTAAAGTGATGGCCCTACCCTCACTTTTCAATTCTTGGCTACCATTACAAATTGTTCTTGATTTTTTTTTTGTACATGTGCTTCTATTTTTTTCTTTTTCTTTAATTTATTCCCCTTATTTTGCTTTTAATGAACTCTCTCTTATGTTTATTTGTTTTCTAGACATATTCATTCCCTTCTCAGATTAGCCACGTGAAAAATCTATAACCAGTTAATCATCAGTCAATAAATAAACACTTATTAAATGCTTCTATGTGTCAAGTGCTGTGCTAAACATTTGGAATCTATAGCTAGAAGGGACCTCCAAATTCTTCAAAATCATCTTTATTGTCCTCCATTGTGCATTTGAGGAAATGTCAAAAGAAGTGAAATTATTTTTCCATAGGGACACAAGTGATAATCATCAGTGAAGAGATTTTAATTTAGATCTTATTATTCTAGAGTCTATGTGTTTTCCATCATGCCCATTTCTTTTTTTTATTTACTCTTTTCAAGCTCCCTAATTGGGACAACAGTAGAAAGAATTGAGATATTCTTTATCCTCGTGGTCACTTTTAGACCATTGATTGTGATTACTCAATAACTTCTCCTTTGAAATTCACCCTGAAACTCACTCAACTTCCTCAGTAACAGACACCTAGATAAAGGACTTATTATCTATATCACTGTCATCATTCTCAGTGATTCCCATGAGCACCATCTCTACTCTACTAGTTTCTTATTATTTGCAACTTTATTTCTCTTGCCACACTTTAACTTTGAGGGTCTTCAAAAGTTCCATTAACACCCATCTTTTTTTTCTCCCTCTTTTAGTTCCCTTGCAAATCATGTGTATTCTCATTGCTTTAATTATCATCTCCAGTCAGATCATTCTCACATTTATATGTGAATCCCTGATTTCTCCTATGAATTCCACTTCAACTTTTATAACTTCTAATGAGCATATTTCATTGACATCAAATTATGTAAGTACAAAATTATAATTATTTCTTCCCTAAACATAGTTTCTTTTTTAATGCCCTCATATTCCCATCTTACAACTTATGTCCAGTTTGTCTCTTGCTTTCCCATTTGTTCTGCCACTTGCTAAGGCCTTTCAATTCAACCTCCACAATATCTAATATGTATTGTTTTACCTTCACTAATACAAACCCTTACCACTTCTTTCATGGATTTTTGTAACAACTTCTTAACTTCTTTCCCTCTCTTAGGTCTCTCCATTCTCAAATCCATCCATTACACAGTGATCAAGGTAATAATCCTGATTAACAGACATGATCATGCTATAGCCTGCTCAGTAATCTTTCATGGGTCCCTATTTTGTCTAGGGAAAATGCAAAGTCCCTTCCATTATTTAAATTGCTTATAATTATGTAATGTTATATAGTGTGTATTTATATTCATATATGTTCATAATTATGTAAATAAATTGCTTTATAAATTGTTTCCAACTTAGCTTTCTAAATATTTCTCTTTTTTTCCCTTCATGCATTCTCTATTCCAGACAATCTGTGAGGCCATCGTGCACTCTCTTGTCTCCATGTTGTTGGGCAGGATGGCTATCTCTACCTAGAATTATACCCTCTTTATCTATGCCTAATGAAGTTCCTGTCTTCTTTCAAGGTTTACTTGGGGTGCTACCTTCTGCATAGAGCACTCCCTTCAATGACTATATAGGTGGTTATCTATTTCATAAAGCCCTTCCTTATCCTAACTAAAAATCAATCACTTTTCTTAAGTTTCTCTTAGAACTTTTCAAGACTTCTCTATTGCCATTACCACAGTTTGATTGTTGTCCTTTGTCTTTGAAGAGGGCCAAAATGACATCATCATGACAAAGTGAAATTTCAATGTGTTTAACTGTGGCTGATCAGACCAATATGAGTTTGGAATGCTCTATCATAGGTTGGGCACAGATAGTCTGTGTGAATATTTGCATTGGATATCCCAAATTTGCATATCCTGCATTTACTTTGTCCTGTCTTAATTCAAAACCATAGTTTACATTTCATCTTATTTGTGTATGTGTTATATAATATCTTTAATTTGTTCTAGAATAAACAGTATTTAAAAAAAAATCTTTGTTTCACTAGTGCCTTGTACATACTTCACATGATAAATGTTTGAATTGATATTGAAGTATTTTAAAGACACCGTCTCTTTCTGTGACACTGAAGGGATTAAGAAAGTAGAAGGAAATGTTGCAGCAAAACTGTTAAGGGATTTGTTTAAAATTGAGAAGGCAAAACTATTTTAAAATTGCACTTAACAAAATGTCTCATTCTTTAACTTTAATAATGAGATTCTTTCTATTCTAGTTTACCATAGTTCATTTTATGAAATATTTGTACTTTTCCTTATTTTCAATTTATTCAGAATAAATACAATTAATGTACAAAACCTATTCTGATCAAATAATTAAATTTAGATTCCCATTGTTACAAAATACAGGGTTTATTATGCCTAGAAATATCTCAACTTACTTAAATACAGTGTCCCAAAAAGTCTTAGTCTTAAATCTACAATTAGTCTTTTAGGACTCCTTGCTTGTCACACACTAATGTAAATGGATTTATAGCAAAGATACTAGCATTTCCCATACCACAGAAGTGGTAATACTCATAATAGGGATTGATGGATGTTGAATTACAATTTTTTTGTAACTTAAGTGCTGCACCGTTGAGAGTTTAGGAGATTATTTACACTTGATTACCTAAAGCAGCCACACTGAACTTGAGGGTTAAAAGGAGGAAGGAAGGAGTCTAAGAGTCACAGCTCTCTTTGATAGTCTTACTTGGTAGATGTCCCTCTTAGGTTGAGTCATATAATAGTCATATGTATAAGAATCATAGACAAGAAGAGCTAAAGTTGAAATCTTTTCTTCTTCTTTTTGAAGGTCTATTGTGTGAGTCAGAAGTGCACTTGTTCTGCTTGAGACCAGATTCCTTAAATTGTGGCTAATTAGAGGGGGCAGCCAGAAGACAGCACATTTCAGTTCCAGATAAGAAAAGACTGCTAAGCAATTATAGGTGCCCCAAAATGGAATGAGCTTTTCCAGTGGAGGCTGAGTATACACTTTTCAAAGATTCTGTGGAGTGAGGGGAGATGCATGTTCAGGTGAGACTTCAGCCAGTGACCTCTTATTTCCATTACAATGATGAGATTTTATGACTCTATTTTACTATAATCATTATAGGATCTGCATTTTAAATTGATGTAACCTTTTTCCATAGTGCTGGTATTCATCTTTTGTGCTTCCTTCTTTCATTCCCCATAAGTAGTATATAGGCAGGAACACAAACACACACACATGTGTTTGTGCATGTAAGTATGTGGGTTTATACAAATGTGTATACGCATGCGCACACACACACATATATATATATACACATATGTGCACAATACAGATATACATATATGCACTTTTATGTGTCTGAATTCATACATACATATATACACACACGCACATATATTTGGAGAGTTCTTTGTAAATTAAACGTGTGCTTTATAGACAGGAATAAGAAATGGTGATTGCTGCTAATTTCAGTAAATTAGGAAGAGCCTATAGGGAAAACCGACTGGTAATGATGAAATGCAATCATGTATGCAACAATATTGATTTCCTAACATAAAACTGAATGGATAAAAAAGACAGTCTTAAAAAAACTTACTCATTTTTATTATGAGGATAGAGCACATGCTAGTTTGAGCACAGAAAGAAAACAAAGTCCATTGATTATTACAACTGCAACTGACATTTTTTATGTGCAATTCTCCATTGTTCTTAATAGTTCATATCCTCAGGGGGAGATAGTAGAAGAGAATTCATGGACAGTATCATAACTAAGATACTTTTATCTTGCACACAAATGAATATATTAAATATTTAGGTAGGAGGGTATAAAGAAAAGAAAATACGGTCAAACAGATCATGAGATTACAAGTCCCAAGCCTTCAAATACTATTGCAAACATGGCATATTCACTTACACTGTGATGCACTACCCCTGTACCCTTGCATCACTGATCAATACCTGTCTTTCTTCCAGAGGAAAGTGAGCTGAATAAACAGATAAAGGGTTGTGTTCAAGAATGTTTTACAGTGAATTCTACTTCACCAGCAAGTCTTTAAAGAAATGTTTCATCAGAATTTAGTCCTGTATTGAATGAGATAGATTTTAATTATTTTGTTCGTTTAGATAGTTTAAAGTCTAAAGACTATCAATGCATCTCAGCAATTCAGTCTCTAACTAATATTTTAAAGAGCTGACTGAGGCAGAGAAAAATGTGATTGGCCCACAGTCATACAACCAATAAATATATGCTCCAGGAATTGAATCCAGGTCTTGTCAGTTCCTTAATATGCTCTGAGTCTCTTGATAGTAACAAATTCAAATGCTTGAATAGGTACCAAAAAAAAAAATTCTCAAATTTTGAATGTAATGTTCTTAGGATGTCTCAACCTGACTCACTTGTGAGAGGGACAAAAATAGCTGGAGTTGTACTTCTTTCAGTTCAGGAAGAGTAAAGTAACATGAAAACACAATTGAAGAAGGAAGTTTTATTTTTTTTCATGGAGTAAGTAGGAGTAAAAAAAGAGAGAGAGAGATTCTGCAAAACAGAAGGGAATAAAAACACAGAAGATGGGGTAACTGTTTCCCCCAGGGCCAGGTGCAGTCCACAGGCCTCACCAGTGTTAACATTGGTAGTTCCTTAAACTTTCTTAAACCTTTGCTTCTATCAAAGTTAGAGAAAAAAGGTGTGGACCTGGGTTTTACTGTGGACACTGGCTCACATGGCTAGACTGCTGAGCAAAACTAAAAATAAAGCAAACAAAAGCTAAAGAAAAACTGAGTGACTTTGTCTCCATTTTTCTCAGAAAAATGGGTTGTCATAGTCTTTTCTTTTGTTAGATTGCACCGACTAATCTAATAACTTATTATAAATGCCTTTCTTTGACCCAGCCCGGTGATTTTCCTTATTTCTCTGTCTCAAGATTATGAGACAACTCTATGTCACATATAGGGAAGATTAACTTTTCCTGATGCATATCTAGCTGGGATCACAACTTTGACCACTGTGAAAATTGTTTTGGTCTCTCTTTAACTGAGAGCCTAATTATGAGCTGTCCATATGTTTCATTGCAATACTTCCAAGGGTAGAATTGCTACTAACTGGCCCTTTAAATCTATTTCATAAGACCAAGAGTAGGAACTCCAAGGTTCTGTTGTCATATATGATACTTGTTCATTTACCCCACATAGAATCGAATGGATCACAAGCATTCCCTATGAACCCTATATGATCCAGTAAACATTCAAGAACTGCTTTAAGGAGAGCCATCAGGACAGCCTTTTCTTAATTTCTCACAGGACTGTGCTCCTTTGAACTTCTCCATCCGGTCTACTTCATGGGATATCTTCTCCTCCTTTCTCCCTTTTACCCTCCAACCTGTATTCAAGTTCTTTTTATGTATTGTTTTCCCTTTTAGAATGTTAACTCTTTGAAGAGGGGGATTGTCTTTTCTTTTTCCATGTATTTATGTTCCTAGACTTAGGTATTTAGTCCAGTGTCTGGCATATAGTAAGAACTTAGTAAATATAGGTTCACTGATTGCCTGTTTGCTGGGCTTCATTAATTCATCACCCCGAAGCCAAGGTGGTCATCACCCTTTACGAATCCAGTTATGCTGCTTTTTAAATTAGAGCTCTGCAGTCTGATGTCTCTGTGTTCCCTCTTCCAGTTCATACCTATTCAGATTCCTAAATGGTATAGAAGTTTTTGTTTAACAGGAATTCTCACAGGAGGAATTGAAGAATTTTGTTGGAGGACATAGAAATAAGATTTCTTACTTTAAAAGAACATTGGCATCCAAGAGACTTAAGTTCAAATCTGGCTTCAGACACCTATTAAATGCTTGATCCTACACATGCTATTATAATCACTTTAATTATCATAATGTTAGCACCTCACCCCCAGTATTTTCATAAAGATCAAATGATAAAAAATTTGCAAAATACAGCAAAGTTTGCAGTGCTACATAAATGCTTGTGATTTATTATTATTATCGCTATTACTAATTACTCAGTTTTGAAAAGAGATTTAAAAACATAGCCATTTCTTTTCTAGGCATAGTAATTGCCAAAGAGTGGTAGCAAAAATGCAGTTTGGCTATTCTTTTTTTTTTTTCCTTTTTTCCCATTAATAGTATTTTGGTTTTTTATTGAACTAAAGATAGTTTTCAAAATTCGCTTTTGTAATATTTTGAATTCCAAATATTTTTGCCTTCTCCTCCCCAAGAAAGAAAACAATCTGATATACCTTATAAGTATTGTGATGACAATCAAAAATAGGATCTTTTGCTGCTTTTGGTTTAGTATAATCAGGTGACTCTGATTGAATCTTGCTTTTATCAATCAAGAGTATTTACAAGGAGTAAAGTACAGAAACAAGAGTTTCTTTAGCTAGAACCAGTATATGTATTTACATTGTTAATGTTATTAAAGATCTTCCCCACCCATTAATGGGTCTACCCTTTAAGGGGAGTTTTATTAGAGAAGATTTAAAGGAACACCCACAGCTTTTGTTAATAAGGCATTGGTTCTCAAGGGTTGGGATGCCCTCTGGCTCTAAAAAAAGTATCAATGTTCTGAGAGTGAGGTTTTACTTATTATTAATATTTACTTATTAGCCAATATGATAGGCACAATGTGGCACTTCAGAGTTGTTTTAATTGGCATTCCTCTAATCAATGATGACTTAGAGCTTTTTTGTCACAAGAAAATAAAAAGCCTTAATTTCTTCACGTGAAAATTTCCTGTTCATATCCTTTAACCAATTATCAGTTGAGGAATGCCTTGTATTCTTATAAATTTGAATGCAGCCTTTATTAGAAATACTAGCTGTAAAAAAAATGTTTCCCAGCTTTCTGCTTTCCTTTTAATATTGGTTTCATCGGTATTACTTGTGCAAAAACTTATTGGTTTAATGTATTCACGATTATTCATTTTGCATTCTATAATGTTCTCTATCTTTTGGTTCTTCATGAATTCTTCTGTTCTCCATAAATCTAACAAGTCAACTATTCCTTGCCCTCCCAAATTATTTATAGTATCAACCTTTGCATCTAAATCATGTACCCATTTTGACTGTATTTTGGTATATGGTGTAAGGTGATGGTCTATGCCCAGTTTCTGCCACACTATTTTCCAGTTTTCCAAAGATTTTTTATCAAATAATGAGTTCATAATCTCAGAAGCTGTGACCTTTGAGTTTATCAAAGAGTAGACTGTAGGAATTTACTCTTTGATAAGCCCACTATTGTGTCTTGTGAACCTAACATATTCAAGTAGCCAGTACCAAATAGTTTTGATGACTGCCTCTTTATAATACAGTTTTAGATCTGGTATGTCTAGTCTACCTTCTTTTGCATTTTTTCATGAATTTCATTGATATTCTTGATCTATTGTACTTCTAGATGAATTCTATTATTATGTTTTCTAACTCCATAAATTGATATTTTTAATAGTTTCATTGGTATGGAACTGAATAAATTACTTTAGAATAGAATTACCATTTTTATTATATTAACTCTGTTTACTTATGAGCAATTTATATTTTTTCCCAATTGTGTAGAACTGACTTTACATGTGTGAAAAGTGCTTTGGAACTATGTTCATGTAGTTCCTCAGTTTGTCTTGTCAGGTAAACTTTCAAATACTTTATATTGTCTGAAGTTATTATAAATGGAATTTCCCTTTCTTTCCTATCTGATGGATTTTTTTTTTAGTATTATATAGAAATGCCAATGATTTATGTGGGTATATTTTGTATCCTACAAATTTGCTGGTTGTTAATAATTTCAAGTAATTTTTTAGATGATTTTCTAAGTATACTGTCATATCATCTTACAAAGAGTGATAGCTTTGTTTCTTCTTTGCCTATTCTAATTGCTTCAATTTCCTTTTCTTCTCTTATTGCTAAAGCTAACATTTCTAGTAAAATATTGAATAATAGTGGGGATAATAGTCATCCTTGCTTCACAACTGATCTGATTGAGAACTAGGTTATCCCCATTACATATAATGTTTATTGATGATTTTAGATAGATGTTAATAGCGCTTTAAGAAAAATCTCCATTCATGTCTATGTGCTCCAGTGTTTTAAATAGGAATGGGGACTGCATTCTGTCAAAAGCTTTTTTCTACATCTATTAATGCAATCATATGACTTCCCAAAGTTTTGTTGTTGATATGACCAATTATACTGATGGTTTTCCTAACATTGAACCAGCCCTGAATTCCTGATATAAATCCCACCTTGTCATAATGTATTATTATATGATAACTTGCTATAATCTCTTTGCTAGTATGCTATTTAAATTTTTGGCATCAGTATTCATTAGTGAAGTTGGACTATAATGTTCTTTCTCTTTTTTGTCTCTTCCTAGTTCAGGTATGAGTATAATATTTGTGTCACAAAAGGAATTTGGTAGGACTCCTTCTTTGCCTATTTTATCCAAATAACTTATATAGTGTTGGAATTAGGTGTTTTTTAAATGTTTAGTAGAATTCACCTGTAAATCCACTTGGCCCTGGAGGTATTTTCTTAGGGAGGTCATTGATGGCTTGTCCAATTCCTTTTTCTATTGTAGATTTGGATTTTTTTTTAAGTATTTTCCCTTGTATTAATTTGGTCAATTTATATTTTAATAATTATTCATCAATTTCATTTGGACTGTCAGATTTATTGGCTTACAACTGGGTAAAATTACTCCTAACTTTTTTTTACTCCTATTTTTTTTTTTACATTTCCTTTTCATTGGTGGTGAATTAATTTCATTTTTGATACTGTCAATTTAGTTTTCTTCTTTCTATCTTTTTAATCAAATTAACCAAAGATTTATTTGTTTTTTTTCATAAAACTAATTCCTAGTTTTATTGATTAGTTCAATAATTTACCTTCTTTCAATTTCATTAGTCTCTCCTTTGGTAATCAGAATTTCTGATTTGGTATTTAATTGGGGATTTTTACTCTGTTTTTTCTCTAGCTTTCCTAGTTTCATGTCCAATTCATTGATCTCCTTTTTCTATTTTATTCGTGTAATCATTTAGAAATATAAAATTTTCAAAGCTTTTGTTTTATCTGAGATCAGGATTTCTACTCATACTCTCTCTCTCTCTCTATCTCTATCTCTCTCCATATCTCTATGTCTCTCTCTTTCTCTCCCTCTGTCTCTCTCTGTCTCTGTCTCTCTCTCTCTCTTTCTCTCTCTGTCTTTCTCTTTTTACTTCAGCTGAAGCATAATATATTCTTTTTCAGCCTTTTATCTTTACTCTGTGTGTATCTCTCTGCTTCAAATATTTTTGGGTTTTTTTTGTAAACAATATATTGTAGGATTATAGTTCTTAATTGACACTGTGGGAGAGTTAGTCCTATTTACATTCACAATTGTGGTTATTATGTATTTCTTTCCATCTTATTTTCCCCCTAGGTATGCTTTTTTTCTCTCCTTCCACCCTGCCCTTTCTAACCAGTGTTTTGCTTCCACCCACCACTTACCTTAATCAGCTCTTCTATCTCTCCCTTTTCTTTCCCCTTTCCATTACTACTTCTACCTTCCCTTCTGCCTTCCCTTATATCCCATTCCTTTTGTCCTTCTTACCATTCCTACTTTCCTGTGAGGTAAGATAAATTTCTGTACTCAACTTAGTAGGTATATTAATCTTTTTTTTGAGTCAAATCTTATGTGAGTAATTTTCAAGTAAAGCTCAGCCACACGCTCTTCTTTCCTTCAAGTGTTATAGGTCTTTTATGTGTCTTCATGTGATGTAATTAACCTTATTCTACCTCTCCCTTTCCTCTTCTCCCAATACAATCCTTTTTTCACCCCTTTCTTTTGTATCATCACATCAAAGTCAACTTAAACCTACTAACTCTGCCTGTCTATAACTCTTTTAAGTGAACTAATAAAAGTACAGCTTTCAATAGTTACAAGTATCATCTTTCCCTGTACACATGTAAATAGTTTAATCTTATTGAATAACATTTTTTTCCTGTTTACTATTTAATGTTTCTCTTGAGTCTTGCATTTCAGGATTAAATTATCTGTTCAGCTCTGATCTTTTCATCAGGATGATTTGAAAGCCCCCTTATTTTATTGAATTTTCATCTTTTTTCTGAAAGAGTATGCTAAATTTTGCTGGGTAGTTGATTCTTGATTGTAATCCAAGATCCTTTGATTTGTAGAATATCACAATCTCTGTTCTCTAATACTTTAATGTAGAAGTTGCTTTGTCCTGTGTAATTGTAACTGTGCCTCCTTGATATTTGAATTATTTCTTTCTGGTTACTTGTTATATTTTGTCCTTAACCTTATAAGTCTGGAATTTGGCTACAATATTACTTGAAGTTTCCATTTTGGGATCTTCTTCAGGAGGTGATTGGCGAATTCTTTCACTGACTATTTTACCTTCTGATTCTAGTACCAAAGGACAATTTTTCTTGAAAAATGTTGTCGGGGGGGAGAAGTCAAGATGGCAGAGTAGAAAGACACACATATGCTAGCTCCTAACACACAGTCCATAAAATGCCTGTAGGAAAGAAATCCCAACAAATTCTGGAGCAGCAAAAGCCACACAATGACCCGGGTCTGGGTCCTTCAGGTGACACTCTCTCAGTGGGCTTCTGCTTCGGACGTCTCCAGATTTCCCTCCCTGGGGGACTCGGCGGAGGGACTCAGTCAGACATTTCTTCAGGAGGCATATACTTTATTAAGTGCAGAGGAATCCCCCTCCCCCCCAACAGCTAAGGGCGTTGGTTTAAGTAGGGTACTTGTTCCGGGTAGCCACCCCGATCCACCCTGAGGGCGAGGCTTTCATCTCATTGGTGCGAGCCCCTCTAGACCAAACCAAAAAAAGGGCACGATTCCCTATCCCGGGTCGTGTCCCCTTCTGGTTGGTTGGTGGCTGCTTAGTCTCAGACCAGGAAGTCTTTCTAGTGCTGAACTGGCAGAGCCACGTCAGCAGGTCAGGACTTCCTAGTACTCTCTTCCCCCCAGGAAGGACGTTGGTGCATTGTGCCCCTGACAACTCCCCCTTTTTGTTTTACAAGGGCAGGTGAAGGGCCTGTCTTAGGCTATGTGGCCTGACTCCATGCCTGGTACCGAAAGTGGGCAGGGCCCCTGTCTTAGGCTATGTGCGTGGTCCCCACCTCCGGCATTTCTGGTAGGTGGACCCACAATAATCCCATCATTGGGTACCTCTGCAGCCAATGGCATGATTATCCAGATCATGGGGCCACAATATTCCCGTCATTGGCACAGTCACAGCGAAAGCCCATTATTGATTATCGCGGGATACAGGGACGCTTTTGAAAAGTTTGATGGTATAATTAGCAGTAACCCTAATATAGTCCCAGGAGGAAGAAGGACCCCAATAAGTGTCATCCGTGGTTTCCCAGTCCCAGCTACAGCAGTAATAATCAGTTATGTATCCGGAGCCAGTATGTTGTTTCTATCGCCCGAGTTGTTCATCTCTTCCTTCGTCCTTGCTTCCTTTTCCATCGCCCGAGTTGTTCGGTTCTTCCTTCATCCTCGCTTCCCTCGTCTCCTTTTCCTGTTTTTCTGGGTTGGCCGGGGGGACCTCTCGCGCGTCCCGGAATGGGATCTAGACCCCTTCATGGTTGGTATCTGTGGAGACACAAAGATATCCTTTTCCCCTTATTAGTACCGTCCCTGGTCCATTCCAATTGCCTTTCGCATCCTTCCACCAAATCACGCTACCTTTTTTACACGGGGTTGGTGGTGACCCTCGTGGATGTGGGATTGTAGAGGACGCTATTCGGGCGTTACCAGGATCGGGGTAGCTGGAAAATCGCATGGCCGGTGTTAGGCCGTCATCCCGAAATTGCAAAAAATTCATGGTATAAACCGTTTGCGCGACTTGCGCATGTGTAAGCCGCCCCGGAACTCCTCCTTATTGTTTTTTGATGGTGTTTTTAAGGGTCCTATTAGCACGCTCCACAAGGGCTTGGCCCGTTGGGTTATATGGGATGCCAGTAACATGATGTATACCAAACTCCATGCAAAAGGTGGCAAAGGCCCGCGAAGTATAGGCAGGACCATTATCAGTTTTAATAGCGCTGGGGGCTCCAGCCATTGAGAAACATTGTAATAAATGCGAAATAACTGCAGTAACAGATTCTCTGGGTTGCAGGGTAGCCATTACAAAGGAAGAACAGGTATCTATGCATACATGTATATAAGAGGTATTATAATGTGTAATATCCATTTGCCAAAGGTCATTGGGTAGCTCTCCTTTGGGGTTAAAGGTCTTCTCTGGAGGCGGAGGGCGGAAAGGAATACAATTAGTACAGCGTTTCACAATCTGTCTAGCTTCTTCTCTAGGAAGGTGGTAGAGCAACCGTAAGGAACGTGCAGACAAATGGAATTTGGAGTGGGCCTCTTGTGGTGATAGAGAAAGGAGGAAGGCACCCCCCTTATTAAGGGCATTGTCTGCAACGTGATTGCCCCAAAAGATAGGGCCCTCTGTGGATATGTGAGAACGTACATGGAGAACATAAAGAGGATCATTGCGAAGTAACAAAAGCTTTTGAGCAGTTTTTAGCAAAGGAGCAATAATAGAGGGATTTTCCATAATATGAGAATTTTCTAAAAACAAAAGAACATTAGCACAATATATACTATCTGTAATTAAATTAAAGGGCTCCTCTGAAAACAATTGAAGGGTGCATATTACGGGTGCTAATTCGTTTTTCTGTGCCGAGGAATATGGTGTGGAGATTACCTTTAGAAGGTGTCTCTGGGGAGCATAAATAGATGCCTTTCCTGTTTTTGTTGCATCAGTAAATACATTCGGTCCTTCAACGGGGGCTAATGAAACAATGGACGAGGGTGTGGACAGGGGCAAGGTTTTTCATCCACATAAAGGTGGAGGCAATGAGCTATTAGAAAAGACATGGGTCACGTATAAAGACGCCCAGTCAATAGAATTTTGAGCTAGAAGATGTAAAGCTTGAGGAGTAACGGACAGATTGAGGATAGGCTGAGTCCCAAAAATCTGAACGCACCTCTCACTGGCTTTGAGCAAAAAGAGCACAAGGGTTTCCCATTTATCAGGCAAAACTTTAGTAGCCTTTGGGCGATATAGCCACTCCAAAACACCATGTGCTTGATATGGAGCCGCAATACCTTGGTCCTCCTGTAGGACCACCAACATAATAGGACTCTCAGGATTGAAGCGGACTAATGATGAGGAGGCTTTCTTTTGTATATCCTGTATAACCTGAAGGGCTGCAGTCGTCCATTCTCGGGGAGAGGTAAGGTTAGAATCGCCCCGCAACGTTTGATACAAAGGCTCAAGTTCCTTATCAGGTATGGGAATTACAGAACGTAGCCATTGAATAGAACCAATTAGTTTCTGAAAATCATTAAGTGTTCTTGAGTGTCATGATAAGTACGAGAAAAATGAAAGGAGTCATCGTGACAAATAATTTAGAGTATAAACAGCCAAAAGCCAATTGTAATTTATCATCAGTTTGGAGTATAAACAGCCAATTGCGAATTTATCATCAGCTCCTGGTCCAACTCCTCCCCTTTTTTTGTTTTTGCAAGTGCGCCAGATGTAGTGGACGCCCCTGCGTCCCTACATGGCTCAGTGATGTGGTTGAAAGAAAAGAGTCGGGGGAGGTGGGGATAGACCAGTTCCTTTTATTGATCTGAGGGTTTGGGTTTATATAGACAAGGTACTGTAAGCCTACGTGACATTCTGCTATTGTGTCCCAGTGATTAAATCAATCAGGATGATTAAATCAGTCTTCTGATTAAATCAGACCACAAGCCTAGGAGCATCTATTCTACATATCCCTTGTTTCCTGTAATTCTCTTGTTTGTCTCACAGAGACAACATCTGGGGGGCATGGAGAGCCATTCCGGATGATAATGAGCACAGTCTCAAAGATCAGTTTCCCCAAAGGTCTATCCTGATCTCGTCAACTGCACTCCACCCTGGCCCTCAACAATAATGAGCACAGTCTCAAAGATCAGTTTCCCCAAAGGTCTATCCTGATCTCGTCAACTGCACTCCACCCTGGCCCTCAACAATTCTCCCTTTCTTTTGTGCAAGTAGGTGTCCAGGGAGCGATTTGCTAGTTCCACTATAGCTTGACCAGTGGGATTATGGGGGATTCCAGTGACATGTAAAATGGAAAATTTCACTATGAACTGTTCATCCCAACCCCTACCCTTGGGAAGGGCAAATTAAATTCCCTACTATTCTTAAGCATTCTCTTCCCTTGATCTAATCTGGGATGATAAAAGTTACAATTGACTGTAGTCCTAGCTGGTTGATGAGTTGGGACTGCAGGGCAAAAAATCTTAATGATTCTAACATTTACTCAAGTAAATTTTACTTCCGTATCCACTCCTTAAGAACATCTTTGAAAGAGAGGGCTTTTGAATCTATCAGCTGAAGTGAGGGAGACTTCTGGACAAATATCCAGTGGCGCCAAGTCCCCTCCATTCTACTGGAGAGTTTCAAAAGCTTTATCTCTGCTGAGGTGTCCCTTTAAGATTTATGCATATTTCCAATTTGCCTAGTGCCAAATAATATAACAAATCCTGATCTGTTTTAAACATCCAATTAGGAGTGACACGTTTCACTTAAAATGTGACCAGAATAACTACCTTTTGGTTACTTCTCATTATACAAAATACTTTTCTTTTAGGTGAGGCATGAGATAATGAAAATGCTGATCGGCCTGCCTCAGATCTCCTCTTGTCTTTCTCTCCACTTTCACAATCTGGCCAGGATTGGAAGGTGAAGAGAGAGAGAAAGTTTAACCAAAAACTTTTAAATGATTTCCGAAACTTTTATGCTTTCCTTAAACTTCATATCCATGTTGTTTTCCTAATGGGCTTTGATTAAAGCCCCTTTAAAACTGCACATATATTATTCCCTTGCATTTCTTATCTAAAATTGCATTTTGCAATCATATAAACTAAATAATATAAGATTAGTTCCTCTCTTTCTCTCTCCCATACTTCTCCCCGATGCTGCAGCCATCAGAGAGAAGGGAGGAGGGGGAGGAAAAGAGATAACATTCCAAGGTCCAGCTACCATGGAGTTGACTGTAATAACTCACAAACACACGCACACAGGACATGTAAAGACAGAACACATATACAGACAATAAAAGAATCCAAAAACTGAGAAAAAATTGTCAGAAATCCTCTGTACACATTATAACTCTGGCTTAACTTCTATCACTGTGTAACTAAGCCTTGCATAAGATTCCCTGTCTAAACTTTCTCCCGTACAAGATTGCTTTTTTAGACTTACTCCTGCAACTTTTTACTGCACCACAGATCTGTGACGAGTGCGAGGGCTGGAAGAACATCCGGGCCGCTGAATTCGCCACTGTGCCACAAATCCTGGGCATATTTTTTGCTGTGCCACAAAACCAGGCCCTGGGGCAAATTTTTTGCTGCGCCACAAATCCAGGCCCTGGGCCAACTCTGGATGTATTTCCTGGTTGAATTTCTGACCTGGGAGGGGATTTGGGGTCGAGGCAGCAACTACATGCTCCGCTGCACTCCCCTTTTTTTCGCGAGCTGAATTCGCGCTCGAGTAGTTTACTTTCACTTTGGTTATGCCCGAATGGTCTGTTTTCACTTTGATACTGACGTGGGACCCCTCGTCCTTGAGTGCCAATTTACTAAACTTTTCTATTTCCTCAAGGTCGTCCCACGGGTAACGGACTGTAGGAGCATGGGTGGTCGGGGGCGGCTCTTCAGGGGGAGGGGGCCACCTCTCCTCGCCTAACAGAGAGGTGCCCGTCTGGGCTCCCTGCGGGACTACACAGGGCGGCGGTGGCGTGTCAAGGGAAGCAGCCACCAAGGCATATAATGTAAAATCTTTGGGGTCTAAAATTTCTGGATTCTCCCGTTGATAAGAGGCCATTTGTGTCCCCACTACTTGCCATGTTTGAGGAGTTAGTTCTGCATGGCAAACCCATGGTGATATAGTTTGCATTTTTACTACCCACTCCCTACATTCCTTTATATGAATTTTTGTGCCCGCTTCTCGGCAGACCTTGTAAAGCTGGCACGCCAATACTCCTGAATCCTCTGGCTGCAATTGCTTAGCAATTCTATTGCCCATCTTTCCTTCTTCTAGGTAGCCCCGTCTACCTAGGGTGTCCGACTCTTCCGCCCTTAAGCGAGCGGGATACTCACGTCACCTGGAGGGGTCTCGTCTCTCGGCCCCACGTTGGGCGCCAACTGACCCGGGTCCGGGTACTTCAGGTGACACTCTCTCAGTGGGCTTCTGCTTCGGACGTCTCTGGATTTCCCTCCCCGGGGGACTCGGCGGAGGGACTCAGTCAGACACTTCTTCAGGAGGCATACACTTTATTAAGTGCAGAGGAATCCCCCGAACAGCTAAGGGCGTTGGTTTAAGTAGGGTACTTGTTCCGGGTAGCCACCCCGATCCACCCTGAGGGCGAGGCTTTCATCTCATTGGTGCGAGCCCCTCTAGACCAAACCAAAAAAGGGCACGATTCCCTATCCCGGGTCGTGTCCCCTTCTGGTTGGTTGGTGGCTGCTTAGTCTCAGACCAGGAAGTCTTTCTAGTGCTGAGCTGGCAGAGCCACGTCAGCAGGTCAGGACTTCCTAGTACTCTCTTCCCCCCAGGAAGGGCGTTGGTCCATTGTGCCCCTGACAACACAACAATGGAATGGAAGAGATTTCTTCTCAAGAGAGAACTGAAAAACTGACGCCAAAGATGCATTGTGCACCAGAACCAGAGCAAAACTCAGCCCTGCCTTGGTTACATGGCACTGAGAGGAGCAGATTCGAACAGGCTTCAGGGACAGAATCTCCAGCTGACATGCAAGTCCCTCCACCCACAGGCACAAAGGTCAGTGAGAGAGCCTTTCTGGCTGGCCAAGAGAGAGGAGTGGGGTGTCTCTGTCACTCAGGCCTCTTCGGGAGGCAGCAGTGGAAGAAGCAGAGGACAAGGGCTCCCAAAGCAGTCAGGAGCTTTGATCCATTATTGAAGGTCTCTCCATAAACCCCCTGCCCCCACCTGAGCAGCTGAACTTAATCTCACACTGAAGAGCAGCCCTGCTCCTAAAGAAAGCCCAGAAGCTGGGAAGCAGCATATGAATCTCAGACACCAAGCACTAACTGGGTGGAACTGGAGGCAAAGAGGGTGGGGAAAGGTATCTCAGAAGTCAAGTAACTGGCTGGGAAAATGCCCCAAAAAGGGAAAAAAAAATAAGACCATAGAAGATTACTTTCTTGGTGAACAGATATCTCCTCTCTTCCTTTCAGATGAGGAAGAACAGTGCTTACCATCAGGGAAAGACATGGAAGTCAAGGCTTCTGTATCCCAAACATCCAAAATAAATATTCAATGGGCCCAGGCCATGGAAGAGCTCAAAAAGGGTTTTGAAAATCAAGTGAGAGAGGTGGAGGAAAAACTTGGAAGAGAAATGAGACATATGCAAGAAAAGCATGAAAAGTGGGTCAACACCTTGCTAAAGGAGACCCAAAAATGCTGAAAAAAATAATACCTTGAAAAATAGGCTAACTCAATTGGCAAAAGAGGTTCAAAAAGCCAATGAGGAAAAGAAGGCTTTCAAAAGCAAAATTAGCCAAATGGAAAAGGAGGTTCAAAAGCTCACTGAAGAAAACAGTTCTCTCAAAATTAGAATGGAACAGATGGAGGCTTTATGAGAAACCAAGAACTCACAAAACAAAACCAAAAGAATGAAAAAATGGAAGAGAATGTGAAATATCTCATTGGAAAAACAACTGACTTGGAAAATAGATTCAGGAGAGACAATTTAAAAATTATGCGACTACCTCAAAGCCATGATCAAAAAAAGAGCCTAGACATCCGCTTGCATTAAATTATCAAGGGAAACTGCCCTGAGATTCTAGAACCAGAGGGCAAAGTAAGTATTCAAGGAATCCACCAATCACTGCCTGAAAGAGATCCAAAAAGAGAAACTCCTAGGAACATTGTGGTCAAATTCCAGAATTCCCAGGTCAAGGAGAAAATATTACAAGCAGCTAGAAAGAAACAATTCCAGTATTATGGAAATAAAATCAGGATAACACAAGATCTAGCAGCTTCTATATTAAGGGATCAAAGGGTGTGCAAAATGGTATTCCAGAAGTCAAAGGAACTTGGACTCAAACCAAGAATCACCTACCCAGCAAAACTGAGCATAATATTTCAGGGAAAAAAATTTTCTTTCAATGAAATTGAGGACTTTCAAGCATTCTTGATGAAAATACCAGAGCTTAAAAGAAAATTTGACTTTCAAAAACAAGAATGAAAAGAGGCATGAAAAGGTAAACAGCAGAGAGAAGTCATAAGGGACTTACTAAAATTGAACTGTTTACATTTCTATATGGAAAGACAATACTTGTACGTCTTGAAACTTTTCAGTATCTGAGTAGTTGGTGGGATTACACACACACACACACACACACACACACACACACACACAGAGCAGAGAGTGAATTGAATAGGATGGGATCATATCTTTAAAAAATGAGGCTAAGCGGTGAAAGAGAAATGTCTTGGGAGGAGAGAAGTAGAAATGGAATGGGGCAAATTATCTCTCATAGAAGAGGCAGGCAGGAGACTTTTTAGTGGAGGGAAAAAGATGGGAGCTGAGAGAAAAACATTAGGTTTACTCTCATCACATTCAACTAAAGGAAGGAATAAAATGCACACTCATTTTGGTATGAAAACCTATCTTACAGTACAGGAAAGTGGGGGAGAAGGAGATAAGCAGAGGGGGGTGAATGATAGAAGGGAGGGCAATGGGGGGGAGCAATTTGAAGTCAACACTCTTGGGGAGGGACAGGATCAAAAGAGAGAATAGAAGCAATGGGGGGGCAGAATAGGATGGAGGGAAATATAGTTAGTCTTACACACCATGACTATTATGGAAGTCATTTGCAAAACTACATAGATATGGCCTATATTGAATTGCCTGTCTTCCCAAAGGAGATGGGTGGGGAGGGAGGGATAGGGAGAAGTTGGAACTCAAAGTTTTAGGAAGAACTATTGAGTATTGTTTTTGCTACAATGAAATAAGAAATAAAGGTAGTTGGGAATAGAAAGTTATGCCCTACAGGACATAAGAGAAGATGGGGACAAGGGAAAGGAAGGATGATAAAAGAGAGGGCAGATTGGTGATAGGGGAAATTAGAATGCATGGTGTATTGGGGTTGGGGGAGGGGACAAATGGGGAGAAAATTTGGAACCCAAAATTTTGTGAAAATGAATGTAAAAAGTTAAATAAATAAATGGATAAAAAAATAAAGCCCTTCCTCCATGAAAAAAAAAAGACAAAAAGAAAAATGTTTTCAGGCTCTTTTTCTTTATTGTTGATGATACACTTCAGTTAGTTCAATAATTCTTAAATTATCTCTCCTGGATCTATTTTCTAGACCAATTATTTTTCAAATGAGGTATTTTACATTTCATCTACTTTTTTTTTTTATTCCTTTGGTTCTATTTGACTGATTTTTCATGTCTCATAGAGTCATTAGTTTCCACTTGGCCAATTCTAATTTTTAATGAATTATTTTCTTCAGGTTTCTCCCCTCAACTTAACTAGATGTATTTTTTTAAGAAATTGCTTTCTTCTGTCAACTTTTTTTCTTCCTTTTCAAAGCTATTCTTTCCCTCTTGCATACTTCTCTTTTTTTCCTAAATTTTTCTTCTATTTCTTTTATTTTTCTTTAAAAATCCTTTTTGAGCTCCTCCAAGAAGGCTTTTTAGACTTTGGACCAGTTCATATTCCTCTTTAAGGTTTCATATGATTGCAATTTGACAAAGTTGTCCTCTTCTCAGTTTGTGTTTTGATGTTCTCTCTTACCATAGTAGCTTTCTATAGTGAAAGCTATTTGTATTTATTTGTTGCTTGCTCATTTTTTGGCCTATTTGCTTGATTTTTAAAGTTAGACTCTCTTTCTGGGCCAGAGAGGTCACTGTACAAAATTTCTTATTCTGGGGTCAGAAACCTGGTTACTGGATTTATACACTTGGGCCACAGGTGCTGGTACCTACATAATGTGTTGTGGTTACCTCCCTAATCATGCCTGTTGTTGCCTGGGTTTTAGAGCTTGGAATTTGTCTTTTGAGCTGGAAGTGGAGGTCTCACAGCTAGCCTACTGTGACATTAGCTTATTAACTAAGTTTCATGGACCCTTAGGTGCTTATCTGTCTTATGACTGGTGTTCCGGGCTGTACTCTTCTTTTACAGAAGTCAGACAGGACTCTCCTGAAGTCTTTCTAAGTCATCTTAAGCTAGAAAATCACTTTACTCCATCTTTTTGTAGGTTCTGTAGCTTCAGAATCCTGTTAGAGGCTTGATTTAATTTTGTTTCTGAGATAAATTGGAGAGAGATTAGGCAAATTTCTGGCTTCTTTCTGCCATTTTGTCTCTGCTTTAACCTGCAGCTTGATTATTCTAAAAGTAAGCTTCAAAAAATTTCTTTAAAAATATCAACCTGTGGGAATTGCTTCCCTTTTCACCTGTTACCATTATTTTCTACATTATAAGTGTGGTTCACATCTTACTTTAGCATTCCATTTTTGAGAAAATCCAAGAGCATATCGTAAGAATGTTAAAGAATTTAGTATGCATTATTACCATAAAACAGGTACTTTCTTTTTAATAGATGATGTGAATCAATAGTGAATTGATTTAGTAAAATGCATTTGCAACATCATCAGGATTATAGTTAGTTGAGGAATCCTAGGATTCAAAGTGGAGACCAAAAAATATGGCAGAGAGAACAAAAAGGCAACCACTAAATCACTTAGTTGAACTGAATTTCATAAACTTCAATAGTAATTGCTGGGCTGCATCGAATCTGTTATGTCTCAAACCTTACGATATGGGTGTTTGTGCAAGATTAAATATCTGCTGAAGTGTGTGATGAACTGCAAATGTGAAACTGAACTGTTAGATACAAAATGAGTGGGACTAAATCAAATTATTGTGTTATAGAATGGAAAGCAACACATACACATAACTTCATAAGTCAGGTATAGTCAATGTACTCTTTAGTACAGAACTTGATCTTTTAAACTTATCTTTGTTTATGTATATAAACACAGGCATATATCTATTTATATGTACACAGATATTTGTCTACAAATACACATGTTTGTATGATATATATATATATATATACATATACATATATGTATATATATATATACACACACATATGTATTACTTGTTTAGACTAAAAGTTAGAACTTTCCAAGATGTCATGAATTTGAAGACATGTAGAAGATATTGAAATTTCATAGAGTTGAAAGCAGAAAAGCATCTCACCACACTCCTTAAATTAAAAAAAAATAAGGAAAGGAAGACCCAGTAAATGTAAATAAATATCACTAAGCAACACAGATTGTAAATAGCAGAGATGCAAACTCATGTTCCCCTACTCTCAATTATGTTCCTTTCGAAAGTTATGGCCAGAATTAAGTAAGTAAAATTTGATTCTCCATAGTAATTGCCAAAGGAAGCCCTGGATTCCAGTGTCTCTTCTGTCATTAATTAGTTGTATAGTCTTACTTGTTAAATTGGTAGAAGTGTTGTCAGTCTCAAGACAAGGGCAGGATAAGAATTTCAGATTCCTTCCAATTTGAAAATAGGAAATCATACTTATAATTCTGATAGCATACTTCCGGATTGCATTGTTATGTTGACAAAGAGCTTTTAGTCTTATTTGCTGAACCTGTACAGGAGGCAAAGAAGGTAGGTGGCACAATGGATAGCATTAATCTTAAGAGTCAGGATATTCTGAATTCTAATCTTTCCTCAGACATTCATAAGCTGTGAACTCTAGTTAAGTCACTTAGGAGTTCTCAGTCTTATCTTTCCTTGTAAAACAGGAAAACTAAAATAATTTGCTTCACATGATTTTTGTGATGATCAAATGAGATAGTATATGTTGACAGCAGTTAGGTTTCTTATGCAAGGATTTAGAATCTGTCACCTAGCAATCATTTAGTAATCACTTATTATATGCCAAGAATTGTGCTAAATCCTACAGAAACAAACAAAATAAATAGTTCCTTCCCTCCAAGAACTCTTATTCTAAATGGAGATATGGCATGAAAAGCAATTATACACATAAAATAGAGTACTTAAAAATTATGTCAAAGAAAAGGCTCTAGCAGTAGGGAAAGGGGGAAAATCATTTAGAATACCACATAAAACATAGATAATCAAATGCGAGTCTTCTCACCTAATCTATGTGGACTCTAATTCTCTTATCACTCTTGTTAGGAAATATAGGTAACCCTTGCTTGAGTTTCATTGTATTGATTTCCTGTTTTCATTTTGAAGTCCAGAAAGTGAATGTTTCCTACCATTTGTATTAATTTGTCAAGTTATTCCTTCAAATCTGAGCAAAACATATTCAAATCACAAATACATGTGCACATGCTGCTTTCTTTTTTGAACATGGTTGAAAGAATAGGCCCAGGACATGGGGCAATTAAAGATTTTGGTTATCATAGGATATCGATGGATATCTAGGTATCTGTGGATATCTAGATTATTAACTCTTGCAACCAAGGGTCATAACTCACATTGATCTCAGTCATCAGTAATGAGTCTGATCCTGTCCTTTGTGTTATAGTTTCAATAAAATGTAGACATAGGAATTATAATTTATAATTTGAAAAAAATCATAACTCTGTAGTATTTATGTATTTCATATGAAGAACTAAAGTACTCACTTATTAAATGGTTCCTCATATGAAATTCCCATTCCCTGGTGATGGATTTAAGTTTTATTGTAAGTATTTAATGAAAGGGCAAGTATGTAATGAAAAAAATGAAAAACAAAGTAAAGCTTTAGGGATTAAAAAAACTGCAGTGTTCTCTGAATTTTAAGGATATATAAAAATCTTTAGAGTGATTACTCCTTTCATTGATGTAGATCGCCACTGTTCTTCCATGAACTAAAACAGTTCACAATCTAGAGTTAATCTTTGGGTATGAGTGTCTCTGTATTTTGTTACAGTGGTACTTAGGAAACTAATATATTCATTCTTTTCCAAGACTTCTAAACAAGCCTTCCAACTTTGTAGACCCTGACAGAGTTTGGGGAGTATAGGTGTGGTTTTCAAGAAGTCCATGGCTTTTCTACACCATAGCAAAGCATCACTGTTGGAGCATTAGTGAAAATGGGGGCCAGAATAGTGTCCTATTGAATTTTTTCCTGGATTTTATTTTTGTTCAATAATGAATGTATGTTTGCAAAGTGTTTTTGTTTTGTGGAAAACAGTACATGTAAGACTCTATGTTTGTCCTCTAGGAAGAGGAGTTATAGATATTTACACATGCATGTAGAAAAAAAAAAACTTTTATTTTTCCTACAGAAACTTCAAACAGAGAATTTAATAATACCTAAAAAGCAAGAGCTGGCATTCTTTATTAAAAAGAGAAGCAGCTTTGGAGTGAGGAAGATGTAGGCTCATATCACATCTTTTGCAATTAACGATGATGGTCATGACTATGAATAAGTTATACTACCTTTTAGTATCCCCAGGTATCTCTCAGAGTGATTAATTTGCATCCATGCAAGGAAATTCCACATTAGTTGTCCTATACATGAATTTATGAATTAAAAATTAAACTAAGAGCATGTTTGTGGAGTATTTAATGCAGGGCTTTACAATTGAGGTTATCTATAACAACATTGTAAAACCTTCAGTAATTTGGCAAAATTATTTGGATAATAAAGACCCCTGATTGAACATCTTGGGATACTCTACTTAGTGTGGGAAAGAGCCTTAGAGGCTATTTTGGACAGCCCTTTTTGAGAGATGTGGAAAATGAGATCCAAAGTTCTTCCTGATCCAGAGTCCAACATCTCCTTTGAAGAAGCATTCCATCAATCAACAAAGACAACTTAGCAATGAGATTTCTTTAATTCAGTGCACTTTGTTCTATATCCCTTCTTGCCCTATTAGGTGCTAGTGGTAGAAAAGAACTATTTCTACTCTGCCAAGAAATATGGAGCCTGCTCTGGAAATTATTTTCCCTTTTCAATTTCTTCTTAATACTTTATCCCACCTAGCTCTTTAGAGAACTAGAAGAATTAACAGATAATTAGTACTCCCAAAGGCTGCCTACCTTTTCCACTACAATATTTAGGTATTTTATTCACAAAGCACTTGCCTGCAACACACAGTAAATCAGTACCTCAAGAGAGCTGAAAATGAACTGCTACTATAAGGAAGTTTGCATCACACATTGCAATGATTCCTTGGTGGCCCAAAACTTTTACTTTTATGCTACATGATAGAATAACTTTTGAATGTCAAACTACATAGAGGTAGCAAAGATATGTAAATAAAGTGAATATTCATTGATTTAGGAATGCTTATCATGGTTCAATCAGAGGTGTCAGATTCGTAGCCCATGGGGGAGGGGATCAACACTCTGAGGCAAGCAGTCTGTATACCTTAGAAGGGCTGCCCCAAACAGATTGAAATGTCATTGGAAAATGTTTAATAAAATAATTAAAATACAGAACAGTATAGAATAGTCTATTTTGTGCCTTTACAAGTCAATATTTGGCTGTTCGTGATGTGTTTCTATTTGACTTTATCACTGTGAATGTAATTTAGTATTACTACACTGTAAAAAATGAATGAATGATTCAATATAACAAAACCTTTATCAATCCCTTATGGGCAGAGCATAGCACTAAATTTTTCAGATAAAACAAGAAAAATAAATGAATTCCAACTCTCATAGGGACAACAACACATAAGAAAATTTTCTGCCACAATTCAGGTGTAAAGATATCAATGGTCTTAGGGGTGAGTTGCAAATTTAATAGTAAAGCCTCTTATTTAAGGTCATTTCCCCAGATAAAACTGTATCCATTTCTTATACTGAAAGTCTCAAGGACTTTGATGATTTTCTGTACCACCTGCAGGTACTATTGTCAGGCTGCATCAGTATAGAGGTTCCCTTACAGAATGTGATCATTAGGGTGAAATCATTGCTGTTTCCAGGGATATTAAATTCAGGGTTCTGGGCTGTCTCCATCAAGGTTTAAGAGAATATGATAGTTGAGTGTTGGTGGTTTGATTTGCCTGGCACATTGTGTCTCCATCTATCTCAGGGAACCTTGTGACTTCAGCTAATTTGGGTTGCAATGGCACCTGATGAGGATGGCTCGCTAGCTCTCCACAGGAGCCATATCCTGGGAGGTTGACTGTGAGAAGATAGCTGGAAGTGGGACCCAGTATTATGCTACAGTTCTGCTTATCCATCTATCCAAGAGCTAAGTAGCTGTTGCTTATTATGGTGAGAGTGATGGGTCTCTTCTCCCCAGTGATTTTTGTCCTCAAGGATAGCTGCTGGTGGTAGGGTAGAAGAATGTGATGAATACAGAGAGGTATTAGAAGACAAATTAACTGACAGTAAAGTAAAGTAACCAAAGCCAAGTGGAAGAGAAACATGCCATGGCTACAACACAATAAATATAAGAACTACAAAATAAATAGAAAAAATATTTAAATCTTGTAAAATTTCAAAATACAAATGTCCACAAAGAATAGATATGAGAAGATAGTCACATATGTCCCTATCTTTTTCCCAGGTGGGATGTTCTTAAATTATGAATATTGAAAACAATTTTAGACTTTTTAAATGTATTTTAAAAATTTTTCATCATTGGTTTTCTCTTCTTAATTTTTTCCAGTTCTTTTTCCTTTAAAATATACTTTGCTGTATGGGATGGCTCTGTGGGAAAGTAGCATAGGAGGGATAGAAGTGCAAATTCAAACAATATAAAATGTTAGCTATCAATAAAGATATATTTAAAAATAAAAATTTACCCTAAAACAGAAGTATTTCTCCCTAAATATGTTAAATTAGTAAGAATATATAACATTAAATAATGCAGCATCTATAGCCTACTTTATCTATCCAATTTCCTTTTTTGTTAACAAAGTCTATTTAGATAGGTTATAAGACAATTGGATAATTGGATAAAAGCATTATAGGAATACTTTGACATATAACACTAACATGTATATTTGAGGAATGACTTTATTGATGTGTTTGCATCTGCAGGTCTTCTGTCCCAGCTATATACAAAGCTCACATATATGCTATATATGTGTGCATGTATATATGGGTGGATGTATGTATCGTTACTTCCTAGTCTAAAAGTACAGTGGCCATTGCTGGACTTTGTTCCAGTTCTGATAGGCACAGAATGTTGAGCTTCTAACTCAAACGTTGAGTTTCTAACTGTTCAAAATAGAATTGTTTCATTTCCAACTTGGATCAATTTGTTCAGCCTAATGCAGCATGGAAGCCCTCTCCTTTGGGGTCTCACCATATTGGTAATGGATTTAATGTGGACGGTCAATCAACACTAGTCCTATTGGAGATTAGAATAAGTCCATGTCAAGCAGCATCAATATCCCCATAGTAGTTATTATAGATGTGAGTTCATATACCTGATTTACTTTTGGAGATACTTCAGGAATTTTTCTTAAAGTCTTACTCAAGGTTTATAAAATTTTTTGAGTAACGTTTTACTTGCAAATAGATTTGTAAGCTTTTTTCTTCCTTTTTACTTTCCTTTTTTTTTTTTTTTTGGTGTTTCCAGTTATTTATTCCTGAAGTTTGTTTAATTATTACTGCACTTTAGTGAATTAAAAACAATTGTTACATGACCATTATGTGTCATGAACAGCCCTGAGAACTGGATTATCATAGACAAAAATGACACATTTCCTGTCTTTACCCAACTTACATTATAGGAAATGTAACAATCACTTGGTTTTCATACACAATTTACTCCTTGCATGTCCATAAGCAAAGATATAGGCCATGTTTTTTTTTTCTATTTTTTCACCAGTTTTCATTGTGTATCCATGACTCTCATGATTAAACATTTGATGTCATATTTCTTTTTATAGAACAGCTAAAAATTCCTAGTAAACGTGTTGATGGTTTTCATGACACAAGATGGTATGTTGTCTAGAGGAACAGAATGGGCATTAGGAAGACCTGCTTTTGAATCTTGACTCAAGAACTTATTGGCTGTAGTACAATAGACAAGTCACCTAATATCTCTTCTGCAGAATTTCCTCTTCTTCTAAATGGGCATAATATTAGCGCCTTACTCTCAGGGTGTTGTGAGGACCAAGTGAGACAATATATGTAAAGAACTTTGCAAACTTGGAAGTACTTTATAAATACTAGTGATGATGATGATGATGATGATGATGATGATGATGATGATGATGATGATATATGTCACTTTATCACCCATGATTTTAAAGAAAACTTGGGTTATATTATACAAAAATCCAGTGTTACTAGATGGAAATAATATAAATAGCAAAGGAAAGCAAGGTTAAGTGAAACAATTTTCAAGGATGTTGTAGATGCCTACTTAGGAACAAGGTGTATAAAATGATCTCTAGTGTCTCTTCCAGATCCAAATTTTATGATTCTCTGAGGTGATGCATCATTAGAAATCTATATGTGATATGACTGTTAAATCATATTCACAATGTTGAAGAACACAAATGAAATTATACTGATTTCAGTCAATGATTATTGAGTACTATTAGGTATTAAGTGTCTACAATATTTCATGCACTATGTATTTAAAGAAAATAGGAAAAGACTCTTGCTCTCATTTTAACATGAGATAATATGTAAAGCAATTAGTAGATACAAATTAAATGGAATGTAAATTAAAAGTTGCTAAATCCATGGTGAGCATGAAGGGGATCATGTGTCGAAGTGGAATATAATGTGTGAAACGTAGCAAGTAATTCAATTTTTTCTAGATCATAATGTGTAAGGGGCGGCATGACTGATTATTCAGGAAATATACTGAGAAGCCTAACTGTACAAGGCTGTAGGGTAAAACAAGGGAGTGTGTATTTTATCCTAAAAACAATGAGAAACATCAAGGTACCGTGGAATCAAAGAATCAAGATGAAAATCTTGCCTTAAATATTTCTTATATGTGTAATGCAAATAAGTTGTTTATTCAATGATTTGCTTTTTGGGGTTCTTTTGTTCACTTATTCATTTATTTGTTTGATCATTAATTTTTATCTATTTTCTATCCATTCATTCATTGATTTGTTTGTTTATTCCTTCCTTTCTTTAATACCACTTTCTTTTAGCTATTTTCTTTTTGGGTTTTTTTTTCTTTATCTACTGCCCCAGACCTGTATTGATATCTTTTCATTGAGCTCCCTGTGGAAAAATTGGTCAGCTTTCAGCTTCACTGATGCACAATGAAATCTTCTCTGTAACTTACTCTTAGAAACTTTCCAGGACCATGAAAAATGAAGTAGCTTACCTGGAATCATGTGGCACATGTATAGAAGAAACTCAATAAGCACAGTTCTTCCACATTTGCTGCTCTGTATCCATTAGGCCATGCTGCTTCTCAGAGTTTAAAACAGACAAATTGCTAAATATATGTTTGCATGTTAAGTGTCTGTTCTATTTTGTTAAAGGATTCACTACAACACATTTTTATACTGTTGTAAGATATTTTTAATTTTACCTTTATTTATAAATCACCTTTATTGATAAACATTCGAATTATACTCATTGCAGGAGTGGATCAATTCCATGAATATTCCTAACAATCTTTCACCACCTCCATCCTCAGCTTGTGAATGTTTCCTCTTATGCTTTTTTGAATGTGTATATGGCTACACTTAAAATTATGAAGTACCAGCATTCCCAGATTTAAAAAAATACTATGTAGTAGATTAAAAATAAATAATAAACAAAAGGGTATAAATAAGTCTTTACAAATTAATGATTTTCCTTGAGAACATCCAAATACCAGGAGCAAAACATGCTTCCCTTTGTCTAATACCTGTGATTGTGCTGAAAATACCAAATATTTTAAGAAATTTTTTAAAAAAGTTGTATAAAGAAAATAAAGTATTTTCATTACTTGTAAAATGAAAAAAATATTCAAAATATTCTATAAAATATTACCCACCATAACCTAAGCATTACATATATCATAACAGTACCAAAAATCATACATGAATAAAATTATTTTTGCATGTCATGCAACAATGACAAAAAGAAAGAATAGGTGGTGAGTTCACATATTGCAGTGTTAGCTCCTAATTCCTAAAGAAATGAGGTTTGCAGAGCTTCTCACAGAAACAGTATTTAGCGTTTAACAAAGTAATAGATAAGAATTTCAAAGACTAAAATGGAAAGCAAGAACACTATCCACATGAATGAGATCCCCAATTCACTAATATTTGTGTCTACATATTTTTTTAAAAAATATTCTCTCAGCCTTTATTTTGAACCACCCTAATACACTTCAACATCGTGCATTAGAACTCAGAGTTTTCTAATAAATGATGTCAAATTCGGAAAAAAAAGAGATCACTAAACCCTAAATAAAAATCCCTATAGACACTTATATATTAACATTGTTTGTGTTCTGTTTATCAGGAGTAAGAAGAAGCAAAGCAAGAATGGAAAGACCATAGATTCTTTCTATGGGGACAAGGACCAAAACGTGAATACCAAAGAGGTCAGTTTTGAGAGTGTTCTCCCATCTGAAACTTGAAAAGGGACTATGAACTGCTCACAGCACAAAGAGCTTTCCTGGAACAGCTGAAGAAGGGAATACAAGAGAAAATTTGCCAATGATTTTAAAAGTATGAAAAAAGAATTCTATAAAAAGAACAACTATTTAAAAAGGAATATTGAACAAATGGAAAAGGAATCACAAAACTTAACAGGAAAAATTGGAAAAATGGAACAAAGCCTAACTGGAGAAAATAATTCCTTAAAAGGCATAATTGGACAGATGGAAAAGGAGATACAAAAGTTAACTAAAGAAAACAATTCGATAAAAATTAGAAGTGGGCAAGTAGAAACTAATGATTGTATGAGACATCAAGAATCAGTCAAACAAAATCTAAAGAATGAAAACATAGAAGAAAATGTAAAATATATAACTGGATAAACAACTGACCTGGAAAATAGATCCAGGAAAGAAAATTTAAGAATTATTGGCCTACCAGAGAGCCATGACAATAAAAAGAATCTGTACAATGTCTTCCAACAAATTATCAAGGAAAACTACTCAGAAGTGCTAAATTCAGTGGGCAAAATAGTCATTGAAAGAATCCACCATTCACCTCCCAAAAGGGATCCTAAACTAAATACAACAAGAAATATTGTTACTGAATTCCACAACTATGATATTCCAGAAATAAGAAATAAGACAAAGGAGATGGGACTACAACCAAGGATCAATTGTCCAGCAAAGGTCAGCATAACTTTTCAGGCAAGGAGATGGACATTCAGTGAAATAAGAGATTTCCAGACTTTCTTGATAAAAAGACCAGAACTCAAAAGAAAATTTGATCTTCCAACATAGGTCTCAAGCGAGGCATAAAAATGCTAAACTGGGGAAAAGAAAAACTTATTACTCAATTTGGGCAAACTGTTTACTTCCCTATAAGGGAAGATGATCCTTGTTAATCCTGATAATTGTACATCTACTATGAAATATAAAAAGAATATACATAGATAGAAAGAAAGGGTATAAAGTAAGTGTTGTGATGACTAAAATGTGAATTAAGCATGCAAAGGAGGGAGATGAGCATTGTTTGAGAGATACAAGACACACAATTGAGTATATAAATCTAACTAGCTCTATAGGCAGTAGGAGGAGAAAGGGAATGAAAGGGGAGGGGAAGTTAAAAGGGAGGGAAGAAGTATTAAGAGTAAAGGGGAGTAAAATTGAGAGGAGGCGGAAAGAAGGAAGGAAAAACTGCAAGAGGTGGTAGTCAAAAGTGGAAACTCTGCTGAGGACAGGAAGGGAAGGGAGAAATAAAGCAAAAATGGTGGGAAAGAGGATGAAGGGAAAGATACAGATTGTGAATGTGAATGGAATGAACTCTTCCATAAAACAGAGATGGATAGCAAATGAATTAAAAGCCATAATCCAATAATATGTTGTTTACAAGAAACACATTAGAAATGGAGGGATACACACAGGGTAAAATAAAATGTTGGAGCAGAATATATTGTGCTTCAGCTGATGTAAGAAAAGTAGGGGTAGCAATCCTAATCTCAGACAAAGCAAAAGCAAAAATAGATCTATTCAAAAGAGATAAGGAAGGAAACCATATCCTGCTAAAAGGACCATAGGCAATGAAGCAATATCATTACTAAATATGTATGCTTCAAGTGGTATAGCATCCAAACTCTTAGAGGAGAGGTTGGGGGAGTTGCAGGAAGAAATAGGCAGCAAAACTATACTGGAGGGAGACCTCAACGTCTAACCTCAAAATAAGCAAGAGAGAGTTAATGAGGTAAATAAAACTCTGGATAAGGTAGATATGATAGATCTCTGGAGAAAACTGAATGGGGATAGAAAAGAATACACCTTTTTCTCAGTGGTACATGGCACATAGACAAGAAATGTCCATGAAAAGAATGTCCAAAGAAAATGACCATGTTCTAGGTCATAAAACCCTCACAATCCCATGTAGAGGGGCAGAGGTAGTCAATGCATCCTTCTCAGATGATAATGTAATAAAAAAATTATCTGTATTAAAAACTTATGGAAAGATAAACCAAAAATTATCTGTAATAAAAGCTTATGGAAAGATAAACCAAAAATTAATTGGAAACTAAATAATCTAATCCTAAAGGAGGAATGGGTTAAACAACAAATCTTAGAAACAATGAACACCTTCATTCAAGAGAATGGCAATAATGAGATAGTCTGCAAAATCTTATGGGATACTGCAAATGCAGTTCTTAGGGGAAGTTTTACATCTTTGAATGCCTAAATGAATTAAATAGAGAAAGAGGAGATCAATGATTTGAGCATGGAGCTGAAAAAGCTAGAAAAAGAACAAATTGAAAATTCCCAAGGAAACACCAAATTAGAAATATAGAAAAACAAAGGAGAGATTAATAAAATTGAAATTGAGAAAACTATTGAGCTAATAAATAAAACTAATAGTTTTTTTTTTTTTGGAAAAAACTAATAAATTTGATAGACTTTTGTTCAACTTGATTAAAAAAAAAAGAAAGAAGAAATCCAAATTACCAATATCAAAAATGAAAGGATTGAATTCAACCCCAATGAGGAGGAAATGAAAATAATTAGAAATTACTTTGCTCAATCTCATGCCCATAAATTCGACAATCTAAGTGAGATGGATGAGTATTTAAAAAATATAGATTGCCGAGATTAAGAGAAGAAGAAGTTGAATACTTAAACAACCCAATCTCAGAAAAAAGAAATTGAGCAAGCCACCACTGAAATCTCTAGGAAAAAACCTCCAGGGCTAGATGGATTTACAAGCAGATTCTATCAAACATTTAAAGAACAGTTAATTCCAAAATTATATTGAATTCTTGGGAAAATTGAGGAAAAAGGAGACCTCCCAAAATCTTTTTGTGATACAAATATGGTTTTGATACCTAAACCAGGAAGAGAAAAAACAGAGAAAGAAAATTATAGGCCAATTTCTCTAATGAATATGAATGCAAAAATTTTAAATAAGATTTTATCAAAAAGACCACAGCAGTTTATCATGAGAATAATACATTATGATCAGGTAAGATTCATACCAGGAATGCAGTGCTGGTATAACATTAGGAAAACTATTAGCATTATCGACCATATCAACAACAAAACTAACAGAAACTGCATGATTATCTCAATAGATGCAGAAAAGGTTTTTAACAAAGTACAGTACCCATTCTGTTAAAAACATTGGAGAGCATACAAATAAAGGGAACTTTCCACAAAATAATAAGCAGTATCTACCTAAAACCTTCTGCAAGCATTATATGCAATGGTAATAAACTACATGCATTTCCAAAAAGATCAGGGGTGAAACAAGGATCTCCTTTACCACCACTATTATTCAAAATGGTACTAGAAGTGTTAATATAGCAATTAGAAAACATAAAGAAATTGAAGGAATTAGAATAGGCAAAGAAGAAACAAAGTTATCACTTTTTGCAGATGATATGATGATATACTTAGAAAATCCCAGAGATTCAAGTAAAAAACTACTTGAAATAATAAACAACTTTGTCAAAGTGGCAGGTTACAAATAATCCCACAAAAAATTTTCTGCATTTTTTATATATGGAAGAGATAGAAAGAAAAATCCTATTCAAAGCTAGAGTAGACACTATAAATATTTGGGAGTTTACCTCCCAAAACAAACCCAGGCACTCTATGAACACAATTACAAGACACTTTTCACACAATTAAAGTCAGATCTAAGTAATTGAAAAAAAATCAGTTGCTTGTGGGTAGGCCAAGCCAATATAATAAAAATGACAATTCTACCTAAATTAATTTACTTATCTAGTGCCACACCAATCAATTTATCAGATAATTATTTTCTAGAGCTGGAAAAAATAATATCAAAATTCATCTGGAATGGCAAAACATCCAAAATATCAAATGGACTAATGAAAAAGTAATGCTAGGGAAGGTGGCTTAGCTCTGCCAGATCTCAAAATGTACTATAAAGCAGCAATTTTCAAAACTACTCGCTACTGGCTAAAAAACAGAAGTGTAGATAAGGGGAATATGTTAGGTATTCACGGCACAGCAGGCAATCAATATAGCAATCTACAGTTTGATGAACCCAAGGACCCCAGCTTCTGGGATAAGAGCTCACTGTTTGACAAAAACTGCTATGAAAACTGGATAACAATGTGGAAGAAACTAGGCATAGACCAATGCCTGACACCGTACACAAGAATAAAGTCCAAATGGTTACATGATCCAGGTATCAAGATTGATACTGTTGACAAATTGGTAGAGCAAGGAATAATCTATTTATCAGATTCATTGAGAAGGTAAAATGTTTTCACTAAAAAAGAGATAGAAAGTATTATGAAGTGCAAGATGGATAATTTTGATTACATTACATTGAAAATTTTTTGCACAACCAAAGCCTATTTAATCAAGCTTCAGAAGAATGCAAAAAGCTGGGCAAGAATTATTGCAGCTAGTGTTGGTGATAAAGGCCTCATTTCTAAAATATATAGGGAACTGAATCAAATGTACAAAAATACAAGTTATTGTATAATGATTGCCAATTGATAAATACTCAAATGATATGAACAGGCAGTTTTCAGAGGAAGAAATTAAAGCTCTATATAGTCATATGAAAAAATGCTCTAAATCAGTATTGATTAGAGAGATGCAAATCAAAACAACTCTGAGATACCACATCTCACCTATCAGGTTGGCATACATGGCAGAACAAGAAGATGATAAATGTTAAAGAGAATGTGGGAGCGTTGGAAACCTAATTCATTGTTGGTGGAGCTGTGAGCTGATACAACCATTTTGGAGCACAATTTGAACCTAAACCCAAAGGGTTACAAAAATATACATACCCTGTGACCCAGTAGTATTGCTTCTAGGACTGTATACCTAAGAAAGCATAAAAATTGGAAAAGGTCCCACATGTACAAAAATATTTATAGCAGCACTCTTTACGGTGACCAAAAACTGGAAATCAAGGGGATGCCCATCAATTCGGGAGTGGCTGAATAAATTACGATATATGAATGTAGTATAATACTATTGCACTATAAGAAATAATGAACAAGAAGACTTCTGAGAGGCCTAGAAAGACTTATATGATCTGATGCTGAGGGAAAAGAGAAGAACCAGGAGAACTTCGTGCACAGCCATGACAACAGTGTGTGAAAATTTTTTCTGGTAGAAAACTTTATGGTAATGCAAGAACTTAAAAATATCTCCAATGGTCTTTTAAGGCAAAATTCCTTTCACATCCAGAGAAAGAACTATGGAATTAAATCATAGAATGCAACAGATCATTTTCTTTCGTATTACATTTTGGTTTGTTATATGATTTCTCCCATTCACCTTAATTCTTCTACACAGCATGACTATAATGAAATTGTATTTCATAGGAATGTATGTGTAGAACCTGTATAAAATTGCATGCCCTCTTGGGGATGTAGGGGGGAAGTAGGGAGGAGAGAAAGAGAAAAAAATCTAAGTTATATGGTAATGATTGTATAACACTGGAAATAAATAAACATTTTTCCCTGTTTTTATATTTTTTCTATTCATGCTGGTTGTGAAATGACTATCCTTTGCACTTGGTAATGAAAAATGTAGTCCTTTGCTCTTGTCATTTTCATTTCCATCTATTTGATTGTTTTCAATCCTCTCTGCACAAGAAAATATAAATAAATTTAATTCCACTTCAATATAGCAATTCTTCAAATACTTAAAGAGTTACTATATACTATATGAATATTCTTTTTTCCACAAAGTACATATCTAATATCCTTCTTCCATTTCCAATATGCCATGATTTAAAATTCCTTCAGTACTCAGGTCACTCTCTATGAACCCATAACACAGAAACAGTTGAACAATATAGAGGGTAGAGCCAAGATGGTGGAGTAGAAGCAGGGTCCTGCCAAAATATCAAAATAGCTGTAAAAATGACTCTAAATAAATTCTAGAGCAAAAGTTGACACAAAAATCACAGAGTGAAACATTTTCCATTCAAGACAATCTGGAAGGTGGATAGGAAACATCTATTTCACTGGGCTCAGAGCAGAGCGCAGCCTAATATGAGTCATGCCAGAACAGAGAGGTCTTCCCCAGGCCTCAGGGTGCTTACTGGCAGCTGTAATATGTTCCAGACATTTCAACCCATAAACACCAAAGATAACTTCAAAGATCAGTGAAAAAGCCCTCTCACCTAAGTGAGAGAGGAACTTGTTCTGGTACCAGCCACAACCTCTGCTACAGCAATGACTGCTTCCATAACTATTGACCTATAGATGATGGGGGAATCAAGAGGCTGATCTGGGTCACAGGCATAAGTGGCAGTTTTGGGGTGTAGGAGGAACATTGGAATGGCAGTGCTAATGGTGGTTGTGGAGAGGGAATCCTACTTGCTTATCCAGGGCAGAAAAAAAAAATTCCTGTGGTTGCACACAGACCAGAGTGCCGGTCAGGAGAGGAGGAAACACCTCTCCTTTGATCACACCACTTTGGAGTAACTGAGAATTTATAGGTCCCTAGAGATATCTCTAAAAGCAGCTACACGAAACCCTTAAAACTTGAGACAGTACACCCTCCACTTAAGAAAGAGCTCAAAAGTCAAGTAATTGGTTGTAGAAATGACAAAAAAGGTGGGAAATAATGGTATTTTTCTGGTGAATAGGTATTTTCTTATGACAAGGAAGAGCAAAACATACAATCAGAGAAAGACAGCAAGGTCAGGGCTACTACATCCAATACATTTCCATCCATGTAAAAGTGGCAAGAAAGAGCTTTTACAATGAATGGGAAGATGGGGGACATGAGATGGAATAAGTGATTTTACTCTCATTGGATTGGGATTAAGCAGGAGATAGCATAGAGTAAATAAGGCATGAAAATTTATCTTATCCTATAGGAAGGCAGGGGGGGAGGGGATAGGAGAGGAAAGATAATAGAAGGAATGTTAGATTGGGGAAAAGGGTAATCAGAATCAAACAATATGGTGGTGGATCAAGTCAAGGGAGAGAATGGAATGAATAGAGAGCAGGAGAGGATATAGGAAATTGTGGTTAGTCTTTCACAATATGACTCTTATGGAAGTGTTTTACATGACTACAAATATCGAATTGCTTGCTTTCTCAATGAGGATGGGTGAGGAGGGAGGAAGTGACAGAATATGAAACTCAAAGTTTTTAAAATGAATGTTAATTTTTTTTTTTTTGTATGCAGCTGGGAAATAAGTTGCATAGGCAATGAGTATAGAAATATATCTTGACCTACAGGAAAACAGAGGGTTGGATTGGAGTGGGGTGTAATAGAAAGAAGGGCAGATTGGGGAAATGGGTGGTTGGGATTCACACTGTCCTAGAGTGGGGGGACAGGAGAGATGGGGAGAAAAACTGGAATTCCAAATCTTGTGGAAGTGAATGTTGCAAACTTAAAGTAAATAAATTATTTTAAGAAAAGCTATAATATACTTAATAGTGTTCTAGACTCAGAATCAGAAGAAATCCTGACACTCTTATTAGCTAACTACATGACCCTGGGTAAGTCATTTAAATGTTTTCAGCCTCAATAACCTTTGAGATAAGTAAAGTGCTTTGCAAACCTTAATGCATTATATAAATTTTAATTCATTGTTGTCCATGCTCATTGCACATGCAGTTCCTAGAACTGAAGGCGATACTATAGATCTTCACATGGAAACTGATCGAGTTAGTGTTTGTTATGACTATAACCATGCATTCTGAGATGAAAAATTCCATAAATTTAAACTTTCATTTCCTCCCTTGATAATGGGTACCCTCCAAATGACTGAAGATCACCCTAATACAGTCTCACTTTAAAACTTTGGAATCCAAGGAATATTATCCAGAAGTGATTACTTTGGGATATTGTTCTGCTATTTGACCTAACCAACATTTGAGAGCTATGTGAGAGATGTAGACTTTCATTCCTCTATAGTATTATGAGCCTTAAATTAGCCACCCTCCTCTAATTCCCACAGTAGTCCATATTTTGCAAGTCCATGGCTTGGTACCTGAACTTTCCGACTATTGCTTCATTCTATTTAGACAGCATTTTGGGTTTTCTTAAGTAGTGAACAAGTGTGTGTGTGTGTGTGTGTTTGTGTGTGTGTTTATTCACACAAATGTACGTATATATGCAGGTTTAAGTGGGCATCTTCTTAAGTTGGGGTGAACAAAAATTTAGATGATTTTTCTTCTGCAAAAATCTCCATAGCACATATCTTCAGTGGTATAATCTATTCTTTGAT
Organism: Bettongia penicillata ogilbyi; assembly: GCA_023548195.1. Taxonomy (NCBI): domain Eukaryota; kingdom Metazoa; phylum Chordata; class Mammalia; order Diprotodontia; family Potoroidae; genus Bettongia; species Bettongia penicillata. The sequence goes on from JAJHZJ010000008.1 coordinate 8,951,311, forward strand.
TAATTTTAATTTTGTGTTTTATTGAAGCAATTTTTTATTTTATGCCATTATCATACCACAATTACTCTAGTCTCCATTAGAATCTGGCCATGTAACAAATCTACTAAAAAAAAATAAATTGAAGAGAGAGCCAATATGTTAGAATATAGGCAGGGACTTACTGGAGATCTCTCCCAAACCCCTTCAACTGACTTTAAAATAATGACTCTAAAAAAATTACAAAGTGATAGAACCCATAAAAAGATGGAGTAAAGCAATTTTCCAGCCCAAGATAAAAGAAAGTCAATAAGAAGTATCTATTGCACTAGAGTGAGAGAGGAGCGCAGTTCAGCACAGGCCACATTGACACAGACTAAAGCCAAGAAAACCAGGAACAGGCTTTGGGAGTCACTGAATCAGCAATAGCAGTGACTGCTTCTGTAACTCTCAGCATTCAGGCAGTAAGGGTGGTTGGACAACTGGTAAGATGGAGATTACAGCCATCTTTGCTATTATTAGAGGACAGACTCTACTGCTTTGATGAGACTTGAATCAAGTTCTCAGTTCTGGTTGGCAGTCTCAGTGCAAGGAAAAGCAAGAGGACAACAAAGCTCATGGCTACAGTGGAGCAGGGTCCCTTCTCACAGTTCCAGGGTGGAAAGGAATGCTTGTAGTCTCTCACAGAACAGAGCACAGCCCAGGAAAGCTCATAAGGACTATTATCTTGGAAGAGCTGAAAATGTACAGATCCCTAGAAGTGTCTATGAGGTAGAAATGAAAGCTATCAACAGCCATATGAAAAACGCTCTAAATCACTATTGTGTAGAGAGATGCAAATCAAAAAAAAACAAAACTCTGAGGTAGAACATCACATCTATCAGATTGACTAAGATGATAAAACAGGACATTGATAAATGTTGGAGAAGATGTGAGAAAGTTGGAACACTAATTCAGTGTTGGGGGAACTTTGAGCTTATTGAACCATTCTGGAGAACAATTTGAACCTATACCCAAAGGGCTACAAAAATGTGTATACCCACTGATCCAGCAATACCACACCAGGGCTGTATTTCAAATAGATCATAAAAATGCAAAAAGGACCCACATGTACAAAAATATTTAAAGCAGTTCTTTTCTTGCTGCCCAGGAAGTGGAAACTGAGGGGATGCTAATGAACTGGAAAATGACTGAACAAGTTGAATAATGAATACTATTGTGTTATAAGAAATGATGAGTGACAAGACTTCAGAAAAATCTGGAAGGACTTATAAGAACTGATGCTCAGTGAAGTGACCAGAACCAGAAGAACTTTGCATGCAGTAACAGCCACAGTATGAGATGACTGATTTTGACACACTTCTCAGTAATGTGAGGACCTAAAACAATTCCAAAGGACTCATGGTGGAAGATGTATTCACAACCAGAGAAAGAGCTATGGAGTCAGAATGCAGAGTGAGGCAGAATATATTCTTTTTTTGTGTTGTTTTGTTCTTTTCTTTCTCGTGGTTTCTCCCGTTCATTAGATTTCTTCTATGCAGCATGATTAAAGTGGAAGTGGTTTTAATAGAAATGCATGTTTAGAGCAAGTATCATATTGTCTTAGAGAGGAAGGAGGAAAGCAAGGGGAGAAAATTCAAAACTTATGAAAGTGAATGTTGAAAACTAAAAAATGAAAAATATTACTACTACCACTACTACTGCTGCTGCTGCTGCTGCTACTATTTCTACTACTACTACTACATCTGTGAAAATAGCTGGACATCACCTCCCTGAAGTTTGAGACAGTTCACCCTTCACCCTGGAAGAAGAGTACTACTTTATTAATGAGTTGAAAGTCAGTTAATAGGCCAAGAAGATGAGTAAAAAACAGGAAAAAATTCTGACAATCAGAAGGAGCTATCAAAGTCAAAGCTTCTATATCCAGTCTCCAAGAAAAAAATATGAAATGGCCTCAAACCATGGAAGGGCTCAAAAGGGATTTTGAATATCAGGTAAGAGAGATACAAGAAAAATTGGGAAGACAAATGAGAGTTGTTCAAAGAAATCATGAAAAATAAGTCAACAGCGTTGAAAAGGAGGCACAGACAAAAAATCTTGAAAAAAATTTACACCTGAGAAAATTCTACTCCAAATGGTAAAAAGAGGTACAAAAAGCCAATGAGGAGAAGAGTGCTATAAAAAGAAGAATTGATTAAATGAAAAAGGAGGTACAAAAGCTTAATGAAGAAAACAATTCCTTAAAAATTAGAATTGAACAAATAAAAGCTAATGAATTTCTGACAAATCTAGAAAGTGTAAAAAAAAAGAATAAAAAATGAAGACAATGCAAAACATCTAATTGGAAAAACCTAGGTAAAATAAAGGAGAGATAATTTTAAAATAATTGAAAGACCTGAAAGTCATGAACAAAAAACGAGCCTATATATTGTCTTTCAAAAATTATCAAGGAAAAATAATCTAGTTCTAGAATCAAAGAGTAAAATAGAAATTGAAAGAATCCACTGATGACTTCATAAAAAGAACACAAAATGAAATCATACAGGAATATTATTGACAAATTCTAGAGTGCCCAAATCAAGGAGAAAATAATCCAAACAGCCAGAAATTAAAAATAAATAAAGTATCAAGGAGTCCTGGAGTGAGGAAAACATTTGATTTAGTAACTTCTACAATAAAAGGTAAGAGGACTTGAAATATGATATTCTGGAGAGCAAATGAACAAGAATTATAGCTAAAAAATACCTACCCAGCAAAGGTGAGTATAATACCTCAGGGGAAAATGTATATTCAATTAAATAGAGGACTTTCAAACTTTCTCTTTTTTAAAATTAATTCATTTTCAATTTTTCACAATCACTTCCGTAAGTCTTAAATATTCTACCCCTGTATCTTCCCCTCTCTCCTCGACAACATGCAGGCTTATATGGTTTCTATACATACATTGTTATTTAACACATTTTCACATTAACCATCCTCCACAGAAGAATTAAAATAAATGGGAGAAATCATGAGAAAAAACAAAACAAAACACAAGAAAAAATATTTTGCTTTATTCTGCATTCTGATTCCATAGTTCTTTATTTGGATGTGGATTTGCCTCAAGAGTCCTTTGGGAGTGTTTTAGGTCACTGCATTTCTGTGAAGTGCTAAGTCTATCAGAAATTGTATCTGACACTGTGTACAATGTTCTCCTGGTTCTGCTCAATTCCCTCAGAATCAGTTCATATAAGTCCCTCTAGGTCTCTCTGAAGTCTTCCTGTTCACCATTTCTTATAGATCAATAGTATTCCATTACATTCATATACCACAACTTGTTCAGCCATTCCTTAATTAAAGGGCATTCCCTCAATTTCCAGTTCTTGGCCACCATAAAGAGAGGTGTTATAAATATTTTTGTATATGTGGGACCTTTTCCCATTTTTATACCTTCTGGGATACAGTCCTAGAAACGATATTGCTGGGTCAAAGGGTATGCACATTTTTGTATTCCTTTGGGCATAGGTTCAAATTGTGCTCCAGAATGGTTGGATCAGCTCACAGCTCCACCAACAATGAATTAGGGTTCCAACTCTCCCACATTCTCTCTAACATTTATCATCTTCTTGTTCTGTCATGTATGCCAATCTGATAGGTGTGATGTGGTATAATATTTATGTTGCTAACTTCACAAGTTCTTGACCTAATTTTCTCCACAGTATTACTAAGAATTAAAGGACTCTAACTTATGGTTGTTGGTCTAAAGTTCTATGCCTAATAACTTAATTTTAGACTTAACCTCAGATATTCCCCTACCTATAATCTATAATTGAACAGATCTGTTATGAAGCTTACAAACCTTTTGACTATAGGAAATTGCCACCAAGAGTAGGGACATTGAAGGGATACAATATTTCCTCAACTTCATGTCAGTTCGAGGTAGGATTAGATTGTCCACTTGCATTCAATAAGGCTTAAAGTCTGCCAGGTGTCAGTGGGGAAATTGAATCAGAAGAATCCTACCTCAGCCCAGGCTGAACAGCCACTCTCCCACCCTTCCCATGAGATCACCTTTTGCCCTTCATACCAGCATCTCACCAGCTTACTGGTATCATGGATTGGAGGCTCAGACCACCTTTCTTGTTACCCATACCTGGAGTTAAACTCAGAAGAACAGTCACTTAACAGTCCCATAGAATCTAAAAATGGCAAGTTCCAATAACCAGGTTTCAAATATGATTATAATTTCGCTTTGGTTAAGGAACATCTTTTGAGGCAAGTCTTAAGTGGCTTGCATGTCTTTCTATACATGTTCTAGTTCCTGATTAAATGGTGATCATAAAATAAAATTTACCATTAAAACCTTAACTGTTACATCGATGCGAAATTTTATCTGAGGTTACCTTCCTCTAGGAAATTTAGACTGAAATTCTTTCCCCCAAACTAAAGATGTCATTGATTTATTCTCAGTAATTAATTCAGTCAATTGTTTTAATACTAATTGCTTTTACCTCACTTTGTAACATGTCCAATTTTTCCTCCCATCAAGCCCCTCACCCTGCTTCCTAATACCTTGCATTCTGATTATTCCTTCCCTCAATGTACCCTCCCTTCTATCACACCCCACCCTTCCCTTATCCCCATTTTCTCACTTTTCTTGTAGGGCAAGATAAATTTCTATACCCCATTCCCTGTGGTTCTCAACATTCATTGTTAATACTTTGAATTCCAACTTCTCTCCCTCCCTCACTCCCTCCCCAGCCCCACTGAGAAGGGAAGCAATTCAATACAGACTAAATATGTGTTATTTAGCAAACGACTTCCATAATAATCATATTGCATAATACTAATTATATTGCCCTCAGCCCTACCCTACCCTCCCCCTTATTTGTTTCCACAATTGACCTTGTCCATTCTCGAAAGTGTTTATTTCTAGTGACTCCCTTCTCCCATTTGCCCTCCCTTCTAACATTCCCCTCACCCCACTTGTTACCTCCTCTCCTACTTTCCTGTGGTATGATATAAATTTTCTTATCAAATTTAGTGAGCATGTTATTCCCTTCTTCAGCCACATGTGGAGAGAGCAACTTCATTTTTCCCCTCTTCCCTTCTCCCTTTTCTCTTCCATTGAATAAGATTTTTATTCTCTCTTTTATGAGTTATAACCTGCCCTGTTCCATTTCTCACTTTCTCTTCATGAGATTTTCCTCCTTCACATCTTAATTTTTATTTTATTTTATTATATTGTGCTGATATCATCCCTTTTGATATCCTGCATTCTCTATTTACATATGTGTGTGTATGTGTGTGTGTGTGTGTGTGTATGTACAATCTCTCCATCTACCCAAATACTGAGAAAGGATTCAAGAGTTAAAAAGATTTTCTTTCCATGTAGTAATGTAAACAGTTGAGCTTTAGAGAGTCTTTTATGATTTTTCTTTCCTATTTACCTTTTCATGCTTCTCTTGATTCTTGTCTTGGGAAGTCAAATTTTTCTGTACACATCTGCTCTTTTCCTCAATATGAATGATTGAAAGTCCTCTATATCATTGAATGACCATTTATTCCCTTGAAGTATTATATTCAGATTTGCTGAGTAGGTGATTTTTTTGGTTTCAATCACAGTTTCTTTGACCTCTGAAATATTCCATTCAAAGCTCTTTGATCCCTTAATGCTGAAGCTGCCCTCTGATTCTAGAACATCAGGGCAGTTTTCCTTGATAATTTCATGAAAGATAATGTCTAGGCTCTTTTTTTTTATCATGACTTTCAGGTAGTCCCATAATTTTTAAATATTTAGTATGTTCCAGGTCAGTTGTTTTTTCCAATGAGATATTTCACATTATCTTCTATTTTTTCAAATTTTTGGTTTTGTTTACTAACTGCTTGGTTTAACTCAGTCATTCATTTCCCTGCACTTGTTTTTTAAGGTGTTCTATTGCCTGAGGCCAATTTAAGTTCCCTTTGGAGGCCCTGGAGGCAGAGGCCTTGTCTTCCTCTGACAGTATGCATTGTTCTTCCTCATCTGAAAGGATGGGGGAAGACACCTGTTGCACAAGAAAGTAACCTTCTATGGTCTTATTTTTTTCTCTTATTTTTGACATTTTCCCAGCCAGTTACTTGACTTTTGAGTTTCCTCTCCATTTCCCTCTCACTTCCAGTTCTGCCAAGCTAGCACTGTGAGCTGAGATTCAGATGAGCTGTTCCAATCCCTCTAGGGTTTTAAGCAGGGACAAGGCTGTTCTTCAGTGTGAGATTAAGATCAACTGCTCAGGTGGGGGTAGAGTCACCACAAAGGGTTTACTTCCCTCAGGGATTTTACAATGAGACCTTCAACAATGGATAGTGGCTACTGTCTGTTTTGGGAGCCCCATCCTCTGCTGCCTCTATTGCTGTCTCCTGAGTAGACCTGAGTTATGGGGACACCCTGCTCCCTTCAAGGCCAGCTGAATAGACCTTCTCACTGACCTTTGACTCCTGTGAGTTGAGACATCTGCTCTGCAGCTGGAGATTCTGTCCCTGAAGCCTGCTTGGATCTGCTCCTTTTGGTGCAGTGTGGTGAAGGCAGTGCTGCACTCTGCTCTGTATCCTGTGTGTGACACAATTTTCCTGTCTGTCTTTCTGGTCTCTCTGGGAAAGAAATCTCCTCCACTCTGTTGTTCTGTAGCTTCTGCTGCTCTAGAATTTGTTGAGAGTTTTTCTTTACAGGTATTTTATGGGCTGTGGGGTAAGAGCTAGCAAATGTGCATCTTTCTACTCCACCATCTTGATTCATCTCCAATCTTTAATTTCACTGAATGTCCATCTCCTTGCCTGGAATATTGTGCTCAATTTTGCTGCTTAAATGATCCTTGGTTTTAGTCCTACTCCTTTGCCTTACAGAATACCATATTCCAATCCCTCAGATTTTTTAATACAGAAGCTACAAGGGTCTGTGTGATTTTTATTGTAGTTCCTCAATATCTGAATTGTTTCTTTCTGACTTATTGAAGTATTTTCTCCTTGGCTTGATATTTTTTGGAATTTGGCAACTTGGCATTTCCTTGGCATTTTCAGCTTGGGATCTCTTTCAGGAGATGACTAGTGAATTCTTTTGATGACTGTTTTGCCCACTGGATCTAGGACCTCAAGGAAGTTTTCCTGATGATTTCTTGGAAAACATTCCCAGGCTCTTTCTTTTCATCCTGACTTTCCAGTAGACCAATAATTCTTAGATCGTTTCCTACTAAACCTATTTTTCATGTCAATTGTTTGTCCAATGGGATGGTTTATATTTTCTTCTATTATTTATTTATTTATTATTTTATTTTTTATCATGGGACATGCATAGATTATATGTTTTCATAATTATATATTAGATTTCTTTTGAATTGATACCAAGATGTCTAGCAAGTATAACTTACAATTGAAATAACAAGGTATTTCTATAGTATAGAATTCTTGCCATAATTGGCACACAGATTATTGATCAAATTTTCACTAACTTTATCATCCATGCCTTTTCACATGGTTCCATATTTTTTTATGCTCCTGTGCTTCAATAAATCTATGGTTATATTTATGTAGAAATTCAGATTGCAATTTATCTATGCTTGCCTATTTTATACAGTTCGTATTCATAGTCTCACCTCAGACCAAAAGATAGAATCACCTTCTAAATGTATTGGGTATTTTCTTTATATTCTTTGGACATTGTCAGTATATTGATATATCACGTGGGTTGACCATTAGTGATTCCTCACCCTTGCCAAATGATCATCTTACATTTTGTGGACACATAATTTTTAGGGACATTGTTTATACTTCTACCTCATCTCCACCTACTTCAGCAGTCTTTTACCTTTGTCCTTGTAACTCCCTTTTCCCATGGTTGAGTTTCTCTGAAAATTTCCATTTTGAGAAGCATCACATTATCCATGCTTCACTCACTAGACTTTTCCCACATTTTTCATTTGCCTTCTTTTTTCTGTGGCATTCTTTTCTGAACCTCTATTTTAAAGAAAGTTTCACACTAGCTATCTTTCATTCCCCTGAATTTATCATGCCTCTCCCTCCATTCCCATACCATTTTGCCCCCCTTTTCAATTTCCTTTACATGTATTCTCTCTTTAGTGTGTAAATGAGGGCATATATTTCTTTTTGTTTGTATTTCTATCCCTCTCATTTAACATACTGTCTGAAACACAGTGAGTGTAATAATTTTGTTAACATGACTTGACCCTCTGCTATTCTTTCTTTGATTCTAATTTTTCTCTCCCTCCTACCACTTTACATTTCCTTTAATTAATTAGTTTATTTAATTGAAATTTAAAGATTTTTCTTCACCCAGGACAAAAACAAAGTTTCTAACTGGTTGACTGCACAAAGTTTAAAAGTAGTAAACAGTGATTTTCATAATAAGCTCAGAATTAAAAAGAGAAATGTAGGAGAAAGTAAAGAGTGCAGTATTGTCTTCCCCAGCATCTTTCTCTTCTATATCCTCATTCTGTCAAGGTCTATTACTAGTCTGGCATTATGAACAGGTTTATTTTTTTAAATAAATATTATTTTTTTAGGAATTATTGATATAACCCTGTTACTTACAAGTCTAAATTTTATTCCACATCTACTCTCATACTTGGGACAAAATTAAGTTATGGCCTTGCTAAACAAGCAGATAATAGTTGACTTTCTCCCCTGCAATGGAGCAGCTATAGTGTTAGGGCCCAGCTCTGGACCGTGGCCTCCTGTGAGGGTAGTTGAGACGCCTGGAGGTGCTAACCTGCCCTTAGGGTACTGGGAACGCCTCGGTAACAGCGCTGGCTCCACCCACGGGGAGGAACATGGGAGGAGCTCGGGCTGGTAATATAACCTGGGGTAAAGGGCTTGCTCTCTCTCTTCTCTCCCTGCTTCAACATGTAAGTAATAAAGGCCGTGCATCTATCACTCGGGTGCTCTGTCTAGTCATTTCCCCTCCCTCACTGGAGGGGCCGGAGACGTCCGAAGACCGGGTAAGGTAAGTATCCAGGCGAAGGTCAGGGTAGCAGACCCTGACAGCTGGCGCCCTGAACAGGGACTTGATGCTAGGTTATCCGCTTGGCCTCCTCTTTTGAGGAGAAGGACTAGACAGCCTCAGGATTATCCTGGGATGAGGAAAATATGGGTCAGGGATATAGTGTGCCCTTGATCAAGCCCGAGGAGAAGATAGTTCTTGCTTGCCAACTTTACAAACTCTGCAAACGGCAGAATATTAAGCCTCATATAAAGACATGCTGTAGCTTTGTTGAACACAATTGGGAGATAGTGAGCCAACGGATGGCCTCTTATGTGCATGCCACCCCTGGGTTGTTCGTTGAGACTGATTTTGTCATGTACGGGGTGGAAAAAGCAGCCCTTGTGGGCACCCCATGTCCAACTTGCTGGGCTGCCGCTTGTGCGATACAAACGGGAGACTCCCTAGTGGAGATTTCTGACAAGGAGTCGAGATCCCCCTCTACTGCCCCCACTTTTTTATCTTTGGAGCATTGGCGGTCTGGGAGCTCAGGAGACAATCATGACCAGATAGGACAGAGAGGAAAGAGGGAGTTGGTGCAGTCAGAAATTCAACCAGGAAATATATCCAGAGTTGGCCCAGGGCCTGGATTTGTGGCACAGCAAAAAATTTGCCCAGGATCTGTGGCACAGTGGCGAATTCAGGGGCCCAGATGTTCTTCCAGCCCTGGCATTTGGCACAGATCTATGGTGCAGGAATAAGTCTAAAAGAGCAGTCTTGTATGGGAGAAAGTCTAGACAGGGAATCTTATGCAAGGCTTAGTTACACAGAGATAGAAATTAAGCCAGAGTTATAATGTGTACAGAGGATTTCTGACAATTTTTTCTCAGTTTTTGGATTCTTTTATTGTCTGTATATGTGTTCTGTCTTTACATGTTCTGTGTTGTGTCTGTTTGTGAGTTATTACGGTCAGCTCCATGGTAGCTGGACCTTGGAATGTTATCTCTTTTCCTCCCCCTCCTCCCTTCTCTCTGATGGCTGCAGCATCGGGGAGAAGTATGGGAGAGAGAAAGAGAGGAACTAATCTTATATTATTTAGTTTATATGATTGCAAAATGCAATTTTAGATAAAAAAATGCAAGGGAATAATATATGTGCAGTTTTAAAGGGCTTTAATCACAGCCCATTAGGAAAACAACATGGATATGAAGTTTAAGGAAAGTATAAAAGTTTTGGAAATTATTGGAAAGTTTTTGGTAAAACTCTCTCTCTCTCTTTGCGTTCCTATCCTGGCCAGATTGTGAAAGTGGAGAGAAAGACAAGAGGAGACCTGTAGGCAGGCTGATTAGCATTTTCATTATCTCATGCCTCACCTAAAAGAAAAGTATTTTGTATAATGAGAAGTAACCAAAAGGTAGTTATTCTGTTCACATTTTAAGTGAAACGTGTCACTCCTAATTGGATGTTTAAAACAGATCAGGATTTGTTATATTATTTGGCACTAGGCAAATTGGAAATATGCATAAATCTTAAAGAGACACCTCAGCAGAGATAAAGTTTTTGAAACTCTCCAGCAGAACGGAATAGACTTGGCGCCACTGGGCAGTTGTCCAGAAGTCTCCCTCCCTTCAGCTGAGGAATTCAAAAACTCTCTCATTCAAAGAAGTTCTTAAGGAGTGGACACAGAAGTAAAATTTACTTGAGTAAAGGATGGAACCATTAAGATTTTTGCCCTGCAGTCCCAACTATCATTCAGCTGGGTCTACAGTGAATTGTAACTCTTATCATTCCAGATTAGATCAAAGGAAGAGAATGCTAAAGAATAGTAGGAAATTTAATTTACCCTTCCCAGAGGGTAGGGGTTGGGTCACAGCAATGAGATCACAAACCAACCAGCCTCTACATTTAGTAAGCTCAGTCTTCTATTAACTATTTATATGTGATGGTTTGGAAATGTAATTAGTGACACCTAAGTTTCATTCTTGGTGTTACTAAAGTGTTATAGTCTTGCATTGTAAAAAATTGAATAACCCCTGCAATCCAGAAACAGTATTAGAGAAACAAAATTTCTAATCTGAATTTTGTTGAAACTAAAAGATGTTGGGAAAACTGTAAAACCAGTTATGTTATTTTAAATTTTACCAGTCCTGCTAACCTTGTCTTAGAATGTTTTGATTTTTGTAATTGTCACTTAGAAAACCAGGTATTTTCACCTTTGCCCATTACAGAAGTTAAAACAATTTGGCTATCACTTTAAAAGTTGTAAGATTGTTAAGTTATTTGGAGTTACTGTTTTAATGCTAAACCTAAAACTGTTAATTGATTACTGTATGTAGAAAGAAAGGAATTGAATGAAAACTATTTTGATGTGCCCATTCAGAACAGACCTCCTGTATGCTTGAGGTTTGGCCAGCATGGGTGCGGTACTGATCCGCTTTATTTTGTAAAATTGTGAAGGCCTTTAGGAAACCATCCCAGTAGGTAGTCATCAGTCCTGAGAAAGAAACTTTGATTGGCTTATGCAAATTATAAACAATGAATAGGATTTGATTAGAAGTTGTAATATATAGAGAGGATTTTTTGCAATTGGCTTTTACATTTGAACAAGTTTTAAACTTGAAAAGGAAAGATCTTAATGGAATTCCCTTATGCATATGAGTCCTAGTAAATCATTATTGCTTACTTATAGCTCCATGAGAATAGGAATGACTATCTGGCTCTCAGCTGATGAAGGAATTGTTATTAAAGGTGAAAGACGTGAGACCACAAATATTTTTGTTTTTGAGTTTGAATTTGAGTATAGTTGATTGCATTAAATCAGTATCAGAGGAATACCACAAGCTACTCAAAGGGAATGTTTTCCACCTGACTACTCCTGAGTCTGGCTATGAAACAGATACTATATAATTGGAGAATTTGTATCTGAATTCAAAGTCAAGGATGTTTTATTCTGTCCTATTTGCTATGTCACATGTCCCTGCTTTCTCTTTCTATAGCAAATTTTATGATCAATAAATAGTAAGTGACCAACAAAACACGTGAGCCCCAATCTAAGTAAACTCACCTAAGACTCACCTAAGATGATGTCCCCATTGTTTAAAAGAATCTTATAAGCAGTAGTGTTTTTCTGTAATCAGTCTCTTACTGTTATCAATGTGAGAGTATATATTGCACCTTTTTGACTAAAGAGCATTTTGTGGGATGCATCTAATATTCTGTGATAATTAAGAATTTGGTTTGTTGTAATACTTCCGGCATTCATATCCTAAGGACATTTTCATACCAACTAAGCTTTAATGGATTTTAATTTTAAGGGTTTATTTTTGTTTCAAAGTAAAAAGAGAACTATCATTTTAAAGGTCTTCAGCAAATTTTCTTTATGAAAGTTTAGTGACTGTTAACATCAGGACAGATTTTAAACAGTTTTAAATTTTCATTTTCAAGACAATATTGATAAATTAATATGTAATGGTCTATGAAGCAGAAAAGATCTTGCTCTTTTAATCTGAACTTGTAGTCATTCCTTGGCTTAAGCAAAAGTTAAATTTAGTGTTTGAACTTATTAACAACTTAATTTCTAAAAAGTTTTCTTTTTCAGAGTAAATGTAATCAGAGAAGGAGAAACTACCCTGTGAAACAATGATGTAAGGTGGTAAGGTTTAAGTTTGAAATCACCTATCACAGATTTTACAAAGGTTACAACTTTATATGACTTTCAGAAATTGATAGGAGTAATTCAGTGGTGTAGGCCACAGTTGGGAGTTACAACTGATCAAATGAAACCATTATATGATTTATTGAAAGGTCCTTCTCAATTAAACTCATGCAGAGAATGGACATGTTTGAAATTAGTGCAGAAAAAGATTATGGGGTGTACTATTAGCAGGATATTAGAATCACAGGACTTGAAAGTAACAATTTTATTCACTGAAAAAATACCCACTGGAGTTTTACATCAAAAACAAGGGATTATTGAGTGGGTACATTTGGCTCAGATAAAGAACAGAGCTTGTGTGCCTTATGCTGTGCTGGTAGCCCAAGTCATACATAAGGCAGTGAAGAGAGTAAGGATATTTATAGGACAGGAACCTCACACAATATATACTATGTATACAAGTCAACAAACAGAGAACTGCATACAAGAGTTTGTGGAATGGCAGATATTGATTAATCAGAATTTCCAACACGGGCTCCCAATTCCTTTTGGGCAGCAATTTGCCACGTGGCCATGGTCTTGGGCCGACAAATGCTCTTCCTCACTGGTAGAGGGAGTTAATGTTTTTACAGATGCAACAAAAAATTTTAGAGCATCTATGTATATTCCATCTAAAAAGGAGATGCATAAATTTAAAACAACATTTACTTCTACACAGCAAAATGAATTATATGCAGTATTGCAAGCATTATTATATGTGAAAGAACCTTGCAATATCATCACAGACAGAAAGTATACAGTACCATTGATACCTAGAGTAGAGTCAGCCTATATTCCTGATAGGGTAGATAGTATTAAACAGATAACTATGGAAGTTCAACTAGCAATAAGGGCCAAAACAACAATATTTTATATCACGCACACTCGGTCACATTCTAAATCATGCAGTACCAAAAAGCATTAAACCAGACAATGGTCCAGCTTACGTCAGTAAAGCCACTGAACAGTTCATGGTGGAATTTTCCATTTTACATGTCACTGGAATCCCCCATAATCCCACTAGTCAAGCTATAGTGGAACGAGCAAATCGATCCCTGGACACTTACTTGCAAAAAGAAAAAGGAGTAGTTGGACCAGGAGTTGATGATAAATTCGCAATTGGCTGTTTATATTCTAAATTATTTAAAATTCTATAATGATGGCTTATTGGCTGCTATGAAATTCTTAACATTTCCTAATAAGGAGTCTGCAAAGAATGAATCAGCAATAACAAGTGCCCTGAAAGCAGCCAGTAAAGTAATGTGGCACGATGAGAATAAAAATTGATTTGGTCCTCATACAGTGTTAACGTGGGGAAAAGGGTATGTTTGTGTTTCAACAGATGATAATAAAGAAGTTTGGGTTCCAGTGAAAAGGATAAGAGTGATAGAGGACAACTGCCAAGGTGAAGTGGTCACAGGGAGTGCGGAGGTGCTATCAGCAGCGGATGAGAAAACTTCTGGAGAAGCTTAATCAACTAGGTCACGATGACTCCTTTCATTTTTCTCATACTTATCATGACACTCAAAGAACACTGCGTCCATCGACCCAGCACCGAAGGAACAACAGAGATGGGCGTTCGTCACGAATCCACCATGGTTAAGGGTGATGTCATGGAGTGAGACAATGCCTAAGTTTATCATCCAAGGCAATATTTCTCACATGTTTAAAGATGATGGACTAGACTATGATAATAATGGGACTCTTTTACAGAGACACTGACTTTTCAGGACTAGTCACAGGTTTCCCACTTTGTCTATAGAAGAGTATTTCTGGGAATTGGAATGGGTTTGGTTTTAAATACATACAGGTGAATGGAACAGAGGGGTATCCCTGGTGTGCCACTATTGTGGACAGACAAGAGACATTGGATGAGAAAGATACATGACACGCTTATAATCTATTCACCTGGAGGATAAATGGGACAATAGTAATTTGGTCAGACAAGGACTTTGTGGGACTTGTTCGTGGGATGAAATTTAGGCCATTTTGTAACATACAAAAGAAGAGAAATGTAACCTTTTGTCATCTGTATATAGGGTTTTTACCATTTGAGAATTGTCACACACATACTTGTCAGGAGAAAGAATTGATTAGGGGAAACTACACAGAAATGTTATATTCATGTCACAATCTTACATACTTACTTGAGGAAAAATATGCACCAAACTTTCCTAGACAAATGTACATCAATTATAAAGGGTCTCCTGAGGTTGAAAGACCTGTTCAGGGACTAGACAAAGTTATTCTAGCTATGAGAGGACAAACAGTGCAGGGAATGCCTGCTGCAGCATCACCAAAGAAAGCTAACAACATTACTTTAATGGGTGAAGTATGTCTAGGGAACACACATATATTTCTATGGGACAGAGACTACAGATCTAAACTAGAGGCATATTGGAACATGACAGGAATTTTCAATTTTACATGCCAGAATTGTTCTGTACAAGCATGTATAGGACCAAAGACAGTAGGGAGAGTGTTTATTCTAACAAGATCTCAATATGCTATGACAGTGATTAAGGCTAATGGGTGGTACAGAACACCTAGTGATGAAGTTCTACTTATCATAGACAAGCATTTAACCCCTATTACTACTAGGGTGCGTAGATGTTTCCTGTGCTGTGTTAGGAATCACTTTAATAGTAGAAACTATTTTAGTATCCACTGCATTAGCTGTATCTATCTCTATTACACAAAATACTGTAGTTCAAGCTTCTGAATTGCACACTCTTTTGAAATAGTTTAAGCTCATGGGGTCATGTAAAGACCTCTTTTTCGCCTTTACTGATAGGTTTCTTATAGTACTGCTGATATTGCTGCTTGTGCCAATATGTATCAAATTTGCTTTGCATAGTGTCCAGGACTCCCTGATATCCAGTAGGCAGAACATCATCATCCTGAGGGAAAGATTGAGTCAAAACAAAAAGGGGGAATTGTAAGGGAATTGCCAACCCCCAGCCTCTTGGACGGCATTCACTGGTCACGACTCAGGTAAACTGAGGGGAGACTGGTAAGGCATGAACAAGATGGTGCTGGGAGGAAGGGTTCCGCCCCTGTTTTGCTCAAGGCTATTTTCCCAGGCTTTTCTGAGATCAAGGAAGCCAAAAAATGTTTTTATTTCTTGGGGCTATGTGTCTGCCCTGGGAAGTCCTGGTTTAAGGTAGAATTGCTACCCTTTTTTATTCTTCTTTGTCTCTTTCTCCCATGTTGCATTGTGCCTGTAGCTTGATAAGATGGGCTGTACTTGATACTAAAGCAGAGCTCTGTAACTTTGTTCAAAACCCAAAAGCCCCAATTACCCAGATATGACCCCTGTTTAAAACAAAAAGGGGGAGTTGTTAGGGCCCAGCTCTGGACCGTGGCCTCCTGTGAGGGTAGTTGAGACGCCTGGAGGTGCTAACCTGCCCTTAGGGTACTGGGAACGCCTCGGTAACAGCGCTGGCTCCACCCACGGGGAGGAACATGGGAGGAGCTCGGGCTGGTAATATAACCTGGGGTAAAGGGCTTGCTCTCTCTCTTCTCTCCCTGCTTCAACATGTAAGTAATAAAGGCCGTGCATCTATCACTCGGGTGCTCTGTCTAGTCATTTCCCCTCCCTCACTGGAGGGGCCGGAGACGTCCGAAGACCGGGTAAGGTAAGTATCCAGGCGAAGGTCAGGGTAGCAGACCCTGACACTATAGCTGAAGAAACCACTAGCCTACTTTTTCAAAAAATCTTCTACCTTCATAGCTTTCCTAAGTACATTCTATCAGATTCTGAATTCTTAAAAATTGTGGAATACTTTATATTCACTTTTAAGACTATTTATTCACCACTTTCTTCCTTCAGATTGATGATCAAGCTAAGGAAATAAACAGGACCCTGCTTATTGTTACTTCTGATGTGACCACCTTTATTCCTATAGCAAAATTTTATTTTAACAACTCCCCATACAATTCACCAGGAATTTGTTTTCCAATTTCCACTATAGTCTCTCTCTTAGTTTTCTCCTGTCATTACCCCCTTCACACCCATGTGTAATGTAATCTGGAAGTGTTAGAAGAAAACTAGATGAATTTGTAGTCTACCAAGGGAGGCCTACGAAAAATGTATGTCCTGTCTCCAATACTTAGCAAATTCCTCCTACACAGAGCATTAGTATGACTACCTTCTTATAATCATTAATCCAACTAGGTACTCCAAGTCATATATTATTAGAATGATTTAATCTTCCTTGGATCTGTCTCTCAGAACTCCAAAAGACACTTGGAGCTATTGTAGTGGTTCCATCTTTCTATTTATTTTAGGTTTTTTTCTTCTTCTGGTCACCTGTGAGTTCATATTTGAGCTGTTTGTTTTTTTTTTTTTCTTCTAGTTGAGTCCAGGCCACACTTTTTTTGAAAAAAGTTGTTGGAACAAAGCTGTGAAGTAGAGAAAATTGGAGAAGAATTGGAAGATAAAGAAAAGGGAAACCTTTTGATTATCTAGATTGTCAGTATAATGACCTTCCAACATAAGTTTTTGCCTGTTTGAATTTACCCCAAATTCTACCTGCTTAAAAAATAAAACCAAGTTAAATATAGAAGATCCTAAGAGAGTTCTAAATCAAAATACCAATAGTTACCTAGAAAAAGAAAAAAACACATGTTTCTTGATATGTTCTGTACAAATGTGTAAGACTTGAATATTTAACATATTAAAATTCTTCCTACTTTGTGGTTAGAAGTATTTTGATTTGAAGAATGTACATGAAAATCTACTTGAAATCTCTATGTCAAGAAACTAGGTGGAGCAGAGCCAAGATGGAGGAATAGAAAGATGCACATACACTAGCTTTTACCACACAGCCCATAAAATACCTGTAAAGAAGAACTCTCAACAAATTCTAAATCAACAGAGCCACAGAACAACAGAGTGGAGGAGATTGCTAGCCCAGAGTGACCTGAAAGACCTACTCTCAGCCCAGCCCTGGCCATGAAGCACAGAGAGGAGCAGATTAGAGCAGGCTTCAAGAACAGAATCTCCAGTGGCAGCACAAATCCCTCAACCCACAGGCACTAAAGGTCAATGAGAGAGTCTTTTTGGCTGGCTGAGAAGAGAACAGAGTGCCTCCATAACTCAGGCCTCCTCAGGTGGCAGTAGTGGAAGAAGCAGCAGACAAGGAGTCCCAAAGCAGGCAATAGCCTGCATCCATTGTTGAAGGTCTCACAGAAAACCCCCTGAGGGAACTGAGCCCTGGTCAGCGGCCTTGCCCCCACCTGAGTAGTTTATCTTAATCTCACACTATATAGCAGCCCTGCCTGCCCCTAAAGCCCTTGAGGGATTGGAGCAGCTTATCTGAATCTCAGCCCCCAGTGCTGGCTTGGGGAAACTGGAGGCCAGGTAATTGTGGAGAGGAAACTCAGAAGTCAAGTAACTGGCTGGGAAAATGCCCCAAAAAGGGAAAAAAAAATAAAACCATCGAAGGTTGCTTTCTTGAGGAACAGGTGTCTCCCCCCATCCTTTTGGATGAAGAAGAACAAGGAATACTGTCGGAGGAAGTCAGGGCCTCTGCCTCCAAGTCCACCAAAGGGAACTTAAATTGGGCTCAGGCAATAGAAGAGCTTAAAAAACAAGTTAGCAGCTTACTAAAGGACAACCAAAAAATACTGAGGAAAATAACAGCTTTGAAAAGAAGATAACTCAATTGGAAAAAGAGGTCCAAAAAGCCAATGAGGAGGAGGCTTTACAAAGCAGAATTAACCAAATGGAGGAGAAGTTTTGTTAAAAAGCTCACTGAACAAAATAATTTATTGAAAGAGAGAACTGAGTTCAGGGAAATGAATGACTATGAGATAAACCAATAAGTTAGAAAACAAATCCAAAAGTTTGAAAAAAAATAGAAGATAATGTGAAACATCTCATTGGAAAAACAACTGACCTGGAAAATAGATCCAGGAGGAACAATTTAAAAATTATGGGACTACCTGAAAGCCATGATCAATAAAAGAGCCCAGATATTATCTTCCATTACAAGGGAAAACTGCCCTGATAATCTAGAACCAGAAGGCAAAATCAATATTGAAAGAATCCACAGATCACCTCCTGAAAAAGACCTGAACAGAGAAGCTCCTAGGAATATTGTGGCCAAATTTCAGAGTTCTCATATCAAGGAGAAAATGCTACAAGTAGCTAGAAAGAAACAATTTGAGTATTGTGGAAATACAATCAGGATAACACAGGATCTGGCAGCTTCAACATTAAGGGATTGAAGGATTTGGAGTGGGATATTCCAGATGTCAAAGGAACTGGGATTGAAACCAAGAATCACCTACCCAGATAATCTGAGTATAATATTTCAAGGAAATAAATGGTCATTCAACGATATAGATGACTTCTGATCATTCATATTGAGGAAAAGACCAGATCGATATAGAAAATTTTTCTTTACAGTACAAAAATCAAGAGAAGCATGAAAAGGCAAACAGGAAAGAAAAATCATAAAAGGCTTTCTAAAACTGAACTGTTTCATTATTACATGGAAGCAAAATATTTATAACTCTTGAATCTTTTCTCAGTATTTGGGTAGATGGAGAGATTTTACAAGAAATTAGTTGGTGTTTTCCAAGAATAGGAAACATAAAAATTCAATTGTCAGTATAAAAGAACAAAAAAAAGTTAGTATGTGTCATAGGAATAGGGAAAGCATCATCTCCCAATACTAGGTGTTTTGTGGAAATGAAGCAATTTTGAAAAGCAGAAATATTTCAGTAGTTCCTGGATTAGCACTGAATTACTGTGCTGCTTACATGTTCCATGTAAGCCATTTTGGTCTCATTGCATTCCCATGTGCTTAGGCCCTCACTGGGTTATTTGGCAGATGTTTCCATTTTAGCACTTCACACCTGTCTTCCCCTTAATCCATGCTGCACTCCCCCTCCATTCCATTTGGAATGATTTGTAGATAAGAGGTTATGCCATAAGATTTATCTGTGTACTCTTTCAAATCTTTTCCTAGTACAACTCAATTTTTTTTCAGAACCAGTAAAGTTCCACTTTCATATTGCTTCTGGTCTCTCTTCTTAGCTATGATTTACTTTAATTAAAGAAAATGAGTTGTGAATTGCTGATAAAATGTGTAAATAAATGAGCAAGTCAGTGAGATCTCACTCTGCTATAAGAGAATGGGAAATGAAGATTAGCAAACAATTATATTTTGTCAAATCTCCTAAGGACAGCCTTTAAAAATAATCTGGTTGAATTACATAAAGGTGATTTGTGTTTATGCATTTGTAATTTTGAGTATACAAATACTCATAATTTTTACTAGGCTTGTTAATAAGTTTCTTTCTTGCTGTCAGTATATGCAGTAAATAGGGTTGGAGGCCTGCATTATTCAGGTTTCCAGACGTGGCTACAAGAAAGCCTTAGAGAATTTAAAATTTTTGAGTTCAAAAAGACCTTGAGGATTATCTGCCTTATGACCATGGCTTTATACATAAAATAAGGATGACCTGATAAGGTAAAAGAACTTTTAAAGGCCACACAGGGGTTTGTGAAAGTAATATTCTTCCTATACCATATAAATAAAAACTAATGGCATAATTTTCAAAATACAGAACGTCCTCTTGCATGACTCTGTATTTCGGTGGTTTAGGGAACAGCATATAGAATGGAGACTAATTGAACTGACTCTCCTTTAAGGACATTTAGAGCTTTCTAACATTTGGAATGGAGATGGTGCATTCCTTAGTGAGACCATATGAAAGAAGTACACAGTGAATTTCTTTGTAAGTGACATGAATGAAAAAGCAAGGAGAGCCTGGGAGGAGCAGAATGTCTATAATTCCCATGGTTTTGGCACTTGGTTCATTTTTTATTTGTCTTTATTGTCTCAACAAGTTTTTCTTTGGTCTTTCTGTGGTCTGCTTCCCTAGAGCTCACATAATATGTATGGGCTAGAATTAGAAGCATAAGAGATGATAAGACTAGGATGATATTCATCCCACTTGTACCTATCTGAATCATGCCAGTTGACTCTGCTCCCAGCATACATCCTAAAATCATGTTGATGATCACAATATCAATATTTGTAAGTAGACTTTCATGCATTTCACCAATGAATCTTATCATTTCTCCTTTGAGCTCTGTAATGAACATCAAAGGAGGTTGAATGCAAAAGGTTAAAATCAAAGATGCTAACTTGCCTTATTTTACTATGTGATAAAAAGTTATTCCATAGTAATCCTCTCTGGTGTAATGGATGCCTAGTCTGGGGACATGTTAATAGCATAGATAGGTGTGAAACATCTACTTCTAGGAGAATATTTACAAAAAAAAATATTAATTTCAAAGATCACAGAACTATATGATTTTACCCAGCTGGCATTGTAACTATACTAAGTTTTGTGGACAATAACTTTCTGGGCTTCCTTCTTAGTTCAAACACTATTTATCACTGCAAAAAATGGTCTTCTTTCAAAATAAAAGAGATGAGGGCTCCATTTTCCTCTGATTGTTTATACTTTCTAAAGACAGTTTCATCATTTGTAGGATGCTATATTCCCATGAGGTGGAGACTCAAAAATCTATTCTACATCCTGTGTTGAGCTAACATTAGTTATTTGTCCACAAAACTAGATACTAAACAATTAATTATTTCTGATAATTTAAAATCACATTGTATTTCAGCATGCAAATGATTTATATCTCATAAGGAGATATATGTGCATACCAATAGAAACAAAATATACAAAAGGTAAATACAAGGTGAGAATGGGAATGGTCACTAGTAGAAAAAGGGGTTCATGTAGGTGTTTCAATAGTTTTAAGTAAAGTTAGTAATTCTAAGTGGTAGAGGTAAGGAAAGAGTTCTCTCTGAATGTGGAAGGCAGCTTGTGCAAAGACATGTAGATGAGAAATCCAATGGAATTTTGGGAAACAACTATCAAGAACTCAAACTTAAGGAGAAAGCCTAAATAATCCAGATATTTAAAGGCAATGAAAGGCAAAGTTTTTGTACATTAAATTTAGTCTTTGACTCATCATAGATCTCATTTAAGTTTCCTATTCTCCCTCCCAGCCTTATTACCTCCCTCTTCCAAGGATAGAGTAACCTTGTTAATTTTGTACTTTTTCATGGAAATCCACCTTCCCTCTGAGAAATCTCCTCCCCTGTACTAGGCTTGCTTATGTCTCATACTCTAGCCTGTTTTTCTAATCATGTTGGAGTGCTTTTGGTATTTAGTAATATGGTCTGAACTGTGTACTCTAACAGAGGGAGGTCTTTTTGTGAGAACTCCATGTACTATCCTGGGATAATATGGATATGGGGAGTATGGAAGAGGAACAGAGATGTGATCAGAAAAATATGGAAAGATAAGGTTTCACAGTTGAGTAAGGCATGAAGCTCAGGGAACACAGGAGAGAGTATTGAATTTGAAATCAGGAAAATTTTTGTACACATGGTAGCTGAGGCTCTTACTATCTATGTGAGCCTGAGAAATTAATTTCACTTTAATATCCCTCAAGTTCATCATTTATAAATATGAGTGGTGGAATTGATTGTCTCTATGGTCTACTCCAGTTTCTAGGCTATGATTCAAAGACAACAGTTGTTAAAATGACTGGTCAAAGATTCATAGGGAAGCATGAAAAGTCAGAATTAAGAAGATGCACTAGGTCAAGAGACTGGATATTTTAGTAAAAGAAAAGAGTAATGTTAGTGTGGGGAGAAAAGATGGTGGAATCAAGGCAGAAATTCACTTGCATTTCCCAAACATTATTCTGGCAACAACTTTAAAATTACACCTCAAATAGAATTCTGGAACAGCATGGCCAACAAGACATCAGGATAAAACAGTTTTTCAGTGCAAGACAACTTTGGAGTTTTGCAGGCAAGGTATGTCACACAGGAATGGTGTTAATGCCAGAGTGGAGCCTGTAGCAATCACAGAAGCAGTCATTGAAAGTGAATGTAATAGAAGTAAAAACATCTTTGAGAACTTTCAGGCAACAGACAAGAAGAGGGGCAGGTGCAGACAATATTTTGCTGGTGTTAAGGACTCTATTGTATCACCCAAATGCAGTTCAGGGTCATAGTTTCAGGTTTAAGGGGATTACTGGTGTTTGTGGCCCCAAGAATACAGAAGCTCTGGTCAGAGTTCCAGTGGCAGAAGAACGCTTGTGGTTGCACCAAAAAGAGTAGGGGTCCTGGTTTCAGTTCCAGTGGAGAAAGGATCATTAGTACTTGCAGTGTCAAAGGAACAGGATCTGGATCCCTTCCCAAGTAAAAGAGTATAAGCCAGGAGAGCAGTGACTTTCTTTTTCCTTATATGACCTTGCAAACATCAAAAACTTACAGGTCCTCAGAACTAGCAATGAAAAGAGCAATATGAAAAATCTGAAGTTTGGCACAGAGTACTGTAAAAGCCAAGAGCAGAGACCAAGTTTACATAAAAGTCAAAGTCAAGAAATAGCTGGAAAAATGAGGAAAGAACAACAAAAAAGATCCTGACAATAAAAAGTTACTATGGTGAAAAAGAAGTCTAGGAAGTAAACATAGAAGGAAACTATGTGAAAACAGATAATAGAAATGTGAATTCCTAGAATTCCTAGAAAAAATTCCTAGAAAAAATTCCTAGAAAAAATATCCAAAAGTATTGTAAAAATAGAATGAGAGGTAATCAAAACTTTTGGAAAAATGAAAGTGATGCAGAAAAATTTGAAAAAATGGTAAAAATTTGGTAAAAAAGCACAAAAGTTCACCAAAGGGAAGAAATCTTCAAAAAATAGAATTAGTCAGATGGAAAAAGAAGTACAAAACCTCACTGAAAAATATAATTTCTAAAAACCTAGAATTAGGCAAATGTAAACTAATAACTCCGTGAAATATCAAAAACCTCTCAAAGTCTAAAGAATGGAAAAATAGAAGAAAATATGAAGTATTTCATAGAAAAAAAACAACTATCTGCAAAATAAGCATAGGAGAGATAATTTTAGAATTATTTTACTACTTGAAAGCCATGATGTAATAAAATGGGGAGGGTAGACATTATATTTAAAGAAACTATCAAGGAAAACTTCCATGATATCACAGAAGCAGAGGGAAAAAATAGAAATCAAAAGAACCCATCAGTCACCTCCTGAAAGAGATCCCCAAATGAAAACTTCCAGAAATAATATAACCAATTTCCAGAGCTCCCACGTAAAGAACAAAATATTACAAGCAACCAGAAAGAAATAATTAAAATACAATCTACCCACAGGATAACCCAATATATAGCAGTTTTCACCTTAAAGGATTGGAGGCATCACAATATCAAATTTTGGAATGTAAAAAGATTAGGATAAAAACCAAGAATAAACTCCCCAGAAAAACTGAGCATCATCCTTCATTGAAAAAAACAAGGTAACTGCTGAGCTTTAAAGTATTCCTAACTAAAAGTCCAGGGCTGAGTACAAAATTTGAATTTCAAATACAAATCTCAAGAGAGAAGCATAAAAAGGTAAACATGAAAGAGAAGTCATAGGGGACTCAATAATGTTAAGCTGTTTACATCCTGCATAGGAAGATGATACTCAAACCTCCAAAAACACCTCTATCATCATTAGTGCAATTAGAAGGCATATACAGACAGTTTTTGCTCTCCTTAAATTTACATTATGCAAATTCAACTTTATGTAAAGAATTCTGAAATAAATCTGCACTAAAAAAAAACCACCTATTTAACTTTACTGTACAGTGCTGTGCTTTCTTTTTCCACTGCTGTCCCTTAGCCTGGTGCTTCCCACCTTCCAACCAAAAACAAACAAACCTTAAAAATGAAAACAGAAGAAGGAAGAGAGAAAGGCTACTGCCAACAGCCACCATTGCCTCTGGATCCAGGGCTCGGACTGACATCTCATGACAAAAGAGAGGAGATCTGTGACCTAATACACTTGCCTATGTATATCTTCAGCATGTATATCCTCAGACCCTGAGTGCATCACTCACTCCTATCTGTGTTTATCTCCTGCCCACAAATCTACAACTACAAATGTTCTTCCCCTGAATTCTGGCCAGGCTACCACATAACTGATTCTAGCCTAGCATGCTCCTCCTCCTGTGCTGCTTTCTTTTGCTCTTGCTTCTCTTTTCCATGAGATCAGATTTCCTTGGACTCTGTGCCCACTCTCTCTCTCTCTGGATGTGCAGCAAATTTCATTACCTTCACCATATCTGTGGACAAATTGGAAATACATAATAATAACTTTATGGAGAGGTCTACAGAACAATTTTCTTGAGTGAAGCAAGAACTGTTTGTACAGGTATGAGTTGACTATGATGAGATTATTGCAAAAAATAAATTAAATTAAAAGCTGGGAGGAATACCCTGTGATAAGGGAGAACAGAAAGAATAGAGAAAATTATCTCACATCAAAGAATCATTAAAGGAATAACTTTTATAATGGAAGGAAGCAAGGAGTGCTTGATCCTTACTCTCCTCAGAACTGGTCAAAGGGGGAATAGCACACACATTCATCTGGATATAGAAATCTATCCTAAGCTTCAAGGAAGTAGGAGGGGATGGGAAAACTGATAAGGAGGATGAATTAGGGGAGTGTATGACCAAGACCATATTTTTGAGGAGGTACACAGAGAAGGGAGAGAGACAGACAGAGAGGGAGAGAGAAAGAGAGAGAGAAAAAGAGAGAGAGAGAAAGAGAGAGAGAGAGAGAGAGAGAGAGAGAGAGAGAGACAGAGAGAGACAGAGAGAGACAGAGAGAGAGACAGAGAGAGAGAGACAGAGAGAGAGAGAAAGAGAATGAAAGAGAGACTTAACTGCAGGGCAATACATGATTAGTAATCATAACCATTAATGTGAATGGGATGAACTCACCCATAAAAAGGAATCAGATAGCAGAATTGATTAAAAAGATAGAATGCAGCAATATGTTGTTTATAAAAACACACCTTAAAGAGAGATTTATAGAAAGAGAAAAATAATGGGTTAAGGTAGATTCTCTCATGCCTTAGTTGATGTAAAAAAAAAAAAGACTGGCAATTGGTGATCTCAGACAAAGCAAAAAGACAATAATTAAGAGGTAAGCACAGAAGGGTTAAAGGGTATCATAGACAATGAAGTATTATTACAACCAAGCATCAAATGATCTAGCATCCAAATTCTTAAATTAAATAAATTGCCAAAGGAAACTGATAGTAAAACTATACTGGGAATACCTCAACTATTCCCCTCTCAGAAAAAAAAAATAAATCTAACCACGGGGAAAAAAAAAAATAAGAAACGAGTTAAGGGGATGAATATTTTTTTTTTTTAGAAATGTTAGATATGATGAACCCTTTAGAAAAAAATTGAATGTGAATTGAATAGAGTATACCATATTTCCTCAGGTGTGCATAACACCTTTATAAAAACTGACCATGTATTAGAGCATAAAACAAACAAAATAATAAGCAGATACGAAGATGAATCAAACATATTCTTTCAGATGATAGTGTAATAAAATTAATATTCAATAAAGTGCCAGGGAAACAGATTAAAATTAATTGGAAGTTAAATAAAATAATTCTAAAGAAGGAGTGGGCCAAAGAAAAAACATCAGAGCAATAATCAATAATTTCACTAAAAAGAATGACAAAAAGTAAGACAGCATGCTAAAAATTTGTGGGATGAAACCAAAGCAGTATGTAGAGTATACCTCTAGATGTGTACGTAAAGACATACAGAAAGCAGGTCAATGACTTGGAAAAGCAATTAAAAACTTAGAAAAGCAATAGTTTAAAACTCCAAAATAAAAAGAAATGGAAATTCTAAAAGTCAAAGAAGAGTTTAAGAAAGTTGAAAGTAAAAATAACATTGAACTAATATATTTAGCAGCTAGATTTATTTAAAAACAAATAAAACAGATAAAATATTGGTTTATTTGATTAAGAAAAAGACAGAAGAAAAACTGAATTGCCAGTATCAAAGATGACAAGAGTGAACTCAACAATGAAGAAATCAACATAATTATTATGTATTATTTTGCCCAGTTGTAAATGAATAAATCTGACAATCTAAGTATAATGGACAAATATTTGCTGTTGTTGTTGTCTAGTCATTTTCAGTCATATCTGACTCTTCTGGGTAATTACCTATATATAATTTTGCCATTTCTTTCTGTATCTTAAGTAAGTAAACTGAGGCAATGAGGATAAAGTGACTTGCACAGGCTAACATAGCTAGTGTCTGAGGCTAGATTTGAACTCAATGTCTTCCTGCTTCCAAGTCTTGTGCTTTACCTGCTGTGTCACCTAGAAGCCTGAATAAATATTTACCTAAATATGAATTGTCCAGATTAACAGAAGAGGAGATAAAATACTTAAATTACATGATCTTAGAAAATGAAATTGAAAAAAGCCATCAATGATCTCTCTAAGAAAAAATCTCCAGAACCAAATGGTTTTACAAGTGAATTTACCAGACATTTAAAGAAAAAATTAATTCCAATATTTAATTACCTTTTTGGGGCAAAATGGCCTAAGAAAGAGTCCTATCAAATTCCTTTTATGTTACAAATATGGCCCTGATATCAAACCAAGGAAAGCAAAAACAGAGAAGAATACTATAGAATAATTTCCCAAGGAATATTGATGTGAACATTTCAGTTAAAATACTAGCAAGTATATTACAGAAATATATTACAAAGTCATATGTTATGACCAGGTGGGATTTATACTAATAATGTAAGGCCAGTTTTATATTAGGAAAATTATAATCATATTTGACCATATCAATGGCAAAAAAAATCATTATTTCAATAGATGCCAAAAATGCTTCTAACAAAATACAATTATTTCTATTAAAACATTGGGAAGCATAGAAATAAATGGAATGGTTCTTAAAATAAGTAGTTTCCATCCAAAAACATCAGCAAGCATTATCTAGGGATAAACTACAAGCCTTCTCTGTAATAAAAGGGGTGAATCAAGCAAGCCCATTACCACCATTATTATTCAGTATTGTACTAGAAATATTAACTATAGTAGTAAGACAAGAAAAATTAAATTGAAGGAATTGGAAGGGTAATGATGAATCAAAACTCTGACTCTTTGCATACAATTTGATGGAATATTACTGAGCTTAGGGAAACTAGTTGAAATAATTAGCAACTTCAACAAAGTTGCAAAATATGAAAGAAATCCACCTAAATCATCATTTTCACATTATTACTAAAAAATTCCAGTAGGAATAAAGAGAAAGAGAAATTTAACTTAAAATAACTTCACATAATATAAAATACTAAAGAGTCTACCTGCTAAAACAAATCCAAGAAGAATATGAACACACTTTTAATACACTTTTCACATAAAATCAGATCTAAAAAACTGTAGAAATTTTAAGTTATGGATAGACTGAGCCAATATACACAAAATCATAATTCTACCCAAATTAATTTGCTTATCCCATGCCATGGCAATATAACTACCAAAAAGGTATTTTCTAGAACTAGAAAAAAAGAATAACAAGATTCAACTCAGAACAGAATACCAGGCATATAAACAGAAAGAACAACAAAAAAAAACTAAAAAAATATGAAGAAAGGTAACCTAGCTATATCAGCTCTAAAACTACATTTTAAAGCAGCAATGGTCAAAACCATTTGGCACTGACTAACAAATAAAGTGATAGATCAATGGAACAGATTAGATGCACAATATACTTGAGTAAATACCATTTTTACCTAGTGTTTGCTAAATTCAGACATCCAAGTTTTGGGCACAAGAACTCATTTGAAAGAATGCTATGAAAACTGGAAAGCAGTTTGGCAAAAATTAGAGATAGACAAGTATCTCATAGCATATGCTAAGATAAGTTTAAAAATAATATATGACTTACACATAATTAGAGGATCATGGAAAACTTTATCTGTCAGTTCTATGTATAAAGAAAGAATTTTTGGCCATACAGTAATTTGAGTACAATGATTTAATCTGATTACATTAAATTGAAAAAAATCCACAAACCAATGTAGCCATGATTAGGAAAAAAAAGTTAGAAAGAGGGGAAAAGTTTTATAGCTACTTTCTTTGATACAGTCCTCACATCTCAAATATAAAGATAACTGTGTCAAATTTATAAGAATTGAAAACATTGCTTAATTGATAAGTGGTCACATGAAATGAACAGACACTTTTTGAAGAAGAAATCAAGCTATTTTTAGTCATTTAAAAATTGATCTAAATCACTTGATTAGATAAATGCAAATTAAAACAACTCTGACGTATTGCCTCATACATCTCTGATCAGCTAATATGGCAGGAAAATAATGACAATTATTGGAGTGGATGTGGAAAAACATGGACCCTAGCTCATTATTGGGGAAGTTATGAACTGATCTAACCATTCTCGGGAGTATTTGGAATTATACCCAAGGAGCAATGAAACCATAGCTTTTGCCCAAGCAATATCACTACTAAGTCTGTATCCCAAAGAGACATTTTTCCTTTTTGGAAAAAGACCTATATATGTATAATTATATTTGTAGCAGGTTGTTTTTGTAGTACCAAAGAAGTGGAAATAGAGAGGATACTCTTTAATTGGGAATGGTTAATCAAGTTGTGGTATATGATTGCGATGGAATACTGTATACTATACTATAGGAAAAAATTAATATAATGGTTTCAAAAAAATTGGAAAGACTTGCCTGACCTCATACAAAATGAAGTGAGCAGAACAAGGAAAATATTATTCATAATAACAATAATATTATATGATGATCAGCATCAATAATGTAAATATCCTGATCAATACCCTAATCCTAGCCAATTCTGAAGGATTTGTAATGGAAAATGTTTTACAACTCCAGAAAAAAAGATCTGATGAAATTTGCATACAAATTAAATCACACATTTTAAAATTTATTTTCCTTGGGGTATTTATTTACATGCAACGTGACTACTATGGAAATATATTTTGCATGACTTCACATATGCAATTGATACTAAATTATTTGCTTTCTCAAGGAGGGGACAAAGGAGGAAAATAGGAAGAGAATCAGAAATTCCAAATTAAAAAAATATTGCATGTTTGCATTGCATTGCATTGATATTAAACTGTATTGATAAATATTTAATGAATTAATAAAAGAAACTATATTAAAAATAAAAATTCTAAAAAGTTCAATGTAAGTTTATGATATATGGAAAAACAGAAGAAAGTTCTCCTCTGAAATTGGAATTTCCAAGTTCATTATTTGGGATATCATATATTTCCGACAAATGGTAAAGCTGAGTAGATGAATGTACTAGTCTACAGATGAAGTAGAATGATGAAAAAAGTCAGTAGAGATAAAGAAGTCAAAGAATTTAAACATCAGGTGTTGAGAGTTGTCTTCAAAATTACTGTGATGATTATGGGAGTGCGTAGATGTAGACAATAGACATCATTCTCAGTTATGCAGAGAACCAAGAGATTTATGTGGAGTAGGGGAGATGGTAGAATTGGAAAAAATGCATAGATATCCAGAGAGGAAATAATATTGGGAAATGATGATTGTGTAATTGTCCTTTAAATATCAGTGAAAAGCTAACCCATTTTCATCTTGTACCTTTTAGTCAAGAGAATGTATTAAAAGGAATATGGTGTTATAAGAGGTAGAGAAAGTTTTTGATAAATTGAGGATGTAAGAGGGGAGGTTGATAGAAGAAATCAAGAAAATAGGAATTTATTTTTTTAAACCGTAGTGGTGCTTACAAAATAAACAGAACCAGTAGATGGGAAATAAATGACTGAAGCTTACCTTCTAAAGTATAGGAGTCATTAAATTATGGATGAATTTTCAAGAGACATAGCGTGAGCATACAGCTAACATGTAAATTCCTTGGAATTCTTTTTGAATTTAGCCATTCATAAGTTATTAATCACCTCATTTTGAAAAAAAGAAATAGAGATGTTAATTCTTATACAGCTTACTTCAAAACTTCATAGTGAGGAAAGCAATTCACAAACCTGATAATGCTACAAATATGTGAATCATTATCATTGTCTATAAATCATCTTAGTTTATTCATGAAAAGGTCTTCTGGCAAAGGCATGTTTTGAATCCTCAGAGCTAAGCAGCCTATCATTCAAAGAAAAAAATGTAGCATTTTGGTTATTACTTAAACTTTGTTTTTTTGAAGGTGGATTAAAACTGTTTCTATGATTTATTTTAATCTATACAAAGACCTTGAAACTCTACTAAGCAAAGAATAATTAACTAGGATACCCTCAACACCTTAGAGTTACAGTCTCTTTTGACTGTAACTTACCAAACTAATACTTATAAATGGATGGGGAATGAAGGAAATTACCAAACTGTCTTCTGTTAGCCTATTAAATACTTGATGGAAGAGATAGAGAAGAATATGTAGAATTAATGCAATCACCAAACATATTAAATTAGTGATGCCACTCCTTTATCATTTCTACTGATGTTATATGTTTATATATACACATATATGTATGTGTGCATTATGTGTTTATGAATAAATATAAGGGTGTATGTATACACATGTATCAACTAGGTGGCACAGTGGATAGATGGATAGGGTGCCAGGCCTGAAGCCTGGAAGATTCGTCTTCATCAGTTCAGA
The DNA here is from genome assembly GCA_023548195.1 of Bettongia penicillata ogilbyi. Classification (NCBI taxonomy): domain Eukaryota; kingdom Metazoa; phylum Chordata; class Mammalia; order Diprotodontia; family Potoroidae; genus Bettongia; species Bettongia penicillata. The sequence goes on from JAJHZJ010000008.1 coordinate 8,982,512, forward strand.
TCTGGCTTCAGACTCTTACTAGCTGTGTGACCCTGGGCATGTCATTTAATTTATTGCCTCAAGTTCCTCTTTTGTAAAAATGAGTTGAAGAAAGAAATGTCAAACCACTTCCAGTATCTTTGCCATGGAAATCCCAAATGGGAGCACAAAGAGTCTGACATGATTGAAAACAGTATATGTACGTATCCATGCATTGTGTTTTTATCTATATTCATATATGCATGCATATATGTATTTACGCATTTGTGTACACATATATATGTGTGTGTTCACACAATCTACATGAAAATAAAACCTATGGTACAATTTACCAAAATTCTAATGGATTGGCTAAAAAGCAATATGAAGGACTGTTCTAAGATGAGCCATATATTTTCAGGAGGAGATGCATGTAAATACAAGTGTGGAAGATATTATATTTGAATAAGCTATATAATGCAGAATGCTCCTGCTATGAATTTTTACATAATGTAAGTTTACAGAGAATTTTCCATTTGCAAAATATTAGTGTCATGCTGTACCCTCAGTAATTTAAAGAACCATTATACACACACACACACACACACACACAATCAGGCAAGAAAGTCTATAAAACTTGTTACTTTAAACATTTTATATATTTAATGACTGCAAATTAATATTCTCTCAATCTTATTACTAGTTTGAATTATACTATGGGCACTTAATGATGAACATTTTGATACGACATATTGAAACTAATCTAAAATATGTATTATCATGCTTTCAATGATATGTAGGTATTAGTAGGGGGAAAAATCTCTAAGAATGGCAAGTAGTATACAGGGGACCAAGATAACTCATATAATGATTGATGTTCTAAAAGTACAGAAATGGAGGAAGTTTTCCTAAGATGATTCATACACAGAATATTCATATAGATTTCAAGTTGATTTCATTTTACACTTGAAAATTTAAATTTGGGGTGGAAAGTGAGCATCAAGGGAAAAAGAAGACCTTAGAAAAACACATGTTAACTCTTAATCTTCATGTAAGAAATTCTGCTTAAACTCTTGTACTCTCAAAGCTAATTTCACCTGATTGCCTTTTAATTATAGACTGTTGCTCAGAATCCCAAATATAATGACTTTTTTTAATGCAACTTTGCACTGTTCTGTATCTAATGTAGGATGTAATCATGTAATTTATTCAGTGAGAGCCAATGCTTTTATAGTTAAATCACACATAAAAAATATTGTATTAAAAATTATTGTATTATTGTATTAAAGTGGTTAGGTCCTAAAAGGTAAGAATGCTGGGACTAAATCCTGAAAATGTTTAGTCTGCTGTTGTATATCCAATTTATTCTGCATCAAAGGGAGCTATTATTATTCTTTACTTGTAAATTGTCTCGACTGCATGAGAATATGTGATAAGAAACAAAGAATTTGAAAAGAGTTTAATAGTTACATGGTTTATAATTCTACATCCCATTCTTTGTATAATTGAACTAATAATTTCATCTCCAGTTAGAGTCTCTAATGATGGCAAGTCCAATTCATTGATGTTATATTATAGAAATGAAAGAAGAGAAAGAGAAAGAAGGAGGAGGATGTGATCAAGAAGAAAATTATAATGATGATGTACATGATGAGTTTTTGATATTTACTAATAATTATTATGCAAATTCTAGAGAAAATGAAAGCAAGTATACCACATTTTAAAAAAGAGAGACAGTAGTTACTTTCTCTTATTGTGGCCCTTTAAAGGTGGGTATTATGCTATTTATTTTGTTTAAGAATGCAACATGTTCCAACAATATATTTGGAGATCAGCATTAAATTATACTGTTTTTCCTTTTCCAAATTATGCCAGAACCCAAACACACAGAAAAAAAATATTCTAATAAATACTCTAGAGCTACTTTCAGGTATTCAGTGATTGGACATGGTTTAAAACAAGTCAGAAAAAAATTTATATAATCAATTGGATTTGAAGTTTTTGCCATGGCAAGCATTTGGTTATATAGAAATATATGATTTGGCTAATTTGTTTTCTATATTCCCTGAACTCCTAGATTTTTTTTACCAGCATTTGCTGAGTAGTCTTGAAAGATACAGAAATACATTCATACACACATGCACATAATACATGCATACACTTACACATATGTATATGCATACATGAATTTACACATATGCATATATACATGATACATTTTTCTATGCATAAATTTATGTATTTGTGTGTACATATTTTATATACATAAATGTGTGTGCACATACATACGTATGTATGTACTTGAAAATTAAAGTGCCTTTTACTTCCAAAATACTAAATGTCTCAAGATACACATAAAAGAATATGACTATATTAGCAAGCTCTTTCTACATAATTTTCTAGTATCTTGTCATGACACTGACTTGTGAATACTGTACCAGAAAAACCCAAGCTATGGTAGATCATACCAATTCAATTCAGTTTCACAAGCAATTAATAATTGCTAACTGTGTGAAAGATATTTTGCTAGGAAAACAGAGGTTGGAATATGGATATACTGAGGATATAAAGATACAGATATTATTTATTTACTACCCTCAAAAATCTTACATTGATGAAGAGGTAAATTGTTGTGAACACAAGTTAAATCAATAAGTAAATATAAGAGAGAAAACATTAACTTGGCAACTTAGCACAAGAATTCTCTAGTCAGAGTTTAACCTTAGAGAAATCAAGACATTTCTCAAACATGGGGGGTAACTTTGGGGAACAGCTTAGGCAGAAGTGTAGAGGAAGAAAAAACTGGGACTGCAGTACTGTGGGAAAAGTTCTGGCTTCAGAGTAAGAGAAATTGGCATCAAGCCCTACTTTGGGCACTAGTCAAGTTATATGAACTTGGGCAAATTATTTTGCCTCTCTGGATTTTGTTTTATTCTTTTATGAAATGATAGAATTGGGTTGGTTGTACAAAACTTTGAACAGGAGGCTGGAATGGCTTAGCAAGTGGACAGAGAACAAAGCTATCAATGGGCTTTGTTTACCAGAAGATATTAATCATTTATCCTCTCTGCTACTCACATTCTAATAAGATTGTATCTAAACTACCTACTACTGTTCATAGGCTCTCTTCATTTTCATCCTCAGAATGCTTCCTCCACATGAAAATAAAGCAAAATTAAAGCAATAAAAATAAATTAAAAAAGAATTTCTGTCTATTTTAACTCTAAAGCAGGTAACTGGAGTTAAGTTTCTTCATTATTAAAAGTGAGATCAGTATTGGATGGAGTTAAGGACAGAAAGCTGAATCTTTGATCTAATGAAATAGATTTTGTTGCTGTCATTTTTTCTAAAATCCATTGCTTAGGTTAGGGAAGAAGAGATTAGTGAATGAAATGCATTATTGTGGCTCACCAAATGCAAATAGCTAGAAGGTAAGTGGATATTTGCAGAAAATGACAATATTGCAAAGGTTGCTAAGAAGATTTTTTTTTTAACATTTATTTATTGAAGTTTTTTACTAATCTCTCCAGCTTGGTAATCTCTTTGATAAATTTCTCTTTTTCATAATTTCTGATGAGTAACTGACAGTATTCAATTTATTTAGATATCTAGATATCTAAGTATCTATATATATTTATAGATATCTATATAGATATCTATTATATTTACCCATGTATATATATATATATATATATATTTATAGATATCTATATAGATATCTATCATATTTACCCATTGTAACCACTGGATTTCCTGCTGAAAAAAAATGAAAGTTACTTGGACTATGTTACTGGAGGATCATTACTTTTTGATCCAGACAAATTTGACCTTTTTCTATGTAACATTCTTTCATTTAGTTATCACCATTGAAGATCCAGAAAAGAAAGCTCTTAGCACCAAAGTCCTTGTTAGAGTCAAAAGGTTTGCTATTAAAAAACAAAACAAAACAAAACAAAACAAAAAACCAACAACAAAATGCATGCATTTACTGATGGAAATAAGATCAAAGGAGTCACATTATCATCTGCTCCACTGCTGCAACTAAACAGTTATGGTACTCTTACATCTCACTTACACATGATATCTCATGTGTGTATCTTCTTTTGAATTTTTTTCGCGTTTTCTGTACTAGGAATTTAAGGTTTCACATTTGTATTTGCATCTTAAGGTTCATATTTATATTTGATCCTACAAATAATAAGGGGTCACTGGGATGACAATGAAATCTTCATTTTATATATCTTAAAACCTTGTAGAATTATAGGACTGATGGTGACCTCAATAAAGCTTGCTAAACTATTCCTTTAATTCTGAAGGGTTTATATTTAGGTCTTAGATAATATTCAGAGGAATTTTGAGGGAAAATTCCATCTCCCTTCTCTGTCTGTATAATTTTAATTTGCTTAACAAGTATCTTAGGGTAAATGACCATGGAAGCCAACTTTACTTTTTGTGTAAAAAAAATCTAACAGTGACATAAGAACATTCACCATTCACACAAAATAATTTTCCTTCTACTGTTTGTATTGCATTGTGATAAAACATGTAGGTTTTAAAGATGAAATGTTACCAATACTGGCAAAATGTTGAAGTACAAGGCAACTTTTTTCTTGGTGTGTTGTGTCAGTATTCAATGATCTAAAAACTTGAAGAAAATAATAAAACAGAAAAGGAAAATGAAGGTAAGAGACTGCGATTAGATGTGATGACAACCCATTTGAATCAGATAAAAGGGATGTGGAAAGCACTAACTTGATTTTCTTTTAATTGCAAAGAAATCTTCAACAAAATAATATAATTCACTTTTGACAATCTGAAAAAGAAACATTTTGTAGATGCTAAGGTAATTAAAGACTATAAAGGAATGTAATGAATCAAAGGGTTTAAGGAATAGGAAGTTCAATATGCCAGGCACAGGTGGCAGTCACTGAAAGTATGCAATATTTGTAGGTGTAGTGTCTTGTGAGAGGCACATGAGAAGAGTAGAGTTGCTTGATAGTAGATTAAGTAGAGGAAACTGAAGTGTAAGAAGGCAAGAAAGGTAAGGAGGGATAAAGTTGTGGCAGGCCTTATAATTCAAATAGAAGTTTTTGTACTTGATAATGAAGTTAATAAGGAAATTTGAAAGGAAAGAGGAAGGTGTTGGCATAGTCAGACTTGACCTTTAACAAAGATCAATTTGATTGCTGAATGCAGGATGATTTTGACTGCAGGGGAACTTCACTCTGGATTCCCTACAATAGTATTATTAAAAGTCAAGACGTAATGTGAAGGGCTGTTAGTGTTAGAAAACAACAAATTTGAGAGATGATTGAAAGATAGAATCAACAGGACTTGGCAACAGATTGCTTATGGTGGGGCCAGGGGTAAGAGGGAATAAGGAGTTGAGCATGGCACATAGGTTGTGTGCCTGAATGATTGAAAGAATTGTGGTAACTGATACTAAAAAAGGAAGTTAGAAGAGGGGATTGATGAGGGGAAAGACAGAGTTCAAATTTAGACATGGTAAGTTTAAGATGTGTACTGGAAGAAAGCCAGTAGGCAGTTAGAAGTGCAAAATTAGAACTCAGGACAAAGGTTTGGGCTGCATAAATGAATCTGAGAATCAGATCTGCATAATGATAATATTTTAATAAATACATAGGAATTAATGAATACATAGAAATTAACATAGGTTATCAAGAGAAAAAAGTCTAATGAGAACAGAACTTAGATGAATAAAGATCCAGAAAAATATAACCTGAAAAGGTGGGGACAGGCAAGTAGTAGACCTAGGAGAGAACTGTGTCACAAAAACATAGAGAGAAGCAAACTAAAAGAAAAAGGATGATAGTGACAAAAACAACAGAGAAGTAAAAAAGTGAATATTGATAAAAGGTAATTATATTTGACTATTCAAAGGCTGCTGGTAATTTTGTAAAAATTCTGATGTAGGTTCTCTTCCATGATGACGTTGGTAACCAAACTATGGAGAAAGGAGGCGCACATTTTGATGACTTTCTCCAGGAGTTCATCTGAGAAAGGAATTATAGGATAGTAGTTAACCAAGATGGAAGAATCAATTCTAGATTTTGTAATGATGGAGAACCATCATTATTTTTCTAAATATCCGTGAAGCAACAAGTAAAAAAAGAAAAGATGGAAGAGTGACAGTGGAGATGAGAAAAAAGCATAATAGAGAAGATGAGAGAAAAAAGTAATATATACATGAAGAAGTTTGCTTTGGCAAGGAGAAGGGATCCTTTCTTAGATAAAATGCACAAATAAGAAGATAGAGGAGGAGCATATTAGAGTGATGTGAGCTCTCTCCAAATGGTCTTACACCTTTTCAGTGAAATGTGAAGTAATATTCTCAACAGAAACAGGAGTCATAGGAGTTTTGAAGAGAGATGCAAAAGTTTATGGAAGGTGCTGTTATAAGTGGGAATGTAAATCATTTAGAGAAGTTCAGAGGAATTCCTTGATCACTCAAGGGGACAAATGGATACTGCATAATAAAAATTGTATAGTAGACCTAATCAACATACTATCTTGCTTTTCTTCAGCTTTGTTCAGCAGCATGAGTATAGTAGTGAAGTCATTAAATGACTGGAGAAATTCAATGTGAGCATGATGAGTGAAAAAGATAAGTTTACAATGGACTCTAGATTAGAAGATAGTATACAACTGAACGTTTTGCAAAATGATCAAGAAGGGAAAGGGAGGACAGTATAGTCAGTACAGAGGTGATGGCCTGGGAAAGAATTGTAAAGAGATATTAGAGATCATGAAGATGATGAAGAACAAGGTTAGGTATTATAAAGTAAAACGAAATATGATAGGATAATGGGTTATGATTAGAAGAATTTCAGAAATGATAAGCATCAAAATAGAAAACTTGAAAATATTGACACTATTAAATGTATAGCCTTCTTTGCAAGTAATGTAGGATAGAGGAGTTGGTCATGGAATATGAATAAACTGTGTGCTTTTTTTATTTATATTTAAATTTATTTATTTGTTTTCAACATTCATTTCCACAAAATTTTGGATTCCAAATTTTCTCCCCATTTTTCCCCTCCCCCCATGCCAAAACACCAAGCATTCTAATTACCCCTATCACCAATCTGTCCTCCCTTCTAACATCCCTCCCTTCCCTTATCCCTACAATCCCTGCCTTCTCTTTTTTTTTGTCCTGTAGGGCAAGATAACTTTCTATACCCAATTACCTGTATTTTTATTTCCTAGTTGCAAGAACAATATTCAACACTTTGAGTTTCAACTTCTTTTCATCCCTCCCTCCCCACTCATTCCCTTTGGGAAGGCAAGCAATTCAATATAGGCCATATCTGTGTAGTTTTGCAAATGACTTCCATGATAGTCATGTTGTGTAAGACTAACCATATTTCCCTCCATTCTATCCTATCCTCTATTTCTTCTATTCTCTCTTTTGATCCTATCCCTCCCCAAGAGTGTTGACTTCTAATTGCTCCCTCCTCCCACTGCCCTCCCTTCTCTCATTCCCCCACCCTTCTTATCTCCTTCCCCCCCCATTTTCCTATACTGTAATTAGGTTTTCATACCAAAATGAGTGTGAATTTTATTCCTTCCTTTAGTCGAATGTGATGAGAGTAAACTTCATGTTTTTTTCTCTCACCTTCCCCCTTTTTCTCTCCACTGAAAAGTCTTTTACTTATCTCTTTTATGAGAGATAATTTGCCCCATTCCATTTCTCCCTTTCTCTTCCCAATATATTTCTCTCACTGCTTAATTTCATTTTTTTAAGATACGATCCCATTCTATTCAATTCACCCTGTGCTCTGTGTGTGTGTGTGTGTGTGTGTGTGTGTGTGTGTGATGCCACCAGCTACTCAGATACTGAAAAAAAGTTTCAAGAGCTAAAAATATTGTCTTTCCATGTAGGAATGTAAATAGTGCAACTTTAGTAAGTCCCTTATGACTTCTCTTTGTTGTTTACCTTTTCATGCTTCTCTTGATTCTTGTGTTTGAAAGTCAATTTTTCTTTCAGCTCTGGTATTTTCATCAAGAATACTTGAAAGTCCTCTATTTCAATGAAAGATCATTTTTTCCCCTGAAGTACTATACATAGTTTTCCTGGGTAGGTGATTCTTGGTTTTAGTCCTAGTTCCTTTGACTTCTGGAATATCATATTCCATGCCCTTCAGTCCCTTAATATAGAAGCTGCTAGATCTTGATTTATCCTGATTGTATTTCCACAATACTTGAATTGTTTCTTTCTAGCTGCTTACAATATTTTCTCCTTGACCTGGAAGCTCTGGAATTTGGCCACAATATTCCTAGGAGTTTCTCTTTTTGAATCTCTTTCAGGAGGTGATCAATATTTATTATTCAATATTCAATATTTATTTTGCCCCCGTTTCTAGAATATCATGTATAGTCATGCAAAATACTCCCATAACAGTTATGTTGTGAAAGACAGGCTGTATTTACCTTCAATCTATCTTATCACACATTTATTCTGTTCTCTCTTTTGACTCTGTCCTTCCTCAAAGGTGCTCACTTCTAATTACCCTCTCCTCCCATATTCCCTCCCTTCTAACATGCCCCTATACCCATGTATCCCCTTCCCCCACTTTCCTCTAGTGTCAGATAGATTTTCATACCAAATTAAGTGTACATGTTATTCCCTCTAAATCAGATATGATGAGAGTAAGGTTCACTTTTTTTTCCATTCACCTCCCCCCTTTACTTCTCCATTGTAAAAGCTTTTTCTTGTTTTTATATGCGAGAGATAATTTACTCCATTCTATTTTTCCCTCTCTTCTTCTTCCAATGTCCTTCTTTGTCACACCTTAAGTTTATTTTTAGATATCATCCCTTCTTATTCAATTTACCCTGTGTCTTCTCTCTCTCTCTCTCTCTCTCTCTCTCTCTCTCTCTCTCTATATATATATATATATATATATATATATATATATATATATATATATATATATAAAATCCCTCAACTAATCTAATACTATGAAGTCTCAAGAGTTACAGATATGATCATTCCCTATAGTAATGTAAACAGTTCAACGTTATTAAGTCCCTTATGATTTCTCTTTCCTGTTTACATTTTCATACTGGTCTTGATTCTTGTGTTTGAAAGTCATATTTTATGTTCAGCTCTGGTCTTTTCATCAAGAATGCTTGAAAATCCTCTATTTCATTGAATGACCTTTGTTTTCCCCCCAAAGTATTATACTCAGTTTTGCTGGGTAGGTGATTCTTGGTTTTAATCTTAACTTCTTTGACCTCTGGAATATGATATTCTAAGCCTTCTGATCTCTTAATGCAGAAGCTGCTAGGTTTCATATTATCCTGATTGTGTTTCCACAATATTTGAATTGTTTCTTTCTGGCTGCTTGCAATATTTTCTCCTTGACCTGGGAACTCTGGAGTTTGGCTGCAATATTCCTAGAAATTTTCCTTTTTGCATCTTTTTCAGGAGGCAATCAGTGGATTTTTTTCAGTTATCTGTTTTACTCTCTGGTTCTAGAATATCAGGGCATTTTTCCTTTATAATTTCCAGAAAGATAAGGTATCAGCAGCTTCTTTTTTGATAGCTCCTTTTTTGATTATGACTTTTAGATAGTCCAATAATTTTGAAATTGTCTCTCTAGGATCTATTTTCTTGCCAGTTGTTCTTCAAATGAGATATTTCACATTGTCTGCTTTTCCTTTACTTTCGTTTTATAATTTCTTGATTTTTTCCCCCATAAAGTCATTAGCTTCCATCTGCTCCGTTCTAATATTTAAGGAATTTTTTCCTTCAGGGAGCTTTTTGGATCTCATTTCCACCTGGCCAACTCTGTTTTTTTAGGCAGTCTTCTTCTCATTGGTTTTTTGGATGTCTTTTGCCATTTGTGTTAGTCTATTTTTTTAAGATGTTATTTTATTATCCCCTTTGACATTTTTTCATGATTTTTTTCATGATTTTCTTGCATCACTTTCATTTCTCTTCCCAATTTTCCTCTACTTGTTTTACTTGATTTTCAAAATCCTTTTTGAACTCTTCCTTGACCTTAGGTCAATTCATATTTTTCTTGAAGGTTTTGGATTTTGGAGGTTTGAATTTGCTATCTCCTTCTCTTTGCACATTTTGGTCCCCCTCACCACCAAAGTAAGATTCAATACTCTGATTCTTTTTCTTGGTTTTGCTCATTTCCCAGCCACTTACTTGACATTCGAACCCTTTGTTAAGGTAGTTCTCTGCTTCCAGTGGTGGTGGTGGACTTTACTGCCACTTGCTAGATCCCTCCACTATCTGTAGACCTAGAGCTCAAGACAGCAGCTACCACTGCTGCTGTGGCTGCTGCAGTCTCTTCCACTTCCTGCATTGCCCTGGGTTTGGGGCTTAACCATGTTACTCTCTCACACAGGTTTGAGAGATTTTTTTCCACTGTCTTTCCAATTTATCCTTGGCCTTTCGTGGTTGTGAAGTCTGAAAACTGACACAGATGTCAGAGATTCAGTTCTCTTGATGTCTGCTGAGGTCTGACCCCTGATGGCATGGCCCACAATGGACTGATCTCTACTACCAGCTCAGCATATTAGACATTTCCCTTTGACCTTGCTAGCTGTCTTGGGCTGGCGATTTGCTTTATTCCATCATTCTGCACCTCCAACATTTGTTTAGAGTCATTTTTATAGCTATTTTGGATGGGTTTGGGATGAGAGCTCTAGAAAGTTCCTGCTTTTACTTCACCATCTTTGCTCTGCCCCTAGACTACCAATATTTAAGGTAACAGATAGATATATGTCTATATCAGCAGCTCCAATTTAACAGCAGGCTGCTGTCAATTTTTGATTACCCTCCTAGGAGGAATGAAAACCTCTTTTAGAGGTTGGGGGAGAAGAGGATCTATCTAAGATGTATATTCTGCTTCTATTTGATTCATACATTGACAACCTTCACTTATATGTGGGGTCCACTCTTTCCTACAGCTTCTACTCTTCCTTTCCTCTCACTTTTAATATCTTTTTAACTTCCAAACTCATAATTCAAATGAAAAAAATTTCCCCCAAAAGTTACCAGCAATTTCCTAATGGACAAATCTAATGTCCTTTTCTCAATTTTTCTCCCTCTTGATTTCTCTTAATCCTTTGATTATCTGTTTCCTCAATATTTTTTTTTTATGATACTTCTCTTTCCTGTTCTCCTTTTTGGTTGATCACCATTTTGGTCTTTTTACTTATATCTTCATCTGTGCTTTACATACTAATTTTTGGTGTACCCCAAATAGCTTTTCTTGTCTCCCTTCTCCATCCATACTATTTTGCTCAGTGATCTCCTTAGCTCCATTCAATTCTGCTGTCAGCCCAGTGGAGATGATTCACAGATGCATTTTATTTCTAACTTCTTTCTTCATCTCTGATATTTCTTATCCAACTACTTATTGGATTTCACATACTGTATGTTTTTTATCCATTGGAATAACCTGGTATTTTGTTCTGCCTTATCTCCACCTCCTGACTTTTCTAGTTTTCTTAAAGTGTAAATTGAAGTTTCAGTTTCCATAAGAAATTTTTCCCATTCTTCATTCTTGTGATTTCTTTTAGTGATTATCGCCAACTTACTTGGCATATATCTTATTTTTATAAAATTGATTTCACATTTTCTCCCCCATTAGACTTTGAGCTCTGTGACAGCAGGAATGGCTTTCACCTTTCTTTGCAGCCGCAACTCTTAGTAAAGTGTCTGACACCTAATAGAAACATAATAAATGAAGATAGTAGAAACAAAGTCAGAGAAAGAAAATGGAGGGAACGATTCTATCTCACTCCATCAGTTAGTTGGCATGGAAGGATGAAAGTATAACTAAGACTGGACTAGATGGCAAGTGAATTATACCATCAGGATAGTGCTATGTCTCAATGGGTGCATGTGCTACAGCCACAGCTATTTGAAAAGCAAACTCTTAGCATAATCTTTGGCATTGTCAATCGAGAAACAAAAAAATTTGTCAGTGGAAATAATGTTAAAGAAAATCATATTTTCTATAGAACATGTGAATCCATCAGAATGCATTTGAAATCTTTTATGTCTTGTTTCCCCATTAGAATGTGAGCTTATTGAAAGGAAAGACTCCTATTTTTCTGTGTGTATCTCCTTCACTTAATGTAGTACCTTGAACATAGTAAACACTTAATAAGTGTGTCAATTAATCATTTATAGTGGAAGGACTGAAGAAATATGGAATGAGAGGTTATTAAAGCCCTGTTTTAGAGGTATGATAGTAAGGGAATGGGCAATGGAGGGAGGGGATGGAGGTTGTACAAATGACAAAGTTTCTGAAGAATGGAATGGGGATAGCGCAAAGAAAAGTGTTCAATTAGATTATCAAACCTAAGAGGCAAACAGCTGGTATAGTTTGGGAACTGGATGGAAGTTGAACCAGTAAGAGAGTGAGCAATATGACTCTGTTTTCACATAGCATGAAGCTTCTAGGCAAGAACTTAATAATAAAATGAGTTGGCATCAAGGGAGAATCATCCCCAGAGGCCAGTAAATTGGTAGGGTGGTTAAGTACTACCAATGGGGGCACTGGAAATTTGAGAATAAGGAAAGCTTTTGTGTAGAAAGTGGTACTTGAAGTAATGAAACTAATACTATATTAATAACCCTCCTAATGACATATCAACAGTTTTTGAAGATGAAAACAAACAAAAAAAACAAAAAGAGAGTTGCATTCTAATTTTGGTTATACATACTACCCTATAATAAGACCCTACATAAAATGCTCAGTGAATTTTGAATAAAAGAATAAAGCATTTTTTTATTTTCCTAATTTTATATGTAGATCAATAATTTAGTTAATTAAGTTAAAAACAGAACATAAAATGATATGAAGATATTATTAAATTATATGGATCTCAATTCATGGTGTAGTGGAAAACGTTAGGCTGGTCCTTGACACTAATGGACTATAAGACCCTGGTCATATTACTTGAATTTTCTCAGCTTCGATTTCTTTCTGAGACTTTGAGTTCTTTTCAAAAGTAACACAGTCAAAGCATAAGGCAACTGGAGTTTTTTTCCTAGGTCAATGGCATAGAGCAGTGGGAATTTTTCTTGATGGTTATTCCTCCATGCTCTAGCCTCTTCTATGGGATGCACTCTCAAAGTCTGTTTGATAAAATGATTCTGTGCTGAATCCCTTCTTGACTTAACAAAATGTTTCAATTCACATCCATTTGTGTGATATGACAGAAAGCCTATGTGCAACAGGAAAATGTCATTTGTGTGATAGCAGACTGAGTTTAAAAGTTCTGGAGAGATACTTCATATTTTTCCACTCACTGTGGTGTTTAGGACTTTTAACTTATGATGCTCTTTTGTAATATATTTAATCCTTAAATTGTCTATACACCTTCTGTCTTGCAGATCGATATGCCATGTTTGTACAGGGATTATGCATTTTACGAACAATACAGTTTGTTTTTGTTGTTTTTTTTCCTCAGTTGCAACCTTTTTCCCTTCTTTGGAGAGACCCCCCACTGTGGAATCAATTTTTTTGTTTGTTTCTTTTATTGTTTCTATTTCACCAATTATTTCTGTTGTGCAGTTCATAATTCTTCTACTGTTATTCTTATTTCTCTCGAACCAGTTAGGGTAATTCCACCATTGTTCAATGTTCTTTTGGGAATCTATAGGATTCTTTACCTTATGAAGTGTTAATTTATTTTCTTTCTTTCTTTTTTTGAAGAAATATTAGAGATCATTTACATATTCAGGAGGTCACCTCTTTTTAAAAAAATAGTTTAAATTTATTAAAATTAATTAATTCTAATTAATTTAAACTGAATTAAAATAAATAAAATACTCAAATTTAAATAAATTGATTTATATTGTTGATCTGAAAGTATTTATACTGAGCTTCTTTCCTTTTGAGGCCTATGGCAATTTGATCTATTTTTTATGTTCTGTTATTACTCAAATTCTTTTAAAGGTGGATTTCTGTGGGGCTGGAACTGCAAACTGCCTGATCTCTCACTGAATTGAACAATTCACATTTCACTAGCTTTATTTCCTTTTTGTACTGATTTGTAGGCTAATAGCACTGGCCTCAGCTGTGCTCCAGCTGACTTTCCCCTAGACCTGGTACGACACTGCAAACATCCTGATCCCTTGCCCCGTTTCCCTTATATTCTTTAGTCCTTTGGCTGACCACTGTCTCTAGACTATCACACTGCTAGCATATGCAGAGTGGTGTTAACTATTCTATAACTCTGTCTCTCCAAAAATTCAAGGGGTGGGTTAGGCAGATCTAGTTACTGCTGCTTATTAGTAAAGCATTGTGGAAGAGGGATAATTGTAAGGTATGCTGGCAATAATTATAACTTCAGCAAGGAAGTTGCTGAGGGTATTCTCTAGCACAAGTTGATACATCCCATTGAGGGTCTGAGGAGAAAGGAATGCTGAATAAATATCTTAGGAATAAGTATTTACTCTTCATTGCTATTAATCTATCCTTTGGTTACCTTAGTAGATGTCTTCTTGCCTTAGTTTGGGGAGATAGATGTATTTACTTTACCTCTTATGTACAATTATCATTTGGGGGAGTTTTGAGGGCACATGAAGATAAGAAAACTATCTAGTCCTTCATTTTTTATATGATCTGGAAGTCTACTCCAATGGTATTTAACACTTTGCAGAAACAAATACAAAGAATATACCTGATTAAGCCATGATTTCATACCCCAGCTTATACTTTCTGAACCAGAGAATCCTCAGACACTTATTTTTTTTATCATTCAGAAATGCCCCATTCCCATCTTGTATTGGTTGAAATTTTGTTTTTTTAAGGAATTTTCAAAACATAATTCACAAAGTATGGTTTTGATGATTTAATTTTGATTTGACACATGCTTATTTATTTAGTTTTCAGATATTAGAAATACAAAGATGAAAAATAATCATACGGCGTGTGCCCCCTTAAGGTTTGTAAAGTTTGGTAGCAGAGTTAAGATGTGTAAATAAATATTGCTAACAGAAGGAAGATTATACTTAGGCAAAGGGTGTTTTGGAAGAATCCAACATAAAGATAACTTCCAGCTGAGTAGATAAGGAAAATGATTCATGAAGGAGACAGTATCTGAGAAAGGCTTTGGGAAAATAGAGGGATTTCAAGAGGTGAATATGCTGGTAAGAAGGCATGCTATTTCAGCCCTGTGCAAATATTGGAATGGAACAAAGTAATAGGGGGCAAAGAACGAGTTATTAAGTTTGGTTGGAATAAAAACTGACTAGAATAATGTGAGAATACTAAAAATACTAGATTGTGGAGCAGCCGAGTTGCTGTATCTTAAAAATTCTTTTCAAAAAGATTGTCCCTATTCTTATATTCCACACAAACACACACAAATGTTCTATCAGTATTCCTTTTTCTAGCATTGGATTTACTCTCATTTTAACCAGTTTTCCTTTTCGTAGCTTCGTAGAAGTCAAAAGAAGTCAACAGTTTTGTAACTAAATAAATGTAGCCTTAAGAATCATTAATAGAACAGAAATATTCTGTAGATATTTTAATGAGAAGAAGTTTGAGGTGATGAGTAGTGGGTTGGATTGAATATTATAAAGTCTGTGTTAAGGTCCCATCCTTGATATTTATTATCTAGGTGACACATTTGATATTTGTGGGTGTTTGGATACATCAGTAACATTTTTATGCCTTTGATAACTCCTTATAACTTCTCTAAGACACCGAAGTGTTGCAGCTTTTTAGAAAGGTCATCCATTAACTAATGCAAATTGTAGAATCTTTATTTTTTTAAAAAAAAATTGATTTTTTTTAAAAAAAGCAATTGGATTTGCATGAAGAAAAATATTAATTCAATAGAATTAATGTGATTGTTAATATAACAGAAATTCTTTATGTTTATATCAATAAGAAACAGAATGATAGACTTTAAAAAACATTGAGAAGAACTGGGTTCAAAATACGGTTTTATCACACCTTGGGCAAGTCACTTAAACTCTCTGTACATCAATTTACTCAACTGCAAAAATAAAGATGTTGTTTGAATTGAACTTAGAGAATCCAGGTCTAAAAATGTATGTATGTGTGTAAATTTGGTTTGTATCATTCTTTACCTAAGGATAATGCGATGAAGGTTTTGCAGAAAACATTTTATAAACAGATGTTAATATTAGTCAAGGAAAGAACTCTTTCCACAATTTATCCTAAACTGTTGATCATAAATTGTTTTGCATAAAGAGTATTTTGCCATTCTAATTCTGATTATATATTTTAAAAAGTTTTTATTTCAAAATTTATCATGATAAAATAATATCCCTGACAAGCACTATAACTTTGCTTTATAACACTCATGTTTCTAAACTGGTAACTATTATGCAGATTATTACAATGGAAAAACACTGACTCTTCAATCAAAGAATTTTGGTTAAATGCAGCCTCTGGCATCTACAACCTGTATTGCATTGGGCAAGTCATAATCTACTTGACTCTCAATTTCCTCAGATGTAATATGGGAAAGGATTTTTGGACTAGTTCTAAATCCATATTTTGTTATTTCCCTACGCTATGTATCTATCTTTTGGTCTGTTGATCTATCTACCTACTTATCATCTATTTCTCTGTTTTCTTACACATACGCCTAAAAATATATAAACTATATGTGTGCATTATCATATATGCACATACACATATGTATATGTATGTCTTATACGTGCATATGCGTTTATATATATATAATACACAGATATTTTGTTCATTCAATATCTATTTGGATATCATGAGTGTACCTGCATATTCGTACATTTACATATATATATATTCATTTATAAGAAATACTTCTAAAAATGCCTTGCAAGTACCATTATAATAAATTTTGAATAACTACCAAATAAGATATTCTTCTGAGTACCTTTCTCACAGGTGTTATAAGTAAATAGTATGTATCTTTTATACTTCAGGTTGCTAGTATTAAAAAAAAAATGGAATCTAGTCTTGTGCTTATGATACTTTAAGTGTAGTGTTGTCTACATTATATACAAGGGCAAAATAATTGTAATAATGCCCCCCTTTCAAGTACTGTTAATTGTTTAACTTTGAGCTACCTTATACAATTTGTTTACATTTTGCTTTGAAAAAAATAAACATCAACTCTGGGCTTCCATCTGGAAATTGATATTTGGATGTTGGTTTCAAAGCAGGGAGATGAAGCATTTTCTAGCAGGCATTTTAGTTTCCCGAAAACATTCTTCTACCTTATTCTGGGAAGAATGAGACTTGGCATCAAGAATTTATTATTTCCACAGTCTGTGGGCTCTTTAGATGAAAAGCATCACCACATAAATATTGTCATGTTTCATTTTCTCTATGAGAATTCTGTAATGGGCCGCTTCAATCTCTTAGTAGAAGGTTACGACTGCAGAGCCCAAGGACTGTTCTTAAGACCCCAGATGCTTCCCTGATTTCTGATGATGTCTTCTTTTATCAATTTCATAAATTATTCTCTGTGTCCCTGATCCCTGCTCAGTGATTTGGCCAAATGATACACCTGATGATCAATCTAAATTTAGACTTAGCTAAGGGATGTCTGACATTTTTGGGCTAGCCCATAAAAGATCAGCTTCATCCTTACCTCCCCATATCTAGGCTTAATGACAACTTATTTGCTTTTTTATGGAGACTCTGGAAAGCAAAGAAAGCGCTCACTTCAGAGTTATGAGACTCATGTTCAGATCTCATATATAATAGTAATAAATAATATTAATGATTTTATGTAACTTTAAATTTTATGAAGTGTTTTACATGATTGTTTTATTCAAATATATGTGCTTATGTATATATCATACCACATACCCTCAAAAACTTAAATTTTTATAGATTTTTATAAAGTACCTACTATGCAGAGAACATTGGGTCAGATTCTGGGAGAGATGTAGAATTTCAATGTCATGTACATAGAATTTATGGTTTCGGAGAAGATAATGGAGAACAAGAAGTCTAGATAGGATGCTAATACATAGCCTGGACAGTTGGTTATGAAAGTATGGGTTGAAATGGTAGAAATTGTATTAATATGAAGGAAACAAGTGAATTCCATTGTTAAGGCAAAAGTTCCAATATATGTATAACAGTAATTGGAGAGAAAGATATATATATATATATATATATATATATATATATATATATATATATATATATATATATATATATATAGACTCATGAGGCTGTTAAATGGACAGTAGGAGGACCAGAAGAATTTTATGGCACAGAAGAATGCACACACAAAAAAGATATGACACAAGTCAACAGTGCAAAGTGTTGTTAAGAAATCAAAGAGGAAGAGGATTGTAAATGAGTGGATATGGTAAAATAGAAGTCACTAATGCATTTCAAAGAATAGTATAAAAAACTTATTGTTATTCAGTTATGTCTGACTCTGTTCCCCATTTGGGATTTTATTGGTATATATCCTGGAGTAGTTTGTCATTTCTTTCTCCTGATCATTTTACAGATGATGAACTGAGACAAACAGGGATAAATAACTTGTATAGGGTCACACAGCTGGCAATTGTCTGTGATTGGATTTGAACTCTTTAAGATGTGTATTATGATTCCAGGCCTGGAACTCTATCTACTATGTCACATTATTGTCTATCAGATAATGGTGTGGATGAAAAACAGACTGAAATATGCTAGGGAGAAAGTAGCAATGAATGACAGAAGCATTGGACATGGGAAGAAGGCAATTTATCCTTGATGGAATGACAGGAAAAGATTTTGAGAATTTATTTGTTCATCTAGCATCTATGAGAATTTGACTTGTTCGGAGGCAAATGGAAAGGAACTAATGAACAAAAAAAGATTGTCATGAGGGGATATTCCTGTTAAAATTAAATCTTGTAGAGAAGGACAAAAGGTAGAAACAAGGGATTGCCAGTAGTAGCAATAAATCTTCAAAGATTATGGAAGAAAATTGGAAATGGAAGGAAATTTGATGTCATGATGATGGTGATGATGATGATGACGATGACAACGACTGAATCATAGACCAGGGGCTTTGAGGGTGCGCAGAGGTTCCTCGTTGTGTATGTATGTTTCTTTATGTAAGTTCTGTTGGTCAAATTTACTGGGACAACATTTTATTTTAAAATCCACTCTGCACATTGCTTCTCTTAGATTTTTTTTTAAGTATTTGAATATAAACTAGAAAAGAAAAAAAATGTTCTAAGGAAATAGCATGGTAAAGAACAGTATGAAAGAAAAACAAACCACTGACTATATTTTGAAGCCCTGAGTATTAGTGTACCAGACACTGCACCTTACTTAATAAGGCTGATATGGTGAAACTAAGCTCTAGGGTGTTATGAGCATGTGACCATTATTGGCTTTGTCTTCTTCTATGAAATCAAAAATTGTACACACAGTTATTAGTTTGATATGTGTAACGTTTCATATGTTGCCTGTTCTTCATTCTACTGTTGTATTCCTGATAATTTAGTTACTGACAATGATTACAAAGAGCTTAAAATTCATAAGACCTCATTTCACTATAGATTAATTTCTATCAAAACTGAAAAATATGTACATAATATTGATTTGAACCACAGTTGATTTGGTACCTAAGTGCTGTGACATTGAATGGCTTTGGAAACAAAACCATCCTTGAATGTGCTTCCAAAGCCTGACTGAGGATGCAGCTGTACATAATGGATAAAGCACTGCAGCTTTTCTATTGGCACTGTTAGAGCATTTAATTATTGAACTCCCAAGAAAGAGAAGGGAGAAGGAAATATACAAGAACTATTTCCCAGAACTGTATTTCTTAAAATTTTCAACTTACATATTTAACATTGTGAATGCTGTTTAAGAAAATGATGACAAGAATACCCATCTCTTTTCCTCTCAGGAGAGATGTAGTATGACAGGGAAGACAGATAACTGACATTAGCATCTGGAAGAAATGGGTTCAAGTCTTGAATCTGACACATACTAGATGTGTGACATGAGGCAAGTCAGTTGTTTTCTCAATGACCCAAGCAACTCTCTAAACATAAATTGGAGGGAGGAGCCAAGATGACGGGAGTAGAAAGACACGTATGCTAGCTCCGAATCCACAGCCCATAAATTTCCTGTAAAAAGAACTCCCCACAAATTCTGGAGTACTGCAAGCCGCGCACCAACGCAGTGGAAGAGATTTCTGTTCCAGAGAGACCTGGAAAGCCGTCCACAGGGGTCCATCGGGCTCTGGACAGCGGAGCCCACCCCTGAGCTGCCCTGGCCACGCGGCCCCAGAGGAGCAGATCCGAGCAAGCTTCAGGGACGGAAAGTCTGACAGCCACGAAGATCCCTCTGCCCACAGGCTCTACAGGTCAGTGAGAGAGACTTCTGGGCTGGCCGAGAGGGGAGCAGGGTGTCTCCGTGACTTGGGCCCCCTCGGGAGGGAGCAGCAGAGGCAGCGGCAGAGGCACTGGCAGCCCAGGACTCCCCGAGGCAGGAGCTCCATTACCAAAGGTCTCTGCATAAACCCCGTGAGGGAACTAAGCGGCAGCCCTGCCCCTACCCCAGCACCAGAACTTAAGCTCACATTGAATAGCAGCTGCTCCCACCATGGAAAGCCCTGAGGCTGGGAAGCAGCATTTGAATCTCAGACTCCAAGCACTAGTTGGGCAGATCTAGGTGGGGGTGGAGAGGAATCTCAGAAGTCAAGTAACTGGCTGGGGAAATGCCCATAAAAAGGAAGCAAAATAAGACCATAGAGAGCTACTTTCTTGGGGAAGAGATGTTCCTTCCTCCTTTCATTTCTGATGAAGAAGTACAATGCTTGCCATCAGGGAAAGATGTAGAGGTCGGGGCCTCTCTATCTCATACATCCCAGGTGGATGTCCGGTGGACTCAGGTCATGGAAGAGCTCAAAAAGGATTTTGAAAAGCAAGTTAGACAGGTGGAGGAAAAACTGGGAAGAGAAATGAGAGAGATGCAAGAAAAGCATGAAAAATGGGTCAATACCTTGGTAAAGGAGACCCCCAAAAATGCTGAAGAAAATAGCACCTTGAAAAATAGGCTCACTCAATTGGCAAAAGAGGTTCAAAAAGCCAATGAGGAGAAGAATGCTTTCAAAAGCAGAATTAGCCAAAAGGAAAAAGAGGTTCAAAAGCTCACTGAAGAAAATAGTTCTCTCAAGATTAGAATGGAACAGATGGAGTCTAATGACTTTATGAGAAACCAAGAAATCACCAAACAAAACCAAAAGAATGAAAAAATGGAAGAGAATGTGATATATCTCATTGGAAAAACAACTGACCTGGAAAATGGATCCAGGAGAGATAATTTAAAAATCATGGGACTACCTGAAAGCCATGATCAAAAAAAGAGCCTAGACATCATCTTTCATGAAATTATCAAGGAAAACTGCCCTGACATTCTAGGACCAGAGGGCAAAATAAGTATTGAAAGAATCCATCGATCACCACCTGAAAGAGATCCAAAAAGAGAAACTCCTAGGAACATTGTGGCCAAATTCCAGAATTCCCAGGTCAAGGAGAATATATTTCAAGCAGCTAGAAAGAAACAATTCCAGGATTGTGGAAATACAATCAGGATAACACAAGATCTAGCAGCTTCTACATTAAGGGAATGAAGGGCATGGAATAGGATATTCCAGAAGTCAAAGAACTAGGACTAAAACCAAGAATCACCTACCCAGCAAAACTGAGTATAACACTTCAGGGGAAAATATGGTCTTTCAATGAAACAGAGGACTTTCAAGCATTCTTGATGAAAAGACCAGAGCTGAAAAGAAAATTTGACTTTCAAACACAAGAATGAGATGAAGCATGAAAAAGGAAACAGCAAAGAGAACTCATAAAGGACTTACCAAAAGTGAACTGTTTACATTCCTACATGGAAAGACAATATTTGTAACTCTTAAAACTTTTCAGTATCTGGGTAGTTGGTGGGACCACACACAGACGTACACACACACACACACACACGTACATGAATGCACGCACACACACATACACACATGCACACACAGAAACAGAGAGCACAGAGAGAATTGAATAGGATGGGACCATATCTTAAAAGAAATTAAGGTAAATGGTGAGAGAGAAATGTAGTGGGAGGAGAGAGGGTGAAATGGAATGAGGTAAATTATCTCATTCAAGAGTCAAGCAGGTGGAGGGAAAAAGAGGAGAGCAGAGAAAAAAACATGAAGTTTACCCTCATCACATTCTACTGAAGGAAGGAGTAAAATGCACACTCATTTTGGTATGAAAACCTATCTTACAGTACAGGGAAGTGGGGGAGAAGGAGATAAGCAGGGAGGGAGGGATAATGGAAGGGAGGGCAATGGGAGGAGGGAGAAATTTGAAGTCAACACTTCATGAGGAAGTGGGGAGGGACAGGATCAAACGAGAGAATAGAAACAATGGTGGGGCAGAATAGGATGGAGGGAATACAGTTAGTCTTACACAACACGACTGTTATCGAAGTCATTTACAAAACTACACAGATATGGCCTATATTGAATTGCCTGCCTTCCCAAAGGGAATGGGTGGGGAGGGAGGGATGGGGAGAATTTGGAACTCAAAGTTTTAGGAAGAACTGCTGAGTATTGTTCTTGCTACTAGGAAATAAGAAATACAGTTAATGGGGAATAGAAAATCATCTGGCCCTACAGGCCAAAAGAAAAGATGCGGACAAGAGAAGGGAGGGATGATAGAAGAGAGGGAAGATTGGTGATAGGGAAAATTAGAATGCCTGATGTATTGGGGTTGGGGGAGGGGACAAATGGGGAGAAAATTTGGAACCTAAAATTTTTTGAAAATGAATGTAAAAAAGTTAAATAAATAAATTTATATTTAAATAAAATAAAATAAAACAAAATATAAATACAAATTGGAGAACTGTTGAATTAGAAGAGAGTTTCATGGGAAATTTCACATGCCAATGGTAAACATAAATCTGGAACTTTTTAAAGTAAAGGATCATGATGAGCTATTGTTTACAGAAATATTTCAGGTCAGCTCCTTATGTATGATATGAAGATTGGGAAATATCTAACATCAGATCATTAAAAGACCCACTGTAAATACCTTAAAGCCATTTCCACAAAGAATCATTTTTAGTGAGGAATGTGCCCTAGATTATGGCAATAGGGAATGCATGAAATATAAACACAAATTGAGTTACCTGTTGCAATTCAAAGAATCACTAAATGTATCAATTGTAAGTATTCTGAAATTGAAACATTAGAAGAGTTACATGCTTAACAGAAAGTCCAAGGCCTTTCAATTATAGAAAAAGTATTAAGAGAAGAGAGATAAGACGCATAACACATTTTGGAATAAATTAGAAAGATGTGTAAGTAGATTGATAAAAAGATACACTGATATTTAAACATATACACAGAGAGATTCATTGAGTATTATATTTCTTAAACCTTGGGTGATGTTTCCATGCATATACTTGCGAATCATTGTCTCTTCAATCTTTATGTAGTGTCAACACAATTTTCAGTTTAATTCTGCTTAAAAAATATTTTAAATGTACTCTGTATACATGGGGTATCTGTTGTAAAGATGATTAGAGATTCTACTGTAAGGAAAAGGTAGAAGCATTTATATACCACCTGCTACATGCCAGACACTATACTCATTTCTTTTTTTTAATTTTAGCCTTGTAAAAGTCCTGTGAGACAGTGTTATTATTATCCCCATTTTCAATTGAAGAAAATGAGATAAACCAAATTAAGTGATTTGTCCAGGTTACACAACTAGTGTCTGAGGCCATATTTGAACTCAGACCTTCCTCATTCTAGGCACAGCACTTTATACCCTGCACCACCAGCTGCCTCTATGTGAACAATCTGACATCATAAATATCACTTGGAACAATGGAATACATTTCTGAAATATGATATAAAATATATAATAAATTAGGTGTAACTTATTCCAAAGACGTGATAGGAAAAGGGGTAGATGGGAGTGGGTGGGGTAGAGGAATAGCACTGCATATTAAGAAAAAACATACAATTTGCATATACATAGCTGATGGCATATTATTGACTCCATAATAATCTGAGATCATTGAGGTCTGGAATTCTTATCATTTCTGCTGTCAAAATTGCGTTTGCTTGTTTTTGTGGGTTAGACTTTCTTTGTATCCTCATGACTTAGTACCCTTCCTGGCATTTAGTAAGTATTTAATAAAAACAGGATTTTATTGACCTTCTATATATAATACATTTTCTGACCTGCTGACTTTCCTCCTGCTTTTTTCCCCAAGGATATTTTATTATTTAAATTAAATATGAAATATTCATATTTATTTATATATTCAGATGTTCTTTTCCTGTTAGGGAAGGAATTGTTTCTTTTTATCTCTTTTTCTTATTTTAAAAAATACAATATGTATATTTATTTCTATGTTTTTCACTTGTTGTCAATTACAAATTCTCTCCTTTCCTTCACCTTTCTCCTCAAAAGCAAGAAAGGTAATTATTTCATTTTTATTTTTGTTACCTTGCACCTTGTTATTTGTTCTTTATTTTTTAAGAAGATCAATGACATCACAGGGTGATGTCTTGAATTGTAGGTGAATTGGATTTAAGTGAGGTAGAGTGGCCAAAGTTGTCAGCCTCACTCTCTTTTCCAGAGTCAAAAAGTTCAGTTGTAAGACAAAACACAAGGATGACTGGTGGTAACCCATGATGCAATGGATCAACTTGGTGTCTTTGATGTCTGACCAGGCTCTAACCATTCCACTGAGCCCACTTCAGGTGCCTTTATATTCACTGGAGCAAATTGTTCTCATCTGCCCATTTGACAGGGAGAAGTGTTCACATGCTTGGAGTAGAGAAACTCTCCTAACCCATTGACAGGTTTATGTCCCATCAGTTACCTTCAATCTGGTGTAGCCTTTCTGACTAGATGGTTTTACTAGAGTGTGACCATGGAATATGCTGTAGCTTCTTGGAGCCCCAACTGAGAGTTGAGTGCAGAGTGCATGCCAAAGGTAGATGAACAGCCCTCAAAAATGCTTGTCAAGTCCTCACACCAAAGATCTCCTTGAATGCTTATATATGCCACCTAGCAGCTAGTACAGTGCATTTAAAAATATTAGTTCACTTTCTGCCCACCCATCTCCACATCCGAATATACACTGTCTTCTCCTTCAAGTATAACTTTGCTCATACTGTTTTGTTTCATTGAGATATCCTCTTTGACCCTTACACATTGCTAAATTCCAACCTTTCTTTTAATGCCCAAGTAAAATTCTAAAGAAAGATAACCCTTTGTACCTTTATCTATTATACCTTCTACCTTTAAGCCTTACATAGAACTTTCTTTCACAACATTTAATAAATTTATACTTACCAGGAAATTATATTCTTTAATTATCTCTATTTGGATTTTATAGTTGTCTTATATTATGTGCCTGATTCAAGCCAATCTGGTGCTTCAGATTAAGAGATGGAAATAAATGACACACTGGTAGATTATTTAACAGCTACCAAAAAAAAGCTTAACTTAGTTGTAATATGGAAAGGAGAGTCAGCAATGGCACAGCATCGATTCATTTAAGAGATACTTCTCAGTCACTGTGTGGGCTATATTGATGTGCCAGTTAAATCTGAGAAGATAAAGTCCTGAAAATTTCTGGGCTGACTTTTGCATTTAGGGCTTGAAGAAGTTATGTCTGTGGCCCAAATTTTGGTCCAGAGGGATTTTAGATTTAAGAATAATATCAGTATCTTTTAATGAAAAAAATAACAGCCCACATGACAAGTATAGATCTTACCACAAGAGGGACTGTATCAAAATTTTATACATCTTCTAGTGCCTAACACTGAATATTACACACATATCAGGTACTCAGAACAACATTATTAAGTGAATAATTTGTATATCAGTTGGTTAAAATGGAATTGTTTATTAAAGTGACAATTACGAGAGAGCAGTAGATAAAATAGAAATGAAAAATTGCAATTGTAGAAGAGATGGTGTAACTTTTTTTAATCCCCTTAATGTGCATTTGTTTAGTCACAATAATAACAGGCAAATAAGGCACAAGAATAGCTTGAAGGGTGATATTTCACTTCTAATGTCATCGGAAGGAAAGTTTTGACTAATAATCTTTGGTTTATTTAATTAAGATGTACATTTTTATTTGTCTAGTCTTTACAATTAAAGTCTATAAGTGATACATTTTGGAATTAGAGAAAAATATAGTAGAAATAGTTAAAGTACCATGGGATATATATGTGGAGATTTGGCAAGGAAACCTATAAAATTTCTATGACTAAGGGTATTTACAAAACTAAACTTTTCTCCCTATAGCACTCAATCTCAACAAACATGTTTTATTCTAAAAGAAAGGAGGTTTAGAAAATGCAAGGTTTCTTTTGTCAGTACTGGGGTTTCCTGTGATTCTCTTCTCCTGGAGGACAGTCAGAAGGCACCTTGCACCTAGTAGGCACTCCATGTTTCTGGAATTGAATTAAATTAGAACATTTCTATGAAATAACAAATATTCCTGAGCAGGAGAACAAGACCTATTTTCAACAATAAGCTATAAATTTTCTTAACACATGTTGGCAGTTTTATTTGGCAGTCCCTGAAGTGAGGCTCATGAGATTTCTGGTTAATAGAAATGGTTCTTCTCACAATTGGCTTCAAAGAAGACTTTGCTTGTGTCTCCTACTGGCATAATACTTTGATTTTGACTGAATTCCATTTAAAGGAAATGATCAGCCATTTCTCCTTTAATGCTGCTGATGTCCTTTTCTACCCCTGACAAGCACTAGAACTTTGGACAGATCACTTATCCTTTAAAATCTTCTGTTTCTGCATCTGTAATGATATGAGGATGATTGCATTAAATCATCTCTAAGTCAAAATAGTATGTGCTTTATGATCTACATATTCTAGGTTAATTTCTGAAGAATTAATTTCTACTAAGTGAGTCCATGGAACTATACTCTGTACAACTTCTATTAAGTAGTTCTTGAACTTTCGATCTAGTTCATTGGAAAGTGTTTTCAACCTGGGTGTTAAATGCAGCAAGACATATCTTAGACAATGATATATATATATATACACATCAGAAAAAATGATAATGTTTTGATAAACATTCATAATAATACTCAGAATAACAACAACACTATTAGTACTAAAAGTGAAAATATGATCCATTATTAAAAATTCTATCTCACTGTTTCATTATAGAGCCTTTCTGTAGATTAAACATTAAGAAAAGCTATGTCAGTTTAACTAAATTTTCCCAACTCCAAACTGCCTTTGTAAATCCTTATTATTAATCATAACATTTCTTTTTTCCCTTATCACTAAAACCTTTTTCTATTAATTTCAAGTAAAAAAAAATATAAAGCTTACTACAATAAATGCTTGGATCAGAAATATTTTCATCCCACCAAAGGAATGACAGTTATCCCCTCCTTACTTAAAACTGACCAGTTTTCATGGCTGGCACGCAGCAGCAGACTACCATTGGACAATAGCCTTTAAATTAGTACTTGAGGTCTACTCTGAACTTTCCAGTCCCCATATAATGTCTCATTTGTTGCATTTTGATGAATCACAAACACAAGAAAATATTATGAATAAAACCTGACAAAAGCATCATTATCATGTACCTACTGCTCCTTTATTCATTTTCCATATATAATGAGGTATCTGGGCACATCAGATGTCAGGAGCATCCAGGACAAGAACAACTAGTCAGCAAACATTTATTATATGCCTGCTATGTGCCAGGCAATGTGGTAACTCTGAGGTAACCAAAAGCTTACATTCTAGATCAGAATTGGTAGAATCCTTAGAGGAGATCTAATGTAACCCATGTATGAAGTAGAAATTGTTTTATCCCGCACATCACTGAGAAATGATCCTATGACCATTGTGGAATACCCTTTGTGGCAAGAAATTCTCAATCTAAACAAGACAACACATTCTCTATTTGGACCTCTTTAATTGATCTTCTCATATTGAGTTGAAATCTGTTTACCTCTAAATTTTTACACTTTGATTCCAGTTCTGTCATTGATGAGTAATTAGAATAAATATTATTTCTCTTCATGTGGCAATCCTTTTTAAAACTTCTCTTTTGCAATCTAAACAACACACTTTCTTCAAACAACGTAACTTCACTTATCATCCTAGTAATACACTATTTGATACGTTTTCAACTTGTCAATGTCCCACCTCAGAATTGTCTACCAAACTGAAAACCCTAGTTGTCAAGCCAATGCAGATTCAATAGAACTATCATTTCCTCCCTCTGAAAGTTATGTTTCTTAATGCAAGCAGATATTTGATTTTTTCACTAATATCTTTTTTGCAAAACTTCTTCAGCATGTAAGGGTGGCTTTGAGTTCTCTTGAAGATTATGCTACAACAATCCATGTTCTAGATTAGAACACATTAATTTGAGAAAATTTTGAGTATAAACCCAGAAGTGGATCATATGGCTGCCATTTGAGGAGAAAACCAAACCTACTTAAATTTTAAAAAGGGGCATTATCATCAGATTACCCACCATTTGATACATAGATGAATGGATGTATCTACGTATATATGCATTCATATGTTTTTAGGTGCAACTTAAGCATCATCTACAAAGGGCTAGAGGTTCTTTGATTTACTTTAGTGTTCAGATAACACAAGAGTGAAATCACGGTCATAAAGTACTGAGAAGAATTAAAATGAAAGATTGCATTCATGTTGTTAGCAGTCATTTTATACTTTTGACTTCTCTTGCCCCGTGAAAGCTATTAAAATGATTAGGCCTATTTTACTTCTATTGCTGTCTATCTTCATGCGCCCTATTTTGTGCTTTTGGAGCTGATTGTTGAACCTCAGTATGGCGTCACTGAGGAAGGTCCAAATCTATTATATTCTAGGCTATATGTCCCTGACTCAGTTCAGTTAACTCATAATTTATATTCAATTCTGGAACAGAATGAGCCATCTTGAGGGCTATTTTAAAGGAAACAAAAGTAGATTTATTTAGGACAAGAAAAATATAATTAAAAAAAGGTATTCAGAATATGATAAGTAGATTCATCTGAGTGAAGCTGCTTTGCCTCAGTTAATGACGGGAATTAGACAGACAAGGAACAGAACAAGGATTCTGGGCCTCTTCATGGATGGTTAGTACTTGGCTAGAAGTGATGTCAACAACTTGGTCTTCTACTACCCTGAGCCAATTAAGTTTCAAGATTTTCAAGATTTTTCAAATAAATAAAAAACTTTACTTGAACAAGGTTGTGAATTAGCTTTTGTTTTCACCACAGATTAGATATTGCTCTTTGAGCAAAAGCAGAAGTTAATGAAGTGTGAATGAATGATGCTGGAATTGTTATAGAGATTCTAAGACTGGAATATTAAAAAGGAAAGAAGAGAAAAAGAATATTGTTCAGTTGGATTAGGAGTTCAGGGACCACTCTCAAAATAGAAAATCTGCCTTATCAAACCTGATGTAGGTTGATTAGTTTTAGAGTTCACATTTCAATTAAAAAAAACTTGTATGAAGATCCTTCAGAAATATTTAAATACACATATTAAAAACACATATTTTCTAATTCTCCTTAAAAATTGATACATCAAAATTACTTGTTTAGACTTTTTGTTACCAGTTATGTCTGACTCTTCATGACTCCATGGACCACACTAGCACTGTCCACAGGACTTTCTTGACAAAGATACTAGAGTGGTTTTCCACTTCCTTCTCCAACTCATTTTAGCAATGAAAAAACTGACACAAACAGGGTCATGTGACTTGCCTCAGAACAATTTTGTAAAATATGAATTCAATCAAAAGGCCATACATAAGGATCTAGAAGGCTACATGTGATCTTAAGACTACAGGTTCCCCACCCTTGGTCTAGGAAAATGACATCGGTGTCTATAAAATGAAAGGAAAAAACTACCAGAAGAGGGGGCCACTAGCAAATTACCTAGACTGTAAAAACCCTTTGCAACATGCTACTCTCATGTTTTGTCTTCACATACCTTGCTACATGTGCACACACACACACACACACACACCCACTTACCACATATATTCTGATCCAGTGACACGGGCTTTTTTGAACAAGACACTCTTTCTTTAGGCTTTGGAAATTTTTCTTGACGGTCCCCTAACGGCTGAAATATTCTTGTCTTTCCTATCCTTCTTCAAGTTGCAAGCAAAATCCTAGTTTTGAAAGGAAGCTTTTTCTTAAACTCCCTTAATTCTACTATCTTCCTTGCACTAATTATTTACAATTTATATCATAAATAGCTTGTTTGCATTTAGTTATTTATTTGTTTTTAATTAAATTATTTTATTTGCTTTCAGGGTTCACCAATAATTTCCATATCCCTCCCTCCCAGTCATTCCTCCCTCCCTCCCCAATCTCCCAGTACCTTGCTATTAAATACATATTGCACAGAAGAATTAAAAAGAATGTGGGAAACCATAAAACAAAACAAAACAATACAAAAGAAAATGGTCTTCTTTTATCTGGGATCTAGTTTCATAGCTTTTTCTCTGAATGTGGAAGGTATTTTGCCTCGAGTCCATTGAAATTTTTAAGTCCTTGCATTGCAATGAAATACTAAGTCTACCAGAAAATTTCCTTGCACTTTGTGGTTGTTGCTGTGTACAAAGTTCTGCAGGTTCTGCTCCTTTCACTCAGCATCAGTTGATATAAGTCTTTCCAGGGCTCTCTGAAGTCTTCCTGTTAATCATTTCTTATAGCACAATAGTATTCCATTAGTTATATACCACACTTGTTCAGCCAATCCCCAGTTGATGGGCATCCCCTTGGTTTCCAGTTTTTGGCCACCGCAAAGAGAGAGGCTATAAATACTTTTGTACATGGGGGACCCTTTCCAATTTCTATGACCTTTTATTTTTGACAAAAAGTATTTTTACTTTGACATCTGAATAAGTGTTGACTCCTCAGGACACCTCCTTTGACATTTTTCTCAACTTATTTATCAGCTTGTTGCACTGTGCCTTTCTCAGAAACATAGATGCCATCCCCAAATTTTTCTGGTATCTTTGTTTTTGACTGTGGTAGCTTTTTGGATTAGGGCAGCTGAGTTTGAAACAAATTCAATATAATTTCCTTCAAGAATTAACTCATCTTTTTAGACTTTGGAAACAGCACAAGCAACACCTGTTCTCATGCACACTCTTCAGATATATTTTGTCCGGCCTAACTGCTGTGGGCTGCCGGGTCCTCTTACTTATTCCAGGTCTTCGGTGATCAGCCAGATATGCTTATGAGAGAAGAGACCACCAGAGTGAAGCAGAGGTGTAGGCTTTATTACTGATACAGGCTACATGTCAGCATGCAGGGGGAGTTCTACCCTCCTTCCAGAGGAGAGAGGAACCCAACCCCCAGGCTTTCCTGTCCCCATTTAAGCTGTCCCAGCTGCATAGTTTGCTCGTGGACACCGTGCATGCTCTCAGCCCCTTAGCCAATTAACAACAGGTGTGCTCAGATCATGGACCTGTCTCAAGGAAGTGATGCTCTCCCCAGCAAGTTTCCACTGAGAAGAGGTGGAAAAACAAGATAGCTTGTGTTTCATTCCTCAATTCCCAGCTGTTCCCTGGGGGGCCTCGTGAGAGTTCTGCAGTTTAGAAGCCCTCACTTTTACCTGACCCGAGACTGTTCACGTGAAAACCGAGCTTACACCCTAACAATATTTTTAACCCAAGAAATTTCTGATTTCAACAAGTGACCTATTCTCTTGAATAACAACATTGATGGGGAAGTGAGCATACACAGACCTCATCTTGTAACGAAAACCCAGGGAAACACCTTTGATCATGTTTTATACATGACTACAGTTTGTGCGCATGGTTGCAAGTTCTTTTTGATTTCCCTACCACTTGTCCCCTCGGAGCCTTTTTTTCTTCTTACCAAGGGGGCTGAGCTCAACATTGACAGGGTTGAAATCCCTTTGGAGGATTCCTCTGGGCTCCTTCACAATAACTCTCTGACCCTTAAGAGGGATGTCAACATTTTCTTGGATGTCGATGGTCTGGTTGCTGAGAATGGTCTTCATTCTGGTGCTGGATGGGCCAAAGAGCTATGACCTCTTTTTGATACAGTCCCAGCAGTTATATTGCTGGATCAAAGGGTATGTACATTTTTGTAGCCTTTTGAGCATAGTTCCAAATTGCTCTCCAGAATATTTGGATAAACTCACAGCTCCACCAACAATGAATTAGTGTTCTAGCCCTCTCAGTTCTTCTCCAACATTTATCATCTTCCTGTTTGGTCATGTTAACTAATCTAATAGGTGTGATGTGGTACCTCAGAGTTGTTTTGATTTTCATCTCTCTAATCAATAGTGATTTAGATCATCTTTTCATATGATTATAGATAGCTTCAATGATCAATAATGCTAATAGTTTTCCTAATATTGAACCAGCCCTGCATTCCTGGTATAAATCCTATCTGATTATAATGTGTTATTCTTGTGATTAATTGCTGTATTCTTTTTGATAGTATCTTTAAAATTTTTGCATCTGAATTCCTTACAGAAATTGGTCTACAATTTTCTTTCTCAGTTTTGGTTCTTCCTGGTTCAAGTATCAGAACCAATTTGTATCATAAAAAGAATTTGGTTGGACTAGTTCTTCAGCAATTTTCCCCCAAATAGCCGATACAGTATTGGAATTAACTGCTCTTGAAATGTTTGATAGAAGTCACTTGTAAATTCATCCAGCTCTGGGGATTCTTTCCTAGGGAATTCATTGATGGTTTGTTCAATTTCTTTTTCTGAGATAGGTTTATTTATGTATTCAATTTCCTCTTCTATTGATCTGGAGGATTTCTATTTTTTAGACTACTCAACCATCTCATTTAGATTGCCAAATTTATGGGCATACAGTTGGACAAAGGAATTTCTAATTATTGTTTTAATTTCCTCCTCATTGGAAGTTAGTTCATCCTTTTCATTTTTGATATTGGTAATTTAGTTTTCTTCTTTCATTTTTTAATCCAATTGACCAAAGGTTTATTAATTTTACTGTTTTTTCATAAAACCAACACTTAGTTTTCTTTATTAGTTCAATAGTTTTCTTAATTTCAATTTTATTAATCTCTCATTTAGTTTTTAGTATTTCTAATTTGGTATTTACTTGGGTATTTTCAATTTATTCCTTTTCTAGCTTTTTCAGCTTCATGCCTAATTAATTGATCTGCTCTTTTTCCATTTTATTCATGTAGACATTCACAGATATAAAACTTCCCCTAAGAACTACTTTTGTAGTATCTCACAAGATTTTATATATTGTCTCATTGTAATCCTCCTGAGTGAAGTTGTTGATTATTTCTATAATTTGTTGTTTAACTCACTCA
Organism: Bettongia penicillata ogilbyi; assembly: GCA_023548195.1. NCBI lineage: Eukaryota > Metazoa > Chordata > Mammalia > Diprotodontia > Potoroidae > Bettongia > Bettongia penicillata. The sequence continues at coordinate 9,015,836 of JAJHZJ010000008.1, forward strand.
TTCTTTATAATGAGATTGTTTACTTTCCAATTATTTTTGATTCATATTTCCATGGCCTTTGATTACATATAACTTTAATTGCATTACAACCTGAGAAGGATGCACTGACTATCTCTTTCTTTGTGCACTGGATTGTGAGGTTTTTATGCCCTATTAATACTTGGTCAATTTTTGTATATGTGTCATGAAACACTGAGAAAAAAAATATATTCCTTTTTATCTCCATTCAGTTTTCTTCAGAGATCTATCCCATCCAGAGTTTTATTCACCTCTTTAACGTCTTTCTTGTTTATTTTGATGTTAAATTTATCAAGTTCAGAGAATGGGAAGTTGAGGTCCCCCATTAGTATAGTTTTGCTTTCTATTTCTTCCTGTAACTCCCTTAACTTTTCCTGTAAGAATTTTGATGCATATATGTTTAGAAAAGAAATTGCTTTTTTGTCTATGGTGCCTTTGGCAGGATATAGTTTCCCTCCTTATCTGTTTGGATTAGATCTTTTTCTGCTTTGCTTTGTCTGAGATTAGAATTGCTGCCCCAGGTTTTTTGTTTTTTTTTACATCAGCTGAAGCACTATATATTCTGCTCCAAACTTTTATGTTTTCCCTGTGCATATGACCCCATTTCAAATGTGTTTCTTGTAAACAACATATTGTTGGATAATGTTTTTGATACATTCTACTATCTGTCTCTGTTTTATGGGAGAGTTCTTTCCATTCACAATCACAGTTATGATTACTACCTGTGTCTTACCCTCCATCCCTTTTCCCCTTCATTAGTTCCCCTTTCTCTGTTCCCCTCCACAATGGAGTTTTCATTTCTGACCACTGCTTCCTTCAGTTTTCCCTTCCTTCTTTCAGAACCCTCCCTTTTAATCCCATTCTCCCTTACTTCTTCTTGGCTCCCTTTTTAGCCTCCCCTCCATTTTCTTTCCCCCTTCCCCTCCTAGTGCCTATAGAACTAGTTGAGTTTCTATACACAACTGAGTTTTTTGTTCCCTCTTTGAACCCAATCGGATGATAGTAACTCTCAAACAATACTCATCTCCCTCCCCTCTTTCCCCCTGTTGTAGTATATTTTTGTTCCTCTTCCTGTGATGTAATTTAGCTTTTTCTGACTTTTCTTTTCATTGCTCCCATTACAATCCCTTCCCACTCTTAAATCATATTTTTATCATGACTTCATTTACTTTATACTGTTCCCTCTATCTATGTATATTCCTTTTTGATGTCATAATAAATATGCAGTTCTCAAGATTAGCAAGTATCATCTTCCCTTATAGTGATGTAATCAGTTTGCCCATATTGAATAACAAGTTTTTTTTTTCTTTTTTCCGCATTTACCTTTCTATGCCTCTCTTGAGATGTGCATTTGAATATGGATTTTCTATTGTGCTCTGACCTTTTCATCAGGAAGATCTGGAAATCCCTTATTTCATTGAATATCAATCTCCATGCCTGAAATATTATGCTGAACTTTGCTGAGTAATTGATCCATGGTTGTAGTCCCAGCTCTTTTGCCTTAGGGAATATCATATTCCAATTCCTTTGATCTTTTAATGTAGAACCTACAAAGTCCTATGTGATCTTGACGGTAGCTCCTCAATATTTGAATTGTTTCTTTCTGGCTACCTGCAGTATTTTTCCATTCACTTAATAGTTCTGAAGATTGGCAGTGATATTCCTTGGTGTTTTAATCTGTGATCCCTTTCAGGAGATAAACAGTGGATTTTTTTCAATGACTATTTTGCCCACTGGATCTTGCACTTCTGGGCAATTTTCCTTGATGACTTCTTGGAAGATATTGTCCAAGCTTTTTTTTTTTTTTCATCATGGCTTTTTAGTAGACCATTAATCCTTAGATTTTCTCTCCTGGATCGAAAATCCAGGTCAGTTGCTTTTCCAATTAGATATTTTACATTTTCTTCTATCTTTTCATTCTTTAGATTCTGTTTGACTAATTCTTGATCACTCATGGAATCATTAGATTTTACTTGTCTGATTCTAATTTTTATGAAATTTTTTTCTTCAGTTAACTTGTGCATCTCCTTTCCCTTCTGTCCAATTGCTCCTTTTAAGGAGTTATTTTCTCCGGTTAGGTTTTGTACTTCCTTTTACAATTGTCCTTTTAAAATTTTGGTGATTTCTTTTTTCATATTTTTAAAATCATTGGTTGGTTTTTCTTCTATTTCTCTAATTTGGCTTTTAATACCCTTCCTGATGCCTTCCAAGAATGTTCTTTGTGCTTCAGGCCAGTTCATATTCCTTTCTGAAGTTTAAGATGGAAGTACAGTCTCAATGCTGACCTTGTTGGTACTTGTGTTTTAGTTCCTGTCTACATGGAAATATTCTATGGTCTTTTCTTTTTGGCTTTGCTTCTTGATCATGATGATCACCCTTTTCCTAGTTTTTTAATTAGATCTGTGCTTCTGGGGTACAAGGGACTCTGTCCTACTGTTCTTGTGCCTAAAACTTGAGGGTTTGTATGTTGTGACCTCTGGTACTTTCAAGTAGAAGCTAAAATGCTACAGCTTACCTGGTGCTGATCTGGCTGGTGTTGGAAAGCAGAGGCCAGGTGAGGCCTCTTTGGGTTTCCCTGGAGTTACCCTGGAGCTAGCTGAGTTAAGTATGGGGGAAGAGTAACCTGACCATAAGTAGTCTCTTCTGCTGTGCTAGAGCATAGGCAAGCTCAGCAGTTGGTAATCACATCTCTGCTAGTATCTTCCTGCTTCCCCTGGGGTCCTGAGGAATACTTTGAGTCCTGGTGTTAGTGGTTGTGGTGCTCGCCCTCCTGGGTCTGAGTATCTTCTCCCGGTTTGTTGACATGGGGTTGTCTGTAACAGCTCTGGTACTGTACTGGTTCCCTTCAGCCACAGCGGGAGGCACCTTCCTTAGAGATTTTTCTAGCCTCATGTGCTAAGGACTGTTTACCCTTTCTGCTGCTCCCATTCTTCCAGGATTTTTCCTGGGGATATGTTCTCTGCCCTCTTCAAGGTCAACAAGGGGAGAGAGACAGAAATTACTTATCACTCTGCCATCTTGACTCCTGCAAATCCCTCCACACATACAGGTATTTTAATGATTATTTTCCCTATGAACTCTGAGCTTCTTGAGAGAAGGGACTGTTTTTCTTAACCTATCTATATATCCCCAGTGATCAGCACAGTGCCTGACTCATAGTGGGAACAGATATTTAATGACAGTGACATTTTCTTCTCTGCTAGTAGGAAATATATCAAATGGTACATTCCTTAAAGTAAATTTTTTTTTTCAAACATGAGCACTTGCTTAGCAAAATATACTGCTTAGATTGGGGCTTCATTAAGTTTTAATAACATATAAAGACAATCATAATAAAAATTATAATCTTAAAAAATCCAGGGAAGCTGTCAACAGAAGACAGGGAAAAATAAATTGTTGAAATTGATAATATGCAAAATTTAAAAAAAATGTCATCATGGTTCTCAGCAGGCACACTAAAGTGAAAATTGAAATCTCCTATAATTAACATTTTGTCAGACAAAACAGTACTGATCATAGAAGCATTCCCTAAAGCATTAACAACATAAGCGTATATATGGGGGAAAATAGAAAAACTATGCCATGATTCTGTTTCTTGGGGAAAAAACAGAATCATGTACTCTACAATTTCATGATTTTAGGCAAATCATTTCTTGTCCTTACTAGATTTTCATTCAGTTTATCACTTTTATTTCTATGCAGAAAAAGGCATAGTTTTTATTCCTATGATAAAAATATACCTATTATACTTTTCTTAGAAATTACAGATAGAGGTTTTTTTTTGATACAAAGAAGTGTACTCCTGCAGTGGCCTAATTTAAAAACAATAATATATGACTACTCTAAGCTGATATGAATCAGAGGTCTGGTACTTAGTTAAGATGCTGCCTGTGAAAAGATCATTCTTCTTAGTAGAAGATTTTAGATGAAGAAAGTGAGGAGTCTTCCTGAAACTTCATTTACCCAAAGTCCAACAACAATAACAAAAAATTGCAGTTGGATAATAAAAGAATCTAAGCCTTTTGACTTCTTCCATATAGTGTCTTTCCACCCCATCATGCGAAGAGTTGCTTGAGAATAGCTTTTTAATATTTCCTTTTGTTTTTTGAGTTCTATTAGACCAAGAATAATTCACAAAAACACAACAATGGAATTTTAAAGTTTACCACTTACTTATTGTGCCATCATGAAACAATGGATAGAAAGTTGGCCTTGGAACTGAAGAGACTAACATTGAATACCAGTGACTTTGTGACTTGGGGAAACTCATTTAGCTTATTAGTAAACCAGACATTGCATACGAGTGGATAAGATGGATCAATAAAGGGAGTGTCTTCAAGGAAAAGAGATTAGGGAAAAATAGTGTGTAAAATTATGATAAATATATCAATTAATAATGAGGTCCAGTTAAGTTTACTATACAGCTGCATTCCAGAGGAAAATTTGGAGTTTAAGCTCATGGGATCATAGATTGAAAACTCAAATGGTATTTTACAATGGATCTTATTGGAATCTCTCCATTAAAAATTAGGAAATTGAGAAACAAGTTGAAACATGAGAAACATGTATTAATTAGATATATAACCAATCCCCAATTATCTAACAATGTTGCTGTTAATAAATCATAGAAATATGTAAATGTTTTTTATTTGTCTAATAATAAGTGAAGCAACAAATAGAAATGGTCAAGAATGCTTTTCATCCAAATCTTCAGGTGTGAAGATTTAAACTGCCATCAAGCTAAATATTTCATCAGTGACAGAAATAGTTAAAGTTCTCAATTAGCTGACAAGTCTTTCATTAGACTTTAGCAATCTATTAATGTGACTCCTTTCAAGGTTAAAGTATAAATCAATTTGTAGTTTAAAAAAAAATAGCCTGTAGGAAGGTGTGTAGAGTAATTTGTAGTTTAAAAAAAATCTACTATGCACGTATTATTTAAGAAAAAGACTGATATTTCAAATTTTGATAATTAAATTAACACAGCTGCCATCTAGCAAATTTGAATTGAAGAGATCATATATGCTAATTGATAAGACTCCCATGTGTATAATGAAAGTGGAGAGCACTACATTTGTAGTCAGATGACCTAAGCTCGAATTCCATTTCTATAACTTCCAAATTTGACATGTCTGTGTGATCACTTTAATTCTGAACCATCAATTTCCTGCTTGAAAAAATGAGTTGACCTAATCATTGTCAATGTCCCTCTCACTGTTTTCCATAATTCTTAAGTTTAGAAAATGTCCCTAGGTAATATATTGAAAATTATGGTCATCTATCCCAACTCCTCACTTACTGGTCCTTTCTGAACTTAGCTAGTAGAGTCATTTGACAGGAGTCGTTCATTTCATTAAAACTTCCGTATTTGAAGCCTTTTTACCTGAGGAGAGCCTGGGAGAAATTGCATAGTGTTAACATGGTGCTTAAAAACCCAAGGTAACATCTACAGTATGAATTTTGTGGACTGCATTTTTCCAAAGATTAATGAGAAAACTGTGGCATATAAGAAAGAGAAATTAGACCTGTAAATACATTAATATAGGGAACTTCCAGTGAGGAAACTCCTTCCAATGAAGATCAACATCTTCTCTATGACATAGTCTATTTAGAGTTTAAGTGATCAAACACTTATCTGTAAGAAACAGGACTTGAACCCACATCTTCCTAAGAATTGAATTGGCTTTTTTGTACAAAAACAATACCAACTTTTTAAACCATTATAAAGAAATAACAAAATAATAATATGGAGTGATATTCTCAATATTACCATTTATTTTCTGCATTCACCTACACATTTGTGCTGATTTAAAGGGCTCTTAGGAAGAATATTGGTTTCCTCTCAGTTTTTTTTCAGAGATTATATTTCCCTTGAAAGAAAGAGATTCAAAACCCACCTGATATCAATACTTTATAAAATTAATTATTCTTGCAGTACAATGAAGGGGAACACCTAGATTTAATTGGACACAGGCTTCTCATAGTTAAGGAATAGAGAACAGATAATGAAGTCCCTTCTGTGTCCTTCCAAAAGAAATATGGGAAAGACCATAAAGTCTCACATAAGTCTTAAAGAAGAAAAATACAGTGTATGCATTTTCCTAGTATTATTGAGCTCTTTAACAAACACTTTGGCCAGAAATGTGGTCTCAGTAAAACTTTAACCTCTTCTATGCTCCTGCACAGCTTTGTCTGACTATGGATTTCAGATTCAGAGTATAGAACTAGAATGGGCATTATAAATTATCTAGCCCAACTTAGCTCATGATACAAAGGAGAAATTGAAATAGTTTAGATGAGTGCATAATATTTGCCACACAAATAGTTGTAGTCAGGATCTTGATGGGCATGCTCCCACTAAAAGACATATAACTCCACCCCTCCACTATTTTTTTTTTCTATTCTCATTTGATATATACCAAGATTTTGTCTCTTCAAATTAAAATATAGGAAAACCTGGTCTGTAATCTCTAGTTTTCAGGCAATTTCCATGCAAATGTATATGGATATTTAATCCTGGACACTTCATTTTATAGTCAGGAAAAGCAGTTAGATGAAATAAGGAAGATAATGGGTCTCCAAAGATTCCATCATCCCCTCTTGATTATGTCTTGCCCCAGAAATTATGCTGATGAGAGGAGAGGGGGGAGAGAGAGGGGGGGAGAGATGCTACACATCATGTAGGCAGGGAGGGAATGAGTTTAAGACTTGACATTCTTCCAGTTGTTAGCTGTATGACTCTGGGTAAATACTTTAGTCTCTCCAAACTTCTTTAAAGTAAAAAAAAAATCACATATTTTCTGTCTTACACATTCCTATAAATAAGGTGTGATATTGCAAAATCGTACCATATTTCTTCAAAAATGTTGGATTTTCTTTTCCTATTTAGGGAATGTAGACTTGGCTGATTTAGTCTCCAACCTACCTTCTCAAGATTAGTGTATGTCACTTCTCTCACACCATCTGTATTCCAGCCAAACTAGTCATTTTTTTTTTCCCTCTTCATCAAAGGAAAATCCCATATCCCATCTTATTTTTTTGCACTCTCTCACATGCCTGCAATATATTCCCTCCTCATGTCCACCTCTTAATATTTATTGTTTTCTTTTGAAATTTATCCCCCTGAAAACTTAGCTCAATTGCAATCTTTAATGTGAAGTCGCTTCTAATCTCTCTGCCTGCTATTACTGCCCCTCTGCCTCAAAAAACTTCATTTACTTTTTATGTGCTTATATATGTACATATTGCCCTCTCCCCCCAGAATGTAAGGTCCGTGGAAACCATAATTATTTCATCTATTCTCTTTATATTCTTAGAACAGTTCTTGGAACTCACTTGGAACTTGACAGGTGTTTGTTGATGGATGAATCCACCTTAAGCCTAACCTTTTTAATTTATAAATGAGGGAGCAAATTGAAAGAGTTTTATTTTACTTATGCTAGGTTACACAGAGAGAGTTAATAACCTAGACTAGGATTGGGACAGCACAAAGTTCTTCTTTGATAATTAATACACTGCTCTTCCTATGGAGCACATGTAATCTTCTAAGCACTCACTCCAATGACATTCATTTCCTACCTGAACAAATGATTTTTCTTCATTTTTCTTTTCCTAGACTCATTAAAAAATAATTCAATACCCTAGTCATTTGAATGTCACCATGGATATTAGGACCCTCATAATTTATTGCTAGGCTCTTTTCTATGAGCCCTTTATTTCCACTTTATATCATTGCAAATGATACTGCACTCCTTTTGTTCTTTAACAACTTCTGCTATTATTACCTAATTTTAATTTTACTTTCTTCTCCTATATTCATTTTAAACATATATTGACAAAAACTACTTTTTATGTTTCTTCTATTATTTAGCTTTATAGGTTTTTCTCATAATCTGTAGATTTAGAGGAAATAAAATTTGAATATTCATTTCATAGCTTCATATGACCATTGATGTAGAGCTGAATGTGATGTTAGAGAAAATACATTCTAACCCCCATCATTTTAAGGATGACAAAACTGAGGCTCAGAGAAATAAATTCCAAGAACCTCATCCAAGGTCTCTCAGTAATAAAATATGAGATTCAAAGCAAGTCTTCTTAACTCAGTAGCACTATATTCACTATGAAACATTCATTCATTTGTTACATATTTATTAGGGACCTACAAAGTTCAGAAACATGTGCTTGGCACTGTAGAAGATAAAAGATGACCAAGACATAATTCCTGCCCTCAAACAGCTACTTTTGACTTGTTAATAACCTTTCTTCTAATCTGTGAGCATAATGATTGATTTTTTTCTACATTTAGCTTTCTGTTTTCATTTTTCCCATTTCATTTAGAATAAAAGATGTCCTCACTTCCATTTGTATCCATTTTGCTTTCTTTCAAGTTCTAAACTCAATATTTGAATAAAAATAATAATAAGAACTGTTATTCATATATCATTTATAACTTTACAAAACACTTGATGAATATCTTCTCATTTTATCTTTACAACAACCTTCAGAGATTTTACCTTAATTAAACCAATCAAATAGCAAGTTATGTAATAAAGGCCAGATATGGCTACAAGCTTTCCAGACAATAAGTAGAGGACTCTATGTCTCAAAACTATGCAACATAATTACCCTTGTCTGATTCTTTTTTTATACTCCACCATATGCCCAAACATAGAATGTAATGGGAAATATAAAATCTAGGACAGCAATTAATGAAAAAGTTACCAATAATTAAAATAATCCAAAAGTAGAATGAGGAATGAGTTCACTTGAAATTACTCATTAGTACCTGATCAGTTGTAGCTGAAAGCTAGAAATTAAATCCCTTGTGAGGTATATTCTAATAGGGATACTTTCCAAATTTGCACTGGACTTGATCACTCTTGTGTTCCCTTCAATGTCTATGTTTCTATGTTGACTTTTTGAGTGTTTTAATAGAAATCACAGAACATGATTCAGCCATCAATTGGCATTGAAAAGTTTTATTTCAGATATTCTTGACTCTTCCTGTTCCCATTTGGGATTTTCTTGGCCAACATATTGGAGTAGTTTGCAAATTCCTTTTCCAGTTCATTTTACAGATGAGAACCTGAGGCAAACAGGGTTATTATTCTTCTATTCAGTGTCTGAGGACAATTTGAATTCAGAATGTCCTAACACTGGACATAGTCCTGTATCAACTACATTAATTAACTGTTCCTTTTTATGAAGTTAATACAATGAGGCAGAGCTAAGATAATAGAGGAAGCACTCAGCTGAGCTCTCTTCACATTCCCTTCCAAAGAACTTTAAAACAATGCCTCTAGTAAAATTCTGGAGTGGTAAAGCCAACGTTAAGTCAGGGTGAAATATTCTTCCAGCCCAAGAAAACTTGGGAGGTTGAAAAGAGGGATATTTGACATTGGAGTGAACACTATCCTGGAATCCTCATGAATGAAATGTCAGTGGAGAGACTAGGTGGTGGCAACAGAAAAAGCAACAGTTTGAGAGCTCTGAAAACAAAAATGGTAGGCATACCTGGCAATTTATCGGAAGGAGATTATATGAATCCTCTTTGGTAATACTGAATGCAGGACTGTAATGTTATTTGCAAATTGTATTCCCTATAACCATTTTTGATCAAAGTTCAAAAGCAGAGAGGTATACTTTTGATAAAGAGGCATCAGGGGCTCTGAGAAGCAGCATGACTTTCATTCACAGAGGATCAGGAATCCTGAGGAGCAGCATCACTTCCAGTCCCAAGGGAACAGAAGCCCTGAAAATCAGTATTGGACCAAGTTTTGGTCCAAGGGACATGTGGACCTGAGGAACGGTATCACTTCTGGTCCCCAAGAATCAGGGACCCACAAGAAGAAACATTGTTTGTAATTTTAAGGGATCAGGAGCCCTTTGTGGGTAAGGCAAAAAGCAGGAAAATAGCGTTCACAGTTCTCCCCAGATCAGACCACTTCTTCAGATATCCTGTCAATGAAAATTATTTTTTTTAATTCACTTGCCTTTTTATTCATCTTGCCATTAAGACCCAAATGCATCCCTTGAAAGACCCATTTATCTAATACTAACAGCAGAATAAACAAATAAAATAAAACCATCAATAAATAAGCCTAGTCCAGGAAAATAAATTTCCATGCTGGCCATACCTCAAAATATATGTACTTCTCTGAACCTAAGGTTCTTAATCTCTATGGAAGGAATAGTTAATGAATTTCATCTTCTGTCTTCTGGAATCATGTTTCTTACAGAGTTCTAAAGTCTTTCAAAGTTGGTGTTTCTCCAAAATGGCATTATTATTTTATAAATTATTTTCTTAGTTTTGCCACACTTTGTTCTGTATCAGTTCATAGAGTTCCTCCTGGTTTCTCTGTAATTCTTCATTTCATCCTTTCTTATGGCACACTATTTCATGCCAGTTCCCCTACATGTGAACTGTTACTTTCCAAATTTTGAATACTACAAAAGTAGCTGCTATATAAAAGTCCTTTACCTCTTTCCTTAATCTCTTTGGATATATGCACCTACTTGAAATGAAGTTACATCAAAAGGATATGGACAGTTTGGAAATTGTTGGCCATAATTCCAATTGGCTTTCCACAATGGCTATGTCCATTGAGGTGATTACCTGTTTTCCTGTAGTCCTTCCAACATTTTTTTAAATTTTCTTTTCTTGTAATCTTCAACACTGATGGGCACAAGTTAGAATCTTAATATTGCTTATTGATGTGTGACATTTTTTTAATACCATTATTGATAGCTTGGATTTCTTCCTTTGAAAAATGTTTATTCATAATCTATGACATTTATTCATTGGGAATGGACTCTTAGTGGTATAAATTTGAATCAGTTTCTTTTATATCATGTTCAAAAAATCTCAGTGAAATGATAAATAAAACTTAAACATTCTTTAAGATTTTTGGAAATCACTCGATATCACATCAATGAGACACTTAGAGAATCATGCTGCAAAGCTATTTTTTTTATTTCCCATTGGCTCTCTGCTAATTATAATGACATTATATTTTTCACACAAAAAATAAATTTTATGTGGGCATCTGTAACCACTGAAATCATCATATATGTGTACATTTTATTATGCTATTCACTCTATCACTTATTCAAGATTAATTCACATCTATAGATATGAAAGGCAATTTATCACTTATTCCTCTAATTAATTTGGAATGTGCTCTTTTATCTCTAAGTTATTTAACTATCTGGAACTTACCTTGGTAGATATTTTAAGTTATTTGTATAATATTAATTCCTTTCAAAATATTGACCAATATTTTTCTACTGGTTTTTTTTTCAAATATTTTTTCTACCATTTACTGGGAGTCTTCAGATTTACCAAACGTTCTCCTTTATCCACTCTTGCATGTGATGTCACTTGTCTAATTCATCGAATGTCTTTGTTAAATAATTTAAATAATTAGTTTTCATGGTATTCCTTCAGATCTAATTCTTATAGTTTCTCTTCCTTTCCATTTCTTTTTTTTTTTATTACCCCTGGGAATCCTGATTTTGTTCTTTTATATTTTTCTGGCTCTAAAAAATACATTTTGTAGTTTGGTACCTCACTGGATAATGACATTAATTTAGGAATGTTTGGCATTCAAAATCCATCATAACCTAGTCCCTTTCTGACTTCTCACTCTTCTTGAATTTTATTTCCCAATGGATATTCTTTAATCCAGTGATTTTGGAATAAGATACTCTATCTCTCAGCTCTGGGCGTTTCCCCGGGTTGTTACTTAAGCATGGGGTGTTTTCAGTCTCCCTGACTTTTTTAGACCTCAATTCAAATTCTGCCTTTTAAAGGTACCTTTCCTCAACCTGTCTTAATCCCACTGCTATCCCTCTCCTACTAGTCTCCTATTTGTCATACATACACTCCTGTACACATTTGTACATATATGTACATGTACAAACCTATATTTATAGATATTTGCTTGCACATTTTCTCTTCAATCGATTGTGAACTACTTCATAGTAAAACTGTCTTTTGCTTCTTTTACTATCACCATTGATTATCACAATGCCTGGCACATAGTAGGCACTTGATTAATGTTGATAGAAAAGTTCAGATTACATTGTATCTTTTTTTAATTGGCCTGACCTACTCATAAGTAATTCATGTTTTCCAGTTAAGTATGTCTGCTTTATTTCTGCACAAAGAATTTTATAAGTAGATTTATAGAGTTCCAAGATGCATCTAAGTACAAATACTCCCAAATATTTTATAGCTTCTTTAGTTTTTTTAATGGAATTTTTGCTTCTAGCTCTTCCTACTGTTCTTATTGGTTTGTTGGTTTTAGGAAATATACAGGAATGCTGATGATTTATGTGGCTTTAAATCTAGTTTGAAAATAAATATGGTTAACTACAACATTACTAATCTATGCATTTCATTACTCACATGCAGCAGAGAAAAAGAGTTGGGGATGAAGGAGCTACAAAGATAGGGAGATAAATGTATTTTATAAAAATGATATAAATTTTTGAGGTAGATTTTTTTTTGGCCTGAATACTCAAGAGAATATTTTTATATGAGGAAATGTGTTGGAGAAGAGGACAGAATATTGTACATGATGTCAGGAAGATCTGAATTGAAATCTAGTTTTAAAAACTTATTGACAATGTGACCTTGAGAAAGTCATTTCACTTCTATTTGTCCAAGTTTCCTGATGGGTAAAATGGGAAAAATAATAACATCTACTTTCCAGGGTTCTTGTGTGAATCAAATGAGATAATTAAAAAGTTCTTAATAAAGTTCCTGGAACAAAGCAAACATCATGTAAATGGTATTGTTATAAGTATCTATTCAGTTTTACAATTTCTGAGATCAAAGAGGGAAAAAGAGAGCCAGCCCTTGTTGGGCAATGAGACAGGAATTTCAGATTGAAGCTGTGATATGGTAGGAGTGTTTGAGATGCTGAACATTCCGTTTTATACTGTATATTGTTCCAATTATTAGCTTGGAAGGAAAATCAGTCCTTGAGGGCAGGGGAAAAAGGCTTAAAGACAGAAAATAATGCCCAAGGGAAGGAACTGATAAGGAATCTAGACAAAGAGTATTTTGACCTACATAAGGGAAGGGGCCAGTGAAAGGAAATGATAAGCTTTACCAGCCAAGCACAGCACGAGGCTACCACCAACACTGGGAGAATATAAAACACGTCCTAATGAAGACAAATGAATAACAAAATGACTGAACCATTGTGAATCCTCCGCTTTTTATATCTCAACAATACATAAGCCACTCTGAAGACAGACATTCTAGAGGAAAATATGTATGAATTTCTTTGCTTTCTCAAGGCATTCTTCCTATGAAGGGAAAAGAAAATGTACAAAACACAACACGGTTGCAGTTCTGTTTAACTTTCAGTTTTCTTTTTGTGTGTTTTGTGTCTTTATGTGCAATTTTGTTATTGCTATTGTTACGGTGGTCGTTGTGGTTGTTATTTTTAGTATTTTAAATGAAGATATAAGAACTCTGGATCCAGGGCTCAAAACTACTTCCCTACTCAACAAAGTGAGCCAAGCTTGGGTCAGACCACATTGCTTATTCAGATTTAAACTTGGCATGAAGTGAGAAGCTCATAGAATAATTGAGCTAGTAAACATAGGTTTAATTAGCCATAGAAGGGAAAGGCTATTTAATGAGGAAACAGCATTGATTCAGCTAATTGCAACTTTTTTGCACCATTATTTGTTCTCCTACTGCTTTCCCAATTGGAATCCCAAGAGAGGAATGGATAAGTATTTGTGACCTGACTTTTGCCCCTAGAACTCCAGAAAGCTTTGCCAATGGCCTAAGCCTTTGGAGATACTGAAGTACCTAGGGGGGAAAAGCAATCCAATCATGTGGGAGGGAAACATTCCTCCTACTATGCATGGAGACATGAATTAACACTCTAATAAATCCAGGAAAAGGTAGAAACACTATTGCCAGTCATTTTCTTGGCCTTTACTGTCTTGTCACTGGTAGGTTTTCTAATTGCAGCCAGGTCCTTACTCCTGGAACACAGTAAGCATATCTGGAAGCTAGTCCTGGCATGGAACAAAAAAAGCTGCTACCGAGATGATATCTCCCTCTCTCATCTTCAGTATTGTGTTTCCATCGATGTCTCCTGAAATTTTAACACTGTACTTCCTGTGGTACATTTTCTCTTTCATTCCTCCCTCAAAGTTTCCCTCTTAAGTGTAGTGAAGGGAGGCATGGATGGAGAGAAGTGAAACACCTTGAAATGGAATAGTCATGAGGTAGTTTAGCCCAATTCCTTTAACAGACAAAGAAACTGATCCAGTAACAATACTATCTTCTCCAATCCTATTCTTCTTTAACCTTCTCTTTTTCTGTTCATGTCACCACTCTTTACCCACTCACTTGTATTTGAAATCTTGGCGTTTTATTTGACCATTCCTCTCTTTCATTTTCTCCACATAAGCATTTGACAAGTCCTGTTAATCACATTCATGAACTATTTCTCGTGTCTTTCCCCACTTCTGTATTTTTCTACCATCACCTTAGTGCAATACTCATTATCTACCCTTTATAGTATGCCAATAAAATCATTACATCTTGAACAGGAGCAGCATTTTAAAGACTAAAATATTTAAAGGATCAAGATTTTGGAAATGCATATTTTTATAGTCAAAGCTGGCACACATTTTCAAAAACCCATCATTTGAGGATGATCAATTGAGTCATACCTATTTTTACCCTTGAACCACAAAGGTGCTCTTTAAACACCTGAGAAACATCATAACCTGTAAATCCAGATAGGGGAGGAGATGAGATTTAGCCCAAGAGACTTAGTTTCAGTTTCCTTGAAGGGAAGATAACATATATAGTAGCTCCTTTACTCGAACATGTGATACCCTGAAAAGACAAATCATGTAGCTGACAAGAAGGAGTTTCCACATGGCTCTTCTCATGCTCCTGGATCAAGCAGAAAAGTTCTAGAATCAGAAAGGATCAGATTTAGAAGGGCAGGGAAACCATAATATGACAGAACAAACCTAGCTCTTTTTCTTTTATTAATACTGTGAGTAATGTTGACTGTGCAAGACTAGGGGAAGTTGTTTATTTTCATGCATTCCCTCCCCTGGATATTCTATTCTAAAAATGTATAGAAATAATTTTTAACTTTAGAAAAGTACTCTAAGTCTGTACTACTCTATAGGTCAGTGTGAGAAATGGCATTCCTAGGAGTATACAATTTCTTGGTTTTTTTAACCACATTGGTTTGTTTCCCTTTTCAGAACAACCTTAGTAATAGCTGAATACAATAAATCTGAAATTATCATATAAGTTGCCAATATATGATGGGGCTCATTAAAATAAGAGAAATATTTATCCATCAAATTCATATGCTTTACTCTTGAAAATGGATTTCAAAGCTAGAATAGTGCTATAATTTTGGAGAACTTTATACAGACCAGAGAATTTAAAAAAAGGGTTGGAAAATAAGGGAAGTTATTTTTAGAATTTTGAAAATTGTCCCTAATGTTGAACCCATTCAGTTTAAACCAAGACCTGCAATTCTGTTCCATGAATCAAACTCCAAATTGCTATTACTGCTGTAAATCTTTTATGTCTTCAACTAACTCTATACCATTGCCAGAATTAGACAGGAAATTTCTGATCAAACTCCTTCAAAGTTTATTCGTTCTAGAGAGCATGTACCCAACAGTGCTGCAAATTGGACTACTATCTCTCATTTTGTAAATCTTTTAAACTTTTCCCATCTCTTGGCCTTTGATTGCACTGTTTCCTATGGCTAAAATGACTTCCCCTCCTTTCTGTATATTACAATCCTACTTAAATTTCAAGACCTCGATCAATTGCCAATTCATTTTTGAAACTTTCTTCAATTTTTCCCTTGGTAAGAGCATCTGTTCCTCAGAATTTGGAATTCAGAACTTGAAGGATCCCCAGATCTAATTCCATTTTATACATAAGATTAAGGCCCAGAGAAGGTAAGCAACTTCTCTAAAAATCTTACACACATTTAAGAGCCAAACTAGAATTGGAATGTAAGTATCCTTGATCTAAGTCCTGTGTTCTTTACTGGAAGTCATGATGCTTCTCAGTAGAACATCAGGATCATTTTGACAGAGCAAAAAACAAGTATGAATTTAAAATGGTTTTTGAATAGAACTAGCAACAATTTAAGAAGATGAAATTTAAATATTTTATCCTTGTATATAAATATGTTATGATAATTAACATTATTATTATCCATTACAATTCAAAAAGATAAAAATAGCTGAGTATTTTCTGTCTAGGTTCCCTGAGTTCAGATATGATATCTTATCTAAATATTATATCTATTTTATCACCTAACAGAGAGTTTGACACAATAGATAACTTAAAAAATATTTGTTGAATTGATTTTTTTAAAATTCTCACATTAGTTAACAATGATAATATGATTGACTTAATCTCAATGTGTTTATTTGGTTGATATTTATGCTGGTGTTTTGAATGTTGCAAAGCATTGTATTATGTATTCGTATCTAGATTCTCTAGATCAGAACCTTTCCATTCTTCCATTCCAATGAAGAATTTTTCTGTTACTGTGGGAATCAAAATGTTGAAAGTCATTGATCTTGAAATCTGATAAATTTTTTATATAAATATTTGTGATTTAAACATTTGATTAGTACTAGAGTCGAAGATAAAAAAGTCTAAAATGTATATTTAATTTTTAAATAAATGTATTAAATAATCTATGTCCTTTTTGATCAGGATGCAAAAAGAAAGTGGCTATAAATAACTCAAACTAATATATTATGAGATGTTCTCATATCTTAGTACAATCTCATGCTATTAATGATGGCATTAACTTTTGGGATATTTTATATACTATTAGAAACAGTTCATTCATTCCAAAGGCAATGCTCTCCCCTACATCACCCTCACACACAAAATCAAAACAAAAAAACAAAAATCTTGAAGTGATTTCTAATTCTCAAAAGTGGCTTTATGAGTATATACATATATACATACATATACATACACATATAAATGTGTGTGTTGTATGTTTTTGTATGTAAATCCCAATTTGCTTACTTTTGTATATTACAGAAAGGCATACAAGAATAAAACCAACTGAATGGGGTTAAAAGCTATATGGGAAGAGATAGCTCTTCCACTTCTAATTAAGAAATGGAAAGATGAATAACCCTAAAGTTAGAGTGAGTCACCCAGTAAACATTGTTTGGAGGAGATGATTGACTATTGCTCCAAAGAACATTTCCTAAAATCATGAAATTTGAAGTTAGAAGCCTGCTTATAGATAAACCAGATTCTTGATGAAGCAATTAGATACAATTATGCCGAGAAACAGTGGAAAAAATATAAGAGATACGAAGAGGATATATATATATATATATATATGTATATATATACGTATATATATACACACACACATCTATAGATAAATACATCTATACATACATACATATACATATACACATACATACATATATACACATACATATATATACACATATATACGTATATATGTATATGTATATATAGTCTGCAAAGTCAGAGTATAATGAGTAGAAAAATTGGTCAGATCATTTGCATATCTTTATCCAGTATTCCATATTCATTTTTTTTGTTTTTCCCCAATCTCTCTCATTTGATTTTTAGTTGTTTTAAAGTTTTTCTATGAATTTTTTTTTCAGCAAGTGGCCATTTGATGTCCCTATTTGGCGTAGAAGAGGATTTCTTTGTTTCAGTATGCTTCTCTGAAGACAAACTCCAATCTTTTCCATTTCCATAGTAACTCCCCATGGTTGAATCCTTTCTTCTTTTCCTGTGTATTAAAAAAATTAATAGTTAATTTTATAATTACCTCTAGACCAGGATATAAGGCATGGTGACTTTAGCCTTAGATCCTCTTTCAGTTCACTACTGTGTCCTGGAACTGGAACTAAGACTTTAAGTTTCTGTAAGTGCTCACAGACAGCAACATTCCTGCTTAACTGCTTCTGTACTCACTGGGCATGTGGTGGTTACTTCTTGACCCCACCATATCTCCACAACATAGTTGGGTCTGATGTTCTTTATCAGCAGAGGTTCTCTCCATCTTCCATGACTCAGATGCCCAACACACCTCATGATCCCCTGGGGCGGGGGGGCGAAGTGTGAGTTCCTATGGCTGGAGTGGAGATAGCTATCCCAGCTAACCCCAGGACTTTCCATTTGTTGTTTAAGTGGACCTAGGAGGTAGTCTGGAGGGGTTTACTCTCACAGGGATCAAATCTCATTCTGAGATTTTTCTTCAGATCTCCAATTGTCCAAAGATGATCCCTGTTCTCCCCTACTCTTATTTATTTTTACTGTTCAATAATTGCCCTGAGGCACTATTTCATCTCATTTGTAGGGAAAATCTTGAGAGTTTAGAATTTTATGATCTACTCTGTCACCTTCTCAGAATCCTCCCTCGATCCTGTATTTTCAAAGAGGATCAATGACTTCACACTGTGACATCTTGACTTCCAAGTGATTAGATTTAAGTGAGGCAGAAGTGGACAAAGTTGTTCCCAGATTCTCTCTTCAGAGTTTTGAAGTTCAGTGGCAAGACAAAAGGCAGGGAAATTGGAAATATCCTATGGTTCAGTGGATGACCATGGTATCTTCCATGTCTGACCAAGCTCTAACCACTCCATTGAAAAATTTTCTCATGTTCTGGGGAAGAATTCCCATGCTTGTAGTAGACAATCCACTGTCTTGCTGATAGGTTTGTTGCCACTGTGTACCCTCAACCTGGTTTACTCTCTCTGATGAGACAATTTCACTGGGGTGTGGCTGCTGTGCACTCAACAGTCTCCTGGAGGCATAAGTGAGAGTTGGCTGGAAGATAGACATCAAAGGTGGAAGAACAGTCCAGGAAAATTTCTTAGCATTCCTTCAGACCAGAAAAGCTGGAACTCCCTGAACACCCCATAAACCTATTTATAGAATATGCTGAAACATGGACAGAGAAAAAGAGACAGAGAGAAACAGTGACAGAGACCTCAGGTAGCATTTGAAAGACATTAAAACTTTGAAACTCCAGTAATAAACTGTCCACTATTTAAGCTCTGAAGTATGTTCTAGACACTTTAATTTCACTTACCCACAAAATAATTGGCTATTAAGGTGATCCCTGAAGCAGAATGCTAATGGTGACTAAAGTGTAAACAAAGCAGAAATATATGGCTTCAATTTTCCATAAAATGAAAGCATGCTTAAATATTAATGGAAAGGGTGCTTCACAAAAATGGACTTTTTCCTTTTATGGAGCCAAATGTGTTCATTAAAAAAAAAGAAAGCATTTGGAGATATTCAAAAACTCAAGGAGCAGCCAGATTTACCCACCCCTACTGAAAAGGTCTCCTAATTTTTGGTGCATATTATACAACCCATTAAACAGAGAGAGAGGGAGAGAGAGATTGGACATAAAGGAATGTGAATGTATATAGTGCAAGGAGTTAGAGAGCAGTTCAAACTTAGAACTTAGTTAAGGCAAAACAAGGAAACTATTTTATATAAGCTTTGACAAAAGTTTTCATCCAGATTGCATAGAGTGGAACAAAACATTATTCATTTTATAATATTTAAGATATATTAAGATATATATAAGATATATAATATTTAAGAAATATTATTAATCTTTTCATTTTATTTTCTATTGAAAATATTGAATCCCAAATTCAAATGATATCTATGTCATTTGGTCCATTTCTACTTTTAAAAATATGAACCCATATAAATGAAGTCATTAATAAATTGCTGGAACCAAGGTAGTAGAGAAAAGGAAGGGACTTGCCAGAGTTCTCCCCAAAATCTCTCTGAATAACTTTAAATAAAGTCTCAAAGCAAATTCTAGAGCAATACAACACATGAAAGAATGGATTGGAACAACTTTCCAGTCAAAGACAACTTAAAGGTTAACAGGAAAGGTTTGTCCCACTAGGATGAGAATGGAGTACAATCCAGTGCAGGTTGAGTTAGTGCAGCCTGGGCCCCAGAAAACCAGAAGAAGACCTTGGAGGCACCTGAATCAATGATGGTAGTGGCACTTCACAGATCACTCAGACCAGACAGTAAGGGAGTCATATAACTGGTCATAAGGAGATTTCAGGAGTCCCTTTATTGGAACCAGGGGTAAGACTCCATTGCATGTCCCATACTTGGATCTGGGTCTTACTCGCACATCTCCATCCCAGAGTAAGGAGGACCACTAGCACAGCAGAGCTTGCAGCAGCAGAGTAGCAGGGATCCTGGTCACCATTTTAAGCTTGAAAAGAATACTTGTGATTGCTATATACCAGTGACAGTACAGACAAGTAGGAAAAGCACTTCTCCCTTGACGATACCACCTTGGAATAGCAACAACAACAACAGCAACAACTTATAGATTTCCAGAATTACTTCTGAAGCAGTTGCACCAAAAAAGGAAACAAAACAAATAACAATAATGAAACACCTGAAGTTTGGGAAAGTGCCCCCTTTAAACCTCATTTTAGCACAGACCCATTTTAGCATAGAGTTCAAAGGAAGAAATAGACTCAAAAAGGAGCAAATATCAGAAAATGATTCTGGGTATAAAAAGTTACCATGGTAACAAGGAAGATCAAAATACACACACACACACACACACACACACACACACACACACACACTCAAAAGAAGAAAACGAGGTCAAAGCTCCTACAGTCAAAGTCCCAGGACATGGAAGACCACAAAAATGGTTTTCTTTTGTTGTTGTTGTTTTTTTTTTTTGATTGAGTAAGAGATGTAGAGGAAAATTTAGGAGGATAAATGAGAGTGATGCTAGAATATCATGAAAAAAGAGCCTACAGCTTGGTATGGGGAACACACACACACACACACACACACACACACACACACAAATACTGAAGAGAACAATAACTTAAAAAAATAGAATATGCTAAAAGGTAAAAGAGACACAAAAATCCGATGAAGAAAACAATGACTTGAAAAGTAGAATTGGACAAATGAGAGGGGAAAAGGATATATAAAAATTCACAGAAGAGAAGACTTCCTTAAATAGCAGGATGAGTTAAATGTAAAAGGAGATGCAAAATCTCACTGAAAAAAATAATTCCTTAAAAAGCATAATTAGACAAGTGGAAGCTAATGAATATTTAATGAAATAGAGGATATTAAAACATTCTTATGAGAAAAAAAAGAATGACAAAGGAAAAAAAAAATTAATGTACAAATGCCAAACTCAAGAGAAGCATAAAAAAATAAACATAAAAGAGTAATCATTAGGGTCTCAGTAAGGTCACTTTGTTTACATTTCTATATGTATCTCCTAAGTTCTTTATCATTATTAAGGCAGTTAAAAAAAGTTAATATGGAGAAAAGGGGGCAGAGCCAAGAGGGAAGAGTAGAAACAGAGATTTCTAGTGCTCTCCCCCAAAGCCCAACAGAATACCTGCAAAAATGACTCTTAACAAATTCTGGGACTGAAGCAAATCTCCAGAATAAGAGATTCTAAAAGATCAAGGGAAAGTATCTATGATGCTAAACTGTGATCAGAGTGCAGTGAACTGTGGGTTGCGCCATCACAGACAGGACCTGTGCAGTCCTCTGGTGGACTGAATGTCTAGCACCTGGAGTATTTTCCAGACTTCACAAAACCAAAACACTGAGGAAAAATTGAAAGGTCAGTGGAAAAAACCTGTAGGACTTGTGTGAGAGAGTAGAGTCATCAGGCACCTGGCCCAGGATGGGAGAGGAGGGTGGAGGAACCTGCAGACACCACAGCTACAGCAAGGGAAGCCGCGGTACCTGTTTCAGGATTTCTAGACCCATGGATTGAGGAGGAACCAAACATGTGAGAGTACATACATACATACATACCCTTCCACCACCACTGGAAGCAGTGAACGACCTTGGCAAAGAACTCGAAAGGCAACTAAGTGGCTGGGGAAATGAGCACAAATAGGAAAAAACGAAACAGATTTTAGATTTTTTTTTGGTGACAAAGAAGACAAGAATATAGAAACAGAAGCAAACAAGAATGTCAAAGCTCTTACATCCAAAACCTCCAAAAAAAAAAAAAATGAATTGGTCTCATGCCATGGAAGAGCTCAAAAAGTACTTTGAAAATCAAGTAAGAAAAAAGAAAAAAAAAAACAACAACAACAAAACTTCATGCAGATCTTTGGACTCCAAATCCTGGGCTAGTTTTTATCTAAAGTACATTCTTCTGGTTAGTTTTTCATTCTTAAATAACTTTTTTCCTCATTGTATTTCTCTAAATTTTCCCAGTTTTTACAATTTTTTTTCCCTAGGGGATATTAAGATTTTGATTATTTGACTCTCTTCAAATGAGTCTTTTAAAAAACCCAAACTGTTAACTTTTATCTTAGAAAGCTCTGATTGGAATATTAAAAAACATATAAAAATGTAGCTCTACCAGTTAAGGGATTCTACTATTTTTCTATAATAAATTCTTCATTCTTAAAAAAAAAAAACACAAAAAAACAAATAAAAGAATCAAGTAAGAAAAGTAGAGGGAAAATTGGGAAGAGAAATGACAGTGACATAAAAAAAGCAAGAAAAATAATTTAACTGATTGCTAAAGAGGACCCAAAGATGCTGAAGAAAATAATATCACAAAAAATAGAGCAATTCAAATGGCAAAAGATATGAAAAAAGCCAAAGTGGAGAAGACTGCTCTAAAAAGCAGAATTCATCAGATGGAAAGGGAGTTTAAAAAGTTCAGTGAAGAAAATCATATCATAAAGATTAGAATGCAGCAGACAGAAATTAACAACTTTATGAAAAATCAGGAAATTATAAAATAAAACCAAAAGAATGAAAATATAGAAGACCATGTGAAAAAATTCATTGGAAAAACAACTGACCAGGAAAACAGATCCCAGAGAGGCAATTTAAAAATTATTGAACAACCAGAAAGCCATGATCAAATAAAGAGCAGAGATATCATCTTTGCAGAAATGATCAAAGGAAACTGCCTGATACTCTAGAATCATAAGGTAAAATAGATATTGAAAGAATCCACTGGGACTGTGAGGAAGGAGGAGCCAAAATTGTGGAGTAAAAGAAGGGACCTATAAAAGCTCTCCCCTCACAGTCCATAAAATACCTGTAAATAATGACTGTAAACAAATTCTAGAGCAGCAGAAGCCATAAAACGGCAGAGGCAAAGAAATTTCCAACCCAAGACAGCATGGAAGACAGACAGGAAAGATTAATTGCACAGGGTTCAGAGTCGAATTCAGCCCACTGAGCATAGCCCAACCATAACCTGAATGCATGACCAGGACAGGACTAGAGCAGGTTTTGGGTTGTAACCAGCAGCAACTGTGATTCCCAGATTGCTCAACCCATAAATGCCAAGGAGAGCTTCAAAGGTCAGTGAGAAAGATCTTTCACCTGGATGAAAAAGGAGCAGGGTCCTTCCCTCACCCTGACCCAAGGCAGTGGCCATTTTGGAACCCTCGGCCTAAAGACCCTGAGGAAATTGAGCCACTGATCTGGATCTCAGCCATGAGTGGTGGCCCTCAGCGAAGGAGGATCACTGGCAAGTGGAGCTGGTGGAGACTCTGGAGAGGGAATTCTACTCACAGATCCTGGGCAGAAAAGCTTGTCGTTGACCCAAGACAAGAGTGCAGATAAGGAAAGGAGAAAATTCCTCTCCTCTGATTGTGCCACTTTGGAGGAAACTGAGATGTACAGGTCCCCAGAGTATACAAGGATTCAAAAGTCAAGTAAGTGGCTAGGAAAATGCCCATGAAAGATCAAAACAAAAGACCCATAGAAGATCACTTTCTTAGTGAACAGGTATTTTCTTCCATCTTTTTGGATAAGAAAGAACAATGCGTACCATCGGAGGAAGTTATCAAAGTCAATACTTCTGCATCCCAAACCTCCAAAATAGATATGCAATGGTGTCAGGTCATGGAAGAACTCAAAAAGGATTTTGAAAATCAAGTAAGTGAGATGGAGGAATTCAAAATCTTGTGGAAATGAATATTGAAAGCTAAAAATGAATAAATAAATAAATAGATAGATATGCAAACAATGACTGGGAGAAGATGTAGGTGGGATTAAGAAGTGGCAAGTAGTCTGATGTGTGCCAGATACAGACCACAGAAAGGAGTTAAGGGGTTTAGGCTGGGTCAGAAAGCCACAGTGAAAGCAGTTACTGAGTAACTAGATGGTCTTGATGGACCAGATGCTTCAGCTGAAACCCCAGGTACTGGATTGCTTTCAAAGATATCATCTTTTTAGGGTTCAGGTCTCATGTCCCCATCACTGGTACTGTTACTGCATGCAATCCAGGGTGACCTCCACTCTGGTTCCAAAGCCATCTTCTGTTTGTCTTATAATTTGTCTTAGTATGAAAAAATTCTAAACTTGACCTCGTGTTTGCTCTGATGTTACAAAATTTGGTGTGAGGCTATATTTTAAAGTTGTTTACAAGCCAAAGGTAGGAGAGTTCTTCTGAGTTACTATCTCTACTCTGCCATACTGACTTTACCTCTAGCTCATTCATTCCTGTTGATTCTTCTGACTTGTTTGTTTCCCCTCTGTTCACTTATTTCAAAAAGGATTATTTCAATAGAGATTCAGCTTTTTAAAAGCATCAATTTATGCAAAACCAAAATATAGCAAAAAAGTTTCTAAAACATCATATGAATGTGGTTATCTCCACTGGCTATATCATCATACAATTAGTTTGAGCATTTTGAATCCATCCATTAGAATGTGAGGACACAGCCTGCTAAGGTAGGTGGCAAGATCCAATTAAAGCAAAACTCTTAACTTCCCTTTTCTCATAAGTAAAATGTGAAAGAAAATGCTTATTTGGAATAACAAATTTTATGTGATATAAAGATTATTTATTCTAGAACAAAGAAAGAACAAAAGAATCCACCAATTACTTTGTGAAGGAGACCACCAAAGGAAAACTCCTAGGAATATTGCAGCCAAATTCCAGAGCTCCCAGGTCAAGCAGAAATTATTGTAAGAAACCAGAAAGAGACAATTCAAGTATTGTGGAAATACAATCAGATTTACACAAGCTCTAGCAGTTCCAACATTTAGGAACTGGAGAAATTGGGATGTGATATTCCAGAGTGTAAATGAGCTAAGATTAAAAGTAGGAATCACCTATTCAGTAAAACTGAGTATAATACTTTAGGGGAAAAAATAGTTACTCAATGAAATAGAGAGCATTCAAGCACTCTTGATGAAAAGACCAAAGCTGAATAGAAAATTTGACTTTCAAGCATAAGAATCAAGAGAAGTATGAAAAAGTAAATAGGAAAGAGAAATCATAAGGTACTTAATAAATTTGAACTGTTTGTATTCCTATGTGGAAAGATAGTATTTGTAGATATTGAGATTTTTCTCTATATTAGGGTAGCTTGAGGGATTATACCCATATAGACAGAGGGCATGGGCGAAGTTGTATATGAAGGGATAATATGTAAAAAATAAAATTAAAGGGTTAGAGAGGATGATATGGTGAGGAGAAAGGGAGAAACAGAATGGGGTAAATTATGCCTCACATAAAAGATTCAAGAAAAAACTTTTTCAATGGAGAGGAAGAGGTGATAGGTGAGAGGGAAAAAATGAATCTTGCTCTCATAAGATTTGGCTTAAGGAAGCAGTAACATGCATACTCCATTTGGTTTGAAAAATCTATCTTACATTACAGCAAGGTTGGGGGGTAGGGGATAAGCACTTGGCTGGGGGATGAGAGAAGGGAAGGCATGTAGGAGGAGGGGGTAATTAGAAGTAAACACTTTTCTGCAAGGACAGTGTCAAAAGAGAGGATAGAATAAATGAAATGCAGGATAGGATGGAGGGAAATATAGTTAGTCTTTCACAACATGACTGTTTTGGAAGTGTTTTGCATGAGTACACATGTATAACCTATATTGAATTTCCTGTCTTCTCATTGTGGATGGTGGAGAAGGAGGAAGGAGGAGAAGTTGGAAGTTTAAATTTTAAAAACAAATGTTAAAAATTGTTTTTACATGCAACTGGGAAATAAGGCATACAGGCAATGGGATATAGAAACTTCTCTTGCCTTAAAAGAAAATAGAGGAGAAGGGAATGAGAGAAGGGAGGGCAAATGGGGCAAAGGGCTAATCACAATGTACAATGCCTTGGAGTGGACAGAGGGGAGAGATAGCATGAACATGTGGAACTCAAAATCTTGTGGAAGTGAATGTTTTAAACTAAATATAAATTAATTAATTAAAAAAAAAACAATGTGAGCTCTTTAAAAGCAGGGCCTATCATTCTTTTCTAGTTCTATTCCCAGTGTTTAGTATAATACTTAGAACTTAGCAAATGTTTAACAAATGCTTTCTCAGTCCTTTTATCAAAAAAAAAAAGTTAATATAAATACAGGGCATGAGTGCAAGTAGATTTATGTTTGAATTATCTCCTTAATTAAAAAAAAATGGGGAGGCAGAAAGACTTATGTAATAGAGGATGGGAGTAGTAGAATGCAAACTTTTTTCTTATCCAAAAGAGGCACATAAGAAAAAGCTTTTACAATGGAAGAAAAAAATGGGTAGGTTGCAAGCAATTATTGAATCTTCCTCTCACTCACCAAAATTGGTTAATAGAGGGCAGAATTCAAGCAGATAGATAGATAGATAGATAGATAGATAGATAGATAGATAGATAGATAGATAGATAGATAGATAGATGGATGGATGGATGGATGGATGGATGGATGGATGGATGGATGGATGGATGGATGGATGGTGAGAGGAAGGGAGGGAGGGAGAGAGGGAGGGAGAGAGAGAGATGATTTTCAAATTCAGTTCCATGTATGTGAAATATAACTTACCCAATATAGAAATAGGAGGAAAAGAGGATCAAATAGAAGAGGGATTTTAAAAAAGGAAAGGAAGAAGATTAATGGAGATAGTGGTTAGAAGCAAAAAAAAAAAAACAGAGACTTCTGAGAAGGAACAAAATAAAAAAAAGAGAAGAAACAGAATAAAATGTGTTGGAGGGAAATTAACAACTAGTAATCATACTATGAATGTGAATATGATGAGCCCATCCATAAAACAGAAGCACATAGCAGAAGTGATTAGAAATCAGAATGTTGTTTTTCATAAGAGAGCCACTTGAAACAGAAGGACACACACAGAGATAAAATAAGGAGCTGAATCAAAATCTAATGTGTTTCATCTGAGGTAAGAAAAGCAAGGAAGAAATTATGATCTCTCAGACAAAGTAAAAGCAAGAGTAAATCTAATTAAAAGAGATAATCATACAAACTACATTTTTATAAAAGATTACAGTGGATAATGAAGCAATATCAATTTTTTTATGTTTCTCTGAATAAAGTCTCATATATATATATATATATATATATATATATATATATATATATATATATACACTAAGTACATAACTAAATTCAATTCATAAAAAAAGAGCTATTCTCCAGTTAGTAAAAGGTTAAAGTATATAAATAAACAATTTTAGAAGACATCAAAGTTGTCTATAGTCATAAATGTGCTAAATCTAAAAAAGGCAAATTAAACAGTTGACACTAGTAGATATTCTCCACTTAGTAAATGGCCAAAGGATATTAAAAAAAGTAGTTTTTAGAAGAAATCAAAGCTGTCTGTATTCATATGAACAAATAAAGCATGATTCATGAGAGAAAGACAAATTAAAACAGCTCTGAGTTACCACCTGATATCTAATGATAAATACTGACCAAAATGAAAGAAAAATAGGAGTAGTAATAAATTATTGATGTAGTAGTGAACTAGCCTAATCATTCTAGAGAACAACTTGGAAATAGGTCCAAAAGACTACAACTATGCACACATTTTCACCTGTCACTTCTGTCTGTATCCCAAAAAAACTAAAACAAAAAAAGTAAAAGTAACTATGTACAAAAATATTTATAGAAGCTCTTTTTGCAGTGGCAAATATTTGATTTTAAATGGTAAATGTGGTAAGGGTGGGGAGCAACTGAAAAAAATCACCTGCTTTCTTATTTTAACTGAGTTTCTGATAGATAATGGATATTTGTTAAGAAAGAAAATAATTGAATTACAAGAGAATGCCAAATGACCCCAACTGATTGCTGATTTACTATAGGAGTATCTGAACCATGAAATTAGTATTGTCTTATAATGAAAGACACTTAAAAAATCACTACATGTTTGTTTTCCTCTTCAAATACACCCCAGCTTAAGCAAGTGAATCAACCTGATTCTTTATGCTTGTATTAATAGTTTGTTGTTTTTTAGTCCTTGCAATTTATGGTAATATTTTTATTTCCTTCTTTTGGTTATTGATTACACATCAAGGGAGATCTAGTTAAGAAAAAAAAAAGAGCCCTGCCTCTGGAGTTAAATGAATTAGATTCAAGTACTGCCTCTGCTGATTACTAGATATCTTTAATCTTGGGCAAGTCACTTAAAATCCCAGAGTCTACATTCCTTTACCTATAAAATGAGGGTATTGGACTAGATTATCTTGAACTTCTAATTTGGTCTAAGATCTATGGTTTTTTGAATATTTCTTCCCAGTTCCAACATTTCATTGACACAACTTTCCTGTATATACTGTCTCTTCTCATTTGAATATAAACTTCTTGAAAACTATCTCATTTTTGTCCTTGTGTTCTTACTGTTTAGTACTACTGCTAATAAATAAATGCTTACACGCAAAAAAGAAATATGGTTATATACCAAAGACCAAGTTATGATATAAATTATCTTATTTTTATGATATTATTTAAAATTATAAACTGACCTTTGAGGGGAAATGGAGGAAGAAAAAGAATTTAGTCTATGAGGGTTTAAGAGACACTAAAGGGATGAAGAATGGCTAATATTCTTAATTTTCCTGTATATGAATCAATATCTTGAGTCCCACTAAGGGAAAGAATAGATGAGACACAAAAAGTTGGAGATGCATGTCTTACCCCATCCCTAGCTAAAACTAAAACGTTAAAAAAATAAAATAAAATCTTACTAAGAGAGGGGACAGTGTTCTTATTGAATTGTCTTAGTCCTATCCTACTCTCCATTTGTCATTTCCTTCTCAAGTTCATTTTATAGATGAGGCACTGTGGCAATATGGGTAAATTTTGGAGACTGGATTTGAATTTAGGTCCTCCTTCTCCAGGATCAGCACTCTATCCATTCATTGGGCAACCTAGATGCCCGCAGGAAAATAGGAGAACACAGTAAGAACAATGAATGAGGGTTGGAATAAGAGAAATACTAGGAAAGTCTTGCTCTGCAAGTAATGGGAGGGAACTTATACATCTTCGCTAAAAGTTAGGACCCTTAACTGGGGTATATTAAAAGGATATTTCTGAGAAATAATTTTATTTTTACAATGCCTTGACTCCATTTATCATGTACCACCTTAGAAGCGATTCCCCTTGTTGAATACTTCATGATTGCTTCAATTAGAACTCAGTATTCACAAAGTCTAAATATTTTATTTAGTCAATGAAAGTCCTTGATTGGCTCAATGACTAGGTCATGAGGAGTTCCGAATGTGAGGGACAGGATTGAACATTTTTAACTAAGTTTTATTATAATTGGTTTTCTAATCCTTCAAGTTTTATTTTATGCATTTAAAAAGACTATTTTGAAGATCTGTCTGTAGACTTTACAGGGATGGAGGTAGTCACACACACACACACACACACACACACACACTCAGAAAGAGACATGGAGACAGACAGGCAGATAAGCCAACAGAGACAAAGATGAGAGAGAGAGAAAAAGATACTTGGAATTGCAAAGTTTGGAAAAAACACAACATTTTAACATTTTTGTAGAACAAAAAGTTAGGATTGAGCTATAGCAGAGATATTGAGGACACTCTGACTCTATATAAATACCTTAGTCTAGAAAACTTAGGTGGAGAAAATTACTGAGAATAGTTGTCTCTTTCTATAGTTACTTCCCACTCCTCATTGCCACTCTGTCCTCAGACAACGTAATATAATCCGTTGTTTTTATTGTTTCCAGTAAAGTGAATTTTCTTCAGCCTCAAAGTGGTCAGGAGTTAACTTGACATAAATATAATTTAAACCCAGGCTAGGCCTGGAGAGATTACGACCAACCATAATTTTGGGTTTTTTTTAAATAAATTTATTTGAACTTAAATACTAAAACAAATACAAAATAAGCAAAGCAAAAGTATTGTCATAAACACGGAAGAAAGTAAAAGTATAGATTCAAAGTATACAGCACTAAATTTCCATATCAAGGAAGCCTATATAATAATATTACACATTTTTTTCAGAGCTGTCCATTATTGTTTTCTGATAAATTTTTTTTTTGTTCTCTGTTGTGCATTTTTTACTTAGTTTTCTTCTCTCTTCCTTCCCCCTTACTTAAGAAGGCTAAAATTAAGTGCAAATACACACACATTCATATATACATAAATACACACCAACATATACAGACATAGACACACAAACATATATACCTACATATACACATACACAGTTACATATATACATGCATACTTAGATATCCACAATCATACTTATATACAGATATATGAATTTACATAGTTCTGGGTAAGATTGTATTATACTAGTTTGTACTCTTGTTCTTAAGGTGGACACCATCTTCCTTCATAATTCCAAGTCTTTCCCTATTTTCCTAAGTTTATCACTCATCATTTCCTCCACCATAATATTCCTGCCTTACACAATCTAGCTATTTTAACTAGTCTAAAATAATATTGCTTAATATAGCTGTCACATACTATAACTTCTATATTTTCTTTCTTGATTAGAACTACTTTAGTTTTAACTTTGTCTGAGATCATTAGTATCCCTGCATTTTTTTCTAATAAGTTCTACTCCTGATCCTTATTTTATGTTTGCATGTATCTGTTATTTCCTGTCTCTCCTGGTTCTTCTACCTACTTCTACGCACTACCTTGCCCTCCGGCAACAATCCCTCCCTTATTCTCCTGTCCATTCTTTTTCTTACCTCTTCTCTCTATCTAAATTTAGAAGACCTTTAAAGCCCTCCAAATATATCTGATATTTCTTCTTTATCCCATTACCTTTAATCTAGACACCCTTCTATACCCTCCTTATCCTGTTTCATCACCTTCTTATTGCAAACATATATAAACTCCATAGATTCAAAGAGATTGAATCATGTGAACTTTAAAGGTCATTACTTTCTCCTTTGGTTTAAAATGAGTTAGAAACTGCAATTTGGAATCACACTTTCCCAAGATTACATCTTTCCCTAGGAATGGGACATATGAGTCCCCAAGAGTAAACAGAACTCAAAATTTTGGATATTATGTAATTCTAGGAATAGTTTAGATAAACTGGTCTTGGAAATGATGTGTGAGAAGGTAAGGGAAGGTAGATGGACTAAGTTGCATTTCAGAGGACATATAACTGCACAACCTTATTAACATACAAGAGAAAAATGCAATGGGGGGGAAAGAATTATGTAAGATATACAAAAGTAAGAACATGGAAAATAGATAAAAGAGTGAGTTCATATTTTTTTTCCTCTAGAATATACCTTAAAGATGGAGATAGAGACAAAAAATGAAAAAATGATCAAATAAACCCATGAGCAGAAGGATAGATTCATAATAGATGAAGAGGGAAGAGATATAAGGAAAAAGTAAAGGAAAACTCCTTAGAAAAGGATAGCACAAAATAAGGATTTGAATCAAAAATATGGACAGAGAATGAAAGAAGGTTCTAAATCACTCGTTTTAGATGAAGAAGAAGGCAAAATATGAAGAAAATTTGAGTGGCAAATATGTTATTATGCAACATTATGCATCCAACAAAAAATTGGTGTAGCAAGCTCTATTAAAAAAAAAATCTCCTTGTCAAAAATCAAGGAGAAAAACTTTATTACTCAAAGATGTAGAAAGTGATAACAAATAAAATGATGTCTTGAAGAAGAAAAATAATTTAATTGAAAAAATACATAGAAAAGAATGAAGGATGGAGGCAGGTGGAGCCAGGATGGTGAAGGAAATTGACCATTCTTTTCAGCTCTCATAAATAAACCCTCTGAAGAACTTTAAAAAAAAAATCCTCAAGTAAAATTCTATTTGACATAACCAAAAAAGTCACAATACCTCATTTTGCTGTCCAGGCCAGCTTAAAAGGACCAAGTGTTTGTCTGCAGATGCTCAGGTGGGAACTAGCCAGGAACAAGTATAGAGGAAGCAGCATTGACTGTGTGGTGGGGAGTCAGTAAAAGCAGTAGAAGCACCAAGGACACCCATACCTAAGGATGGTAAGAGAACTTAACACTTGATCAGAAAGATATTATAGAGGCCCCCTATGCAAGCTCTGAATACAGGACTAGACATCATCCAGCATCTCCTTTGCCCAGTACTCAGTTCTGGGTCATAGTTTCAGGGTGAAAAGGTCCAATTACGGAAAAGGAGCAGAGGCACTATCTGGATAAGGATGCCCCAAATTAATTTACAACTATGTGAGTGGAAATGATAAAGATGACAAAAAATTTCAGGTTTCTGAGTTAGAGTGAAAGAAGTTTTTATTAGAGAAATTATATCACTGAGTTTATATACTAACAAATTAGAAAAAAATATGAATTAACTAATAGAAACTATGTGAATCCAAAATAGCTAAAAATATAATGTAAAAACTAAAGGAAGACATAAAAGTGTAAAAAAAATATATAGGACATAAATTAATAACTGTTTTTGAAGAGATTAAAGTATTCTTAAATCTTCAGCAACTTTTCTCTAAAAAATTTAGGAAAAATACTTTCCCAAAGAAAAGGACAAACAAGGTGAAAGTCACAGGAGGGGCAAAATTTAATATGATAGTATAACATAATAATAAAATATAATGTATTAATAAAATGAAATATAATGTAAGATGACAGCATAATATAATGTAATATAATATAAGCATGATATGATAGGGTAGTGCACTAGAACACTTTTAATCTTTACTTCCTCCTATAACATTTAATTTCTACTTCAACAATTTGGATTCTATGCTGTTTGGTGTGCACATGTTTAGCTTGATATTACTTCTCTACTGTGTATTGTACATTTTAGTAAAATGTAGTTCCCCTGAATATATCTTTTAAATGCATCTAATTTTGATTTTGTTTTGTCTGAAATCATGTTTGCTACCTTTACTTCTGTTTTTTACTTCAGTTGAAGTTGCTTTTCTCCTTCAACTGTTTTTCTCGTATAAAAAATGTAGTAGACTTCCGGTTTTCAATTCACTCTCTTATCTCCTGCTGTTTTACAGGTAAATTTATCCTGTTCACAAAGTTATGATTACTAACTCTGCCTTTCCCTCCATCCTGATTTTTCCCTATTCATGCTTGCCTGATCATCTTTTTGTCTCTTCTCAAAAGTGAATGGTTTCTGACCATCACCTCCCCCAATCTACATTCCCTTCTATCAGCCTTCCCCCTTATTTAATTCCTTTTGCCTGTCTTCTATAGGTTTTCTATAGGTTAATATATATTTCTATACTCAACTGTGTGTGGATGTTACTCCCTTTCCAAGCCAGTTCTGATGAGAGCAAGGTTCAAGTATCTTCCACCCAATTCTAAGCCTTGTTTTCTTTTTTGACTGTGAAAGTTTTTTTGGACCAATTTTATATGAGATAATTTATCTCATTCTATCTCTCCCTTTCCCCTTCTCCAATTGCATCCCTCTTTTTAACTCTGCAATTTGATTTTTATATAATAAATAAATCATATCTTAAATCAATTCAGAGATTAAGTTTGTCTCTCAAAGTGGGAGGAGGCCAAAAAAGCTTTGAGATCTAGAAATCACATGGAATGAGTCATAGTTATAGTAACAGGAAAATCTAATGCAAAAAATGAAATTATTAAAACTCTTAGGAGAAAGAAAAGTCAGATAAAAATCTTAGATAACAGAAGATAAATTTTTAAAAAGGAAAGATGTAAAAACTGAAGGCAAGTTATTCACTAACATATGTAGAGGAGTCCATACATCTCTAAATAAATGTTGGAAAACAAAAGAATGCAAAACTAGGATATGATTAGGTAGGTATGTATGTACTGAGTGAATCAAAACTATCTTCTGATTAAAAAAATTTAAAATAAAGATTGATTCACTAAAAGCCTTTATGATGTGGTAAGACCAATTAATACTCTTATGTTAGTACTTTTTTTGAGAACCTAAGGTCAGCTCTTCTACACAATAAGGCATTATATGCTTTATACTTACAAGAGAAGCCAACAAAGAATACTGTATCTATAACCAAATGAATTATAGAAGAGAAAAATTTCTGAAATGGAATATAC
Organism: Bettongia penicillata ogilbyi; assembly: GCA_023548195.1. Classification (NCBI taxonomy): domain Eukaryota; kingdom Metazoa; phylum Chordata; class Mammalia; order Diprotodontia; family Potoroidae; genus Bettongia; species Bettongia penicillata. The sequence continues at coordinate 9,050,192 of JAJHZJ010000008.1, forward strand.
CTGTGTCTCTCTAGTCCAAACCATACATAAAAATGGATCTCTTCTATAATAGTCCCTAGTGATTTTTTGTTTGAAGGAAACATAAGAGAAAACTTAACAGCTTCTGGAATAGTCATTAACAATTATATGTAGTGCTTAATTGTTAAGAATGATTTCATGCTGATCTTCTTGTAATTTTGTTTTGATTTGTTTCATATTGTTTTGACATTAAACACAAATTTGCTTGTGCATTTGCAACTTCAGCCAATTAAAGATAATTTTGATGTCTGGAGTTCAGAAGATTAATTTATTTCTCTCCCATATCCTAAATATTTTGAGGTATAAATATAGCTTTCTTTTCTTCATTTTCTCTACATAAAAGGCATATAGACTTTAAGGTGGTAAAGTTTGTTATCCCAACTTTGACATTAACTCTCTTCCATTCCTCCACTCTGTAGTTCAATTTTATCATTTGTAAATGGAATGAAATGAAAGTAATTTATTCCAGATCCAATATTCTAGCATTCTACTTTGAGACATAAGCAGTTTAAATTCAATTAAATAAAAATACATACATACTATACACACGTGTGTGTGTGTGTGTGTGTGCTTCAACAAGTCAATAAAAATCTATTAAGTATCCTCCATGCTAAGGGCCAGGGCCACAAAATGAGGCACAAACAGTCCTTGTCCTCAGTAAGTTCATGATCTAATTGGTGAGATAAAAAACAATTTATAGAAACATGTTATTTGTAAAATGAAAAGAAAAAAAAATCAACAGAGAGATGTTGACAACGCCTTCATAAAGTTTCATAACTAAAGATACTATATTTTTAATAGAAGAAACTGCACAAAACTTTGGTGTTAGCAAGAAGAGAAGGAGAATAAGCTCTGAAGACTTAAGTCAAGAATACATTCTAATGGAGTTGTAGGTTGGAGTTAAACATATACGCAGTTAAGTCAATAAAAGTATATATAAGATTATATAAGTAATTGTAAGATGTGAACTTGAGAACATTAATTCTATTCTGAAAGTGTCTAAAGATTTCAGGGATTCTAAGTGATGGAGGAAGAGCAAGTGACTTCCATATATGTAGGATAATTATTTCAAAGGCATGGACATGAGAGATTCAATGCTGTGCATTACTTAATATGACAAGTGTAACTAAAATGCAAATTGCTTGCACAGCAGTATGAAGCAAGACTGGAAGAACTAGGTACATTCCTGCCATGTTGTGGATAGCTTTACATTCTATGCTGACAATACTGTATATGATTTTGGTATAACCAATATTATATGTAATCAAAAACCATTTGTGTCATAGTAAATGTGAAAAAAAAAATTCTTCACTCTTTTCTTGTTGTGTTTACATGGGTAAAAATGGTTTTTTTTCTTAGTTTGGAGCCTGTTGTTGACCAAGCATGAACAGTATCTTATTTTTATTTATTTAGCAAAACGTTGTCCCAAGATGCATCTACAGCCAAGGACAGACAGATGTTTTATATGGCAATGAAAGATAAGTAAATGCTCACCACTAGGATGTTTATTGCTTTGAAGAAATACAGTTTTGAGAGAAACATTCAATTTGTTAAAAAACAAATATGCCTGAATTCTCTCAATTTTGTTCCTACCAAGAAAGTATTAGGGAATCTTAGTGCAATCTTCCCATATGTGAAAACATGAGGCATTCTCTTTAAGTTTGAGGGGGGGGATGTTTACCATCATCCATAAAATCCTTAAAGACATGATTACGTAAATTACAAAATAAATTTAATTTTCGTTTCAAAAAAAGATGAAGTAAATGAAACATTTTATGAGAAACATTTTAATTCATTTTTACATTCATTCACTAGCTCCTATGAGTACACTCAAGTGGTATGTACAAAAGATGAAGAAATTTACCATACTCTGAGGAAGTCATTGCTTATATTCAGAAAGTGAAATTGATAACATGTTTTCCATTGCTGGAAAGGAAAATAAAATGAAGTTGGAATGATTTAAATCCCATTGCCAATTTGTTGAAACTGGTATTTGCTTATTGTTCATAAAATGTGATTTGGACTTTAAAAATTAAAACAAAATATTTGGACTTCAAACACTATTTAAATGCATTTTACTTCTAAATGAGACAACATCTGGTTTACTAATCTAATGAATAAATTATAGCCCAATTATCAATGATATTTAAAATTGCATGAAATGGCAAATTGTTTATAACTGCTAAATATTCAACAGATATTGGTGATGACATTTGCAATAATCACTATTTTTAGCATTACTGATATTGGGATTCTTTTTTGATAAACATCATGTTTATTGATCACCCAATGTGTGAGTAAAAAAAAAATACTTGGAATTGTAGAAGTTAGAGAAAATAAGCAACTCTTGTCTTTAAAAAACAATACACTTTGCTATAGGGCGAGTAACATAAAGTCAAAATTAATCATAAAAGATATGCTATCATACATATCAAATGAATGACACAAACATGGTATAATAGGATACTGGAGAAATTAGAACTCTTAGCAACATAGTGTTGTAGAGTAGAATAATCACTGGTATTGTAGTCAGAGCATTTGAATAAAATTTGCTCTTCTTTAGCACAAAGATTTCAACTAATAGATCATTAATGAAATTTATTGATTATCTCTACACCCCAATACATGGGCTTTAGTTTCCTCATCTATAAAATTATTAGATGTTTTCTTTGTTAAAAATTTCATAAATTCTGAAAAAAATACCAAGAAGTTGAAATATGGTTTGATTTAAATAAGATAAGAAGAAATGTAAAGATAGTGGACTTGGGGCAGGGGTATTATGAAATCAAGCACAGAGATACCTGAAAACATCATTTTCAATGTGAATAATCTGAGTAGGTATATACAGAGAGGTGTTGAAAGTTCATTCTAGGGAGAGTCAAGATGGTGGAGTAGAGGCAGAGACTTGCTAGAGTTCTCCCCAAAAGCCCAGCCAAATAACTGTAAAAAAAATGATTCTAAACAAATTTTGGATCTGCAGAATCCACAGAATGATGAAGTGAATAAAATAAAATTAGCCCAAGACAGCCTGGAAGGTCAATGGAGAGTGTCTATTAAACCTTATTAGGAGCAGAACACAGTCCAGCATTGGCCACAGCAGCACAGATGGGGCTGAGGTGGTCTTGGGGGGTTGGAGAGGACTGAATATATGTCACCTGTGGTAGTTTCCAGATTTCATAAACCCAAAACACCAAGGATAAATTGTAAGGTAATTGGAAAAAAACAGAAAAAAAACAAAAAATACCTCCTGGACCTGTGTGAGTATAGAGTGGTCTGGACCCTGCTCCAAAATGGCAGAGGAGGTGAAGTAATCCATAGCAGCAGCTGCAGCAGGGGCAGCAGCAGCACTTTCTGAAGCTTCAGGTCCACAAATCGTGAGGGGATCCAGTGACTGACAATATACCCCCCACCCATACTGGAAGCATAGAACTAACTTGACAAAGTGCTCACTCGAAAGTGAAGTAAATAGCTGGGGAAGTGAGCAAAAATCAGAAAAAGAATCAGACTATAGAATCTTACTTCAGTGGCAAGGAAGACAAAAATAAACAAAAAGAAGAAGGCAACAATAACAAAACTCCTATATCCAAAGTCTACAAGAAAAATGTGAATTAGTTTCAGGCAGTGTAAGAGCTCAGAAAGGATTCTGCAAATCAAATAAAGGAAGTAGAGCAAAAATTGGGAATAAAAATGAGAGTGATGCAAGAAAATCATGAGAAACAAATCAACTGCTTGCTAAAGGGGACCCAAAAACGCTGAAGAAAAATGACAGCCTAAAAAAAGAGACTAACCCAAATGATGAAAGAGATGCAAAAAGTCATTGAGGAGGAGAATGTCAAAAAACGATTGACCAGATAGCAAAGGAGGTCCAAAAGCGCACTGAAGATAATAATTCCTTCAAGATTAGAAAGGAGCAGATGGAAGCTAAGGACTGTATGAAAAACAAGAAATTATAAAACAAAATGAAAGGAACGAAAAAAATAGAAGACAATGTTTGATATCTCATTGGAAAAACAACTGACCAAGGAAATAGATCCCAGAGAGGCAATTGAAAAAATTATGGGACTACCTGAAATCCCTGATCACACACCAGAGGGCAAAATAGAAGTTGAAAGAAGCCACCCATCAACTCATGAAAGAGATCCAAAGAGGAAAACTCCTAGGAATATTGTAGCTAAATTCCACAACTTCCAGGTCAAGAAAAAAATAATTGCAAGCAGCCAGAGAGAAAAAATTCAGGATTGTGGAAATACAATCAGGATTACACAGGATCTAGCAGCTTTTACATTAAAGAATCTGGGGATTTGGAATATGATATTTCAGAGGTTTAAAGGAGCTAGGATTAAAACAAAGAATCACCTATTCAGCAAAACTGAATATAATACTTCAGGAGAAAACATGGTTATTCAATGAAATAGAGGACTTTCAAGCATTCTTGATGAAAAGACCAGAGCTGAATAGAAAATTTCACTTTCAAACACAAGAATCAAGAGAAGCATGAAAAGACAAGCAGGAAAGAGAAATCATAATGGACTTACAAAAACTGAACTGCTCACATTCCTACTTGGAGAAATCATTTTTGTTAGTCTGGAGTCTTTTTCTCAGTATTAGAGTATTAGAAGGATTATATAACTATAGACAGAGGGCACAGAAGACTTGAATATGAAGGAATGACATCTAAAAACATGAAATTAAGGGGTGAGAGAGGAATATATTGGGATAATAGAATGGGGTAAATTATGTCTCACATGAAAGAAAGCTTTTATGCCGGTTGGGAAGAGAGGAACAGTGAGAAAGAAGAATGAACTTTACTCTCATCAGAATTGGCTTGTGGAGGGAATAGCATGCACAATCAATTTGATATGAAAATCTGATATGAAAAGTTGGTATGAATTTGGTTGGAAATTTGATATGAAATTCTATTTTAAATCACAGGAAAGTAGGGGAGAAAGGGATAAGCAGAGGTTGGGGGAATGATGGAAGGAAACTCAGATGGGAGGGGCATTAATTAAGGGTAAGCACTTTTGACAAGGACTAGGGCCAGGAGAGAGAGCAGAATAAATGGCAGGCAGAATAGGATGGAGGGAAATATGGCTATTCTTTCCCTTCATGACTGTTATGGAGGTATTTTTCATGCCTACACATGGATAACCTATATCAAATTTCTTGCCTTTTCATGGGGATGGGTGGGGAGAGAGGAAGGGTGAGAAATTGACACTCAATTTTAAAGATGAATTTTAAATATTTTTACATGCAAATGGGAAATAAGACATACAAGTAATGGGCTATAGAAATTCTATCTTGCCCTATGGGAAGATGGAAGGGAGAGGGATGACAGAAGGGTGTGGTGTGATAGAAGGGAGGGCAGACTGGGAGAAGGGGTTATCAGAATGCACAATTTCTTGAAGTGGGCAGGGGGCAGGGGTATGGGGAGAAAATTTGGAACTCAATACCTTGTGGAAGTGTATGTTGAAAACTAAAAATAAATTAATTTAAATATTGAAAAAAATTCATTCCAGTAAGGAATGGTTAAGTAAAAATAAAAGAAAAAAATGAGCCCAAATTTTGGAAGTCTTTTAAATTTAGGCTTAATAGATAAAGTATTGTTCTGTCCAAAAGTTTCAAGCATATGGTCCCTATATAGCCTGAATTAGATCAAAATGTATTTTGAGAATATTTAATGAAGTAAAGTATAATAGAACATAGATAATGTTAATATGTGGCTCTCTAAGCCAATATGGAATTGTTATGTACAATTTGGTGGCACCAATTCTCTTTGAATTTGACACATGCTATATAAAATGGGGAACCATTGAAGGATATTGGGTAGTGTAGAGACAGAAGAGAAGCAGTCTTTAAGGGAGATCAACCTGTAAGTAGTACAACTTAATTAAGTTCAATACACATATCACGTGTGTGCACGCGAGTGCATGTGATGTGATCCAAATAGAAACATGTCAAACCCACATTTGAATCTAGATCTCCTTTGACTCCATTTCTAGTATTCTGGCATTGTGGGAAGTTTCCTCTGGTTTACCAGAAATATTAGAAAGGGGAGATAAGGGAATATTAGAGGCTCTGAAGCAATCATAGCTCTCAGTGCGTGAAGTAGTGATATTTCCAATCTAGGGAGAGGAAAAGAAGTGATTGTAGCAGTAAGCACCCCATCACACACAGGGGGCCATACTATCACGAGGTTCTTAGATTTGTATTCATAAAAGGAAAACAACTTTCAAGGGGTTAACAATCACTTTAATCAAGCACATATATGATTCCTTTAACAAAGTACATATATCATTCAGGTAGTTCAGGGAGTCAGCTCCCTGAATTTCAAAGAAAATAAAGAGAAATCAAAAGATCACAGATATGGCTTCCTCTGTCTGAATTCAACAGACAATTTGAGCCCAACTGTCTGATCATAGAACAGCATTTGGGTTCTTAAAGCTGGAGGACTCCTTAACAGCTTCCCAGAGTTCTCATCTGCAACTTAAACCATCTCACCAAAAACTAAGCCCCAAAGTAAAACCTCAATTCTGTGTATTTATACCTTTTTCAGAGCCAGGGGGCATCACAACCCTTTGACCCAGTGACTCAATGGTTAAAAACAAAAGGTATTTGGGACCCTCCTACAGAACAGCTCCCCTAATCAAGGGGCATAATGGACAGGCCCATCAATGGGTGTAAAAGATCAATAAGCAATACAAATACATACACTGTTTCTAGTTAAAGAAACTCGTTTCTAGTTAAAGAAACTCATTTCTCTACTTTACTCCTTGTAAAGACTCTTGACTGATGAAGGTAAGATTCAATCATAGGCACTTGAATATTAAAACAAAAACAAAAAAAGATCCTATTTTGATTTCTGTCACAGTGATAGATCTAAGGGTCCTTTAAGAAAAAACATGGAATCTGCTAACTTTAGTAGAGTGGACAGGATTGAAGAAGGTATTAAACCATTACTGAAGTTTTGATCATGGATAACTGGGGAAATCACAAAAAATAAAGTTTAAATTCTGAATTACATTAAATGAACCTGTATGTTAGAAAATCTTCAAGTAGAAAAAAGATGCACATATCTCCAATACTAATATCAGTTTGTGTTGCTTAAGTATAGCTTACTGAAGAAAATGGTCACTGAACTTTCATTCCTAATACTTAGATGGAAGTCACCCAATTATAGGGCTTTTACTTCTGGAAAAATTTAAATAAAAAATCTAAGGCCTAACTTCTTAGACCAACTTGCATTTTTCTCATATAGTTCAATTGAGATTCCATCGAAGCAATCAAATTACTTTTTCCAACAATAACTCCCTAATAGAAAACAACTTCCCCTCACCCTATTTCACCCTTCCCCTACCTCCTCCACAGAAAAATAGAAAAAGTAGACATGTGTACTACAGAAAAATCAAAATTTCTTGGCCTTGGGTTTGACCCAAGGGAATAAAATATACTGATAAAGCCCAGAAATTGTCATTTTTCCAAACTCAGTTTGGACTTTTTTTCATTTCAGCATTTTATGAGTATATCTAATGTGCTGAGAGGTGAAAGGATTTCATACAAAATATGAATCAGTCAATGAAAACTTAGCTAAAAAATAGTTAAAGATCTGCGTGGATTCTTCATTCTCGTCACCTTCCCTCTTCTTTCTAAATTCCTCTCAGGGGCGATTATTTTCTGTCTTCACCTACATTTTCTTAGTATTCCTTCCTCTCTTCCCTTGATCTTCAAATTTTCTGTAGGAGATAGTATGAAAAGTGCAATGAAAAAGAACTGAACCAATTATTACTTTGCTTCAGAAGTTCTTTTCTGGTAGTTAATCTTGAATATATAAAAGGAAAGACGGTTTTCATTATTATCAATGGTAGCTACTGACCAATTGCCACCATATGTGGAGTGTGTGTATGTGTGCGTGTGTGCATGTGTGTGTGTGTGTGTGTGTGTGTGTGTGCATGTGTATGTGTGGACTTGATAGAGTTTTTCCAGATTAGGTGTGCTCTTTCTCTACAAAGATTCTGATGAAATTAGATTGTCTTTCAAGTTAGATTATTATAATCAGTTAGTCCTGCTTGGGTGAAATTTCCCTTTGATGATGTCAGCTAAATAGAATTAAATGAAAAATATCTTTAGATACTTAAAAAAAAAACTTAAGGGATTTAAAAAAATAATCATGAGAGACTACTTGGGTAAGATTTCCTAATTGATAGAATATTTTCATAGCCATTGTTTCTTCTTTCCCTTTAAAATAATTGTTTTAATGGTGCAATTTGGCTTAATGTTGCTAAAAACAAGCAATATTCAAAAAGCTTTTCTTTAAGTTTGATTACAAATGACATTTGTGGTATTTCTAATGAATGAAAAAAAATTCTCTCCTTAGGGAGTTATAATGTTGCAAAGAAACTTACAAGGGATGAAACATTAAGAATTTAGAAAGTACACTAAGTAATAGCTGTGATCTATATCATTGTTAAATTCATTTTAATACAATCTTTCCTAAGACAAGCTAAATTGCGATAAGTTTATTTTATAAGGGCACAGAGGATGATTTGGAGTTCACAAAGATCTGGGTTCCAATCTCAGCAAGTCAATTAATCTCTTAGTATTTCCAGGCTAACTATAATTTGAATAACAGTTGCCTACTTCAAATTCTAAAGCAAGTTTCTTCACTGAGCATTTCCCTAACTCAGTTAAAGGAGAGAGAGAGAGAGAGAGAGAGAGAGAGAGAGAGAGAGAGAGAGAGAGAGAGAACAGAATTACAAATAGACAGACACAGAACACAGAAGGACAAAGAGAAAGAGACAGAGTAAGTTATAAAGAGAGGAGTAGGAGGATTAAAAAACTTCATAATATATTGTCTATACCTATACATTTGTGTGTGTGTATATGAATGCATATAAACACATGCAAACATATACATATATACATATAAACATACACACACACACATATAGATATATATATATATATATATATATATATATATATATATATATATACACACAAATTTAGAGTGGTATGAGTCTGTAATCATAATTTAAGTGAGAAAATCTTTCACATTCATTAATTGGCCCATGTGACCTGCGTGGATCACATGGAGGTCTGACTCACATGGAACCTGTGATGGGAGGAGTTTGTTGAATGGATGGAACAGGAAATTGTGGAGCAGAAAGAGTAGAACAGAAAGACGCAGTTAGAACAAAGCTGAGAGGAAAGTAAGTCATGAGAGCAGTCAGAGCTAGGAGGCAGGCAGCTTGCTAAGGTGAGTGGGAGGGCGATTTTGTATTTATGTTTAATAGAACTGGTTTGTGGGAATCCTAGCACAAGGAGAGTTTGGGGATGGTGTTGTCCTTCGCACTGTTGCTGTGCACATATTATAATGGATTTGGTTTTCTGGTGTCTGAATGAATGTTTTGGTTCTTTCTACCAGGTAGGGAGTCGGACGTATTTTGTAATTCAGAATTTTACCAGCATATTCATGGCTCCTGTAGGTGCTGTGAATATCACATTGGTACTACAGAGTCACACTTTACATATGCCTGTAAGATTTTTTTCTCTTATTTATAAATCCTCTAAATAACATAAACTTTCAAATACTGTTCAAGTGTACATAAAATCTGGCAATTATGTAGTGTCAGGGGTGGATTTCTAACTCTGGAATCAGAGGTCCTCCTTTATCATTAAAAATGTGATGTTGTCTAAGAATCACAAACTTCTGAGGATTCAGTTTCCTGCCTGTTTTATGAGTAACTTGGATTAGATGGCCTGTATATTTATGATTCCTTGTGGGAAAGTAAAATATGGTGCAAAGGAGAGCACAGTGGCAATAAAGTCAGAAGACTCAATGTTTTAATTTTTTCTCATATCTTGTTCTGGTTGTGTCACCTTGAACAAGTCATTTTAGCTCTAAGGGATATAGTTAACTCTCTTATAGCAGACTGTGAATTTCAGAATGAAAACTGATCTACATCAGTGGAGTAGTTCTCCTATAGGTCATTGCTATAGCAATAAATTTATAGGTTTAAATATACAGAACAAAACAAAATATATTGTGTGGAATAAGAATTTATATGGAATATAAATATGGAAATATGGAAAATAAGAATTTTATATGAAAGGATTTTGGAATAATGATTCAAGCCTGGTAATATAACTATAATTGATTATTGGGTGGGTTATAGTCAATAAAAACTATTTTTGTGTCCAGATGTCTTCCTCCCTCTCATTATTTCTTCTATATAGCTTATTTAAGGGAAATTGTCATGGCAAAGAGGAGACAGGGGAAACAGTTACCTCAGAACTTACAGTGATGCTTTGACCAGTACAGTGGGATAGAAAGAGATGTTTTCATATGATATTATTCATGCTTTTTGAAGTTCTATGGTATGCATAACAAAGCAACAAAACATTATATTTAAGCTTTGACATTAAGGTATACACAATTATTTCCAGAAATAGTAGAAGATAGGAATTTGACTAGGATTAAAACTGCTATGCAAAACCAGTCACTTTTATTAGATAATTAAATCTCAAATCATATAAATTCATAGTATGGTGAATAAACATCTTGTTTAGGAAATTGACTTACAATTCAAAAGGATATCACATTTTTTAGTCTTAGAACTTTTCTAATTGAAAACAAATAAATGACAGGGAATATTAATGATACAGTATGAGATTAAATGCATTACTAGTAAAAAAAGGAGAAAGTAGGTCTAGATTATAGCAAAATATTGTCACAAAATATTATATTCTTAAAATACTATAATGTATGATTTCATAAAATTTAGATTACCAAATTCATTTAGAGAGGATATGTTTTTTCTTTTTTTAAGTACTATACTTGGGTGAAAAATGTGTCTCTCTTAGCCAAAAATGACAAGAATCTTGGATCTGGTAAGCCATATCAATACAGTGGCCAGGTATATTAAACCAGGAAAGAGAAAAGCCTATTTTCTTTTTCCTGGATTGATTTCAAAATTGACACTACCTCATTTAGTACATGGACCCAGCCAAGAAACACAGTTATAGCCAATATTGGCCATTGAGAAAATTTCTCACATGGAAGTTTAATACTAGTTGAACAAAATGGTATGCAATGAGACAGTAGCATGGCCTTTTAGGAATTATTTTTTTTAATATGTTCATATTTTTACAAGACATTTTCTGTCCAAAAATATCACTCTAGTCATGGTGGTCTTTGTGTCTTTGGAAGATAACTACCCTCAGACTAGGTTTCCATTATTATCCCACATGCTTGGGGAGTTTAGTTTTATGATTAATATAACATGAATGCTATGAATTGAAAAGTTTTCCAGTTTTTCTTTAGGTATCTTGTTTAATTATCTTATGGTTTTCCAAGTTTACAAAAAAAAACAAACTTGCAATGTGAAGTGGGGCAGCTAAGTGCCATAGTGGATAGAATATTGTTCCTAGGGTCAGGAAGACCTTCATTCAAATCCAGCCTCAGCTATGGACTAGTTATGTGACCCTAGGAAAGTCACTTCACCTGTTTGCCTCAGTTTCCTCATCTGTAAAATGATCTGGAGAAGGATCTGCTACTGAAGTATCTTTGCCAAGAAAACACAAATGGGATCATGAGAAGGAAGACACATCCAAAAAAGCTGAACAGCAACAAATCATTAAAGTATTAACTAATTTGTCATTTCATGGTAAAAGAATTCTCATATTTCAGCATCTATTTTTCTCATTCCTCTGTACCTATGAGTATTTTTAAAAAATAGGTGTGGCCATCATAACCCAAGTCTCCTTCACAACGGAGCGATAGATAGTCTCTCCTATTCACTGATATATAATCTTTCTTTTTCATGACAGCCTGGGATTTCTGGACTTCTTTCTGGTTGACTCCTGGTTCCTGGTTTCTTGCTTCTTGTTCACCTTGTTGTTCTCTTTGTGATTTTTCTTTTTCTTTTCCTCCTTCTCCTGTTCCTCTTGTTCCTCTTTTCCCCTTCTCTCCTTGTCTTCCTTCTTCTTCTGTTCCTTTTTCTCCTCCTCATTTTCGTTATTTTTTTCCTTCCTTTCTTTTTCTTCACTTCATTATATTGTGCATTTGAAATATGCTTTTCTATTTGCATCCCAATTCATTAAGATCTGACTCCAGCTTTTTCCCCATGACTTTAATTTTAGCAAGTCATAGGCATACATACATGCATACATACATGTATAGAGGTGGATGCTATATGCACCAATATATACATATATATATATATACATATTATATATACATATACACATGACCCGGGTCCGGGTCCTTCAGGTGACACTCTCTCAGTGGGCTTCTGCTTCAGACGTCTCCGGATTTCCCTCCCCGGGGGACTCGGCGGAGGGACTCAGTCAGACACTTCTTCAGGAGGCATATACTTTATTAAGTGCAGAGGAGTCCCCCGAACAGCTAAGGGCATTGGTTTAAGTAGGGTACTAGTTCCGGGTAGCCATCCATTGTTTAAGTAGGTTTCTATTTTTAGGTATCCATCCCGATCCACCCCGAGGGCGAGGCTTTCATCTCATTGGAGCAAGCCCCTCCAGACCAAACCAAAAAAGGGCACGATTCCCTAATCCGGGCCGTGTCCCCTTCTGGTTGGTTGGTGGCTGCTTAGTCTCAGACCAGGAAGTCTTTCTAGTGCTGAGCTGGCAGAGCCACGTCAGCAGGTCAGGACTTCCTAGTACTCTCTTCCCCCCAGGAAGGGCGTTGGTCCATTGTGCCCCTGACATACACATACCTATATTCACACATATACATATACACAAATGCATGTTCTACTTATTGCATTAAATATTTCCCAATTACAAATAAAAATGAAAACTGCACATTCATATCCTTTTACCATTAATAAATTGAAACAAATTGTATTTTTACTTTATCTCTGTGACTTTGGTTTTTGATACTTTGGCTTTATTGTCTTTTTATGAGTCTGTGTCTTGCTATTTCATATCACCACTGCACCTTTTTCGAGTAATTTCATTTCTTGCTGCTTGTTCATTTTCTTAACCCATTTCTTAATTTTGAAGTTCACTTTAAAATTGGGTTCTGTTCCTGTTGTAGAAGAGAGAAGTTTACTGTCTCAAGCTTCAATTGTTGCTTGTTATTTCCTACACTGCTGTTGCCAGATCAAGTGCTGGGGGGAGGGTATTTAAAAGTTTTTGGTGTTTCCGAGGTGGTGTGATCTCAGGAGTGGTGTGATAGCTGCTCTTCTAATATGTATCTTTATCCTTACCAGTAAAGGTCTTTAATGCCCTGGAATAGCAATTGATACTGTTTCTCAGGGCCACTGCTTTCTTGAAACTGGAAACATGCTGCTCCTCTGGGTCCTGGGATGACCAAAAGGAATATTTTCCTGAAGGTTTCCACATCCTCTTGACTGAATGTACTCCTCCTTGCCCTTGAACTATGATCCAGAACAGGCTGCAAGCAGTGGATTTGCCAAAAAACATATTTGGTCTTGCATCCAGTGATAGCACAGGGGTCCTTTATAATCTATTTCTGACAAGTAACCTGGTTCTCTTATAATCTCTGATTTGAGAGCTCCCAAAGCTGTTGTCACTTCTGTTGCTACCATCTGGCCCCACCACTGGTATGTCATCCATTTAGGCTTTGGGTCAACTTCAAAACCCATGTCACAGATCCTCATTTTCTGTTCTCCTATCTTCAGTTGGAAACAATTCTCATTCTTATCTTTTTTCTTTTTCTCTGCCATTCTAAAATTTGATATGATGGAATTTTTAAAAGTTGTTTGGAAGAGAATGTTGTGAGAGCGTAACTGAGTGTGTTCTGTACTAAGACATTCAAACACAGAAGTTTATCTTTGCCAATTAATTATAGGGTTTATTACCAACCCTAAAATGCAATAGTCTTAAACCTCATCTTGGTCCCCAAACTATTGGCTAGGCCATTACTTATGAGAAGATGGAAAATATTTATTTTAACTGGATCAATAATCCGTTATTGCAAGGTTTATGCATCACTGTTGCATCACTCATACATCAAGAGAATGAGGACAGGGAAATGAATGGTTCTAAAGTTCAAATTGTAAAATGTGATGTACTTTTCCTTGCTATTTTAATCTCCTTGAGGGTAGGCTGTGCCTTTTATGCTAGTTTGTATCCTCAAAAATTAGCACAGATTCGTACATATAGAAGATGTCTAAAAATGTTTACTGTTTATTTGATTATGAATTAGTTTTTCTTGTGTGCCTGGAACCTGCTCATGGTATGAACTCTGATTTTTTAGTATATCTTTTGTATTTAGTGGTCCATTGGCCTAAATACAAATGCACAGACTGGTAATATGTAGACATTTATTCATACTGTCACCTGTGTGGAAAATAATATTTTATAAAGCATACTTAATTTAAAATTTAGTGTCTTCTTAATAAATCAGCATTTCTATTCCCCAAAATAAAAACAGCAAGTGACTGCATTTCTTTTCTCTGAATAAGTATTAATTTTTGATTGGTTTTATTTGAAAACAGCTACTCTTTTGAGCAGTTTGTTTCATTTCCTGAGATTATGGCAGGAAACAACTGACTAGGGGTTTCTTATCTGTGCTGAGAAACTCAAGGATAAAGTCTATAACAAGAAAATAAAGACCATGATGACATATACCATATGTCTAATTAGTTCAGAAATTAACTTATGAGAAAGTGCCAACAATTCCCTCCACACCCCAACATATTCTTAGCACCAAAATTGCTGTAATGCATTTGAATGCATAGTTGAGAAAAGATGTTTAGTTCTTCTTAAAATCTTCATAATCATCTGACTCCAACAAAAGATTCCTAGATAAATTTCATGTTATAAGAGTGAAGACAAGTTACTGAAGGCTAGGCTAGTGAAATTCTAAAGCAAATAATTTTGTCTAAGATGACGAAGTTTTATATAATTTCAATGATGGACATTTTCTGTCCTCCTAATTTAACTGCAACGAATGTTCAGAGATTTTCCACTAGGATTCCCTTAGCTGATGAGCTTATTGGCTCTGGAGAGGGGCTTACAAAATGGGAAAATAATGTAGCCCCCATTCCATGTGACTTTGTGTTTCCTCAATGATGGTGACAGAGCAACAGAAAAAAAAAAACAGTAAAAGGTAATGAGAATGACTTTGTACTATTCAAAAATACTTCTTTAACTTCTTTTGGACTCAATATAAACAATTTCTCTAGTAGATTTTAATTGATCAATTTACCCACATCCACATTGATTCTTAATGAAGTTTCAGATAAATGAGAATACATACTCCTAGCTGTCTTAGAGAGGAAAATGTAAAAGGCATAGGACGTTTTTCATGGGGTGCTCAAAGTTACCAAGAAGTATCATTTAATGGCATAGTTGATCTCCCTTTACAATGCTTATTGTGAGGGTAAGCTCTAATCCCTGTGAAGATAAGTATAGTTCGTGCTCTAGGATCTACTGAAAATTTGAAGAAGAAAAGGTATTCTGTCAAGTCAAGGAAACAGGAGTTTTGGCATATTGGCTGTGTGGCTTTGGACAATTCTTTAACCCCTTGGTACTTTATGTAATCCTTTAGTATTTTAAGTTGCAGAGAAGGTTCTGACTTCCTTACTAGAGAGAAATTCCTCACCCAGCAGTTCTCTTTACAAATGAAACATCATTTTCAAGATATCAAAATAGTGGGGAAAAAATGATAAACTAAATACCAAAGAAAGAAAGAAAGAACAAGGGAAACAACATACCGACTGATTTTACAACACTTAAAGATTGACATTTAGATAAGAGATCAACCTGACCACCACCAGCAAAGGAATGAATAAAGTTAAAAATCAGAACTCATCTATTATCAAATCCCATTTTGGGGGGAGGGAAGAAAGGGAATCATAACTTTGCTTTCATATGTATAAGTAATTCCCAGTGTGGAAACTGCTTCCCCTAGTACAAAGTCGCAACTTTTCTGTTTAGTTTTAGAGTGTGATACATGCCACTGGTGGGAAAAGTGACCGTGCCATAATCACATAACCAGTGATATAGCTAGTGCCACAATCTGACTCTAGCTAGTGCCAAAGAGAGGCCTTGAATTCTTGTATTATTACTTTATAAGATAGACTTTTTCCTTTAAAAAAAAATATTTGTTTTCAGTGTTCTACAATCACTCCCATATAACTTAGATTTTCCCCCTCCCTCCCAAGAGGGCACACAATTTTATATAGGTTCTACACATACATTCCTATTAAATACATTTTTGCCCTAGTCATATTGCATAGAAGAATTAAAATGAGTGAGAGAAATCATAAAACAAACCAAAATGTAATGTAAAAGAAAATGATCTGCTACATTCTGCCACCTAATTCCATAGTTCTTTCTCTGGATGTAGAAGGTATTTTGCCTTAAGAGACAACTAGGAATTTTTAAGTTCTTTCATTGCAATGTAATTATAAGTCTACCAGAGAAATCCTTGCACACTGTGGTTGTTGCTCTGTATAAAGTTCTACTGGTTCTGCTCCTTTTGCTCATCTTCAGTTCATATAAGCCTTTCTGGGACTCTCTGAAGTCTTCTTGTTCATCATTTCTTACAGCCCAACAGTATTCCATTACATTCATATACCATAATTTATTCAGCCATTCCTCAATTGATGGACATTCCCTTGATTTCCAGGTTTGGCCAACACAAAGAGTGCTGCTATAAAAATTTTGCACATGTGGGACCTTTAACCATTTTTGTGATTTCTTGGGGATACAGTCCTAGAAGTAGTATTGCCAAGTCAAAGGGTATGCACATTTTTGTAGCCCTTTGGGCATAGTTCTAAATTGCTCTATAGAATGGCTGAATTAGCTCACAGCTCCACCAGCAGTGAATTAGTGTTCCAACTCTCCCACATATTCTCCATTATTTATCATCATACTCTTTTTTTCATGTTAGCCAATCTGATAGGTGTGACATGGTATCTCAGAGTTGCTTTGATTTGCATCTCTCTAATCAATAGTGATTTAGAGCATTTTTTTCATGTGACTATAGATGGTTTTAATTTCTTTCTCTGAAAATTGCCTTTTCATATCCTTTGACCATTTATCAATCGGGGAATATAAGACAGACTTTTGTCAACTTCCTACAGAACACTATGAAGCCTTTTCCATTTTATATATATATATATATATATATATATATATATATATATATATATATATATATACACACACACACATATACATATAATTATATCCAAAGTGAAAAACAATGTTCATAAAAAATTCATAGTTTTTAGATTTTTGTATTCAGCATGTTGAAAAAAAACAGTAATTCAGTTGCTCTTTCAATCAACAAGTAAACTAAACTGATGATTTACTGATTTTTAGAAACTTTTTCTAAATGTTAAATATTAATAATATTTTAAAATTGAATTCAGAGCAAGACACAAGATGAACTGATAAAAATTCATTGATCATCACCATGGATATTTCATAAGTTACTTCTTAGAGTGTTTTAGAATTAATATAATGACTTCTTCCCCCCTCCATGTCCAGAATATTGTGATAATATTTTTCAACATCTTAACTGAAACAATTCCAATACCAATTTTTCTCTCATCTCTAGATCCACAGTTGGCACAGTGTTCTACATTATAGGAGGAGAATAAACCATTCAAATGGTTTCTTATTTGCAGTGGTGGCATATTAAAATTAATGAAGACCCATAAAAAATCACTCCTGGTTTGCAGCCTTAACACTGGTGACAAATAATGGGTATGCTGTTTAGGAGGAAGGTAAAAAGGGAAGAAACTTTGATGTTACACTTTTCTGACATAATAGAGCCTTCCCTAATGAGATACTAGAGTAGGCAGTGAAATGTATAGAAAGTTAATATTAAACCAGATTTTTGGAGAATCCACTTTATTTCTCTAGGGTATGACAAAACTTATAGAGTTGGTAGAGTGCTGACCGCTTTTTGAAATAAGTGTATTAATCTTTAAACAGTAAATTATCTCACTACTCTATGAGATCGAGAGAGTAAGATAGATAGATGATAGATTAATAGATAGGCAATGTATGGATAAGCAGAGTGTTGGAGAAATGAGAGATAAATAGGAGGGAGAAAAAGTGGGAGAGAGAGAGAGAGACAGAGACAGAGAGAGACAGAGACAGAGAAAGACAGAGAGAGAGAGAGAGATTCTTAATAAACAGCTTTAATGAGAAAAATAAGATCTTAATGTCTAAATGAGGTAGGAATATGGTAAAGAAAGCATTCAGCCAATATTACTAATAAATGTTGATGGAATATAAAGTAAAATAAAGATTAGCAAACAAGTTATTTGATGTATAGATTTCAAAATATATTCATTATGAGCATGCGTGATTTGTGGTTTTTCCAGTGTTAATGTATGTCTTTGAGAGTTGCATAGTTAGGAAACTGAACACTGCATAACTGACGCTTTCAAATTGTGCTGCTGGAGAAGATTTTTGAGAGTTCCTTGGAGAGCATGGAATTCAAATCAGTCAATATGTAAGGAAATTCATTCAGATTATCATTGGAAAGACAAATACTGTAGCTGAAGCTTAAGTTCTTTACCCATATAATGAGAAAATAGAACTCATGGGAAAAGAGCCTAGCATTTGAAAAAAAAATGAAGGCAAAAGGAGAAATGAATGTCAGAGGGAGAAATGTATAGTGTGTCTTCAAAACAATGGGCATGACCTTGGACAGATTTTGGGACATAGTGGAGCATAGAAGGGCTATGGTGCATGGGTTCAGGCAGTCAAAAATGACTGAATAACTGAACAACAAGACTCATAGTAAAGATTCAGGAATATTGCAACATTAAAAAAAGCTGCAGTAAAGATAAGTATTTTTTTTGAAAAATAACAAAAAAATTTTATCAATAGAAAAAATATACCTTCATCACAATACAGTGATTTTCATGCATGTGGATATACACACGCACAGTTTATATTTGCACATATATATATATATATACACATATATACGTATGAGAATATGTATACACATATATGGATATATGTATATACTTAAATGTATATATGTATGGATATAAGTATATATACATATATACACACATACATAGGTGTGTGAATGGATAAAAATGTATGTAATATACTATGTATATATGTAATATATTCATATGCTTATATATACACACCAAAGAGTGAAATGATTTATCTCTAATACAATTGAACACATATGTCCTAAACCAAACAATGCCGTTATTTCAATGAATAAACCCTGGAAGCTTTTTCTAGTAAGATCATAGTTGAAACTGGCATTGTCCCTGCTTCAATTATTATTTGGCAGTGATACATATATCAAAAAAGGAAGAAAATGAAGTGAAAGGATTGAAGGATGGATTATTATCTCAATTTATACATAATATAATGGTTTACTTTAAGAATATTTAAAATCAGCAAAATTAATTGAAGCAATTAAATCAAAACAATTATTATCTTAAGGAGACTAACAAAATATTATAGAAAAAACACAAAAGTGTCAATGTTTCTATACATGACTAAAAAAATGAGTGAGGAAGAAGTAACAAGAGACCTTCTGTTAAAATAAGAGCAGAGTGATTTAAACATTTAAGAGATAAGTTAGTTCGTATTAGTAGGTACCTAGGTGACTCAGTAGATAGAGTGTTAGGGCTGGAATCAAGAAGACCTGAGTTCAAATATGACCTCAGATATTTACTTGATGTGGAACACTGGCCATTCCACTTAATATTTGCTTCAGTTTTCTCAGTTAAATGGAAGTAATGATGACACCTACCTCATTGGGTTATTGTAGGGTTAAAAATATTTGCATCAAATTTTTAAAGTGCTTAGCACCTTGGCTGATGCATAATAAACACTACAAAATATTAGCTATTATTGTTATTGCTATTATCATTTATTATTAAATATACACAGGACTTATAGAAATATTGCTATTAAAGCAATTTATTCAAGAATATTAAAGAACTCAGGAGATATTCAGCATTCATTGTAAAGATGTATCAAAATGGTAAAATTGCAATAGTACACAAAAGGCTCTATCACATTAACAAAGAGAGTACCGTATATTGAAAATAATTTTTAAAAATCACTTCCCCAAGCAACTTCTTGGGAGATTAGAGAACAGTTTGATAAGACAAAAAAAATGATCAAAAATATGTACTAACTGCTGTTATTCTGTATATCATAATAATTTCTCCAAATGAGTACTTAACAATACAAATGGCAAAATTATAGAATGAAAGGTTTCTTCTTCCAAAAATATGTTTGGAGAAGAATTAATGAACTGACATACTATAGAATGGATTTTTATAAAGATAAAATAGAGAAATCAGGCCAGGTTCACAGATCACTAACTTGAAATCAGAAGAGATTTAGATGTGAGCCTTCTTTTGACTCAGTAGCTATGTGACTGGGGGGATATTTATTTTAATCCACTTCATTTTCTTGTCTCTAAACAGGGATACAAATTATTGCATCACTTTTCTCATTTTTTTTGTGAGAAAAAAGAAACAATGTATGTAAATCACCTTTCAAATTTTAAAATGTTAACTTTGCCTTATCATTTTTATTTATTTTGAGGTCAAGAATATGAAGGATTTCACTGAAAAAAAAGGTAGCAATGAAAGACTTCATGAGATCTCAAATGATATTTTAAAACAAAAATAATCAATGCTATGTAATACTGAATAAAAAAGATAGAATAGCAGTTTTGATATGAGTAGTAGGTCCTAGAAGTGAAGGTAAATAATAAGCCAGTGTTCAATTAAAACAAGTAAACAAAAACGATTAATTTTTCTGTCAGGAACTCTTAGTTTTAAAAGAGCCTCAAGAAAAACTGCATCATTCCCTTATACCATAAGCAAAAAATAAAATCTAAATGAATAAATTATTCAGTTATACAAAAGTCACAATATACATAATAAAGAAGAAATGAAGACAATGCCTTCATAGTTTTATACTGGAGAACTACTTAGAGTCATGCTTTAGGATAAAAGAAAAGAAAAAAACATAGACAGTCGATAATAAAAAATTTGAAAAATTTTTGCCCAAATAAAATAATGAACCTACTAGAATTGGGGGAAGTGTTGGAATTGCAATTGGAAAGGGGGAAGTGAGAGGGAAAGTGTGAACCTTACTGTCATGGGATTTGTCTTAAAGAGGGAATAACATACTTGCTCAATTGGTCTGGAAACTTTATCTTAACTTACCAGAAAGTAGAAAGGAAGGAGACAAGTAGAGGTGGGAGTGGTGGGATGATAGAAGTCTGAAAGGGGAAATTATAATTAAACACTTTTCAGGAGGGACAGGGTCAAAAAAGAATAGAATAAATGGGGAGGGGGGAACATAATAGGATGGAGGGAAATATAGTAAATGTTTCAAAACATGACTGTTACGAAAGTGTTTTGCGTGTCTACACATGTATAAACTATATCACATCGTTGGCCTTCACAATGAGAGTGGGTGGGGAGAGAGGAAGGCAGAAAATGTGGAGCTCAAAAAGTTTTAAAAATGAATGTTAAAATTTGCTTTTATATGCAGTTGGGAATAAGACATACAGGCAATGAGGTATAGAAACCTATATTGCGCTCCAAGGAAATAGAGGGGGAGGGGGAGAGTATAAGAGAAGGGGTTGTATGACAGAAGGGAAGGTAAATTGAGGGAAGAGGTAATCAGAATGCATGCTGCCTTGGCATGTGGGGAGGAGAGACATGGGGAGGAAATTTGGAACTCAAAATCTTGTGGAAGTGAATGCTGAAAACTAAAAATTACTAAATTAGAAACAATTGCACTGGGCAAAATTCTTTGCATCAAATATGTCATATATAGATAAATCACATACAAAAGATCAAATAACCATTTAAAATATGCAAAAGGGTAAAAGATATTAATCAAAAACAATTTATCAAAAAAAGGTTCAATTCTATATATCTCAAATGTGTATTTAAAATATTTAATAATCAAATAAATATAATTTAAAGTTTTTAAAGTTTTATTCTCATCTGTTAAAAAAAAACTTGCATTTAGTCACCTATAAGAATTTTTAAAAATATTATGATGATTTAATTAGTATAATGTGTAATATCACAGTGTCTTTGGGAAGACACCCATTGTAACTTGTACTGATGGAATTATGCAATGTTTAAATATTATGGAAAACAATATTGAATTATGAGAAAGAAAATCACTCAATTAGTCATTACCCTTGACTCAAAGATCCAACTCTTTTATTTATATCTAAAATCATTTTACTCTGTGTAGATATTATGATAGAATTTATATGACAAAATATGGAGCCTTATGCTGAAGTTTGGGGAATGAGTGAATGAGGGCATATAAATAAAATAGAATGCAAAAATTCATGCTTAACTGAACTGTAAGGAATGATGACTATCAATAATTCAGAGGACAATGAGAACACATACTAAATGATGGAAAGGAGCAAAGGAAGAGTCAAAATTGCAATATATGCACTATCTACAAAAATGAAAATAAAAAATAGTTAAAGACACCAAGTCAAGCTAAATAAAATAGACAATGCAAATACTATATTATTAAAATTAAATATAGGGCTTTTCTTTCTGTTAAGAATCAGCAAACTATAGAAGGAGAAGCACATAACATCAGCATTAATGAGAATATTGGTCAACTTTGCTCAGTTGTTTTAAGGAAGATATTTTGTGGATGCATAAAGCAAGGACTGAGAATGTGTACACTATTGTGTCAAATAAAAATGGGTGAATTTAAACAAAATAGGGGGAAAAAGTAACATCAGAAATACAGTCTTACTCAAATCATGGAGAATTCACTTAATTCTGCTTGCCTTAGTTCCTCATCTAATAAAAGAAATAAAAATAAACTTGAAAAGGAAATGGCAAAACACTCCATTTCCTTTGCCAAGGAAACCCCACATGTAACCATGAAAAGTCATATGTGACTGAAATGGCTGGACAACAACAAAATGTTTGGATCAGTTCACAATTACACTAACAATTCATTTAGTGTTACATTTTTCCCACATCCCCTCCAGTATTTGTCACTTTCTTCTACAATTTTAGTCAATCCAGTAGGTGTAAAATGATATCTCAGGGTTGTTTTAATTTGCATTTCTCTAATCAATAATGACTTAATCCATTTATTTCAGAGTGTATGCTTATAATAGCACCAAGAATGATGCCATAGATATACTGTGTTCTGTTTGATGAAAGAATGAGAGCCATTGAGCTTTACATTGGAATATCAGAGAATAGAGAGATTTTTAAAAACTATATCACTATGATATTCATGAAATTTTTTTAAGGATGCTTGCCCTCTAGCCATAGCTTTGATATTAAAGAATAGTAATAGAAACACAGAGCATTTTGATGTTTCCTTCCTCTGCCAGGGACTCTCATTAGGAATTAAAATCCCTGCTACGCTATCTTGCTGTCAATGGAAAACACAAGATAGTTGACAAATAGAAAGTCATACCCCATCAGGTAATAGAGAGTAGGATATCTGCCAGTCTATGAAATGGTAAAGGAAGCTACTGGGGTATACCAAGATAATTCATCATCCATAGGGAAACTAGTATGGCTACCACATTAGTGAAAGCAAAAGATTACAGAAGAGCGAAAGGAGCAGGTCAAACAAAGGCTGTATCTGAAGACTGAAGCTCGATGGCTCTTTTTGGATGGAACCCAAGGTGGGGATGACCAGGGATAAGATTTTAATGAATAATAATAATTTAGTTTTAATGAAGAGAAAACCAAATATGGGTGCATTAACAGGAAATTGATGAGGTAACTCCGAATGAAGTGCTTCCTGAGCTACCTCAACCTGTAGGAAACAAATGTTTTGACAGGGTATAGAAGTGAAAACTAGAGGCAAATAAATTCATATCTGCAGTGCCGAAGGTCTTAGGAAAACAAAATGAGTATAGCAAATACACACATGAAAAAGACATGCAATGTACATCAGGGAGTGTGAATAGCGCCCAGGAGAAAATATCCAAGAATACAAACATTAATAATACCAGTCATGGTGTCTGAAATCTGAATAAGGTGTTTTAAAAAATTATATATATACACATATATGTATGTATGTGTGTATATATATATATACATGTATGTGTATGTGTGTATGTGTGTGTGTTTATGTGTAATTGGGATATATCAGAAAATCCTCTAGTCTCTTTCAGTTTCTGTCCTCTATTTTAATCACCTATTTTTGCTCAAATGACACCATTTTTGTCTGTATTGTATGTATTTATGTCTTTCTGTAACTTTCAATATTTGAAATTTCCCTGCTGGACACTTGGAGCATCCTAGTTAATTGATATCTGTCTGCATGACTGTCTATTGTATTATAAGTGGGAACCTAATCTATTCCAACTCTTAGAGATGTTTCCCCTAGTCCTTTCTAGCTTCAGTATTGCTCTAGATAAACTGCTAAGTAGGTTTCTTCAGAAGACTGTCTAATAATATCAAAAATGATATATCTTATATTGATGTTATCGTTTTCATAATTAAACTCTAGCCATCTCCCATATCAATTTGAAAGTGACAAAAAAAGCTGAATCTGTGATTGCCAAGATCAAAAAACAGTCTCTACATGGGATCATTATTGAACTTTCTTCTTCCTCATGCTATGGATGCTAAAAGACAACCAGAGACTAACCTTTGTGTATATTTTCCTTATTACCCTTTATCCATTTTTGTGTTCCTATCTTTAACTTTCCTCTGAGTCGCACATTGCGCCTTGTGAAAGATTAAAACCTATCCCCCCAAAAGGTTTACTGCTTTCTGTTACTAGCCATTTAATTATTCTATGAAGTGTACTCTTTTCTCTTTCAATATCCTACACTGAGCTAACTCAAGATCCCAAAATCAAGGGTGGGATATTGACTACATAGTTTTACTTCATCTTAGAATGGATTTTCTTACAGAAATTCTTATATGTAAGGATATTCTTTATTAGGAAGAGATGGAAATGATAAAGGGTACAGTGATATGGCATTGCAAGTTTAAAAAAATAATAATATCAGTAAATTTCAGAAACCTTGAAGAGGAAGCATGATGAACAGCATTTGGGTTGAGAACAGTTAAGGAAGAAAGAGAAAATAAATATTGCTATGTAGTAAGAAAAAAAACAATTACATGAGAGCGATCAAAAAACTGATAATATGTTTTTTACGGTCATGGCATAGTGAAGGGATGGGGGTCTTTATAAGAAGGAAAGCAGCTTAAAATAGCTCATAAGCTTGCTGCTTGCTTGAATCATTTTTTTATTTACAAGATAAAAAGTAATGGTTTAGGGACCAAACTACATTTTGTAAAAATAGAAAATCATTTGGCTAAACCAGAAAAAATAAGAATCTTGATGTCATCTGATTCCATTACAAAGGGTTTCAGAGTGTTCAGAGAATGAAAAGAGAGGGACCTACGTCTCAAATATTTGAAAAGATAATTAGCTCATGAGAAATGGGAAATTCTTATGAATAATATTCTTTTTTATTTGAATTTATTTATTTATTTTTAGTTTTCAACATTCATCTCCACAAGATTTTGAGTTCCAAATTTTCTCCCCATCTCTCCTTTCCCCCTCCCCAAGACATTGTGATTACCCTTCCTCCAATCTGCCCTCCCTTCTATCACACCCCTCCCTTCACTTATCCTCAACTCCTCTCTTTTCTTACAGGGCAAGACAGATTTCTATACCCCATTACCTGTATTTCTTATCTCCCAGTTGCATGCAAAAACAATTCTCAACATTCATTCTTAAAACTTTAAGTTCCAACTTCTCTTGCTTCCTCTCTTCCTACTTATCCCCACTGAGAAGGCAAGAATTCAATATAGGTTATATTTGTGTTGTTATGCAAAAGACTTTCATAATGATCATGTTGTGAAAGACTAACTATATTTCCCTCCATCCTATCCTGCCTCCCATTTATTCTATTTTCTCTTTTGACCTTGCCCCTATCCAAAAGTGTTTACTTCTAATTACACTCTCCTCTTATTTGTCCTCCCTTCTGTCATTCCCTTCACACCTCACTTCTTCCCTTCTCCCCTACTTTCCTGTAGTGTAAGGCAGATTTTCATAACAAATTGTGTGTGCATGTTATTACCTCCCTAAGTCAAATGAGGTGAGAGTAAGCATGACTTTTTCCCTCTCATCTCTCCCTTTTCCCTTCCATTGAAAAATCTTTTTTTGCGTCTTTTATGAGAGATTTTTTGTCCCAATTCATTTCTCCCTTTCTCCTCCCAATATACTCCTTTCTCACCCTTTAATTTTATTTTTAGATATCATTCCTTCCTATTCAATTCACCTTGGGCCCTCTGTCTATATGAATATAACTCCTTTAACTACCCAAATACTGAGAAAAGTCTCAAAAGTTACAAATATCTTTCCATGTAGGAATGTAAACAGTTCAACTTTAGTAAGTCCATTATTATTTCTCTTTCCTGTTTATCTTTTCATACTTCTCTTGATTCTTGTGCTGGAAAGTCAATTTTTCTATTCAGCTTCGGGCTTTTCATCAAAAATGCTTGAAAGTCCTCTATTTCATTGAATGACCATTTGTTTCCCCTTAAGTATTATATTCAGTTTTGCTGGATAGGTGATTCTTGGCTTTAATCTTATCTCCTTTGACTTCTGGAATATCATATTCCAAGCCCATCACTCTCATAATGGAGAAGCTCTTAGATCTTGTATTATCTTGATTGTATTTCCACAATACTAGAATTGTTTCTTTCTGGTTGCTTGCAATATTTTTTCCTTGACCTGGTAATTCTGGAGTTTGCTACAATATCCCTATGAGATTTTTTTTTTTTTGGATCTCTTTCAAGAGGTGATTAGTGGATTCGTTCAATATCTATTTTGCCTCCTGGTTCTAGATTATCAGGGCAGTTTTGCTTGATAATTTTATGAAAGATATTGCATCTCTTTTTTTGATCATGGCTTTTAGGTAGTTCCATAATTTTTAAATTGTCTCTCCTGGATCTGTTTTCCAAGTCAGTTGTATTTCCAATGAGATATTTCACATTTTCCTCTATTTTTTCATTCTTTTGGTTTTGTTTTGTAATTTCTTGATTTCTTATAAAGTCTTTAGCTTCCATCTCCTCCATTGTAGTTTTTAAGGAACTGTTTTCTTCAGTGAGCTTTTGTACCTTTCCATTTATTCAATTCTGCCTTTCAAGGCGTTATTCTCCTCATTGACTTTTTGGATCACTTTTGCCCTTTGAGTTAGTCTATTGTTAAAGGTATTATTATCTTCAGTTCTTTTTGTTGACATAGAAAAAAAAACACAACTTAAGATAAATGTAGATGATTGTAACCATGGAGGATATTCAAAATGTGAAACCAAACACACTAGTAATAAAGTGAGGATGGGAGCAAAATATATAGATAGTAGATTTTTGGAGAAAAATTCTTTGGTTGTCTACAGTGATGACTTCATAAAGATCAATCTTTCCATTACAGAACCTTAAATCCCAAACAAACTTGTCTATCCAGTCTACTTTAGTGGAGAGAATGAGGGAGAGATTGTTATCATAATGCAATAAGTGATAATATTGTTTGCCTTGCTATGTTATTATTCATTCCTGACCTGATTAAATGTTTTACTCTTTCAGTCTCTGAGTCTGTAAATATGATGAGCTCCTGAACATATGTATCACAATTAACTTCAGATATTCCTGGAGTATTTTTTTTTAAATTATATGGGTGAAAGCGAGTCACTCTCTATAGTAGGGATCAAGAACATAAACATCCAGAATGTGTAGCAATTCCCACTGCACTTTCTCACATTGTGATGTTCAACCAAGGTATATTATGGTCATTAGGCTAGTTCAACTAATGTTTGTTTGACTTCTGACTACTGTGTTGTGGTCAAAGTTCTAGTTACTGTAAAAGCAAACATCCTGACACATACAGGATGACCTCTATCACAGGTTCTTTGATCTGTTTTTCAAAAATTAAAGGCATGTTTTTAGGGGTCAACTATCACTTTAATGAAGCACATATATCATTCACTTAGTTCAGGAGGAAAAGTCAGCACCCTGACCTTCAGAGAAAATACAAAGAAATAATAATCAACAGACAGGGCTTTTAACTGTCTGACCAGAAGAAACACATACATCACAGATCAACTTCCAGATGCGATGTCTGATTGTACATACATAGTTATCAGAGAGAGAAGCACCAGCACCTGTATTTTCAAAGCCAGGAGTCTCCTTAGTGGCTGCCCAGAGTCCCATCTGGACAAATAGTTTCAATGAATAAGCCCCAAAGTAATACCTCACTTCAGAGTATTTATAAATTTTTTCACAGTAAAAGGGAATCACAACGACTGAGAACCAGTGCCCCTTTAGAAAATTGACAAAAAGATGTGGACCTCCCCTAATCAAGCTTCCCTTAATGGATAGGTCCATCAATGGATGGGGAGGAGCTGTAACTCGTTAACATTACAGTTACAAACAAAAAAAGTAGTTTATTAATCCCAGATTCTGTTAGCAAAAGAGACTAGATTGATTTTAGGCCTAATTATATATTTCTGTGTTGGGGTGAAGTAGCCATCTTGGTTTCAAAGTTATTGGAGAATTGGTGCTCAATGATGGCATAAATAATCAATAAGAACTATAGCAGTCAAAGGATCTCTATGACAATGCACTGAAAGGATACAAAATATAATTGTGGTTTCTTGAAGATTGATGGTTGTTTTGGAGACATATGACAATGTAGTTTTTGAATTTTTAAGGGCTCAAATCTAGTGAGTATTACCTCAAGAAATCCCTCTGAAGCAATGGAAACTTGGAAAGTAACTGTTAAATCCTTTATTTCTGTCCAGATTTTTCATATCACGGAAAAAGAAAGATAGATAAACACTGATTTGATGTGAGGTAAATGTTGACTGGGTGAGGATAGAGTTTTCTCATTCAACTCAAATGTTAGTTTGAATGCTAGAATAAGCTGTTATTCAATTAGTGTAGCTTGGAAACAGGAGTAGAGATCGTATGCACAATTAAGGTTCTTCTCAAGAACGTGGGTCCCATTAGCTAAACAGAAAGCCTTAATCCTTGGCAAGAACATGCCACAAGTGAGGTGAGAGTAGCAAGGAAATGATGCAGGAAAATACAGGTAATTATCAGAGGTGCCTGGAGATTTGCTTTTAATATTATTCCCACATGGAAAATATAATGACCTGAAGTCATTGTGGTGGAATGTTGTTGGTCTCTTGACAGAGAAACCTTTAGAGAAATAAAAAAAAAAATGGAGAAAATTATATTCTTAGACTGCTGTGATAGTATCACAAAGAATATGAGGTTTTTTCCCCTTAAACAGTGTGTGTGTGTGTGTGTGCGTGTGTGTGAAAGAGAGAGAGGGACACTTGTACTTATGAAACTTATACATTTATCTCTTTGGAAAGAAAAGAAAGGGGTCAGGTGGGGGTGTTTTCCAGCAACATGTGACAGCTTGTCTACAACAATTCAATGAACTTAAATATGCAGATCACTGGTAATTGCCCTGAAGGGAATGATAGATATAAATAATGCATAGTCCCGGTTTCCATGTATCAAATAGCCTAATCAGGGAAGAGGGAAGAATAACACATGAACATATATGTATGACATATGAGGATACATGAACATTTCATTAAAGAGGTATAAATATTTGCTTTATTCCAGAAAGAAAATTATTATTTAAAGATGGGATCATTGATAATTTTACATGTTTAACTGAGTATTACTTACATATTTAATATTATAGTAAAAAAAAATAAACTTGCCACTCACCTCCACATGCAAACATATTTCAATTTGTATTCCATCCCAGATTCATGTTCAAGATGTAAGTGTAAGCCTCAAGGAGGCACATTCTATCACAATATGGTATATTTTCAACTTTTTAGGTGATAAGATGTTCCAGTTGCAACTCTGAAGAGTAAGAAAGACAAGTTTCTTGAACAATTTCAAGGAACTTGAGAAATATGAAAAAGGACCAATTGCTGTCAGAAAGAACGTAATAATTGGGATGAGGGGAGGGGACAAATGGGGAGAAAATTTGGAACCAAAAATTTTGTGAAAATGAATGTAAAAAGTTAAATAAATAAATTTATAATAAAAAAAGAAAGAACGTAATAGTTTGAGTTGATTACACTGAATAAAGAACAAAAAAATGAAGTCCTGAACTATTCTAGGTGAATATGTAGATAAGTGATTCCAGAAATTCTGTTTGGCCTTCTGTTGTTTGTTATTGTTTACCAGATTTTCAAAGCATAAAGCCTTCCTTTATTAGAATGTAAAATCCATGACAGAAGAAACTATCTTGATTGAATTTGTCTTCTCAGTGCTGAATACAGTGTGTGGTACATAGTCTTAACAAATATTCTACATATCTCTTTATCTGAACCAACTTCAAAATTCCAGAGGAATTGGAAAATAAGGGGAAAAACATAATTTCCTTTTCAAAAAGGATTATTTTGTATTTCTAAAAGAGAATCAGAATTTCTACAGACAATAATAACAACAAATATTCTATTATTATGCAAAAAAAAGGAATTTAAGGAAATGTGCCCACTTCAGATTTTATTGTACCTTTACTCATATCTGTGGTCTATTCCTGTAACTAATTTTAGTTCACCTCTTTTGTCTTAAGAAGCTCTCATGTCTCTCCATTATTTCCTCCATGTTTATTTTTCATTTCTTTCCACATTATTAATTATTTTCCTTTCTGCTGCACTGCTATCTTCTGTCACAGTCTTTCTCATTTAAATGATGCCTTTCATAAGTTAATAGTTTAGAGTTCATTGTAAATGCTTTCTTGATCACTTCCAATGCCCAGAGACTGGCAGAACCCTTGAATATTTACTGCCAAACCACCACTCACTCACTCACTCTGGCTGCAAAATACTTAACCATGAATAAGAATGCATTGATGCTGTAGGTCAAATTATTTGAGCAGATTTAGAGATATAATGATATGAGAGTTGCAGGAAGTCTGTTACCTGAGCAAGAAGATGAATTATCCAGTAAGGGAAGAACCATTTTATATATTCCTTACAAAAATGCAGGAACAAAAGGTATTTTTGGAAAGACTTTTCTGGTAATGTACAAAAAGATTAAAAGTATTAACATTAAACATAAACAAATAAGCACAAAAACAACTTAGGAATGTGATCCACAATCTCTATTGGAGAAATTCTTCATTCCTAACATTTTCCAAGCAGTCATTAAGTTTTCTATTTGAAAATGGAAAACTACAACAGACACTGTGTTGAGGTTTCAACCGGTGATAAAAAAAGAATGGTATTGAGAAAAGCATCAAGTACGTCAAAAAGAATTTGTAATCAGCAAAACAGAGATGCAATCAACATATCATTTTAAGAATGAGTAATTTCTCTTTGCTCTATTATAAGACCTTAGACTGTGTAGAGAAATCTTCTTTCCTTGCAAAGAGAACTTTTGATGAAGTTACTGCTGAACTTGAAATATTAAGGACATAACCAGAAAGCAAAGTAATAATTAGGTTACTAAGAGAAAACTGGACATTGTGGATATTGAACACTAAAGAAGATAAAAGTGAAACAGGAGGAGGGGATAAATAATGAGCCTTCCAAATTTTGTATGCCTTGGGCAAAAATTTACGCTACATGCCATTTGACTTCCACTCTCACCCATAAATAGTTTTTGATTACTACTTATGACAGACTTGTACCTCCTTTTTTTTTTTTTGATTTCTATATTTCCCATTTGGATTTTTAAATTAACATTAAGGAAGTAGAACCAATTAACAGTTAGGGAGTTATCCATTTTCATCTGATATTGCCAAAATTGGGAAATAAACATTTTATACATATTTTACATTTTTATTATAGTGCTTGTGATACATTGTGATTTCATGAGATCTGTTAAGACAGATTCTCTATGTAAGTGGAATCAAAGTTTTATGAATAGCATTTTCAACTCAAAAAAAAATGCCTTCCCAAAGGATTTACTTCTCTTTACAATATGTTAAGTATTTCTCACAGGGCCTTACTATGAAATATGACCTTACACATATAAAATGTGCATAAAAACATGGAATATCTCAAATGTGGCTTTGAGAGAAAGGGCTAGATAGATCTCACTGACAAGAAAAATGGAGATTGCTGCCTGCAGGGGGAACAGTAGAAGGGTCAAAATGGTGAGTATACTTTCCTCTAGTTTTTTGAAGGGCTATTAGAATAGCAATATTTTCATTTCCCTAACCCTTCAATATAAAAGCCCCATGAGTATTATTTTTATTCCAAATTTTTTTTTCATTTTTGGTCACTATTGCTTAAAAGGGAATGCTTACCCTAAGGTTATACCTTCCAGCTTCACCTTTTCCACCAAAATACAAGGTATATGAAAGGAAATCATAAATAATAAATAGCAAGTAAACCTATTTTTCTAAGCAAACAGCAAACACAAGCCAAGTATGTTTTATACATATATATATATATATATATATATACATATGAAAATAAACATACTCAGTGAGCTGTTTAGATGAGAAATATGAAATCACAGCTCAGTCATGAAAAAAGCTCTTATATCATCCAAGTCAAAATTCCAGAAATTCTCTAGGGATAGAAACTGGAAATGAAGGATATGTTGAAGAACCAGTTTCTCCTGTTACTACAGCTTTCAAAGTGCTTTTTCCTCTCTCTCCATTTGTCTGGAATTGATTCCAAAAAGACTGACCTGTATCTTGCAGAAGAGATTCTCTCCTGTTAAATGCTTTCACATCAGCTCTAACCTCATACAGTTGCAGAGCCTTGTACCAGCATTCCCTCAACCAATCCAGAATCACACCAAAGCAGTAGCACAGAACATGCCACAGATAGTTGGAAACCAGGGTTACATTAATGAATATTTCCCCTTCTATTTCTGAGGACCCCTCTTTCTCACTTTTTCTTAACCTTTTATCAGGAAGTACAAATATAGACAATTTTATCATGTATTAGTTGAGTCTGTCCCACATAGTTGTTACCTCAACTTGTCTCCAATGATAGAGGTGAAAGATCAGCTGAGTACCCTCAAGACCTCTCATGGAAACACTGGATGGTTGGAAAGATAAAGATATGATCTCAATCTATGATTTCACAAGCGTAGGAAACTTATGGTTCATAAACTCCCTCTACCTAAACAGGTTACTATCTTCTTTGCAACTTACAGTCTTAGAGAACTTCCTAACCATGGCATTGAGATGTAAAGAGATGACCACTATATGGCAGGGTAAGGGCTTCAGTTCAGATCTTACTGGTTTTAACATGAAAGCAGCACTCTCTCCTTTGTACCGTGTTGCCTGTGGCAAGAAGCAACCAAGAAAGAAAATCCTCAATTGGAATGCAAATGAGAGAACTGACAGTAAGAGTATTTTGACCTCAAATCTAATTGAGAATCTCATGGTTTCTTGAGAATAGGCTTAATGAATAATACATTACCTTTCAAATTTAGTTCTCAAAGAGACTGTATTCAACTTTTTGCTATGGGAATGTTTGCCTAGCTGTAAGCCAACTGGTGGTCAACATATGGAATGCTGGCCCTTGAGTCACAAACACGTAAGTTCAAATCTGCCCTCAGACAGTTACTAGCTTGGCAAAATCAGTTTGCCTCAGATTCATCAGCTATAACAGGGACAATAATCTCACCTATGCTATAGGGTTATTGTATCAAATGAGATAATATTCATAAAAAATGCTTAGCACAGTGCCTGACACATAGTAAGCATGATAAAAATGCTTATTCCCTTCCTTTTCCTTCCCTCTGATAATAAAATAAGCTTAAGTCAAATAATAATATCCATTAGTCACACACATTAGACACACACTAGTCACACCTAGTAATAATTGTTAAAATATATATTAAAAATAAAATTGCTAAATTTCTTAGTTATGGATCAAGAATTACAAAAAAAAAATAGAAAGAAAATTAAAATTGGGGTAAAATGAAAATCTTAATTTGAGTTCGGTTTCTGCCACTTATTAATTGAAATTTCCCTTTCTTCTCCTGGATGTGTTGGATGTGTTAGCTCCCTTCAAGGATCAGCTCAAATATTACCTTCTAAGTGAAGTTTTTCCTGTTTCCATCAAATTATGTCTTCTCTTTCAAATTGCCTTATATTTAAAGTGTATGTATTTTTCATCTCCTTATCTGTGTACTGTGAGAGGCAGTTGTATATTAGACTGTAAGATTACAAGCTATCCATAAATATTATTGTGCTAAACTCCATAAACTGCATAGGTACAGAGACATGGGGTGAGAGAAGATTGCTCTGCCATATCTCTGTCCCACTCCCCAGTTCATTGTTACATATTCTATTTCATTATTTTTCTTTCTGTCCCCAACACCCAATACAGTCCCTGTCACAGAGAGTTAACTTGATAAAAACTTAATAAATGGAATGGAATTGAATGCATTTGAGGTATATGACCTAGGGCAAATCATTTTCCCCTTTAAACTTCGGTCTCTTCATCTGTAAAATGTAGAAATTATTCTACACAATCTATTTTTCCATCCAGTTCTAATATTCTCTGCCAATCTCCTTTGTGTTTCATCTCTCAGAGGCTTATTCCAGCACCAAAAACTGCATTCAAATTCTAGTCCTTCAGCACGGAACAAGGATTTATTACGTTAGGTGATTAACAAAGGTTTATTTACTGGCTGACCATGCTCAAATCACCACATTTGCGTGCTAGATTCATTCACCCAAAATACCCCAAACCAGAATGTATATGGTTATTCAACATATCTAATATAAAAACTTTCTGAGAACTTAATTAGCTATATAGGGAATTTTTGTATCTCTCATTTCTGAAGTTTATATTTCTCATTTTATTTTCATCAAATCCTTATAGGCAAGATCAAAAGAATGATGCTAACATGTTTTACTTTTCGGTTTTTCTTTCTGTTCCTGAATGACCTCCCCCAGGGTAGAGAAGCATGACTATCAACATTGAAATGAAAGCTTTTGTAAATGCATCTGCTCAACTTCTAACACCCCTGTAGCAGCAGTTATTGCAGCAGGGTATCATCTCACACCTGCACTCAAATCCTTTTGGAAGTGTTAAAACCTGATGGAACTTCAAGAACCCAAAGTCACCTTTGCAGCTGAACTAGGTATCTGCATAGAACTTCTGTAAATACCAAGTCCAATTTATTTCATTTCATATATAGCTTTTTTCTTTTACAATTTTAATTGATGTCTTAAAATTTAAATGTTACCAAAAATGAGGATTGATAGACAAAAAAGAAAGGTGCTACTTTATCTACTTGTCTTTCATCATCTTCCTCCCTCCACCTTGCTGTAATGGTATTTTGAATGGGAAAATCTTTCCCATTCATTAATGGGCACACATGACTTGCTTAAGTCACATAGAAATCTAACTCATGTGAGTCTAAGTCACATGGAACAGGAAGATGTGGAGCAGGAAGGGTTGGACCAGAAGAGACTTAATTAGAGCAGAGATGAGAGGAAATTAGAACAGTTGGAATTGAAGGGAAGAGAGAAAGCAGGGAGTTGACGAGCACAAGTGTGTCTGTGTTTTGGTTAAGGGAGTTGGTTTATGGGAAACCTAACAGAAGGAAGGCTTGGGGATGGTGTTGTCTTCCACATTGTTATTGTGTATAGATTTGTTTGTTGCTATGATTAATTTGCTTTTCTGGTGTTGGGATCTGGCTTTCTAGTATCTGAATAAGCATATTGGTTCTGTCTTCCATGTTGTATTTCGAGATTCAGTATTGCGCCAGCATATTCATGGCCATGTAGGTGTTATGAATATTGCCTTGGCCCTACACTAGCCTTATTACCTTAACCTTGCCTTGCTAACTTAACTTACATAAGGTCCCTACCACTTTAACCTGAGCCTTTGAGAAGAAGTAAAGATTCGTGACTTGCAAGAATCAGAAAATGTTTGATATAGACTTGAAAGTGACCTTACAGGCTGTTTAGGATACCTTCACTTTCTCCTCTTACAAGTAATGAAGCAGAATAAGACAGGCTGTGACTTGTTCAAGGTTGTACAGGTTGTACGCAGTAAGATTAGGACAAACAAGTCCTTCTTCGAACATGTGGATCTGTAAACCAAAATGCAAGGAAATATGTTGGATTTGTAGTAGTGCTTAAAGAAGGTCAAAGGGAAATGCAAAGTAGAGCCAAGGAATTAGGACTGAGAAAACAAAAGTAGCAAAGAGGACCTTCAAATTAGAGAGAAGTACAACATAAATGCCTCCCTAAGTCTGGAATAAGGCTTACTTTCTTCTTTCAAAAAAAAAAAAAGATTTTATTTATTTTATTCTAAACTTAAAAAATAAAACAAGTACTTCAATAAGATGAAATTGCAAATCTGTAGCAAAAAAGTGGAGCCAAGATGGCAAAAGCAGGGACTCATCTGAGTGCTCCCCTAAACCTCTCCAAAAGCCTTCAAGTGATAACTCTAAACAAATTCTAGAGCACCAGAGTTCACAAAAGGATGGAGTGAAACAATTTTCCAGACTGAGACAACTTGGAATGTCAGTAGGAAAAATTTGTTGCACCAAGGTGAAAGAGGAGTGCAGTCCACTGCAGCCTGAGTCAACATAGACTGGGCCCTGAGAAAACCAGGAGCAGGACAAGGGGCAACCGAATCAGTGGTAGCAGCGGTGTTTTCAAACCTTTCAGTCCACAGATAGTAAGGGACAACAGAATCAGATAATCAGAAGATTTTTTGACATTAGGGGCAGGACTCTGTTCCATTGCTTACATGTGGATCTGGGTTCCAGTCTTGGGTAGCAATCCCAGGATGAGGTAGAACACTAGCATGTCAAGGTTTGTATCCTCAGGAAAACAGGTAACCTGCCGATAGTTCTATAGTTGAAAAGAGTGCTTGTGGTAGCTTGCAAATTATGTACAATACAGGAGAATAGTAAACGCATTTCCCTCTATATCATACCACCCTGGAAAAACAAAAAAAAAACAAAAACAAAAACAAAAAACTTATCCAGGTCCCCAAATTCCCTCTGAAAACATCTACACACACACAAAAAAAAAAACCCTTAAGTTCTCCCCCCACTTGGGAAGCAGAGTCCCACTTTAGCATAGAGTCAAAAGCTAAGAAGTAGATTAGAGCAAGAAAAAAAATAAAAAAAATTCTGACCATGGAAAGTACTATGGTGACAAGGAAGATCGAAACACACACTCAGAAGAAGAAAATGAAGTC
Organism: Bettongia penicillata ogilbyi; assembly: GCA_023548195.1. NCBI lineage: Eukaryota > Metazoa > Chordata > Mammalia > Diprotodontia > Potoroidae > Bettongia > Bettongia penicillata. Next base: position 9,087,369 of record JAJHZJ010000008.1, read on the forward strand.
AAAATTCCAGCATCCCAAAACCTAAAACAAATTGGTCTGAGGTCATGGAATAGCTCAAAAAGAATTTTAAAGCTCAAGTAAGAAAGATAGAGAAAAAATGGAAGTGATGCAAGAAAATTATGAAAACACATTAACAGATGATTGAGGAGGTAAAAAAAAATTAGAAGAAAATGACACCTTAAAAAACAAAGTAGACCAAATGGGAAAAGAAGCACAAAAAAAAAATCTAATGAAGAGAATGCCTTGAAAAACAGAATTGGCCAAATAGAAAAAGATATACACAAAAATTCACTGAGGAAAAGAACTCCTTTAAAAGCAAAATTGGCCAAACAGAAAAGGAGGTAAAAAAGCTCACCAAAGAAAATACTTTCTTAGAACTTGGCATTGGACAAGTGGAAGTTAATCACTTTACAAGTCATCAAGAAACAATCAAAGTCAAAAGAACAAAAAAAAAATAGAAGAAAGTGTGAAATTTCTCATTAGAAAACCAAATGACTGAGAAAATAGATCCAGGAGAAATAAATCAAGAATTATTGGACTACTTGAAAGTCATGATTAAAAGAAATTCCTAAAAATTATATTTCAAGAAACTATCAATGTAAACTTCCCTGATATTCTAAAACTCTCACGAATATTATAGCCCAATTCCAGAGCTCTGATGTCAAGGAGTAAAATATTGCAAGCAGCCAGAAGGAAACAACTCAAGTATCATCGAGGCACAGTCAGGATAGCACAATATTTAGTGGTTTCTACAGTAAAGAATCAGAGGGCTTGGGATATCAATTTCTGGAGAGCAAAGAAGCTAGGAGTACAACCAAGAATCACCCATCCAGCAAAACTGTGTATATTCCTTCAGAGGAAAAATGGATACTCAAAGAAATAGAAGACTTTCAAGCATTCTTGAAATGACCAGAGTTGAATAGAACACTTGACTTTCAAATGCAAGACGCAAAAGTATAAAAAAGTAAACAGGAAAAAGAATCATGAGAGATTTCTCTAAGTTAAACTGTTCATATTTTAACATGGGAAAAAACTATATTTATAATTCCTAAAACACTTTTTCATTTTTGAAAAACTAGAAAGAGTACGCAAAGACAGAAAGCAGATGCTGGTCGAATGTGATGGTATGATTATCAAATCATAATCTCACTGAAATTAAATCCTGAAATGCCAAAATTCCTCCTTTTATGTAGCTCTTTAAGGTTTGCTTTCCTGTTTTTTTCATTTAACTCTCTCCAAAACTCTATGAGGCAGATACTATTATCATCTCTCTCTCTCTCTCTCTCTCTCTCTCTCTCTCTCTCTCTCTCTCTCTCTCTCTCTCTTTCTCTCTCTCTCTCTTTCTTTTCTTGACAGATTAAGAAATTGAGAGTGACACAGCAGAAGTGAGTTCTTCAGGGTCACCATAATGAGTAAATATATGAGGCAATAAGTGAACTTAATTTTTCTTTCTCAAATCCAAATTCAACATAATAACCCACATACCACCAAATACCCTATTTGATCCCTCAGTTTAAATCCCAAATAATTTTCTATAAATAAGATTTCCCTCTAATCTTGCCCAATATCCATTAATCTTTTCTACTGACTTCTTGGGCATGATCTTCTCTGTATCGCTTTCTGCTTTTCCATGGACATTGCTCTATAGTTCTGGGGCATGACTACTTTCAAGAGCATTCTCTCAGGAACTGTGAGAAAAAAAAATACATCTCTAAGAAGACTTTCTTATTTCAGTTTATTGCTGTTTGTTTTGTTTTGCTGTAATCTCCTCAACAATAATAACAAAAAATAAAAGCTAAAACTCTATATCAAAAGTTCTTCTCATTTAGGAGTTACAAAAGTTCCCACTTAAAATGTAGCCAAATTTGTGTGCATCATTCTAAGCCGTGGATTCCCCTTTTCTTAACAAATTCCCATGGAAATTTTTGTCAGTTACTGGTTACCAGTTACTGGTTCCTAAATTATACTTTACCTCAGATGAAGCACTTTTCCCCAAGGGAGTTCAGTGAGACCCTAAAGGCAAAGTCCCAGTAATGGTAACAGACAAATACACAAGACTTCTTCAGTATTTGCTTCATGGAATCTGTTCAGACAGAATGAAATAGAGTGTTTCAGAAAAAGGAGAAATATATATGAGGGCAAAAATATTATATAGAAACTTTGTTTTCAAATGAATCCTTTGCACCTGGGCTAGTACAAACATAATAGCTAACAGTTACACTGTTTTCTAAGTTTTAAGGATCCCTTTTTATATACCATCTTATTTGATAATTACAAGAATCCTGTAAATTGCATGTTATTATTATCCTTATTTTACAGATAAGGAAATAGGCTAAGTGGAGTAAAGTGTCATATGTGGACTGACGTTAGCATCTTTGTAAATGATAGGTATTGGTTATTATTACTAGTCCAGAGAAAGTATATAGTAAATTACCTGTCTTTTGGAAAGGAGTTGAAAAAAGAGTATGTTGATTAGAAATTCCAAGGTAAATTGATATTGTTGTAATTTTTTGTCTGTTTTTTTAGGAGAAAAAAAAATTCTTGGTTGAAATATAGAATTATAAGCAGTAGGTTTCTTAATAGTATTTGTATTTTCCTTGGCCTGTGCATTAATGTATATTAAATTTATTTGCATATTGGTAACATCCTATTACTAGACTAAAAGGTTCCATTATTACTGGGAAATTTCTGACATAAAATTTTTGTCTCTTCCACCCAAGCCAAGCCTCCAAGCAAAGGTCCTTGTTAAAAAATTAATAAACCTAAGTATTAGATAAATATTTCTTTAATTTAATTTTTAACTTGATTAGTTTTTTGGCCTAGACATGTGATTTATAGTGATCACTAGAAGGAACTCCTGGCATACCCATTTCCATTTCCAGTAAGTATAATGTGAAAGTGCCCAAGGTTGGTTAATTGGTCGGTTAATTGTTTTCCTTCCTTCTTGAGGAGGACCAAAAGGACATCATCATGATAAATTCAAGTTTCAGCGTCTCTGACTGTGGCTGGTCAGACTAACAGGAACTGAGAATGCTCTACCACAGATTGGGCACTGATAATTTTGTGTGAACATTTGGGCGAATACTCCAAATTTGCAAAATCCTATGTTTTCTTTGTACTGTCTCAATTCTGCTTTATTCATAGAGTACAGCACACTTTCTGATGTGGGCATGCCATGCATGCTGAAGAGTCCTGGGCCAGTGTCTCCCATGTCCCACAATCAAATTCAAAGTTGTTGAGAGAGACCTTGAGAGTGTCCTTGTATCACTTTTTCTGACCACCATGTGATCTCTTGCCCTATGATAGTTCTCCATAAAAGAATCTTTTTGGCACATGTACATTTTGCATTTGAACAACATGGCCACTCTATCAGAGTTGTGCTCTCTGAAACATAGTTTAAACGCTTGGCAGTTTAATTCAAGCAAGGACTTCAGTGTCTGGTACCTTATCCTGCCACGTGATCCTCAGAATCTTCCTAAGACAGTTCAATATATCAATATATTGACCATTCCTTGGCTATTTCTGAAGCCACATTGATTCTCAGGTATATGAACATCTTCCAGGTGAAGGATCAGCCGATTAGGGAAGACTCTAGCAAGGATTTTGTCAGCAAAGACTAAGAGATGGACCCCCCATTGGGATTATCCCAGAACAATCTGTTCCCTTTACCTTTATAGAGATGGACAATAGAGGCATGCTTGAACTCCTGGGGGATAACTTCTTCTTGCCATATAACCTGGAAAATTTCAGTCAGCTTTTGTATGAACAATGGTCCCCCTACCTTGTAAATCTCAGCTGGAATAGAATCAGTACCAGATACTTTGTCACGTTAAAGGAGTGTAAGGGCCCTCAAAGCCTCCTCTTCAGCTGCAAGTTCTACTAAGGAGGGATTGACTTCAGCCTGAGGTAAATGGTCAGTGGTCTCAGCATTGAAATTGACAATAGTATCACAATGTCAGAAGGAATGCCAAGACCCAGTTTTTCCTGGTTCCAAGACTTGTGCTATACTCAAAATGCCTATAATGATACAGCATTACGTTTATAAAAGTGTTCAGTCAAATATTATCTACATTGATTACATAAACTGCCACACACATTTACCATCCCCTTACACAAGCAAACTGTGATACCTTGCCAGTTAAGAAGATTTGGAACACTCTCTTATTATGGCATTTACAGTAATATGATTTCATGGTTCATATAAGAGTTGTTATATCTATCTGTGGTCCAAATTCCCAAAGGATTTTAAGCCTTGTTAAAATAACATATTTTGTTTATTTTTGTATATCCTAAAGCACCTGACAGAGTGTACCGTATATAGAAGGAGGCCAATAAATATAGCTTAATGCATCAGTGCTAACAGTTAATGTCCTGTTTGTTACATAATATAAACTTGGGTCAGGATTTTGATAAATTCCGGTAGAAAAAGGTGATCTTGAGTTTTTTTTTTTTCCTCTCCATTCCTTGGTACAAGAGTGCTGAAAACCTGATTGCGAACAACAGGGACAAACTGACCTGGTCTAACTGTACTATTTCACTGAATTGTGTTGTTGACTGTGGGCACATCTAGAGAATATGCCTGCTTAAGCAGTAAGAAGTCAACCCAAACACACATTTTGCCAGCTCTGAGTCAGGAGGGGGTATGACTTTCAGTCCAAAGAGTCCAGTTAGGGAAAGGGAAAAGCAAGGCAGTGTGGTCAGACATCTCCAACCTTATTTCCTGCAGTGCATCACAGAGAAGAGCCATGGGAAACATTTAAAAGCACAGAAAGTGTTCTGGGAGGATTATCAAAGCTTTTTGTGTAATGCCCTGCCACCTTCCTAACAGCAGTGTGCTTTTCTCATGATATATTCTTACCGGTTATTGAATGAATGTACTTTACAGGAATGTTTATATTAGACATTAGGATCCAGCAATTTCCCAAGAAATTAGGTTGCAAAAGGAGATCAAATATTTTAAACTAATACCTACAGCCAACAGGAACTGATGAGTCTCGTACTTCTCATCAAATTTTGGTGGTAGAGGGAGAAATAGCCTTTGAAATGTTTGTTTTTCTAGAATATCTAAAAGTTTACCACCTGCAAAAGGATGAGAGACAGCTGCATGTATAGATGTGAACAGGAAAGAAAAAGGATATGAAGAAGCTAAGGAGAATTTCAGTGTTTAAGCAAATAAAAACAGTTACTATAATAGCAAATAAGCAAAAAATAAATAAAGGCCATAGAGCTTTAGAAAACCAGGAATCAGCATTACAGATCTAATAGGGATGCCTTTGAAAGAATGTCATCCTGGTTATTTGGGAGTAAAGAATGTAAAGGGGCAAAAGAGGATAGAATTTCAGTCTACGAAGTTATTTTGGAAATTATCCAGCAATACTAGTCATTTATTCTTTGTTTCCATTTTTAATTCTTGGAATCAATTTTTAACCTTATCAGTCCATCAATTAATGAACATTTATTTTTGTTTACAGAGTAGTGTCTAAACTGGGACATGACATCCAAATGAAATTACAGTACACTTGAATATGTCAATGAGTAATACTTTATGACACTATAAATGAGAATAGTAGCTGAATGTGTTCCAATTCACCTGAAAATTATTTTCTAAGTGTCTTTTAGCAGTATATCTTCACACAAAAAATATACTTATGCACTATAGCCCTATGCTAACAAACCTAGTATGATATAGGTCTAGCATCACAAAAAGAGGCAAAAGACAGTTTTTGTCCTTATGAAGCTTATAGTCTAGTGGCTAAAGTTATTTCTATAACATTAGCAATCTATAGTTTTGATTTTATTTAAAAAAAAACAAAAACAAATGTTTGGGCTTTAGGTTTATGGAAGTGGGAGTGGCCACACCGCCATTTAATTCAGTTACACAATCCTCCTCACTCTGGAATTTGCCAAATCTACCCTACCCAACCTAATCTCTTTTTCTTATCCAAAATTTAGCACAAGCATTCATAATTCCAGTCTTTGTTCTTTGGTCTTTCCTAAAAACTAGATCTGGATAAAAGCCAGGATAATTGAGCTTTCTTGTCTTGTTTGGGTGAGATATGGAGAAATTAACAAGAAAATGACGCTACCCTTAACCTCCCTTTAAAAACATGCAATAGGCTATCTGAAAAAAGAAATCTTACTTAAAGGGAGGTAGATTATCTAGCTTCCAATTACTTAATTGACCAAATTCCTGAAGTTTACCCCAAACAAAACATCCAATGAAAGACTGTGGTAAGGGACAAAACTATATTGCACCTGAGGGATAACATTCAGACTTCACTGTGAGATAGATTTCTCTGACCTCAGCAAAGATTAGTGTCATAAATGCAACTGATTGATTTGACTGAGTCAGCATTCTCTGTATCTCTCTCTTTTTCTCTCTTTCTCTCAGTCTCTCTTCTCTGTGTCTTGTCTGTCTATCTCTGTCTTTCTCTGTTTCTGTCTCTCTGTTTCTGTCTCTGTCTCTGCCTGTCCCTGCTTCTCTCTGTCTCTCTATCTTTTTCTCTATTTCTTTCTGTCTCTTTTTCTGTATCTTTAACCACTTTAGAATAAAGGATATTGGAAAAAGTATTTCCATTTTCAGTAAATTGAGGCTGTGCTGGTGAGGCAGATTGCTAAGAATTCATGTTGAATAAATATAGTTAGATTTATAGTCAATATGGAAAGTTAAAAGTCAAAGAGTAATGCTAGGCAGGAATATGCAGAGAAACCTTTTTTGTGCCTAAGTGGCGTACCTGCAGTGAGGAAGATCAGAATTACAATCGTACCGCAGACACTTTGATAGCTGTGTAAGTCTGGACAAGTCACGTAATGTTTTTTTTGCTTCAGTTTCCTCATATGAAAAATGAGGATATTACTACCTCCCTCCTAGAATTATTGTGAGAATCACATCTTAAAATATGCATACACATAAATGTATACATAAATATACAGAGAGCTTCTTTTAAAACATTATTTATTATTTAGTAGTAGTAATATTAATAGTAGTAGTATTATAAATCTGTGCCAAAAACCTGTATCTTAGATTATTCTATCACTAAATGAAGAAAAATGCTGTTAAACTGCAGAAATCTCACTCTGCATTGGAACCAATAGGCATTCCCACATCCTCATTTCTTCAGGAAGTAGTTTGACATGTTTGCTTCAGTATGTGTGGAAATGAGCTTCAAGGAAGCCTCTGCTGATGTAGAATATTCATTGCATGTACCATATGGCTATTAATATACTCCCACAATGTTTACTTTTTTTCTTCATAGGCTTCCTCTTCTTCAGCAAATATTCTCCACTAGGCAATTGTTACATAAGCTAGATGGGCTCATTTAAGTTAAAATCACAGGAAATTAAAGTAGCTCTGTTTCTAATTACATAAATCTTTAAGTAAGAATTAATAACTAAGGCTGATTTTGAATATTCCAGTTTTGACCATTGGCTTCTTGATTCTTCTTGTGAGAAGGTATTTTCGTTTCTTACCAGTCAAAAGTAGGAGGTTGCTAAAGATACCTTAAAAATAATTTTCAGGATCAATTAGAACATATTCAGCTATTATTCACATGTGAAGACTTGTGAAACATTCCCATCTCTCTCAGTGACATTGACATACTCAAACGGATTGTAATTTCATCTGAGTGTCATGGCCAGACCTCAGTTTAGGCACTGTGCCCTAAGATACGTTCTCTCCATTCTTTTCAAATTGTTACTTTAACCATAGTACTCACATAATTACCAGTGGTCACCCTTTCTGAGAATGAAAGAAACTAGTTTTGTGTCTATTTCAAGTAATACTGGGAAATAAATCAGAAAATGAAGGTTGCTCGAAAACTAAGTGGTGATGAAAGATTTTCCTCAAACCTTTATTTAGTAGTAGATTCATATTTCATGTTAACAAACTTTCTAGATGAACCCAGTCTTTTAGACATCTGTCCTCCATTACAGAGTCTTATCAGAATTTATGGGCTAAAAAGGGAGGATTTCCTGGTTTCACAAAGATAGGAAATAAAAAGGAAGCCAAGATTTGCTTCACTAGGTTAATGGGGAGTGTTAAATATTCAAACAAGGCAATCAAGGTCTCTCAGGACACAAATAAATGTGTGTATGTGCGTTTGTTTGTTTTCTTAAGAGGTCACAGAAAAAGAGATGGAAATAGCAAAGGGCCATCACTTACAGAAATAATCTTCTTCCTCCTTTTCTTCCTCCTCTTCCTCCTCCTCTTCTTCTTCTTCTTCTTCTTCTTCTTCTTCTTCTTCTTCTACTTCTTCTTCTTCTTCTTCTTCTTCTTCCTCCTCCTCCTCCTCCTTCTCTTCCTCCTCCTCCTCCTCTTCCTCCTCGTCCTCCTCTTCCTCCTCCTCCCCCTCCTCCTCCTCTTCTTCCTCTTCTTCTTCAGCAAATATTCTCCACTAGGCAGTTGTTACATAAGATAGATAAACTCAATTAACTGAAACTCACATAATCTCTGATCTGGAAGGAATTTTTAAGGTCATCGGATATAATTAATACCTAGGCAGAAATCTCTGATGTTCCCCAAAAGTGGTTATCTAGTATAAGGCTATAGGATAATGGAAATTGAGCGCACCCTAGGCAACTCTTTCTGCTTTTGTCTAGCTATAAATCTTAGATCATTTTCCTTCATAAAATATACAATCTGTTTCAATTTTTTTTTTGGTAATTGGTGTCCAAAAAAGTAATAAGATTATATTTCTATATGACAGTATTTCATATGCTTGAAACAGTATCCTATTCTCCTTCCTGTATGTCTTCTCTGCTCCAAGCTAAATATTCTCAGTTCTTCAATTTCTTCTAATCTCACAAGATTGAAATCCTTTGATCATAATGACAGTCATTGTGGATGTCATGTGAAGTCAGCATTAAATTATTTTTAAAATTTTTTATTAATTTTTTATTACTTCATTTTTATTTTTTAACATTCACTTTCATAAGTGTTAAATTTTCTCCCCCTCCCTCCTCAAGATGGCATGAAATCTGATATAGGCTATATGTATATATTTCTATTAAACGCATTTCCACATTCGTCATGTTGCATAGAGGAATTAAAATCAATGCAAGAAGTCATGAAAAAGAAAAACAAAGCAAAATAAAAAAGAAAATAGTCTGCTTCCCTCTACATTCAGACTTCATAGCTCTTTCTTTGCATGTAAAAGACATTTTCTATCAGTAGCCCTTTGGAATTGTTTCAGGTGTTTTCACTGGTGAGAAGGGCTATGTCTATCAAAATCAGTCATCACAACTGTGGTTATTATTTTGTACAATATTCTCCTGTTTCTGCTCACTTCATACAGCATTAGTTCAAGTTGTACTGAATTCCATCTATTCATCATTTCTTATAGCACAATAGCATTCCATTACATTCATATGCCACCAACTTGCTCAGCCATTCCCCAATTGATGGTCATCCCCTCAATTTCCAGTTCTTCGCCACTACAAAAAAAATAGCTGCTATAAATATTTCCAAAAATGTCAACATCCAATTATTAAAGCACCTACTATACACAACACCCTTTGCAAAGTTCTGTGAATACAAAGAAAGTCATAAACAGTCCCTTGCACTCAAGATCTTATAATACAGTGGGGAAGATAACATTCATTCATTCAATAAAGTTTTATTAGCATCTATTGCATGTCAGACACTGTGCTAATAAATGTGTACAAGCAAGAAATATGTAGGCTATGTATATATGTGTATATATAGATACACATATATAGATACACATATATACACACATACATATATAAAACATACATATATGCACACACATATGTGTGAATGTATATGAAAAAAAGAAGAAAATTTCAGAAGGAAAAATTAACAATGTTTTCAGAAAAAAAAGTGGCAACGAGAACTGAGCATGTGATTCTAGATTAGGCTATTGTTTCTTTTATTGCATTCTAAATTCACATTACATTCTAATTCATAGAATGTAATTTTCAGTTTATTAAATCCAATCTTCTCCCACCATGCCACAAATAAATGAAATAAGTTTTTAAAAGCACCTAAGGAAGACTCTTCACCACTTTATAATATTAAGATTTTATTGTTATCTTTTAGTATTACACCACAGGCATTCACCTTTAACCCACCACCCCCATTTTCTTCCTTGTAACAAGGACAGGTCTTTATGTAAACCTAACTGACATGGAACTAAAACTGAACACCTCATTCCACAACCTTAGTGAGATCTCTTATCAATTCACCAAGAAGGAAATTACAGAATACCTCCATATTTTAGTGGAAAATGTTTTAAAATTATTCCCAAAGTTTACAAAAACCAATCATAAATATCATTTTGACATCTATATGGTAAAATAAAATAAAATGAAACAAAAAACCTTGACATAGCAAAATTTTAGAACTTACTTGCCTTTGGGTGTAGGACTCTTTCCATTGACAAATGAGAACTTTCCCTAAATGTCCACTATCAGATATACAACTAGGAAAAGAGAGGGGACAATAAACCATTGAATGATGACTAAGGTTTTACTTAGTAATTTCACTTTATTTTCAGACAAAAATAGCTTTCACTGAAAACACATTTAATATGCTATCAACATAGTGAATGTGCTTCACTGGAACTCTCAGACAAAATAAATATAAATGTGCAAATATGAATGATTTCACTTTTCCACACTCATTATTTACATTAAAAATAAACCTTATAGATTTCCTCACCAAATATAGTGAAAAAATAGAAAATATGCAATAATCAATTTCTAATATAAAACCCAATAGTGATATTAAATGTAGAAAACCCATTTTCCTCAAAAATCAGAATGATAATACTAATGAAGGGACCATTAGGTATCTATTCATCACATTTTCTTCTGTCATTTGTTATTCTGATATATTTAGTTTTAGTTCTTTGATGGTGTCGACAGGTAGATGATATTATTATCAGTGTGTGTGTGTGTGTGTGTGTGTGTGTATGCGTCCTTCATAAACATGAAGACCCTACCCTTACATCCTTTCACCTTGATTGAAGTTTAGATTAACAGATCAACAACCACTTATTGAGGTCCTATTATGCACCAGGCAGTGTTCTACTGAGATGAGAATTAAAAAATAGATTGAAACAATGTTTGTCCTCAAGTTCTTTTTTTCCATTATAATTCATGTTTTTCCATAAATACTACACAGAAGGCTCAACCAATGTACCAGTTCTTTGGTCTTCTAGAAATGCATACCAGTTATTTTGCACTAATCAATAAATTAATTACTAGACATCTTAATTTTTGCAAGGATTTTCAGCTACATTACATTTTTAGGAGGGGTACAACATTTTGCAACGCCTGCTTTTTCACTTGGCTTCTTTTGTTTTTCTAGTGTACTCCACACAGCAGTTTTTCAAATCTCCTTAATCCCCTCAAATTCCCAGTGTTTCAGAATGACAATCTTTCATTAGAGGAGCAACTGCTTTCTGTAGATTTCAAAACTGGGCTGATAAACCACAGCTTTCTCAAAGCACTGTTCTCTATGCCTTTTGTTTCTCTGTCTCTTATGTGACTTTCTGTCTCTGTCTCTCTGCTTTCTCAGAAAGAACTCTGTGTCTGTCTGTCTCTGTCTCTCTGTGTGCCCCTGTCTTTGCATTTCTGTCTCAATATCTCTCTCTTGCCTGCTCTGACTGTCATGTTTGTCATAGTGGGGGCAAATCAAGATATAGGGAGTCAATTAATTCCTCTTAGGAACAAGTCCCAGAACCTGAAGCTAGGAAGGAAATTACATGTGCTTGCTCAAAACTTCTGAGTACCAGTCAGTCACTACAATTCCTCAAAGTGAACTTTCCCATTTCTGAAGATGATAATGAAAGTGGATTGATATAATTCCTACAGAAACACATGGCAGAGTGAAATGTGCTTACATATGGCCTCAGGTGAGAGTTACAGAGAATAGATTTTCGCTGATGAAGAGATGGAAGCAGACATGGCACTGATAACTTCCCTTCGGAAGCACATGGCAAAAGCAAGTCTGTGCATGCCTATTTACTCAAATCTGAGTTCCCATATCTGACTGTGGAGTTATTATTCAAATAACATATTAGTGTCTTTCTTCACTACCAAATTTCTAGAGAAATGAGAATTTACTGTTGAATCCTGTTCCTGGGAGAAAGATGATCACTAATCTAGTCCAACATCTTTACTTAAAAATCAAAGCAATTGGTAATTACAGCAATGCAGTTTTGGTTAGAAAGAGGGTTACTTGTTCAGTAGTATAAGGATGGATGTGGGGATTGATTTATTCAACCTCATTACACTCTAATAAGGTGATAAGATGCTCGATCAATCTCACTAGTAGGCTACAGTTGCAGTCTACATGAACTGTTTTTGAAAGTCATTTTGTGAAGCCAAATGACACCAGAAAAAAAAATCTCTTCCAAAGGGCTGTAGGATTACATCCTGTATAAAAAACACTGCATTAGCTGACATTTAAAATATCTAGCCATCGTGAGAAAAAGGTGGTATTATTGAATATTCTTGAGCAGCATAAGTACAACTGAGTTGTAACAGGGAAGAGAAACAACAAGGTGGGTACATTACCCTCTTGGAATCTTGCGGTACAAGACTGAAGATATTGCCAAGAAAAAGCTTGATTTTTCTTCAACTTTCCCTGTTAGGGTCCAATGATCCTAAAACATCATAATGTAATCTGATTTTTATTACCTCAAATGTTATCAATAACTGAAATTGGCCTCTGGAGTTTCACCATGCAAACATTATTAATAAAAGATTCTCAGCCCCAATCTTAAATTAAAGGCAAGGGTTTAAATAGAGACAATATAAAGCACAAATTAGGAAGAGAATCCAATCTCTGCCAAAATGTAAGGATTTTTTTACTAAGCCATGACTGAACTATTGTCATGGAATTCATACATTTTTCCTTTAAAATAATCCCCCTAAAGTTGAGAGGAGAGAGCCATGAGGATTTTAGAAGCCATTATATTGCTGCTAGACTTGAAATAAGCTAATTATTGTAACAAAGAATTAAATTCAAAACAAACCAAATGTAACCTATACTTAGAAATTTTCTTCTAGTCTGTCCAGGTGAGAAAAATGACTAAAAAATGAGAGAGAAAATGCAACTCTTGAGGTCAGACATGAGGACTAGACCTGGTCTATCTGAGCCTAAATACTTTTAAATTCTGAGTTATGCTTAAAGTATATATATATATATATATATATATATATATATATATATATATATATATATATATATACACACACACACACACACACACATATATGTATATATACATATATATATATGTGTGTAGGTATGTATGTATATGTATATATGTATGTATATGTATGTATGTAAGCATATATGTGTATATACATATATGCATTTGCATACATACATACACATGAAATTAACAGTTAAGCATACTCTAAAACACAACCATATCTGATGTGGTATGTGAAGTTCTGCCTCTTTGATATCACTTGATAGTTGATAGTATTGCCATTGAGTTATAATTACAATGACGCCATTTCACTTCTGTGTCCATAGCTAACCCTGACCCCTAGCATAATGAACCTCAGAAGTCAATTCATTCAACGACAGACAATCACACTGGTCTTTTTGCCTGAGATAAAACATGTTGCTCTCAGTGCTTACTATTATTCAAATAATATATTAGTGATTTTCTTCACTACCTAAATTTGAAAGCATTGTTAATGCTCCCAACATGGTATAATAAAATATTTCTTTGAGGTTGTCACTACAAATTTTTAAATGTCTGTGGAAACAGGATTTAATGACACTACTTTTGAATGCTTTTTAGTATTTTCTATCATTCCATTTTCAAGCTGAGATGAGTGTATTAACAATTAATTCCTCTTCTGGGGGGAGGAGCCAAGATGGCAGAGTAGAAAGACTCACATATGCTAGCTCACAATCCACAGCCCAAAAATTTCCTGTAAAAAGAACTCCTCAGAAATTCTGGAGCAGTGGAAGCCATGCAGCAATGCAGTGAAGGAGATTTCTGTTCCAGAGAGCCTGAAAAACCCACCCAAAATGTCCATCACACACTGGAGAGCAGAGCCCAACCCTGCCCTGGCTGCATGGCCCCGAGAGGAGCAGATCCAAGCATGCTTCAGGGATGGAATCCCCGGTGACTGCGAAAGTCCCTTCACCCACAAGAGCTACAGGTCAGTGAGAGAGACTTCTGGGCTGGCCGAGAGGGGAGCGGGGTATCGCCGTGACTCGGGCCCCCTCGGGAGGCAGTGGCAGAGGCAACCATGGCCAGGAGTTCCCGGAGCAGACAGATCCATTACTGAAGATCTCTGCATAAACCCCCTGTGGGAACTGAGGCTGGAAGGCGGCCCTGTCCTCACCTGAGCTCCAGAACCTAACCTCACATTGAATAGCAGCCTTGCCCGCGGCTGAAAGCCCTGAGGCTGGGGAGCAGCATTTGAATCTCAGACCCCAAGCACTAGCTGGGTGGATCTAGGTTGGGGTGCAGACGAATCTCAGAAGTCAAGTAACTGGATGGGAAAATGCCCAGAAAAGGGAAAAAAAAAAATGAGACCATAGAAAGTTACTTTCTTGGTGAACAGCTGTTTCTTCCATTCCTTTCTGATGAGGAAGAACAATGCTTACCATCAGGGAAAGACATAGAAGCCAAGGCTTCTGCATCACAAACACCTGAAATAGATATCCAATGGGCTCAGGCCATGGAAGAGCTCAAAAAGGATTTTGAAAATCAAGACAGAGAGGTACAGGAAAAACTGGGAAGAGAAATGAGAGAGATGCAAGAAAAGCATGAAAAAATGGGTCAATACCTTGCTAAAGGAGACCCAAAAAAATGCTGAAGAAAATAACACCTTGAAAAATACGCTCACTCAATTGGCAAAAGAGGTTCAAAAAGCCAATGAGGAGAAGAATGCTTCTAAAACAGAATTAGCCAAATGGAAAAAGAGGTTCAAAAGCTCACTGAAGAAAATAGTTATCTCAAAATTAGAATGAAACAGATGGAGGCTAATGAGTTTCTGAGAAACCAAAAAATCATAAAAGAAAACCAAAAGAATGAAAAAATGGAAGAGAATGTAAAATATCTCATTGGAAAAACAACTGACCTGGAAAATAGATGCAGGAGAGACAATTTAAAAATTATGGGACTACCTGAAAGTCATGATTAAAAAAAAAGGGCTAGACATCATCTTTCATGAAATTATCAAGGAAAACTACCCTGATATTCTAGAACCAGAGGGCAAAATAAGTATTGAAGGAATCCATCAATCACTATCTGAAAGAGATCCAAAAAGAGAAACTCCTAGGAACATTGTGGCCAAATTCCAGAATTCCCAGGACAAGGAGAAAATATTGCAAACAGCTAGAAAGAAACAATTCCAGTACTGTGGAAATACAATCAGTATAACACAAGATCTAGCAGCTTCTACATTAAGGGATTGAAGGGCGTGCAATAGGATGTTCCAGAAGTCAAAGGAACTAGGACTCAAACCAAGAATCACCTAACCAGCAAAACTGAGTATAATACTTCAGGGGAAAAAAATGGTCTTTCAATGAAATAGAGGACTTTCAAGCATTCTTGATGAAAAGACCAGAGCTGAAAAGAAAACTTCACCTTCAAACACAAGAATGAGGAGAAGCATGAAAAAGCAAACAGCAAAGATAAGTCATAAGAGACTTACCAAAGGCGAACTGTTTACATTCCTACATGGAAAGACGATATTTGTAACTCTTGAAACTTTTCAGTATCTGGGTAGTTGGTGGGATTGCACACACACATAAACACACACACACACACATGCACACTCACATGTACATGCATGCATGTATACACACATATGCACACACACACAGAGACAGAGAGCGCAGAGTGAATTGGATAGGATGGGATCATACCTTAAAAGCAATTAAGGTAAATGGTGATAGAGAAATGTAGTGGGAGGAGAGAGGGTGAAATGGAATGGGGTAAATTATCTCTCTTTCAAGAAGCAAGCAGGAAACTTTTTAGTGGAGGGAAGAAGAGGAGAGCTGAAAAAAAAATGAAGTTTACTCTTATCACATTCGACTAAAGGAAGGAATAAAATGCACACTTATTTTGGTATGAAAACCTATCTTACAATACAGGAAAGTGGGGGAGAAGGGGATAAGCAGGTTGGGGAGGATGATGGAAGGGAGAGCAATGGGAGGAGGGAGAAATTTGAAGCCAACAATAGGGGAGGGACAGTATCAAAAGACAGAATAGAAACATAGGGGGGCAGGATAGGATGGAGGGAAATTTAGTTAGTCTTACACAACACGATTATTATGGAAGCCATTTGCAAAACTACACAGATAGGGCCTATATTGAATTGCCTGCCTTCCCAAAGGGAATGGGTGGGGAGGGAGGGATGGGGAGAATTTGGAATTCAAAGTTTTAGGAACAACTGTTGAGGATTGTTCTTGCTACTAGGAAATAAGAAATACAGTTAATGGGGAATAGAAAGTCACCTGGCCCTACAGGACAAAAGAGAAGATGGGGACAAGAGAAGGGAGGGAGCATAAAAGAGAGGGCAGATTGGTTATAGGGGAAATTAGAATGATAGGTGTATTGGGGTGGGGGAGAGGGAACAGATGGGGAGAGAATTTGGAATACAAAATTTTGTGAAAATAAATGTAAAAAGTTAAATAAATAAATTTATATTATATTGAATAATATAAAAAAAAAATCTCCTCTTCCTCCCCATCAATGAGTCAACATACCCACCTTTAATTTCTCTCAATCACTGCATTAAGTGTTTTCTATGAACTAGGTATACATTGCTTGACTGACTGCACATGCTGTCTCAGAATGGATCTTCTACATTCTCTGAATATAACTGACAACTGTAAACCATATGTATGATCTAAGCTTTTGTTTTCATTTGATAGCATTGACTAAAGATGTAACACAGGGAGGATGGAGGGATGTCTCAGAAGAAAATTCCTCTAATGATTTCCTATACTTTTCCCAGGCCAAAGGTTCTCAGTAGGCATTTGGTTTTTTAATGAAGAAGGCAGTTGTGTTTTGTTATTTGTGTAGTCCTGCAGAAACTTGCAGATGCCTTACTGTTGGCCTCATGAATTAGCCTAACTTGAAAACCTGTTTGACTCAAGAGAATAAAAAAAGGGGGGTGGGGTGGAGTCAAGATGGTGGAGTAGAAAGACCCACGTACGCTAGCTCCGAACCCACAGCCCATGGATTTAATGTAAGAAAAGCTCCCCACAACTTCTGTATCACTGCAGGGTGTGCAGAAACACAGTGGAAGATATTTCTGTAACAGAGAGCCCTGGAGAGCCATCCCCAGGGTTCATCGTGCCCTGGAAAGCGGAGTCCACCCCTGCGCTGCCCTGGTCACGGCCCCAGAGGAGCAGATCCAAGCAGGCTTCAGGGACGGAATCTGCGGCAGCCAGGAAAGTCCCTCCGAGCACAGACGCTACAGGTCAGTGAGAGAGACAACTGGGCTGGCCGAGAGGGGAGTGGGGTGTCTCCGTGACTCGGGTCACCTCAGGAAGTAGCGGTGGAGGCAGAGGAAGGGGCAGGAAGCGTCAGAGGCAGAAGCAGCAGCGGCGGCCTCCCGGGACTCCCCAAGCAGGCAGGATCTTTGTTACTGAAGGTCTCTGCATAAACCACCTGAAGGAGCTGAGACTGGGAGGTGGTTCTGTCCCCATCACTCCATTACTGAAGGTCTCTGCATAAAGCCCCTGAGGGAACTGAGCCTGGGAGGTGGCCCTGCCCCAACCCCAGCACCAGAACTTAAGCTCACATTGAATAGCAGCCACGCCTGCCGCGGAAAGCCCATTTCAATCTCAGACCCCAAGCACTAGCTGGGCGGATCTAGGCAGGGGTGGACAGGAATCTCAGAAGTCAAGTAACTGGCTGGGAAAATGGCCAGAAAGGGGAAGAAAAAGAAGACTCTAGAGAGATTCTTTGAGCAGGTGCAAATGTTCCCGCCTTTCAATTCTGATGAGGAGGAAATATTTTTGCCATCAGGGAAAGACGTGGAGGGCAGGGCCTCTGTATCCCAGACATCCCAGGGGGATGTCAGGTGGGCTCAGGCCTTGGAAGAGCTCAAAAAGGATTTTGAAAAACAAGTGAGACAGGTGGAGGAAAAACTGGGAAGAGAAATGAGAGAGATGCAAGAAAAGTATGAACAACGGGTCAATACCTTGGTAAAGGAGACCCAAAAAAATGCTGAAGAAAATAACACCTTGAAGAATAGGCTCACTCAATTGGCAAAAGAGGTTCAAAAAGCCAATGAGGAGAAGAATGCTTTCAAAAGCAGAATTAGCCAGATGGAAAAAGAGGTTCAAAAGCTCACTGAAGAGAATAGTTCTTTCAAAATTAGAATGGAACAGATGGAGTCTAATGACTTTCTGAGAAACCAACAAATCATAAAACAAAACCAAAAGAATGAAAAAATGGAAGAGAATATGAAAAATCTCATGGGAAAAACAACTGACCTAGAAAATAGATCCAGGAGCGACAATTTAAAAATTATGGGACTACCAGAAAGCCATGATCAAAAAAAGAGCCTAGACTTCATCTTCCATGAAATTATCGAGGAAAACTGCTTTGACATTCTACAACCAGAGAGCAAAATAAGTACTGAAAGAATCCATTTATCACCGCCTAAAAGAGATCCAAAAAGAGAAACTCCTAGGAACATTGTGGCCAAATTCCAGAACTCCCAGGACAAGGAGAAAATCTTGCAAGCAGCTAGAAAGAAACAATTCCAGTATTGTGGAAATAAAATCAGGATAACAGAAGATCTAGCAGCATCTACATTAAGGGATTGAAGGGCACGGAATAGGATATTCCAGAAGTCAAAGGAACTAGGACTCAAACCAAGAATCACCTACCCAGCAAAACTGAGTATAATACTTCAGGGGAAAATATGGTCTTTCAATGAAATAGAGGACTTTCAAGCATTCTTGATGAAAAGACCAGAGCTGAAAAGAAAATTTGACTTTCAAACACAAGAATGAGAAGAAGCATGAGAAAGTAAACAGCAAAGAGAAGTCAGAAGGGACTTACCAAAAGTGAACTGTTTACATTCCTACATGGAAAGACAATATTTGTAACTCTTAAAACTTTTCAGTATCTGGGAAGTTGGTGGGATCTCACACACACACATGCACACACACGTACACACATGCATGCACATACACATACACACATTCATGCACATACAGAGACAGAGAGCACAGAGTGAATTAAATAGGATGGGACCATATCTTAAAAGAAATTAAGGTAGATGGTGAGAGAGAAAGGTAGGGGGACGAAAGAGGGTGAAATGGAATGGGGTAAATTATATCTCATTCAAGAGGCAAGCAGGAGACTTTTTAGTGGAGGGACAAAGAGGAGAGCT
Organism: Bettongia penicillata ogilbyi; assembly: GCA_023548195.1. Classification (NCBI taxonomy): domain Eukaryota; kingdom Metazoa; phylum Chordata; class Mammalia; order Diprotodontia; family Potoroidae; genus Bettongia; species Bettongia penicillata. The sequence goes on from JAJHZJ010000008.1 coordinate 9,106,731, forward strand.
GAGAAAAAAAAAAAAAACAAGAAGTTTACCCTCATCACATTTGACTAAAGGAGGGAATAAAATGCACACTCATTTTTGTATGAAAACCTATCTTACAGTACAGGAAAATGGGGGAGAAGGAGACAAGCAAGGGGGGGATGATGGAAGGGAGGGCAATGGGAGGAGGGAGCAATTTGAAGTTAACACTCGGGGAGGGACAGGATCAAAAGACAGAATAGAAACAATGGGGGGCAGGATAGGATGGAGAGTAATTCAGTTAGTCTTACGCAGCACGACTATTATGGAAGTCATTTGCAAAACTACACAGATATGGCCTATATTGAATTGCCTGCCTTCCCAAGGGGAATGGGTGGGGAGGGAGGGATGGGGAGAATTTGGAACTCAAAGTTTTAGGAACAACTGTTGAGGATTGTTCTTGCTACTAGGAAATAAGAAATACAAATAATGGGGAATAGAAAGTCATCTGGCCCTACAGGACAAAAGAGAAGATGGGGACAAGAGAAGGGAGGGATGTTAGAAGAGAGGGCAGATTGGAGATAGGGAAAATTAGATTGCTCGGGGTATTGGGGTGGGGTGAGGGGATAAAAAGGGAGAAAATTTGGAACCCAAAATTTTGTGAAAATGAATGTAAAAGTTAAATAAATACATTTTAAAAAAAGAGAGAGAAAATAAAAAAAGACAGAATCCAGTTAGATGATATTTTCCTTATGCCATTTTCAAAAACATCATATAATACATATATATATTTATGTATTTTTTCTTCTTTTCTCTTCTTTATTTCCATATGCATAGGGATGCAGTTAGGATATTACTTAAATAATGTCATTACTCCTGCTTCTTCTTTCCACAACAAATGCATTAAATACTAAGAATTTCTAAAATTTATGAAGAAACCATTACGATTATCTTGTATATCTTCCAGGCAGTGAACTGTCTGTGGTTTCCAGGAGCTGAATGGATGCTTCTAGCAATCTAGAAATTGATTTCTACACAGGAGCAAAAATAAAATAAAACAAAACTCAGGTCTTCTCCTATGTCATTAAGGTGATGGGAGCTGCAGTGTTAGGAGGCGTCCTCATCTCACTTAAAAAAACAAGCGGCTATTGAATCTAAAGGCAAATAATTTATTCGTTTTCCTGTTCTTAAAAAAATCATATACATTGGTCAATTTACATTCACAGTGTACTACAGCTGATGTAACAAGATCAACTATTTTCAGTTAGAATGGACCTAAGGGTCTTCTGGTCAACTCATTTTACTGATTAGCAGCTATTAGTCAGAGAAGTTGAGTGACTTGTCAAAATCACATGCAAACTTCACTGAAGATTTAGGATTTGAACCAAGGTCACCTGGCACATTTCTGCTACTCTATATTGCCTAAGATCTCCTTAAACCATGCTCATTATTCTTTCCATTATATCAATCTATGTCTTTACCCCCCCCGTCCTCTCCCTACCTTACTCATATTGCTAATATCATCCCCTTTGTCATCATCATCATCATCATCATCATCATCATCATCATCATTTCAATATTAATAGTAGCTAATACTTTAAGATTTTAAGGTGTTGTGAAGTTCTTCACCTATACAGTCTCACTTCATTCTCAGAAAAAAGCCTAGTGAGGTGAGTGCTGCTACTGTTCTCAGTTTTATAGATAAAGAAACCAAAGCTGAGATTATATGCTTTTCTTAAGGTTGTGTACTTAATCAGAATCTGATACAAGATTCAAACTTCATTACTCTTCATTTTAAATCCAGCCTTCTATCATCTATGTCATCTATATATGAACAGTTCAGTGGCAATTGTCACATACCAACTTACTCACACCCCACACTACATTATCAGGGACATGCAAAACGTCAATGGATTCAATAAGCAAGCAGAAACATTAGATACAGACTTTTTAACAAGGATTCTGTTTATATGTATTTGGGATGATTCTAAACCTGCTTTTATGTTTCAGAATGTTCACCCCTTTCATTTTTGATATTGGTAATTTGATTTTCTTCTTTCTTTTCTTTTAATCAAAGTGACCAAAAGTTTATCAATTTTATTAATTTTTCCCTGAAACCAACTATTAATTTTATTTATTAATTCAATAGTTTTCTTAATTTCAATTTTATTAATCTCTCCCTTGGTTTTCAGTATTTTTAATTTGGTATTTACTTGGGGATTTTCAATTTTTTTCTTTTTCTAGGTTTTTCATTGTCATTGATCTCCTCTTTCTCTCTTTCGTTTATGTAGGCATTCAAAGATATAAAACTTACCATAAGAACTGCTTTTGCAGTATCCCATAAGATTTGGTAGGTTGTCTCATTATTGTCACTCCCTTGAATGAAGTTTTTGATTGTTTCTATGATTTGTGGTTTAACCCATTCCATCTTTATGGTTAGATTATAGAGTTTCCAATTGATTTTGGTTTATCTTTCCATTGCCTTTTATTACATATAATTTTTATTGCATTATGGTCTGAGAAGGATGCATTGCCTATCTCTGCCTTTCTGCACTGGATTGTGAGGTTTTTATGTCCTAGTCTATGGTCAGTTTTTTGTATATGTGCCATGTACTGCTGAGAAAAAGGTATATTCCTTTCTATTCCCATTCAGTTTTCTCCAGAGATCTATCATATTTGCCTTATCCAGAGTTTCATTTACCTCATTAACCTCTTTCTTGTTTATTTTGAGGTTAGATTTATCAAGGTCAGAGAGGGTGAGATTGAGATCCCCTACTAGTATAGCTTTGCTGTCTATTTCTTTCTTCAACTCCCCCAATCTCTCCTCTAAGAATGTGGATGCTATACTACTTGGAGCATACATGTTTAGTAATGATATTACTTCATGGTCTATGTTGCCTTTTATCGAGATAAAGTTTCCTTCCTTATCTCTTTTGATCAGATTTATTTCTGCTGTTGTTTGTCCGAGATTAGGATCACTAGTCTTGCTTTTCTTCCTTTTTTTTTTTAATATAAATTTATTTATTTAACTTTTTACATTCATTTTCACAAAATTTTGGGTTCCAAATTTTCTCGCCATTTGTCCCCTCCCCCCACTCCAATACACCAGCATTCTAGCTTCCCCTATCACCAATCTCCCCTCTTTCTATCGTCCCTCCCTTCCCTTGTCCCCATCTTCTCTTCTGTCCTGTAGGGCCAGATAACTTTCTATTCCACATTACCTGGATTTCTTATTTCCTAATAGCAAGAACAATCCTCAACAGTTGTTCCTAAAACTTTGAGTTCCAACTTCTTCCGATCCCTCCCTCCCCACCCATTCCCTTTGGGAAGGCAGGCAATTCAATATAGGCCATATCTGTGTAGTTTTGCAAATAATTTCAACAATAGTCGTTATGTAAGACTAACTATATTTCTCTCCATCCTATCCTGCCCCCCATTGCTTCTATTCTGTCTTTTGATACTGTCCCTCCCCGAGTGTTGGCTTCAAATTGCTCCCTCCTCCCATTGCCCTCCCTTCCATCATCCACCCCACTCCGCTTATCCCCTTCTCCCCCACTTTCCTGTATTGTAAGATAGATTTTCATACCAAAATGAGTGTGCATTTTATTCCTTTCTTTAGTCTAATGTGATAAAAAAAAAACAAAATCAAAACTTCATGTTTTTCTCTCAGCTCTCCTCTTTTTCCCTCCTCTGAAAATTCTCCTGCCTGCCTCTTCTATGAAAGATAATTTGCCTCATTCCATTTCTCCCTCTCTCCTCCCAATATATTTCTCTCTCACTGCGTCTTTTTTAAAGATATGATGTCATCCTATTCAATTCACTCTGTGCTCTCTCTCTCTGTGTGCGTGCATGTGTGTACGTGCACACGTGTGCATGTATGCATCCGTGTGTGTGTGTGTAATCCCACCAACTACCCAGATACTGAAAAGTTTTAAGAGTTACAAATATTATCTTTCCATGTTAGAATGTAACCAGTTCAACTTTGGTAAGTCCCTCATCAAGAATGCTTGAAACTCCTCTATTTCATTGAAAAAACCAGTTTTTCCCCTGAAGTTTTATATTTGCTTTTTCTGGGTAGGTGATTCTTGGTTTTAGTCCTAGTTCCTTTGACTTCTGGAATATCCTATTCCACACCCTGCAGTCCCTTAATGTAGAAGCTGCTAGATCTTGTGTTATACTGATTGTATTTCCACAATACTGGAATTGTATCTTTCTAGCTGCTTGGAATATTTTCTCCTTGACCTGGGAATTCTGGAATTTGGCCACAACATTCCTTGGAGTTTCTCTTTTTGGATCTCTTTCAGGAAGTGATTGTTGGATTCCTTGAATACTTATTTTGCCCTCTGGTTCTAGAATATCAGACAGTTTTCCTTGGTAATTTCATGAAAGATGATGTCTAGGCTCTTTTTTTGGTCATGGCTTTCAGGTAGTCCCATAATTTTTAAATTGTCTCTCCTGCATCTATTTTCCAGGTCAGTTGTTTTTCCCATGAGATATTTCACATTCTCTTCCATTTTTTCATTCTTTTGGTTTTGTTTTATGATTTCTTGGTTTCTCAGAAAGTCATTAGCCTCCATCTGTTTCATTCTAATTTTGAGGGAACTATTTTCTTCAGTGAGTTATTGAACCTCTTTTTCCATTTGGCTAATTCTGCTTTTGAAAGCACTCTTCTCCTCATTGGCTTTTTGAACCTCTTTTGCCAATTTAGTTAGCCTATTTTTCAAGGTGTTATTTTCTTCAGCATTTTTTGGGTGTCCTTTACCAAGGTATTGACCTGTTTTTCATGCTTTTCTTGCCTCTCTCTCATTTCTCTTCCCAGTTTTTCCTCCTCCTCTCTGTCTTGATTTTCAAAATCCTTTTTGAGCTCTTCCATGGCCTGAGCCCATTGGATATCTATTTCAAGTGTTTGGGATACAGAGGCCTTGGCTTCTATGTCTTTCCCTGATGGTAAGCATTGTTCTTCCTCATCAGAAAGAAAAGGTGGAAACATCTGTTCACCAAGAAAGTAACCTTCTATGTTCTTATTTTTTTCCCTTTTCTGGGCATTTTCCAAGCAAGTTTCTTGACTTTTGAGATTCCTCTCCACCCCTGCCTCACTAGTGCTTGGGGTCTGAGATTCAGATGCTGCTTCCCAGCCTCAGGCCTTTCAGCAGTGGGCGGGGCTGTTGTTCAGTATGAGATCAAGTTCAGGTTCTCAGGTGGGGGCAGGGCCACTCCTCAGGCTCTGTTCCCTCAGGGTGTTTATGCAGAGACATTCAACAGTGGATCCGAGGTCCTGCCTTCTTTGGGAGCCCAGGTCTGCTGCTGCCTCCTTAGGGGGCCTGAGTTATGGAGACACCCTGCTCCCCTCTTGGCCAGCCCAGAAGTCTCTCTTACTGACCTGTAATGACTATGGGTTGAGGGACCTTCACGGCCACCAGATATTCTGTCCCTGAAGCATGCTTGGATCTGCTCCTCTTAGTGCTGCATGGCCAAGGCAGGGATGGGCTCTGCTCTGGGTCTGGTGCGTGATGGACCTTTGGTGCTGGTTTTTAAGCTCTCTGAAACAGAAAACTCCTCCACTCCATTGTTGTGCGGCTTCCCCTGCTCCAGAATTTGTTGGGAATTCCTCTTTACAGGGAATTTATGGGCTGTGGATTTGGAGCTAGCATATGTAAATCTTTCTATTCCTGCTTTTCTTGCTTCAGCTGAAGCACAATGTATTCTCCTCCAACCTTTGACCCTTACCCAGTGTGTATTCCCCTGTTTCAAACGTGTTTCTTGTAAACAACATATTGTTGTATTATGACTTTTAATCCATTATACTGTCTCTCCGTTTTATAGGAGAGTTCATTCCATTCACATTCACAGTTATGATTACAATATTTTGATTTCCCTCCATCCTCTTTCTTACAATTTGTGCTTTTAGTTCTCCCATCTACCTTCATCTCCTCAATAGTTTTCACTTTTCACCACCGTGTCCTGCAGACTTCCCTTCCTTCTTTTAGCTCCCCTCACTTTTACCCCCCTTTACACTTCCTGCTTCTTGCCTTCCCTTTGGTTTCCCCTGCCCTTTCTTCCCCCTTCCCCTCCTACTGCCTATAGAACTAGTTAGAATTATTTATTTAAGTTTATTGTTCCCTCCTTGAAACAAATCAGATGAGAGTACCTTTCAAAACAATGCTCATCTCTCTCCCCTCCTTCCCTGTACTATAATTTTGTACTTCTTCCTGTGAAGCAATTTACCATTTTCCACTTCCTCCTTTTCACACCTCCTGTTACAATTCCTTTGCATGCTTAAATCATATTTTTATCATCATATAATTTACTTTATACTGTTCCCTCTATGTATATCCTTTTTATATTTCATAATAGATGTACAATTTTCAAGATTAACAGGTATCATCTTCCTTTATAAGGATTTAAAAAGTTTACCCAAACTGAGTAATGAATTTTTTTTTGGTTTTTGTTCCCCCCATTTACCTTTTTATGCCTATCTTGAGACTGGTGTTTTAAGATTGAAATTTCTATTAAGTTCTGGCGTTTTTGTCAAGAAGGTCTGGAAATTCCTTACTTCATTGAATGACCATCTCTTTGCCTGAAATGTTATATTGACTGCTGGGGAGTTGATCCTTGGTTGTAGTCCCAGCTCCTTTGCCTTACTGAATATTGGATTCCAATTCCTTGTATCTTTTAATGTAAAAGTTGCAAGGTCCTATGTGGTCTTCACTGTAGCTCCTCAATATTTGAATGGTCTCTTTCTGGCTATGTGTATTATTTTATCCTTCACTTGATGGTTCTGGAATTTGACAACGATATTTCTTGGGTTTTTGATTTTGGGATCCCTTTTGGGAGGTGAATGGTGGATTCTTTAGATGACTATTTTCCACTCTTTATTTAGTACTTCTGGGCAGTTTTCCTTGTTGATTTCCTGGAACATATTGTCCAGACATTTTTGTTCATTGTGGTTTTCTGGCAGGGCAATAATTCCTAAATTTTGTCTCCTGGATCTATTTTCCAGGTCAGTTGTTTTTCCAGTTAGATATTTTACATTTTCTTCTATCTTTTCATACATTAGATTTTGTTTGACTGATTCTTGTTGTCTCATAGAGTCATTAGTTTCTACTTGTTCGATTCTTATTTTTATGAGATTGTTTTCTTCAGTTATCTTTTGCATCTCCTTTTTCATCTGTCCAATTGTTTCTTTAAGGAGTTATTTTCTCCAGTTCATTTTTGTACGTTCTTTTCCATTTGTCCAATTTTCTCAGTTAGGTTTTGTGTTTCCTTTTCCACTTGTCCAGTTTTCCCAGTTAGGTTTTGTGCTTCCTTTTCCATTTGTTCAGTTTTTCTTTTTAAAGAGATGTTCTCATCAATGAATTCTTTTTTCATACTTCTAAAATCATTGGCCAGTTTTTCTTCTATTTCCTTCTTTAACTATTCCAGGAGAGCTGTTTCTACATGTGAGCAGTTCATAGTCCCTTCTGAAGTTTCAGATGGAAGTACAGTATCACTAATGACATCTTTGGTATTTGTGTTTTGGTCTTTGTCCCCATAGAAAGATTCTACATCATTTTTTTTGCCCTTGCTTTGCTTTTTGTTGCTCATGATGGTTATTGTGTTTTGTGGCTTCTTCTAGTTAGAAGCTGCAGAACTTGATGTTTAGCTAACTGGTGTAAAAAAGCTAAGAGCAGGTGTCTTTTTTATCTTTTTCTTCTGTGTTTTCTTCATCAGCCCTGGCGTCAGCTTGTTGAGAGTGGGGGAGGGGTGGTCTGGTCATGGAAGATCTCAGGTAGACTGAGGCAAAGGCAAGCTCATTGCATGGTGATCCCAACTGCCCTATTCTCTTCCAGTTTCCCCTAGAGTACTGAGGCACGCCTAGATCTTAGTGTGAGTTTCCACCTCTCCTTGGTCTCCTCTCCTAGCACTGAGGCTTGCCTGTGTCCTAGTGTGAGTTTCTACCACCCTAGGACTCCTCTCTCTCTGCTTTAGGTTATCCTCTGCTACAGTAGGAGGAATCCCCCTTAGCTATTTTCCTATCCTCAGGTGTTGTGAGACTTTTTGCCTGCTCTCCTGTTCCCACTGATCCAAGATTTTTCTGGGGAAATATTTTTTGAGGGCGTCAAGCGGGGAAGGAGAGAGCATTTACTGATCACTCCACCTTCCTGACTTACAGACGTTTAATCTGTGGGCTGAAAGTCTCAGGAACTGCTTTGGCTGATACCTGTGACTCAGCGACTGTCACATGGCTCTGTTGGCCTCTTACCCTAGGCTGCCCATCCCTCAGGTCTCCCCAGGGCCTTCTTGCTCTGCTACACTGAATGTGCTGTGATGTGCCCTGTGGGCTCACTCCCATGGATCCAGTCCTTCCAATTGACCTGCCAGTCTGTCCTCAGCTGTGAGTCAGCCACAGTCTTTCTCCTTTGGGTTCTGCACCTCCAAAATTTGGTCAGATTTTCTTTTAGAGGTATCTGAAATAGTTTGTCTAAGAGCTTAGGTGAGGTGTTGCTCTCATTCCATTATCTTGGCCCCTTGGATGAGTAAAAATATTCTAATGACATGTAAGGCAGTGAGCTCTGAAAGCCATCAGTATGGATGATGATTTTGTCTTTTGGGTGCAGAATGGGCTTGGGATTTGTTAGACCATTAATAATTATATGCTCTCTTTTTGCATCACCTACATTTCCAAATATATTCCTTGCTTTTTCCATTCCTAGAGATCCATCTTTTAAAAATAGAGAATTTAGAAGAAAAAATCATTTAATGGATCAACAAATCCACAATGTCTGACATTATATGTTTGTTGAAAACCCATAGTTATTCACCTCTGCACAAAAGCAATGAGGTTGTATTCATATATCTCTGTTGAGGCTGAGACCAATCAGTATAACATTATTTCATTTAGACTTGATTTTTTCTTTTTGTCTATTATGTAGTTACAGACATTATGTATTTTTTTCTTGGTTTGTTCATTCCCTTTTTGTACCTTTTTCTTACCTTTTTTTTCCTCTGTGTTTTTCTCTATTATATTTTATAGTGCATTTGTCTTCCTGTATAATGATATAACAATGTATGTAGCCACTCTTCAGTACTGGAATTTAGAGGAAGAATATTTTTGGTCCTTCAGTAGTATAACAATATTTTAGGTACACATTTAAAATTATAAAAAAGATAGTACTTACACATGGCAGCATGTTATTATTTGTTTAACTGTAGTTTCTACTTCACTTTTGAAGAGGATCACTGACGTCATGGGTGATGTCTTGATTTGTACAAAGTTGTCAGCCTATCTCTTCAAGAGTAATCAAAGCCCAGTGGAAGGACAAAAATCAATATCACTGGTGATGTCCTGGGATACAGTGGATGGCCTCAGCATATCCAGTGCCTAACCAAATTCTCAGCATGCTACAATGCCTACCTCAGCTACCTTAATGGTCAATGAACAAATTGCTCTCTTCATGTCATTCTGCCAGAAGAAACCTCCATGTGCTTGGCGTAGATATCCCACCTAACTCATGATTTATCCTCAATTTGGTTTAGTCAAGGTTCTGCCAAGATAGTTTCATCATGGTATGGCCATTATGCATGTTATAGATTCTTGGAGTCACAAGCTACACTTAATGTGCATTAAGTAGACACCAACTGTGAATGTGGATGAGCTGTCCTGGAAAGGGCCCAGAAGTCTTCATATAAGAGGTGCCAATCCTCCAGGTTTCTTCTCAGAACAATAATTATCAATACTTTAAATAAAGTGCACTGGGTAAGGGATGTAATAACTTATGGAGAAATAAAAAGGCAGTGAAGGAAGAAAGGGAAGAAACATTTACATAGTACTTATTATGTGATAGGCAGTGTGTCTAGCACTTTTACAAACAGACAATTTGATCATCACAGCAACACTATGAGGTAGGTACAACTATTCCCATTTAAGAATTGAGGAAATAGAGATAAGATAACATTTTTTTCCTACTCAAATTCAAGGAACCCCCAAAATTTTGCATCAACCTTTTGGAACTCTGTCTACTTAAAGTTAGGAATTCTTGCATTAAGACAATTAGTTTCAGAGTAGATATTGATTAGATGAATGTGTTTCCTCATTAAGAGCTTCTTGTAGTCTAGATTTAGTAAATCACAGATCTGATCTATGCTTTCCTAAACAAATAAATAAATTTGAATGTAAAAAAAATCTGGGAATGAATAAATAAATTAATGTTAAAATAAACTAATAAATAGAAGCTAAAATAGGGATCCCCAGGACTTTTCTAATTCAGTTGGTTGCACTCCAGGAAAGTTCCACTAGGCTATTCCCTGGTGGACTTCTAAAATCCCACTCCCATCACACCACACCCCACCATCATCTTCTGTTCTAGTGGCAAAAAATAGTTAGGCGTCAGAGAAGTAAGCAGTGTTATTGAGGCTCATGCTAACTGAGAAAGCCATAAAGTCATTTGTACATGTATACTCATTATGAAATTTAAATTCAAAGCCCTAATAACCCTAAATGTTACCTATTAGGAGCCTTAGAGAGTTGACTTCTTTATAGTTCCCAGGACTTGATTGTGTAAATCTAACATTCCCCAGGTTTAAAATTATTTCTACCTAGAAACTGAAATGCTAAATCTAAAAATCTCATTTAAAACTAAAGCTTTCTCCTTTATAGCTAACCTGGTTCACTCTTTCTGACAGACCACTTTTGCATTTTGGTTTAGCACTTTACTGAAAAATGCCTTGGGATATTTTTGCATGAAAGGGGCAATAGAAGTTTATTTTCTATCGTACTCGGAGAGAATGAATTCGCTCCAGATTGCAGGTACAATCAATAAGATGAATGAGTTTCTTGAACTCAGTTAGAATCTTGTCTATAACAGTCCCATTACTAGGGTACTATGTCGCATGGCAACTTTTCATCAGGGGAGACTGGAACTGAATAAGCACATAGCAAATGAAGCCACTTGCCTTAACACTTTATGCAACACTTGATGCTTTTAGATGGCAGTGATTGAGTAAGGGCCATGCTGGAGGCCTTCATTTAGAGCCCTTTCTTGGGAAGAAGAGTTTTTACATTGTATTTTAAAAAATGCTACCTGAGGATAACTAGGAGACATAGGTTGGAAAATGGCAAATTTGATAGAGAAAACTCAAAAATGGGGCCTTGACAAGGTGTGTAAAGTGGAAAAATTGAGGGCATTTAATGGTTAATTCAATCTCACTCATTAGAATTTTATATTTTCAAATTCTACATCTCCCTATCTTTCACTGGGTAGAAGTATAGGGGCTATATACTCAAAGCTCATTCACACTTTGATCTGCATGGTGGCTTTGGTCAATTATTTCCAGCCAGGTCTGGTTTGCCTCTACTTAGGAATGCTGCTTCCAATGAGTCACTATTAATGCCAGACGTAATGAGGACACCCAATCAGTTTAGCCACATCAAGAGAACCACTAGCCTCTGCCTCCTTGGAAGCATGGATTACAGACAGGTTTACAGCTAGATTATCTGAATATTTTAAGAGATATTGGTTTTATTGTGTCTCCATTTACTTTGTATTTATATTCATTGCTGAAATGATTATTCATGGAATCAGGCAGTATAGGTTCACAAAGGAGAAAAAAGTTCAGGGTAATATCTTATGCAGGTTCAGAATAAAGGAACTGATTAAACTTGCTTTACTAAGGATACATTTAATGATCATCCTCCCTCGGTGAATCACTAGGATTAAGACAAAGACACTTAAGTATCACTGGTAATAATAATTTTGAAAGTATTTAACTGTTTCCATAAATTGTAAACCTTTAGAAGGTAGCTGGAATGAATATATTCATTCATTCAACAAGCATAAAATTAATTTGTGATCTTTTCTTTTAGAAACATCTTTATTTCTATGTCCTTACATTTCCTACTGATGTCAAATTATATTTTAGAGAAAAAAAATAGTTGACTGAATCAATTGATATACCCTGGAGGGTTCAACTCTCTCATCTTCTCCATTTCCCTGATGTGTGACTGCCTCAAATAGCCCACTCACTGTCAGGTAGAATTCATTCATCCTTCACTTCATGTCTCTCTTTTTCGCCATCTTCTAGACAGCCTTCCCAAGCAACCTTGCCACATTTTGTATCTTCTGCATCCTGATCTCTCTCCATTCAGTTCTGGAAATATGATTGAATTTGATTTGTAATCACTCTCATCACATTTGTAATCACAAATTTGATTTGTAATAGCAGTGTTTTAATCTACTCTTCTATGACTGCTCCCACCCCCCATTCTTATCCCTTTCAAGATAAAAGTGCCCCTCACTCTACGTAACTCCATTTTTTATATTGACTCTATTATAATGAAAGCTCCTTTAGGTGAATAACTTCACTTTGGTGTTTGTTAACTGAGATCTGTAAAAAAATGCTTGGAAAATATAAGGTCTTGATAAATGCTTATTTAAACTCATTCATCATTCATTCATCTGTTAATTGGGAGTGACATTAATTACACTAATGACAGGGTGAGGTTATGAGAAAAGAAAGTACATAGGTAAGCCTCAAAGTAACATGAATGTGAAAAAGTTTGAAGATAATTGTTTTCAGAAGGTATTAAATGTATAAATCAGTGTAATCTTAGGTATACAGTATGGGCATTAGTTACTTTCTATTTTTGCTGGGAAGGACAAGATGGTTTTAATATAATGTCAGTTAATCAGCTTAATCATTTAATGTTAATCAAATTCAATTGAACATGGAGTAACCAAAGGTCTACTCTGTCTGGCATCAAGCAGGGAAAAGGAAGAAATATGAGATACAAAAAAAACATGTTAATTGATGTCTGTAACATAGTTACTCATAGAACATGGTCTTGTTATACCCTATTCACTTACTATGAACACCTATGATTTGAGTCCATTATCCTATTTTTTTCTAGCATCATCCATATGAAGTAGGAAGGTTAGGTATGTGATCTTCATTTTAGAAATGAGGAAATAAAGGCCTATAGAACCTAAATGACTTACTAAAGGAAAGTCAGTCCATGAAATAACTGGAACTAGATCAAAAGTGTCTGCTCCAATTTAAAAGGAAAATTATTTGAAATAAATCCGATGAGAGTGAGCTTCAAATGTGGTCTGCTACTTCCATCATTCTCCCCTCAACTGTAAAAGCTCTTCCTGTGGGTTTTTATTTTTATGAGACAGTTTTTCTACTATATCTTTTCCCTGCCCCTTTCCCCAGTGCACCTTTTTATTGTTCTTTCAATTTTTTGGAGATCATCCCAATAAAATCAACTCCTACCGATACCTTCTGTCTATGTAAACTTCTAAGTGTCCTAATAATGATAATGTTCTTAGGAGTTACAGGTATCATCTTCCCAAACAGAAATGCAAACAGCTAAACCTTATTGAGTCTCTGTCATGTTTACTTTGTTTTAATGCTCCTCTTGAATCTTATGTTTGATTGTCAATTTTTCTATTCAACTCTGGTCTTTTTATTATGAATGCTTAAAAGTCCTCTGCTTCATTAAATATTATTTTTTTCCCTGAAGGATTATACTCATTTTTGCTGTGATTCTTTGGTTATAATCATGGATCCTTAGAATGGAAACTGGTAAAGCTTGTGTGAATGTGTCTCTGGTTCCATAATATTTAGATTATTTCTATTTGTCTGCTTACATTATCTTCTCAGTTACTTGGGAGTTCTAGAATTTGGCTATAATATTCTGGGAGTTTTCATTTTGACATCTCTTTCAGAAGGTGATTTGCGGATTCTGTGACAATTAAAACTTTTGAGAGAGAGTTGGAAGTACTAAAATTGATTTATTAAATAGGCTAGCCAATATTCAATAAATTAATGATCAGTGTTTCTAAATTAAAGGTGCCAGAAAAAAAACTGGAACACCTTAAATTAGGTGTGTACCTTCTGAAAGGGAACTCCCATGACAAATTCAACTCAACCGTGATTGGTGGAACTTGATGAAGAGATAAGGTAGAAAACTACCAAATAATGGCAGTAAGTACATCATTGGGGTAGGGAGTAGCGGTGTGTGGAAGCTGAACGGAGAACCTGACCTTGTCATGAGTTTAAAATTGCTTTTTGTTATCTGGGCACCCCAAAAAAGTTCTCTCTGTCCCAAATTTCAGGTTTTTTATTTTGCTGCTTTCAGAAATAGTTTTAGGGATCTGCAAGTTTCCCATACTAACAAAGTCCTGTGATCCAGAGAACGGTGTGTACAGTGGTCTTTATCCAGTTGGCCCCTTTCCCCTACAGTTCCAGGCACTTGTATTCCTCTTGACTGTAGGACTAAGACCAGGTCCTATGCTTTCCTTCAGACACAAACATTAGCACTCCTCTCTGTGTTGGAACTGTGACCAGTGCCCCTGCTCCCTTTGATTGACCACAAACGTTCCTCTCTACCCTGGAACTGTGACCCAGAATGGTACATTAGCAAAATAATTGCCAAAGAATTGGTCAGGTCCTGCATTCATTACCAAGAAAGATCATTTAATCTTTTTTTCTGAACATTTGTCTGACTGTTTTACCTTCTCTTGGCTGAGAGCTCCTAAAGCTGCTGCTGCCACTGTTTTAGCTGTCTCTAAGGCTCATTGCTAGTGCTGCTATGAGCACTCTAGTCTGGTGCCAACCCTGGTGTCATAGATGTGTCCTGCTGACCTAAGTTGTTTTAGGCTAGGAAAATATCTTGTTCTAACCTTTCATTGGACCTGCTCCTCCAGAGTTCAATTTAAAGTGTCTTTTAAAAATTATTTGTAGGGGAATGTTTTGAGACTTTACCTTTGCTCTGCCACTTTAGCTTTGCCTCCCCAAAGTTGTTGTTTTTTTTTTTCCCACATTTCCTGTAAACGTAACACCAAATATAATCAAATGCCAAAACATGTAGCAAGGAGCCTTACTATTATTGGTAGTTATTACTTAATTATTTAATTCCACTGACACTGTATGCACTTAGCAAGGTGATTATACAATAGCTTAAATTAATTTAAAGCAGAGCTACAAGAAATTGTTGAATATATAGATCAATGTTATGCAATGCGAGAAGGGGAAAGTAAAAGATACGTTTTCATGTTCAAAATGATTTTCGTTACCTACTGGATGTCTTTAATTTCAGTAAAGCATTGTAAAATGTAAGCATATGGTCCACTCTAAGAGACATATAAAAATAATCCTCTTGTATTAATTACCTATTTGCTTCCTCTCAATAGTATTGACTATGGAATTGCATAAACATTTTCTGGCAAGTCATATTATTACACACTTTTCTGACTTTCTACATTGTGCAATCACCTTCTCTGGAGGTCTTTTAAAATAGCTTAGACACCAATTTCTAAAGGGTGATTTACTTTCAGTCTTGGCCTAAGAGTGTGAAATGGACTAGATGACCTTTCAAGGTCTCTTCCATCTCTATGATTCTTTGTTGAATATTCAGTAGCCTTCCTCACTGGAGCTGAGTAAAACATCGTAACCTGTCCATTGGGCAAAGAATGCACATTTGTCTTTAAATCAGATATTATAAAATTCAAGCATCAAATATCCACCATGTTGCATGGAAAGTCAGATTAATGTCAATTCCTCAGCAATATGTATTTTTTTTTAACCAATGCTTCACTGAAGTGGTATTATTTAAGATGACCTCTAAAACACCTACATCTTTGGCAGATCTAGAATTGAGAGGAAATGGTTGAAAATAAGTTAAGTTTAAGATAAAATATTATATGTACATAGGAAGCTTGCAGATTAAGTCCTGTGAACTTTAATGAGTCCCAATTTAGTGAAGAACAGTATTTTCCAGGGATGTTTAATACCTTTCACTTCATTTTTCTTTCTGTCATGCTAATTTTTCCCCATACAGGATAAAAATGATAAATAGAAATTCCCATCTTTACTGAATACAATTCAGAAGAATAAATAGGTTAAAAGTAATCAGTTAGCATTTATTCTAATGTATTTTTTCAGTATACCCATTATATAAATTGTATTCACCTGTCTGGTGTGCTGTTTCATCCCTAATATGTTCTCTGATTTCATTGGAACATATCAGCATTATATCTGGAGGTAGAAGGAAACATGACTATCTTGCCAAAGACCCGCACTATCACAGGGGAAGGAACTGAGGCATTTTCTTTTATATAATATATATTATTATATATAAGTATATATATAATATATTATATAATAATAATAAAAATATATTATATATACATATATGTGTATGTATACACATACACACATATAATCTATTTATTTTTCAGTTCAACATTAATTTCCACAAGAATTGGAATTACAAATTTTCTCCTCATCTCTCCCCACTCCCACCCCAGGACAGAATTCACCCCATCTATCCTTTCCTCCAGTCTGTCCTCCCTTCTGTCATCAATTTCCCCTCTTCCATCTCCCTTCACTCTATGTTCCTGTAGGACAAAATAGATTTCTCTGCCCTATTTCCTATATATCTTATTTCACAGCTGCATGCAAAACCAATTTTTAACATTCATTTTTAAAGCTTTGAGTTCCATATTTTCCTTCTTCCTCCCTCCTCACCCACCCTCATTGAAAAGTAACAATTCTATATAGGGCATACATGTGTAGCCATGCAAAACACTTCCACAACAGTTATGTTATAAAAGAGTAACCATATTTCCCTCTATCCTGTCCTGTCCTTCATTTAATCCATTCTCTCCCTTGACCTGTCCCTCCACAATAGAGCTGGATTCTGATTATTCCTTTCCTCAACATGCTGTCCCTTCTATTGTCTTACCTCTCGCATTCCCTTCTCACTTGTCTTACTGCAGGATAAATATATATTTTCATACCAATTGAGTGTATGTTATTCCCTCTTTAAGTCAAATTCCTTGAGAGTAAGGTTCACTTATTCTCTTTCATCTCCCCCTTCCTCCCCTATGTTGGAAAAACTCTTTCTTGCCTTTTTTTATATGAGATGACTTGCTACATTCTACCTCTCCCTATCTCTTATTCCTAGTACATTACACTCAACGGTAAGTTTTATTTTTTAGGTATTCTCCCTTAAAATTCAATTTGCCCTGTGTCCTCTATCTATCCATGCATACATGCCTACACACACACATTCATACATCAATGTGCATACACATATATGATATACACAAAAATACTCATATCTACCTACATATCCACACACATGTACACACATGCACACGTATATGCATATTTGTATACACACATCCATATGTATATATGTATGGATATGTGTGTCATACACATATCCATGCATACATGCCTACACACACACATTCATACATCAATGTGCATACACATATATGATATACACAAAAATACTCATATCTACCTACATATCCACACACATGTACACACATGCACACGTATATGCATATTTGTATACACACATCCATATGTATATATGTATGGATATGTGTGTCATACACCCATATACATATATATATATATATATATATATATATATATATATATATATATATATATTCCTGCTAACTACCCTAATATTGAAAAAGGTCTCCTGAGTTATAAATACCATCTTTCCATGTAGGAATGCAAGCAACTCAACTTTAAATAGTTCCTTTTCCTGTTTACCTTTTAATACTTCTCTTGATTCTTGTGTTGAAAAGTCAAATTTTCTTTTCAGCTCTGGTCTTTTCAACAAGAGTGCTTGAAAGTCCTCTATTTCATTGAAATTCCATTTTTTCCCCTGACATATCATACTCAGCTTTGTTGGGTAGATAATTCTTGGTTATAATCCTACTTATTTTGACCTCTGGAATATCATACTCCAAGCCTTTCAATCTATTATTGCAAAAACTGCTAAATCTTGTGTTATCCTGATTGTATTTCCACAATACTTGAATTGCTTCTTTCTGACTGCTTTCTGGCTCCTTGACCTGAGGACTCTGGAATTTGACTAGAGTATTCCTAGAAGTTTTCCTTTTGGCATCTCAGGAGGGGAACCATGAAATCTTTCCAATTCTATTTTACCCTCTGGTTCTAGAAAGGGCTGTTTTCTTTGATAATTTCTTGAAAGATAATGTTGAGGCTCTTTTTTCATCATGATTTTCAGGTAGATCAATAATTTTTTAAATTATCTCTCCTGGGTCTATTTTCCAGGTTGAATGCTTTTCCAATTAGATATTTCACATATTCTTCTATTTTTTCAATCTTTTGGTTTTGTTTTATAATTTCTTGATTTCTCATAAAATCATTAGCTTCCATCTTCTCCATCCTAATTTTAAAGAACTACTTTCTTCAGTGAGCATTTAGACCTCCTTTTACAGTTGGCCAATGCTGTTTTTAAGGTATTCATCTCTTGTTTGACTTCTTGGACCTCTTTTTTTCATTTGGGTTAGTTCTATTTTTAAAGGGGTTATTTCCGTCAGCACTTTTGAGGTCTCCTTTAGCAGGCTGTTGACTTGTTTTTCATGATTTTTTTTTCATCACCCTCATTTCTCCTCCCAATTTTCCCCCCACCTCTCTTATTTGATTTTCAAATTCCTTTTTTGAGCTCTTCCATGGCCTAAGACCATTTCAGATTGTTTTTGGAGGCTTTGGATAGATAGCCTTGACCTTGCTGTCTTCCTCCAGTTTTATGCTTTAGTCTTCCTCTGATTGCACACATTGATCTGAAAGGATGGAAGAGAATACGTTTTCATCAAGGAAGTTACTTTCTACAGTCTTATTTTTCCCCTTTTTAGGCATTTTCCCAGTCAATTACTTGACTTTTGAGTCCTTTCTCAAGTGGAGAGTATATTACTTGAGGCTTCAGAGGTTTTGTGCAGCTATTTTTCCAAGACACCTGTAGGGTCCTGTAAGTCTTCAGTTTTTCTAAAGTGCCATAGTCAAGGGAGAGGTATTTACTCCTCTCCTGGCCTGCACTCTGGTCTGTGAGCAACCACAGGCACTGTTTTTCTGTCCCAGGACTATGATTAGGATACCTTCTTCACAACAGTCACCAGTTCCTCTGCATCAGTGCTCCTTCTCACCGTAGGACCACCACTCAAGATTGGGACCCAGATCAACCATTTGATTCCCCTATGGTCTATAGGCCTGATAGTTCCAGTGGCAGTGTCTGCAGCTTCACTGGGTCTGAGGCTGTGGCCAGATCAGGCTATCCTCTCACGCAGGTGAAAGAGCTTTCTCACTGATTTTTGAAGGTGTTTTTGGCTTTGAATTGAAAAATATGGAAATCACAGCAGGTGTTCATGATTCAGCTCCCTGAAACCTGCTCCTGAGCCAGCATGGCTCAAGCTAGGATGTGTTCTGCTCTGAACCTGGTATGATAGACCCTGATTTTTGACCTTCCAGACTATCTTGAGCTGGAAATCTGGTTCATTCTGTAATTTTATGGCTCCTGCTGCTCTAAGATTTGTTTACAGTCATTTTTTTTAGGTATTTTAAGGGATTTTGAGGGAGAGCTCAAGTAGATCCATGCTTCTAAACTGCCATCTTGACTCTACTCCCTGGAAACTTTCTGATTAAGTGACTTGCTCTAAGTCCCATAGGATTAAAGTGTCCATTAATGAATTAACCTTTCTTTTAAAATATCACAGAATACCTGTCTTAATACACTTTAGGTTTTTTATAAAAAAATTTTTGCATGTTTATATATTTTCCAACCATTTCCTAGATTGACCTTCCTATCTACTCGTATATGAGAGAATGAAAAACAAACAAATGATCAAACAAAAAATAATCACTCTGTATCTATATCAATATTTTAAAGTTATTCTCTTTTGTTTGGAGGCATTTTGTAATATTTAAAAGGAAAATATGTAAACCACATTCACTTTTGTCTATCTGTTAGCATAGGTAATATCTTTCTTGCTTTTTCAATTTGGTGAGTTAAGTAAGCAACAGAGAATCAATTCTACCTCAAAAATATAGGGAGAGACATGCTAGCTGGATGTGCTTTGACACCCCCCCATATCTGTCTGTCTATCTCTCTATCTATCTATCCATCTATCTATCTACCTATCTATCCATCAATCTATGTATCTCAGTAGTTGAAACTACTAAAATATATGCATTTCCTTAATAAATTTTGGCATAGACATCTTTGAATTCCCTAAACTATATTCATTACAGGTTTATATCTTAGAAAATATTCACTGTATAATGAAGGCTTGCTTTGATTGTTTTTTTATCTACTTTTCAACTTTTTAATCATTATAGGAACATCAAATTTCAGACATGAAAATAATTGAAGAAAATAATAATTATTAAAATTAATCAGGCACTGCCAACAGGTAAGGTTAATGAGGTGGTGTTTAATGTGTACTGAAGTATCTGTAGTTCTTATACTGTCTGGAGTGAGTTTAAGTGAGATATCTCATTTTTATCTCTTCTTGCTTGGTTGTGTGATATATAGGAATGCTGATAATTTATAAGGATTTACTTTATATCCTGCTATTTTCCTAAAATTTTTAATTGTTGCAACTAATATTTCAGCTGAATCTTTGGGATTTTCCAGGAATATCACCATATCATCTGCAAAAAGAGATGATTTTCCTACCTCATTTCCTCTTTTGATTTCTCCTTTTTCTTTTCTTATTGCTACTGCTAGAAATTCTTCTATAGCATTCAATAATATTGGTGACTTTGGGCATTCTTGTTTCACATGTGATGTTACTGGGAAGGTTTCTTCTTTATTCCCATTACAAAATGGCTGATGGTATTAAGCAAATATATATATATATATATATATATATATATATATATATATATATATATATATTTTAATTTAAGAAAAAATTTATTTATGCCTATTCTTAAAAATTGTTTTAATAGAAATTAATGCTGTACTTTATCTAAAGTTATTTTTTTTGCATCTATTGAAAGAATAACTTTTCTTGCTTTTCTTACTGATAAAATCAATTGTGCTAATAGTTTTTTTTAAGTTTTATTGATACCTTTTGTTTTTACATATTTAGTCATTTCCCAATATACCTTCCTCCCATGATAATGAACAGTTCTTTCTAGTAACCAAGAAAAATAGCTAAGTAAAATCAACTGATATAGCAACCACATCTAACAGTATACACCTTATTCCATACCAGCAGCTGATAGTTTACAAGACCTACTCTTACCTGCACCCTACTTTTCAAAGAACAGAACAGCAGTCATGGATCTCTAGATTTCTGTTACCTTTTGCAAGTTCCAGAATTTCTCTGAAGTAATCAATAGTGATTCCATGGTCATTTATTAATTTACTTCACTACTGTGCACTCCTATTTATCTAGTCCTAAAATTTTTTAATTGAGCTTGATGTTTTTCCTTGTTTTCACTCCTGTTTTAGTCTTCAGTTCCTTCCTGAAGATATTACAATTCACTTTTTTAAAAATAAATTTATTTAACTTTTTACATTTATTTTCACAAAATTTTGAGTTCCAAATTTTCTCCCTATTGGTCTCTTCCCCCCACTCCAATACACCAAACATTCTAATTTCCCCTATCACCAATCTGTCCTCTTTCTATCATCCCTCCCTACCCTTGTCCCCATCTTCTCTTTTGTCTTGTAGGGCCAGATAATTTTCTATTCCCCATTACCTGAATTTCTTATTTCCTAGTAGCAAGAACAATCCTCAACAATTGTTCCTAAAACTTTGAGTTCCAACTTCTCCCCATCACTCCCTCCCCACCCATTCCCTTTGGGAAGGCAGGCAATTCAATATAGGCCCTATCTGTGTAGTTTTGAAAATAACTTCGATAACACTCGTGTTGTGTAAGACTAACTATTTTTCCCTCCATCCTATCCTGCCCCCCCTTGCTCCTATAATGCCTTTTGATCCTGTCCCTCCCCAAGAGTATTGACTTCAAATTGCTCCCTCCTCCCATTGCCCTCCCTTCCATCATCCCCTCCACCCTGCTTATCCCCTTCTCCCCTACTTTCCCGTATTGTAAGATAGGTTCCCATACCAAAATGGGTGTGCATTTTATTCCTTTCTTTAGTCTAATGCGATGAAAAAAAATCAAAATCAAAACTTCATGTTTTTCTCTCAGCTCCCCTCTTTTTCCCTCCACTAAAAAGTTTCCTGCCTGCCTCTTCTATGAGAGATAATTTGTCCCATTCCATTTCTCCCTCTCTCCTCCCAAAACATTTCTCTCTCACCGCTTCATTTTTTTAAGATATGATCCCATCCTATTCAATTCACTCTGTGCTCTCTGTCTCTGTGTGTGTGTGCATGTGTGTATGTGTGTGTGTGTGTGTGTGTGTGTGTGTGTATAATCCCACCAACTACCCAGATACTGAAAAGTTTCAAGAATTACAAATATTGTCTTTCCATGTAGGAATGTAAACAGTTCAACTTTGGTAAGTCCTTTATGACTTCTCTTTGTTGTTTACTTTTTCATGCTTCTTCTCATTCTTGTGTTTGGAATCAAATTTTCTTTTCAGCTCTGGTCTTTTCATCAAGAATGCTTGAAAGTCCTCTGTTTCATTGGAAGACCATATTTTTCCCTGAAGTATTATACTCACTTTTGCTGGGTAGGTGATTCTTGGTTTGAGTCCTAGTTCCTTTGACTTCTGGAATATCCTATTCCACGCTCTTTGATCCCTTAATGTAGAAGCTGGTAGATTTTGCATTATCCTGATTGCATTTCCACAATACTGGAACTGTTTCTTTCTAGCTGCTTGCAAGATTTTCTCCTTGACCTGGGAATTCTGGAATTTGGCCACAATATTCCTAGGAGTTTCTCTTTTTGGATCTCTTTCAGGAAGTGATTGTTGGATTCCTTGAATACTTATTTTGCCCTCTGCTTCTAGAATATCAGGGTAGTTTTCCTTGATAATTTCATGCAAGATGATGTCTAGGCTCTTTTTTTGATCATGGCTTTGAGGTAGTCCCATAATTTTTTATTTTAATGGATCTATTTTCCAGGTCAGTTGTTTTTCCCATGAGATATTTCACATTATCTTCCATTTTTTCATTCTTTTGGTCTTCTTTTTTGATTTCTTGGTTTCTCATAAACCAGTTTCTCATCTGTTCCATTCTAATCTTGAGAGAACTATTTTCTTCAGTGAGCTTTTGAACCTTTTTCCATTTGGCTAATTCTGCTTTTGAAAGCCTTCTTCTCTTCATTGGCTTTTTGAACCTTTTTTGCCAATTGAGTTAGCCTATTTTTCAAGGTGTTATTTTCTTCAGCATTTTTGGGGGCCATTTTTTTCATGCTTTTCTTGCCTCTTTCTCATTTCTCTTCCCAGTTTTTCCTCCACCTGTCTAACTTGATTTTCAAAATCCTTTTTGAGCTCTTCCATAGCCTGAGCCCACTGAATATCTATTTTGCATGTATGGGATACAGAGGCCTTGACTTCTCTGTCTTTCCCTGATGGTAAGCATTTTTCTTCCTCATCAGAAAGAAAAGTAGGAAATATCTATTCACCAAGAAAGTAATTGTCTATGGTCTTATTTTTTTTTCCCTTTTCTGGGCATTTTCCCATCCAGTTACTTGACTTCTGAGATTCCTCTCCACCCCTGCCTCACCTGCATATCTGCCCAGCTAGTGCTTGGGGTCTGAGATTCAAATGCTGCTTCCCAGCCTCTGTGCTCTCACTGCGGGGTGGGGCTGTTATTCAGTGTGAGCTTAAATTCAGGTGCTCAGGTGTGGGCAGGGCTGCCTCACAGGGCTCGGTTCCCTCATGGGGTTTATGCAGAGATCTTCAACAATGGAGCTGAGGTCTCGTCTGCTTTGGGAGCCTTGGTCTGCTGTTTCCCCTGCTGATGCCTCCCTAGGGAGACTGAGTTATGTTGACACCCCACTCCCCTCTTGTCCAGCCCAGGTCTGTGGGTTGAGGGACCTTCACAGCCACCAGAGATTCCATCCCTGAAGCCTGCTCAAATGTGGTCCTCTCGGTGCTGTGTGTCCAAGGCAGGGCTGGGCTCTGCTCCGGGTCTGGTGCATGATGGACCTTTGGTGTCAGTTTTTCAGGTCTCTCTGGGACAGAAATCTCTTCTGCTCCATCGTTCTGTGGTTTTTGCTGCTAGCATATGTGAATCTTTCTACTCTGCCATCTTGATGCCTCCCCATTAATAATTTTTTTTATGTTAATTCATCCCTACATTCTTGACATAAATCCTTATTAGTCATAATGCATAATCTTTGCAATATATTGTTGCTATATTTTAGGCAATATTTTATTTAGGAATTTTGCATCCTTATAAATTAAGGAAATTAGTATATACTCCCTTTCCATTTCACTCTTCCTAGTTTAAGCATCAGTCTTATATTTGTTTAATAAAAGGAGTTTGATAGGACCTTTTTTTTGCCTATTATTCAAAATAATTTATTGAATGTTTGAAATAGTTGTTAAATATTTGACAGAATTCATTGTGAATTTACTATGATATTGTTAATGTGTAGTTGTATCATTATAATGATAAATTACAATTAAATTACCAAAATATTTTAATGAGTTAAGAAAGAATAATATTGATTTGGAAGAGCAGAAGGTCAGCAATGTTAAAGAAACTAATGAAAAAATGTAAGGAATAAGATTTAGCAGTATTAGACCTTGAAGTATATTATAAGGAAATAATCATTAAAACCATCTGGTAATGCCTAAGAGATAGAAAGGTAGATAAGTGGAATAGGGTAGACATATAATTTATAGCACCAAACAACATAGTAATGTTGCATTTGACATGTATAAAGATTTAGGTTTTTGGGGATAAGAATTCTTTACTTGATGAAATTATTGGGAAAAGTGGAAAGTTATCTGACAGTAATTGGGCTTGATATATTACAATGAAATTTGAAGAGCATGGAACATATTACCTGTCACACTTATGAAGAGATGAATAGAGCAATACAAGGCATAAAATGATTAAATTTTATTATACTTAAATTATAAAAGAAGATCTTGTTCAAATAAAGCAAATATTGCCAAGATTAGAAGGAAAGTAAAAAATTGGGGGAATGTTTATAGACAATTACTGAGATAATGTTCTTTTATCTTCAGACAAAAATCAAAGCTGTCTACAGTCATGTAAAAAAATGGTCTAAATCAATATTTATTCAAGAAATACAGATGAAAACAACTCTGAGCTACTACCTCACACATAGCAAACTGGTAATATGACAGAAAAATAAAATTAAAACTCTTAGAGTGGACATGGGAAAATTAAGACACTAGTGCACTACTAGTGAAATTTTATACTGATTCAGCCTCTCTGTAGAGCAATTTGAAACTATTGCTCAACGAGCTGTAAAATCATGCATATCCTTTGATCAAGCATTAAAAAAAAGAAAGCGATCTGTGAATAAAAAATATTTATAGTAGTTCTTTTAATGGTGTCAAAGAATTAGAAATCAAAAGAATTTCCATCAGTTGAGGAATAGCTGAAAAAGTTGCATATAACTGTGATGAAATGCTATTGTGTTTTAAGAAACGATAAGCAGATCGTTCTCAGAAAAATCTGAAATGTTTTACAAGAAGTGATACAAAGTGAAATGAGCAGAATCAAGAGAATGTTAAACACAGTAATAGCAATACTGTAAAATGACCAATTATGAAAGACTTGAGTACTCTCAGAAATACAATACTCCAAAACAATTCCAAAGTGCTATCATCTCCACATGGAAAACTGACAGAGTCTGAATCCAAGTTGAAACATACGTGTGTGTGTGTGTGTGTGTGTGCGTGTGCATGTGAGTGTGAGTGTTTGTGTTTGATTAAGTTGATTTTTTGTTTTGTTTGGTATATGATTTCTTTCACACAATGACTAATGTGAAAATAAAATAAATGAAATTCAAGTGCTATTCAAATATAAAAGGGTCTATTATCTCATATGCATAAAGAATGCTGTTAAATCTATAAGGATGCAAGTCATTCCCCAAATAATAAATGGTCAAAGGACATGAACAGGCAGTATTCTGATGAAGAAATCAAAATAACTTATAGGCATCTGAAAAAAATACTTTAAATAATTGCTGATTAGAGAAATACAAATTAAAATTACCGTGAGATATCATTTTACATCTATAAGATTAGTTAAAATTATTGAAGGAAAAAGTTACAAATATTGGAAGTGATGAGGAAAAAAATAAGATACTTATTCACTGTTGGAACTATGAACTGATTCAACCATTTTGGAGAGCAAAGAATTATGCTCAAAGAGTTATTAAAATGCCTATACCATTTGATCCAACAATATCACTATTAGGTCTGTTTCCACAGATGATTAGGAAAGGGGAAAACAATTCTTTATGTTCTAAAATGTTTATAGCAGTTCTTTTTGTGGTGACAAAGAAATAGAAATTTTGGTGATCCTTCTCAGTTGGAGAATGGCTGAACATGTTTTGATATATAATTGTAATAGAATATAACCGCACTATAAAAATGATTAGATTTCTGATCTTACAAAAACATTGACTTGTATGAAATAATGAAGAGTGAGATAAGCAGAACAAAGGGAATGTTGTATGTAGTAACAGCAATATTGTTTTCAGAACACCATTGAGTGACTAAGTCATTGTGACTATTTTAAGTACCAAAGTTAACTACAAAGGATCTATAAAGGAAGATGTAATCTGTATCTGGGATGAGTGGGAAGGCAAATAAACTGATAAATATAAATATGTGTAGAAAAATTTGACACACATGAACTATATATGTATGGATGTGTGCATCCATGCATGTGTATATGTGTGTGTGCAAATAATTTGTGTATTACGGTAGTCATCACTAAGGTAAGGTTGAGAGAAGGAAGGAAAAAGAAAAAAAAGCAAGTTTACTTTATTCTATGTTTTAAAAGAGTAGAAAGTTATATATAATAAATTTATAGTGTCATGTGAAATCATCTTTTTTTTCCTATTCTACTATTAAATTCAGAATAAAATAAATTAAATGAATATTAATTGAAATTCAAAGCAGCATAGGTGATAATAATATTAATAATACAGTAAAAAAACTATATAGCCAGTGGTTGTTCCAAAGAAAATACAAAATTCATGCTTATGAATGAGAACTATCAAACTGCTAGTATTTTCCTATCAGCTAAATAAACTTATTTTTTGAAGTCAAACATTACAAATAAAAAAGAAATGAATATCAGGATAATTCCATAATGATATTGTAATTGATCAACTAAAAATGTTGATACATTTTCTGGAACCATTAACTACTGATTTTAAGAAACTCTTTAGTGAAATAAATTCTTTCACCTCCAGGTGGCTGGATATGATAGACGACAGGTCAGGAATGACCTATCATTGTTTGCCTTGAATCTGTTTGAAATGAGTTCATGATGAAAGGTCTTGTCAAATGAATTCTAAACCACCTGGTTTCTTGTGGATATGTATTCAGTCATGATAATGACCATCCTTCTGATCAGCATTTCCTGAGAATTTATTAACGTTATGCTTTCAATTAATTAAAATAAGTAGACTATATATTGAACTCTCTCCTGAGCCAACCTTGCAAATACTTACTCATCTTTCTGTTCAAGAAAAGTAATGATTTAAATAGGATGCATAGCAAAGACTCCGAACCCTATTTATTTTAGTTACTTAAAAAAGATATCACATCACTGACCTAGAGACTATGAATCATATTTTGAGCTCATTTTTATTCACATAAATACAAATTGCTTATTGAAGGATTAGTGCAATAAATATTTTACTTTGTGTCATTTTTTCAGTGACTTCCACTCCATACGCCACATCTTTATTTATAGCTCTTATTGTAGCTTCCATTAATCCACTAAACAAACAAATTTTATTAAGACTACAAATTTCTCTTAGTTAAAATAAAGTAGCAAACCACAGTTTTAAAATAATCTAATGGATAAACAACATTGTTCATCCTGTGAAACAAAATTAAATATGAGTAACAAATAATTTATTTAGAATCCTTTGGGTCACTTGCCTTTTGTTCTCACTTATGGAAAAATAAAAGTAAATCAAACAAAAATAAATTAAAAGTGCTAAAAATATTTATCATGCATACTCATCAGAATGTTGGAATTGTAATTTTGTGGTACATTTAAAAAATGTTAAATTGTTTCTCATAGGCAAATAGAATATATAATGTAAACATTAACCACAATGTTGCTAAGAAGTACAGGGATGGCTATGAATGCTGGATATATATATATATATATATATATATATATATATATATATATATATATGTGTGTGTGTGTGTGTGTGTGTGTGTGTGTGCATTTATATGTTTGTATATGTATGTATGCATGTATATATACATACACATAATGTATTTGTGTGTGTGTGTGTGTAAGCAGTGTGGGAACATGCAGGGGGAAAATGACAAATCTTGGTAGTAATTTTTGATTGGTTCACTTTTTCATTTGCATTTGATTCTTTTTTGAATATTCAGAACCTTAGAAGCATAATATTATTTCTTTATCACTTGACCAATATTTTAATCAAATCATTTAGTTCTGTGAAAGTGTTTCTTTAAAATGAATTTTTCCTGTAAGATGAGCTGTCTGTGAAGAAATGTGCAAAATTGAGCTACCAGCTGAACAATGTTCACCTGAAGCTGATGAAACTCTGAAATATGTTAACCTAGAGTTCACTACAGCAACCAAAGGAACAAACAGAGAATCCAAACAGAGCTAATCAATGAGACATATTTACTCATAAAGAACAAAGCTATGCTTTATGTTCAACCAAAAATAGCGAATGCAAAGTAGTAGTGGGAAAATAATGGGAAGATACAAAGAAAAATATCATACATTTAAAAATAAAAAATGATGTTTACTGTTCATTTATTGAATGTTGACTGTATCCTGTATTTTAAGGAGTTGCCACCAAGTGCTAATATTGGATGATGACTTTGGGAACCAACCAGCTAGGTTTCCCTGAGGTATGGTATGATTCATTTTATAGCAACTTAATAACTTCTATAGAATTATAACATGCAAAAGTATGTATATATATCCATCTATATTAGTATATATATGTGCACATATATGTACAAATATGTACAGACCCACCATTATTTGTATGCTAATGGTTAAAACTTTTAATAAAATTCTATACAAAGCAAATTTAAAGAACTATAGATGCTTTAGTACAAATTATAATTATGTATAATTACATAGGCTATATTGTTCTTAAACTCCATCAAAGTAATCATTGTTATTTTTATATTGCAATAGGAAGATCTAGGAGGAACTTAATTCTGAAGGAACCATGGAAGAATTTAGTTCTGAAGGAACCACACCTCTTGAGAACACAGCCAAAAAATAAGTTCAGAAAAAATATAAGTTGACAAAATACTTTGTAAAAGAACTGTACACCAACATTTGGCCCTTCACTCATAGAAGACCCTCCAATGTTTGTTTCATTTTACTTAAAAAAAGAATCAAACAAGCTATACATATAAGGTTCAAAGCTTCTCACAAATGATGAGCAGTAAATTAGAGACAAACTTAGAAAAAAGAAATGAATCTTCAAACTTTCCATGGTTTCCCTCTTGGTTAAGAACCTTTGCCTTTCATTTTACTGAGGAAAACATGACATCATTCACCTAAAGCTTCCCCTTCTCCCTACTTTATTTTAAATCTTCTAGATGCCTTCTCCTACCTATTTCATTCATCATCCCTGATTTGTATGAAGAAAAGTCCGTTGTCCCAATTTATGTCATCTTCTCCAATAGAATGCTCCTTCAGTCATTCTCACTCATTCCCTTACCTATAATCTCTTCCTGTTTATGAGGTGCTTTCCTAACAACTAATTCCATGGCTATATCGTTCAATGCTCCAAAATCTTTTACTTGTACTACCTTAGCTAAACTCCTTGGAAAGGCCATCTACAATCACTGTATCCATTGCCTTTCATTTTGCTCTCTTCTTAACTTTCTACAATCTGGCTTCTGACTACATCATTTGACTGACAGTGCTCTCTCTAAAATTGCTAATTATCTCCTAATTGTGAAATCCAGTGGTGTTTTAGGTACACTCAACTTCTTGATCTCTGCTGACTTTGACACTGCAGATCATTCTATTTCCTTTATACTCCTTTCTCTCTGTGTTTTCATGAGACCATTCTCTTTGGGTTCTCCTAACATCTGGTTGTTTCTTTCCCTTTTTTGGTACTTTATTTTAATGACACAAGTTGAAGGTAGATGTTGCCTACAGCACTTATCCTGAATCTTCTTGTGTTCTATCTCTCTGGTACTTCACAGAGAATTTTGCCATTTTCCATTTATTTAATTTAATTATCATCTCAGTATAGAGAGTCATTGGAGTTAATTGAATAGAAAAATGGCATGTTCAGATCCGCATTTAAGAAAAAACTTTTTTTAAGACTGTGTTGCAATCATCCATCCTTCAAGTATTCATTATAAAACGTACCTTCAACTAAATTCCTTTTCCTATATTCATTATAAAGTCATGCTATTAAAATAGGAAAATGTAATGATTAAAAAAGAAAAAGAGAAAAGGAAAATGAAAATCAGAGGAGGCATAAACAAGATAAGAAGACTTGAAATATTAAAGTGGAAATTTCAAAGAAAGACCAAGCTGTACATAGTGGAGAATCATATTTTCATGTAATCTTACTTTTCTATTATTTGTATTGAGGTTTTTTTCCATTTTGATCATACATTTAGAGTATAACATCATTTCCCCCCCTAGATTACCTAACATTAAGCTAGTGGAATTCAAGTTCCCAGTCTTTCAATGAAACATGCTTGGAATATGGATCTTTGATATGTCAAGTCATGTTGTGTCAATAAATATTAATTAAATACTACTGCATGTGCCTGGAATGCTACTTATATACTTTATAAATACTTTAGTATTCTCACTTATATACTTTATAAATACTTATATACTTTATAAATACTTTAGTATTCTCACAAGAGAATACTAAAAAAATGCAAAAGATAGTTGATTATGTCAAGGAGCTCACAGTATAGAGAGGCAATAGGGGAAGTAATTATGAAGACACACGATATATACAAGATAAATTGGAGATATTCTCAAAGGGATGATAACTTTTAAGGGCTTTGGGAGAAGGATACTCTTTTAAGGTAACATTTTCCCTTGTATTTGAGGGAAGTCAGGAGATAGAGATGAGTAGGGAGAACATTCCAGGAATGGAAGACATCAAGTGAAATACTCAGAGTATAGAGTTGGAGAGTCTTAAATGGGCAACAGTAAGAATGTTAGTGCCACTGGATCACAGAGTATATGTCAGGGAGGGAAGGGGAGAGTATATAAAGGGTAAAAAGAGTGGGAATATAGGAAGGTTACAGTATATGATGGGATTTACATATTTTTCATATTTAATAGTGGAGATAATAAGAAGTCACTGGAGTTTATTGTAAAATCAGGGGATAGACACATCATCAGATCTACACTCCAGGAGAATTGCTGTTATAGCTGAGTTGAAGCTGGACATGAATGGGGAGAGAATTGATGCAGAAACTTATTAAATCTGTCCAGAAAACATCTGGTGAGGGAATAGAAGTCATAGTTATGTCTTTCATTGAAGGACAACTTAACTAATTTAGAGGCACCCTTCAGCAGAACTTGCAAGTGAGGTCAAGAATGTTTATTTTATATATGCTTTTACTTTTGATCAAAGCATCACAGAAAACCTTAATACTAAGGTGGAGAGGGGTTAAGATGTTGTGTATACATATATGTGTGCATATACATGACTATATCTACATATATAATTATATATTTGCATATGTATGCATTGTGTGTGGCTTAAAAACTCATTTTTCTTTAGTTCCTAAGGTTCATTATATATTCATTCACATCATAGTTGGTTTCGTGGACTTTATCATTCTCCTATTTATTTATATATTTAAAGTTGATCTTGTTTTTTCTTGAAGAATTACTTTACCCTATTTCACAGAAAAGTCAGAATTGAAAAACACCAAAGTATCATGAATTTACAAGTATTAAAAATCAGAAGCCAGAACTGTCTATCTAGTGATTCTTATCCATTATGAGGTAACTGAATTATGTAGCCTAACCAGCTGATTTTCATGCAACACCCCAACTGACAATGAAATTCAGCTTTGACACTTTTATAACTTGTTAACAATAAAAGTCCTGTGAAATCAAAGAGATCTAAAACGAAGCGAATAGAAAATGGTATGTTTTGATGGTGTGAAGCCTGCTGAACTAAAAAACAAAGAAGTTGGGAAAAACATTGTTGCTTCCAGTATCCATGATTAATATTTATATAACAATAAGCAATTTCACTGCAAAACATGCAACTGGAGGAATTTTTGGATGTGCTAAAGATCTATGCCATCTCTTGATAGAGAGGGATTGTGTAATTCAGATGACTTATTTTATTCAATACTTTCCTTTCAAGTTATTGGAAACTTGGAAGCATCTCAGAACTCTGTCTCTCTCTCTCTCCCTCCCTCACTAAATAGGAATAAAACAAGAACATAATATTGTATAGTTATCAGTAAAGGTAAAATTAGTTAGAAGGTGATTGAAAATCCTCAAAGATTTAACAATTTCTTGAAGAAAATGAAATTATATTGTTACAGCTGAAATCTATCCACCTCAGCTGAATGTATTTGGTAAGAGTGGAGGGAAGGGGAAAGTATAATAGCATAAGCAGAGGAAAACTTGTGTGGATTCCTGCTGGGAATGGCAGTTAATATGAATTATTTGCATATATATTCTTTCTCATAATTAGTAATTAACATTTTTTCTGATGTCCAGATTACAAAAAGCAAATAAGATTGTACCATTTTCTCCTATTCCTGATGTCCTTTATGCATTTATGCATGTATGTATATCACCTTGTGAGCATATACGCAGACTCACAGGCGTATAATTGCACTGGTGTAAAGAGCCTCTCAAGAGAAAACTCAATACAGCAATACAGGTGGTAGCTTGTCTCTAAGTTTTGATCCTGCCTAATGTACTGAGAGTTTAAATAACTTGTCCAATTTTATGCAACTTGAATGTATCAGAGGCAGGAGTAGAATCAAACTACTTATGTTTTTGATTCTGACTTTCTATCGTGATTCCATGACATCTCTCCTATACACGATTGATATAAAGCATTTTGAGCGAAGTTTCTAACAATTTGGGGGCCATTAGGAACTACAAAACCAAATGCTCTTTCATCTTGCCTTCCATTCTTGCACACCTGATCAAGAATTCTCCAAGTGCCATAGAGTGGAAGAACGATGGGTTATTAATAGAGCTTAGATAAACTAGAAGATGCAAAATCTGACACCAGGTAAGTAGAGGAGCGCTGGAATTTCCTCATTTCTATGCTACTTAATCATTGTCATTTGACCTATTGAAATACTTGATGGAACCTGAGACATGTACCTTAAAACTAGATTTCTGGGACTTTCCATATACCCTAAAGCTGAATATTTTATATGCATGGTTTCCTCTAATTGGAATGTGAGCTCCTATCTCACTCTGAATCTCCTCTTTCTGTATCTCTCTGTATTTCTGTCTCTCTCTCTGCTTCTCTGCCTCTCTGTCTCTGTCTCTCTCTGTCTCTGTCTTTCTGTCTCTCTCTTTCTCTCTCCCTTTCTCTCCTTCCCTCCCTCCCCCTCCCCCCTCTCTCTTTCTGTGTGTGCATATGAGAGAGAGAGGAGAGAGAGAGAGAGAGAGAGAGAGAGAGAGAGAGAGACAGAGACAGAGACAGAGACAGAGACAGAGACAGAGAGAGGGAGGGAGAAAGTCTCTTATTCTGTTTCTCTTTTTACCATAACTATAACTCCCTAGTACTGGCATAGACATAGTTTAAAAATTGTTTTTATCATTCATTTACAATAAGCGTTTCTTGAGCACAGCTTTGAAGAAACTTGAAAATATCACAAGTAGAGATAAGGAGAAAATGTATTTCAGGCATTGAGGATAATCAGAGATGGGAGATATTGTAGAGTGTCTTGAGTCAGGAAAAGCAAAAAAACCATATTTGTTGGATGACATAGTTTGTAAATTTGAGTAATATACAATGAGTCTGCAAATGAGTGCTATAGAACATTATTTCTCCATAAGAAATGATGAAAGGGACAGTTTAAAAAAAAGCCCGGAAGATTTCTACAAACTGATGAAAAGTGAAATGATTAGAATGCAGCGATTAAATCACATGTTAACTACAAATGTGGTATAAAAATCAACATGAAAAGACTTAAATGAAATCAATGAAATCACTATTATTCCAGAAGGGAAAATGATGAAGTCTACACATATCATAAAATGATTACCCTGAATTTAAGCTGTGGAATGAAATGTGTATTTTGGAAATAAAAATGTGAATGCAATAAAATGAAAGGGGGAATATTAGGAAAAATGTGGAAACTTGTGACAGTATTGCCTAATAAAATGAAATAAAAGGTAGTTAATAAATCATCTTTTCAAGGTAATGAAGAAAAGAAGGAGATACAAAGGGGTAAAAATACAAGCATACCAGATTTGAAGATAACATTTATTGTATACTTAAAACATTTTAGGTATAATAGAACTTCATGTTTCACATATAATTCTCTTTTCCCTTCAAACAGTGTTTATCATAACTTTCTATCTGTGTATGTATTTTTTAAATTAAAAAAAATGCTCTAGTCTCATAATCATGCAGAAATAAAAATATTTTACGGAAAAATTTCAATAAATGTTAGGATATAAGATTAATTCATAGAATAGTTTTTTTAAAAATGTGAACAATATTTAGAATGAAGAGATATAAAATGTTTCTTTTAAAATAAATGTAAAATGCATGAAAATTTTTAAGGATCAAAACTATCAGAGGAGCTACTTAATAGGCACTCATGGTTTCATAGACACTTCTTTTGTTGCACTTTTATATTTGTTAATATTCATAGGAAAATATTGAAAAAACAAATTATTATGTATAAGTTCGCTGGTGTGTATTAGACAATGAAATTATGAACTTTAATTAATTTGTACGATTTTGAAATCCTGGCAGTAGATATTAGGAGAATATGAGAAAGTTAGGCTATCTTAGTTTTTTAGCTAATTTACATT
The DNA here is from genome assembly GCA_023548195.1 of Bettongia penicillata ogilbyi. Taxonomy (NCBI): domain Eukaryota; kingdom Metazoa; phylum Chordata; class Mammalia; order Diprotodontia; family Potoroidae; genus Bettongia; species Bettongia penicillata. The sequence goes on from JAJHZJ010000008.1 coordinate 9,141,614, forward strand.
GTCTCTAGATTTCTATAGCATTTTTGGACTACATAAGACCGTCTGTGTCAACCAGACATAAGTTTAGTTTTTATCCATTTGTTTTACATGTTAAAAAAATTTGAATTTTGAAAATTGAAATTTATAATAGCATGTTATTTTGGTGGTGAAACTGTCTTCATGGGAGGAGGGTGTCATATTCTTAGAGCGCACTGCAAAGAAGTCCAAGCCAAAAAGAAAAAAAGTCCAAAGATCCTATTTTTCCAACATACCAGCGTGCTAATAGACACTTTTATTCTTTGCCAATACAGAATGAGAATCTAACACTACGTGTTCCACTATACATAAAGAAACCAGAAATCTGGTTTGTAAAGTGTTTTTTTAAAATATTATGGGGTACACAATTTTAAAAATAAAAATTCAAAAGAAGATGAAATGTCTTCACTGAACACTTTTAGTTTTCTCCCAGGTGAGTTGCAAACTAATCAGGCTAACTTTCCCTTCATTTGACATGTCATGTTTTTATTTTTCCCTAGAACAAGGATCCCAGATAGCTGAAAATACAGTCAACCTTCTGTTCATTTAAGAAACACTGAAAATGGTAATTTTATAATCTACTACTCTTATTCCTCAATGACTTTCATATCATACCACTCTGGGGTTTTGTCCACAAGGAACAGTGTTGAAATCTACTAATTTGCCATCCCCAAGAACTACATGAAATTCACTGTAGTACTTTCTGTTCTGAACAGCATTACCAGCAATCAGTATTATAAAGTCTAGATGTAGGTGGTAGTTTTCCATTTCCTTGATGATGCCTACTGGTGGACTTGAGTGTAGATTTATTGGCTTTGCAGTGTTGGCAGCAATAAATTAAACTAGCCTGACAAGTGAAACAAGAGCATTAGCTTTTGCAATAACAAGGTCACTTTTCTTTGGCATGTATAAGCCTTTTCTAGGGGATAATTACATCTGATATGGAAACAAACACAGAACAAAATCTTGGACCAAATGAGAAATTGACATTTTCTCCCAAAATTTGATCATACCTATTCAGCTGATATATTCAGTTGTGTCCATTACAATTAGTTAGCTAAACTACAAAATTCAGATTTTTATCTCATAGAATTAAGGATTTCATTGAAACTTATGATAAATAAAGAATTTCATCATCACAACGGATTTCATTCTCAACTTGTTTTTCGAGTGTTCAAAATAAAGCTGTGCATTTTGTACATGAAGACATGTACGACAATGATTTTGATGATTCATATAAGGTCCCCAGCTCCTGAGAATCACTTTGCCTGCTTGACTGATTATCTATATTGAACAAATGAACTTCATACTCATTCAACTCTCACTTCCACTTGCATATGCTGACATTCCTGAAGATTTATTTCTTATGTTTACCTCCTTATGAATAATACTTTATATGAAATAAAGGCACTCAATGTTTACAAAGCATGTATAAAATAACATGAAGCATGGATTTTGAAATGAACATAAAACCAGACATTGGCTATTAAGAAACATAAACAAAAAAATTAATACTATTCAGGAGACTTCCAACCATGTGCATGTTTCATTTCTGAATATTTTTAAGTCTAGCTATATGAGAGAAAAATGAAGACTCCAAACTCATATGCTATCAGCTGGAAACACAAATCACTAGTAGTAACATATGTTTACAAATAAACCACACACATAAACAAATGCATTATATATATATATATATATATATATATATGTATGTATATTACTTTCAATTCCATAAGCATTTCGAGGTTACAACCCTGTTTGAACAACTGCATATTGCTGGGAATATAAATAAAAAAATAAAAATAAAAATAATCCTTGCCCTCAAGAATTTTACATTTAAATACAAGGAAAATGTAAGTAGATAAATGAATAAAAATATGTGTAAACCAAATACAAAGAAATTTGGGGATTGGGATGAGAGCCAAAAATATTAGGAGATCAATCAACAAACACTTTTTAAACATTGACTATGTGTGTAATAAGCAATGATGATGCAAAAAAGTGGAAAAACACAGTCCATGACTTCAGAGAGCATACAATTTAATTTGGAACAGCATATAAGCACATACATAAATAACTAACTATATACAGAATAATTAGAAAAGTCTCAATAGAGAGAAAGCACTAGAATCAAGACAGGTCAAAAAGGATTTCCTGCAGAAGGTAAAAGTTTCTTGGGACTTAAAGAAAACCAGAGAGGTCAGTAATCAGAGAGGAAAGAGAGAGATCCAGCCATAGGGGACAACATGAAAAAATGTTCAGAACCCAGAGATGGAGCACATTGTTTGTGGAACTGCCAGGAATTCTGCATTTCTGGACTAAAGAATATGTGGCAAGGAATAAGGGTAAGGAGTATGATACCTTTTTTTTTTAATTTGAGTATTACAATATTTGTAAAATAGTTTAGAAACTTTTTAAGAGCTTTATGTCCATTGCTGTTTCTGCTGCCCAACTCCCTTGTGGGCGCATGACGTCCCCTAGCAGGGTTCACAAATCCTCCTCCATCCTCTCGATAGAACACATTCTTCAAGGACTTCCAGGTCATCCTCCACAAAATGTTACCTATATTCTCAGGGCCTATGATGTACACTTTTATCTGATGTTTATTCCTTAACTCATTATGCTCCTGCTCTTTTCTTTAAATCTAAAACTCCCTTTGTAGGACTACTGAATAATGTGAATTTCCCTCAGATTCATACTTTCTGATCACCAAACTGAAATAATTATTGAGGTTTGGTGTGATTGGAGCAATATTTCCCAAGGTTCCACCATATAGATTGGACCAGCTAAGCTATAACATCACGTAGGCCAGGCTTAAAACTGTTCTTAACACTTAAATGACTCAGGAGAGTAAACATCTGGTCAAGATGTTGTTTCTCTAGCTCCAAATTTTGAAAATGACCTGGGGAAAGGCAATTTCTGAAATGCTTCCTCAGCCTGACCTGGGATCTGACCTGGGATCATCATGAATAGCAAAAATGTGGGGGAGTTGAACCCAAAAGAATCAAGCATATCGTAAAGGCATATATTCATTCCATGTGCTGCAATTCCAGTAATGACAATAAAGAAGTATATATGCTGATGTGGTAGATCTTATGCTTTTATTATGAAAGTTTCTATCAAGTGTTTCTTACTAGAACCAAATACAAACCACTTTGAAAATCGTATAATTTCAAAATTTTCCCAGGAATCATATTTTCCCAATCATAATTTTCCTGAGAAAACTTCTACTTGGGTCATAAGGGAAACCAGTCAAGCACTGAGAGCTTACATACATCCTTAATGGTCACTTGATCCTACAGTTATAATGGTCCCTATGAGGTTGATTATTTTTCCCTGAACGACAGAAAGTTTTATTCTACCTTGCAGAGCAAAGAATGTGGATTTCCTTAGCACTGAGGGAAGTGAAACCTCCTCCATCAGGTCAAATTACTAAACAGTGTTTGTTTCCTCAATGCTCATTAAAGACTGTGTTGCTTAGTGTGTGAAATTCTGGACATATAGTTAGGAAGGACTGTGTTTCAACCCTACTTCAGACAGTAGTTATCTATATGACCAAATACAAGCCACGGCTTCCCTATAAAACTTCATTTACTCATCTATAAAATGGAGAACATAATATTCCTGGTTGTTGTGAGCTTCAAAAAAGGTAGTTCTAATTAACAATTGCTAACTGTTGTTCAAAATTTTGTGGCATCAAAGAAAAAAATTGTGGTTCTTTCACCTGATAATCACAAATAAGATAGAAAGTAGATTCAGAATTTGGAGATGGGAGATTTTTTTCTCACTAGTTTATTTGGAATAATTTAAAATAAATTTATTCTAAAATATAAAAAAGTGTTTACTTAACATAGCATAATATTAGGTTTTATCGATAGATACTACATGTGCACAATAAATTTCCTTCACTTGTTTTGTGTAGGAAATGGAAATAGATTCTTTGGTTTTTCAACATAGAATGTGTTTTTTGTTTATGGATGCAAAATAAATACAGGTAGAATGTATTGACTGGAAATCATAACCTTAGTCCCTGAATGGCCATGTGCCACTGAGACGCACGAATCTAAAAAGCACATACCAAAAGATGACATTAGAGCTGTTAATATTTTTCATGAATATGGGTTGTTACGATACATGGTGGCCTTACATTCGTAAGCTAGGAATGAAGCACATAGTAAAATCCATAAGGCAGAGTAAGTGATAGCTACTGACCTCAGAAGATTTCAGTGTATTAACCCCATTAAGTTGTTATAGCATTTATAACTTCATGATGAAATGCAGTTGATAGATCTATTACACTTTCAGTAGAGCATAGAATGGAATGTAACTTTTGCTGTTAGACTTTCCTCTTCCTGGCCACAGCTGCTAAAATCATTTCAAACCACATCAGAACACTTCGTGCATAGACACATGTCAATTGCTTATATACACTAAACATAATAACTCTACCTAAATTAATTTACCTACTCAGTGCCATAACATTATAGTATCAAGGGATAAATTTATAGAGGTAGAAAAAACAATAATAAAATTCATTTAGAAGAACAAATGGTGGAGAATATAGAAATGATTTAATTTTAGATTGTGAAAGAAGGCACTCTAACATTTTCTGAATTCAAAATATATTACATATCAATAATCATTAACAGAACCTGACACTCAATAAGAAATAGACTGAATCAATGAAACAGATTAAGTAAACAATACACACTAGCAATGCTTAACAAACCTAAAGACTCAAGCTTTGGGGATAAGAACTCCTCATTTGACAAGAATTGCTGGATAAACTGGAAAGCAGTTTGACAGAAACTAGAATAAACCAATATCTCATACTCTATCCCAAGATAAGGTCAATATAGGTGCAAGATTTAGACATTAAGACTGATTCAATAAGCAATCTAGAGAAATCGAATAGTTTACCTCTAAGATCTTTGGAAAAAGGGGAAATTTATTACCGATAGTAGATAGAGGGTATAATAGCAAACAAAGTGGATAATTTGGATTAAATGAAATTAAAAACAATACACATAAATCATTGCAAACAATATTAGAAAGAGTACATATGTGCCAGCAGTACATGGCACATATTCAAAAATTGACCATGTACCAGGAGATAAAAATCTCACAATCCAGTGCAGAAAGGCAGAGATAAGTGATTCATCCTTCTCAGATCATAATGCAATAAAAATTATATGTAATAAAAGCCCATGAAAAGATAAACTAAAAATGAATTGGAAACTAAATATTATAGTCCTAAAGAAGGAGTGGGTTAAACAACAAATCATAGAAACAATCAACAACTTCATTCAAGATAATGGCAATAATGAGACAACCTACCAAATCTTATGTGATACTGCAAAAGCAGTTATTAGGGGAAGTTTTATATCCTTGAATGCTGAGATCAATGAATTGGGGATGCAGCTGAAAAAGCTAGAAAAAAGAACAAACTAAAAATCCCCAAGTAAATACCAAATAAGAAACACTGAAAAGCAAAGGAGAGATTAGTAAAGCTGAAATTAAGAAAACTATTGAATTAATAAATAAAACCAATATTTTGTTTTATGAAAACCTAATAAAATTGATAAACTTTTGGAAAATTTGATTTAAAAAAAGGAAGAAAAACATTGAATTACTAATATCAAAATTGAAAGGGGAAAACTCACCTCCAATGAGGAGGAAATAAAAACAATAATTAGAAATTACTTTGCCCAACTTATGCCCATGAATTTGACAATCGAAATGAGATGGATGACTATTTTAAAAAACATAAATTGCCTAAATTGACAGAAGAAGTTGAATACTTAAACAATCCCATCTGAGAAAAAAAATTGAGCAAGTCGTCAATGAACTCCCTAGGAAATAATCTCCAGGGCCAGATGGATTTACAAGTGATTTCTATCAAACATTTAAAGAATAGTTAATTACAATATTTTATAGACTCTTTTGAAAACTAGGGAAGGAAAAGTCCACCCAAATTCTTTTTATGATATAAATATGGTTTTGATACCTAAACCAGGAAGAGACAAAACAGAGAAAGAAAATTATAGACCAATTTCTCTAAGGAATATAGATGCAAATATTTTAAATAAGATTGTAGCAAATTGAATACAGCATCTTATCATGAGAATAAGATATTATGATCAGGTAGAATTCATACCAGGAATGCAGGACTGGTTCATTATTAGGACAACTACTGGTATTATCAATCATATCAACAACAAAACTAAGAAAAAACACATGATTATCTCAATAGATGCAGAAAACAGCTTTCGACAAAATACAACACCCATTATTTAAAACCGCTGGTGAACACAGGAATAAAGGGAACTTTCCACAAAATAATAAGCAGTATCTACCTAAAACCTTCCGCAAGCATTATATGCAATGGAGATAAGCTAGATGCATTTCCAATAAGATCAGGGGTGAAACAAGGATGTCCATTATCACCACTATTATTCAATATTGTACTAGAAATGTTAGCTGTAGCACTTAGACAAGATAAAGGAATTGAAGGAATAAGAATAGTCAAGAAGAAACTATGTTATCACTCTTTGCAGATGATATGATGATATACTTAGAGAATCCTAGAGATTCAAGTAAAAAACTACTTGAAATAATAAACAACTTTGACAAAGCTGGAGGTTACAAAATAAACCAGCACACATCTCCTGCATTCCTATGTACTAGTAACAAAGTCCAACAGCAAGAGATAGAGAAATACCATTTAAAACTTTGGTACACACTATTAAATATTTGGGAGTTTTCCTGCCAAAACAAACCCAGGGACTTTATGAATACAATTACAAGACACTTTTTGCACCAATAAAGTCAGATCTAAGTAAGTGCAAAAACATCAGTTGCTCATGGGTAGGCTGAGCCAAAATAATAAAAATGGCAATTCTACCTAAATTAATTTACTTATTTAGTGCCATACCAATTAAAGTATCAGATAATTATTTTCTAGAGCTGGATAAAATAGTATCAAAATTTATCTGGAAGAACAAAAGGTCCAGAATATCAAAGTGACAAATGAAAAATAAATGTTAAGGCAAGTGGCGTAGTGCAACCAGATCTCAAACTGTATTATAAAGCAGAAATTATCAAAACCACTTGGTACTGGCTAAGAAACAGAACAATAGACAAGTGGAATATCATAGGTACTCAAGACACAATAGGCAATGAATAGCAATCTCCTGTTTGATAAATCCAAGGACCCCGGCTTCTGGGATAAGAACTCATTGTTCCACAAATTTGCTGGGAAACCTGGACAACAATGTGGTGGAAACTAGGCATAGACCTATGCCTGACACTGTACACAAGAATAAACTTGAAATGGGTAAAAGATCTAGGTTTAAGGATTGATACCATGTACAAACAGGAGGAACAAAGAATATTGTGTTTATCAGATTTATGGAGAAGGGAAAAATTTTTAACTAAAGAAGAGATAGAAAGCATTATGAAGTGCAAGATGGATAATTTTTATTACATTAAAATGAAAAGTTTTACACAACCAAACCCAATACAACCAAAATTCAGAAGGATATAGTATATTGGGAAAGAATTTTTACAGCTATTCTTGGGGATAAGCATATATAGAGAACTGAGTCATATGTGCAACAATACAAGTCATTCCCCAATTGATAAATGTTCAAAAAATATGAACAGGCAATTTTCAGAGGAAGAAATTAAGATACCTATAATAAAATGAAAAAATGTTCCAAATCACTTTTGATTAGAGAGATGCAAATCAAAACAACTCTGAGGTACCACATCACACCTATCAGATTGGCAAATATGGCAGAACAGGGAAATGATAAATGTTGGAGAGGATGTGGGAGAGTTGGAACACTAATTCATTGTTGGTGGAGCTGTGAGTTGCTCCAACTATTCTGGAGATCAATTTGGAACTATGCCCACAGGGCTACAAAAATGCGCATACCCTTTTATGCAACAACATCGCTTCCAGGGGCGTATCCCGAAGAGATCATAAAAATGGGGAAAGGTCCCACATTTATAAAAATATTTATAGTAGCACTCTTTGTAGTGGCCAAGAACTGGAAATCAAGGGGATTCCCACCAACTGGGGGAAGGCTGATTAAATTATGGTATATGAATATGATGAAACACTATTACACTATAAGAAATGATGAACAAGAAGTCTTCGAAGAGGCCTGGAAAGACTAATAAGATCTGATGCTTAGTGAAAGGAGCAGAACCAGGAGAATTTTGTGCACAGCAATGACCACAGTTTGTGAGAGCTTTTTGTTTTGTTTTGTTTTGTTTTGTTTGTTTGTTTGTTTTTTGGTAGACTTGGATTTTCATAGAAATGCAAGGATTTAAAAAAAAAATTTCAATGATGTCCTAAGGCAAAATATTCCACATCCAGAGAAAGAACTGTGAAATTTGATTACAGAATGTAGCAGATCATTTCTTTTGTGTGTATGTTTAATGTTTTTGGTTTGTTATATGATTTCTCCCATTTATTTTAGTTCTTCCACACAATATGACTATAGCAAAAATGTATTCAATAGGAATGCATGTGTAGATTCTATATAGAATTGTATGCCATCTGGGGGAGGTAGCAGGGTCATAGGGAGTAGGTAGAGGTAAGTTTTATGGAAGTGATTGTAGAACACTAAAAATAAAATTAATATGTAAAGAAGAAAACAGGAAACTGGCAAAAAAAAAGATTGAAACAATTTTCTTTGACTAAAGGACTCATTACTCAAATCTATAAAAAAAACAAAGAAAAATTCATAAAAATATGAACATTTTCCAAATCATCAAAGGATATGAGCCAGCAGTTTTCAGAAGAAGAAATCAAGGCTACCTATAGTAATGAAAAAGTGCTCTAAATCACTATTGATTAGAGAAATTTAAATTAAAACAATTTTGAGTTCCCACCTCCCATCCATTAGACTGACAACACTAATGCACTGATGGTGTTGTGACGTAGTCCAAGTTTTCTGGAGAACAAGTTGGAACTATAACCAAGAAGCTATAAAATTGCAAACCTTTTCACACAACAATGGCACTATTAGGTCTGTATATTATATATATATATATACACACACCAAAGTATATATATATACCAAAGTAATCAAAGAAAATGGGAGGGACCTTTTTGAAAATACAGAAGAATAAAAAAGTATTTCTGTGATAAAAAAATTGAAATCAAGCTAGTGCTTATCATCTGGTGAATGTATGAACAAGTTGCATATGATTGGGATGGAACATGATTGTACTATAAGAAATGATAAGCAGGATGATTTCAGGGGAAAAAATGAAGAAATCTATGAACTTATGCAATATGAATTGAACAGAATCAGATCATTGTGCTCAGTCAAAACAATATTTTTAAAGGGTGATCAATTATGAAAGACAACCTTTCTGATTAGAACAATGATACAAGGTATTTCCTAAGGACTCATGTTTGAAAATTGTATCCACCACCAGAGAAAGAAGTGATGAACTCTAAATGCAAAATGAAATATATATTTTTTAAATTTTCTGAGTGTGTTATTTTGCCTATTTTTTCCTCAATACGGCCAATGTGGAAATATGCTTTTTAGGATGTCACTTATCTAACTGATATCAAATTGTTTGCCTTCTTAAGGAGAGAAGAGGTGTGATATGGAGAAAGAAAAAAAATTGGTACTGAAAATAAAAAAGACTATTATAAGTTTTACATATAATTGAGAAATATTTAATATAACAAAAAAAAAAGAATTAGTGGCTACATTAATTTCATTACAAGTCCCAGATCAAAGTGTGGCAAGTACTGGAATAAAATGGAGTATCATGAGCCCAGGTATTTGGCAGCATGGAAGCTTGCAACACAAAATGATGGTTGGCAAAGACCACTAGAATGGACAGCAGAAGGTATTTTTTCGTGGCTTGATGCTGACTAGATACAATGGGTTATTTGAGTTTTCACTTGCTGACTCACCAACCAGGACAATTCACCCCTATACAAAAGTTTGTTGTAAAGTGGGATGAATTCAATTCCTAGGGGATATGAAAGACAAATAAGAAGAATGGGCTGATTCTGAAAGTCATAAGGTCCCACACACCAGGGATCTTCAAATAATACCTGGAAGTCATTTGTCACATATATTATATTGAGGATTCTTATTAGGGAATGGTTGGAGTAGATTTCCTCTGAAGTCCCTTTCACTCCGAAGTTCCTTAATTAAATTAAAAGTATGTGAATTCCTATTTTGGATGGTAAAAATTTCCCAAAGTATTTCATTTTGTTTTTCTTTACACCCATACTAGTATGGATATACCACATAATTTTCACGCAATATAGTGACAATCTATGAGATTTCGATTATATAATGAAATTATAATCTTTACCAGTCATTTTAAAGATTAGTTCATGTGATATGAACATTTCTGTATAAGCTACTTATTGTTGCAGATTATTTCCAATGCAGACTTTTTATAATGAAAATTAAAGTATCAGAGCATCCTTTCTGATTTTGCTTTACTTGGGGGACCAAATGTTATAGTAATATAGGAGAAGATAATTTAATTTTTTCACCCTTAATATCAGTACCTAGGGAACTGATAAAATTCACTCAGTGCTGTTAAGCATGTCTAATTTCCTGGAATTTCTGATTAGCAGTGGACCACCCATAGTGAAACAGCTGTTAACCATCAAACTCTGCAGCTGTGCTAAGAGGCATATCGCCCATCAGGGGGCTCCACCTATCAGTGGGGTAACAATGCTTGCCCATCTCCATGACAGCCGGGATGAAAACAAAAAGTGGATAGGTACTATCTTTCCTGGTTAATGTCAGCTCATTTCTTGCCACTGGGTTTTCCTCAGCCTTTTTGGTGAAGTTGCATTGAAACTAAACTTCTACTGGAGGTGACACTGGGCAAGCTATGGAACCAGATAGGTCACCACCTTCTTAACTTTAAGGGGTTCTTTCTCTCCTTGTTCTATTTGAGTTTTGTCTGTAAGAGGAACAAATATTAATAGGGAAAGTGTGAGCAAATTCTCCAAACAGATGCAAATCCAGGTGTACGTCTCATGAATTTTTTTATGTCCATTATCATTAAGGCATTTTTAAGTGAGTGATCCTTTATAGGAAAGTGAGAAGATAGAAGAAAGGTACAATTTTGTTGAAAAAGAGAACATTGTGACTAAAGTGGATTTGGAATGTGATAAGGAATATGATGTAGGGAGAAGTGAATAGGGAATATGAAACCCTTTGAAAATAACTGTTTGAAATTGCTGACTTTGGTGGGGAGAGTCAAGATGGTAGAGATAAGTCAGAGATTTCCCTGAGCTCTCCCCAAAACCCACCCCAAGATCTCTAAATAATGCCACAAAAGAAAATCTGGAGAGGCAGAACACAGAAAAAACGGGTGAAACAATTTTCCAGCAGAAGACAATTTAGAAAATCCTAAAGAAAGATCGGTCACACCAGAGCGAAAGTGAAACGCAGTTCAGTGCAGCCTATGCTGGCACAGACAAGGCTATAGCAAACCAGGAGCAGTCCATGGGAGCGAATGAATCAGCAGAAGCAGCAGAGGTTGCTTCTGGAGCTCTCAGCCCACAGATGTTAAGGGGTCAAGCAACTGGGAAGAAAGAGATTACAGAGGTATCTTTGTTAAGACTGGGGACAGGAATCTTTGTCCACATTTGGATCCAGGTCCAAGTTCTGAGTAACAGTCTCAGTGCTAGAAGGAGCACTAGAACACCAGAGTTTTTGACTTCAGTGGAACAGTGACCTTTGTCACAGTTCCAGGGCTAAAAAGGGTCCTTGTGGTCATTCACAGACAAATAACACCTTAAAAAAACAGAAGAGGTACAAAAATTCAATGAGGAGAAGAATGCCTTGAAAAAAATAGAACTGGCCAAATGGAAAAAAAAGATATACTTTAAAATCACTGAAGAGAAGAATTCTTTAAAATGCAGAAATATTCAAGTGGAAAAAGAGGTACAAAACTTGACTAAAGAAAATAATTCCTTGAAAATTAGAATCAAACAAGTGGATTCTATGAGATATCACCAATAATATATATAAAAAAGGAATTCAAAAAATGGAAGACAATGTGAAATATCTCATTAGGCAAGCAACTGACCTGAAAAGTAGATCATAGGGAGATAGTTTAAAAACTATTGGATGTCCTGAAAGCCATGATAAAAAAAGAAGATCCCGGACATTATCTTTCAAGAAATTATCAAGGAAAACTCCTCTTATATTCTAGAGATTAAAATAGAAATTGAAAGGATCCACCCATCACCTACTGAAAGAGTCCCTCAAATGAAAACTCCCAAATGTCCAAGGTCAAGGAGAAAATATTGCAAGCAGTCAGAAAGAAAAAATTCAAGTATTGCAGAGCCATAGTCAGGATAACCAAGATTTAGTAGCTTTTACTTTAAAGGAATGCAGGACATGCTTATTAAAAGAATATGGTATTATGGAGGACAAAAGAGCTAGGATTACAACCAATAATCACCTTCCCAGCAAAGCTGAGTACAATCCTTGGGGGGAGGGGGGTGACCGTTGAATGAAATAGAGGATTTTCAATTATTCTTCATGAAAAATCAAATGAGAATTTGACTTCCAAAGACAACACTCAAGAAAACCTTAAAAAAAAGGTAAAGAGGAAAGAGAAATCAAAAGGGACTTGACACGATTAAATTGTTTGCACACCTAAATTAGACCATAAGAACTCTCTCATTATTGGTGTGGTTAGAAGGAATATATATAGACAGAAAGCACAGGTGTGAGATGAATATGATGTGATGATATCTAAAAAAAAAAATTAAAGGCTGAGGAGGAGGAATGCTTTGGAGTCAAAAGGAAAAGGGAGAGGTAGAATCACATAAATTATCTCACATTATTGTTGTTGTGCTTTGTCCTCCATTCTGGAAGAGGAACATGCTATTAAGATGATGAGATGACTTGCAGTTGACTTTGATTTGAGTTAGGGAGGGTTGTACAAGGTCACCATCCTCACTTTCATCTCTTTAGCCATGTGGATCCAATGGCCTGATATTCATCAGGATGACTGGTGATGGCCCAAGATGCAATGTGAGACCCTGGCTCTTTCAGGTTAAGGTCTTACCACATTCTCACTTTGAAGGAGATACACCCATTTGATTAACAGTCTTCTTTAAGTAGTTACTCAAGGAATGGCCCCTTTAATTAAAAAAAGTACTCAAACTGGAAGGGAAAGCTATTCAGGATTCCTGGGTAAAAGAGAAACAGTAACTATTTATTAATAATATACAAAAGCAAGAAAGATCTTTTACTGGGAGGGGAAGATGGAGGAGATGGCAAGGAGCAATTGAACATTACTCTCATTGGAATTGGTGCAAAGGGGAAATAATATACATACTCAGGTTTAAAAATGTATCTTATCCTACAGGAAAGTAGGAAAGATTAGGAGAAGGGGTGAGTGCTCATAAAAGGGAGGGTAGATTGGAGGAGGCAGTAGTCAGAAGCAAAACACATTTGAAGAGGAAGAGAGAACAGAATAATCAGGAGGAAAATAGGATGGTGGCCGATACAGTTAGTAATCCTAACTGTGATAAAAAAATAAACGGTTTTCTCTGATATAGGCTTCTCCCAAATATATAGAAAAATAAGTCAGATTTTTAAAAATAAGAGCCATTCTTCAATCAACAAATGATCAAAAAATGTGACTAGTTTTCAGATGAAGTAATCAAAATTCTCTGCAGCCATATTAAAAAAAATGCTCTAAATCACTGTTGATTGGAGTATGCAAGTTAAAACAATTCTGTGCTACTGCCTCACACCTGTTAACCTGGCTAATAGAACAGAAAAGGTAAATAACAAATGTTGGAGAGAATGTGGGAAAATTGAGACATTGATAATGTTAGTTTGGTTGGTTGGTGCACTTGTAAATTGATTCAACCATTATGTACAGCAATTTGGAGCAATTCTGAAGACCTGTAAAACCATAAATATCCTTTGACATACAATACCACTACTAGGCCTGTATCCCAAAAGAGATGAAAAAAAAGGAAAAATATCTACATGAACCAAAATATTTATAGTATCTCTTTTCTGGTGGCAAAAAAAAAAAAAAAAATTGAAATTGAGGGCATACCCCTGATTGGAGGAAAGACTTGAACAAATTGTGATGCATGATTTTGATGGAATACTATGGTACTATAATAAATAATGAGCTAAATGCTCTCAGAAAAACCTGGATTTACATGAAACTGATGCAAAGTGAAATTCTTAGAACCAGGAGAACATTATATAAAATAACAGCACTATTGTAAGATCATCACTCTGAATGACTTAGCTGTTCTCAGCAATAAAATTATCTGACAACTCTGAAGGCCTAATGACTAGAATTTGCTTTCAATCCCCAGAGAAAGAGCTGATGGAGTCTGAATACAGATGAAAAGCATGCTTTAAAGTATTTTTTTATTTTTCTTAAGTTTTTGTTTTGGTCTGTTTTCTTTTACACCATGAGAAAATTTGGAAATATATTTTGCATGATTGCCCATGTTTGCTCTATATCAAATTACTTGCCTTCTGAATTAAGGGGGTTGGAAGAAATGAGGGAATTTGAAACTCAATTTAAAAAAGAATGTTGAAAATTGCTTTTATATGTAATTAGGGAAAATACTAAATTTAAAAAAGAAATTAATACTGAAAAAAGGAAAAAAAAATATTAACTAAAACTCTTAGTCTGCCTTCTTGACTGGACTGAGCCAAATTCCATAAAATCTAGCCTGCTCTTTTTGTTTCCCCATGTCTACATAGTTACTAATGAGAAGAAGACCACTGCTATCCTCTAAGTACAGTTAAAAGTTCAAATCTAGTTCACCTTCTTGGGACTTTGATACCCTAATGCAGTGGCTCTTTTCTGCATTCTGGAGGATGCATTTTCTACATTCTGGAGGATGAATCCTCCAGGAAAAGGCTTTTGAAGACTTTTAATCTTTAGGCAGTTTTGTTAAACTGCTACAGTAGCTAGGAGCCTTCTCTTGGTATTTTGAAGAAGATCTTTAGGAAGAACCAATGAGACTGTGTATCCCTAAGATAAAATCTTGAACTGAAGAACAGATGAAGTTTTCTGTTTGCTTTTATTTTTTTTTTTTAAGTGGTGCTGTGTTTCTATATAAATGGCTGAGATAAGGAGTGGAGTAGGAAAGGAGGTGATTAATGTTTTCTAAATGAGAGTAACTCAGAACCAAATGTATGAATAAACTTATGATAATGTGTTTATTTGCATAGATTATAGGATCCTGGTAAATTCCAGTCAACAGATGTGTATGAAAAAGGTGATTAAAGTTTAGGCAATAGTGTTATGGGCATATCTGAGATTATGACTACTTGACATAATAAAATCATAACAGGTGACTAGAGTGGCTATAGAGAAGCTTTGTGATTTGAAAAAACATGGTATAAACCTATTTTCTGTCTTGGTTCTATGATAACATATTTGTGATAGTGTCTTGAGCCAAGAAAGGAAATTATGAATGGTAACTTTTGGCATCAAGGTTTCTATAAATCAGATAGAGGTGTGGGTCTTCTAAGGAAGACATAGCTTCTCAGCACCTACATATCAATTAAATGGCTTAGAGAGTTTGGTTCACTTTAACTAGGCTTACATTATTGGTAATAAATATGTTAAGTTTATTTTTATCTTGTTTATTTTGTACTTTCCTAGAGGTAAACTACTATTTGAAAATTTTTATGTTTTCATGTTAAACATGGATATGTATCGATGGGCATCTATTTGCCCAGATATGAGCTATTACTTAAGCGAACACAGATACTAAATAAATACAAGATCTGAGTGGTCATTTGGTTGACAATGTGTTTGAACTTGGACTTTTAGGATTGTGTTTTGGACATGCGGAAGGACAGAAAATCCAGAAGTTAAGAATGTTCTCCATCTTGGGATGATGAAGACAGCCAAGGAAGTATGAAGTTATGTATGTACCTGGTTTCTAGGGCTTACTCTTATAGTCCTCTGTGAGTATATATCATAGAGGAGGGAATGATGATAACTATAATTTTTAGTCACCATCATTTACAATTGTAGGTAACAATTCCATTGAGAAAGTACTCTAATGACTATATACCTATTTGTAATCAGGAAAATTTGTAAGCTGGAAAAAGCTTAAGAAATGCAACTAAAAATAGACCCTGCCACATAGTAAAGATACTGTCCATTCCTTGACCCAGGAAAAGCAAAGCAAGGGATTAGGAAGGGAGATAATATAATAATATATATGTTACAACGTAATATGAGGGAACCTGTTTTTGTGTATTTTCAATAGTTATATACCCTCTAGGTTATACAGATGAAAGTGATAATTGACCCCATTCTACCTCCTCCTTACCTGTTCACCAAGAAAATAGCCTTCTATAGTCTTATTTTTCCCCCTTTTCAGACATTTCTCCAGCCTTTTACTCAACTTTTGAGTCCTTCATCAAGAGGAGAATATACTGTATGGGACCTGTTAGTTCTCAGTGCCTCCAAGGTGGCACAATCAAGGAAGAGGAGTTTACTCCTCTCCTGGCCTGTGCTCTTGTCTGTGATCAACAAGTACTCTGTTCTGCCCAGGATCTGCCACTAAATTCCCCTCTCCAGATCCTCCACCAGCTCCACTTCATCAGTACTCTTTCTCACCTCAAGGCCACCAGTCAGGGCTTAGATCCAGATCAGTGGCTCAATTTCCCCAGGGCTTTAGGTGGAGGGTTCCAAAAATGGACACTACTGCTATAGTTGCTGCTACCAGCAGGGTCAGACCACATTCCCTTCTTACCCAGATGCGAAAGCTTTCTCACTGACCTTTGAAGCTTTCTTTTGCATTTGTGGGTTGAATAATCTGGGAACAGCAGCTGCTGCTGGGGATTTCACCTCCTGAGGCCTGCTCCAGTCCTATTCCTACCAGGGCCATGTGACCAAGGCTGGATGGGACTCCTTGGGCTGCCAGACCCAAGTCCTGTGAGATTCCACCTTTCCTGTTGGCCTTCCAGGCTATCTAGGGCTGGAAAAATCTTTCACTATGTCATTTTGTGGCTTCTACTCCTCTAGGATTTGCTTAGAGTAATTTTTATAGGTATTTTATGGGCTATAGGGAGGAGGTGGAAGGGGGTGGCTTCTACAGGTCCATCTTCCTACTCTGCCATGTTGACTCTGCCCCCAAGACTCGAACTATATAAATCTAACCTCAAAATAAAAAAGAAGGAAGTTAAGGAGGTGAATAGAATTCTGGAAAAGGTAGACATGATAGGTCTCTGGAGGAAATTGAACAGGGATAGAAAGGCGTATACCTTTTCCTCAGTAGTACATGGCACACACACACACACACACACACAAATGGTCATGTACTATGGCATAAAAACCACACCACCAAGTTCAGAAAGGCAGAGATATTCAATGTATCCTTTTATGACCATGATGCAATAAAAATTAAATGTAATAAAATGCCATGGAAAGATAAATGAAAAATTAATTGGAAACTAAATAATCTCATCCTAAAGAATAAGTGGTTAAAAACAATGATAGAAACAATCAATAACTGCATCCAAGGAATGACAGTAACGAGACAGCCTCCCCAAACTTATGGGATGCAGTGAAAGCAATTCTTAGAGGAGGTTTTATATCTATGAGCGCTTACATGAATAACAGAGAAATAGGAAATCAATGAATTGGGCATGTAACTGGAAATGCTAGAGAAATAACAAATTGAAAACACCCAATTAAATGCCAAATTAGAAATCCTGAAAACCAATGGAGAGATTACTAAAATTGAAATTAATAAAACTATTGATTTATTTGATTTAATATTGATTTAATAAATTAAACTAAAAGCTGGTTTTTTAAAAAATAAAACTGATAAACCTTTAGTCAATTTGATTTAAGAAAAGAAAGAAGAAAACCAAATTATCACTATCAAGAATGAAAAGGATGAATTCACCTCCAGTTCGAAGGAAATTAAACAATAATTTGAAATTACTTTGCCCAACTACATGCCCATAAATTTGACAATGTCAGTGAAATGCATGAATATTTACATATATGTTAACTTCCCAGATTAACAGAAGAAGTGAAGTACTTAAATAATCCTGTCTCAGAAAAAGAAATTGAACTAGCCATCAATTAATTCCCTAGAAACAAATCTCCAGTGCCTGATGAAATTACAAGAGAATTCCATCAAACATTTAAAGAACTGTTAATTCCAATTCTATATAGACAAAAGGCAGGGCTAATTGGCAAAATTGGAGAAAAAGGAGTCCTACTAAATTATTTTTATGATACAAATATGGTGTTGATGCCTAAACTGGGAAGAGTCAAAACTGAGAAAGAAAATTATAGACCAATTTACCTAATGAATACATATGCAAAAAATTTAAAAAAGACAGTAGAAAAAAATGCAGCAACTTATTCAGAGAATAATCCAATTTGATCAAGTATAATTTATACTAGGAATGCAAGGATGGCTCAATATAAGGGAAGCTACCAGGATAATTGATCATATCAATAAAACTAACAGAAACCATAAGATTATCTCAATAAATGCAGAAAAGGCATTTTGACAAAATCCAACATGCATTCTTGTTGAAAACACTGGAGAGCATAGGAACAAATGGAGCTATCCTCACAATAAGTAGTATCTAAAGCCATCAGAAAACATTACATGTAATGGTGATAAGCTATATGTATTTACAATAAGATCAGGGATGAAACATTATCACTACTGTTATTTAATATGGTACTAGAAATGTTAACTTTAGCAATAAGAGAAGAAAATAGAAACTGAAGGAATTAGAATAGGGAAAGAAGAAACTGAATTACCACTCTTTGCAGATAATATGATGCTAAGTTTAGAGATTCCTCGAGAATCAAGAAAAGAAAAACTGCTAGAAATAATAAACAATTTTGACAAAATTTCAGGATATAAAATGAAGCCACATAAATCATCTTCAATGCTGTATTTTACTAGCAAAGCCCAACAGCAAGAGGTAGAAAGAGAAATTCCATTTAAAATTCTGGTAGACACAATAAAGTATTTGGGAGTCTACCTGCCAAAATAAACTCAGGGACTGTTTGAACACCATTACAAAACACTTTTAATGCAAATAAAGTTTTATCTAAATAATTGAGAAAATATCAGTTACTCAAGGATAGAGTGACCTAATATACTAAAAATGATAATTCTATCTAAATTAATTTATTGATTCAGTGTCATAGCAGTCAAATTACCAGAAAAGTATTTTCTAAAAATAATATCAAGATTCATCTGGGAAAACAAAAGTTCCAGAACATCAAGAGAATTAATGAAAAGAAATGCTGTGGAAGATGCCTTAGTCATACCAGATCTCAAATTATACTATAAAGCAGTAATCATTCAAACCATTTTTTACTGGCTAATACATAAAAGTGTAGATCAGTGGATAAGGTTAGCTACACAAGACCCAGTAGTCAATGATTATAGCAGTCTACTGTATGACAAACCCAAGGACCCCAACTTCTGGAATAGGAACTCATTGTTTGACAAAAACTTCCAGGAAAAACTGGATAGTAGTGTGGCAAAAAATTGGCCTAGATCAAGGCCTGATGCCATATATCAGAATAAATTCAAGTTGCTACATAAATTGAGTATTATGGCTGATGCTATAAACAAATTATGGGAACATGGAATAGCTTCTTTGTCAGATTTATGGAGAATGGAGAAATTTATGATAAAACAAAAGTAGAGAACACTATGAAATGCAAAATTGATAATTTTGATTACACCAAATTGAAAAGTTTTTGCGCAGACAAAGCCAGTGATTTGATGAGGAGGAAAACAGAAACTTGGAAAGAATTTTTGAATTAGTATCTGGGATAAAGGTCCCATTTCTAAACTATATAGAGAACTGAGTCTAATTTACAAGAATACAAGTCATTCCCCAATTGATAAATGGAGAAAGGATATGAATAGACAGTTTTCAGAAGAACAAAATGAAGGTGTCTATAGTCATATAAAAAAATGCTCTGAATCACTATTGCTTTAGAGAGATGTAAATCAAAACAACTCTGAAGATTCACCTCACACCTATCAGATTGGCTAAGATGACAAAATAGGAAGAGGATAAATGCTGCAGAAGATATGGGAGATTTGGAACACTAATTCATTGTTTGTGGAGCTGTTATCTGATTTAACCATTCTGGAAAAGAATTTTGAACTACGCCCAAAGGGCTATAAAAATGTACACAACCTTTGACCCAAAAATACTACTAATAGGACTGTATCCAAAAGAGATCATAAAAATGGGATGAAGGACCCATATGTACAAAAATATTTATAGTTGATCTTTTTGTGGTGGCCAAGAATTGGAAATGGGGATGGCGATTAATTGGAGAATGGTTAAACAAGTTTTGGTATGAATGTAATGGAATATTACTGTGCTATAAGAAATGATGAACAGCTGGACTTCAGTAAAACCTGGAAAGACTTTTATGGACTGTTGCTGAGTGAACTAAGGAGAACCAGGAAAACATTATTCACAGTAAAGCCACAGTTTGTGAGGACTTGGCCCTTCATAATAATGCAAAGACCTAAAATATTTTCAAAGGACTCTAGATGCATAATGCCATCCTCATTCAGAGAAAGAACTATGGAGTCAGAATGCAGAATGAAGCAAAGTATGCTCTACTTTCTATAAATTTTGTTTTGTTTTTCTTTGTGTCATGATTTTTCCCATTCATTTAATTCTTCTGTGCTATATGACTAATGTTAAATTGTATCTACTAAGGATGTATGTGTAGAACACATATAAGATTGCATGCTGCCATGGCTAGGGAGGATGCATAGGAGGGGGAGAAAAAAATTTAAAGTTATGGAAGTGATTATTCAAAACTGAAAGCAAATAAATTAATTATGAAAAATAGAAAAATAAACTTAAAAAACTAAACTCAATAGTAAATTTGATATACAAAAGCCAAAAGAAATATATGGTACATACCAATGACTAATTACACGTGACTCAATAAGAATACAATGTTTACCTTTTATGTATGTAAAATGTAAAATCTGTCTCTAAGACTGTGATTAGTAGTTAGGTAGCTCATAAGAGTTATTGGGATAGATCTGAGTATAATAAGGCTTCAAAAAGTAAACCATAAAACAGTAATTATCTTATACAATGAGATGTAAGAGGAAGAATCAATTTAGAGGAATTCTTTGGGGGAGGGAGATTGTTAGTTCTAGAAAACTACTTTCAGTAGGAATGGGTGGAAGAGGGGAAAATACATAGACATCTAGGAGAGTATAAAAGTCTAAATTTAGAAAAAAAGTAAAACTCTAAGGAAACAGGCATGGTGGAGTGGATAAAGGAGGGATCTTTAAAGGGGAAGGTGGGGAATTAGGTTAAAAAGAGAATATAGAAGGGTGCTCAAATTTAAGGGAATGGAAGGATAAGGGAGGGAACTTTAGAGAGGAGGTAAAGGGAATTGGTCAAATTGATGTACAATAAGCTGTTTAGATTTAGTGGAATGGGAGGATAAGGGAGGGTTTACTGAAGGGGTATAGGTTAAATAAAAGGAGGGCAAGGTGGCAGATATGCATAGGTATGTATGTGTATATATGTGTACATATGTGAATATCCATATATAAATATATTCATGCTTAATTTTAGCCTGTAGTGGGTAGTGAGTAGCAGGGAGGAACAGAGTAAAAAAGAACAAAATTTAAAATGCACAACAAAGAACAAAATAAAACTTACAAGGAAGCAAAGAAAGGATGGACAATTTTCAATATAATGCACAGTATTATAGGTTTTCTTGAAATCAAAAGTCATTGCCATATATTATGAATCCACTCCTACAGTCTGCTAGGCATGTGAGCTATTTTCTCTTTTCATATTTTATATTTCATTTTATAATGTTATTTCTTTCTTTTCTTATATATTTGTTTAAGTAAAAATGTTAAAAAAAGAGTTATATGAGTCATCTTCCCATTTAAAAATAAAACTACTTTAACTTGAGTCCCTTAAGACTTCTTATTTTGGAGAGAAGGATGGAGCCAAGATGGTGGAGTAACAACACAGACTTTCTAAAGTTCTCCCCAAAATCCAGCCAAATATCTGTGAAAAATGACTCTAACCATTTCTGGAGATGCAGAACTCACAGAACAATGGAGTGAAGCAAATCTCCAGTACAAGACAGCCTGGATGGTTGGAAGGAAGCATTTATTGCATTGTACTGGGAGTACAGCACAAAATAGCATTTACCATGCTTGCGCAGATGGGACCTGAACTGGCCTAGAGAGACTAATCTCTTGCATCTGTGGCAATTTCTAGATTTTAAGTCCCCAAATTTCTCAGGACAAATTGGATGGTCAGTGGTAATAACCTGTGAGAGATGTGTGAGAGAATAGAGTGGTCCAGCCCCATCTCCAGGGTGGCAGATTAGGGAAGGAGTGGAGGAACCCATGGCAGTTACAGTAGAGGCATCTGCAGATCCTGTTTCTGGAGCTCTAGGCACACAGATTGTGGGGGATTGAGCAGTTGACAGTACAACTCACACACACTGGAAGCAGAGAGCTACCTTGACTAAGGTCTTGAAAGTCAATTAAATGACTGGGGAAATATGCACAAACTGGAAAAAGAATCAGACTATAGAGTTTTACTTTGGTGACAAGGAACACCAAAATATGGAAACAGAAGACAACAAAGTCAAAACTCCTTCATCCAAAGTCTCCAAGAAAAATGTGAATTGGTCTCAGGCCATGGAAGAGTTCCAAAAGGATTTCACAAATCAAGTAAGAAAACCATGAAATCATGGAAAGTGAGTCCATTGCTTGCTAAAGGACACCAAAAAATATGCTGAAGAAAATAATGCTTTAAAAAATAGTCTAACCCAAACGACAAGAGATCCAAAAGCAATGAGGAGAAAAATGCTCTAAAAAGCAGAATTGACCAGATAGAAGAGGAAGTCCAAAACCTCACTGAAGAAAAATAATTCTTTTAAGATTAGAATGGAGCAGATGATATCTAATGATGTTATGAAAAATCAAGAAATTATGAAGCAAAATCAAAGGAAAGAAAAAACAGCAGATAATATGAAATCTCTTATTGGAAAAACAACTGACCTAGAAAATGGATCCAGGAGAGACAATTTAAAAGTTATGGGACTACCTGAAAGCCATGATAAATAAAAAGGAACCTAGATACCATCTTTCAAGAAATTATCAAGGAAAACTGCCCTGATATTCTAGAACCAGAGGGTAAACTAGACATTGAAAGAATCCACTGATTGCATCCTGAAAGAGATTCCAAATGGAAAACTCCTAGGAATATTGTAGCCAAATTTCAGAGCTCCCAGGTCAAGGAGAAAATATTTCAAGCAGTCAGAAAGAAGCAATTTGTGTATTGTGGAAACACAATCAGAATGACACATGGTCTAACAGCTTCTACATTAAAGGATCATGGGATTGGGAATATGATATTCCAGAGGTCAAAGGAGCTAGCATTAGAACCAGGAATCACCTACCTAGAAAAACTGAGCAAAATACTTCAGGGGAAAAATGGTCATTCAATGAAATAGAGGACTTCCAAGCATTCTTGGTGTCTGTTATTTGAAACTGAATATTGGCACTAGAGTTCCTAATAAGTGTCAGAAGCACTCAATGCCAACAAAGGGTCTTTGTAATATGTTTCTTATCAGTCATTCAACTCACTTATGATCTAGGAACTGAGAACTTTTGAAGCTGCTGCTTGTTCTGTCACTGTGACAGCCACCTTCAAAACCCATGGAAACTCCCCAGCTGACAGACTGAGCCAACTCTCACTATTGTGTTACAGTTTTCTCCCAATAACCAATAAAGTGTTAGGTTCTTAGGTGGGAAAAAAATCTCATCTTCATCTGCTAACTGTGACTCTCCAAAATTTGATTTGCGTAGTAATTTTAAAGTTGTTTGGAGGAGAATTTTGGGAGAGTTCAACTGGGTGGTTGCCTCTAACATTCCATGTTTCCTCTGCCAATCCTCAGCATTCCTTAAGACTTCAAGTTGCTAGTCTACATTTGACAAAGAGGTTTTCCCCCTGAGATTTCTCCAAAACAACGAAATCATAAGTCTGAATCCACCTCCTATCACTTTCCCTTTGCCTCAAACACAAACACATACACACACTCACACACACAAGTAAGTGCTTATGTGTATTTGCATGTATATATATATATATATACACACATATACTTATATTTGTATATATGTTTTTAAGATATCTATGTTTATATCTATCTATATAGATAGATATATATACAAAGAAAATGCAAGTATTCATTGATTCAGAGATTAAAGAAATATATTAGAAATTACTTCATCTGGTCCCTTCATTTGACAGATGACTGCCAGAAAGTCCAAGGAGATTCCCTATGCCCTGCTGGTAGTATATAGCAGGGCTGGGATAAAAACAAAGAATTCTGATTCCATACTCAGGGTTCTGTCACTTTCACTGCACACTGTCTACTTAATTGCATTTTTTATATAGATCAACACCTGTACGAAAACTTAGTCTGTTGTTTATTTTCTGTTTTAGTGTATGATTTAATCTACTTCCATTCAGCACTAGAAATTAGTATCTTCTGCCTGAAGCCTCAGTTCTGGAGAGCAAGGAATGTTTGTGGCTTTTTAGAAAATTCCTGATCTGAAATAGGTCAGGGGCATCACCAAAATACTGGGGTCAGTTCTGGTAACAGAGGATGCTAAACTGAAGAATCAGAAGAAACAATCTATATCCTCATGAGAAAGATATAGTGGAATACCAGAACAGTGTTGGAGGAGCAAGGAAAATCACTGATGCTTGGAATGGGTATGGGATATTAGACTGTTTTTATACCAAACTCTTTTAGTGTGATGTTCTATCCCTTTCCCAGACCCTGATAGCAATATGACTCCTAACCTAAGTGGCAAAGTTGCTCTGTAAGGAGCTTATTGCCTCTAAGAGAATTAAATATTTTCAAGCTTTATGAATTCTAACTCTTTTAAAAACATGCTTTTCTTCAGGAAAATCATCATCTGGTTAGAATGTACCAGTAAATAAAATATTTGAACTTATACATAGAAAAGTAGAGTGTCCAAATTGCTTATTTTGAATCTATCTATATAATTGAATGGAGTTATTGATAATGAATTAGAAGTATCCACACAAAAATTAACATTTGTTTTCTTTGGCTTCATAAAACTGAAGTCTATTCTGTATAGAATTGTGATTGTATAACGCATAGTATAGTGTGTAGTGCTCAGGTTAAAAAAAAGAAAATAACTGAAACGTTGGGCTGTATCTCTTTAATCTTTTTTTCTTGCCCCTCAGCTCAAACCTAGGTCAAAAGCAGTTATTTGATTGAGATTTACTTACAACACACCATCACTAGGGAAATAGAAAAGTTTATTTGGAATGACCTTTTACTTCCAAAGTTTATTCTATTTCTATTCACTTTGCCATGCTGTTTTTTTTAACGTTGTGACATGTTCCTTTTAATCCTAAAAGAAAGCTCCATAAGAAAGAAAAAGTCAAAGAAGACAAATAAAATTGTTCATACTTGCAAATGTATTATACTCTCTTTGTGAGCAAAAGAGATACACACATCTTTAACAGTTTAGAGACTTGTTTTTCCATTATAAGATAGCAATCATATTTATACCATATTTTGAAAGGCTAATAGTATTCCATTTATTTAAAGATAAGCTTTTCTCCTTACTAATATATAATGTGTGTATCCCAAATCAAAGAAATCATGTGCAAAAATTATTACTCTTCTCCCTTATTCTGTCTTAATTCTTAAAAAAACACAAAAAAACAAAAACAAATATTTCTCATGATGTAGAAATTGATTTAATCTATTTAGCTGGATTTTTCTAGTGGCTACCTACAATTCATATTAGTAATTGAAATATGACAATGATAAGATGCATATGTATTTGGTATATTTTTCTTATTGCATGTTTACAATGATACTATATAGTAATATGATATAATATTGAATCATTGAAATTTCAATGCTGGAAATCCCCACTCACAAATTTGCGATAAATTAAAATTAAGATGATATATATGAAACATTCATATTTTTATATCTACATTATTTCATGTTTATATTATATATAATATACATATTGTATGAATTAAAAAATGTTAAAGGGATAAAGACAATAGATATCCGTGGAGTCACTGAGTAATCGTTTTTCTTGAACAGGAGGAGATAGGCTAAATTAGTTTGGAACCCCTGGAATTAAATGTCGGACTAAGATTTTTTTCAGCTCAGTACAATTTAGGAGATAAGAAGGAGAGGTTTGGGACACTGGAACAGATGCCAGCTGAAAGCAAATGATGCAGTAGCACCACCATTGAGCCTTAGAGGTGGCTATTACAGAAAGAGTTTTGTGAGCTCTGAGCCCAGAATCAGATAACTGTTGAAAAAGAACTTATAGGAGGCCTTTTGCTAGCACTGTCCATGGAAGCTGGGGTTGTTTGGCAACTCTGGTGACCATACCCAATTTTTGCTCACATTTTCAGGGAAGAAAGGAGCAATTGTGGTCAGTCCTAGTCCTAAAAGGTTAGTGTCCTAGTAACAATTTCAGGCCCAAGAGGTGCGTTCACTCTAACAGCTTCAAGAGATCAGGAACCCTAACCCTGTAAGGACCAGAGCATAGAAATTGAAAGCAGTGACAATGCCTCTCCCCTAAGCACACCACTTTAGATGTACCAAAAATGATATATTCTCATACTAATAGCTTTCAAAACAGAAGCATAGGGGAGCCAGAAGCTTAGGTCACTGGCTCCTTATCTTGAGGTCAGTAGAACCCACTTTTAGTACAAAATTCAAAGTTGAGAAATAGGTTGGAAAAAATAGGCAAGCACAACCACCATAAAAAGGACTTGATCATGGAAAAAAAGATGAGAAGGAATAACAACAGACTCAAAAGTGACAACAGTGTGAAAATATACAACCAAAGATTCAAAGATGAATACTAATTGAAACAAGCACAATAAGAATTCCTGGAATAACTAAAGAAAAAAATATTAAAAAAGAAAAAGTGGGAAAAGAAATGAGAATGGCACAAGAAAAAGTACTAAAAGAGTTAACAGCTTGATAAAAGAGGTACAAAAATACTAAAGAAATTAGCTTAAAAATGTAATTGGCTTAATGGTAAAAATTACAAAAAAACAGTGATGAAATAACATGGTAAAATAAAAAAAATCAGTGATAAAGTAACTTATTAAAGTTTAACCTGCTCAAGTGGAAACTAATGACTCCATCAGACTTCAAGAAGTAATAAAGCTTAGTCAAAAGAATGAAAAAAAAGAAGAAAATATGAAATAGATCATCTGAAAAAACAATTGCCTTGGCAAATAGATTGAGGAGAGATAATTTAAGAATTATTAAGCTATCTGAAAGTCATTATAAAAACTAAACAGTCTAGGCATGATATTTCAAGATATCATAAAGGTCAATTATCTTGATATCTTAGGTCCAGGTAGTAAAATAGAAATTGAAAGAATCACCTGTTAAGAGATATCCAAAACCAAAAACTTCCAGTAGTATTAGAGACAAAATCAAGAGCTCCTCAGTGAAGGACAAAATGCTGTTAAGCAGCTAGAAAGAAATTCTTTGAATATCATAGAGAAACAGTCAAAATCACAAAATAAATAAATAAATGAAACCATTCAGCAAGGGAAAGAAGCTAGAATTGCAACCAATAATCATATATCCAGAAAAAAACTGTGTATAATCCTTCAGAGGAAAGAAATGGATATTTCATGTAATAAGGATTTAATCATTCCTGATGAAAATACCAGAGGTGAAAAAAAAATGACATTCAAACACAAGACTCAAGTGAAACATATAAAGGCAAATATTAACAAGAAATCATAAGGGACTTGATAACGCTAAACTTTTTACATTCCCATATGGGAGGATGATACATATAATGCCCAGAGTTTATCATTCTTAGGAATCTTATAAGGACTCTACATAGATAGAAGAGAGAGGAATAAGTTGACTATATTGGGATGATCCCCAAAAGTGAAGGACTGAAAAGGAGGGATGCATTAAAAAGAGGGGAAAAGGTAAGGAAAGAAGAGAAAATTGTCTCATAAAAGAAAAACCATTTAAAGAACAGTTTATTATTACTAATATGGAAATGTTTTGTATTACTATACATATTTAATCTATATCACATTGTTTTCTTAACAAGGGGAGTAAAAAGGGAAAAATAATTTGAATTTTTTTTCAAACTGGTTATTAACAATTTTTACATAAAATTGAAATAAATAGAATATTAAAAAAAAACTATTGTGAATGAATTTGCTATACATTTAAAATTAGACTACATAAGACTTAGCCGCTAATTGAATGTGAGAGACATGAGACCAGAATTAAAGATGAGTTTCTGGTTCCAAATATGGATTAATGGCAAAATGGTGAAATAATTAACTGAAAATGAGAAGCCTAAGAGAAGAGATAGGAAATTTGGTTTTGACCACACTGAACTAATGAAATTCTCAGAAATGTCAAGTTGGATTTCCAGGACAAGAATGGTACTAGAAACTTCATTCCTTTGGATCAATTGTATTACACAGTATATTCATGAGGTGGATCCACCTAGTGGATTAAAATTTTGCTGACTATATATTCTCTCTTAAACATATATGACAATATGTATGCAAAACTTCATCATCTAGTACAACCTCCTAAATACTGAGCAAAACAGTCACTACTAATTAGACATTTTCATACTGATCTTGTGATAATTTATGCAGCATCTTTAAAAAATATGATTAGCACATGAAAATTGGATTTTACTAACTTGAGAATTTTCATCCTATAAACACAACAGCTTTTCAACAAATATTCATTAGTACCTCTGAAATCCCCTGAAAAAGTTCGACATCTTTCAGTATTGTTGCTAATTAGTTTCTCTCTCTGAAGACCCCAAGTTCCACTTTCAATATGTTAGAAAACGCTCTAGTGTTCTTAAAGGCCATGCCAGCTTAATATATAGTTTGGAAAGCTCACCAAGTAGCAAAGGGTTCACATACTGCCTCAAAGAAAAGATTGTGCCTATTGTCCGAGAAATCAACTAGTTAAATATGAAGATAGAGTAGATGGCTAGCTAAGTAACACTTCACTATGCTCACTTCATCAGAAGATGACACTTCTGCTCATCATTGCCTCTATCTCGTGTTATTATCACTTTAATGATCAAATAAGTCTCCTTGTCTCAAATCTCTGACCACTATAATCCATCCTTCACAGAACTGACAGTAATATTCTTGAACGCTAATCTACCATGATATTCTCATGATAAATGAACTTCTATGGCCCCCTAATATTTCTAGATACAAATTAAATCTCCTTGACTTTGTATTTTAAGTTCAACTTAGCATTTCAGGATTGCTACATATTACCTCTCTTTAAGTACTCTCATTTCCAATCAAATATTCCTTGTTGCTATTCCTCATACATTTTACTCTATTTTGTCTCCATGCCTTTGTGTAATTGTTTTCCTATGCCTAGACTCTAATTTCTTCACATTTGTATTTTAGAATTCCATGCTTCCTTTTATTCTTAACTCAAATACTGCATCCAATATGAAGTTTTCTTTGGTCCCATCATATCCCAACCCTGAAATGACGATATTATATATTTTGCTTTTACTTAGTATGTGTGCAATGTTTTCTGTTACAGATAGCAAATGTCTTTGTATAACCAGTTCCTATCTCTTTACCCGGCACAGAAGAGATGCTTAAAAATGCTTGAGGAATGATTAGGTGAATAAAAAATAATTGTCTGGTTCACCTGGAAAAAACAAACAAGAAACTGAAAAAGAGGAATTCATTCTTTTTCTCAAACAAGGGCAGTAACTTTATGGCAGTCGTCTCATTACACAGTGCTTCTGGCGAAACTAAGGAAAAGAATGAATCCTGAAAATAATTGCAATTTATTTGAGGAGACCAGTTACAAGAGATGGAGATAAAGAAAAGCTACAGTGAAAATCATAATACTTTCTTAATGAAGTGAATGTGTACATTGACACATAATTACTTCAGTGCAAAGGGAGACATGACACAGCATGCCAAAGGTATGTTGGCAAAATGTTTCAGGTTTGAATGGTGAAGATAACATTATTTGCACTCACCTTCTGTATAGCCACATTCCCCATGCCTCCAAAACTGAAAAAAGCTCAAATACCATCTTGTTTTCTTTAATGGTTTTTAAATTAATTTATTTATGTTTAGCTTTGAACATTTACTTCTATAAGATTTTAAGTTCCAAATTTTCTCCCTAGCTCTCTCTTTCAGTCTCCCCAAAATAGCTTGCATTCTGATTACCCTTTCCCCCAATTTGCCCTTCCTTCCATCACTCCCATCCCTTCCTGTATCCCCTTCTCCTCTATTTTATTTTATGGCCAGATAGATTTCCATACTCCCTTACCTGTATATCTTATTTCCCAATTGCTCATCAAAACAATTTTAAAGGTTTATTTTTAAAATTTTGAGTTTCAATTTCTCTCTCTTGCTCCAACCCTACTGAAAAGGAGAGCATTCAATAAATATTATACATGTGTAGTTATGCAAAAGTTTTTCATAAAAGTCAAGTTCTGAAGGAATAATTATATTTTCCTCCATCCTATCCTGCCCCCAATTTATTATACTCTTTCTTTTGACCCTATTCCTCCTCAAAAATATTTACTTCTGATTCCTCCTTCCTCATTTGCCATCCCTTCTATTATCCCCTCACACCCTGCTAACCCCATTCTCCCCTTCTTTTCTGTATTGTAATAGAGTTTCATAGCAAATTAAGTGTCCATGTTATTCCCTCCTTAAAACAAATGTAATGAGAGTATGGTTCCCTTTTTCCCTCTCACCACCCCACTATTCCCCTTCCTTGAAAAAGCTTTCTCTTGCCTCTTTTATGTGAGATATAATGTTTCCCATTCTGTTTCTCCCTTTCTCACCCCAATATATTCCTCTATTACCCCTTAATTTTATTTTTTACCTATCATCCCTTCCTATTCAACTCACTTTGTACCCTCTGTCTATATGAGCATAATCCCTCTAACTACCCTAATACTAAGAAAAGTCTCAAGAGTTAAAAATATTATTTTTCCATATAGGAATGTAAACAGTTGAACTTTAGTAAGTCCCTCATGATTTCTCTTTCCTATTTACCTTTTCATGCTTGCCTTGATTCTTGTGTTCAAAAGTCAAATTTTTTTATTCAACTCTGCTCTTTTCATCAAGAATTCTTGAAGTCCTCTATTACATTGAATGACCATTTCCCCCCCTGATACAGTATATTCAGTTTTTCTGAGCAGGTGATTCTTGGTTTTAATCCGTGGTCCTTTGACCCCTGAAATATCATATTCTCAGCCCCATGATCCCTTAATGTAGAAGCTATTAGATATTGTGTCATCCTGCTTATATTTTCACGATACACAAATTGTTTCTTTCTGTCTGCTTAAAATATTTTCTCTTTGATCTGGGGGCTCTGAAATTTTCTAAAATAATCCTAGGAGTTTTCCTTTTGGATCTCTTTCAAGAAGTGATCAGCAGATTCTTTCAATATTTATTTTTCCCTCTGTTTCTAGAATATCAGGACAGTTTTCCCTGATAATTTCTTGAAAGATGATGTGTAGGTTCTTTTGTCTTTATCATGACTTTCAGGTAGTCCTGTAATTTTTAAATTGTCTGTTCTGTATCTATTTTCTAGGTCAGCTGTTTTGCCAAAGAGATATTTCACATTGTCTGCTGTTTATCATTCCTTTGGCTTTGTTTTATGATTTCTGCTCCATTCTAATCTTGAATAAATTATTTTCTTCAATGAGCTTTTGTACCTCCTTTTCCATTTGACTGATTTTGCTTTTTTAGGGCATTTTTCTCCTCATTGGATTTTTGAATTTCTTTTTTCCCTTGGGTTAGTCTATTTTTTGAAGTGTTATTTTCTTCAGCATTTTTTGGGTCTCCTTTAACAAGCAGTTGACTTGTTTTTCATAATTTTATTGCATTACTCTCATTTTTCTTCCCGTTTTTTGCTCTACATCTCTTACTAGATTTTCAAAATTTTTTTGAGTTCTTCCATGGCCTGAGATCAATGCATATTTTTCTTGAAAGCTGTGAATGGAGAACTTTGACATTGTTGTTTTCTGTTTGCAGGTTTTGGTTTTCTTTGTCACAAAAGATTCTATAATGTGATTATTTTTCCAGTTTTTGCTCCTTTCCTCAGCTATTTCCTTGACTTTTGAGCTCTTTGTCAAGGTAGTTCTCTGCTTCCAGTGGGGCTGGAGGGTGTACTGTCAACTGTTTGATCTGTGCACAATCTTTTGGCCTAGATCTCCAGAAACAGTGGCTACAGCTGCCCTTGCTGCTGCTTTGGATGCTGTGTGTTCTTCCACCTCTCTGCCATCTGCTGCCCTGGGGCTGGGACTGGATCACTCTACTCTCTCACACTGGTCCCACAGGTTTTTTCCACTGACCTTCCAATTTATCTTCAGCATTTTGGGGTTGTGAAGTCTGAAAACCACTTGAAGTGCCCAAGATTCATTTCCTTTAAGACATACTCAAGTCCCGTCTGTGCTGATGAGGCCCACACTGGAATGTGCTCTGCTCGCAGTGCAGCACCATAGAGGTTCTGGGCACTTTCCAGTCTGTCCCAGACTGGTGATTTGCTTCACTCTGTAATTCTATGGTTTCTGCAGGTCCAGAATTTGTTTAGTTATATTTTCCAGGAATTTGGCTGGGCTTAGGGGGAGCATTCTAGAAAGTCCATGCTGTTGCTCCACCGTCTTGGCTCTGCCCATGTTTTCTTAAATGTAATTGAATAAGTAGCTAAACTTAAGATGAAAACTAATAGAAAAGAGCCATGTTTTACTAAGAAGAATGTATAAAAAGTCAATGGGAGTAGGCAATTCAGTGATATAGAATTTTGTCTGAAAAAAATTGTGTGGACTTGGTGCCAGAAAGATTGGCGTTCAAGTCTGATGTCAGACAATTATGAGCTTTGCTACTCCAGACCTGCCTGTCTATATTTCTCCATCTGTAAACTGAGAATAACCATAGCTTTGCAGCTTTGTTATGAGGAATATTCCACAAAACTAACCTATGCAAAATATTCTGCAAACCTCAAGGAACTATAAAAATACTGACTATCAATTATTATTTTTGTTATTGATTGCATTATGATATGATAACAAAGAAATCTAATACAGTATGAAGCTCTAATGACAGGCTTATTCAAGTATAGGTATGTGATAATCCTGATGAGCTTGGTCTTAGTTAAACGACATCTACAATACTGTTTACAATGTTTAGGGGAGGAAAGAAAACTGTGAACCGTATTGTGTCACAAAATATGAAGAAGTGCAGAGATCAAACCTACTCTGCAGAAGTCTTATATTTGTATGATTATACCCAATCAATCCACAACATCAGAGGAGCATTCATAGATGAAGTCTTCAAGACAATAAAGATGCAAAATCAAAGAAATCAGAAAATATTTTTGTAATAACCTATTTTTATCATCATCTCAAAGCACCATTTTTAGATTGAAACAAATCAATATTCAAAGAGATAATAGTGAAAATAAAGTGAAAAAGGAAACAGCACACATTAAACAAACTACAAAGGAAAAAAAATCAATGATCTAGGACAGGAGCAGGGAACCTGTGGCCTTATACAATGAATCCTTTTTTAAGGGATTTGTTCTATGAAGTTTGGATTCAGTCAAAGGACTGCACTTGAGAATGTAGATGGCCACATATGGTTTCGATGCTGCAGGTTCCCCACTCCTGATTCTAGGCAGTAAAGTAATTGTTGAAAGCACTGGGGGATTATTTTATGTGATAGTTTAGGGAGGAGTTTTAGAATGTACAGAAGAAATTACAATGAAATTATTATCCAGGAAGGAAATTTAAAGGACATATATAATCATTTAACAAAATCTAAATCTACTTTTTCAATATAAAATCTCTCTGAAATTTAGCTATGCTTGAAAAATAGACAGAATTAAAGTATGGAGACAAAAAACAAGTAATTTTGTAAAGTAGAACAAGTTTTTAATGTGATGGAACAAAAAATAATATATCCTACACTGTCTATGGTTTGGTGAGGAGAGAGAAAGGGAGAGGGAGAAAGAGAGAGAGAGAGAAAAAGAGAGAGAGAAAGAGAGAGAGAGGAGAGAGAGAGAGAGAGAGAGAGAGAGAGAGAGAGAGAGAGAGAGAGAAAGAGAGACAGAGACAGACAATCAGAGATAGAGAGAGGAAGAGAAAGACAGAGAAGACTCACTGTAACATCCCTAAGCCTGTAACACACTAAGAACCTGCAATGAATGATATTTCATATTTCAAGATACTTGTGAAATAAAAGCAGTTATACAGTAATCAATCAATCTACCACCATTTATTAGCCACTTGCTATATACCAGTTACTGTGATAAGCATGGAGAATATTTAAAGAAGGTAATAATTTTCCTTGCCTTCAAGGAGCTTACAATCATTTGGGTTGTACAAATTATAGAAAGAATTATACAAAGTAATATACAACTTCTTATCTGTTCATGATTCTCAGTCAAGTATTTAAAGTAGGATCATAGCATCATACATCTAAAACTAGAAGTAATCTATCCAACACAACCTTCTCATGTCATAGATAGTTTGCCCTAAAATAAAATTAACTGGTATTGTTTTTATGCTATTTGATTTAGAATGTTGTTCGTTTATAGGGAGATATTAAATGAAATATTTTCAAGGATGTATGATGCCTTATTAATGTCATAATTACACCTTTTTTTGTCTAGACCTCACTATTCCAGGATATTTTAGAAGCTGATTTGATAGAAATACTTATTAATCTATTTAACTTGGCAAATTGAGGATAATTAATTTCAGGGACCTTGAGGTAAATGGCTCTTGACAACCATATGGTGACTTGTTGAAAACTTTTCCAATTGAAATGTCGCAGCTTCCAAAATATATAAACTCTTATATACATAGAAATATGCATCCTCTATAAAGTTGATCCATGAAGCATGGATCCCTGATCCATGCTTCAATCATGAATCTAAATTTTATAGCCTTGTTGTTTTATCAGGCTTAGAAAATCTATTTTGTATCTGATTATCACTAACAAGGAGTGTCTACTTTCTTGGTTCTAATTGATGGGAACCCTGCGACACTTTATCTCCTAGAGTTATTTTTTTCAAAGGAGAGAGAATTTAGGTTTTATCTGATATTTTCCCTAGACTTTATTAATATAGATTCCAAATTATTCAGAACAATAACTGTAATACTACAAATTTAAAATCATCCTAACAAAATTAAGCCATGAAAAACTGAAGATGTTGAAGAAATAAATTTTGATGATACAAAATAGAACAAATGATAAAAAGGAGCAAGAAATACAAGAAATCTGCAGACAAAAACTCTGAACCTTTTTATTATTCAGAAACATAATTTGTCAACCAAAAATACTACTGAGATTTTAGTTTACACAAAGGAAGCTAGAATATCTGAGGAGAGGTGATATCTTCTCGAAGCACTATCAAGTGAAATCAGATTCATATCGGTAAGCTGAAGAGAGTCAAGATGAAGGCAACCAGGATGGTAAAAGACCATGAGTCCATGTCATATAAAAATTGATTAAAATAGCTCAAGATTCAGCCTGGAAAAGATCCAAGATTAATATAAAACCTGTGTTGAAGTATTTCTCAAGTAGGTGCTTAAGAAATATCTACATTTTATGGTAACTGGAGCAACAGACTATTTTCCTCCTTTGCCATTTCCTCTAGCCCAATTTATTGCCAACTCTGATTTAAAGGACATCCTACCTCTTCTTTGAGTTTAGTATTGGG
Source organism: Bettongia penicillata ogilbyi (assembly GCA_023548195.1). Lineage (NCBI taxonomy): Eukaryota > Metazoa > Chordata > Mammalia > Diprotodontia > Potoroidae > Bettongia > Bettongia penicillata. Next base: position 9,177,488 of record JAJHZJ010000008.1, read on the forward strand.
CTCAGAGTTTTCATTTCCATCCTAACACCTATCCTTATGCAGAAGACTTTCAATAAACAAGTTAATATTTTTTTTTAAAAATCCTCTTAGCTTCCTGTTCCACAATCGATTCAGCTCCTATAACCTATACCTCTACTCCAGGTGAGATACATATAGGGATGGCATACACTTTATCTTGTGATCACCCACAACTCTCCAACTTCCTCATTTAAGAACTCTGAAATTCCTTTTTCCAGTCATATTTATTTTACTATACTATCTTTCCTTGTGCATTGCCAGTGTGAATGAAAATGTACTTATTAAATGCTCACTATGTACTAAATTATGCATCAAACAATGAGGGTGCAAAGAATAATAATGATAGCAATAGCTTGCATTTATATAGCAGCTATGTGCCAGGTGCTTTAGAAATATTATCTTATTTGATCGTAGTAACTCTGCAAGGTAGTGGTTGTTATTATTCCCATTTTACAATTGAAGAAGCTAAGGCAGAGGTTAAATAATTTTCCAAAAATATAATAGTTACTTTCTGTTTGATGTCTCATTGGAGCTCAGGTCTTCCTGAATCCGGGTCCACTGTTCTATCCAGTGTACAACTTAGATGCCTGAATAAAAAGGAGAGGAAGAGAGTTTTTGTTATTTTCTAAATAAAAAAGACAGGACATACAGGTAGTTCATCTTGAAGATAGGTGTAAAGGCCTTTTCATAGTTGAATGTAGCAGTAGTAAATCAGGAAATAATACTGACTGAATTCATTACTAATTAATATTTTTCTTATCTCAACTGAGTTTTCACTGAATGCATTCTTTTCTCCTTATCTGAGCATCCTATTCAGAGCAATGACGGTTCCAAATTTTTCGTCACTCCTCAAATCTCCCATCTCTCTCAACAGAGTCCCTTATGGTATACTACAATGAAAAAAAAAATGGAGTTCGTTGCTTTGAGCTTCCTCTTTTCTCCTTCTCTTCTTCTCACATCCTAGTGGCATCATCCACCACCAGCTCATGGCTTTTCACTCTGTTCTCTAACGAATAATTGCTGCTACTACTTGACAGAGTCAAACCTCAACATGTCATTGATTCCTTCCCCCTTCATATTCTTCAATAGACTATGTCCAGTATCTCTACAGCAGATAGTGCAACTCCAATGACTGGCCATATTGTTAGAATGCCAAACATATGCTTGCCTAAAAAACTATTTTATGGAAAAATCACACAGGTAAAGTGCTCACATGGCAGTCAGAAGAAGTGATACAAGAACATTTTCAGAGTATCTCTTAAGAACTTTGGAACTGATTGTGTGAAATGGGAGACACTGTCTCAGGATTGTTAATCATAGCAAACCATCACTAGAGAGGATGCTGTAATCTATGAGTGAACCAGAACTGAGGTAGCTCCAAAGAGATACGTGATCCATTTTTAGAGAACCTACCCCAAATGTTCACGTGGACTATTTGTGTTTACCTATGGTAGAACATTTTGAGCTTATATCGGACTGATCACCCACAGTTATACATACTGTGACTTTAACCTATTGATGTCACTTTGGTCTTTTTTGCAAATAAAGGACAACAACCACACAAACTGTATCCACTGGAATAATTTTATGTTTCTCAAATATTTAACATCTATCTACTCATTCCTTCTTTCTGTCCACAAATATGGTCAAGTTATCCCATCCTTAAAAAGATGCTCCAAATCAGATCTTCCTATTCTCATTTGGTATAATCCACACCACAATCTCTCCTTAACTAAATTTCATTAGATATGAATATGTAGTGTCTGTACTTCTTCTCTTCTCACTATCTTTTATTAATGTTCTATTAATTGGTTCAATATTCAACTGAAACCATTCCCTCCAAAATTACCACTCATATATTAGTTGCCTCAGTCTTTTCTTCTACTTCTTTGTAATATTTGAATAGCAATATTTTAAAATAGTGAATATGCCTTTTTGAAGCCTAAACTTATACCAGAAAGTGAATAAATTCCAAATATGGGGGCAGTAGGAACCTTCTTCTCCAGTGTAGACAAAAATCTATTGATTATTCAACAGATGTTACATTTTATTCTGAAAGAAATATACCCACATATATATACATATATATATGTAAATTCGCTTATAGATATTATTCCCCTTTAATATCGTAGAGCTCTGGTTCAGCACAATAGCTGTCCTGATTATCCTTAATACTCTTGTAGCGTAGGTCATGGGTGGGGAACCTATGGTCTCAAGGCCACATATGGCTTTCTAGGTCCTTGGGTGCTGCCTTTTGATTGAGTCCAAGTTTTACAGGGCAAATCCTTTTATTAAGGGGATTTGTACTGTTTGGATTCAGTCAAAGGGCTGCACTTGAGGACTTAGGAGGCCACATGTGGCCTGGAGGTTGCAGGTTGCCCATCCCTGGCATAACTTCTTGGCCTAGAATCTAAATATGCCCAAGGAGTTCATGGATACATTTCAAGCAGTCTTTGAAATTGGATTGGAATAAAAAAAAATCTTTATTTGCACTAACATTTAGCTTGTTATTTAAATTTGTTAAAACCTGAGAAGGGGTCCACAGGCTTAAGTGAATTGTGAAAGGGGAGTATGATATATATACAAAATGTTAAGAACCTTGCCATCAAGTGGTCTGCCTGTCTAATCGAACTTTTAAAAAGCAGCACATCTTCAGCATCCAGTATTTCTACCCTGGGCAACAAGCCAAACCAGAAAATGTCTTTTTGATTGGACAGATCTTAAGAATTCATAGGCGTAATGCCATGCTTCTTTGACTTATGTATTTTTGCAGGCATGATGGTAGGCACTCAAACATTATGATGTAGGAATTGTATTGTTCAAAGTATGATAACTCAAGCAAAAAAAAAAATCTCATAACTTACAGGTATGATGTCTCACCTATAACTTATCAGAAGCCCTGAATGCCAGTGAGCAGCTGACCCCCATCCATCTTCACATTGCCATTCAGCTATCAAAATGTCTATGAGCAAAGAAGTAAAACATGATTTATGGCAAGTTGTAAGATTCTAAACCTGCACACTGCCATGTATGGAGTAGTGATCAATTCATGGCTTATATATTTGTCACAGAACAGTGCATCTTCCAACCTACCACTTTGAAATTAAGTTTCAGGATGAAAGAAACATATGGCAGTGCAATAAGGGGGAAAACTACATTTTCATTAGCATACAGAAGTCATTTAGTGTATAATGAAAGTCAGAAGCCACACATTCCCTTTTGGTCACCACACTGTTCCCATGACCTAGGAAACTGAGCAAAAGGTAAAAACACAAGAAAGAGAAAAATCAGAAAATCATCCAACATAGATTCTATTACATGATGTTCAAATGCTGAGTTTTGACAAAACCTTCATTTTCCATTCCTCAAGGAGAACTGTGTTTTCTCTGATTTACTGCATTCTGGATAATGTGACTAAATGTCAGTTTATGGCACTGTTAGATTGACTTTCTTTGATACAGCCAACCCTCTCTGAATATTTATTTGAAAATCTTCTTAACTTATTCACTTGGTAGTTTAATTTATATCTCACAAGGCAAGTCTGACAAGGGAAGTTGTGAAGGATGCTACACATACTCTTGGTAACTCATGAATTATCTTCTCTTTTTCGAAGGACACCTATAAATTATGTTTCTCTACATTCCATTGGATAACTGACTAGCTTGTGGGCAAGTAAACCTTAAGACATCTGGAAGACAAAAGAAAACATTATTATTCAGTTGCTAGTGGGACTTCTCTCCACTGTATATGGTATGTCAGAGCTGAATTTTTGATTTGTAGGAAGTCAGTATTAGAAATTAATTATTAACATCAATACAATGTAATATATGTGAGTTGGACTACATATCCCAGAATTCTTGGGCTGAAAGTAGGAGTGCCCACTGAAAAATTTCTTCAGAATTAATGTTACAAAGAGGTCATATTATGGTGGCCAAGTTGGGAACTGAAAGCAAAAAAAGATATCTAGGAGAAGAAAAATATTTTTTATTGTGGATTATCTGTCATAATTGGCAATCAAATGAGGAAATTAAAGGAAAATTAAAAGAAAATTAAAAGGATGACAGCATCCAAGAATTTAGATATTCTAAAGATTGCCTAATATCCCAAAGGTCAACTACATAACCCTTCTGAGCTCCATCAATGATGTGAGATCAATTGATAATCTCAATGAAAATGAAGGTGTTGTATGTTCTACTTCTTGGCAAGAGAAGAGATGAAAAGGGAAGAGGAGGAAAAAAGAGGAAGAAATTCTAAGATTCCCTGTCTACCCATATTTAGACAATTCATCTGTTCAAAGATGGAATTATTAATGTTTACTGAAATGAACACAGCTAAGCCATTCTGGAGTATTCTATAGAAAAGTCTATATCTATCTATTGTAGGAATGGCATGATTTCACTAAAACTAATTCCTCTTGTTTTCTGCCCTAGTTCTAACTCATTCCATATCCCTCCTCTACTTGAGGAGTACCCATAGTACAAAAAAGGACACATGGAATGATGAGGTGACTGAGTCTGACTGTGCTCAGGAGTAATTACTCCCTGTCTCATAAGGCAGGGAATGATAAGAAGGAAATTGAGGGAATAATCCCACTCTATCATTTGTAACTGACTTTTATCTTTCAAAAAATTCAATAATGGATTTTAATTAACATCTTACTCCTCAAATGACTCATTTTGTTTCTTAATAAGGAAAATTCATAAAGTTGATCACTCTATATTTCACCATAAGACATGAACACTTCACCATAAGATTATAATGACTTAGCTTACTAGAAACTTAGGTTAAATTTCTGAACTACACACTCACTGCAGCAAAACAATCCTACTCACCACAGCAGCTACTGCAAAACTTGGTATCTTTCTTCAAGCATTGCAAAAATCCTTCAATGCTCTTTTCTAAGGACTTTGGTTCATCTTTCATCAAAATAATTGATGGCATTTGACAAAAACTCCCTCTGCTCCCCTGCTCATCTAACATCATTCAAACATCTTTTTCCATTATCTGAAAGACTGCTGAACTCAACATAACAGCCCCTTAATCAATGAACGTAATTGTAGATACTATTCAAAAAATGCTAAGGAAAATTGACATGATTTGCTTTGTGTTAAGTTCATGTTTATCTTTACATTTTTTTCTTTTCTAAATTGCTCATGAAGTATCCATTTTAACACATGGCCCATGACTTTGGCAGAACATATAGACATCTCAATGATTTATAGATTCCCTGTTTTAAAAATCAGTACGCATACCCTTTTGTAGTCCTACAGTTCCTCTTCAAATTCAGATGTTCTTTCTTTTTTTAATGTTAATTTATTTTTAGCTTTCAAAATTAACTTCCACAAAATTTTGAGTTCCAAATTTTCTCCCCTTATCTTCCCTCTCCTTACCCCATAATACCTTGCATTCTGATTCTCTCTTCCCTCAATATACCCTCCCTTTGATCACACTCACCCTTTCCCTTCCCTTATCTCCATCTTCTCTCTTTTGTTGTAGGGCAAGATAGATTTCTATGTCGCATTACCTGTATTAATTATTTCCCAGTTGTATGCAGAAAACTATTCTCAACATCCGTTCATAAAACTTTTGAGTTCCAACTTCTCTCCCTTCCTCCCTCCCCACCCATCCCCACTGAGAGGGGAAGCAATTCAATATAGGCTATATATGTGCCTACAAAAGTCATGGTGTGTAAGACTATGTTTCCCTCCATCCTATACTGCCCCCGTATTTATTCTATTCTCTCTTTTGACCTTGTCCCTCCCCAAAAGTGTTTACTTCTAATTACTCTCTCCTCCCATTTGTCCTCCCTTCTGTCATTCCCCACACCCCACTTGTCCCATTCTTCCCTACTTTCCTGTAGTGTAAGACAGATTTTCATACAATATTGAGTGAGCATGTTATTCCCTCCTTAAGTCAAATATGAAGAGGATTAGCTTCATTTTTTCCCTCTCACTTCCTACCTTTTCTATACCATTGAAAAAGCTTTTTCTTGCCTAATTGATGAGAGATAATTTGCCCCATTCCATTTCTCCCATTCTGCTCTCAATGTATTCCCTTCTCACCCCCTAATTTTATTTTTAGATATCATCCCTTTTTATTGAACTCACCCTGTGCTCTGTCTACATACATACATACAAACATATATAGATAGATAGATATGTATATATATGTATATATACATATACACACATATGTGTATGTGTGTATAATCCCTGCAACTTCTGAAATATTGAGAAAAGTATCAAGAGTTACAAAATTGTCTTTTCATGTAGGAATGTAAAGAGTTTAATTGTAGGAAGTCCCTTATGAGTCTTCTTTCCTGTTTATCTTTTCATGCTTCTCTTGATTCTTGTGTTTCAAATTCAAATTTTCTCTTCAGTTCTGATATTTTCAAGAAGAATACTTGAAAGTCCTGTATTTCATTGAATGACAATGTTTTTATCCTGAAGTAATGTACTCAATTTTGCTGGGCAGGTGATTCTTGGTTTTAATCCTAGTTCCTTTGACTTCTGGAATATCATATCCCAAGCATTTTGATCCCTTAATATAGAAGAAGCTGCTAGATCTCAAAATGTTTTTTTCTAGTTGCTTGCAATATTTTTTTCCTTTACCTGGAAACTCTGGAATTTGACTACAATATTCCTAGAAGTTTCTCTTTTTGGATCTCTTTTAGGAAGTGATTGGTGGATTCTTTCAACATTTATTTTGCCCCCTGGCTCTAGAATATTAGGGCAGTTTTCCTTGACAATTTCATGGAAGATGATGTCTAGGATCTTTTTTTTGATTGTGGCTTCCAGGTAGCCCCACAATTTTTAAATTATTTCTCCTGAATCTATTTTCCAGGTCAGTTGTTTTTTTCCAACGATATTTGACAAGGTTTTCTATTTTTTTTGTTCTTTTGATTTTGGTTTGTAATGTCTTGATTTCTCATGAAGTAATTAATTTCCATCTGTTGCATTCTAATTTTTAAAGAAATATTTTCTTCAGTGAACTTTTGAACTTCCTTTTTCATTTATCTAATTCCACCTTTTTTAAAGCATTCTTTTCCTCATTGGCTTTTGGATCTCTTTTGCCAGCTGAGTTAGCCTGTTTTTAAAAGTATAATTTTCCTCAGCATTTTTTGGTTGTCCTTTAGCCAGCTGTGGACTCACTTTTCATGATTATCTTTCATCCCTCTCATTTCTCTTCCCAATTTTCTCTTCACCTCTCTTACTTGATTTTCAAAATACTTTCTGAGCTCTTCCATGGTTTGAGACCATTGCATATTTATTTTGGAGGTTTTTGTCACAGAAGCCTTGACCTCTTCTGATGTTATACTTTGTTCTTCCTCTTGTGAAAATACATGTTCACCAAGAAAGTAACCTTCTATAGTCCTACGTTTTTTCACCTTTTGGGGCATTTGGCCAACCAGCTATTTGAGTTTTGTATCCTTTGTCAAGAGGAGGCTATACTCTGGGGATTTGTAAGTTCTCAGTTTCTCCAAGGTGGTACAATTAAAGGACAGATGCTTTCTCCACTCCTGGCCTAAACACTGCTCTGGATACAACCAAAATCTGTTGTTTCCAGAAAATGCAAGTAGAATTCATTTTCCACAACTGCATTCTGCTCCACCACACAAGCACTTCACCTCACCCCAAGGGTGCACTCAAGGTTGAGATTCAGATCAGCTGCTAAATTCTCCCAGGGACTTTAGTCAGAGGGGTCCAAAAATGAATGCTGCTGTTGTCAGTCCAGACTGTGTTTCCTTCTCCTGGATGAAGGAGCTTTCTCAATGACCATTGAAGCTGTCTCTGTCTTTTGTGGGTTGAACAATCTGGGAACTGCTGCTGGTGGCACCCTGAAGCCTCTTCTGGGTCCTGTCTCTGCTGTGCCATGAGGCCCACACTGGGCTGTACTCCAATCAGTGTCTGATGTTATAGAACTTTCTTTTCAGCCTTCTAGGCTGTCTTGGGCTGGAAATCTCTTTTACTCTGTCTTTTTGTGGATTACTCCTGCTGTAGAATTTGTTTAGAGTCATATTTTACAGGTATTTTATGGGCAATGTGGGAGGAGTTCTACAGGTCTTTCCTTCTACTCTGCCATCTTGGCTGCACCCCTCAGATGTTCTTTCAAAGATCACATGCAAAACTCAGCAGTAACTTTCATAATTTCTTTATATATCTTGGAATGTGGTTCATCTCAACCTTTTGACTTGAATTCACCATTGATAATAAGGTAATCTCTTATTATGATATTTACTTACATTGTGTTTTGACTCCTTAAATGACTTTTTGCTATTTGTTTGTTGGTTTAAAGGAGATGTTTCTAACTTGGAGCTCATGAATATTAAGATGAATATTTTGACAAAAACATTTAATATTGGCTTCATTTTTCATTTGATACATTGATTTTTTTCTAAAAATAGATTCATATGTGCAAATTATATTGTTCTGAAAAGGAAAATATGTTTCTCAACCGATTATCAGAAGGTTACATTGGACCTATGTAATAGTGACTTCAATTCTGGACTAAATAAGCTACTATACATATTTAAAAATTATTTGTGAAATTTGAAGTTTGATGACAGTATTAGCTATTGTTATTATTACTATTTTATGTTTATTGCTATTAATATTCTACCCCACTCTGAATAGGAGGATCATGTCTTCTTTAACCTCCTTTTAATTCCTAACACAATCACAAAATAATATTCTGTTTTCTATCACCTTCACCACAAGAATAAGACAATTCTGAGTTTGAGAAATCTTTTTTGTTTCTTTGGGGAGGAGGGAGAGAGGCAATCAAGGTTAGAGGATCTGGCCAGGACTGCAAAGTTGGTAAGTGTCACAGGTTGGATTTGAAAGGAAGTCCTGCTGACTCCTGAGTCAATGTTCTAGCCAGTATGCCACCTATATGCCCCTGGGATTTTTAACAATTTATTTTAGTTAAACTTATTTATTTAACTTTTTACATTCTCCCCCACTTTCCTGTATTGTAAGATAGGTTTTCATACCAAAATGAGCGTGCAATTTATTCCTTCCTTTAGTCGAATGTGATGAGAGTAAACTTCATGTTTTTCTCTCAGCTCTCTTCCTTTTCCCTCCACTAAAAAGTCTCCTATCTGCCTCTTCTATGAGAGACAATTTACCCCATTCAATTTCTCCCTCTCTCCTCCCAAAACATTTCTCTCTCACAGCTTAACATCATTTTTTAAGATATGATCCCATTCTATTCAATTTATTCTGTGTTCTTTGTCTATGTGTGGGTGAGCGTGCGTGTGTGTAATCCAACCAACTACCCAGATACTGAAAAGTTTCAAGAGTTACAAATATTACCATGTAGGAATGTAAACAGTTCAACTTTAGTAAGTCCCTTATGACTTCTCTTTGCTGTTTACCTTTCTATGCTTCTCTTCATTCTGCTGTTTGAAAGTCAAATTTTCTTTTCTGCTCTGGTCTTTTCATCAAGAATGCTTGAAAGTCCTCTCACTGAAAGACCATATTTTCCCCTGAAGTATTATACTCAGTTTTGCTGGGTAGGTGATTCTTGGTTTTAGTCTTAGATCCTTTGACTTCTGGAATATCATATTCCATGCCCTTGGAACACTTAATGTAGAAGCTGCTAGATCTTGTGTTAACCTGATTATATTTCCACAATACTGGAATTGTTTCTTTCTTGCTGCTTGCAACATTTTCTCCTTTACCTGGGGAATTTGGTCTGGAAATTGGTCACAGTGTTCCTAGGAGTTTCTCTTTTTTGGATCTCTTTCAGGTGGTGATTGGTGGATTCCTTGAATAATTATTTTGCCCTCTGGTTCTACAATATCAGGGCAGTTTTCCTTGATAATTTCATGCGAGATGATGTCTAGGCTCTTTTTTTGATCATAGCTTTCAGGTAGTCCCATAATTTTTAAATTGTCTCTCCTGGATCTATTTTCCAAGTCAGTTGTTTTTCCAATGAGATATTTCACATTTTCTTCCATTTTTTTCATTCTTTTGGTTTTGTTTGGTGATTTCTTGGTTTCTCAGAAAGTTATTAATCTCCATCTGTCCCATTCTAATTCTGAAAGAACTATTTTCTGCAGTGAGCTTTTGAACCAAGTTTTCCATTTGGCTAATTCTGCTTTTGAAAGCCTTCTTCTCCTCATTGGCTTTTTGAATCTCTTTGGCCAATTGAGTTAGCCTATTTTTCAAGGTGTTATTTTCTTCAGCATTTTTTTGGATCTCCTTTAGCAAGGTGTTGACCTGCTTTTCATGCTTTTCTTGCATCTCTCTCATTTCTCTTCCCAGTTTTTCTTCCACCTGTCTGACTTGATTTTCAAAATCCTTTTTGAGCTCTTCCATGGCCTGAGCCCAGGGAATATTTATTTTGGATATTTGGGATACAGAAGCCTTGACTTTTGTGTCTTTCCCTGATGGTAAGCATTGTACTTCCTCATCAGAAATGAAAGGAGGAAGGAACATCTCTTCCCCAAGAAAGTAGCTCTCTATGGTCTTATTTTGCTTCCTTTTTCTGGGCATTTTCCCAGCCAGTTACTTGACTTCTGAGATTCCTTTCCACACTGCCCTTGCCTCCAGATCTGCCCAGCTAGTGCTTGGGGTCTGAGATTTGAAAGCTGCTTCCCAACCTCAGAGCTTTTCGTGGGGGTGGGGTTGCTATTCAGTTTTAGATTAAATTCAGGTGCTCAGGTGGGGACAGGGCTACTATTCAGATTGAGATTAAGTTCAGCTGCTCGGGTAGGGGCAGAGCCACCTCCCAGGGCTCAGTTCCCTCAGGGAATTTATGCGGAGACCTTCAACAAAGGATCCAAGCTCCTTCCTGCTTTGAGAGCTCCTGTTGGGTGCTCCCTTTGCTGCTGCCTCCCAAGGGGGCCTGCATTATGGAGACACCCTGCTCCCCTCTCGGCTATCCAAACAGGCTCTCTCACCGACCTTTGGCATTTGTGGGTGGAGCTACCTGCACGGCCTCTGGAGATTCTGTCCCTGAAGCCTTCTCAGATCTGCTCCTCTTGGTGCCACTCAGGCAAGGCAGGGCTTGGCTCTGCTCTAGGTTGGTGCATGATGGACCTTTGGTGTAGGTTTTTCAGGGCTCTCTGGAACAGAACTCTCCTCCACTTCATTGTTGTGTGGTTTCAGCTGCTCCAGAATTTTTGGGAGTTCTTATTTATAGGTATTTTATGGGCTTTGGGTTTGGAGCCAGCATATGTTAATCTTTCTACTCTGCCATCTTGGCTCCTCCCCTGATTTTTAACAATTTTTAAAATTATCATATCATTTTTAATCTTCCTTTTTTTTTACTTTACTGTTTTGTACATTTTCTGGTCATATTCTTAAATATCTGCATTAAAAGCTCTTTTTTGTGATGAGCAAAACTAGGAAATTGAGCAGATGCTCACCAATTGAGAAATGGCTAAATAAGTTGTGTCTATATATGTGTGTGTGTGTGTGTGTATGTATGTATATATATATATATATATATATATATATATATATATATATATATATATATATATATATATATAATATTTTTGTTCCATAAGAAATGATGATCAAGTAGACTTCAGAGAAACCTGGAAAGACTTACATGAACTGATGATAAATGAAATGACCAGAAATGAGAGAACATTGTGCACAGTAACAGCAACATTGTGAGATGACCTATTTTGATAGACTTAACTCTTCTCAGCAATATGAGGATCTCAGGAAATTTCAAAAGACTCATGATGGAAAATGCTATCCACATCCACAGAAAGAACTGTTGATTTCGAATGCAGATGGAAGCATAGTACTCTCTCTGTCTCTCTCTGTCTCTCTTTGTCTCTCTCTGTCTCTCTGTCTCTCTTTCTCTCTCTCTCTCTCTCTCTCTCTCTCTCTCTCTCTCTCTCTCTGTCTCCGTCTCTCTTCTTTTTCTCCTTCTTTCTTATGGTTTTCTAATAGTTCTAATTTTCCTTTGGTTCTAATGTGGAAATATGTTTGATATGATTGTACATGTATAGCCAATGATTGCACAACATCTTGCTGAGGGAATAATGGAGTGGTAGAAAATTTTAATTCAAAATCTTATAAAAGTGGCCTTTGAAAACTAAAAACAAATAAACTTTTTTTAAAAAACAGAAATATGCATTAAAATAGGTTTTATGTTAGGCCATATCTTAAAAAAAAATTATTTTCCTTTCTTACCAGACTCATTTTAGTTTGTATTTCCAACATTCCATTACTTTCAACTTCCAGTCCTTTATTCTGTACTGATTTACCTTATAGAATTTTAAGTCAATACTTCCTAATTATTCTTTCTCCTAACTTTTGAAACTCAGTTTCCTCAGATCTACTATACATCTCCAAACTATGCATAACATCTGCTCTTACATCACAAATACTAAATGGAGAAATCATGTCCTCAACCTCCTCAAATAAGGTTTCCGCCATTTCTACTTTGGCAACTAATTCCTTCTTGTTGATTCGTATCATGTCCAGAATTATAGTGTTAACACTTTTCACATCTTTCAGAGCATAAGAATATCTTCAATACAAGGCAAAATACCAATTTGATATATATTGTCTTTATTAAAAAGTAATTTTTGGCAAAGTTACTTTTGATTAGAGTCAATATCATCAAATATGAATTGCTAAATTAGGAGGGAATTTGAAGTATTGGGAAAAGAGAATATCTCACTTGCAAGCTGACTTCTATAAATTTAGTGTATCATAGTATATTATGACATTTTTATATGCTACTTGAAATATTGCTCTTTGAGGAAAAAGCTGAACAGGTGTTAAACTTATATATTTGTCAATTAGATAAACAATTCAGATTAACACATTGAAAAATGCTATAGATTGTGTTTCATTATGTAATTATTTGATTAATCTTGCAAACCTGCCTCTGTGTCCAGAAGGTTTATTTTATTTAACTTAAAATATTACCTAAACAAATTAAAAACTTGGCAAGAGAAAGGGTTTTTCTTTTTCTCTGATATGGACCCCTTTGTTCTTAAAGCATAGATTATTGAATAGTTAGAATTACTCTGTCCACAAGAATCTGCATTGAATTATTTTGTTGCTAACTTACTAGATTCAAAGTGCAGGATTTCAAAACTCTTTTCAGTCTGCGATAGTACATTGTATGTTGAGAGCACTGACCTTCACCCATATATCTTCAGGAGTTTTAGTGAGCACCATCTACAATGATGACTCCTATTAACCTAAGGGGATGGTCATAATGTTATGCACTGGTAATCGAAGCAGATTTTAGGCGGAAAGGGGCATGCAAGTCATGAGGACAAGGTAAGAAAGAGATATTCAGGGCTTATGAGGATAAGGATATACTGATGATCACAAAGAAAAAGTAAATTATTGGTAGACATCCTGGAGGAAGCAGTAAAGAATTGGGATTGTGTGGACAGATAGAGGAGTTAGAATTGGAAATTAAAATGGCTCAAGACAGAATTGTATGAAATCTTACCTAGTTTTATAGTAGAAGGTGCACAAAGATAATTAAACAAGGACTTCTGATATTTAATTCCTCTGTAACCTTGATAAATCATTTACTTTTCCTAGGGCTTATCTTCCTCATCTGTTACATAATGCAATTGGATTAAATGTCCTCTGAAATCCCATCCAAATATAGATTTATGATTCAATAATACAACAAGATTCTATTTAATATACATATATACATACATACATACACACACCAGAATATGTAGTATAAGATGATATAATAAATAAAATTTGGCATTAAACACCACTTTTCATAGTGATATTCTTTAAAATGTTAGAGGAAATTTGTTGTTTTAATACAGTTCAGATTTAAAATTGTCATTAAATATGATAAAGTACTTTGCAATTTTAGGTTTCCTGTTGGAATTCAGTAGAAGATACTTGAAAATGAATATCCTTGGTTTATTATTTATAATAAAATCTTTTTTTCCATTCAGATATCCTATTGCCAATTGCTTTCAGTGTATTGTTCATTATTCTCCTGTAAATCTTAGAAATATAGTTGTGTAGTATAAAGTACATTTATAGGAGGGAAAGACAACATGGCAGAGTAAAAGTAGGACCTGATTGAGCTTTCTCCAGAACCCTTCCATTTTTTTTTAATAATGACTAAACAAATTCTAGAGCAGCAAAATCCATGCAAAGAAACAATATTCTAGCTCAAGACACATTAGAAGATCAGTAAGAAAGGTCTGCTACAACTAGGTGAGAGTGGAGCACAGTCTACCACAGCCTATGCCAACACAGAGCAGGCCCTAGTAAATCCAAAAAAGAAAAAGACGGTCATGGGAGTCACTGAATTAGCAGTGGCAGCAGCTGCTTCCAGAGTTCTCAACCCATAGATGGTAAGTGGTTTGAATGAGGAGGTTATAAGGGGTCCCTTTGATGGAACTCAGTGCCTTTACTCATGCTGCAGTCTGGCTCACAGTTCTAGGCATTAGTCCCAGGGCAAGGAGGAGCACTAGCACAACAGAGCTTGTGGTCAAAGTGGAGCAGAGGAGTGTAGACCCTCCTCACAGTTCCAGGGCAGAGAAGTGTGCTTGTGATTCCCTCACAGACCAGAGCACACGGCAAGAGAGTAGTAAATACACGTTTCTTCAGAACAAATCATCTTGGAAGAACTGAAAATTTACAGGTCTCTAGAACTATCTCTGAAAATAACGGCACAAACCCCTAAACCTTGGGACTCTGCATCTCCACCCAGAAGGCAGAGCCCTACATTAACAAAGATTTAAAGGTCAAGTAATAGGCTGAGAAAATGAGCTCACAACAGAAAAAAATGCTGACAACAGAAAGCTAATATAGTGAAAAGGAAGGTCCAAAACTACACTCAAAAAAGATAACGAAGTCATAGTTCCTACATCCAAAGCTTCCAGGAAAAATATGAATTGGACTCAGGCCATGTAAGAACTCAAAAAAGAATATTAAAAATCAAGTAAGAGAAATAGAGGAAAATTGCCCAGAGAAATGAGAATGATGCAAGGAAATCATGAAAAATGAGTCAACACTTTGGTAAAGGAGACACAAAATAACACTGAAAACAAATATCATACAAATCAATCCAGGTCAAATGGTAAAAGAGCTTCAAAAGACTAATGAGGAGAATGATGTCTTAAAAGCAGAACTAGAAAATTGAAAAAGAGGCACTAAAATACACTGAAAAGAAAAAAATAACTTCTTAAAAAGTAGAATTTATCAAATGGAAAAGGAAGTCATAAAGTTCACTAAAGGAACTAATTACTTAGAAATTCAAATTGAGGAACTAGAAGATGATCAATACATAGAAATCAAGAGACAGTAAAACAAAAACCAAAATAATAATAACAACAATGATAATAATAAATAAAAGAACACAATGTCAAATCTAATTGGAAAAAAATGGACCTGGAACATTGATCCAGGAGAGATAATTTTTTAAAATTATTGGACTTCTTGAAATCTACAATAAAAAACAAAAGAAAGCCTAGATATTATCTTTCTAGAAATTGCCAAATAAAACTGTTGTGATATTCTAGAACAAGAAGGTAAAATAAAAATGTCAAAAATCTATCAATCACCCCCTGAAAGAAATCTTAAAATAAAGCCTTCAAGGAAAATTTTACTCAAATTCCAGAGCCTCTAGGTCAAAGAGAAAATATTGCAAACAGTCAAAAAGAAATAATTTTGTAGTTGAGCCACAGTCAAGCTAAGATTTAGTGGCTTCAACGTTAAAATATTGGAGGGCTTGGAATGTCATATTCCAGGGGGAAAAATGGTAAGATTACAACAATTACCTACATAGCAAAACTGAGAATAATACTTCAGGGGGAAAATGAGTATCAAATTATGTAGTCAAATTTCAAATATTTTTGATGAAAAGACCAGAGGTGAATAGAGATTTTGACTTTCAAATACAATATTCAAGAAAAGCATAAAAAAGAAAAGGAAATAATAAGGGACTTAATAAGGCTAAACTATTTACATGGTTAGATGGCAAGATGATACTTGTAACTCATAAGAGCTTTCTCATTATTAGGGCAATTAGAAGGAGTTGATATAGACAGAGGCTACTGGTATGAGATGATATGAAAGGATAATATCTGAAAAATATAAACTAAGTTGAAGAGTAAGAGAGGAACGTAAAAATGGAAAGGGAGTGGTAGAATGGGATAAATTATTTCCCACAAATGAGGCAAGAAAAAACTTTTACAGTGGAAAGAAAGAGGTGTGAGGTGAGAAGAAGTGAAGGAAACTTACTCTTATCAGAACTGGCTCAGAAAGCAAACACATACACTCAGTTTGATTAAGAGATTTATCCTACCCAACCAGAAAGTAGGAGGGGAAGGAGATAAAAGATATGGAGCAAAAAGGGAGGGCAGATTGGTGGAGAATGTAAACAGAAACAAAATGTTTTGAGAGGGACAAGGTGAAAGGAGAAAGAGAATAGAATAAACAAGGGCGAATAGAATGGAAGGAAATACAGTTAGGAATAATAAGTAAGAAAAAAATTGAAGTAAGTTTCTCTGATAAAGCCCTCATTTCTTTAACACATAGAGAACAGAGTCAAATTTATAAAAATAGAAGTCATTCCTCAACTGATAAATGATCAAAAGATATGATTAGTTTTCAGATCAAGTAATTGAAGTTATATATAGCCCCATGAATAAACAGTCTAACTCACTCTTGAATGGAGAAATGCAAATTCAAACAGTCCTGAGGTCCTATCTCATTCCTATTAGATCAGCTAATAGGAGAAAAGGAAAATGACAAATGCTTGGGTCAATGTGGAACAACGAGACATTAATGCACTGCTGGTGGAACTGTGCACTAATTCAATCATTTTGTAGAGCAATTTGGAACTCTGTTCAGAGGACTATAAAATCATATATACCCTATAACAACATACCACTACTAGGTCTGTATTCCAAAAGATATTAAAGGGAGGAGAAAAGACATACATACCAAAAAAATATTTATAATAGCTCTTTTCTGGTGGCAAAGAATTGAAATTAAGAGGATGCCCATCAATTGGAGAATGGTTTATTAATTGTGATATGTGATTATGGTGGTTTCTATTGTACTATAAGAAATGATAAGCAAGATGCTCTTGAAGAAAATCTGGGAAGACTTAGATGAACTGAAGCAAAGTGAAGTGTACTGTGCACAAATGGACAGCAATATAGTGTGATGATTGGCTGTGACTTAGCTGTTATCAGCAATATAATATTACAAGAGAACTTTAATGTCCTTTTGATGAGAAATGCTATCCATCCCCAGAGAAAGAACTGATAGAGTCAGAATACAGATGGAAATTTTTTTTTGCTTTATTTTTCTAGATTTTTTTAAATCTATTTTTTCTTTCACAGTATGAGTTATGAAAACTCTTTTCAGGATCACACACACACACACACATATATATATATATATATACATACACATACAATATACATATGTATGTGTATATATACATGCATTATATATATATATATATATATATATATATATATATATATATATATATATATATATATATGAAATATATTGAATTGCCTACCTTGTCATTGTGAGTGGTGAGTGGAGGGAGGAAGGAGGAATGGAGAGAATTTGGAACACAAAGTTTTAAAGCAAGTGTAAATATTGTTTTCACATGCAACTGGGGAAAATAAAATACTCTCCAAAACATGTATTTTATATGTAGCATTGATGGATATGAATGGGGACTGTATCCCCCCAAGACAAGTCACTTCCAGAAACTAGAAGCAGTGAAATATTAGTTAATATAGTATTCAAGAAGTGTGAGCCTGTGGCCACATATAGCCTCAATGATAAGTAGAATGATTTTAATAAAATCCTTTAATAAATGAATTTGTTCTGTAAAATTTGGACCCAGTGAAAAGGCTGCATCCAAGGACATACAAGGTCAAATGCTCCTTCAGGACCACAGGTTCCCCAGTGCTGAAATAGTTGCTCTGAATGATGCTGCAATACTATTTTCTGGTTGCATTTTTCCTCTTCTTTTCTTGTTGGGAGTGGGGGAGAAATAGATTTTATCAGATGATAGTCCTGTCAAAGCCTGTTTTTGTTTGCTTGTTGTTTCTGAAGATGCAGAATTTTAGCCTGTTGATTTTATGATTTTCTTGGAGCACACCTTCATCAGTAGGCATTCACAGCACATCTACATAGGAAGGCACGTTGCTGCACTGGTTAACAGAGAGTGAGTCACTTCTCTAGGGACCAATCAGCTAGACTCAGTTACATGGGGAAGTCAATTAAGACAAGACAGGAGTAATTACAAACATGAATTGATTCTCTTTCTTGTACCCAGTGGAGCTACAGACAATATCTAGGCAGTCTAAACAATCATCTGATTGATCATAAGAACATTTTCTGTTTTGTAAAGCTGTGTACCTTCACTTAAATGATTGTTTATTCAAAATTGAGAGTGATTTTAAATATATATGAGCCCCTTGTGCTCTGGTGTTCATTCTTAAGTGACTTTTGTTGTTAATATTTTATTTTACTTGTAGTACTGTCTAATTACTCTGATCTTAAAACAGTTTCCTCATGACAAATAATCACTGCTTCAGGATAATGATGAAATATGTTTACTACCTCTTGTCAGAGACACATTTTCAGATATGGCAATGTAAAATTTTGTTCTGCTGTACTATACTTATTGGTTAAATGTAGGCTTTTGCATAATGTGGAAGAGTTGTTTTTGTATGGCTATGTGATAAAAGGAAATATTAAAAAAAAGGAGAAAAGAGAATCAATGCAAAATTTGAAAACTAATTAAGCAGGGGACCATTAAGAGATACTAAAAATCAGGTTTTTTTTTTATTTTATTAAATTGAATATATGATTCTAAGACTGTACTTAAAATCCACAACATAAAAGATTCATTTAGATTTATATTTTTCATTCCTTTTCGTATTTGGAATATTATGCTGATGATATATTAAGAACAATTAAAGGAAAATCACAAAACTTGAGTTAAAATCTATTCAGATTCATGTCCACAAGCCACTTTTTCCCCCACTGAATTTTTGTGACATAGTGAGAGATTAGTCACATGACATGGTTTTGAGGTGTAAAAGGAAAACTTATTAACACAAAATATAATGTGAACAATAAGTAAACTCAAGGTATACCCTGTCTTACTACATATCTTAAGAATAATGTCCTTGGAATAAAAATTAAGGGGAGAATGAGTCCAAAATACTTCACTTTCCTTACATGATGAATGAAACAGGCAAATCACGTAAATTAATGCTGATATCTAAAAGCTGGTGACCAACAAGAGCCTGCCAATCCAATTAGGGTCCTTAAGATATCTTTCTTTCTTTATTATTATTCTTTCTAATTAATCTAATGGTGCATTTTTTAAATGTAGGATAAACAATAATAGTTCATTATTTACATTTTCCTTTCTTGGATTCATAAATTCTAAATGATTAATAAAAACTAAAAAAAAAAAAACAATTCATCCTCATTAAAAAAATATTGCTTTAAAGTTGAAGCTCAAAAAATTAATTCATTATACAGACATTAACATTATAATAAACAAGAAATAAATTCAGGTATAAGCAATTAGCAATATTATTCTGGTGAACACTTATGTCCAAACATTGCTATGTAATGATTTTAACTGAAAGTAGTAAAGTAATTTCTATGGTTGAATATTCTGATTTTATCTCAACAATTGAGCAGAGGATGTATATACAGGTCAACAAATATTTATTAAGCACCTACTATATTCCTTAATAGAGAGTCAGTATAGTACAGTGTACAGAGAGTTTACCTTATATGATGAAGTTCTGGGTTCAAGTTGTGCTCCTGACACATACATATTGCAGGATTCCTGAGCATGTTTTTTTTTTTCTTTTCAGTGTTTAAAGTACATGTCAGTGACTGAATTATGTTGAAATTTTGCTGACCTTCATTGGTAAAAGGGATTTCCTGATTCAGAAGTTTCCTAAATTGAAAGAATCATGATTCCATCCCCTAACTCTGTGTACTGGACACAGAAAAAAAAAAAACAAAACAAAAGCTAAAGTAATCTCTCCCTTCAAGTAAATACTAAATAATAACAAAATATTAAATAAATAATATGAAGGGGGAAGAAACTTTAATAAATGTGGTAAGAATCACACTAAATTTTTAAATAAAGGCTTTGTACCAATGAAAAAATGTAGATTAAAACAAGAAGAAAAGGTGAAAATTGGTGAAGTATTTTATAGTTTTTCATATAAAGATCTCATGTATCAAATATATAGAAAATTGCAAAATCTATAAGAATATAAATCATTCCCCAATTGATAAATGATCAAAGAATATGAACAGGCAGTTTTCCAAGGAAAAAATTAAAAGAATTTACTGTTATGTAAAATATTTTAAACCATTATTGGTTAGGAAAGTACAAATTAAAATAACCTTAAGATATCATTTTAAACCTATCGATTAGCTGAAATGATTGAAGGGGAAAGTGACAAATATTGATAGGGATTTGGAAAAGAATAGGATACTAAATTCATTGTTGGTAGGATTGTGAACTGGTTCAACCATTTTAGATAGAAATCTCGAATTGTGCCCAAAGCAACGATACTTTTTACCTGCCATAGCCCCACATTTCCTCCTCTATAAAAGTTTTTTTGTCTTCCTTTAAAATGAAATTATTTGAGGTGGAGGCAAGATGGGGGGGTGAGAGCAACTAATAACCTAAGCTCTTAGACAAACTCTTTCAGATACCTTTAAAAAGAGAATCTGATCAAATATGAAGGTGTGGAATTCAATAGGAGACAGACTGTGGCAGATTCACAGCCCAGGACAGACTAGAAGAGCAGTGGGAAGGATCTGTGCCAAGAGGGTGGAGGAGCATACAGCACACAGCACACAGCATGACAGGGCCAAGAAGGAAAACCCTTGAGTGGTCTGAGGCAGTAGCAACACAGAAGAACCTCTAGCAAAACTCCCCAGGACTGGAGTACAGTGGAACCAAGCAAGTGAGAGCCACAGAACCCTAGATATATGCCACAGCTACTCTACAGATTGTATGTCTGTAAGTCACCTCCTTGAACTTCTAGGAGCCAAAATGACAGGGTGAACAGTAAAATGCTCTCTCTCCTTCCCTTCATTCACCTTGAAAGAACCATAAAATGTTTCCCCAGAAAAATCCTGGAACAGTGGGATAGTCAGAGAGCAAACAGTCATGTAGCACATAAGTCTAGGAAAATTGCTAAGGAAGACTCCTCTTACTGTGACAGAGGACCAGAACTGTCCTGGACAGCCCCATGTCAGTGAACCAGGAGGAGATCCAGAGTCTCACTAGGGTGGAGTCTCGCTACCACCAACAAAAGGACCCCAGGCCAGCCTCAGCATTGCAGCAGAAACAGGAAAAAAAAATAAGGCAACAAGGATCACCAACCACTGAGCTTACTTTTGCTCTAGGTCAGCTGAGGAGACTAGACCACCCCTCCTCTACACTTGACAAACTAGCTCCAAGGCAAATCCTAGAAAACACAACCCCTCCCCAAGAAGGCATTCACCTGACCTCTACTTTCTCACACCAGCCAGCTCAGCACCAGATTCTTTAGGTTCTAGCTGAAAGAACCAGGGGCCACAATACACAAAACACAATCATCATGCGTAAGAAATGAAACAAGAAAGAAAAGATCATGGAATCTATCTATGGGGACAAGAACCAAAACATGAATACCAAAGAGTTCAGTATAGAGACTGTACTCTCATCTGAAACTTCAGAAGTAAACTGGTTGCATGCACAAAAAACACACTTGGAAGAGCTGAAGTTGGAAATAGAAGAAAAGCTGGCCAATAATTTTAAAAGTATGAAAAAAGAATTTGCTGAAGAGAACAGCTCTTTAAAAAGGAAAATTGAACAAATAGAAAAGGAAGCACAAAACCTGACTGAGAAAATTGGACAAATGAAAAAGGAAGTACAAAAACTAACTGGAGAACATAATTCCTTAAGAGGAATAATTGGACAGATGGAAAAGGAGAGGCAAAAGATGAGTGAAGAAAACAATTCAATAAAAATAAGAATTTGGCAAGTAGAAGCTAGTGACTCCATGAGACATCAAGACTCATTCAAACAAAAACTAAAGAATGAAAAGACAGAAGAAAATATACAATATCTAATTGGAAAAACAACTGATCTGAAAAATAGATCCAGGAGAGAAAATTTAAGAATTACTGTTCTACCAGAAATCCATTGTGAGCCTGGGCAATATTTTCCAAGAAATTATCCAGGAAAACTGCCCAGAAGTCCTAGATGCAGAGGGAATAACAGTCATCAAAAGAATCCACCATTCACCACCCGAAAAGCATGCCAAACTAAAAACACCACGGAATATTGTTGACAAATTCCAGAACTATCAAGTGAAGGAGAAAACATTACAGGCAGCCAGAAAGAAGCCATTCAAATATCAAGGAGTTACAATCAGGATCACATAAGACCTTGAAGTTTCTACATTAAAAGATCAAAGGAATTGAAATATGATATTCCTAAATCAAAGAAACTGGGACTAAAACAAAGGATCAATTACCCAGCAATGTTCAGCATAACATTTCAGGCAAGGAGATGAACATTCAATGAAATAAGGGATTTCCAGACCTTACTGATAAAAATACCAGAACTCAATAGAAATATTGATCTTCAAATGCAGATCTTAAAAGAGGCAAAGAAGGTAAACAGGGAAAAAGAAAAACTTGTTACACAATATGGGCAAACTATTTACCTCCCTATAAGGGAATATGATGCTTGTTAATTTAGAGAATTGTATATCTATTGTGAAATACAAAAAGGATATGCATAGATAGAGGAAGTGAGTATAAAGTAAATGTTGTGATAAATAAAATGTGGCTCAAGCATGCAAAGAAATTGTAACAGGAGATGTGAAAAGGAAGAAGCAGAAAATGGCAAATTACATCGCCAGAAGAAGTACAAAATTATACTACAGCAGAGGGAAGGATAGGAGGGAGATGAGCATGGTTTGAGATGTACTCTCATCTAATATGATTCAAGGAGGGAACAACAAACTCAATTAAGTATATAAATCTACTAGATCTATAGGCAGTATAAGGGGAAAAGGGAAAGAAACAAATGGGGAGGTTAAAAGGGAGGGAAGAAGTAGTAAAGGCAAAGGGGAGTAAAAGGGAGGGAGGTTAAAAGAAGGAAGGGAAGTCTATGGGAAATAGTAGCCAAAAATTAAACCTTTATTGTGGAGGGGAAGGGAGAAGAGAGAACTAAAAGTACAAACAGTGGGGAAAAGGATGCAGGGAAAGACACAGATAGTAATCATAACTGTGAATGTGAATGAGATGAACTCTCCCATAAAATGGATATAGGTGGCAGAATGAATTAAAAACCATAATTCAACAATATGTTGCTTACAAGAAACACATTTGTAACAGGGGGATATGCACAAGGTAAAGGTAAAAGGTTATAGAAGAATATATTGTGCTTCAGCTGATGCAAAAAAAAAGCAGGGGTAGCAATCCTAATTTCAGGCAAAGCAAAAACAGAAATAGAGCTAATCAAAAGAGATAAAGAAGGAAAGTGTATCCTGCTAAAAGGCACCACAAACAACGAAGTAATATCATTGCTAAACAAATATGTTCCAAGTGGTACAGCATGGAAATTTTTAGAAGACAACTTAAGGGAGTTATGCTAGTGGGGGATCTCAACCTGATTTTCTCTGAACTTGATAAATGTAACCTTAAAATAAACAACAAAGAAGTTATGGAGATGAATACAACTCTATATATGGTGGATATGACAGATCTTTAGAGAAAACTGAATGGTGATGGAAAGGAATGTACATTTTCTCAGTGGTACATGGCACATATACAAAAACTGACCATGTATGAGGACATAAAAACCTCATAATTCAATGCAGAACGACAGAGATACTCAATGCACCCTTCTCAGATCATAATGCAATAAAAATTACATGTAATAAAAAGTCATCGAAAGATAGGAGTCCCTCCAAATTCTTTTTATGATACAAATATGATTTTGATATCTAAAACAGGAAGAGCCCTGACAGAGAAAGAAAATTATAGACCAATTTCTTTCATGAACATAGATGTTAAAATTTTATATAAGATTTTAGCAAAAAGAATGTAGCAACTTATCATGAGAATAACACATGATGATCAGGTAGGATTTATACCAGGAATACAAGGCAGGTTCAATATTAGGATTGTGTTTGTCCTTTGCTGCTGAAGAAAACCATACCATAAGAGAAGGGATGATATGACTTGTACTTGATTTTGTTTTGAATGAGGGAGGGCTGTACAGGTCAGCAGCCTCACTTCTCCTCCAGAGCCGTCTGATCCAGTGAGGTTATGTTATTCAGGATGACTGGAGATGACACAAGATGCACTGGGAGACCTCAGACCCTTTAGGTCAAGGTCTTGTTGGGTACTCAGTTAGGGTGAGGCAATGCCCATTCATTGAATAGGCCTGTTTAAGAAGTAACCAGGGCATAGCCCCTTTAATGAGTTCAAGAAAAAGAATGACATTGGACTGGGTAGGAACCAGCAACAATTACTATTGATAATCACTTAAAGCTAGGAGGGTCCAGAGGAGCCCTTAGGCAGGGGCCCATTGGAGTCCCAGTTTCAGAGTGCAGTAGGATTTGAATTTTTGGGAAAGGAGAGGAGAAGCTTAGCCAATATAATAAAAATGACAATTCTACCTAAATTAATTTAATTATTTAGTGCCATACTAGTCAAACTATCAGATAACTACTTTCTAGAACTGGAAAAAAATAATATCAAAATTCATCTGTAAGAGTGAAACATCCAGAATATCAAGGGAACTAATGAAAAGAAATGCTAGGGAAGGTGGTCTAGCTCTACTATATCTCAAATTGTATGTTATAAAGCAGCAATCATCAAAACCACTTGGCATTGGCTAAGAAACAGAAGGGTAGACCAGTGGAATAGGCTATGTACTCAAGACAGAGTAGTCAATGAATATACCAATCTAGTGTTTGATAAACCTAAGGACCACAGCTTGTGAAGTAAGAACTCACTGTTTGATAAAAATTGCTGGGAAAACTGGATAACCATGTGGCAGAATCTAGGCAGAGAACAATGCCTGACACTGTACACAAGAATAAAGTTCAAATGGGTATATAATCTAGATATAAAGACTGATACTATACACAAATCAGTGGAGCAAAGAATAGTGTATTTATCAGATTTATGGAGAAGGGAAGAATTTTTAACAAGAGATAGAAAGCATCATGAAGGCAAAATGGAAAATTTTGATTACATTAAATGGAAAACTTTTTGCATAAACAAACCCAACACAGTCAAAATGAAGAGGGAAGTAGAAAACTGGGGAAAAAAAATTTCGCAACTAGTATCTGTGATAAAGGTCTCATTTCTAAAATATATAGAGACCTGAGTCAAATGTACCAGAATAGAAGTCACTGATAAATGATCAAAGGATATGAACCAGAAATTTCCAGAGGAATAAGTTAAAGGTATCTATAGTCAGGAAAAAATACTCTAAATCATTATTTATTAGAAAGATGCACATCAATACATCTCTGAGATAACCACATCATACCTATCGAATGGGCTAACATGATAAAATATTATGATGACAAATGTTGCAGAAAATATGGGAGAGGTGGAACATTAATTCATCGTTCGTGGAGTTGTGAACTGCTCCAACTATTCTGGAGAGCAATTTGGAACTATGCCCAAAGGGCTACAAAAATGTGTGTACCAGTTCACCCAGCAATCCTGCTACTAGGACTGTATCCCAAGGAGATCATAAGAATGGGAAAGAGTCACACATGTACAAAAATATTTATAGCAGCACTCTTTGTGATAGCTGGATATCAAGGGGATGTTCATCAATTTTGTAATGGCTGAATAAAATGAAGTATATGAATGTAATGAAATACTATTGTTCCATAAGAAATGATGAACAGGAAGACTTCAGAGAGGCCTGGGAATACTTATATGACCTGATTTTAAATGGAAGGAGAAACACCAGGAGAATTTTGTGCACAGCAACAACCAAAGTGTGTGAGGATTTTTTTCTGGTAGACTTAGAACTTCATTGCAATGCAAGGAATTAAAAAAAAAAAAAATTCAGTGGTCTTTTAAGGCAAAATGCCTTCCACATCCAGAGAAAGAACTATGAACTTCAATCACAGAATGTAGCAGATCACTTCCTTTTGTATTACGTTTTGGTATGTGTTATAATATCTCCCATTCATTTTAATTCTTCTGTGCACCATGCCATATATTTAATAGGAATATTTATGTAGAACCCATATAAAATGGTACGCTGTCTCAGGGAGGGAAGGAGGAGGTAGGAGGGAAGGCTGTCAGGGAGGGAAAAATATCTAAGTTATATGACAGTCATCATTGTAGAACACTGAAACTATAATAAATTAAATAATAGAAAAAGAAAGAAAGCTTTGAAAAAAAACATGAAATAATTTACCCCATTCTGCCTCTTTATTCTTCCTTTCTCCTAGTGAATACTTCTTTATCAGTCCTTAATTCTATCATTTTTGGATAACATATCATCTCATCAGAGTTGATTCATACCTCTGCCCTTTGTATTTGTGTACTCCTCACTTTCCTAATAATGATAAATAAAGCTCTTATCAGTTACAAGAGTCAACTTCACATGTAGTTCTGCAAACACTTCAATTTTCTTGAAACTTTTATGGTTTTTCTTTCCTGTTTATCTTTTAATGTTTTTACAAATCTTGTATTTAAAAGGTAAGTTTTCTATTATGTTCTTGTCTTTTCATGATGAATGCTTGAAAATTCTGTTTCATTAAATATCCATTTTTTTCTCCTGAGAAATTATATTCAGTTTTACTGAGGAGGCAATTATTGTCTCCTTTGTCCTCAGAAATATTCAATTCTAAGCCTTCTGATCCTTTAATGTGGTAGCGGCTAAGTATTCTGCTTTCCTCCCTCTGCTTCCATAAAATATTTTTTCTTACTTTCTGAATGCTTGCAATAATTTCCTCTTGACTATGGAGGTATGAAATTTGGCTATAATATTCCTGAGTGTTTTCATTTTGGGACCACTTTTAGGAGGTCAACAATGGAGTCTTTCAATTTGTATTGTATCTTTTGACTCTAGGATACATGAGTAATTTATCATTTATTACTTCCTGAAATATGATACCTAGACTCTTAAGAAATGATGGCTTGAAGATAGACCAATAATTCCCAAATTATCTTTCAATCTGTTTTGCTGGCCAGTTTTTTTTTTCAATATGATATTTCAAATTATTTTCAGTTTTCATTATATTTTTATTATTATTCTTTAATATCTCATAAAGTTGTAATTTTCCAGTTTTCCAGTTCTATTTTTTAAGGAATCGTTTTCTTCATTGAACTTGTGTACCTCCTTTTCCATTTGATCATTTCTAATTTTTAAAGGGTTCTTTTTTTTAATGAGTTTTCATACTTTTTTTTCAATTTGGTTATCTGTTTTTTTAAGTAAGTCTTTTCAGTGCATATTTGTTCCTATTTTATCTATTCTGTTTTTTAAGGTATTATTTTCTTAATTATTTTATTCTTCTTTTACAAAGTTTTCCTTTTTTTAAATTTTTCATGACCTTTTTTGCAACACTCTGATTTTGTTTTTTTCCCCCAATATTTATCCTACCTCTCTTATTTGATTAAAAAAAGACATTTTGAGTTTTTCAGGACATAAAACAAATTCACTCTTTTCTTTGATATTATCATGTAGCTGCTTTAATTTTGTTGCTTTCTTTTGAATTTGTGTTTTGACCTTTTATTGTAATAATTTTCAATAGTCAATTTTATTGTTTATTCACAGTTCCAGCTACTTTCTTGATTTTTAAATTTAAGTTAAATTAGAGCTCTATTTCTGGGTTGGACACTGTCCCAAGCTTCATTGAAAAAGAAAATAATGTTTTCTCTTATGATACTCTTTTTCAGAGCTAGTCCTGGACGTCCAGGATTCACATATTAGATGAGACTGAACTTCAACTAGAATAGCAAGTTGTGAGTGGAGAAAAAGGAAATGTACATAAGATGTGTTGTACAAATAGAAAAATATATTTATCAACTTATTGGATATGTGAGATGAAGTAAAGTGAGGAATAGAAATTCAAACGTGTGTTTCACATATTTTATGAAATTAGTTGTTTTCAGAATGCAAAAAAGAAGGATTGATTTCTTGGAACAAAATGATTCTGAATTACTCTGAGAATACCTTTTTCTTTTTTTTTTTCTTTTTTAATTTTTTTTCACATGTGGGCAGGAAAAAACTTAGAGTGAGAAAAGAGGAACTTACAATAAGAAAGTGTCTGAGGTGAGTTGGAAATTGATATTGGTGCTTTTTAGAGTTTTTGAAAGTTTTTAAACTGTCTTTAGTTATATTACCTGTCATCACAAATCTCCACATTTGTAGTGTGGATGCTAGTACAATACTCCTGGGCACATCTCTAAGAAGAGAGATGTGACTCTCTCACATTATTTAATGGGGGGATCACAATTCCTGCCATGCTGTGGCCAAGGCTGGACTGTGCTCTGCTCCGCACCCGGTGTGATAGACCTTTCTTGTCAGCCTTCAAGACTGTTTTGTGCTGGAAATCTCTTTCACTCTGTCGTTTTGTGACTTCTGCTGCTCTAGAATTTTTTTAGAGTTATTTTTTACAAGTATTTTATAAGTTATGGACAGGAGCTTTTTCAGGTCTGTCTTTCTACTCTGCCATCTTGGCTCCATCCCCCGTTTTATATTTTCTTGAATTCTCATAAAGTCATTAGCTTCCATCTACTCCATTCTAATGTTTAAAGAACTATTTTCTTTAGTGAGCTTTTGTTCCTTCTTTTCCACTTAGTCAATTCTGCTTTTGAAGGCATTACTCTCCTCATTTCGTTTTTGAACCTCTTTTACCATTTAGGTTAGTCATATTTTTTTTTTTTTGTATGTAAGAGTCTTTTGGATATAAGAGTCTTGACCTTCCTGTCTCCCTTGGTTGTATGCTTTGGCCTTCCTTTGATTGCATTCTTTGATCTTCCCCATCTGAAAGGATGGAGGAAAATACTTTTTCACCTAGAAAGTAATTCCTCTCTTATACAGGTGAGAGTTTTCTTACTTAATTTTGAAGCTGTCTTTAGCATCTGTAGAATGAGATATCGAGAAACTACAGCACCTTCCTGTGATCCAGAGCCCTGAATCTTGTTCTAGTCCCATTTGTGCTGGTATTGCCCATGTTGGGCTGTGCTCCATTCAGTCTGGTTCAATTGATCCTTCATGTTGACCTTCCAGGTTGTCTTGGACTCAAAATATGTTTACTCTGTAATTTTTTGGATTCTTCTGATCTAGAACTTTTTAGAGTCATTTTTGCAAGTATTTTAAGGGCTTTGGAGGAGAGCAAGAGCAGGTCCATGCTTCTACTCCATCATCTTGGCTTCACCACAGTTGGAATTTCATGAGGAAGACTGACCATGCTCTTTCTTCATCATTTTGTCGTATTTTGCTGATGTGTACATATACACAAATATTTCAAATGTATATGATTTTAGCATTAATTTTAAATTTTGAGTTGCAAGTTATCTTCTTCCTTCATCCACTGAGAAGGTAAGCATATCAATTATGCATGGGAAATTGAAAACAAAATATATTCCACATTGTATTATTAAAAAATAAAAACAGAAAATTATACTTTGATTTTCACTTAGAGTTCATCTGTTCTTTCTCTGGAGGTAGACATTACTTTTAAAATCATGAATAATGTCAAACTGACTTGAAATATTGTATTAATCAGATTGTCAAACCTCTCACTCTTGATCATCATTACAACACTGTTGTTACTTTGCACGATGATATTCCTTTTCTTCTCATTTCATTTTATATAAGTTCTTATAGGCCTTGATATGCTTTTTTTCTTTATTTTCTGAAATGATCCCCTTGTCATTTCTTATAATACAATAGTAGTCCATCAAAATTATATGTCATAAGTTGTTCAGCCATTACCCAATTGATGAGCATCAGCTCAATTCACAATTCTTTGTCATCACAAATTGAGTTACAAATATTTTTGTACACATAGACCCTTTTCATTTTCCTCTGATCTCTTCAGAGCACAGACCTAGTAGTGGTATTGCTGAATCAAAATATATGCACAGTTTTATAGCCTCTTGGGGTATTGTTCCAAATAATTCTCCAATAAAATTGGACCAATTTATAACTTCAGCAACAGTTTGTTAATTTACCTAATTTCCTTCATCTCTTCCAACATCTGTCATTATTGATATGTATGAGACAGTATCTCAGAGTTTTTTTAAATTTCCTTTTCTCTAATAAATAGTAAATAAGAGCATTTTATATAAATGTAGGTAGCTTTGATTTCTTCTTCTAAATATGCCTCTTCCTATCCTTTGATCATGTATCAGTTTGGAATTGGCTCTCATTTTTATAAATATGACTCTATCCCCTATATATTTGCAGAAATGAGAGCTTTGTATGTGAAATTTTCTACAATATTATATTATTTCATTGTCTAGATTGCCTTTTAGCAAAAAAATACTTTTCCATGATTATCTCATTTAATTAGATTTATTTTAGATTTTGCTTTGTCTATTATTGTGATTGCTAACCCTGACTTTTTTAATTCAAGCATAAATGATTCTACTTCAACCTTTTATCTTCAATCTGTGTGTGTCTTTCTGTTTAAATGTGTCTCTTAAAAACAATATATCGTTGGATTCTGGTTTCTAACACATTCTGCTATCTGCTTCTGTCTCATGGGTGAACTTTTTACATTCACATTAATATGATTCCTAAGGGTAAATATACTTCTATCCTATTTTATTTTTTTATCCTTCTTTCACTTTTCATTCTATCCTTCCTCAAAAGTCTATTTTTCCTCTGAACGCTGACTCTTTTACTTGATCTTCTCTTTTATCATTCCCTCCCTAAATCTCTTATCCTCCTCACTTTCTATTTTCCCTCTTGGCAAGACAGGCTTCTATTCTCAACTAAGTGTGTATTGAACCAATTGTGATGAGAGAAAGGTTCAAGGATCTACTGCCACTCCTCCTATAATCTCTTCCATTGTAAAAGATCTTTAACACCACTTTTATGTAAGATAATTTATACCATTCTACCTCTCTTTCCCCTTCTCAGAGAGCATCCTTCCTTCTCATGCCATTATATTTTTGAGATCATTTCAATATAGTTAACTCACACAATTGCCCTTTGTCTATGTCTCTTTTTAACTGCCCTAATAATGACCAAGTCCTTGGTAGTTACATGAATCAGCTGTCCCTACAGGAATGTAAACAGCTTTATTTATTGAGTCATTTATAATTTCATGTTTACCTGTTAAAGTTTTTGTTGAGTCTCTTGAATGACTGAACCATCTTGCAGTAATTCACATGAATGGATAATGCCATGAGGAATAATAAACATGAAGTATTCCAAGAAACATGGCAATATTTTTGTGAATCTACAGAGAGTAAATAAAGCAGAACTCAAAGAATATGTCAAAACTTCATGATGACAACAGTTTTAGTGAAGGGAAGAACAAAAAGGAATTCAAATAAAAGTCAAATGACAATGGTCACAATATCATTATCTTTGATCTGACTGGTATAAGGGCAGTATTTCATTCAATTTCTTCATGTCACAGGTGAGGAAACCAAAATCCAAGGAGGATAAATTCTTTACCTTATACAAGATCATACAAGTTGTAAGTAGGAAAGCCAAGGTGTAAATATTTGCCCTCTGACTACAAATTCATCATTCATTCTTCTGTACCACACTGGCAAATGTTTCCAACTTACTGAATTTATTTCTAGGTTCTTAGATTTAAACCATTCACATTATAAAAGGAAAAAGGATTATATGCTGTTCGTGATAATTCTTTTAGATAATTCTGCTTTGTTAGTATAGCACTTGACACATAGTAGGTACATAGTAAGTATTTGGTAATTTAAAATATATTTTAATTACTTTCTTCCATTCTTTTCTTGCAACATTTCTTTCTAAATTAATAGATATTCTTTGAAAGGGTGAGGAAAGACATTTGGTTTTTTTTTTGGAGTAAGGGCTAATATCATTCATCTTAAAATCAAAAGTCAATCTGACATGACATAAAATAAAATTAGCTTCAATTTTTAAAGAACTTGCTGTTTGACTAAAATACCATCCATTTCATTAGGTTAGCTATTAAGCATCAGGTAGACCCAGGTCTTCTCTAATAACAGGGACAACAGTGAAAACAATAGTTTGCAAAAGGACATTCTACTTTACAGTACATTCCTGTGAATACAGTAAAAAAGGAACAGAAATAAGAAACCCTGTTCAACTCAATTGATAAACCATTTCAAAAAGAGCTTTTCTTTTACCTACATATTGAGGTAGTAATTACTTCAAAGTTCAGCATTTCATGTCCTATTTTGAATCATCCACATAAACCTGTCTTAATGAGAGGTGTCCTTTGTAGTCCCCTGCACTCATGCAGTATGTGAATCAAATTCAATTTGATATGCCCCCATCCAGAAGCACTAGTAATGTAGCTCATTCATCTTGTTAATGATATGATTATAGGTCTCCCTTTGATTTGACCTTCTAGCATCTTCACTCATTTCCAAAGGATGGAGTAAAGTCAGTCAGCCAGTCAATCAAATTAATGCAAGTGATTAAATTTGTCTAACTGGGAATTTTCAGGATAAGATAGCATTTTAAATTCCTCCCTTAATGATTAGGTTTTGACTACAAATGTATCAGATTTGAGTTAATACCCAAAGTGCGATTATGTTGTTCTATAATCGAATAAGTGCGGTTATGGTTACCACTAAACTGAAGGAAATATATACATATATAATCATTCTATTTCTTGTAGTTAATTTGCTTTGTGTACTTCGTTTTACTAAGGGAAATGAATGTTCTATATGAAAGTTATACATATGAAATGACGTTTCATATATAACTATACTAAGTTATTCCTTTATAACACTTTTGTCAGAAATTCTCACAATATGAAGAGCCTGATTATATCTAAAGAAATTTCTTCTTTTTCTGACTCATAGCCCCCACCCAGAAAACCATGGAAATAGTATGTAAAAAATTGCACTCACTCTTTCCCCTCCAGTTCGATAAAATTGAAACCCTCGTGCAAAATTGTGGTTTACAGTATTAATGCAGAAAAGAAGCTTTATTGATAGAGCAGAGAAAATAAAACAGAATAGTTGGAAAACAGAGGTAAACCCTCCGACAAATATTCCTGTCTGAAATATTTTTTTTCAAATTTCTTGCCACTTGAAGTTTAGAACAGGTAAGATGTTTTTTTCTTTTTTGTTTTCCTGATGTTCCCAAGAGCTATGGCCTTTTTTTTTTTAATTGAGGTGTTTCTTGTCTTCTCCTCAAAGCTCTCTGTGGATGTAATCTAGCATCTCCTGAATATCTTATAATCTCATATTACTTCCAGCTAGCATTGCTATCCCTCATAGCATCAAAGATGTTTATGGTTTCTCACAACAAGAGGTGACTCTCACTTAGCAACCACATTGTCTTAAAATCAGGCTATGTCAAAACCCTCTGTGGAGTTAAATCTGTTCAAATGGGTGCAATTTTCACCACAGATAGGGACTACTCCATGATTTTGTAAAATGAAAGTGTGTGGCACTGTGAATTGGGTGTTGAACTTGGAGTCAGAAAGACCTGAATTCTGATCTTGTCTAAAATACTAGATATATAAGCCTAGGTAAATCGCTGATCACATTTGTTTCAGTTTCACTACATGTAAAATGGAAATAAAATTAGCACTTGCCCAACATACTTATTTTGAGGACCAAATCAGATATTTATAAATCCCTTAACAAAGGCTCTACAACATAATAGATACTTAATGATGGCTTGTTCCTTTCCCCTTTCTCAATGTGGATTTGACCTCCTGAAATGCATATCAAAATCACCACCCTTTTTATTTATCATACCATGTGATATTTTTTCTGTTATCTTTCTATGAATTCTTCATAGAGGACATTGCCAAGGTCCATAGACTCTTCCTATTATTGGGCTTTGACTTTTCATGTTTTATCTTTTTTGTTATTTTTGATGATGCCATTTATAATATTTTAAAGCACACGTGATTAATGACAATATATTGCAGTCCACTGATACTCATGGTTCTTTCCATTGACATTTGTACCATTCTTAAATCAATTTTCCTGAACTTGAGATAGTATATAATTTGTAGCCAAAAATTTCTCTCTTTAAGAAAATATTAATTTAATATTTAATGTAAAACTTTCGTTTTGTTCTACCAAGTCTATTACAATTTTCAGTGAATCAACAATTACCAAAGTGCTATGTCTTGTTCTCTATATCTTCAATTCAATTTTTTGATTGTGAATATGTGTTTGGTTATAAAGAATTTATTTCATTACTAATGTCCTCTTGATTGCATTTTCCCTTAATAAGGTAATTAATATTTACTCTTATCATTTAGGACTTAGCATCTCTCTCCCCTTACCTCTCTCTTTCTTTTTCTCCCCTTCCATCCCCTCCCCTTCCATCCCCTCCCCTTCCCTTCCTTCCCCTTCTCTTCTCTTCTCTTCTTCTTCTCTTCTCTTCTCTTCTCTCTTCTCTTCTCTTCTCTTCTCTTCTCTCTTCTCTTCTCTTCTCTTCTCTTCTCTTCTCTTCTCTCTCTCTTCTTCTTCTCTTCTCTTCTCTTCTCTTCTCTTCTCTTCCCTTCTCTTTTCTTCTCTTTCCCTCTCTGTCTCCCCTCTTTCCCTCTTTCTTTCTTCCTGAGTTACCTTGAAAGCCTATCCCTCAAAGCTTTTAAATCTGTGTCATCTCTAGATTTCTTCCCTGAGTGGTTGTTCTATTTCTTGTGCTTTTCCGAAATTCATCTTCTTCAGTGACATCTACTTTTGCATAGATTACTTCAGGAGCTGAGGTTTTAGAATACAAATGTGGTGACTCTACTGTCAATGATTTTTGAATAAATAGATTAAAATATGTTCAATTTATCAGATATTATTGTCTAACATTTGATATAAAAATGCTATTGAGATGATCTGGCTTAGGTGGATCTTAGGATAAAATATCAGCATATTACTTCTCCACTACTTCTGAGTCAATAATGCCAATGAAGAACTTCAACTATAAAGGGAAATACTGACTTAGAGTTAAAATTCTTTGGGAAAACTTTACATTTGGGAAGGGCAAAGATCCAATCCATCAAGAATAAATAATTAACCTAGTCATATCCATTGAATATTACTCCACTAATGTAATCATTTCTTATTTTTCCTTTAATTGTTTTATGCTTTTTTAGGATTTTAATATACCATGATACATAAATATTCAAGTATTTAATATATTTCATTATTGTTATAAAAATATTTCTCTCTCAATTGCCTTATATAAGTTATTAGCTTATTTACTTATATTTATTTACTCTGTTAGTCTCCTTTCTGTTTTCTTTCTTTTGCTCTGCTCTACACTTCTTTCCTGTTTACTTTCCCAAATACCCCTACAGATCATTTGACTTTATTGGTGCAGCTATGATTTTTTAAATTAAGGTAAACAGTAATGGTCAGAGTGTTTTAGCTTGCATTTGCTCTTCCCTTTATTTTATTTGCTCTTTCCCTTTCTCACGACATTAAGTTTTGTAATCAAACTAACAAATGAATGAATTCTTACATGCTTTTGGATTCCAATAAGTTTATTTTTTAAAATTGTATTGCATTTTTATCAAAGATATTTTCTGGATCTTTTAAGGTCATGGTTTTTTGTTTTTTTTGCTTTTGATATGACTGATTTTTCTTGTAATATTGAATCATTCCTGAATTTCTAGTATAATTTCTACTTAATTCCAATAAATTCCCCTTTTTTACTGTTATTAAATTTTAACTGTTTTGCTTCATATTATTGCAGCAATATTAAATGTTCACATATCAATTTACAGACACATATATGTGCAAATATATTGAGAATGTCTGGTATATATATATATATGTATATATACATATATATATATATAAATTATGTATGTAGATATATTCATAGATGTGGGTGTTCCTGAAATTTTTTCAAGATTCAATGATTAGATCTACATATTTAACTTTTACGAAGAATTAGAATAGCAGTTTTTCATGGAATGATAGATAGATATTGATACATAAACAGTCATTCTTTTGAATTTTTTATAGCAGTATAAGACTCAAATGATTGCCATTTTGTCCCAAGATTACCAAAAGTCTCTGTTCAACAAATTATATTCTGATTCTATCATTTCCAGAGCTCTAGTATCATACTCTAGCATATTCCTAGATCATAGCATAATAGGATTTCAAGGTGGAAATCATCGTAAATATAGTTATAATATCTAATTTTAATAATGTGGGGACTGAATCCCATGGAAGTATCTTGCTAAAACTCATGTAACTGTCAAGTAGCAAAGCTGGAATTCCAACTTAGAACCTCTAATTCAAAGTTCCTTCCAACTTTCAGTTCTATGATTCTATTTTTTTTTTAAACTAACCTTGTTTAATAGTTAAGAGGGAAAAAAATGAAGAGAGTCATGGGGGAAAAAAAGATTGTACTTCTTTTGCTATTCCCAATAGCACAGAAATAGGAATAAAGTCATAAAATAGAAGATTTCAGTTTCCTATAAGAATAAGCTACCCAAAGACAAAAGATTTCCAAAAGTAGAATAGGGTGCATTCACCAATTCTAGGGATTATCAGATGACCATATGTCAGGGATTTTAGATAAGAGACTTTATATCACTCGCTTCTCACTTCCATCTTCCATTAGCTTCTTCACAGAATCATTTGTAAACTTGCAGGGTAATCTCAAGTACCAACTTCATTTTTTAACATGCCTTGATCTCTTGCCTATTCCTGAGAAAAATCATGAATCTTTTCTTCCTTAACAATTATCCATAGAACGCTTTGCCTAATGTATTCCTGAATACTTTGTTGCTCTGAGTTATGTTAACATTTTTATGATCATGGTGTATTTTACTATACGTACATATATATATATATATATATATATATATATATATATATATATATATATATATATATATATATATATATATAGTATGTATCTTTACCTATATCTATTTATCCATCTACATATATATCTATATATACACATATATGTGAATATGTGTGTATATATATATATATATATATAATTTATTTATTTTTCA
Source organism: Bettongia penicillata ogilbyi (assembly GCA_023548195.1). Classification (NCBI taxonomy): domain Eukaryota; kingdom Metazoa; phylum Chordata; class Mammalia; order Diprotodontia; family Potoroidae; genus Bettongia; species Bettongia penicillata. The sequence continues at coordinate 9,214,680 of JAJHZJ010000008.1, forward strand.
GTTCTTAACATTCACTTCCAAAGACTTTGAATTCAAAATTTTTTCCCCATCTTTCCCCACCACCACCCCAGGACAGCATGCACCCTTCCTCCAGTCTGTACTCCCTTCTATTACCCAACCTTCTTCCGTCCCCCTTCCCCTGTCTTTCCCTGTAGGGCAAAATAGATTTCTATACTCCATTGCCTGTATAGCTTAATTTCCAGTTACATGCTAAAAGGATTTTTAACATTCATTCTTAAAGCTTTTTTTCCCCTCATATTCTCTCCTTCCCTCCATACTCACCCTCATTGAGGAAACAAGCAATTCAATATATGTCTTACATGTTTAACAATGCAAAGAACTTCCATAATAGTTATGTTTTAAAAGACTAACCACATTTCCTTCTGTCCTATTTTGCCCTTCATTTATTCCATTCTCTCCCTTGATCTGTTCTCCCATAACAGTTTTTGCTTCTCATTATCCTTTTCCCAAACTTGCTGTCCTTTTTAATATCTTTCCTCTCCTACTCCTCACCCCTGCCTTCCAGCAGGAAAAATAGATTTTCATATCCAATTGAGTGTGTGTTATTCCCTCCTAATGCCAAATCCCATGAGAGTAAAGCTAAATCATTTCCTTTCATCTCCCCCTCTTCCCCTCTGTTGTAAAAGCTCTTTCTTCCCTCTTTTACGTCCATTGATTTGCTACATTCTACCTTTGCCTTTCTCTTATTCCTAGTACATTATTTTCAACAGTAAATTTTATATTTTTAGCTCTTCTTCCTTCATATTCGGCTCACCTGTGCCATCTATGTTTATGTGTGCATGTGTATGTACACACACAAACATATATATATACACCCATGTATACATGTATATCCACACATGTGTGATATATATATACATACCTACCCATGCACTCCTACCTACACACACACACACACACACACACACATATATATATACACACACACACACACACACACATATATATATTCCCTCTAACTACTCTAGTACTGAAAAAGGTCTCATGAGTTCAAATATCATCTTTCCATGTACAAATACAAACAGTTCAATTTTAATGAGTTCCTTAAGGCTTCTCTTTCCTGTTTCCCTTTCCATTTTCTCTTGATTCTTGTATTTCAGAATCAAATGTTCTATTCAGCTCTGATCTTTTCAACAAGGATGTTTGGAAGTCCTCTATTTCATTGAAATTCAGTTTTATCCTCTGAGGTATTACACTCATTTTTGCTGGGTGAGTGATTCTTGGTTTTATTCCTATCTCCTTTGACCTCTGGAATATCCTACTCCAAGCCCATTGACCCCTTAATGTAGAAACTGCTAAATTCTGTGGCATCTTGATTGTATTTCCACAATAATTGAATTGTATTTTTCTGGCTTCTTGTAATATTTTCTATTTTGCCAGGGAACTCTGTAATTTTGTTACAATATTCCTAGGAGCTTTCTTTTTGGAATCTTTTTCAGGAGGTGATCAGTGAATTCTTTCCATTTCTATTTTACCCTCTGGTTCTAGAATATCAGGTCAACTTTCCTTGATAATTTCTTGGAAGAAGATGTCTAGTCTTTGTTTTGATTCTGGTTTTCAGGTAGACCTGAATTTTAAATTTTCTTCTCATATCTCATTATCTGTCATGTCATAATTTGAATTTAGAGTTTTAAATTATCTCTCCTGGATCTATGTTTGTGGTTAGTTGTTTCTCCAATGAGCTATTTCATATTGTTTTCTATTTTTCATTCTTTCAGTTTGGTTTTGTAATTTCTTGGTTCCTCATAAAGTCATTAGCTTCCATCTACTCCATTCTAATTTTGAAGGAATTATTTTCTTCAGTGAGCTTTTCAACCTCCTTTCCATTTGGCAAATTCTGCTTTTTAAAATATTCCTCTCCTCATTGCCTCTTTCAACTTCTTTTGAATTTGGTTTAGTCTATTAGTAAAGGTGTCATTTTCTTCAGCATCTTTTATGGGTCTCCTCTACCAAACTGTGAACTTGCTTTTCATTATTTTTTTGCATTGTTCACATTTCTCTTTCCAATTTTTCCTCCACCTCTCTTATTTGATTTTCAAAATCTTTTTTGAACTCCTCCTTGGCCTGAAAGCATTGCATATTTTTTTGTAGAAGCCTTGAATTTTATATCTTCCTATTGTCATAGGATTTGTTCTTCTTCATCAGAGAGGATGGAAGAAAATACTTGTTCACCAAGAAAGTAACATTATTTAGTCTTATTTTTTTTCCCTTTTGTGGGAATTTTTCCATCCAGTTACTTAACTTTTGAGTCCTTTGTCAAGTGGAAGGTATACTCTAGGGACCTGTAAGTTCTTAGTTCCTCTGAGGTGGCAGAATCAAGAGAGAGGGGTTTCTTCATCTCCTGGCCTGTGCTCTGGTCTGTCAGCAACCACAAGCATTCCTGTTTGCCCAGGCTCTGTGAGTACTATTCTCTCTCTCAGTTCTATCGTACCAGCGCTCCTCCTCACCCCAGGGCCCCCATTCAGAACTGAGAACCAAATCAATTCCTCAATTCCCCCAGAGTCTTTAGGCAGAGGCCTCCAAAAGTGGATGCTGCTGCCTCAGTGGCTACCATTGCCTAGGGTCAAGGTTGGGGCAGGAACATGCTCCCCTTTACTCATGTGAAACAGTTTTCTTACTGACTTTTGAAGCTGTCCATGGAATTTGTGAGCTGAGAAATCTGGGAACTGTAACTCCTATCCATTTTTCTCAGCACTAAAGCCTGCTCTAGTTCCTGTCCATTCAGTGCAACAAGGCCAAGGCTGGGCTGAGCTGAACTCTGCTCTGAGTCCAGTGTGATTGGCCTTTCCTATTGGCTTTCCAAGTTGTCTTGGGCTGGAATTCTCTCACTCTGTCTTTTTGTGGCATCTGCTGCTCTAGAATTTATTCAGAGTTATTTTTACAGGTATTTTGTGGGCTATGGGGGGAGAGCTTCTGTCCATGGCGTATTTTTGAAGTAGAATTAATGGTCCTTGAGGACAACTACTTTTTCTTTTAAGTTCTGTGTCTGTAAAGACAAGTAGATCATTTAATAAACATCTATAAAATAAATTTGAATTTGTTGAGATTTAAATTCAGAAAAAGATTGGGTTGTGTAACATTTGAGGGAGTTTCCAATTATGAGATCCTAGGATTCTATTGGATAGACATTTTTCCTAGCAGTCTTTACGATGCCAGCGGCAAGGTATACAGATACAACTTTAAGAAATTCTCATTCACGTAGATACAGGTTATCTACTATTAGAAATTAAAAGTATTACTGAGTATTTGGACAAAAATGCCCCAAACAACATTCACATGTGTTTTGCAGGTCAGAAGAAACATTCCGATATGAAAGCCCAACAGCCTAACATATAAAATGGAAGACAAGATTGAATAAAAATGATATATATATAAAATGAAAAAATTCCTCTTAAGAACAAATCTTTAGAGCTAAACCAGGTGTGGGAAGAGCAGCATCTTTTTTTATATGGGTGAAACTTTTTTTTTTCCCCTTAAGGATTCAAGAAGGCAACCATTAGGTTTTGTTTGGTTAAATGGAATGAGGTTCAATCCTTTGACCATGAGAGGTAAAAAAATTGCAGTCTATTGGGAACTGGCACTCTGGGCTTGGCAGAATATCCCCTGCTGTGCGAGTCAATAAATCTTTCTAACTGGAAACTATTGCTGTAGTCAATGTAGAAGGATGTTATATGCATCCATATGCATCAGTGATTAATCATTTTAAGTTTTTTAATCTTAAATAAAGTACATTTTTATTTAGTTTTAAATGGCCTCAAGTATTTTATTGCACTTCATTTCTTAGCTTGAAACAGCAGACTGGCTAGAGGATGACATGGGCCAGAAAAATAAGTCAAGGTGACATTAACTTTGTTCCAAGGTACTGAAATATTGAGAACACTGCTAGCAATTTTACTCTTTAGCACCTAACAGCCATTAAAGTATCTCCTAGTTAATATCTTTGTACCTCTTCCCTCAGGCAGTCTTATTTTCCTTTCATGCCTAGTTGTTTCCAAGTGCTCTATAGAGCTTTTCCAGTGCCAGACTTCCATGGGCAGCATACCATGTTTAATATCTTTGTCATTCAATCTTGTCTTCCATTTTTTTCATACATATATCCAAAGAATATTTTTCCATTAAGTCCTTAATGTGTGAAATTCATTCATGTTTGATGATGAAACCTAAAGAACCAATTCAACAAACATTTACTAAGTAAAGCAAGAAATGGTGACAGATACGTGCAGATATTTAAAAAGAAAACATTCCCTTAAGGATTTAATATTCCACAGGAGCAAAGATTGGGAAGATAACATTTATAGTGATCTGTAATTAAAAGATAATGTGAGGAGCAAGAGAGAACTAACAAGTAAAGAGCTTAGGAGAGATGTCTTTTATCATATATTTCTTTGATGTTTACTATGTTCAAGAAACCAGGTAAATGGAAAATGAAAGAATGTAAAAAATGCAAAAAATCTCAAACCACAGATGGCCTTGGAGATCAGAATTGACATTCTTTCTGAGTAATTGATGAAATGACTGATCAGTTTGGTTCTTGACCTCACTGACATGAAATAGAAGGTGGCTATGATATATTGAGAAATATGCAACATATAATAAATGATAATTTATGAGAACTGTGCATAACTATAATGTATAATAGATTATAATAAAAGCATGAAAGAGAAATGGGATTATAAAATATTTATTTATTTATTTAACTTTTTACATTCATTTTCACAAAATTTTGGGTTCCAAATTTTCTCCCCTTTTATCCCCTTCCCCCACCCCAATACACCAAGCAATCTAATTTTCCCTATCTCCAGTCTGCCCTCTCTTCTGTCATCCCTCCCTTCTCTTTTCGTCTCCATCTTCTCTTTTCTCCTGTAGGGCCAGATGACTTTCAATTCCTCATTATCTGTATGTATGCTTCTTTGTAGCAACAACAATACTCAACAGTTGTTCCTAAAACTTTGAGTTCCAAATTCTCCCCATCCCTCCCTCCCCACCCATTCCTTTTGGGAAGGCAGGCAATTAAATATATGCCATATCTGTGTAGCTTTGCAAATGACTTCCCTGATAGTCGTGTTGTGTAAGACTAACTGAATTATCCTCCATCCTATCCTGCCCCTCATAGTTTCTCTTCTGTCTTTTGATCCTGTCCCTCCCCAAGTGTTGACTTCAAATTGCTCCCTCCTCCCTTTGCCCTCCCTTCCATCATCCCCCCACTTGCTTATCTCCTTCTCCCCCACTTTCCTATACTGTAAGATAGGTTTTCATACCAAAATGAGTGTGCATTTTATTCCTTCCTTTAGTCAAATGTGATGAGGGTAAACTTCTTGTTTTTTTTTTTTTTTTCTCAGCTCTCCTCTTTTTCCCTCCACTAAGAAGTCTCCTACTTGCCTCTTAAATGACATATAATTACCCCATTCCATTTCCCCCTCTTTCCTCCCACTACATTTCTCTCTCACCATTTACCTTAATTTCTTTTCAGCTATGGTCCCATCCTATTCAATTCACTCTGTGCTGTCTCTGTATGTGTGTGCATGTGTGTATGTGAGTGTGTGCATGCGTGTACATGTGTGTGTGTGGTCCCAACAACTACCCAGATACTGAAAAGGTTTAAGAGTTACAAATATTGTCTTTCCATGTAGGAATGTAAACAGTTCACTTTTGGTAAGTCCCTTAAGACTTCTCTTTGCTGTTTACTTTTTCATGCTTCTTCTCATTCTTGTGTTTGAAAGTCAAATTTTCTTTTCAGCTCTGGTCTTTTTATCAAGAATGTTTGAAAGTCCTGGGTTTCATTGAAAGACCATGTTTTCCCCTGAAGTATTATACTCAGTTTTGCTGGGTAGGTGATTCTTGGTTTGAGTCCTAGTTCTTTGACTTCTGGAATATCCTATTCCACACCCCTCAATCCCTTAATGTAGAAGCTGCTAGATCTTGAGTTATCCTGATTGTATTTCCACAGTACTGGAATTGTTTCTTTCTAGCTGCTTGCAAGATTTTCTCCTTGAGCTGGGAGTTCTGGAATTTGGCCACAATGTTCCTAGGAGTTTCTCTTTTTGGATCTCTTTCAGGTGGTGATCGATGGATTCTTTCAATACTTATTTTGCCTGCTGGTTGTAGAATGTCAGGGCAGTTTTCTTCGATAATTTCATGGAAGATGATGTCTAGGCTCTTTTTTTGATCATGACTTTCAGGTAGTCCCATAATTTTTAAATTGTGTGTCCTGGATCTATTTTCCAGGTCAGTTGTTTTTCCCATGAGATATTTCACAGTCTCTTCCATTTTTTCATTCTTTTGGTTTTGTTTGGTGATTTCTTGGTTTCTCATAAAGTCATTAGACTCCATCTGTTCCATTCTAATTTTGAGAGAATTATTCTCTTCAGTGAGCTTTTGAACCTCTTTTTCCATTTGGCTAATTCTGCTTTTGAAAGCATTCTTCTCTTCATTGGCTTTTTGAACGTGTTTTGCCAATTGAGTGAGCCTATTTTTCAAGGTGTTATTTTTTTCAGCATTTTTTTGGGTCTCCTTTACCAAGGTATTGACCTGTTTTTCATACTTTTCTTGCATCTCTCTCAATTCTCTTCCCAGTTTTTCCTCCACCTGTCTAACTTGCTTTTCAAAATCCTTTTTGAGCTCTTCCAAGGCCTGCGCCCACCTGACACCCCCCTGGGATGTCTGGGGTACTGAGGCCCTGCCCTCCACATCTTTCCCTGATGGCAAGAATATGTCCTCGTCATCAGATCCGAAAGTTGGGATCATTTTCATCTGTTTGAAAAAACTCTCTATAGTCTTATTTTTCTTCCCTTTTCTAGGCATTTTCCCAGCCAGTAACTTGACTTCTGAGATTCCTCTCCACCCCTGCCTAGATCTGTCCAGCTTGTGCTTGGGGTCTGAGATTCAAATGGGCTTTCCGGGGGCAGGTGCAGCTGCTATTCAACGTGAGCGTAGGTTCTGGTGCTGGGGTGGGGGCAGGGCCTCCTCCCAGGCTCAGTTCTCTCAGGGGCTTTATGCAGAGACCTTCAGTAATGGAGCGGGTGGGGCAGGGCCATCTCCCAGGCTCAGCTCCTTCAGGGGGTTTATATAGAGACTCTCAGTAATGAAGATCCTGCCTGCTGCTGGGGAAGTCCCGGGCCACCAGGGCTGCGCTGCCGCTGCCTCTGCCGCCACCCCCGCCTCTGCATCCACTGACCCCACCTCTACCGCTGCCTCCTCCGCTTCCTCCAGAGGGGGCCCGAGTCACGGAGACACCCTGCTCCCCTCTTGGCTACCCCAGCCGTCTCTCTCACTGACCTGTAGTTTCTGTGGGTGGAGGGACCTTCCCCACCACTGGAGGTTCCATCCCTGAAGCCTGCTCAGATCAGCTTCTCTGGGGCCATGGTCAGGGCAGCGCTGGGTTGGGGTCCGCTTTCTGGGGCACGATGGACCCTGGGGACGGCTCTCCAGGGCTCTCTGGAACGGAAATCTCTTCCCCTCTGTTTCTGTACACCTTGCAGTGATCCAGAACTTGTGGGGGGCTCTTCTTATATTAAATCTGTGGGCTGTGGGTCCAGAGCTCGCATACGTGCATCTTTCTACTCTGTCATCTTGACTCCACCCCCGATAATATGACTTCTTAACAGAGTCATCTGAGATGGATTCTTGGATGAGGTGACCTTAGGTTTGGAACTGAAAAATTGGCCTAGATTTCAGTGGAAATGGATGCAATCTCAAGCATATGAAATAGCATAAAGAAAGACAGAACTGTTTAAGTGTTGGACTGCAAAAAAATCAGCATTACGTAATGCAAGTTTGCTTTAGTATAGTACACAAGGTGAACCATGAGGAGAGACAAGTCTAGAAGCCTTCACAAAATGGTAAAGTACAAAGGAGCTATAAATGCCAGATTAAATAATGCTATTTGTGTTAAAGACAAAGGATTAATTTATTGAATTCAAATAAAATTACAAATAATAAGAAATTTGTAAACATGAATATTGTTCAGATGATTAGTGTATAGGGTATATTGGGAAAATAAGCAGTGGTTGGGAGAAGATTAAGGAAAAAGGAAATGAGGCAAGTGATCTGTGGGTAGAATAGAAGGATAGTAGGCAGAATAGAAGCCTAGAAGCCTATACATCAGTGTACAATGAAGGAAATCAGGGCATTATTTTAGTTTTCACCAGCAAAGATCAGTCACCTAGGACAGAAATAAGAGATATGCTATATGTGAAGAATTCCTTGAATTGCAGATTAATAGGTTGGGGAAAAGTATATCCTGCATAGAGGAAATACATGATAATATTTGTTGGCTTGAAATGAAAATGGCTACAGGATATTAGGTGTCTGAATTCATTGAAGTGGGAGATTATGTAGTTTAAGGAGATAAGTGGCAACATCATGATAGTGCAACCCATAACAAGGGAGGATATTCTATCCTAATAATCTATGTTTCATTAACTATTGGAAAAATTAATGGGGGGAGGAGCCAAGATGGCAGAGTAGAAAGATTCACATATCTTAGCTCCCAACCCATAGCCCATAAAATATCTGTAAAGAAGAACTCCCAACAAATTCTGGAGCAGCAGATTCCACAGAACAATGGAGTGGAGGAGATTTCTGTTCCAGAGAAACCTGAGAAAATGACACCAAAAGTCTGTTGCACACCTGGAGCAGAGCCCAGTCCTGCCTTGGACACCAAGAGGAGCAGATCCCAGCAGGCTTCAGGGATGGAATCTATAGTGGCCATGAAGGTCTCTCAACCCACAGGTGCAAAGGTCAGTGAGAGAGCCTTTTGGGCTGGCTGAGAGGGAAGTGGGGTGTCTCCATAACTCAGGCCTCCTCAAGAGACAGTAGCAGAGGCAGTAGAGGACAGGCGCTTCCAAAGCAGAAAGGATCTAGTATCCATTGCTGAAGATCTCAGAATAAACCCCCTGAGGGAACTGAGCCCCGTGTGGTGATCCTGCCCCCACCCAAGCAGCTGAACTTAACCTCACATCGAATACCAGCCTTGCCCCCACTGAAAGCCCTGAGGCTGGGAAGCAGCATTTGAATCTCAGACCCCAAGCACTAGCTGGGGGGATCTGGAAGCAAGGCAGAGGTGGAGAGGAATTTCAGAAGTCAAGTAACTGGCTGGGAAAATGCCCAGAAAAGGGAAAAAAAATAAGACCATAGAAGGTTACTTTCTTGGTGAACAGATATCTCCTCCCTTCCTTTTGGATGAGGAAGAACAATGCTTACCATCAGGGAAAGACATGGAAGTCAAGGCTTCTGTATCCCAAACATCCAAAATACATATTCAATGGAAAAATTAATGAATAACGATATGCTTACCCTGGGGTGTATGATAATTTAATGGAGCTTTTCCTAGAGAAGAAAATTCCTCACCCACCCCCCCAAAAAATAAATTTACAGTGATGGAATTCCAGGAAGAAACTAGAAGGGGAGATTCATATGTGAAGAGAAACCTTCCAGATCTACCTCCAATCAACAAACCTAAAATGTCTGATATTTGTCAAATTTATTGTATGTGCTGAAGATAAAAATACAAAAAGTAAAGTATCTTCCATCCTGCTGGAACTTATAATGTATTAATGCAGTATGTAACTAATATGAAAAACAGAATAGAATAGAATACAAAATATAAATGAAATTAAATGCAAAGCAATTTTGAAGAGAATGACATTAAGAAGTTTCATAGTATATAAGTAATATTCCATGCTGAAAAGGGGAAGAGAAGAGAGACAGGGGAGGGAGTCTTTATATAGCACATATTCATACCAATCATAGTGCTAAGTGCTTTATATGTATGTTATATATATATGCATATACATATATATAATATATTATAATTTGATCTCACAACAACCTTGTGAAATAGGTGATGTTATGATCTCTACTTTGCAACTGAGAAAACTGAGGTAAAGAGAGGGAAAAATTATTTTCCCATGGTTATCTACACACATACACACATGCATGCACAAACACACACAGACACATATTATGTGTTATTTATTTATGTGTGTGTACACATATATAATATGCATACACATATATACATATATGTAAACACGTTTATGACATAGTGTATGAAATGGCAATGTTTGCTTCGAGGGGGTATCACAAGGTTTTATTTCATTTAGGTAAAAGTAAGACAGTGTTGGTGATGAGGTCATAAGATACATAAGTTTTCAGAAGTAAATGACCATTGCTGTTCCTGTTTCTGATTCCATTTCTCTAGTAGACTCCCTGCTATGTCTGATAGTCTGTGTCTACTATTCCAAAGTCTCCCAGAATTAATAAACTTGCCCTCTTTTGGCACATTGATGATGGTGGTCTCCAGGTCTCTATTTCATTGATCTCATCAGGGTTAGTCATGGTGGGAGTATATCCACTGATGGTGGTGACATGGTGTTTTCCTAACAAATCGCAATCACATTGTCATGGGCCTGAAATTACTCTTTTTTTGTCAACATATAAGCTTGTCAATTAGATTAGCTTTTATTATAAAACCTATACCAGCTTCATAGTGGTAGCCTTCATTGTGGTCACTCCAGAAAAACATGTATCCATTTCCAACTTTGGCAAGTTGGTCTTCAATTTCAACCTTTTTTCATGCAGGGCTGCTATTTTATATATGATGCCTGTTGGGTTCTCCCACAACAGGAATCATTCATCTTTCAGGTCTATCAGATTTCTTGTAGTCTATAAGCATGTACATTCTATGTACTGATGGTTGTACAATTTTTTGTACATTATTTTGCATGTTTGATTGGACGGCTGAGCAAGATCCATACCTACCATTGTAAACAGGCCAGGTTGGGTAAAGTAGACAACTTTTGGTGCCAGCTTTTCAGGCTCTCTGGAACGGAAATCTCCTCCACTGTGTTTCTATGTGGCTTGCACTGCTCCAGAATTTGTGGGGAGTTGTTTTTACAAGAAATTTATGGGCAGTGGGTTCGGAGCTAGCATACGTGAGTCTTTCTACTCCACCATCTTGGCTCCTCCCCCAAAGTAGACAACTTTTAAGGCACTTATCCCTTGTCCCTTCCTCATACCAGAAGGTGATTAGTAAGGTTCTTAAAAGGTTGCTCAGACACCTGGAGGCTGACAAATCCCATTACTGCTTCCAGTGAAAATGATATTTTCAGCAATATTGATAGATGTCTTCAGTGAAGACAAACATGACATCAAGGTCAGCTACCACACTGATGATAAAGTACTTAACTTCAAATGACTATACACCAAGATTAAAGAGGAGAGAGTTGGTAGATGGTCTTGTTTTGTTTGTTTGCAGATGATTGTGCACTCAATACAGCCTCTGAGATGAGATGCACAAGGTGTCTCAATTCTCTGCTGCTTGTGGTAATTCTAGCCCAATGATTAATGCTAAGAAATTAGGATTTACACCAGCCAGTATCACATCATCCATATGTGGAACCATCAGTTACAGGCAATGGAGACATTTTGCATACTGTGAATAAGTTCACTTACCTTGGAGGTATACTTGCCAGGGATGTACACATAGATGATGAAGTTGATCTATGCATTTCGAGACCTAGTTCAGTTTTGGGGAGGCTCTGAAGGAAAGTGGGGTAAAAAAAAAAGAGGCATTAGAGTGCCTACCAAACTAAAATTCTACGCAGTAGTGCTGACCTCATTGTTGTATGGTAGTGAAACCTGGACCATAAAACAGTATCATGCCAGGATACTGAATCACTTCCATTTGACTTGTATTAGAAAGATTCTGAACATCACCTGGCAAAATAATATAATAGACACTGAGTTTGTTTTCTCAAACTAAACTGCAAAGCATTAAAACTCTCATATACATAGTGAGCTCCAATGGACTGGCCACATTGTTCATGTACCAAAAGTGTGCTTACTTAAAGGTTGTTTTATGGACAACTCAAGCAAAAACAGATAATCACATTTCATCAGAAGAAGTGATACAAAGACCCTCTGAAGAAACTTGAAACCTATTGTGTGTGGGCAAAAGGTAATCCAGCAAGGAATGCCTGCATCAAAAAGTCACTGTGCTTTCTGAGTGAAACAGAATTACAGTAGATCAAAAGAAATGTGAAATGGATACATTTAGAGACATATACACTCCAAGGGTTCACAAGGACTGTTTATGCATGATTTGTAGCAGAGCATTCTAAACTTGTATTGGACTGACACTGCAATGGGATGCATTGTACCTTGTCTCCAACATATTGAAGTCATTTTGATTTTGTTTGAGATTAAACACAATAGGCATATACCTATATGTGTATGTATGCATACATGTATGCGTGTTCATGTGCATGTATTTGAAAAGGTTAACAATTGCCAAATTACTTTATTTCATATGTGAACATAACTTCTTGAATTAAAAACTTTCTATCTATCTATCTATTCTTATAAAAATGCATGCATATTTATATATACATATATGTACTGAAAAATATTGTGGTTATTGATTTTCCAGTTAAAATTCTTATAAAAATATAGAAAATCAGTATACTTTTCATTGCAATTAAAACTTGCTAAGGGTGAAAATAAACTATTGCTATTGGTTCCTCCTCTGAACCTTCCCACAATATTTTGCTTTAAAAAGTATTATTGTTTTCTTTTCCCTGTACTAAAAATATTTGTGAACCTCTATGTATGAAAGATAAAGATAGAGGAGTGCTGGGGTACTGGAGCTAGTGGAGGCTCTGGAGAGGAATTCCTGTTCACAGATCAGAGTGGAGGCCAGGAGAAGAATATATTCCTCTCCCTTGATTGTGCCACCTTGGAGGAGCTGAGAACTTACACATCCCTGGAGAATAGGTATTTCTTTCCATCTTTTCAGGTGTAGAGGAGCAATGCATGCCATCAGAAGAAGACTTATGGTTCAGTGCTTCTGCATCCAAAACCTCCACAGTGGATGTGCCGTAGTCTTAGGTCATGGAAGAGCTCAAAAGGGATTTTGAAAATCAAGTAAGGGAGTTGGAGGAACGGTTGGGAGGAAAGCAATGCAAGAAAATGATGAAAAGCGGTTGAACAGCTTGCTAAAGGATAACTCCCCAAAAAGTTGAAGAAATTAACACCATTAAAAATAGACTAACTCAAATGGCAAAAGAGATCCAAAAAGCCAATGAAGAGAAGAATGCTTTAACAAGCAGAATTAACCAAATGGAAAAGGAGATTCAAAAGCTCATTGAAGAAAATATTTCTTTAAAAATTAGAATGGAGCAGATGGAAGCTAAAGGAATTACAAAGCAAAACCAAGAGATTGAAAAAAAAAATAGAAGACAATGTGCAATATTTCATTGGAAGAACAATTGACCTAGAAAATAGATGTAGAAGAGACAACTTAAAAATTATGGGAATACCTGAAAGCCATGATTAAAAAAAGAGCCTAGACATCATCTTTCATGAAATTATCAAGGCAAACTGCCCTGATATTCTAGAACCAGAGGGCAAAATAAGTATTGAAGGAATCGATCAATCACTGCCTGAAAGAGACCCAAAAAGAGAAACTCCTAGGAACATTGTGGCCAAATTCCAGAATTCCCAGGTCAAGGAGAAAATATTGCAAGCAGTCAGAAAGAAACAATTCCAGTATTATGGAAATACAATTAGGATAACACAAGATCTAGCAGCTTCTACATTAAGTGATAGAAGGACTTGGAATGTGATATTACAGAAATCAAAGGAACTAAGACTAAAACTAAGCATCATCTCCCCAGCAAAACTGAGTATAACATTTCAGGGGAAAAATGGAATTTCAATGAAAGAGAAGACTTTCAAGGATTCTTGATGAAAAGACCAGAGTTGAATAGAAAATTTGACTTTCAAACACAAAAATTAAGAGAAGCATGAAAAGAAAAACAGAAAAGAGAAATCATAAAAGACTTATTAAAAGTGAACTGTTTATATTATGACATGGAAAGATAATACCTGTAACTCTTGAAACTTTTCTCAGAATTTGGATAGTTGGAAGGATTATACACACATATTATATCTATATATATGTTTATATATAGATATATAGACAGGGGATGCATTCAATATGAAAGGATGATATTTAATAAAATTTAGGGGTGAGAGAGGAATATATTGGGAAGAGAGAGGGAGAAATGGAATGGGGTAAATTATCTCTCAAAAAAGGTAAGAAAAATCTTTTTTAATGTAGGAGAAAAGGGGGAGGTGAGAGGGAAAAAGTGGAGCTTGCTCTCATCACATTTGGCCTAGCAGGGAATAACATGCACACTCAATTTGATATGAAAATTTATCTTACACTACAGAAAAGTAGGGGAGAAGGGGATAAGTGGGGTGGCGGATGATGGAAGGGAAGGCAAATGGGAGGAGGGTGTAATTAGAAGTAAGCACTTTTGGGGATGAATAAGGTCAAAAGAGAGAATAGAATAAATAAGGGGCAGGATAGGATTAAGGGAAATACATTTAGTCTTTCACAACATGACTATTATGGAAGTCTTTAGCAAAACTACACATATATAGCCTATGTTGAATTGCTTGCTTTCTCAGTGGGGATGTGGGAAGGGAGGAAGGGAGAGAAGTGAGAATTCAAAGTTTTAGGAATGAATGCGAGCATTGTCTTGCAAGTAACTGGGAAATAACAAATAGAGGTAGCATGATACAGAAATCCATCTTGCACCACAAGACAAGGCAGAAGATGGGGATAAGGGAAGGGAGGGGTGTGATAGAAGGAAGGGTAGATTGGGGTTGGGGGAAGAGATAATCAAAATGCATGATATTTTGGGGTGGAGGAGAGGAGAGATGGGGAGAAAATTTGAAACTCAAAATCTTGTTAAAATGAATACTGAAAACAAAATAAATAAATTGGAAAAAATAAAAGTAAAATAAAAATTGTATGAAGGGAATCAATGTGATAAATTTTTCTACAGGTAATATTTCTTGCTACTTAAATTAAAATATTCACTCTATAAAGTATGGAAGAAAGTTAACCGAATGTATTAATGGATGGGACAATCAGAAAGAGGTAGTTAGATTGCAAGATTCATCCCTAGCCATCTGTCAAAAGATTGCTTATCATATTTCTTTTCCTTAAAAAATTGTCTATATAATATTTATTTAGTCCTCAGAATTAATATTTAAAAATAGTTTTTGAATGTGCTATCAGATAATACTGTGGCATTTTTCATTTCTACTAAGCATTGTAAGATGATATCAGTTGTGTTCTAAAATTTCACCTTTATTCAAAAATTAATATTCAGTTTCCTGGCCTTTCAGTTCCTCACTCATGATCATTAAGAGTTATCAAATTCCAAAATTTCTTACTCACTAGAATCCCTGCAGAGAGAGGATCCACTGTCCTGTTCAAGTATTATGTGCCTCTTTTCATAAGCTACTCAAAATATTCTTTGACTTTTGGACTGCCAAAACAATTGTAACTCCCTTCTAATTTCATCCAGTATAATCCATGTTTTCCTTTAGACTGTGTAGCTTCCTTTTCATTTTTCTTTCCTTCCTCATTTCTTATATCCACTTATACGTGGGATTCATTTTTACAACATTTTAGTTCTTTTATTTATTTATTTTTTTGGTTTACAACTCAAAGTTTATTGTTCCAATACACCCAAGAAGATGCAAGCACTTCTCTGACAAATATACAGAAAAAAAGGGAGATCAACTCAGAACAGTCATTTAGCTTAAATGAAGGGAAATCTCTTGAAATGTTATGACAACATACTCCCAAGGGGAATCTTCACCTTTCTCTAGTTAAGTTAATCATACATTTCAATATAATAAAGGGTGATGAGTTATGTCAAAGTTAGTTTGTGCATTTTCTTTAAAAATAAACTCCAAATTCTATAATCCATGCCAGTTAAACACTAAAACTAAAATTTGTGTATTAATAAGCACAAGAAGAGATTGAGATATGAGTTACCTTTTCTGTTTGAACAGTCCAGAAGAAAACAGGGACTCCAAGTACAGCAGGCAGGTTGACTGACCAAGTGAGCTGAGACTGGTGAGGGGGGGATATTTCAGCCTCAGTGGGCTTGCTCAGTGCTGAGAGCACTATGGCACAGTTCGGTCCAAGATGGGTGAGACAGACACAGATCCCAATTTGTTACACAAACATGTCTATTCTCATCCCTTTGTGAAAATGATGCCAGGTACACTTCCAAGGTATTTTTCATAGGTGCTCCCCATAGTTGTTTACAGGAGGTAGTCTGAGGTATGCCTTGTTATGTGGGGCTCTCTACGACAGGGTGTGGAGTCAAACTGAGGGAATGAATATTTTAAATTGTCATCTAATTCCATGATAGCAGCCTGGTTCCCACAACGGTAGGAGTAATTGGGTGCACTAAAAATGGTAATCACATTCCGATGGTAGCACCAGTTGTAACCCTCCATCACAAGTTAGTGTGCCCGGGAAACCAGTGTGAGGCCTTTGGCATGGTTAAACATTTCTGAAATGCCCTAATGTGTAGCCACCCCTCCTGGAGAAATGCCCCATACTCCATAACAGGTCACACATTTGGCCCTCATGTGGAACTTCTTGCAGGTGATCCAGGGCTCAGATATGGTCCAGTGTATTGATGGATGGAGAAAGGCCACCGTGGAGGCAAAATATCTATCCGTCCACTAAAGCTGTGAGTGGGAGGTAAACAGGTCAGTAAAGTATTTCCACACATTGGCATTGCCATACTTCCTCAGGCATTCATCATAAAAGCCATACACTTGTGTGATCTGCTGGCTCTCATGGTTTCCCCTCAGTATTGTGATCCGCTCTGGATAGCGCACCTGTAACGATACAAGAAGAGTCACAGTCTCCACGGAGTAGTAGCCTCTGTCCACATAGTCACCCAGAAAAAGATAGTTTGTGTCTGGTGACCTCCCACCAGTTCGAAAGAGTTCCATCAGGTCTTGGAATGGGCCATGGACATCACTGCAGACGTGACGGCTCAACCGCCCTCTTGGGCACTGGATTCTTTGGTGAAGATTTATTTTCTCAGCCTTCTCACAGAGCGTACCCACTTAGTTCTCGTTCAGCTGCTCCACCCACTGGTCCAACTCCTTCCTGAATACCTGGTCCTCCACGATGGTGGTAGTAGAGGCGGCTGAGGGAGCTCGTGCTGGACCTGCTGGGCAGGTTCCTGGACGAAGCATTTTAGTTCTACACCCCCCCCCCCCCCATAAAATAAGTATATTGTGTTATTTCTTCTCAATTATCATATCCTTTTCAATTACTTTTAAAATTATTTGACTCTCCTTTCCCTATGGTTTCCTTATATTCTATTTGATAATGGCTAAAAATGTCACTAAAGCCAGGCTGCTTTCTGGGTCTATCATTAGTAAAAATATTGGGTAAAGGGTAACCTGACATGATTCTGGAGGTTAAGGTAGGGATCTCAAGGATGAATTGTACAGTTGAAACCGTTATTCAACTTAGAGCAGACATTTTTCTTTGAGTATGAATGGCAAAATCCAGTTTTGAAGGATGTTATACAAAACACATATGTAATCACATCATGGTCAATATGCCACACCCCTTATTGAGGTACTTAGCATACTTATTACAAAACACTGGTTTTGGAATCAGGAGACTTGGATTCTAATACAGCTCCAAAATCTTGTAGCTGTATGATAATAGTGAAATCAATGTGTTTATATGCATGTATAAGTATGTAGGTATGTGTATACACAAACACACACACAACCCTCCACAAAACTCAGGGTGAGAGCAGGAATCCTCAGACTTGAACTGGGAAGTAGGAGGACACATGATCATCAATTTATTATATTTTGCTAATTGTAAGATTTCTGTGAGTTCCTTTCTACCACCACTCCATGCACTTACTATGCAGACAGCAATAGACTTCCCTGAACTGTTGCCTGGTGAAATTCTAATGAAACTGTCCCCCAGCCCCAATATTCTAATTTCCTCATAGGCCATACTGAACAGAAGGCCCACTGCCCCTACCTAGCCACTAACTTCCCAACAAATTAATATACTAAATTCTTCATATATGCCTTACTGCTCAGAAGGACAATAGGTGTGTCCATTAACTCATAGTTCTTACAGAAACAAAAGGCATGTCCATGTGATGGGACGCTGACCACTGCCTCTAGTTAACCACTGTCCCACAGACTCATTCTTCATATTTCCCAAAGAAACATCTGGTGTCTCCATACCATCTAGTCTCAGAAAAAGACCACAATAGCCAACCAATCAGAAAGCAGCACCAGTAGGATACCTAAGCAGGTTGTGGACCCTAAAACAATAGAAGGGACTTTCCCTAGGTAGGCACCTGTGCAGTAACAGTAAAGAACTGACATAGAGTAAAATTATGACATAAGGAGACTTATTATAATATCATCATCATCGTACAAACATACCCCCAGTGGTTTTTTGTTTATGCATTGTGGGTAATTGCCTAATCCTT
This sequence comes from Bettongia penicillata ogilbyi, assembly GCA_023548195.1. NCBI lineage: Eukaryota > Metazoa > Chordata > Mammalia > Diprotodontia > Potoroidae > Bettongia > Bettongia penicillata. The sequence goes on from JAJHZJ010000008.1 coordinate 9,233,063, forward strand.
TAACAAATTCCTCCTGCCTTTTTATAATTCATGATTTCTGTTTTGTAAGTGAATCTTTACCTACAAAAATTTGTCTTGCTTTCTCTGAAGTTGCTGGTTCTTCTTAGAACTAACCCTGCTTTATGAAAAAAATCAATTTCAATAAATGTCTATATTTGAATGAGAGGTGAATTGAGACAGTTCCACTACAACACATCATGAAACCGCAACAGGTTTTGGGGTCCCTGGGTGGGCAGAGTCTAAACCACAACATTGTCTGCTTCTGAATCTCCATGCTGTAAGATGCTTTTTAGGAGACAGACCTCTTTACAATTCATCAGAGGATGATTGGGCAGGTACTATTTATCTATTATCACAGAAAACTACTAAGAAGAATTTCAGCACAATCCACTGAAATACACATAGACGCAACTTCCATTCAGCTTCTCACATTCAAGTGAGAAAATGTCATCCCGATATAACTGCTAAGCCCAAAATGGCTAGATCTATCCAGGGACCCTCTCCATATTTGTTAGTGATTCCCAGGCAAGATCTAATAGTAGAAAACCTTCTAATCCCTGTAGCAAATCTGAACATTGTGGACCTTCAATGATCCATTCTTGACAGAAAATGCATATTTATGAAGGTTAACATTTGCCAAATTGCCTTATGTCTAACCTGTACAGCATTTCTTTAGTTAAAAATTATAACTAGGAATTTCTACATAACCATACTGTCATCAAGGAAAGTCTGTGTCTGTCATATTTCATGGTTAACTGATAATTATGATTAAGATAAATGAATCAACATAAAAAGTCGACAAACCTTAGAAAGACCATGTTAAGAGTCACTTCTGTCCATTGAAAATCTATTTGTATAATGGACATATGCTGAGAAAGTTAAAACTGAAAATTCCTAATCAACTGCAAAATTAAAAAAAAAAAGAGTAAACGTATTTCTTGTGCTGCTTTAACAAAATTAATTGGACAGTATTATCATCTGTAAAATCCTGACCTTGACATAGTGGATGTTGCTGGATTTATAGTCATAGAGATATGAGTTTGTTTTTTGCTTCAGCCATGAACTAGTTGTGTAATTTTGAGCAAGTCACTATATTTTCCTAATTCTCAAATTCCTTATCTGTAAAACATGAGAAGCAATAATTTGCTAAAATCACATGAAATGAAGTGATCTGCAATTTTCATATTTTGGCTATTATCATTATCAGATATTAGCCATATATAATGGGCAAAGTGACTTATGAATATTAAAGTACTTATATAAGTGCTTTACCTTTGTTGGAGCCATGATGGCAAAGTTGAGACAGGAATTCACCAGAACCCTCCCAACATTCTCCTCCAAATAACTTCAAATCAAATTCTGGAGAGACAGAACAAACAGAAGTTTGGGGTGTAAGATATTTTTCAGCCTAAAACAACTCAGGATGTCAGCCAGAAAGGTTTGTCATGACAATGCTAGTACTGAGCCTTTGAGGTGACTGCTATAGTGGTGGCAACAGAAGCATAAGGGGCTCTCATCACACAAAGGATAAATGATAAAGAATATCTGTCAGAGAATTCATGCAACCATTTGTTGGCACTGGATCAAGATCTTGCCACATTGCCCATGTAAAGTTTTAGGTCACAGTTCCAAGGCAAAGAGAAGCACTAATGCTTGTAGCTGCAGTGACTCTAAGCAACATTTTCAAGACAGAGAAGGTGTGTGCAGTCACTCACAAGGGATCAGGAGCACTATATCAAATACAAGAAAGAAAGGAGAATGAGAGCTTGTGGTTGGAGGACAGCAAGGGCCTGGTTGGAGTTTTAGAGTCAAAAGGAGCACCAACACTTGTGGTTACAGAGGGATGAGGTCTTTAGTATCTACAAGAGTGCAGGCAAGGAGAATAGTGACCATATTTCCCCTTTTATAATACAATCTTAGCAGTCTCCAAAACTTATAGAGCTCCAGAACTTGCTGTGAAAATGATAGTAGCAAATTCTAAAGCTTGAAATTAGGCCTTCCTAGCCCCATATGGTAGAGCAACAGCAAGGACTTGCTAGAGCTCTCTCCACAAATTCATCCAAATATCTGTAAAAATGACTCTAAACAAGTTTTGGAGCTTCAGAACTCATAGAATGACAGTCTTCATTACCCCAAAATGTGAGTACAAATTGGAAGGTCAGCAGAAAACAAAACAAAACAAAACAAAACTCTGGAGGCTGTGTGAGAGAGTAGAGTGATCCAGCTCTAGGTCGAAAGCAGCAAAGAGGGTAGGGAGCAGAGGAAACTGCAGCAGCCACAGCAGCAGGGGCAGCTGCAGCCTGTATTTATGGAACTCTAGGCACACAGATAGTGGAGGAATCCAATGGCTGAGAGTACACCTGCTACCCCCACCTGGAAGCAGAGAACTACATTGCAAAAGAGCTCAAAAGTCAAGTAAATGGCTGGGGAAATGAGTAAAATCTGGAAAAAGAATCAAATTATAATATCTTACATTGGTGACAAGGAAGACCAAAGTATAAAAACAGAAGTCAACAGAGTCGAACCTTTTCCAAATAAAGCCTCCAAGAAAATTATGAATTGGTCTCAGGCCATGGAAGAGCTCAAAAAGAATTTTGAAAATCAAGTGGGAGTAGAGGAAAAATTGGGAAGAGAAATAAGAATGATGCAAGAAAATCATGAATAATGCATCACCTGCTTGCTAAAGGAGACCCAAAAATATTCTGAAGAAAATAACACTTTTAACAATAGACCAACCCCAATGACAAAGGAGATACAAAAAATCCAACGTGGAGAAGAATGCCCAAAAAAGCAAAATTGGCCAGATGGAAAAGGAAGTCCAACAGCTCACTGAAGAAAATAATTCCTTCAAAATTAGAGTGGAGCAAATGAAAGCTAATGACTTTATGAAAAATCAAGAAATTATAAAACAAAGTCAAAGAATAAAAGAAAAATAAAGACAATGTGAAATATCTCAACAATTGACCTGGATAATAGATCCAGGAGAGACAATTTAAAAAGTATTGAACTACTTGAAAGACATAATCCAAAAAAGATCCTGGACAAAATCTTTCAAGAAATAATCAAAGGAAACTTTCCTGAAAATGTAGAACCAATGGGTAAAATGATATTGAAAGAATCCATTGATCCCTCCTGAAAGAGATCACAAAAGTAAAATTAGAAATGTTTTAGCCAAATTCCAGCGCTCCCCAGTAAAAAAGAAAATATTGCAAGGAGCCAGAAAGAAACAACTTAAGTGTTGTGGAAATACAATCAGGATAACACAAAATCTAGCACCTTCTACACTAAGGGATTGCAGGGCTTGGAACATGATATTCCAGAGGACAAATGAGGTACGATTAAAACTAAGAATCAATAGAGAATATAGTAAGAATACATAGCAAATATGGTTATAATGCTTTAAGGAAAAAAAGTGATCATTCAATGAAACAGAAGACTTTCAAGGATTCTTGTTAAAATGACCAGAGTTGAATGGAAAAATTGACTTTCACACACAAGGATCAAGAGAAGCATGAAAGGTAAACAGGAAAGACAAAGCATAAGAGACATATTAAAGTTAAACTGTTTACATTCCTATATTGAAAGATCATATTTGTAACTTGAGATTTTTCTCACTAATAGGTTAGTTGAAGGGATTATATACATATGGACAAAGGTCACAGGATGAGTTGAATATATAGGGATAATATCAAAACATAAATAAATAAATAAATAGAATCAAAGGGTAAAAGCGGAATATATTGGAAAGAAAAAGGGAGAAACAGAATGAGGCAAACTATCACACTTAAAAAATGCAAGAAAAAACTTTTCAATGGAGGGGAAGACAGGGAGGTGAGAGGGAGATAGTGAAAACCTTACTCTCATCACATTTGTCTTCAGGAGGGAATAACATGCACACTCAGTTTTATATGAAAATCTATCTTACACTTGGAAAGTAGTGGGGAAGGAAATAAGGGAGAATTGGGGGATGATAGAAGGAAGGGGAAATGGGAAAAAGGGGAAGTGAATAAATGGAGGAAGTATAGGATGGAAGAAATATAGTTAGTCTTTCACAATATGATTCTTATGAAAGTGTTTTGCATAACTATGCATGTATAACTTATATTGAATTGTTTGCTTTGTCAGTGGGAATGGTGGGGGGAGGAAAGAAGGGACAGTAGTTGGAACTCAAAGTTTTAAAAACAAATGTTAAAGATTGTTTCTACATGCAACTGGAAAATAGAGCATAGAGGCAATGGAATATAGAAATTTATCTTGTCCTACAAGAACATACAGGGGAAGGGGATAAGAGAAAGGATGGGTATGATAGAAGGGATGAAAGATTGGGGAAAATGATAATCAGAATTCACATTATCTTGGGGTGGGTGGAGGAGAGAGATGTGGAGAAAATTTGGAACTCAAAATCTTTGAACGTGAATGTTGAAACCTAAGAGGAATTACATGAATTTAAAAAAAAATAAGGCCTTTCTAACCCAGGAGAAGAGCATAAATTTAACATAAAATTGAAAGTCTAGATATAAGTAGAGTTATTGATCAAACACCAAAAAGAAATTGACCTTAAAGAATTCTTATGGTAATGGGTAACGTCAAGACATAAATTCAAAGGATGGCAAGGACATCAATACATCTACAAGCAAAACCTCAGAGAAAAATGTGAATTTGAAGAAATCAAACAAAAATTCCTGAAAGAGTTCAAAAAAGGCTTTCAAAAATTAAGTAACAGAAGTAGAGGAAAAAGTGGGAAAAAATAAATGATGCATGAAAATTATAAAAATAAAATCAACAGTCTGGTAAAAAAAGGCACAAAAAATGTACTGGAGAAAATGACTTAGAAATCTGACCAATATTAAAAAGGTAGAAAAGTCAGTAACGTGAACTTCTTAAACAGTTAAGTTTTCCAAATAGAAAAAAAGAACTACAAAAATTCACTAAAGTCTCCTTAAAAAGTAGAATTGAATGGAAAATGGAAAAGGAGATTTAAAATTTCACTGAATAAATTAATTCCCTAACAATTAAAATTGGACAAAAAAGATAATGACTTCATGAGACATCAAGAAATAGGAAAACAAAGTGAAAAGAATTAAGAAATATATGAGATGTAAAAAATTTCACTGGAAAAGCTACTAACGTGTAAGGCAAGATTATTTTTTTTGGATTTTATGCATACCTATCTTATTTTTCTATCAATTCCATGTAAAAGTAATTTTTAAATTGGTTAAAAATTCAGTTGCAAATTTTCTCCTCCCATTTCTCCTTGACCTCATCATTGAGAGGCCAAGAAATCTGATGCAGGTTATTCATGTGTCAACATGCAAAACTTTTCCACACTCCTCATATGTAAAAGAAAGCAGAGACCAAACAAAAGAGCAGAGAACTAAGAAAAATATATAAGAATATGTCATTCTCCAATTGATTAATAGCCAAAGGACAAGAACATACAGGTTTCAGTTTAAGAAATCAAAGTTATCTCTAGTTATTTGAAAAAATGCTATAAATATTTATTGATTGTAGAAATGAAAACTGAAACAGATCTGAGGTCCCACCTCATATCTTTAAGTTGGCTACTATATCAGAAAAATAAAATGAAAGATTTTGTGAAGGATGTGAGAAAATTGGGGCACTAGAACACTGTTGGTGGAATTGTGAACTGATCCAACCATTCTGGAGAGCAATTTGTAACTATACTCAAAGTCTATAGAATTGTATGCACCCTTTGACCCAGCAATACCAAGTCATTATCTCTAAAGAGATTAAAAAAAGAAAAAGGAAAATTACCTATATGTACAAAACTGTTTATAGAAATCCATTACTGGTGGTAAAGAACTGGAAATTGAGGGAATGCTCATCTTTTGGGGAATGACTGAAAAAAAGTGTAGTATGTGATGATGGAATATCATTGTGCCATAAGAAATTATGAGAAGGATGCTTTCAGAAAAACCTGGAAAGACTTACATGAACTGATGATAACAAGATGTATTGTGTACACAGTAACAGCAATATTGTAAGATGGTCGTGTGTGAATTACTTAGCTATTATCATCAATACAATGATACAATGATCCAAGACTACTCTGAAGAACATATGATGAAAAATACTATCCACTCCAGAGGAAAACTGATGTTGTCTGAATATAGATTGAAGCATACTTTTTGAGCTTTATTTTTCTTGAGGCTGTTTTCTGTCTCTGTTTTTCTTTTACAAAACGACTAATATGAAAAATTTTTGCATGACTACACAAGTATTGCCTCTGTCAATTTTTTTGCCTTCTCAATGAGATTAGGTAGGGAAGAAAAAAAGGAGAGAATCTGGAGCTCAAAATTTTAAGAATGAACACCAAAATTGTTTTTAACTGTGGAAAATGAAATGCTAAATACTGTTTAAATAAAATCACAAAGGTGATTCTTATGAAATATTGTCAGCTTGAAACTTTATTTTCAAAAAATAAATACTCTATTGATAATCATATTGATATCAATATTTGTCTTAGCATATCAAGGTGCTGTATGAAATTAATTTTTTGTTTTCATTTTTATTTTAACCCTATATGGCTTTCTATTTTTGGGCTCTTGCCTGAACTCTGTGTTTTATGACCTAGGTTTTAATTTATAACATCAACAGGGGCCCGGTATAAGTTTCACTGAAACAAAGCTTTTTAACATATTAGAAAACAGAAAAATTTACTAAAATTCATTTTATAATTAGCAAAAAGGAAAATTTCTGTTATTAAAAGCCTAGCAAAATTATCTGTTCCTTTCTATGTAATATACCAGGCAAAGTTAATTCTCATAGACTTTAAGAACTTTGAGGCTAGATAGAACTTTGCTTTTGCCTTTCTCTCCATTATACCTAGAACAATATTGGCAGAGCAAAAAATAAGTCTTTGTTGAACTGAATTCAATTTATTTCACAATAAGACTTCACATAAATTTAATTCTATTATATAAAGTCCCACTGACTTGTTGCTGGGGGAGGATGACTTGCTATGTTTTAATTTTAAGATACAACAATAAAAATCAAAGAAAACACTATACAACACAAAATTCTCTTTGTATGCTACCCAGAATTGCCAAACTAAAAATCATAAAAAAAATCTATCTGAAAATTGTTGGAAACTCAATTTAATTGGACTGATGCCTGTGCAGAATCAAATAATATATAATAATATAAACCTGTTAGGAAGTAGTCATGTTTTAAAAAAAAAAACTTTTTTTCATCAGACAATTAACTAAAAAAGATTTAGTGGTAAAGAAGGGTCACTTGGTTAGAGCTGTACTTTAGAAAATTACTTTTCAGAGGGAGATAGTAAAACTTTTTATAGGCATATAAAAAATGCTCTAAATCCCAATTGATTAGAGAGATGCAAATCAAAAACAGCTCTGAAGTACCACATCATACCTATCAGATTGACTAACATGACAAAACAGGAAGATGATAAATTTTGGAGAAGCTGTGGGAGAGTTGGAACACTAATTCATTGTTGTTGGAGCTGTGAGCTGAAGCAACCATTCTTGAGAGCAATTTGAAACCATGCCCAAAGGGCTACAAAAGTATACATACCCTTTGACCCAGCAATATAGCTGTTAGAACTGTATCCCAAAGAGATCATAAAAAGGGGAACCTTTTTTGTACCACATGTACAAAAATATTTATAGCAACTCTCTTTGTGGTGGCCAAAAATTGGAAATCATTAGGATGCCCATCAATTGGGGAATGACTGAACAAGTTGTGGTATATGAATGTAATGAAATACTATTGTGCTATAAGAAATGATGAAAGGAAGGGCTGGAAGGACATATATGAACTGCTGCTGAATAACAGGAGAAGAACCAGGAGAACTTTGTGCACAATAACAACCATGGTGTGTGAGAACTTTTTTAGTAGACTTAGTCCTTCACAGCAATGCAAGGATCTCAAAAATTCCCAATGGATTCTTGAGGCAAAACACCCTCCATGTTCAGAGAAAGAACTATGGAATTGGATCACAGAATGAAATAGACCATTTTATCTTGTATTATATTTTGCTTTGTTTTATGGTTTTTCCTATTCGTTTTAATTCTTCTATGCAACATGACTAAGGTGAAAATGCATTTAAAAAGAATATATGTGTGGAACCTATATAAGATTGCATGTCATCTGGGGAGGGAGTGAGAAGGGAGGAAGAAACAAGGGAGAATGGAAGGGAAAAAAGTCTAAGATATAAACAAATGATTGTAGAAAACTGAAAAAAATGATTTTTAAAAAAGAAAATCACTTTGTGTGGAAAATGAATGGGAGTGACAAAGGACTGACTGAGGCTATGATTTGTGCAAATGGAGAGGCCAAGATAATTATACATATGTGTGTGTGATATTGTTTTACCCACTTAATTAATTATTCATTCATATTCATCTTATAAGGGATGGATCTTTGTAGAGGGGAGTATGAAGGTTGTGTTTGTAATCAATATGGAAGCATTTATCAAAGGCCTACTGTGTACCAAGTTATGGTCAGTGATACCAACACAAAGTATAAAACCATTCCTGTTAAATTAATGTGATATAAAAACAAAAGAATAAAATTGACATCTCAAAAATTAGACTGGTAGGTAGTTAGGTAGGCAGATGGATACAAAGACAGACAGGTAGGTAGATAGATAGATAGATAGATAGATAGATAGATAGATAGATAGATAGATAGATAGATAGATAGATAGATAGATTGGTAGATGGCAGAAATATATTAGAACAATTATACATACAACCCCATCTCCTAGAATTTTTAGATGTAATATGATCTGAAAAGTTGATGATCAGACTATAGATTCTGAGGCACTTCATGACACAAATAAAAAAATAATAAGTTCCAATTGACTGCAGTGATTAATGCAGTGGATTAAAGGATTAATTTTAGAAATATTTTGGATAACGTGTTGAACAAAAAGAGCTACCTGGTTGACTTGGAGAATTTGTTTATTTGAATAACCTTTTCTCTTATTCCAGTAAACTGAATGTTTATATTATGTTTCTTTAATTATTTGTTTAATTATAATCATAGTAATACTTATATAGTGTTCTTACATTACAAAAAAGGGACATATCATCACTCTCGATATTTCAACAACCTTTATGTGGTGGATACTAGAGATTGCATAATTCCCGTTTTAGAGATTAGACAATTTATCATGCCATTACATACTACAGATTCATCTTTCCTCCTCTTTCTACCTATCTTTTGATTATTATTTTTCTTACTTTTTCTTAATCAGTGAATGGGTTTTGCCTCAGTCAAACTGAGACCTGAGAAAGACTGTAGCTTAAAAAGGCCAAGGTCTCCCAATATATTTATGGGTATCTCCAGTCATACTGATGGTTCCATTGGATCCAGATGGCTCTGGAGGAGAAAGTCAAGTGAAAATGAGGCTGGTGGCTTTCTACAGCTCTCTTTCACTTAAATCCAATTCACCTGCAAGTCATGGCATCATCTTCCTGATGGCATGGTCCTCTTGGACATCTAAGAGCAAACAATATCCTTTGCATTGCCTTCCCTTTTTGCTTTCTGCCTTGCTTTCCCTCTGTCCATATAGGGTATTATATCCATACCTGGTAAGGCTCTGTGCAAAGGAATGTAAATTTTGATTGTTGAAACATAGCAGTTTCAAGCTTGGGGATTACTAGATTTCTTTTCTGAAGACAATGTTCTTAAACCATTGGGCACAGATGACTCTAGAAGAGAAAGTGAGGCTGGTGATTTTCACAGCTGTCCGTCATAATTTAAGTGGATTTGGATTTAACAAATCACCTGCAAGTTATGGCATCACCTTTCTGATGTCATGGTCCTCTTTGAGAAAAAAGGACAACCATTCATAACTTTTGTCTATTTATAGTACAGACACAAACACATATGTATACATATATGTGTGTGTGTATCCCACAAAGTCATATACTAAGAAATCATTGTGTCTTTTTAAGGAGCAGAGGATTCTCATAAGAATATATCAACATGACAAGAGCTTTGGAGGTTCTAACAAGCTGGAATGTCTGGTTATAGTTCCAATTTTTGTTGTCTGAGGATAGCCTAGTTTGCTATAGAGAAGATCATCATCAAGATATTGTTCACTATATTACCCTTACTCAGTGGGCAGCTAGGTGGTGCAGTGGATAAGGCACCAGTGCAGGAATCAGGAGGACCCGAGTTCAAATCTCACCTCAGACATTTGATACTCACTAGCTGTGTGACCTTGGGCAAGTCACTTAACCCCAATTGCCTTATCCTAGGTCATCTCTAGTCATCCTGATGAATATCTGGTCACTGGATTCAGATGGCTCTGGAGGGGAAATGAGACTGGTGACCTGCACGGCCCTCCCTCACTCAAAACAAAGTCAAGGGTAAGTTGTGTCATTATTTCTCTGATGGCATGGGATTCTTTGGCAACGGACAAGCACACACCCTTATCCAGCAATTCATGTAATGATCTGCTAATAAAAAGGTATGATTAGAGATTGGAATTAGTGGATTAGTAACATCAATGAAATCATATGTCCTTGAGGTAATAAATCATAGTGCAATAGGATCATACATTTAGAACTTATTGTCACCTAATGCAGCCTTCACTCATTTTCTAAGTGAAGAAAACAAAGACTAGAGAATCATCCAAGTAAGGAAGTGGCACAGTTTAGATTTAAAGTCATGTGCTCTAGCTCCTCCTTCAGCACTGATTTCACTGGCTACTTCATCATGCTATTTTCCACTATTTATACATACATGTACTCTGTATACATACATAGCGCTTTATCTGTATTTTTATACAAACAAATATTTCAAAATGGTGGGAGTTAGGGACAGGATGTGATAGCTAAAAAAGACTTTTTGATTATGTGTGGATTTCAATTATTCACAGATCTCTGACTTCCATTTTCGCAGATTACCATATTAACTATAGTTTAATCATGGAAATTGGTGTGCTTTGTAAAGATTGTTCAATTTCTCCTTTCTAAGCGATTTCTGGAAATTTTTATGAGGGATGACTTTGGAATACACTGATTTATGCAAGTATGCTTACTGTCATACTCAGTTACAGGCTTTTGTAGATTAGGAACAGTCTGCAAAAAAAACAGGACTGTTTCTAGTCAAGATGAAGGTGTATAGGAAAAAATAAAATGGAAGAACAGGAAAATTCTTACTGATAAAGGTCATAGGAATAAGATCTGGAAAGTACCTTAGGCATCATTTATTCTAGTCTTATTTTACAGATGAGAATTATTCTGTGCCAAATAATTTTAATGCCTTAGTGAGGTTATAGTTGGTATAAATACAATAGCTGATACCTGAAATCAGGGTTTCTGACTTGTTTGTTTTTTTCCCTTGGTAATTAACTCCAAGGTACCCTTATTATAACACCACATTGGCTTCCAGGCAAGGTTGGGCTATACTCTGAAGGGCTATAAGAGTTAAGTTATTCTGGAAATTTTATTCTCAGGATAGTATAAGCATGACTGACTTTAGGCTTTAAATTAGAAACACTTGAGAACTCGTGGATTGAGTGATGCTAGGATTTCTGTGTTCAAATACTGAATGTGACATCTGTTAGCTATAGGACCTTGGGTAAGTCACTTAAATTTTAAATTGTGAGAGAGGGATGGTGTGGGCTAGTGAGATATTCACAACACCCACAGCAGATGTGAATGTTATTGGGCAATTCTGAATCGCGAAATACAATGGACTTCACATGGAATACAGAACCAAAACCATTATTCAGAAAGTCAAATTCATCATAGTAACAAAAATCTATACTCAATAATAATTCAGAGAATAGCACTATTCCCAAGCTTTCTTCCTGCTAGGCTTCACATAAACCAACTCCACTAAACAAAATCACAAAAAAGCTCTCTCATGACAGCCAGCAGCCTGCTTGCCTGTATACTTCCTAGCTCTGGTTAGACTCCAACCAATTTTCTCTCAGCTCTGCTCTACTTCTGCCTCTTCCTGTTCCATCTTTTCTTCTCCCCTCAACTCCTCCCATCAGAGGCTCCATGTGACTCAGTCAGTTCACATGGCACTATGCCCCAGCAAGCACCCCTAAAATACACAGGAGGGATTCTGCCGTATAGGTTCTTAGATATGCATTTGTAAATGGAAAGGCAACTTTTGAGGGATCAACAATCACTTTAATCAAGCACATGTATCATTCACTTAATTCAGGGGAAAAAGTCAGCACCCTGAACTTCAGAGAAAATACAGAGAAATCAAGATCAACAGATATGGCTTCAAACTATCTGACATCAAAAAAATACATGCATCGTAAATCAATAAAGTCCAACTGTCTGCTTATTACATTTAAACATAGTTACGAGAGAGAAGCACAAACAACCGCGGTTTTCAAAACTGGAAGTTTTCTTAGCCGCTGCCCAGAGTCTCCTCTGGACAAACAAACACTTTCAAAGAGTAAGCCCTCAGAGTCTTTATACACTTTTTAGAGCCAGAGGGCATCACAACCCTTGAGAGCCAGTTCCTCACTAACAAAAGCTGTGGACCTTCCTACAAATCTTCCCAGGTCCATTAATGGGGGAGGAAGATCTTCTTTAACCACATTATTCAATCAGAAGCACTAGATTATATTAAAACCAAAAAAGCAGAAGATTCTACCTTGCTTGCCATTACAATCTATAAATGGATGGAGAAGATCTTCCAATTTAAATTACCATTATAGATGGAAAGAGAGAGACAGGGGTGTGTGAAAGGGAAGGGGAGAGAGAGAGAGAGAGAGAGAGAGAGAGAGAGAGAGAGAGAGAGAGAGAGAGAGAGAGAGAGAGAGAGAGAAAGGAATAGTCAAAATATTTTAGAGATACCCTGCTTCCCAGAGCTAAGGGCCAGCAAGAAAGCTGAGTCTTAAGTTTGGCATAATAATAATCCTTTGTTCTCCAGAATGAATTTACCCTCTGGCAAAGTGTATTACTTGGACCAGCACCAGTTGTTGTCTCCTTTTAGCTCCACCTATTTCCCAGGGCAATGGATCACATGTTCACAATCTCAGTTTCTTGTATGGTAATTCTATTCCCATCACAAAACTCTGGTTCCTGTACCCTACCATAAACATGACCCCTAAGACTTTAGACAATGACTATTTCCATGAGAACAAAGAATGCCTGTACTAAAAATGTCAATCATTGGAACAGTAACTAAAGACCTAAAAATGATTATGTCATATTCCAACCTACATGTGTTTTTTGTATAAGACCTGCCTTTGATCTAGCATGTTAAGCCCCTCCTTCTTAGAGGGATAGGGCTTCCCACTTGTGAATGTCATTTTCCTCACTCTGAAATTAACTTACCTTCTGTTGCATCTTGACTGTCCTATCCTGCTACCTTGAGCTATTAGAAGACATAGTTTAGAAGCTGGTTCCAATCCAATTGGCAATACTTAAGTAGATATATAGACAGAGAGCTTAGTAAATCCTTATAATATTACAGGCACTAGGCTAAATATTAGGAATACAAACATAAACAAGGCATTGTCTTGCATTCAAAGAGGTTACATTCCAATGAAAGCCAACAACACATAAGGGTGAAATGGAAAGGAGGAGGAAATAATTTATAACTTATTGTCCAAACATGAGTTAATGGCTTGGTTCCAGATTCCTTTTTTGGATGTGCCATTCTGACAATAATGGCTTGGTTGCAGAAAGAAAAAGCAAAGACTCTTCTATCAGGCCTCATGTTTCTTCTCAGGAAGAATTTTAAGTTTGTACAGAAAAGGAGATAGGAATGATGGTTATGGTGGTTCTAGCGTGGTTTGGAGAAGATAGCTGAGAAGAAAACCTTAGTTTCTTCATCTAAAAAATGGGAATTTTAAAATTTTTAGTATTTATTTCAAAATATAGTTGCAAAGAACAAGTAATATACATCTATATATCTTTCAAACTTTAAAAATTTGAATACATTATTATTTTTGTCATGGTGGTGCTTATTTTCATAGAGAACTGAATTTACATGTATCATACAAAGAAATGTCCCATTGGATTAGATTAAAAATTGACCTGTGTGTAAGGTCTGCAGTTGCCACATCCTGGTTGGGGTCCAGTACATCACAAAACCTCTTAGGGCCCCATAACATTCTCTAAGATTACAGATTGAAGAGAAAGTACCAATCTGCACAGGCAGAGGATTTCCTTAGTGGGAGCTCTTTACACACATGACATCAACAAGTCTGGCCAATGGGTCCCCTCCTCTAAAACCTTCTCCCAAAAAAAACCCAAACAAGCAAACAAAAAACCATGAAAGATGGCACCAATTAAGTGTTCTTTGTCTTTTCAGCATAGCATACTGACCTGAAGACATAACTTCTTTTGCATGGTGATAGGGGCCTTATTTAAAATCCTGGTTCCTGTATTTACTGAGTGACAATGGGCAAGATCCTTCTTATTTCTGAGTTTCAATTCTTTTATGTGCAAAAAGAAGGAATTTTGATTGAAACAATTTCCAAGATCCTGTCCAGTCCAAGTCCCAAATCCCTTGATTGTTGGGACTTTTTTTTGTTTTGTTTTTACTTATTTATCATGGTAATATAAATAACAGGAGACAAGAATATAATGGAGGAAAAGAATACTGATAAATATCAACAGAGCTAGAAAAGAAAATCTTCAAAATAGTATAAATGTGTCCTGACATGAGAGTTTTGAGTATCTCTCTGCAGGGCAATATAGAGCAATTATCTCCAACAGATTCAAAATGCTTTTCAAATATTCATAGAATCAGAAGACTTAAAGGATCCTTTAGAAGACTCTCATCTTCTCTGTAACCTTCAACCTGTCCGGGGAAAACCATACTGTCCTTCTTTAAAGTATATGTATTCATTTTAAGCCTGGTAGAAAGGAGCCCCAAATGTCAGACTGCAAGAAATTCTGAGCTTTCATAGGAGTTTGTAAAGTAGGACAAACATCCAGAACAAGTCAGTCACAATGGTATGCATCAATTTAAGGGGAAATGAAAAGATTCAAAAAACTAATGACAATATGTACCTATATCATGTGAATCAAAGATTTACTTTTTAGATCAGATAGATATGAACAAGGCACAAATTACCTGGGTTCCAGTGTTGGTGGTGGTGATGTTACCTTTTCAGAATTTCCATTTGTTTATATGCATATTTAATGTTTTCTGTTTCATTTTATGCTTGTAACATGATTTTAAAGGCTTCTGAAAGTAAAATAGTATACATATGTATATATGTATATACCTATAATATTCCAAAAATACATACACACATATACATATATACATACATACACACTTATATACCTGTTTATACACATATGTATATATATACACAAGCACACACATGTACATATAGACATATTTAAAAGACTATCTAAGAAAGTGAAAATTGACCATCCCATCTTAATAAAAAACTAGCTTCACCCTCAACTGAAGGAAATTTGGACTGCCAGTCAAACAGATGTGGTGCACTAATTGATTTCTATGAGCTTTATGATGACAATTTATAATCAACTCCCAGTTAATCTAAGCCCGAAGTTTTGATGAAAGGACTATGGTTCAGAGGGAATTATCTGACTGTTGGAAGAGAAGCTTATCTGCCATGCAAAATCACTATGCTTGATATATAAACATTGGTTTTAAAAAGAAGACATTTCAATCAGCAGAGAGAGAAATGAAAAGGCATTCAAAACTCCCACACTGCCAGCTGCTATTGGGTAATTAAATAAAATGTCTATACTGTAGAAATACTGTTAAATCTAAAAATTCCCATTACAGGGAGACATTTAATATTGCTATTTTATGGATTTATTTCACACAACAGCACTGCAAAATGCTCATCCAACTAGAAGTTTCAGTTCAATTTTCTCCATCGTAACACAGCCAAATGGAAGTTTCAGCAAAATTGACATCTTTGATATATAAATCAGTTGTCAGAGCTAATTACTTTAGCAGATTGTTCTCCTCTGCAAAATTTGAACAATGTCTTAGCAAGTCAAGGTGCCAAGATATGTATTAGAGACTTTGCATTTGTCATACAAGTCTCTTCTAAGTTATTTAGCTATGCAAGTCTTTGTCTAAATCGAAAGCAAATTCCTCTCCAACAGTGAAATTCATTTCATTTCAATTCAACACACATCTATTAAGCTCCTACTCTACCCAAAACATTGTGCTGGGTGCTGAAAATGCATAGAGAAAAATAAAATAATTGGCAGAAAGAAAACAGAAAGGGGGAGGTAAAGGGGAAGAAAATAAAACAAAACCAACCTCTTTTCCACTGAAATTACCTCCAGTGTTTCCTGTATCCATCATATTTGTTTATAGTTATTTCCACAGTTGGCTCTTCCATTTGACTGTGAGATCCTTGAGAAAAGAAATTTCTCCCTTGCCTTAGCCATTTTCTTCCCACCCTTGGCATTTAGTAATGTGCCTGGCATATAGTAATTTCATAAAATATGCTGGTAGACTTGCCTTGATTCAAAGAGCTTAGATTCTTTTTTTTTTTTTGCACTGAATGTGGTGACTTTATTGACAGTACACCATACAGGACTCTAGGCTTCTCCCCCCTACTACAGGGGTGTATTGGGACAAGGATGTGAATGGGATATGGTATCCCCAGTACAGGAACATAAGTTAGGAATGTAGGCTCCCCAGTGGTGGAACTCCTTTTTTGACTGGGGATGAAGATCCATGACTTTCCACTTTACTCCTTGGAGGCTATGTAGACCATGAGGTCCACTACACAGTTGCTGTAACCATACTCATTGTCATACCAAGAAATGAGCTTGACAAAGTGGTCATTGAGGGCAATACCAGTGCTAGCATCAAAGGTGGAAGAGTGAGTGTTGCTGTTAAAGTCACAGGACACAACCTGGTACCCTGTGTAGCCCAAGATGCCCTTCAAGGGTCCCTCTGATGCCTGCTTCACCACTTTCTTGATATCATCATATTTGGCAGGTTTCTCCAGGCGGCAGGTCAGATCCACAACAGATACGTTGGGAGTAGGAACACGGAAGGCCATGCTTGTGAGCTTCCCATTCAGTTCAGGTATGACCTTGCCTACAGCCTTAGCAGCACCAGTGGAAGCAGGGATGATGTTCTGGGCAGCACCACGTCCATCACGCCACAGCTTACCAGAGGGGCCATCTACTGTCTTCTGGGTAGCAGTAATGGCATGGACTGTAGTCATGAGTCCTTCCACAATGCCAAAGTTGTCATGAATGACCTTGGCCCAAGCAGTTGGTAGTGCAGGAAGCATTACTGACAATCTTAAGGGAATTATCATATTTCTCATGGTTCACTCCCATCACGAACATTGGGGCATCAGCAGAAGGGGCAGAGATGATGACCCTCTTGGCTCCACCCTTCAAGTGAGCCCCAGCCTTTTCCATGGTGATAAAGACTCCAGTGGACTCTACAACACACTCAGCTCCAGCATCTCCCCATTTGATATTCGTGGGATCCCTCTCCTGGAAGATGGTAATGGCTTTTCCATTGATCACCAGCTTCCCATTCTCAGCCTTGACAGTGCACTTGAACTTGCCATGGGTGGAGTCATATTGAAACATATAAACAATGTAGTTGAGGTCAATGAAGGGGTCGTTGATGGCCACGATGTCTACTCCACCTGAGGTGAATGCAGCCCTAGTCACCAGCCGCCCAATACGGCCAAATCCGTTGACTCCGACCTTCACCATGTTGTTTCTGGGATGCGACTGAAGTAGCGGATCCTGGCACCAAGCTTGGGAGAAAAGCCGAAAGCCAAGAGCTTAGATTCTATCGTGAAAGTTATCCAACAATATGAATTAATCTCAAGAAAAATAGAACATCATCAGATTGGAATGGTTGCTAAGGAAAACCCTGTCTGGTGGTGGTGGGAGGTGGGGGAAGAAGTTAAGCCTTGAATCAAACTAAGAGTTACAGTTGAGAAAGAGGTTCATTCCAAGCATGTCAGACTGCCTTTCCAAAGACATCAAGATGGGACATAGAATGTTTATTATGAGAAACAAGTAGCAGGCCCATTTATCTAGAACAGAGATTATGTAGAGGGTAGCAACACAAAATAAGATTAGGAATGTAGGTGAGATTCTTAGGGTAGGGGACTTTAAATGAGTTAAAGAGTTAAAGAGTTTCCTTTCTTCTCCACCCAGAGGTAATAGGGAGCCACTGAAGACTTTTTTGAGTAGTGAAGTAACATGTTCATATTTGTGTTTTATGTAAATCAGTAAATGAATTGGAGAAGGTGCAAGTGAGGGCAAAAGAGCCCTATCATAATAATATTACTTAAATACAACATTCTCTCATAAATATTTTTCATTGTTGATATATGCTGCTTTTATTTAGAAGAGCGAATTATTTGAACATATAAATTCAAATCTTAAACTCAAATATTATTTCTCCAAAGCAACACTGTGAGGTAGATATCTACATAGTAATAAGTGATTTAAGTCACTTTTATTTACTTCTTACAACAATGATGATTCCCTGAAAATTGTGGAGACTAGGATATCTAGTCAATTGACAGAGTTTGTTCTCTATCTCGCTACCCAGATAACTGATTGATTTATTATGTATTCCTTATTATACATCTGTCATCACTTGGCTTTGTGTTATTTTTAGCTGAATCATGGGAGTTATAACTGATTTCAAACATTAATATGTATTATTAAAAATTAAAATAGTTGGGGGATGGCAGGATTCTGTTTTGCCAAAAAAAATGCACTAAACGTAATATATAGTTCTTTATATTCATATGTTCTAAAGAATGAATACAGACTGAGATTTTTCCCCCACTCCTCATAGCATACCAGCACCCTACAAGAATTAGTGCCCTTAAAACTTTGCAATATATACAAAGAAACTGAATGATTAATTAAGTTTAAGTATTTTTCTTGGGTTAAATTTTATGCCAATTTAACCACTCAAAAGTTTAAATTCATGGATTTTTAAAAATCAAGATAATTGATATAAATATCACAGCAGGAAAAAAACACCAAGATGCCTGCCTCAGGTTACTAATTAAAAGAGACAAGATAATTTAGAAGGGTTTTGGATTAAAGAGCAAAGTGAAAAGAACATAAATTATTTTTGAATAAAATCAAGCCCTTTGTTCAGTAGTAATTTCTATATTAGAAAGGTGATATAATGCTAATTAAATCACCACCTATAGTTAGCAAGTAGACATAGGTCTGGGAAATTTGCGTCTTAATATGACTCCTCTTTTTGCAGGATGTGTTTTTTGCAATTATTCTAATACAATTCTAGCATATGTAAGAGGACCTGAGTAATATGTGAAATGAAGTAGTGCCTTATTCTGTTGACTATCTAATACTGTTGCATAGAACTTAGAACTATACTGTAACCTCAATTTCAGGCCTACATTGTGGGTTGAAATATCTGTGATTTTTCTTATTAAAAATCAGAAACCTGAATAGCAAGCAGAATGGCTGAACAAGGTGTAGGTGGAATATGGCATAAAAATCCAGAAAAAATATGAATGTATCCCCAGATAAACCTATGTGATGATTTCCTCCTAAACACTGTAAAAAGCAGGTAATAAAAAATAAATCCATTTTTTTTTCCTTTTTACCCAATGTATCTTGGATATCTCCTGCTTCCAACCTGCCTCCCTACTGTCATAATCATTAGAACACAATTTGTAATCAAATTCTGTCATTTATCTTTACATCTAACATGGTTGGCTACTGCCCCAAACTGAATTTTGACCATTCAAACAATTATTGTGTTTAACTGACCAGACTGATGCGGCCAGTCATGATCTCTTCTTTGCCTGAAGGCCCTATTGATATTTTACAGAAATAGATCTTTGCTTGAGAGTTTCAGTGAGAGTTCTCACCTATTATGATAATAACTATCAATTAAATAAAACTTGCAAAATGCCACACTCTTACAGAGTGTCGCCAAAATCTTAGAGCAGTTTTAACATTTAATAGTTGAAAAATGCACTAAGACTTTGGAGAATCACATATTATATTCTCATAATGTGTGATGGAGGTAGGAACTATTAAAGTGTTAATCCTATTTTCTTATTTTGTTTTTTATTAGAACACATCAGAACACAATGAGATGATTTAATATAAAATCATTAATTTCCATTTCAGAATGTTTACTTAAAAAATAATAACTATGCAATAAATACTACACATTGTTTTCAAAGCTAACCAGTTTTTCTGTGCTCCTAAGTTTTCTTTTGTCCTGCTTCACTCTCTTCCTTCCCCCACCATATAGAAGGCTATAATTAAACTTGAATATATGTGTGTATGCTGATATATGTACATATACACATCACTCACACATATGTACATATGTGTAAAATCATACTGTACCTACTTCTAAATATGAGTTCTTTTTCTAGAGGTGAACAGTATCTTCCTGTCATCTTTCTTTTTTTAAAAATCAACTAGCTCATCATTTTTTATAGTACAGTAGTATTCTACCTCAATCATATGCCACATCTTGCTTAACCATTGCTCAACTGAAAGTATCTATCATTATTACCAGTCTGACAGGTTTAAGGATTTCTCAAAGTTGTATTATTTTTGCATTTCTGTTACCAATAATAATTTAGACAATTTTTTCACATGACAATGGAAGGTTTTGATTTTTTCATTGAAAAATTGCCTTTCCTACACTTTGACAGTTCATCAACTGAAGAATGACTCATTTTCCTATAAATTTGTCAAAGCTCATTATATGTGTGCGAAATGAGACTTTTATCTGGGAGATTATGAAAATATTTTCCAAATTTTCTGCTTTCCTTCTTATCTTTGACTCCATTTATACATACCATCTAGTTATTTTAAATAGGGCATCTCTTGCTATCTCTTTTTGTAAGATTTTGTTGGTGACATAAAAATGCTGATTTCACATGTGGGTTTACTTTTCATCCTAACCACTTTGCCAAAATTATTAATTATTTCAACTTAGGTTTAGCTGAATCTTTAGGATCTTTCAAATGTAATTATCATATCATCCACAAAAAAGATAATTTGTTACCTTATTTCCCATTGTAATTTCTTCAGTTCCTTTTTCTTATTGTTATTATAGCATTCTATAAACAATATTGAATAATTTTGGTGACATGGTGTAGTTTGAATGTTTATCTCTTGTTATTAAATTTTAATTTAATTTTGAGATCATGATTTCCACTCCTACTTAATTCTACTCCAGACCTTTACTTTAACTTTGTATGTATCTCATTTTAAATTGTATTCCTTGCAAACAACATATTTTAAGATTCTGATTTTTTAATTCATTTTGCTATTTCCGTTTTGTAAGTAAATTCATCCTTTTCACATTCAAACTTATAATTAAAAGATGTGTATTTCTCCCCTCCCTATTTTTCTACAATATTTAGCCTTCTTTCCCTGTTTATCCTATCCTTCCTTATCTAATTCATTTCTAATCACTACCTGGCCCTCATGTTCCCTGATCTAACTCCTCCAGAAGTTCCTCCCTTATCTTCTTCCCACACCCATCAACTTAATCTGCCCTCTCCTTTAACAATCCCTTTTACATCTTTTCCCCACCCTCCTAATTCATAATCTAGACACCCTCCTAAAAATTCCCTCCTATGTTATCCTTGACCTCCTTGCTTCTTTATAAATTTAGAAGACTTTTGTAACCTTCTAGATGTATATGTTGATCCCTCATTAATCTAGATCAGTTGCAGTTTAGGTTATCGTACTGCCAGACCTCCACCCCCACTTTCATCTTCTTCAGTTCTTCCTCTCAAGTCTCTTTTTTATGAGATATATTTTCTTCTTATTTCTCCTCATCTTGTTTTAGTTTAATTTGTTTTAAGAATCTGCCTATCTTACTTAGCTCATCCCATGCCTTGTTTTATTTTTCCAAACAATCCAAGTAGTGATAAGTCTTAAGAACTGCTAATATTCTCACATATAAAAATTTAACAGTTTGACCTTATTAAGTCCCTTATAATTAGTCTTTAATGTTTGCATACCTTATGTTTCTTTTGAATCTTACATGTTGTATTTTCCATTGAGTTTGGGTTTTTTGTCATAAATACCTGAAATTTGGAGAACTTGGAATTTTCAAAACTACTCATCCATATTCACAAATTCTTCCAATTAATTCTATTTTTTGAAAAATGATTGTATATTACTGAGAGTAATGTAGAAAATAGTAAAGATGGAATTTTTCTTCAAAATCTTGCTCATAATCTCTTCACTCCAAATTCTTTCCACATCCCTAAATTATTCCAAGAGGACCCGAGTCATATCTTCCCTAAAATTTCCATTATTCTCAGGCTGTAGATCAGTTTCTTATATATAGGTATCAACATTTTAAATGAATTCAATTATCACACAGATTGGTAAATAGATACAAATTTTCATTCATATTTTAGATAAATATATACCTTAAGAGATATAATAGCAGGGTTATAGATTGAGATTCAAAAGTAGGCTTAGATTTTCTCTCTCCAACCTCTCCACTTATAGATGCGTAGACAGTTCACAGAGATTTGAAGAAGTTGAGTGAACTTAAGTGATATGTTGTAGCTGAAACATGACTGTGGCAGGATTTGAACCCAAGTCTTTCTGAATCAAAGTTCAGTGCTTTAAGCCTATGTGACATTTTGGATCATGTCTTTTAAGCTCATGAAAATTAGAGTAAATTATTAGTAGTAGAAAAAAATAACTAAAATATATCCTTTTGTTGCCCTAAATTATGTTCCTATTTTGTTTTAATGTTTAAAGAATGCATGTCTTGTGTCTTTATTAAAGGGGAAATAAATAGGAGACACATGTCATCTTTCGCAAAAGGTCTCATAAAGAGTTATGATTGATCAACCCAGGGGAAATCTAAATAGAATGAACAGCAAATTTATAATAATCTAAACTTGACCAGGCATATGGGTCTTCTTTCAATAGCAGATGTATCCTTATTAAGTGTAGTTTAGACAAGGGTAAATATAAACTTTTTTTCTCTCATTCTACTATTCAGTGTCTTTATTAAGCCTAAATCAAATAGGATTCAGCAATAAATAAAAAAAAAAAGAGTTGTCAAGAAATAGAAAGACAACCATTAAAGTCTTCAGTTCATCAGAAACTGAATCTATATCTTAACATAGATTAAAGGCATTGAGACCAGTTCTTAACTCAAATGATACCATTAGAGAGTGAACAAATTAAAATATTTTGGTTCATTACACTTTGAGTTTTGTTCTGGAGAGAAAATTTTAATTCATGATGTAAGGCTGATGGGATCAACAGTCAAATATTATAGTAATAATGACAATTGAAAACATTTACATGGTGTTAAGATTGCAAAGTGTTTCCTTCTTTAAGCCATTAGATTACTAGAATATGGTTATAATTATTGTACTTACCTCTTGGATAAACTCTGAGAATAGAACTGATGTGTGTGATGCTAACATTTTATATTTATGTTGTAGAAAAAAGGAAACTTAGTATAACCTTATACATCCTTCTTCAGGCCCACTTCACCCTAATCGCTCAAGGGCTAATCCCCCGACTCATTTCCAAGAGAAATGACATACCATTGTGGGTTCTTGTTAAAATATTTCTTAGTTATGCAGCTCACAGTCTAATTGTTTTTAAATTAATCAGAGTAGCATATAATTGGTACCAAGAACTATAATTCCACAATCTCCTCTAGGATAACCAATCAGCTATACTAGCTCTTCCCAGTAAACCCTTAAAAATAACTACAAAAAATGACTCTAAGCAAATTCTATACATATTTTCAGCCCAAGAAAGTGTGGAAGGCTGACCAGAAGAGTCTATCAATTGTGTTCAGAAGGGCAAGTAGTTCAGCATAGTCTGCACAGCGTAGATGGTACTAGAGCAGACTTCAGTGAGCTCAATCATAGCCAGTGGCTGGAGTTCCCAGATTTCTCAACCAACAAATGCAAACAATAGCTTAAAGGTCAGTGAGAAAGCTCTTTCACCTGGATGAGAGAGGATCACTGTCAGACCCCAGCCCAAGTCCCAGGCCCAGGCCCAGGTTTGCTGCAGCTACTGATGTAGTAGCAGCCTCTTCTGTGACTCTCCACCTGCAGACCCTGGGTGAATCGAGATGTTTATCTGGGTTTCGGTCCTGAGTGGAGATAGGGAGACGTAAGGGTAGAGAGGAACATTGGCATAGCATGGTGGAGACTGTGGAAGGGGAATCCTACTCACAGCTCAGGGAAGAAAAGAGTCCTTATGATTGCTCAGAAACCAGAGTGCAGGCCAGGAGAAGAGTAAACACCTCTCCCTTGACTATACTATTTTGGAGGAATTGAAAATTTACAGGTCTCTAGCGATATCTTGGAGAACATCTGCACAAAATCTCTGAAGCCTGGGGTAGTATACTCAAAGAACTCAAAAGCCAAGTAATTGACTGGGAAAACACCCTGAAAGTGGAAAAATAAGAATATAGAAAGTTACTTTCTTGGGGAAAAGGTATTTTCTTCCATCCTTTCAGATGAGGAAGATCAAAGAATATAAGCAGAGGAAGATGAAAGCACACACCCAGAGGAAGACAGCAAGGTCAAAGTTCCAACATCTAAAGCCTGCAAAAAAAAAAAAGTAGGAAATGGTCTCAGGCCATGGGAGAGCTCCAAAATGCTTTTAATAATCAAGTAAGAGAGATGGAGGAAAAATTTGGGAGAGAAATGAGAGTGCTAGGAAGAATTCTAATCATGAAAAATGAGTCAACAGTATGCTGAGACACCAAAAAGCACTGAAGAAAATAGCATTTTTCACAATAGACTAACCTCAATGGCAAAACAGGTTCAAAAAACCAATGAGGAGGAGAATTCCTTAAAAAACAGAATTGGCCAAATGGAAAATGAAGTGCAAAAGCTCACTGAAGAAAATGTTTCTTTAAAAATTAGAATGAAGCAGATGGAGCTAATTACTTTATGAAAAATCAAGAAATTATAAAACAAACCAAAAGAATGAAAAAAATAGGAGACAATATGAAATATCTCACTGGAAAAACAACTGACTTGGAAAATAGATCCAGGAGAGATAATTTAAAAGCTATTGATCTATGTGAATACTATGATTTAAAAAACAACAACAACAACAAAACCTAGACATCATCAAAGAAGAAATTATCAAAGAAAAGTGTCCTGATATTCTAGACTCAGAGGGCAAAATAGAAATGGAAAGAATTCACTCATTATTTCCTGAAAGAGATACAGAAAGGAAAACTCCTCAGAATAATGTAGCCAAATTCCAGAGTTCCCAGTTCAAGGAGAAAATATTATAATCAACCAAGAAGAAATAATTCAAATACTTTAGAAACACAATCAGGCTAACAGGATTTAGCAGCTTTTACACCAAAGACTTGGAAGATGATATCCAGAGGTCAAAGGAGATAGAAGAATCATGGGAGGAAAGGTTAAGGGAGAAAACAGAATAAATGAAGGGCAGAATACACAAATTGAAATATGATTAGTTTTTCACAATGTAACTATTATGGAAGTGTTCTGCATGGCTACACATGTATGACCTATATTGAATTTCTTGCTTCCTCAATGATGTTGGATGGGGAGGGAGGACAGGAGAGAATATGGAACTCAAAGCTTTAATAATGAATGTTAAAATTTTTTGCATGCAAATGGGAAATAGTTCTACAGACAATGGGATATAGAGATCTATTTTGCCCTATAGGAAAATAGAGGGGGGAAGGATGGAAAAAGGGGGCAGTAATAGAAGGGAGGACAGACTAGAAGAAAGGGTGCATGGGGTACATGCTGTCCTGGGGTGGGGGATGGGGAAAGATTGGGAGAAAATTTTGAATTTAAATTCTTGTGGGAGTGAAGGTTGAAAACTGAAAAATAAATTATATTAAAAAAATATAAAGGCAGGGTATGCTTATTAGGTACATAGTTGGAATTAAAGTCAAAAAGAGTTTTGTTCAAGATCCACTCCAATATGTACTGGTTTTCTAAGGATGTGTGTTATTCTTGGATCATGTCTTTTGAGCTCATGAAAATTGTAGTAGAATGCTAGCACATGAAAAACAATTGAAATTCCTCCTTTTGTTCCCATAAATACTCAATTTTGTTCCTTTTTTATGTTTAAAGTATTTGTTATATTTGTTAACATTTTAAGGAACCAGACAAAGGGGACACTTCATCCATCAGTTAGTCATTTAACTTCACATGTTTTGGAGTTCTCTAAGTGCAAGGAGTAATCTATCAATAGGGCTTCCCTTCTCTAAGAGGTCTCTATGACAATGGCAAACAGAGATCCAGCTTCCCTCTTATTATTCTCTCTCTATATATGTGTGATTAACTACCTTCCAAGCTTAAAGTTTGATTTAATATTTAAGTTTAAGCTTATCCAGTGCCTTCCCCTCCAAGGCTGTTTTCATGAAGTAATATTTCAAATAAAGGCCCTTTGTTTAACTACATGGAGAGAAACACATGGGCACATTCACACACACACGCACACACACATTTCCCTATCCGCTCACCTACCTACACACACACACACACACACACACACACACACAGACATATGCATACACACAGACACACAATTCATTAAGCATAGTTAAGTATAAATCAGATATACACTACTTCATTACCACCATCATCATCACAAACATGTGCCCTAAGTATGAAAAAACTACCTTACTTAATGATTTTGCTTGATGAATCCATTAAAGTAAGTGCCGATTTTCTGATTCTGTTGTGAATTTATGCCTTTTAGTGCTCATAAAAAGACCCATGCTTTGAACAGGATATTTAATGCCTTGAAAGATGGTTTACCTTCTCTATTTCAACATTGAAATTTTTTTCCTTTATTCATAATTTAGGATTTCACAATCTTGCAATGACTTTGTGAGATTAACTCACCATTGAATGATGGTTAATGAACCATCATCATAGCTACTTTTCCACATAAATAGGACTGAACTTTTCACTTCTCATCAGGAGTTTTGTTCACCATAATTATTTCTCCATTACAGAGGAATCTTCTGACTGCTGGATATGTCATAGTATTGCTTTTTATGCACATCTCACCTTTTACCAAAGCGCAGGAATAATTACCCCACAATACCTTTTAATACGAGTATCTGAAACTTAGATCTTTGAGAAGGGCAAATCATTTCTCCATTCATTCAAGCACATTGAAAAGCATACCTAAGAGTCTTCCTTTCTTTTCTCAAGACGTCTAAGCAATTCTGCTAGTATATTCAGAATGGTAGATGGTTTTACATATTCTGGTTTGGAGAGGGAGAGAGAGAGAGAGAGAGAGAGAGAGAGAGAGAGAGAGAGAGAGAGAGAGAGAGAGAGAGACAGACAGACAGACAGAGACAGAGAGAGTGAGACAGAGAGAGAGAGAGAGAGAGAGAGAAACAGAGAGAGAGAGACAGAGACAGACAGAGAGAGAGAGAGAGACACCGAGAGTGAGAGAAAGAGAGAATTCTTCTGTTCTTTTATGTGATATTTCTGGTGTTTTGGGAACCTATGGTGCTATAAGACCTTGGCTTAAGGCCCTGCCCAACTTATTTCCCAAAATGTGCATAGTAATGGCACTCCACTTTTCTATTAGCCAATTTTTTATCCTAAAATATGCTCTTTACTGATTATTCGCAACAATCACTCCTTTCTTCTCTTTTCCTGAGTGTGTTCCATATAATATCATTAGACTTCTCTTGAACCTAGAGCCAATTCAGTCACTAATTCATCATGTGAGACAGAGCAGTGAATAGTTAGAGATGGTGGGATGAGGGGATGGGTGTACTATTCCTGGGCAGCCAGAGTACCACTTCAGGACCAAACATCATATTTTACCGCAATCAAATCTGAGAACAAGAGAGAGGTGGTTGTATTTATAATTAAGTGTAAATCTTAGCATTGCATTAGCACTTACTCCTTGAAAGTTCTATCACATGCTCAGATCAACATATTTGATCAAATGTAATTTTAAAAAGTGTATACTCTACTTAAAAAGTTGTTGGGTTATACTTAGTACAGCCATTGCAGTCTGGAAACTGTCATTTTTTGCTGACTAATCTTTCATATGAAGTTCCCTGATCCTGGCTTTTGTTGAGACTTTAAAGAATCTTGCCAATTTGCTACTCATCTGGTTCACTAAACTTAAAAGCTTCCGATACAAAACTGTAGCATTTTGGTTTGTGAAAACCTCCTCACCAGGGATCTCAAAAGCTTTTAATGTTCTTGCTTCTACGACCAAAATTCATTCATCCATGGCCCAATCTGTTACTAAATTTGAAAACAGCTGTCCAGTAATAAACTCACAACAATGGGAAGCATTCTCAAGCAACTGCATATAATTTCACAAATCATCTTTCAGGTAACCTTTTCATTTCCATACCATAGAAGAGATAAAAAAAACACTCCCACACATACAGACACACACACACATACATACATACATACATACATGCATACATACATATGTAAATACATATATACAGACACAGTCCAGATATAAACATGCTAGTTCTTTTAAATAATATTGTAACGACTTAAAATTCAAGGTCTTAGTCACCTTTTCAGCTCCTTAAAAAATAATAATCCATTTGACTAATTTAGATTTTGTGTCTCTTGGGCCCTAACCACATATTCTTTATTCCTGATACGGTTCCAAATCTATTACCAATGTTTAACTAAGAATTAATCTTCATAATGATATCCTGAAGAAGAGATGGTCCCCCTAGTATTTGAAGGACACCTTGATATTCCTTTGAAGTATGGCTTGGAAAAGAAATATTCGTAACAGACTACAGTTAACAATTATATAATAAGAAGCAATATAATGCACTGTTTGAAGTGGAATGACAAAAAAACAAAAGCAAAGCCAACAAACATAAATTACCACTAGACTCACATTCAGAGACCTTGGCTTATCATTGTGTCTATGACACAAATAGGGAATTTATATATTTTCTCTGACCTTCAAATTCTACCTCCACAAAATGATGATATTATGACTCTATTTCCAGATGTAGTGTTAAGCAATAATAAATCTTTCTAATATGTAGGTTGAGGCTGGAGGATCAGTTATACTTGTGAATTCTGAGCTACAGTGAGATTAAAGCTGAATGAGTGTCCTCACTGAGTCCTGCATCAATATGGTGAGCCCTTGGGAGTTTGGTAGGAAGAAGGAAGGAAGCTTCGTAAGGAAGGAATAACCAGCTCAGAAACAAAGCATGTCAATCTTCCATGTAAATCACTAATGGGATAAGGCTTATAAAAGGTCAATGAACTTCCAGTTTGGCCTACATAGGGAAACCCAATCTCAAAAGCAAAATAAAATGATATGCCAGCAAACAAAACAAAAATAATGGTAATATTTATGTTAACTCCTTTAAAGTTCTTTGTAATAAATATTTATTGAAGTGAGGTAGCATCATTAAGGGGCAATATTAAAACTATTTATTTATTTAACTTGTCATATATTTGGCCCATTTTGTTTCCAGATTTGTATTATGCCCTAAACCTTACTGCTGCATTATTGGCTATGAAATATCAGCAATTCAAATTAATACACATAAGCAGCTTGTTAATTACTAGGAATTCTAAGATGAAAATAAAATTGCACTAAGTCTAAAAAGCACTTACCTTCCCCTGAAAGAATACACAATGTTAACAGTTACCAAGATAAAAGAATTTCAGAAGGAACAGTCCTTAGCCCACCTAGGGGAGGGGATATTGAAAGCCTTGGAGCAGATGACACCAGAACAAATACTTGAAGAAAGCTAGAGATTCTAAGGAGTGGAGAGGAAAATTAATGTTATAGTGGAAAAAGTCTTGGCAAAGCCATGGAGATATAATATGAGATGGAATTTAAACTCTGGAAAATAGCTGGTAGGTCACTTTGGCAACAACACAGATTTTGTGAAGGGTGATAATGTGGAATAGCTTCATAAAAGTACATGGGAGCCAGATTGATAAAAGCTTACATTTTAAGTTAAATATATACATCTTAATATTTGAAGTAATATTTTAAATTAAATATATACATTTTAGTCTAGCAATAACAGGAAGCAACTTAAGTCTTCGGAAAGGGTTAATGATTCGGTGAGATCTCTGTTTTATGAACACTAACAGTAATTGTGTGAAGAATAGATTAGGGGAAAGACTGGAAACAGGGAATACAAGTGACAACCTGTTGGAAAAACCCTGACAAGATTGAGAAATTAAATCATAGTAGTGTCTGTATGAATGCAAGTAGGGGATGGATGTAAACAGTACAATGGTTAAAGTAAAATTGTTAAACTCAAATTGATCTGGTTTTGTAACTGATTTGATAGAAAGTGCCAGGGAGGGAAAAGAGTCAAGGGTGACTCTCAGGTTTTAAATCTGAGTGATAGGGGGCATAGTGTTTCCCTGGAAACATAGAGAAATTAGGAGAAAAGAGAATGATTTTTCTTCTGGACATGTCAACTTAAATAACGAATTTGAAAGTAGAATTTCAGTTGGGATGTTGAGGCTATATTTATAGATTTAGTAATTTATGCATAGAAATGATCATTATTCCTATGGGAGTTGATGAGATTGCTGAGATGGTGACGAGAAGGATCCCATAGCCATTATGTATGAGTAAGCAATTAAAACCAACTCTACCAGAGTCCAAATAGGGATGTTTCCTCTTCACCTGAACTTAAACTCTAGAAAATAAATCCGTGTACTTGGAATATATGGAAATATACACAGAGAAAAAAAGGAAAGTGAGAGGTAGATATAGGCATGGAAAAGAGAGGAAGAAAGGGAGAGAGGAAATGCGAGAGAGAGAAAGACAAAGAAAGAGAGACAGAATAAAACACTGAAAGGAGGTATAGCAGAATCATTAGATTCCTTGAGAAAATCAAGTCTCAAGAAAGCTTTGTTACCTTTCAGAGAAAAAAATAGCTTACCTCTTGTTGTGGCTATAAAGAGAAACACTTATATGTAGTGCTCTTATCAAGAAAGGTTTAAGTACCTTGTTCAGAATGACACAACTAGTATGCTTCAGACACAAGACTTTAGCCTAGCAGTTTTGACTCTAGGGCTCTATGTCTAACTACTGTAAAATGATGCCTTCATAGAATTTTTATTTTTGATTAGATAAAAGCAACATTAGTTTTTCTCTCTCCTTTTATACAAGAATTTATTTTTTCTTTGGTTCATATACTTATTCTCCTCTACATAAATTTACCTTTCATCTCAAATAAGGGTATTTTGGCAATGCCTGAGAAAACTCCAGCAGAGTTGGCACATTTTCAGTGTCACTGAACATTATGAATCACTTTGGGTGAAATTTTTAGCCTGTTGGGCATTTTTTTTTTTGTAAACATAGTTTGACCTCTACTGTGTGGGGAAATTAGAAACAACAATGAAACACACATAATTCCTTTACACTGGATAAGTGAAGCTGTAGACCACAGCCCACAGACACAAAATAGGAAAGATCTTAGAATACATGATGCCAACAAAATGACCAATTGCATTGTTCAATGAGGCAGAGAAAATGCATTTGACCTCTCAGATTTTAGGGCGTTTTAATCCATAGATTCATGCCCGCACTACATCAAGCTTGTCAGTCACTGAAGCAGATACAAAAACTTTACTTTCTCATCAGTCAAGAACAATATTTACTGAGTACTTAAAAGTGCAAAACAATATCTCAAGCACAATAGGGCATGGCAGAAGGAGGGGAAGGCTTTGGGGAACAGGATTAAAGGTATAGATTTGAAGCGAGGACATCAAGGACCAAAGCATCATCTACACGATGAAAAGGAGACTGTGAAATATAAAGGATGTGTCAAAGCAAGAAAAATATAAACCCTTTCAGGGATCACAATGCAAATATTAAAGTAATAGAAAGAAAAGGGCAAGGAAAAACAAGAAGTTCAAAAAGAAAGACAGGAATGAATAGAAAAATAAAGGAGAAAAAAGGAAGGAAAATAAGATGAGACCTGACCAAATGTTGGACTGTGGCATGGCAAAATGATAAATGATGGTTTGTATCCAGAAGATGGACATTAGAATCCCTCTACTGTAATTTACTGTCCATAACTATAAATGGCATATTTAATTTCTTTGGGTCTCTGTCTTGTTATTTGTAAAATAAGGGTGAAAAGGTCTTCATGACATCTAAAGTTCCTCCTAGGAAACTTTCTAGGTCAAAATCCTAGGAAGGGAGAAGATTGCACTTTGGGTCCAGAGAAAGGGGAATATTTTTTTTTCCTATCATGAACAGTTGGTGCTGTAAAAAAAGAAAAAAGAAAATATTTTCCCCTTCACCATGGAGATGATATTGAAGTACTTGAGAGTGATATGAAGGAACAAACTAGTCAGGTAATATAGTCACATACCCGTAATTGAGGATTAGAGAATATTCTACATGACTTAAAAAATGAACATCTTTAGCTTTGCTAAGAGCAAGTTAGAACTGGGGAGAAGAGTCAAGATGGCAAAGAAGAGAATCCAGTACTAAAGGCAAATGAACCAGGTCTTTGTTCAGTACTTAACTCATAGAAGATGCTTAATGAAGACTAGTGAATTTTTCTATTAATAGAAAGGTTTTCACTCTTTTTATATAAACAAAACATACAAGATTTTAAATTTTGTGAGACTGTATTCTCGTATTTTCATTGGCTTTTGGGCAAAGGGGAGAAAAGGGAAGAAGCATTTATTTACCACCTTATATAGGTCAGACAATATACCAAGCATTTTACAAATATTATCCCGAGTAATCCTCACAACCACCATGGGAGTTAGGTGCTGTTTTATCCCCACTAGAAGGATGAGGAAACTGAGGAGTGCAGAGAGTAAATGATTAGTAGAGGGTCACACAGCTATTAGGTGTCAACTCTTTCTGAATCTCGGTTTAGCACTCTGTTCATTGTGCCACGTTCGTAAGGTTAAGTGAATATTGACTTCTTTTTCTATATATTTTCCTGGATCATATTTCCGACACATCTTTGTTTTTTTTTTTGTTTTTTTTTCTGTACAACTTGTTAATTGAGAGAAAAGACTATGGCATTTATTTTCTGTGGACCTGGGTTCAAATTATGATTTGATCGCTTGCCATCCATGCGACTTCAACTAAGTCATTTATGCTTTCTTAACCTCAGATTATAAGCTATAAAATTATATTGTTTAATTAGATGACCTCTAATGTTTTATTTTATTTCCTCTAAACCTGTCCACAGCACCACCTTTATCTGATCTGAGTAAAACAAAAGTCATGATAGAAAGAATGATACTCCCTGGTAATAAATGCTGTCTGTGTTTCTCCGTGTTAGACACACTCCATCAACTACAGTCAATAAAAATATAATATAAAATGAACAGACATGAAATGAGGAAAACCTTTAAGGGTAAATGGTTTGATTGTCACTGTATACAAATTGTTCGGCACTGTTAACAGGATTTTAATTCACAGACTGATAGTGTATCATAGGATACAAGTTAATGTTGTACCAATAAATAGTTTTTAGTCATATAAGCTGTTTACAGTCACTGAAATGCTCTCACATTTGCATCATATCTATCTTCTCACAGAGAACATCATTCTATCCACTGTTCCAAAGTTATTTATGGATAATTAGCATTTTCCCTATAGACCTTGAACCTCTCTAAGGTCATATGAGTCTTTTTCAAAGGGAAAAACATTTCTGCTGTTTAAAAACAAAGTGGCAAGTGGAAAATATAAATCTCTCCCAGACACCTTTTGAACTTCAGATTACTGAAATACCTAGAACACAATCCAAAAAAGTTTAGAGAAAACACCCTTTTGGAAAAAATGACCTTTAACAAAGGAATGAGGATTCTGTGCATCCATTCTGGAGGAAAAAAACAAATTATCCCATTGGAGGAAAGATGAGGGACTCCTAATTTCAAAGAAGGGGTAGGTTTTCACTGGACTTTCTATGACAAAATTTTTTCTTCTTATTTTAGTTATCATATTATGATAAAAAAATAGGAGAAAAAGTTGGAGTATATTTTCAAATGTTGATGGAAATTCTACAGTGAAACCAATGACAATTAAATACTCGTATTACTATAGTGTCATTGTTATTAGTGATAATAATAAAAAGAAGGTTCTTCTTTACTGATATTTATTTTTTTTCCATGCTGGGAAGCTCACAAACAGATGAAGCCCCCATAGGGAAGATGGAAGAATCTTTTGTTTCTTTGAGCAAGATCATAAATGTGAAGCATCTAGGTAATGATAGGATTCTACAATCTGAGCACAGAGAGACCCTATAGGCCCTCTACTTCATATTGTACAGATTAATGAAGACCCATGGAAGTCACTTAGTGACTTGCCCATCTTAAAGTCAACAAGTCAAGTTGAGAAACATTTATTTAGTGCTTACTATGTTCAAGATGGGATTATAAGCAGATACAAAGAAAGGGGAGGAGTCCTTACTCTATAAAACCACACTATTTAATAGATAAAAAAAATTCAATTAACTGTGCACAAACAGGATATATGCAGGATAAAGTGCAGAAAATCATAAAAAGGAAACACTAACTATAGCAAGAAAATGATTCTGGTAGTAGATGAAATGGTAACTGAGACATCAAGAAAGTCAGAGAAGATTGAGATATAGGCAAAGAGAAAGAAAACAAGGGAGTCAACCAGTAACAGGGTGTGAAGGTCAGCTGATTCAGTGGCATGTCAAAGGAAGACAAAGAGATCAAGGTCACAGAATCACATGACTGATATCAGAGGTGGGATCTGAACCTTGACCTGTTATGCTACCCAAGCTGCTGCTTCTTCATTCATGTCCTAATTCCTACAAATTATAAGACCCTAAGGTGTCAGGAAGTTGCCAAGTACAGTGTCAAAATGTGCACATTTATCTCCACTTAAACCCATTATGGTAAATGATCATGGCCTGTTTTAATGTCAATGTGGTTACCCTTGATACATGGATTAACTCTCATCTGACTGACATTTTTATTAGTTGTTTTATGTATTTGTACATGATAAAATATAACCTAATAATATCATATGTGATACTAGACAACAATAGTCCACAGAAAAGCAGCATGGTTTCCTGGTTTCATGTAAAGTACGTTGGTCCAGGGGACAGAAAGAAAAGTTTAAGGCTTTGAGCAATTAATGTGAGCAATTAATAGACATTTGAATCTCATCAAGTCACTTAACTTCTTGATGCTCAGTTTCCTTATTGATAACAGAGGGCTTTGCCCTCATATTCTAAAACTCTTTCCAAACTTTTGATGCTGTGATACACATTATTTTGACATCCTCAAAATATTAAAATAATCAGAGGAAGACATCACTTGTTAACCACATGGAATAAGCACTAAGCTACAAAATTATAAATTTTTATTTTCTTTTAATTTAGACTTATAATTTCACCTACACAGGAAAATCCTACAGATTCAGATGTTATCTCTTTTGCCATTTTCTTATTTATAGGTTTAGACAGTTGCCTGGAACACTGAGAGGTTAAATGACTTGTTTTGAGTCATAGTGACTATTATTTCAGAGGAGTCCAACTGAAGTTGGTATAACTCTAATCCAGTTCTTTATTCTTTACCTCTTATTGCTTCTCTGGACGCTCGAGTTCTAAAGTTGTTCTGTCTAATTGCAATCCAAACTTTCAGTCAAACTTTTACAAATTTGATTATAATAATGAGAGGAGGAATGGTGGTATAGCTTGACTTTGGATTTTTCCCTCCTAACTAGCACGCCTTTGTCTTCCTAAATTCAAAGACTGACTCTTTAGCTGCTATTCCAAGTGAGTCTCACACATACTGGTCATGTAAACCTGGCTAAGTCATTTAATCTCTCTAACGCCTAAACAATTCACTAAATACTACAATTCGGTAGTTGATGCCTATCTGTATTGGAGAGAGGAGCTTATTTAACTTGGAATTCACTCTACCAATCAAATTACAGGTCTTGTCCTTACCAACAGGCTTTTAATAAGTGGTTACTGAATTAATTCGACTCTTTAGTTGGGATAAAAAGACAGTTTTTAGCAACTTTTCACACTGCAGGAAGAGTCCATATTAACAAAATTATGACTCCCTTCAAGAACCAAAAGGCAACTAGGTATAGTGTACTATGCCTGGAATCAAGAAGACTCAGCTTCCTGTATTCAAATTCAGCCTAAGACACTTAGTAGCTTTGTCACTCTGGGCAAATCACTTAACACTGTTTGCCTCAGTTTCCTCATATGTAAAGTGAGCTGGAGAAAGAATGGCAAACCACAGTAGAATCTTTGCCAATAGAACTCCAAAAAGGGCTCAGAAAAAGTTGGACATGATGGAAAAAATGACGAAAGCACAAAAACCAAAGCTGAGTGTTTGGGTATGACTATTTGGCCCAGAAAATGCCTTTAAGTCTTTTTTCTATACCAAGGGCAGGCATGATTGATACGATGTTTGATCCTAGTTTGGAGGGCTGGGTATCATTGAAGGGAATTTTATCGTCTGCATGACTCCTCTGCTGAAAAGAATCTGCTCTCTCTCTTTGCTCTTGGCCATTATAGAGTTTACCCAGGTGGCTTCTATACTTATTTTTATAGTTTTGCTTCAAAAAGATTCTCAGTCAATAATGACAAAAAGAAATAGGTCCTGATATTGCTGCAGACTAACCAGCCGTAGAGTTCTAGCTATTTAAATCTTCAAATACTCAAAATAGACATATTACCCACATGGTCCTAATAAACCTCACATTAGGCATATAGATATTTATATGTGTTTTGGATACCATATATCATCACTATATTAATAAAAATATTCTTGTGCACATTTTACTGAAAATAAAAATATGATTGGAGGAGACATAATATAGCAGATACTTGAAAAATTGAATTTTAACAGGGAAAATTATATTTGTAAATACATAATTTTATAACAACAAGAGACTACTGTGAAGTCCTTCCATTTTGTCTTAGTGAGTCCTCATAAAATGACCAGGAAACACGAACCAAAGAATAATTCTACATCTGTCATATTGAAAGCTAATATCTCCCCGGTGGGTTAAACATTAAGAGCTTACCTGTGAAACTTTATCTTTGCCCTCAGTGATGATCTTCCCTTTGATAATATTTTCACTTCCACTTCTTTGAATTATAGCATAGTCAGCAGCACTCACATTGAATATAAAGATCAATTACTAGAACTTTCACCATAATGTCAATATAATTCTGTTACTGCACTTAAACAATGATATTGTCTTCAGAAATTCTAGTTACTTGGTAAAATCTAATCTCACTAGAAAGCTTTGATGTTCTGTAGCAAATTACACCTAATTTAATTAATTCTGTACTTCAAGGATCTCTGATTTAATTGGTATGGGAATTCTCTTCATTGACATAAATGGCAATCATTCTCTTTCTTAGTAGATGCTGTCTGTGAATTCATATGACTGAAAAAAAAATGCCACTTGATCAACAACTGCTGATTCGTCTCTTTGTATATAACTAGGTTTATTGAATTCAAGGTAGATCATCTCCAAGTCAATGAAACACCTATAATATGCTCAAATCTGAGGACACAATTAATAAAAAGGAAGACATCCCCTACCCTTCAGGAACTTACAATCTATTTGGGAGAGACAAAACACAAAGGGAATCAGGAAAGGAATGGGAAAAGAGCAGGGGTTATTTAGCATGGGTGTTGTTGAAATTAGGCACAGTCGCAGATGTAGACTAGAATGAGTTAGAAAGTCCAGGTTCTGTCATCTCTAAAGGAAGGTATTGAGAGAAATTTATACTCTGTTCTCCAGCCCTCAAGTCAGAGGGTAGGGGAGACTGAAGGAGGTAGTGTAAGTCAAGGCTTGAATTAGCAGCGTAGTGATGAAAGTTTAGGTAGTGAGCTTAAGCAAGAAGGGGCAGCTTATTAGGTGCAAATGAAATCAGGGAGAGCAGTACATGTAGAATGTATATTGGGTTGGAAAGGTTTGGAATCTGGGACCATATTTAAAGTTGTTCTCCTGCTTTATTCTCTACCTGTAAGTCAGTAAGAATTCAGGATCTCTGCCTCTCTGCAGAGATGTCACATTAGGACTCTATTTGAGAAAACATCTAAATTGTATAGTAATATTAAGCAATTACTTTAAATGAAAGTATTATGAAGATGTTAATTGCTTAAATTTAAAAAAATCTGATTTCCTTTAATTACTTTCTAAGCAAATATGCTTTAGTAAAATGTGCAAGTATTTTCAATGCTGAATTTTAATAGGTAATGGGAATATCAATTTATTTTAAGTACATTTTAAAGAAATAGCTACTTTAAATTGCAAGTGTATATTCTGTAAATAAAATTAAGCAATCTGAGCAAGAATATGGAAGGACTCTATGCTTTGAAAGTTATGTGTTGCATTGCATGATATGCAGTTATGTGCAATGCTGATCCTTCCATGTTATTTCTAAATTACCAAACTGTCATCACCCATCTACTACACCTTCCAAAAAAGAAAGAAAGAAAGAAAGAAGGAAGGAAGGAAGGAAGGAAGAAAGAAGGAAAGAAAGAAAGAAAGAAAGAGAAAGAAAGAAAGAAAGAAAGAAAGAAAGAAAAGAAAGAAAGAAAGAAAGAAAGAAAGAAAGAAAGAAAGAAAGAAAGAAAGAAAAAGAAAGAAAGAAAGAAAGAAAGAAAAAAGAAAGAAAGAAAATCTTTCTATTCCCTACTATTATTCTACTTCAGGGCCTATCTGTGGTGTGGAGATAAGTCTGAAGTCTCCTCAGAGCCCAGTGTAGCAGAACATCTGGAAGATAAGTCATGAAACATGACTCTATCTAATAACATTCTCTTCAGTTCTGAGCCTAGCTATTTTTTAATCTGCAGTGCCTGCCTACTTGCCTAACTCCCTATCATGACCTAGGCAACAAGTGTTCTTAATCCACTTTGTCTGAATGAGAAGGGATGCTAAGCCTAATCTTCTTTTAAGCACCAGTAGATTTTGTTTCTTTCTTTTTCTTTTTTTCTCCCCTTCCCACCTTTTTTTTTTTTTTGCAATTGCAATACAGATTGCAATTGCGCTTGTCCTTAATGGGTACTTCCTAGAATGTTTTTAATTTACCCACTATTTCAACATAGGCAGAATGTGGAGGAAGAAAGTGGCTACATGGAATGTTGAGAAAAGTAGAGAAGACTGAGCAGTGTAAGGTCCATGAGAATTTGCAAACTCGAGGAGCTAATAATGAGTCTGTAAAAGCAGCAGGGCCAATAAGAAGGGATGAAGTAATATAGTTTGGCATGGCGTAAGTATTCCAAATTTACAGAAAGGGGATGCAATGGTTATACAGCTATGATGTATCAGAAATTTTTTCACCATTGAGGGATTTAATAGATATGGGATCTTAAGCTTCATTGTTGGTATTTGAGTCAAAATTAATCCTTTCCTTTTGGTATTGCAGAGAAATAAAGGGATTACATAGAAAATTGATTACACTTCTGCTGTGGTCTTGAGAGAAGCCAACTATTTTGTACTTCATAATGAAAACATTTTAATGACTGATTAATTTTATTATTTATATTGAAT
Organism: Bettongia penicillata ogilbyi; assembly: GCA_023548195.1. NCBI lineage: Eukaryota > Metazoa > Chordata > Mammalia > Diprotodontia > Potoroidae > Bettongia > Bettongia penicillata. The sequence goes on from JAJHZJ010000008.1 coordinate 9,272,521, forward strand.
TTTATTTTACACCATATATTATTTGATATTTTATATTATGCTTATAATGTTATTTGTATCATTATACTGATATAATCAAATATTTTCATTTTGAATTCAGGTGACTTTTGTACAGAAATCTGTGAGTGGGGGACAGGATATTATGGCTCCCAAAAAACAAAAAGTAATCATAGAATATTATGTTACCCTAAACTCATTTGATCACCTTTTGGAACCAAAATATGCAAATACAGTGAAAAGTATAAGGATGAATGTTGTTTTTCATGTACTCAAAAGAGCAACAAAGATATCTATGTTTAAAACTTGAAAAAATATCTCATTTGACATCAACTTTAAATGTTGAGATGAGTCAATGGTGGGAATTATTCTAGCTATTAAATGCTATATCTCAATCTTACCACTTTTTGTTTATTTAAGAGAAAACTCATTAAACAAAAGCATTCATTGCAAACATATTATTCACTAACTTGGCACTAAGCATAAAAAGGTAATTGAGAAATTATTCTGAACTCTCAAATAGTTTACTTTCTACTAGGAAGATATGATCTGTTTATGTGGAAGTACAGCCTTGGACTGGTTGCTCTAATTTTCTCTGCCTGAATTTCTTCATTTGGAAAAGTGAGAGTATAGAATGGCTTATAAATTTCCTCAAGCTGTAATCCACGGTTCCTTTATGATCTAGAGCTTTATTGGTTGGCATTGGTGGATAGTCACTGACAATTCTAAGCACAGAAATGTTTCCCATGGTTATTAAGATCCATACTTCTATTGTTCCACTAGGTATTAAAATCATCCCATATCCACTATGAGGCAAGGATATTTTAGGAGGGAAGAATGAAACTTTCTTATTGATTCACAGATTGTGAAGAGGATGAGCCCTCAATGAGTATAAATCAGAGTGAAGATGAGAAGGTCTTTGAAAAGAAAGATGGATATTGTTTAAAGAAACAAAGTTTGAACTGGAGGCATTCTGTCTGACCACTATTTTTGCTATAATATTCTATGGATAAAGTATGGATAAAGAACTATTTGTATTTCAACCAAGAAACATGAAACAGTTTTCTTCATCATGGCATTCTCAGCATCTCTCTTTAACTCATCCCACAATATAAAATCCTTCAATATCTTGCAGTTTCTTTCCCTATGACATCTCTCACATCAGTCCTCTTTTCTCTAATCACATCATCACCACCTTAGTTAAGACAATCATCACTTCTCAATGAAAAAAAAAAATTAGCCTAGTATTTTAATTGGACTCCCTGATTCAAGCTTCTCTCTACTTCAAACCATCCTTGTCACAGTTGCCAAAATGATTTTCCTAAGGCATGCTACTTTTCTTCTGCACTCACACAACATCAATCGCTGCCAATTAGTACTAGCAAATGAAGTGCAACCTTTGTTATTTAAAGTTTCTCACAATCAGATGGTTACTAACATGTCAGCTCTCCCTCACTCAAAACAAAGGCAAGTGCAAGTCATGTCACTATTTCTCTGATGGCATGGTCTTCTTCATCAACAAAGGAAGAACACACATTATTCAATAGAAAACATTGATTAAGTGCCTACTATGTGTCAGACATTGTGTTAACCACTGGGAATACAAGTGTGTAAAAAGGAAGACAGTTCCAACCCTTGAGGAGATACATTAAATGCTATTATTCATACAGTGGGTATCACATCCATAAATCTGTCATCAATCTATTCAGCCTTTATATTTGGACCAGGTACCATGTTTCTCAGTGGTTGGATTTGATTATTATTGCTGCTGTTAACAACTGTTCCATCAGATCTTGTACCAAAAATTGGTGAATGATTGACAAAGGTTATGATATGTAGAAAGCAATACGCTGGAGGTGGAGCCAAGATCGCAGAGTAGAGAGATGCATATATTCTAGCGCTTCCCCTACAGCCCACAAAATACCTGTAAAAAATTGTAGAGCAGTAGAAGCCACAGAACAACAGAGCAAAAGAGGTTTCAAACTAAAGGGAACCGAGAAGGCTGACAGAAAAAAGTCTATCTCATGGGACACTGACCAGAGCAAAGCCCAACCATGACCATGCAGCACAGGGAACAACAGGGCCTGAACAGACCTCTGGGGCAGAATTCCCAGCAGGGAAGTTCCCAGATCCATCATCCCACAAGTGACAAAGAAAGCTCCAAAAGTCAGAGTGGGAGGGCTTTCCCAGCTAGGTAAAAGGAGTGTCGGGTCCCCCCAACAGCAGCAGCAGTGGGTGATGGGCAGCTACAGCAGCCACAGAAGCATCCTGGATCCATTCTCTAGGCAACTCAGCTTAAATTCTCTGGGGGAATTGAGCAGCTTCTCTGAATCTCAGCCCTCAGTAGTGCCCCCTACCCACCCAAAGTCCATGGGGAATTGAGCAACTGATCTGAATCTCAGCCTTGAGCATGGTACTGTTGGGAGAAGGAGCACTAGGACCCTCCTCTTAACAAAGGATTCAGATGTCAAGTAACTGGCTGGGAAAATGCCTAAATAGGGGGAAAATAAGACCATAGAAGGTTATTTTCTTGGTGAACAGGCATCTCCTTTCATCATTTCAGATGAGAAAGAACAAGACATGCTGTCAAAAGAAGTCAAGGCTTCTGACTCCCATAATTCCAAAATGAATATGAAATAGGTTCAACCTACAGAAGAGCTTGAAAAATGAGTCAGCAGCTTGCTAAAGGAGAACCAAAAAAAAGTGCTGAGGACAATAATACCTTTAAACACAGGCTAAATCAATTGGAAAAAGAGGTCCAAAATGCCAATGAGGAGAAGGAGGCTTTATAAAGAAGAATTAGTCAAATGGTAAAAATGATTTAAAGCCTCACTGAACAAAATAGTTCTTTAAAAGAGAGACTGGACTTCAGGGAAGCCAATGGCTGTGAGATAAACCAAGAAATTAAAAAACAACATCAAAAGCCTCAAAAAACAGATCATAATGTGAAACCTCTCATTGCAAAAACAACTGACCTGGAAAATGGATGCAAGAGAGACAATTTAAAAATTACAGGACCAATTGAAAGTCATCATGGAAAAAAGAGTCTAGACATAATATTTCATGAAATTATCAGGGAAAACTACCCTGACATTCCAGAACCAAGGCACAAAATAAATATTGAAAGAATTCATTGATCACCTCCTGAAAGAGACCCGAAAAGAGAAACTTCTAGGAACATTGTGGCCAAATTTCAGAGTTTCAAGATCAAGGAGAAAATACTGCAAGCAGCTAGACAGAAACAATTTGAGTTTTGTCGAAATACAATCAGGATAACACAGGATCTGGCAGCTTCTACATTAAGGGATCAAAGGGCATGGGACTGGATATTCCAGAAGTCAAAGGGACTGGGATTAAAACCAAGAATCACCTACCCAGAAAAACTGAGCATAACACTTCAAGGGAATAAATGGTCATTCAGTGATACAGAGGATTTTCAAGCATTCATGATGAAAAGATGAGAACTGAATAGAAACTTTAGTTTTCAAACATAGGAATCAAGAGAAGCATGAAAAAGTGAACAAGAAAGAGAAATAACAAAGGAGTTTCTGAAGCTGAACCATTTATGTTCATACTTGGAAAGATAATATTTGCAATTCTTGAGATTTTTCTCAATGTTTGGGTAGGTAGAGGTATTATACACACACACACATACACACAAACACACACACATACACACAAACACACACATACACATATACACACATAAATATGGATAGAAAGTATAGGTTGAGTTGATTCTGAAGAGATGATATCCATAAAAAAGTAAAAAAGAAATTGGGGCAAGACAGGAAAATATTGGAAGGAGAAAGGGAGAAATGGAATGGGGCAAGCTATCGTTCATAAAAGAGATAAGAAAATTCTTGTTCAATGGAGGAGAAAAGGAAGGAGATGAGAGGGGAAAAGCGAAGCTTACTCTCTTCACATATGTCTTAAGGAGGGAATAACATGCTCTCTAAATCTTACACTATAGGAAAGTAGGGGAGAAGAGGACAAGTACAATGAGAGGAATGATAGAAGAGAGGGCAAATGGGAGAAGGGAGCAACTAGAAGCAAATACTTTTGGGAAGGGACAAGGTCAAATGAAAGGATAGGGAAAAAAGGGAGGGGACAGGGTAGAATGGCAGGTAATATAGTTAGTCTTAAATAACATGACTATTATGGAAGTCTTTTGCAAAATGACACATATATACCCTGTATTGAATTACTTGCCTTCTTAGTGGGGATGGAGAGGGAAGGAGGGAGAGAGAGAAGTTGGAATTCAAAGTATTAGAAATGAGTGTTGAGAATTATTATTACATATAACTGGGAAATAATGGGGTATAGAAATTCATCTTGCCCTACAAGAAAAGAGAGAAGATGGAGATAAGGGAAGGGTGGGGTGTGATAGAAGGGAGGATATATTGAGGGAAGGGGCAATCAAAACTTCTGGTATTATGAGGTGGGGGAGGGGAGAGATGGGGAGAAAAATTGGAACTCAAAATTTTGTGGAAATGAATGTGGAAATCTAAAAATATAAAGAAAGCTATACTCAGAGAAAAACAGACGTTTTCTCCCCTTTCTCTTTTTTTCTTATTAAGACAATATTTTCTTTGTGTAATAAATGCATGTTTAAGTTATCTAACTACAGATATATCTCCTTAAATGCCATAGAAACACATAATCTGATATTTGATTGACCTTTGCAGATAGTAGGATGTAAACCTCATCTGTGCATCCAACACTGGTATTTGGGATAAGAATGGGAGGGACCAGAACTACCAAGGCTGGGCACTGTCTTCTCCAGGCTATAAGTAACATATCAGACTAAAATTGTTATTATCAATGTTATTGTTTTTGTTATTGTAAACTCTCAGGTGCATTTTTTCAAGACGTATGAGTTGGGAATGCAAAGGAAACCACTCCTTTGATTATATTTGACAGTGATGATATACCTTAGTTTAGTCTTACCCTACCCCCCTAATTTCCACAAATTCTATGTTCACAAAACAACTATGAAGAATCAATAGTGAGCACTGATCTAAGCAAAACGACAAACACATACTATAGATGTTCTACAGAGAAGAATACATCCAATAGTACAGAAGAAATATTCCATTTTTAAGAGAGGCAAGATATTAGTTCAAACCAGGAGAGACAGAATAATTTCATTTTGGAGGGAACAAGTTTTCAAAGTCCCTAATGTTGTAATCCTTAGAGGTCAGTAAACATGTTAGGGACAAGCTCCTTATATCTGAGGCTCCAAGGGATGTCATTCAAAAATCTGTATTTCTTGACATCTTTCCTAGTGGTATTTTTTTTCTTGTGTGTCTGAAAAATTTCTGAAATGAAGTGAAGTCATTTCCACAGGTATCCATAATACTTATTATTCTCTCAGTCAAATGAGAGTCATGCAAGTGGTAGCACAGGGCTGTTTCTTGACAACGGGAGATATTAGTAATATTAATATTAATGATATTAATATTATTAACTTCATTTCAGGTAAGTTCAGGTGAAAGGACAAGATTGGTCGGTTTAGGAAGCACTAAAATCCAAACACTTGAAAAGAGTCAATTCCATGACCCAAGATTCAGGTCAGGAGGACATTATTGGTGTAGGAAAATGCAGGAATTGACAAGGAGTTTACTGATTCAAACTATTTTCCTAAATCTTTAGATCCTTTATCGTGGTACTACTCATCCACTGTGTATTCATGTGCTAATGCGTTTCCATGATTATAAGTTAATAGGTCACACATTTTCAAGAATACCCCCTCCTACTAAATTTTCCCAATCAGGACATATGATTAAAAACTGAGGAATTATTTTGAAGAATTGAAGGAAGACAGTAATCCCCTTCCTTATCTAAAAAATCTCTTTGACTCTATTTCCAGGATTTAAAAAGTTACAGTAAAGATTAAGATTTCATATGCAAGAGAAGCATTTTAAAATTCCCTTTAATATAAAGGAAATAAATCAAATCCTAAACCACATAATGTGTTGAACATAAGCAGGATATAAATCCAAACTAAGCATGACTTCACCAATATATTGGTTGCTGGAAATCAACTAAATATTCTATCATTCTTATTTTCTGTTTTAATTTTCAAATCAGGAAGCTGAATAACTCTGCTTTTAAATTCTAATTGTAAAGTATATAAAGCATACTTCTAAAATCATATAAAGATCAGGAAGGAATGAAGGCATGCACATATACACATATTCTCTCTCTCTCTCTCTCTCTCTCTCTCTCTCTCTCTCTCTCTCTCTCTCTCTCTCTCTCCATATGTACATGTGTGAGTGTGTGTGTGTGTGTGTGTAATCCAACTACCCAAATACTGAGAAAAATTTCAAGAGTTACAAATATTATCTTTCCATGTAGGAATGTAAACAGTTCAAATTCAGTAAGTTCCTTATGATTTCTATTTCCTGTTTACCTTTTCATACTACTCTTGATTCTTGTGCTTGAAAGTCAATTTTCTATTCAGCTGTGACATTTTCATCAAGCATGCTTGAAAGCCCTCTATTTCATTGACCTTCTTTTCCCCTGAAGTGTTATACTCAGTTTTGCTGGGTAGGTGATTCTTGGTTTTAATTTAGTTCCTTTGACTTCAGGAATATCTAATTCCATGCCCTTTGATCCCTTCACACAGAAGCTGCTGGATATTGTGTCATCCTGATTGTATTTCCCCACTGCTTGAACTGCTTCTTTCTAGCTGCTTGCAATATTTTCTCCTTGACCTGGGAACTCTGGAATTTAGCTACAATATGCCTACGAGTTTCTCTTTTTGGGTCTCTTTCAGGAGGTGATCAGTGGACCCTTTCAATATTTATTTTGTTCTTTGGGTTCTAGAATATCTCGGCAGTTTTCCTTGATAATTTCTTGAAAGATGCTGTCTAGGCTCTTCTTTTGATCATGGTTTTAAGGTAGTCCTATAATTTTTAAATTGTATCTCCTGGATCTGTTTTCCAGGTCAGTTTTTTTTTTTTTCAAATGACATATTTCATATCATCTTCCATTTTTTCCTTCTTTTTTTTTTTTTTTTGTAATTTCTTGGTTTCTCATCAAGTCATTAGATTCCTTCTGTTCCATTCTAATATTTAAGGAACTATTTTCTTCAGTGAGATTTTGAACCTCCTTTTCCATTCTCTCTCCACAACTGCCTCCAACAGTCCATGCTCAAGGTCCCTACTCAGGGTTGAAGTTCAGATCAGCTGCTCAATTCCCCCAGGGTCTCTAGGTGGAGAACTCCACAAATGGACACTGCTGCTGGTGCTGTTGCCACCACGGATGTCACCTGAGAATAGGACTAGAGGAGGATCCCACTCCCTTGTCACCTCTGTGAAATAGCACTGACCTTTGAAGCTGTCCTTGTCATCTGTGGGTTGAGGGATCTGAGAATCTCTGCTGCTGTTGGGGACTCTGACCCAACCTCAAGGTCTCCTCAGCTCTTATTCCTCCCAGTGGAGCCAAGGCTGGGCTGTGCTCCACTGTGTGCCCTGTGGGATAGAACTTTCTTGTTGGCCTTCCAGGCCACCCTGGGCTAGAAATCTTCCCTCCATTGTTCTGTGACTTCTGCTGCTTTAGAATTTTTTGAAAGTCATTTTTCACAGATATTTTATGGGCAGTGAGTGAAGAGCTAGAGTATGTGCATCTTTCTACTCCACTGTCTTGGCTCTGTCCCCCTGTATATATGTATACATATTTGTGTTTATACATATTCATATATATGTATACATTTATGTGATTATATACATATATAATTGTGAGGGGGAGAGATGTTGGAGATATCTCCACTATCAACCTTTACACATTTTATTTTCCTTGAGTATTTCTGCTTCTTAATCTGTGAAATGGGGATAACAGTTCTTGAACTACTTACAATATCCCTATGAAGATGCTCTGTTGTGGGAGAATTGGTGGCACGTGTGGAGAGGGAATCCTACTTGCAATTCTGGGAAGAAAGGAGTGGTTAGGGTTGTTCACAGACCACAGTGCAGGCAAGGAGAGGAGGAAACATGTCTACTTTGTTCATACCACTTTGGAGGATCTGAGAATTTACAGTTCCCTAGAGATGTCTCTGAAAACAACGGCACAAAACCCCTGAAATATGGGACAGTACACCTTCCACAAAACAAAGAGCTCAAAACACAAATAATTGGCTGGGAAAGTGACCAAAAATGGAAAAAATAAGATTACAGAAGGTGATTTTCTTGGTGAGAAGATATTTTCTTATGATGAGGAAGATCAAATCATACAACCAAAGGAAGACAGTAAATTTCTGAAGAAAAATATGAATTGGTCTCTGGCCATGAGTGGACTCAAGAAGGATTTTGAAAATCAAGTAAGAGAAGTAGAGGAAAAATTGGGAAGAGAAATGAGAGTGATGCAAGAAAATCATGAAAACTGAGTCAACAGCTTGCTAAAGGAGATTCAAAAAATGCTGAAGAAAATAACACCTTTAAAATAAGAAAAATGTGAATGGTAAAAGAAGTCCAGAAAACCAATGAAGAGAAGAATACTTTAAAAAGCAGAATTGTCCAAATAGAAGAAAAAGCATGAAAAGCTCACTGAAAAAGCTCAAGGAGAAAAATTACAGACAACCAAAAAGAAATATTTCAAGTGTCATGAAAACACAATAAGGACAACACAAAATTTAGCAGCTTCTATGCTAAGGAATCTGAGGGTTTGTAATAGGATTTTCTGGAGGTCAAAGTGGATAAGATTAAGATCAAGATTCACCTACCCAAGAAAACTAAGCATACCACATCAGAACTAGAAATGGAACATCAATGGAATAGAGGACTTCCAAAAATTCTTCTTGAAAAGACTAGAGATGAATAGAAAAACTGACTTTCAAATAAAAGAATCAAGAGAAACATGAAAAGGTAAACAGGCAAGAATAATCATAAGAGACTTATTAAAGGTCAACTGTACATTCTTATATATAAAGATGATATTTGTAACTCAGGAAACCTTTCTTAATATTAAGATATTAAAATCGAATGCACACATACACCCACACATACATTTACATACATATATGTATGTTTATATTTGTGTGTGTATATATATTTACATAATACATATATGTATATTTATATGTTTGCATATGTGTGTGCATACACACACATGCATATATATGTACATATCATAGGAGGAGTTGAATATGAAGGGAAGAGACCTAACATATAAAATTAAGGGTTGAGAAGAATGTACTGGGATAAAGAGAAAGGGAGAGGTAGAATGGAGTAAATCATCTCACCAAAAAGAGGAAAGAAAGAGCTTTTAAAATGGTGGGGAATAAAGGTGAAAGGGAAATAGTGATCTTTATTGTCATCATGTTTTGGTTATGGAGGGAATGCCACACGTTCAATTGGGTATGGAAATCTATCTTACCCTGCAGGAAGGCAGAGGGGAAAGAGATAGGAGAGGGCAGATAATACAAAGGGCAACAGATTGGGAGAAGGATTAATGAGAAGCCAATACTATTGTGGGGGGACAGGTCAAAAGAGAGAATTAAATAAACCGAGGGTAGTACAGGATAAAGGGAAACGAGGTTGGTCTTTTGCAACATGACTGTTATGGAAGTGTTTTGCATGACTGTACATGTATGACCTTTGTTAAATTGCTTGCTTTCTCATTGAAGGTGGGTGTGAAGGAGGGAGGGAGAGAATGTGGAACTGAAAGCTTAAAAATGAATGCTAACAATTGTTTTTGTATGCAACTAGTCAATAAGTTTTAGGAGAAAAAGGGTTTGGAAATCTATCTTGCCCTTCAGGCAGGTAGTGGAGAAGGGGATGGGAGGAGTTGATAGAAGGGAGGACAAATTGGGAAAAGGGGTGGCACACTCCCCTGGGGTAGGGGAAGGAGAGAAATGAGAAAAAAATTGAAATTCAAAATATTGTCAAAGTGAATGTTGAAAATTGTAAATAAATTATATCAAAAATAAAATTTCCAGATACCTATAAATGGGGAAATATTTTTACTATTGGTACCATTTTGAATATAAATCATTTGAATGTTACAATTAATCCTCATTTAATAAAACCTTACATTTGTTTAGACTTTTCAAAGCAAATAAAACCTCCATCTGGCCAAGTGGAATGAAGACAGGAAAATATTTTGAATGGGTTTATTCAATGTGGTTCCACATTTCTAGTTTCTCAAATTTTAAAATTTCCATCTAACCACCATTTTCTTATGCTCCAAATTATGATTATCTCATTTTAATTGAATCTTCACTTTCATGAAAATCATACTTTGCAAAACTTTCATTATGCTCATAATCTAAATGCTTGAATCTGTAGCTGAAATGGAAGTTGTTTCCAGAATGATATTTTGTCTCAATAATCTCTCATTTCTTAGACCTTATTCAGAATCATCTTTTTCCTAATAAGTTTGAGTGACAGTGATTGTCCACTATTGTTATCTACAGACTGTCTACTTACTGACTATTGACAGAGATAATGAAACTATGACCTGATGGGCAACCCAATTAGTCACATGTTAACAAACTCTATCATAATTAAAATTAGCTTTCAAAATATCATTCTTTTCTCACATCAAATTATCAGCACTCTCCCTTCCCCTCTTTTTCTCAATATATAACTAAACTTGTCTTTAATTTTATTGAAAACTTTTCTCTTTCTAATTCTATTTAATGGGGTAAATTGAAATGAATCGTTTTCTCTCTTTTTTTTTTTGTCAATTGATAATCAACTTTATTTGTAAATTCAAGATTAAATTTCAACCACAGCAAATGTTAAGGAAAGCATTCTGTGGCTATGTGAAATTTATGATAAAGGATAATGGCTATAATATTATATTTTAACTTATGGATTAGATTATTTTATTTCAATAAAAAAAGCTTTAAGTAAATTGTATCTGTGTATATATGTATGTGTTTTTTTCTATGATTAAGTTTATTTATTGTCAGTTTTCAACATTCACTTTCATAAAATTTTAAATTTCAAATTTTCTCCCCATCTTCCACTCCCCCACCCCAGGATGACATATATTCTGATTACCCTTTCCTCCAATCTGCTCACCCTTCTATCAATGCTCACTACCCCATTCCTCTTCCCTTCAATTTTTTATAAGGCAAGCTATATTTCTATATTCCATTGCCTATGTAACTTATTTCATAATTTCATGCAAAAACAATTATTAACATTCATTTTTACAACTTTGAGTTCTGAATTCTCCTTCTTCCCCCATCCCCATCCACCTTTTTTGAGAATGCAAGCAATTAAATATGGGTTATACATGTCTAGTCTTTCAAAACATTTTCATAAGAGTCATTTTGTGGAAGACTAATTAAACTTCCATCTACCCTTTCCTGTCCTTCATTTATTCTGTTCTCTTCTTTGGCCTGTCCTTCTACAGTGGTGTTTGCTTCAAGTTTTCCCTTCTTCCAATCTGATATCCCTTCTATCATCCTCCCTTTCTTATCCTTTTCCTCCCTGCTTTCCTGTAGGGTAAGACACATTTCTATACCCAATTGAGTGTTATGTTATGAAGCCAAATCCAATGAAGGCAATAATTACTTGTTCCCTCTCACCTTCTGCCTCTCCCCCTTCAATAGAAAGATTTTTTTTTGCCTCTTTGATGTAAGTTGATTTAGTATTTTCTTCCTCTCCCTTTGTCTTTCTCCCAGTACATTCCTCTCAACACTTAATTCCCTTTTTTAGATATCGTCTCCTCATATTGAGCTCACCCTGTGTGTTTGCTCTCTCTCTCTGTCTCTCTCTTTCTGTCTGTCTGTCTGTCTGTCTCTCTCTCTCTCTCTCTCTCCCCATATGTATACACACATATATACCTACATAAATACATGTGTCTATGAGTTACAAATATCATCTTTCCATGTAGAAATGTAAACAAGTTTAACTTTAATAAGTCCCTCATAGTTTCTCTTTCCTGTTTACCTTTTCATGCTTCTCTTGATTCCTGTATCTGAAAGTCACGTTTTTTATTCTGCTCTGATCTTTTTAACAAAAGTGCTTGGAAGTCCTTTATTTCATTGAAATTTCATTTTTTGTCCCACACCAAATTGCTCTTCATTCTCAGCCCAGTGCAAGAGACCCTTCCTGTTGACCTTCCAGATTATCTTGGACTGAAAATTTCCTTCAGTCTACCATTTGGTAACTTCTGATTTGTTTAGAGACATTTTTATTGGAATTTTGTGGGTTTGGGGGGAAGAGGTTAAGCAGGTCCCTGTTTCTGCTCCACCATCTTGGCTCTTCCCTTCATGCCTCTTTTTCAAGGAAAAATCCACAGAATCATTATTTTCTGTTTGCCTTAAAATTTTTGCATCATTAAATTGAATCTTCTCTTCATCTTCAAATATATTTTCTGCTTGCTCTTTGCATTTCAGCAATAAATATAAACAATTCTTCCCTAATTTGAAGAATAAGTAGCAATATCCTCTTCCTCATTCCCTTTAGCTGAATATCTGTACAATGAAACAACATTATTTTAACCCTAGATTTGTGATATGATTAGTTCCAGAGCTACCAGTAAAGAAATCTTTTATCCTTGTGTAGATCAATGCCTGATATACAAGGTATGGTCTTAGCTTATTGGGACACTGAGAGGTTAGTGACTCTCCTGATGTCACAATAGTGAGATACGTCATAGTTGGACTTCAACCTTGGTCTTCTCGATTCTGGGAATAATATTTTATGCAATATGTGCCATTTGCTTTTGCAGTTAAGCACGCCTCAAACCACTGCCAACAATTCCTCACAATCGACTCAATCTTTTGCAAAACTTTTAAATCCAGTATCTTTCCTAATGAAACTATTTTGTACAAGGTCATAAATAACCAATGATGGTCAACTCAAATGATCTTTCCTTAGACCTCAGCTTCCTTGATCTCCTTTTGGCATGAGAGGAAGTCAAATGCTGTACCCACACACATTTTTCCTGTCTACAATTTCCTGTATTGGTTTCTAAAACTAGCAAAGATTAGAAGTAATCAATCCATTAATCAATAGGCCAGATTCACTTGAAGTTCCTAACAAAATGAAGTTACTAACACCTTAATTTGATGAGCAATCCTCTACTGAATTAATATAATACTTTTACCAGGTATGAAAGAACATTAATGAGTTTTGTTCAGTTGTTTCAGTTATGTCTGACTCTTCATGAGGCCTTTCGGAGTTTTCTTGGCGAAGATACCAGAGTGGTTTACAATTTCCTTCTCTGGCTCATTTTACAAATGAGGAAACTGAAGAAAAATTAAGAGACTTGCCCAGGATCACACATTTAGTAATATCTGAGGCCAGATTTGAAATTAAGTATTCCTGACTTAAGAATTGATATCCACTTCACCACCCAGCTATTCTTTGATAAGTTTTGAAGTCCAAGAGAAACTTTGGATGAAATGAAGAGGCATTACAAGGAAGGTATTTTCAATTGTTTAAGGAGACTTGTTTGTATCCTGTGGAGATTTTGGAAAACCTTCAAACCTGATTGGAATTGAGCTTATAAGCATCTGGGAACTTAGTGATAGAAACTTTTTCAGCCAAGTCCCTAAGAAGGCATTACTAGTGTGGGGTTTAGCAGGTTACATAAAAGAACTTAAGTCTCAATTTCTTCACATTCTCCTCCATCCCATTTAGAGGAGAGAACTTCCCACAACTTAAAAGCATTGTAAACTTTTTGAGGATTAGAGCACATGCACTATTTCCATCATTTACCATCTTAGCAGCACCCTCAGAAAAGACTGTGTAATTTAAAGCATAGTCCTCATCATGATCTGAGTATGTATTAGAAATTCCATGGAAAGGCAACTTCAGATCACTACAGGGAAGCTAGCAGAAATTTTACCATGGTTAAGTATTTCATAAAGAGAAACAGTTTGGGAGAGAAAGTACTTCAAACAACCAACTCTAGCTGTGAATTAACGGGTTTGCCCATGTGCTCAATGTTTATACTCATTTTCACCTGAACTTTGTATTTATATGTGGGTGAGTTTGTCACAGACTTCTGGGGGTTATTTGGTTTTCAGTAAGCCACCTTGTGATTCTCTTTGCCAAAAGCTATTTAAATTTGATGAAAAAAACGACAAGCAATAAGAGAAGCAGATCAGGTAGGGTTCTTGAAAAAACATTGGACGAAAGTCCTTTGTCCTCCCTTGGACTAACTTTAAAATGCTGAGGGGAACATAATGCCACTCTCTTCTTGGCTTCCCTATTTTTATTGTTATTATTAAAAATATCTCTTAAATATCACCAATGCTTGAGACTTCAGATTTATTTTTAATCTTCTCCCCTACTATGAAATTTTGATTAGTTGAGTAGTTCTATGATTTCTTATTCTACAGTCTATCTCCCTTTCATACAAACCCCAATATTACTTTCATTGCCTTTCTCATTTGGGCCCACATTACCTCTTGGTTGAACGAATGAAATACATTATGAATAAGTATCATTTCTTTCAGTATCTTACATCAAATTCTATCCCTCTAGCCAATTTATCCTACCAACTGCTGCTACATTATGTTCTTTAAGTGGATGGCTAGGAATCTTTTGGCCCAAAGCTTAAAAACCTCAAGAGGTTTCTCATTTATTGAACAAAAAATTCATGAGTTTCACATTCAAGGATGTCTGCTATTAATCTCCAATTGAAAATGATGTCTAATCTCATACTACTATTACTCCTACTCCTAATCCTCTCTCTCTCTCTCTCTCTCTCTCTCTCTCTCTCTCTCTCTCTCTCTCTCTCTCTCTCTCTCTGTCTCTCTCTCTCTCTCTTTCTGTCTCTCTCTCTCTCTTTCTGTCTCTCTCTCTCTCTCTCTCTTTCTCTGTATGTGTTCACTGTTTCAGTTTCTCTTTGTGTCTCTCCCTCTCTTCTTTCTTTCTGTCTCTGTATGTCTCTCTCTCTCACCATCTCTCTCTGTCACTCTCAGATGGATTATGTGAAATAATGTAAGACAAAGAATGGCTATACAGAAGTGGGATTTAATATGGGTCTTGAATGATGATATCCAGGTTAAGTCTGGGCAGCATATCTGATATTTTGAAATGACATTATCAAAAATGTGGAGAAGTGTGGGGCACTTTTCAAGAAACAAGGAACTGTCAAAATTCACTGGTTGTTGTGGTCATCCTTCATTTTCAAAGAGGACCATGACATCAGAGAAATGATGACATGACTTGCACTTGACTTTGTTTTGTGTGAGGGAGGGCTCTGAAAGGTCACCAACCTCACTTTGTCCTCCTGAGCCATCTGGATCTAGTGATCAGATATTCATCAGAATGTCTGAAGATTTCTCAAGATGCAATGAGAGACCTTGACCTTTTTGGCTAAGGCTTTTTCAGGTATTCACTTAAAATGAGGTAATGCCCATTCAGGGAATATGCTTCTTTAAAAAGTAGTCAGAGGATGATCTTTTTAAATAGAAAATAAATAAATACATGAGTGACTCACACTGGGAGGAACAGGAGAGAGAGAGAGAGAGAAAGAGAGAGAGAGAGAGAGAGAGAGAGAGAGAGAGAGAGAGAGAGAGAGAGAGAGAGAGAGAGAGAGAGAGAGAGAGAGAGAGAGATTTAGTTGCAGGATGGTTGTAAAGCCATTTTTTTAATTGAAGGGACTGGCAAAACAGAGGGATACTCCTATCCAAGAAATAATAATTTCTAGTTCTTTTCAGAATATATTGGAGAAAATCAAGTTTATTAAGGAGTCATTTTTTACACTCAACTGTTACTTGCTTGGTTCCTAGAAAACACATACTTTACTATGTTTTTCCTTCTTTGATTAAACTTTGACATTCTCCCACTACACAAGGCAGTTTCTCCTATTGTTAGCTGCAAAATGCCGATGCAGATTTAATACTTAAAATGAAGATCATTTTATATACTTTATATATATTTTATATACTGCTAATTAAAATGGAGGAAATTAATTAGTATTCTAATTAGAATCACTTCAAGTTGCTGCAACAACATAGTGTATTTGTGAAACAAGCCTAAGATTTTTAAAAATTATCAATATTACTTATACAGTACCCTATGTTCAATTATTGTATAAATATATATTATAAGTAAATGATGGAAATATATTCTTCTAATGAGATGTCCTAAGTCTCAACCCAAGCCCATTTCCTTTCCCCTATAACCATAAATAATATTCTTCAAATGTTATTACTCTTTTCACAATAAGAAGGATAAAAGCAATGAAGCAAAAGAAGGTGAACTAAAATTGAACTGACTAAAGTCTGGTTCTCTCTCCCAGGGTCACTCTTACAGCTGTTGTCATCATGTTCATCTTTCTAACTTTTCTACTTCTCATTTACCTCCATTGTTTCATTTTAACATTGCTTTACTTTAAAGTTCAAACAATAAGCCCAATCAAGATGGCAAGGCCAGATAAACTTCTAGTTGGCCCTAATACTGATGTCTGGATCTCTTGGAAATGCTATCATGCCAAAATCCTCCTGCTGCATCCTAATTATTCATGGACTTTTCCATTTGATTTGCTCATGAAATATACATGCATTTTCTCCCCAAATAAAATATTAGCTACTTGATATCAGAGACTTTCTTGCTTTTCTGTTTGTATCACCATCAAATAGTTACTTGGGCTATATTATGTACTTAATATAACCTTTAGATTTCATTCCATTTCATAATCTTGGTTTCCTCTTGAATACATGGAAAACTAGTCCACTACATTCAATTTCTCTGCCTCAGTCAAGCCAGATCCTTATGTATATTACGTCAAGCTAAAATGGAACTTAGACTGTGTCTAGGAAAAGATGAAAACACAGTTGGATATGAAACAAACAGGCATTTCCATTGGCTACTGAGTTTTCTTACAAAAAAAATATCCAAAACAGCTTTTGATTCAAGTGGAGTTAGCCTGGTCAGATATAGAATCGATTTTCTTCACATTTGAGGCAATTTGGAAGACCCAAATCCCTGTCTAATCATTTCCTTGGTTTCTTTTAAATCCCAAGCAAAATCTGAACTTCTACTGGAAAATTTACCCAACTCCCCTTTATCCTAATGCCTCCCCTTTGTTAATTTTCTATTTATTCTTCATGTACTTTGCTCTGTATACATTTGTTCACATGTTGTCTCATGTTAAATTGTGCCCTCTTTGTGGACGAAGACTGTCTTTTGCTTCTTTTATCTCCAGGGCTTACCACAGTGCCTGGCTCAAATTAGGTAATTAATGAATGTGTATTGATTGATTGTTAGGACTTCAGACACTGATGTATTTTTAAAACCAGCTTTGAGCTCAATGAAAAGAGACAAATGTAAAGGAAATAAATTCACTGAAAATATTTGCCTCATCCTGGCATATGTAGAATGGAGCCTACTAAGTCATAAATCACCCTTCATTATTTGACATAATGAGATTCTGATTCCTTGACATTGAACATGTTAATTTATTTGATTGTTGTCCATTTTCAAAAATTTTTTTGATTGGTTCATTTTTTGGCATATGGTGGTGCAGATATACAGTTTTTATCACTTGAACGAACTCACATTGTGAAAACTCCTTTAACAATTATAGAAAAAGGTTGATGATATTTCAGAAACCCAAAAACATGGTGGCTGTCATGCTGGAAGTAAAGAGGTTAAGTGACTAGCCTAGGGACGTAAAACCAGTATGTTTCCCAGGAAGAACTTGAACACAAGACTTCCTAACTCTGAGATTGATTCTCTTTCCAACTCACACACTAGTTACTCCTACGATATCTCTGTATCTTTTCACATTTCTCTTGCTGAAATGCTAAGAACAAACTGTGCATGTAATAATAATAAAAATATCAAGAAGAACAATATTAACAATATTAGGAAAAGTAAAAATGGCCTGAGAAATATGCAGAAAAAAATGTCCAGAAGGTCATTTGGAAAAAAACAGGATAATTCCATTACAATCATTCAATTCAGAACTTTTAAAATAAAATTATATTTTTTTAAATCTTGTCAATAATTGACTTAAGAATAAAGGATTGACCTTGAATTTGAATGCTTGTGTTTTAACTATGGCAGTAAAGTCTGTATAAAATAAAAGTTAAATATCATCAACATCAACAACAAGAGAACAAAGAGAGAGAACCATCTAATTAATGATAAGGTCTGAAATTCTTTTAGGCTAAACCTCAAACAGGTCTATGTAAGACCATAATAATAGATCTACACATATCACTATCATGACAGGAATTGCTGTAAAAAGGTGGGAAGCACTAAGGACCACTGCATCTTTCCCTGATATTGGAAATAATTGATGATTAAAAATATTTTTATGGTGTCAATTTTCAAAACATATAAGAGGTCATCATTTTGAATCTAAGAGATATGGAATATTTTCATTCAGCCTTTCACTTTGGTGACAAATGTTACAAATGGTTTAGAAAGGAACATGTCTGTTCATCAATAAAGCATAACACGACCTTCTTTCTTGTGCCAGAGGGAGCACTGGGTATGGAATGTTTTTTTAATGTGAAAGCCTCTTCATGATTGAGAGTGATTTTGTGGTTTTCATTATATCATTGACATTAAACTTGTCAAGATATTTACCTTGGATAAGCATCTTATCTTACAGGATAAGAAGCAATATATTTACTTCAATGAGATATTAGACTAAAATATATTTAGTGAACTCTGTTTTTCATTCAAATCAATTTCACAACATTTTATTATTAAATAGCTATTACTTCCCTTGTACTGTGATAGGTATCCTTGGGGAATATGGAAGAAATAAAAGGATAATAAAGATCTCTTTGCTCAAAGAATTTACAATCTGATTATGGATATAATTGATTCACAAGTATGTAAAGTATGTATTAACTGCCTACTATGAACCAAGAAGTGAACTATGTGTTAAGGATACAATGACCAAAAAAAAAGAAAAAACAAACCACAAAGCAACAACACTTTCTGCCTCTATAGAACTTAGCTTTTATCAGCAAAAGTGTGAGAATATATTGATGTCTCCTGTCATTAACCTTATCTGTAATAAGCAATAACAATCTTGCATTGTGAGGATGAATCTATTGGCTAGCATTCTCCAGTTCTGAAGTTAACTTCTAATTTGGGCTAAAAGGGACATAGTGCAAAGAAAACAAAAGAAAGAGGGATTCTATGAACCATCTCAAGAAACTACTAGCTGAGTCATTTCAAGGACATGCTTTGGGAAGTACTCAGAGATGCTAGGAATCAGGTTGTTATGAGCAGACAGATATTACAGTGCAGGAGACAATTGAGTTGCTGCAATTGTGAACACTGAGCTAGAATGAATTGACATTGCTTACCATGGTTTACCACTAGGAAAAGAAAAAAAAAAACATGATTTTCCCCACCTCCTTCTTTTCTTTCCTTCTGGAAGAAGTCAAATGTCAAAATATACTATTTACTTTTTCTCATTTCTTGTTTCCATTTTCTAACATAACTGAGGTTAATAATATTTACCTTTTCTCAGAATGTTTAAATACTTAAACAATCTGATTGAGACTACTACCTGGAAGGTCAAATCCTAAAGCTGAAGAGACTTTTATATTGGGAAAATTGAAGGAAAAAGGAATGGAAAGGATGCAATTGATAGTATCATGGAAGCCATGATTATGAACCTGGATGTACCTGGAGAGCTAGTAGAGGATAGAAGGGACTGGAGTGCTTATGATCCATGGGGTCAGATATGACAGAACAACAACTTTCTGTTTTAAGTCACTAGACTCATAATAAAATATATCAGCTAATAAAAGGCTGGAAATGTTGATGTATTAAATATTGTACATATGCTGAAAATGTATTTACCAATTTTAATATGTCAATATGCATATATTTATTAAATATACATATATATATATTTAGAAGTAAAAAGATATTTTGGTCTCCTTTGACTATGAGGAGGAGGGGCAACTGGAGCTGCAAGGACAAAGAGGAAGGCCCAAATATTATTTTCTACTGTCTTAATAAAATTTCCTGAGATTAATTATGGGATAGAGTATTAACTCTATTTTCTTTACCTTTTTAAAGAGAACAACCTAGAAGTAATGTATTATGGGGAATAAAAAGTGAAAAATTGCTGTGATGTAAGCCTGAGGCACTTAGCAGAGTTGACTTTTCTCCAGCATGTTTCAAAAGCACAACTTTGAGAGGAGAGGCAGGAGCAAATATTCTACAGAGGCCCAATAGGCTAATTGGAGAACATGGCATTAGAGAAATACCACATCTAGGGGTTTCCCTAGCAACCTGAGGGCAAGATCCAAGTTGTTTGTTACTATGATGTTAAACCAGAGAGCATACTTGTTTTATAGATACAAGGAAATTAAGATCCAATGAGGTTAGATGTCTACCAAATTCCCTCATGGGGAGAATCTATCATAATCAAGGTCAAACTCAAAATCTCTTGATGTCTTAAACCTACTTTCACAACGCTCTGCATTCCAAAAATATTTTCATCTGCTAGTGTTGTTTATGATTCTTTCTCTATTCAAAGAATTAAAGTCAAAATCTCTTTCCAAGTAGCTTCCACCCATTTACACTGCATATATTTTGGATGGACAGCTCTAGTATGCTTTCTCTCCTATTAGAATGAGCACCTTAAGCATAGGGATTGGTTTTTTTTTTGTTCTTTTATCCTCACTATTTAGGACACGGCCTGGTACAATGAAACATCTAATGAAAAGATTCTTGATTATTTGATTTGAGCAAAGCATCTTCATCCTTCTCATTGAACAAAGTTTATTTATCCAGTAAGAAGTTGGGTATGATCTAAGATTGTCCAGACTACAGGTGGTGATGCTTTTTCCTGGTTCTTATCTCTACATTTTGCCTTTGATTGTGATAATAATTAAAATTCAAATGTATAAAGTGGTTTGTTTCATAGAGAGGTTTTTTTATCCTCCTACAAGACCACTGAGATTTACAGAGATAAATAGTTTAAATATTTTTTAACAGCAAGGGAACTGAGATGCATAGAATTATTACAAAACTAGGAAGTGTTGGGACCAGAATGTCCATACAAATCACTCACTTTGGCTTCCTATTAATTGGATAGCTGATTTTCTCACAGATTCTCCTAAAGGGCATTCCCTGAGGGAAGAGTAGAAATAAAAACAATCCTGTTTTTCCTTCCATCCCAGGATGCCATATAGAATGATCAAATAAGCCTAGCCCTGATAGGAAACAGTTGTTCAGTTTGTTGACAATGTTAGAGACTCATTGTAATTTAAATTTTTTATGAAAATCATTGATGACTTTCTTATATTTTCAAAATCAAATTTTCTGCATTACTTATATTTTCCAAATTTTGAAATCTATCAATATTATGGATTTTTACCAAAATTGTTAATTGCGTTTGCATATGCATGCATATGCACATGCATATATACAAATTATATATATTATCGTATGAGTAAAGTAAAATAATAGCTATAATTCCAAATTAGATTGTATATGTTTTAGGTATTAGATATATTTTATAAAATTACTATCAATTTGACATTTTCTGGTCAACTTCAATTATCATTAAAGGTAATGATTTGATTCTACATATTTAAAAGTAATCCACTATTTTGGATTCATAAATCTCTGGAAACTACTTCATTTTTTAACTATCTTGTGGCTAAAATAATAAAATAATATGCGTCGACAGACTATTTCTCCCTTATATCTTTAATTTTTAATTTCACATAAAAGAGTCCATTTGGAAACTTTCTGAATTTTCTTGGACATTTTAACATCTTGCGTAGTTCTCTCTCTCTCTCTCTCTCTGTCTCTCTCTCTGTCTCTTTCTCTCTGTCTCTGTCTCTCTCTCTCTCTCTCTCTTTCTCCCCTTCCTTATTGAAGTCAACATTTAGCATGCATATTTTATCTTTTTAGTAATATCACAGAAGCATGTCACGACTAGACACACACACACACACACACACACACACACACACACACACTCCCATTAGGTTTGAAGATAAAAGTGGTGAGAGAAAATGGTCAATTGGCTGAAAATATTTGGATGCTCAAGGGAAGAAGAAAAGAAAAAAACAAACAACTTTAGTCTTATAGGATAGTGATGAATGTTAATTTATGCATCTCACTTCTGTTCAAAACTCCAAGGTAAATTTGGATCAGGTGACAGGGTCTTTTTTCTTTCATTTATGCCTGAGGCAATTATTTTAGTGGGGCCTCTAGGATATCAAGACTACAAAATCTGAATGCTAATAAAGGAATTTGCATTTTTTAAAAGCATCAGCCATGGATTTAGATATTTCTTTTGGTATAGTTTTAAATAATAAAAATGAGGGAAAGGTATAAATTTAATGTAGTTTATACAACAATACAAATGTGAGATGGGCATTATTGTCCATTATTACACTGAAATGCTCCGTTTTCTTTGGGAAGGCCACCAATAACTGGGACGCCATTTTCTTCTTCAGTTAAGAGAAAAATGAAGAATGTCTTAGAAATGAGGGGAGACTATCATTTCTTCCCTCTGTATCAGAACATTAAAATGTCTATTACTTTTCTATACTCAAAGGAGAAAATAGAAGATAAGAGAAAAGAAGTTAGCAAGAATGAGGGTGTGTGTGTCTGTGTATCATTGTCACATATTTAGTTTACTGAAGTTCAGTTAGGAAATATATGGGGAATATATAAATCACCATGAATAGTCTAGTTAACCCATATTCACCTTCATTCTTAGAGTTTAGCATTTGAGTTTATGAACAGCATTTAGGAATGGCTGTGCTTAGGTATGATAGAACATTGAAAATTGCTATACATTAAATTAAAGAATAGTTAGGGGTATAAGCATTCAGGGACAAGGGGAACCAGCTGTTATACCATTCAATTTTCTCGTTATTCCACACACAGTTAGGAGAGACCAACAGTGTCAGTCAAAAGGAGGTACACTTGCGATATATGTTTTCTTGACATTTGATGTCTTCAAAAATGATTATTTATATATAAAATATTGCATATCTGTGATTTTATAGATTAAAAATTACATAGAATTCAACTACCAAAATTGCACTGTTTTTTCTATAGAGAGTGATACCTAAACATTCCCTGACAAGTAGCAAAATCAGTTTTACTTTTATTATTGATATAGCTCCATTTTTCCATTCATGATAATTGGTCTGAATGTGAGATTATATCCTGTTTTGTTATACTAAATTTATCATATTGATATGAATTAGGAAGAAAAATAATAATGACCATGTCAGTCCTATCACTATTATTTGCTTCTGTATTGCCCTGAATAATTTTATTTAGAAATGATAATTGCTCTTTCTTAAATTTAGACATATATAGTTTTGATCACTAATATTAATAAGTATTGGATATATCTTTGTACTTTAGGGTTGTATGAATTCATTTTTGTAGGTGCTTCTTCAATTGATGTAGCTCATAATTCATGTATTCCTTGATAGATGTTAAGAATTTTTTTAGTTAAAAATAATAATTATTGACATTTGTATAGATGATTAAAAAAAGATTTATCTTCATTATTTAAGTCGGTTAGTAACATGTATTGAGTTCATACTATATTCCAGGCACTATGCTAACCATTAGGGATACAAGGAAAGTTAAAAGATAGCCCCTGCTACTTGGGAATTCACACTTTAAGAGGGGAAAGACAACATGCAAACAAAAATATTGCAAAACAACAGAGTCCTGCCTCAGTACTAGCAAAGAAAGCCCATGTAATCCCTTTCTGACCAGTTACTCAACCCCTTTACCACCTGTGAGCTGAGAGCTCTGGAAATAGCTACTGCCACTGCTGATTCAGCTTCTCCCAAGACCTGCTCCTGGTTTGCTGTGGGGAGGACAGAGTTGGACAGAGTTCCAGTATCGGCAAGGAATAGTGGACATTTCCTATTAACTTTCCAAGTTGCCTTTGGCATCTGAAAACTGAGAGGACTGGAAACCACCACTACTACCAATGATTCAGTCACCCTGAGGCCTGCTCCTGGTTTGTTGGGGCTGGGTCTGAGCTAGTATAGCCTGCACTGGACTACACTCCCCCTTCATCCTGATGCAACAGACCTTTCCTTTCAGCCTTCCAAGTCATCTTGGGATGGAAAATTGTTTCACTGTCTTTTTAGGAGTTTGACTGCTGTGGAATTTGGTTAGAGTGATTTTACAGGTATTTAGAGGAGTTTGGGTGAGAGCAAAGGTGAGTTCTTGCCTTAATTCAGCATTTTGGCTCTGCCCCACCCTACATCCATCTTCTAAGGTCAGGAAGGGTTAAGATCTGTATCCATGAAACAAGTGCCTACAATGACATATCACATTAGAAGTATTAAAATAAATATTATAACCTAATTTTTAAAAGAGGTCCCTATGTTTTTAGCACTGTAATAGACTTTAGAAGACATGTAGTAATATGGGGGAGACAGTTAGGTGGTATAGTGAATAGTGTGCTGGACCTGGAGTAAAAAAGACTCATCTTCACATTTTAAATGTGGACTCAGAAAGCTATGTGACTCTGAGCAAGTCACTTAATTCTATTTGTCTCAATTTTCTGACCTATAGAAAAAGCTGGAGAAAGAAATGACAAACTATTCTAATATGCTTGCCTAGAAAACTCCAGACTGTGTCATGAAGAGTTTTACACAACTGAAAAAAAATGAAAGAAATATAGGGAATCTTCTCTTTATCACTGAAGGAAATTGCTCTCTAATACGCTATTTAAAGAATAAAATAAAAGATTCCAATTAACAGCAAGAAATTGAGTTCAAGCATTGAATAATTTCATGCTTCATTTTCTCCTGTTCTTACTCAGTTTGTAAGCATTTTTTTTCTAATGAGAAGAGAACTCAGAGAGAAAACATTGCCAAAGACAGTAGGTTGGTTGTCAAACAATCTCACCAGGAAACTTATAGTTAACTTTACAGTCTATAGATCCCTGAGAGACAAGAAAGTACCAAGTATCTTATACTGTTCTTGTTTTCAAGATTGGATGAGGGAACCATCTTATCTCCCAGTGACTTGAAAAAGAAGCAGAAATAATATAAAATGGATTATCATGTTCTATCTTGCAAAATTTTAGATAATGAGTATAAGATGCAAAAATGAATTTTTTCAAAGAAAAGACAAGCAAAAGTTTCTTAGAATTAAATTTTAAAAATATTCATGGCAAGAGGGAAAATGACTTCTAAAAGATGTTCCAGGGGAGCACCAATGTATCAGTTGATTTTTATAATATAGTTATGGGAGGAAATTTAGATATAGAATCTCTATCAAAGATGTTAAAAAAAAATATCTAAATTCCCTTAAGATGTGATTTCTGGTCCCAAATACTACTAAATTTCCTAACCATCTAGAGTAGATCCTTACCTCCTATTTAAGAGAACTTTAGAAATGGAAGTGGTGTTTAGTAGATAGTGAAAAGCCACTTAAATAGTGCTGGTATGGTTTAGTTGTTGAAGGAGAATGTGAGGTTGGTGACTTTGGATAACCCTCCCTCACTTAAATCCAATTCACTTTGCATGTCATGGCATCACCACACCCTGATAGCCTTGTCCTCTTCAAGAATGAAGGACTAACAGTAACAACAAGATGATACAATGACATTGAAATCAGTGAGATGTTAGTTTAAATCACACTTTATATTCATTACAACCTGTGTGAAACTTGTTGGACCTTAGTTTCCTTATCTCCAAAGAGAAATAGTTGAATTTAATGCCTATTAAGGTTTTCTCCATCTCCAAATTTACTTTAGTTTAGGGAAAACATTTTTTTTAGAATCTTAATCTAGATATTCTAAACTTTGTCTCTACTCCTTAGGAGTTCTGGGAACAAGAAGGCACAGAAAAGGAAAAGAAAAGCTGCCTAGATATCTTGGATGTATTTTCCTCTAGTTAGAAGGACTTCTAACCAACTGTCAAGAACACTTTCTCCAAGAGATATGGAAAACTTTCTTCCTTGTCTCCTCTTTTTCTCTTCTTCTTCCTCTTTTCTTTTTCTTCTTCCTCTATATTCTTCTTCTTCCTCTTTTTCTTCTTCTTTTTCTCCTCCTTCTTTTTGTCTCCCTTCCTCCTCTTCCTCCCTCTTTTTCTCCCACTTTTTCTCTTTTTCTTTCTCCTCCTCTTCCTCCTCCCCTTCCTCCTCCTCTTCCTCTTCCTTCTTCATCTTTGTAAATGTAGGAGCCCTTGATATGGTTCCATGTTTTATGAGAAGGAGTTGGTACAGCATTTTTGGCACACAGTGGAGGTTTTGTCCAATTCTCTTTTGAGTAGGTGCCAGGTGTATTATTTTGTTAGGCTATTCAGGAATAAAATCTCTGCTACACCTCCTCCTCAAGGAATAGCTCCCTTTTCTAGTATAAACTAGCCCTAACTGTTTGTAGCTGGGGCGTGGTGGGGGGAGGTCATATCCTCTCCTATAATGCTTTGAAAGCAAGACTTTCAACAATTCTTACTTCTATTTGCATATCACTCTTAAATAGCAGTTTCACAATCACATGGTTTATGTCTTGTTCAGATGTTTGTTCCAGATCTTTTAAGGACTAATAATCTCATGTAATCTTTGCCCATTCCAGTTATAAGCAATAACAGTCTCTTAGGTTCATTCATCAATGTAAAAGACTCCCCAGTGTCATGAAAACCAAGGAAAATTATCAGTTAAGATATCTTCTCTGTTCAGAAAGGAATAATTACCAAACACTAGGCCATATTTTAACTCTGGTGATATTCATTCCCAAAAGGATGAGATAAATTCAAAGTCTGAAGTGGAGTCAAGATGGCAGAAAGTCAGCCTCCCAGCAGAACTGTCACACTATTCTCTCCAAACATCTAAAAGGAGATTTCAAATCAAAACTTGGAATGTGACAGCCAACAAAATTTAAGATGAAGCAATTTTCTTGACCAACAAAACTTAAGAAATCAAAAGAAGAGGGGCCTGTCTTGAATGAAAATGACAGGAATAAAACCAGGAGAAACACTTTTTGGACCTCCAAACCCAGTGGTAAGGAGGTTGGTCAGAAAGAGATTGCACAGGATCATTTTCTGGCACTGGGTATAGCTAACACTGTTTAACATCTTTATTGTCCATACATAGTTCTGGGTCTCAATGCCAGGGCAAAGAGAAATAGTGATGACTGATTGATATGTTGTTAGAGTCACTAGTCACAGTTCAAAAGGAAAAAACATTAACATTTGAAGTTATGTGGACCAGGGGCCCTTCCTGGGCAAAGATCAAAGCACAGACCAAGAAAGACCACAGTGACAATAACTCTCACAGCAAAGAAAAAAAAAACTCCTAGAAAAAACTGACAGAACCCCAGAATCAGCTCTGAAAACAGTAGCACAAAAAATCCTGAATCTGAGGAAATGGCCTTCTGTCCCATGGGAATGAAGAGCCCAACTTTAACATGATGTTCAAAGAATAGAAATAGGCTGGAACAAGTATTGCTGATATATGCTTCATTTCTGAGATATATAGAGAACTCAATCAAATGTATGAAAGTCACAAGACATTCTCCAGTTGACAAATGGTCAAAGGATATGAACAGGTAGTTCAGAGACATAAACGAAAGCTATCCATAGTCATGTAAAAAATTCTCTACATCACTATTGATTAAAGAAATGTAAATTAAGTTAATTCATACCCATCTTTAAGTTAATAGAAAAGAGAAATAAGGGTTGG
Source organism: Bettongia penicillata ogilbyi (assembly GCA_023548195.1). Classification (NCBI taxonomy): domain Eukaryota; kingdom Metazoa; phylum Chordata; class Mammalia; order Diprotodontia; family Potoroidae; genus Bettongia; species Bettongia penicillata. The sequence goes on from JAJHZJ010000008.1 coordinate 9,300,105, forward strand.
AAATATTGTGGGAAACCTGCTGCACTAAAGTACTGTTGGAGAAGTTGTGAGCTGTTACAATCATTCTGGAGAACAATTTGGAATTATGCCCAAAGCATCCAACTGCATACCTTTTGATCCAGCAAAACTATTACTAGGTCTAGGTCAAATGAGAAAAAAAGGATAAAAGGCCCTGCATGTACATAAATATTTTAACAAGGGGTGGAGCCAAGATGGCAGACTAAAAGCAGGGAATTACTTGAGTTCTCCCTCAAAGCCCTTCAAATATCAGTAAAAATGACTCTACACAAATTCTAGAGCTACAGAACCCACAAAATGATAGAGTGAAACCAATCTCAAGCACAAGACATCCTGGGAGGTTGACAGGAAGGGTATATCCCGATGGGTTGGGAATGGAACACATTCTAGTGTGTACCATGCCAGCACAGACAGGGCTGAAACAGACCTCAGTGGATTGAATCACTAGCAACTATAACAGTTTCCAGCCTGTTCAACCCACAAACATCAACGGCAGCATAAACGATAAGTGGGAAAACTCTGTGGGATTGGTGTGAAAGAGGAACATGGTTCAGCTGGGGTCTGGCTCCACACCCAGGGTAGGGGAGGTGGTGTCATTTGCAGTAGAAGCAGTGGCTGCTTCTGGAGCTCTAGTTGCACAGACATTGAAGGATGATACAAATCCCCTGAAGCCTGGGACAGGATAATCACCCCCAGCCCCAATCCCACTGACTACATAATCCTACCTTGATGAAAAATTAGAAAATCAAGTATTTGGCTGGGAAGACAAGCAAACAGCATGAACGATAAAACAAAACAAACCAAGAATCCCTAAGACTATAGAATCTTACTTTGGTGACAAAGAAGATCAAAACACACAATAAAAGGAAGACAACAAAGTTGAAGCACCTGCATCAAAATCCTCCATGAAAAATGAGAATTCATCACAGGCTATTGAAGAGCTCAAAAAAGATTTTAAAAACAGAGTAAGAAAAATAGAAGAAAATTGGGAAGAGGAATGAGAGTGTTGCAAGAAAATCATGAAAAAATGAGTCAACAGCTTGCTAAAGGAGACCGCCCCCACCCAAATACTGAAGAAAATATCGGCTTAAAAAATAGACTAACCCAAATCATAAAAGATGTCCAAAAGGCCCATGAGAAGAACATTGTCTTAAAAAGCAATATTGGCCAAATGAAATGGAAAAGGAGACGCAAAAGCTGACTGAAGAAAACAATTTCTTAAAAATTAGAATGGCACAAAAGGAAGTCAATGACTTCATGATAAATCAAAAAAAATTATAAAAGAGAAAAAAAGAATGAAAAAATAGACAGTCCTGTCAAATAAATTATTGGAAAAACCACTGACCTGGAAAATAAATCCAGGAGAGAGAACTAAAAATTCACTGGTGTCCTTGAATGCCATAAACAAACAAAACAAACAAAAAGAGAGCCTAGACATCATTCTTCAAGAAATTATCAAAAAAAAACTGCCATGATTCTAGAACCAGAGCATAAAACAGAAATAAAAAGAATTCACAGATTGCCTCTTGTAAGGATCCCAAAAGGAAAACTCTTTCTAATATTGTCATCAAATTCCAGAGCTCCCAAGTCTACAATGCAGAAAAAGACAATTGAAGTATTGTTAAATGTAGTCAGGATAACATAAGACCTAGCAGCTTCCATATTCTTGGAATATGATAGTACAGAAGTCAGAGGAGGTAGGATTAAAACCAAGAATCAACTATCCAGTAAAACTGAGTATAATGCTTACGGGGGAAAAATGGACATTCAATGAAAGTGAGGTCTTTCAAGCATTCTTGATGACAAGGGCAGATCTGAATAGAATTTTTTTTAATATAAATTTATTTATTTAACTTTTTACATTCATTTTCACAAAATTTTGGGTTCAAAATTTTCTCTCCATTTGTCCCCTCCCTCCACCCCAATACACTGAGCATTCTAATTTTCCCTATTACCAATCTGCCCTGTCTTCTATCATCCCTCCCTTCTCTTGTCCCCATCTTCTCTTTTCTCCTGTAGGGCCAGATGACTTTCTATTCCCCATTAGCTGTATTTCTTATTTCCTAGTAGTAAGACCAATACTAAACAGTTGTTTAGGAACAGTTGTTCCTAAAACTTTGAGTTCCAAATTCTCCCCATCCCTCCCTCTCCACCCATTTCCTTTGGGAAGGCAGGCAATTCAATATAGGCCATATCTGTGTAGTTTTGCAAATGACTTCAATAATAGCCATGTTGTATAAGACTAACTGTATTTCCCTCCATCCTATCCTGCCCCACATTGTTACTATTCTGTCTTTTGATTCTGTCCCTCCCCAAGTGTTGACTTCAAATTGCTCCCTCCTCCTTTTGCCCTCCCTTCCATCATACCCCCCCACGTTCTTGTATTGTAAGATAGGTTTTCATACCAAAATGAGTGTGCATTTTATTCCTTCCTTTAGTCGAATGTGATGAGGATAAACTTCTTGTTTTTTTCTCAGCTCTCCTCTTTTTCCCTCCACTAAAAAGTCTCTTGCTTGCCTCTTGAATAAGATATAATTTACCCCATTCCATTTCACCCTCTCTCATTCCACTACATTTTTCTCTCCCCATTTACTTTAATTTCTTTTAAGATATGGTCACATCCTATTCACTTCACTCTGTGCTCTCTGTCTCTGTATGTGCATGCATGTGTGTATGTGTGTGCGCATGCACACATGTACATGTGTGTGTGTGTGTGTGTGTGTGTGTGTATGGGTATGTGTGGTCCCACCCAGATACTGAAAAGTTTTAACAGTTACAAATATTGTCTTTCCATGTAGGAATGTAAACAGTTCACTTCTGGTAAGTCCCTTACGACCTCTCTTTGCTGTTTACTTTTTCATGCTTCTTCTCATTCTTGTGTTTGAAAGTCAGATTTTCTTTTCAGCTCTGGTCTTTTCATCAAGAATGCTTGAAAGTCCTCTATTTCATTAAAAGACCATATTTTCCCCTGAAGTATTATACTCAGTTTTGCTGGGTAGGTGATTCTTGGCTTGAGTCCTAGTTCCTTTGACTTCTGGAATATCCTATTCCATGCCCTTTGAACCCTTAATGCAGAAGCTGCAAGATCTTGTGTTATCCTGATTGTATTTCCACAATACTGGAATTGTTTCTTTCTAGCTGCTTGCAATATTTTCTCCTTGACCTGGGAACTCTGGAATTTGGCCACAACGTTCCTAGGAGTTTCTCCTTTTGGATCTCTTTCAGGCGGTGATTGATGGATTTCTTCAATACTTATTTTGAACCTCTGGTTCTAGAATCTCAGGGCAGTTTTCCTTGATAATTTCATGAAAGATGATGTCTAGGCTCTTTTTCTGATCATGGCTTTCAGGTAGTCCCATAATTTTTAAATTGTCTCACCTGGATCTATTTTCCAGGTCAGTTGTTTTTCCAATGAGATATTTCACATTCTCTTCCATTTTTTCATTCTTTTGGTTTTGTTTTATGATTTCTTGGTTTCTCATAAAGTCATTAGCCTCCATCTGTTCCATTCTCATCTTGAGAGAACTATTTTCTTCAGTGAACTTTTGAAGCTCTGTTTTCCATTTGGCTAATTTGCTTTTGAAAAAATTCTTCTCCTCATTGGCTTTTTGAACCTCTTTTGCCAATTGAGTTAGCCTATTTTTCAAGGTATTATTTTCTTCTGCATTTTGTTGGGTCTCCTTTAGCAAGGTATTGACCCATTTTTTCATGCTTTTCTTGCATCTCATTTCTCTTCCCAGTTTTTCCCCCACCTCTCTCACTTGATTTTCAAAATCCTTTTTGAGCTCTTCCATGGCCTGAGCCCATTGGATATCTATTTCAGGTGTTTGGGATACAGAGGCCTTGACTTCTATGTCTTTCCCTGATGGCAAGCATTGTACTTTCTCATCAGAAATGAAAGTAGGAAGGAACATCTCTTCCCCAGGAAAGTAGCTCTCTGTGGTCTTATTTTGCTTCCTTTTTCTGGGCATTTTCCCAGCCAGTTACTTGACTTCTGAAATTCCTCTCCACGCCCACCTAGATCTGCCCAGCTAGTGCTTGGGGTCTGAGATTCAAATGCTGCTTCCCAGCCTCAGTTCTTTCCATGGTGGGAGCGGCAACTATGCAATGGGAGCTTAAGTTCTGGTGCTTGTGTGGGAGCAGGGCCACCTCCCAGGCTCAGTTCCCCCAGGGAGTTTATGCAGAGACCTTCAGTAATGGAGCAGGTGGGGGCAGGGCCCCCTCCCAGGCTCAGTTCCCTGAGGGGGTTTATGCAGAGACCTTAGGTAATGGCCCTGAACTCCTACCTGTTGCTCTGGGAGTTCCGGGCCACCTTTGCCACTGCCTCTGCCTCTGCTGCTGCCTCTGCACCTACCTCCCGAGGGGGCCCAAGTCACGGAGTCACCCCGCTCCCCTCTCGGCAAGCCCAGAAGTCTCTCTCACTGACCTGGAGCGCCTGTGGGTGGAGCAACCTTCGCGGCCCTTGGAGATTCCGTCCCTGAATCCTGCTCGGATCTGCTCCTCTGGGGCTGCACGGTCAGGGCAGCTCAGGGTTGGGCTCCACTGTCCGGATCGTGACAGACCCCTGGGGACGGCTTTCCAGGGCTCTCTGGAATGCAAATCTCTTCCATTTCGTTGATACGTGGCTTGCAGTGCTCCAGAATTTGTGGGGAGTTCTTTTTACAGGAAATTTATGTGCTGTGGTTTTGGAGCTAGCATATGTGAGTCTTTCTACTCTGCCATCTTGGCTCCTCCCCTGATACATTATTTTTAATGGAACATAATTGTCCTGCAAGAAATGACTAGCAGGATGATTTCAGAAAAACTCAAAATTCCTATATGAACTGATATAGACTGAAGTGAGCAGAACCAGGAGAAGAGTATATGCAACAATGTTGTATGATAAATAACTCTGAGTGACTGTTATTCTCAGTCGTATCATGATCCAAGAAAATCCCAAAGGCTCATTATGCTATCCTCCCATACAGAAAGAACTGATGGGATCTGAATATAGATTCAAGCATACTGTCTTTCACTTTCTGTTTTGATCCTTCATTTCTTCCTTCTTCACCTTCTTCCTTTCCTAGGTACAGATGAAATAATTTTATCTATGAAGGAAGATAATATCTGCATTCAGAGAAAAAAAACCTATTAATTAGATGCGTAGAATAGTTTTGCTCACATGCACATACACACGCACATATTTGCATCTAATAGTATCCATTTCTTGGGTGGGAGGGTGAATAAGAAAGGGTGGAAAAGAAAGTTACATAAATTTATTATATATTCAAAAGACATAATATATTTTCAGATTCATGTATAATCATTGTTCATTTTTCTCTTCTATTCAAGGAGGGAACAAAAAACTTAATTAAGTATAGAAATATCAGTAGGAGGGTAAGGGGGAAAAAAGAGGAGGGGAGACAAAAAAGGAAGGAATAACAAGAAAGGGTAAAGGAAAGTAAAAGGATGGGGGTTGAAAGAAGGAAGGGAAGATCATGGAAGGTGATGGTCAAAAATTAAAACTCTGTTGTAGAGGGGAAGAGAGAACTAAAAACACAAAATATGGAAAAGAAGATGGATGGAAAGACACAGATAGTAATCGTAATTGTGAATGTGAATGGGATGAACCCTCCCATAAAAAGGAGACGAATAACAGAATGGATTAAAACCGTAATCCAACAATATGTTGCTTGCAAGAAGCACATTTGGAACAGGGGGATACACACAGGGTAAAGGCAAAAGGTTGTAGGAGAATATTTTGTTCTTCACCTGAGGCAAAAATAGTAGGGGTAGCAAACCTAATCTCATACAAAGCAAAAGCAGGAATACATCTAATCAAAAGAGAAAAGGAAGGAAACTATGTCTTGCTAAAAGATACCATAGACAATGAAGCAATATCATTAGTAAACATATATGCTTCAAGTGGTATAGCAACCAAATTCTTAGAGGAGAAGATAAGGCAGTTACAGAAAGAAATAGACAGCAAAACTATAGCAGTGGGTGATGTCATCCTCCCCCTCTCTGAACTTGATAAGTCTAACCACAAAATATGCAAAAAAGAAGTTAAGGAGGTGGCAACAATTCTGGATAAGGTAGATATGATGCACCTCTGGAGAAAATTGAATGGGAATAGAAAGGAATATACCTTTTTCTCAGCAGTACATGGCACATATACAAAAATTTACTATGCACTAGGCAATAGAAACCTCACAACCCAGTACAGAAAGACAAAGATAGTCAATGCATCCTTCTCATATCAGAATGTAATAAAAATTACATGTTATAAATGGTCATAGAAAGATAGACCAAATGTTTATTGGAAAATAAATCTAATCCTAAAAAATGAGTGTGTTAAACAAAAAAATCTTAGAAACATTTAACAACTTCATTCAAGAAAATGACAAAAATGAGACAGCCTTTCAAATCTTATGGGATACTGCAAAAGTAGTTTCTAGGGGAAGCTTTAAATCTTTGAATGCCGACATGGATAAAATAGAGAAAGAGGAGATCAATGATTTGTGCATGCAGTTGGAAAAGATTGAAGAAGGCCAGATTGAAAATTCCCAAGTAATACCAAATGAGAAATACTGAAAACCAAAGAAAATATTAACAAAATTGATTAAGAAAACTATTGAACTAATACATAAAACTAAGTGTTGGTTTTATGAAAAAAATGTAATTTGTTTTGGTTAATTTTGGTCAAACTTTTGGTCAATTTGTTTAAAGAAAGAAAGAAGAGAACCAAATTAACAATACCAAAAACTAAAAGCCTGAACTCACCTCCAATGAGGAGGTAATTAAAAGAATAATTAGAAATTACTTTGCCCAACTGTATATCCATAAATACAGCAATTTAAATGAGATGGATGGTTATTTTAAAATATATATGTAAATTTCCCATATTAATAGAAGAGGCAGCTGAATACCTAAATAATACCATCTCAGAAAAAGAAATTAAAAAAGCCATTAATGAACTCCCTAGGAAAATATCTCCAGGGTTGTATGGATTTACAAGTGAATATCACACATTTAAAGAACAGTTAATTCCAATGCAATATAGATTATTTTGGAAAATTGGCAAAGGAGTCCTTCCAAATTCTTTTATGATGCAAATGTAATTTTGATACCTAAAGCAGGAAGAGACAAAGCAGAGAAAGGAAATTATAGACCAATTTATCTAATGAATATAGATGCAAAAAATTTAGATAAGATTTTAGCAAAAAGAATACAGCAAGTTATTATGAGAGTAATACATTACGATCAGGTAGGATTTACTCCAATAATGCAGGCCGGGTTCAACATTAGGAAAACTATTAGCATTATTGATTATATCAACAACAAAACTCACAGAAACCACATGATTGTCTTAAAAGATGCAGAAAAATCTTTAGACAAAATAAAACAGCCATTCCTATTGAAAACATTGGAGAACACAGGAATCATCGGAACTTTCCATAAAATAATAAGTACCTAAATAGCTACCTAAAACTTTCAGCAAGCATTATATGCAATGGAGATAACCTACAGGTATTGCCAATATGATCAGGAGTGAAACAAGGATGTCCATTTTCACCACTATTATTCAATATGTACTAGAAATGTTAACTGTAGCAATAAGAGAAGAAAAAGAAATTGAAGGAATTAGAATAGGCAAAGAAGAAACTAAGTTATCACTCTTTGTAGATGATATGATGATATGCTCACAGAATCCCAGAGATTTAAGTAAAAAACTACTTGAAATAATAAACAACTTTCAAAGTTGCATGTTACAAAATAAACCATACAAATCCTTTCCATTTCTATATATTAGTAAAAAAGCCCAACAGGAAGTGATAGAAAGAGATATCCCATTTAAATTTAGGATAGGCAATATAAAATATTTGGGAGTGTACTTGCCAAAACAAATCCAGGGACTATATGAACAAAATGACAAGATACTTTTCACACAAATAAAGTCAAATCTAAATAAGTGGAAAAACATCAGTTGCTCATGGGTAGGCTGAGCCAATATAATAAAAATGACAACTCTAAATTAATTTACTTATTTAGTGTCATACCAAGCAAACTATTACATAATTATTTTCTGAATTAGAAAAAATAATATCGATATTTATCTGGAAGAACCAAAGGTCCAGAATATCAAAGGAAATAATGAAAAGAAATGCTAGGGAAAGTGGCCTAGCTCTACCAGATCTCAAATTGTATTATGAGGCAGCAATTATCAAAATCATTTGGTACTGGCCAAGAAAGAGAAGGGTCTATCAAAGAAATAATTAGGTACTCTAGACATAGTAGTCAGTGAATCTAGCAATCAACTGCTTAATAAACCCTAGGACCCCAACTTTTGGATAAGAACTCACTATTTGACACAAGCTGCTGAGAATACTGGATAACAGTGTGGCAGAAACTAGGCATAGACCGATGTCTAACACTGTACACAGGAATAAAGTCCAAATGGTTGCAAAATCAGGGCATAAAGATTGTAATTATAAACAAATTAGTGGATCAAGGAATAGTGTATTTATCAAATTTATGGCAAAGGGAAGAATTTTTGACTAAACAAGAGATACAAAACATTATGAAGAACAAAACTGGTAATTTTGATTTCATTAAACTGAAAAGTGATTGCATAACCAAACACAATACAAACAAGATTAGGAGAGAAACAGAAAACTGGGAAAGAATTTTTGCAACTAGTGTCTGAGTTAAAGGCCTCATTTCTAAAATGTATTGAGAACTGAGTTAAATGTACAAGAATACAAGTCATTCCCCAAATGATAATTGGTCAAAGTATATGAACAGGCATTTTTCAGAGGGAGAAATTAAAAGTATCTATAGTCATAGAAAAAATGCTCTAAATCACTATTGATTAGAGAGATACAAATCAAAACATCTCTAAGATACTACATCACATCTATCAGATTGGTTTACATGACAAAAGAGGAAGATGATAAATGTTGGAGAAGATGTGGGAGAGTTCGAACACATTCATTTTTGGTGGAGTTCTGAGATGATCCAACCATTTTAAAGAGCAATTTGGAATTACGCACAAAGGACTACAAAATGTGCATACCCTTTTACCCAACAATACTGCTTCTAAGACTGTATCCCCAAGAGATCATAGAAATGGGAAAAGGGCTCATATGTTCAAAAATATTTATAGCAGCTCTCTTTCTGTTGATGAAAAACTAGAAATCAAGGGGATATACATCAATTGAGGAATGGCTGAATATATTGTGGCATATGAATGCAGTGAAATACTGTTTTGCTATAATAAAAGATGAACAAGCCAACTTCAATGTTGCTTGGAGACATTCACATGAACTGATGCTTAGTGAAAGAAGAACCAGAAGGAGAACTTTGTAGACAGCTACAACCTCAGTGTCTGAGAAATTTTTCTGGTTGACTTAGTCCTTCATTGTAATGCAAGGATTTAAATAATTTCCAGTGGTCTTTTAAGGCAAAATGCCTTCCACATACAGGGAAGGAAATAGGAAATTTGATTACTGAATGAAGCAAATCGTTTTCTTTTTTATTATGCTTTGGTTTGTTTTGTGATTTCTCCCATTCATTTTAACTCTTCTATGCAACAAAACTAAGGTGAAAATGTATTTAGTAAGAATGCCTGTGTAGAACCTATATAAAATTGCATGGCCTCTCAGGGAAGAAGTGGAAAGGTAGGGGGGAAAAGGGGGAAGGAGGGGAAAAATATAAAATATATGGAAGTTATTTTAGAACACTGAAAACAAATGAAATAATTTTGAAAAATAAATTTAAAAAGAAGTGGGAAAGGAGAGATAGAATTGGGAAAATTTTGTTACATAATAAAGACATGAAAGGAAGATCTTTTTGAATGGAGAGGAATGACAGTCTAGGGGATGTTGAATGAAAGGTAATGCTTAAACTTCATTCTCATCAGAATTAGTTTAAAGAGGAAACAATATATTATACACACACACACACACACACACACATATATATATATATATATATATTTATATACACTTACATGGCTATATATGCTACACGTACGTTGTGCATGTGTGCACAAATTACTTAACCACTAGGAAAATAGTAAGAAAAGGGAATAAAACCAAGGCAGACAAATGAGAAAAAGGGAGATCAGAGTAAGGGAAGTAATGTTGAGAAATATAGTTGCCTTTTGAGAAGGGACAAGTGAGTGAGTGAGAGAGAGAGACAGAGAAACAGAGAGAGAGAGAGAGAGAGAGAGACAGAGAGACAGAGAGACAGAGAGACAGAGAGACAGAGAGAGACAGAGAGAGGAAAATGGGATGTAGGAAAATACACATTAATCTCAACTATATGTGAATGACATGAAGTCACTCATATAAAGGAAAGAAATGACAGAATGGGTTACAAACAAGAATCCAAAAACATATAGTGTATAAAAGATACAGTTCAAATAGAAAGGTAACAAATAGAGTTAACAACATTTGGAACAGAATCTAATATGCTCCAATTGAAGTAAAACAGAAAGTAAGAAAACACATGTAATCACCATCATCTCAGACAAAGTGAAAGAAAAATTAGAGCAATTAAAGAGATGATTAGGGAAATTACAATTTTTCTCAAAGGTCACATAGATTATGAAGTAAAATGAAACATTTTATGCCAAGTTTCTCTGACAAAAGTTTCCTTTTTCAAATATATACCGAATATAGTACTGAGTCAACATTATAATAGCCATCCCTTCAATTGATAAATGGGAAAAAATATGAGCAGGCAATTTTTGAAGAAGAAATGAAATTATCAATAATTATTTGAAAAATTTCACTGAATCACTATTGATTATAGAAAGACAAATTAAGAGCAACCTGGGGTACCTTTCACACCTATCAGAAATGACAAATGCTGAAGAGAATGAGGCAAAAACAGTACACAAATGAAATGCCAGTGGAGTGGTGTGGACTGTACCCCCCAAGACATCAAATGAAAAGGAAAATTTAAACCTATATGTATAAAAATAATCACTCTTGGTTTTGGTTTTGGAAAAAAATGAAAATCAAGAGGCTATTCATCAGTTGGGGAACAGTTGTAAAATCCATGGGTTATAATAGTGATTTCTGTATTGTGCTACAAGAAAGGATGAAGAGGTGGTTTTAGAAAAAAAATCACAAAAACCATATAGACTGGTGCAAAGTGAAGTAAACAGAACCCAGAAATCAATGTGCAAAGTAACAATGTTTTAATGATGATAAACTGTGAAAGATTTGACTGCTGTGATCAAGAGAATAATATAAGTCAATTCCAAAGGATTCCTGATGAAAAACTGCTATTCACCTCTCAAAAGAGAACTGATGAACCCTGATTGTCAATTGAAGTGAAATTTTCTCACTCCTTTGTTTTCTTGCCTTGTTTTTTTGAAATAAGTATAATTATAGAACTTTGTTTTGCATGATTTCATATGCATACTTAATATGTTGCTTATCTTCTCACTGGGTGTGGAAAGGGACGGGAGTGAGGGAAATAATTTGGAACTGAATTTATAAAGAAAATAATGTTAAAATAAATTAATAATAAAATAAAATATTAAAAATGAAATTCAGACTGCTTTAATCCACAATATTTTTGCTCTGTTTGTAAAGAAAACAAGATGTATGTTCCTTCCAAATAAAAAGTTCAGCACAGAGCAAACAAAATAAGAATGAACACACTAACATTCTAAGAAGGGGGAAAAAGTTGGTGATGATGAGTAACATTCATAAAGTAAAGTGGCAGACCTAGAAGGTAACACAAGAGGGAATTCTGTTATAACATTCTGCTTGCATGTGAAGTTTTCATTGGTTAATTTTAAAGTATTCTAGAATGAATACCCTTGTGACACAAAGAGATAGGTTGCATGAAGGAGAAAATATATTAATAAGCAAAAGCATGAGGGAATAATGTGCTATTTGACAAAACTGAATTTTATAGGTGGAAATGCAATATTAAACTCGATGATCTTATTGTACTAACAGGAGGTCAGTCAAAACTTCCATTATTTTCGATGTGTGGGAGTCTCTAAGGCCACAAAGCGTTTAATGAAAAAGAAATAGTTGAGTCCAAAGGTGAACCAGTTAATTCCTGCCTTTCTTTGTTTGTTTTTATTCCTGGGAAAAAACAACTAATACTAAATATTTAAAAATAAAACATTAAAGCATTCATTTTTTAATCCAATAATAATTTCTAAAGCAAATGTTAGACGATTCTTGGGAAAAAATTAAAATAATTTAGCAACTAAAATAAATGAACCAAATTCCATTTCCTTTCAGTTTTTTTTTTTGCAGTTGTTACTAATAAATAAGCATAATAACCCAAAACAAATCCACTTACTTGCCTCTTCCTAAAATGTGCAACTAAAGCTAATCACCCCCTGTCAGGAGCGGCATGGCATGTTTCACTCCTAGTCCACAAAGAATCATAAAGCAATGAGTTCTTACTTAAAAAAAAAAAAATGCAATGACTTACCTTCTCTCAGGGGATGATGATAATGATGATGATGATGATGATGATGAAAATGATGATGATGATGATGTTGTTGTTAGGATTGTCCTAGAAAACTGAATATTTAGGGAAAAGCTAGTTCTTGAAAAAGAATATAAACTTAAGTTAAGTAGTTGAGCAATTGAAGGCCAATCTACCATGAACCAACTTTCTCGTTGTACAAATGAGGATACTGAAGTGCTTCTCCATGAGTTAACAAGTCTTGTATGATCTTCTAAATCTACATATTCTTTGCACTCCTACTATCTTTGTCCTCATTCATATCCTTATTCATTGGTACTCCCAACTTGTCTCTCTCTCTCTAATCTTTCTGCTTAAATTGTCTTGTGTATCATCCCAAAATGCCAATTTGATTATTCCAGTGCCCTTTTTTTGTATAATCTTCAATTGTTCTTCAGTGAAACAAAAATGCAAACTGTATTCCTCAGAATTTAAAGCTTTGCAAAATTTGGAGCCAATCTTTTTATTCTCTCACTATAAACAAGAGTACGGAGCAATTGGTTTAGCTCCCCCACCCCAGGCATGAAATTTTGTCCCTACTTCTGTACTTTGCCTTTGATGTTATCTCTATGTTCTGTTCCAAATCCCGATTAAATCTTTTTGAACAGATCTTTAGGAGTTCTAAATTTCTTCCTTATAAAGATATTAAAAGATAGGGAACAAACCTTGTTTTCATCAGTATATGGTAATTCCAGTGACAGACTTCCCTCTGTTGGTTGACACATTATCTGTGACTTCTCATATTAGTTTCCTTTTTGTGTTTAATCTGTTTTATTAATCTTTATCACTTTCTTTTTAAGTATATTTTTATTTTTTTTTTCAATTTTCAACATTCGCTTCCACAAGAGTTTGAATTCCATATTTTCTCCCCATCTCTCCCCTCTCTGAAACACAAGACAGAATGCATACCAACCACTCTTTTCCCCAATATGGCCTCCTTTCTACCCCTCCCATTCTCCTATCACCCTCCCTTCTATTTTCCTGTAGGGAAAGAGATTTCTATACTCCATTGCCTATACAACTTATTTCCCAGTTTCACGCAAAAACTATTAACAATCATTTCTGAAGCATTGAGTTTCACAATCTCACTCTTCCTCCTGCCCCACCCAGTCTCGTTGACAAAGCAAGCAAATCAATATAGGTCAAACATGTATATTGATGCAAAAGACTTCCATAACAGTGATATTGCAAAAGATTAATGATATTTCCCTCTGTCCTATCCTGCTCTCCATTCTCTCCCTTATTTTGTCCCTCCATAACAGTTTGAGCTTCTCATTAATCTTTCTCCCAATCTGTCATTTCTTCTATCATCCTCCCTGTCTTTCCTGGAATGAAATATTTTCATTATGAATTGAAAGTGTGTTATTCCCTCCTGATGTCAAATACAATGAGATAAGGCTGACTTATTCTCTCTTACATCAACCCACTTCCCTTTCATTGTAAAAATTCTTTCTTGCCTCTTTTATGTGAGATGATTTACACTCTACCTGACCTTTTCTCTTTCTCTCAGTACATTCCTCTCAATACTTAATTTTATTTTTTAGGCATCCTCCATTCATTTTCAGCTCACCCTTATTCTGATTGTGTTTCCACAATACTTGTATTGTTTCTTTCTGTCTACTGGTAATATTTTCTCCTTGACTTGGGGGTTCTGGAGTTTGCCCAAAATATTCCCAGACATATACCTTTTGGGATGTCTTTCAGCAACTGATTGATGGATTCTTTGCAATAATATTTTACCCTCTGGTTCCAGAATATCTGGGCAGTGTTACCTGATAATTTTTTGGAAGGCAATATCTAATTTATTTTTTTTATCACAGCTAACAGGTAGACCAATAATTATAAATTACCTTTCCTGAATCTATTTTCCAGGTTAGTTGCATTTCCAATGGGATAATTCATATTGACTTCTATTTTTCATCCTTATGGTTTTATGTTATAATTTATTAATTTCTCTTGAAGTCATTAGCTTCCATTTGCTCCATCTTAATTTTAAGGAAATGTTTTCTTCAGTGAGATTTGGATCTCCTTTTCCCTAGGTCCATTCTGTTTTTAAGTCATTCTTCTCTTCATTGGCATTTTGGACCTCTTTTGCCATTTGGGTTTATCTATTTTTAAAGGTTTTATTTTCATCAGCATTTTTTGTACTGCTCTCATTTCTCTTCCCAGTTTTTCCTGTACTTCTCTTACTTGTTTTCAAAATCCCGTTTAAGCTCTCCCATGGCCTGAGACCATTTCATATTTGTCTTAGAGGCTTTGGATGTAGGAAGCTTGAACTTGTTGCCTTCCTCCTGTTGTATGTTTTGATCTTCCTCCAGGGGTATGCTTTCCTTTTCCTAATTCTCAAGGATGTAAGAAAATATCTTTTCACCAAGAAAGTAATCTTCTATAACCTCCCCCAACTTTTTGGTAATTTTCCCAGCCAATTACTTGACCTTTGAGTTCTTAATTAAGTGGAGGGTATACTACCCTAAGTTTCATGGGGTGTTGTGCTGCTATTTTTAGAGATATTGCTAGGGACCTGTAAATTCTCAGCTCCTCCAAAGTGGTATGACCAAAGGAGAGGTGTTTACTCCTCACTTGGCCTGCACTCTGGTCTGTGAGCAATTAAAACCACATGCACTCTTTTCTGCCCTGGAACTGTGAGTCAGATTCTCACTCCACATCCACCACCAGCTCTGCCATTCCAGAGTTCCTCCTCACCCCAGGACCACCACCCAGGACTGTGAGCCAGATCAGCTGCTCAATTGTCTCCATTATCTGGAGATCCAGAGCTCCAGAAGCATCCTCAGCTGTGGCAGTGGTTAGGGCTGGGGAGAGACCATGTTCCTCTATCACCTAGGTGAGAGTGCTTTCCCACTGATCTTGGAAGTTGTCTTTGGTGTTTGTGAGTTGAGAAGTTTGGAAACCACTACAGATATAAGAGATTCAGCACCCTGAGGCCTGCTCCAAACCACACTTGTGCAGCCCATGCTGAGCTGTGCTCCATTTTGAGGCTGGTGCAATGAACATTTCCTGTCAGCCTTCCAGATTGTTTCATGATGGAAATCTGTTTCACCCTGTCATTTTGTGGCTTCTGCTACTCTGGAATTTTTTACAGGTATTTTGAAGGGTTTGGAGAGAGAGCTCAGGCAAGTCCTTGCTTTTATTCTGATGTCTGGGCTCCACCTCTTTATCACTCTAAAATAAGTTCTTTAGAGCATTTAATGATTAAGGGGAATTACTGAGAATCACACAGTCAGAATTTGCCTGAGAAAACACTTGGACCTAAGTCTTCTAGGCTCTCAGGTTCAAGTTTCTACAAATTTTGCTACATGTTCATTCTCATAGCTTCCTTTGACTCTTTTATAATATCGTAATAACTTAGGATTCTTGTTGAATCTGTTCTCACTTAAGGGTCCGTATTTTTTTTCTCTTTTAAAAATATTCATTTTTAGTTTAAATATAAATTTACACATAATTTTGAATTTCAAATTTTCTCCCCAACTCCCCTCTGGCCCCACTGGAGGACAGCATGTATTTTCATTACCCTTTCATCCAGTCTGCCCTCTCTTCTATCACCCCCTCCCATCCTTTTCCCTACTATATTCCTGTAGGGTAAAATAGATTTCTGGACCCTATTACCTATATATCTTTTCTTCTAGTTGCATGTAAAAACAGTTTTTAACATTATTTTTAAAGTTTTGAGTTCCACATTCTATCCCTTCCTCCCTCCCTGTCTACCCTCACCGAGAGGGCAAACAATGAGATTAAGGTTATACCTGCATAGTCATGCAAAAGACTTCCATAATAGACTTGTTGTGAAAGACTATATTTCCCTCTATCCTCTCCCGTCCTTTATTTATTCTGTTCTCTCCTTTGAACTATCGCTCTACCAACATATCCCTACCTCAAACTGCTGTCACTTCTGTTTTTCCACCCTCTCTTATCCTCTTCCTCCCTGTTTCCAGCAGGGTAACATGAATTCCTATACTCAATGCAGTGTGTATGTTATTCCCTCCTGAAGTCAAATCCCATGAAAGGAAGGCTGACTTATTCCCTCTTACTTTCCTGCTCTTCCCCTCAATTGTAAAATATCTTTCTTTTCTCTCTTTTTGTTAGATGATTCATTTCATTCTACGTCTCCTTTTCTCTTTCCCCTAGTGCATTCCTCTCAACACTTACTTTCCTTTTTTTGATATCATGTCTTCATATTTAGCTTGCCCTGCACATTGCCTCTCTTGGTATGTGTCTCTCTGTCTGTCTCTCTGTCTCGTTGTCTGTCAGTCTGTGTCTCTCTATCTCTTTTGAAAAAAATATACATATATACATACATGCATACACATGAATACACACAGATATGTATACACATGTGTATATACATATGTCTGTATGTATACATATCTGTGTATATGTACACCATACATATGCAGACATGTACCTATGTACATACATACATACACACATACACACATATATCCACATTCCCTCCAACTGCAGTAATAAGGAGAAAGGTCTCATAAGATGAAAAATCTCATTTTTCCATGGAGGAACATAAATAGTTCAACTTTAATAAGTCCCTTATGATTTATCTTTCTTCTTTATCTTTTCATGCTTGTCTTGGTTTGGTATTTGAAAGTCAAATTTTCTATTCATCTCTGGTCTTTTCCACAAGAATGCTTTGATATCCTTTATTTCATTGAATTTCCATTTTTCCCCTAACATATGATACTCAGTTTGCTGGATGGATAATTCTTTTTACTCCTCTCTCCTTTGACTTCTGGAATATCATATTCCAAGCCCTCAGACCCCTTAGTGTAGAGGCTTCTAAATCTTGTGTTATCCTGATGATGTTTCCATAGTATTTGAATTACTTCTTTCTGGTTGCATGTAATATTTTCTGCTTGACATGGGAACTCTGAAATTTGCCTACAATATTTCTTGAACTTCTTACTTTGGTATGTCTTTCAGGAGGTGATAAGTGGATTCTTTCCATTTCTGTGTTACCCTCTAGTTTTATAATATCAGGGAAATTTTCCTTTATAATTTCTTGTATGATGTCTAGGATCCATTTTTTTTTTTTGATCATGGCTTTCAGGTAGTTCAATAAATTTTAATTATCTCCCTTATATCTATTTTATAGGTCAGTTCTTTTTCCAGTGAGATACTTCACATTGTCTTCTATTTTTTCTTTCATTCTTTTGGTTTTCTTTTATAATTTATTGATTTTTCATGAAGCCATTAGCTTTCATTTGCTCCATTCTAATTTTTAAATAATTATTTTTCTCAGTGAGATTTTGACCTCTTTTTCCATTTGGCCCAATTTACTTTTTAAGGCTTTTTCCTCATCAGGATTTTTGACCTCTTTTGCCATTTGAGTTTGTATAATTTTAAAATTTTTATTTTCTTCAGCATTTTTCTGGTTTTCCTTTAGCTGGATATTGAATTGATTTTCATGATTTTCTTGCATCACTCTCATTTCTCTTCTCAATTTTTCCTCTACTTCTCTTAATTTATTTTCAAAATTTTTTTGAAATGTTCCATTGAGACCAATTCGTATTTTTCCTGGAGGTTTTGGAGCTTTGACTTTGCCCTCTTTTTCTGGTTATATGTTATGATCATCACGAAAGATGTAAGAAAATAACTTTATACTAAGAAAGCAAGAATATATAGTCTGTTTCTTTCCCCCATTTGCTCATTTTCCCTGTCAATTATTTCACTTTTGAACTCTGTTAAATCAAGGGCTCCAGAGGCAGCTGCTCAGCCAATTACTTTACTTTTGAGCCCTTTGTTAATTGAGGGACTCTAGAAGCAGCACTGACTTCAACACCCTGGGGTTGGGGTTGGGACCAGATAACATTCCCCTCTCAGTCAGATGAAATCTTCCCCAGTGAACTTTGGAAGCTCACTGGTTTTTGTGGGTTGAGAAGTCTGGAAACTGCTGCCATCATCAGCAAGTCATCCTCTAAGGCCTGCTCTAGCTCTATCTGCACTGGCATAGTCAAAGTCAAACTCCACTTCCTTCCCAGCCAGGTGTGATAGACCTTCCTGCTGAATTTCTAGATTGTCATCAGTTGAAAATTTGCTTCAATATGTCATTGTGTTGTTTCTGCTGCTCTAGAATTTGTTTAGGGTGAATTTTGCATAATTTTTGAGGGTTTTGGGAGAAGAACTATAGCAGGTCTTTATTTCTATTTCGACGCCTTGCCTCCACACCTGGATCTTTTTTTTTTTTTCATATTAAAGTTTATATCTTTCCATTAAGAGATGATACCTTTTGGTGTTGACTCTATAACATTTGTTTCTTGAATTAATTCCTCTCTTTTGTCTACTGATTTTTTTCGTTATATTTATTGATTTTGCTTATTCTCATGTTGAAAATTAATTTCCTTTTCCTATCCTGATTTTTTAAAAAATATTTCTTTGGTGAATCCCTTACTATTTTCAGATCTTAAAATATTTGCACTTAGACCTGGCAATGCAATGAATTATTCTTCCATAAGTAAAGTGTCATTTGCATCATTAATACATTATGTCCTAACTCCTCTTAAGTCAAGAAAATCTATTACTATAACATTTTGTAAAGGGCCCAGGATGTGTTATTCCCATTAAATTAACTGTCTTCTGTAATATTTATTATTTTCCCTGACATTATTTTCATGGATCCAATAAATCTTGTCTGACTGGTCATGCATTCTCTTCTGGGCTTGACTTGACCTTGACACAAGAAAATTTCTTGGTAATTAAGGTGTAACATTACAACGAAATGTAGTCCTTTTAGGTCATTTAACAGTTAGCAAAAAAAGAGAGTTTTATTTAGCTATAGCCAAAAGATATTCATTAAAATAAACATTAAGGACACAATTTTGAGGAATCTAGCCGGGCCTAGAGTGAAAGGGGCTCCTTTTTTGAGTTGAAATCTGGCTTCAGACCTTTAGTAACTTTTAACCTTAGCAAGTCACTTAACATTGTTTGTTTCAGTTTTCCCTTCTGTGGCATGAGTAGAAGAAGGAAATGGCAAACCATGCCAATACTTCTTTCAAGAAAATCCCAAATAGAGTCATTAAATGTTGGACACAACTGAAAAAATGACTAACCATCAACAATAACAATAACAGAAGCTCCTTTGTTCAGAAACCCACCAGTTTCCACAGCAAAGTTTCATAGAAGATCTGGAGTTCTTATTGGTGCTTTATACTCAAGTGATGAGGAAGTGATGTCTTGAAGATGGTATTAATACTTTCGTGAAAAAATGCCATATAAATTTGGGAAAGTTTTAGATATCTTTCCAACTATTATGTACATTATGACAATAGACATCATTTTTCAATGATGTTTCATTCTTTAATTCAAATCAATGATTATTAAATAGCCCAAGGGATTACAAGGGATCTGATATGATAGTTTCTCTTCTTTTACACAGCCCCCATTCCCATCTATCCTCTCTGGCTGCACATCTCCATAGCCCCACTAGAGGCAAAGCAGAACTCTGTTCTGTTCTTTGTGCGTATTGCTTCATTCTCAATAGCTTTTCCTCTAGAATGATTACTAATAAAACCCTGATGGACTAAGTCACCAACTATCACCTCCTGATAACATGTTAGAACACTAGCCCTCTCTCACTATCTACCATCTCTCACTAATGTTCTAATAGGCCTTGCTATCTACCCTGTTGATATTCACCCCAGAGCTCTAGGCATTGTCAGCTAAACTGTCATTTCACCCTCAAAATATGTTTGCCTTATCATCTACCTTTTTGTTTTGCCCTAAGCATTATTGATCATTTTTGTCTACCTTTCAGCTGAATTCTCCTATTTCTGCTGGCTCCTGTAATTGTAATAGAAGCTTTTAGAAAAAGAAATTTCATTGCTTTTCTATTCATGTTTCAAAAGTTTAGCAAAATGCTAGGTACATAGAAAGCAGAGCTACTTTTCATTCTGTCAATGATATTTGCTGTATAGCATGAAATTCACTACAACACAACTCAGCTCATTAGGTGAGTTCTATTCATGGTTGGGTTATTGGGGTTTTTCTTGTATATTTATGTGTTTATTGCCTCTCCCTGTGTCTGTTTCTCAGTCTCTGTGTCTGTGTGTGCACATGTGTCCTCATGCATGCATGTGTGTACGTGTGTCTGTCTGTCTCTGTCTCTTTTGCCCTCTCTGACTAAATCTCCATAAGTTAGCCAGGCATGAAATACAGGGTCCACTTAAGCCTTCAGTTCTTCTTTAATAAGTACAAAAGCTTTTACCTGCTCTCTGGTCCATCTTGGTCCATTTTGCCTCCATTATGATGGCCCACCACTTACGGGGGCTTACCATCATCATGCTGAAAACTAAGTGTCATCCACCAGTGGATTTTTCCAGGAACAAGGATGACGCTTATACATCTCCACTCCTGCCTGTTTAAGTTATTGAAGAATGTATCATCAAAAGTACAAGTTCTGTCAGGACTCAGGAGTTTCAGACTTGGATTAGAGTGTACATAGGGGAGTTCAAGCAGATAGGGAGGACATTCAAATTAGGAGCCCATCTATATCACAGGAATAGAGAGGTTAGAGTACTTGAGCTGGGCCATAAATAATTTAACAGCTATAGTACAGATAGAACTGTATCCAGTCATGTAGGATGATTTTAACAAGGGGATGTAGGTAGATAGAGAATGTCAAGTTTGCTAGTTTAATTGGAATATTTAACAGGTAAATAGAAGTAGTTGAGTATAAAGGGAAACTAGTTTAGGAAGGTCATGAATATCCAGGTCATCAACTGCGTTTTCTCATCTAGGCATTGAGGAGTTACCATAAGATATTTGTGAAGCCATAAGAAATCTTGCATACTGTTTGTACATTATTTAGGAAATTGAGGCTTGTTTTAGCATCACTGTAATATCCTGGTGGAAAAAATAAAAGAATCAGGTAACAAAATATATTTAGTCAGAACTAAATTCAAATGTTATAAGATGTAATCTATGCTTTCATCTTACCTGATACTCCAATAGCCAAAGTTATGCATGAACTTTGCCAGACTGAAGTCACTGACAGGAATCAAACAATTTTAGAGGCATGATATTCATATCGTTGTATCTGTAGGTATTTTTATGAGATGTGGAGGCAAAAGAGAAATGTTGCCTGTAGAATTTCCAAGCCTTAGTTGATAATATTCTGAGATCTCAGAACCTTGAGGATTGTCTATGGCCAGGTATCTGAATATTGGGCTAATATAATAACTCTGAAAAAGAAAATTAATGAAATTGAGTCTAACTACATCATTTTACAGGTGCGGAAACTGAGGCACAGAATAGTTAAGAGACTTAAACTGAATAAGGGAATATTAAAGGCCATTTTTTCAATGAATGATTAGTGTAATAAGAATTAGTACCTATAAAAGGCACCATATAGTTGCATTTGAGAGACACAGAAAGAGGAAGAGGGAAAGGAAAAGTAAGGAGAGAGAAGGAGGGAGAAGAAAGGGGGAGGGAGAGAGTGCCTGAGTCTGAGAGAAAATTAATGTATCATACATAGCACTGGTTGTAGTATCACTGGGGTATATGTAAACATTTCCTAAAGAGATAAGTGATAGATAGGTAACTAGATGGTTTAAAGTATTGACTGTTGGAATTTGAGCCAAGAGAACCTGAATTCAGATGCTATATCAGGCACTAGCTGAGATATCTTAAATAAATTCCTTAGTTTACTTCATGGGTGGGGGGTTGACAATCAAATGAGAAAACTTTTATGAGGAACTCCATAAATCTTAAGATGTTATGCACATTTTAACGATTGTTGTTATAGAAATGATACACAAAGTCATTGCCTTACACCTAGGCCCTTCAGGGAATAGAGAAAAAATGAGAGACTAAATGCAGAGGAACAATTCTGAGAAAGGAAAAAAGTTACAAGAAAAGTTAGCTATTTCTGTTGACGTTTTTCCCTATTTCCAACTTGTCTAGTAATATAACTTTTCCTTATTAAATATTTGTAAGTCTCACTTTGTAGCAGGTAGCAAAATAAATGGGAGTATGGTCCTACCAATACAAAAGTCAAATTCAGATATTCCCTGGAGCTGAACCCTGGGTAAATTGTGAGCTAATATTGTGTTATTATTGAGTTACCACAGAGATTGAACCCAGTATAGGTGAGCTTGGACTTCAGATCCTCAGCCAAAGGCCATAGTCAAATAATATTAATAAATAACTAGGTACCCCTGAGCAAAAATCCACAAATAATATGCTATGGAGCTTTGACTGTCTTAACCATCAGCAACCAAAATTTTTTCTATAACTTTTGCATTAAATAGATCATAAGTCTCTACTTCTTTCATTGTTACATAAATAGTAACTGAATATTTCCTTGAGACTTTAGCTTGCAATTAGTATTACAAAGGGAATTTCTGCAAAAGATGTATGCTATGCAAAGTGGACTGAGAAAAAGGCATTTTAAAAGAAACTTGATGTATTGTCAAAATAAAATAAAGCTCTGATGTTAACATGTTGACATGAAATAATGTTTTCATTTTTCTCTTATCTATGATATTTTATCATCATAAAGTGCTTCCATCGAAGTGACATATTTTCTGATACAGATGGGAAAGGCTAATGGTCAGGTTAAGGCAGCCTATAAACGCCCACATAGAGACTTTGACCCATAGCATAACATAGTTCATGATTTACCTTCTTTATTCAAATTTTAAAAAATAGGGGTGACTTTGGGGGGAGGGGAATTGTTCCCATCTGCCATCCGTCCAGCATGGTTGGACTAAGTTATGATGAATGAGGTATGGTATGTGGACTGAGGGAAAAAAAAAAATTAAAGAATATCTCTCCACAGCCAGACTTCCAAGTAGCTCATAAATTATTTATAAAATACTTCAGTGTTCTGCCACAGTGTCTAGGACCACTTTCTACTATGGATAGAAGAGCTCTTTAATCATGCCCTTTTCCCTCAACAGACAAGGTGAATTGTGGCTCAGTTCTGAGTCAGATTTTTGGGAGGATGTTGATAAACTGAAGCACATTCAGAACAGAAAAATGTGGTTGAGGCAGTGTTAGGGGGCAAGGGAATTTAAAGAACATGTCTTATACAGATTGAGTAAAGGAAGTTGGCATGTTTTGTCTAAAGAAGTCTTTGGTGAAAATATTATAGTGTTTTGAAGAACTTCCATGGGGAACAGGAATAAACTTTATCTCAGTGAAGGATCATGAAGCTGAGTTTATATTAAGTAGTAGGGCAGTAATTTTAGGTTCAATGTAAGAAATAAATTCGTAACCAATAACAGTACTCCAAACACAGAATAGGCTCCCTTGGTAAGTGATGAGTTCACTATCACTGGAAATATTTAAGTAGATGCTAGATTTTCATTGAAAGGATTCTAATTCACTTAAGGCTTGGGTTAATTGTTACAACTCTGAGTATTGTAATCAAGTCTTACAACTTGGTCATTCTGTGACTCTGTGAAAAGGACTAATTATGAAGTTATAAAGAAAGAACACACTATTACTATAAGTACAAATGGGTATTGCCTAATGACCAAATCTAAAGATGGGCCTTCTTGTATTTAACAAAGTTCCTCTTTGGATGACAGTTACACAGTTCATTGCTGGGGCCCATATTTACAACTCTTCTTCATGGCTTATCCCCAACTTACATAATCTTAAAGAACCCAGGATCTTTCCCATGCCATGAGTGGAAATTTAAGTAAAACATAGTAAACTATGGTTTAACTCTACTACCATTTGTGTCTATGGGAAAGTAATCATCAAACAGTTATTGGATACTTACTGTATGATCAGGGCAGGGTCTGGCATGTGATAGGCAGCTAAGAAATGGTTATTGATTGAATGGGCTGAAGCATAACAAGTGGTATCTGCATTCTATGAACTTATATATTTGTGAAAATAGGACTAATACACTTGCTATCAATTAGTGAACAATGTCAGATATATAATTGTTACATTGTAAGTCTCACAGACCTAGATAAGGAAGGGACCTACTGATCACCTATTGTGCCCTACATATCATCTTATAGAAAAGGAAAGTGACGCTCAGGGAGTTTAAATTGCTTAAACAAGGAAAAAGGAATAGTAAGCATTGGAGGAAAGATTTGGATTCATGCCATCTAGCTCCAGAGTCGTTGCTCATTCCAGTGTACCATATTGTACCCATGACTGCTGTTAAGTATAATAAAAGGAGGTTGCATAAGGGCTAGGAAAATCACAAAAGGGTTCTTAAGTTTGGTTATGCTTAAGAAGGTACCTAGTTAGATTCAGATGAAAACATTTGCCATTTTTCATACCAGATTTTAATTAAAGTAGTTTTCTCCAAAACATAAACTTTTAAGAAGATAACTATATAGTATACATGACTAGTTTTCCTAGCATTTGCCAATTACTCACCACATGTTTTATTGTATTGGATATCATGGGCTGGCAAGTGACAGAAGGTAGCTATTGCTATTATTTTGTTACTATTATTGTTCACTGGACAATTTTATTTGAGTAGATTAAAAAATTTCCTCCAAAATTTGATATATTCATGTATTTATTAAATTACAATGCATAACTTCTATGTCTAGTAATGGATTTGTTGTTAGACTAAAAGTTATAAAACTCATGATAAAAATGACTAGAATTCAAGTGTCATCAATGAACAATATTTCTCATCTTGTAA
The DNA here is from genome assembly GCA_023548195.1 of Bettongia penicillata ogilbyi. Lineage (NCBI taxonomy): Eukaryota > Metazoa > Chordata > Mammalia > Diprotodontia > Potoroidae > Bettongia > Bettongia penicillata. The sequence continues at coordinate 9,325,252 of JAJHZJ010000008.1, forward strand.
TAGATGGACAGATAGAAAGACAGATAGACAGATAGAGAAATGCATAGTCCCTACTTCAAGGAGAACACATTTCAACGAAAGAAGACAAAATATAAAAAGACATTGAGTAAGGGATAGGAGGGAGAAGGGAGCCTGCCAAAGTAAGAAGACTCTAAGGTAGAGATTTCTCCAGAGTGGAAAAAAAAAAGTTTTCAAAGAGGTTAAGAAGAATTCTCAGTATCCTGTAACCATTGTGATTGTCCAAGTTTCCATGTTACCCTCTTTTTATTTGTTGACAGGGTTCTTTTAGATGTATTCCTTTTTATGGAGTCCATTTCATCACTTCTTTCAATTCATTACTTTTCTGCCATATTGTAAATATTTTTTGCATGGCTTCATATATATAATATGTATCATATAGTTTACTTTCTTAAAAATGAGCTAGAGGGAGGGAGAAAATTTGGAAGTCAAAATTTTAACAATACAATATCAAAAAATTAAGTTATATTGTGGTCTTGGGATATGATAGCCACCACCACAACTATTTCTCCTCAAATCACTTTCCGTATTGATCAATTTATTATTATTTATTAAACGTATTCCCTGTTTGTCACTATTCTGAGAGAGAGAGAGAGGCAGAGAGAGACAGAAACAGAGAGAGAGAGAGAGAGAGAGAGAGAGAGAGAGAGAGAGAGAGAGAGAGAGAGAGAGAGAGAGAGTCTTTTCCCTCAAGGACTTAAATTCATATGGAGGAACTAAAATGTACACAAATACAGGCATGTACAAGACACATAGAACAGACATGATTTAACTATTGGGTTAGGGATAAAAAAATGTCTCATGCAGAAAGTAACACAAACTGAGTTTTTAATGAAATCCAGGGATTCTAATATATGAAGATTAGGAAGAATTCAATTTCTATTATGGGACAGTCGATGCAAAGGCAAGGACATGAGAAATAGTGAATAATGTGGGAAGAAAAGAAGGAAATACACTGAACCTGTACTGCAGGATGGAAAGGAGCAGTAATATGTAGTAAGTTTCCTTTAAACAATCTATTAATTTGCCATCATTATGACAACATGTTACCTTTCCTCCTTCCATACATACATTTTTATTAGTTTGAATAACTGAAATGATAATAATTTTAGATTATTCTGACTTATTCCTCTACAAGTTGCTTACAGATGATTACATATAGAATTTACTCTGTAAGTCCTCACACAAAAACTACCTCAGATGTGCCTGACCCAAGGACTCATTCCCTAGAGACTTATCCCCAAGTACCATGCTCTGGCTACCCTTCTATCTTGTCCCTTCAACAAAGCTATCTCTCATGATTTCCTGAGTTTTCTCATTAAAAATAATAAATTTTATTTAAAGGGTGCATACTTTGACTCATTTCTTAAAGAGCCCTATTCACTTTAATGCACATTGTCTCCCTTAAAGTGAGAACCTGAAAACACCTTAACCTAAAAAGTCTGCCATCTCTCATTGCATCCTGGGCCATCTCCAGTTATTCTGATGAATATCTGGTCATTAGACCCAGATGGCTCTGGAGGAGAAAGTGAGGCTGGTGACCTTGCACAATGCTCCCACACTCAAATGATAGTCAGTTTCAAATCATGCCATCAGCTCCTTTATGCCGTGGTCCTCTTTGAGGATGAAGGACAAAGACAACAGCAACAATGGATGACTGGACTGAATCCTGGACTTCTGATCTCAGAAGAAAAGTTATATTGTAAGCTTTTTCATCCACCAACTCAGAGCACGTTTTTGAGTATTGTACCATTCCAGTCCCTGAAATACTATAATATGTTTGTTGGTGTTGTTTGGAATGGGAAGGGGCTGATTGCAAAAGAGTCACGTTGTTCCTTTTTTCTATTTTGTTTAATTTCTTTTTCCATGCCTTCAAATTCTTCAGAAAGTTTAGAAAAAAGAAGTGGAGCTTGTGGGACTAGAATGGGGATGGGAGGTTGGGGAAGGCATTTGTCTTGTCTTTTTTCTTTAAAAATGAATTCAAATGAAAGCCCGATTTGTTTTCTCTTAGTAAGAAATATGGTCATGAAATCATAGAGTCTCAGAGGATGTATAGACATTTTCTTCACTAATTTGAACACAAATGCACTTGCTAGATGTTATCCCACCCTCAGCACCTCCCACTTAGGGACTCCATTCTTTCAATGCTGACATGCAGGAGTTTTGAGATGCCTTAAGGCATCTTCACACTTCATAACTGTTTATATATCTTCAGTCTGATAGAAATTCTCTGGACACTTAGGAAGTTTTTCATGTTGAAGCACAGCTTATATGCCTCTAGGCTGACAGCAGTCCCTGACCCCAAAGTAGATGCATTATTGGAGATTGTAAAAGGGAACTGGAAGAATATGACATTCATCGCTATGTTGTCTACTTATTTCCTTAACCCATGGGAAGAACTCATAAGATCTATCTTCCCAAATCACCTGATAATGCAATCTTATGTCTTTGGAAAGAGTTGAAAATTATGAAAGGCTCACAGTCTCTCACTCAGGACATTCCCTTTCTCCAATATTTCTTGGCATCTGCCCTTATAAACTACCTGGATGGTGTTTCAGCAAGCGCTGAGTGTAAGGTCTAGCTTGCAAAATATATCATATTCCACCTAAAGGCTACAGGCTTTTGATTTACTCTCCTGTGCTGAAGATGCCAATTGCAATTTATAAAACCTACATGGGACTGGAGTAAAACTGAAGACCACCATTTCCCATAGACATTGTTATGGCATTTGGATCATTGGTGCTGTTTGTAACTGCTTTAATAGATGCCAGAGGTAAAAGATTTTTTTTTTTTTCTAAATGGAAGACCCTCATCTCCTGAACTCTCTCCCTCTAGTCCTCAAAGGGAACTGGATTATTTACAGCTAGGTCATGCTCCATTTGTCCGCTTCAGTACTCTTTAGTTTAAGATTGTCATCTGAAAAATTATATTTTTATAGATGTTAGAGGTTGGATCCCAAAGAAGTGATGGATGATTATATGATATGCTCCCTGAATTATCCATAGGACAAATATTTTAAAATATATCCAGTCAACTAATAAATGAAAACCAGTTTTATTTCAGTTTTAAATTTCCAGACTCAAATCTCAAATACATTTTCTTCTCCTTCTTCTTCTCCTTCTTCTTCTTCTTTTTCTTCTTCTTCTTCACAATGCTTGATAAAAATGTGTCTGTATTTCATTTTTTTCTTACTTTGTATGTATGTAGGTCTGAGAAGAAAAGAAACAGAGAGAGAACCAAAAAAAGAGAAGTAGTAACAGAGAGACAGAGACAAAAAACAAAACAGAGACAGAAACAACCAGAGAGGACCAAAGGATCAGAGGGAGAGAAGTAGTCAAAGGGAGAGAGAGACAGAGACAGAGACAGAGGCACAGTGACAGAAAGAGAGAGGGAGATGACTTGAGAAGAGAGACAAGAGAGACCAAACTCCTTGTATAGTTTATAGAGTTGCCCTGCAAGGAAGGAAGTAGTAGAATTAAGTAGAATCTCTGACACATACCTACTCTGTGACCCTTCACAGGATTATACTTAAATCTTTTTGTACTCTAGGCAACCCTAACAGACTATACAATGAGGAAAAGTTGCTGATCTACAAAGGTATAAGTAGCTTCCTTACCTGGGAGTTCTCTATATCAATGAAATCACAGGTCCAGATAGAATATAAGTAGATAGATAGATAAACTGATTAGTAGATTGATAGATGATAAATCCATTGAGCTAGATTGCTTGCTTGAGAGATGATTAATTGATAGATGACTGGTATATAAATTGATAGACAATTGAGAGATTGTTAGATGGTAGATAGATAGAAAGATAGATAGATAGATAGATAGATAGATAGATAGATAGATAGATAGATAGATAGATAGATAGATAGATATAGATGACGGATAGAGGTATAGTTAGGTAGATACCAATATATGCAATTTTCATTCTATATAATTTATATGAGTGTGTCTATGTATGTATATATGTAATGTTCACTCCACGTCTATCATATATATATACACACATCTTGTATATATCCACATGCATATGAACATATGTGTATTATATCCATATATAACTACACCTAGATATAATATAGAGTGAAAGTTATTGAATTATTTAAATGTTATCTTAATTGCCTTATTTGTCTCTTTTATCAGAGATGAATAAACTTGGTTTTGTTTGAATATTTATGACCTTGAAAATAAGATTGATTCTTACCCAACTACTACTGCTAATCAGTTTAAATTTTTGACTCTTTAGTTATCTGCAATCTTAAGCTTGTGTCAGATCATGTTGGGTCAGAAGCTATGCAGAAGTTCTGGATACAATCACGTTCCAATAATGTTCATACATGCACTGGAGCTATTGGAATCCTGTCATGTTGTAAAGTGGGAGAACTCCATACTTCCCTGGATTATTTTACCAATAATTATAAGAAAAATGTAGTAATTGCCCTAGATATTTTTTTTCTTTAGCTTCAGCAATGTGGTCAGTTTTATATGGGGTGCCCTCAAATAGTACTTTTAAATCAGTGCAGACTTTAGTAGTCAGGACTTTGAATTCATGATAACCTGGACTTCCATACATACATGTACATGAACATACACACATACACACATGTGTATATGTAAAATGTGTTCCTCCTTCATTGTCTAAGAAGACCATGTCATCAGAGAAATAATGATATGACTTGCACTTGACTTTCTTTTGAGGGAGGGAGGGCTTTGCAGGTCACCAGCCTCACTTCTCCTCCACAGCCATCTGAATTCAGTGACCAGATATTCATCAGAATAACTGGAGATGACCCAGGAGGAGACAATTGGGGTTAATCAACTTGCTCAAGGTCACACAGCTGGTGTCAAGTATCTGAGGTGATATTTGGACTCAGGTCCTCCTGACTCCTTCACTGGTGCTCTATCCACTGCACCATCTAGCTACTTGGTGTATGTATGCGGGTACATATTTGTATACATATTTATATATAGATATGTAGATATGGACATAAAAAATATATAGATATATAGTAGATTAGGATTACACTGGAACAATTTCCTTGAATCTCCTGTCATGCAAGATATTTGAAAACATCAAATAATTTTATATCATATTCGTGGATGCTGTCATGGTCTTTTTTTGATCTAGAGGTTCACCTAAAGGGGCTTGTCACTTCTTTTAGTTACTTACAATGCTTTAGTATATTCCTTCACCAAAGGCTGTTGTAGAAAGTGATTTTTTTTTTTATTCTTATAGAATATAAGCTACAAGCCCTGGATAACTATTGTGATATGATGATCCTACTGATATTAGGGCAGCTATCTTTGAAATAGTCAGTCAATAAACACCTAAATTACCACCACTTCAAAAATTAATGATAATATATTTTTATCCTGAACACATTACAACACAGGGATTTAGAGAATTTTTATTTCATAAAGTTCATACTTTAAATTAAAATAAAAAAATCAGAAAACTCCAATTATTGAAAAAAGTTAAGAAAATTCTAGCAACCAATCTATGTATAAGTTTTCATTTCAAAAGTATATTCCTTTTAATTTCATAATTTAAAAGAAGACAAAAGAAAACAACATATTTACTATTAAGAAGATTCTCTTCTTTCTTTAATCAGAGGCACGGCTTCATGCTTTCTTGAGAAATCTGGTATTTGCATTCCACAAAGTGTTGCCCTTCCTTGTCTTATGTAAAACAAAACAAAGATAGCATTTGCAATCTTTAAAGTAGGCATAATAATATCATGCCAATTAGTATGTCAAATGAGTAGATAACATTAAGCAACTTTGTGGCCTAGTATCCCCATGTCTTGGGTTGATATAGACTACATCTTATTTGAAAGATGTTAGTGCCTCATATGGCCCCCATCTTTATATTATTTTGGGGAAATTCAAAATGTTCACATGTGGATTACTGCCGATGTGGATAAATTAGTATGTAGATCTCACAGAACTAATTAAGTGCATTATGCATACAATTTTGATGAGATAGGGTTTATTTCACTCCCATAGAAGACATAAATGATCCATAGAACCTATGAATGCAGAAAACACAAAAATGACCTATAATCAACTAATGTAATTCACCACCCTTTCCCATGAGACCAAATTTTCCATAGGGTGCCAAAGTCTGCCCTACTCTATGTCACTTTAATTTTTAAATTACTTTGGAAGGGAATTGAACTAAGGTTTTATTGATATACAACACTGATATTCTGAGGAGTCTCTAACTCCAAAGAGGGGCAGATTATCAGTTTCTCATGACTTAAATTCCACTGGAAGTGGCCTTCTACTCTGGAGGTTTTGCTGATGTGTGTATGTGCATATATTCTTGCATGTGTATGTGTGTGTGTGTGTGTGTATGTGTGTGTGTCAGCACACATGGGGAAGTTTTAGTGGACTTGAGGAAAGTTGAACTCAGAATCAAGCATAATTCAGTATTAATAATTAATAATTCATTACCTACATTTGAGACACTTGTTTAATATGGGCAATACAGGTAAGAATAATGAAACAACTGCTATTCTCTGGGACCTTGCATTTTATTGGGCAGCCAAAACAAACCTGTTGGTTGGTTGTTATCCTTCGTCTTGGAAGAGGACCCAAATGACATCACCATTGTAAAGTGAAATTTCAGAGTGTTCCACTGCGGTTGATCAGACCTATACAAGCTCAGAATGCTCTATCACAGGTTGGGCACATATAATCCATTTGAACATGTGGGGTGGATATCCCAAATTTGTGCATCCTGTGTTTTCTCTGTGCTTTCTCGATTCTCCTTTGCTCAAAGAGCACAGCACCTTTTCTTATGTGAGCATGCCATGCTGAGCTGTCCTGTGCCAGTGACTCCCATGTTTCACATTCAAATTGAAGGCTCTTGAAAGAGACCTTCAGAGTGTCTTTGTATCGTTTTTCTGGCCACCATGTGGTCACCTGCCCCATGGGAGTTCTCCATAAAATAATCTTTTTGGCAAGTGTACATTTTGCATTTGAACAACGTGGCCAGACCATGGGAGTTGCACTTTCTGAAGCATAGTTTCAATACTTGGCAGTTCAGCTCCATCAAGGACTTCAGTGTCTGGTACTTTATCATGCCAGGGGATCCTCAGAATCTTCCAAAGACAATTCAAATGGAAGCGATTCAGTTTCCTGCCATGGCACTGGTAGACTCTCCATGTTTCACAGGCATACAACAATGAGGTCAGTAAAACGGCTCTGTAGACCTTCAGTTTGGTAGTCAATCTGAAACCTCTTCTCTCCCAAACTTTTCTTCAGAGCCTCCCAAACACTGAGTTAGCTCTGACAATGCATGCATCAACCTCATTGTCAATGTGTACATCCCTGGAAAGTACACTACCAAGGTAAGTGAACTTACCCACAGCATTTAAAACTTCTCCATTTGTTGTAACCAATGGTTCCACGCATGAAAGTGTGGTGGTGGTTGATGGAACACCTGTGTTTTGTTTTGTTTTGTTTTGTTTTTGGTGTTAATTATTAGGCCAAAATTAGCACTGATCCATACTTGGCTGCATGTCAGCTTCAGAGGCTGCATTGAGCGCACAATCATCTGCAACAGAATATCATGCACCAACACTCCCTCCACTTTCATCTTGAATTGTAACCTTTTCAAATTGAAGAACTTACCATCAGTACAGAAGTTGACCTTGATGTTCAACCTCATTGAAAGCATTTGTTCACATGGCTGAAAACACCACACTAAAAAGCAAACCTGTTACAAATTAGCTGTGCAACTAGAAAATAGTTTCGAATATCAGTGCCCACGAAAATATACGAGATGATAAGTTCCAGAGTAGATTTCAGTCTGAATTGATAGGAGGTGTTTTTCCTACACCAAGCAAATACAATTCATGCACATGTTCATGTTTGTTATTTATAGAGCCACGTATTTCTGGATATAATATTCAAATAAACACATATATAGAGTATCCACCCCAAATATTCACACAGACTATCTGTGCCCAACCTGTGGCAGAGCATTCCAAGCTCATAATGGTCTGATCAGCCACAGTCAGATACACTAAAACTTGACTGTAGCACAAGGATGTCATTTTGGTGCTCCTCGAAAATGATAAGCAACAGTCAAATAATATATAATTGCAATATATAACACATGAAGGAAATAGTATGTGTATGTATATATACACACATACACACATCCATGGGTGTATATGTAAATGTATGCATGTATACATACACACACAGACACACACGTGGATCACAATGTTCCACAATGATTTCCTCAGAAAGAAGAAGAGAAAGATAGAAAAACTTCCAGCATACGTAGTGGTCACATTGTGTAGGTCTTTTAGAAAGACATAAACCAGAGTCATATTATATCCAAATACATACAGAACCATAAATAACATGCATATACATACCTACATGGTGTATCTAATAGCCTATATATATATATGTATACTTAGATACACATACACAATAACTTATATTGCATGAACATATACACATATATATGCGTGTGCATATGCATGCATGCATACATATAGGCACACATACATATTTCTCACATGCAAGTTATTGCTACAAATTTGGTGTTTGCTTTCATTGAACATGCATCTTTCCTTAGTCACTTCAGTCACCAGGAGTTCTGCTTTCCTTGCGATAGCAATTTTCTTAGTTTTAAAATTATAAAATTAGTGAGTATAATGATATTAAAGAAATGGGATATTGGAGCAAAAGAAATTTAGGATCATTAAAACCTTCATGAATTACCAAATGCAGTTTAGGCTACACCTTTCTTAGTAATGAACTTTGTGTCCCTTTGGTCATCTTCAAATTTTATCTATCTTTATTTCTATCTATCTATCTATCTATCTATCTATCTATCTATCTATCTGTCTGTCTATCTATCTCTGTGTGTTGATGGAATACCTGGATAGGCAAAGGAAAATCTTGATAATATAATTATTTGACCTGTTTTATTTTTCCCATTATGGATACTTTGCCCAATTTTTCTAATGCACATGTGTTATCTTGAAAAGGCTCTATAGTGTTCTATACAATGAACACAATGTCATCTGAGAATAGGATCATTTGGAGGACACTGCCATTGAAAGGGAACTTTCCTTCTCTATGAACACTGTGTGGTACATCTGTCATGACACTGGAGAACATTTTAGGTGATCACATGTTTCCCTATCTGTTTTAATTTATATTAATATTTAGTTGGTCTTTGAACAAAGCTACCTCTTACATCTTACAAATAATCTTTTATTATTTGGATATATGAATGTGAGATACCTTGTTTAAAGACAACCTCTAATACATTAATTTGTTTTACTAAATCCAAAGCTTAACAAAGGGTAATAACAATAGATGGAAGAAACAGTGAGATCTTATATACTCTTGAATTCAGTAGATTATGTGAATCAGCTTTCTATATGCTTTTATATCATTTGTTCATTGGAGCAAAGGTTAAAGTAAATACCACATGAGAATCAAGAATTTAAAAAGGAAGACAGTGCCTGCAACAGCAAAAGTTCCAGTGTCACCTGTTTAAAGAAACTGTTGACTCTGAAAAATGGGAAATAGACAAAAATAAATGTATTGATTTTAGGACCATTTAAAAGAAAATCTTAGCTGATAATCAACAGTAACTAGGAGAAGAGTTTAGAAACTGGCATAGTGGCACAAATTTCACCTCATCATTAAATAGAGATGTGACACCAAGAAGAGAGGCAACACTTTTTTAAAACAAAGATCAATTTGAAATAAAAAACACTAGGAAAGAATAATTGGTAATATGAGTAATATTATCTCACAAAGGAGCAAAAAGAAATTCAAAGGAAGAGAGGTTCAAAGAGAGCTTGCTATGAAGATTCTCTCTCTCTCTCTCTCTCTCTCTCTCTCTCTCTCTTTCACACACATACACACACACACACGCATATATATATGATTCTGACTATATAGAAAACTGGGAGAAAAAATAACATGGATAAAAAGTTGAGGATTTCTGTAGAATTTGAAATGTGGACTTTTTTATCTGAAGTGCTTGTAGATAATTTTTTTCCTCTACATAAGTTAATGTCTGTTTTAATTTATGAGGAAATAGCAATGGCATGACACTTAAAAGGATGAAGTTTAAGCATGTGTATAGGTATGTAAAGATATATAAATATATGTAAATAGACCAATCCATTAATATATGCCTACATATATATGTGTATATATATACATATACGGATATGTGTGTGTATGTATAAAAGTATTTTGAAATTGAGTGATTCTAGAACTTTAAAAAGAAAGTTCTGTGAGATATCAATAGACAGAATAGAACAAGTAGAGGCACTTTTGAGTTCTGTGCTATCCTCCATCTTGGGGCCACATGATATCAGGGACTCAGGTTTTTCTTCCCACCTCCTTTCAGAAAGACTAACAAGATACTCATAACATCTGCTCAGGCCAGTGAGGCTGCTTGATGAAGTAGGGTAATGATTGATAAAACAAACTAAGTTCTCCTCATTTCTATTACACTATGATCCCTGCTCATGAACTAGGCAAAGAAACTTTTTTTTTTGCTTTTAACAACTTTTGCTACTCTAACTGAGCAATCAGTCTGAGGTCTACCTCACTATTCTTCTAAAGAGGAAGAAGAAAACTAAGCAGAAAACAGATCTTCTGCTTCTATAGTTTGAAAAGTCTGGTGCTGGCGTTTGTATTTCCAAAAAAACCTGAGTCATTTTGTTCCTTTGCTCTCCATTCTTATGATATCACTACTCCTTTAGATATACATACATGTATACACATACACATGTATATGTTTGCATTGCATGTGTTTGTGTGTATATATCTGTGCACATATATGTGTCTAAGTCTATGTCTGTCTATCTATGATTTTTGACACAATGGACAGTAGTTGACAAAACAGAATCGGGAGAATCTAGGGAATATGTCTGGCACTCAAGTTCATAACTTTGGGTCCTTGAAATTTATCATTGTCATTATTTTTATTATTATTGTTTTTATTAATTCTATGTTGATAAATATATTTCAATGTTATTGGTTTTCATGAATATGCTCAGATACTTATGAACTATGTGATCCTGTCAAGTCGTTTTACTTTCCTAAGTCAGTTTCCTTATCTTTAAAAAGAGGATATCTCAGGGTTACAACAGCATTTAACTTACAAGGCTGCTGTGCAGATTTGTAAACCTTAAAGCACTCATGAAGCAATGAATTCCTCACTTCCCAATGACATCTCTTTTGGGGTTTGGATACTACCATTATCATACTCCTAGGAAATAACCTCTTCACCATTATATTTACCATCCTTTGAAATTATATCAACTTTAGAATGCTTTGCCCTTCTGATTGGAGAGATGGAGGATGGAGCAAAAAACTTTTCTCAAGCATGTGTTTAAAGAAGACTTAAAGATGAACCAAGTCCGTATTTAGCATCATGTGCTCTTGTTGAATTTGAATTCCACCATGGCAATTTCCCCAGACCTTTCCCTCTCCTCTTCTATCCCTGGCCACTTTCAGATATCTTTTATTTGTTGTTTTCTCTGATTTTATTCTTTTAAGACAAGAGCTATTGTTTAGATAGATAGGTAGTTTCATAAATGTCTTTCATAAGCATGGGTTATTTCATCTATATGTGGATGTATGTATACATATACATATACTTGTGTGTGCTTGTGTATATGCATGCAAATAAATGCACACACATGAGCATATATGCATATGCATTTATGTTTTTATATAATTTACTGTATTTGTACATGCAAACATATAAACTGAGACACACACCTATTAAGTGACTCAGTGGATCTACATATATTTATATGTATGTATATGAACATATATATGCATATTGTTATAATAATTATTATTACTCCAAAAAGCAACATTCTGGGATGTCCACAAACTTTACCAGATTGCCTGAGAGATACATGAAAATTGAAAAAAGATAAAAATAAATCTTTACTCTAGTGAGATTTATTCAGGGAGATGGCAAAATGATGATTCCTCATTCAACAGATCAAAAAGTTTTTTCTTTTCTCCTCACTCTGTCTTTTCATTCATTAAGTAACTCAAAGTTTATTTACAGCAAATAGTATAAAAGGAGAAAGAAATTACTATGCAAATACAATATCCCATAGACTAAAGAAGATATACCTCACAAGGCAGATAGAAAATATTATTCAACAAAGGGGTAAGAGAAAGTTGATTTCTACAATTACCTGATGAATTCCATTTTTCTAATACTGCTTTTAATCATTAAAATTCTATGAAAATGTTTATGGAATGAGGAATTCCCCACATTCACTACAATCCTACCCTCACTACTCATCATCATCATCATCATCAACAACAACATTACATGTTGAGACCACTTTCTCAAGTAGAGATAAACCTTAAGTTCACCTTTATTCTAAGTAGAGTAGAATCTGTTAAAGTAGACTCAGGATTTACCAGCATCATTAGATAGACTGCAAATACTCATGAAATCATCTAAGTTTTGAAGTATTGAAGCAAAAGGTGATAAGCATCCAACATGGAAAATTCTAGTACCTAAAATATATCTCATCTGGTGGCAAAACATTGTACACATTCCCCGTACTTTTTCAAATACTCATGGTCCTGTTGTCAGGGGGTGGCTTAAGAGCACGGAATTTTGAGTTGAAAGAATTGCTTTGTAGTATTGACTTTACTACTTACTGACTGTTACACTTTTAGGTCAGTTCCCTAGCCCCAAAAGATATTCTCGTCAAAATGTAAGAACCATCTCGTGATATCAGCAGTTACTTCTCCACCACAAGATAGCATACACAAGGGCATGTAACTGGAAGAACTTGGAATGAAATACAAATGTGCACAAGTCAGGAAAAATTACTTGTAGAAAAAGACACAGAAATCATTGAATAAAGGTCTAAAGATCAGAGTTCTGTCAGCATTGAATGGTGGCATTACTTATTTTGGGGAACTGTTACTGAGTACACATGCCTTGTTCGGCAATGACCAGAATTGACCAGAGGTCCCTGATAGAGTCAAGTGCCTATGAGACCAGGAACTGTCCTAATTATAAGGATTTCCATTTCTCATCAAACTTTACCTCTGTGGTCCATACTAGAGGAGGTACTTAGTAAGATTTTCAGTATCTTCACTTCAGGATAAGTTCTACTGGATCTTGATAAAGTATTCATTTCAAAGATGTTATTTTCTCAAGACTCCTTTGCCATCTCAAAAGAAAAGCAGCCATGGTAGTTTAAAAAAATTGAAGTTCAATTAGGAAAGAGGTTGGAGCTTGATTGCTAATTCTATCAGACAAAGCAACATAATTCCCCTTAGCTAGTGAGTTGGTCATGTAGAGAAAGGAGTCACTGGAGTATATAAAGTGATTAAATCTCTTAGAAGCATAGAAAGCTTGGCAATTCCTCAACATGTCTACCCTTGAAGTAGAATACATAACCAGCCATGTTAAGCACTACTGAGTACGCAATTTCTGATATTTGCCTGGTAAGTAGGATCAAGATAGTGGCTACTGTCACCACCTAGTGGCAACATTTGGAAATAGGAAATTGGAACAATTGATGACTTAGGCCCCTGCCAACTTTAAATCCCTTGATACTACAGTTTTATAACCCTGGAACCAATGTTGACAAAGTCACACATTCAGTCTCCATATTATCCAGTATGACTAACTCTGTCCTATGACTATATAATTCACTCAGCCAGCCATCTGGTAGATGTATGATGATGGTCACAGGGGGCACTGAGGGATTAAGTGTGCGGACTGAATAAGCATTCTGATAAATGTGTATACACCTCAGAACATTTCAGTTATGAGGAGGAAAATAATCCAATGCACACTGTGGGTCGGCAGTATCTCCATTTGCAACTCATTTTGAATATTTTAATAATCTCAATTTGATAGTATTTAATTGATTGTATTTAAAATACTACTGTATTTTCTGTATAGCAGTACTGGTTTTTTTCCACTTCTGCATGATTTCTACTAATTATAAATATGACAATTTTGTGAGGCTGAATGGCATAAAAATTCTGGCCTTGAAAGTCTTCAAATATCAGGACATTTTTGTTGTTTTTTCTTTGTTTTTATTTTATGGAGCCAGCACATAAAACCAGTAGCTTAAACCGCAAGGAAATTATTTGTTCCTATTTCTGTGGGCATGATAAATGCTTCCTCTATAAGTTGTCTGAACACTGAACTCAGGTAGGGCAGCTGAAAGCTGGGACAAAGGGCAAGTTAATGTTGTGAGGATGCCTGCTGTCTGGGAGTAGTCACAGTAGATGAACCAGAGTGACATATAATATTTAGGTGTCAGATGTCTTGATTTCTATAAAACTTTAGGCAAAGAATGAGGATTTCAGAAAGAACTATCACTGAAGACAATCCCTTTAAAGAGACGAATCACATGACAAGAGAGAATCAGTTTTTAGGCATCTGGGGCACATATAAAGTGACTGCTCTTGCATAGGTCTTTTCAGTCACAATCTTTGGAGCAAATGACAGCTGTTGCCAACAGCATAAGCATCAAATAATATCTGTAGTTCACCTTTATCTGATGCCTGACTAGCTTACCAAACGCTCTCCTTACCACCACCCTATGAGATCAGAACTACAAAGAAGATTATTCAAAATTTGCACATAAGAAGTAGTCACCAGGGTGAAAAAGAAAGGAAGCTTCTGACTGGGGTACCCAAAGACACTTTTTAAATAAGATTTTTTTAACAAAATTCACAGGTTTTTCAATCTTTGAAAAATTTCCTTTTCAACCTTTAGGTGTCTATTTTGTTATAAAAACATATATATTGGCTCAAAGCCTGTGTTGGACAGTAATGCAAATTTTGAACTTTACTTAGTGCCCATGAATGCCTTGTGTTTTCTCAGGGGCCAGACAAGTTAGCAATATTGACATATACTGAAGGGATTAATCTTCATTTATATCATAAAGCATAAAATACTGGAGCTAGTACAGACTTTAGATAGTATAAAAAAGAAACTGATGTTCAGAGAGGTTCCATGATTAGCTCGCAGTCGTACAGCGGGTAACAGTGATGAGACTGGAATTTTTATCTTCCAAATGTTAGCCTATTACTACCAATTCTAATACTGCCTTTTGAATCTCTGTCTCCGTCTCCATCTCTCTCTCTCTCTCTCTCTCTCTCTCTCTCTCTCTCTCTCTCTCTCTCTCTCTCATTTCTGTTTGTCTTTTTTTTTTCTCACTGCATGCTTTCAATCTAATGGCACATGGTAAATGTACTATGATCAGATGATCAGATAAGAAACTTCTTGACCACATTATGTGATTTTGTTTATTCTTTTATGAAATAGCATCAGCCTGCAAGGCCATATTATAAAAATTTCAGAACTCCACAAGGAATATAATGTAAATAAAGTGAAATGTTTCCCCAAGAGTGGATGGGGAAAAGATGTCGTGAGATACGAGAGAATGACCTGGATCAAAAAGTTCAACTAAGTCAAGAGTGTAAGACACAGAAAAGGGAAGTGTAATATGAACGCTGAGGAGACCAATAGGTTTTTGAGGCTCTAACATAATCTGTATCACAGTATTGTTATCTTTACACATTTCATGCACTCTGTAAACAGAAAAACAAGGTAGTCCTTGCTCTTGAAGAATTCATAATGTAAATAAGATATATAACATACAAAAGAATGTTCAGATGTAGGTAAATTACAAGGCTACATACAGTCCTAAGGGTGTAGCTACAGGCTAAATGACAAGATCTAGATGTTCTAAAAGTACATTTTGAGACTTCAGGGCTCATGGATTGTGCTATAAAAACACTGTAGAGATTTTCTCGTTGACTGCTTAGGCAGGATTCAAAACAAGCCATTTTATTCTATAGTCAAGTTTTTATCCATTGCATTCTACTTCCACCATTTCTTTTTATTTTAATTTTTAATTTATAGAATAAAACAAGCATGTCCCTAACATAGTGTTGCTTTTTTTTTAAAATAAGATAATCATATATGAAACTGCAAATCAATTATGTACATCTTGCTATTCCTTGCAAATATATATTAACATGTAAATTTCTTCTTTCTCCCTTTTTTCATCCGTTCCCCCAGCCCTAGAGATGGCTTCCATTAAACACATATATGCATACATACACATATGCATATATAACCAATCTATAAATCTATAATCAATCTATAAATACTTCTATTTAGCAATTATTTTTGCTTTTGCCATTTCAAGGAATCAAGGACTTCAATACTTTGATGAAGCAAAAACCCATTGGAATGACACTCCTTCTAACAATGCAGAACTATTCAGCAATTTATAGCCTTAAAGCATTAAAGGTTGATCTACTTCAGAATCACATAATCAGTATGAACTCTGTTCCTTCTAAATCCAAAACTGATTCTCTGTTAATTGATGATCTAAAACCTCTCATATTTCTCTTTTTTCGACTATATTTATTGAAAAATTTATACATTTTGTGCATTGGGCATCCTGGAAACCTTTGAAACCAGAAAGTCTATAAATTAATAGCATCTGATTACAAAATTAAAATTTGTTACCAAATGCAAAGTGAAACATGAATATCTACAAGATACTGCTGCTTGGTAATGCAGAAAGACTTGTTAGCTCATCTAGCTTCCTACTACTTTGGAAAGGGGTGAAGCATACTTTATTTTGACATTCATTAATTGATAATGATGTGTGGATGAAAACAATAGAGACCTCAGTTAGTTCCTTGCCCTTTTTCTTTTGACATAAACTTCAAAACAAGCAAGCTAGTTGTTTAGTCTTTTAGATGCAAAATTTTTCATAATTTTTATCTGTTTTCTTCTTTGAAACCCAGGAAAGATAAGATTTTAGAAAAATTAATATAATTAGTTCAATAAAGGAAAATGCTTTATAAAGGCTGAAAACTTACTCTTGTTTGCTTTCTAGCATCAAGATGCCTGAACCATAATGAAAAATGTAAAATACCCCTCTTTTTATTCTGGAGAAAAATCAGATGAGAAGAAAATATATTTCCCCTTATTCATTTACTCATTGTCCCTGGCCCCCTGCAAGAAGCAAGGCAAATGTGATGTTTCATCAGTTTTTCAGTTATGAGCCCTTTATTCATAGAATTTCAGAAAGAATTAAAAGTTTCTGAATTATGTTCATGCTGAGTTATCAATGTGCAATGAACTCAAGAGAGTTCTGCAAAAAAGAAAATATCCCTAATTTATGGCTCATTGTCATATGGAAGATTCATGGGCTATACCAAAGAATTGAGTAGGTCCTGCAAAACATATGAACTTCTGTGATGAAAGGTGCTTGGTGACTTCCATTAGAAATTTGTACATGTATGTATATAAGCAAAACATTTTTTTCATTATTTGTATTTTCATTATTATGTATTTTCATTACATGATCAACTGTCTAATTTCTTGAGTCTTTGCAAAGATTTATATTTCTTGTGATGAGGTTAATATAATTAATGGGAATAATATTTTTTCTCCTTAGGGTCTTACAGGTTCACACTTATGACTTCACTGCTGCAGAATCCTCTTACTGAGGAGATTTTTTCTTCCATTAGAGATTCTTGACTATTTTGTAGCTTGAAAATTTGAGTATTGCTTGAGAAGTGTTATCTTTAAATTGGAAAAAAAAAGTCATTCAAGTCACTGAAAACCATTTTACTTTTGATTGGCACAAATTTGAGTGACAGGCTTGAAATAAAAATATTTTCTTGTAGTTCATTCATTTTCAGTCATGTTTGACTGTTCATGATGATATTTGGGATTTTCTTGGCAAAGACTGTAGAGGATTGACTATTTCCTTTTCCAGCTCATTTTACTGATGAGGAGACCTAGGCAAACAGGGTTAAGTGACTTGCCCAGAATCAAACAGCTAGTAAGTGTCTGAGGCAAGATTTGAACTTACGAAACTGAATCTTCCTGATTCTAGTTCTGGTACTCTATCCACTGAGTCACCTAGCTGCCTCACTGAAACTTCAGTCATTCTCCTTATCAGCAACTAAATTTTTTTCTCCAGAACTTCTTTGAGTAATCTGACCCATAATCTATAATTGTATAGATTTATATATGAATTATACTTAATGGATTTGCATCATATTATTTTATATTTCTAACTAGAGTACCTGAGGACACAGTGGGGACTGTAATATTGATATAAAAGCATAGGTACAAGATAGGGTATTGTGGAAATTCATCTGTATAAGGAGTTAGAAAAATCTATGACTTTTTGGTCACTTGATCCTGTATAAGTCAACTGACCTCTGAGAATGAAGTTCACTTATGGATGCATGTTTCAAAGGAAAATTATTTGTGAAGCACTTTTTGTTCCCCAGAAACCATGCTAAGAGACATTAATACAAATACAAAAGAAAAATGTCCCTGTCCTCAAGAAGTCTCTACCATCAAGAAAGATGTGATACATATAAGAGAATGGAAAACAGTAAAGGGTGTTTTTATCAAGGAAGTTGATGGAATAGTTAATAAAATGATAGGGAAGCCAATGGACATGTTGTTTCCAGAAGTGTTGTTGTGTTGACCACACTTCAGATTTTAGAACCAGAACTAGAGAATGTGTGAGGAGATGTGGAGATTACTATGGGAGGTAAATGTAGAAGTGAGGGATGATCTTAGACCTTGAGTGACAAAAATAAAAGAAAATATTTGTGTTTAGGGTATCTAGTTACAGTAACTTCTATTCAATTAGGATGCCTTAGGTGTAATAATTACTTGAAGTAGACACAAAAAGACAAAGTCTTTATAAACTGCCAAGCAAAATATGTCAGTTAATATTAAGGATAGTAGTGCAAAATTAATAAGTGTAGCATTTTAGAACCCAGCAAACAGTTTTGACAGGCTAGAACATTAATTGATCAAATAATAGATATTTATTAATGTCTTGCTAGATGCCACTGCTAGGGATCAAAAATAAAAGTTAAAAGGGGGTCATTTCCTTCAAGGAAGTTACCCTCTATTGAGGGAGACATGAAGATATACAAACCAAGCTATATATAGGGTTAATAAGAAACAAATAATAGAGGGAAGACACTAAAATGAATATGAAGTGGGGATTCCCAAGGGTCAGAGCCAAAATGGTGGAGGACAGTCCAGGATGCAGCTAAATTTCCCCAAATTTCCTTCCAAAAAATCTTTAACAGAATGCTTCAAATCAAATTTGAATGGCAGAGCCAAAAAGAAGGTCAAAGGGAGACATTTTTTTCAACTTAGGACAACTTTGGAGGATTACATGGATGGTCTTTAATATTTGGGTGAGTGCAAGCCCACAACATGGGAGAGACACCGGTGGTGGGTACTGGAGGCAACCTTCATAAGAACTTTGGACCTCTCAGCACAGAGGCAGGAAAGGGGGGCATGCAACTAATTAAAATTTCAGAAGACCTTTGGTTATTCTGTAGCATGGCATAGTACGTCTACCATCCCAGGTGAACAGAACCCTACTTTAGTAAAAATAAAAAAAATAGTCTTGGAAAATGGGAGAACAATAGGAAAAAACAGCATTTGATCATAAAAACCTATTATGGTGGCAGGAGAGAATCAAGATAGAAACTCATAAGAAGAAAACCAAGTGAAATCACCTACAAAAAACTTAAAACAAGTGCTAATTACATGTAAGGCCAGCAATAATTTCTGAAGGAGTTAAAGACATACATAAGAGTGGTAGAGGAAAAAAATGAGAAAAAGTGATGAGTGATGCATTTAAACTATGAAAAGAAATTTAACTACTTTGTAAAAGAAGTGAAATATATACATCGTAAAGACTAGAATTACCATAATAGTAAAAGAGTTGCAAAATCCACTGAAGAAAAAAAAAATCTGATTAGTTAATAAAGTGATTTTCCTAAAATTGAGATGTGACTATGTCAATTCCATTATCCATTAAACTCCTGTTGGAGAGACTTGAAATTTGCAACCTCTTGGGAGACAAAACAGAAATACACACCACCAGGCTATTGCAATAGTCCAGGTGTGAGGTGATGAGGGCTTGCACTAGGTTGTAAGGTGAGACATGAGAAAAAAGTATATTTGAGAGATGATTCAAAGTGGAAATCAACAGGTAACAGATTAGATACGTGGTTGAGAAAGAATGAAGAATACAGCATGACACCTTGGTTAAGTCTGAGGGCCTGAGAGACTGGTATCATCCTCTATAATAATAGGAAAAGTGTGTCTGGATAGGGACAGAGAATTAGGAGAAAGATAATGAATCCTGCTTGGGATATTTTGAATTTTATATATTAATTGCATATCCAGTTTGAGATATGTAAAAATCTGCTGAAGATGTGAGATTCAAAGTCATGACAGAGATTGCTGAAGGTAGATTTGAGAATTAGTAGCAGAGAAAAAAATCACATCAATGAGAGGTGATGAAATCATCAAGTAAAAATGTTATAGAGGGAGAAAAAAAGGATGCCCAGGACAGGACCCCTAAGGACATTTATGGTTAGAGATTCAGATCTCTGGAGAAAGATCCTGCAAAGAAGACAGAAAATGAGTGGTCAGATAGGTAGGAGGAAAACCAAGAGAGAATTGTGTCCCAAAAACTTAGACAGGGAGTTGTTTTGTAGGAGGGTCTCAAGTACCTTTTTGTTTTCTATTGAGGCACAGTGTCAAAGGGTTGTCATGCCCTCTGACTTTACAAAATGTATAAATACTCTGAGTTGAGGTTTTACTTTGGGACCTAGTTTTTGGTTACAAGGTTTGAGTGCCAGATGAGGACTCTGGGAAGCCTCTAAGGAGCTCTCTGGTTTGAGAACTCAGATGTCATGCTTCTGTCTCTGGTAATGATAGTCAGATTGCTGTACCTGTCTGTTGAATTATGATCAGGCAGAGGAAATCATATCTGTTGATTACGTTGGGTCTTACTGACTGGAAGTGTTTGGCCAGATGAGGACTCTGGGAAACCCCTAAGGAGATCCCCAGCCCTGAGAACCCAGGTGCTGTGCTTCCCTCTTTGGTAACTATGGTCAGACAGTTGAGGTCCAATTGTCTGATGAATTCAGTCACAGGAAGCCATGTATGTTGATCCTTTGATTTCTCTGTATTTTCTTTGAAATTCAGAGTGCTGACTCTCTGAAGGAACTGAATGACATAAATACATGGTTAAAGGAATGATACATGTGCTTGATTAAAATGATTGTTAACCCTTTGAAAATTGTTTCCCTTTTATGAAGGCAAATCTGATAACC
Source organism: Bettongia penicillata ogilbyi (assembly GCA_023548195.1). Classification (NCBI taxonomy): domain Eukaryota; kingdom Metazoa; phylum Chordata; class Mammalia; order Diprotodontia; family Potoroidae; genus Bettongia; species Bettongia penicillata. Next base: position 9,346,479 of record JAJHZJ010000008.1, read on the forward strand.
TATGATAGCAGACCCATTTTTCTTGTTGGGGTGCTTATTACTGCAATATGGTATAGTCAAAAGAACCTGCATAAATTAAAAGGAAAATATGAGTTTTTGTGGGACTGGGATCATTATCTGTTGCTTCCCAGTTCTGATGATTATTGTTCTGTGGAGCCGTGGAAAATGAGAATGGCCAAAGCCAAGGCTTAGATGGATTAGCCCAGCTCCTGACTGTCCCAGAAGAGTGAAGGCCCTGAAAGTGCACTATATTCAGAAACCAGACCAGAGCAGCAAGAGCTTGGAATGGAGCTTTGGAGTCATTGGGATCCCATTGGAAATCTGCATTGTGAGCTACTCAACAGAAGTGAAAAATAGAACGCTGACCTCAGTGAGAGGAATGGAAGCACAGGGCTGCCAGGGTACAGACCCAGGTGGGATCTGGGTGCTGCTGGCCCTTGCTGGAGGGGGAGGAACTCAGGAGCTTAGAGTTCAGGCCTGGGGCAAGATTGTGATTGTGCAGCAAGGCACTGAGTGCGCCTTTTTGCAGGGTTTTCCTGTGATAGTTTGGGACCCAGGGGTTAGTATTGCCTATGGTGAGTAGGGACAAATGCCTTGTACCCACAATGACTCCAACCTAATGGCTTTTTTGCCCAAGAGCCCCTCAGAAGTCAGCAGGCTGCAACATTAAGACTGAGACTTGGCTCATTAGATGCTACACCTGAGAATGTTTGAAATGACAAGGTGGGGAGAACACACAAAGATTAAAGAGGACTTTACTTGGAAATTTTTGTTTGGAATTGAGGAAAGAGGAGCCCGTTGAGGTCTCCTCTGAGAAAGATGGTGTGTTATGCATATACATTTGTGTTTGTTTAAAAGCCATTTGACCACCCTGGTAATGAGTGACTATGTTATGCACCCTGGAAATGTAAAGTTCATGATGTGTTTATGTTGTATTTCTTAAAGAAATGCTAATGCATATTCAGATAACAGTTGCATAAGAGATTCACTTAAACCATGTGGATTTGGGATCACCAAGTATAATGCCTCTATTTGTCCTAGGATCCATGGCCGTTTAGATTGTAGGGCCATTTGGATTGAAAGGGTAGCTATTGTAAGGGCAAAGTTGGATCTTTGTTGTTTTTGTTTTAGTATAATCAAGAATTATAATTTCTCTCTTTGTTCCGGGATCCATGCCATTTAGATTGTAAGGTCAAGTATCCTGGAAAGGTGGAGTGTGATAGCAAGAAAAATTGGATCTTTTGCAGTTTTTGTTTCAGTATAATCAAGTGTCTCTTATTAAATCTTGCCTTTATCATTCAAGAGTCTTTACAAAGAGTAAAGTAAAGAAAGAAGAGTTTCATTAACTTGACAATGTATGGATTTGTATTGTTAATTATTTTAATGTGATTAAAGATCTTTTCTAACCATTGATAGGCATGCCTTTTGTGGGAAGCCAGAAAAGGGGCATTGTTTTATAGGAGGGTCCCAAGTATCTTTTGCTTTTTTCTATTGAGGCACTGGGTCAAAGTGTTGCGATGCCCTCTGACTCCAAAAATGGTATAAATACTCTGAGTCGAGGTTTTACTTTGGGAGCTTAATTTTTGGTAACAAGGTTTCAGTGCATGATGAGGACTTTGGGAAACCTCTAAGAAGCCCTCTGGGTCTGAGAACCCAGATGTCATGCTTCTCTCTCTGATAATGATAGTCAGATAGCTGTACCTGTCCACTGAATTATGATCAAGCAGAGGAGACCATGTCTGTTGATTACTTTGGGGATTGCTGACTGTAAGTATTTGTTTGGTCAGATGAGGACTCTGGGTAGCCCCTAAGAAGATCCCCGGCCCTTGGAACCCAGATGTCATTGCTTCCTTCTCTGGTAACAATGTTCAAATGGTTGAGGTTCAATTGTCTGATGAATTCAGTCACGGGAAGCCATGTCTGATCATCTTCTGATTTCTCTGAATTTTCTTTGAAATTCAGGGTGCTGACTCCCTGAAGTAACTGAATTATGTATGGACTCTTTTAAAGGAATAAGACATATGCTTGATTACAGTGATTGTTAACCCCTTGAAAGTTGTTTTACTTTTATGAATGCAGATCCAAGAACCTGGGATAGCAAGCCCCTCTATGAATGTTGGAGTGCTTACTGTTACAAAGTCTGAGACAGAGCATGATCTTAGACCTCCCTAAGTTCATGGCCAATCACTTAATCACTATACCATAGTGACACTCTTCTCTTTTAGTTAAATTTTTTCCAACTACCCAGATTATATGTAAACACATTTAACAGACATTAAAACAAAAATTAAACCTGTCAGCTCAGAGATATATCACAACTATCTACCCTAATTTTGAGTTCGCTGATCTACAATAATTTTGCCTTAGATAGACAAGATATTTCAAGACAGAGTTTACAATTAATTCTTTTGTCTCACCCTGTTCTTCCATATGGGGAAAAAAAAGTGAAGGTAGAGAAAACATGATTTAAATTTGTTTTCTATTTTTTTTTAGTTCTACAATCACTACCATATAATTTAGATTTTTTCCCTCCCTCCCCCTCTTTCTCTCTTATCTCTACCCTCCCTCCCTAAGACAGCATACAATTTTATATAGGTTCTACACATACATTCCTATTAAATACATTTTCACCATGGTCATGTTGCATAGAAGAGTTAAAATGAATGGGAAAAAAAATCTTATTACAAACCAAAGCATAATACAAAAGAAGATGATCTGCTACACTCTCTAGTTGAATTATATAGCTCTTTCTCTGAATGTGGAAGATGTTTTACCTTTAAAGAACAATGGAAATATTTTAGGTCCTTGCTTTGCAATGAAGTTCTAAGTCTACCAGAAAAAATGCTTGCAAACTATGGTTGTTGCTATGTGTAAAGTTCTCCTGGTTCCGCTCCTTTTGCTCAGTATCAGGTCATAAAATCTTTTCAAGCCTCTCTGAACTCTTCCTGCTCATCAGTTCTTATAACACAATAGTATTCCATTATATTCATATACCACAGTTTATTCAACCATTCCCAAATTGATAGGCATACCCTTGATTTCCAGTTTTTGACCACCACAAAGAGTGCTGCTATAGATATTTTTGTGCATGTGGAACCCTTTCCCATTTTTATGATCTCTTGGGGATATAGTCCTACAAGTGGTATTGCTGAGTCAAAGTCAAAGGGTATGCACATTTTTGTAGCCCTTTGGGCATAGTTCCAAATTGCTCTCCAGAAAGGCTGGATCATCTCACAGATCCACCAACAATGAATTAGTGTGCCAACTCTCCCACATCTTCTCTAATGGTCATCATCTTCCTGTTCTGGCATGTTAGTCAATTCGATAAGTGTGATGTATTATCTCAGAGTTATTTTTATTTTCATCTTTCCAATCAATAGTTGTTTAGAACATTTTTTCATATGACTTTAAGTATCTTTAATTTCTTCCTCTGAAAACTGCCTGTTCATATTGTTTGACCAGTCTTCCCTTCTTTCTTTCTGCCCCCTCCTTTTTACTCTCCTTTACCCATATTACTTCTTCCCTCCCTTTTAGCCTTCCCTCCCCATTTGCCTTCCTTCCCCTCCTACTGCCTATAGAGCTAGTTAGATTTATATACTTAATTAAGTTTGTTGTTTCCTCCTTGAACCAAATCAGATGAGAGCACCTCTCAAACAATGGTCATCTCCTTCCCCTCTTTCCCTCTACTGTAATATAATTTTATAATTCTTACTGTGATGCAATTTATCACTTTCTTCTTCTTCCTTTTCACATCTCCTGATAACAGTCCCTTCACAGGCTTAAATCACATTTTTATCATCACATCATTTACTTTTATACCCACTCCCTCTGTCTCCATATATCTCTTTTATATTTCATAATAGATATACATTTCTCAGGATTAACAAGTATCATCTTCCCTTACAGGGAGGTAAACAGTTTGCCCAAATTGAGTAGCAAGATTTTTCTTTTCCTCTGTTTACTTTCTCATGCCTCTCTTGAGACTTGAGTTTGAAGATCAAGTTTTCTATTGACTTCTGGGCTTTTTATCAAGAAGATATGAAAACCTTTTATTTCATTGAAATTCCAACTCCTTGCTTGAAATGTTATGCTGGACTTTTCTGAGTAACTGATCCTTGGTTGTAGTCCCAGCTCCTTTGCCTTGTGGAATATCATATTCCAATTCCTTCAATTTTTTTTTAATGTAGAAGCTGCAAAGTCCTGTGTGATACTTACTGTAGCTCCTCCATATTTGAATGCTTTCTTTCTGACTAACCATAGTATTTTCTCCTTCACTTGATAGTTCTGGAACTTGGCAATCATATTTCTTGGTGTTTTTTGTTTGGGATCTCTTTTGGGAGACGAAAGGTGGTTTTGATGACTATTTTGCCCTATGATCAAGCACTTCGGGGCAATTTTCTTTGATGATTTCTTAAAAGATATTGTCCAGGCTCTTTTTTCCATCATGGCTTTATGGTGGGCCAATAATGCTTCAATTTTCTCTCCTGGATCTATTTTCCAGGTCGGTTGTTTTGCCAATTAAATATTTTACATTTTCTTCTGATTCATGATGTCTTATAGAGTCATTAACTTCTATTTTTCCTTTCTAATTTTCATCAAATTGTTTTGTTCAATTAACTTTTGTCTCTCCTTTTCCATCTGTCCAATTATTCTTTTTGAGGAATTTTCTCCAGTTAGTTTTTGTACTTCCTTTTCCATCTGTCCAATTTTCCCAGTTAGGTTTTGTGCTTCCTTTTCCATTTGTCCAATTTTTCCAGTTAGGTTTCATGCTTTCTTTTCCATTTCTTCAATTTACCTTTTTAAAGAGCTGTTCTCTTTAGTGAATATTTTTTTCAGACTTTTAAAATCATGGCTATTTTTTCTTCTATTTCCCTCTTCACCTCTTCCAAGAGTGCTCTTTGCACATGCGAGCAATTCATAGTCTCTTCTGAAGTTTCAGATTGGAGTATAATCTCAATACTTACATCTTTGCTATTTATGTTTTCATCCTTTTCCCCATAGAAAGATCCTATGGTCTTTTCCTTCCTCCTTTGCTTCTTACTCATGATAGTGAGGCTTTATGTATTGTGGCCTCAGGTTCTTTTCACTGGAAAGCATAGAAGCTGGTGCTGAACTGGCTAGTGTGAAAAAGGAAAGACCAGATGAATTCTGTTTGTGTTTCCCTAGATTATCCCTGGAGCTAGATTTTTAAGTGTGGGGAAAGGGTAATCTCCTCATGGGAAATCTCCTATGCTGAGCTAGAGCAAAGGCAAGCTCAAATGTTTGGTGATCCTGGGCTGCCCTAGTGTCTTCTTCATTCCCCTGAAGCTCTGGGGCATGCCTAGGCTCGTAATGTTGGTCACAAGGTTCCACTCCACTGAAGCTCTGGTCCTCTTCCATAGTAAGAGGAATCCTCCTTAGTGATTTTCATAGCCTCAGGTGCTACAAGACTTTGCACCTTCTGCTGATCCCATTGATCTAACATTCTTCTGGGGAAATATTTTATAGTTCTTCCAAGGTCAACAAAGGGAGGGGGAGAGAGCATTTACTGATCTCTGTACTATTTTGGCTCCCTGAAGTTCAAGAAGCTGACTTACAGGCATTTAATCTGAGAGCTGAAAGTCTCAGGACCAGCTGCTGTAGATACCTGGGGTTCCTTCTGCAAGTCTCACTTGCTTGGCTCTGCTGGACTCCTGCCTTTACCTGCAATCCTGCCATGCTGTCACTTCTTTAGACCATCCCAGGGCTTTCCTGCTTGGCCCTGCTGTGGCCAAAATGAGCTGCACTGTGTGCTGTGTGCTCCTGCATCCCTGTGCAACCAAAAACATGATTTTTTTCAGAAATTTTAAGCTATCCTGATCCTTCTTGGAAGGTTTGTCTAAGTTGCTTGTAGATAATTTTTAAAATATTTTCATATGGTGTGTAGAGTCAAGATAACAGAGTGAGAGCATGTACTCAACTAAGTTGTGTGACAAACTCAGACACCACTTAAAAGAGAATCTAAACAAATTTTAGAGTGGCATAATTAACTAGGAGAGAGTGTGGCAAATTTCCAACACAGGACAGCTTGGAATTTCAATGGAAAGGATCTATTGCATGGGACTGGAGGATCACAGAGCACATAGACTGTACCAAGGCAGGTCCCACCATATCAAAGCCAAGCAGTAAGCACCTGGCAATGTAAAGCAGAAGCAGCAGTGTGAATTCTTAAGCGTATCAGCCTAAAGATGGAGTCCAGTGGAACTGAGTAAGAGAGAAGCCCAGAACCCCAGGTGGCAGCAATAGCTGCTCCCAAGATTATCAGCCCACAGACTGAATATCTGTAAGTCATGCACTTGAACTTCCAGGAGCCAAGATGGTAGAGTGATCTTTAAGTGCTCTCCCCTACTCTTGTTGATCTTGTAAAATGCAGAGAATATTTCCCTGGAATACTGGGATCAGCTGAAGGGGAAATTTTTCTCTTAGCTAGAAAAGGTAGGAAAATCACAAAATGCAATCCCTCTGGACCAGTGCAGAACCAGAGCTGCCCCAGAGAGCCCCACCTCAGTGATGGAGAAGGAGATCCTGAGTCTCAGGGAGTAGAACCTTGTCACAACCGGAAGAATCGAGAAGACAGTAGCAGAGAAGAGGGTTCACCAACTGCTGAACTTGTCTGTGCTACAGCTCAGGAGAGGAGACTCCTGTGACCAGACCACCCCTCACTCACACATTGCAACAGCAAGCTACAAGGTAACTCCAGGGAAACTCAGAAAGACTTCGCGTAGCCTCTACTTTGTCATACCAGCTGGCTCAGCACCAGGTAAGATGGAGCATTCTAGATTCTAGCTGAAAGAATCAGAGACCACAATCCACAAAGCCTCAAGTTCTAAGCACAACAACCATGGGACAGAGCTCCCTGTGACCCAAAAGCAGAGATCCTCTTTAATAGCCAGGAAAAGGACCAACCATTATGAGGAAGAAGCAAACTAGAAAATAAAAGACCGTAGAATCTTACTGTGAGGACAGGGATTAAAATGAAAGATGTTAGCATTGAGACTGTAGTCCCATCTGAAACAACAAAAGGAAAGATGAACTGGTCTGAAGCCCCCCAAAACATTTTTGGAATAGCTCAAGAAGGATTTGAAAAGCCAAATTAGAGAGGAAGAAGAAAAACTGTCCAAAGATTTTAAAAATATAAAGAAAAAAAGAATTTATGGAAAAAATTTAAAAATAAAATTCGACAAATGGAAAAAGAGATGTGAAAGTTAACTGAAGAAAGCATTCTATTAACAATTAGAATTGGGCAAGGAGAAGCTAACAATTCTATGAGACATCAAGAATCAGTCAAACAGGATCTAAACAGTGAAAAAATATAAGAAAATATAAAATATCTCAGTAGAAAAGTAACTGACATGGAAAATAGATCAGGGAGTGAAAATCTAAGAATTATTAGTCTATCAGAAGACAACGATGAAAAAAACAGCCTGGGAAATATATTCCAAGAAATCATCAAAGAAAACTGCCCTGAAGTCTTAGATCCAGAGGGCAAAATAATCATTGAAAGAATCTCCCTCTCACCTCCTGAACAAGATCCCAAACTGAAAAATCCAAAGAATATTGTTACCAAATTATAAAACTATCAAGTTAAGGAAAAAATGCTGCAAGTAGTCAGAAAGAAGCAATTCAAATACAGAGGAACTACAGCCAGGATCACACAGGACTTTGCAGTTTCTATATTAAAAGATCATAGAGATGAGAATATGGTATTTCCTAAGGTAAAGGAAATGGGACTACAGCCAAGAATCAATAATACAGCAAAATGGAGCATAATATTTCAAGCATGGAGACAGACATTCCATAAAATAAGGGATTCCCAGACCTTTCCTGATGAAAAAGCCAGAGTTCAATAGAAAAATTTGAATATTCAAATACAAATATCAAGAGAGGCATAAAAATGTAAATGGGAAAAAATAAATTTGTCATTCAATATGGGCAAACTGTTCAAATTCCTATAAGGGAAGATGATACTTGTCAATCTTGAGAAATATATATTTATTATGATATTTTAAAGGAATATAAATAAAGGAATGTTATAATTTAAATGACATGATGATAAAAAATGTGATTTAATGATGACAAGGGATTTCAATGTGAAATGGGAGAAAGAGGAGGCAGATGAAGGTAAATTATATCACAGGAAAAGGCACAAAAACATAACACAACAGAGGGAAAGAGGAGAGGGAGATGAGCACTGTTTGGGATTTACTCTTATCTGCTTTGGTTCAAGGAGAAAACAACAAACTCAGTTAAGTACAGAAATCTAATTTACCATATCATCAGCAGGTGGGGAAAGAGGAAAGAAAAGAAAGGAAATTTTAAAATGAAGGGAAGAAATAGTAAGGGAAAGATGGAATAAAATCATAGGAACTGATAGAATGGAGGGAAGACTGAGGGAGGCAGTGGTTAGATTTTGAGCATAAATGGGAGCAGGGTGAAATGATGGAGGAAAACACACAGATAGTATTCATAACTGTGAGTATGAATGGGATGAACTCTCGCATAAAATGGAGGCAGATAGCAGAATGGATTAAAAACCATAATCCAAAAATATGTTGTTTACAAGAAATACATTTGAAACAGGGAGATCCACAAAGTGTAAAGGTAAAAGGTTGGAGCAGAATATATTACACTTCAGCTGGTGTAAAAAAAAGCAGGGGTAGAAATCCTAATCTCAGACAAAACAAAATCAGAAATAACTCTAATCAAACAGATATGGAAAGAATTTAACAGGCACCACAGAAAATTAAATAATATCATGACTAAACATACATGCACCAAGTGGTATAGCATTCAGATTCTTTTTTTTTTTTTTGGGGGGGGACTTTTGAAAAAATTTATTGACAAGGGAGATTGAAACAATAGTTAGAGTTAAAAAGAAATCATTCAGTGGCTTGTTTTGTTGCATATTCTGCCACTGACATGAACAGTACAATTAAAAATGATAAATATAAATTTCATATTCAAGCCTTTGGCCAAAAAAATCATTTAGCACGTTTGTTAAAGTGTGACAAAAAGAATTAGAAAATACACAAGAAAAAGATCATGTCACTAAGTTAAACAGCAAAAAAATCACTACTGATCTAGGATTCCATTATTCTGGAGGTGAGATATCTGTGCAGAACTTGTCATTCATTATAGCAATCGAAAGAGATCAGGACTGGCAACTCTATCAATTGAGGATACAAAGCCTTCTGGTAAGAGGAGGCTGAGGCTGTTCAAGTTAGCATGTCCCAAAGGCAACAGCAACAGAGAGCAGTCCAGCAAGCTCTGAGGCAGGTAGCTTGGCCTGTGCCATCCCGTGTTTGGTCTTCCAACACATACACTGGGGTTTTGGTTGCTTCTGGAGGAGGTCCACCCTGCCAGCCATATTATGGATAGCCTTGGTATGGATACCCTGCATTAGGGGATGGATATGGCCCTTGAGGCCCAGCAGTATAAGGCCCAGCAGGAGGATATGGTTGAGGACCACCTGGTTGCTGTACATATGGTGGATATGGGGCAGTTAGGCCTGGGTCCGAGTAAGGTGGAAGATTTCCGTAACTCATGTGGGAATGAAAACCTTTCCTCCGGCGAAGCCACGGCCAACTCGGTGCCTCCTTCGCTCGGGTGCCAGACATGAGACTGGAGAACCAAAGTGAATCAGCATTCAGATTCTTAGAGGATAAGTTAAGGGAGTTACAGGAAGAAATAGACAACCAAACTTTACAAGTGGGGTATTTCAAACTTCCCCTAAACTGCATAAATCTAACCTCAAAATAAACAAGAAAGAAGTTAATGAGGTGAGTAGATATGGATAAAGTAGATATGAAAGATCTCTGGAGAAAAGTGAATGGAGTTAGAAAGGAATATACCTTTTTTCTCAGCAATACATGACACCTTCCCAAAAAGTGACCTTGTACTAGGGCATAAAAACTGCACAATCAAGTAGAGAAAGGTAGAGATAGTCAATGCATCCTTTTCAGATCATAATGCAACAAAAATTAAAATTAATAAAAGGTCATGGATAGATCAAAAATTAATTGGAAGCTAAATATTCTAATCCTAAAGAATGAGTGGGTGAAACAAAATTCATCTAAACAATCAGTAACTTCATTCAAGAGAATGACAAAAATGCAACAATCTACCAAAACATATGGGATGCCACAAAACTGTTCTTAGGGGAAGTTTTATGTCATTGAAGTCTTACATGAATATAATAGAGAAGGAGGAGATCAATGAATTGGGCATGCAACTGAAAAGGCTAGAAAAAGAATAAATTGAAAATCCCCAAGTAAATTCCAAATTAGAAGTACTGAAAAATAAAGGAGAGATTAACAAAATTGAAATTAAGAAAACTATTGAACTAATAAATAAAACTAAGAGTTGGTTTTATGAAAAAAAGTAGAATTGATAAGCATTTGATCAATTTGATTAAAAAAGAAGAAAATGAAATCACCAATTTCAAAAATGAAATGAGAGAGCTCATCTCCAGTGAGGAGGAAATTAAAACAGTAGCTACAAATTACATTGCCCAGATATATTCTGATAAATTTGACAGTCTAATTCAGATATATATATATATATATATATATATATATATATATATATATATATATATATTCCAGATTAAAAGAAGAAGTTGAATACTTAAATAATCCCATGTCACAAATAAGAAATTCAACACACCATCGATGAACTCTCTAGGAAATAATCTCCAAGGTCAGATGAATTTACAAGTAAATTCTATCAAACATTTAAAGAATAGTTAATTCCAATACTGTACAGATTATTTGGGGAACTTGTTGAAGAAGGAGTCCAACCGAATTATTTTTATGATATAAATGTGGTTCTAAATCCTACACCAGGAAGAGTAAAGACAGATAGAAATTATAGACCAATTTCACTAAAGTGAACAAAAGTTTTAAATGAGATATTAGCAAAAAGTATACAACAACTTATTACAAGAATACTACATTAGGATCAGGTAGAATTAATACCAGGAATGCAGTATTTGTTCAGTATTAGGAAACCTATCAGCGCTATTGTTCATATCAACAAAAAAACTAACAGAAACTATATGATTATATCAATAGATCCAGAAAAAGCTTTCAACAAAACAAAACACTCATTCCTTTTGAAAACACTAGAGAGCAAAGGAATAAATGGAACTTTCCATAAAATAATAAGCACTATCTTATTCAGTGTCATACCAATCAAACTACTAGAAAATTATTTTCTGGAACTAGAAAAAAATAGTATCAAAATTCATCTGAAAGAATAAAAGTTCCATAATATCAAGGGAACTAATGAAAAAAAAAATGCTAAGGAAAATGGCCTAGCCCTACCAGATCTCAAATTGTATTATAAAGAAGCAATCATGAAAACCACTTGGTACTGGCTAAGAAATGCAGTAGTAGACCAGTGGAATACGTTAGGTACTCAAGACACAGTAGACAATGAACATAGCAATCTACTGTTTGAAAAACTCAAGGACCCTAGCTACTGGGATAAAAACTCACTATTTGACAAAAAACTGGTGAGAAACTGGATAACAGTGTGGTAGAAATGGGCATAGACCAATTCCTGTTACCATACAGAAGAGTAAAGTCCAAATGGATACATGATCTAGATATAATGACTAATACTATAAACAAATTATGAGAGCAAGGAATTGTGTATTTGTCAGATTCATGGAGAATGGTTAAATTTGTGACCTAATATGAAGTAGAGAACATTGTAAAGTAAAAAGTAGATAATTTTGATTACATTAAAATGAAAATTTTTTGCACAAACCCAATAGAAACAAGATTAGGAAGGAAGCAGAAAATTGGGCAATAATTTTTGCACCTAGTATCTGTGATAAAGGTCTCATTTCAAAAAGATATAAAGAACAAATTTACAAGAATCCAAGTCATTTCCAATTGACAGATGGTCAAAGGAGAGGAACAAGCAGTTTTCACAAGAAGAAATTAAAGCTATCCGTAGCCATATGGAAAAATGCTCTAAATCACTATTGATTAGAGAGATTTAAATCAAACAACTCTGAGGTACAACACAACACCTATCAGATTGGCAAATCTGACAAAACAGGAAGATGATAAACATTGGAGAAGAAATGGGGGAGTTGGAATACTATGGCCAACAGGTTACAAAAATATACATACACTTTGCCCCTGCAATATCCCTTCTAGGACTGTATCTCAAAGAGATGATAAAAATGGGAAGTGGTCCCACATATACAAAAATATTTATAGCAGCTGTCCTTGTAGTGATCAAGAACTGCAAATTGAGAGGATGCCTATCAATTTGCAAATGACTGAACATGTGGTATATGAATGTAATGGAATACTATTGTGCTATAAGAAATGATGAGCCGAAAGACCTCAGAGAGGTCTGGCAGTACTTATGTGAACTGATGCTAAGTGAAAGGATCAGAACCAGGAGAACATTGTACATAGTAACTACCACCGTGTGTGAGGAATTTTTCTGTGAGACTTAGCCCTTCACAGCAATGCAAGTACCCTAAAACATTCCTAAAATTCTCTTGAGGCAAATGCCATCCACATCCAGAGAAAGAACTATGAATTTGGAACACAGAATGAAGCAGAATATTTTCTTTTGTGTTATATTTTGTCTTGTTTGAATTTTCTTTATATTTTCCCCCATTCATTTTAATTCTCCTATGAAACATGTCTATTTCACATTAGAAGTTTAATCAGTTTAATTTAGTTTAAGTTTAATTTAGTTTAAGAAGAATGTATGTGTAGAGCCCATATATGATTGCATGCCATCTTGGGGAGGGGAGAAATTGAAGGGTAGAAAATCTAAGAATTGAGGAAGTGATTATATCAAAATGAAAAATAAATTAGTGATAAAAATAAAATATTTTTATATACCTCATTATTCTAAAGGAATGAAGATTCAGGAACTTGGACTAATTCAAACACTATAATTATGATTTTTATATAACAGCATTGACTGGTATTTGAGAAATTTCTGGTTGAAATTAATCCTCTACGCAATTCATTAAGCATTTATTTGTGCATCAGTTTGAAACTTTTCAAGGAAAGAATTGGTTCCCACATTCAAAATACTTCTGTTCACTACATAGCTGGAGCCAGGGAAGAGATACCATAGTTTTAAAGTCGGGAGAATGTACACTTTAATGATAGACTGATGACACTTCTAGAGCTATGTTTTGGTGTTTTCCACCAATAGTGGCATATCAGTTTCATATCATTAGATAATTTCAAGCAAGAAGTGTAACAGTGATTTTGGATCATACAAAATAAATAACATGAAAATTCAAATAAGCCAATCTCAATGTCACATGCAATAATTATTTTCATCATGGGTACAAATTGACTAAAAAGTGGCATTGATCAGCATCTAATTTATACTGGCCAACATGTACTTACCAGGAAAGTTTCAAAAGTCAACAGTATATTCATCTCCATGCAAAAAGAGGATAATTTTTTTCCCCCTGAAATGGAGCTTTCAGGTATTTGAGCCAGGATAACTCCAAGACTATGATTAGATTCCAGTTGAGTTGAGGGCTGAAGTGCCTGTGAATTACTTCATTATCACTGAAAATTAATTCTAGCTTTTGCTGACATTAAATAGTCATGTCACACACACACAGTTTAACTATGTGTTCCCAAGCATTCTGTCCTTATAGGAATGTGGTTATTGATTCTGAATATCCAGTTTGAAGTGTTTGGAAATCAGTTGAAATTTTTTATAGCAAAAATCAGTACAATATTTCACTAAATTCTGCATGATAACACACATATACTGATGATGACCCCTCACTCTCCACTGAGACACTATGCTCCTTTAAAGCATTTAGTGATGCATAGAATCAATTACACCACAAGTGTATACATACGCATACATTACATATGTTCACACAAGCAGACTGATGAAAGACTTCAGCTCATATCCCATTTTTGTCATATTTTCTGGATTCCCCCTCTTCTCAGTATTTCTATGGATAGACATGCATTCAAAATACCATTGTCATTATCTAACTCAGAGATCAAGGATCAAGACTGATGAATTCTCAGAACTTTTTGTATCTATTCTTACATATATATTTGTAGGGTTATGCATGCATATGTGTGTACATACACACATAAGTATGCACACACATATATACACATAAAAGTATTTATCACATTGTGTATGTGTATATATGTGTATTTTATGCCTATATGTATATACACACCTCTATGTATATATGTACATGCATACACATTGACACAGATTCATACATGCACTTACACAAAGATAAACTAGCATATGCATGCAAACATGTGTACATATAAAATACATAAGTGTCTATGTTGTGTGTGCATGCCATCTGATAATGCAGTGGATAGAACGCCAGCATAGAGAGTCAGGAAGAGTTGAAAATGATTGAAGAAAAGCTGAGTAATAATGAGAGAGAGCATTAAAAATATATTTTATGGTATATTTTGATGGGTCAATGATCTCACTGATGTGGGTATCCCTAAACCCTTAGATGCATGAATTCATTAATAACATGTCTGAGAAATGGTCATCTAACCTCCACTTGAAGAAGACTTTCCAGGAAGGACAATACTTTCTCCTAAGACACATTACATTTGGAATTCCTCTAAGTGAACTGATTTTTGTTACTTAATAATTAAAAACAATTGTTCCCTGACTCCCTTGGGAGTCAAGGGCAGCAGTATTTTTAATCTATCCTCTGCATAAATGTTATTTAGATGACAGAATTATCTTTCCCAATATCAAAAGCCAGTCTTTGAATAATATGATTTTTAGTCTGCTAACCAACCTAGTCACCCTTTCCTAGATGATTTAAGCCTTTCCAATATTTCTTTATACCATTTAGTATCCAGAACTGGACAATGAAGAGATGGCTTCCATTACTGGATTTTGACATCATGACTATGATCACTTTACCTTTGGTTCTTTCCCAAACCTCTTTTTACCTTCCTTTTTTTGTGTTTACTTCTCACAATGAATTAAAATAGGCACCTAGGTGGCATGGTAGACAGAGTGCTGGATCTTCAATCTGTAAGACTTCTTTCCCTGAGTTCAAATCTTACCTCAGACACTTATTAACTGGGTGATCCCTGGACATGTCATTTTGTTTGCTTCAGTTTTCTTATCAGTGAAATGTGCTAGAGAATGAAATGGCCAACTACTCCAGTGTCTTTGCAAAGAAAACTCCAAAAGTTTCCAAAGAAAACTCAAGAAGAGTCAGACTCAAGTGAAAAAGAGTGAATAACAGCAACTTAAAAATTATATTAAAATCTCCTTGAGAGGAGCTTCCTTCTAACTATCCTTCCTTCCTCCCTTCCTTCCTTCCTTCCTTCCTTCCTTCCTTCCTTCCTTCCTTCCTTCCTTCCTTCCTTCCTTCCTTCCTTCCTTCCTTCTTTCTTTCCTTCCTTCTTCTGTCTTTGGAAAAAAGGTAATCAATGAAAATGAATTCTTGTCAATATTATATATAATTATTGATAGGCATACAGATATGTAATTTTATGCATTGAAATACACATTTCTGGAATGTGTAGTATAATACCTTTGTCATATAGATATTACAGTATCTGTAATACTGTTATCTTACACTTATGGTATAAGTATAAACTTATAATTTTTGTTATTAATAATATTATCATCACCATAGACATAATAATCATCGCCACAACTCTTATTATTGATCTTTCATTTATTTCAGTTCAGACCTCTGATTCTGAGAGTAGGATTCCTACTGTGGAAACTCCCTCCAACGATGTAGACACTTGATCCTGGTTAACTAAGTATCTTAGGGAATTGTTTGAGAATAATAATTGTTTGAGCTCATACAGGTATAATGAATCTGCTGAAAAACTTGAACCCAGATCTTCCCAGGTCAATCTTCTCATCTTCTCTATGCAATGCTACATTGTCTCTCAACTTTAATTTACAAATGGACATGTTGATAGACCTAATATAGTCCTATTTTAGTTGAATTGTGTGTGGTATCAGCTTATATGGGAGACTGGCCATGTACTAAATTATTTTCAATTTATTGAAGGGGAACCTGACAATTATTTTAAAATAAATTTACAAGTACCTCCCCTCCCCCCCATGATATTTCCCACTTCTTGCTAAAATTTTATTTTGGAAACTTAGGAAATAACGTTTGATATGGTGACTAGACCTCTGATTTCATTTGCTCCGTGACATTTAAATATCGAATAAATATTCCGTGTGTGTGTGTGTGTGTGTGTGTGTGTGTGTGTGTGTGTGTGTGTGTGTTCCCCAAGGGATTGAGAATGCTTGCTAGAACTCAGTCAAAGACAAGGGCATGATGCACTATACCAGAGATATCCCTTTGGATAGGTATTTAGCCCCAGTATGTCTAATTTTAAACACCAAATGCTAATACAAGCCTGCCTGAAATATCTGAACATGTTAATTTTCTCAGATAATTTGTTCATTAAAGAACAAAAATAGCAAAGACATGAATGCATTTTTCAAGCTTTGGAAACATTTAAGCAGGTGTGCATTAAAATATGTAAAGTAAGCATATTGCTGCTATTCATTATAGTTTTGTTTTTCCACTACTTTTGTTAAGGTTCCCCAAGGTCTTTGGGCAACTAAGAAGTGAACATTTGTTTTAATATATTACTATGTATGATTTTTAATGATAAATTATACAGAGAAGAAGAAAAAACAACTTCTAAATTGGGAAAACCAGATGCTTTAAGGTCCATGAATGTTGTTTCATCTTGCAGTTAAGCAATTTATTGTTTTAAGCTAAACATTTAGGAAATGGTTTGGAAATTTCATTTTAATACATAATTCTAACTTAGGTATTGAGGATAATAATATTACAGAAGTTCTCTAATTTTTATTCTTCATTGTATGAATGGGTAAAGCAATTATTGGTGGCAAAAGTAAAGAAGTTATTCTTTACTATGGACATAAGGAAGAGTCAAAATAAATATAAGCTTATAGTCCCAGGAACTGTTAAGGAAAATGAATATTATTTTCTCAACCTCTAGCATGTCCAACAACCTTCCTTAACCCATTTCATCTTGACTATCTTATTGCATCTCTATTTCTCAAATTGATTATGATATTCTTTTTTTCTACTTTGTTGACAAATTCAAATGTTTTATCTGGAAGAGGTAAAATATTAAGTTACTATTAGTCACTAACAGATATAGGGATCATTTTTTTTTTCTTCAAGTAAACTATCAATACAGCAAAACCATAATTCATGGAATATAAAAGTTAAATTCTGAAGAACGAGGGAGGAAACAAGGGATAGTAGAAAATTCTTAAATACAGAAAACCATCCAAGTAATATGCAATCAGAATTATAAAATTTCAGATTTTTAGGATTGGAATGTATATCAAAAGAAATATTCTAAATAGATCTTTGAAAAAAGAATTCTTACTTGAATGTATCAGTTTACTTGAATTGATACTTGCTTAAAGACCTTCAGTGATGGTGTAGATTACTCAAGAAGTTAAAGTACCAAGCATGCACCTTTCTAGTAGGACCTCCATAATCAAAAAAAATTAGGAAATTCCATGATGTAATGGGAGAACCTTAGAATCTATTAAACCAGACAAAGTTTCTGTCATTTTCACTTTATGGAAAACATAGAAAAGGAATCCTTAGGAATTACCAGAATCATATTTTTAAAGTTTGAATTCCTTCCTACTTCACTGAACCAGTACAAACAACCAAAGTCTTAAATTAATTTTAAAATTAATTTATTTCTCTTTAAATTTCAGATCCACAATAGCTTCATAATTATTGAAATGACTCAAGGAATCTACCTATCTTCATGTTGTTAATTCATAAAAGAGAGAGAGGTGACAGAGATAAACATTTTTTAAAAAATAAAACCTTGATTGTCATCAATCACAGTGAGAATCATCAAGTATATTTAATAATTAACTAATTTAACTGACACAATATAGTTGGTTATCATTGTTCTTGAAAATGACCAAAATGATATCTTTATGTTGCAGGCAATCTACAGTGTGTTTAACTGTGGCTGATCAGACCAATACAAGCTTGGAAGGCTCTACCATAGGTCAGCAGAAATAGTTCACATTAAACAATTGGAATGAATGTGTATCTACAGTTGTGCATCTTAAATTTCTTTCGAGCTATTTCAAATCTGCTTCTCTCATAGGGCACAGTGCCTTCTTTTATAAGGGCAGATTGTGCTGGGTGGTGCCTTTCTAGTGTCTCCCATGTCATACAGTTAATTCCAAAGTTCTTCAGAGACACATGGAGGATGTTCTTGCATTATGTCTTCTGACTACCATGTAAACATCTGTCTTGTGTGAGTTCTCTGTGCCATAGTCTTTTAGGCAAACATAGATTTGGCATGCTAACAATACAGCCAGAGCTTTGGACTTAAAATCTTTGAAGTAGTGTTTGAATGCTTGACAGTTTAGCTGCAGAAAGGACCTCAGTGCCCAAAACCTTATCTTGCCAGGTCTTATTCAGAATCTTCCTAAGAAATCCAAATGGAAACAATTCAGTTCCCTGGCATGGCAATAGTGTACTATTGGTGTATAGTAATGCGTGTTGTATACACTATAGCATATAATATTAGAGGTTTCACAGGCATAGAGCAATGAGGTAAACACAATTCTCTGTAGACTTTCAGTTTGGTAAGCAGTCTAATGCCTCTTCTTTCCCACACTCCCTCCCAAACATACCTCTGACTATGCATACATCAACCTCATGATCTATATGTACATCTCTGGAAAACATACTGCCAAGGTAGGTAAACTTATCTACAGTATTCACAATTTCTCCCTTTGTTGTAACTCAGGGTTTCACATATGAATGGGGTGGTGCTGTCTGGTAGGAAATATGTTTTCTTGGTGTTGATTTTAGGCCAAAAATAGCATCAAGAGAAAAGAATTTATCAATACGTTGTTGTATCTCAGTTTCAAAGGATGCATCCAGTGAAAAACTATCTGAGAACAAAATCATAATAATAATAATGTATCAACTCTCTACTTTAGTGTTGGCTTTTAGACTTTTCAAGCTAGATAATTTACCATGAGTGAGGTAACTGACTTAGATTCAATGATCTTGCTTGTTGAAAGTATCTGACACATACATTGTTAAAAAATTCTGCTAAAAAAGCACTGGGGCAGAAGCAGTCTTATTTTCATCTACTGGTGACTGGGAAAGTGCAAAGGCATCATCCATTATCCAGAACCCACACAAGCATACCGTCATGAAACTGATATACAATACTAATGAAACTCTCCAGGCAGTCACATTTTGACATTATTTTCCATAAGCCCTCATGAACAATAGTATCAAAGGCCTTGGTCAGTTCAATAATATGAGTATTGTCTCTGTTTTACTCCTATCATTTCTTCTGGAGTTTTGGGGTAGCAAATATGACATCAACTGTTTCTTGGCACTCTCTGAAACCACACTGGCTCTCAGGTACATGATCATCTTCTAAGAAGGATTATTGTAAGAATTTTATCACAATAACTAAGAAAGAGAACCCATTCAGGGAGGAAAATGGCTGAGTAAGCAGTAAATCCCTGCCACTCTCACTTATTGACCTCTGAAAAAATTAGAAAACAACATCCAGGAAAAATCATGGAACAGCAGAGATAGTTGAAAGATGGGGTGAAACAGTCTTTTATACCAGGAGATTTGGAAGATCAGTAAAAAAAAAGTATCCTTGTCTCTCAGGTAAAGCAAGCCCCACCTCAGCAAACCAGTGGAAGATTCTGAGCCCCAAGGTGGTTGAGCAGGCAAATGCCAACACCAAGACTCTTGCTCCCACTCCCCCCACCATATCATATATTAGCCAGGAAAACCCGCAGACTTAAGCTCTGAGAACCTCTCTGTGCGCTGGCCAGGCCCTGGTTGGGCAGGCATTCCTCCACTGACCAGATCTCCACATGCTTGAAGCTCAGCCAGACCTTTATGATCTCCAGCTACCAGAATATGAGTCCCCAGCACACAAAGATAGATACCATGTCCCTGGACCCCAGCATAAGTAGCTTGGGACAGCGCTTCCTGTGCTCCAGCAGGAGAGTTAAACTATAAAATTCAGGAAATAGGTAAACAAAATTTAAAAAAAAATTCAGATGTAGAATTACTATGAAGACATGGAATACCAAAACACAAACTGAGAATGAGACAACATTGTCAATATACCTACATCTGAAACATGAAAATGAAATATAAATTTGTCTCAAGTCTAAAAAAACCTTCTTTGAGGGCTCAAGAAAGATTTTAAAAGTCAAATAAGAGGTAGAAAAAAATTAGGAAAAGAAATGAAAAGTATGCAAGAGAAAATCAACAGTTCATTGGAAAAAAAAACTGACCTGAAAAATAGATGCAGGAGACATAATTTAAGAATTTTTTGTCTGCCTAAAAGTCATGATAAAAATGAGCCTGAACTGCATTTTTCAAGAAAATGTTACAAAAATTGCCTTGATATGCCAGAAACAGAAAGTAAAGTAATCATTGAAAGAATCCACTGACCATCTCCTGAAAAGCATCCCAAAATGAAAACTACAAGGAAAATTTTATCCAAATTCCAAAATTATTAGGGCAATGAGAAAATATGACCTGAAAGAAACAATTAAACTATCATGGAATCAGGATTATGCATGACCTAGTAGATTCTACATTAAAGGATGTGAGGGCTTGGAATACTATATTCTGGAAATCGAAGGAGCTTGGAGTGCTACCAAGCATCTACTACTTGAAAAAATACAACATAGTATTTAATGGGATGAGATGGACATTCAATGAAATTAGGGACTTTCAAATTTTCCTGATGAAAAATTCAAGAGATTAACAGAAAATTCAGTGTACAAAGACAATAATCAAGAGAAGTATAGAAAGGTAACTAAATTAATTAATGGGTGAAAAAACATTTGTATTGGGAGAACAGAAAAGGAGGAGGCAGAAAAGGGTAAAGAACATCACATAAAGAGGTGTAAAGACCTATTACAGAAGAGGGAAAGAAAGAGCGCGGTAAGCATCTTTTGAACCTTACTCTCATCAAATTTGGCTCAAAGGGAGAGTAATATACACAGTCAATTGCATATAGAAATGGAAAAGGTGATAGAACAAAGAGAAGGTAGATGGCAGAATGAGAAGAAGGGAGGGAAGAAATAACAATGGAAAGGCAAAAGAAAGGAGATGGGTCTGATGGATGGGAGGGCAGATTGAGGGAGACAATGGTCTGAAGCATGTGGGTTTTATAAAAGGAATGTAGGTCTGGTTTAATATTAGGAAAACTATCTGCAAATGGTCCAGAATAAGAAGAAAATAAATGAAAAGAAATATAAGGGAAGCTGATTTAGTTGTACCAGGTCTAAAACTGAATTATGAAGCAGAAATCATCAAAATTATTTGATAGTAGCTAAAAAAACAGGGTGGTAAATCAGTGGAATAGAATAGGTACACAGAATACAGTAAGTCAATGACTATAATCATCTACTCTTTGATAAATTAAAAGACCCATGATTCCAGGATAAGAAGTCACTATTAGACAAAAACTGCTGGGAAAATAGTATGGTAGAAAATAGGCATAGACCGAAATGTTACCTAGTATACCAAGAAAGGGCAAAATGAGTACCTGCTTTATGCATACAGCGTGATATCATAATCAAGTTAGGAGATCAAGGAATAGTTTACTTGTCAGATCTATAATGAAGGGAATAATTTATGACCAAACAGTAGAAAGAGAACAATAGGAAATGCAAAATGAATAATTTTGATTAAAATAAATGTTTAAAAATTGTATAACCAAAGCCAATGCAAGCAAGATTGGAAGGGAAGTAGAAAGCTAGAAAACAATTTTTACAGCCAATGTCTTAGATAGAAGACTCATTTCCAAAATATATAGAGAACTGAATCAAATTTATAAAGATACAAGTTATTTCCCAATTAATAAACAGTCAAAGTACATGAACTTCAAATGAAGAATTTAAAGCTATCTGTAGTCACACAAAAGCTCTAATTCACTTTTGATTGGAGAAATGCAAATTAAAACAAATCTGAGGCACAACTTCACACCTGTTATATTGGATAATGAAAGGAAAATGATAAATGCTGGAGATGTGGGTAAATCAGAACATTAATGCATTTTTGGTGGAGTTGTGAACTAATATTAAAAAATAGCAGACTTCTAAGATAAAGGTTCAGTTTCTCAAATATATAAGGACATGTATTATTATTGTATGTTTGGCTTAATTTGAACATCTTTTACATCCATCAATAGACCCATGTGACCTACTTAAATCATATGGAACCTAAATCATGATCCAAGACAGTTCCAAAGTACTCACAGTGAAAAAAATGTTATGTATTTGAGACTGATGAAATCTGAGTACACCTTTAAGGATAATTTTTCTCATTTTTTCGTGTATTAAGGCTAATATGTAAATATATTTTTTTTATGATTTCACACTATAATTGACACCAAGTTGCTTATCTTATAAGTGGGTAAGGAAGAGTTGAGAGGAGGGAAGAGAATTTGGAATTCAATTTAAAAGAAAAAAATGTTAAAATAAATAAATAATATTTTAAAAAGAAATAGAAAATTAAGGAAATAATTTTAAATCTTTGAATGAAAAGCTTGCATTTCTAGATTCAAAATGATATTGTAAAGCAGTGATAATTCAATCATTATTTACTTGTTCAAAAAAGAAGTGCCACTGGTTCCTAGTAGATAAGTAAAAACAAGAAATAAAGTAGCTGAACTCAATAGCTCATTGCTTGATATGCCTGAAAATATAAATATACCTGAATTTTGTGACTAAAAGTTCAGTGTTCTTCACTATAAGATTGTTGTTTCTTAGTCATTAACCATCTTGAATGTCCTTCTTTGTTGTCTCCTTTTGGGAAGGAGTTGACTCTCTTATTTGTGTCACTGCAACAGAGATTGCCATGCATTGAAGGTCTTACAGTGCTACAAAGGGATTAAGTGGGGTCCCATAGACATGAAGTATATCTATTATCTGAACATCTGCCTAGTTTATATTGTATAAATTCATCATCAGAAGTTTGACTATCAGTTGGTGAATCTTCTGGCCACGGATATTTTTGCTTCATATAAAAATTGAAACAGTTATTATAATGGGCCAGAAGTCAAGAAGACCCTATAGTCTCTAATATGTCTCTAATATGTACTGGCTATATGGCCTTTAGCAAATCACTTAACATCTGCGTATTTCAGGTTCTCACATGACTCTGAATTTTCATGATCTTTTACTAATATTATATGGTTTTGACTCATGGAATAACACCATTTCCTCAGAATTTAAGTCATGAATGATGAAGAGAAAAAGGAGCATGTGTAGTCACCATTACGAAGTTCAAAAATATAACCAGCAAACAATTTTACAAGAAAACCTCATAATGTATGTCATCTGAAAGATATTTGAACAGAAATAGAAAACAACTTGTCTTTTGGCAAGAGATTAATGTATCCAGTAGACCATCTTCATTTTCTCTTGTCATTACCATGAATTGTGAAAAGTTCTCAATGTAAACCCCCACCCAATAAGTTGGATGTCCAATAGATAATTAACAGAAGGTTATGGACAAATGTTTCTCAAGTTGATAAAACAAGGACAGTGGGGCAGGGTTGCCTCAGAGTTTCATTCCACATCCTGATCTATGATCCAGTTTGATCCCAATATGTGTTTGAGTAGGAATTTGTACCAATTTGTACCAATTTAGGAAATACCTGGTTAATAAGATCACAGATACATCAAATATGCTTCTGCCAAGAAGATATATTTATGCTGCTCCAAATTCTTTTTAAGCACTGCTTCCTAGATAAATTTCCTTTCCCATCTTGGCTACTTCATTAGTGCCTATAAACTCCCCCTGGAATGCAACAGTTTATAGGCAGAAAAAGAAGGAATTTTTTTTTTTTTTTTTTTACTGACAAAAATTCTCTTTTATTCATAGATTCTTCGGGGTTCCTGTAGCACCACCCCACCTTCTTTCATGGCATTCTGTAGTCGCTGTATCGATTCTGAGGATGATTCCCAAGAAGTGGGGTAGAAGACCATGAAGTTGATTCCGGCCTCCAGGCACCGCTGGGCTAAAACCCTTCCAATATTCTCACAGGCATTAACACTTCGAGTACTGTAGAGGTGCTTTTTAATAGCCCACTCTCGGGTGGATGCTGAAACCACAACCTCCCCATTATGATGCTCAACAAAGGCTTCTATGTGGTGCTGGGTCCGCTGAACTCGCAATCTGTGCCAATAAGCCCGGGGCGGCCACACCGTGGCCCAGCCCCGCTCCTTTCGAGCCAGGGCCAAGCGCTGCAGATTGCGGGGGTTCCGGTTCGTGAATTCCGGCGCGACCGCCTCATTTTCCTTCGTGTCCCTCTCGGGCGCTGGGGCCGGGTTGGGACTGGTGGTGAGGGGCGCCAAGTGAAACCCGGGCTTCCTGCATAGAGCCAACAGGTCCTGACCACGCGCCCGCAGCGCAATCATGCTGATAACCTCCCGGGAAGTGGCCTCGGCGACCAGTTCTGTGTAGATCAAGGAAGCAGAGGGGTCTGTCTGGGCGCAGCCATATTGGTTCAGGGCAAAGCCAAAAGAAGGAATTTTTTAGGGAAGACATTGTCACAAAAATGCCACTCCTGAAATTGACTTCTCTTTCTCTGAATCTTCTTCAATCTATCTTTCAAAGATGATTAGGTAAAAATGAAGGGAATCTGGGAATTTTCCCCATTTATATCAATTGATTTGTACAGGCAGTATAGAGTAGAGAACCACTGTCAAAATCAGAAGGCTTAGGGAATTCTGCTATCTTCTTCAAAAGGGTGGGAAAATTGTGAAGTTGTCATTTTTCACATCTTGACATATAGCTCTGAAAAGAAAATATTTTTTTAAAAAACAGTGTTTTTTAAGTGGAGTTACTTGACTATGTCTTTAAATCAAAATCCCCCTGACTTTCATTGTATAGTCAGCAATAGCCCAACCCAAACCCCTGGGACCGAACTTTTAGGTTTTGATGAATTAAAATGTGTGTAAATAGCAATTATTTTGTGGTCTTGAAAGATCTGGGATTCTTTCACTCCCATGTTGATATCTTTGTGATGGCAACTTGATGGTTCTTTGTCTCTATTCCTACCTCTTCTTTCATCATTGAATGAGGATGGCCTGAGAAAAGCAGACCTGGGAAAAACCTTAATTTAGAAAGGAGAAGGTCACCTGTTGCATCAATGGGCCATCGCCAGTCATTTTGAACTTTGTCTTGCCATAGGACTTTGATGACTATAGGGGAGAAGGTTAGGTTGATGACTTGCTCAGCCTGCCTCACTTAAATCCAGTTCACATACAAGTCAATACATTATTCTGTGATTTCATTGGTACTCATTGGGAACAAAAGACAAACAACAGCAACTTGGTTTCAAATCCTGACTCTAGCATACACTAGCAGTTGAGGTGGAGAAAATTGCTTACTTTAAATATCTCATGATACCTTCTAATACTATAAGTTGCAGAGCATATCCTGGCCTACAGCATTGGAGGTAGTTTCTTCATAAGGAGTTTCCTAACCAGTAAAATTAGATATGGTCCTGCCCACCACCTTGCCCTAAAAGATAATGTAGTAAAATCCATGAAAAAAACTATCACTGTTATATTTTCTCATCCTTGGAATCAGTACTTTTACATCCCCTGAAAAGCTCCCGTAATAATGAATGCCTATGAAGGCAGCTTGCAAAATATGTCTTCCATTTCTTATACACATAGGTCTGGACAAAATTGTCATTTAGCGATTCCCATCTGCTAGTAGTTTTTCTTGTATGTCATGGTGAATGGAACAGATTGTGAGTATAATTGAAAATGCTTTTGTGGCACTGAAATGGAGTATTTATTTTAATTGACACGGTGTACCATTTGTATGCAATAAAAACAAGCATTTTAGTCATCTAATTTTTCTATTTAGGACTAATCAAGGCAATTATTGACAACCAGGTACATGTTCAATGGCCTGAGGAAATTTGGGGTAAAGACCGGCAAATCACCTCCAAGTAAAGGCATTTCAAACAGACTGACTCTAAAAATGTCTGAAAAATTATGCACACTAGGGGGGCAGACATTCTTGGCAGTCCTTATGTTCCCCAAATTACTTATTTTTAGAAACAGGCTTAAAAGAAAGCAATTTCCTTAGCGGGGCAATCATAAATAAATTGTCATTATAAATGACTACAAAGTCAATGATTTCAAATGAAGAGAAATAAGAAAAATCTATTTCTTTTTTTTTATTGAGAAAGGTCATTCTTTTTGGTGTTGATTATTAATACGAATTTAATTTAGACATTTTGTAGTCCATTCTCAGTCAAAGATGTCTAACAACAAAATGATTAACAACCCTTCAAAGGAGACACCATTTTTATTGAATTCATCACTGCTAATGAGTGAACTGAGAGTATCAGAGGACTACTGCAATAAATCATCTAAAGGCAAAATTAGGGATATGTCAAAGAAAATACAATCAAGATAAGCTTTCTTGAATTGCTCAGTGATCCTGTATATAAGCAAACAAAATAAAACTTATAGTAACATGCTTTCTAGATCCATTTAATGGCAGTAGTGGGATAGGAGTAAAAGGAAGATACTCGGCATCATTTTTAATCAGATTAAGTCCCATCAAGCCAGTATATGAGGCTAAAAAGAGAAAGTGTTACCTATAAAAATGAATCCCATTTTTCACCCTTGAAAATACAAGGGTCATTTCCTTCTCCTCCTCCCTACCCCTACTCAGGGTGATTGGTGCTAAGACATAGAAAGGAAGTGTTTAGTGAATAGTAGTAGTTCAAGCCCTAGGGAGTACTCAGGAGACATTGATGACACATGCCATGACAGAATGTACCCTAAATGTGCTCTCCCTACAGTGCCCTACAAATGATTGCTTGAGTTCTTGAAGCCTGTGCTCCTATACCCCAAGCATATATCCCATATCTTTTGAAACGGTTAGGTGAAAAAGGTCAGGTGAAAAGAAGATAATAGGACTGCCTATAAGACTGGTTAAATTAGGACTTTGCATTGTTTTTAGTGTGAGATTAGAGAGAATTATTTGACCAAGCAATATATATATATATATATATATATATATATATATATATATATATATATATATATATATATATATGTGTGTGTGTGTGTGTGTGTGTGTGTGTGTGTGTGTGTATGTACATAATACAAATAATATAATTGTATATAAAACATATATACATGTATATGAATATATGTGTTGTATATATATGCATATATATATACATATACACACATTTTCTTCTAACTTATGAAAAACAGAATATCTCCTATGCCTTAAAAATATTAAAATTTGTAAAAGGATAGAAATTTCTCTGTTGATGTTCGATGTTGAGGTCAGGGTCTCTATGTGGTTGACACTAAGCATATTCAGTCACTTGCTTCCTTGACTGTTGATATCTAGAAAGAGTGGTAAACAAATTGTTCTCCATTGACCTTTCCAAATTTTTAGCTGCTTATAAATGACATACCAAAAGAACTGAGTCTTATCTCTCCTACTAATTGCTTTCAGATGGACTTACTCCAAAATCAGAGGTGAGATTTAATTTGTCATGGCTAAGTTGTTGTTTAAAATCAAAGGGGAGTATATTCATTAAAAAATGTTACAAGGCTAGCTTATGTCAGTTATTGAATGACAGTTACAAATTGGAAGGGTGAGAAGGCAGGATGGACATGTGGAGGAATTCTGGATAGGGCATATGATACTAACCTCAATATCATGAAAATCTGCCTCTGATATATTTGCATGACCTCGGGCATATCATTTAACCTCTTATTATGACAACACTAAGGCTACAAAACAAAGAGTATAAAATTGCAAAAACTATAAATTTGCAGAATTTCAAATCTGAATTTACAGAACTTTAGTTCTTGGAGCTTGATTCAAAGAGAGAAATACAAGTCCTATTCAAAAAATAAGGATAAAGAAATCCCAAAATTAATTGCGAGGTAGCCAACTATTGATAGAAAGGAAGGTAAGTTTAGAGTTAAGATTTAAACATTTCATGACAGAAAATATGTCTTACTTTAAAATATAATTGCTGACTAATCATAGACAATATATAATAAGTGGTTTACTTGTCTTCAGGGTGTGGAAAAGGGATATATATGCAACAAATTTTAATTTAATCTCCATTATTAAAATTTTGCCCATTTTCTTAAATTTAGACAATCAACACAATAAAAAGTGAAGTCTTCATTTGTACAGATTGCCAATTTCCAATATGTAAGTATTCTCAGTGAAATTTTAACAATTTTCTTTCTAGTCCTACTCAAGCTTCCTCAAGCACATCCCTGTTAATAATCCATTAAAGCCCTGTTGCAATATCACATTGTTGCTTTAATGTGACCCTATGTGCTCAAAGAGTGTGTCAATAATTTTTTTTATTTTTTACTTAATATTATTTTTGCAATTACATTTAATGATAGTTTTCAATATGCATTTTTGTAAAATTTTGAGTTTTAAATTTTTGTCCTATGCTACATTCCCTTCCTCTTCCCAAAGACAATAAGGAATCTGATATAGGTTATACATGTAAAATCATGTTCAACATATTTCTCTATTAGTCACATTGTGAAAGAAGAATCAGACCAAAAAAGAAAAAAAAATGAGAAAGAAAAATAAGAAAATGAAAATAGTATGCTTTGATTTGTATTCAGACTCCATATACTTTTTTTCTCTTAATGTGGATAGCATTTTCCATTATGAGTATTTTGTAACTGTTGTATTGCTGAGAAAAACTGTCTATCATAGTTAATCATTGCACAATGTTGCAATTACTGAGTACAATGTTCTCCCAGTTCTGCTCATTTCATTCAGCATCAATTCATTTAAGTCCAGGTTTCCCTGAAATTCACTGCTCTTTATTTGTTACAGCACAATAATATTTTCATTATATGCATATACTACAACTTGTTCAGCCCTTCTCCAATTGATGAGCATCCCCTCCGTTTTTAATTCTTTAACATCAGGGGGAAATATGCTAACTCCGAACCCACAGCCCATAAATTACCTGTAAAGAGGAACTCCCAACAAATTCTTGAGCAGTGTAAGCAGCACAGCAATGGAGTGGAGGAGATTTCTGTTCCAGAGAGCCCTGAAAAACCACCAGCAAAGGTCTGTCATGCACCGGACCGGAGTGGAGCCCAGCCCTTCCTGGCCACATGGCCCCGAAAGAAGCAGATTGGGGCAGGCTTCAGGGACAGAATCTCTGGGGGCCACGCAGGTCCCTTAACCCACAGGGGTTGCAGGTTAGTGAGAGAGACTTCTAGGCTGGCTAAGAGGGGAGCGGGGTATCTCCCTAACTCATGCCCCCCTCAGGAGGAAGCAGCTGGGGGAAGCAGCGGACAGGAGCTCCGAGAGCAGACAGGAGCTCGGATCTATTACTAATGGTCTCCGCATAAATCCCATGAGGGAATTGAGCCTGGGAGGCGACCCTGCCTCCACCTGAGAACCTGAATTTAATCTTACCCTGAATAGCAGCTGGGCCCTCCGCTGAATCCCTGAGGCTGGGGAGAAGCATTTGAATCTCAGACCCCAAGCACTAGTGAGGAGGTGGTGGAGAGGTATCTCAGAAGTCAAGTAACTGGCTGGGAAAATGCCTAGAAAAGGAAAAACAAATAAGACCATAGAAGGTTACTCTCTTGGTGAACAGTTGTTTCCTCCTTTCCTTTCTGATGAGAAAGAACAATGCTTACATCAGGGAAAGACAGAGAAGTCAAGGCCTCTGTATCCCAAACATATGAAATAGATATGCAATAGGCTCAGGCCATGGAAGAGCTCAAAAAGGATTTTGAAAATCAAGTTACAGAGGTGGAGGAAAAACTTGGAAGAGAAATAAGAGAGATGCAAGAAAAGGATGAAAAAAGAGTCAATACCTTGCTAAAGGAGACCCAAAAAAATGTTGAAGAAAATAACACCTTGAAAAATAGGCTCACCCAATTGGCAAAAGAGCTTCAAAAAGCAAATGAGGGGAAGAAGGCTTTCAAAAGCAGAATCAGTCAAATGGAAAAAGAGGTTCAAAAGCTCACTGAAGAAAATAGTTCTTTCAAAATTAGAATGGAACAGATGGAGGCTAATGACTTTCTGAGAAACCAAGAAATCACCAAACAAAATAAAAAGAATGAAAAAATGGAAGAGAATGTGAAATATCTCATTGGAAAAGCAACTGACCTGGAAAATAGATCCAGGAGAGACTATTTAAAAATTATTGGGCTACCTGAAATTCATGATCAAAAAAAGAGCCTAGAGATCATCTTTCATGAAGTTATCAAGGAAAACTGCCCTGAGATTCTAGAAACAGAGGGCAAAATAAGTATTCAAGGAATCCACTGATCACTGCCTGAAAGAGATCCAAAAAGAGAAACTCCTAGGAACATTGTGGTCAAATTCCAGAATTCCCAAGTCAAGGAGAAAAAATTGCAAGCAGCTAGAAAGAAACAATACCAGTATTGTGGAAATAAAATCAGGATAACACAAGATCTAGCAGCTTTCACATTAAGGGAATGAAGGGCATGGAATAGGATATTCCAGAAATCAAAGGAACTAGGACTAAAACCAAGAATCACCTACCCAGAAAAACTGAGTACAATACTTCAGGGTAGAAAATGGTCTTTCAATGAAATCGAGGACTTTCAAGCATTCTTGATGAAACGACCAGAGATGAAAAGAAAATTTGAATTTCAAACACAAGAATGAGAAGCATGAAAAAGTAAACAGCAAAGAGAAGTCATAAGGGACTTACCAAAGCCGAACTGTTTACATTCCTACATGGAAAGACAATATTTGTAACTCTTGAAACTTTTCAGTGTCTGGGTAGTTGGTAGGATTACACACACATACATACACACAGAGACAATCACACATGTACACGTGTGCACATGCACACACATACATGCACATGCACAGAAAAAGAGCACAGAGTGAATTGAATAGGATGGAATCATACCTTTAAAAAAATTAAGGTGAATGTATAAGAGAAATGTATTGGGAGGACTGAGGGTGAAATGGAATGGGGCAAATTATCTCTCATAGAAGAGATAAGCAGGAGACTTTTTAGTGGAGGGAAAAAGAGGAGAGCTGAAAGAAAAACATGAAGTTTACTCTCATCACATTTG